>OY728131.1:446535605-451335605 GCA_963277665.1 Viscum album
TAACAAGAAATTAACTCTGCACGTGTCCGAGAGGACTTTTGTAATGTGTGAACCTGAACTCAGTAGGCCACCACCAATAGTGTTTTTATATAATATCCATTGATATATGAGTTTCTGTAAATTAAAAATTATGGAAATAAATTCAAACATATCAACCCATTCAACCCATACTCGACCATCCACAAGTTAGCCTTTACATGGTTCACCTAGTACTAGAGTCGGATGAGGTAACCACGATCTATCATACCAATAGATACTGGGAACATGCAATCTAGCCCATATAATATGGTGTTACATTCCCACCATTACTTTAAAACCCATTCTAAGAAATTCAAAATAACAAAAGGAAGACCCTCGTATAATACCACATGTTCTATTATCATTCCACCCATTTATTGCCTATTCACCCACTCCAAGATTTTCCAACTATTGGTTCAACATTCTGATAAAACCCAAGGTAAGAAACATTTTCCACCCCCAAGCCCGAACCATCATTTCACACACATCCCTTATACCTATAAATCATCCCACTCCAAATTGTAAATATTAATCACCCCCAATATCTCATGTCTACCCATGGTGTATCACTACTCTAAAACTATGATTAACACCATCACCCTAAAGGTGATAAATATATGGATTATAATTCCAACAACTAGTTGTCAAAACCACCTGATGGGCCCTATCCTTTATAAACATGACCCCAACGGCCTCATCCCCAAGGTGATTAATTATCATCAACATCCTATGGCAAAAAAAAATCCAATGAACCTCCATTTCACAACCAGTAGCAGTGGTCATCACTAATTATTTCCTAAAAGTTTCCCATTTTACCCTATCATTGGTGATTAACATCTCCCATAGAAAACTAATGCACTATAATTTTACTAAAATCTTCACACCATGCCAATTATGCATAGTCGAACCTATCCACACAACACAAGAAATAATTATTAAAGAAAAAATTGGTCCAAAAAACACCATACCACACTCCATTGACATAACCAAGACCATAGCAACAAGTACTAGCCTTAGACTATCCTAGGAAAATCCTTATATAACCTAGAGACCGTAACCAGTTTCAGTTTTGTATGCCCACATGAACCTAACCATGATTGTGTTTCACATGACGCTTAGACACAAATATAAAATAGAAAGTAATTACAGAACACCTACATGGAGTTAAGAGAAATCCAATCAGCAAGTATACTCGAATGATTCAGCTTTAACTGGAAGAAATCTGAAATTTTTTCATAATTATAACATTAGGTAATAACTAGTGAAATAAAAATAAATTATGGGAAAACCCATAAATAGAAACTGAGAGATACCTAACCTCACAAAAAAAACTTATTGGAATAGAAAATTATTTGATCCATCCATAAATAGATTAAACCCCACTTGTTAAGGGAGAAAAATTAGATAGAGAGAGAGAGAGAAAGTGTGTTTGGGTGAGCTCCCTACTTGATGGCTTCAAAAAGAGGCTAAGGCCAAATTTTAGATTTGAATAATATAAGACAATTTATACTAATACTAGATTCCTTGAAGAACCATAATATCTTGAACTATAGGTCTCATAGTTCAATACATCACTAAGACATAGCTCATGGAATGACCCTTCTAGTCACCACAAAACACCCCCCTAAATATCCAACTTCTCAACACATGGCCACATTTTAGTGAAATTATTCTCCTCATAGTGAGATCATCCTAAATGAATAGTTGTTCATGACAAAGTCCATGATGGATATAGAAAAATATTCTCTACTTGATTCCCTTCACAATGTAAAGGACCCTATTTTTACAAGATCCACTATCAACCCAATGTTTCAATATTATATTGGAACTTTTTTTCTTATAGAAGCATTCACCATGCCACAATTCCCTTGTTTGAGGAATGGTCCTCAACTGGACCCAAAATCTATTCTTATATTAATACTAATAATTCCATGGTTCCCTTAGATATTGTATGACCATTAATCCATTGTAGATATTCAACCCTAAAAATACAAAAACTTCACCAGACTTAACATTCATCCTGAACTGAAACCTCTAACACCTTAAACATTCTAAAGCACATATGACTAGGCCACTCCCAGGATAAAATTAGTTCATTTGAGACCTTGTTTCATTACACATTTAATATAATTATTTATTAAATTAATTTAATACATGAAACTCCACTGATAAAATATTTTTCTATAGATAAAATGAAATTGTTATCATCAATCAAGAATTTAAGATCAATCATTTAAAATTAAATGATTCATAGAATGAATTTCATATACTGGTACAAAATAATTAGAACCAATCTTATGTAAGATGTTAAATTGAATATATTATAGAAACACATTCCTGGGTAACTATATATTGAATTTATTCAATAACTAAATCTAGATTTATATAGTGTGCACAAAAGAATTAACTTAAGATTTGAAAGGAATTTTTTAATAGAATTATGATTGATGTAACTTTAGTCTCCACTCATGTATTCAATATGATCGGGTGTGTCATTTACTTAGAGAGACTAGAGGTCCCTTATATGGATTCATTAAAAAGTGATTTTATTATATAATTATTATTAGGAATGTTTTGAAAATATGAATGAGTTCAAACCATGATTGACCCATAACTTCAACATATTGAGGATTGATTGTCTAGGTCTGAGATAATTCGGTTCAGTTATTTTATTGAAAATAAAATTTGGTAAAAGAATAATATTATATGGTCTAATTGTCATCATAGTTTATTGAAACCTAAAGTATGTGCTATAAAGGATCAGTAATGTTTCTACAGTATAGAATTTTAGAGGATACCCAAAGTGGTTTCAAAAACTCTATGGATAGTCCACATCAAGTATTGATGTTATAGAAATCGATTATTTTATTTTAAAGGGTATATGATACAAAATGAATATTTTACAATTTTTAAATATACAAGAGTCCCGAATCAAGGTAAGAAGTTTTAGATTAAGTAGTTTTCATTGAAATATATTAGAAATGGTTGCTATTAGGAATGTCTATAATTAAAAGAAATATTTAAAGAATATACGAATCTAAATAAAGGCGGTGTGTTATTATCTACTTTATATTATATGATAATAAAAGTTATTTTTCAAAAATAATTTTTATCAATAAAATGATATGACATGTTAATAGACATGGTTTATGATTAATCAAACTCTATAAAATGGTTTCAAAATTAGGAAGGGATAAGAAAAATTATCTAGGGTAAAAGAGTATATCCAAAATATTTATTAAAACCTAAGTGAAAGATTTTAAATTACTTATCAATGAGATATTTTAATGAATAAAGTATTCTTTTTAGAATACTACTCTAAACATATAGAATACTATACATGGTATGGTTTTTAATAGTTTATATATTAAATATTACCATTAAAGTAAATAATTTTTATATCTTGAATACAAAGGAGTTTTTTTATTTTATGATTATATACTAAAGATAATATAGTTTCTAAGAGGCTGGTATGAGTTTTTATAGACTTATATAATTTTAATGTATAAAAAATAAAATATTATACTAGTTAAAACCAAAAGTGAATGACACTTAATTCCTAATTGGATTTTATAGTCTACTAGTAAAGAAATAATTTAAAGAGTTTCATTTTGTTACCATAGTGATCTCCATGTAAATTTTAAATAGAAAGGTATGAATATGATAATTATAAACTATAAAAGGGTTCTAAGTAGTTAACAATAGTTGTAAACATAAAAACATTAGGTGTTGAAAAGTAAGGGAGTTCGAGTACTTGTTCAATAGTTGAACATAAATAATAGGATTAATAGTATCACCATTCTTTAAACTAGATTTATTCAAAGATGTTACTCAGTAAAGGATTTTTTAGAGTATTTTATCAAATGGTCATATAGAGACCTGATGGGACTTACATTGGGATGTAATGAGTTTAGCAAGTCTTAGAAATATAGTAAAGATAAGTAATTTTTCTTCCTTTTCATATAATATATAAAAATATTTATTATGTATGATTTTATTGAGAATTATTAAATGTGTTTTGAATATAAAATATATTATATTATACAACGATAATCTCTACATTATAATTATTTCATATTTTATACATTTATTTCATGATATTAAATTAAAACTAACCTATCAATGTATGAATTTGAGTTATCCCTAACCTATGGTCATCATGGAGTATTATAGGTTATAATACAATGTTAAGGATAATAAGGGTATGATTTTTTATTAGGATATAAAATATAATATTGATACACAAAATAAGTTTAGTGTTCTAGATAACCTATGAATTATACCACATGATAGGCATGCAATGTGATCATCCATTAAGATGAATGACATGTGATGTGTTCATCTATATGGTCAGTTTATACACAATGAATCGAGAATGTATAAGAAATTATATAATATAGACATACTGTGTGTCTCATGGTTAGTCTATGTATTATAAAAGGGATCGTATTATTATCCATGCTTGTATATGATAAAATGGTGGACATAAGAATCGAGATACATGTGTTTTATAGAGATCATGCAAGATAACTTTGTAACATGAGTGGATTATTAAGGATTCTCTTTGTTAACATTTATGAATTTGAGAATCCATATTTTCTATAAATACTAAAAATGACAATGATATCACACATTTTGGTTGACTAAATGAGGATTTAGTTTCATAAAAATTATAGTGTTTCTCTATTTCTCTGTTTTTTTATTTTCTGAAAATGAAGTTTGGATGGATATTAATAAATTATTATATAATATGTGATACACAGTGAAGTTGATAGAATTTTTTTTTAAAAAATTAAGATATCCAAAAGTAGTTTTGTATATAGTTTCATGAGTTATTGTATATGATACAATATAATGTAAAATAGAACAAAGCCTATATGGATTTAGTGTAAGTTGGAAATTTTTGGAGATATACCCCGAAGCCAATATAATTCATGTGAGTTTTTCTCAATATTGTTTTATATGGTACGATCATTTATTAGGGTATGATATATGTGAATCCAAGGCATATCATTTTCCATAATGTGGTTACATAATAATGAATAATATAATGATATCATTACACTACCTAACCTATCATATTGTATGATATGGTTGCATCAAAATAGCATATTATATGTTTTATGCTGTTATAAATTCTATTATACTATTTATATGGTAATTTATGGTTTATTATGGTAGATAAACATTAATTTTCATAATTTTATTTCCCTTCCATGTAATTAGTTGGTTGGATTCGGAAAATCAAGAGGGGGTGAATTTAGTTTCCAATTAAAAAAATTTATGAATTATTTAAACCCAAATCCATCAGTTTATAAAAATCCGACCAATTCGCTAAAATATTATAAGTAAATAATTTCAAATTTCAAAAAGCTTCTCAAAAGTTTGATATCATCTCTGTTAAGACAAGTTTTGAAAACTCTAACTTTTAAAATAGATTTACTTGTAAAAAAGAGTATATAAAAAACATATTAAAGATAACTATCACATTAGTGCTTTCTAAATTTTTTTTGTAACTAAAACTATATTTTTTAAATAGAGTAAAACAAAAAAAGAAAATATATAGGGGAATAAAATAATATGTTCAGGCTCAAGTCAAGACCTAATCCCCTCCACTTTGAAATCACCTACAGCAAAGAATTTCATTAAAAAAAATGAACTGTTCCACAACCTATATCAGGTTTTACAAATAAAAACTACACAAATTAAGTCCAATACACACAATACCTATTCCATAGTTTTTTATGGGATAATAGATGTTAAAGAAAAAAGAGTTTCTACCACTCTCCAATACAATACATGAGCCTATATTAAATAATAAATATAGTATAAAAAACACAACTAAAAATGTAATATAAAACCATGAGAGAAAAAAATGGAAGAGAGAATGTTTTATGTTGCTTAGTTTGATCATATTTGGTTTATAAATCATCTTTAAATTTTCCCATAAAATTATTCAACCGAATTTTAATTGAGTTTTTAGAAAAAATGAGTTTCGTTGAAGCACAATTTAATTACTTTGTGTATCAAAATTTGTCACATTCACCAACACTTAATATCCATGAGTGGATCTACTTATTAAAGATAGATCATTATAAAATTTAGCCTTTGGAAGATATTCATAATTAAATCTCCATACTCATTATATTCTCAAATGCACTAGATATTTAATTAGTTCTCTAAAATATAGTCATTAGAGATTTGAAAATACCTTACTACATAAGATAGAAATGGATGCTTGGTCTACACTTAAATCATGGTTAATTTGGTTCATGATTAATAAGAATAATCAGTTGACACTATCACTTTCCATGGTCACTTTCCATAGTAACTTGTCTTGTTCATCCAGTCACTTCTAATATTAATGTGGTAGATTCTTTATTCATGTGGTAGCTTCATTTCTTTTTATGGTATCTTCATTTCTTAATGTGGTCCCCTCACTTATTTTCATGGTAGGTTCATTTATTCATGTTGTCACTTCACCTGTTATCGTTTTATGTTCATTTCTTAATACTATCACTTGATTACTTCTTGTGGTCATTAAATTACACACATGCATTTTTAGTTCAAGATAGAAATATTTTTCTCACCTGACACATGATAACTTGATTTTATTTTTAGAATGTTTAATCCTTCATGTGGTCAATTGATCTTAAATGTAAAGTATGTTTCATACAAATGGGGTCACTTGAACTTCAACGCATGATCAGTTTATGCCTTAGAAATAACTATATTATCTAATTCATAGTCACTTGTTTGGGCATGCGGTCACTTTTAGTTCAACATGTGGTTACTTCCACATGGTATGTTTTCATGGTAATTTCATGAGAGATCCAATTTTATCATTATGTCTAGAAAAAAATCGACTATCATAACACATGAAATTCATTATAAACATAAGAAATATTATTTGGGATCATTAAAATAACGAGTTGTTGGACCAAGCCAACAATATCCCCCTTTTTGATGATAAAAAATTATGACCTATATAATGAAATGAAATGAATACATCATAAATACATTTTAAATAAGTGAAACATATATCTTTCAATTTCTCAAAATTTCAAATTTTCAAGAGTGTCTCCATTTCTCAAACTACTCAATTAATTTCATAATTTCTCCCACATTTAGGATTATGAAAAAGTTAATCCTAGTTAAAAATATAAATAGGAATGATAAATAAATACTAAAATGTATGAAAAATTGCATTTTATTAATATAAAAAAATAATAAATAGATATTACAAAAAATACATATCAGGAATTAGAATCAGAATTAGAATCAGAATAAGCATTCCCCTGATATCAAAAGGGAGTATCAGGTCCTTTCCTTTAGAGGTAGATGCTGAGGTAGGTTGTGTTGCTTGGGGTACAAAGGTAGAACTAGGTTATTAGATTGACACACACATAGAAAACGGTCGGTCGTGGTTAAAATGTTTTTCTAGGATACAAGACAAAAGGGTTAAAAAAGAGGTTATAGTGGAAGGATGGATGAAGGTAATGGGTAAGGAAGGCAGATCTAGGATGGTAGTGTTGAATGTTCAGAGGTAAGGCTATAATAATCTGGTAAAATCCTTTATTGCCCTTTATCCATATTCTATTGATTTAAAATAATCATTTTTTTTCATTGAAGGATTATAGAATAATCATTAAACCATTCAACTTAACCACTTTGGACTTGAATGAATAAGTTATGGGAGATATCTGCAAATCACTATCTAGATATTTGAACAAAGTATTCTGGTATGACATAGTGAAGATCCTACTGAGATAGGATTTAATATCTTTTCTAATAGTATATCTATATCTTCCAGATTGTTTTATATCCTTTTTGACCAAATCCAATGTTTTTAAGCATGGGTTTGAAAACCATCAAACACTACTTATCTTGTTCTATGAAACCCATAATTTTTTTCAACCCATCTCTTATGAATTTTCTGACTGCATCCGCACTAAAAAAATATGGATGATATGTAGGAGTCACTGAAGAAGATGAAGGGAGATAAACTGAATACTGAAACACTACATTTATAAATCTTTTATTTAGATTCATCATCACATCTGAAACATCTAATTGTAGTACACCTACATGATATTTCAAGTACTCATTCATATTTTTCATGAGTTCCATTTTAAGATGGAATCTTGGTTGAAGACGAGATACAACAAAAGTCATTGTCCTGTCTATACATTCTTCTCTTATTTTCTCCATAGTGTGTCTAAAACCAATAAATATCTATTTTAGAACACATATTATGTTTGATTTGAAATCATTCAAATCATTTTTTTGAAAATGGTGCAGACAATGTAGAAATAAGAACATGAGTAGATAGATAATAAGATGACTTCCAACCATTTAATTCATCCTCAATATATAGTGAATGACGTACCAAAGACTAATTTTTTTCCACATTAGTATCATAAACTTATTCTTCAACTTCAAGAACATCTGTGTGGAGAGATATAATAGGAGCTATTTCATTTTTATCCTTGGGTTCCTCAACAGTCTTGGTAGGGGTAAGAATAAATATATTTTCCAATGTTTGATCTACTGATGGTATTAGAAGAGAGACTTAAAGTCCATTCCAAGGATCAATCACAGATATTAATAATCCTTCTAACACTCTCTCAGTAGAAGGTATGATTATTCCAACATCATGAGGTGGAATACCCCCATTATCACTATCATCCTTATTAGAATCATACTACTCTTGGATTATCACAACAGATCTTGGATATTTCTCCCCCTTAGAAGTTGAATTTGGTACACTAGGTCCATGAGTGCTTTCGATTTTCAGTCTCAAAGGTAAAGACTTCTCATAACATTATTTATTCTCTTCAAACTCACCTCAATCATCACATTTAAGTTCCTTAACATAGATAATAACAGACACTTCATTTTCAACTAGATCTTTATCTAGAAACTCATCTTTAGGATAATTTAGAACTATATGAGAGTCAGGTGGTCCAAATGATACTACATGAGAGGATTACCTATCATCATCATAATTTTCCTTGGCTTCCTCATTGAGATAATCTATCTCTATATATTATTACTTAAATACCAAAGAAACATCTACTTAATCATCAAAATAATAGACTGGTATCTCATATGGTTTCAGACTAGGATCTTATACATCCCTTGGCCTAACTGTATACATGATCAGATCAAAATTTTCTTACAACTTCTAAGATTATGACACCCCTTATTTTTTATAGGGGTTTCAATTTACTCTCATATTCTTATAGAACATATAATTTAGGCATAAAACATCAGAGTAATTCAGTGTTTCCTCACCTGGAGAAAAAACCTGAAACTCCAAAAGGGATAATATGAACATTGGATATGGAAGAGAATTAAATCATGATGAAGGCTTACATAGATTTGAAAAATGTATCATGACATACCTTGAAAATATGATCTGACTTATTATTCATCATGAAGACAAATATTATATCCCATTATTTGAGGATATTAAAGTCTCATCTCCTAGTATAGATCAAATATATGATAAATATAACTGGTAATTTGAATTCACCACTAAGGTCCATTGTAATTGATCACTTAAGTGTCTTATCCCTGGTCAATTGTTCATGATTATTCTGAAATTCGAAAAGGAATTATTTATCATATATAAACTTTGAGTGTCTTCATTTTCATGCTTATGAGATACACATAACCTCTTGGCCTAAATTTTTCATTAAAACTAAAAAACTTATCCATTCACCACTACCTAAATGATATCATTATTATCTCTAGGATCAAATTTCATATGGGAATAAAACTCATTAACGATCCACAAATTGAGTGTCTTACCTTTTTCCTCATACCATTCATTCTATCCTTGTCTCTAAAGCAATTTACACACTAGTGATTTCCATACCAGTGATCTGTTGGATTGGAGCCTGAATGAACTTCTTTTTAAAAAAACATTACAATATATCAAAAGGAGGTTTCATGACTTCACTACAATAATAATACCACCTCATACCTCTTATTTCTTCATAGGAGTGAATTGAGAGGGAAATATAGAATAAATAACTCTATTCATACTCAATATTCTCAGACTGAGATTTAAACACTGAAGGTTTGGGTTTGAGATAGAATTTAAAGAAATGGGTTTTAAGAGAGGAAGGGAAGGTTGGGCTTCAAAAATAAGAAATATATTTTTACGATATATATGTGGATAGATTCATATTTTAACTTGAATTTTAATTCTATCCTTTACGGTATTGAGTAAAAATAAACATTAAATAAAATATCTCTAGAAAACTTAATAAAAATTTCAAATTGAAAGAGACATGGTAAGTATACAAACTATATATTCATGGAAACTATGAAATGGAACATTATGTATATTGTTGCAAACTCATGGTAGGTATGCTAATTGTATGAGTAAATTCCCATGCTATATATATTGATCATAGATTTATGATAGGTATAGGTATTTTTTGAGTAAATTATAATGGTAAGTATAGTAAAAAAATGAAAATATCACATGCATGATAAAAATACTTATGGTTGGTAGAGTGACCACATGAACAATGGTGAAGGTCTCATTACTGACTGTATGAAAAAACAATTATTGTCACTTAACTGATCACATGAACTATAATTCATGGTTAAAAAATATTAATACTCATAATTTAAGCACTTATAATGTGAATTTATAAAAATATTAGAGTTATAACTAAATCAAAACATTTAAGAATAATAAATCATCCCCAACTCATGTATGATATAATTTATTCTCTCAATATTCAATAAATTTTTAAATATATCAACAAGATGATGTTTATTATTAAATAATTAAAGAGTAATATATCCGTTTTGAAAGAAGAATCTCAAAACTTGATGTCTTATATCAATATGTTTTGTCCTTGAATGCGATAAAATATTTTTAGAAATATTTATTTCAATTGTGTTATCCCATTTTTTTGAGAAATATTTCAATTGATATCCATAATCTAGTAATTTGTGTTTTATCTATATAATTTTTTTACAAAAACTACATGTAACTTTGTACTCAACTTCAACAATGGATAATGAAAAATGCTTTTCTTTTTAATACACCATGAAACTTGAGGCTTACCCAAAAAGCGACATGTTCTAGTGGTTTTTTTATTGTCTAAATCACAACCTCAAAAATATGAATCTGAATAACTAACTATTTAAAATTCGTATCCTCTAGAATAAAAAAACCTAAATTGATTTCATAATTGAGGTATTTAAAAATACTTTTGACAACATTCAAATTCTAGATTTTCTTGAAAACATGGACACATGCACACACTAAACCTAATATCAGTTTGACTAGAATATATTTATAGTAATATTCTAATCATACCTCTATAGATGGTTTGATTAGTTGGTTTCATAGTTTCATCATGATCCAACATACAACTAATAGTCATGGGAGTATCACTACATTTTATACTATCCATAACAAAATGTTTTAAGAGATCATCAATGTTCTTTCATCGATTTAAAATGATTCCTTATTTCAAAAAATTTGAAAATAAAAGAATAATTTTAACTCACCCATTAAACTAATTTCAAATTCATTTTTCATTAATTTTGAAAATTTAGTAAATAATGTTTTTTTGTATGATACAAAAATAATATCATCAATTAAGATTTGAACTACCAAAAAAATGTTATAAATAATTTTAATAAATAAATTAGGACATTCTATTCCTTTTAAAAAACTATTATAAATGAAAAATTATTTTAGAAAGTCATACAAAGCTCTAGGATATTGTTTGAAACCATAAAAAAGTTTTTTTAATGTAAAAAAATGATTTAAAAATGTGGGTTTTGAAATCTTTAGGTTTTTTCTACAAATTCATCATTAATAATATAATCATTTAGAAATACACTTTTTACATTTATTTGATATGGTTTCAAATTCAAATGTGCTACATATAAAGGAAAAATTATAGTAGCATCAAGTTATGATACTGGTGAAAATGTTTCTTCATAGCCAGTATCTTTTAATTGACTGTACCCTTATGAAAAAAATCTTGATTTATTTTTTTAATTATAGTTTCATGATCATCAACCTTGTTCCTAAACACCCACTTCGTTCCAATGGTCAAGAATCCCTTGGGTGTTTTTAGTAGTTCCAAAACATTGTTCCTTCCAAACTAATTCAAGTATTCTTGTGTAGCTATGATTTTAAATTCATCATCTATAACATCAATGATGTTTTTAGATTCAATTTGTGACAAGAAGTCTTGATGTTCAAATTGGTTTCTAATAGAATCTCTAGTCTAAGTTCCTCAATGTATATCTCAAACCACAACATCTAAAAGATGGTCTATATGAGTCAAATGACTATAGATATATAATTACTTGGTACATCATTTTCTCCTTTAGGTTTTGGTTCAAACAGTTCCTTAGTGATGAATGATATTTCTACCAATTTTTTTAAAAAACCATAAATAAGTTTGGTTGAGGTATTTATATTCAAGTTAGAAATATCATCCTTCAGGTTTTTTATAGAAGTATTTGACTCATGTGGATCTATCTCATCAAATTTAACATATACATATTCTTCCACAATTTTGGTTCTTTTTTTGAACATACTATATGTTTTATTGTTGGATTGATAACTAGGTAATAATCCTTCATCAATTTTAGATTAATATTTATCTAAACTATTATTTATATTGAAAATAAATACCTTGAAGGTAAACAAATTAAAGCAATTATCCTTTGGTTTTCTTCCATTACATAACTCATATGATTTATTTTTTAAAATTGGTCTACTAAGAACACTATTGATAAAATAAAAAACTTTACTGACAATATCTTCCCAAAAATTAATAGGTAATTAATACTCATTGATAATATTCTATAAAATCTCTTGAAGAGTCACATTTTATCTTTCTACAAGACCATACTATTGAGAAGTTCCAGGAGTATAAAAATTGTGAGTGTATCCATGTTGTGAGCATAAATATTCAAACTCTTGATTTTCAAACTCACTAACTTGATAAATCCTTAAGGTATTGATATTAATTACACTAATATTCTCAACAGATATTTCAAATTTGAAACAATCTTCACTTTTTTGAGTTAAAATGAACACCAAGGTGTATCTAGAATAGTCATCCACAAGAACATAAGCATAATGAATCCCATTTAATCTATAGACTATAGGAGGTACAAAAATGAACATGTGCACAAACTTTTGAGATTGAGAAGTTAAATTTTTTTTATTTTGATTGAAATACATCTTATGATGTTTCTCCTTTTTCCAGGGGCCACATACTTTTTCTTTTGAGAATTCTAGTTTAAGAATAACCTTAACTAAATCTCTCATAGTTATCTTTCTAGGAGAGTAAAGTTTATTGTGGCCTAGTATCCTATTCCATAGCTTGGATTATTTGTGAAAGAAACATAAATAAGAATTTTTTTTAGAAAATAAAAAATCCAAATCAACTACATAAATATTATCATTATGTAAATAAGTAAAAACTGCAACAAGATTAGAATAATAAATTTTTGAGGAATTATTTTGAAATTTAACATGGTAACCATCATCAAATAATTATGAGATGTTAAGTAGATTATAATTTAAACCACAAAAAGATAAGACTTAAGAAATTAAAAAAGATTTAGAATTATTCATTTAATCAAGTCCAATTATTTTTCCTTTAGAGTTATCATCAAAACTGACATGTCCACCATCCTCATTTATAAGACTTTTTAAGCTTGAGTAGTATTCATTCATGTTTCTAGAACATCAATTGTCTAGATACCATAAATTCACAATGGAACTCTTCAAAAAGGTTTCCAACACACACTTAAATAAGAAATTATTTTGGTTCCTACACGTTCTTGGGTCTAAAAATGTCAGTAATAATATCATTGGGAATACAAAATGTTTAACTGGTTTACCATAAATAGAATTAATAATTTTAGAAATAAAAAAATTATTTGATCCACAAGAATAAGAACTGTTTATAGAATTGGAAGATATTGAGTTACGAATAAATGTATTCTTATAAATTATGCTCGTATTAGACTGGTATTCATTCTCAATTGTATACTTTGGTGTGGTTTGTTTATCAATCATCCTATTCGAGGATTATATACCATTTTTAAACCTTAGATATCTTTTTTTTTATTTTATACTTTGAAATTTTAAGTTCAATGATTTCTTTTAATAAATAAACATTTTTTTTCTTTAGAATGTTCAGATTTAAAATCAACATATAAAGCATGATGTTTCTTCAAATTTTTGTACTTATCATTAAGTTCATTGAAATTTTCTTACAAAATATTATAATATTAAAATAAATCATCACTGTACATATTTTCATCTTTATTTTCATTTTTAAAAGAGATTTTAAATATGAGTAAGAGATGTAGAGATAGTATTTAGTACCTCAGATGTGTTCAACATAAAAAATGTCAGCTCTATCATTATTGTCTTCTCTACTTGAGTCAGATTCACTGGAACTATCATCAGAGGAAATCTATATAGATTTCAAATGTTTCTTTGTCATTTTCCCTTTATCATCAAAATTTTTCTTATATTTTGATTTTGGACATTCAAATTTGATATTTCCTTTTTATCATTCACTCATAACAGTTCACATCAAATGATTGATTTTTCTTTTTCAAATTCACTCTTCTTTCATACTTTCCACTACAGTTTGACCACTTAATGAATATATTCTTCATATGGAACTTCTTAAATATCCTGGCTAGTTGAGCCATCTTCTCATCACTAAAAGAAGGTGATTTATCCTTACTTGAAATATCTTCATTTATTTTCTACATCTATGAGACATAAGTCTTGAAAGAAACTTATTTTTTGGGTCATCATATTCTTTGTTCACTTTGAATTCTTCATTGTACATAATGATTCCAATAAACTCCTTCACTAGTAGTTTACATATGTCGCATGAATCTCTAATGAAAATTGATGTTCCTATCCAATGATATGGTAAACATCATAGGAGTCCAATAACTTGATCCTCATCTTCAATTTTGTTTTTAAGAGCATTATATTTAATATTTTGTTAAACTTGAGAAAAATGTACGAAATGGATTCATCAGGTATCATCTTAAAAATATCATATTTAATAATATAGCTATTTATATTCATCTATTTAACATTTAAGGTTTCTTCATGATATATAAAAAGTGTATTAGAAATTTCATAAATAGTAGAATAAGTAGAAATTATATTAAACTCGTCTTGTCCTAATGCATAATATATGGTATTCACAACTTTATAGTTACAATCATAAGATTCCTTAGTGGATTCAATCCAATCAGCTATAACACCTTTGGGATTTTCATATTTTTCCTCTATTATAGTTCAAATATCAAATCCCATGCTTTCTATATGTATTTTAATTTTAATCTTCTTTTAAAAATAATTAGATCCATTAAAAAATGATGTCTGTTAGAAGAAGTCACATAAAGCCTATTGTTATCCACAAAGATATTAACATAGAAATAATAGAAATTTTAATTTTTTTGGAAAAACTTGATCATAATAAAAATGTTATATAAATTAATAAAAAATATTCTAATACCAAATTTTGGTAAGAGTGGAAAGCTCAAAAGTGGGTGGAGTGAGTTTCTAATTAAAATTTCTATATAAAAACAATTTGAAACAAAATCCCCTAGTTCATGAAAAATGGCCCAATTAAGTAAAACATTAAAAGTCTATAATTTTAACTTTAAAAAAGTTTCTCAAAATTTGATATGAAATCAGTTAAAACAAGTTTAAATAACTCTTTTACTTTTCAAATAGATTTACCTATATCAAAAATAGTATATAAAACACTTACTAAAGCTAACTATCAATGTAATGTTTTTCTATATAGTTTTAAAAACTAAAATTGGTTTATTTTAAAAAAAGTGAATGAAATAGAATTCTCATTACAATAAAATAATTTGTTCAGCCTCAAGGGGTGACGTAGTCATCTCTACTTGGAAACCTCCCACTACCAAGCAGTTTATTAAATAAATAAACAGATACACAACCTGGATCAGATTTTATAAATAAAAACTGCACATTGAAAGTCTATTCTACACATATCCTCTTACATAATTATAGGTGGAGAGAAGATGTAAAATAAAGATATAAAGAGTTTCAAGCACCATTAAATATAATACATTACCCTATGTCAAAAAATAAAAATAGTATTGCAAACGCAACTTGAAATGTAAGAAAAAATACAGAGATAATAAGACAAAACAGGGAGTGTTTGAAGTAGATTAGTCTGATCTACTTCAGCTGATCAATTATCTTTAATTCTACTAATAAAATATTCAACCAAGTTTTCATTAATATTTGATAAAAACAAAGTGTCATGGAAGAAAAATGTAAGTCCTCAGTATATCAAAGTGTCATGCATTCTTCATCCCTTAATTTCCAAGAGTGGCTATACTTATTATAGTGATATCCTTATAAAATTTATCCACATGAGTATATTTTTAATTTAATACTTATATTAAATTCCTTTTAATGTAATTGGACTGGAAATTAATGATTTAAAAAATATTGATTGGATATTTCGAAAATACCTCACAGTTTAAGTTAGACATGTTCACTTGGTATTGACTTAATTCATGTTTACTTTGGATCACAATTACTAGGAATGGTCAGTTTACATGGTCACTTTCCATGATCACTTAGCATGGTAATTTTTCTTGTTTATGCGTTCACTTTAATTCTTCATGAAGTAGCTTCATTACTTCATGTGATAACTTTATTTCTTCTTGTGGTAGTTTTCCTTCTTCATGCAATCACTTCCCTTATTCTTATAGTATGCTGTTTTTTGTTCATGTTTTTCTTCACTTGTTCTTGTGTTAGGTTCATTTATTCATGTGGTCACTTGATTACTTCTTGTGGGAACTAAATTACAAACACATGTGATCAGTTCAAGAGAGAAAAATTTTATCACCTAATGCATGGTAACATTATTTTTCATGCGATATGTTGAATCCTTCTTGTGGTAACGTGATATTGAATGTATTGTAGGTTTAATAAATATGTGTTAACTTGAACTTCAATGCATGATTAGCTCATGAATTAGATATAATTTGCACAAATGACACACAATCACTTGTTTGTTCATGCGGTCACTTTGAGTTCAACATATGGTTACTTCTACATGGTAAAATTTCATGGTAATCTCAAGACTTAACTAATTTAATAATTATGGATAGAAAATAGTTGACTATCATAAAACATGAAATTAATTTGAAATATAAGATATATAATTTAGGTTCATTAAAATAAGGAGCTGATAGACTGAGATAAAATAAGTAATTATTGACCATAAACATTTTATATGACAAAATTTTTGGACAATAAAATATATATAAATGTTAAATACATGTATTGAACTTGAGAGTGCACTTCCATGGATATTTCTGAGATTAGGGTTTAATCAAGTTTCAATTCTGTTTTCTCATTTTTTTGCACATCATGGAATAAAAAACAGTTAAAAAGTGGTTGAATTGGTTAGTAAAGGAGTATCCTTTATGGACATCAAACACTTAAAAAAGTGATTCAATTGGTTAAAAAAGAAGTTTCCTTTATATAGATTCTAAAAAATGCACTGCATGGAAGAAAATTATCTAGAAATAAACACTGAATAAATATAATTTTTTTCTCAATATACATTGAATACAATTATTTATAAAGAAAACCCAAGAAATAAGTAATATATTTTTTAGAAAAATGTTATAATATTAAATTTTTTAATGATCAAGAAAATTAGATCTAATGAATAAAAATATGTGCATCTCAAGATCATAGGATGGAAAATTCTTTATCATTGTAAATCTAGAAGAACTCAAGGAATATCATGAAACATGAAAAATATGTTATTATTGGTAATGTAACATTTGTGATGGGCAGAAAACCAAGGTCTCTTTAAGAATTAAAATTGAAGAAATTGAATATATTAAGCATTGATAATTGGAAGATATTTTCCATTTGAAAATGTTATTATCATCTTGTCTTCTAATATTCTGATTCCCTTTCTTGGGATTAAAAATATACTTTCTAATTTCAACCCAAGGGTCTATAGGATATTATATTTAGATATGAACATTAATACTTTTATAAATAATTAAAAAAATTCTCAAATATGTTGTTGTATACACAAACTTAGATGGGTCTTCTAGCATCCTCAAATCCTCAACGATAGTTTTTTTCATAGGTTCTTCTTTAATGATATATGAGAATACCATTAAAGGGAAATTGGGATATTACACAAGGATATTATTAAATGATGATCTTCAACCACCTCTTACTAATATAGAAACACATATAGATAAATGTGATATGATTGATGTTGAATTTGAATATGAATTTATCCCCTACTTTATTTTAATTTTCAAGGTTTATTGGGAATAAATTAACAAGATATAAAAATGTTAAAAAGGTGAAACAAAAATAGGATGAACATGTTTCTCATAGGGAAGTTTGGAAAATGGTTCAAAAGAAGGGTAGTGTCTATGTAAAGAGATAATCCTATAACACAATTAATAAAAATAAAATTGTAATAGAGAACCCCTCAAATTTTAAAACCAGTTAGGAGGTTATTACTGAGAAAGATAACAAAGGAAAAATAATCCGTCAAAATATAATAGACAATTATGTTATTTACAAGAAACCAATTAACCTCCAAGCGGGTGTATCATGTGAGGTGGTAGCACAAAATTTTATAGAAATGGTGACTACTATAATGAAATACATATATACTTATCAAGGAAATATCTAAGAGATGAAATGGATTGAATTGTTTTTGGAGGAGATACTAGAATCAACAATATTCCTAACTATCACATATAAAATAAAGGGGGGAAAGATAGAAAAAATGGATATTTCTAAGGAGGAAGAGGCCAGATACTCTAATAACACTCATAAATTTAAACAACCTACTATTAAGGTCATACATAAAGTGTATATATATAGTTAAAAGATATACCCATGTGGTAAGAAATCAAAAGGGAGAAATAAAAACAGATGAATGTTTTATACTAGAACTGTCAAGGGAAAGCTAACCCCTAAACTTCTAGCATTTTAAAATACCACATTTTTAACATAATACTTTTTAATAGGTATTTTAGACCCAGGGGATCGATTTTAATCTTATAATGGTATTAAATTTAATTACATGTAAAATATACTTGTGGGTATCAACTATTCCACTATAGTTGTTGAAACATTATAGGTGTTAGTTTATACTAAAGCATCTAGCAATTTTTTTCTCAGTGTTAGCCAAAATATTTTTACATGTAGCTTTTATTTTGAAGGGATAATTATTTTTTCTCATTTTTCTATGCCCTAATTTTTTATAGGGGATGAAAATCCTATGAAATGAATTTTATTTCCATGCTAATCAGATTATGTGATTATGGATGATAGTTGGGGAAATCTCTGTCTTCATGGAAATTCATGAAAGGATTGGTTTGTGTTTCCTAACCATTTCCTATAATGGATTTTAAAAATTCATTAATAATAATTCCTTAGTAGAGGTCTAGATATTATGTTATAGATTTTTGTGTTATATGAAATCTATTCATAAAATTATTTCTAGTAATATATATAAAAATATTTCAATATGAAATCCCTTGAAGAATAAATGAGACTAATTATAAAATCTAAAAAAATTAATACAGATCATTTTCAAATACTCACTTCCCTCATGAATTTAATGGTTATGAATATTATCCCTTTTAGTTTTAACAATACCAGATTTAAACATCTCAATATTATAGGTATAGTTGAATATGTTTGAAGAAAAATAAATACTTTAGTGACCTTTATGCCTATGTTTTGAAATTAAAAAAAATTTAAACAAAGTATTAGAGCTGAAAGTATCATGTGGTTTAATGACCATGATATAGAAATAAATTATATGTATAAGGATATTGAAATGTTGCAGAATAACTATGGATCTAATTTTGAAATCACCATTTTTAATAAGGTAGTTCAAATTTTAGCCAAGGTCAATTATATACTTATCATGAATGAAGGAATTTTTAAAGATAAATTTAGTAAAAAAATGGTATATTAAAGTTAATAGTAATACCTGTTTCTTCTATAATCACAAAAATTTAAGGAAGCTTAATAATCCTCTTACATAATTTAAAAATATAATTTTCATAATATTAAATAGTGACGATACCATTACAATTATCTCTTCACGAATTTAACTATAATAGCATCAATAATCATATGAATGTTATTCCAATAATGGTTGATGAATAATGAAATTCTCAATGAGCCCCTTGATTTGGAGGTAGTGAATTTTATATTCTTTTCTATTAATCCCAATAGTCCCCTCAATCTAGATGGGTTCTCTACATTTTTTAAAAAAATATTATGAAATAATCCATTTATACTTCTTTAAAATTATTAATATTTTTTTCCAGAATTGAAATTCTTATTTATGGTATTAATTACTAGTTTAAATTATAATACCCACTTATGATAACACTAATGAACTTTTTATACTTAGTCCTATCGTACTAGGTAATGGTGTTTATAAATTTATTAGTAAAATTATGAAAAAAATGGGTCTATCTTATTATTTACAATGTTTTCTCATCCAATCAAATTGGATTTGACTATAAGTGGATGATCCAGAACTGCCTAATCATAACCTGTGAGTTTGTAAATTTATTAAATAATCAAAATAAAGAATGTAATATTTCACTCAAGATTGATGACATGAGATATTTTCACACTATTAGTTGAGAGTTCATTTTTTAAAATTTTTAGAGACACAAATTCAATGATTGATTCAATGGATGGGTATTTTTTTAAATATATTAGACTATTTATTCTTATTAATGGAAGTCTAGAAATATATTTTCCTAGTAATTGTAGGGTGGGAAAAGGTGACCCCATTTTTACCATTCTTCATTATCATTACAAAATAATATATTAGAAGCTATATCCTAAAATTGGAGGATCAGAATTTAGTCACACTAATTAAAGATGAAAGAGGTCTTCAATCTCATACTCATTGAATTTATGTTGATGATTTTATTTTTTCCTATTAAGGGAAAAATATAAACATTGAGGATTTGAAAGATATTTTTGATCATTTTGAAGAGATCTCTTGATAATACATCAACTAGAACAAATCATATATACATTTTAGTAATGTTTTCCATAGATAAAACAAGGAATCTCATTAGAACCCTTAATAATAAATAATTCTCACAACATTTTATTTAATTAGGGGACTCTTTATTTTGGGGAAGACCTAAATTCTATCACTTATATGATATTTCCTATAGAATAATGAGAGAATTTTTGTATGTTAAGGAATGTTTTTGTCCATGGATGATAATATTTCGTTGATTAGATCTAGTATTATTCTTATGTTTTTTTATTTATGGTATACAAATGGACAATAGATTTCATAAAAATAATTAATCTCTTTAGGATATATTTAATCTGGAATGGAAAAATCATAGAGAAGAAATATATTTCTATCCCTTAGAATATATATTGTATCTTTATTCAGGATAGAGACATAGAGATAAAAAATTGTGAAATTATTTAATTGGTCTCTCAAAGAATATTTTATGTAGGGATAAATTCTTCATATTAAAATGTGAATTCATTAATCAAGCCGATGTTTTTGAAGAGACTAAAATCTAATAATTTGTTTTATCTTTTTTCATCATCTTGAAATTTTCTTAAGAAGTATTTCTCATATATTATGCATAATTCTATATGTATTACTAGCAGGACCTCAAAATTATCCTTCAAGAGGGATAAGTGGTTAGGAACACCTTTGATAAACTATTTTCTGAAGGAAATCCTTGATATGGACATCAATGTTATGGGGATATAATTATTCCTCAATATGATCTTCCCACTCCCTATAATAATATGATTTATGAGTATATTTCCCCCAAAAGGACATCCTTATATTGGAGCATATTACACATTGTACTTTGACTTTCAAGATTTATTATTAATTCTACATTGGAAGTCATAATTATGTTTCTAATTTTATGAATATATTTTATAAATATTGTATTTATCAAACAAAATATACTCACATTTAGACAATGGACCATAATAAACTGCACATGGATATGCACCTTATGAATACTAGTATATCCTTTTATACATTTTGATCATTCTGACCATACCATTCCATCAATTATCATCCATTCAATGAATTTGTTATCCACCATGTCTAGATATTTGGCCCCACATCCTTTCTTCTTCCTCACAATTTTCTAAACATAACATGTCATAAATGCCCTTCTGAAACCTAATCAAAACACACAACCATCCCAATGGGATAATACTTAAACTATAGGAGTCTAATGTTACATTAGATCTAAAATTTATTTGAGTTTCCTCTCACACCCCAGATCTAGATCTATCCATTTCCTTGACCTCAGGCTTACTATCAAAGATATTAACACTGCACACCACCTTCGGAACCACTATGTTTCCCCCGTACTGAATGCCAACCATAATCCGACTCCCTAAACCCACCCAAATAAATTATTCATCTTTATTTTTCCATACTATTTTAGATCCAAAACCACACTACTTTACCCCCTCACTCACATATGTATCACCCACAACCATGAAATGTGGAAATGGTTCCAATATTGATCAACATGATCAGTATGAACGAATGAGTTCAAGAAAAAAGTTGTGTCTCTCGCATCATGGTATTTTTGGGAGATTAGTGGTAATTCCATCCATCCTAATATCTTTTCAATATTTTAAGAATTATAGAATCAAATTTATTCTACATTATATATTTTAAATAGATAATTGAATAAAAAATTATTATTATAATTGATTCTAAATCTATATATTAGAATTAAATCACTGTGAATAAAATACAATAATTAAATTGGAATAGGCATGGTGATCCAACCTAAAGAGTATAATATCGACTCCTCCTTATCTACCTCTGATCTCCATAAAACCACTCATGTATATATATATATATATATCTCTGTGTGTGTGTGTGTATAAACTGCTTTATGGGTCTACAGGTGGGAGTCAATGATCGATCTAGGAACTACTAGTGCATAGTGTTATTCAAGAGGTCTTGGATATCATGGTTTCTTCCATATGAGTTTTTAGTGGATAATTTTTAGTTATTATATAATTTTACATTGCATGAAAATTTTTTATGACATTGGGATGTGTGTGTATGCATATATATGGATTTTTTGTGGTTATTTTAGTATTATTCTTTTATATTGAGGGTAATGCCTCCAATTTGTATGAAGTATATACTATTGACTCTAGTCATCAACCCATGGTCCATTAGAAGTGGGATTTAGTTTTTATACTCATATTCATTTACATCCTGAGAGGGGTATCAATGATGAGGTGAAAAAAATAATTTTGGAATTTTTTGGGGGTTGTTTACAAGGTTAAAATTAACATTTTCTTCTTTTTGTTTGAAATTATCCAATGGAACTTACAATTACATTAACTAAAAAACTATAATTTCTCCCTTTTAAAATAAATACAATTTAAAAAAAATCATTCTTATCAATCCCGTACTTTATAACCCTAAAAACTAAAATACTTAAATTCCATAGAAGATCCAGCTTTAAAAAGTCTCAAATATGATCTAACACACAAACCTTAATAAAGGATAAACCTTTAGAAATAGTGTGACATAATTAAATATGGTAAAAACCAAATTAAAAACACAACATAAAATATTTATTTTACTAATAAACCATAAATTATTATTTATCATATAATTTCATCATGAAAATAAATAAAAGTAAATAAATCAAGGAACCACACTTTTTTATGGTCTGAAAGCCTTATATTTTTATTTCTTTTAGATAATCCCACATTTTAACTGGGTTGAGTGGGAAACCTTACATGAACAACAGACCTGTATGAATAGGTCATAATATATGACCCAATGTCCCAAAGACATGGTTACACTATAAATAAACCTCCCTAGTATCAAATTCATTGATGGTTCCTAGATTCATACCTCACGTGGCTGATGAAATAGAACTTCCCCCATTCATAGTTACATGGTTCCTGGTACTGGTGATGAATTCCATACCCTCCCAATCTGGTTATTTTTACTTTTGTGGCTATCACTTTATCTAATTCCTATTATGGGACTTTCTCCTGTGTGGTCTGATCTAGCTTGGTTCATAGATTATAGTCCCTTTGGACCGAATGCCCATGGTTCTAAGGCCTTGAGGTGGCCCGAATTTGATTTACAACACATTTCCATACCTCTATTACACTTGATTCAAAAGGACTTTCCACCTTCAAAAAGAATTATGGGCTTTGGCCACACAAACATATACTGTGCCACACTCTAATTCGATTTAAATCTCAAAATATTTCATATACCCTAATGAAAACATAACTTTATCAATAAACCTTTACTTCACCTTAATATTATAAAAATTTAATCTGACATGACTAATAAAAAAATGTATATAACCTCATTATTTAAATAATAGGAAACCTCACCATTTAAAATATATAACACAACAACCCAATTTGATTCATCCTTATATTTTAGTAAACTAAACACTAATTTATATTCCATAATATTATAGAAAACTATTCAACATCATATCTGCTTATATCTAAAAAATAATTTAAAACCCCATCCCCACTCGAGGAAGGATAAGATACCTTTGAAATAAAATCAGTGAATATATCCCATTAGGAAAATAGTAATTTGACTCAAAATTACCTATATCATACATGTAAATGTTATATAATGACTCAATTTAATTTAATAAGGATTAATAAAAGAAAAATCAATAGTTACTTCACTTTTTTAATCATTTTCCCATTACCTCAACATCATGAATTTCTTATTGCATGAATTATCTCCCAATACACTAAAATCATATTCCACATTGATAAGAATAATATCTATTTAGCCATTACCCAATAAAAATTGTCATCTTTATAAATTGAGGTATCACTTATTAACAACTGAGTGTATTTCCATTTGGGATGTTACTAAATATGTATCATCATTTAGTTCTTAGGAATAATGTTTGGTTCCCAAAACTTTTAGAGGAAAAAATATTGAGTGTTACATAAATTTTGATATTGCATGAGACACCTCATAGTTAATTCCTCATATATAGTTCTTAATCAACAAAATAAAGAAAAAATAAATTTATCATCATCACATCAGGAGGTTACTCATCCCCTATATACATTGTGGATTCATATCCTCTTCAGTTTGTACCATATAATTCTGAGATAACTCCATTAAAACTTCCTTTTACATGATATGATGATCTAGGAAATCATTTCAAGTCAATGATATCTAATGTTTTCCACATTATCCTAAAAAACATAAATCCCAACAATATTCACCCAAATTGGACTACACCATCAATTTAAATTATATAAAAAATTATCTCATAGTCCCAATGGAAACAAAATATCTTATCATTAACTCTCATTATCTCTTCAAATACCATTAGTGTAAAAATAATCAAGATTCAAATATCATAGATGCATTTTTGGAAGTGTATGTAGGGGAAAATTTTAGAACAAAAAACAAGAATATTTATCACCTCACTACACACAAGTGCTTATTCTATTTACACTTGTATAATATCAGGGACCTATTCTACTACAATCTAAATTGATAAAATTCAATGTCACCCCAATGACTTTAAATTTTCTATCTTAGACCAAGGAATGTTCATAACTAATAAAGTTACCCAAGATAAGAGTGAAACAAATCCTAAACAATGTCAATCTCTCATAATGGAACAAAATCAAGGTTTTCATCAAGATGGAATCATACCTCAAAAATCGATGGAAAATATTTATACATATATAGCTATTTTGATTACTCATAAAGACATAATGATGATTTGAACCCAGAAATATCAAGTCTAAGAAAAACTCCCCTGATGATGAGTATTTTAAATTTCTAACACAAATACCTAAAAGGTCGGTTAACATTCAAATTTTAATTTGATCATATATCTATATCTAAGAATATCACTAGAATCTTCACTTTCAAATAATCAACCGTCATCATGTTCCTACAAGTGTAATAAAAACATAAATCTAGAGTTCAATAAGGCGATCTAAATCTAGATCATACATTATTTAACCTTAATAAATTAAGAGGTGATATAATTGTCCAAACCTTACAGAAACCTATGCTCAAATTGTTGACTCCTTAAAACTAATCAATTATAACCTTATGATAAAAAAAACCTAATTTAAAAGTTTTTTTCTATTATTATCAATAAATTCATTAAAAATCACACAAGTTAACTAATCCATCCTATGTTAGAGTCAAAAACCAACTATGATTGAAGAAATAATAAACCTATATATCTAGACCCATATAATCATATAATAAAAAAAATAACCACTTTACTCCTTTTAACAACCATAAATTTAATAATATCTCTAAGGAAAAAATTATTATAGACACTATAACAACCATATATTTTAAAATAACATTGTTCATCAGCGTATACAATACACAATACCGAGCTGAAATGAGCCATGAAATATTATTATTTAAATATGAATGATATAACTTAGA
Organism: Viscum album; assembly: GCA_963277665.1. Taxonomy (NCBI): domain Eukaryota; kingdom Viridiplantae; phylum Streptophyta; class Magnoliopsida; order Santalales; family Viscaceae; genus Viscum; species Viscum album. Next base: position 446,562,191 of record OY728131.1, read on the forward strand.
TATTGAACTGATAGATATGAATAATAGTAACCATATTATTAAATATATATAAGGGTTTAATTCAATAAAAATTTATTAATTCCTAGGAAACAATCATATACTTTTCATTAAATTCATTTTATGATTCAAAAATACGTTTTATTCAAAAATGATGGTTTTATTTTTAGGATTGAATATATAATTAATTTTTTGAAATGTTATAAATTAAATTTCATAAAATTTTTTCATTTTTAAATCATCATATCAAAATTATCTTAGGGTCCAATTTTAGGATTTTTTTGGAAAAATTTGATTTTCCAGTGAATAGTAAAAAATACCATTTTTTGTAAAATTGTTGTTTATTTTCTTTGAAAATTCCCATTATTATTGTTATAATAAATTAATATAATTCTCCACAGTTATAAATAATATAATTAATTCCTTATGAATAATAATTATACATGATTTTCATATAAGTTCATTTTTGGGCTTAAAAACACATTTTTCTAAAAAACTAATTTCATTGCGTTTCACGAATTTTTATTAAAAGTAATTTCTATAATTTATATAAATTAAATTAAATTAAATTAATTTTATTTCTTTATTTAGAAATTCAAATTTATTATAATATATTTTTTGTATATTTTTCTAAATAAGTAATCTTTTTTTGTGAATATTAAAAAAATACAGTTTTTATGAAATATAATATATTTTATGTTATCTCTAAGACATAAATATGATATAAAATTTTATTAAAATTATTGAATGAATAATTTATTATAATATTTTTAAAATATAATACATAAATAACTTAAAAAAGATAAATTATAATTTATTTCATAATAAATATGAAAATCATTTTCAGTATTAATGATGTGCTTGCGCAGTACTGGAAAAGTAAAATATGGTGTACTAAAGATAATATTTCTGAAGAAATAAGTCTTTTACACAATTTTTTAATAAATATTAAGTATTAATAATGGTTTTTATGGATATATATGAATTTTTTGTTTTATAACTAGTGAATTATCCAAATTTGTGTGCAATGCTTCCACATGGCTAGAAAATTCAAAATTACATATTTAATAAGTTTATATGACATCAATGTGAGTATATAAGCATATGGAATGAATAAAAATATTTATATTGACCGTAATTAATATATATTTTATTATTTGATTTTTTAATGTTTAAATAATTACCTTAAATGATTACCCAACACTAATAGAGTTCTTGTGCAAGCAGTAGAAAAGTCAAGTAAATGATTTAAAAAAACCAAAAAGTAATTTGGTTTGGGTGAGTAATAGTGTCCCCCAAAATATATATTTATATATATATATATATAAACCATATTATTGATGTTTTAAAAGTATATATTTTAATTCCATTTTGATCATGATGACATTAAAGTTAACTTAAATGAATAGTTTCAAAAATGACATTAATGATATTTTATAACAAACAATATCTAAATAAATGATTTAAAATTCATGAAAATCCCATCTTTATAAAAGTGAATGGAATATAGTTTAAAATAACTTCCATTATCATTTTAAAGGTTACTTTTCCTTTTATAATATGTTTATTTACCCCTAAAGAGTAAAAATCTTTGATATCATGATAATCTTCACAAGGGATAATGGGGGGTTAAAACAAAGGGATAAGGGTAAAAAAATAACCTAAAATTGTAAAACACTTATTAGATGGGAGGATTTAAACTCATCCTCAACATATATTTTATTTATATCACTTTTCTTCTAGTTTTCCTTGAAATTAATTTATATTAATTTAATATTTTGAGTAATTCCAAGAGTGCCCTCCCCTATTTATAAAAGGGCACCTCCTCTCCACTATTCGTCACACATTTTGATATATAAATTTTTTCCTAATCCTACAAAAATAATTTTCTAAAATCAATCGGCACATTATAGGGGTATTATATTGGTTATAATACCCACCTTATAGGTCTTTAAGTGTAAATCAATGAAGGTTTTTTGAGACGTGGTATAACTTTTAACCGAATTGTTTAGTTCTATTTCTACTTCAACCTCCTTAAAATCTTCTCAAAACTTAATGAAATAATAAAATCAGTATATTTAATATGATTATATGTTATTATATTAATTTATTGATCTATATCTATATTCTCTTCCATCAAATGAGAAACGAAATCACCATTTATGTGTGTGGCAGACTATTGCCTCACAAATCAATATTTTTTTCCATAAACACACTTCCTAGATAGTTATAATGGGGGATTTAATGTGTGTGTATATATATATTATATGACTTAAATAATTATAATTATATATATAAAAGTTATCATATATTTTCTTCCATTTCAATCTAGTAGAAAATAATAACTCCATTTGTGCGTATATGTGGATTACCACCTCCATGAAGTGCGACAAATAGTTTTAGGTCCCACATCACATGGATTCTATATATAAGTGTATTTAGTGAAATAAGATAATATTTAGGATATAATAATCATTCTATACTGATAAAATTATTCTTACCATATTTTCATCCTGTTCTTTGGAAAATGGAAATGTTACTCATGCTTAATTACGACCTAATGCCTCCATGATTGTAGCATAATATATTTTTCATAGTTGGTTATAAGAGTATATTTAATGTATAAATATTATAATTAACTCATTATTATTATTATAGTTATGATTTAATAATGATATCTATGACTATAACCAACTTACCAAAGTCATTTTGGACATATATGACTAATATCGTCCAAACATTTGATGTAAACTTAATTGATTAAGTAATTGAATATAAAAATATAATAAATAAAATAAAAGGAAAAATAAACCTGATTTTTTAGAGAAAATAGATAATTAAAATAATGTTATTATTCAGGAAGATAAATAATATACCTGAGGAGTCAGACTCGAGGAAAGAGACACTCTACCTTTATAATAATGTTTTAAATATTTTAAATAATTATTTTCAAAATCCATTTCTTCCATGTCCATATTATTAAAATTACTTTATGGATATAAATTAATTTTAAAGTAAATTTTATTTTTCTTTTTTACTTTATTTCAATGTTTTTTAGAAAAAAATTATTTATGTACTTTATATGGAACATTTTGGCATTCTTTATAAAAAGAAAAAATGAATATTTTATTTTAACGTATACAACATCAATGGATTTTACCAATTATGAAGAAGTAATTTTATGTTTGGATTAATTTATAAGATTCCCTGTATTTCTAAAGAAAATACCTCATTCCCTTTGTTTTGGGTATTTTAGTTTTGAAAATTTCAGTTCAAAGGAAATATATATATCAATATTTATAAATGTATTACTTATGGTTTCAAAAAGATATTTTTATTTATTTTAGAATGAAAATGAAATATTTTATGTGTTACAAACATGTTATGGTCCAAATTAATTTTTTTAATGATGGGTGAGCCCTATGTATCTTTGATGATGAGTGAGCCTGATATATCTCTCTAATGAATTGAAAATGATTATGTTCTCTAGAGAATTATGTTAGAAGTTGATTGTATTGGTTATTCAACTTGTAAGGGTTATGATAAGGGGTATATAATGATGAAGCAATAATGAACCTAGATGATGTTTTTATTCTTTCTAATGAGTTTTCATATAAATAATTTGATTTCAAAATGTAATCAAATGATTTTTTAAGGTAATGATTATTCCCATTTAGAGTAAAAAAGCTTTGTTTTTAAGAATTTTTTTTCATGTGTTCTCATGTTTCCTATGAAACCCTCATGATTATAATTTTTTCCATTATGTTTTTTATGACATGTTTTATAAAAAAAAATGGGTAGTAAAGTTGATTTCATGTGAAAGTAAACGATTATTCAAGCTCAATTTTTATTATGTTAAGGTAAAACTATCTTTTATAATCTCATGGATTTAAAATGGATTGACATGTTTATTTTTTATATATACCTTATTGATATTTTTTCTCAACCCAAATTTTTAAATGTTTTTCATAGGGTTTAAGGTTGTGTAAGAAAAAATATGATGTCAATGTGAATGTCAAGATGATTTTCCATAAAAATAAACCTTATTTCATTATAAATGTTTATATAGTGAAAAAATGGAAATTGAGTAGAAGTGTACACTTTGTAATATATGGTATTTTTAAGTAATATTTATGACATAATTATCCAAAATACTAAACAGAAAATATCCTAAAAATATGAGAAAGATAATTCTTGACTAAAAACACAAGATTACATAATTTTTTATGGATCAGGTCCTTATAGTTTGTATCATAGAAAAAGTTTAGATAAATTTTGTGAATTTTATTAGGAAACCTTGGTGATAACCTAGGGGATATGTCTAAGATAAAAAACACTAAAAAGTTTTGGCAAACTATATAGTTTGTGATTTTCTAGAAATTAAATCACTCTATGGATACCGTGATGTGGATACGTCTATAGAGCATATGCCCATAGGGGTAACATATATGAAAAGGGAAAATTTGGTATTAACTCAATCATCACTGGTGCGTGATGAATGGGCCTAAGATGGAACACATGGCTAGACACTCCCATGGGATATTTCTTTGGTTAATTCATATTCTGTTTATGAACCATTTTTAACAATCAGAGGATAAAAACATTGGAAACCTGTTATAATCCATAGTGGAATGGGATAACCCTAAAGTGTAATGGGTTGATAAGTCTTTTTTGATCATAAATTTAATTGTATAGATACCCATTTTGACTTTTTATATGATGAGAATAATTTGGGAGACACTAACTGAGTTTTGATAGATGTTTGAGGTATATAAAACTGTTATGTTAAACATGTGAAAAAGTTATTTGAGGAATAATGCCTTTACATTTAATGAACATAAGTTTAAATGTATTGTTAAACTTTTGGGTTTATATTATCATTTTTTAGGTAATTATGGGTTATTATAATTTTTTAATTTATGTTTTATCATTTAGATAACCATGATATTGAAAAGTTATTTTGTGATTAATTTTATTTCCGTAGAATAACACTATATTTTTAGTGAACATTATATGATTAACGTAAACGTAATATTATTAAATGAAATAATATATTATTTGAGGAATAAAAGTTAAATTATCTTTTGGAAACATATATGATTTTAATGTTGATTTATGGTGATTTGGGTTATTTATAGAAGTTAGTATCATATTTTGGTGACTATATTATTAGGGGATATATTAGTTTGTGTATACGACTTTATGAGTGACTAATAATGATTGAAGATAAATAGTAAATTAATCTTGGAGAATATGTGATCAAATTATTCTAATTTTTGGGTTTTTAAATTAGTTACGAATATTTTGTATAATTTTGAGTTTAGTTATTTATCAAATGAAAAAAATTGAAATTTTAGTATTATTGTTGAGGATTTGGAGACTAACACTACGGGAAAAATGGGCATTTGCGATGGGGATAAATCCCGTCACAAATAGTCCTGTTAGAAACTTATTTGCGACGAGGGAATTCCCCCGTCGCAAATAAGTAGTTATTTGCGACGGGTTAGCTTTCCCCGTCGCAAAAGGACTGGCGTGCTTTGCGCGCCAAATCGCGGGAAAGTTATTTGCGACGGGCGGTTACCGCCCGTCCCAAATAGTATGTCGGCAGGTTATTATTTGCGACGGGACCCGTCGCAAATAACTATTTAACCGTTGACCGTAATCAATGCGGGCTAAGGTATTTGCGACGGGATACCCATCGCAAATAGACCCGTCGCAAATAATCTAAAATATAAACCCCCCATCCGTTTTTTTCATTTATTCTCAAAATCGATCTTCTACTTCTCTCAAAACTCTATTTTTAGAGTTCACCGTTTCTTGAGTTTAATTTTTTTTATGTAGTTGATATTGAAGTTTTCAACAACGATCAGAGATCAACCTCAGATCAATTTTAAAGGTATTTATGTTCATTTTAATTTAATATTTCTTTTAAATTTTTTATTAGTTTCAATTATTCTTAATTAGTTGTAATTTAATTATGTTTACATTGTTTTGTTACTTAATAAATTTAAATTATTAGTACTCATTGTTCATAGTTAACGGTAATTAGGAATAATGAGTAATAATTACCAATAATTAAGAATAAATACTAATAATTAGTAATAAATACCAATAATTAGTAATAATTAGTAATAATTAGTAATAATTACCAATAATTAGTAATAATTAGAAATAATTAGTAATAATTACCAATAATTAGTAATAATTTCTAGTAATTAGTAATAATTACTAAAAATTAGTAATAATTACCAATAATTAGTAATAATTAGTAATAATTGGTAATAATTACCAATAATTACCAATAATTAGTAATAATTACCAATAATTAATAATAATTACCAATAATTAGTAATAATTACCAATAATTAGTAATAATTACCAATAATTAGTAATAATTAGTAATAATTACCAATAATTAGTAATAATTACCAGTAATTCGTAATAATTAGTAATAATTAGTAATAATTAGTAATAATTAGTAATAATTAGTAATAATTAGTAATAATTAGTAATAATTACCAATAATTAGTAATAATTACCAATAATTAGTAATAATTACCAATAATTAGTAATAATTACCAATAATTTGTAATAATTATCAATAAATATTAATAATTACCAATAATTAATAATAATTAGTAACAATTAGTAATAATTAGTAATAATTACCAATAATTAGTAATAATTACCAATAATTAGTAATAATTAGGAATAATTAGTAATAATTACCAATAATTAGTAATAATTAGTAATAATTAGTAATAATTACCAATAATTAGTAATAATTACCAATAATTAGTAATAATCACCAATAATTAGTAATAATTAGTAAAAATTATTAATAATTATCCATAATTAGTAATAATTACCAATAATTACCCTTAATTAGTAATAATTACCAATAATTACCAATAATTACCAATAATTAGTAATAATTGGTAATAATTAGTAATAATTTCTAATAATTAGTAATAATTAGAAATAATTACCAATAATTACCAGTAATTAGTAATAATTAATAATAATTACCAATAATTAGAAATAATTAGGAATAATTACCAATAATTAGTAACAATTAGTAATAATTCGTAACAATTAGTAATAATTAGTAATAATTAGTAATAATTTGTAATAATTACCAATAATTAGTAATAATTACCAATAATTAGTAATAATTACCCATAATTAGTAATAATTACCAATAATTAGTAATAATTAGTAATAATTAGTAATAATTAGTAATAATTAGTAATAATTAATAATAATTAGTAATAATTACCAATAATTAGTAATAATTACCAATAATTAGTAATAATTACCAATAATTAGTAATAATTACCAATAATTAGTAATAATTACCAATAATTAGTAATAATTACCAATAATTAGTAATAATTACCAATAATTAGTAATAATTACCAATAATTAGTAATAATTTGTAATAATTATCAATAATTACCAATAATTAGTAATAATTACCAATAATTAGTAATAATTACCAATAATTAGTAATAATTACCAATAATTAGTAATAGTTAGTACTAATTAGTAATAATTAGTAATAATTAGTAATAATTAGTAATAATTAGTAATAATTACCAATAATTAGTAATAATTACCAGTAATTAGTAATAATTACCAGTAATTAGTAATAATTACCAATAATTAGAAATAATTAACAATAATTAGTAATAATTACCAATAATTAGTAATAATTACCAATAATTAGTAATAATTACCAATAATTAGTAATAATTACCAATAATTAGTTATAATTAGTAATAATTAGTAATAATTAGTAATAATTAGTAATAATTAGTAATAATTACCAATAATTAGTAATAATTACCAATAATTAGTAATAATTAGTAATAATTAGTAATAATTACCAATAATTACCAATATTTTCCAATAATTACCAATATTTACCAATATTTTCCAATATTTACCAATATTTTCTAATATTTACCAATATTTTCCAGTAATTACCAATATTTACCAATAGTTTCCAATATTTTCCAATATTTACCAATATTTACCAATATTTACCAATATTTTCCAATATTTACCAATAATTACCGGTACTTACCAATAATTACCAATATTTACCAATAATTTGGAATAATTACCAATAATTAGGAATAATTACCAATAATTTGGAATAATTACCAATAATTTGGAATAATTACCAATAATTAGGAATAATTACCAATAATTAGGAATAATTAACAATAATTAGGAATAATAACATTATTACATTATTTGTATATTTTATTATTAATATTAAAATAATATAATTTTCTATATTATATACAATTCTCTTTTCATCAGTGTGTTTTCTGTCTCCACATGTAATATTTGCATTCTTTTTTCAAAATTATCAACCTACTCGCCAATGGAGAGGTGAAAGTGAATGCAAATATTATATGTGGAGATAGAATGTTAAACACACAAATGAAAAGAGAATTGTATATAATATAGAAAATTATATTATTTTAATATTAATAATAAAATATACTAATATTTTAATAATATTATTATTATAAAATTAATATTTATGAAAAAATTATATTAGTATTATTAAAAAAAATAAAAAATCAATATAATATTAAAATTATCAATATTTGTAACAGGTTTTGCTTTATTCTCAACATATTCAATCCTTGCTTGAGTGTTTTTTCTAATAAATTATTCAAAACCAGTAATGCTTTTTTATTTTATAGAAAAGTATGGAATAACGAGATCGTCAACAGTCATTATTAGATGACCGCATATGGATAAATCAACATAGAAATCCAAACGGTTCTGGTTTAAATTGAGTATATATAGAGGGTGTGGAGACTTTTTTTTTCATTTGCGACATCAAATCCAGAATTTTTTTCAAAAGGCATAATAAAATTCCCTTGTAGAAAATGTGCATTGAGAACGTTTGACACGTTTGACAAAGTGGGGGGACATCTCTTGCAATTTGGTTTTCAACCAGATTATGTTTTTTGGTATCAACACGGTGAATGTAGTTCCAGAGTAGGTGATACCAACTTGATTCCGGATCCATCCCTCTTTCAAGATTTAGTACATGATGTTGCAGGTTCATCTGTTCAACATACAGAAACTCCGGCTGATATAGATTCAAATCCTGAGTTGGCACCGTCTGAATTTTATGAGTTGTTGAGGTCTGCTGAGGATGCATTATATCCTGACTTCAAGATGAAAAAATTAGAAGTAGTTGAAAAATTTATGGCTATCAAATCAGATAACGGAATGTCAAACACCTGTTTTGACCAGATATTTTTTTGCTTAAAACATTGTTACCCGAAGGAAATGTTTTGCCTGCAAATTACTATGAGAGTAAGAGGCTGGTTCGAAATTTGAAACTTACTTGTCAGAAGATTCATGCATGTTAAAATGACTTCATTTTATATTCTGGGGAAAATGAGTCGTTGGATAGTTGTCCCACACGTGGGCAATTGAGATATAAAGAAAGGAAACATGGGAAGTCTGGTTTGATTCCTGTAAAACAGTTGAGATATTATCCGCATACATCTAGACATCAGCGTTTATTCATGTCTAAGAATACAACAACAATGATGTCATGGCATAAAGAGAATATTTGAACCGATAAAAGCTTGAATCATCCAGATGATGGTGATTCATGGAAACATTTTGATAGAGTGCATCCATCCTTTGCTTTAGAAGCTAGAAATGTTCAACTGGGCCTTTCCACTGATGGTTTCTGTCCGTTCGGATCTTATGGTAGTCAATATTCATGTTGGCCTGTTTTTTTAACTCTGTACAATTTACCTCCATGGATGTTGATGAAGAAGCCATATATATTTTTGACTTTACTAATTCTAGGACATCTGAAGAAAAGTATTGATGTTTATTTGAAACCATTGATTGATGAATTAAGTTTATTGTGGAGTACTGGTGTCAGTACATATGATGTTGCTACGAAAAAAAATTTCATACTGAGAGCAGCATTGATGTGGACAATTAGTGACTTCCTGGATCATGGGATGTTATCTGGCTGGAGTACACATGGTCAGAAATCATGTCGTTACTGTATGAGAGAGAACAAAGCATTTATGCTTATTCATGGAAAGAAACCTTATTATTTTGACTGTCATCACAGATTTCTTCCAGCTAATCATCCTTTTCGTAGAAACAGATCTCATTTCATAAAAGGAATAATTGAAAGCGATGGACCTCCAAAAATGCTATCAGGTTCAGAGTTAAAATCAGTTGTATTTTCATTACCTCCCATCACTTTTAGTCCCACAATAAACCAACAGAAAATTTCTGGTTTGGGGAAAGAACACAATTGGATTAAACGTAGCATATTTTGGGATTTTCCATATTGGTCTGATTTGTTGGTCCGCCACATGTTGGATGTCATGCATATTGAGAAGAACTGTTTTGATAATTTGTTTCATACTGTTTTGGATACGCCAGGAAAGAGAAAAGACAATGTAAATGCACGTTTAGATCTTGCCCAAATTTGTAGGCTTCCAGAACTGGAACTGTTTGAGAATGTCAGAACAGAAAGGTTACTGAAATCAAAAGCAGCTTATACATTGTCTAAAGAAAACCGTTTATTATTTTGTCAGTGGATTTCATATTTGAGACTTCCAGATGGTTGTGCTTCAAGTTTGGGTAGATGTGTAAAGAATGGTCATATTATTGGATTAAAATGTCATGATTGTCATGTTATAATGGAAATAATTCTACCCATTGGATTAAGAGGTCTGTTGAATTCTGTGATTTGGGATTCCATAACAGACATGTCTCATTTTTTTCAAGAAATTTGTGCGGCTACAGAAGATTATGATGCTCTATGCAAACTTGAAGAAGATGTTATTGTAATTATATGTAAACTGGAAAAAATATTTTTGCCATATTTCTTCGACTCAATGGAACATTTGATGTTTCATTTTCCATATGAAGCCAAATGTGGAGGTCTGTATAGTTTCAATGGATGCACCCATTTGAAAGATGCTTGAAAAAATTGAAAAGAGAATTACGTAACAAAGCATCTGTTGAAGGATATATTGCAGAAGCTTATTTGCAAGATGAAATATCTTTTTTCTGCTCCTATTATTTTGAATCTGGGTATCCTTCAAAACACAACCGAATGAGACTGAACGAGAGGAATATTGATGAAATCGACAATCAATTATCTGTTTTCAACCAGCTAGAGCTTGGTTTTGGTGGAGTTTATGAACGCTGGCTTCCAGATGATGAACATCACAAAGCTCATACGTATGTTCTTCTCAACTTTGAAGAGATGACATCAGTTGTACTATAATTGTTTATATCACTTATTCTATAATTTATGTTACAGTAAATAACCATTTTTTATAGGTTGTATGATAATCATATCAAGAAAAAAATTCCAGAAATTATAGCAGCTGCTCTCGAAGAACGCCGACAGAAAAATTTCTCTCAGTGGTTTCAAAAACTAGTAACAAAAATTCTTTATCTTTTAGCAACTCATTCAATGCATAGTTTACTATATTAACAATTATTTCACAAATTTTCAGGTGTCTCGACATGCTGATAAAATTGACAAACGACTGTGTATATTGAGTAACCCACCTTCCAAACTTCTTAAAACTTATAATGCATATGTGGTGAATGGATTTCGATTTCACACACATGCATATGGGGAATCAAAAAAAACAATGAACAGTGGAGTTAGCTTGAGAGGATCTCATCATCGAGAAAATGAAGTTGACTTTTATGGCATACTTGATGAAATCATTGAACTCTGTTATCTTGGACAACATTACATAACCATGTTCAAATGTCGGTGGTTGGATACAGAGAGAGGCGTGCATGTTCATCTGACTCATGGAATCATCGATATTAAATGTAAAAGTGTTCTCGCCGTAAATGAACCATTCTTATTGGCTCAACAAGCACATAAAGTTTATTACGCAAAGTACTGTGCTACATCAAGAGACTTGACTGATTGGTGGAGTGTAATAAAAATCAAAATTCGAGACAATCAGTTTAGTCAAAGTGAATGTGCTTTAACTGATGTGAAAATAATTGATGTTTTTCAAGAGAGTACTCAAAATCAATATTTTTTACAAAGATACATGAGTATCGATGATGACACCCCACATTTAAGGGTCGGTGAAGGAGATGATGTTAATGATGTCACATATGAATTTGAAATTTTAAGAGATGAAGAAACTAGAACTCGAATGGATATCGATGATGTTGAGGAGGAATATGAAGATGATGATGAAGATGAACACTGATAGAATTACATGGTAGTTATATACAATCATAATATATATATATATGTATATATAATAGTAATTATCAATTATTTTATAACAAAATTAACATTTTCTATTTCAGATGGACGACGACACATTTCATGAGTGGGCGGATGCTGACCTGCCTTTCGATGCGGATGAGTTGCTGGCAGATGACCATCAGCCTGCAGGCGCTCCAGGGAGTACGCGGAGGGGACACGGTCTTGCACGATTGATGATTCCTGACCCCGTCCCCGAGCGACGTCCACGTCTTAGGTTTGATCCATGCACACGGAGGTGTGATAACCTGTGTGATAACCTGTGGATTTGATTAAGATTTCATTAATCTATTCACATAATAAATGTTTATTATTTTTTACAGTTTTCCGCATATAGCAGTCAGACAGGGTAGCACTATTTTGTGCAACTATTTCTATCAGTCGTGGACCACATGGGAGTAGATTCCCATTGATGTGTAGCAGGCCATGTTCGGCCATTGGTTGGTACGTACGTAAATAAATAATTTTTATTTTGAAAAATTATTTCATTTCAAACTTGATATTTTGATTTATTTGTAGGGTTTATGGTATCCGATCGAGGATAACATGCGTGATGCCATCCACGAGGCATGGGAGGTGGCCATGCGTGATCGCTTTCATTAGTTTTTTGCACAATTTAAGAAAAGCTGCCATGAAGAAAGCAGGAGTGTCAGATTTTGACGAGTCATGTAGAGCACACCGACCAGAGTACATTTCATCCCATGTATGGGATGGATTATGTGCGCACTGGTTGAGTGGTGCCTTTTAGAGGAGATCATCGGTGGGGAGGCAGAATCGGGGGAGATAGGAGGTGACTCATCAAGCTGGGAGTCGTTCTTTCAGTACTCATAGACAGAATCTGGTACGTACATTATTTATAAATATTTTATATAACTATAAATATTAACAGTTTATTTTTTATTCTTATAGGCTGTCGAGCACCCCGATATTACGGAGTACGACGTATATCGGAGGATGTATAGTGATCCTGCTACTGGGGAGCTCAGAGGTGATCGTCAGCATCACATCGTGGTCAGTATTATTTGTTTCCAAGTTTAAAAATTAACTGCATATAATATATTCACAATTTTAATTTTAAATTGCAACTACAGGAGTAATTTGAGGTCGTAGTGTCACAGACCCGGCCTGAGAGTCAGGACGAGTCATCAGATCAGACCAATGGCCGTCCGTTTGATGAGGCGGCATGGATGCATGCCACCCAGTATGCCTTCAAGAAGGGTCGGGTAGTTGGTATCAACTCTCGACTGACTCCCGGAGATTATTATGGAAGTGCTGCGATGTTGGCGTCCAGCTCGAGAGAAGCTCGTGCATATTCTTCTGCTACACAGTATGAGGATCAGTTGCGATCTCAGGCTGCACTGATAGAGAGTCTCCGAAAGGAGCAGGAGCAGATGCGTCAGCAGCAGCAGTAGCATGAGGAGGAGGGTCGACGCCAACAGCAGCTGTACGAGGAGTAGATGAGTCGGTGGTAGCAGCAGCAGCAGGAGCAGATGAAGTACATGCGCCGACTCACTTATGCTTTAGGGATGGAGTTTCCTCCACCAGCATCTGCAGATCCCCCATCCCCCTCCCCCCTCCTTTAGATTAGAGTTTGTTTTTATGTTATAAAGTTTGTTAAATCAAAATATGAATTTTTTTCTATTCGTAGTTTCTGTCTCATTATAAAATATTAATAATATTATATTTTGAAATAAAAATATTAATATGAATAATAATATTATTTATATTTTATAATATTAAATTGTATATATATATTAAAATTTTATAACATTATAATTTAATTATATTTTTTTATAATATTTGAATTATTTTAATATTTGAATGTAAAATAATTCTATTATTTTTATATTAATTAAAATAACTTATTAATATTTTTTTTATTTATGAATTATAAATCTAATATTATTATATTAATTAAATCATTTGTTAATATTCTATTATTTTTTATTTTTGAATTATAATTCAATTATTATTATATTAATTAAAATAATTTATTATTTTTATTTGTGAATTATAATTATATTATTATATTAATTAAAATCATTTATTAATTTTTTATTATTTTTTATTTTTGAATTATAATTGGATTATTATTATATTAATTAAAATAATTTATTAATAATTTAATTTTTATTATTTTTTTAAAGTATTTGCGACGGGATACTATGCCCGTCACAAATTGTATTATTAGTTTTTTTAAAAAAATTAGTAATTGCGACGGGGCCCGTCGCAATTACTATTTTAAATTTTTTTTACAAATATACGGAGTAATATTTGCAACGAGAAGGATCGCCGTCGCAAATAATGTCTTTAGCGACGGGCCCGTCGCAAATAATTTTTGTTGCGACACTGTTTTCCGCGACGGGCCATTTGCGACGGGCCCCCGTCACAAAAGGCCAGTTACGACGGGATCCCGTCACAAATGACCCGTCGCAAATACCTGTTTTTCCATTAGTGTAAGGTTGTATTTATTTATGTGAAGGTTTATTCATTTTTAGAATTATATTATCTTATGCTAACCATCTTAGTTTTGGTTAATGTATAAATATATAAGGAATAAATTTCTATCCATTTATGGATCTTATAATATGTTTTAAGTTTATTTTAGCATTTTAGGAATGAAAAATTTGTCTTGAATATTTATTTCATGGAGTAAAAGAGAATCTGATGATAGAGTCTTTTTGAAACATGAAACCGAAGGATGAAATTAAATTTATGGATTTAAATAAAATCATGTATATTTCCATATGTTCTTTGTTTATATGGTAAAGGAATTACTCATCTCTTGGAAAAGGATATTGAAAAAAATGATATCCTAGTAACTTCATTTCTGATGAATTGATGGTCTTTTTCACACCTCACTGATTTATGGTTTTGTGGTAATTGAATTTCTCATGATCAATCACATATTAATGATCAATGTTGTCTATAAATCTAAAAAAATTAGACATTAATTTTTTCATTAATGTCTATATTTTCCACTTCTCACTAATTCTTCCCTAGTCGAAAACAAATTTATGTTTTATCCTAGACAACCTTCATATTTCCTTTTCCTTTTTTTCAAGAGGAAATTTTATAGACATTTTTTACAACATGAGGTTTAAACAAGGGTATTTTCAAATTTCAAAACCTTGATTACTCAGATAAAGTTTAAATTGTAAGGATTCAATTTACTAAAGGGGTAGAATGTAATAGCCTGGTATTTTAAAACAACACTATGTTCAATAGCGTATACAACAATAAGTTCAAGATTAATCGAACCATGAAGTATTAGTATTTAAAAAAAATGATATAAATTAGTCATTTAATTTGTGGATATGAATATGAGTGACTAAATTATGATACATATATATATATATATAAGACTTATACTCAATGAGAATTTATTAATGCTTAAGAAATAAGATCTTAATTTTCAATAAAGTCATTTTATGCTTCAAAAATAAGCTTTCTTCAATAATGATTTTTATTAATATATATGAGAAAATATTATAATTAATTAAATAAATTTATTTGATAAAAATAAGATAATTTTTTAAATTTTCTTATCAAAATTAAATTAGGTTGGATTTTAGATATTTTATGAAAAATTAATTTTTCATTGAATAGTGAAAATTATGTTTTTTGTAAAATTTTCATTTTTTTCATTGAAAATTACCATTATAGTTTTTATATAAAATTAATATAATTCTAAAAATTTATAAATAATCTAATTAATTACCTAAGAATCAAATTTATACTTGATTTCGGAACAAGCTCATTCTTAGGCTAAAAAAACATTTTTCTAAAAAGAATTATTCATTGCATTGTATGAATTTATATTAAAAGTAATTTATGTAACTTATGGGAATTGAGTTTTATTAATTGAAATTAATTTTTTCTTGTCAAAATTTTATTTTTTTCCTCTGAGGAATTTCTGATATTTTTCAGAATAAATTATTATTTTTTGTAATAGGAAAAAATGTCGTTTTTAGGAAATACATTATCATTTATGATATTTCAATTACATATATTTGATATAAAAAATAATTAAACTTATATAAAAAATCTTTTATGATACTATACTATAAATATAATAAAAAAATAATTGAGAAAATATAAATTATAATTTATTTCATGAGAAATATGAAAATCTTTTTCAATGCCGACATAGTGCTTGCGGAACATGTAAAAACTAAGTTTTGGTGTCCTAAATATATTATTTTAGAATATATAAGTATTTTATAAATTATTTAATAAATATGAATTATTATTGATTATTGTTATGGGCATATATTAATTTTTAGTTATATAAGAAGTAACTTATCCAAATGATTGTGGAATGCTTGCGCAATACTAGAAGATTCAAAATAACATATTAAATAAGAATTCATTTTATAGATACAAGGCCCCAACCTTAAACCTTACTTAATATTGAGTTATTACAAGATTACACCTTGAGGATCTTTTCAGGTTTAGAGTTTTAGAGAATTAGAACATAAAACTTGCATTACATTCCACATTTAAACAACATGGTTACATAAAAGATAGTATTCATTTTTCCCATCAATGGAAACATATTTAAAATAAAACATGGATTCTTTCTTGAAACTTCCTTGACACTATCATCATATCATGTACCTTTCCCTTGACCTGTGAAAAACATTTCAAAAACATAGGATGAGCATAAAAAGCTCAGAAAGGGATATAAAAATATGGAAAGAAAACATGAGTACATGTATACATAAGAATGAAATGATACTTTACCCATAAAACATAATCACTTTAACATACCTCATCAAATCATGAATAAATCATAGAAATCATAAGACATAAAGGTAACTTGAGGCATTCCTAACATTCTTACGTAGGGAGTAACCCTCTTGGTTACGTTTGGAATACCCATCACAATATATTCCCTAAATCTCTTCAGATAAACCTTAACGTTTCACTCCTTCGTGTTACCCAATGCATTGGAGAGCTATATCGGGCTCACCCACCCTTAGTTTATCACGGAACCACCCATCTTCATAACAATTCCCAAGAACCATAACACCATCGTATCACATAAAACATGCATAAAGGAAACATAAAATTTCCACATTTCAATCACAAGATATCAATAAAACAAATTTATATAATAAAAACATTATGAAAACCATTTTCAATACCAAAATAAAAGAAAAGTAAAACAGGGTATTTATTTTTCTTTAAAAAAACGGTATGGCTTGTAGAGGAAGCCGAAACTCAAATAATGGTCACGGCGGTGGAGAAGTCATTCTCACCGCATACGTACGACAAAAACATTCCCTTTTGTTGTTTAGTAAATGCTTCGTATAAAAAAATATTCCTTTTTAATAAATGTAAAAGTCAAAGGGGTTTATACACCGTATAAAAGAAGGTTGTGTATAAAACAAAATATGCCTCAATGAAAGGAGATTGAGACGAAGTCCCATACCTCGGGTCCGACTTGACACGATCGTTCTTTAACCTCCTTAATAATAAACTTGAGTTAATTTATACTTGCTTAAGAACCTTTTAATGTTCATTATTCCTTTTATATCACTTATTACCATGTCATGAAAACTATGTAATTATTTAAGTTATTAACGGTCATTTTAACTATCATTGCTACTTGAGTCAAAAATATGATCTTTGTAATTACAATTTGTTCATGTATCCATTATATCCAGAGTTATACTCATGATGTAGATATCATATATATCATATATATCCAGTATATACATGAATTTATAATATTACATAACGTTTAGAGGTAAGAAATGAAATGCCACGTTCATGGAGACAGTAAGCCGTACGTACGCATGAACGCTGCTTTCATTTCTATTTCGTATTTTATGGAATGGAATCATAATGATATATTGGTATATTATAATTATAGTATAATATAATATATAAAATCATTAATTACATCCTTTATATGTCCCACATATGGCCTTAACGAATCAAATCACTTTGAGGGGGCGGTAGTCCGCACTTCCTTAAATGAAGATATCACGTTTACCCACAATGGAAACCATAAAGGTATGCACAAAATGAAAAATACAGAAGCTTAAGGAAAACATAATCATATTATATATCATATATAAATATAGTGTCATCTTAATGGCCACCTTTGAAGGTGTTAAAAGAATGTTGAACAATCATCGTTTCGGGAGGCAGAAATTCGCCATCCACGGAAACAGTATGTTCTTTAACCATTAGATGTATGTGTGTGTAAGTTTAGCTCCAATAATTATTATAACAAAATCCTAGTATATTGAAGATACTGGAGTTGTTACAAAAGAAATGAATAAAAAGTGTTTAGGGGGTCGGAGAAGCAAAATAAAATAAAAGGACTCAAGTGAAGCCATTACCTTAAAATCAGGCAACTCCCTTTGGTTTGAGCTCAAAGGCTTCCTTGGGAAGCCTTTTTCCCAAAGTGAGGCTTCAAGGAGTAATATAGGGATGTGGAGAGACAAAATGGGTGGGGGTTGGCCGAGCCAAAGGCCTTGGACGTGTGGGTAAAGAGGTAGAGGTGGGGCGTTTTATAAGAGGAGAGGAGGGGCACTCTTGGAAGGTAAAGAAAAGTTACTTTATTTTAAAATGATATTCGGATTTAAGAGGTCCCTAATTGATATAATTCTAGGATAAGGTGATAAGGGTTCGAAATATACCCATCCAATAGGTTTTGGACATGTGTAGGTCATAGATTTTACATTATCTTTTCATTTTATTATATCCTTTATTAATGAGGTAATCGCTGCATCATCATGATGTTATAAATAATTTAATATATTTAATGTCTACAAATTATAAAAAAATATCATGATGTAGGAAATATCTTTATATTTCTAATGAATATTTATAGTCTAAAATATGACTTGTATAACCCCATGTAAATTTTTTTTAGTAAAACATCTCATGTTTGTGTCATTTTTACTTTAACATTAATTAAAAAGTTATTTATGTCATTTCCCAACCAAAGTGGCTCCATGGGGTCCCCATGTTGACCCATTGATTTTCTTGGTCGGCCATGACACATAAAATGAGGGTAGGACATGTTTCAAGCTCATCTCATATTATTAAAACATTATTTTTACCTTAAACAACACTAATTACCTCTAATCGCGATTAAAAACATAAAAGTTACTATTCACCAAAAAATATTTTAATCTCATTGAACCACATTTTACTTATTAATGACAACCATGTATGTCGTATTTTTGAAAATAAAAACACAGAAGTGAAAAAGTTCCATTTAAACGAAAAATCAGTTTTTTTTAACTACCACTTAGTGGTTTCACTATTCATCAAAAATTGAAGTTTTTCAGAAAAATACCAAAACTTCACCCTAAGCTATATTTGATATTCTGAATTAAAAAATGATGTCTATTTTACAAAATTCAAATCATATATGTTACATTAATTAATTTAATAATTAATTCCCGCTGTCATGACAAATTATGTGTTTTTATGAAATAATAAGTATCAAAAGTTTGACACTAGTTTAAGTCCAATTTCAAAGTGAAATTGATTATAATGACCACCATTGGATTAAATGGTAAAAATATATTCTAATTTAACTTTAAAACTAATTAAAAAGATAATATAATCATATAAATAAATAATATTAAAAAGTGGTCTTGAATTAAAATACAACATTTTTCACTATTCATTAAAAAATGAACTTTATCGGAAAAATACCAAAAATTCACACAAAGTAAATTTTGATGTCCCAATCATAAAGACTAAGTTTATTTTGAAAAAAATACCTTATAAAATTGTCAAAATATATATTTAAAAATGGTTTGCCATTAAAAGGTAGTAAAACAATCTTTTAAAAATATTAGTGTATTCCATGCTTAAGATTGGATTTATTCTCCTTTTAAGCCTCTAAAACACTATCTAATTCATTAATAGACAGAGATAAAAATATCTATTATTAATTACTTACTTGGGATGTTACATCCTTCCCCCCTTTAGAAAATTGCGTCCCTGCAATTTATTTACTTATCGAATAAGTGGGGGTATTTAGCCCTCATTGAATTTTCAGATTCCCATGTTGCCTCTTCAATCATGTGGTTTTTCCAAAAAACCTTTACCTGATGAATCACCTTATTCTGTAACACCTGCTCCCTGTGGTCAAGAATCTTGACCGGTTGTTCCTCATAAGATAGATTCTCTTTCAGCTGAACTACCTTTGGACTCAAAACATGAGATGGATCTGGCATGTACTTTCTCAGCATCGAAACATGAAAAAAATTGTGTACCTGAGATAAACTCGGAGGTAAAGACACTCTGTATGAAACCGATCCAACTCTCTCCAGAATTTCATATGGTCCAATGAACCTTGGATTCAGTTTCCTTTCTTACCAAATCGCATCACACTTTTTCATTGAGAAACCTTGAGAAAAACATGATCACCTACCTCAAAAGAGAGATCCTTCCTCCTATTGTCCGCATAACTCTTCTTCCTGCTCTGATCTGTTCTCATGTGTTTCTGTATCAGATGAACATTTTCTGCCATCTCTTCTACCAATTCTGGTCCCATCAGCTTCCTTTCACCCACTTCATCCCAAAAAGCTTTAGTTCGACTACATTTCCCATATAACGCCTCAAATGGTGCCATCTGTATATTGGAATGAAACCTGTTATTATAAGAAAACTTAACCAAAGAAAGATGTTGGTCCTAACTTCCCTGATAATCCATCGAACAAGCTCGTAGCATATCCTCCAAGGTCTGAATTGTTCATTCCGACTGCCCATATGATTGAGGATGAAAAGTTGTACTAAAATTTAATTCAGTAACCAACGACTTCTGAAGGCCTTTCCAAATGTTAGAAGTAAACCTGGGATCACGATCAGATACAATGGAGAGAGGAACTCCATGTAACCGGACTATCTCTTTAAGGTACAATCGAGAAAGTTAATCTAGAGAGAAAGTATCTCGAATAGGAAGGAAATGAGCAGATTGAGTCAAGCGATCAAAAATAACCCAGATTGCATTATTACCTCAATATGTCTTCGGTAATCCCACAACAAAGTCCATGGATATATTCTCCCATTTCCACTCTGGCACTGGTAGAGGCTGAAGCATCTATTTCAGTAACTGTCACTCTGCTTTAACCTGCTGACAAGTCAAACACTTCACAGTAAAATCAGCAATATATCTTTTCATTCCATCCCACCAGTAATACTCCCGCAGATCTCTGTACATCTTATTACTTCTAGGATGAACTAAAAACGGAGAACTATGAGTTTCACATAACAAATCTCTCTTCAACTGTGAATCACAATCCACACACAATCTCTTCCCAAATCTCAAAACACAATCACTATCAATGTCGAATTGATGCAACTTACCTTTCTGAACTAGCTCTACCTTTTTCTGCAACTCACTATCTTGCTTCTATGCTTGCTTGATTCTATCTGATAGAGAATATTTCACTGATACCTGAAATAAAACAAAAGGACATCCTGCCCCAACAACTTATATGCCAAAGTTCATCAAATCCTTAACCAAAGGATCATGTTCCAAATGCAACATTGTTAATAAAGCATTACTTTTTCGACTCAAAGTATCAGCCACTTTATTTGCTTTTCCCAGATGGTAATGAATTGTAAAATCATAATCCATGATTAATTCCAGCCATCTCCTCTGTCTCATGTTAAATTCTTTCTGAGTGAATATATACTTTAAACTTTTGTGATCAGTATATATTTCACACTTTACTCCATACAAATGATGCCTCCAAATTTTTAGAGCAAAAACAACAGAAGCTAATTCCAAATCATGTGTAGGGTAATTTACCTCATGAGTTTTCAACTGTCGTGAAGCATAAGCAATTACCTGATCATTCTGCATTAGGACACAACCAAGTCCTTTCAATGAAGCATCACTGTAGATAACAAACTCCCCATTCCTGGAAAGTAGTGCCGAAAATGGAGCATTCACCAATATTTTTTTCAGTTCCTGAAAACAATCATCGCATTATTTTGTCCAGATAAACTTAACAACCTTCCGAGTTAGCTTCGTCATTAGACTAGATAACCGTGAAAAATTTCTAACAAACCTTCGGTAGTAGCCTGCCAAACCAAGGAAGCTACGAATCTCAGTTACATTTGTGGGTCTTGGCCATTCTTCAACAACCTTTGTTTTTGCAGGATCAACAGTTATCCCATCTTTAGAAACAATATGACCAAGGAAAGAAATTTGTTGCAACCAAAACTCACACTTTCTGAATTTCCCATACAATTTATTTTCTTTCAAGGTTTTCAAAATAACCCTTAAATGTCTTTCATTCTCTTATATACTTTTAGAAAACACCAAAATATCATCAATGAAAACAACCACAAAATTATCCAATAACTCATTGAAAATTATATTCATTATGTCTATGAATACAGCAGGTTTATTGGTTAGCCCAAAAGGCATTACTACAAATTCATAATGTCCATATATTGTACGAAACGCAGTATTCGAAACATCTGCTTCCTTTACCTTCAACTGATGGTACCCCGATCTCAAGTCAATCCTTGAAAAATACTGAGCTCCCTGAAGATGATCAAAAAAATAATCGATATGAGGAAAAGGATATTTGTTCTTAACAGTGATGTTAATCAAGGCTCTATAATCAATGCAAAGTCTCATTGAACCATCTTTCTTTTTAACAAATAAAATAGGGGCACCCCATGGTGATGTGCGAGTTAAAATGAAACCTTTCTCTAATAAATCTTGCAATTACTCCTTCAACTCTAAAAGTTCAATTTGATCCATTCGATAAGGGGGTTTTGAAATTGGCTTAGCATCAGGAACTAAGTCAACAGTAAATTCAACTTCCCAATCTGGTATTATTCCAGGAAACTCATTAGGAAAAACATCAGGATACTCATTTACCACTGGCACATCATTAATCTAAACAGTTCCTTTGTTTTCAATGATGTGCGCAAGGTAACATTCATTTCCATCTTTTACATGTTTCATGGCCTCTTGATAAGTTATCAACAGTAAGGGTTCATTCTTGTACACAAACTGAAAGTCTTTCTGAAAAGAAACTTCTTTAGCTCTACAGTCAATCGTAGCATGGTAAATAGAGAGCCAATCCATACCCAGGATAACATCAAACTCTACTAGAGGTAAAACAATAAGGTTCGCAAGTGGGTTCTTTCCATGGATAAGGATAAGAAGATTCTTATAAATTCTTTTTGCCTCAACATTTCCCCCAGGTGTTTTTACCAAAAGTTCAGGAGTCATTTCTTGTGATGGTATTCCCATTTTTCTAGAAAAGTTTTTAGAGATGAAAGAATGTGTACACCCCGAATCAAACAACACACTGGCATAATCTGAAAAAACAAACAATGTACCTGATAAAACTTCATTTGATGGCCTGACATCTGCTGATGTAGTTGCAAAGGATTTCACCACCCCTTTCTACTTGTAGTCTAACTGCTTCCCATCAATCGAGCTCTTTGTCAGACACTCATTTGCATAGTGAACCATCTCATTGCACTTAAAACATTTCACTAACTATAAATAAAATTTGGTCTTACCATCACCTTGATCTTTTTCAGTGAAATCACGAGCCTTATGTCCTATCTTACCACATCGGTAACACTTTCCAGAATTCAGAAGACATTCCCCAACATGCCTTTTACCACATTTATCACAAACTGGAAACTTAGTTTTCTTACCATCAGACTTTTTTGAAGAATTCTTTCCTTTCTCCTGCTACCTCGGTCTCTTCTTATATTGGTTGTTATAGAACACTTGATCATCAGAAAATTCCATTTCGACCTTTTCAGCACATCGAAGAAGCTTTTCATAAATTTTAAACTCACGAGAAGCTAAAGACCTTCGATATTTTGGCTTTAATACTGAGTAAAAATGATTGATTTTACTATCAAGGTCTTGGATAAAATTTGGAGCATACATTGCCAATTGAGTGAATATTTCTTCATAGGCAGCCACTGAGTCTTCCACTTGCCTCAATTCCAAGAATTGCTTTTCCATCCTAAGTCGAATAGCCTTAGGAAAATACTTCTCAAGAAACATACCTTTAATTTAATCCCAATCGAGAGCATCAATCTCATCAGTGTCCCTGATATTTTTAACCATCGACCACCACTGATCTGCTTAACCCTCCAAACGGTAAATAGCAAGACTAACCTTTTGATTTTCTGAACACCCCATGACATCAAAAATGTTCTCCAGTGCTTTAATCCACCCTTCAGCTAGCATAGGGTCAGATGATCCTCTGAATGATGGGGGATGTTGCCTCATGAAATGTTCCACCACAGACATGTTCCTCTGTGTTTGATCTGGATGATCTCGTGCATGGATACCACCACCATTTATCACTTGATTCAACTCCGCAATTACTGCAACAAACTGTTCAGTTCCAATTCCGACCATCTCAGGATGCTGATTCGGAAGGTTATTTCCTTCTGTATGCCTTCCTAGCACAGCTTCCCTGTTTCCTTTGTGGAAAACCATTATGATCAAACATGTCTTAAATGAAGCAACATGGTAATCTTCAAATGCTTTATCATTTCAATTTGACCATAAAAAATATTTTTGGATAATCATTTAATAGAATTCTCACTCCTAAAGTTATTTAAACCGACCTTTGATACCAACTATAGGGCCCCAGCCTTAAACATTACTTAATCTTGAGTTATTACAAGATTACACCTTGAGGATCTTTTCAGGTTTAGTGTTTTAGAGAATTAGAACATAAAACTTTCATTACATTCCACATTTAAACAAAGTGGTTACATAAAAGATAGTATTAATTTTTCCCATCAATGGAAACATATTTAAAATAAAACATGGATTTTTTCTTGGCACTTCCTTGACACTATCATCATATCATGTACCTTTCCCTTGACCTGTGAAAAACATTTCAAAAACTTGGGATGAGCATAAAATGCTCAGTAAGGGATATAAAAATGTGGAAAGAAAAAATGAGTACATGTATACATAAGAATGAAATCATATTTTACCCATAAATCATAAGCACTTTAACATACCTCATCAAATCATGAATAAATCATAGAAATCATAAGACATAAAGGTAACTTGAGGCATTGATAACATTCTTACGTAGGGACTAACCCTCTTGGTTATGTTTGGAATACCCATCATAGTATATTCCCTAAATCTCTTTGTAGAAACCTTAATGTTTCACTCCTTCGCGTTACCCAATGCATTGGAGAGCTATATCGGGCTCACCCGCCCTTAGTTTATCACGAAACCACCCATCTTCATAACAATGCCCAAGAACCATAACATAATCGTATCACATAAAACATGTATAAAGGAAACATAACATTTCCACATTTCAATCACAAGATATCAATAAAACACATTGATAAAATAAAAACATTATGAAATCCATTTTAAATACCAAAATAAAAGAAAATTTAAACAGGGTATTTATTTCTCTTTTAAAAAATGGTATGTCTTGTAGAGGAAGCTGAAACTCAAATAATGGTCACGGCGGCGGAGAAGTCGTTGTCACCGCATACGTGCGACAAAAACATTCCCTTTTGTAATTTATTAAAAGCTTCGTATAAAAAAATATTCCTTTTTAATAAATGTAAAAGTCAAAGGGGTTTATACACCGTATAAAAGAAGGTTGTGTATAAAACAAAATATGCTTCAATGAAAGGAGATTGAGACGAAGTCCCATACCACGAGTCCGACTTGACACGATCATTCTTTAACGTCCTGAATAATAAACATGAGTTAATTTCTACTTGCTTAAGAACCTTTTCAAGTTCATTATTCCTTTTATATCACTTATTACCATGTCATGAACACTATGTAATTATTTAAGTTATTAACGGTCGTTTTAACGATCATTTCTACTTGAGTCAAAAATATGATCTTTGTAATTACAATTTGTTCATGTATCCATTATATCCAGAGTTATAATCATGATGTAGATATCATATATATCATATATATCCAGTATGTACATGCATTTATAATATTACATTATGTTTAGAGGTAAGAAATGAAATGCACCGTTCATGGAGACGGTAAGCCGTACGTACGCATGAATGCTGCTTTCATTTCTATTTTGTATTTTATGGAATGGAATCATAATGATATAATGGTATATTATATTTCTAGTATAATATCATATTTAAAATCATTAATTACATCCTTTATACGTCCCACATATGGCATTAACGAATCAAATCACTTTGAGGGTGCGGTAGTCCGCACTTCCTTAAATGAAGATATCGCATTTACCCATAATGGAAATCATAAAGGTATGCACAAAATGAAAAATACAGAAGCTTAAGGAAAACATAATCATATTATATATCATATATAAATATAGTGTCATCTTAATGGCCACCTTTTAAGGTGTTAAAAGAATGTTGAACAATCATCGTTTCGGGAGGCAGAAATTCGCCGTCCACGGAAACAGTATGTTCTTTAACCATTAGATGTAGGTGTGTGTAAGTGTAGCTCGAGTACTTCTTATAACAAAATCATAGTATATTGAAGATACTGTATTTGTTACAAAAGAAATTAATAAAAAGAGTTTAGGGGGTTGGAGAAGCAAAATAAAATAAAAGGACTCAAGTGAAGACATTACCTTAAAATCGGGTAACTCCCTTTGGTTTGAGCTCAAAGGCTTTCTTGGGAAGACATCTGACCAAAGTGAGGCTTCAAGGAGTAATAGAGGGATTTAGAGAGACAAAATGGTCAGGGGTTGGCCGATCCAAAGGCTTTGGAAGTGTGGGTAAAGAGGTAGAGGTGGGGGCCTTTTATAAGAGGAGAGGAGGGGCACTCTTGGAAAGTAAAGAAAAGTTACTTTATTTTAAAATGATATTCGGATTTAAGAGGTCCCAAATTGAAATCATTCGTGGATAATGTGATAAGGGTTCGAAATATACCCATAAAATAGGTTTTGGATAAGTGTAGGTCATAGATTTTACATTATCTTCTCATTTTATTTAAATCCTTTATTAATGAGTAATCGCTGCATCATGACGATGTCATAAATAATTTAATATATATAATGTCTAAAAATTATAAAAAAAATATCATGATGTAGGAAATATCTTTATATTTCTAATGAATATTTATAGTAAAAAATCTTACTTGTATAACCCCATGTAAAAATTGTTTTAGTAAAACATCTCATGTTTGTGTCATTTTTACTTTAACATTAAATAAAAAGCTATTTATGTCCTTTCCCAACCAAAGTGGCTCCATGGGGTCCCCAAGTTGACCCATGGATTGTATTGGTCGGACATGACACATATAATGAGGGTAGTAAATGTGTCAAGTTCATCTCATATTATTAAAACATTATTTTTACCTTAAACTACACTAATTACCTCTAATCACGATTAAAAACATAAAAGTTACTATTCATCAAAAAATTATTTTAATCTCAATGAAGCACATTTTACTTCTTAATGACAACCATGTATGTCGGATTTTTGAAAATCAAAACACAGAAGTGACAAAGTTTCATTTAAACGAAAAATCAGTTTCTTTAACTACCACTTAGTGGTTTCACTATTCATTAAAAATTGAAGTTTTTCAGAAAAATACCAAAACTTCAACCTAAGATATATTTGATATTATGAATTCAAAAATTATTTCTATTTTACAAGATTCAAATCATATAAGTTACATAATTAATTTAATAATTAATTCCCACTGTCATGACAAAAAGCGTGTTTTTATGAAACAATAAGTATCAAAAGATTTGCACTAGTTTAAGTCCAATTTCAAAGTGAAATTGATTCCAATGACCACTACTGGATTAAATGGTAAAAATATATTTTAATTTCAATTTAAAATCAATTCAAAAGATAATATAATCATATAAATATATTAGATTAAAAAGCGGTTTTGAATTAAAATACAACATTTTTCACTATTCATTAAAAAATGAACTTTATCGGAAAAATACCAAAAATTCACACAAAGTAAATTTTGATGTCCCAATCATAAAGACTAAGTTTATTTTGACAAAAATATCTTATAAAATTGTAAAAAGATAGATTTAAAAATGGTTTTCCATTAAAAAGCAGTAAAACCATATTTTAAAAATATTAGTGTATTTCATGCTTAAGATTGGATTTATTCTACTTTTAAGTCTCTAAAACACTATCTAGTTCATTAATAGACATAGATAAAAATATCTATTATTCATTAATTACTTGGTATGTTACAATATATGTGAGAAAATAAAAATAATTAAGTAATATGAAATTTTATCTTCAAATTTATTTATTTATTTATATTGTAGAAATTTATTTTTAATTTTTTTCGATGATGTAATTACCTTAAATGCTTACGTAATGCTGAAACTGTTCTTGTGAAAGCAGTAGAATAATAAAGTTATTGATTTTAAAACTCTTAAAGCAATTTTTTGGGTGAGTTATATCATCCCAAGAATCTTATACATAGATATAAAAAATTAAGTATATGTTAAAAGTATATATTACAATTCCATTTTTAACTTGATGAATTTAAAGTCATCTTTAATGAATAGTTATAAAAATAACATTAATGATATTTTAAAATAAATAATATTTTATTAAATTATTTAAAATTTATTAAGAATCTATATTAATAAAAGTTATAGAATATTATTTAAATATCAACCATGTTCTATTTAGGGGTCACTTTTATTTTCATTGTATCTTTCTTGACCCCTAAAGTGTGAAAAACATTAATATCATGGTAGTCATTAAAAGGGTTAACATTGGTTACAATGAAGAGATAAGGGTGAAAAAATCTACTAAACATGTAAAAAATATATTTGAATAGATTATTTTGACTCATCCTCATCATATATTCTAAATATATCAATTTTGTTTACTTTCCCGTGAAATAAAATTTATATTAATTTAATACATTAAGTAATTTCAAGAGTGCCCATCGCCACACTTATAAAAGGGAACCTCATATTCTCTCTTTCTCAAACCTTATAATCACTCTATTTCTGAAATAACCATCAAAAATAACTTCCAAAAAATCACCACACTGTTATAGAGGTCTTATTTTTTGGAATAATAAAATTCTTAGAGGAGTTAAGGCTTACAAAAAAGGCGGCTGTTCAAAAAATAGATATAGAATTTATTTTATCTTTATTTATTCTTCTAACTCCTTCAAATATTATTCAACCATGATTAAATAATAAAAAAATTTACCTTAAAAATACTTAAGTTTTATTATATTAATTTCATAATTGATATCTATATCCTCTTTCATCAAATAAGAAATTAAACCATCGATGGTGTACAACGAACTACTACCTCTCAAATCGATGTGATTTGTTTTGAATCAACGCATGTCACATATGGTTTTAAGGATGAATTTAATATTTATATATATATATATGATATTTATAACATAATTATCATTTTATAAATATAAGTTAGCTTATTTTTTCTATGCTTTCCATCCATTGAAAAATTATAATGTCATTTGGGCATATATGTGGATTACTACCTCCATGAGGCGATTTGATTCATTTTTTCATGACAAACTCACATTGACGATATATATAAGTGTATTTAGAAAATAACAAGATATTTATGATATAATTATAATTATATAAATATAAAATAATTCTTAATTTCTTTTCATATTTTATGTTGAAAACTAGAAACGTTGCACATACATATGTCTGACCTACCGTCCCCATGATTATAACATAATTCAGTTTTCATGGTTAGTTTTAAAAGTATAAATTGTGTATTCAAAATATAATTATGTGATCATTATTATTATTATTATTATTATGGATATGATTGAATAATTAAATCTTTGACTATATTCAACTTACACAATTCATTTTGGACAAATGATTTGAATATCATCAAAACACCCAACATGAACTTAATTGGTTAAGTAATTGTATATAACATGGTACTAAATAAAATAAAATTAACAATAAACATGAAAAAGGTTATAAAGATAATTAATAATTAACATAATCTTATTATTCAGTAAGATAAATATCATACATTATGAATCATACTTGAGGTAAGGGACACTCTACATTAAGACCTTGTTTTAAATAATTTAAAGATTTATTTTCAAAATACTTTTCTTCCAAGCCCATAATATTAAAAGTATTTTATGGAAATATTTATATGGATGTAAATGAATTATAAAGTACATTTTTTTCAATTTATACTTTCATTAAATCATTTTTAAAATATTTTTTTTCATATTTTACACGAAACATTTTGAATTTATTTATAAAAGAAAAAGAAATATTCTATTCTAAGATATATGACATTAATGACTTTTACCACAACAAAATTTAATTACATTATAATATTACATATTTTATTGAAAGAAAAACCCTCATCTTTTTCCTAGGTATTTTATTTTTTAAAATTATGTTTTAAAGGAAAGATATATATCAATATCAAAAAAATGCATTACTTATGGGTTCAAAATGAAACTTTTATGAGATTGGTAATGAAAATGATGTATTTTATGTGTTCCATGCATGTTATGGTCCTTTTAAATTGTTTATTATACATGTGTGAACCCTATGTAGCTCTAATTATGGGTGATCCTGATATATATATCCAATAAATTAGGTAATGATTATGTCATCTAAAGAATTTTTTTAGAATTTGACCATATTGACTATTAAACTTGTAAGTTTTTTTTGTAAGGGTTTCATAAATATGACTTCCCAAGACACCTACATGAATTTTATATTATTTCTAATGAGTTTTCATGGAATTAGTTTTTTAAAATGTATGCTGATGATATTTTTTAAGGAATGATTATACTCTTTTAGGGTAAAAATGAATGTCTTTAAGAAAATGCATTTCATGTGTTATCAGGTTTTCTAAGAAACCATCATGATTATGATTTTGCCTTTATGTTTTATTATATTTTTTTATGAAAAACTTTGGAAAAATAAATATGATTTCATGTTTATGTAAATTATTATTTGAGCTCAATGTTTATTATGTTAATAGAAAACTATCTTTTATGCTCTCATGGTTTTGAAACGGACTAATAAATTTCTTTATTTCTTTTTATATGTCCCTTAATGATATTTTAATTCATTATTTGAATTTTTAAATGCTTTAAATAGAGTTTAAGGATGAGTAAGGAAAAATAAGAAGTCACGTTCAAAGAAATGAAGATTAGTCATGAAAAGATGACATGTTTCATTATAAAAGTTTATATTGTGAAAAAATAGATACTGATTAGAAGTGTCCACTTTTTAATATGTGTCTTATTTTATATAAGAGTTTTGAAAAAATTCTCAAAAGTTCTAAACAAAAATATTATAAAAAAGAAATAAAGTGAATTATTGACTAAAAAATCAATATTATGATTTTGTAATGGACCAGGTCCTTATAGATAGAAAATCCCCAACATAAAAAAACAGCATGGAAATCTCATCCTACCAAGGCTCTACTGCCTGGATTTAGGCTCAATCCACCATACAAACAACACACAGAATTCAATATCATATAATACATTATAAAAATGATTTTTATTAGACTATATATTTATCTCGATACTTGGTGTGGTTATTGATGGATATCACACATACATGGGTCCCTAGATGAAGTCCTTGTGGTTAATCATGAGTGATACTTGGATAACTAAAGTCCATGTTATCATCAACTCAGAAATTTGTATTGAATTTATCGCGTGATATGATATCATATCTAAAATTATCGATAAACCTTGCTAATTTCATTTCTAAATGAATAGATAACTTTAAAAAGATATCTTTGCAATTTCGTAATCATTTATCCCATAACATTTCCCTTATCATAAGAAAATATAGACGTAAATCTTGTCTTTCCCACTACATGATGCTTATACCAACCTAAGAATAACTTGTAATCATTTATAAATGTATAAAATTATAAAATTATATAATAATAGTTGTCTAATAAGAATTCTCCAACCACAATACATTATGTGGGATTATCTGGCATATCATATTGAACTCAAACACCTCAAACACTCTTGCCCAATTTTTTCCAAACCAACCTTAACCATACATGTGACGGATTCAATAACAGAACTTAGATATAAAAAAATATATCTAATAATACATGTATGTGACCGAAACCTATCAATATCCCTCCCTAGAATGGCGTTGAGATTAAGTGTGCCCCCTAAAGCCAACTTCCAATAGGCCATCAGATAGAGACCAGTACCAAGGATGTAAATATCACAAATGGGAGGCATTATTGTATAAGTACATAGAATATGATTCTAAAAGAGATGAAAAACACCTAGCCTATTGGAATTGGTGGCCTAGAACCAACTACATTGTATATTATGATAAACTTGTATTAATAAATACCTTATCACATCTTGATTATTCTTCTGCGTGGAAATGTATGTGATAATATCCTAAGGATATCTGTTTTGCCAAAGGGTAATAGTGGATCCCTGCTATGATGAGAACCTGGAGGTGACATAACCCTATTCTTGAATACAACTTCTATAGTTATATGATGTTAATTTAAGAACAAAAATAATACATGCAATTAGGGGTGAGGACTCATAAAACTTTGAGGCACCTTCTTATAGTGTGCTCCCTTGTTAATATGCAGGAGAATATTATGAGAATGAGACCTACCAATTGGAAATTCACATTTCATAGTGTCATTGGATGTTCCGATCTGTATACATATGTATTATTCTTTACACATTAAGATTATTATTAATGGGTATTACAACTCACACACTTAGATACATTGAAGAAAGCTGGATGAAACATTGTTTGCAACAAGGTAGGATATGTTGGGTGCGTCAAGAGTAATACTACATTAATAGATAATGAAAGAATGCATTTCTCTCTTCTTTTCCATAATGGAAGTTGATATCTCATTCTCTTTGATGGAATTTATATAGCCTAACTAAATCCATGTCTATGTTTATGAATGTGTGAGTTCAATTCTGGAAAGTCAAAGAAAGAATAATCAAGCACATGGGTTGATGGAACTAGCATTCCACCCGCTTGATTCAAGATATCGAGACAAAGGGATTATATTACATGGAAAGCATTTAAAGGAGGTGACACGTCATTTTGGTGTTAATGTTTTTCTATATGGGAAAATTTGCATGTTTCTAGATTCTAACCTCGAACTTTAGGCATTATCCACCTAATGCCACTGATAAATAGGCATAGAGGGTCACATGCTAAGTGTGTGCAAGTATCTCAGTTAAATATCTATTTAAATAGTTGAATAAATATAATTCACAATTGTGGTTTAATAATTATTCAAGGATTCCTGATCACATTTATTTCGACACTTGTTATTCGAGATAATATATTGTGGGAGAAATAATATATTTATTAGTGAGTAATGAAATGATATTTATTTTATAAATAAATACTCATTATTCAAGGTCTAATAAATGTGGTGGAGTAAATAAAAAAATGGAAAAACAAAAATACACGCCGTATAGTTTTTCTTGGGATTTGTGAGAAATAATATTATTTATTTAATTAAATAATATTAGGTGTAATTCACTGGGCACATGTCAAGTGACAATAATAGTCAACTGTTATTGTTAGACATGGGGTCATGATAATAATTAAATGAAATGAATAAATTTGTTCGTTTAATTAATTGATTTTATTATTCTAAGTAATGAAATCCCAATTACATTATTCTCATAGACCTAAACATTTATTGTGGTTGTGCACAACGGATTTGGAGAAATCTCTCAAGACAAGAGAGAATTCCTTTCCTCCATGAATGATCTCAAGTTACGAGAGAGATTATCCTCCACCAGATCAAGAAGAGAACTTTGGAAACAGCTCTCAAAGAGATCATATACAGACATCACAAGTGAACGATCTTCCATGATTACACCTGAAGATCCCTTTGACGACGTCCAGAGATACATGGAGCATGTGTGGATAACCGCTAGAGGAAGCCTACACTTTTCTTCTATGATGAAACAACGAATCACATTAGATCGTGATCAGAAACATCAATGGAGGGTAAATTCCATCAAGGGAATTCTTGTATTTTAAATTAAATTAATTATAACTAATATATGATGATCCTGTATATTTTTTTGGGACTCCCCTATTTTCATTATTTTTTTATTCTATTATGAAAATCTGGAATTTTATTATCATGATGGACGTCAGATTTATTGTCGTTATAAAAAATTAAAGATGAGTACACCCATCTACATGCACTTTCTCTACACTAGGAACTTAAATTTGTATCAAATGGGGTCATATTGTTGTTTATAATTACTTTTTTTCATTGATGATTTACAAATTTAATAATTTAGTTGTTTTAATTCAAGTTAATTGTTCTATAAATCTGAATCTTGAGATTTGTTCCTCCTCTTTTGATTCACATTCACCATACAAAAATGATGTTTTCTTTTAATTTTTATTAAAATAAAATAGAGGATCTCATTCAGAGGTGCCAAAGATTTCTGGCCGTACAACACCAGAACACAGAATGTGTATTTGATAGTACACACTGTGTTGTCAAGGTTCAATGAACCAGGATAGGTCTGCCAAATCAAGCAATGTGTTGGATTTTATCTAAGTCTTAAATGACTCTCTCTGTTGACTAGGAATAGGTGGAACAATGTTTCTGGATTACACGGAATGTGGCCCATAAGACACCACATTTAGTACCATCAATTTAGGGTTGGACCATGTACCACGTACACGAATTTCCCAGATGGAGACCATGTAATGTAGATACTACACGATGTGTGGTCCACTGAACATGCTGTGTACTCTGAAGATTTCTAAAGTACATCTTCACGTTGTATCACTGGGTGTGTACTTCAAATGGAAAATGATTGAAATTACACACCATGTAGTTATGACTACATACCGTGTACTCATCCAAATTACGAATATTTATTAAAATTTATTATTATATTATACAAAACCTTGAGACGTGTACCGTGGTGCTGGTACAAAGCTGAGGCACAACACATGATAGATGTTATATATATTTGTGCTTAATTTAACATCTATGTAATGGTCATTTTTACTCATTGGGTAGTTATGAACGAGAATTCCCTAGGTTGCTTCCAAGGTACAAGTTATGTACAAAGATTATTTTAAATGAATGTATTTCATTAAAATTATGACGCATGAGAATCTCAAGGAAATTCATTAAAGGGTTTAAGAATAAAGAAGTGATTAATTAAAGATAATTAATTTATTTGAGTGTGATTTATCTTAAATAAGAATTATTAAAGAATTTAATGCTAGTTTAATTTATGAATAAATATCATTGCATGCATGGATGATCATGAGATAGACCATGACCTTTGTATGTGGATGGTTTTTTAATTTATTCTTTTAGATTAAATTTGTTGGCTTGCGAGCCTTCTCCACATTAATTTGTGGGGCCTACATGCACAAGGTTTATTTTAAGTAAAACACCCTTTACCCCTCACACGAGATTGAGATAAAAGCATATGTAATGGATGGATCTCCCAATCTAGTGGAGGTGGCTCAAGTTAAGAGCCAAGGTGAAACCAATCCTAGGAGATACAAAGGTGTACATGTGGAAAGTTGTAAACACGAACCCCAAAGGTTTAAGGTGTTTCTACACTAGGTATTGGGTTAGTTTATCGACTGCTACATAAACTAACCAATATAACAAGCTCATGATCATACCATTTATTTTATTTCTGTCAGTTGCGTGGTTTATTTATTGGGGGTGTTTTTTCGTGATCACAAAAGTAATGAATTAAACAAGCATGCAAGCCGGAACTAAAATAAGACCAGATTTTGTGTAAACATTATCTTAAACTTGGTTAATAACTTATTTATATCATAATTTATATTAAAAATAATGTAATAAAGATAATAAAATGTAAATTTACGTATAAGGATACAATACCTCTAAGAAACATTAAGTCAGGATAGCCTTCCCTAATCTTGGCTAGAATCAAACCATAGTTCAAAGTGTTTAACCAACACTATTAGGGGTCCATTCACATAACTGGGAATTATAATTCAAGGTTTTGGGTTGAATTGACTTGGTTCACATCAAGGGCTGACTACCATAATAGGACTTGGTGTGACCAAGAAGCAAAGGTTGGGGAAATTGAAAATAAATGGATTTTAGGATTGCATAGTCCACTCAGCGGATCAGAGAGTTGTGACTTAATATAGTTGGAATTTAGAATACCTTCCTAAAACCATTCTAGTTGCATTAGAAACCCTATTTGGGGTAATGATAAGGTAAATATGGATCCTTTTCACTAGAATATTTAGGCAACATAATATTCCAAATTCAATGGTGAGGGCTATTGAATTTCAATAAAATAGTGGGAGACTAATGATTATTAATTTGTTTATTTGAATGAGTTTTATCATGATAAAGTACTTAATCTTTGATCATATTAACTTTTATCAAGGGCAAGAAAAATTAATTCAAACATATCATTGCTAACCATACTCGAGAGGGAAAAACTTTTCACCAAAACTGATTTCTAGTAGTGACAGAGGCATTTACACGTCATCCTTCTCCATGATAAAAAATTATATGTAGAGGAGGATCCTATTCTATTTGCACCTAGAAAAGATGCCAATAATGAGGTTCTATCTCTCTATATGAAATATTTGGAGGATTCCATAGATTTACAATGTTTCATGCTATCAGTCATGTCTAATGAGCTCTTGAAGCAACATGAAAACATGGATGCGTATAGAATGATGTCTCACCTAAAGGATCTCCATCAAGAGAAGGTGAGAAAGAAGAGATATGAGATCTCCAATTCTTTGTTCACAACAATGCTTGGAGATCCTGTACCAGTTGGGCCTCATGTAGTCAAGGTTATTGGCTACATTGAATGCCTAAGAATCTTAGGTATGATGTTCTCAGATGAGTTGCATAAAGATCTCGTCTGGTCATCACTAACCAAGACATTCTCTATCTTTATTGTCAACTACAACATGAGAAACACTGAGAAGATTCTATCAGAACTTTTGATCATAATACTCTAGGTAGATAAGGACATGTGGTGTGATAAACCCACAATCGTTTTGGTGAATAAGAAAAGGAAGGAAAAGGAAAAGGGGATAAGGATTTATAAATGGTCTGAATCCCCCAAGCACCATCCCTCCAAGAAGGAGAAGATCTAGTAGAAGCGAAAAGAATGGGAGGTATTGCATTTTGCATATGGAAATCCAGGCCACTGGAAAAGGAAATGCACCCTGAAGTGTTGGGATGCTAAAGGTGCATTCGTTATCGAGTGTAATATTTCCATTTATACACATTGGGTATTAGATACAACTTGTAGGGATCACATATGTGTTCTAATGTAGGAACCAAGTAGATTTAGAATGATTGGAAGAGGAGAGGTGGATGCTTGATCTCCAAATAGAGTGAGGATGGATACATTAGCCATTATCCATTAGCGATTACTATCTCTCATTTCCAACTAGGATGCTTTTGGTTTTACAAGACTGTTATTATGTTCCTATTGTTACCCAGAACATGATTTTCGTATCATGTTTGGATATGGATGGATTTATTTTCATGTTTGGAAATTAGGGTTGTTTCTTTTATAATAACAAAATATGTTATTGGATGGCACATTTAAAAAATGGTTTTTATGTATTAAATTATGAAAACCAAGTGTTGAAAATTGATAATGAAACAAAATCACAAGACTTATACAACACCCAGTTGTTGCATCACCATCTCAGTCATGTAAATGAGAAGCGCTTGACAAAGCTCTACAATGATGGTTATTTAGAATATACTAAGCTAAACCCATATGATAGATGTCATGCTAGTTTACAATAAAAAATGACCAAGTCTCCTTTTGGCGGATAGGGTGAAAGGGACATAGAGATTCTAGGATTATTGCACATGGATGGGTGTGGACCATTTATAGTAGAATCTAGATGTGGATATTATAACAACATTACTTTTACTGATGATTTGAGTAGATATGGATATATCTACTTAATGAGGTATAAGTTAGAGTCCTTGGAGAAATTTGAGGAATTCAAGAATAAAGTAAAGAATCATATTGGTAAGAAGATAAATAATCTTCGGTCGGATTGAGGTAGAGAATATCAGAACCAAAAATTCATCGACCTTTTACGGGAGTATAGGATTCTATCTCAACTCACTCCTCCTTATACACCATAGTGGAATGGTGTTAGTGAATGGAGGAACCACACCTTTTTGGATTTGGTAAGGTCAATGGTGATTCTTGTACGTCTTCCATTGTCCTTTTGGGGATAATAATTACTAACTACAACATACACATTAAACCGAGTACCAACTAAGGCATAAAATGGAATCCCTTATGAGTTATGAAATGGAAAGAAACCCATTTTTTCGCACACACATGTATTGGGATGCAATGCATTTTTTAAGGCCTTATCGAGAAACAAACTAGTACCCTAAGGCACGAGGTGTATCTTTATAGCATATCCCAAGGAAACGAAAGTATATTACCTATATAACCCTTCAGACAAGAAAGTGACTATCACTAGACAAGTCGTCTTTCATGAGAGGGAGAACATACTCAAATAGTATAGTGGTATAAATATTGACTTCAACAAAGTTATTGCTCAAGATACATAGGATTTGGTATAGGAAAAAGTTCCATAGGTCCCTGTGTAAGAGGTTCCAGAAATACAAGTACTGTGTAGAAACTCAAGAGATGTAAGGGAACTAGAGTGATTTTGTTTTCTAGTCACTAAGGATGGTGAATCATTATTGTTGGAAAATGCCGAACCTATCTCATACAAGGAAGTAGTAGAGATCTTAGAAGTTGTGAGATGGATAGAATCTATGAAATCTAAGATGGATTCCATGTATCAGAACCAAGTCTGGGTTCTGGTCGATGATCCAATTGATGTAAAGCCTGTTGTATATAAATGGGTATTTAAGATAAAGCTATACATGGAAGGTCAAGTTAGCACCTATAAAACAAGGATAGTGGCTAAAGGATTCAGACAGCGAAAAAAATTTGACTATGATGAAACATTCTCATCATTTTCCATGTTTAAATCCATAAGAATCATACTTGACCAAATAGCATACCATGACTCTGGGATTTAACAAATTGATGTCAAAACAACATTCCTTAATGGGAACCTTCAAGAATATGTCTATATAACAAAACCATAAGGGTTTATTGCACCAGGTCAATCCAAATGGGTTTGTAAGTTGCATAAATCGATTTATGGATTAAAGTAAACATCCAGGTCATGGAATATTTGATTTGATAAAGCCCTAAAAGAATTTGGTTTCAATAAGAATGAATGTGATCCATGTGTTTATAAGCGGTTTAATGGGAATGCGGTAGTTATAATAGTAGTATATGTTAACGATATATTACTTATTGGAAATGATGTACCAGTCTTATCATCAGTTAAGGATTGTTTGAAAAATTGTTTCTCCATAAAGGACTTAGAAAAAACAGCCTACATTCTAGGGATCAAGAATATTGGTTATAGATCCAAGTGGCTGCTTGGAATGAGATAGGGTATATACATTGACAAGATACTAAAGATATTTAATATAGAACAATCCAAGAGGGGATTGGTTCCTGTGTCACATGGCCTACATATTTCTAAGAAAATGTGTCCTTAGACACAATAGGAGGATGATATGATGAGTAAGATCCTATATGCTTCATCTATAGGATCCATCATGTATGCCATGTTATGTACTAGGCTTGATTTTGCCTATGCACTGAGCATGGTAGGCCGATATCAAAAAGATCCTAGAGAATGACATTTTACTAGTGTTAAGACAATCCTTATGTATCTAAGAAGAACTAAGGATATGTTCTTGGTGTATGGAGGAGATAATGAGCTTGTCATATGTGGGTAGCTGATTCTAATTTTTATATAGATCAGAATGATCTGAAGTCACAATCAGGATATGTTTTTAGTCTCAATGGAGGAGCTGTGAGCTGGAAGAGTTCAAAGCATCTAGTTTCCGATGATTCTACAGTGGAGTCCAAATATATAGTGGCTTCTGATGTAGAAATACAAGCCATCTGGATTCAAAACATTGTCCAGAATCTTGATGTGGTTCCTAGTAGTAAAAATTCTATCACATTGTATTGTTATAATACTATAGCGATGGATCATGAAAAAGAACCAAGGTCACATAAACTGAAAAAACAGATTCTTTGGAAATATCACATCTTGAGGAATTTCAATCAAAGGGTTGAATTTTCAGCAAGAAGAGTGTCCACGGAAGATAATGTGGTAGACCCCATGACTAAAGGCCTATCTCTGTATAATAATGAATATCATGTGAGAGTTAGTGAGTTAATGGTTGTTAGTAGTTGTCTCTAGTCCAAGTGGGAGTCTATTGGAGTTAGCGGCCTAGAACCAACTACTTTTTACTTTATGATAAACTTTTATTAATAAATAACTTATCACATCTTGATTGTTCTTCTTCATGATAATTCATGTGATAATATCCTAAGGATAGTAGTTACACCAAAGGGCCATAGAGGATATCTAATATGATGAGAACCTGGAAGTGCCATAACACTATTCTTGAATATATGTTATATGGTCGGATGATGTTATTTGAGAGAAAAAAATGATATAGGCCATTAGGGGTGAGTACTCATAAAACTTTGAGGCACCTTTTCATGGTGTGTTCCCTTGGTAATATCTAGAAGGATATTATGAGAAAAAGACCCGCCAGTAGGAAATACACATTTCATAGTGTCATTGGATGTTCTTATCTGTGGCTGTTTGTATTGGTCCTTAGACTTTAAGATTATTATTAATGGCTATTACAACTTTTTCAATTAGATATATTGAAAAAAAATGTGACACCACACTATTCATAGCGAGGTAGGATATGTTGGGTGTGTCACAAGTAATAATGCATTAATAGATAATGCGAGGAAGGATTTGTTCCCTCTGTTCCATTACGGAAGTTGAGATCTCAGGCCCTTTTATGAAATTGATATTTCCTAAATAAATCTGTGGACATGGTAAGGAATGGGAAATTTCAATTCTAGAAAGTCAAAGAATGAATAATCAAGCACATGGGTTGATTTCACTAGCATGAAATCCGCTTGATTAGAGATATCGAGAGAAAGTGATTACATTTCACGGTAAGCATTCATAGGAGGTGACACGTCATTACAGCATTAACTTTATTCTATATGGGTGCCTTGGCATGTTGCTAGATGCTAACCATAGACTTTAGGTAGGCTATTCATAATGCCATTGAGAAAGAGGCCTAGAGAGTTATACACTAAGTGTGTCCCAGTATCTCAATTAAATATTAATTTAACAAGTTAAATAAATATTATTCACGATTGTGGTTTAATAATTATTCAAGGATGCCTGATCACATTTATTTCGACACTTGTTATTCGAGAGAATATATTGTCGGTGAAATAATATATTTATTAGCGAGTAATGCAGTGATATTTATTTGAGAAATAAATAGTCATTATTCAAGGTCTAACAAATATGGTGGAGGAAGTAAAGAGAATGGGAAAAAAATACACACCATTTATATTAATACACAAGATATGTAGTTTTTTCTGGGGATTTCTGAGAAATGAAATTATTTATTTAATTAAATAATATTAGGTGTAATTCGCTGGGTGCATGTGAAGTGATAATAATAGTCAACTGTTATTATTAGACATGGGGTATTACTAAGAATTAAATAAAATGAATAAATGATTACATGTAATTAATTCATTTTATTATTCTAAGTAATAAAATTCCAATTACATTATTCTCATAAACCTAGCCATTATTTGTTGTTGTGCACATAGGTTTTAGAGAAAGCTATCAATAAAAGTGAGAATTAATTTTTTCAAAGAACGCTCTCACGTTACGAAAGAGATCTTCTTCCATCAGATCAAGGAGAGCACTTTGGAAGAGACTCTCAAGGAAATTGAAGGCGGACATAGCAAGTGAAGGCTTTATTGCGATATCACCAGGATATTCCTTCGATGAAATCTAGAGATACATGGAGCATGTGTGGATCACCGCTAGGGGAAGCCTACACTTGTATTATATGACGCAATGAAAAATCATATTAGATCATGATCAGAAAAATCAACAGAGAGAGAGAATTCCTTCAAGGTAATTCTTGTCTTTTAAATTAAATTAATTATAACCAATATAAGATGATCCTCTATATGGTTCCAGGACTCCCAAATTTTCTTTCATTCTTCATTCTATTCTGAATATCCATCATTTTATCATCGTGATGGATCTTAGATTGATCATCATTAACGAAAAAATTAATGTTGGTTACCCCCATCTACATGCTCTTCCACTACACCCGAAACCTACATAGCCATGATCAATAAATAATCCATGGTCATCTAGTATGATATTGAGATGTAATGTTTGTTACAAACTAGGAATTTTTAGCAATACAACCATTTTATAATTCATGTAATGAATTTATATTTATTTAAGAAATATTTATTTTAGAATTAAAACATTTTTATCTAATGTTAGAAAATATATTATATAATTAATTATATACTAAGTATACATTTAATGTAATTATGAATAATTCAT
Source organism: Viscum album (assembly GCA_963277665.1). Lineage (NCBI taxonomy): Eukaryota > Viridiplantae > Streptophyta > Magnoliopsida > Santalales > Viscaceae > Viscum > Viscum album. The sequence continues at coordinate 446,605,031 of OY728131.1, forward strand.
TCCCTAAAATATATTTCATTTAATGGTTAAATATATCTTTTTAGTTTGATTTCTTATTTCAATCTATTTAAATAATTATTTAAATATTTTATACATTATAGAATTTTATGTTAATTTAATGGTTTTGTGTTGATATTTTTTATTATGGTTATATTATAAACAATTAAGGCATTGTATGAAATAATATTGGGTATTGTTTCTTAAAAATACAAATATTATGTTTTGATATATATATATATATATATATATATATTTTAATTTTGAGTTTTATTCTAAAATTTTAATTTTAATTTTAATGGTAATATTTTAGAAAATTTAATTACTTATTTTTTAATCATCAACTAAAAATAATATGGAATATTTTTTTATTGAAATTTATGAAAAACACATATGAATTCAAGAAATAAATGTGATCCCTAATAATTTTTTTTATAAAAAAATATTATTTATATTTTTCATTATTCTATTTAAAATATATATAATTTTTTTAATGTAAATATTTTAATAAATTCATTTTTTATGTTTTGTGATACAATTGAATTTCAATTATTCTCTAATAAATAAGTGTTTAAATTAAAATTAAATTATATTTCTCATTATTATATAAGTATGTATAATTTTTTTAAAAAATTGATAAATATATGAAACAGGATACACTATTTAACATATAGTTAAAAAAAATTAAATATACTAATTCCACTTTTTTGTTTGTTGTGTAATGAAGTTAAATTACTTTTAGAAAAATTAGAGATCAATTTAAAATTGAACTTTACAATATATTGTTAAATGTATCTCTATAAAGTAATATAACTATTAAAAAATGTTTGAAATGTGTTAAAATATATATTATACATAAAAAAGTACTTTTTAAAATAATAACTATGAATTTTAATTGGTTTGATATTTACTAAAACATTTGAATACCTTTTTAAAATAAGAGTTCGGGTTCAAATGAAATTTTACTACCAATTATTATATTTTTATTTTAAATTTAATGGAATACTATTGAAATATATTAATTTTTTATTATGAGATTTAATAATTAAAATATCATATAAATTTTATTCAATTAATGTAAATTATTTTTTATCGTTAGATAGATATGAAAATGCTTAGGAAATGATGACTTAGTGCTTGCACTATAATGGAAAATTAATTTTTTTTAATTGTAGATAATACTTGAGAAGAGATAATGATATGATTAACTTTGAGAGATAAATATATTTATTTATCAATGTTTTCAATTCAAGTTATTAAATTTTAAAATAATATAACATGTTAAATAACCAAATTCGTACCCTATTCTTACATAATGTAAGAAAATTAAAAATTCATAACTTAAATATGCTACCATGAAAATATTGACAATAAATAATGTGATGAAAAGTTTTATATGATAATAATTATTATTTATTAACAAATTTTCTGTTAATATATTATTTTTAAAAATACATAATGGGATAATTATCCTAAATGCTATGTAGCATCGACTCAAATATTGCATAATTAGAGAAATGTAAAAAATTGAGGATTTATATATAAAGTGATAAGGTTTAGTGGAATTAGAGATAAAACCAATTTTTTGAATACGTTATGTATTAATTAAAACATTAAAACTTGAATTCTATATTTTTATAGTTATTTTTATACTAAATTTACAATATAAACCCTGAAAAATATTTAAATTTGATTTTTTGTAAAAAATGGTTTATAAATTAGTTAAAAATTATAAAATATTATGATGAGTCATATGGGGATGAAATATGATAAACCATATATTACCATTTCAATTTATGATCCAATATTCATTGAAAAATTATATTCTTAACCATTAAGGATGGATATTTTGAGAAAATACCACACAATCCTATTCATAAAGGGGTCTCATTCTACCCTTTCCAAAATACAACTCATGTTTAGATTTTTCAATAATATTTTAATATTAATTATATAATAAAACACTCAAACATTTTCCATCTTTTATTAAGAATACTAATCCCCAAATTTTTCATTAAAATATAGATCCTTAAAGAAATCTTTGACTCTTTAATGAATTTACAATACATTCAAACAAGTCAATGGTTAACGTTATGTGTTATTTATCTCATGAAATATCTTATAGTTTTTGAATTCCTCTCTTTATGAATGGTTAATTTTCATTAATATCCATGTGAATTGTGTTATATCAATAATTTTAAGGTCATTTTTTATTGATTGTGGCGTATGTATGATGATGATAAGGTAATCCTTTCTCTCTATTTATTAACTTTTCTCACCCGTTCTCTTTTTCTAATTTTTCTCATATTTTTTAGATGGATCCATATAGAATTTTTCATATATGACATTTCTAAAAAGCTTATTATTTTATTTCACCATCCTTTTTATTCTATCTAATATTACTTTCTTTGTTAAAATAACATCAAAATATTATAGATATGAATTCTTAAATTTATATATTATTTATTATCTTATTTTAACAGATTTTTTATACGTGTTAATAAAATTTTATTTATAAATATTTATATTAGTAGACTTCCTTTATTAATATGTATTCTATGATTCTATTTTATTTTCCTCTCAATATGGAATTGGTTAACCCATTTAACTCGATTCATTATGGTTAACTTTAATGATTATGTTTATGGGTTAAAATATTTTATCCTATGTTTTTCACTCATATTATTTTCATAGAAATTATAGATAATGATGGGTATTCCTACTACATATCTTCTAAAATTCATTGATTAATGATTTATTCAACAAAGAAGTTATGTTGGAATTAACCGGGTAGATTATTCCATTACAGGTGATTATGAATGATTATGGTTCATAAAAATATGATGTCATAAGAAACCATTATTTCTATTATATTCCCTTTTAGCTTTTATATGATTTTTATGGATTTATTTTAATTACATTCTTATGTTTATTTTATTTTAATTCATGATTGAATATAATTTTATGATTTTATATGAGTTTAATGTATCATATTTTGTAATTATTTCATCTTCATGAGTTTTCTTGTACCCTATGGATTAATGTGTTTCTTCTTTTTTTTACTCATTACTAATATTTATATTCTTATCCCGTGATTTTATAATTATTTTTATAGGGCTTAAAGATGATTAGGAATGATAGAAAGGTCAAAATTGAAGTTATGGTCTTTAGTTTTTAAAGAATCATGTGAAATGTTTGGAGAGACTATTTTAGGGAAGAAATTAATGTTGATAAGGTGTAGAATAGTGGTTAATGTTATTAAATTTTAAAGGATAAGTGTATCTATTCTCTAAAACTCTCAACAAAAAGGTATTAATAATGTGAGTTTATTGTGATATTTATTTAAAAAATATGTAATTATGGGATGGATATATTTGATTCATTATAATGAATGAATATTGTACATTATAATCAATATAATATAACTACTTGCATTAGAAAAACCACTAACCCCCAATATAAAGAAAACCCCAGACATCTATTATACCTAAAATGGTATATAAATAAATTCCTAAATAATGAAATTCTATCACTAACTACAATTACCAAGAAAACACTCTCTAATACCTCTACCAATTTAATTCTACAAATATATATTTAAAATTGGGGGTGAGTATATCTGTATACACAATAAAAAATACCCAAATAATGAACAAACATGTAAATATAATAAATATATAATAATCAAAATATTTAAATCCTAATAAATATGGTTTTTGATTCATCAGTTGAGTAGTACATAGGGTGAAAATTTTCTTTCCTTCAGTTGGTTTCATCATTGGATTGGTCATGAAACCTCCATTTTCATGCCCTGTATTCTTTATTTCCAAAGGAAGTTGACCTCTACCACCATGGATGATGATATTTGATCCCTAACTAGAACATGGTAATGGGATATCAGATCCTCATTACATGGATTCCACCTTAGAGTTTGATTCATAGTTTGGGTCTCCCTCATTGATTTGAGACGTGTTTTTGAATCTCATTCCTAGTTCCATCTTGTAGTGGACATAGATTAATAATGTTTCTTGATGTCATGACTAGGAAGCTACCTTTGGTCAGAGATAATGATCACATTTGGCATTTCTTTATCATTTGTGTATGTTGAGTGTGTTGGGCATCTTAAAACATTTTCCTTATTCAGTGTTGAGAAAATATCATGTACGAGGTGTCTTAAGTGTAGGATCCAAGGAATCCTATGTTTTTTATGGTGTAACTTACCCTTGGGGCATATGGGATCCAAATATTGATGCCTCGAGCAACTTATACTTATCAGATATAGAGACTCATGTTAATATGTGTTACATGTGTAATCATACATGTTTCTTATTAGGAAACTTATGATTATCACTTTAGGCTTCCTAGGCTCATAAGCTGGGTAATCTCATTCTTATCACATGAGGTAGATATTTTGATGCACCAGGATGGGTTATAGTTTTAAAGTCTTATGGGGAAGTGATCATAGGTTTAAAGCCTTATCAGGACATGATGACGAGTTTAAACTCTTTTGTGTATATTTCCAATGTACACTCAACATGTACTAGGATAGATATACTTTTGTTCTTAATATATTCATCAAGGTCTAGTGGATACCTCAAGTCTGGGTGGTGAGATGTTAAGTGTATTCTTGGAGTGAATGATTACGCTTTAGGGTTGTCACATTCTAGGGGAAGACATAAAAGTTTGTGATGGTGTCAGGATTGAACCTTAGGAATGTTTCCTACATACCTTGTTAGGAGGAATGTATCCAAAACCATGTAGTTTGAATTCATGATTTAAGGTTTTGTAGAAATATTGGTCCTGGTATTTTAATGTCGTTCTATAAGAATACTTATGTCATGAAAGGAGAAAAAACATGGTATGGTGTGGGGATTACATATAGAGGCTACTTGGAATTTGGGGGATCATCTCATGATTAACACACGAAGCATACTATGTATTTCATGAAAGTAAAGGCTATAGTTTGACATCATATGTCGAAGACAATATCATGTAGTTTTACATCATGTGACTAGGATGTTGTTGTTCAGTTTAACATCTTGAGACTAGGATATTGTCTTGAAGTTTAACATCTTATCACTAGGATGGTGTCATGTAGTTTAATATATTTATACTATTAAATTTTCATGTAGTTTAACATATTTTTAATAGGAAATTTTCATACAGTTTAAGGACTTGTGACTAGGATGTTAGTGTTCTGTGGTTTGAATTTTTACATCTCAGACGTGGTTGGGGATTGCAAATGGTGTAGCCTCTTCCAAAAAGGGTAGGGTATATGAGGATGGATTAATCCCACATTACCTCATAAAATGGAAAAGAAATATATTTCCCTTGATTATAAAATATTTAGGGCTTACATAACCACTACGTATGTGCTTTTATATAGGAAAGGGTGTAGAAATTTCCCATTTCAGGAAGAAAGAAGGGGTCTAATGGTTAGGGTGCCTATTATTAGAATAAGAAGACAACAAGGATACCTAACCCATTCATGGAGTGGAGGTTATGGATAAGAGGGTTAATGATACTGGTCGTGTAGGTATAAATCACATGGATGAACCTAGTTTATATAGGTACAAGGCATGTGAGCCCTCAACCTGTGCACTACTTTGTCTTCTAGATTGATGAATTGTGTTAGGGACCCAAAGGTTATGTCACTAAACATAAAATTTTCATGAACCTAATATGTTTTGAGAGAAATGGGCTCCAACATAATGATAATAAAATGATTCTAGAGGATAGTTGGGTGTAACTTTAGGGGTTTCACAAAGCATGGGGTTGCGTGAAGGAAGATTATCTTTTGTAAACCCATATATGCATCAAGAGAAGTCTTGCAAGACTATTTCTAGTAGCAGAATAATTTATTTGGATCATATGTGAGGTCTTTTAGAAAATTTAAATACCTTTAATAATCCAAGGGAATTTGAAGTTTCATGATTTTATAAAAGAAAGGTTTGTGTGAAGTAGATATTTACACTTCACCTTCCTAAGGTCCTTCTTAAAACATGTGGGGAGGGGTGGTGATGCTCTATTTATAGAAAAATTGTCTTACTAGGTGTTAGGCTGCAAAACATTATCCATATCACAAAACGTGTGGTTGTTTTGAAAAAATATAGCTCGCTTGACTATCATATATTTCCCAATAGAGGATTATCATGTAAACCTGCAACTTATAATTGAATTTTTAATCCAAATGACTTGCATGCCAAAATTAGGTTCTACAATAGAGAAAAAATGTTGTGCATAACATTGCCCATTTTTTTTGAGGTATTCTCCTATATTCATGCAACTTCAGGTGTTTGACATCGCATTTCTTGCGCAAATGGTTTGTGTGCCAAAACTAAGGGTTGCATGAAAATTCTCAAAGTTACATGAACTCATCCTTTTCACTTTAACATGGTCTCCTGTGTGATGATAGAGTTTTTCTTGAATTTCTCCTCTAAATATTACTATGTATATATATTGATTTTCCACAAATTCGATACTGTGTTTCTTTGTCGTGGGATTCAAAAATTAATATTTTAAAAATATCAATATATATTAAAACATGTGTAATTTTTTTATAATAAATTACTTTCTTGTTTATTGGTACATCGATTGGGAAATACAAGACCATGGTTGATTTTGAATCATGGATTTTACTGTAGTCATGGCATAAAGTTGGTTGGCTTTAGACATTTGGTTGATGGTGACTGTTGGAAGGTGTGGTGAGTAATTAAATAAATTTTTTATTTTAATTACTTAATAGACCTCAAAAACAAATTCCCTATTTAAATATGTTGTCTTGGAAAGTCTCCATGGTTAGCCACATAAACATGGGAGATTCGAGATAAGGAGGAACTATTCTTTAATGTCACTAGCGGATTGGGATCGAGGATCAATGATGAATGGATCAAGGTGAATCATGAGACAGATGAAGAACACAACATGATCTTTATATTCATTTGCATCTGACTCATTAATTACCAATAATCGATATAAACACAAGGTATGACTCATTATTTATTGGAATTTTCCCTTGTTCGAATTTAGAAGCATGGATTTAAATATACTTTTACTTTCCAAAGATATACATTCTTCAAATAATCCATGGTAATTATTTTATTCATTACAGCCTTGATTTCACCCTGTTTTCTATGATCATATAATCCTTGGTTTAGAACACATTAGTTGATGAGGGTTTTACCTTGTTCATGTGATTTTACACCATAGTTCTACTCCTTCTTCATGGTTGGCCTACGAGCCTGTGATTCGATATTACTAGGCCATATTCAAGCACAATAAAACCCCTATATTCATGAAAAATTCATTTACAAAATATGGATTAGTGTTTTGCGAACAAATTGTGATGTGATACGAGATTTAGGTTCTAGAAAAAGAGATCAGAGGCAATATAATGAGATTCTAACTATGGGTGAGGCGATGCATCAACATGTTGTGGTGGGAATGAACTGCATAAGATTCCAGTTCTCAGAATCCATCCTCCAATGATGGATTGGGTTCATTCAACCCTAGATCTGATTTCATCGATATGATTTATGGTGAAAACGGTAGAAAAAACAATTTGGTCGAGATACATGAAGAGAACCCTTGATTCTAGGAAATATCGACAAACATAGTGTGTAGTTGAGGAACCCATGTTTTGTAGTCCCTTAGATATGGTAGCTAGGGTTTCATGTGAAGTTAAATATCACACATCATGCATGACCCACACACACCATGTGACCCGGTGATGGTATCACGGTCTGTACCATAGGGGTACACAAGCATAGACATGGCCAAACACTTGGGCACGACAAGAGTACACAAACATGACAATGTACTCAGACATGACCAAGGTACCCGAACATAGCCAGTGTACATGGGTATGACTAGTTTACATATGCATAAGCCTAAGTATATAGGCATGATCCGAAGTACACAGGAACAATATTAAAGGACATAGGTAGAACTCAAGCAACCAAGACATTCCATATACTACATGTATATGTTGTGTAGTCCCACATGGCCATCTAAGCCATGTTTAGGAGAGTACTATCCTTGGTGTCCAGGAGAGGTCACATGTCATGAGACCCTATGCACACACTGTGTAATTCTATATAAGGATTTCACATTACGTATCTTCTTCTTCGAGGCTCATATATGGTCATGTGAGTAGCCTATCTTGATTAGTTTTGTCATAAAGCACATGATTGTGGTTTTTGTTCTGGAAACAGAGATATAACACGAGGTGTCATGAGTGGGATGATACCTTTACCAATGATTGGTCAATTAAAGCGATTAGGTTTAATAATCATATAGTCATTACAGTTAAAAACCCCATATCACACTAAGTTTTGGGTCCCCCCATACTCTTTACACTAGTATAGTGGAAAACCCATTATACTACATAGGAGATGGGTCCTATATCTATGGAGTGTCACTCCCCATCTTTGAGCTTCAATGGGGACTGGTTCCTCCACAAGATAATATGCCTCCTCAGCCACGGAGCATATTGGAATGGTGTGAGACCTCTATAAGGGTTCTTGTGTGGTTATGTGTGGTACTGGGTATTAAAGATTGAACTTTGGGGATGAAGGTTTACTCATCATTTTTAAATATGTTGTAGAGATGGAGATCCCCTTTCTCAATTGACTGGGTTTATGTATGAGAATATATCTTTGGTTTTATTTCCCTATTTTTTATAGGTTATGATGACTATGATATCTTTCTATTAATCCCTTTTGAGTTTTAGTGGAATCCTACTAGGTATGAATATACTCAACCCTTCATGGTATTCACTAGTATGTGTAGTCTCATATATAGACAATAGATAGATCTATGGTGGTATTGGTGCTCTAGGTTTCATAGAAGCATAGTTTTACCTAGAAGAGATGACATTTTTCAGTGGCTGGACATGGTGACTGTGAGTTGGGATTTATTCATTCTCTATTTTTCCTACCATTTTCATCTTGAGACTTCATTTTTGGGTTTTGCATGAATTTTTTCCCATTATAAATTTTCACTATATTGATGTACTTTGATTATTTTGTAGATGTTATTACATGGATGGTTTACGATCTTGATGTGAATTATTTTATTTTATGTCTTCACTATTACATGGAGCTGTTTGTGTGCATGAGTACAAGTACATAGTCTAAGGCATCCCATTTTTTTATTGCCTCATTGGTGCTTTTTGCTATCCCCTTGCTAATTGAAAGTGGGATTTAAGTTTTCACACTTGTCTTACCACTATCTAGGAGGGCTATAGGGGGTCAGGTTAGGAAAAAGTGTTATCAAAGGTTGTCTTTCCGCTTGGATAGTGTTTAGAGATAGACCTTGTTGTGAGGATTGGTTGGGGAACTTGGGGAAATGGTGTTAGGGTCACAAGTGTGGCTTTTAGGCTAAGAAACCCAATGTTGGTGAAGCAGTCGACTTATCCATATACAAAGACTCTAACTACATGCTTGTAGAATCGGTATATCAAGACATCAGTTGTATGGAAATTTTTTTACATGAATCAGATAAGATTGTGTCTCTTGACTAGTAAGAATTTCATGAGTTTTCTCCCCATATATTTCCATCTAATTGTGGTATGTCTTGATAACTTTTAGGATACCTCCATGATGAAAACCAATAAAGATACCAATATAGTATCATGGTGATGATATTTTGAGCAATACGGTCTCAGTTGAGGGACGCACTGAAGAGGTGTTTACTCTAGGTGGGAATATAGTTGTGTCACCATCTATTGAGTATAGGATAGTTTCAGTACGTTAGGACGATGATGAAGAAGGATTATCATGTTATGTGAGTTCTATTTATATATAATGCTATGTTTTCATAGTGAGATAGACCCTTAGGTTGCATAATATTGGATTGAGTTGGTGGTATGATTTTTTTGGCCTGGTCAGACCCCAACCAATTAGACGGATTCAATTACATCCATTCTTCTTCATAGAGCTGCAGGGTGTTGGTGGAGTATAATTACCAAGAGTCAAGATGAGGTGATGATCACATGGTTATAATTCCAATAGCTACTCAATGATAAATATTACCCTCAAGATTATACTTAGTGTGCACTAATATGAATCTTGAGATATAGTAGGGTGATATGTTAGTTTATGTGTACACTATGAGGTTTACCAACCTCACACATTACTCCCTTGATGTGGTGTGTGATGGATACTTCTGGGAGAGGAAGCTTGAACATGGACTCTAGATAGAAATCGATTCAAGATTGGTATACACATTAATTACCATATATTCTGGAGTTTTTGAGGGATCTATGGTTATATAGAGATTCCTAAGAGTGGGATACTATGTGGTTGGAGCTGGTAGTGGTCATTGTGATTCTGAGTTTTTTGTTGTAACTAGAAGACATCAGTCATTAGGGCCTGGATGTATGAGTCTTCCTCATGTCCAGATTCAGACATGTTGGTCTTTAATTAAGGGGTTTTTAGAGTATCTTGTCAACCATGATATGGGTTATGCTATGATTTTAATGGGAGAGGTCACATGTCTCCTAATTTCCTGACCTGACATGCTGAGGAAGGTAGAGAAGAAGTGGATAAACCACCATGAGAGAGGTTGAATCATGATCAGGGATCTCCCAAGGATGGTTAGGGTGGCCCCTAGGGAGTTAGTGCTAATATAAGAGTATGTGGGGATCCATAGGGAGGATATGCATGTAGAGGAAGATTTTATGAGCTACTTCCACCACCACCACCACCACCACCACAAGTGGTCCAAGTTAGGCTCAAAGGGATGACAGTCGTAGGAAAGGGTACTTGTAGGCTATGGAGGGATAAAACCAAGTTGTTCATGATATGATTAAAGATATTATCTATCTCCTTTATACTCTTTCTCTAGTGCTTAAATAAATAGGTGTGATTCATTCTTTTATCGCCACATCCCTTATTTAAGAGGTTGTGCTTTAAGTTGAGTCTTTATCCCATAATCTATGAATAAAGGACCCTACATGATGTTAGTCTTCTATATCACAAATCTACCAGTAGTAAGAGTTGGTGATTAGTGTAGAGAGTTTCTCATGGAACCTTTTTGGTCATTTCAATGAAACCTTATGACGTCATCTTGTGTATGGATCAGTTGACCACGATGCGATCCTAGATTGACTATCATCAAAATAGAGTTAGATTCCTTCATAATATGGTACAAGATTCTCCATCATGGGTGAGAGAAAAATTATGGATGAGAGAAAAATTATGGATGAGAGAGTAGGCATTTATAACATGAAACTACAACCCATCACCCATCTGTTTATGAGTTTAACCCTTGGTTCACTGAACTCTTCAGGAATCTAGATTACATCAATAGTGGGTAATTTTATTTATGTATTCCCCAAAGATTTCCCATTACTACCTTCATAGGTGTAGATTGATGTTTTTCATTGACTTTCACCCCTAGACCACACTGATATCTCCCATGGAATATCAAATGTCCCCTACCGAGCTCTAATAAATAACAGTGTAGTTGGAAGAGCTTTAAGATAAAGGTTTTATCAGACCCAGTGTGCCCATTGGGCACCTCCTTTTTTGTTTTTGAAAAAGGAATTTGAGATCATGAGGATTTGTGTTTATTATCATTTCTTGAATCAGGTAATGATAAATTAAAATTACCCTTTTCCGTGGATTGATGAAATTTTTGACTAGTTGAATGGGGCAAGATAGTTCTCCAAGATAAATATTTGGTCTTACTATAATCAGTTGAGGGTTTATAAGGGTGATTTTTCAAAAGAAGAAATTTTGATGTTTCTATAGACACTATGAGTTCATGGTGACGGTTTTCAGTTTTACTAACGAAACTAATGTGTTTATGGATCTTATGAACCCAATATTACATCCATACATGGAACAATTCATAGTTTTCTTTATATATGAAATCCTCATATACTCTGTGATTGAGGGTGAGTTTCCATAACACTTTAGGATAGGCCTAGAATTTCTCTCGAAGAAATATATGTATGATATGATCTCAAAGTGTTGGTTTTTGAACCACACAGTTGATTTTATGGGGAATGTCATTTCTGAGCATGGTTTAGTTATGGATCCAATGAAGATTGATACAATTATATCATGGGTTCTACATAAGAGTGTATCATAGGTGTATAGTTTTCTTGGTTTGGAGGGGTACTACATGTGATTTGTAGAATACTTTTCAATGATATCATCCCATTTTTTTGTCTTGACATGGAATGTTTAGTCGTTTACTTAGAATGAGAAGTATGAGAGAGACTTTGAGGTGTTGATGTTGAGGTTTACCAGCGACCCTGTTTTAAGACAACTAGAGGAGGGTGTTGAGTACGTGGTGGGTTTTGATACCTATAAAGTTGGGCTCTGTTTCATGTAAATTAATAGGAAGGTAGTGATCTCTTATCAGTAGATATATTTGAGACTGCAAAATTACATGACCCATGACTCAGAGTTGGTATCAATAGTCTTTATCTTGAAATTGTGGAGGTATTATATTTTGTATGACCATTTCATTAGTTACACAAACCACAAGAGTCTAAGGTACATATTCACTAAAAGAGATCACAACCTATGCTAGAGGTGTTTGTTGGAGTTCTTTTAGGATAATTAATTTAATATAATTTATACTCTTGGGAAGGTAAATATGGTGGAATATTCCCTAAGTAGTAAGTTAATTTCTTTCTTAATGGATGATGTGTCTGAGCCGTTGGCTTCATTCCAACTGACCCTGGTTGAGGAGATGGGTGAAGATTATTTTTAGTCAATTATGGGGACTCCACAATTACTTTAGTATGTGAGAGAGGCTCAGTTGGGGGATATCAACTGGGAGTTTCTAAGTAACCATTTATCCTTGGGAGATTCACTAGAAAGATTTTCTAAATAAGGAGAGTATTTCATCCTTTTCATTGTATGGATGGTAGTTCTAGTCACATTGATATGTTGGTGTTAGTTTCACACTTCCCCCATTGATGTACATATTAGTGTGGAAAATATGTACAAGGACCATAAATGGTAGTTTTATTGGGAAATCATGAGTTAGATAATTTCTGACTTTTTCTCCTGGTGCCTCACATGTCACTATGTAAAGGATGAACATCAGGTTCCAATAGGGTTGACCTAGCCTCTTGAGATCCTATAATAGAAGTGGGATATAATATCAATATATTTTATGATGGGTATTTCATGAATAAAGAGATTCCATGATGTTATCTAGGTTATTGTTGACTGACATACCATGTTAGCACACTTTCTTTATATTTGGGAGTAGAGTTCAATTGAGAGTTTGGGGAAGTTGTATGTATGAGAAAATTTCATGGATTCATGGGGGTAGCCACGACGAAAGTTTTTTATCATGATTCTCAGTTTAAATTATGGTCGTACTGAGGCCTAAAAGATCCTTGTGGGAACTAGTTATGAATCATAATAGCATCTCACCCCTTAATAGATGGATAGATCTAGAAAAAATACATGTGTGAGAGGAAATGTTGAGAATCTGTGTATTAGAATTCAGCTAGTGATATGAAGATCAATTTTCATTAGTATAGTTTACTTATAATAATATCAATCACTCTACTATAAATATAGATGATTTGAGGTCCTGTATATGATATCCTATAGGGAACCCTTATTCTAGATTGAGATTGGTGAGATATATCTTGTTCAACTATAGATGATGCATGAAATGATAGAAAAGTTTCATGTGAGCCATGATCGTATGAGGGGAAATTTTTTTCCAAAAAACATAAATGGATTGATATTATAGGACTCTGGAGTTTGAGAATGGATACCATGTTTTCTTGATACTCTCTCGATTATGATGATTGTGGAGGTTTTTTCAGGTAAGAATGTAATCCCTAAGCTTCATCAGGCCATTAATGATCCTTTTGAGGGATGGAAAGTTTTCTTACCGCTCGTCCTTCACCCCATAGTTGGACCAAGTGCATGACGTCTTCTATGATTCACAGACAAATAGATATGTGGATGATACAACACACATTATTGATCTGGGTGAGCTAGACATAAGGAATAAACACACCTTCACAAAGTACCTGGTGGCCATCTAGGTCCGACAATAGAGGACCCTACGTGGATACACTAACCCTTTGGTTTGAGTGAATTTTCAGTAAGGGAGAGTTCATGAGAGATCATAAAATTGGGAGAGTTAGATATGGAATCCTTAATCCCATATTTTTATATATCTTGTTTTTTAAGGTGAAAATACTTGAAGGAAATTATAATATAATGGCTTTATTATTTTGAATAGTCATTTGAATATTTCAATGAAAATATATGGGTTTTCCATTGAGTTGGTGCTACGTTTGGGTGTTGCAGGACCATAGAATTAATATATTAAATTTTTTAATATATATTAAAACATAAACATGTATCTTTTGATAATAAATGGTGTTCCCATTGATTATTACCATGGATAAGATATCAAAGAACATGATTGATTCTATAATATGGGGTTTAACATAGATTCGATATAAAGATGGTCATTATAAAAAATTCGGTTGAAGTCAACCATTATCTGGTGTATCAAGTAATTAAATAATTTATTTATTTAACTTACTTAATTTAATTGGAAACCTAATACTCTCCATAAGTATTATTTTATAGAAAATATCTAGGATTATTTTCGTAACCCCAAAATATTAGATAGTAAGTGGAAGTATTCTTCATTGTTGTTGGTGGATCGGGATTGAGGGTCGATGATGAACAGATCAAGAATTCTATGACAGATTATGAAAACAAAATGATCATCATATTCATCACCAATTGATTCATTAATCACTAATGATTGATCAAAAAATAATTTATGACTCATTATTTGTGAGACTTTCCATCCTTAGTTAAATTGAAAAGCATGAATTTAAATATGATTTTCTTTTTTTGTGATCTAAATTATTCATTTGACTCTAGGAATTTATTTTATTCATAGGACCACTAATTTTTACCTATATTTCATGATCATATAATAATTTCTCAAGAATACATAGTCCAATGTTGGTTTCACCATGTCTATGTTCCTTTCAACCATTATTCTATGTGTTCTTCACCGTTGTCCCATGTGGTCATAGTTTGGGATTCCCAGTTCGGATTCAAGCAAGACAGAACCCATAAATTCATAGAAAATGCATGAATTATGTAAATGTTTTCATTTTTAGATGGATTGTAATAAAATGTGGGATATGGGTGTTGGAAACACATATCAGAGGCTAGGTCATGGGGTTCCATCCTTGGGTAAGGTGACATGGTGATGTAGTGGGATGGGAATGAACTGTACAATGGTAGGCTGATTTGAATTTTTCCACCAATGATGGATCATGTGTGGTCAACCCTAGAATTGAATATTTAAACAAGATTTATGACTAAAATAGTGGTATAAGAGGCACAATAAATACATTTTAATAGATCCTTAGATTCAATAAAATCCCAACATATATGGTGTGATGTTTAGGAACACACTCCATGTAGTCCCCTGGCTTTGAAAGATAGGGGTTTGGGAGAAGCAAAACATCACATGAAATGTATGATCCACACACACTATGTGGCCCAGTGCTAGTATCTCAACATGTACCCCATGGGTACATGGTCAAAAATATGGATAGGTACATGCAAATATCTAGAGTACACAGGCACAACCATGTACTCGAACATGACTAGGGAACCCAGACATAGCCAGTGGACATAGGAATGACCAGTGTACATGATCCTAAGATGAAATACATGATCACAACATGAGTTACATGGGTACATGTTGAAAGTACATGAGAAGACCCTTAGTGGAAGAGGCACATAGCTTACCATATATACACCTCATGTAGTCAACATGGCTAACCAAGCCATGTGTAGAAGAGGAAGCACATATGTTTCAAGGCGAGGTCACATGATGTTTGAACCTATATACATATTATAGACTTTTCTATGAAGCTTCCACCATGTGTATCTCCTTTGAGATTCATATTTGGACCCATGAGTTGATTATCACAAGTATTTTTCTATGTAGAACATGATGATAGACTTACTTAAGAAATTTGAGACATGGCATGAGGTGTCACAAGTATGAAAATTTCTTTAGTGATTCATGAATAAAGATAGTGATTGGGTTTAATCATACGATAAATATTGGGTTTGGAAACCTGATATTGCACGCAGGCATGGGTCCCCCATACTATTGACATGGGTAGAGCTGGATACCCCATATACTACCAAGGATGTATTTCTTCTATCCACATAGTAGAACCCCCATCATCTTCGAGATATGATGGGGAGAGGGTCCTCCACTAGAGATTGTTCCCCCTCAGTTATGGAGAATAGTGGAAAGGATCATTCCCTCCACATTGATTCTTCTGTAGTTATGTAAGGTGATAGGAATCATAAATGGACCTCTAGAGATGAAGGATGACTCATTATTATTATCATTCCTAAGGAGATGAAGATTCCATTTATCTCTCACTTGGGTTTTTTAAAATATATTTTGGGATTGTTTCCCTCTTACTTATAGGTTGGGTTGACTGTTGTATCTTTCTATTGCTTCCTTTGTTTTTTGGGTGTCCTACTCAGTATGTATATACTCACTCATACATGAGATTCACCCAAACATATTGTTTCTTATGAAGATGATAGGAAGATCAATGGTGATATGGGTGGACTGTGTTTTGGAGGAGCATAGCTTCACCTATTGGGGAAGAAAATGTTTGGTGGTCAACCTTAGATATTCTGAGCTAGGATATATTTTTTCTACCTTTTCCAAATTATTGTTAGGTTGGGACTTCATTTTTGGTTGGGATGTATTTTTCACCTTTATAATTTTATACTAGGATTATATATATTTATACTTTCCTAGAGGTTTTTCATGCATAGTTTATTCTCCACATATTCATAATTTCATTACATCTCCACGCTATTACATGAAGATAGTTTTGTGTATGAATACAAATACTTAGGTTGAGAACTCCCATTTCGATATTTCCTACTAAATGGTTATCTATAGTCCCAATCCTATTAGAGGAGGGCTTAGAGATTCCACTCCTTACATAACTTTAATCAGGCGGGCCTCAATGGGTCTAGTCATGACAGAGTGGTATCAAAGGTGGTCTTTACATCAAGCTGATGTTTGGAGTTAGGCTTTGTTGTGAGTACTTGTTTGGGAACCAAGGGAAATGGTTTCAGAGTGTCTCAAGTGTATATTTCAGTTCTAGAAACCTAGTGTTGGTGCAGTGGCCAATGTATCCACACACAGACTCTAAATACAACCTATTTGACTTAACATGTTGAGACATCAGTTCTAGGAAAAAATTGTACATTCTCAATATAGGATTTATTTTTTAACTTACATGTCCTTGTTGAGTCACCTCCCTATATATTCTCATTTAATCATGGTACATCCTGATACCTTATAGGATTCATTAATGATAAAAAATAGTTAGGATGATGGTATAGGATCATGATAATGATCCATTGAGTGACGAGGCCTCATTCTAGGTACCCACTTAAGAGGGTTTTCCTCCATATAGGTATAGATCCATCTCACCACCATTCTATAAATGTTTTGTTCCAACATTTCAAGAAAATAATTTACAATGGATTATAACATCACATGAGTTACAATTCCATAATACACTAAGGTTTCATAGAGATCCATACTCTAATTTAGAAAAATATTGGATTTAGTAATTGGTCTCAGTTTTTAGTCTTGTTCATTCCCTGACCGATCAGATGGTTGTGCTTGTAACTGGACTTATTCATAGTGTAACAGGGTGTTGGTGGAGACTGATTACCCAGACTAATGATGATGTGCTTTTATCCTGGTTATACTTCAAATAGTTTTTTTTGGGATTAATGTTACCATTTGAGCTTATTCTCCTTTTGGATTTAGGATCTTCTTGTGCTTTAAGAGGGTGATATGTCAGTTATTTTAGAATGCTTTGTGTTTTTTTCTGAATTCACACATTACTCCCTTAATATGGTGAAATATTTATACATCTAGACCTAGAATTTTGAGAAGGGCCTTCAAAGATACATCCATTCCAGCCTAATCTATTTGTCTATTCCAACCTATGTTGGAGTGTTATAGAGGAATCTAGTTATTGAGAGATTTATAGAAGAAGGACTCTGGGTGGCTAAAGATATATGTGGTTATTATGGGTTTGAGCCATATATAGTATCTAGAAGGTGTCACTCATCGGGGTCATAGGAGACCTCGACATTCAAGGAATTAGACACATAGATCTACATCATAGGGTTCACATATAGGATGTAATCAGCTATGGTAGGGGGTGGTTCGATTCTTATGAATGGTGAAGTAAAATGGTTCATGCATTCCTAACTCGATCTGATGAGGAATTTAGACATGAAGTGAATAAAATTCCACATTATAGGAATCATTATGATTTGGTATCTCCAAGGCATGGTTAGAGAGGCCCATAAGGAGGAGATGTTGATATAGGACTAGGTGGGGACCTAAATGGAGGAGTTGTAGGTAGAGGATGACACTAAGATATTCTTCCACAAATTCAACTCTGTGGCCCATGTTAGGTTCATAGGGATGATGGTCGTGGGTGAGGGTAGTTTCAGACAATGGAGGGATATGACCATTCTTCTCATGAGACAATTTAAGTCACCCTTTTTTCTTTTATACTCTCACTCCAAAACTTGTAGACACATGTGCGAGTCATTGTTTTATCTCAATATCCATTATTTGAGATCTATATCTTCCAATTGAGTCTTTAGACTAGTAGCTATGGGTAGAGTTTTTTTTACAGGAATAAATTAATCTATACCACACATCTTATTATAGAGTGAGTCAACCCTCTCTATATATAGTTTCTTCAGGGACCTATTTGTTCTTTGTGATGAAACGTTATGATGTTTTATTGGGTATAGACTAGTTTTCCAAGGTTCATGACTAGATAAAATGTCATTTCTGAGAGTTAGATTCATTCATACAAATTGGATAATATTTCCCTTCATGGGTGAGATATATCTTATGGATGAGTGAGTGGGGAGTTTTAGTAAGAAACTACAACCCATCACATAATAATTAGTGAGTTTATCCCTTTGTGTAGAGGAATAACCAGGCATTTGAATTCTATAAGCAGTGGATAATTTTATATATGTATTCCTCCAAGTGTCTTGGGACTACCTCTGGGGTGGGATATCTACTTCAGCATCAAATTTCATAATGGGACCACACCAATATCTTCTATGACATATTATATGGCCCTGCCATACTATGAGAGATGAGGGTGTAGTTAGAAGACCTTCATGAGAATGGTTTTATCAGACCTAGTGTATTCTCTTTGGTAGATCAAGTTTTCTTAGTGAAATAAGTGGATGATAATTTGAGGCTTTGTGTTGACTATCATACCCTAAATTAGGTAGTGATAAATAATAAGTACCGATTTATAAGGATTTATGACACTTTAGACTAGTTGAAAGGTGTAAGTAGGTTCTTTAAGATTTATCTCAGGTCCAACTACCATTAGTTGAGGGTTCATGAGGATGATATTCTGATGATGACATTTTGATGTCTCATTGGACACTATGATTTCTTGATGATTCATTTTGGTGTAAATAATTACCGTACTTTTTTCATGGACATTAATAACTATATCCTAGAGACAAAATAGGATTGATTAATAGTTGTATTTATCAATTGAATACTCACATACTCAGTGATAGAGGAGGAGCATGCAGGTCACTTGAGGATGGTCTTAGACTAACTTCAGGATAACTAGACTTATGGTATGATCTCAAATTATTAGTTTTGTAACTATGAAGTTCACTTTATGGGGAATGAAATGTATGATCATGGATTATCTATGGATCTCGGAAAGATTGATGCAGTGATATCATGGGATAAACCCAAGGGAATGTCAGTGGTGTGTGGTTTTCATGGTTTGGCGGGGTACTACAAGAGATTTTTGATATTATTTTCTATTATATAATCCACTATTTATACCTTTCTGAAAATGGAAATATTTTACTTGGAATTATTAGTGTCATAGATCCATATAAAATTAGAGCTTGAGGTTTAATAACACTCATATTTTGAGACTACTAGAGGAGGTAGTTGATTATGTGTTTTTTTGTAATTCCTTCAAAGTTAGGCCTAGTTTCATGTTGATGTAGAGGCATGAATTGATCACTTATTGGTAAAGGGATTTGAGACACCATGATTAGAATTATGTGACCCACGATTTCGAGTTTGAAATGGTATTATTCACCTTGAATATGTGGAGGAATTATCTTCTAGGTGATCATTTCAATGGTTACTAAGACCACAAGAGTCTCAAGTATAACTTCACATAGTGAGATCTAAACCTGAGATAGAGGCATTGGTTGGCATTCCTCTAGGAATATGAATTCTATATAGTCCATATTCTAAGGAATGGAAATGTTGTAGAGTATTCTCTTAGTAGTATGTCTCATTCTTGCTCGGTAGAGGAGGCATCTGAGAAATTGGTTTCCTTATATCTTACCCTATGAAGAATATGGGTGAAACATATCTTTAGTCAATGATGGTGACTCTAAAAATTATACAACATGTGATATGGGATTTTTTGGTAGACATCATCCATGAGGTTCTACTTGACTTCATATCCTCAAGAGACGAACCTAATTTATTTTCTAAAGAAAGGGAGTGTTTCATCATTTTCCAAGGGTGGAAGTTAGTTCTATTAAAGTTGAATGATAGGTTTTGAGGGGTGTTCATAATTCGCCCTTGGAAGTATATCCTAGTGTGGTAAATATATAAAAGTTCCTTAAATGGTAGTTTTTGTGGGATTGAATGAGGATGAGAATTTCCAGGTTTTTCTTTCAGTGTCTCATATGTTAGCAGCTAAAGGCTAAACATCATATTTGAATTAACCTATTGAAATCCTGGAATGGAAGTGGAATGAAATATTGATGGATTCTATAATGGTTATTTAATTTTTAGTGAGATTCCATGATGCTGGTTGGGTGATTTTTCATTGACTTACCAGGCCATCACACTTTCTTTCCATTTGGGAGTAGAGTTTTATTGAATGTTTGCGGTGATTGTACATTCGAGAGATTATCTAGTTTAATGGGTTACTAAAAATATAATTTTAAACCATGATGCTCAGTTTATGTCACATTTTTGGAGTTTCTATAAGGAGGATTTTGGGACCTAGTTAGGAATGAACATCAAATTTCAACCACAGAAGGCTATGTAGAATGAGAAGACTATCCAGGCATTCAAGGATATACTGAGATCCCATGTTTTCGACATTATCTAGAGTTGGGAGGATGACTTTTCATTGTTAAATTTCACTAATAATAACAAATACAACTCTAATATCTACATTACACCATTTTAGGCCATATATGTGAGACCCTATATATCATCCATATGTTGGACTGAGATTGGAGATGCTTCTCTTGTTGGGATAGAGATGGTGTATGCAATGATTGAAAAAGTTTAGGTGATCTGTGAGCATATGAGGACATCCAAAGATGATAGAGATATTAGTTAAATCCATGTTTTAGTCCTTTGGAGTTTATATAGGAATACTACGTTTTCTTTAGATTCTCCCCACAATGATTATTGTCGAGGTTTATGATAGAAATTAAGCTATCCTTAAGTTTCATCAATCCATTCAAGATCCTTAAGAGGGTTATGAATGTTTCTTACCACTTATCCTCACCCCCAAAGATGGAATGAGTGCATTAAATATTCCACATGTCATTACTAAGAAGATACATGCTTTATATGACACACGTTATTGACTAGGACGAGATGGATATCGAGGATGGATACATCTCTGTAGAGTACCAGGTTGTTTTTAAGGATTGATAGTATAATACTCTACATGGATGTAACAACCCTTCGGTTTGAGTGATTTAGAATTATGGGAGCTTGTAGGAGAAATCCTAGGGGCATGAGAGTCAGCCATAGACTCAGTATCCCAAATTTTTTTATAGTTTATTATTTTTGAGGTGAAAATACTTAAAAGAGGGAAGAATGTAATGAATCTAGTTTTTTTGGATTAGTCATTTGAAAATTTATTTGTATATCTATGAATTTTTTCCCGGGATTCAGTGTTGTGTTTGGATGTTATAGGACCCCATAATTAATATATTAAAAATATTAATATATATTAAATCACAAGTATATATCTTTTTGGAATAAATAGTTTTCCCATTGATTAGGACTCCAGATGGGAAATCTGAGACCATTTTTGATTCTGGAAAAAGAGTTTTACTCTAGTCATGGAATAAAGTTGGTCAGCATCTGTAATTTAATTGAAGGTGACTATTTTTGGGTGCCTTAAGTAATTAAATATGTTATTTAATTAATTTATATAATTGTTCTAAAAACATGATCCTCTATATAAATATAATGTTATGAAAAATATCCTTAGCTATCCGTATAAACTTTTGAGATTAGAATGGAGGAGGAAGTGTTCATGATGTCATTGGTGGATTAGGGTCAGGGATTGATGATAAACAGATTGAGGTGAATACTGAGAATGGAAAAGAACACATTATGATCATCATCTTAATCGCTATAAAACACGTTATTCAACAATGATTGATCTAAACTCATGGTAAGACACATTATTTATTGTATTTATTTCCTTTTTTTAATTTAATAAGAATTAATTTAAATATTCTTTTCTTTTCTGGTGATTATTATTCTTCACATGTTCTATGGTGTTTATTTTAATCATTGGGAACCATATTTTACCCTGGTTTCCATGATTATACAATAATTGGTCGAGAACACATTTTTCAATGATGGTTTCACCTTTTTCATCTTATTTTCCCCTATTGTTCTTTTCATTATTCAATATTATCCCATGGGGTCATGGTTTAAAATTTCCAGGTAATAATCAAGCGCGATCAAACCCCTCGTTTCATGGAGAATGCATGCATGATGTATAGATCAATCTTTTAAGGATGAATTTTGGTTTGATATGGGATGATATTGTTGGAAACATGAATCAGAGGCTAAATCATGGGATTTCATCCATGTGTGAGGTGACGTGGTGGTGTGGTGATATGGGAATGAACCACACAAGGTTTGGGTGGCTGTAATCAGGAAACCAATGACAAATCAAGTGTGGTCAACCATTGATATCAGTTCATCGAAGTGATTTATGGTTGAAATAGTGGTGGTGGTAGAATGGGTGAGACTCATGCATAGATCCTCATATTATATAAAATCCTAACATACACAGTGTGTAATACATGAAATCATGCTTTTTAGTCCCATATCTAAATCAGCTAGGGTTTCAGGAAAATTTAAATATCACACACTATGTATAACTCATAAACGTTGTGTGACCCAGTGCTAGTGGCTTGGCATGTTACCTAGGGTACACGAGAAAAGAAAATTCAATAAACATGGGTACAACCAATGTATATAGGCACAACCATGTACTCGGACATGAACAAGGTACCCGGATATGGACGATGTGCATGGGAATAACAAGTATACATGGAAAAAGAGGGAAGTACATGGGAATGGGTGGAAGTGTACATGAATGGGTAGAAAGGATATAGGATGACCCTGAGAGGTGAAGAAATGCCACATGATACATGTACACACCATGTAGTCCCACATGGACAACCATCTGGGTGAATGATATGACACTACCATGTGTCTAAGAGAGGTTACACACCTTGTGACCAGATATAAAAGCCATATAATTTTCTATGAGGCTTCCTCTTTGTATATATCTTTATCCAAGACTTGAATTTAGACCTGTAATTAGCCTTTAAGGAGTAGTCTTCCATGTATAATGCGATAGTTTCCTTTGATATAGCATCAAATATATGGACCAAGGTGTTATGAGCGAGATACTTCAATTAGGAATGATTTTCCAATGGTAGTGATTGGCCTTGATCATCATTAAGGCATCATGATTGGAAAATATCATATCATACTAGGGAATGGGTTTCCCAGAAACTTTACATAGGTAGAGTTGGAAACCACCCATACTACAAAGGGAATGAGTCCTCTATCCATGGAGTGACACCCCCATCTTCGAGCTCTGGCGGGGAGTGGGTCCGCTGCTAGAGATTGTGACCCCATCTATGGAGCATAATGAAGAGGTGAGGGCCCATCACATGGATTATTATGTTGTTACACATGGTTTTGGGATTCAATAATGAACCTTTGGAGCTTGTAGATACTAATTTTTATTATCTATGATATAAACATTGAGGTCCCCTTTGTCTCTCTCTTAGGATTATTTTTGGTCATATATCTTGGGTTTTGTTTCCCTCTTTCTTATGTGTGGAGGTGAGTATTGTATCTTTTTATCTATACCATCTTGGTTTTCTGGGAGTCTTATTGGGTATGTATACACTAAAACCTACAATGAAGTTTCCCACATGTGTTTCATATTATAAAGACGAGTGATAGATCGAAGGTGATATCAGTGGATCTAATTTTAGAGGAGCATAGTTGTACCTAGAAGAGATGATTGTGTTCAGTGGTTATACTTAGAGATTACAATATAGGTTCTCCTCAATCTTTCTTTTTTCCAATTATTTTCAGGCTGGGACTTCATTTCTGTATTAGTGTTCATTTTTCAATTTATACATTTTTACTATGCTATTGTACTTTGATGCTTTCCTAGATGTTGTTACATGTATGGTTTAAAATTTATATGTTCAATATATTATTATATATATGCATTGATTCACTGATCTAGTTGTGTGCACACGTACATGTACTTAGGCTAGGGTCTCACGTTTTATTATTTCCTAATTGGTTCTTATCACTAGCCTCTAATATATTGAAGGCAGACATGGAGTTGTCACTGTAACCGTACCTCCAACTAGGAGACCCTTGGTGTTTCATATTATGACACCCTGAGCTATGTTTTTACTTATATTTAGAAAAAACACATGTTTTAATACCTAAGAATCATTTTTAGTACCAAAAATTCCCCCCTTGGAATTCAAAATGATGGGGAAGTGAAGGATCATATTCAAAGGATAACACTGAATATTAAGAAATTATATGAATTTTCACACAACACTATGTTTGGGTCTTGAAAATCACTTTCACTTATATGAAACCTAAGGGTCATATTCCTATAAACAGAATGAGGGGGACCCTTTTATAGTCACTTGAATTTCTAATGGGACAAGCCCTATATAATGTTTGAAACTCCATCATCATGTGTGAACTCCAAAGCCTTAAGCACCACGATGTTGATGAAGAATCAATCTTATGTGAGTAAATTTATGCACCTCATTATTTCTCTTACACTTCTACTTTAAGTGAACTCATTACTAGTTGGGACACATATAAATAATTATTTGAGGAAACCTTAAGTTGAAAAAAATATACATTAAAAATACTAGAAACCACTTAGTAATGGAAAACAATTTTTCTTAGGATTCTGTCACTATTTATAGAAGGGGAGAAATATATATAAGCCCTAAAATCCTTTAATCTAGGAGGTTCATATTAATAAAATTTTTACAGCTGAAAATTATGAAAAAATGATAGAGGAGATACTTACTCAGAAATATGATATGTCTTTATAACTTTGGGCTTCTCAATGATGTGGCTATTCTATATGGATAAACCAACATGCCAAGGTTTTATTTCTCCCACCATGATGAGATTCAATACTGGAATATTGTTTTCACTAGCCACTCATTTAGAGAGAACAAGGTGGGTGCTATCTATACCTTTAGATTTAGGATGAGAACAGTCACTAGAGTGAATCCAACAAATGATTAGATTCCCACCCACTAATCATGCATTTACCAAGATAATATTTTGAACTACCAGAATGAGTGATATGAAGACTATGACTTTTGGTTTGGGGTGAACATCACAGATGAATGGGATTGTGCATACTAGGTTTGTCACATCTCTGAGTAGTATAGGACTAGGATATATCATATTGGGCAATATGAGGCAGTTTGGAAATCCCAATTACATTTCTATCACTAACCAAATATTCTTCTAGAGCTCCTCATCTAATAGTCCAACGACACAAACACTTTCCTCATTTACTATGGGGTGTTAGGGTTTAATCTGGGGGACTTACATCACATTAGTAGGATCCACCTAAAGCGTTTTCAGTATGATGAGTTACTATTAGTTCCTGATTATTAGTGGGGTATATAATAGACACTGGTGGGAATGAATATACTAGAGGGCCAACTAACATTGGTGTTGAAGCATCACCCATCCATCCACTAGGACATCCCATTCAATACACGATTAGGGTTGTTATTGAATGTTATGGTTGAGAGTAAGATTGTGTGACCAATGTAGTGACTTGGAGAATGACATTAGAGAAGTCTAATGTTATATTTGTTAATGATAGATGAAACCCAATACCATGAGTGGGGATATAGCATGGTTTATTGGAACCTGGAGGTCCGATATGTTTATTCAATAAGGTTTCCTTATGACTTTTCCATTCCTTTTTGTTTTGAAAATCACAAACACCTTATACTTAAGCAAATATAAATTTTACCACCATTTGGAAAATTTACTTCTTTAAGGAAAGTCACCCTAACCTAGATTTCTTTATAGAAAGCCATATTTTTCTTTAGTATAAAAACCAGATTCATACCCAAAATCCCAGAATTCATATAATGTAAATATTTGGTACATTCTATTTTTAGGATCCCAATTATAGATATGATCTGTAATGAAGTTCTAATCCGAATTCTGGATTCTAAACTCGTATGAAGTTCGACTCTGAACTCTTAGGTAGTTTGACTCCGAACTCTTAAGGAGTTTGACTCCAAACTCTTAATCAGTTCAACTCCGAACTCTTAAGCAGTTCAACTCTAAAATCTTAAGCAGTTTGACTCCGAACTCTTAAACAGTTCGAATCCAAACTCTTAATCAGTTCGACTCTGAACTCTTAAGAAGTTTGACTCCGAACTCTTAAGAAGTTGGACTCCAAACTCTAAAGTAGTTCGAATCCGAAGTCTTCAAGTTTAGATTCTGATCTCTGGTCAAACCAGACTCCGAATTCCTATAAAACAGAATCCAAACATTTCTTAACAGAGACTCCAAATTTCATTTTGGTTAGACTCCGAACTTTTGACTTTATTACACTCTAAAATATTGATTAGTTTTTACTTACATATGCTTCATTTCAAAATGATGTCATGCATTCAGTTATACATGGTTTGTTATAAAATGATGTCATCTATTCTGTTTCTAATTAACCGTTGGCTGAGTTACAGGTGTACAGGTCCCTCTGAATTTCATGGGAAATATGAACGTTGGAGGAGGGAGCCGACCGTTAGAAATTTTACTATAAATAGGAGCTCATTTGAAAGAGCTCAATAATGAGAAGTCGATCGATCTAGAGAAGACACGCTGTTAAGGTGATTTCTAGAGAGAGAAGCTTTTCATGCCTTGTGCGTACTGAACTGCTCATTCAGGTTGCTTTGTGTGACTCCAAATGTTGGTGATTACATTCGTGGACTTCCGGGGATAGGAAGACAGAGGTGCTGACTACCTTGAAGTTCGAGGAATTCCTTGCTGAGGAAGACAGAGGTTCCAACTACCTTGAAGTTGAGGGCTTACGTGGATAGAAAGACAGAGATTCCGATCTTCATATCGAGGGCTTATCCTAGTGTGGGTAAGACAGAATTACTTGAATGTATAAATCAAGGGACCTTTATCCAAGGTTGTTGGATACCCTTCTCTTTGGGTTAAAAGATTCATATCTTGTTACTTGTAGTTTTACTACTTGTTTTTTCGCTGCATATTGTATTGTAAGGAAAGTATAACCTTCTTATATTTCCTTACACCTGTACTCTAATTAAATTAGATTCTATACGCATTAAGGTAGAATCTTATATTGTAAATCTTGTATCCAATTCTCTAGTTTGTGATTAGAGGTGTTGTGAAATTTTCTTCGTTTAACTTTGTTAAACTTAGAATTTTCCTCATCTAAAGAAAAAATAGTTATTCTTAACCAACTTTGAAGGTTCCAAAGGAATTTTTAAAGTGTACAATTCACCCCCTCTTGTATATTGAGCATATACATCGTTATTTCAATCCTAAACGATATGAAATGTTCCTGGACACCTTTATTTATGGGTGGTTACTTCAAATCTGAGATACACACATGGGTCTATGGATAGGGACCATGGTGATGGTAGCTTCAGGGGCTCTAAAAGCTATGTCAAATTAGGCCTCCCATTCTTATCCTGATTGTACAACTAGTTGGGGCATGTCACGATGGGGGGGGGCATGCATAGGCACATTTTTAGTCCATTATAGTTCTTATATGGATGGGTCATGGTGCACTTTATGGTGTAAAAATTTCAAAATTCCATTACCCCATACTGTTGGTCTTCAACCACCCCTCCTCATCTTTTTTGAGGTCTGACCAATGACCCTCAATGAAGATGGTGTGGCAGCCAATATCATTAACATTATGAAATTTGACTCCCACCATTTCCTACACCCATATGGATAGATAAAAGAAAATGTTAATGGGATTTAGGATAATATTGAGTGCCTTTTGGATTTTTTATGTGGGGTGTTGGTCACACATATTGATAACAACCCTATTGCGACCTAGATACCCTATATCGATTTGTTCAATAGTTTGGCTACATCCCCCAACTAAAAAAATATGTGTATATAGGGTTGAACATGAAAAGATACCCTCATGTACTCCACCAGCTATGGTGGATGTTCATTGTTGAGGTTTTTGGGGAGAAAATTATGCTATCACCAACTAACTAAAACATTGAACTCATCTCAAATTACAGCAAAACATGGGTGGCGATATTCTTAGGTGTTATTTATTGATAATGAGTGAGGAAGGTGGATCCATCAGATGATCCCTAGGAGTGATAGGACAGTAGAAATTCTACAGACTATGGTGTAAAAAAAGTTTCTTGGAGATACCAAGCTAGACTGATGATGTTAGCAGGATCCCTAGGGTCTCCCGAACCCACAACTTTTGGTGAGTCCCCCAGAACGAGCACTTCCGATGCCACGAAAGACCCTAAAATGTGGTCTAGGGAGAAATATGATAGCTCTAGGGCTAGAGAAATGAGGTCCCAAGAGGCACTGGGGAATAAGTTTTTCCAAATGGTAAAGGCAACCAATGGAGCCATCCATCCCATGCTCGGGGAGGTCTATGAGATGTTGAAACTATCCCATATGCTAGAATAGTTATGGAAAATAAACACCTGGGATGAGATATAGATTTCGATGACTGAGAATGCCTGGATATCCACTTGAGTAGACTTCTAGGGGAGGTCTGTGTAATTGGTAGAAATAGAAGCTCTGGAATTATGGTGTGGGGAGGGTGATCCTTTCACCACATGAGTGTGGGTTATTCTTGATTGGAAGCATGATGAGCAGGACACCACTAAATCATCATCCCATGAAGTTTTTTCTCATGACACTAACTCTTAAGACTCTATTGGTGATAATTCCTGAGGCCATGGTGCCCATAAATTCTTCAAGACAATAGTGAATTCACCCATGGGGATGAATATCTCATTAAGATCCACTTTGGAATGGTAAGATTCCATCTCATTAGATTGATGTCACAATTGTACCTTCTCCACCCTTCAACTATTTTTAACCTATTCTTTAAATCCATGTAGGGATCACTATGAGAGGGTTAGGAGGCCTCAACTGAAGGTGGAGACAATTCCAACATAGGCACTAGGTATCACACATTAGAGTTTGCTCCTGAAACCTCAGTGGGATAGGTTCCTTCATAAGAGATTGAATAATGGGCTCCAGGCTCTCCATACCTCTCAGTCAACTATGGGGTGACTTGTCTGGTTGTTTTGGTGGTGGTTTACTCTTGATAGAGAGTGGGATGATCGGGATGGATAATCATCAGTATCCCTACATGTCCTTTAGGTAAACTCAAAATTTCATCTACCCATTCTCAATAATTCCTTTGATGATTTCATAAATTTTCTGTACTGAATGACTCACTTATATTTTATAGAACCCATTCATGCGACACTATGGGACTTCACTGCATTTTCAGAGGTTTCGACTGATTCAGATAGGTCTCTAGTAGTGGATCTTCCATCCAAGACCATAGGCCTAGAAATGTTGGTCGAGATATCAACCACTTTTAACCTGGTTGCTAATGGGATGACATAAATTGAGGTCATATTTTACCATAAAGTGTGTAAATTTTATCCCTAATGGGTTATATGTTATATTTATCCTTTAAATTGTTATAGGTCAAATTAATTGCTTCCCTTTTATCTGTGAATATCATTTTGGGTGCCTCTTAATAGATTATCATGCCTGAGGGTTCTATGGCCCCAACATTCAACCTAGGGGCCAGGCTGAGATCTGAGGTGTAAATTTCTCATGGAGAACTGTCCTCAATCCATGAGTAGTGTCCAACATTGTTGGTGGATATAGATGGTTGGATAGAGTAACCCCATTCCATCGAGGAGGCTAACACTGGTGAGGGGACAAATAAAGTCGATATCCCCAACCACATCAATCCTAGCCTATATAAAATGATGCCTAAGGATGATCTTGTAGTGGAAATTATTATGGAATTCCTAGAATACCAACCCATTTCAACCTAATATTTTTAAGACTCTAGTTTTTAAGTCACAGAGGATAATCATGTGGTATGGTGCAGGGAAAAGAGGAGTATCCAAAGCTTCACCAACCGCACTTTGCGGGCTAATGTGATTGGTTGAATGTGATCCCTCTACAGCTGGTTAATGAACATGGGGATTTCTAGTGCGGACTACTACCCCTAGATTCACTATCCTAGGATTTATTATCTAAGAGAGTGTGTACAGAAGGGAAAGAATTTGATATCACCCAATATGTACTTATCATGGAAGGAACTAAGGAACTTCAAGTGGTAGATTAAGAACTTTCTCAAATAGAAGAGGTGGAATTGATGCATGAGGCTATCATTATCGCTAATGTATATATCATCATATAGTTGATAGAACAGTTGGTGGTAAAAGAGTCTTAGGCAATTAGACTGACATCCTTGGAAGATGAGAACATGTCTGGTTAGGCTCGGGTGAAAATCAGGGCTGACAAGGTTCACCCTATGACTAAGAAAGATATGATAGGGCTGGCAAGGTGGTAGAAGTCTCTTGAGAATACAATGAAAATACTGGATTAGTTGGAGTTGTATCTTTCCTAGTCAAATCCATAGGGATATTTTTTTTAGAATAATGTATATTCACTTTTTTGTGGATGAAACTATTCATTTCCTCTTATTTTTTAGACAATACAATTGTTTCTTTGCCTCAATTTCCTTTATTTTCATTTTGTCGAATCTATATCTTAAAAATAAGGAAAAAAACAATAAATCTCTAAGGCCGCATGATTCATAATTAGTGTGAGAAACAAGAGACCAATAATGTTCAGTTATTTATGTGAGAGTGCTATACAAATGAAAAGGAATTCCAATCAAAATGATCCATCAACCATTGGGAGTGTCCTGATTGGGAGATATTGGTTGGGGAGATACCATGTGTAGTTGACTTTTTTTTCCAATGTGCACATTAAGGGATTTGTATTACACCCAAAAATGGGGTAAATTGAGGGCTTGGATTGATAAATCCATGAATTGTAATGCAAAGAGAAGTGACGGGCTAAATTAGGATAACTTCTGGCCATGTAAAAACTAGTAGTTCCATAATTTCACTAGCAAGAGTGAGTATATAAAAAGGGGGTTCTACAATTTAACATGATCAAAACATGGGACACATCAAATTTTCGTTGAAATTCCTTTGAGACACACACCCAAGAAGGGAGGTAAGCTATTTTTTCCAGGTAATATCACCATCAGGGGAGTCCACTAGTATATAGAAGATAGTGGGGATCCAAATCAAGGAAGAAGTGAAGCTTAGGGGAATTGGGGAAATATTTAAGTGAAGTTTAATGATATTGTATTATAACACCATGAATATGGGAACATTGGATGGGTGTATCATCCTAAGTGGGGGGGGGGGTTGAACCACCTCCTTAGGAGAACGTTGTATTGATTTTTATGTGACGGTTAAAAAACTCTAGTGGTGTAGTGGGTGATAGACACCAAATGGGGAAAAACATCCTCTCAGGTGAGGGAATTTTTTTTGAAGTTTTACATAGTGAAAAAGGATGAGAATAATATAATTTAACATCTTGTACTGAGGAATCTGAACACATAATTTAACATAATACAGAATGGATGTTGCATCATAAAGTGTGTGATTAGGACTTGTGTAACACATTTTATTATTGAGTGACCAGAACATGTGAATCAAAATGAATAAGAACCACCCTATAAACATAGTGGTTTGATTTAAAGGTGAACATAAAGGGAAATACCTTATACAGGAAATAATGAAGGTAGTTAAAAAGGGAGGATGGATTGGATCCCACTTTTTTTAGAACTAGTTGGTTAAGTAAGATTTTTTTTTTCTAGGGTCTAATGGTGTGTCCTGTGGGATTTTCACCTTTTATATTCACACATATATTTTTTACAAAGTCATAGGGGTGACTTGGTTGGTTAAAGATCATTTTTTTCCCGGATTCCCTTTTTATTTTTTCAGCCTAACAAGAATTAACACCTATTTCCATGGGTAGTTTATGTTTATTCCAGTCAGAATAGGTGGGAACAGATTTAGGTTCATATGTGAAGATGATTTCAAATACTATAAGGTCCTAATTCTTAGACCAAGTCTACTAGTTTAAGGTCATAGATTTTTAAACCAAGGAAGGGGGTTCATTTCTGAGAGGTTATTATGGACATGGATAGATCACAAACCGAATGTGAATAGAGGACTGAGGATTCATTTCATGAAACAAACATCTCTAAAACAAGATAATAAGATTTTAATGTATTAATGATTTGAATAAATCTACTTATCTATGTTCATAGAGCTTGGACCATTTGTACAATCTCATGTGGTAGAAAAGGAATAATAAACATGATGTGAAGATAGGTCCAAGGACGCCATGTACCACAAAAGTTCACATATAGTTAAAAGTTATATTGCTTGGAAAATTTTCATTTAAGCATCACATTGACTTGGTGTGTAAGCATGAACCATGGTTCAAATTGGACAAAGGAATGAAAAAAACAAGGAATTAGCAATGATTATGTTTATGGTTGGGATCAATATAGGATATCCATGTGTCTTTATGTATCAAAAGTGAAACTAAGAATCAATCCATACGTAGTTGTGGGGAGGTGTGGTAGGAGACTAACATCAAAAGTGGTAGTCCTCCAAAGTTTGGATGTAATGAAGGGTGAAATTATTTTATAAATAACTAAATTTGATGTAAAATATATCTATATTGAGGTCTATTGGGTCCTCATGAACATAGTTTAAGATCAATGTGTTTAGACAAGAAGGATGATAGTTTATGGATCAGATCTTGGATCAAAGAAGGGGGATCATGGAGAGGTTATTGTGGCATGAGAGAGTGAACTAACCTAATGTCAATAGATGGAAAATGTAGCCTAAAACCAAAAAAACATATCTAATAATAGTTATACATTGATGAAGGTCATGATTATTGGAACTTATGGTGGATAGGTGCATCTTAACCATGCAGGTACAGACCCTAATATGACTCCTAATCCCATGTGAGACGTGATTAATGTGGGAAACAAGGAATGGTGAGGAGACTCCCCTCTCACATGGGAGAAACTAGAAATGGTGTAGGGGATGTGAGTTGAAAGAGTCCCATCAATATTAACATTGTTAATCAATGTGCACAAGTTAATAGAAGAATAACACCAAGGGTGTTAAAATTCCATTAGAACTATGGGTAGTGATGAGGAAGTAAATATTGGATTCTAGAACCTGTACCACAAATTTGAGTGACCAAGTGGTGATAAATTAATATTGACCTTGATCAAAACATAGGATTCACAACCACATTGTTTATAGATGGGGTGAGTAAATACAGGATCAAATGTTGACCATATTTGAAACATTAGAACCATCACTTATCACTAAAGATCCTTGAAGGTGTGTTCTGAGGACGGGGGTAAGAAAATTTGACTAGGAAAAATTACTATTAGGGTACCCCATTAATATTTTGATGATGATGTTGGTCCAAATTCAGGACTAGAAATGTGGATATTATTTGAGGGAATGTTCATATAGAATTAAGGACTCTAGGTTCTATGACACCATGCATTTGAGCCCCCCAAAGAGCATATCGATTAGTAAGAGTCAAACCTTTTCTTGAGGATGTAGGCCCTGAAGTAGGTCAATGATCATGCCTGACCCAAGATATGGGATTCAAGTTTCATTATGTATCCCATGAAATAAGAATCGATCTATACATAGTTATGTAAGTTGGTGTGGTAGATGACCGACATAGATAGTGAAGTTCATCTCAAGAGAGGGCCAAGGCATCACACATTTTAATATCATGTGATAGAGAAAAATACCATGTAGTTTAACATCTTATAGTAAAGAAATTGGAATCATAACATATCAAAAAAAAATAAGGATGAGGTGTTACATACTTTAACATCATGTGACAAGAATGCTACCCTGTAGTTTAACGTCATGCAGCTGATTCATTGGGGGAGAATCTTAACATGTACAACACTAAGGGTAAATAAAATGAGATGTAAAAGGTTATAAAATCCCGGTGTGTACAAATATATATTTATTCTAGTGGAATTCAATAAAATTATGGGAATAGTGCATGGTTGATGATAGTTTAAGGTCATATATCTTGTACTGGAGAGGGGGAGTATTTTCAATTTAAAGTCATGGTGCTTAGATCAAAAGAGGGTCATCCCAGAAAGGATTGTGTGGCACAAGATAGATTAAATCTAATGTTAAAAGAGGATTAATAAGGCCTTACACTCAACACACATCTATGGGAAGAGTTACACTTATTTTAAGGTCGTGATACATAAACCATTGGTGAGGGTGAGGTAAATTAACCAACCATTAATAATGGAATTGATGCGAATAGAGGTCATGGGGACAAAATTATCACAATGATAGTTTCAAAAGAGGGAATAACACACATCCATTACTAATATAGGGGTTAGACATCACTATGTATCTATTGAAATGGAAATCAAGGAATAAGTACTTCAAGAATACAGTGCGATATGAGACCAATGATAAAAGTGTTGGGGGATATCCTCCCGAATAAGAAAGATAATACAATCCTATAGTTCAAAACATTATATAGGAGGATTCTATGTACACAGTTTAAGGCCACAGAGATAAGACATTGAATCATAAAATTTAACGTTTGGCAGCAAGGATGTTTCCATGCAGTTTAATATCATGCGACTAAGAAATTAGTTACAACATTTTAAGGTAGTAGATTTTTTACCAAAGGACTGCACATAGTTTAAGGTCATGATTCTAAGACCATGGGGGACGTATCAAGGATGTTTCTTTTGTATAAAATACCAGAAACCCATCATGAAAGGAGTTCTAATAAGGGCTTTCACTACAAATATCATTACTGAGAAAAATTGAACATAGTTTAATATATAGTGACCTAGGATTAACATAAATGGATATTACATCATTGTAGATAAATATTCAACACATTACAAAAATACATACCCGAGGAATGTAATAGTTCAGTATCTTTGGAAACTTGGAAACATAATATCTCAACCTAGTAAAAGATATTATAAATCTCACTTAAAGATCTCCTCCCTTTAGTACTACTTAAAAACATTATTCCTAACTCGAGGAAAGGAAACATAAGAAATATGTGAGCTTAGATGCTCATTAAGGGTAAAAAAGGGAGATATATAATAATAAAATGAGTATAAGGGTAAGAAAACATGATCTTACCATTATAAGATCATACCTTGTATATCAAAGCCCATAATAAAGAGTTATGGTATAAATATTTTAATTTCATAAAACATTAATCATAAGGGTGATAAATCATAATAAATTATTAATGAACCCTAATCTCATGTCATATAATTGTGGAACCTATATAACTGCACAATAACACTTTATATGTCATGGATAACTACCAAGACCATCAACATTTTGGATTAGGACACACTGTTTTCCCATTTTTGAATTAGGACACCCTGTTTCCCATAGTGGATCAGGACACACATGTTTCCCATAGTAGATCAGAACACACTTTTTTATCAGTTTCAATAAGGACACACATGTATACCATTTTCGATGAAGACACAACAATTTACCATTTTGGATTTGGATGCACTTATTTCCCATTTTGTATCAATTCCATTTACTTGTTTCCCATCATTATCTCATGAGATATAAATCCATACCCAATACTGTGGAGGTAGATATAGTTCCCACCCATCTCATAATGAAATCATACATATATGTTCCATAAAAAAATCATCTCATCATTACCAACACAAAGAGTTGAGTTTCACAAACATAATATCATAACCCATGAAATGAAATGGGTATCATAAACATTTTACCATATCATAACCTATGTAAAATAGATAAGTTTCATAAAAATGTATTTCCTATAATAACCGGTGAAATAAAGCAGGTTTCATAATCATATCTTAGTATAACCAATTATAGAGGAACATGTTTCATAAACATCAATCCATAAAAACATAAACCATTCAGATAAATAATTTGAATGTTGTCCTTGGATCATATCTCTAGTAAATTATAACTATAATCAAGCATGTAAACTTAGAAGGGGAAATATTTTTTAATACAAATGGGAATATCACTTTTTATAACATATGACATTTATAAAATCTAATACTTTGAAAAAACATAGATAAAATATCATGAAACATAGTTTAAAACATTTTTGGATGAAAATATATTTCTCTCTTTGAAGAATTCTCTTTAAAAAATTTATCATTTTGAAAATATTTTTCATTGAAAATAGATTTTAAAACTAAAAAAAGAAATCTTTAAAACATATTGAAAACTTTTTTCCTTGAAAACTTATAAAATAATCCTGGAAATTATTTTAAAAAAATCTTTCCTTTAAAAATTATAAAAAATATTGAAATATTTTTTGAAATGTTTTTCCTTGAAAAGTTATTAAAGAAGATTGAAAATCATTTTGAAACCCCTTTTCCATGTATACTTATAAAAGAATCTTGAAAATAATTTTAAAAGTCTTTTTATTTGAAAATAATTTGAAAAAATATAAATAAATATTGAAAACATCTAAAATAATTTTAAAAAAT
Source organism: Viscum album (assembly GCA_963277665.1). NCBI lineage: Eukaryota > Viridiplantae > Streptophyta > Magnoliopsida > Santalales > Viscaceae > Viscum > Viscum album. The sequence continues at coordinate 446,642,139 of OY728131.1, forward strand.
GAAACATATATGAAAAAAAGTTTTTAGAAAACATGGTATTGAATGAACATAGATTTCCCACCAATGACAGATAATGCCATATTTTCCTAAAATACTCTCTTAATTCTCTTAAGTACTAATGACAGAAAAATGGTAACAATAAATGAATATACCATGAATAATTAGTGGAGAATAAAATTCATGAGTGTTCTTCAGATATGGATCATAATATTTTATCAATGGAAGCATAATCATAAACAATCCCAATAAATGATGAGATTATAGTAATAAACTGTTTCCACTTTGGTAACATTAAATCATGATCTCCATAGGAGAATATCATCAAATAAAGCCTAAAAAATATTAAAAGGAATAAAATTCATGATATAAATTTTTGAAGGAATTTTATACACCTCATAGAAAAATATAGGTGCATAACATGACATGAGTCACAAAGAAGGGAAATTGAGACAAAACTACTTTACCGATTTGGTGACTTTTGAAACATAAAACCCATAAAAAGAGAGATCACCAAATGGATAGGTAAATACCCATATATTTAACTATAATTATTACATAATACATTCATGTATAGTATATACAACTCAAAAAATAAACGAGTGGTGAACATGGAATGTTTCTCATGGATAATGAAAGTGAGATGAGGAAATCCTTACCTTAAGTATTGACTTTCTTCGTACACATTCAAACCCCCATTTTAATAAAAATTATTTTATTTTAAATTTAAAATAAAAAATATTACTATATATCATACCAAATAAGTATCACCAATGGATTTATATTACCTATTTATTAACAACTCCATGTTAAAGTAATGTTTCATGCAAAAACTATTTTCTTTGTCACACGTGTTTTAATTTCATATTCTTGATAATATTGCATAGATCATGATTTAATTATTTTTAGAATGTAATAAATTATTCATATGTCATATATATTCAGTATATAAATATTTTAAATAATCTATAAAATATATAAATATGAAATAGAACACATTGTTCATAAAGACAGTAGGACATATGTACACATGAACACTGTTTCTGTTTTCTTGTCATATCAAAAGAATGTAAATTAGATATATATATATATATATATATATTCATTACAGTAGAATTACTATGTCATATATATCATATAACTTCACTAAAACCATATTTAATACATTCCATGTAATGTGTGAATGAACCACATCGTTTTGAGGAGGTGGTAGTCCAGACACCCACAAAAGAAGTTATCAAATTTTAAAAAAGGAAAGTATGAAGGTATGTGTTATATAATAATTCAATAAGCATAAATAAATCATAAATATAATAAATATAATATAATAATTGAGTTTCCATGATAATTACCAACCATGGGAAGTGGTAAAAGAAAAAAATTAACAACATCATTTCGTGAGGCGATGTTTCACCATACACAAGAATAATATATTCGTTTCCCATTATCTGGAATTGGGTATAAGTGTAAGCCGAAAACATAGAACAAAAACATATAAGTATACTAAGTATTATTAATATATTACATAATCATGTAATAAGAATAGATTATGGGAGTGAAGAATGAAAATAAAATAAATTATCTGGAGGAAGTATGTTACCTCTTCTTTGGGTAACTCCTCTTGGTTTACACCAAAGGGATTACTTGGTTGGATTTTTTCCCCAAGGTAGGATTCTTGGTCGAGGGTGTGGGTTGTTGTTAGGATATTATGTTAAGTTGTTTCTAAGTAAAATTTTAATTATAGTTGCGAGGAAATGAGGGAGTGAGTTCCCTTTTATAGTAGAGGAGGAGTGAAATTCTTATAAATATAAAAAGATAAACACTTCTGGGAGGTCTCCCTTAAATCATGTGAATATAATAATTGTAAAAATTTGACCCAAGAGGGTAACTATTCAAAATATTCAAATACAATAAAATTTAGACATGTATCTAGGTCATTTGGCCTCTTACAATTAATGTTTAACCATTACGTAATCTTGTTTTTACCATAATTAATATAATTAATTTTTAATTACTTTCACTAATATTTTTTGTAAAAAAATAATTTTAAATTATTTAAAATTATAAATTATTATGATTCTATATATGGAATATATTATTAAAATTATAATAACATATTTGTTAGAAATTAATTAAATATTAAACTCATAGATGGGATGACAAGGCAGGGTTTTGAATAAAAAATGTCCAAAAGTTTGCATTGTTTTTATATATAAATTTAATGTGAAATTGTTTTTAATGAAATAAATTTGTATAAAAGATATTAAGTTGGTCTAATTATACTTTAAAAACAAAAATAAATCATATTTTTTATTATATAAATAAATTAGATAAAAAAGAAATTTTCAATTAGAATTTAGTGTTTTCATTAAACATCAAAAAATGGAATTTTATAGAAAAATACAAAAAATTTACCGAAAGTAAATTTTGGTATTCCTCATAAAAAATAAGGTTTATTTTTTCAAATAAAATTTATAAAAGTGTCAAAATTTATATTTAAAATTGTTTCTCCATTAAAAAGTGGTAAAATTTCTTTTTTGAAAAATACATATTTTATTCATAAAATTGGATTTATTCTTATCTTATAGCTATCACATATTTTGTGAGAGTATAAAAAATATTTATTGAATATATAATATAATAATTTTATTTAAAACATTCCTAAAAAATGGTTTCTTTAATTTTTTGGGATTGAATTGTGCTGGTACATAGAAAAATAGTTTTCTTAGAAAAGTAACTTCATTATTTTAAAATAGTACTTATATTTACTTGTACTAATTGATAACCAAAGGATTCATTGTATACACATGTGTAAATAATTGTTTCTCAATTTAATTAATCTTATTCGTAATGTCTGTTTAAACAGTGAGGTGGTAGCTATAATAATATTCTAATAATAATATTTATAGTATATTATAGTTTAGTAAAACTCATCCTTGCGTGCTACACAAGCTATCAAAGGAACTCAAAATTTTGTGTAACACAACCAAAACATAGTTTTTCATGTACCTAAAATTAATCTAAGTGTTTTGTGTAGAGTAATATTAACATGGTGTTGAGTATAATGCATTCCAAACTTTGTAGGTTCATATTGAAAAATATATATTTTGTGTTGCGTAAAAAGAAAAATATCAAAATGATTAAATTAACTCAAAGAAATAATTTACAAAATCTTTGGTGTTATATTCTACCCCACTTAAAATTAATCTCATCATCAAAATTTTCTTGGGTTATCAAAGGTTTAACACTTTAAAGTTCCTTTAATTGAAACCCACATCGTAAAAATGAATACTAACACTTCCTTTAAAATAGAGAAGTTGGAAACATAAAGGCCACCCAAAGTGACTCGTAAATATGTTTCCACATAGTAAATCATATGTTGTGAGTGAAGATTATACATAGAGGAAAAGATTATATAATTATAGAGAGTTATAAATATCATTTATCGTTAGTAAGTGAACGGTTTATGGAAATTTTAGGGCCCCAAAACCATAAATATATGACGATTTATAATACCATTGGTTTAATAAAACTAAAGGTATTAGGATAAATATTTTTCAATTTTGTTTCCATATATTTGATTAATTTATTAAAATTATAATAACTTAAGGAAATATACTTACTTGATTCTATTTATTTTGATATTTACAATATATTCATTTCCTAGAGTTATTCTCTAGTTAAACTTCATCTATTAATTCAAGAAATGATGGTGAATTTTTTATTCCTGATGTACTAATAGGTCTTGATAACTTATTTCATATATCATTAGTTAACATCACTGAAAAAAGGTTATCAAAATTTATCCAAAATGCATAAATCCTCATATGGTGAGATAATACATCAATCTCACAAACTTAATCTGAAGTTTAACTTATACTTCCCATAAATGTTTAACCTTATAACTCTTATGAAAGGTGAGAATCCAAAAAATATAGAAATAAGTTCAATAAATCATCTTAAAATTGATCCCCATATATTATAAGGTTGATTTTAGTTGTCACATTCAAAACATGTGAAGAGCTTTATCTTGTATTATCTAGAAACATTCTAATAACTTGAATTACTATACATTATAATTGAAAACATACATGTTTCCATATTCAAATGTTTAATGGATATATTCCTTAAATTCAAGAAGTTGTAAACTTCATCCATAATAACATAACCCTCTTTTTCAACAATTCCTTTATCGTATATGTGGTCATAAATACTATCCAATTTACATTATCCACATTATTATCTCTTTTTCTATATAAAATATCATTTTATCATCCTCAAGAATGTGTTTAGGGTTACCTTTTCTTAATGTAATCTTTTCATTAATTCAATTTTCTAGGTTATCAGTATCATTTATCACATTCCTAAAAATACTTAAAGAAAAACATTTAAAAACAATTCTTATGTACTTCATGATTTATATAACATTATCTTTGAATTCCAAAACATATACAACTTCAATCATATAACTTTATTACTAAACCATTACCAAGGCTTCATGAACATGTTCCTTGATACCAATTTCCAAGAATATGATATATGAATAATTTCTCAAGGTTCCTGAACATAAATCTAATAATTCTTATAATATTTAAACTAAATAACACTGGAAGAACATAACATAACTTTTACATGTCTTTCGTGGTCTCTTTATCATCCGTAATATAACCAATATTTGTACCACCTTCCAGATTTACTTCATGTGATTTCCACTTACGACATCGATTTGTAAAATGACTATAGTGTCCACATATGAAACAATAAATGTTAACATGGATCATTCTAGTTTCATATCTTGACTAAAACCATAAATCATAGTGTGAGGAACACTTATTATAGAAGAAAACAACATTATCATGAAAAATTACTTATATGATGCCTAAATCATGACGCCTAATTATAAATCTATAACACATTTGGCTTATACTTTGAGACATCCCTAGAAATATCCTCAGAAATATGCCAATGTATTTCACTAAAGTTTTCTCATCCTAGATTCTAGAAGGTTGAATAAACATTTTCTTTGATACCAACTATAGCAACCCATTCTTAACATAAATAGATATTACATCATTTTAGATGAATATTCATCACATTAGATGAATAAATTACCTAGTACCATAATAGTTTATTTTATTTGGAAACTTGGAAAAATAATATTTTAAATTGGTGAAAGATCTACAACATCTTCCTTAAATACCTTCCTCTTCAGTACTGCTACTTAAAACCATTCTTCATAACTTGTGGAGAGGAATCATATGAAAGGAGTGATATCAGATACTCAGTAAGGGTAAAAAAGGGAGATATATAAGTATAATATGAGTATGAGGGTATTACAATAAGATTTTTAAATTATAAGATCATACTCGTTATATGAAATATCACAATCAAGGGTCATGGAATAAATATTGGTTGTTAATAATACTTGAATCATAAGATTGATAAATCATTAGAAATCAACCACAAACCCTAATATCAAGTCATATAAGTGTGGCACCATTATATATATAGAAAAATGTTTCATGTGTCAAGGTTAACTTCCAAGACCATCAAAATAGTGGATCATGACACACACGTTTCCCATTTTTTGATTTGGGCACGCCTATAATTGACAGTAGATCCAGACACACCTGTTTCCCATAGTGGATCTGGACACACATTTTTTCCATTTTGGATTAGGACACACCTCTTTTCAATTTTGGATCAAGACACAGATGTTTCCCATTTTGGACTATGAAACACCAATTTCCCATTTTTAATCAATACCATCTACTTGTTTCCCATCATTTATCATTAGATATAAATATTTACCCAATATATTGGAGGGAGATATAGGTCCCACCCATATAATAATGAAATCATACATACGTGTTCCATAAAACATTCATCTTATCATGACCCATAAAAGAATATGGGTTTCATAAAAATAATATCATAACCCATGAATTTAAATTAGTTTCATGAATATTTAATCATTTCATAACTTATGGAAAAAATATTGGTTTCATAATCATTTCATTCTAGAATAATTGATGAAAGGAAGAAAGTTTCATAAGAATTTATCCTGGTGTAACCCATTTATGAGAAATGGGTTTCATAAACATCAATCCATCAAAACATAAACCATTCATAGAAAAAATATAAATGGTTTTATTTGATCATATGACTAGTAAATCATAACTATAAACAAGTATGTCATCTTTTATTTAGAAGGATTTTGATATATCACTTGGAACATCACTTTTTAACACAAATAACAATTTCAATATCTTTTTCTTTGAAACCACTTTGAAAACATATCAGAAAAAATTATTTTAAACATTTATTGAGAAACATACATTTTCTAATTTGAATAAAACTCTTTAAAACATTATGTATTTTGAAAACCTTTTTCATTTCAAAATCATTGAAAACTTATAAAGGAAGCTTGAAAACATCTTAAAAACTTTTTTCCCTGGAAACTTATTAAATAATCTTGAGACTCATTTAAGAAATGTTTTTCCTTAAAAACATTGAAAAGATACTTGGAAATCATTTTTCAAAACCTTTTTCCTTGATAACTAATAAAATAATATTTAAAATCATTTCCAACATTTTTTTCCTGGAAATATTATAAAAAAAATTATAAAAATCATTTTGAAACCCTTTTTCATTGAATAATTATAAAATAATCTTAAATATAATTTTGAAAATATTTTTAATTGAAAATAATTTGAAAACATATAATAAAATCTTGAAAACATTTAAAACAATTTTTCAAAATAAAACTTTTTATAAAAAAACTTCTTAGAAAACATTGTTTTTATAGAACACACATTTCTGGCCAAAGAGAGAGATAAATTCAAATTTTCCTAAAAAAACATTCTTAATTATATTAAGTACCAAATAGTGGAAAATGGTACCAATACATGAATATATAATGAATAACTAGAGGTGAATAATATTCATGAGTTTTATTTAGAGAGGTATTATAAGATTTCATCAATGGAAGTGTAATCACAAACAATCAACATAAATGATGAGATTGTAGTAATAATCATTTACCACTTTCGTAACATTAAATCATGATCCCCATAATAGAGTAACATTAAATGAAGCTTATAATATCATTAAAAGAATAATATAATTGATATAACATATCAAATGGTAGTAAATACGGTTTATAGGAAAATATAGGCGCATAACATGACAAGTGTCTCAAAGAACGAAAATTGACACAAAACTAGTTTACTGATTTGGTAAATTTTGAAACATAAACCCTACGAAAGAGAGAATATAAAATTGATATGAAAATAACCATAAATTTAAGTATAATTATCAAAATATACATTCAGAGGAAGTATATATACCACTCAAAATAAAGGATCAGTGTTCACGTCATGTATCTCAGAGATAATAAAAATTGAGATGAAAAAAACCTTACCTTAAGTATTTACCTTCTCCAAAAAAATTCCAAACTACTATATTATAAATATAAGATTATTATAAATATACCCTATAAATATACTACTATATATCGCACCAAATAATATTTACTTATGAATTTATATTACCCATTTATTAACAACTCCAAGTTAAATTAATGTTTTGGGTAATAAATACTTTGATTATCATATGCGCCTTACATGTTATTCTTATTCCTCTTACAAAGATCATGTTTTACTTATTTCCAGAATTTAAAAAATGTTCAATATATCATATATATTCAGTATGTAAATATTTTTAATAAAATATAAAATATTTAAAGATGAAATAAAATACAACGTTCATGGAGACGGTCGGTCGTACGTATGCATGAACACGGTTTTCATTTTCTTACCATATTGAAAGAAATAAAGTAAATGAAATATATATATATATATATAATAATTATTGTATCATTACTAGGTCATATATATTATATAATTTCACTAAATCCATCCTTAATATATTCTATGAAATGTGGGAATGAATCACATCGATTTGAGGTGGTGATAATCCACATACCCAAAAATGATGTTATTTTATCTACTAAAAATAGAAAGCATGAAGTTATATATTATATAATAAATAAATAAAAAATACATCATAAATTTCACATAAATTATATAAAAATAGAGTTTCTATCATAATTCCCTACCATAATATATGGTAATGGAAACATGAAAAACATCGTTTCGTGAGGCGGTAGTTCACCATACTCAAAAACGGTAAGTTCGTTACAAATTAGATGTATGTGTGTGTAAATGTGGTTATAAACATTAGAATAACAACATATATGTATATTTTGGATTTATAGGTTATTATATAATCAATGAATAAAAATATTTGAGGGGTGGAGAATGAAAATAAAATAATGGTTCTTGAGGAATGATATTACCTATTATTTGGTTAGATCTTAATGGTTTAGACCAGAGGGATTACTTGGTCAGCTTTCATCCCAAATGGAGAATTCTTGGTCAAAGGTAGGAATTTTGGGAAGATATTTTTGCAGGTTTTAGCTTATAAAAAGTGTCTTTATATGTCTGATTAAGTGAGGGGGGGGGGGGTGAGTGCCAACTTATAATGGAGGTGGAGTGACATTCTTGTAAATTTAAAAATGCAACCACTATTGAGATGTAGCCCTTACATCATGCACCTACAATAATTGTTAAAATAATAGAAAAGCGGTGAATTGGTATAAATATGCCTAGACAATCGATTTTATACATATATATATAGGTCATTTGGCCTCTTAAGAATAATGTTTTACCAGTAAGTAATCTAGTTTTTTACATTAGTTAATATAATTACTTTTTAATTACATTTACTAAAGTTTTTAATGAAAAACAAAGATAAAATTATTAGAAATAAGAAACTGTTATTATTAAAAATATTTAATCCCTTTTTGAAAATTATAATAATATATGTGATATAAATTAATTTAAATTTAATACCATAGACAGGATGACAAAGGAGGTTTTCAAGTAAAAATGTTCAAAAGTTTGATAAGTTTTTAAATTTATAATGACTTGAATTGGTTTAAATGATATAAAGTTATTCTAATTATACTTCAAAAAAAAATTTAAACATAATTTAAATATAAAAATAAATTATTTGGAAAATAATTTTTGAATTAAAATTCAGTGTTTTCACTATTCATAAAATAAATGAAATTTTTAAAGAAATACCAAAAAATCACCCAAAGTAAATTTTGATATAATGCTTAAAAAATAAAGCTTATTTTTTGAAATAAAAATTATAAAAATTATAAAAATTTATATTTAAAATGGGTTCTCCATTAAAAAGGGGTAATATTACCTTTTAGAAAAATATATATTTTTGTTCATAAAATTGGATTTATTATTATCTTATACCTATCACATCTATAGGATGAGAATAAAAAATATCCATTGAATATATAATATATAAATTTTATTGAAAAAAATTATACAATTTGTTTTGTTTAATTTACTATTATAAAATTTTGTTTGTACATAGAAAAATAGTTTTCTTAGAAAAGAGATTTCTTTAATTTCAAATAGTTTTTACATTATCTTCTACTAATTGATAACCAATGGATTCATTTTATAGACATATTTAAATCAAATTTTATTAATTTAGATAATATTATTCATGAATTATGTTTCAATGTCTATGTGGTAGCTAAAATAATATTTTAATAATAATATTAATAGTATATTTTAGTTCGAAAAAACACGGCCTTGTGTGTTACGCAAGTTATCGAAGGAACTCGACATTATGTCTAACAGAAGTCAAAATTAGATTTGTGTGTACCAAAATTTAATCTATATGTTTTTTAGAATAATATTAACTTGGTGTTTCATATAATATAATCCAAACATAGTAATTTTATATAGAAAAATCTACATTTAATATTGTGTGAAATTAAAAATATCAAAAATATTAAATTAATTTGAAAAAAATAATTCACAAAACCTCGGGGTGTTAAATGAGGCCCCAATGCTTGTAAAAGACTGAAAGTATAAAATAATAAAATTGTATTTGATATATTATGTCACTCAAAACACCAATATTAAAAAACCCAAAAAATATATGTCTTTAAATTTAATCACTTTGATAGATTGTGGAACCTGCAACACCGAGATTAAATGAAATATACTATAGTATATTTTTATAAAATAGAAATTAAATTGGTGGGTATTAATATTACTTAATGAACTATTAAAATTATGGTTATATGTTAATTATTAATAAAAAAAGAATCATTTAATGATTAAAAATAATTTTTTTCTATGAAAATGTATTTTTTATAAAAGACTGTTTAATCATGCATTTGACACATAATTTAAAATTATTTTTAACCAATTTTAGAAACTTTATTTGATAAAATTAAATTAACTTTGAAAATAATCATATCAAAATTATATTAGGTTGATTTTTTTGTTATTTTTATAAAATATTTAATTTTTTGATGAATGGTGAAAATAATGTTTTTTATTTAAAATTGCATTTTTCGTTTAAAACTTTTACATTGTTAAATTTTATTTTAAATTTATTTAATGTGAAATTATATAAATTATATTACATTTTAACTAATTTACATCATTTTAATCAATTATATTTTGAATTTTTATATTAATTCCTTCTATACGTGTGATACTTTTCGCTTTAGAAACCTGCTTTTTCGTCGCATATGCGGGTAAAATTTTAAATCGCATTCTGCCAGATCTATGTGTTAAATTTGAAAAAATGGATTCTATATTTATAATAATAATAATTTCTTTTATATAATAATCTCATATTAATTTTTAACCATTATGGATAATAAAAGTATTAAAAATGTATTACTACAGTTAAGGTAAAAATTAATTTTCTAAGCGTTAAACTAAAAATATAATGGGTAAAAATGACATAAAAATTGTAAACAATTAATTAGATGAACGTATATAGACCCTATAATCTATAGGAGTTGATAATTACCAATTTTCATGTCTTTTTGTGGGATAAAATCTTGGGTTCAATTGATTCTTTTAAAAATCATCTAGTGTATCCTCTCACCCACTTATAAAAGGCCACCACCTCTCATCCCCTATTCTCACTTTGAAATCCATTTGTTTTATACAATACCTACCCAAATAAATTATTTAACCCCTTAAAAACAAACTATATCCCTTGGTTTGATCATAAATAAAACATAGTAAGGATTTTGGAATAAAACTAAAGAAGTTGTTCGAATAAGAGTTTACGTTCCTAAATGAGGATTTTTATTTTGTTTTTTCATCCTCCTCCTAAAAATATTATTAAAACATGATTATAAAACAAAATAAGTATATTTAATATACATATATGCTATTATTTTTATGTAATAAACTATACCGATCTAATATTCTTAAAAATGGGAAATAAAACCATCGATTGTTTGTACGACGAACTATCTCCTAACAAATCGATATAATTTGTTTTCCATCACCAATTTTTAAGGATTGATATAATGATGTATTTAAAAAACATATATCATATTATGGTATTATTATACTTATATAATTATAATATCACATATAAACTTTTACTTTCCATGTCATCTAAAATACGATAGCATCGCTCGTGTGTACAATGGATTACTGCCTAACAAAGCGACATGATTCATTTTTTAAATTATGATTTACATGGAAAGTAATAAGGATAAATTTAAATAATATATTTAATATATATGAGATTGTATTGATTATGGGAGATTAATATATCACCCAATTCAGTATCCTTTCACTCGTTAATGGAATGATATAATCACTTGTGCGTACGTACGATGTACCGTCTCCATGAAGTGATGCGATTCATTTTTTAGTTCCAAAATTCAATAATTACTCTATAAATTTATAGAGTGTGTGAATATTATATTTATAACATTAATATAAATCTTTAGATTATATATCTCTATTCTATACCTAATAACCAGAACATTCATGAAAAAACACACCTGACAAAACTAGTCAATTAACACTCAAAACAATGAAAATAATGATATATTATTAGAAAATGGGTTATAAAATGTTACAATAGGATCATATATAGTATTATAAATATTAATATGATTATATAAAAAAGTAATATAATTTTTAAAACCATTATACAAGAGGTTAAATAATGTTAAAGAAATAGGAAGCGTGAGGTAAGGGACTTCACCCCAATTTGCCTTCATTAAGGCATATTGTTATGTTATGAACCTAATTTGTTTTATTTGGTTTATATAATTCCACTTTTACATGTAAAATCATGATTAATTAATATTTTATGGTATTTTATGTTTCAATTTTAATTATTTCATCCAAGGGTATTTGACATGAAAATTATCAAGTTGTAAAGAATTTCATAACTCAATTTATTTTTTTTGTGAGTTATATTACTTATTTGTTGTCTTGGATATTCTAATATTATGTGTGAAATTAATTTTGATTGTATTAGGTTTTATTTAAACGTTTTAAACTGGATTTAAATTTTATCAACAAAATAGATTCACTTTTTAATTATCACATCAACATTATGATCTTTTTGAGGGTTTATTTTACAATTTCATTTTAATCTGGATTATTTATGCTCGAATTTCCATTGAGAGAAATTATTTGATAATTGTATAATAAAATCATTTCAGTTTATTATCCTCTAACAATTTAATATTTTTTCATGTAATAGTACCATTTTCCACACTTTGGTACTTAAAATGATTGAGAACATGTTTTTAATAAAATTCGATAAAATTTCTCTCCTCGATCGAAACCCCCTTTTCATCCAAATCCATGTTTTTATAAATTGTTTTAAAAAATATTTTATAATTAGAAAAATGATTTATTAAAGAAACTTTTAACCATGTTTTAATTTTTAGTAAATGTTTTGAAAGTAATCTTCATGTTGTTTTGTAAACAAGCATTGTCTATCCTTTACCAAAAATGTGAATAGAATCTTTGTTTTAATGTGTACTAAATGTATATAATTTCCCACCATCATGAATACTAAAGGGTTTAAAGAATTATTTATATATTTACAAGTTTATTTTCAAATAAAAATATCTTCAAAATTATTTGTGACAGTTTAGTTATAAGTGGTTATTTTCAAAATTAAATGGATATTTTCCTCAAGAATGTTTTTAAAGATCATTTTATGGTTTTGATATCTATAAATTAAAAAAAACATTAATATACATATACTCTACTGAGGATATTTTTTATTTATGCCATCCTACTTTTCCTCTAGATGGTTTATGATTATTTTGAACTAGGATAGTATTTACATTCACTTCCTTGATTCATTTTTATAGTTAATAACTTTCCCTCAAATTATTCCCTTACCTATGGAAATAAAGCATTAGATCTCTCCTAAACATCGATATTATTTATCATTTATATTATTATTTATTAAACCACATATCATTTCTACATATGGTGTTTTTGATTGATAGTTATTTAATTAAATGTGGAATTATTAATTATCTGTTTCCATTATTCGTTACACATATTAAATGGTAAAACATATTGTTCAAGAATCAAATAAATTATTTGATATATGAATAATGATTCATACATGTAGATATGGGTGGGAAATATTTATAGATATCCCCTAGATGAATCATCAGTCTCATGAGATTAATCAGTTTGTTGGCCTTTGTTAAATTAGTTTTTGATTTATCCATACCTATTAGTTTTAATCTATCTTGAGAAAGGTCTTGACAGTAGAAGTATCATGATGCCTAGGATAATAAAAACTAATAGTAAAAAAAATTTACCATTGAAAATTAATTTAGAATTATCCATGATATTTTCTTAATGATATTATATCTAAATTCATTTCATTCTCAATTTGTTGATTAAATGGAATGTGTTTCCAGTTATTTACCTTTCCATGTTGATTATGCATTGTCTAGTTATGATATTCATGTTATTAACTAAACATAATGGGATTTCAGTTATTTAACTTTCCATATTGATTATTCTAGTCAAATTATTAAATAGAATGTGTGTTTAGTTATTTTCTAGGCTTTGATTATACCTATAGATTTAGGAAAATTTATATTGTACTTAAAAATTACTAAGAATTTGAGATCACCCTTAATTTTTTTTAAAAAAATTTAGGAAGTTTACTAAGAATGATATGTATATGTATTCTACAGGGAATAATGATATTCTTGAAAAAATGTTAAAATTTTTCTTTTCAAATATAGTATGGGAATCATGTATTTATCTACTTTACCAATAATACTAAACTATTTGGTCCTTTGGGATGTTATTCCTTGTATCTTATGACAATACAATAAAGTAAGACACTTTCTCTAGGTTATTGGTGCTAGGGTTGATAAAATTCTTAGACCATGGTCATTCTCTGATTTAGAACAATTATGTGACTCGCCCAAGATAGGGGAAGACCAAAATAAGACTCATATGACCACATTAACCAAACATGGTGTGGGGAATAAGGAATGGTTAAGAATTTTTCCCATCACACATGAGCATGATATAGGGAAAAATATATCTTAGGAGGGTTCCAAGTATTCCAAAATTCATGATCAATGTGTGAGAATTCATGGAGGAGTAACACCGGGGGTGTTTAAACTCAACTAGAATAAAGTCAGTTGGAAAGTAAGTAAATCATTACATTCAAGATATAGACTGAAAAAGAAGAGTAATTGATGGGTAGGGGATGTCCATTGACTTTGTTTGAAACACAAGTTCCACAATCCCATCAATCAAGTCAAGCAAGCGATCCATGACCAACTTGTGTGTGGGAACCAACAACAAACATGAGAAAACCAACTATATTAGGCTCCACTTCCAACCTCTACTCAAGTCTCCACCCATTGATTAGTTCCTCTAGAATTTGTTGACCTAATCAATCCTCTATCAGCCTAAACAGAGGCTATAGAGGGCTTTAAGACACCGGTACATATTTAACGAAATCTATATCCGGAGTGGGCAGATGCAACTCCACTACTACCCAATTTCAAGAATTCAATATTACCAATAATAAATGGAAAGGAGGGCCTATTTAAATATCTTAGGCACAATGTGTCTTGATATGGACCAATGATGGGAATTTTTTACTATCAAGAAGGATCCAAACTCATCTGATTTGGGAATGATTTTGTGTAACTAGTATTCATTTGGTATAAAAACCTCTTAGCGGTATCTATCATAGGTTGGGAAGAACCCAATTGAAAATTAATATACCAGTTCTATTCTATATAGAGAAATATAATAACTCTAAATATCTATAAATATCATAAATAATAGAATGATTAGATGTTGTATTTTATTTCTAGATGGAAGGATATGAATTACTCCTTGAACATAAATTTATTATATGATAATATGATGAAGATATGTATAAAACATCTTTGGTATAAGTCATAAACCCCATTAACCACACTAAAATACCCAAGTGAATTCTGAAAATTTAAAAAAGTTATATAAAGGATTGAGGATACTATATAACGATCTAAGTAAAAATATTGGATGACATAAAAATCTCAAGGAAAGAGGGTTGAAAGGAAGAAACAACAACCATTATTATTAAGACATCTCCTGAACCAGCCCTGTCACATTAACCTAGGAAATAACAAAGAGTGATTCCCCCTTTTATAATAGTAACAATAATAAAATGACCAATATAAGGGAATAGAGGAGAAATGAAATCAAATATTTTATGATTGTAATTATAAAGTGTATTTTTTATAAAAAATAAAACTCCTAATGAAATTCATTTATGAGAGGGAAAAAAACACTCTCTAGTGTATTAAGGCTAGGAAACCTAATAAAATCAATCTAAATAATTTACCAAAATATTTCCCCTTGCATAAAATTTTGGGGAAAAATTTCTTGGAATGAATTGTCTTTAAATAAATCATTCATAAAATGGTTTATTATGCGAATGTAAAATTGGAGAAACCATCGACAGTGGTAAGTTTTGTCACTTCCATCCCACCAAAAGAGGTAAGAAAATGGACAGAAGTTCGAGAAAGGGGATGAAAAAGTTTTATGATTGGTTGAATAAAAACGTAGTCATTCAAGAAAATATTATCCATAAGTTGAATCTAAATCAACCAATTAAGATTCCATTTCCTTCTATTATGGATGAATTATTTCATTTTTAATTTAAACACTTGAAAATTTTATATAATTGATAAAGAAAGGAAAAAAATAGAAATAAACCCCACCAATGACCAAGTCAGTCAGAATCTTAATGAATTTATAACCCCATCTTTGAGATTATGAGAACCATCCCATCAAATGAGTCAACGTGAACCACATCACCAAACAATATCATCATCTAATGAAAAGTCGTAATATATTTTTTGGAAATTTTATCCAATTGTAGAATCCAATATTTTATCAATAAGAAGAAAAATATGAATCCAAGTTCCTCATCTATAATTAGTAAGTGGGTTAAGTGGTTGTAGATGCTAAGGTTCCCAAGGAATATTAGGTCATCATGGCACCTTAAAATCAAGAAATGTCTCTTTTGAATCCATATATACTATAGAAACTCATATAAATGAACTTTAACTAGCTCAACATGAGGAAAAATCTACTCATGTTATATCCAAGACTTGTTCATATGAAATTATACTCGAGGAATAACTAGAGAATAATCACATTTCTTGTCAAAACTATAATGAGAGTGGGTTATCCCAACCTATCCTGAATGAAATTACCTCAAATTTAAGTTAGGGAACATAGTCTCCAACACAAGTTGAATTATCTTCCAATGCTCAGATAGGAAGAAACCAAATAATGGGAAGATCATGAACCTAGTTTAACAATATTACATCTTGAAATATATTTATATCATTATAGAAAATATTTTTATCTTAGACACCTTTTACATTTCAATGGACCTTTGAGGATTTCTTATTGAGGCCCTTTTAATCCCTCAAGAGTTCAAGACCATGGTAGCATCTAGGAAATTATATCATATTAAGACGAATTCTACCAAGTTCCAAATGATCATCTCATTCATAGAAATTATTGAGAAATCAATATATAAGGATATTTCAAGCCTCATACATATCTATAAAACCTGATAATATTGACATCTATCATGATCTCATTGAGAATTGGTTTTGAATCAGTCTTCAATCGGTTTGAAATCTATAATGTTTGGTATACAATGAGGAAAATTTTTCCTCATCCACTATAACAATCATAGGTTATGAAAATCATGAGAAAAAACCTCTCAATCAAATTAAATTACGATCCAAATTTAGAGATTTTGTCTCCAACTCTAAAATCAACATGATCTATAAATACATTGATTTTAATTCTCTTCTATGTAGGCTGTGTCTCTTTATGCATGCATAAGTACCCTCATCATATTATTAGTGTCTTAGGTACTCTGTTAGTGGAAAAATTAGAGTACTATATAGTGATAACACCAATCAAGTCATATTAATCCTAATATAAAGACATAATATTCAACCAAAGGGAGAGAATGTAGATGATGATAGATTATTACATCTAGATCACCACCCAAAATAGTCTAGAAATTGATTTTTCACATCTTTCAATGAAATTAGTTAAGACTATGTGTTTCCTATCAATAATATGAAAGAAATCACTCCAAATTTTAGAACTCATCAGGTCATGTAAATCCCATTTTCAAGGTGAAATGATATGACTATCATACTTCAATATGAAGTTTGGGTGCATACCCTTATTGAGTATGTACTATTGACAAATACATTTTCACCCACACCCTCTATGTGAATCAATATTGTTCTTGAATACACTACAAATCAGTGCAACACTTCAGCTCTGATTCTTCTTGAGTACCTATAGATCTCGATTGTGACGATTTGGATTTCTACCATACCTCTCCAAATGGTTTCTACCACTCCTAGGGTTTCCTAATCTTCATTTTTATGTCGGTCCCATTATTTTTTATAATGGGTACCAAGGGTGGTTTAGATTCACAACTCATCCTCACCGAATCATGGGGATGCTTTTTATTCATGATTTATGAAATATATTTTACATTTCCATATATATGATGATTCGATAAATGATTTCATTAGGTGCCTTCTTGAGAGTACTTATCAAATGATCTTCTTCCACATTTAGTTTATATCTTGGATCCACCATCATTTTTCAATGATTATGTGAAGGTATGTATAACCTTTCAATTAGTGGTGTTCGACGTTCGGGTGGTGGTCACTCATTGAAGTTCGACATCTACAAGGGTAGTGATGTTCAAAAACTAGGAAGTGGATTAATCCCATATAGCGGTAAAGTTCATTATCCAAAATCTGAATATTGGAATTTGGACTTTTGTTCTGGGGTGATGTGAATCTTGAAGGTGTGCCTGCTTATCATTATTGGTGGTTCAAATGGATGATGATTGTGGGTATTGTTGTCGGTGGTCCTTTGATTTGATGAAGAAAGTGGCTGGACCTCTGTTCCAGTGGTACTTGCCTAGCTCATCTGGATATCTTCTAGTTTTTTTTCTGTTTATTTATTAGGATTAATATTTCTTTGCATGAATTGGTTACTCCATCCTTCCATTTGGATAACAGTGAACCATTTTTCTAGTGTTGCTGGACGGGTGACCCCAAAATAGGGATTGGTGTGATGATGCCCATCATTCATCTATCTATCATATTTTTAATGGAATGATGGTAACCTTTCCATTAAATATTTCTAAATGATTACTATATGGTGTTTTGTTTTATAAAGTTTAAATTTTGGTGATATCCTTCTGTACTTTGATTGGAGGGAAGCTTGAAAGAGGGAAGGGTGTGTTAGAACCTTTCATATGGCTCTCATCCATGTGTCTGTATTGGTTGGAGAGGTTCTAATTTATGTTGTTATTTTCCATCACAATTCAACTTATTAGTAGAGGGATGAAACACATAATTTTGACTAAACTCACTATTATACTATTTGGGGATTGGTCAACAATTTTTTTCTAGTGCATTCCTTAATTTTTTCTTCTCTTTGGAGTTGTAGGACCATTATAACCTTCGTATCTTTTATTTATAGACTTTTTACCTTAAATTTAAGGGGTTACATCTTTTTAAAATCTTTAAAATTAGTCGATTTTTTTATGTCTAATAAAGGGGGTTTGACCCTCAACCTTTTTTAAAAAATCAAACTCGTTCTTGGGTTCCTACATAAGAGGGATGGTCTAACCAATATCCTGACCACAAAACATTGTATCTTTGATCAAGTAAGCATAATCACTTAGATAAGAAGGTAGGCATTGGGTCTGGACATGTTCAAACCGTTATTTGTGATAATAATTACATCGTATAGATATAATTTTTTAGAATAAGGAGGTAATAATTAAAAAATAAAAATTCCCTAAAGGAGAATTATCACTATTTTTTTAAAAAAAGAGATCCCTACATCGTTGGTAGAATATGACTATCTCAAAGATATCCGTCCAATGTTTGTGTAATTCATCTCTTCCATGATTAATTATTTTAGACAAGTGAATATATATATATATATGAAGATCCAAAACATACTTTAATCAATGTCACCATGTCACCCGAAGAGAATGAGACATTCTTCACCTTTATAAAGTATCAAAAAGCTGTCTTTTTATGGAATTACCCCAAAATACTTATACATTATCCTGGCGTGGCTACCCATTATTTGGGCTGGTTAAAAGATCATATTTTTTTAAGTTGGTGGTTAAGTGAATGAATCCTACCCATATTTCCAAGGTGGAATAAAATTTTTATAATCTCATCAAATCCAACCTCATTAGATAGGTCTAATAACCTAAATTTCTTCACAACAACATCCTTATCAATAAAAAGATTTGGAAAATAAGGGTTTATAATGATTTTAGAGATCTTAACTTGTACTATCCTAAGTATGATCTGGCAGTCCCATTCATGGATTTTTGATCAATACTATCACCTCTTTTAAATCCCTCTCTTTCATATATGGACACTTTAGATATAACTCAATACAAATGCCTCTTTAAGGTGAGGAATCCCCTACTTTCAAGGAAACCCAAGGGATATATTGAAATTGTGTGATTCCTCTAATCTTGAAGAATTTTTTGGGTTGTATATCAATGTTATATGAACCATATCTATAATCCCTTCATGTGGAAAATTATAAAATACAATGTTGATGATCTAATGATAAAATCCCCAAACTCTGTGATCATCTGGATGATATATAAATATACTTGAAAAATCTATGACATAACATCCGAAAGTTGAATCCCTTAAAGTATGATTTTGGGGTGAAATTGGGAAAATTGTTTAGCTTCTTTTTGTGCCATCATGGTATCAAAGTTGACCATAATAAGACAAAGTAAATCCTAGAAATGCCTCCTCCTCAAAACCTCAAATCATTGAGAGGGATTCCATGACATTTTTACTATAGTATACTATTCATATATAAACAATTTCCAAGTGTTTAATATTTAAAAAGTTTCTAAATAATGGATTGATCTATTTGTGGGATTAATATTTTTAGATATCCTTTGAAATTCCCAAGCATTACCTCTTGATCCCATTGGTTCTCATGCTGTCCATAGAAGGGAAGTCACTCATTTTGTATGAGGAAGCCTTAAAGCAGTCACTTGGTGCCCTTATTGAGTTGAAGAAAAATATAATAAAATAAAACTATCTCTACTATCTTAGTAGAATGATATGGGATACTATGACTTGATATGGTAACATTGAGAAGAATGACCACATATTAATTTTTGTAATTCAGAAGCTGGTACACTACCTAATACATCATATGACCAACCTAGTCTATTATATTGACCCCCTAAAATAAATACTTAATCATCCAATTGTTCCTATATTTCCAGAATGGTGGATGGTTATCCTATAAATTTTTTTTATTCAATTCAGGGGGGAAATGATATTATAGGCATGCATTAACTGAATTTCTGGTAATACACCCCACCCAAAAAGCATTCTTCTAAACATATAACTTCATGAGAAAGTGATTTTTTATGTTTTTGATAATCAATAAATATGGGTAAAGTATTTTGATGGCGAATACAGAAGTCTAACATGAAGAATAATAGAAAATCCAAAACTCAACAAATTTGGATTTGGAATTTTCTATGCCTCTATAGTACAAATAATTATTCCATTTTTCTTCTTTTTGTCTAGTGGTTGTAAAAAAAAGTATAATACCATACTATAATTTTAGGCACAGATTTGGAACTACCAATATCAATGACCTGATTGAGTTTCCTGGTGGAGTCAGAGTTGGTTTTCAAGCATATTAATGGTGAATATTCCATAGAAAAGAAAGAATTAATTACCCTATGTGATTATGTATGGGGGATGATGGTATAATTTTGATTCAAATCAACACTATCTCACCTAATACATTTCAAAAACACTAATGCAATTTATTGGATAATATACCCAAATCCTTGAAAGATCTGGTCTAAGATAGAATAATCACCTACATCGTGAAGCGCAATGTGTTTCCTCTATTCTTCAGTAATGAAATGGATGAAATCAATGATATCAACACCACCACAGAGTAAGTAAATCCCCTATTCTCAATGACTATTACTACTATTGGGTGGTTATTCCCCATAATAGAATAGATATAGAGAAAAGTTATTCTATTGAACTTATCCAAAAAATAGAAAATTTGATGAAAGGTAGTATATTTCATCCTTTATAACGGATTGAATTATTGTAAACTCCGATAAAGATGAGGAATTGATGGAGTCATCCTCAAATGAATTTTAGGAGGATAAACCACCACATTAATATTGGATGTTCATGAAAACACCTGCAATACTCATCATTCAGGAGAGTAGATCTCCGATCAAACCAAGAGGCTTATATATTTATAGACAAAAATGACACAAGAATACAAAGAATTCACTAGGAATTTCTATGATTTCCAGTTACATACTAGTTTCATCCATAAACGCCTATTTCTATTGCATACCACAAAATAATCTTGGTAATTTTCAATCTAGGGAATATATTTCATGGGGCCATGTCCCCATAACTACTTTCAAATAGTTCATATACATCCTTGATGGATTAATGTTTTTTAAAGTGGGCCAAATCTATATCCCTCAAGGAAGTTGAAATGATGGATACTATCAATTTCATAAATCCAAACATGATAACCATATTTGGCGTTCTTTATGGAATATTGATGAATAATTACATGAAATTTTGTTCTTATAAATTTAAAAGCCTATATAACTAGTAAAATATTCAGTCCAACCAATCATTCCACTATGATATAGTAGAAAATCGATAGATAAATGTGTTTAACAATAAACTATTTAATATACTCCAAACAATAGTGGACAGAGACAAGAAGTCTTGACTTAAAAACCTCATATAATTTTTTAGTGTTATCTCACTAGAACCCATACTAATGTGAAAGCTACACAATATTAATTTTTATATGGGGAAAAGTTAGTCTTACCCATTAATGTTCAGTAATAGTTTCTGAACATCATTATTTTAAATAATATATCTGAAGATGAGAAGTCCTCATCATTCATTGGTTGAGTTGGTGAAGCTTGATGAGAAAAGTTTGTGCATGATGCTTAACCTAGAACTCCATAAAAATTGTGTTAAATAAGTATTCAATGAAAAAATTCATCTATGCTCATTCCTTCACAGAGAACTAGTATTGGCATTTTGAACTCTAATAATTCTCAGGATGAAGCCACTAAATCTTGAAATATAATGGGAGGGACATTACACCATACACAAGGTCTATACTAATGGAGTATAATCCTTCATAAAAATGGATAAATATCATATCACACCTTCTACCAACCAAATATTTATCAATAAATACTTTTTATAGATTCACATAGAGTAAAAATTCATCATATTTTTATGATGTTAAACTACATAGTGTTCACATCCTTACTATATGATGTTAAAAATAATGGACCAAGTTTGATGCATATAAATATAAACTCCATAGATGTTGTTTCCCTATCACATGACATAAACTAAATAATATCTGTTATATAAGCCTTTGATATGTTTTCAAGTGTGTTATAAGAAACTTTATAAATTCCCATTATTTATGACATAGAGTATGAATCGTGAGAGCTTAGAGGTCCTAGTAAATTTTTATGATTGTCATGATTGAGATGAAACATGTCCAAAGATTGGAAAATCACATTATAGTCACACAAATTAGCATTTAATGAAATTAGGTTTATCATTAACAACCTCTTAGATTGTTTAGGAATGTACATGATACATGTTTTCTTTATATGAGATCCAGATTTGTGCAAGAGTTCTTAGTGCGTGTTCCCTTTCTCTACCCACTGGCTAACATTGAAATGAAATTCCATTATTATAAGAACTATGTGTTCCTTGATTCCTTTTTTATATGAAATGAAGTCTGAACTACCATAACTAGTCACAAGTTTAATTAAAATTATACCTTTCACTTTGTTTTTTGTGCCAGAGATATCTATTCATGATGGGTTCACTCATTAATTTATAGTAAAAAGAGGTAAAAATAATTGATATATATTATTAAAACTACATCTGGAATGATTCATGTTATCATATGATACATAGTGACACCATTATCCTCTATTACAGTTCAAGCTAAAAAATTTACTCATAGTGGTTGTGATTTGATGATTAGATCCTTGTTAATTCACATCAAGTTACATGATTTATTATCTCCCCAAGATTCTCATTTCAATCATATTCTCTTGTATATGATCTAAATATATGAATATGGACTAAATGTAAAAACAAAAATGTGTGTCTTGATTTCTGTTAATATAGGACACACAGTGATGCCTAGCTCTCCTATCTCAAACATGGTCACAAATTCCATCCATATCCATCACATCATCTAAGTAATTAGATTTACCGTTCACTTAGGATTTCCCTACATGGATTTAGTGCAACAGTGATGCTATAATGTTTTTTCACATGTGTTAGATTGACACAAAATCTCATACCATGGTCCACCGTATATGACCTCAAATTACATACAGTGGCTCATTTCCTAAAACCATTATCTCTTATATACAAGCTACATATTTAAATGTGACCCCATTTAATATAAATTTATTCATTAATAAACCCATTAAATGTTAAAATATCACCCATTTATTTCATGGTGCATGGGTATTACTATGTGAATCAGATTCCTCAATGAACCTATATTTGGAGGAATCAATATAGATGTTTAGGTTGTAAAACTATAAGATACAAAATAACATAGTCCATTTCATGTGATGATAAAGTATATGATACATGATATATACTCTAAGACTATAAACTTATTATAGTGGCATATTCTTCAAAGTATTATTCCTTTACATAAGATCTAGATCTGTATAGGATCTCTAAATAAATGAATTTCTTGAATTCATTAGTCTACATTGAGAATAAATTTCCCCTTTATACCAGAAAATATTTTTTGATTGATTTTTGTTGTTAAATGACTTTTTTTTATGTTAGGATTTCTTACCCCAGGCTCATCCATAGGTTCTCATCACTTTCATTCCTCTTATACTTTCATGAGAGCCATATCTGTTTAAGAAATATTATTGCATGATTTGACTGTGTCTATTAGTTTACACTAAGAATTAAATAACCCCATCCATATTTTTGTCCTCATTTCAAGATGCTAAAATACATGATATATAAGCCCCGCATACATGAACTCCCAAAGTTATCTACAATTGTCTATTAGTGTGACCTAATCTCCTAATATGAGAAACAGTCTGGTGTAACAATTATTAGCATGTTTATTGATTATCACTAAGATAAAATAACCCATATATATATAAATATCATAACATTTTTGAGTTCATTCTTATTTCAACAAGATATGTAGTGACACTCAGATTACATATCCCAGTCATAAAAAATACTCTCAATGAGATCTTTACTTTTTCATTATGGTTAGTTCCTCTCTGTTGTCTTTTTATTTCTTCTTAATTTGTCTAAATACAAGAAAATTTCATCTTATATTATTCATGAGTCAAATTGGAACAATAACTCCATTATATGTTTCTATATCTATAAACCTATTCATGTGTCAAAATATACATAATTATTTTGGTCCTAGTCGTATAACATTAAACTACACAACATACAAGTACAAGATGCATGATTATGAATAGTATAACAAAAATTTGTTGACATTTTATAGAAATATGCATGAAATATGGTCTATCCAATAAGACCATAAAATATTTATAGTGTCCCACAATGTATGTCCTAATCTCTTCTCATAATATCAAGATCTATAAAATATCTTCACCAACACATAAATCCCTATTCATGGGTGTACGATGAAAAAATATACCCCTCCCATGTAAGGGGAATATCTATATAGATTCATCGATCATAGAGTTAATTAACCTTAATTTCATTTTATAAAAAATTTCACCATCCAAAAAAACAATCATTCTATAAATACTATATAGATATAGTCACATTTTCCTCAATAAATATTGTGGTTCACATAATCTATGACCAAAACAATGACCAAATCATTATCCTATGAAAATATCATGGATTTAAAAACATCTTTACCACATGATGTTAAAATTCATTATATAGGTCCTCATCATACGATTTTAAAACTGCATCAAAGCTTCATCCATATCATATGATGATAAACTAAATGGAATATTGTCCATATTTCATGACCCTAAGCTACTTAGACTGGTTTTTTTCTATCTGAACCACCTTTCCAACATGATATCAAAATCCATGTAGGGGTCTACGACACACGGGACCCCTCACCAGGTTAAAATTGCCCTTTCCCCAAACAAATCATGGTGTATGGGTTTAGTGTATTCATATTCTTCTCTGCACCAGAGTATTGACCAAAATGAAACTATGGAGTATCTTTTGGAACTAACCAATTCCATTATGAAATACTCCTCTCTTTAAAATGGATTTGATCAATGTAGATAACTTTTAATAACTACATGCAGCTTGATTTATACTTATTTTTGATACAAAGTGATGAATAAACTACACATTTCAGATCTAGATAAAAGACATCATTCAAATACATTATTTCACCATCCTAAAACAACCTAATAATATTTATTTTTGGAATGATACATTTTGACCATATTTTGGACATTTCTTTGCATACATCATAAATCATAATTCATTCTTTAAGTTTTTATATCCTCATAAACCATTCACTACTATTGATAGTTAGTGTACCTAGTTCTGTATGACACTTCAATTTGGAAATGATCATTAGTTTCCCCATTTTTTTCCCTTCCAACTAGAGTCATATTTATCATATAGAAGAGGTCCTATAATCCCTATATTTCTTTTATGAAATTGTCATGGAACCTTTCAATTGAATATTGGTCATTGGTCATCCTTATCATACACATCGAATCTCTCATTTCTGATTCAAATACCCCAGGTCATTATTTAAATAATTTCCATTACCCAATCAAATTAATTTTAATTCACCTTTTCCTTGAGTTATGTTTATGTTATCATATCACACCCAAAATCCCTGTTCCAGTCTCTATGACTCTAAAATTGTTTCACCCCTTACTGAAACAATCCATATTATCATTGAGATATTCAATTCACATCATAGTATTCCACTACCTAGATACATTAGTTATCTCACTTCTTTATTGGTCCAAGAACTATGATAATAAACATTGTGAACCCCCTTTCTATATGTTCAACACTATCATTGGGATCTTAAATCACATAATATTTCACCATTCCCTCACTAGACCATCTCTTTATTTATTTTTAATTTTGAGTTTCTTAAAAACAAACCATACTTGTAAAAGTAATTAAACCTTAAACTCATTCCCCAATAGTCTAAATTTCATGCCCCTTAAACTACTAATGATGGAAAAAATAATAGATAAAACTTTTCAAGTCAAAAACCCATATTGGACGGTTTGAGAAGAAGTAATTTTTTTTCTTTCTATGTCATTCCCACTTATGGATTAGAAAAATGTTAAGGTATTAACAAATGTATTAGGCATAAAGATTATGGTTCCCATATAATATACATTGAATCATATAGGATAGGCTTGTTGTACTTGCTATTTTGGGAATTTTTTTTTGCAATTTTATGTCGTAAACCTTATCCTCAGATATGTGTTCACTAAATAGTGGATTTAATTTTGGGGTCCATAAAACCTTCTTATGTTATACTTCCCTTTCAAAATTATACTATATTACTCATGTTTTTGAATATTTATAAACCATTCATGGATATTATTAATGGGTATATCTTGATCATAGGGAAACATTTACTTGTTGGTGATCATCAGTGCCACTATATCCATCCCTTCCTACTATTGGAATCATTATTATGAAGAAATTTTCCCCTAATATCTATACACCATGAAAATATTTCGATGAAACTTTTTATTTGAATGAGGTCAGTGGTCATCTCTTACTTACCTATCCCATATAATCATAATGTAATTCAAATTACATGTTTTATGGTTTACACAAATCATAATCCGACAATTCGAGTTTGTTTGAATACCCTTGATGTTATAAATTTGTTCATCATTCTAATATATGAATTTTGGATATGATATTCAATTCTAGAAAATTTTTTGGTCCTCGTCACATTCCCTAAACCACTTGAAATAGTTGTCCAAGAACTATGATCTTAAAATATATTCACCCACTTATGAGGTGATTCATTGTAGTATAGGGAACTCATTTATCTTAGTTCGAATTTCCCATGATTTTATGCTGACCACCTAACCTGTAGGTAAATGATTTATGAGCATACATGAAATCTAAAAAAATATGTCTTGAAAAACCTAAAATTTCACAACGAATGTGAGACAAAATTCATGAACAAGAAAAAACATTAAGGGTATCATGGGAAAAATATATGTCTCCACTCACTGGGCATGCATCCTATATGACCTCAAAAAAAATTAGCACTAAAAAAGGGCACAAAACTTGTCTGAATAAAAAACTACAAAGGGAGGACTAAGAAAAAGAAGATTCTCAACCTGATAAGTCTCACCATTCATGGATTATGAAAACATTAGGTTAGAAAAAGACACAAATCTTTTGGGGTACAACATATGATCCCAATAAAAATCATTCCATGATCACTAGGTCCCTTGGACTAGTAAATAAATTATAGGACACACCCCTATTTCAAAAATATTTGATCAAATAAATCTATTTAGATTACAAAAATATTGTTCTAGGGTGCCTAAACCCTTTTGAACAATGTAATTATCATTCCAAAATTACCTCTTTATTACTATCATCATGATTATCCAAATATTTTTCATATCAAAATGGAAAAACTCTAGTGTACAATGATAATATATATATACCTATATCCAATCATGAGTACATGATTAGGATAAAACCCTATGATCTAATGTGTTTTGGAATAATGATTAAATATATCAAGATAAAATTAAATTTTAATATTTATTAAATTTTATTATTGGTGTATCCAAGTGTTTCATGGATTATCACAAGCTAACGACAATAATGGGGAAGGAGAATAAAAAATTTAATAGTTATAGGAAACAATTTTTTCATTCGATGATTAGATAAAAGGGAGGAACATAATTTTTTTGAGTATCTATCAAATATATAAAAATATAAGTGTAGATTAGATTATTATTATATATAATGTTCAAAAAATTATTATAGTTTAGATATTTTTTGTTCTGAATCATTGATAGCTTGGTACAACCTTGACAATATCACAGCTTCTACCTCTGCATCAAACCACAACACCTCCAACCTTGTGTTGTCATCAATTCCATACTTTTATACTTTAATTATATTCTAATATAATATTCTTAACAATATTAATCTATAGATGATGATAACATATATCTTGGAGAATTTTATTTTCTGGGTGTCTCTCCTTAGTGATGCATTACTGCCAGGTGGTCCCCACCATTGCATACTGAGAAATGTCATGAATTTACATGACCAAGAGATTTCCATGTTATTAAAAGGACCATGTATCCATGAACTCAAATTGGAGTACATTTATTATATCTTATTTAGTGAATATCTTCTTCACCTTTAAATTAATGTAATGTTAGTCAAACCCACCATAAATAAGTGACATTGACTTATGATGAATCTTGTGAAGCATTACTAAAAAGTCTTACAGAGGAGTTCAGAAGATTAAACTCTCTATATAATTCCATACATAATGTTATTTGATATATAAATAATTTATATGTTCCTTGATAGGTATAGAGTCTCTCTATGAAGGTGAAATATATCTAGGAACTAACTCACTCGGTGAGGGTCAGTTCTTGATACCTCCTAGACAAACCAACTACATATCATTTGATATCCTTATAAAATATATTAGTTGAGATTATAATAATGTGATTCTTTTAATTTAAATGGATTGTGATATGATTTCTAAAATATAAAAACAATTTTTGATAGTTGTAAAGTAGGGAAATAAATCATATTATTAGTGAAGTGAATACTCACTCTCATCTATAAGAATATAGATCTCCACAGCTGTTTTGACCCCATTAGTAGGTGAAAAGGGTTTTGAAATACCAATGGTTTCTAAGAAAGAATTTAGGATGCTTAATGAACTTCTAAGGGAATCACATCCTCCCTCATAATAGTAATCCCATAGGGAACCTCTCACCTAGTATTCTAGAATCACATCCTTTCATGGTTACAAATTAAATCCATCCTGGGAAAGTTCAGTTGTAAAATAAAATTATAGATATTTGAGAAAAAAACCAACTTACAATTATTTATACACCATGGAGAGATAAAGGGTAGAATAATTTTCTAGGTCCATGATTTATATAAGGTTTTCCACTAGAATATGATAAATGGGGGTGATTTCCAAGGAATTAGGGTTAAGGGAGGATTTTAATTCATCCCAGATTTTGACCATCTTCACTACTCATGTCATGTTACCTTATAGATGCATGAGGTGTAGAATGATTAACTCTAGTAAAATAGTAATGGTTTTTACCTATTACATTAGTACATGAAACAAGGGAAGGCACCAATAACGATTGATCAATTTAGTATTCTTGGTAAAATAGATACATACATGATTTCTATATTAAATTGTAAAAAGAAAACATAGAATGGAAAAACTTATTTTATCCTTAAATATAATTAAAAGATCACTTCATCATATCCTAGGGAAAGGAAAATAATAAAATAATGAGATCAGATGATCAGTATGTAATTTTTACTACAAGAATCTATAATGAGTAAATATGGAGAAATTGATATGGTATAGTGGATAATCAAAACAAATTCCATACAATCAAAGAGATGAGTTCAAAGTAAATCCTGATATAATAGAAACATATAAATCATAAGGATAATTAAAATTGAATTTTCAATAAATGAATTATATAAATTTTTAGATTAGAGATATTAACATCAAGGTCTCATCCAAGATATGATTAACATTACTATTACGGCCTTAACCAAGATATTTTCATTATATAGATTGATATACACCAACTACTCAATGAATGACACAACATGTTTTGTGTCATGATAACTGTAGATGCATTAAGGGGATATATATAACCAAAACCACACATAAATTACAGATCCAATGAGTTCATTATATATTGAATGGTCAATAAAATCTATTTTTTAAAATGACTTATAGATGAATATTAATCAATATTGAAACAAGAATATAGAATATTTCCCTAATAAACAAAATAAATTTCATTATAATATTTCCTAAAAATATATAATATATTGAAATGGTATACAATTTAGAAAATATAAAATTGATTGAATTTATTTCATATAATTCCATGATATTTAAAATATATATATGGAGGAGATAGTAAGGTCAAATAAAATGATGGAGTGCGATATGAAATGTGATCATGAGATATTTAATAACCACAAAACCATAAATTATTAAGGGATAAAAGAAGAAAATAAAATAATTAAAAACATAGGGTTTTAGTTTAACTATGCCTTTATAAGATAAAATTTAACCAAAACATTAAAGACAATATCCTTTTCACATTGTGCAATAATTAAATTATTAATCACTTTAAAATTTTCATTCAATTCTTTATGAAAATGATACCCTTTTTTTGATAAAATTTTATATAAAAATTTCCATAAATTTTTGAAAAAATTATTTAAAGATAAACATGAAATTTTTAATGGAATATTTAATGTATATATCAGTTATAAAGACAATAAAATCCATTTTTGTGGTATATTTTATAAAAATACCCCTTTCAAACTTTTTGTAAAAAATCCAAAAGTACCTTGTTTAGAAAAATAAAAGAATATCCATTTGAAAATAGTGTAAAAAAGACAAATATGGTTAAAATTGAATTTAAATAATCTTTCAATTATGAATAATAATATTCTTTTATCATTAAAAATAACATTGGCATATAATAAAGTGATTTGTAAGGAGAACATTAAAGGATGCATTTTTAAATGAAAGTCTCTTATATGTTACTTATTTATTTTTGATCTAAAAAAGAGAAAAAATGGAAAATAAAAATATAATCCAAAGAAATAATTATGGCATAATAAAATTTTTCAGGATTAATATATTATGATCATATAACTTTCATAATGAAAATATGATCATAAATAATCCCGAAATAAAATGATATTCTAACTTAAATTCATTACCTTGGGTCTCTATTTAGTTGCATGTGTTTGATCCTCCTGTATAATTAATTTAAATATATTATATACATGTTTAAGAATATTTATTTATTGATACTTCATTTTAAGGTCCTTTTATAATCCTTTTTAATATATTCATTGATATTTCTAACATACACCAACCACTTATGTTTGTTTGATCAATTTATCCAAAATTACTTAGGCATATTTTCCATGGTTAAATGGGTTATGAAATGATTTAATAATATATAATGTCTTAGTAATTTAATTTATAAAATTTATCTTCATTAAATATAATTTTATAATAATCCATGTGTTGCGGAAATAGAGAAATAAATCACATCGCTTTGTGGTGGTGATAATCCATATATACAAACGATCGACATTTTCATTTTGAAATGGATGAAAGGGTAAGAAGTTAAATGATATATTATATTTATAGAATCATAATTAAAAAATAAATATCATATATATTAATTAATTCAATCTTTATTTCCATCCTCGTATTGTAGGGATAAAAAATTAATTACACTGCTACGTGGAGATATTAGGTCGTATGCATTCACAAGTGATGTTTTCATTTCCCATAGGATGGAAAAGGAGATGAATAAGGGTTATGAAATAAATATATTAAAATTTATTTATATGGATATACTTATGTTATTATATAATAATTTTTAGGATTTAATTTAATGAGGTAGAAGAGGAAATAAAATGAAAGTACTCAGTTAAGTTTTATACCAATTATTTTAAATCCTCTTTTGGGTTATGCCTTAAAACTAATTAGAATGGTCATAAGAAAAATAAAATATCAATGATGTGTGTATATAATATAGGAATTTATTTTTATTTAATTGGTTGGGATAAGTAGTTCAATGTTTTTTAACAATAGTGGATAGGAGGTTCCCTTTTATAAGTGAGGTTTGCAGAAAACTTATAAATACTTGAAATATTAATATATAATATGTTTCAAAATCATGTATCATGGATAAAAACTGATTTAGATTCAAATATATAGAGTATAAGGCCTAAATATATTCAAAATATCAATTTTATACACGTTTATGTTTTATTTTAATCATTATCTTTTGGTTTAATCCACCCACTAACCCTATCTAACCTTAAATGTTGAAACAATTTTTTCACTCTTTAAGATTCATGAAAGTAAATTTGAAAATTACAATTGGAACATAAATGACTGATCAATTATAGTATACCATATTTCCCATTCACTTTAGTCAATATTGGAGTTTTGAAACTTTATAATTATTTAAAAATAAATTTCAAACATTAAATGCCATTTAATGTCATTTTGAAGACTATTCATTTATCTTACCTTTAATGACATCAAGATAACAATGGAATTAGAATATAAACTATTTAAAATTCACTTTTAAATTATAATTATCCATTAAATTACAGTTTAAACACATTTCATCCAATGTATACTACTTTTAATATTTTTAAAACCATTTATTTGATTTTTCTATTACTTTCATAGGTATTGTGTTGACATTGCGTAATCGTTTAAAAAAATATACCATATTTAAAAATAAAAAATAATTTAATATCATAAAATAATTATTCATATTCCAAATATACATTTATAACTAATAATATCTTATTTTTTCCCTACTTTAACATATTAGTGATATTAAAAGAGAGTAAAATTTTGTAATTTTTCTTAACTTTAAATAATACAATGGTCATAATAACAGAATTGTGGCACAAAATGCAATAGTTTTAAAGTTACAATGGTTATGGAAAAATTAATCTCATGAAATAAAATAAATTAGAGTTTTTAGTTAACTTTTATACCTTATCTCAAAGTTTTAACCTTAATTAACCAGTTTTACCTATTACTTTTGTGATAAACTTTTCCCTAGATACAATTCATTATGAATAAAAATTAAAGTAAATAATTTATGAACATTGAAAATATTTATTATTAATATGAATTAAATATTTCAAGATTAAATTACAATAATTGGTGGATAATTATTTTAATATGAGTATGAAAAATGCATTGAAAATAGTTTCCAGACAAATGTGTTTTTAAAAAAAAATATAAACTTATTCCAAAATAAAATATAATTTTGATTTTTATTGAAATAATTTTTTATTTTTAATCAAATATATATTATGTTACTTTAAAACCATTTCAAAATATCATGGGATATTTAAATTACTTGTTTTAATGTATAAAAATGACTGTTTTCACCACTATCGGCCCACTATTCACCAAAATATCAATATTTCCAAAAATAATTATAAAACATGAGAATAAGAAAATTTTAATGTGATGATTTGGAAAAATATATTCTTTGTTTAAAATTAAATTTTTAAAATTATCCATCATTAATTTTAATTAACCATATATAAAATACCAAAAATTCATTTTTAGAAAAAAAAAAGTATTTTAAAAGCATAAAATGATTTTTTATTATTCTTTTTTTAGTTACAAAAATTAGATAAATGTTAACATTATTTATTGAATTAAATATTTATAATATTTAAAACATATCTAACATATATTTCATAATGTGGTTATTTAAATTCATACCTACCAACCCAATGGTTAGGTAAAAACAATTATATTTAAATATTATTTTGTGGTTTGTTTAAGCTCAGTGTTGCATATGGTGTATTCTACCAGAAAAAGTATTCTTTAAAAATAAAATACAAACAAAAATCATGGGCTATTAAATTCTAATATTCTTATAAAAATTAAGGAATCTCAATTTTATTCCTTATATTCAAAATTTAATATACTATAAAACATTAATAAAATTAGATATGGACTCTTTCATAAACTTTAATTTATATATTATGAAAATGAAAACATATTATTCACATACCACTATAAGATTAATATTAGAAAATGAGTTTATGAAAATGTACATTTATAGCTGAGTGTTACTTTCCACATAATTCTAGATATATTTATCTTCAATTTGGGTGAGTTTTATAGATTACATTACCTTTTGGATACCAAAATATAATAAAATTTACTTCTTGAATTATATAGCATTCTATAACAATTATTTCATACTTTGATGGGAATAATCTAGAAAATGATTAATTATTCATGCTAGAATCACTAAAATAATATTTTAATCATCTATAAGATCTACAAAAAATATGTAATGTTATTTCTCCTTTCAAAAACAGTAATGGTTAGAAAAAGTTAAAACAATATCCAATATGAATAAACCCTCATAAACAGTAATCTCCAAAATCATAATAGTAACCAAATATCTATTTAAAACTACTCAAATTTGATTGATTAAATTTTAACTAAAAAATATGAATGGTTTGATAACATATTCTTTGAAAATAATCTCATTTTTATCCTCAATCAAATTTTATCACTCAAATATTTAATTTCATAATTACATATTATAAAAAAATACAATAAAATATGGTGAACTTCATGAAGGTTCACCTTATCATATCACACAACAAACTTAAAGGTCCTTTATACATTATTCAATAAATATCTATAAAAGTATCACATTATCATAAAAAGAACTTTTCAGGGTGATTTCTACCATTCAAAATATGTTTAAAAAATTCACAATTTCTAAATATTCCATACAACTGAATGTTATTAGAACAATACTTGGATGTTTTTCTTAATACTCATACCAATATACCATTGATAAATACCACTACATCATATTCATATATTCTCAAATTTAACCATAATTACATTTAATTCAAATCCTAAAAGTTTATGTTAAACAAAAATGGATATTATTTTATTTCCTTTTATCGTTGAAAAATTAATGGATATTACATCCATAGAGACAATATTATCATGAAAATAAACTTCCTAAAATCAACATTCACACTTATGAAATTTCTTATATAATTACTTTTCATAAAAAAGATTTATGAATTATTCAAAATTGATTCTCATTCTCTTCATAAGCCTAAAAAATGTCAATTTATTATCAATAAATACAGAAAATATAATTTTTAGGGTACTCCATAATGACTAGGTAATTGGTATTTATAATTCCATATCTCATTATATTTAAATAATGAGATATTAATAGATTCTTTATTTCCTTTTAAATTATGATAAGGAGAGCCTTTTTCTCATAATTGTTTCAAAATATACTACCATTTAATAATTTACCAATTTCATCTTCCAACTTCATTAACACATGGGATATTGTTCGTTTTCCCTTCTATGGTCTTTATCACCAGAACAGTCATGAAACTCCACCAATTTTTTATTGTTAGGAAATTCATTTATGTTCAAATTAGTTGTTTTAACACAAGATATATGGATAGAAATAATTATAATATCCTTAACTAAAACATTTCTATTATTTGGTTTATCCATGAAGGTAAGTATATTAATCATTATATGAATTTTTAACCTAAACTATCCATGATTTCATCTCCAACATCTACTATATCAGAATATTTAGCAGGGTAATCAAAAAATGGACCATGGGTGTTGATTCCCTTGTTTACTATAGGTTATATACCAAAAAAGTTCATTCATTTATTTTTCCTAAATTTATCATTAATATTAATTCATAGAATAAAAGTCCCTAAAAAGTTATCAGATTCTCTGAGGGATTATCATAATTCCCATGTTACCCTTGTTAATAAAAAATTTAGTTCCCAAGTATTCTACAAAACATTCTTTGATACCAACTATAACAACCCAAAATCAAGTAACACACAACCTATTTTTACTTATTATATTGATAAAAGATATGAGGGATCACATCATGAAGGATATATTAGTTTATATGTATTGGTGAACTGGATACACACATCATTTTCATATTACAATAGAAAAATATAACATAGCATGAAAAAATTTATCTCATCCTCAAAGATCATTAAAATTTTCCTTTTTTATGTCATAGAGAAAGGATAATAGATAAAGGGTGAGCTCATATTCTAATTAAGGTTTTCATATAGTGGAATCTATCTAGAGTAAAAAATGAATAATTAATATGACATATTGGATAATCAAAACACATTCCATTCAATGAAAAACGCATTTTCAAAGTACATCCATGGATAATATGAACATAACAGTCACATGAATGATGAAAAATAAATTCACAATAAAGGAATTGAAATAATTTAGATATTAATTATCTTACCCTCAAGGCCTTGAGTAAGATATCATGAATCTTACCATCAAGGCCTAAACTTTCATTATATGGGTAGGTATACACCAATTTCTAAACTAATGTGTCCACTTAATTTTGTCTCTTGAGACCTATCGATGCGTCATGGGTCTATCTATAACTGAGGCCCACCAACCAGTTTCCCATCCAAATAATTCATCTTATATTTATTGGTCAATATAATTAATTCTCAAAATTACTTATAACTCAATATTTATCCGTATTGAATAATGAATTTGGAATATTTTCCCAGTCAATGAAATAAATTTCTCAATAAATTTCTTTCAAATGATACAATATATATAAATGTTTTATAGTTTAGACAACATCAAATTGGTGTAAATGATTACATATAAATTCCTGATACTTAAAATATTAACATGGAGGAGGAAATCAATATTAAAGGAAATAATGAATTAAGATAGGTAACGTAATCATGAGAAAGTTAATTTATAAAAAAATCATAAATCATTATAGGATGAAAAAAGAAAATATATTAATCATAAATAAAGGTTTTTTTTAAACCATGCATTTATAGATTAAAATATAATAAAAAAATTAAAAATAACTTCCTTGAAACATTGTGTTAGAAAAAAAGTTATAGATAAGCTTCACAATTATTTTCATTACTTTAATAAAATAATACGTTTTTCTTCTGATATAATTTAAATAAAAATATAAGTGTATTTATAAGAGACAATTAATTTAAAATAATAATGTAAAATTGTAAATAAATATTCAAATTAAATAACTTTTATGATGACAATAAAATTCATTAATGTTGTAAATGTTAAAAAAAAGATTCCTTTCACATTTTTTTAAAAGGCCTAAAAGCATCCCATTTGTTAAATGAAAAAAGAAGATTAATTGTAAAAAAATTAAATTAATAAAAATATGGTAAAAAATAACTTTAAATAATCATTGGATTATAAATAATAATAATTTTGTATATTTAAAATAACCTTTACTTGGAAGAAAAGGAGTTGGAATGGAAGATTTAAAATAGTAATTTTTATAAGAAAGTACCATACATGTAACTTATTGATTCCTGATACAATAAAAAAAGAAATAGAAAATAATCATGTAAAACCCCAAAAAAAATATATTTAAAGAAAATAGATCATTTTAATATATTATTATCACATAAGATTTCAAAAATAAATATGAACATAAACAATCCCAAAATAAAATGAGATTGTAACTAAAATCCCTCTCCTTGGGCCTCTTCTTAGTCCTTCAAGTTTTATCCTCCTGTATAATGAATTTTAATTTATAAGATACTTTATTAAAAAAATGTAATTCATATTCCATTTAAAGGTCTTTTTATTGTCATTTTAATATCCATTCATCGAATAGTTTTTTCTTACATCAACTAATTTATGTAGTTCAGTCAATTTCTCAAAAATTACTTCTTTATATTGTTTATGGTTAAATTAGTTGTGAAATTGTTTAAATATATCCATAATGATAATAATTTAATTAATATATTTTTTATTAATTATATACAATCTTATAATCATCCAATCATGGTGGTAATATAAAAACGAATCACACCAATTTATGGATGTGGTAGTTCACACGTGCGCACGAGAAACATTATCATCTTATAATGTATTGAAGGATAAGAAGGAATATGATATATTAAATTTAAATAATAAAATTTATTTCAAAAATTTCTTATATATTAAATAATAAAATCTCTATAACCATCCATGTAATGGGGTGATGAAAAAAATTTACACCACTACATGGATACGGTAGCTTGTACATACGCACAAGCGAGGATTTTTTTTACCATAAAATGAGAAAGGATATGAATAAGGGTTTCTAAATAAATATATTAACATTTATGTATATTTAATATTCTGATGTTATTATATTATAATGGATAATATAAAATCTAAGGACCTTAAAGATTAAATAAAATTATAGAACTCAGTTACGTGTTATACTTGTTCTTTAGAATCCTCCTTTGGCTTAAAACTTAAGAATTTTTGGGATGTTATTAGAGAAATAAAATAAGATATAGGGTATTTGGAGGGAATATTGGAATGTATTTGAGAATGGATTATTTGGTCTATCTGGCTTAAGGTTTGTGAATAAGAGTGGATATGAGGTTACCTTTTATAAGTTAGGTGGGTGGAAAACTTGTAAATACATGAAATATTAATATATAATATTTTTCAAACTCATATAAAATGGACCTATACTACCTTATATTCTAATATAAACTTGATAAAGTCTTAATATAACAATAAAAATAAATTTTAGACAACATTAGGTGTCATATTAAACCTTATATTTTGGATTAATCATATCGTTAACGCTGTTTAACCATAACTGTTGTAATAATATTTTTACTCTTTATGATTCATGAATGTAATTTTATAAACTTAAAGTCTAAGATACTTGAAAAAGGAATTATATTCTAGAAAATAATCCATTCATTTGAGTTAATATAGGAATTTTATAAAAGTATAATGATTTAAAAATAAATTTTTAAAATTAAATACCATTTAAGGTCACTTTCAGGACAATCACATAACTCGACTTTAATGAAATCAATATAATAAAGGGAATAAAAT
Source organism: Viscum album (assembly GCA_963277665.1). Lineage (NCBI taxonomy): Eukaryota > Viridiplantae > Streptophyta > Magnoliopsida > Santalales > Viscaceae > Viscum > Viscum album. The sequence continues at coordinate 446,681,447 of OY728131.1, forward strand.
ATAAAATAAATAACCATAAATTATAAATTATAATTATAACTTAAATTAATAGGTAATTATAATTATTATAAAATGTGTTACTTTTATTGTTTTTAAAATCATTGTTTTATTCTTCTACTTCTTGCACAAGAATTGTATCATCATTGGATAAGTGTTCAAAGAAATTATAATATCTCTAAAAATATAAAACAAATTACTATCAAAAAATAAAATTATATATATTCAAAATAATAATTATACAAATTCATATCATATTTTTATACCTATGAAAACATATTAGAGATATTAAATGAAAGAGAGAGAAAATTTGTATTTTTTCTTAACTAAAATAAATTAATGGTCATAATCAAATGAAATTTTCACTAAAATGACATATTTTAAAATTTAGGATTGTTATTATAGAACTAATATCATCCAATAAAATAAATAAATATTTTTATCAATTTTGAGACCTTATCCCATAGTTATGACCTAATTTAATCTATTTTACCCATTACTATAGTAATAAAATTTTACCACGTTTACTATTCATTATACAAAAAGTAAAATTTAAATATTTACCAAATTAAAACCCCATGGTTATAAATTTTAAATCCATATTTCAAGATTAAATTCCCATAATTGGTTGAAATTTATTTTAATATATCTATATAGAATGCATCAAAAATAGTTTCTAAAAAATGTGTTTTAAGAAAAAAATGAACTTATTTAAACATAAAATTTAATTCTAATTAAAATATAATTAATTAGATTATTTTTTATAAAATTTATCTTATTTTACATTAAAAAAATACCAAATAACAACGGATTTTTAAAATAACATATTTTAAAAAGAGAAATTAAATTTTTTACCAAAATCGGTATTTTCCATTATTCACCCAAAAATTAATCTTTTCCAATAAATTAGAAAGGTAAATCATAATATAATTCTGATATTATGATTTAAAAATTTTGTTAATTTCTTTATTTTTCTAAAATAGAATAAATTAATTCTAATTACTCGCATACAAAATTAAAAAAACTATTTTTCAGTAGAAAAGTATTTGAAAATCATAAAATTAATTTATTGTTATTTCTTTCCTAGTTACAAAAATTAGATGAATGTTAAATTTTTTTGATTTAATTAATTATTTGTATTAAATAAAAATTTTCTTAAATAAATTTCATTAAATTTTTATTCATATTCATCCCACCAACCCGAATAATAAGTTATGACAATCACATTGAAATATTATTTTTCAATTCATTTAAGATCAAATTTGTGTGTGGTTTACACTATCAAACATATTAGTAATTTAAAAGAAAATATAAAATAAAATAGTATGGTATTACATGAGGTATTTTTATACATTGAGATATGATATTCTTAAATACGAATCTCTTACTACATCGCCCTCTAACCTTGGGTCGATATGGGGGATAATGAATACAATTGGGTTTTCAGTTGGACTCGACCTCCCTTAGACATCCCTCATTTTCAGTTACATGGATTCCAATTTTTTGGATCATATAGGTTGTATGATTTTGGGAAGTTTCTTCCATTGGGAATGCAGATCTTGAACTAGAATTTTTCTAAATCAATGCATTAATGTGATGTCCTAAGAATGATTCAAGAGACTAGTAAGAAAGTATAATACTTACTCACCATTCCTGAGTGAAGCCAAATCACTATAAATTTCACTTTCCTCTAACTAGTAGTCTCAAATTAAGGAAATTATAATAAATTTACAACAAGTGGTTCTAGGTTCATGAACATTCCATCCAAATCAAAAATTAGAGCCTAAATATTCTCCATCGTAATGTGGAGCCTTCATCCTCAACCGGTTCCTCTAGAGTTGGGCCTATACTAACTGTCATACCTCTAATGGAATATTTTATAGAAATTAGGGGGAAATTTTTCCTTATAATTCATAAAAAAAATTATGGAGGGAAATTATTATATTAATTCAATTAATATCATGATAGGTGTTTAGGGTAAAACTATAGTACCTTTACCCTAGAAGAATTGCCTTCCACATCAATTGTGTCCACCTGGGAAGTCAACATACCAAAAGGCCAATATGTGTAATTTTTTTTACCTTTATAAGAATAGATTGAGATCTTAAGATCTCTAAGTTTTGACTTTAAATCCTTTGGCTTGTCTTCAAAAGATACCTTAACAAGGGAATTCACATCGAAAAACTTTGTAATATAATCTCCTTTAATGGGTGTATTCTCTAGACCTCCTTAGTGAACCACATAATACTATAAGAATACCAATCCTTTTATGAAATTGTGATTGATGTTTCAGCTTGAATAGATGGACGAAGAGGATCTATTTATACTGAAAGAGTGGGGTCCATCCACCTAATCTACATTCTTGATATGTCTACGATAAGAGGATTTATAGGAGAAATACTTTTACAATGAATATCTTCTTTCACATAGAGTGGTTATTCATATTCTATTTTTTTTAATGAAATCTTAATTTGAGGAACATATTATTCCAATTTCCCACTGGGATATGATTAAATACAAGACTCAACATAGTTTAGGATAATTCTAAACGTATATTCAATATATGGAAGGAAAACCAAAATGTATGTATCCTCAATAATAAAAACAATCTAAAACTGGTGCATGAACTTAAAATATTTCTCTTTTAGCATAATACTTGAGAGATAAATATATCATTAATGAATATTAATGAATTATTACTGGAATTTGTAAGGTTATTAGCCCTCACAGATTATATCCCTTTCGATCCCATCAACCAAGATGCCTTCTATAAATGATATGAGGTATAATCGTTATACTTGATTACCAGTTGCATTATCTATGATTAAATTGATCTAATAAGTGTATGGAGTGTAAAAAAATTAATTTTATTTATTTAATTCCAATTTAATATCCCAATCATCTAATGTTTATGAACTTACTCCACTTATGAACTGGTGATACTATAAAACCCTTCTCTTTATTTTAATTTAATACAAGATTTATTACCTAATATTATACTTAATACAAACTAGAAATTTTTAATCCTAGTTTCTTTGGGAATTATGTACATTACATAACAAATTAAAAAAGGAAATACATCGTCCTTTTTGAAAACATCTTTAACATGCTTATACATAAAACTGCATGGGGTAACCTGTGGACATACATCAAAAATTGGTGATCTATAAAGTCCTGTAAGGGAATAAACATGGAATAAAATGAAGAGAATAATAAATGCTAAACCGTAGGTGCATAAAAAGGAGTAAGAATCATAACCATGAACAATGAGACATGATATAGCATGATAATCATAAAAGGAAACGTGGAAAACACGGTAACTTGTTATAACACTAGCTCATAAACATTGGTCAAGGATAACTCCCAAGACATAATGTGGGAAAAAGTACCATAAAGGAATTAGGTTCACTCATTTTCCCAACATTATGTCTCGTGATAGTAAACATTACCCAATACATTGGGGATCTATATAATTCTGGGCACACCTGTCACATTCATTTCATTCTCATGCTTAAGTGTTCCACGTAGATAATAAAACATGGAATCATTTATAATAAAATTTTATTCCATGATAATGGAGTGTGGAAAAACACAGGTATGTACCATGTCAAAGAAGTATAGGTGTATAAAGGTGAACACCTTTGATAGGAAATGGGTATATTATTCACTTCACAATTGTTTTTGCATGGAAAATCATGGTGAAATTTGGGCAGTATCACAACATCCCATAAAAATTCATAAAATGGATTGATGATATAGAAAGGGGTTTATATTATTTTTTACATAAAATGGTCAGTAATATGGATATGGAAATACATATCCCAATAGTAGGAATTATAAATATAAGGCATAAGATAATAAAAAACATTAATAAAGGGGAGAATGAAATGATTCCATACTTGAGTGTGTGACTCCAAAAGATTGCAAGGAGCTTATTGTGAGATTGGTATAAACTTGGAAGGAATATAAACGGGGGATGTAAGCATAAGAGCTTGATCCAAATATATTTACTGAATATAAATGGGTTATTGAGTGGGTTTATATAGGAAATGAGTGGGGATTTACTTATTATTTTTCAAACTTAGGTATTGGACTCTATATAATATAATAAATAAAGCCACAAACCATACCATGGGATTTCCCATTGTTTCAAACAAGTGGGATTTGTTTTCATTATTTTATAAGTCTAAGGTCAGAACATAATAAAGTAATTCCCTTTATTATGTGGATTTGATTCATACTCTTAAAGAAATGATTTTAAAAAATTAAAATATATTAATGGTTTTGGAGGACTCCAAATGGATTAATTAAACTAATCATATAAACTAAAAATATCATTATTTTAAATATAAAAAGTATATATCATCTTAGATACATTTTATTGTATTTATTATATCTATTCTAGGACATTATGATTCCAAATTATGCAAAGTATATGTTTATGATATTTATTTTTTACCTGAAAAGTCAACTATCTAAGAAAATTATTAAAAATTTACTGTTAGTTATTTTTAATGTTCTGATTCCAAAAATAATATTAATTTTTTTAAATAATTTTTAAAATATGTGAATTTTTTTTAAAAATAAAATCCAATGTTATTAAGAAATTCTTGGTTGTTTTGACAATAACTATTTTCCAACACTTATGAAAATTACATTTGAATTCATAAAAATCATATGATCATTTATATTTAATAAAAATTATTTGATAATAATATTTTCTTAAAGTATTATTTATTTCAAAAATCCTTTAATTCATCAAAATAAATTCTTTAATTGAATTTGAATGTTTCCCAAAAATATTATTTGTGTTTTATGGTATCAAAATAAAAATCATTTATTAAGTAAAAATAATAGGATGAAAATATATTCATTATTCTTAAAACGATAATTTACATACTCGTATTTCTAGGGTCATGATACATATCCCATTAATACACTAAAAAATACCCTAATAGTAAGGTACACGACAATGATACTTTCATGGGGTGGTTCGAAGAACATGGTTTTTGTCGTGATCTCAATAGGATTGAAATTATCTCATAAATGGTTTCTCTCTTGATTATGTTGTTGGATATCAACTCAGTATTGTTAAATGGAAATCCCAATGATTACATCTCCCTCGTAAGCTCTGATAAACGGGCTTCATACGGTATGATTCTACTAATTGAGGCCATCACTTCCTTTGTCTGTATCAATTTAATTTGTTAAAACACTATATTTTTAATAATCATGTGATAACTTTTCAATGAATATGTTATCAACATTAAAGATTATTAGAGGTCATTTAAATCTGATAGGATATAATAAAACAATTGAAGATCATGTGTTTTCTATAACTATGTTATATAATATGAAATTTAATTAAATCATAAGGGGAATTTTTTTTATAACATTTCAGGTTGTTACAATAATCCACCCATAAGAAATTTCTCATTTGAAATCATGTTTTACCACATTAAAAAAGATGAGGGTAACTCCATTTCATCACCTCCTCTGGTTCCCATAGTTCTTCTTCAAACTTGTGGTTTGTCCAAAATATATGGACAAGGTGAATTTTATTATTATGTATAACCTTAATTCTATAATCTAAGATATTAACCGAAAGATACATATAGGAAATTTCATTCTCTAATGGTACCACCAATATATTCAATAAATATGAGGGGTTTAGTATGTACTTACTCTAGAGGGATACATGGAATTCATCATGTACTTGAGATAGATCAGTTGGGAGTGCATTCCAGTAGTCCACCACTCTAATGCGATCTAGGATCTCAAAGGGGACGATGTATCATAGACTAATATTTACATTCTTCCCAAATCTCATCAATTTATTCCATGGATATATGAAGAGGAATACCATTTCTCAAACATCAAACTCTAGGTCTCATCGATGAATGTATGTATAGGTCTTTTGTCGACACTGAGTGGCCTTGATGTGTTGATAAAAGGTCTTAACCATTTACACCATTTCCCCAACCATTTCAGGACCATGAATTTTTCATTCCCTTAAATTTTCCCATCATGAAGGTGTTTTTCACCTCTACTGATAAAGGGCCTCATATGAAGATATTTAGATGCTTGATTGTAAACATTTGTTGTTAGAGAACTCTTCCAAAGGAAGATTTTTCACGTCATGAGTGGTTGGAAAAGGTAGATCTTTGTGCATCATCCAAAAACTCCTTCTTTAACTTAGTATTTTATGGTTTACATTACCATAAAAAAATATTACATCTCCTTCTCTATTAACATTAAATTCTGAGGATTTCTATTTTCTTATAGTTTCTATTTTCTAAAATTTTACACTTTATTTTGAATTCCCACATCATTTATCTAATAATACTTTATATATTCCAAAATAGATGGTTTAGTAATCATTTATGAAAGGATTGATCATATTCTTTACTTTTTGATTCCTATATCCATCCTCTTCAAGTCTAAGAAGATTATATCCCTCTCGGTTTTTATAAATGATAGAATTTCTGGATCCTTTCTACTTAGAGGATATTCCACATTATTTTCCTTACAATTATAATAGTGTATTGAGATTTCAAAGTCCTTGATCAGATCTAACCATAGTTACTGGAGCATATTTAGCTCTTTCGGGGAGAATATATACTTCCATATTTTGTGATCTGTATATATCTCAAACTTATCCACAAAGAGAAAATTTCACCATATTTTCAATGTAAAGAACACTAAAACCAACTCCATATCATGTTTTGGGTAAATCTATTCTTGGAATTTCATCTTTCTTGAATCATAGGTTAGGACTTTGTCATTCGGCATTAACATATAACCAAATCCCTTCTTCATAGCATCACTAAATACCATGAAAATCTCTTTACTTATGGGTATTGTTAGAAAAGGCTAAATGATAAGCCTCCTTTTTAAATTACATAAATCTCTCTTCAAATTCATCCTTCCAAGAAAACATGAATCCCTTTTGAGACTACATTGTAAGAGGATCTGAAAATAATGAGAACATTCTCACAAATCAACGATAGTACCCAGATAATCCATTAAACTATAGATATCTGTAAAAAATGTTAGACTTCTCCATCCATCCATTGACTCTATTTTAAGGGTCCATAGATATCCCATTTATTGTGATGATATTCCCTAGGAATGAGACATCCTTCAATCAGAACTCAAATTTTTTAAACTTGTCATAAAGATTCTCCTTTCATATGGTCTTTATCACAGTGCTCTGATGCTCCTCATTGTCCTCCTTAGTATTAGATAATATTTTAATGTCATCTATAAATACTACTGAAAATTTGTTGAGGTAATCTATAAAGACTCTATTCATCATGTTCATGAAGATTTATAGAGAATTAGAAAGTCTGAATGGAATTACTAGGAAATTATGGTACCCATGCCTTTAATAAAAAATCAATATTGGGAATATCCTCCTTCACCACCCTTACTTGATAATATCCCAACTACAGATCCACCTCATAGAAGCATTGTTCTCCATGTAGCTGATCAAACAAGTCATCAATCTATAGTACAAGATACTTTTTCTTTATTGTAATCTTGTTGACCTCACGATAACTGATGAAATGGTGAATTGACCCATCCTTCTTCTTGATGAAGAGCACTGGTGCCCCACATAGTGATGAATCTGGGTGTATGAACCATTTATCTAGATCCTCCTTTAGTTGTTTCCTCAAAGTCTAAAGTTCAACAGTAGCCATTCTATATGGATTCTTTGATAATTGTTACATGTTATGTGTAAGGTCAATTGAAAATTCAACCTCTTAGCAAGAAGGAAGACCGGGAAATTCCATGGGAAACACATAAACATATTCCGTCACTATAGGCATGAAATAGAGGACAATTATTATTTTTAGATGCAGTCATTTGTGCTAGATATATATATTTTTGAAAAGGTTGGGGCCGAAGCCTCATTTTTATTATTAAATAAAAGCAAAGTCCTCTTTTGACTGGGTAGAGGGAGACCCATTACATATCCCAAAGTCCCAGTGGTCATGTAGCCCATAAAATGGCCCGTAGGGCCAGATTTTTTTCCCAAGGCCCATTATGAGAATATTACTTCTACAGTACCCGTCTGCTACAACCTCGCCACTAATACAGTGTCTGCCACCAATCCAGTGCCTGTCGTGCTACAGTGCCTCAACTACTACAGTACCACTACATTCTAAACCCAATGGGGTTTGAACCCCCATTTGAGAAATATATTCTTTTTCATAGGGCAATAATATCCATGAATGAGATGTTCGTGCTAAAGAATATTCATCATCCTCCTTGCACTAGTATATAATTAGGATTCGATTCGCAATGCAAAGAGAGATTTACTTCTTATAGAAATTTATGATGTCTCTATATAAGGAAAGACAATCTATACTCATAATTGCATAAAATTCCAGCAAATTGAGTATAATAAGGTTTTATGGGAAGTTCAACCAATAAATTGTGACAGGGGATGAGTTATATACTCGAGATACAATAATTTCCCCATTTTCCGTTTTCATAGATAATTCGACTTATGTTATTTGTGGTGGTTTTTTAATAGTTCTACTAGTCTTTCAAGAAATGAAGGAATTTATATAACTATAATAAAAATTTACATTATCCATCCTTGAATTAATAACTAGTGTACCTATCGATGCTTTATTATTAGGATCCACCTCAGCGGTTGTGATGGAAAAGGCTCTCCCTTCTTACCTTGGAGGTTATTGGTTATCTCCAAAAACCCTTAGCTTAGCACATTGATTTGAAATGTTCCATGGTTATTTATAGTTTATTTAATGAAAATTTAACAAAGTTTTAACTGTATAATTCCTTTCCTATATTACATTAGTGGTTTTATCATATCATATTTCACTAGATAGTTGTCTTTCCTTCCCCCTTAGGCAATTTTTGGGGTGCTTCTTTCCACACCTTTGGCAAGTGGGATGTTGTAATTTTATAAAACCATTATATTCCTCTATCTGAAATCTAGAATTAAAGTCCAATTTCTCATTCTTATTCCCATAATACCCTTGATATTCACAAATATTCATTTTAAGTTTGAGGTAACATCAGAAAATTTCCTCATAGCTATCAAAGTCTCAGATCAATAGAGATTTTTGTAGACTAGGTTTTACCTCACCAAAGAAGTGGTCAACCTTTTATTTGGGGGCAATGACAAAGCCAAAGACATATCGTGTAAGTCATTTGATGTTTTACCTGTAAACACTGATATATTTTTCATATTTTTTCTTGAACGAAAGGAAATCCCATTCCATTTTAAATCAGAGAGTGTAGAGAATATTTTTTTAGAATTCCATTCACCCAATTGATTAGATATCTTCCTTAGGCTTTATATTATTGATCGATAACCCCCATAGATTAGATTATCCCCTATAAAATAAATATCCAAAAGAACTATCTCTTGTTCGGATTATTTTTGGATGGAAAATATATTCTCAATGGAGTTGATCCATTGTTATATGATTAAGGAATCAAATGATCCATTAAATTTCTGTGTCCTTTGTCACATGGAGGAATCAATTAAATATTGTTACTTCTTGGGGGGGATACTCATCATGATCTTGGATTATTTCTTGAACCTAATTCATTTGAGAGAGTATCATAACAAATGTCGTGATTCTTTCTCCCATCGGGTTGGGCATCTTGTTGGGGTAGGGATCACATTTCCCCTCTCATTGATTTTTTACTCAATTCCAATTATTTAAATCTATTGGGTAGAATAATGGAAAAATTAGTGATGATTATTTTAAAACTATTGAATACATTAATGATAATCCGATGAAATTAAAGGGATAAGTTCTAAATTTCATTTTATTCTTAGCTTATAAATTTTTAGTCTTCAATCTATGTTATCCATGAACTATTTTATAACACATATTCTTAAAGGTATTTTTTATTCCCATAATAATAGTTCATAATGAGTTTATGAATTAAGAAATGTATATCCCTAAGAGTGTTAAACTAGGTTTTCAGTAAGTCCCATTATCATGTACTAGGTTACGCTGAGTTAAGCATGACACACCTTGTCAGAGTTGTTACCCCTAGGTACATTTGTGAAAGAACCCCATCAACTTGTAGTATCGAGAAAGAGATTTATTATAATTATAAACCATTTAATATAAACTTACCATAATTTTGGGATGTTTTATTATACTTATTATTATCCCTAATCCTTTTACTAGAGTTTTATAATCATAATCCAAAAAATAAATAACATTTTTCTTTCATACTTACTATAACAACCTTGCTCTTTACTACACATTAATACATGATTTGTTACATAATATTACACTTAATATAACCTATAATATTGATGATTCCAAGCATATTTGGGAATTTTGTACATTACATAAATGATTAAAACAAGAAAAATATTATCTTAATTGAAAACTTCATTAACATTCTCATACTTAAAACTACATGAGATAACCATGGGACGTATATAAGCAATGGGTGAGCTATAAAGAACAGTAAGGGAATAAGCATGGAGTAAAATGAAGATAATAAAACATGTTAAACAATAGTATTATAAAAATGAGCAATAATCATAAACATGAACAAAGAGACATGAAATAAAAAGATAATAATAAATGAAATATGGAAAATGTGGAAACAACATAAAAAATGCATAAAAACATAGGTTGAGGGAAACTGCAAAAAAAATCATGATGAAAAAATCCCCCAAAAGGAATAAAGTTAACTACCTTTCTGAAAATGATGTTTATTAATACTAAAAATTAACCAATGCATTGGATTGTTATATAATTTGAGGCACACCCATCACATTCATTTCATTCTCATGTATAACTGTGCCACATAGATCATAAAAATTGGAATAATTTATCATCATATTTTGTTCCACGATCATGGAGTGTGTAATAAATACATATATGTACCATGGGTAATATTTATATGTTTATAAAGGTGAACACCCATGGTAGGAAATGGGTATGGCATTCACTTTACATTTTTTTGGCATGGAAAAATCCCTATGAAATTTCTGTAGCGTAACATCATCACAAAAAAATTCATAAAATAGGTTGTTGAGAGGTAAATGGGTATAACATAAAATTTAAATGAAATTGGAAATAATAGAAAAATGTAACTACATATCACATCATTAGAAGTTTAAAATAGAAGGCATAATATAATAGTGAAACATGAATAAATGAGAGAAGGAAAGGATCCCTTACTTGTGTGTGTGACTCCAAATGATCGGAAGGAGCTTCATGAGAGCTTGGGGGAACCCTAAGAAGGCTCTATATTGGGGAGTTAAAAGTGAGGACATGCTACAAGTAATTTTAGTGAGGATAAATAAGAGTTTGTTTGTGTTTATATAGGAAATGAGTGGGGATTTATTTATTATTTTGGAAAAATAACTTTTGGACTCTATAAAATAAAACTACCAAAACAAAAACCATCCAATGGTTTCTTCTAAATAAGATTGATTTTCATATTTTATAAGTACAAGAGAAAAAATTAATAAAATAATTCCCATTCTTATGTGGAGTAGAGTTATACTCTTAAAGAAACTATTTTAATAACTTAAAATAAATTAATGGTATTGGAGGACACATAATGGTATTTTAAAATTAATTAAATAAACATAAAAAATAATTATTTTAAAAAAAAATATTTGGTCCTGGATATATTTTATAGTATTTATTACATCACTTTTTCTCCACTGTGATGTCATAATAGACAGTATATTTATAGGATATTTAATTTTACCCAAAAATTTGAATGTCTCTGATAATTATGAGAAATTCAGCACTGGATAATTTTTATGTTATGATTCTGAAAATAATATTCATTTTATCTAAACAATTTGTTAAATATTTCCATTTTCACTTTTAAAATAAAATTGTCATTTATTAATAAATTTCTAGGTTTTTTTAACAATAATTATTTTCAAACATTTATAAAAATTACATTATGCTTCTTAAAAATTATATTCCAATTATATTTAATAAAAATTATAAAATAATATTAATTTTAAAATCTATTAGTTCATCCAAAAAAATTTATTAATTGAATTTGAATATTACCCAGAAATACTATTTGTGTTTTATTGTATCCAAATAAAAATCATTTGTAAAGTAACAATAATAGGATGAAAATATATTCATTATTCTGTAAAAAATAATATAAATAACCGTATTTCTACTTTCATAAAACATATCCATTCAATACACTAGTAAATCCCCTAAGAGTAAGTTGTGTTATGGTAAGACGTTTATGAGGTGGTTAGGTGTACATGGCTTTGGTTGTGATCAATATGAGCTTAAAATTCTGTCATAAATGGTTTCCCTTGTGCTTAAGTTGATGTATCACATCCTTGGATTGTTCAATGTATATTAATGAATATATCTCCCTTAGAAGCTTTGATAAATGGGATTTATAAGGTACGATATAACTAGTTGAGACCAACAATTTTTTTGCCTATTTGAATTGGATTTTTTAAAACTCAATATCTATACAAATCATGTGATCAATGTTCAATGAATATTTTATCAATGGTAAATATGCTTAAAGGTCATTTAAATATGAATAGATATAATAAAACCATATATGTTCTGGTATTTTATATAACTATATTACATAATAAGAAATTTAATTAAATAATAAGGGTAATTTTATTTATAATAGTTCGGGTCATTATTGATATGGTCTAAAATGGATCTTCAGGATTATTTTTCATTTCTGAATTCCTAGTACCCCCATGTGAGTTGTGATCCTCCCTCATTGTAACACCCCGACCCCAGCTACCCAGAGTCGGTGCATTACTTCGTAACATTGGAATGATCACAAAAGATCAAATCTCGAAAGACCGATTGGTTTAGTAGCCTTGGAAACACTAGATATATTCATAAGTTTTACATTACATCATAAAATGAAAAACTACTACAACAACATAATTTCTCCACAGTCCACACTATTATCCCCTCATAATATCCCTGCAGGTCATTCATAATTTACTTCTTCACTTCCTGGGAAAAATAAAACATAGAAAAGGGGTGAGCTCAAATGCCCAGTAAGGATAACAATATAGCGGAAACTTTCATAAATAATAATAAACATTTAAGGAAATGTATAACTAAAACAAAAGCCTTTTAAACTTGAACATCAACATAATATGGCAAAATTAAAATGAAATAATTCCATTTACTCATTCACATGGATATTCTACTAATCGAATAATCACATGCAAAATCACTAACCACTTTGATAATGTTGGAATGCATAATGTCAGACTATCATAACCACATAGCCAAGGCCTCGTGCCAAGACTACAAATAAGATTTTGTCAAGGCCTTGTGCCAAGACACTAGTTTGTCTCATGAGACCTACCGATGCATCGAGGAGCTATAGCGGGCTCCACCCGTCACATATTAAGTCCAATGCATTCCCATATGAAACGGTTTAAACATAACATAAACATTCGTATTAAAACTAGCATACGAAATGTCAATAATTTCACCATAAACTATGAATGGTATAAAATAGCACATCCACAGTCAAACATATCACAAAACCTTCAATACAATATAGAAGTTTTGTATTATAATAAATCAACATCAAATAAGCGTAAAATCCATCAAAGGATGTTGACATAGATGAAATCAAAACACTTTTTAGAGAAATATCTCTTTCTATTTTTGAAATCATTTAAGAGACATATAAAACAAAACATTTTCTTGAAAATATTCTTATAATCTTGTAAGGAAAGCTTTGAAGATTTTATAACGGGGGAAAATAACCGCACCCGCCGTATAAGTTAAAAAAATATTCTTACCTCAATTATGTCGAAAAGGTTAAAAAGGACCTTGTTTTGAAAACGACGGAAAGATTCCTCTTATAAAATGTCAAAAAGGGTATAAATGACTTTAACCCATATTCTTGTAAATAATAAAAATGTTTTGAAAAACATTTTGAAGAAACATGGATGTGGATAATAACGAGGTCCTAGTAGATAATTATGTATAAACAACCTTGGATAATGAAGAGGTTGTGAAGTAAACCCTTACCTTGAACTTTTCCTTGGTTGGGGTAGGTTAACCTCCTGTATAATGGTGAAATAATTGTTATTAAATTATACAACAATCATATACATTCATATGATATCATATATGATCTTTTAACATTGCTTTGTTAACAATATCTTAGATTTATCGTTGTTTTGGGTGTTAACTTACTCGTTTTCTTATATGTTTTGTTATATAAGTCATGTTTTTCATGGATAGGTTGTATCTTATTCATATCCAGAATGATATCATGTCCTTAAAAATTATTTTTAAATCATCAAATGATAATTATACTTGAATGGATACGACAGAGAATGAATCTCATCGCGTTCGTGGAGACGGTAGTCCGTACGTACGCACGAGTGACAATATCATTATTTTGATATTAAAATAATATATAATTGGATAGTATATCATATATACAGAATCATTATAATGTTATATTTATTATTTACATGAATTACATATCATTATTATACCCATCTAAATAATAATATATTGAATAACAATTACACCACGACGTGGAGACGGTAAGCCGTACGTACGCACGTATGGTGACATGTCATTCAAATGATGGCTAGAATACTGAATATGGTTGTTCCATATTTATAATAACATCACAGTATATAGAAGATACTGGAGTTATAATTTTAGAATTGAAATAATAAACAAAGAGGGAGTGGAAGAAGAAAGAAACATGAAAGAGGGTGATGAAAATGTTACCTCTTCTTCGGGTTCTTCCTTTTGATTTGATCAAAAGGACTCCATAGGATGGCTTTCTGACTAAAGTAAAGCTTCTAGGATGAAGGGAAAGAAGTTGGGAGAGTATTTAGGCAGAGGTTGGCCGAACCAAAAGGCTTGAAAGTGTGAATAAGGTGGTAGAGGTGGGGGCCTTTTATAAGAGGAGAGGAGGGGCTCTTTTGGAAAGATTGAAATGTTACATTATTATACCATGATTTTCGGATTATAAAGGTCCCACACTTATATAATTCGTGGATACGGTGATAAGGGTTCTAAATCTCTTCATCCAATAGGCTTTGGACAAGTGTATGCCTTGGATTTTGCATTATCTTCTCATTTTATTTAAATCGTTAAATAATGAGGCCATCGCCGCATCATAATTATGTCATAAATAATTTAATTTATTTAATATCTAAAAATTATAAATAAAATACTATGATGTAGGAAATCTTTTTAGCTTTCTAATGAATATTTATAATCAAAATTTTGACTTGTTTAACCCCATTTAAAAACTGTTTTAGTAAGACAACTCATGTTTGTGTCAATTTAATTTTAACATTAAATAAATATATATTAATGTCATTTTCCAACTAAAGTGGCTCCATGGGGTCCCCAAGTTGACCCATGGGTTGTCTTGGTCTGCCATGACTCATCCAATAGGATTAGGACAAGTATCATGCTCATATCATATTATTAAAACATTATTTGTACCTTAAACTACACTAATTACCTCTAATCGCGATTAAGAACTTAAAAGTTACTATTCACCAAAAATTTATTTTAATCTCATTGAACCACATTTTACTTCTTAATGACAACCATGTATGTCAGATTTTTGAAAATCAAATCACAGAAGTGGTAATATTTCATTTAAATGAAAAATCAGTTATTTAACTACCACTTAGTGGTTTCACTATTCATCAAAAATTGAAGTTTTTCAGAACAAAGCCAAAATTTCACCCTAAGCTATAATTGATATTCTGAATTCAAAAATGATGTCTATTTTAAAAAATTCCAAACATATAAGTTTCATTAATGAATTTTATAATTAATTCCCGCTGTTACAAAAAATGGCGTGTTTTTAAGAAACAATTCATATCAAAAGATTGGCAATTGTTTATGTCCGATTTCAATGTTAAATTAATTCTAATGACCACCATTGGATAAAATGGTAAAAATATATTCTAATTATACTTTAAAACCACTAAATAGTATAATTTTGCACTATAAATTATTTTTATTTAAAAAGTTTTTTTTAAGTATTTTTCACTATTCATAAAAAATTCGAAGTTCTCAGAAAATACCAAAAGTTCAACATAGGCTAATTTTGATATTCCAAATCCAAAGATGAAGTCTATTTTGATAAATAAAATTTATAAAATTTCAAAAAGTAGGTATTACTATTCACAACGGCTAGTTTAATTAGTTGTGGTGTGTGTTAGAGCTCGAGGTTGCGTACAACACACGCTATTGCATTATTCGAAGGGAAACGTACCGTGAAAGCTTGGGGTGTTACATTCTCCCCTCCTTCAAATAATTGCGTCCTCGCAATTTCTAGGGTATAAAAAGACTCGGGTGGTTCTTCATCATAAGTTCCTCAGGTTCCCACGTTGCCTCTTCCATTTTATGATTTCTCCACAAAACCTTTACCAGACGAGTCGTCCGGTTTCTCAGCACCTGCTCCCTCACATCAAGAATCCTGACGGGCTCTTCACAATAGGAAAGATCGGGTTCCAGTTATAATTCCTCATAGGTGAGTACATGCGTTGGGTCAGGCATGTATTTCCTCAACAGAGATATGTGGAAAACATCGTGAACTTTGGAGAGATTTGGCGGCATCACCAAACGATAAGCTACAGCCCCAATACGATCTAGAATTTCGAAAGGTCCGATGTACCTGGGACTCAACTTACCCTTCTTACCAAAACGTATAACTCCCTTCCATGGAGATACCTTTAGGAAAACATGATCTCCCACCTGAAATTCCAAAACCTTTCTTCTGTTATCGGCATAGCTCTTCTGCCTACTTTGAGCTGATTTGATGTGGTTTTGGATTACCTTCACCTTTTCCATTGTTTCTTCCACCAGTTCTGGTCCCACATGTTTTCTTTCACCAACGTCATCCCAACAGGTTGGTGTACGACATCTATTTCCGTATAACGCTTCATAAGGTGCCATCTGAATTCTTGAATGGAAGCTATTGTTATAGGAAAATTCTACCAGTGGTAAGTATTGATCCCACATACCCTGAAAGTCAAGAGAGAATGATCTCAACATGTCTTCTAAGGTTTGAATAGTCCGTTCTGATTGTCCATCTGTTTGAGGGTGATAGGCAGTGCTCAAACAAAGTTCAGTATCCAATGCCTTTTGAAGACTTTTCCAGAATCTTGAAGTAAAACGAGGATCACGATCAGAAACAATCGATAGGGGTACTCCATGAAGTCTTACAACTTCATTAATATATAATCTTTCTAGACGTTCAAGTGGTAGATCCTTCCGTATAGCCAGAAAATGTGCTGACATAGTAAGAAGATCAACAATGACCCATATTGCATCATTCCTTCTAGAAGTCTTTGGTTGTCCCATGACAAAGTCCATCGTAATATTATCCCATTTCTACTCAGGTATGGGAAGAGGTTGCAATACTCCACCAGGATGTTGCCTTCCAGCTTTCAGTTGTTGACAAACCATACACCTCGACACAAAATCAGAAATCTCCCTCTTCATATTGTCCCACCAAAAATGTTCTTTCAAATCTCTATACATTTTGGTGCTCCCAGGGTGTATAGAGAAATTGGAACTATGAGCATCATCCAGCAATTCCCTTTTTAGATCAGTTATATCGGGGACACAAAGTCTCTTCCTGAATTTCAAAATTCCATCCTTATACACAAAGACCCTCAATCTTCCATCATTCACATCTTTAATCTTCTTCTGAAATTCTTCATCATTGGTCTGAGAACTCTTAATCCTTTCTAGTAATGATGGTTTGGCAACCATTTGAAAAAGCATTTATGTTTCATCTTCCCTAGTTATTCCCATGTCCATCTTCACTATACCCAAGAAAATTGGATCCCTTTCAATTCTCATCACATTCAAAACTCCATGGTCTTTTATACTCAAAGCATCTGCCACCTTGTTTGCCTTCCCCGGGTGGTAATGTATCATGCAATCATAATCCTTGAGTAGTTCAAGCCATCGCCTTTGCCTCATGTTGAGTTCTTTTTGTGTGAAAATATACTTCAAACTCTTGTGATCAGTATAAATCTCACATTTTTCACCATAGAGGTAATGTCTCCATATCTTTAAAGCAAAGATCACAGCTGCTAACTCAAGATCATGAGTAGGACAGTTTTGCTCATGAATTTTTAGCTGTCGTGATGCATAGGCAATGACCTTATCATACTGCATAAGGACACAACCAAGTCCATTCTTCGATGCATCACTATAAATAACAAACCCATCATTCCCCGATGGTAGAGTCAATACAGGGGCATTGACTAATCTTCTCTTTAGTTCTTCAAAACATTCTTCACACACTTTTGTCTAGACAAATTTAATCCCTTTACGTGTGAGCTTTGTCAATGGGTTATCCAATCTGGCAAAATTCTGGACGAAACGTCGATAATAACCTGCTAAACCAATAAAACTGCATACCTCAGTTATACTTGTCGGTGCTGGCCATTCTTGGATTGCCTTGGTTTTAGAAGGATCAACGGAAATTCCATCCTTAGAGACAATATGGCCAAGAAAAGAAATCTCATGAAGCCATAATTCACACTTGCTAAATTTCCCATATAATTCATGTCTTCTAAGAGTCTTCAAGATAATGCGTAAGTGATTTTCATGATCTTCGTGGCTTTTGGAGTATACCAAGATATCATCAATAAATACCACTACAACGTCATCAAGATATTCCTTGAAAACTCTATTCATTAGATCCATGAAAACAGAGGGTACATTAGTCAATCCAAAAGGCATTACTGTAAACTCGTAATGCCCGTACCTTGTTCGAAATGCTGTCTTTGGAACGTATTCCTTATTCACACACAACTGATGGTATCCAGACCGAAGGTCAATCTTTGAAAAGTATTGAGCTCCATGCAGTTGGTCAAACAAATCATCAATGCGAGGTAGGGGATACTTGTTCTTTATTGTTATAGCATTGATCTCCCTATAGTCAATGCACAACCTCATAGATCCATCATTCTTCTTAACAAAAAGAACAGGGGATCCCCAAGGAGAAACACTAGGGCAAATAAATCCCTTATTACTCAATTCCTCTAGTTGTTTATTTAGTTCAACTAATTCCACAGTGGCCATTCTATAAGGGGTCTTCGATATGGGCCTTGATCCAGGAATTAAATCAATGGAAAACTCAACTTCTCGTTCTGGAGGATGTCCAGGTAAATCTTCCGGAAACACATCAACATATTCTCTCACAATAGGTACATCCTCTATTTGAATATTCCTTTCCTCACCCTCAGTAATTTCCTTCTCTTCCTCCCCAATAATTGAATTTAGTTGAGCAACTGGGGGTGGATCTAGATAAGAATTATGTGGCGAAGATTCGGCTCTAAAGATAAGGTGTTCCTTATCATCATCATCAAGAATCGTAACCTCTTTCATCTTACAATAAATTTTTGCATCATGGTCCGAAAGCCAATCCATACTGAGGATTATATCAAATTCAATCATGGGTATGACGATGAGATCAGCAGGTAAAGAACATTTAGGTGCTCTAATGGGAACTAATCGACAAAACTTTGTTGCAATAATACTTCCCTTAAGGGTTTTGACCGACAACTCCCTTGTTAAATCAAATTGGAAATATCTAATTTTCTTAGCAAACTGGGAAGATATGAAACAATGCGATGATCCAGAATCAAATAATGCATTTGCTAATCTTGAGGAAACCATTAAATTACCTGCCACCACGTCTTTCGGAGCTTCTACCTCAGCAGTAGTGATAGCATAAGCCTGGCCTTGATCCCTTGGCCTTTTCTGAGGTAAGTTCTCCTGACGCTTAGGAAATTCATTTGCATAATGCCCCATCTCCCTACAATTGTAGCACCGAACGTTGGTAGCTTCCTTCTTCCCCTTGCAATCATGAGCTTGGTGGCCTTTTTCACCACACTTGTAACAGACTCCCATTCCCTTCAAGCAAGTACCAGGATGTTTCTTCCCACATTTACCACAAGATGGATATTCAACCTTTCCCTTCTTCCCTTTATTTCCATTCCCAGATTGATCAGCAGGTCTCTTCTTCTCTTGCTTTGCTTTAAAGTCATAAGACTTAGAGAATTCCTTTTCCGTCTTGATAGCGCACGAGATAATACCTTCGTATGAAGAGAAGGTTTGTGATAATAATGCTCGATGGAGGAATGGTTTCAACCCATCAAAGAAACGATCAGTCTTACTTCTTGGGTTACGTATGTAATCTGCAGCATACCTTGCTAACCTTGTAAAGTTAGCCTCATACTTTGTGGCATTCTCATCCTCCTTCTGCCTCAGACTCAGAAATTGCCTTTCCATATCCGTTCGATGGTCTCGAGGAAATTATTTTTCTAAGAACAGCTCTTTGAACTCCTGCCATTCCATGTTTGTTAATTCATCATCTTCCTTTGTGTTTTGAATTAGTGACCACCATTGATCGGCATCTCCAGTGAGGCGGTAAACTTCCATGATAACTTTTTCCCTTTCACTGCTGCCCAAAGCCTGAAATATTTTCTCTAGGGAATTTATCCATTGCTCCGCTACTAAGGGATTTGTACTCCCATTGAACGTTGGTGGTTTTTGCCTCATGAATCGATCTAACATTGATCCTCCTCGCTGTTGATCAGGGTGCTCCATACGGGTAACGTTATTATTCATAACCTGAGTAAGTTGTCCCAGTATGGTGATTAGCTGATCGGCACCAGTTGCATCACCAGCCCCACTATAATTATCTTGAGCAGGGGGGCAATACCTACATGGAGTGCGTGCATTGATACGGTTTCCATTTCTTCAACTAGGTGCCATTTCTAAGCAATGGCATAAACTAGATCAGTTTATGAATCAAAATACATAATCCCATACTTGTAAAATACTTAACATAAATTGAACTATTTATGGATATAATCCATAATCATAAAAATGTTTTCTTTGAGGAAGTATATACTCATAAACCCTTCATAATGATTTGTAGAGAAAATGAGAGTTATCCTAAGCATATCCCCCAGGAGTGTCGTAACCAAGAGTGCAGCAAGGCCCGTTGTCGTGCACCAGTTCCCGTTCGAGTCTAGCTCAAAGCGGTGTTTTCGGGTTTTACCCCTAGGAACATCTGTGCCAGAGCCGCCTCTACCTGCTCGTATCCAGAAAGGGATGTATTGCTCGGAAAACTCACAAAATCTCTACAATACCAAAATTCTAGGAAGTTCTTCTATACTAATCCTCAATGTTCATCTTAGGTCTATGTGCTCTAATCAGAGTTTATCTAAATCTAGCTTCCAAGGTTTGTACTAAACTTCCTCTGATACGAACTGTAACACCCTGACCCCAGCTACCCAGAGTCGGTGCATTACTTCGTAACATTGGCATGATCACAAAAGATCAAATCTCGAAAGACCGATTGGTTTAGTAGCCTTGGAAACACTAGATATATTAATAAGTTTTACATTACATCATAAAATGAAAAAATACTATAACAACATAATGTCTCCACAGTCCACACTATTATCCCCTCATAATATCCCTGCAGGTCATTCATAATTTACTTCTTCACTTCCTGGGAAAAATAAAACATAGAAAAGGGGTGAGCTCAAATGCCCAGTAAGGATAACAATATAGCGGAAACTTTTATAAATAATAATAAACATTTAAGGCAATGTATAACTAAAACAAAATCCTTTTAAACTTGAACATCAACATAATATGGAAAAAGTAAAATGAAATAATTCCATTTACTCATTCACATGGATATTCTACTAATCGAATAATCACATGCAAAATCACTAACCACTTTCATAATGTTGGAATGCATAATGCCAGACTATCATAACCACATAGCCAAGGCCTCGTGCCAAGAGTACAAATAAGATTTTGTCAAGGCCTTGTGCCAAGACACTCGTTTGTCTCATGAGACCTACTAATGCATCGAGGAGCTATAGCGGGCTCCACCCGTCACATATTAAGTCCAATGCATTCCCATATGAAACAGTTTAAACATAACATAAACATTCGTATTAAAACTATCATACGAAATGTCAATAATTTCACCATAAACTATGAATGGTATAAAATAGCACATCCACATTCAAACATATCACAAAACCTTCAATACAATATAGAAGTTTTGTATTATAATAAATCAACTTCAAATAAGCGTAAAATCCATCAAAGGATGTTGACATAGATGAAATCAAAACACTTTTTAGAGAAATATCTCTTTCTATTTTTGAAATCATTTAAGAGACATATAAAACAAAACATTTTCTTGAAAATATTTTTATAAGCTTGTAAGGAAAGCTTTGAAGATTTTATAACGGGGGAAAATAACCGCACCCGCCGTATAAGTTAAAAAAACATTCTTACCTCAATTCTGTCGAAAAGGTTAAAAAGGACCTTGTTTTGAAAACGACGGAAATATTCCTCTTATAAAAAGTCAAAAAGGGTATAAATGACTTTAACACATATTCTTGTAAATAATAAAAATGTTTTGAAATACATTTTGAAGAAACATGGATGTGGATAATAACGAGGTCCCAGTAGATAATTATGTATAAACAACCTTGGATAATGAAGAGGTTGTGAAGTAAACCCTTACCTTGTACTTTTCCTTGGTTGGGGTAGGTTAACCTCCTGTATAATGGTGAAATAATTGTTATTAAAATATACAAGAATATTATAAATTCATATGATATCATATATGATCTTTTAACATTTCTTTGTTAACAATATCTTAGATTTATCGTTGTTTTGGGTGTTAACTTACTCGTTTTCTTATATGTTTTGTTACGTAAGTCATGTTTTTCATGGATAGGTTTTATCTTATTCATATCCAGAATGATATAATTTCCTTAAACATTATTTTTAAATCATCAAATGATAATTATACTTGAATGGATACGACGGAGAATGAATCTCATCGCGTTCGTGGAGACGGTAGTCCGTACGTACGCACGAGCGACAATATCATTATTTTGATATTAAAATAATATATAATTGGATAGTATATCATATATACAGAATCATTATCATCTTATATTTATTATTTACATGAATTACATATCATTATTATACCCATCTAAATAATATTATATTGAATAACAATTACACCACGGCGTGGAGACGGTAAGCCGTACGTACGCACGTATGGTGACATGTCATTCACATGATGGGTAGAATACTGAATATTGTTGTTCCATATTTATAATAACATCACAGTATATAGAAGATACTGGAGTTATAATTTTAGAATTTAAATAATAAACAAAGAGGGAGTGGAAGAAGAAAGAAACATGAAAGAGCGTGATGAAAATGTTACCTCTTCTTCGAGTTCTTCCTTTTGATTTGATCAAAAGGACTCCTTAGGATGGCTTTATGACTATAGTAAAGCTTCTAGGATGAAGGGATAGAAGTTGGGAGAGTATTTGGGCAGAGTTTGGCCAAACCAAAAGGCTTTAAAGTGTGAATAAGGTGGTAGAGGTGGGGGCCTTTTATAAGAGGAGAGGAGGGGCTCTTTTGGAAAGATTGAAATGTTACATTATTATACCATGCTTTTCGGATTCTAAAGGTCCCACACTTATATAATTCGTGGATAAGGTGATAAGTGTTCTAAATATCTTCATCCAATAGGCTTTGGACAAGTGTAAT
Organism: Viscum album; assembly: GCA_963277665.1. Classification (NCBI taxonomy): domain Eukaryota; kingdom Viridiplantae; phylum Streptophyta; class Magnoliopsida; order Santalales; family Viscaceae; genus Viscum; species Viscum album. Next base: position 446,705,065 of record OY728131.1, read on the forward strand.
CCTTGGATTTTGCATTATCTTCTCATTTTATTTAAATCGTTAAATAATGAGGTCATCGCCGCATCATAATGATGACATAAATAATTAAATTTATTTAATTTCTAAAAATTATAAAAAAAATACTATGATGTAGGAAATCTTTCTAGATTTCTAATGAATATTTATAATCAAAATTTGGACTTGTTTAACCCCACTTAAAAACTGTTTTAGTTAGACAACTCATGTTTGTGTCAATTTAATTTTAACATTAAATAAATATATATTAATGTCATTTTCCAACTAAAGTGGCTCCATGGGGTCCCCAAGTTGACCCATGGGTTGTCTTGGTCGGCCATGAATCATCCAATAGTAGTAGGACAAGTGTCATGCTCATATCATATTATTAAAACATTATTTGTACCTTAAACTACACTAATTACCTCTAATCGTGATTAAGAACTTAAAAGTTACTATTCACCAAAAATTTATTTTAATCTCATTGAACCACATTTTACTTCTTAATGACAACCATGTATGTCGGATTTTTGAAAATCAAATCTCAGATGTGGTAATATTTCATTTAAATGAAAAATCAGTTATTTAACTACCACTTAGTGGTTTCACTATTCATCAAAAATTGAAGTTTTTCAGAACAAAGCCAAAATTTCACCCTAAGCTATAATTGATATTCCGAATTCAAAAATGATGTCTATTTTACAAAATTCCAAACATATAAGTTGCATTAATTAATTTTATAATTAATTCCCACTATTACAAAAAATGGCGTGTTTGTAAGAAACAATTTATATCAAAAGATTGGCAATTGTTTATGTCCGATTTCAATGTTAAATTAATTCTAATGACCACCATTGGATAAAATGGTAAAAATATTTTCTAATTATACTTTAAAACCCCTAAATAGTATAATTTTTCACTATAAATTATTTTTATTTAAAAAGTTGTTTTTAAGTATTTTTCACTATTCATAAAAAATTCGAAGTTCTCAAAAAAATACCAAAAATTCAACATAGGCTAATTTCGATATTCCGAATCCAAAGATGAAGTCTATTTTGATAAATAAAATTTATAAAATTTCAAAAAGTAGGTATTACTATTCACAACGGCTAGTTTAATTAGTTGTGGTGTGTGTTAGAGCTCGAGGTTGCGTACAACACACGCTATTGCATTATTCGAAGGGAAACGTACCGTGGAAGCTTGGGGTGTTACACTCATAGTAATTGAAAAGGTTAAAAAACTCTAAATGGATCCTTCCTTGTGCTGATATAATCAAAGGGGTGGTATAATTTCACCATCATTAAAACCTATAGATTGAGGAATTTCTCAGTGACCAATTGAGCGACCATCCCAAATTTCATAAATCTAACACTTGTATCATATTCACATAGTTTAATTTGGTATACATGTAAAAATATGGGGGAAAATTCTTCTAATATTGTTAATCGATAAATCCCAAGGAAAATATCCCAACCTCATTCCAAAAAATAACATTCTTCTAGTGTTGGAAAATATGAATCTAGAATTCCATGAGTTTAATAGGTGTGGAAAGATTTTACTCTCATAACCCTTATATCCTGACCTTATGGCATGATAAAAAATTTGATCCAAGTTAAAAAAAAGTAATATTGATGTTTGGGCGAAGCATGTTTCCCAAGATGTGATGGGGAATTACAAGAAACACTACTACAAGTGGATAAGGGCTCTCAATGTTGTCCCATATAGAATTAGAAGGGAAAATCATCAAAAATATCCATCATTGTTGTATCCCCCATGATCATTCATATATCCCAAATACTTATACCTACTTCTCCATGCATCCATTGAAAGTTGATTGAATATGGATTATGCCTACTGAGTAGATCCAATATGATATATTTTTTTATTGTTTGATAATGATTGTGAATCCCATACAGCCTCATATAACAAAAATTCATTTAGTTACTTCTTAAAATCTTCACAGCTCTTCCTCTCCCAAAATTACCAACCTGATCCATTCAGAATGTGCCCCGAGAGAAAATATCTCAACCCAATTACCATCCTAGATTTGGATCAATCATGTTCTTCTTTATTATAGTCTCATAATTATGAATGGTTGGATCTAATAATCATCATACGTCCTACAACATCAAGTGAGTATAACCCTAGACATATCCTTTATAATGATAATCCTCTTTGATTAAATTCCCTTTTTATGAAATATTTTGTTTGGGATTTTCTCAGTGGTGGTTGATCTAGATGATTGGTGCATTTCTATGATATGGTGAAAGGATGGGAACATCAGTGAGTAATTTTAGTCCATAAATTATAATCATTTGTGACATTGGATAAACATTAATACTAGCTCCCATAAGATCTGATATGAAATGGTGTGTTAGGAATACATGTTTCCCCACATCATTTTCAAATCTCTCCATCTGGTCATTTCTCCTATCCTCAAAACATAAATAACATGTGATATAGTCATTTTCAAAATAAAGAAAGATTTATATTAGTTTAATGAGTGTATTGGGTGAAAATAATGTATAAATAAAAATTACCATGTATCAAATATGTGAATCAAATAGGTTTTATATGAGAAACATGGTTGCTATGTGACTGGAATGGTTACTATGTAGACCCATTTTCTCACTTAACTAAACACTTTGAAAACTAATGACTACACAACTGACCCTCTATGGTTTATGTAGAAAACATATATGAAGCAAATATTCTATTCAGTGAATATTCAGGTTCAAGATCAATATATGTCTTTCAAAACAACTTCGGTGAGTCATGAAATTTGAGGGGACCGAAACCCCTTTATATAGGAAGGTCCCTCATTTTGGTTGACTACTAGGATTCTTGGTGGTCCACTCCACTTCCATGAAATCACCTCTACATCATCCTAATGAGACATAATTATTAATGGGTTATTTTTTGAATCCAAACAAGTCATAAAATATGAGATAACATCAAAATATGCTCAGTTTGACAAAATAAAAAAAAAGATTATCCATCAAAAGGAAGACAATTAAAGAAAATTAATAAGGATGGATTTTTGTATAACACGTCTATGATTCTTCAAATTACATTACATTAACAAAGTTTTTATTTATGAAATTCCCTAAATAACATCAAACCACCTAAATGGGTTTTAACTAGGGTTATTTAGAGCCTAATGGAGTTAGTCTTAGGCCTCTTACTTCATCAAGATCTATATCTTTTCATGGAGTTCCTCATTGGTTCATGATCAAAAATAATTTATGTCTCAAAGGAAGTGATCCCTAGGCTGATTCACTTTTCTTTTGCAACTTGGATTGGTCATTCACGGAGATACTAATTATTCACTAAATAAATTCATTTGTGGATCAGATATAGTGATATCACCCTCACCGCATGTCCAATTTCCGAGTTTATGTCATTTTCAATTACATGGCCAGTGTAGTATACACTCATGTACTCTGGACACGGATAACCATTTTGGGGAAAATGACTAACCATAATGGCATATAAATACTCCTTAACAACCTTAGAATAGACACATTATAATGAAAAATAAATCCTCAGAGGGAGACCTATCACATTAGAAAACTATTGGTAGATCTATCTTTTCCGTTCACAAGACAATCCATAGGTAACTAAGGCATCAAAAAGTGGAAAAAATGGAAACTACCCATGACATTAGTCATCAATGAGATTCACAAAATCCATATCATGAATGAGATATCCAAGGAAACATTTCATGAATGATAGGTCATATACCCCTCTTCATAAATTGAATGACCATGACACCCTTCTGTGAAGGGCCTATGTGAACACCTCACATCCATGTAACAATTGACCCCATATGAGATAGATGATTCCTTGGTTATTAGTTTACATATTTTTAATGGAATAAAACAATATATCAAATGGTTCCCTCACAAACGCTTCATGAAACAACCAAATAGTGGGTAAATGGGACTCCCTTATTTCCAATCATTTTCCATATTCCCTAACCTAGACCATGCCAACCTAAAGGTTCTTTAAGGATTTCATTTTCCATAGTAAAAAAACAAAAAAGGACAAATCAAGACCTTTATAAAACCACTTGAAATTCAGGATTATGTTATTAGTTATGCCAGAGTTACCGCCTTCAATCTTGTACTGCCCTATTAATAGGATACTCAAATATTATCATTCTAGATAGGTAGAACACTCGAGATGATCACAACCATGTATCCCCTTGATAAAGAAGGTATCTACCATGATGAAAATTATGTGTTATTTCCATGGATGAGTTTCTTATCCTAAAAATTGAAGCATCTAGTGGTTCGATATAGTCAACTAAATGTCACTTGAGGGATTGGTCTTCCATAATATTTATAACATCTATCCATGTTCCCATTAGCTATTTTATCACAAGAATACATCAATGAGCTAGGTTTACCCATGAAAATGGACCCGAATAGGTGTAAAAACCTACATATCTCATCAAAGAGATATATCCCCAAAATGATATATATATGGATGCCCCCAATAAATAATACCCAATCAATAATTTGTTTATTCTTCTTTCACAAAACATAAAACCTTGTTTCTTGATGTAAAACTACAAAAAATGTCAAGGTCACAGGCTATAAAACATTATGTAAACATGATTACCACACGTTATTAAATAGCATGGTGTAATCCTATCATATGATCTTAAAATTTTCAACTTGAAATAAATTAGATTTAACTAAATTATAATAGGATACATGGTATTTTTACCTAATGTTCAAACACAACATCACTATTATTTCATCTCTTCAATATGACTATATTCCCTATAAATCAATCTTCATGGGTCCATATTCCTCATGAAATCACTTACATCATCTCTGATTTGGCCACATTAAACAAGATCCTATATTTCCCAAATAATTGGGATAAATTCCCTCTAATACCCATGTCTACCTCCACTAGGTCCATATCCCCACAAACAAAAAAACCATCATTAATGAGTCATATTAGCCTTGAGGTAAACCAAAAATGGGAAATCATGCTTAAGTCCTATAATAAGTATTTCTAGGAACCTATCTCATAAAATAACACTTTACATGACTTTAAACTACTTGGAATAAGTCATTGTCACATGAACCTAAAAATTAGGACATGTCCTATTAAGTAGAACCAAACTATATAAGTCCTTAATACCTTTATATGGATCTGTAGGAATCACTTATTAGAAGATTGATCACAACAAAAAAACATATACCTCCTAGTTGTTTGGAATTAAATTTTTGACTGCCCATCTATGAAACTTTAAAACATAGCATCACTGATTAATAAATGGAAAGATAGAGAGCATATGATTCATATAGATAGTTATATTAAGGATATGTTCTGATATATATCAATGTTAACATCGATAGGGAACCTCTAATATATATATATATATATGTATATTCACAACATCACATGATTTCAATCATATCATTATCTTATAGGTTACTAATCTCATTATAGGATTAGGTAATGATTCATTAATATGTATTTAATTTATAATAGACTCCTGTATTTGGAAGTAATTTCACCTAAAAGGGTGGATATGAGATTGACTTCCATCTTCTTACCTCATTCTCCACACAAGTGTCACATTTAATGTACCATAAACCACGTTTATTTGGAAATAAATTCCACATTAACTCAATAAAATTGAAATTACACTAAACATTAACAATAATAATTATCATGACCAATTCCAATTCACTACATGCTTGTTAGAAATCTTTCCCATGGGAGGTACACTTTATTAATAAAATAATTTTAAAATTATTTGATAATAAATTTCAAAGTTAGTTCACATTTAATTTCTATGTGATCATTTTCCATCCAAAAATACATTCTGAAAATTCATCATTGATCTTTATTATGATCAATATTATGAATTTTTTTATCATGCTAAATTATTGTGAATAAGGTGATCCAATATGTTTATTGATATTAAGATTTATCTCAATTGAATATCTAGATAGAGTTTCTAATTATTGAGGAATTCTGAAGTTGGGGAAAGATACTTTCACAGAGGGTTCATTTGTGAAGAATGTTTTAATAGTTTAATTCTCCTAAACACATCTAGTGTGAAAAATATTAAATTTTTAGAGTTTATTTTGTTCTTAAATTTATGTATTTACAGTTCAATGAAATGTTTGGCATAATTTTCGAGTATATAGTGAATTTTAGTGAACCATTTGTTGAAAAAAATCACATGGAATTTATATGAAAACATATAATTTGAGTTAAATTTAGTTCGCAAATGGGGTACACATTCTTGAGCTAATTGTGAAAATTAGGAATTTTTTTAAGAATAAAATAGATTTTTTTGTGAAATATAAAGGAAGAATTTACATGAAGATAAAAAAATATTTCAAATAAGGATATTTTTTAATGGAAATAATCTCACAAAGTGTCTTATTAAAAAAAGTAAGTCATTTTATAGAAAATACAAGAGGTGGATAGTGAAACTTTTAGAATAGATCTTATGGAAAGAATACAAAGGGTTGAGGTCAGTTGCGGTTGGTCAATAATGATTTTATCATCTTAAATAAAAGAAAAATTTTTTTGAAGTGGGATTTTGTGTAGGGTATAATTTTAATCTTATGCTTAGTGATGTTTCCATGATAGTTTTTATATAAATACCCCAATATTAAATATATTATGTATTGATGATAAATTGAGGAAAATATAAGGCAAAGTTTGCAGTTGACTGAAGTGAGAGGAAGTCAGAATCATTCCTAAATAATAATTTTATATTTATTAGTTTTGATCACAAATCACAATAGATTTTGAAGGGATGTACCATGAATTAGTATTAAATACAAATAAGAATAGTTCAGGAAGGGGAATACTATAAATAATTTCAAGAAGAAAAACACCAAGATGTAGTTTACTAAGGGGAAGAGAGAGAATGAGTTGTTCAAAGGATTTAATGAAGGGTATTGACACAGATCTATTCAAAAAATGGAGAGACCATATAAGTATTTCTTGAAGGAGGTTTTAGAATAGAAGATTTGAGTGAATATTTTTATGAGGTGAATAGAATACTAGATATAACATACAGAATTTTTTTTATGATTGTTCTAGAGATAAAGGATTATATTAGAGAATAATATTTTGCAATTAGTGATGAAAATATCCCTACAGATTCATGAAACACATGGATGTGAAATATAAATTAATTAAATTATAAGACATGCATTTGAAGTAGTGCATGGAGGAGGAGTTAACAAATTATTTTTATGGAGGTAGTGCATTATCTCTTAAACTCAATTGTAAATGTAGTGATTATAGTATAGAGTGGTTTTGAACAAAAATAGTATCCACAAAACAAGTGAGGTAGAATGGATTTCGGTAGATCAACATAATTTCATAGTAATTCCCTAAGAATTATCCATTAGAGGTGAATCAAGTAAATTTTTTGTGTCTGGTATTTAATTTATATATTTGTAATTACAGTGAATGTGTGATTAACTATTATAGGTTAATTGGATTCTTAACAAAATGGGAATAAGAAACCATATATTTAATGAAACATTTCCCACCATAATTCACTTATCCTGTCTCAAGGGGTCTCAGGTTGTAATAGGATATATCCACGTAAAGTTTATAAGCATTTAATTAGTCATATGATCTATTCATAATAGAGAATGTGGTGAATTATGGAGTGAAATTAGCCAACATACATATGATGACCTGAAAATGTTCCATCATGAAATTTTTTATTGGTTCATCAACAAAATAATAGAGGTTATTAGATAAATTTGATGAATTAATGAAGTGTTTAAATATATTGATATTGTAATAAATATAATATTAATACTTACAACTCTTCTTAATATAAAGGTATCATCTCTTGGAGATAGGAAATTTTCATAACATTCTTCAGATGATCCATAAAGCAATATATTTGTATAAGAAATTCGTGTTAAGACATAAGAAACATCAATTCAATCAAAAAGGGAGATATATTTTAATGATATAGAAAAAATTAATAATTATAAACATGGATATGAGGATGAAAATGTATTTGAAAAATTCCTAACTCTTTTGGAAAGGAAAATCAATATATGATAGTGTATATTTGAAGGTAAGTTTCCCTTGTATTATTTATGGTGTGGAAATGTTGGGAAAAGTTTATTAAGGTGTACAGACAAAATTATTCATGATGTACATCAATAATATATAATTTATGAAAGATGATACCTTCTAAAAGAGACATCAAATTATAAAATTCATCCAAAAATTATTTTTTGAGGAAGTTCTTGGTGAGAATAGAGGAAGATGATAATAAGGATTATTTTAAGGAAGGGAAAACAGAGTTTTTGTTATATGTAGAAGATATTATGATGGATTTAGTTTAAAAGAATTATTATTTAATTGATAGTGTCAATAAACCTAATTTTTTTGTTAATATCAAGATGAAACTCTAGGGTGATCTCAATGAGATTGATTCTTAAAGAAAGAAAAATGAAAATATTTATGGTTCTTTGAAAGTATCTTCTAAATATGTGGATCATCTCAAATATGAGATTAAAAAAATAAAAAAATAAAGAGAAGACTAATCAGTCAATTGGTTGAACTCATAATAAGTAGTGAATGTTAAGCTAAAAATTAAAGAACAAGATAAGTTGATTGATAACCTTATTGCTTGTGTAAATGAGTTGAAAAAGAAGCAATAATCCCTTGATTAAGTGGTGGATTATTTATGGAATAAATTTGAATCTAAAAATAAATTAAGTAATTCAAAGAAGAAGTTACAATTCCAAAATTTCATAGATTGAGAATTATTAGAAAGTGACTAAAGAGGGACGAATGGCATATGGAAAACAATAAATGATCAAGAACCCAAGAAGATGGGTAAAAGTAGAGTTGGATATTATACTCAGACTTTAAAATATAGAGAAATTATAGATTAGTAAAAATGTATGACTAAGGATGGTGTTTTGAGTGTCAACAAAAATATACCTGAAGAAAAAATAGTGATAGATTTGAATATTGGAAAAAAAATGGAAATAGTCTTCAACCATGATGGGTTAATTAGAAAACTAGAAACTTTCAAAATGATATAAACATGTGGAGGAATGAATTTTTGAATATATTTCCACTTATTAAGTGTTAATTTCATGGTGATCTTGGGAACATCACGTCTTATTATGGAGAGATGTGGAGATATTAAAATGTAGAAACACCTAAAAGTTTAAAAATAAGAATAATACCATATCCTTTATCACATAAAAGAAATTATTTCTATGGATATTGTTTTTTTTTATTTTCGGCATAAAAATGTTGATTGTAGTAAAATAAGAAAAGGGAATCCAAACTCATTAATCTAGTTCACACTGAATTTTTTAGCCTGATGAATTAACCAGGAACACATAAAGAGTGGTATTTCACCCTTTTCATTAATTATTGTATTGTAATGGTGTGTGTTATATTGATATAGATAAAGAGAGAACTCATAGAGTACATGAATATGTATCATAGGAGAGTCAAAATTCATATCATATGCATAATCAAAATCTTTTTATCTAATAGTAGAATATATTACATGTCTATTGAAGTAGAAAAGTGCATAAATAAACATGAAATTGAGCATAAGGTATTTTTATTAATTACTATATGAAATAATGGGGTGGTTGAATGAAGAAATTTTTCAGTGAACAATATGTACAAAAAATTCCTCACCAAGAGTGTAATATCTCACTGCTATTGGAAGGAGGTTATACAAGTTGTAGTGTATTATAAAAAATGAGACGTTATAATCCCACGAGAGTATAGGAAACCATATTAAATGTTTCATTAAGGGAGACCCATAATAAAAATTTTATGAGACTTTCGATTTATATCCTACATAAAGAGAAATGAGGTAAATAATGGTGAGTATGATGATGCAGTAGATAAATGGGAATTCTTACTCTATTAAACAAAGTGTAAGGCCTACAAATTATATAACAAATGGATAAAATAAATATTGATATTAATGATTTCAATCATATTAGATAAAAATATTAAAATAATTCAAGAAGTTTAATCTTGATGAATTATGTAAATATGATGATGCATTTGTTAGAAATTATAGGGTTGTATAAAGTGACCCAAATGGTGAAGATTATGAGGCTGAATTAGATGAGGAGATGATTGATGAAAATATTTATTCTACACCAAAATGGGGTAATAATATAATATAATATGATATAATCAACATAATTAAAGATATATTTGTGGTATAAAAACATGATGAATGAGGAATGTAGATTGTGAAACTCTATTGTTGATGGTTCAATCAACTTCATTAGAAAAAGTGGAAAAAGGGTAATTGTAGGATAGATCCATAAATGATTAATTGTATATAATAGGAAAAAATCAAACCTGGGAACTAGTGAAGAAGACTTAACATCATAATTTTATTAAAAAAAGTGTAATGTTATGAAAATTATTCAATGAACATAGAAACTTGATTAAAAATAAGGAATGTTTGGTGTGTAAAGGATAGGATAAAATTTAAGGTATTGATATTGAAAAAACAATTTTACAAGTGTCTCAACATGATTCAGTTAGACTCTAATTTGAAATGTCCATTCAAAAAGGGTTCATGATTTAGCATATGGATATACATATGGTGTTTCGGAATGGTTTTCTAAAGGAAGAGGTTTATATTAAACAAATAATGGATTTCTTAATTGGAAATGATGGAACTAAAGTCTATAGGTTAAATATGGACTAGTATGTTTTAAAGTAGGTATTATAAGAATGGTATTCCTAGATCCACTCATACCTAAATAAGGGTGATGTTGATGAAAATATCTACGTGAAAAAATTAATGGAACAAGAATTTTGGGTGAATGTGTATATGGATTATATCATATTGATAGAAAGAAAAAAATATATTGTGAAGTATTTTTTCAATGAACCAGACTATGATATCCCAGCACATCACCCAACCTAGTCCTCTACTAGGCCTAGAGGTCATTAACTATCCCCATGGGATGAAACATAGTGCCTAGTTCTCACGATTACACTTTTAGGAGCCATTTTACCCTTGAGGATAATAATAAACTAGTAGAGGAAACAAATGGTAAAACAACCAAACATAGAATAATTAATAAATAAATATATTGTCACGAACCGAATCTGGTCGCCGCCAAAAACAAAACCAAACCCTTCTCGTGACATGACCCGAAGGGCATTACCTATCCCCACGGGCTTGCACAAGTTCCCGGGTATCAAAAAAATCTGGTTTGGGAATGATTTACCTGAGTATGAAATCATAAATCATAAAAAAACAATCAATTATTAGAATCTGAAATTTTCATGCTAAACAATTCTTAACAAAACCAGATCTGAATACATGTGTTTAAAGACAATAAAAGTGGTCTAAAAAAATAATGACAACATAAAGACATCCCCATGGACTCCACACGACTAGGGGGTCATCACCCGCAAGCCTTCTCCGCAACTCCGCCCCAACGATGGGGACTAACACCCTGAACCGCCATCACCCTTAGCCTTCCCTTTACCTGAGTCAAGCATAAGTAGGTCTACTTACACCCAAGGGGTGTAATTAGGGTGTGATCCTAATCCCAATAGGATACTACCAGATGATTCCAAAGAGAATGCAATATAATGTGAACAAAACAAGAAATTTTAATACACAACGTGAAACAATGTTAAAATTCAAAGAAATGCAACTTTCAAATGAAAACAGTTTTCAATATGAGAATTTCAGAATGTTAACACATTAAATATACATGTGAGCTATTGTAAAGTACATCCAAAAACACCCCACAACATGGGTAAATACCACAAATCCAATGAGCATCAAAATCGGGAACACCCCTAAGCACTAGGTTGTCTCGGGCCCTATGTACCTCGTACCTCAGTGTAGAGTAACCATAGAAAAATCTATTCTCATGCAAAAGACACTAGTAGGAAACATAAACATAACCTAGTGGTCCCCAATCATCATAAAAATAGTTTAGTTAGAGTTGTCATTATCAAAATTCTAAGTGGAACATGGACAAAACCCATCCGATCCACTAGGCGTACTAGTACAAATACGCCCCACCCAGGTACCCGGGCTTCCCCTTTTGTGCTCAAACAATTTCAGAAAACAACACAAATTCTTTTACATATAAAATATAACTACTGGTCACAAACAAATATTACAGTAGCTACACAAATTTTATACCATTTAAAACACACAATAAAATAATTTTATTTTCAATAAAACAACCTCTCAAAACATCACATTGTTTTGCACCCAAAGCTCTATAAGATATCCACTTTGCACACTATGTGAACACTTGGAAGTCATTAAAACAAAGCTTTAGTTAGATACCCTTTAATGAAACCAACAATTCAGTTATGGGTCAGCCCAATGTGAACCAAGAAGTTATATCTTTTAAAAACCACTATTTTCACACAAACATGGCACTTAAAGCCCATTTGCTTCCCAAACACCATTTAAACAAACTTTCACAGCAAAAAAAAATTAAACATTAAAAACATGATTTTTAGTCCTAATACAGTTCAATAAAATCCACTAAGTAATTATAGGTCATCCCAAAATGAACCAATAAAATATTTGAATGAAAAACCCCCAATTTGACCAAAAATTGGAACTTAAAATTCATTTGCATTATAAATGCAACTAAAAACTTTCTTTACAGAAAAATTAAAGTAAAGTAAACATTAAGGTACCATGAAAACAGAAATCTAATTCACAAAAATTGCACACAAAATGGAATCATCTACCAAAGTAACAAAAACCCTTGAATCTCCATGCGAAAATCAAATCACACCCCTGCCGCACCAAGAGAGACCTAGAGAAAACCTAAAACCACAAAAATTGGCCAAGAAAGCCCAATGTTAAACCCTAGGTTCGAAAACCAAGATTATGGAAATTATGAAACTCAATGATAACCAAGGAAACCCTAAGAATAAAGAATTAAACCCAAAGTAGTTTGGAAGAGGAAAGAGAGGGGCTCATTTACTTGAAGTATCTTGAAGTAATCACTCCAAAAAACCAGTAGCTAAAATTTAAAAGATCCAATATTTAGGGTTAGTTCGAAAAATATTTATTAGGTCAATTAGGAACAGGAATGGAGGAAAACTCTTGAGAATTGAGAGAGTTAAGAAAGAAAGATTTTACCTCTTCAAATCTAGGTGATTTGAGGAAGTCTATGAAGTTGGGAACCAAATCGCGATTAACCAGAGCTCCAAAGAGGGGGGAGAGAGTTCTGACGCTCTTTAGGGTTAATTGGGTTTGGGTGAGACTTGGAATCACTGAAAAATAACAAAAAATGAATATGTTATAACATAATCAAAAGTAATTTGTAAAACAGGAATTGGGCTTTCGGGCAGGCCCAACCCCTTAGATAAAAACCCAAATAAACCATGGTTATGGAATTTTAAAAGCTCCAAATTACCTTGGTGTTGTTAATAGGTTAGGGTAGGTAAAGTAGGAATTTTAGTGGATGAAAAACGTTCAAAAAAAAGTTATAAAAGATACAAAATTTAATTTTTTATCTGGAATTGGGTTCACGGTTTGGCCCAATTCATGAATACTCATCTATTCCTCCCTAAAACCCCGGGAAACCCCCAAAACAAAGAAAGGATTCAAATTAAATGAACAATACCTTTAAAATATGTCTTTTATGTGACAATTATCCCCACCATAAAGCATTCGTCCCCTAGAATGCCACAACAAGACCAGATGCAAAAGAAAATCCCAAACGATAGACCAAGACAGACTTCCTTCCCACGTTTTCACCTGCTTCAAAAAGGACGAACATCTCCAGTTGATCAAACAAAGGAATATAATACTCTCAAAAACCGAAAAGTACCCCAATTACATGAAATTTTGAAACACATTCAAAACACATACCAAAACAAAACACCCCAAACACTACAAGATGAAGCTCAAGAAATCCACTTGAAACAAACAATGAACTCGAATAACGCTATCACAACATTACGTAAACAAAAACATTGGGTGTTCTCCAACCCCAAATTTACCCAAGTAACAAATTTGTGGATAGATATACTTTAACTATACTACCTCATACCTAGAATACACTATGGAGAAAATTGAGTCACTAGTACGGGGTGACCCAATCTAGTCATCATACCACTAGGGACAACTCAATTTCTAAGATAGAATAAGGATAATAATTGGGGATGGAACGAATGATCTCACCATCATAAGGGTTAAAATAACACTATTCCTTTTCCAAGAGAACATACATGATACCCATGATGGGTCTCCCCACCATAATAATGAACACAACTTTCCTTAAGACAAAATCAAGACACTAATAGGGGGCCTCGAACAGACTTCCCCGCATTAGGGGTAGATTAATATGAGAATTAATCCAATAAAACATATCTGAGACCCATTGTGGGTATACCCAAAACAAAACCCAATAATATTAACTAACTGTTATGGGATAGAAACAATAAAACAACAGAATTTTAAGGAGCTGGCATGGCTGCACGGTTGGTTCACACGGTTTGGGAAAACATGAGTTAACTGTGCAGATCATTCTGTCCAAAGTGGAATCTTCACGCAGTATCCTTGGGCAATGATCATGGACGTGTGGAGACCATGCGGTAGCTAATGTATCTTATCACACGGTCCCCTGGGTTGGCACAAGGTTACTGCTAACCGCGCACAAACTAGGCACTTCAACCTGCTTAACCCAAATTTTAAACTTTTCTCCAAAAATACAAGGGAACTCAAAGGGGAAAAAATAAACTCAGGGTATGACATGGGAAGAAGGTTCTCACACCTATTTCCACAAAATGTGAGAAATTGGAACAAGTCGACGACACCAGAGGTTTAAACTATTCATATCTTTCATATTGAGGATATGACCTTGACCAAAAGTGTGAACAACTCTAGGATTTCCCCTAACTACATGCCAGCTTCTCTCTGGGGCCTATGGTTGGAGATCAATGGATTGAAGCATCTTTGACCTTGCAGTTAGGATTTGGAAACCCCTAAACTGAACATCTTCTTCCAGTGCCAAAAACAATGAAACTGTAATATCAGATGGTCTCATTGAGACATGACACAGTTCAAACCTTCTTTTCCCCAACCCATCATTTTACCAAAACAAGAACTTAGAGGATGCACACACATCGCCCTTTTTTCTTCGCATGCTAAAACAACGGAATGAATGGAAATATATAAACACATTGCTCTAGAACATCAGATTTATAATTTCCTATAGGAAGACACACATCCAAAAAAATAGTTACCCTCATAAGATTGCACAATCTTCAACCTTATAGTCAAATGAACACATGACATCGAATGGCGTCACCGAACATGACCATTGTGGATAAATAAAAACACAAGGAGAGGGACCTTGTACTGAGTCCCAAACAGCACATTATTCTATCAAGTTTCCATAATATCCACTCTTGGCCAGATCTTTCACACTGGTGGCCTAACATGAACTCTTGCTTCATTGAGACTAACGAAATACCCAGAGGCCCTTTAAGACATCATTCTACATTGACAACCCTGAACTTCATTGACCTTCAACAACTTATGAAACATTAGAAACTAAGGTCTATTTCAACCTCCCACAAACACTTTCCCTCTATAGGGGGATCCACGTAATTTAAAAAGAATAGGGGTAAACTCAATCTCCAAACCCCAAAAATAAAGTCTTTATGTTGATCAACTGGAAGATCATCCAACGGTGAATCACCATAGGCCAAACATGAATCATACATTAACACTTTATGGGAGAATACCCTAGCCTACAGGAAAACCAAAGGACCCAACCAATCTGGTCATTTGGTCACAACAGACCACAAACCTAAACTGAACACATGGGGGGAGCCACCACATTGGCCTCCCAAACTTTTCCTCAAAAGAGACCACTGACCAACACTTCATTCCAACTTATCAATGAAACACAAAACAAAAACATCATTCAAACAAGAGGGGTTATTGAACTCGAAACATCCCACAATAATAATCCCGAAAACACATAATCCATACCTCCCAACCATACATTATCAAAACACAACAATTTCCTTTAGAAACATTATTTATAAAAAACAATGTTGGTCGGTTGCGCATTTACAGATTGTATCTCATGAGCCTCACACATGCTTGTTTACATGCCACACTGGGAACCCACCTCATATCCATCCAAACTCCCAAATAAACATATGCAAGTGGTCACCCTTGAGAATACCAAATACCAAAAATCAAACCGTTCCTCTTTTTAATATCAAACTTTTAACCACAATTTTCCTTTCTCAAAAACACTAACCATAATATCAAAACTTAATTTTTCATCTCACAAACCAATTTAGAAAATAATACATAATTCAATAAAAGCACATATTCATGCCTTTCACAATTGTTTTAAAACATTTCAACCCATTTCAAAACACTTCTAATTTCATGAAAACACCATTTCATAAATCTCTATTTAATTAAGAACTCAACTCTTCTCATTTCAAGACAAGGTTTTAAAAATTCATAATTTTTTTTCAAATTTTCAGTAGTCACCAAACCCAAAATCCTTCTTCAACCCCCACACAAAAATTCTAGAAAACATAATTCAATCCAAAACACTTTTCCATGGATAAATATAATTCCACTAGAAACATATTTTCAAAACCCCAATTAATATAGTTAATACCTTCAAAAGAGGTGTAAACACATAATTTACCCTTCTGAAATAATTCTGAAATTTCATTTATAGACTTAAAAAAACCATTTTCACTTTACTAGAAAATAACTTCACAAAAATTCACACTCCTTAAAGTGAAGTCATTCTTTTTTTGCTTAAAAAAACCAAGTTTCCAAGATTCCAAAACAAAGAGACACAAGACAATGTGAGAGAAAACTAGTTTTAGTGGGTGACTTGGACATATGCTTGGAAGCCATATTACAATCACTTCACCATCAGAGAGATTATTCTAGGGAAATATCCACGGCTCCACATGGCTTGCTAGGCCCTGGAAGCTCACTGAGATTATTCCCCCAACTCTTTTTTCATTCCCATAGTCATCATTAAACCATGAAAACCAATGGAATTAGATAAATACATACTTCCCCTAGTGACTTGAATCCCATCATGAGGTGTGCTAGCCAGGCACACTACGCATGACTGAAATTTGATGTCTCAACAATCCTAGATCTAGACTATCCTGACTCTTCTCCAAATAACATGACCCAAGGAGTGAACCTCCTCTGATACTATTTTGTCACGAACCGAATCTGGTCGCCACCAAAACCGGCACCAAACCCAGCCCATGACATGACCCGAAGGGTGTTCCCTATTCCCACGGACTATCACAAGTGCTCGAGTATCAAACAAATCTGGTTTGGGAACGATTTACCCGAGTATGAAATCATAAATCATAAAAAAATAATCAATTATTAGAATCTGAAATTTTCATGCTAAACAATTCTTAATAAAACCAGATCTGAATACATGAGATTAAAGACACTAAAAGTGGTCTAAAAAAATAATTACAACATAAATACAACCCCATGGACTCCACACGACTAGGGGGTCATCACCCGCAATCCTTCTCGAAAACTCCTCCCCAACGATGGAGACTAACACCCTGAACCGCCATCACCCTTAGTCTTCCCTTTGCCTGAGTCAAACATAAGCAGGTCTACTTACACCCAAAGGGTGTAATTAGGGTGTGAGCCTAAGACTAATAAGATACCACCAGATGATTCCAAAGATCATGTAATAAAATTTGATCAAAACAAGCAATTTTAATACACAACGCGAAACAGTGTTAAAATTCAAAGAAATGCAACTTTCAAAAGAAAAGAGTTTTCATTCAGAGAATTTCATAATGTTAGCACATTAAATAGAAATGTGAGATACTGTAAAGTACTTCCAAAAACACCCCACAAAAAGGGTAAATACCACAAATCCAATGAGCATCAAAATCGGGAACACCCCTAAGCACTAGGTTGTCTCGGGCCCTATGTACCTCGTACCTCAGTGTAGAGTAACCATAGAAAAATCTGTTCTCATGCGTGAGCCACTAGTAGGGAACATACCCATAACCTAGTGGTCCCCTATCATCATCCACATATTTAGTCAGAGTTTTTGTTATCCAAATGCTATGTGGAACAGGGACAAAACCCATCTGATCCACTAGCCGTACTAGTACAAATCCTCCCCACCTAGGTACCTGGGCTTCCCCTTTTGTGCCCAAAAAAATTCACCAAACAACACACATCCTTTTAAATATAAAATATCTCTACTGGTCACAAATAAATATTACAGTAGCTACACAAATTTTATACCATTTAAAACACATAATAAAATAATTTTATTTTCAATAAAACAATCTCTCAAAACATCACATTGTTTTTCACCCAAAGCTCTTTAAGATAACCACTTTGCACACTATGTGAAAACTTGGAAGTCATTAAATTTTTTTTAAGTTCAATACCCTTTAATGAAACCAAAAATTCAGTTATGTGGAAGCCCAATGTGAACCAAGAAGTTATATCTTTTAAAAACTACCATTTTCACACAAACGTGGCACTTAAAGCCCATTTGCTTCCAAAACACCATTTAAACAAACATTCACAGCAACAACAAAAAACATTATAAACATGATTTTTAGTCCTAATACAGTTCAATAAAATCAAATAAGTAATTATAGGTCAGCCCAAAATGAACCAATAAAATATTTCAATGAAAAACCCCCAATTTCAGCAAAAATTGGAACTTAAAATTCATTTGCATTATAAATGCAACTAATTTTTTTTACAGAAACATTCAAGTGAAGTAAACATTAAGGTACCAAGAAAATAACAAGCTAATTCACAAAAATTGCACACACAATGGAATCACCTACCAAATTAACAAAAACCCTTGAATCTCCATGAGAAAATCAAATCGCACCCCCGCCGCACCAAGAGAGACCTAGATCAAACCAAAAACCACAAAAAATGGTCAAGAAATCCCAATGTTAAAACCTAGGTTCGAAAACCTAGTTTATGGACATTTTGAAACTCAATTATAACCAATGAAACCCTAAGAACAATGAATAAAACCCAAAGTAGTTTGGAAGAGGAAAGAAAAGGGCTCATTTACTGGAAGTATCTTGAAGTAATCACTCCAAAACACCAGTAGCTAAAATTTAAAAGAGCCAAAATTTAGGGTCCGTTCGAACAAGATATATTAGGTCAATTAGGAACTGGAATGGAGGAAAAATCTTGATAATTGAGATATTTATGAAATAAATTCTTCACCTCTTCAAATCTGGGCGATTTGAGGAAGCATATGAAGTTCGGCACCAATTCATGATTAACCATAGCTCTAAAGAGGGGGGAGAGAGTTCAGAAGCGCTTATAGGTTAATTGGGATTGGGTGAGACTTAGAAGCACCGAGAAACCCAAAAATTGAATACATTATAACATAATAAAAAGTTATTTTTAAAACAGGAATTGGGCTTTCTGGAAGGCCCAACCCCCTAGATAAAAACCAAAATAAATCCTTGTTATGGATTTCTAAAAGCTCCAAATTACCTTGGTGCTATTAATAGGTTAGGGGAGGTCAAGTAGGAATTTTAATGGATGAAAAATGTTGAAAAATTAAAATTTTATAGAATATACAAAATTTATTTTTTTATCAGGAATTCGGCTCACGGTTTGGCCCAATTCATGAATACTCATCTATTACTCCCTAAAACCTAGGGAAACCCCCAAAACAAAGAAATGATGCAAATTAAATGAAAAATACCTTTAAAATATGTCTTGTATGTGACATATATAAAATATACAACTAAAATAAATACATAGGTAGTAAATATAATCACTACAATAAAGTAAAATTTAATAGGCCAAGAATAAAATAAAGGTGAAACCTAAATAGCTCCAACATCACCACTAGTGATCCACCGGTCATTATCCATATCCCTATATACATACAAGGAAAACCCGAAACTCATGGCATGAAAATAGAAAATGTTACCTAAAATAAAAACATAAGAGTCACATATGCACTCGAACACTAGTGCATAGGGAGGGTGTAAGATAAACATGCCTAGTAATATCTCACCACAGATTATAATAAATTTCCTTCATAATACAGTCATAATGAGATATTTTTAACATAGGGTTTCAAATATATTTTCATATATGGGTATAAATAAATCAAATAGCATGATATGAAACCACTATTAAAATAATCACCACTTTCAAGGTTATGTAATGGTGGTCAAATACAATAAATGAACACTTTCAAAATATATGTTAAGATTGAATTGAATACTGTTAAAACATATCAATTTCACTATTTATCCCAATTTCCAAATAATTTCCTCAAAATCCCATTTTTGAAAATAATATTATTTAAATGTTTTTTCATAAAACTCATTTAAGAAGCAATCAAACCATTCCTTTTTAAACCACACATTCTGACTATTTCTAAAATCAATTAAAAATAAAAACTAATAATAAATACAATGAAACAAAATGGTAGTAGTCACAAAGACTTCAATTAATTAATATAAAAGTATCACAACCAATAAATGGTTCCATGTGATCTAGTAATCTAGGGGAAATACAAATGATCCTTAAAATGAAATCCCCCAAAAATCTGAAGAAAGATATAAGTGACATGGGAATCTTCATATGTATCATTATATTTTAAATATTGTTTTAAATTAACATATTTTTTATTTTATTAAAGATAATCTAAATAATTCAAAGGGAGTCAAAATTATTTTTGATATTGGTATAAGTTCATTTTTATGCTTAAAAGTGAATTTTTTTAAAAATTGTTCTTCATTTTGTTTTGTGCACTTATATTTGAATTAATTTCAGCAACATATACGTATAGGATCATTAAAAATGGATTCAATAGGTTCAGATTTAGTAATGAGTTCAATTTAATTTTTTTAATTATGAATAGTAACTATGGTAAAAATGTGTCACAATGGTAATGGATAAATCTAGTTAATTAAGACAAAAAATAAGTGATAAGGCCCCACCAACTTATATTGACTCTTGTAAGATTATGTGATTTTGAACCTTATCAACTTAGCTTCTAAAGGTGACAGTTTTGGTTCTACCATCCTATGATTAAGAATTTATAATAGTAGAGACCCATTTGTTTCATTTTAAGGATTTGAAATGTTAATATATATATTTCTGGAGCTAGGTTCTGAGATATCATATGATTCCGAGGCCTGATGTTTCCGGAATAAATTTTATGAAAATATTAAATATGTTTTTATTTATCACATGAAGCTTCATAAATAAAATTTAATAAATATCAAATGGAAACTATGATCATAAATAAAAGACAATAGTTTAGTCCATAACATGATTTTTACCCTAGGCACGACATAAAATGGGTCGGTGTGGGGAGTTCAGACTCCTCACTCATTGGCATTACTTTCATTAGATTAATTAATTGTTAAATTAATTAATAAATTCAATTTAAATTAGATGAAATGTTTATAGTTATTTTTTATGTAAATGTTTCCAGGGTTAGCCTTATAATTTTGGAATTTCCAATGACACTCTTCATCCCTCGTCCATAGGAGAATCTCATTAAATGATGATGAAATACCGGATCGAAGCAGATCATGATACTGAAAACAAAAAAAACTTCTCTTGATCATTGGTGGATGAATTATTTATCAAACAAAAATATAAAAAGGTCGGACTCATAAATTCGTGATTTAAACTCCTTGAATCAGTTTATTGAGCGGATCAATCATTTTTCTTAGATCTGTGCCAATTTTCGATTGAGAATTGACCTATGTACTTGATTTTTAATTGTTTATTCACTTTTTAAAACTCAATTACATTTTTATTTATATTTAGTGAAGAACAGTTCGATAACAAATAGTTAAACCAATTTTATAGTGATTTCCCCCCTTCAGCTTTGCATTCATCACTAATAGGACCCCCTAGTCACGGTTTGACCTTTTCGAGTGGTACTGAGTCAGATCAGTACTCTGTATGCATGAAGAATCAATGAAGAAGTTATGAATTGGTAATATAAGACTAGATCTAGGAAAATTTAAAGGCATAACTGGTCGTTTTTATGGTTTGAGATCCCGATATCAGAGGTGGAAAGAATGATGGTGTGTGGAACATACGGTGAAACCCCGACAAACCAACCATGGATGTTTTACAACGAACAACAGCAAAAAACACTAGATCTAGCTAAAATAAGATGTTTTTGGATATGTATAGGAAAAATAGAATGGTGAATGGGAAAATTTTAGGTGAAAAGAAAAAATATTATAATCTAGTGAAAAACACAACTACACGCCATGTTAATGTATAAACACATGGCATGTCTCCCACCAAGTGGTGATAGCTAAGGTTTGAAAAAACTTAAGGATGACACGGTGTGTAGTCCTCCTACAAGCTGGGCACACATTTTCCATATGGGAATCCATGTGATGGATCACATGGGTAGGAAACCATATTGAATTACATGACTAGGTACACGACCATGAAATCGAGTACATAGACACGGGGTCCAGCACATGGACACGGGTTTTGATACATGGATATAGGGTCTGGTACATGGACAGGGTGAGTATGACATGACTTGGTCCTAATTAGCCTAGAAATTCCATGTATTCCACCTACATGGGATGGATGCATGTGATAGATTCATGTGTCGTCTAGGGACACAACTATGTGGTGGAGTGAGACCACATACTATGTGGGTCCCCTGACACGCCATGTACACCTTGACCTCTTTTGTGGAAACTTCAATCAAGAATTTCTCATTCGTTTGAACTTAGTTCTTGGCCCATGAATATCCAATCTTATGTTTTTTTTTCAGTTGGAATGTGATTATTCACTAAATTGTAGATTTAGAGATCTTATGTGAAATGTTCCAGTCATGATGACAATTGAGGCGATTCCCGATGATGAAATTGATTAGATCGAATCATTAGAGACTATTGATTTTTACCCTCAAGTTGAGATGAGTAGTGGAGTCCTCTATCCTTAGAGTGTTACCACCAGTGGCATAGGAGATGGTCCTATATAGATACCTGCTTAGTGGATCCTCCTACCGGGATGGGAATGGGTCTTCACTGACCATAGTGGACCCCTTGTTGTAACATGGAGTGGGTCCTCAACTTCTATGTGGAACCCCCTAGCAGATAGGGTGCAAGTCCTTGATGACCAGAGTGAAAAAAAACTATTGGATATAGTATGGGTCCTTGAACTTTAGAGTGAAACCCCCATCATCATCGGTGTGGGTCCCCATAACACTAGAGTGGAACCCCCATCAGTAGGGGTGCAAATCATCAATATATACTATAGAGCGGTACCATCCAGCAGGGCAGGGCAGTGGAGTTCCTCGATGACTATTAGAGTGGAACCCTCATGCTGTACTAGGGTATAGATTACCTACCCAGTGTTTATATCCCCTCGACATTGTGCTATACTGATGGGGCGTGGCTTGACATAGGAAAATACTTATAGGAAGACGCGTGAAATTTTGGGCATTATTATTGGACATTTGGAACTATTGGATAGTCTTATTATTGTGATGAGCTATAGGAGGGTAATACACTTAAACTCTCATTTGGGATTATTTTGGATGATTATATATATATATCCTTATGTATACACGCCTTGTATTTTGATACTCTTATTCTAGGAGAGGTGAAGACACACATGTTATGTCATGTGCTTTTAGTGTTTAGGTTATTGTGGTTGGATGAGTCTACTATCCTTCTACAGGTGGTAAAGACTCGAAAGGTAGTTAATCTACTCACTGCGTTTTTCCCCTTGTGTATTAATGAACTTACATACACTCTTTGTTGGGTTGATCTATTCTCTTTGACTGTAACTTATGATATCTAATACATTGATTTCCTATTGTATCTCTTACTTCTCACCATTCAACATTTAGGATGCCAGGCTGTATTTTCATATACTCAACCCAAAATGGTCTTGGATACATTTTTAGTGTCTTATTATAATGATGGACATGTTGTTAATGACTTCAATGTAGTTTAGGGAAACTGGGTTCTTAGACCCTATATGGTGGTCATAGCTAAGGATTCAAGTGCTGGGCTCTCTATTATATATTTACATGTCTAGTTTTTTCAGGTTGAGACATAATTACGGTTGGGAATGTATTTTGCTCCATTCTTTTTAGTTACACTATCGTACTTTTTTACTGTCTAGAGGATTATTCATTCTTGTTTTACCTTTTAGTAGTGTTGAATCTATTATTCTTTCCTTATGCACTTTTGCATCGAGATGGCTATGTGTGTGCGTACATGCACTTAGGAAATGGCCTCCCAATGTTATTTATGACATCAACACTAGTCGACACCCCCAAGACTATGGACGCGTTCTTGTCATAGTTGTAGTTCGAGCCCTGGCTTGGGCCAGGTCGTGACAATAATATTTAAATATTTATAAAAATTTCAAGTGTGCCACTCCCCTCACTTATAAAAGGGAAACACCAGTCCTCCCTTCCTCAAACATTTTAATCACTCAATTTCATCCAATAACCACAAAAACCGCTCCCAAAAACATCTAACCATATATTAGAGTTAATTTTGTTCTCTATAGACCAATCCTAGAAGGTTTTTGTTGTATGCCAAAGGGAGATACCTGAGAAGATAGTATAAGTCCTAAATGACATATTTCAAGTGTATTTCCTATTTTACCCCTTAAAAGACAATTAAACCATATTGAAATAATAAAATTATCTTCCATACACTAAAATGTTCTTGTAATTAAGGAAAACCCATTTTTCATCTACTTTTTAATTAATTGGGAAATGAAAAGATAACACATGTGTATATGTGTACTACCAACTCCATAAAGAGATTAATTTAATTTCTCATCAACTGATCTTATGGCTTGTAAAAATGATTGAAAATTGAATATATATGATACTTATAAATATATTATATTACTTACCTTTTTATTTATTCTTTTCATTGTAAATTCATAACATCAGTCATGCGTACGTGTGGAATACCACCACCATGATGTGATGTGATTCATTTTTCATTTTATCCTTATAAAAATGGTTATAATCATGTAACTAACAAATACACATTACATGAATAACATATTTATGATTCTTTAAAAGTAAAATATTATCTATTTTATTTCTTTTCCACCTATTAGAAAAATGAAAATGATGTTCATGAATATGTTTTGACTATCATCTTCATCAAATGGCGTGGATCATTTTTCATGACCACCCTAAATGGTTAGTTTTGAATGTGAATTTAATGTATAAATATAATAAATATAACATGTCAAATATTTTTCAGATATTGGGACCATAACCCCTTTAACCATGATTAATACACTTATGTTTTTATGGTTATAAACCAAACGATGCCAAAACATACAATGTGAACTTATTAAATATATTTAATAAATAAAACATGGTAATAAATGAAATAAAAGGAATAATAATAATGGAATGAAAATTAAAAATGTTCCTAATAAATTATAAAACAAATATAATTTCATCATTCTGGAGTTAGAGAAGGTAAGAATCCATATGGGATATAATGTAATGGTTTTTTCATTAAAACATTATTTTAAAGTATATATTTACCCTATTTTTCCTCCATATCCATGTTCTTAAAATTTTCCAAGAATATAATTATTTATACAAAAAATATTTTTAAGGGTTACTTTCAACGACTTTTGAATTTTTTTTAGTTTTTAAAAGTAAATTTTTAATCATTTATCATATAGGTTATTTTACTGTTTTTTTCAAAGTGAAATGATTGATTTTAATGAATTTAGATTAACCACTATTTTATGACATCATCGCCATTATTTATTATAAATATGAATTTACATGTTTCCATGGATATTTTAAAATAAAACATTTCCATCAATATTTTTTTAATTTTTTGATTTAAAATATATTTCTCAAAAAATAGGAATGTTTTCTCATCATTATGAGATAATTGAAAGTGTTATTTCTTATATGATTAAATTATAATTCAAATGGGTATTATTATTAGAGTGAAAGATATATTTGTTTTTTTAATCCTATATTTTTTTCGATTTTATATGACTGATGGGTGAGCCTGATATAACACTAATTATTGGTGATCATGACATAACTCTTTAATGTATTGGATAAAGTGATAGTTTTTACTGGGTATAGGTTTCACCTAATAGATATGAGAGTTATTCAGATAATTTATTCCATTTTAAGGGTTATTGTAAGGGTAATTGTAAAGATAATCTTCTAAAGTACCTATATTACATTTTTTCAATGGTTTATAATAGAAATATTTTGATGTCGAAAGGTAAGAAAATGAAGCAATGTTTTTAAGAAAGGTTTATCATTATTTTTTTAAATAATGGTGAAAGGATTGTTTTCATGGAATGGAATTCATGTATTTTTATGTTTTCAAACAAAACATTATGATTATTATTTAATATTTATTATTTAATATTATGTTTTACATGAAATATATTAATAAATAATTTTTTTCATTAAAAAGTAAATGAATATTTGAGTCAAATTTTTATTGTCAAAACCTAAAACTTTTTATGGGTTTTTAGATCTACAAATGGAATAACTAGTTTAGTTTATTTTATGTCTCTTAATGAGATTTATTTTCCTCATACCAGGTTTTGAAATTAATTTTTATTAGGATTAATGATGGTAATAAATGTTAATAAAGTTAGATTTCCAGATATAAAAGTTTCTTTAAATAAATGATGTGTGTCTCTATAAATATTTTTATGTGTGAAGAATGGATACCATGTGGAAATGATAATTTTTAATGAAATTAATTAACTAATTATATAAAACTGTCAACTAAAAATATCAATGAAATTTAATCTAGTGAAACCATTTTTATAAATAATGTAATTGTGGATTGTTTAAGGTACACAGTGGTAAAGGTTCCCTTTTCCTCACTTAATACTAAAAATAGTCCCCCATTATCATGTTAAAGTGTAAAAGGTTATAATGTTAGTCATAAATATTGAGTGTGGAATAAAAAAGGAATAATTTAAACCATATAAATAAGACTCTTATAAAATAGTAGTCAATGGAAGGAAGGAGGTTTGCATGAAAGATCCCACATTCTAAAAGAATATACATTAAATAATTACATCAGAACCACTTTATTTCATAAAATATAAATCATTTTTTAAATTTATAAATTAAATTATCACAATAAATGGTGAAAAATATTGATAAAATACAATCACATCATGATTGGATTTGGAAATTATGGTAGAACAAAATATTTAGTAATGACAATATAATGAAGTAACTAACTATGTGAAGAGGTGGAAATACTGATTGAATATTACATGAAATACATTAAAAAGAATAAAAAACTATCTATACAAGACTTTTTTATTGATTATACCAATGGGTTAACTAGAATCTACTTAGTCCATCTTATCCGACTTTAAGTCTCGACCAATATCCCAAATCATGATGGATGAATCTATAGAATCTTCTCTGGTTCCACTTGTTCTGGATGATCCTTCTCTACTATAACTTATAGTTCCAACCACTTTAATTTAATAATTTTTATATATAAGTTACATGGATCCATTTTTCAAGATTATACACTACTTGGGATGTAGTATAATGTGGGATTGAGTTGTAAGGAGCAGTTTTGGAGAGGAATGTTCTACAGGTGCATTCCTTCGGACTAAAGACTGGAGTGCTAGACTGACTACTTTAACATAAAATAGTTATCATATTAGAACATCTAATAAATGTTTAGTTAATAATATGGGGTGTCCTGAATGTATATGATGCTTGGGTAAGTAAAATATTATGGTCTTGGTATCTAAGTTGTAAGGATGGGTTAGTGGGCCACTATAGTGCGGTGTGGGGTACAATGAGGTTTGAGGGTAGGGATTTTAGTCATTTACCCTATTCAATTAAATTATTATTCTACTAAGAGTGTACTGTAGTGGAACAACCATGGGTTTATCATAAGGAGTTTTCTTACAACACATATTATTTCTATGTTAACTATTCTTATCTATTTAATATAAAAATAAATTATATAATATATATGAGGGGTTTTAAATTTGTGAAATATAAATATAATATAAATATATAAATATATTGAAATATAAAACACAATGAAATGGGATAAAAGATGAAAATATTTTAGTGGATTAAATTCATATCTCTTGGGGGTTTCAAGGTGGTTTTATAATTTCATTGAAAATATTTCCTCATTATTTTACTCAATATAAAGACCCAAAACTTTCACTCTACACCCTCTCATTTGAATGGTATTACCCTAAAATGAGACCTAGACATCTAGGTGTAATCTCTTAAACATCAAAACCTAATCCAAACTCCACCATTTGAAAGACTCATATATCAACATGAATGAAAATGAGTGAATGGGGAGGAAAAAAATATTAGGTAATGTAGGACGACCACTCACCAAAATCATTTATCCACTATTTATTCCTTATAGTAAAAAATGATAAATCATTAATTTTCAATAAAATAAAATTCCACCACTTCCTCCCACAAAAAAGGTGAATGATAGTTTTCTACAAACATGGAGTTGAAATCATGGTAGGAGAAACATAAAATAAGAAAAAAAGATAAAGAGAATAAGAAGAGAAAAAATATAATAAAAATAAAAATAAAACTAATAGATATTGAAAATATTAAAAACGATTAAAAAATGAAAACTTTACATTAATCCTTGAAAATTGAAATATCTTAAAATTGTAGAAGGGACAAATATTTATATGTAAAGGGGGTGAAGAATTCACACTCAAAATATTTAATCTGAATTATTCCACATGGATGTGCTAATAAATAGCCGATTTTTTAATATGTGTCTTCATGAATGTTGTTCCATAATGTCTCATTAATTCACCCTAAAAACTGAATAATCATTGTCCCCCTGTAATAAGGAGTTATGGATTTAATACATAGGTTGAGTTGTTTTTGCTGATAATTCCAAAATTATTCTTCTAATGTATAACTTTTAATGGCCATTTTAATTAGGTTAAAACTACATAAAATTAATTAATAGAGAATTTATATGTGTCCTTGCTTATATAAATTTGGAATATTCTTTATTAGAGGTGTTTAGCCTATGTTATACATCCTTTACAAAGGTGGGGTCCACACTATCCACCTGAACAATTGTTCAAAATCATTGATTTTTTGGGTATCTAGATGCTCAAATCATCCCCTGATCCAGAAGAAACAAATTAATTAAATAAATAAATGTTATTAAAAAATAATAATCACTCAATTTGGAATTATATTTTAAATTAAATAAAAAATATACTTGTGATAAAAAGCTATTAAAAATCCATAATTAAGATATTTTTGCATTAAATCTCAAAATACGACTAATACATAAAAATGTGACAATTTCCCATTAAATAAAAATATTGTTGGTTTAAAAACATTTAATTATGTAAGAAAATATATGAAAATATTGGATTTATCAATCCCCCACACATAACCATTTCATTACCAAGAAAGTATCATATATTCAAATCAAAATTCACACAACCATAAAAATGAGATAACATCAATGGTCTTTTCCAAAAAATAATTCCATCATGTCACTTATATAAAATAAAAATCCATATAATTTTAATTCC
This sequence comes from Viscum album, assembly GCA_963277665.1. Lineage (NCBI taxonomy): Eukaryota > Viridiplantae > Streptophyta > Magnoliopsida > Santalales > Viscaceae > Viscum > Viscum album. Next base: position 446,734,676 of record OY728131.1, read on the forward strand.
TCACATTGAAAAGTTTTCAACCTCATTAATCCATCCATGTAATGATCACAACCTACCTCACATTTATTTTTATATCACTCCTCACTCAATAGAAATTAAATATGGAGTTACACTCATACTTGGAAATTTCATGTATCACTATAGGCTTGTCAAAATTATCATTTATCCACAACATGAAACATGAATATTAATTCAATAATGAAGGATTTAGTTAAAGGTTCAAATAACTCTTTGGCATATGGTTAATGGGGAAATGATTAAAAATTTATGGTCAGAAATTGGAGGTTTAAATCTTAAGAACAAAGGTTGAATAATGAAGTGAAAACATAGAAAGAACCTCACTCAAATCCACTTGAGAATATGAAACACAACACCATGCCATTTTTTAAATGGTACATGAGTCATGTAATTATTACAATGAAAGATATCATCCACGTTCTCCCTATTTTATTTATTTTTTTTAATATCAGAAAGGAAAAGCATTATTTTATATTTTCTATCTTTTTATATATATTTTTGTAAAGATACAGAAAGGAACAACTTTATTTTATCTTTTTTGTTTTTTTCTTTCTTTAAGATAACTAGATAAAATAAATAAAGAAGAATGAAATGATGACTCAAGCCTAATTTTCTAATAATACATAGCCCAAAATTATTACAAACACCTCACAACACTAAAATGATTTACATCCTAAAGAACACACATGAAAATCCCTTCCCCCGCACTCAAACATTGAAATATCCATGAAAAAATACCAAGAACGTGGGTAGGTAATAAAACAAAGTCTTGTAATGTTCATTAAACCTATAAGGAAATTCATGAATTTAATGGTCTAATGAAGGAAAAATGTAAAGGATGATCTAAAGATAAACTATGTCTAGCCAATGTAGTGCCTTAATCATATAAAAAATATACCATGAAATTCAAATATTTGAAATAAAATAATAAAAAATTCTGGTTCTCACACAAAATCCATGTTTCCCTTAAGAAAGTGTGGGTATTATAAAGATTATATCAAAGTGGTTCAGAGTACCTCATGGGAAAGGAAATAAATTTTCATCAGTGTTTCATGGGAATGAATTTCAAAAATCATTTAAACTCATAAAAATGATTTGAAATCCAATTTAATGAAAACGTTTTGATATCAAAAATCTTTTAAAATCCATTTTCTCAAAAATCATTTCAATTTTCACAAAATAAATTATTGTGTGGAAAGTGATATGAATCTTAATTGAAGCCTATGATTCCTAAAAATAAAAAATCAAAATAAAATCACACAAGAATAACTAAGTAGTTCGACAGTCACCCAGACTTATATTTCACTACCCTTCATTTCAGCTGAACAAAAAATGTTAAATATAAGGGAAGAAAAACTAAAGATAAGAATAGATACAACCTGACATTATATTCCAATGGAACCCATGAGTTAATCTCCTAAAAACTAAATAATTTCTTAGAAAGAATAAAATAAAGAAAAACATAAGAAAAATAATGAAAAATAAATTGGAAGGGAAAAGAATGGGGATAATGCTTAATTTAACCCCCCAAGTAGGTGTTATGTGTTTACCGGCCTTAGTCAGACAGTTACAGCGGGTTACCTCAATCTGATGGTGGACATGGTTTCTTTCTTAGAAACCACTAGAAATTATTTTTCCCAAAATCTATCAGTATATTCTAGGAGTGAGTACCCCCAATGAAAATAAAAATTTCCCCAACATGAAGATAATCTGAAAGAATGAATTTGAGATCAAGAGGGGGAGGGAAATGAATGTAGGGGTGCTCCATATTTTGTTCCATTAGAGGAGCGGTGTCCAATGGTGGTGAAGGTAGTTGAATAGAAATTGTCTTTTCTTCTAGTTTAGGATCATCCAATAATTCTTGAATTATTTCTTATGTTGTACTATCATCCTCATTTTCACTAGTGTACAACTCGACTAGATCCTCCATTATCTCTTAAACACATGTAACTTCATCATATTATTAATCTAGAGAATGTAATAGTAGTTCTGAATCTACCAAATTATAATAATGGATGTTATTTTTCAATTCATAATTAAAATTGTTTTATTGAAAATAATTCTTAGAAATTAAATCTCCCTCAAATCATTCAGCATCAAACTCCATTTCCTCAAGTAGTGCAGCTATGAGTTCTTTGTTTTGGAGTTGGAAGTGGATCTTCAAGTATGTATTAAATCTCACCATTGTACTATTGAATGGTAGGAGGAATAGTAATTTTATTCTCCATATCTTTTCATTTTTGTCATTCCATCAGAAAACATTATCTTCTTTAACTTCAGTGGCCAACAATGCAACCATCTTGCTTATTTTTTTGAGAAGGCGTTTTGATCCGCTTAAATCTCCAATATCTCTTCCCTAATAGTCTCACCATAAATTTTATCAATATTAAAATAATTATATTAATTACGAAAAAATATCTTTTCCAAATAAGTGAAAGATATGAAATGAATCTCTTTTTTTATTTTTATTTTCCAAATTTTCATTTTTTGGTTTTTTATGAAAAACATTGTATGAAAGAATGTGGCCTCCCCAAAAATGGTTCAAAATTGATGGTAGGGATTTTATTCATTTTTCCCTATTAAATTAAATTATTATTCTCCTAAGAGTGTACCATTGTGTCACAACCTAGGTTCGATCATAAGGAGGCTTCTTACAACACATAATAATTTTATTGTCCCTATTACTATATATCTAACATAAAACTAACTTATATAATATATATTGGGGGTTTGAAATTATTGAAATATAAATATAATATAAATATATAAATAGATTAAAATAAAAAACATCAATAAATTAGAGAAAATACATAAATATTTTAGTGGACGAAAATCGTTTCTCATAGGGGTTTCAAGGTGGTGTTATCATTGTAATTTAAAATATTTCCTCATTATTTTACTCAATATATAGATCCATGCCATTCACTATAAACCCTATCATTTTAATGGGATTACCCTACACTGATACCTATTTATATAGTATTAATATCTTCCACATCAACACCTAATCCAAACTCCACAATTTAAATGATTTAAATATCAACATGAAGTAAAATTAGAGAGTGAGGAAGAAAAAAATAGTAGGTAAAGTGCGGAGACTGCTCACCAAAAAATATCAACCACTATTTATTCTTGACAATAAAAAATGAAAAATTATTAATCTTTAATAAATTCAAATTCTAATAATATCCCACTTGAACAACTGTGAAAATTAGTTTTCTACAAACAAGGAGTTTAAAGCATGGTGGGAGAAACATAAAATTATAAAATAAGAGAAATGGAAGAAGAAGAGAAAAATATAGAATAAAAATACAAATAAAACTAATATATATTGATACTAATAAAAATTATTAAAAAATTTAAACTCCACCTTATCCCCCAAAAAATTGTTGTCTCTTGAAATGGGAGAAGTGACACATATTACTATGTAGAAGTGGTGAAATTCACACTCAAAATATTTAATCTGAATGTTTCCATAATTATGTTCCATTAAGAAACCAATTTTTTAATAGTTTATTCATTAATTTTGTTCCATAATTTATCCTTTATTTACCCTAAATATTTCAGCATCATTTTCAATTAGTATAAGGAGTTATGGATTTAATACTTATGTTGACATTTTCTGGATGAGAATTCCATAATTATTCTTCTAATTTAAAACGTCCAATGGCCATATTAATGATATAAAAACTCCATTAAATTCATTTATAAAGTTCTTCTCTGTTTCCTCATGCATATAAATTTTGAATCACCTTTTTTGAAGGTATGTAGCCTGAGTTATACTTCTGTTATGGAGGTGGGGTTCATGTTTTCCACCCGAAGAATGGTTCAACTTCAGTTATTTTTTTGGGTCTCAATATGCTATAATAAACGCATGATATAGAATAAAAATTTTATGTAACAAAATCATGGATTTTATTAAAAAAATAATCATTCAATTTGGAATTATATTTTATATAAATAGACAAAATACCATTGTGTTAAAAATCTTATAAAAATCTATAATAAATCCATTTTTTCATTTCAGCTCAAAATATGAATAAACATAAAAATGTGAAAATTTCTCATTAAATAGCAATATGGTGGGTTTAAAAACATTGAATTTCATAAGAAGATAAATGAAAATATTGTATTTATAATGGTTTATCCAGTACCTCAGTTACATTGACTAGAATTATTTCCATCATATTCAAGAATATATGTACACCACAATATATTGATATTAAAAAAGAGGATGATGATAAATAATAGTGAATTCGTTAATATTAAAATCAATTCACAATAACTCGACCAAATCTATGATATAAGTTCCTCGAAAAACCAATCTACCTTTTTTCTTGGTGATGATTTTGATAAGTTATTATGCGTATAAGCGTTATGAGTGGATCTATATCCCTATAATCAAGAGGTAGTGGAAAAATAGGTCCCTTTAGGAAGCATTACCAATACTATCAAAGCACGGGATAAAGTAGGCAATAAAAATCCGATAAAGAATACAGTATACTAGGATTAGAAAATTAAATGCATAGGAATATTTGTGATTGTAAAGAGTTATTTGTAGGGAAACATGGGACCAAAATGTAAAGGAAACACCAGGTTCCCAATATAATTTAGAGTCAGGAAATTCATTAGTTCTCACACATTCTTCAATTAAAAACAAATTCATGATTATAAATTTATTAAGTTGAATGTGGTAACATTTCATGTGGTTATTGAATATAGAATCATCCTCATATTACACTCTTCACACCCCTTATAAATTTGATAATAATAGTTACAATAGAATGAAACTATGAACTCAATGACCAACTCCATGTATGTTGGTTTTCTATCTGAAAGGGCCTCAATATGATGAAAAAATAATATTATTTTAATGATCATTCTAAATGATCATTGCAACAATATTTTGAGGATCCTTGAATATCTGTAGAGAGACTAGTCATGTGGCTATAATTATATTAACTATGTTCTCTTATTTAATATTGAAATGAAGTTGAGGTACTGAGATATTTTTAGAGACAAAACAAATAATTTTTAACGATGATTTCATATGATAGGATTTCATGCATGGTAAGAGATCCTTCACACAAAGAAAAACATAATTTTAATCAAATTATATAGAAAAAATTTTACAACAGAATTCATACATATAGATCCTACGATAATTGTATAGAAACTTTAAACCAGTTGGGTTATCTAAATACACATTAATGCTTTTGGACCGTTAGATAGTGCAAAGTTTGTGAAAAGATGGTGATTTTAAAAATTGGAAAAAAATATATTAAAAACCATATAGGGTGAAAATTGAAAAAAATTGAATAAGGTGGAAATGAGAAGAGTTGTAATAATCCAAAAGTAATAATAAAATGAAAAAATAGGCAAATAATACCAAAAATAATAGAAGGTGAATAAAATAATAAAAACAAAGGGAAGAAGAAAAAATAACCTAGGGATAGCCACAAAGGATATTGAAGATGAATTGGGTGAAGGAAAAGTAAAAGGGGTGGAGTGAAGAAATATAATGGGGTGGGATTGGGGGCACTAATTATTCATGGGTTGTGGTATTTTATAAATTTATGTTTTGTGTAATTTTAAGATCTGGGGTGGGAGTTCAAAAAAATTTCATAGTTGGTCACCATTATAACATCCCAGGTAAACAAAGAATATATCTTTTTCATATTTATTTATATTTTTGACTTAAATATTAATTTTACTTTAAATGGGATGCTATGTTCAATGGTGTACCCGATACGCAATAATGAGTTTCTTTGAAATCATACGTTGCACACAACACTAAGTTATACTGAAAAATAATATAATAATATTATTATTTTAAATGGTAGTTAATTCCTAGACATTGTATTGGTGGTAATGAACAAAACTAACCAAAATATTATTCTACATGTTTGATAAATGTTTTTACATTTATCCAATAAAAGTTAGAGGCATAAAATGTGAATGAGTCTAAATTTAAACATAATTTTCTATAAAAGGATGATTTACCACCTTTTGATGGTGAACCCTATTTAAATGTATTTTTTTCACTTTTATATGTTTTATTTGAACAAATAAAATTCTTATTTTTAATTGCGGCAACAAAATTCACTTTAGGTAAGATTTTGGTATTTTTCTGATAAAATTCAACTTTTCTTAAATAGTGGAAAATAATGTATTTTAATTCAAAACTGCCTTTTAATATAATTTAGTAATATGATTAGATTATCTTTTTAATTTGTTTTAAATTGTAATTAGATTATATTTTTACCATTTAATTCAATTTTGGTCATTGGAATTAATTTCACTTTGAAATTGGACATAAACAATTGTTAATCATTTGATTGTTAATTTTTCTTAAAAACATGCTTTTTGTTTTGACAATGTGAATTAATTTTAAATTAGTTAATCCGACCTCTATGTTATGAATTTAGTACAATAGACATAATTTTTGAATTTGGAACACCACATATATCTTAGGCTGATTTTTTCCTTTTTTTTGAAAAACATCAATTTTTGATGAATAGTGAAACCACTATGTAGTAGTTAAAAACTGACTTTTTCATTTAAATGAAATTATACCACTTCTGTGAATTGAATTTAAAAAATCTGACATACATGGTTGTTATTAATAAGTAATATTTGATTCAATAAGATGAAAATAATTTTTTGTGAATAGTAACTTTTGACTTTTATTTACCACGGTTAAAGGTAAATAGGGTAATTCAAGGTAAAACAAATATCATAATAATAAAAAATTACCTTAACACTTGTTCTAACCTTTTTGGATGAGTCATGGCCAACCATGAGCATCCTTTGGTTTATTTTGGGACCCCGTAGAGCCACTTAAGAGTGATAATGATACATTTTTCAATTAATTTAAAGTAAAAACCAAAAGAAAAAAAAACAAATATCTTTTAGTAAATAAATTTTTTCATAGGGTTATATAAGTTATCTCTTTGACTATAAATATTTATTGTAAATCTAAAAATATTTCCTACATCATGGTATTTTTTTATAATTTTTAGTCATCAAATAAATTATATTATTTATAACACAATAATGATGTAGTGTTTACCTCGTTAATAAATGATTTAAACAAATAATATTATAGTGATTAAAACAATATCCAAAATGTAACATCCCAGATCTGGGTGCCACACAACGGGTGCCCCAAACCCAGATGGTCACATGACCTCAAGTTCATTTCCCCAAACGCCATAGGCCGCCGACTAGCAGCGAGGGCCTAGGACTGATAGTGGGGAAACTATGCCCTCATTTGTCAAGGTGCAGCGTAGTGGAAAAATATAAACATACAAAAGAGGAAGTAGTAAAAAATATATACCTAAATTGGAAAATGGGACTGGTGTAAAAGATAACCAATAGTCATATATATGATGATGCAACATGTCTCTAACTCTAAGGAAATCAACTGAAATAGGATACAATGAAATCTGATACAATACAACACATGGTACAAAGTACAGCAAAAAAAACCATAGCAGTGCAATAGGAACACAACAACATCGAAAGCCTAAGATCAGTCCCATGCTCTTCAAATCCTCTACATTAATCATGTACCTATGCATGGACCCATTTCTTATCAACACCTACAACAATATAATCTGTTTGGGCCCAAGACAAGACCCAAATACAGTGTGAGAAATAAATCCTAGTAGGCAAGCACCAAAGGCCCATGCCCAACTGTCAGGGAAAAAGTGAAACAACAGTGTGCAATAATGAAGTGCAACAAACTAGTAAGTACTCAAAAGTAACCATTCCTACCAGTACATTTCCATTTTAATAATTATTTAACAAATCAATATAATTGAATTCTGAGTTTTCCGAGACTCAGCCTCGACAAAAAAATATCTTATACTAGTGTTACATCAGAAACCACAATAGGCTCTCTTCAAAGTAAACATTTTCCTCAGACATTCAAGTCATTACCCTTAGGAAAGAAGAAACAAAACCCTCAGGTTACTGCCCTCAGGCATAACAAATATTTCCCTCAGGTATATGAGATAATCCTCTTGTGCACAGAAGCTACTACCCACATGCATAAGAAATGTTGCCCTCAGGTTAAACAAAACATTTCCCTAAGGCTAATCAAAACACTACTCTCAGGAATTACATAGGAAAATCAAGTAACCAATCTAAGAATAATACATAATCAAGCAATTTATATATGTTTCCTCTCAAGAAAAACTCAAAACATGCTATAATCACGGCATACCCACAAGTATCCTGGCCAAACAGCTAAACAAAGGAAACTTACCCTCGGGGTAGCCCTATATCAAAGCAATGATCTCAAACAACAGTTTATACATATTCGTTAGATTACCTGTGAAATTATAGGTATCTCAACGATAAAAGTATCATCCATACGACACTCTGAACATGGGTGCGTGGCACAACGATACAAAATATCAACTCAATAATTGGAATTAAACACAAGACCACCTACCTAGATCACCTCTAATAAATATATGTGAAAGGAGCCTCCCGAAACAAAAAAGAATGACATATATCTGAGATAAACGATTACCTATTCAAACCTAAATAACTTATCTTAGGGAAATAATTGGAAGTAAAGTTTCAAGAAGAGGGAAGACCTTACCCGCACGGTTCAAACGAGATTGAGGGTGGAAGAATCAGAGTCCCGGTGAGTGGTTATGAGCTTCTCCAAGTCTTGGCCTCCTCTCTCACTGCTCCTGGTGAGTTCTCTTCCTCCTCCGTTGAATGAAAATACTACTGCCTATTTTAAAAGAAAAAACATAACTACACGGTGTGTACTCTCAAGTACACGGCTTGTACTATCCTTTTTAACTTTTCCACTGGCAGCTACTTTATGTCGCCTCCCTGTTCACCTGCCGAATGATTACACATCATGTATTACTAAGTACATGATGTGTAGTTAGTTTTTACACCTTTAATCACTGAAAATACTATATGTCCTATATTCTCATCCCTCATAGATGATGTAAACAACATGTGAAAAACAATACACAATGTGTACCCATAAATTTTGGATTTTTCCCACATTTCCCTGGTTTTCTCAAAAACACTTAAGGAAAAGGAAAAGACGAAACTCATACCTCAATAATAAGAACCGGGTTCTTACAAACATCCACCTTTAATGCAATTCATCCCATAATTTCCCTTCCAAGGGTGGTGAAGATAATGATGAGAACAATTATGGCTACTGAGCACAAACATCAGTCTCCCACACCCAGGTTTTGTCCCGCACTCATCCATGCTACCATAACACCCGTACGAGAGGAACTGACCGGCCTTAGAGAACCTTCATGCTCCTATCAACAATACGAATCAGATTATCCTCAAAGGATGAATCAACATGAAGTTCAACCTCCTCTACCAGAAAAATGTGAGATGAGTCTGAGTGATAACGGCACAGCTGAGATATGTGGAAGACTTCGTGCATGGCCCGATACCACTTTGGTAACTGCAACCGATAGGCAACCGGCCCTACTCTCTCTAAAATCTCAAATGGCCCTACATTACTTAGTGATATTTTACCCTATCTTATGATCTTCCAGTGTCCCAACCATAGTGAAACACGCAAGAAAACCTGATCCCCAACCACGAACTCCAAGGGTTGTCTGCGGAGATCAACATAAGATTTTTGATGAGACTCTGTAGCAGAAATCCACTTCTGAATCAACTGGACCTACTCTAAAGTCTCCTGCATGAGACATGGTCCCAGTAAAGTTACCTCACCTACCTCCAACCATCACAAAGGTGATTAGCATGGCCTAACATATAAATCCTCATAAGGTTCTATCTCAATAGTTTCCTAAAAACTATTATTATAGGAAAACTTAACCAGGGGTATGTGCTTCTCAAAAGAGTCCCCAAAGTCCAGGACTCATGCACACATCATGTCTTCTAGATCCTTTATTTTACACTCTTAATGGGAATCGGTCTGAGAGTGGTAAGCTATGATCAGGAGCACCTATGTACCCAGTTCCCTCTGAAAACTTTTCCAGAAATGAGGTGTAAAATGGGATTACCTATCTGAAATGATAGAATAAGGAACCCAATGAAGACGCTCCACCTCTCGGATATATAACTTCATGAGATCGTCAACACAGAAGGTCTCCTTGATCAGAAAAAAGTGAGCTACCTTTGAAGGTCTGTCCACAACAACCCATATGGAATCATTGCCTTGAGGTGACCTCGGAAACTTGGTCACGAAGTCCATCGCAACATCATCTTATTTACACTTTGGAATGGGTAATTGATGTTATAATCCGGCTGGCCTCTGATGCTCTACCTTCACTTACTGATAGGTGGAACAACTCGTAACAAAACCAGCTACCTCTCTTTTCATACCTGCCCACCAGTACTAACGTCTCAAGTCACAATACATTTTGGTAACTCCAGGATGCACTGACAAAGTCGAGGCATGAAATTCCTGCATCAACTCATCACGTATATCCCTCGGAACCCACACTCTTCCATGGATACACTGTACCTCATCATCGTCTTTCATTCAACCAGGAGAAGGTTCCTCACTTTCAACCGACTCCCATAGAACTAGGCCTTCTTAATCTGATAGTTGAATCATCCTCACTCTATCCAGGAGGGTAGAAGCCAAAGCTAAGGATGAAGGATAGGTTCACCCCTGACTATCGTGCACCTCCAAATGCATCTTAGAGAACAAATCCATAAGCTCCCACTCACCACTGGACTCCTACACTGCATGTATCTGAGTTCTCCTACTCAGTACATTAGCTACTGTGTTACCCTTACCAGGTGTATAGGAAAGCTCAAAGTCGAAGGACTGAAGGTATTCAACCCACCTTCGTTGTATCAAATTCAAGTCACACTGGGTAAAAATTTATTTAATATTTTTGTGGTCTGTAAACACCAAAAAATTTTCTCCCAAGAGATAATGTCTCCAACAATGTAACTCATTAACAACTATAGACAACTCAAGATCATACGTCGGGTAATTCCTATCTTGTGGCCTCAACTGCCGAGACCCATACACAACTACTCGATTACTCTGCATCTACACTGCTCTGAGCCCAATACCTAATGCATCACAGTAAACTGTACAGCTCTTCCCTTGCTCTGGAAGTATCAGGACTGGTGCTGATGTCATCTTTCCCTACAACTCCTGAAAGGCTATCTCGCAAGCTTCTGACCAAACAAACTTCATACCCTTCTTAGTCAAACCCATCAATGGTGCTGATAAGAAGGAGAAGTCCTATATAAAGAAACTGTAGTCACCATCCATCCCCAATAAACTTCATATATCAAAAAATTTCTTAGGATGCTCTCAAGAAACTACTGCACTCACTTTCTCTAGGTCTACCAAAACTCCTACTTCTGAGATAATATGACCAGGAAGTGGATATAGTCCATCCAATAGTGGCACTTTGAGAGATTAGCATATAACTGATGCTCTCTCAGTGTACAAAAAATGATCTCAAGATGTGTGGCATGGTCATGTCGAGTGTGAGAGTACCCCAAGATATCATCCTTGAAGACCACTACGAATAAATCCAAGAATGGATGGATCATGCAATTCATCAGAGCCATGAAAACTACCGGCGCGTTTTTGTGTCCGAACGGCATGACCAAGTACTCATATAGACCATATCTTCTCCGAAAGGCTATAAGTGGTATGTCCGATGGTCTAACGCGCAACTGATGATATCCGAATCTCAAATCAATCTTTGAGAACACTCGTGCTCCTCGATGTTGATCAAAAATATCATCAATCCTCAGTAAGGTATATCGGTTCTTAACTATCAACTGGTTCAGTTTCTGATAATCAATGCAGAGTCTGAGGGAACCATCCGCCTTCTTCGCAAACAAGATAGGCGAACCCCAAGGAGAAGTACTGGGTTGGATGAAACTCTTCGCCTGAAACTCCTACAACTACTTCTTGAGCTCCTGCAATTCTGGTGTAGCCATCCTATAAATAGGAATGGAAATCACTTCCTCTCTTAGAACAAGCTCAATAGATAAATCCTCCTCTAACTCTGGAGGTAGACCGAAAAATTCATCTGGGAAGACATCCCTGAAACGATTTAACACTAGAGGTAAATCCTTCTGACAAGTTCACTGGTCATCCAGATATAAATTCACAATCTGAACTATCACTCCACCTCACCCACAATGCTTGGGTCCCGCTTGGCTCGCCAGAGCATCCCATTCTCCCTTTTATAGAAACTCTCGGCCCTCTAGTGAAGTGAAACTTACCGTGCGACGATAGAAATCAACAAAGACTCTAAAGGGTACCAACCAGTCCATCCTAAGAATGACATTATAGGTTGTTATCTCTAAGATATAGTGGTCCCTTAGAAAGTGACACCCACCAACCTCCAGGGGCACTCCTTGCACAAATCCACAATTTCCATTCTAATTCTCACCGGAGTGTGTAGCATCATGACTTCCGAAGAATAAGAAACATAGAGTCCAATGCTATCCACAATGGGAAAAGATATAAAGCTATGTGTATCACCGGTATCAAAAAGTACCTAATATAAAATAGAAGTAACTAGAATAGAACCTCTAATAGTGGAAGGTCAAGGATCCTGATCCTATTGGGTTTATTGCACTGCATATGTCTACCCAGTCTTGCAGCCCTATGACACAGCCTGGTTACCCAGAGCTGACCCGCCCTATTGTCTCTGAGATCCTTGTGTTTGGATACCACGGCCACGAACAACACCTCGGCCCGAACATCCAAATGTATTTTAATTTCCTGAATGGTAAGAAGATTTTGTCCCTGCTCTTGCACGCAGATTCTGCACAGAACCCCTCTCACTAGTTACTAGTGGAAACGCCCTGCAAAAACCCTGAAGATGACCCATCCTGCCATAATCTCAGCACTCCATTGGGTCACGTGGGAACGGAGGCCTATTCTGTGACTCTTTACCACACTGGTAGCACATTACCTGGCTACTGGAAGAATTCTTCTAGCTAGTACTTCCACTGTGAGAGAAATACATCTACCTCTTCCTCTTATTGGTAGAAATAGTACCAGAGACCGGTACCAAACTTCCTTGGTCCGCCCCACTAGCTTCTTGTAGGTTCCGCTCAATAATTAATGCCTGGATCACAATAGCATGCACTATAGGCAACCTGAAAACATTCACCAGCACTCAGATGTCATATCGAAGACCATACTCAAAGCGAGTAGCCCTCAACATTTCATCACCCACCAGAATAGGGGCAAAACATTGTAGCTCAGTGAAGCAGATAGAATAGTTCATCACTAACATGGCACCCTGCTGCAAATTCATAAACACTTGAGCTCGACCTTCCCTTAGAATCTTTAGAAAGCAAAATTTATATAAGACTGCCTGAAAATATTCCCACGCCATGTCTCGGTGATTCTCTCTCTATGTGGTTACATCCCACCATCTCTTGGAAGAATCACGCAACATGTAATTAGTGAGCTTGACCCTTCTCCTAGGAGGCGTCTCCAGATGCTTGAAGATCATCTGCCTATAATCCAGCCATGACTCCGCATCCAATGGTCTTCCATCACCTAAAAATGTAGGTGGATACTGCTGCTGGAATATACGTGTCAGCTCTGCCATAGATGTGGAAACTGGCAGTGCTCCCTAGAAGGTCTGCATGAACTGAATAAAGCCTTCAAAGAACTGCGTATCCACGCCTGCGTCCGGTATAACGACTTGTACCGCATCTGGAACTATTAGAGGATCCATCAGTAGTCCATGGCCTACCATCTCTGGAGTATAATCATCACCACTCTCTTGGAAAACAACTCGTGGTCGTCTTGGAGACATGACTCTAAAAGTTCAAACACACGCCTTATATTAAGACCATCAATGGTAAAGAACTAGAATGTAAGAAAGGAACATGAGAAAGAAAACATTCATGTTTTTTAAAACAAGACTACACGACGTGTATAATAACTGCACGACGTGTTCCCTTAAGTATTTCTCATGGGTGTGTACTTATGCCAGAAATGGTCATGTAATACCCCAAACACACGGTGTGTTTTCCAAACACACAGTGAGTACTTGAATTCTCTCCCCCATGCCCGAGTCCTTTCTACACGGCTAAGCCACACTGTTATCGTTAGAAATAGACTACATAACGTGTTTTTTCTAGACACGGTGTGTACTAGATGAGCTTCACCGACCCATGTTGTTCGTGACATGGCTAGATACATGGATCACACTACATGGCATGTTCTAGATGGTCACGACATGTACTAATTTGGTTCTAACTGCCTGTGTTCTTAGTGACACGGCTTGATACTCGGCTGAAACTACACGGTGTGTCCCAAATGGACACATCGTGTACTAGAAGAGGTAACACTGAACCGTGTTGTTAGTTACATAGACGGGTTCTAAGATTACACTACACGGCGTGTTTATAACTGATGCAGTGTGTATCCCCCAAGGTTTCTCCATCCATGTTTTTAGTCAAACGAGCGGACACAAGGTTAACACGACACGGTGTGTACAACCAGTACACAATGTGTTCCTTGGTAAAATCTAAAAGACCCATGTTCCCTCCCACACGGTGGGTTACACAGCCTTATACTACACGGTGTGTACATATAAGTACATGGTGTGTACTTAGAAATTTTCCTTTCTTCCTAAACATAAGAGTACAAGATGTGTGTTCTTAGAACCACATTCCGTCTTGTCGTGGCTTCCAGACAGTAAACCTCAGAAACTACTTCAGAGCCCCTTTCAAACATCGGTATGCCAAATTCTGATCCGTGGGGGCCCATACTTCCCATGAACCAAACATTAGAACCTGACCTTTCACATTATAGTTAAAAATGCAACAAAATACTGGATCATGATCCGCCAAATTCCAGTCCAAGAGAGCCCATAATTCTTTCGAACAAAAGTTTAGTATCCATAAATCCAAATGTGCCATGTACCAATACCCTATCAATAGTAGGCGTATCTATCAATGTATCTATCACAAAATCATGCATTTCATAGAACAAAATCTATCACAACAACATGCAATTTCTAATTCACCTACATGGCATGGAAACTATTCATGACATGTGATTCTAACATGTCCCTAAATGATTCCTAAGATGGAATATCCTAATCTTATCAGGTTTTAACTAAATAAATCCCAAGTATATGAAAATACAAATAGAACCCCAGAAGTTTGTCACCCAACGATGGAAATCAAATCAACTGTAAAATTGCAAAACCATAAAAATTACAATTAAATGAGGTAGATTCGATTTTCCCTGGACACGAGTTAACAACTCCTGGGTACAACTTATTACCAAGTACCAATTTCGTCCTATCATAGGATATTGGTTCCAAATAGTAAGTCAATGAAAAGAACCTTCCCTTTTATACAACTTTGTAACATCCAAGATCCGGGTGCAACACAACGGGTGCCTCGAACCCGGTTGGTCACAAGACCTCAAGCGCATTTACCCAAATGCCAAAGGCTGCTGACTAGCAGTGACGGCCTAGGAATGATAGTGGGGAAACTATTCCCCCATTTGTAAAAGTGTAGCATAGTGAAAAAATATAAACAAAAAAGCAGAAGAAGTAAACAATATAGACCTGAAATGGACAACGAGACTGAATTAAAAGATAACCAATAATCATATATTTGACGATACAATATTTCTATAACACTAAGGAAATAATCCAAAATAGGATACAACACAATATGATACAATACATAAAAAGGTAAAAAGTACAGCAAAACAAAACCAAAGCAGTGCAATAGGAATGCAACAACATCGCAATCCAAATCTCGGTCCCATGATCTCCTTCTCCTCTACAACAATCATGTACCTGTGTAGGGAACCTTTCCCTTATCGACACCTGTATCAATATAATATTTTTGGGACCAAGAGATGATCCAAGCATGATGTGAGAAATAAATCCTAGTAGGAAACCACCAAAGGCCCGTGCCCAACTATTCGTGAAAAAGTGAAACAACAGTGTGCAATAATGAAATGTAGTAAACTAAGATTCACTCAAAAGTAACCATTCCTACCAGTTACATTGACATTTTAATAATTAGTTAACAATTCAATATAATTGAATTTTGAGTTTTCCGAGACTCGGACTCGACCGAAAATCTCATATACCAGTGCCACAATCGAAACCACAACAGGCTCTCTTCAAAGTAATCATTGTCCTCACACATGCCAGTCCTTACCCTCAGGAAAGCAGAAACTAAAACCTTAGGTGACTACACTCATGAATGAAAAATAATTCCCATAGGTATACAAGATATCCCCCTCAGGAACAGAATCTACTTCCCACAAGAATAAGAAATGTTTCCCTCAAGTTAAACAAAACATTTCCCTAAGGCAAAACCTAACACTACTCGCAGGCATTCTATAGGAAAAGTAAGTAATCGGGCCGATCCAAACAAATAATAAAGTAATTTATATATGTTTCCTCTCAAGAAAAACTCAAAACATGTTATAATCATGGAATACCCATAGGTATCTTGGCCAAATGGATAAACAAGGGAAACACACCCTTGGGGTGGCCCTAGATCAAAGCGACGATCTCAAACAAAAGTTTATAATTATTCATTAGATTACCTAGGCAATTATAGGTTTCTCAACAGTCAAGGTCTCATCCATACGACACCCTAAACATGGGTTCAGGGCACAATGATATAAATAATCAACCCACCAATTGTAATTAAACACAAGACCACCTACATTGATCTCCTCCGATCGATATATGTGAAAGGTAGCTCCCGAAATAACCAAGAACGACATAGATCTGAGATAAATGATTACCAATTAAAACCTAAATAACATATTTTGGAGAAATAATTGTAAGGAAAGATTCAATACGATTGAAGAACTTACCCGCACTGTTCAAAAGAGATCGACAACGGAAGAATCAGAGTCTCTGTGAGCGATCCGGAGCTTCTGCAAGTCTCAACCTCCTCTCCCACTACTCCTTGTAATTTCTCTACCTCCTCTATCGAATGAGGAGGCTAATTCCTATTTTTAACAAAAAAACATAACTAAACAGCATGAACTCTAATGTACATGACATGTACTATCCTTTTTAACTATTCCACTGGCGGCTACTTTCCGCCACCTCACTGTTAATCTGCCGACAGATTACACGGCATGTATTACTAAGTACACAACGTGTAGTTAGTTTGTACTCCCTTAATCACCGACATGACCACATGCCCTGTATTCTCATCCCAAATGTCCAAATTACATGGCTTGTGAAGAAAAATTCATTGCGTGTACCCATAAATTTGATATTTTTCCAACATTTCCCCTGTTTTCTAAAAAACACTTGAGGAAATGGAAAAGAAGAAACTCGTACCTCAAGAATAAAGACAGGTTTATTACAGAAAACCTATCCAATTATTATTGGATTATTTTATTTTGACCAGGAGTCTTCTTATATTCGACTTTATTTAGTTTTGTACCTTTAGAAATCAAAAATCTTTATATAATAAAATAATATTTTCACACTTTCCTAAAGATCCCCTCCTCCCCCTTATAAAAATACCTCACCTCTAACCCATTCCTCACACTTATCAAGCCCTTTGTCTTGTCCAACCCTTGCCCAAATAAGCTCTCAATATCCCTCTCTTCCTCTTAGAAACCTTAACTTAGGCATAAGCCACTTCAAGAAACCTTTTGGTTAAAACCAAAGGGAGATACCCAATTTAAAGGTAACGTCTTTTCGTAAGTCTTTTTGTTTTATTTTACCCATAAAATATTTTTATTAATTTCATTTATAACAACACCAGTATCCTAAATATACAAGGTTGTTGTTATGATAAGGATTCAAACTACACTTATAGAAACCTCCATCTAAGGGGTAAAGAACATAATGTTTCTGTGGACGACAAACTGACGCCTCACGAAATGATGATTGTTAAATCTTCTCCTACCACCTCTTATGGTGGCCATTATGATGAAACAATATTTATATATGATATATATTATGTTTATTCTTTATGATTCTATATTTTTCATTTATATCCTACCTTTATTGTTTCCATTATGGGTAAACGCGATAATTTCATTTTTGGAAGTGCAGACTACCGCCCCCTCAAGGTGATACGGCTCGTTCATACCATACGTGGGGTGTTTAAAGTATGATGTTATTGAAATTATATATGATATTATTCTGGAATTATAATATAACTATGTTTCATTAAGTTTTTATTCAATTAAAATACAAAATAGAAACGAAAGTAACATTCATGCGTACATACGACATACCGTCTCCATGAAAGGTGCATTTCTTTTCTTATCTCCAAATTTTATTTAGTGTTATAAATAAATATATATAATAGATATATATGATATATATGATATATAAATCATTAATATCATTATGGATATAATGGACTCCTGACCACATGGACAAATTATAATTATAAGGTGTTCATTTTTTACTCAAGTACAAAATATCGACAAAACAACCATTATTAACATAAATGATTACATAATATTTATGAAAAGGTAATAAGTGATATAAAAGGAATAATAAATATGAAAAATGTTTCTTAATAAAGAATAAATTAACTTAAATTTATTATTAATGAATAACAAGGAACAAACAAGTGATGTCGGACAGGAGGTAAGGGGTTTTATATCACACTTTTAATTCCGTGATATTTCCATTGTTCGCCACTAATTTATTGCATGTGGTGTATTGTGTACTGAAATATGATACATATTATCATAATTATATTTATATTCATGGTATTATGTGATTAGTTTTGTGTTTATAAACTTTTGTTCATACGACTCAATTGATTGCTATGTGGTAATGAGTTTTCATATAACTTTTTTATTCCCATGAGATTCAGGCAATATTTTCCACTATTTTATTTTCTGTGGTGTATGTACGGCCCATGATTGTATTATTTGTGTAATATAAATTAATTTATGGGTATTTACATCTTCAATGTATGAATCCTCTTTAATTTGGAAGATGTTTCGTAATTTACCAAATCGATAAGGGAACCATTCACCCTCATCTTTTATTAAAAGACTTCATTTATGTTATGTCTTTTAACTTCAACTTTCTTATGTCAATATATGTTATTTTATATTCTTATTGCTTTACATTTTTTTCAATGTGATGATAGAACCTTTTCTCTCTCATCAAATCATTTTCTTAATTTTAATGTGACTTCGTTAGGCTGTCAAATTTCGGTAAGAGAACTTCTTAACCAAATTTCAATTCTTTGGGTTAAACTTATACTTCTTGATTATGTCATGATATGAATATGTGTGAATGTACTCTGATTGTTTTACACATAATTTCCACTTATATAGGGTGTATTATTATTTTTCACACATAATTATGTCATTGGTTTGTCCTTAATCTAAGGATATGATCATTACAAAGGACTTTGTCTTGGTTTACATTCCATTAAATCTTATTTATTGTTATACACCAATTCACTTTTTTATGATACATATAAATCCCTTTGATGTATTATATCATTAATCTCTCTATTCTCATGATATTATACGCTTTGACTTATATTATTTATCAATTTTTTGTATTCAACAGTCTCTCATTTTGATAAAAACTCTTTAACTAAAATATCATTTTAAATATTTTAATGATTTAATCTTCTAAATATTTCTCATTAATGTAAATGTTTTAAAAATGGTTTTAAGGATTTATTTATATAGACATTAATGTTTTAAAATTATAATTCCTTTAAATGTTTCAAAGTGGAATGAGACACTTTGATTCAAAAATCTATTTTTTAAATGTTTTAAATGGTTTTGAAAATGGTTTGATAAAGAATTTATTATGTCTATACCTTGAAATGATATTTTGTGATTGCAATGTGGAAATATTATATTTCATTTATTCTTTATTTATGTGATATGAATATGTTATGATTATTGGGCATTTTTTACGTATACGGGTGGTTCTGTGATAAACCTAGGGCTGGTGAGCCTAAGATAGCTCTCCAATTCATTAGGTAACATGATGGATGTAAACGTTAATGTTTCTCCTATGAGATTTAGGGAATATACTGTGACGGGTATTCCAACATACCTCCCTATGTAGCAGTGATAGCTACAATGTATGTTTGATATGGATGCCACAATTTACCTTTATGATATATTATTTCTATGTGTTATTCATAAATATTATGATTTCATGAGGTATGAATTTATGCGTGGTATGTATTTATGGACTAATGTTATATTTATTTATCTTATAACCCATACTGAGCTTTTTATTCTCACACCAAGTTTTGAAATGTGTTTCATAGGTCTTAAAGATAAATAGGGTCAATGATGTGATCAAGTAAAAGACATGTTGTCTAAAACTTGGAACTAGACATGCCACTTTTTTCAAGAGTTTTTATTTTATGAAAAAATAGAAACTGAGTAGAAGTGTCTACCTTGTAATTTTTTAGATGTAATGTAACAGTTATTGCCTAATTCTGTAAAACTCTAAACCTGAAAAGATCCTCAATTTGAATTATTCATTTAATTCAAGATTTTGTAATGTTTAAGACAGTGTCCTTATAGTTGGTATCAAAAGTCGGTTTAGATAACTTTATAGTTTAGGGTGTTATTTAAGAATGAGTAACATAACCATAATGGTTAGCATATTAGAAAGAACCATAGTTATTTTAGATAAATTTAATGGGTCTAAGATAACATGAATAAGTATATCTTGGTATTTACCCTCCTCATAAGATATTATATGATGATTTTGATGACATACTCACACTGAACTTTTTGATTTTAGTAAATGGATGGATCTAGCAGGCACCAAAGTAATAGTGGATGCGAAGAAAACTGTGATGGTTTTCTGAATGGGAAACTGAATGAAATGGGAGCTGCAATGAATCTTCTTGTGGTAATTATCAACCAACTATCTGGAGTCATGATTAACCACCTGAACCATGGTGATTTTTATAAGGCATGTTATATGAGAGAAAAAAATCCTTATGAAAATCCAGGTAATAACCATAAAGGTATGTATGTTCAAAAACCTATGTGTAAAGGATGTGGAAAGAAACACCTTGGAAAATGATTCAAAGGGACAAGAAGATGCTATAGATGTGGTAATGAAGGTCACAAAGCAAGAATCTTCCATGAAAAAGAAGTATCTAGTTGAATCTAATAATGGGAAAGAAATTATTTTTGAGGTATCAATTGAATTTTTTAAATCTGGTGTACATGGTCATTATACAAATAGATATCCTACGAAGAAGGTTCAGGAATGGGATCACTAGGATCATAAAAATATATGTTTACCAATACCCAATTCCATTCTTGTTGAGGATGAGAAAACTAACAATGAACAATGAAAGGTATGAATTATTTCTTAATATACATTTTGATATTATTGAATATTAGGATATGACTCATGATTTTGTATGTAGGAAAGAATTATTTCATAATAATGTGGTTAAGAACGGTTAATGGATCATGAAGAATGTTAAATGAGTAATATGTCAACATATAGAGATTCAAGAGTTATAGTATATTTTAAGATGATGAAATGCTTAAAGGTATTATGGCTCTTTTGAGGATGTGATTACTTTGGAATACTTTTTATAATATGTGTAACCCTGAATTTTGATATATGAAAATGTTATTAAAGGAATAATTATTATTTTTTTATGAGTAATGGTGTAATTTTATTTTGAAAGAATCTATTTTTATATTTTGGATATATGGTGATTTGGGTTTTTTATGGAAATGATTAGCCTATCCTAGAGAATATGTGATTTGGTTAATTACACTTCATTATTGGACTTTAATAGTAGTCGATTTTATTTGGAGATAAATGTTAATATTTATCTAGGAAGACTATGTGAATAAATCCTTTTGAGATTTGGGTCTTAATCTTAGTTTGGATTAATTTGAAAAATTTTATGGACAATTTTTTTTTGAATGGCCTTTGTTGAACTTTTGGTATTGTTTGGTAAATTTTGGTGATTAAGAGTAGTTTTTCTTTTTGTAGAATATTATCCTTTTTGGGGATTATCTGATCTTTTACTAACCATTTTGGTTTTGGTTAATGACTAAAGACATGGAAAAATTATAGGTCATATTTTGTGGATTATGTGACTCTCTATATGTTGATTATAATACTTTCAATGTGAACAAGTCATCTTGAATACTCATCGTTTAGAGAAAAGATGAGTTTGTGGTATAAATCTAGTAAAGGATGAAACTGTACATGAAAAGTAAGTATGTTTCCTTGTGTTCTTATTCAATCTCTTAAATAAATTCCCCAACATTATGAGAAGTAACTTAAACCAAAAACATTGTCAATTAACTTTTCTTACTTGAAAATCACTGACCGTTTAACCCATCACAAGTTTGTGATTTTCTGGTGGTTAACTTTCTCCTAATCATGTTTTCTACATCTCCCCATCAAACATTGATGGTTTTTTTCTCTTCCATATCCATGTTTTCCTACGTGGAATCCTAGTATGATACATCTCATGTAAACTTTATATTTCTCTTACTTTCTTTTAAAGTGATATTTTATTGACCCCTTTTCCAATTTGTAACTTTCAAAGAAGTTTCTAAGCCCAATTTTAAAATTGCGAGGTCGCAATTCCAAAAAGGGGGGAAGGATGTAACATCCAAGGTAAATAAAGAATATAAAATTTTCATTTTTATTAATATTTTTGAATTAAATATTAATATTACTTGAAAGGGGATTCTATGTTTGATGGCGTACTCGATACGCAACAATGGGTTTCCTTGAAATCTTACATTGCCCCCAACGCAAAGTTATACTGAAAAATAATATAATAATATAATTATATTAAATGGTAGTTAACACTTAGCATTTGTATTGGCGGGAATGAACATAACTAACTAAAATATTATTATACAAGTTTGTTAAATGTTTAAACATTAATCCAATAAAATTTAGAGTCTTAAAATGTGAATGAATCTAATTTTAAACATAATTTACTTTAAAAGGTTGATTTACTGCCTTTTGATGTAAAACCCTCTTTAAATACTGTTTTGGTCACTTTTATATGATCTATTTGACCAAATACAATTCTGCTTTAGAATAGAGATATCAAAAATCAATTTGGGCAAAATTTTGGTATTTTTCTAATAAAATTCAATTTTTGATGAATAGTGGATAATATTGTATTTTAATTCAAAACTGCCTTTTAATATAATTTATTTATATGGTTATATTATATTATTATTTTTGTTTAAAGTGTATTTAGATTATATTTTTATCATTTAATCCAATTTTGATCATTGGAATTAATTTCACTTTGAAATAAGATATAAACAAGTGTCAATCTTTTGATAGTTAATATTTCTTAAAAACACAATTCTTGTTTTGACAATGGGAATTAATTTTAAAATAAATAATCCAACTTCTATGTTTTGAAATTGGTAAAATGGACATCATTTTTGAATTCAGAATATCAAATATAGCTTAGGCTGAATTTTTGCTATTTTTCTGAAAAACTTCAATTTTTGATGAATAGTGAAACCACTAAGTAGTAGTTAAAAACTGACTTTTTCATTTAAATGAAAATTTACCACTTATGTGAATTGAATGTCAAAAATATGACATACATGGTTGTTATTATTATGTAAAATTTTGTTCAATAAGATGAACATAATTTTTGGTGAATAGTATCTTTTGACTTTTATTCACCGCAATTAAAGGTAAATAGGGTAAATCAAGGTAAAAAAAATATCATAATAATGCAAAATTACCTTTACACTTTTCCTAAAATTATTGGATGAGTCATGGATGACCATGTGAATATTTGGGTAAATTTTGGGACCCCATGGAGCCACTTAAGATTGATAATGACACTTTTTTTAATTAATTTAGAGTAATGACAAAAATGACATAAAAATTACCTTTTAGTAAATTAATTTTTACATATGGTTATATAAGTTATCTATTTGACTATAAATATTCATTGGAAAGTGAAAAATATTTCCTACATCATGGTACTTTTTTTTATAATTTTTAGACATCAAATAATTAAAATTATTTATGACACAATAATGATACAGTGTTTAACTCATTAATAAATGATTTAAATAAATAATATTATAAAGATTAAAAAAATATCCCAAACCTGTACAATTATTATGTTATTCTATTATTTCAACCAAAAATAATATTTTCACACTTTTCTAAAGAGCCCCTCCACCGAATTATAAAAATCCCTCACCTCTAACCCCTGCCTTACACTTCTCAAGCCCCTTGGCTCATCCAAACCTTACCCAAATAAGCTCTCAAGATCCCTATATTCCACCTAGAAGACTTAAATTATGCAGAAGGCACTTCAATTAAACCTTTTGGTTCAAACCAAAGAGAGATACCCAATTTAAAGGTAACATATTCTCTTAAGTCCATTTGTTTTATTTTATATATACAACCCCCTAAACTATTTTTATTCCTTTTTTATAACAACACCAGAATCCTCAATATACTAGGTTGTTGTTATGAGAAGGATTCAAACTACACTTACACACACCTCCATCTAAAGGGTAAAGAACATACAGTTTCTGTGGATGACAATCTAACACCACACGAAACGATGATTATTCAATCTTCTCCTACCACCTCTTATGGCAACCATTATGATGTAACTATATTTATATATGATATATATCATGTTTATGTTTTCTTTATGATTCTGTATTTTTAATTTATATCATACCTTTATGGTTTCCATTATGGGTAAACACGATAATTTCATTTTAGGAAGTGTGGACTATCGCCCCCTCAAAGTGATATGACTCGTTCATACCATATGTGGGTTGTATAAAGGATAAAGTTATTGAAATTATATATGATATTATAGAGGAATTAATATAACTATTTATAATTATGTTTTCATTCAATTAAAATATGAAATATAAATGAAAGTAGCATTCATGCATACATACAACTTACCGTCTCCTTGAATGGTGCATTTCATTTCTTATCTCCAAATGTTATGTACTGTTATAAATAAATATATATAATAGATATATAAGATATATATTTTATAGAAATCATTAATATCATTGTCGAGATAATGGAATCTTTACCACAAGGACAAATTGTAATAGTAAGTTGTTTATTTTTTACTCAAGTACCAAATATCGACAAAAAAACCATTATTAACATAAATTATTACATAATGTTTATAACCTGGTAATAAGTTATATAAAAGGAATAATAAACTGTAAAAGGTTTATTAATCATGTATAAATTTAATTAAGTTTATTATTCAGGAAGAACCGGAACAAACAAGTCAAGTCGGACACGAGGTAAGGGGTTTCTTATCTCACTTTTAATTCACTAAGATTTACATTGTTCGCCAATTATTTATTTCATATAGTGTATTGTGTAATGAAATTTGATTTATATTATCATTATTATATTTATATTCATGGTATTATGTGATTTATTTTGTGGTTATTAACTTTTGGTCGTACAAATCAATTGATTGCTATGTTGTAAGGAGTTTTCATCTCACTTTTTTTATTCTCCTGAGATTCATGATATATTTGCCACTATTTTATTTGGTGTGGTTTATGTACCTCACATGATTGTATTATTTGTGTAATATAAATTAATTTATGGGTATTTAAATCTTCATTGTATGACCCTTATTTAATGTGGTGTATGTTTCGTAAGTTACCAAATCGATAAGGGAACCTTTCACCCTCCTCTTTTTGTAAAAGACTTTATTTATTTTATGTCTTTTAATTTCCACTTTCTTATGTTGGGATAAGTTATTATATATCCTTATTGTAGTAAATTTTGTGTCCAAGTGATGATAGAAACTTTTATCTCTCATCAACTCATTTTCTTAATTTTAAAGTGACGTTGTTAAGCTGTCAATTTTTTGTAAGAGAACTTCTTGACCCTATTTCAATTCTATGGGTTAAACGTATACTTCTTGATTATGACATGATATGAATATGTGTGAATGTAATCTGATTGTTTTACACTTAATATCTACTTAAATTGGGTGTATTATTATTAGTCACACATAATTATGTCATTGATTTTTCCTTAATCTAAGGATATGATTTTTGCAAGGGACTTTGTCTCAATTTACATTCCATTGAATCTTATTTAGTGTTATACACCAATTCACTTTTATATGGTGTATATACTGACGTTTTAAATATTATATCATGAATACCTCTATTATCGTGATATTATAAGCTTTTATTTATGTTATTACTCAATTTTTTGTATTCAAGCATCTCTCATTTTGTTAAAATCTCTTTAACTAAAATATCGTTTTAAATGTTATAAAGATTTAATATTCTAAATATTTCTCATTAATGTCCATGTTTTCAAAATAGTTTTAAGGATTTGTTTATATAGAAATTAATTTTTTAAAATTTTAAATCCTTGAAAATTGTCAAAGTGGTATGTGACACTTTGATTCAAAAATCACTTTTTTAAATGTTTTAAATGGTTTTGAAAAATGGTTTGATAAAGCGTGGATTATGTCTATATCTTGAAATGATAGGTTGTGATTGCAATGTGGAAATGTTATCTTTCCTTTAATCTTGATTTATGTGATATGAATATGTTATGATTACTGGGCATTGTTTACATATATGGGTGGTTCCGTGATAAACCTGAGGCGGGTGTGCCTGATATAGCTCTCCAAGGCATTGGGTAACGAGATTGAGGTAAATGTTAATGTTTCTCCTAAGAGATTTAGGGAATATACTGTTATGGGTATTCCAACGTAACTCCCTACATAGCTGTGATAGCTACAATGTATGTTTGATATGGATTCCATAATTTAACTTTATGATTTATGATTTTTATGTGTTATTCATAAATCTTATGATTTCCAGAGGTATGAAATTATGCTTGGTATTATTTATGGACTAATGTTATCTTTATTTATCTTATAACCCATAATGAGATTTTCATGCTCACCCCTAGTTTTTAAATGTGTTTCGCAGGTCTGAAAGATGAATAGGGTCAAGGATGGGATCAAGGAAAAGTCATGTTTTCTAAAACTTGGAACTAGACATGACACTTTTTTTCAACAGTTTTTATTTTATAAAAAATTGAAACTGAGTAGAAGTGTCTACCTTGTAATTTTTGTGATGCAATGTAATTGTTATTTCCTAATTCTCTAAAACTGTAAACTTGAAAAGATCCTCAATGTAAATTATTCATTTAATTTAATATTATGTAATGTTTAAGGTTGAGTCCTCATAACCATGGTTCAACAAACTATGTAGAAATTGGGATGCCATGTATAGAAATATCCACCTCCCTCTATGTTAGATTGTAAGGTTTATGGAATTTTTTCTTAATCATGTGTTATATTATTGATTTCTTCTTCCATTTTAAATGATTGTAGTGAAAACTTTTAGTGAACTCTTCTCTAATAGTGTTTCTAATTGAGGAATTAATTTTTTTAACCTATTTTGATTTTTAAATTATGTGTTCTAAACTAGATGAAATTTTCTATTCACTGATAGTTTTTAAAGACATTAAAACTGTCATAAAATTTACCTTATAATTATATAATAAAATTTAATTACAAATAATTTACACCACATATAATATATTATTAATACATTTAAAAATGAAAAATGTGCTAACATGATACCCTAAATTAAATACAACACAAAAACAAGAAAACCATTATAAATTTTCATGAAATGTCAGGTGACCACATGTGGAGTGTTACATTTAATATGTTACCCTAATTTTACCTTTTCTGTATTCCTATAAAAAAATAAATTTTGAATTTTATTCCAACCATGTAATCTATTTAGAAATATGGAATTATGACTTTTCCATTGAATTTAAATTTTTTTCATGTCATATCCTGTAATCACCACCACATCATGATGGAAGAACACAACAATAATAAAGGGCGATAGCCACTATAACATCAAAATTACAAGAAAAAGTATCAACCATGAGTTAAAGATTAGTACCTTGTCCCTAAGTTGAATAGCCTTATTTAAAATCATGTAAATAGATAACAACTTAGTCTTATTTTTATAAGTCATTTTCATATACCTACATTATGGTTCTATCTAAATTGGGTAACTAATAATGGTGTTTCTATACAGTTGTCTTGAAATCATTATTAAGTTCCCAGATCATCCAATTTTCCATGGGTTTGAGTTTAACTAGTAAAACAAATGTCTTCGTATAAATTCATCAAAAGGATACATGACTATTTAATTCTTGAATATTGCTTCATATTCCAAAAATGTTACATCCTAACCCATGTTCCACATACCAGTGCCCCGAGCCAGACCATTACATGACCTCATGTGAACATCCCTATATGGAAGAAGCTTCCGACTAGAAGTAGGGGTCTAATATCAGTCATGGAGATACTATACCCCCTTTATCTAAGGAATACTCCAACAGAAATAAAAAAATAATAATCAAGAGACATAACTCTAACCAACCCAACATTACAAGATGACTGAACCATGAAAATAAAATATCAAAATTGAATAGTATATATTCCATTCCAAAGTTCATGTTAAGTTTCAATATGAAAAAACCAAAATAAATAAAGACAATGACAACTCCCAAATGGGTTCTGACACTAAGTATGGTTCCCCCATCTATGCTCCATACCGACTCAACCATCTAACATAGGTCCCTTTCACTTAACATGTCCTATAACCATGAAATCTATTTGAGTACTATTTATGCATCCAGAGATAGGTATGAGTAAACCTCATTATAACCAATAGCATTTAAAACCATATCCACTCAAAACATTGTATGTAGTTGTATAAATAATAAATAAAATAAGTAAACTAAATTGTTAAAATTTATTCAATTACTCTTTATTTAATGACATAAACCACTCGGTTCTTGAGGACACTTAACCTTTAATACATTCTTTATCCCATTCCAGATTCTAAATAATATCACATAACTAATTCACAATTATTATAACACATGTTATTTCATTATTCATTTCATTTAAATTTATAATATGGCTAATTTGAATAATGGTCCAATGCCAACATTTTGGGTCTAGGTCGCCATGCCTAGGAACCTGTGGGATCTTAAAGTAGTAGTTAATTTCCAACACTCATTTACTAAAAAATAAATCCCTATGAGATTTGGATGTATTAGAACCTATCACAGACAAGTTAATCAAAAAATTTATCACTATGGGATTTGGAAGTAATAGACCATGTCCCACACATGTTAATAAATTAATTTATCACTATGGTCTTTGTATGCAGTATACCATGTCCCGAACATGAATATCACACAATCACAAGTATCATAATATCACATGAATCAAAATATCATGATTCATAATCACAAAAATCCGTTAATTTGTTCACAAATTAATTAATACAATTCAACCAATTGAATATTTAAAACAACTCTCATTAATTAATTAAAAAATTAATTAATCCAATTTAATTGATTGCATAAACACAACAATAAATTAATAAATTCATTAATTTATAAATTCAATTCCACAATCACAATAAACCATTAATTAATAAAATAACTAATTAATCCCATTAAATCAATTAATTAAACACAACAATCTCCATTAATTAATCAAAAATTAATTAATCAATTCAATATCCCAATATCCCATAATTAATTGAACAATTATTTATTCAATTCACCATCCCAATATACCATAGTTAATTCAAAAATTAATTATTTAGTTCACAATCTCAATATCCCTAATTTCACAATCCCTTAATTAATTAATACACCAAATTAATCAATTCAATTTAAGAAAATCAATTTCAAATCATCCAATTGAAATTATACTATTATAGACATGTTATTGAAATCAATATTTTCCTGATGTGAATAATAGACCACTTACCATGATATTATTAACCAAGGATCACCAACGAAAATCCACAACTAAGGTATAATGATCAATAATGCGATAACGAACAAGATACTGATCTAAATCCTATATCCAAAATCATATAAATAAAGATTCTAAAATCTTAGATCTAGATCCAACAAAACTAGATCTATATCCTAAAAAACGAGATCTAGATCCAAAAAATAGAGAATATAACCCCTCTAAAAGATTAGGGAGGGAAGATGGAGAATAAGAAACTATATATGATAAGATCCTCTTATTGGGAGAGGTAAAGATCTTCAATCCTGACTTTGAATTGAGAATAATAGAGGTCAAGAGCCTAAGTAATACATATAAGATCCTATAAAAATGAGATAAAAAGGTTATGGTTGATCTACGATGTATTTGAGGTAAATATGGGGGGGAATGAAATTTTAATCAAAATTTAATGTTAATTAAAATAGTCACGCATTTTCTTGGGATGAACACAATGTTTTCTGAACCATGCTCCATAAATGTGCAAATCTTCTAGCTAGGGAGGGGTGAACATTTTCTCCTAAGTGGGTTCACGGTTTGAAACAAAATACGACAGCCGTGAAATCCCTCCTTGTGAGGGGTTTCTAAATTTTCTGGGCTAGAGCGCATGGTTTGGGAAAACCACTCCCCAACTATGCACTGAAATTCATCATTCCAATTTTCTCAAATTTTCACCCAAATGCACCCAAGATAAATCCAAAACATAATATACTCAAAACAAGGAAAAATAATTTAAAAAAAAAATCTCAATTCCTCTCTAGAAATGTTTTGGATCTTACAATCTCACCTTATAATATCTCATCCTTGAGACATACTCCCAATCATCTATAGAACTAGGAGGTAAAATGTTTGGGCAACTGAGACCATATATCTACTTCACTCTCCCTTGTTTCCTCTAGAACATGTTCATGTTTCCACAAGACATGAACAATCAGTACGGTCTCTTTCCACTACACTTTATCACTCCGATCCAACACATGTATCAGATGCTTCTCATAGGACATATTGGTCTCAATATCAACATCAACCACCTTGATCACATGATAAGGGTTTGGGTGATACCACCAAATTTCTGACACAAGGAAAACATCATGCATGGCACCGTACCTTTTTCGAAAAACCAATCATTACACCACCACTCCAATTTTATCCAAAACATCAAATGGTCCAAAAAACATGGGTTCCAGTTTTCCCGGCCTCTAAATCATGTGGTGAACCAATCTAGGTGACACCCTAAGGAATAAACGATCACCCTATATAAACTCTAGGTGTATTCAACATCTATCATCATACGACTTCTGTCTCCACTAAGTCATAGGAACATGCTTCTAAACCAAATAAACCTACTCTGACATATCCAACATGATACTTGGTCCAAACAGTTATGACTCACCTACATCTATCCAACATAGAGGTGGTCTACATGGCCAACCATAAAGGGATTCGTATGGTTACTTATTTATAGTTTCTTGATAACTATTTTTATTGGAAAACTCCACCAAATTTAGGTGATGTTACAAATAACCAATGAAGTGTAGAAAACATTCCCGATGCATATCCTCTAGCACCTATATCGTACGCTCCAAATTCGGATCAATTTGTGGGTGAAAACCCAAACTAAACAAAACCAATGTACCAAGCACCTACTACACACCCTTCTGTAAGTACAATGTAAAACCCTAGTCTCGGTTTGAAATAATAGTTCATGGAACCATTTTCATAAAAACTATCTCATGAACATAATTTTTTATTAATTAATCCATTTAGAAACTCTCCCATACTTGTATGAAATGTTATAATTTTTTCAAACGGTCCACAATAACACAAATAACATCAATCCTACAAGGCTTTCTCAGGAGGAAAACAAAAAAGTCCATAGTTATGTTATCCCAATTTCATTCAGGAATGGGAAATGACAGTAGTAAAACTATATTTTTTTTTATTCTCGGCCTTCACATGTTGACATTGTAATATCATGTCACAAACCCTGATATTTCTTTTTTCATTCCCAACCATTAAGAATATCATCATAATTCATCGTACATGTTTTTCACACCTGGATGCACCACCCACATCAAAGAATAAAATTCTCAGATTTGATCCTCCCACATGCTAATAGGAACACAAACATGATTTCTAAAATAGTTGATCTCATCCTCATCTATTATCTGAAATTAAGGTGTCTTCCCAGATTCAATGCTTTCCCCCAAGGATATTAATTCTAGATCATGGTACTAACTTTCACTGATCCAACTCAAAAGTGTTTTATCCACTGAAACTGATATGAGAGTCATCTGCTTCTGACTCTCTTGAACTATTAAATGTATCTTAACTAGCAATGTCAGTATCTTCCACTCAACACTAGAATCCTAAACTGCTTGTGTATGTGTTTTCATGTTAGAGAATCAACAACAATGTTTACCTTCCTAGGATTATATGCTAGTTCAAAGTAAAACAACTGCATATACTCAACCCATATCCACTACAAAAGGTTCCAATACCACTAAAAAAATATGCACTTTAGTCTCTTGTGATAAGTATACATCATAAAATTCATGCCCAGTAGATAATTTTATAAACACTTCATGTTTTAAAAAATTGCTACCAACTTGTGGTTGTGTATAGGGTAGCTTCATTCATGTGGCTGCAACTGCTGAGGCCCAAACGCCACAAACAGGTCTCTCTAAATCAACAAAACTCCAAGAAGAACCCCATAACTATCACAAAACACCATGTACTCCTCACTTGTCTTGGTTAAGAGCAATATTAAGGTAGTTTTTAAATGATTCTTCAACTCCTAGAAGGAAGTATCACATGATTTTGTCTATTCAAACTTTACCCCTCTTAATTAGTCATGAAAGTGGTGTTTGAATTGGGAAAAGTCTTGGATGAACCTACTATAATATCTAGTTGACCCAAAAATATATGGATATCAAAAAATTCATGGTATGATCCCAAGATAAAAATTTCTTAACATTATCTTGGGGCACTAATACACCATCCTCTATGATGATGTGACCCAAGATGTGTACTTGAATAATCAAAAATTGGCACTTAGATATATTGACTTATACATAATTCTCTCTCAATGCACTTAGGATGATGTCAAGATATAGGGAATGATCATCATGAGTTTAGAAGTACACCAATATTTCGTCATCAAACACTACCACAAACAGATCTATGTATGTGTGTAAGATTCTATTCATCAAGGCCAAAAAAATTACTGGTGTGTTCGTCTCCCCAAATAGAATCATAACAAACTAATAAAGCCCATACCTACTTCTGAAATCAGTCCTAGTTATATCAAAAGGTAAAACTCTCAAATAATGATACCCTAAGCTTAATTAAATAGTGGGGAAGGCACAAACTCCCCTAAAATGGTCAAAAATTTCATCGATACATAGAAGTGTATACTGGTTCTTCATTTTCTTCCAGTTTTACTTTTGGTAGTCAAGACATAAGCATATAGTCCTTCCAACCTTCATAGAAAAAAAACTAGAGAACCCCAAGGCAATGTACCCAAAAAAATAAACCCCTTATCTATAAAATCTTCCAACCTAGTCTTAATTTCTTGATGATATGTTGGTTCCATTAAAAAAGGTGGAATATAAATTGGCTCAGATCCATTCATGAGATCTATAATAAACACTACATCTCCCTCAGGTGGAATCCCTAATAAATAATCTAGAAATACATCATGAAACTGATCCACTATAGGTGGAAATACATCCTGATTTACCCATTGTTCATCTAAAAATAAACTAGAAACCCAGGTGGTAAGCTCCCCTAATTGCTGGTGAACTGTCCCTTTATAGCCCACCATGATATCCTACTCTCCATGGAGAATATATTTTTCACCCTCAAGATATATAGACATCACTCTCATGAGGTAAAAATAAATATGGGATGAATATGCTATTAACCATTCCATACCCATAATTAGGTCAAAGCTTGAAATGTTAGGGATATAAATCTCCCAACTGAAATGATACTCCCCAACCTTGAGAGAATACCCCTTTCACAAATAGATGTCTCTCGACCATACTCCCAATGGTATATCAATCATTATAAAATCACTCACTAACACCACCACCAGGATCAAACCATTACAAAATTGTGTTGAAATAAAGGAATGATATCCATCCATATCAAATAAATAACAAACTAGCATAGAAGCTGCACAAATAGTACCTCTTACTGTATAGGGTCCACCCTTGTTATCCCCAATTGTAGGATAAAGGACAAAAAAATATCCAACCCATATTCCCTACAATGTAGTTTGAGTCCCATGAGCTGCACCACTATATTAATATGGAAGATATATCTGATAATATCCACATATACATCTTCTACCATCACATCTAGTAGAACTCCAACAACTAGACTAATAAGGTGTTGATGACCCCTTCATTCACTTTGGCTCTGTCTAGATGCTCCAAGATAGTCATCTGTCATGGGTTCCTACAGAACCACTATAGATTTTCCATCCTTTCATAGCCTCAAAACTGTAACAATGGTCAAGGAAACTATCTCAAGAAGTTTATTGAATTACCAAACTAGTGAAAATCACATGATAATGGTCCTGTGTGACTGCCCCTTCCCCTGAATTCTCATGTAACTATCACCATGGCTGAAATTTTTATAGCAATGCTTCCCACTCTAAGAATTCATACCTCTGGACCATTAAAGAGAAATCACTTGTCCTCTATTGGAAGCCTCCTTCAGGTTCCCCTCAGATATGAGATCCAAATTTACTAATAATGAAAAATTAAATATCCATAAGATATTAACATGGGACTTAATTTCACATTTAATCCCATATTAAAATACTTCTACACATTTGCCACATCCCCCTCTATCATTGGAACAAAGCACTAACAATCTGTAAATTGTATAGTAGAGTCCATCACAGAAAAACTCCCTTGAGTTAACCTCATTACCTCATATTTTCTCTCTTATATAAGTGTCTTTGGATAAAATTTCTCCAAGAACTTCTCTTGAGTGTCCTTCGAGTCCATATTCTACACATTTTCATCCTAAGGCTTAATTTACCACCAATTATTAG
The DNA here is from genome assembly GCA_963277665.1 of Viscum album. Classification (NCBI taxonomy): domain Eukaryota; kingdom Viridiplantae; phylum Streptophyta; class Magnoliopsida; order Santalales; family Viscaceae; genus Viscum; species Viscum album. The sequence continues at coordinate 446,769,600 of OY728131.1, forward strand.
CATGACCACATAACATATTAGTATAAAATTTGACTATATTCTTAGTAGAAGTCTCTAGGTGGTCAATTATGGTCTAGATGCACTCAATCAAGAACTCAAATGCCTCTGGTCCACCCTATTATATGAAATATAGAGGTTTATTTAATTGGAATTCCGTCATTATATTAGACATTCTTTTCACAACCCTCCCTAGTGTCTTTCCATGGACTACCTAAACTAGGAAAAGATCTATCAGAACTGCTCTCCAACATCCCCACCTGACATTATCGATTCCTTAGGTTCAACTATTGGAGGATCATTTACGTATATTTCCTTCTATCATCCAATCAAAAAACATAATTGTGGATGCATGTATCTACAAATACAAACACAAAACTTAGAAAAAATAAATATATATTACACAATTAAATAAGACGGATTCACAATAATTCATTACAAGTCATTCGCCACATTTTCCCCTCAACATGGTCAAAACCGGGGCACTGACACTACGCTTAACCGTCTTTCATCTTGGTCACATTTAAAAAGGTTAAACTCTTATAATTTATCATGTTTCTCATTAAAAACCCATATATTCACATCTTGAATACTATTAATTCTTTAGATTTCTTGTTAGGTGCCTATTTCATTTAAAACATACAAGCTAAGAAAAAATTTCAATTTCAACAAATTATCAAAAAATTGTTTTCCTATGAATGCCTAAAATGATGCATGTAAAAAATAATCCCATCTGCATGGAATGATTCATGTATACTCAACTATCATTCTATACTGGGCCATGAGTCAAATTTCAAAAAATTTCAAAAAACAATTTTAACATCACAAAACATGTGCATCACCCGAGGTTAAAGAATATCCAACTTTAAAAGCACACATCAATAAATGTAATCCCAGCTTGGGTACTTGGATTTCCCCCCATAAATGTGTGAGCTAATACTATGAACTAGGTCATGTACATAGCCTGAATCATCCCAATATTATGTCCATCATTCCCCAAATAGTAATACAAAATAAAATAAAAGAAAACGGGTCCCTTTGATACAACATTGTAATGTCTCGAACTGGGTGTCACAAACCAGTGACCTGATCTAGACTGCTACATGACCTCGAGTACACCTCCCATATTACAAAGGCTTCATAATAGAAGTAGGGGTATAACATTATTCATGGGGATACTATACCCCATTTATTTTAGTAATACACCATCATAAATAAATAAAAAATAATAAAAATCTATAATCGTAACTAACCCAATATCACAAGATGAACGAAACAAGAAAATACAATATCAACACCAAAAGGTAGATATGTCATGCCAAAGTTCATATCAATTGTCAATATTAAATAACAAAAATAATTAGAGACTGAAAAGTACCAAGTGGGCCTCGAAACTAAATCATGTTCCCTCATCCATGCTCTATCCTGACCCAACCATCTAATATGGGGATGTTTCCCTTAACCTAACATGAAACCTTGAAATCTATTTTGGTAACGATCATGCTAGCTAAGTTAGGTGTGAGTAAAACTTAATATACCACCACCAACGGTGCCTAAAGAAATATCTAGTAGAAATATTTTATGTATTTATATAAATAATAATTAAAATAAATAAATTAAATAGTTTACATTTATTCAATTACTCTTTATTTAACCACATAAACCACCCTGTTCCCAAGGACACCCAAACTGTCAATACCTACTTCATCCCATACTGATGTATCAACCATATATCATAACCAATTCAAAATTAATTATAGCACAAGAACTTTAATTATCCATTTAATTTCAATTTATAATACGTCCAATTGGAACCATGGTCGGATGCCAACATTTTGGGTCTAGGTCACCATCCATAGGACCCCGTTGGATTTTGATGCACCAGTATGTGTCTCACAATCATTTATCAAACGATGTATCACTATGGGATTTGGAATTAGCATACCATTTCCAACACATATTTATCAAAAAAAATTATCACTATGGGACATGGATGCAGTAAACCATGTCCTGAAGACATTTGACAATCAATTTATCACCATGGGATTTGGAAACAGCAAACCATGTCCCAAACATGAATATCACACAATCACAAGTATCCCAATATCACTTGTAACACAATACCAAATTTCAAAATCACAACATTCCATTTATTAAATCATAAATTAATTAATCCAATTCAATCAATTGAACATTCACAATAAGTCCTATTTATTAATTCAACAATTAATTAATACAGTTTAATTGAGTTCATAAAAACAAAAATCAATCAATCAATTAATCAATTAATTTATTCAATTCCACAATCATAATAACTCATATTTAATTATACAATTATTTAATCCCATTCAATCAATTATATAGACACAACAATCTCCATTAAATAATTCAACAATTAATTAATCAATTCACAATCCAAATATCCCATAATTATTTAACTAATTAATTAAATAATTAATTATTCAATTCAAAATAATAATATCACATAATCAATTCAACAACAAATTTTTCTATTCAAAATCTCAATATACCAAATTTTGAAATCCCTAAATTAATTAATTCACCCAAATAATTAATTCAATTTAAGGAACTCATTTTTTAATCATACCATATAAATTATAGAATTACATGCACTTAATTTAAATCAAGAATTTGGATTTGAATAATAGACCACCTTCTTCTAAATCATTGATCAATGATCACCAATGAAAATCTCTAATTGAAGTCGAATAATCATGAACGCGTAGATAAACGAGATCTAGATTCAAAACCAATATAAAAATCAAATAAATAAAGATCTTACAATCCTAGATCTAGATCCAAATAACCTATATCTATATCATAAAATAATAGATATAGATTTGAAAAAATAGGGAATAAAATCCCTTCAAAAGTTGAGGTAGAGATGAGAGGGAATAATGACACCACACGGGATAAGATCCTCTTACTAGGATAGGTGTAGATCTTTAATCTGGTCATTGAATTGAGAATAATGGAGGTTGGGAGCCTTAAGAATTCATTTAGGAGCCTTAAAAATGAGATAAAAATGTTATGGTTGAGCTAGGGTTGAGTTGGTATTAATTTGTAGGTTTACAAATTTTAAATCAAAATCTATGGATAATTAATAATGCTTGCACATTTTCTTGGAAAGTGGTGCATGATTTTCCAAACCATGATCCTTAACTATGCACCACTTATTGGGGGGGGTCCATGATTTCTTCTGAGAGTGTGCTCATTTTTATATACCATGTGGCAACCACCAAATACCTCTGTATGAGGGGTTTCACGGTTTTCTGGGCAAGTGTGCAAGGTTTGGGAAAACCATGTGCCAAATGTAAACTAATCTTCAGCCTTCCAAGTTTACCAAAATTTCACCCAAAAACACCCAAGATAAAACCCAAACAATATATACTCAAAGAACTGTAATATAAGGACTATAAATGACCTCAATTCATCTCAAAAAATTTTCAGGTCTTATACATAAAGACTCATCATCTTTATTCTCCCAATACACTATTGAGGCATCCTCCATATGTTATTGAATATATCTTAGTTCATGGTTTGAGACTTCCACTTAACCACTTGTTTAGGAATGGAAATGTGTTCCCACTTTGTAATTACACCAATTTTCTTAAAAAAATGTTTATAAACAAGGTGTTATTGAAATTCATAACACTATCACAAATGAGAGCATTGGGAACTCTAAACCTGACTAATATACGCTTCTTAAGAAATGGAATGATGAATTAGGTAGTTTTTGTTGGGTATTTTTGGATTCTATCTACATTGAGATGTATCCCACACAGACTAGAATGTATATTTTTCTATAATAGGGTGTGAATTGCCCCATAAAATAGATACCCCACATGTAAATGATCTATATAACTTGAAAAGGGTGTTGAGGAATTTTCGTTTAATGACCAATGTTTCCTATATACTGAAATATATAACATCCCTAGAAGATGGTCTATTAATACATATATATAGTGGGGGGTAAAATAACCCATATTTTAGGATATTTTTAATGGTTATATTAGGAACATTATGTCTCTAGGATGGGTAAGAGTGAGAAAACTCAAAAATCCCATGCCCCCTTACTTCCAGCATAAACTGATTGATAATCCAATATCTTCATGACCGAAAATATACCGGGTATTCCATGTAATAATTATTTAAATATTCTAAGAAACACTTTCATCATTATAATTAAAGGTAATGGTAAGAGTATTATTATAGACAAGTATTTTGGGATATCAATATACCACAATAAATGTGTCTCCATAACAAAAAATGTGTGTTTATTTAGTAAATCCTCACAGACAACCCTATCCTATTCCTCTTCAAGGTGGGGAAATTATAATAAAAACATGTGAATATAAATAAGGTTATTAATATCTTTATTATCATCTATTTACAAAAATAAATCTTGAAGTAGAAGAACTCTAGAAACTAATTATAGATTAATATATTTCTTGTCCCATAAGTATTTAAATATATTTTTTTCTTTATAGATAATCACATTTAAAAGCAAAAAATAGGATTAAAACAGTTAAAATTTAAAGAACAAAAAAAATTCCATTATATGCGCTGTTTAATTAATATGGGCCACATTTAATTTGTGAATCACATAATATATTATCCAAAAGATAATTTTGAGTCATTGTCTAAGCACTGATCTGACTACACATTCTCTTTCATCACACATGAAATCAAATACCTCATTCTAATTAAAGGAAATCATGATTGGGTGATCCACTAAAAATTACTAAATTAGATGAAATTATTTGATAAATTATTTTCTAAACTAAAATATTCAATATATTTTATCATTTTTTTTAATGAATGAGTATTTTTTATGAAAATTTTCACAAACCATCGATAGATTCCTACCTCACAAAGGAATATTTAACCCTTAAACTATTTTTGAAATGGGTAAGTTAGTGACCAATTAAATTTTTATATGATCAAGTCAAATTCCAATATCATAATTCATAGGGACCAAAACTATACCTTGATATACCATAAAGTCTTACTTTTAGTTTAGAACTAAATTGGATTCCTCATATCTCACTAAATATAGCTCTATGTTATCCATTCTTTTATTGAATAAATTATTGTTCATATACATCCATATATGAATAATTAATATAAAAAATCCACCATATCATATAAGATTGACATTATACAATGTTCGAATGTGAATGGAGTGTTGAACAAGTCGAATGACACTCATTGATATAGAAATTCCCAATAAGGTCATTTAAAAGTTCTCTTCTGTTACTCTTTGGAAATAATGAAAATCTGGTTATATCCTGAATAACTATCGATGAAGAAATAGAAATCATGTCCTACTATAATATCTGGTATTTTATCATTGAACAGAATTGAAAATGGTCTTCTTGGGTGGCATAATATAACTTAAGTTATTCGATGGATATAACCATTACCAATTGAAACTACCTGAAAATGAGGGGGAAGAAGAGAGGGAAGAAGAGGGGAAAGAATATCCCCCATGCACGCCCCACCCATGGTTAAATGAGAGAGGAGAGGATAGATGGTAAAACACAAAAATCAAGTGGGGGAAGAGGTATAATTTTTGTGTTCAATGAAATCTTGGAAACTCGCATTGTTTGGAAACATGATATTGTAAACTGTGAACCAACAATGTCAATATCATTTCCTAAGAAAAATAAACTCACACAGTTATGCCACATAGTTTGGTAAATATTGCATTAAAACTATATAATTATACATTGTATCAATGCATGGTTTATAATAATCATCGTCAATCCATTCACCATCTCCCTCACTATCATGACCGTTCCCCTAGGGCCCAAGCTGTAACTACCCAAAGCCCACCTTCCATAGGCCAGGGGCTGGCGACTAGTATCAGAAAGGAATATCCCTAAAACGGGAAGGCATTGCCTTTAAACCTGTACAAAAACATAGATTATAACGCAACAAAAAGAAATTGCATTGTAAACTGTTGTAGTAAAGGAGTGATAAAAGTAAGGGGGCCAGAATACAAGACCATCAGTAAAAATACAAGTACAACTAAAAAGAACAACACAACTAAAAAAGGGAAAACAACAACTGGGTCATCCTTAGAGGATCCTACCTAAAGGGTAGGTACAGATCACATCTTCATTTTCCACGTCCACTTGTCTCCTCTGTGAACCACCTTGTCCTGGCTCCCTCAAACCTCATCTCAGCTTCTCATTATCTGCACTAGACACAATAAGGTGCGGGTGAGGCCCGTGCAAAGGTGAGTATAACAATACCTAGTAGGGACCCCAAGAACCCAAGAGGTCTCTCATAATTCCAAAAAGGAAAACTAGAAAGCATGATCTCAATCAAAAAACACAAATCAATAAACACAGCTCAAATAGAGTCTCAACTCAGACCAGGTTTTCAGTGAAGTATATAAGTAAAGATGATTAGTTGCAAAGATAGATCATCTTATTCTGTAAAGAGGTACTGCTTCTGACCATAAGAAGTCTGACCCACACATTTATTGAAAGGTACTAACCCCCAAAATGACCCATACAGTATCTAATCTTCCCGGGATCGATAGGTAACTAACCCCCGCAATAACCCACACAGGATATGATCTAACCAAGATCTATATATCGTTGAACCACGACGGGCCACTCTAAGTCTAGTCCTCGTCGGGTCGTGAGGTGATGATCCACCCAGGATGGCTAGGTGCTAATCCACACAGGACCTCTAGGTACTGATCCACACAGAACCTCTAGGTGCTGATCCACATAGGACCACTATGTGTTAATTCACATAGGACAAATAGGTGCTGACCCATATTAGATCGCTCAGTACTAACCACTATATGATCTATCTCTGACCTCCGCCACACTACCAGCCTTTGGATTACTTGTACCTGGTGCACTCAAGTTTCATAGAATCAGCCCTTGAGATATCAGTTGTACCTTGACCACAAATAAGCTCCATAGTAGAGTAACCCAAAGGATTGCCATGTGGTAAGGGTTCCCACGTGAGAGATGGGGCGTCAATCGGACGCCCGGTCTGTGAGTTATTTTCAGTTTAGCTCTAGGGGCTTGGTTGGATTTGGGTTTGATCTAACTCGTCCATTATCAAACTATCTCCAAAACTCAAGTGAATTATGCCAAAAAGGATCGTCTCTGTCCAAGGATCCCATCGTTGTAGATGGTTCGTCACTCAGACGCTTGATTCCCAAGATATGGCCCATTATGATTATTTTGGCCCGGCTGGGCTAGGGTCTAGTCCTACCCTATAGAACTGACCCAGCCGGACCTGGTCGGGGCCGGCCATGGCAGAGTCAGACCACTTGGTCGAGGTCCTGGCCGACCCATAAGGGAGCACCCTACAAAAGGGGCGGCATGCAACTGCGGCTCGGCCCATATAGGGCAGCCCACAATGGGGGGACCCAGTAGGGAGGCGGCCCGCATGAGGTGCGTCCATCAAGGGGGTCTACCCTAGCCACCATTAGGTGAGAGACCCCCAGTTTTCCTGAATGACCTAAGGCCATTTGGTCTTCTTCGTAGCGGCGGCCTGGTTGGGCACCACTAGGTGGCACGCGAGACCTGCTGGAGTGGGTCCTTCCGACATCGTCGAGGGTGGATGAATTCTCCAGCGGTGTGCCATCACGCACCTCTCTTCCACCCAAGACTTGCTTATTTGTAGGCATCCTTTCTTCAGTCCCCGCGGCTAGAGAGCAACTACCCCCTTTTTTCATCGGCGGCGTACAACGGCACGCTGCGCCTCCTCTACGGCCAGTTGGTGCTGGCCACTCCGATGTCCGCCGAGGCTTCGTGCCACAACATCCTCTTGCATAGTGAATAGACGCGCTATCCCCAACATAGTCAGATGGTATAGCCGCACTGACAGTCTTCCATAGAGGCTCAATGATAGAAAGATAATGGAGGGTTCGAGCCGGGTTTGTTAGGCTCACACCCTTCACGTTATCTCGTAAACATAAGGGGGATAAGGTTTTAATAAAAAATTGAATTAAACCATAATAAAAACCCTACAAAGATACACTACAACTACCTCCCACAAAAATAAATGAATCACAGATCAACCCATTAGTCAGTTGGTTCGTGTTCTTCATTTTATCCAAGAATGGGGAAGACGGAAATCATTTTTTTAAATGGTAGAAAAATTTTATTGATAAAAAAGGGGGGTTACACAAGTTTAAAGTAAGGATTTTTTCTGACATCCCGATCATAAAAAGGGATTAATTTGGAAGGGAGACCATCCATCCAATGTATGTCGTGAGTAACTCCAAGATTGGAAAGCCCATCCGCGATTTTGTTGGCTTCATGGAAGGTGTGAGTGGCGATGACGACACTCACACATCATCCTTTAGTTTGTGGTCCAGTGTCACTTGCCAACTCCCTCTAAGATCGAATCAGACCTCTAGGGGTCCGAAATCAGCCCTTCGTTTCTTGGATAAGCTGTGTCGATACCCCTCCCCAATCTCTATATATATAATAGAGGGGGAAGGTAAGTAACAATGTGGGAAATTAATGGAGGCTCATAAATTAGGAACCTTCCTAATTCCCCAATGATGTAATTACCTAGGATTGGTATGTCAAGCCATTTATTATCTTGATACATCGCTCTCCCCACCCTACTTTTCTATTAGATGATATGGAATAAAACAATAAAATTATTTTATTTCATTACTTTTAAAAAGTCACCAAACGTAACTTTTTCTCCAGATATACTACGATCAATGTAAAGCCTCCCTTAAGCGAATCTCGGTGATGTAGATTCAAAAGTTAGAAAATGCCGCTCACGCGTTTTCTAAACATACATTAAAAAATGTTCAGAAATTCATTCTGGGCACTCCGGGCCTCAGAATCTGGCGCATTCAATTTTCACAGACTCGTAATAATTCCATATAATTAAAACCAATTTACATGGATAATCCGGTTCAAGAAATTCTCCCCATCATAGGGATTTTCGTCCCCAAAATCCACAACAATGACTAAGAAAAAAATTGGGTTACTGAGCATGAATATGAGACTCCTCCTCCTTTGTTATCTCTTAGAGGTTCCCATGCTGCCAGCGAACACAGACTAGAGGTATGAACCACCCATGAAGGACTCACTCATGTCGATCCACAATCTATACCAGAACCTCCGTAAATGTCGCCCCATCATCCAAGTCTAGCTCACCATGGTTGATGACGTGAGATGGGTCATGCACATATCCCCTCAGTTGGGATATGTGGAAGAAATAATTCACCCTCTCAATCTGTGCTGGAAGTTCCAAATGGTATTCCACCTCGCCTATCCTCCTAAGTATCAAAAATGGTTTGATAAACCTATGTGATAACTTGATGCCTCAGCCAAATCTCCATAGTCCACGCTGAGGGGAGACTCATAAGAATACATGGTCCCCCTCCCAGAACTCCAAAAGTCTATTTCTTCTATCATCATAGAACTTCAGTCTTCTATGCGCAGTCTTCATCCACTTCTGGATGATCTGCACCTTCTCAGTGGTATCCCATACCAACTCTGGACCCATAAGTGCCAACTCACCTGTGTATGTACAGCATAGTGGTGATATGCAAGGTCGACCATATAGGGCCTGGAATGGTTCCATAACGATGGTGGAGTGATAATTGTTGTTGTAATCAAACCCCACCAAGGGAAAGTGGCCCTCCCTACTATGACCAAAATATAGGGCGCATGCACGAAGAATTTCCTCCAGCGTCTGAATGGTCCGCTCCATCTGACCATCCGTCTGAGGATGAAAGGCGGTGCTCAAACATATCTGAGTCCCAAATGCCTCCTACAATACCTTCAAAAACTGGGATGTAAAACTAGTGTCACGGTCAAAGAAGATGGTCGATGTAACCCCATGATGTTTCAAAATATCTTGCACGTAGAGGCGTCCCAATCATTCGACTGATCCCTGCTCTCTAATAGGTAGGAAGTGGGCCGACATGGTGAGTCGGTCAAAGATCACCCAGATAGAATCGTGTCCCCTAGATGTACGTGGAATCCATGTCACAAAGTCTATGGAGATACTATCCCACTTCCACTTTGGAACCTCTAGTGATTGATCTAATCCTGCTGGAACTAGATGCTTGACATTCACTTGCTAATAAGTGAGGCATCATGAAAAAAACTCGGCAACTTCCCTCTTTATCCCCAGCCACCAGTGCTGAAACTGGATGGCTTGGTACATCTTCGCTACACCAGGATTTACCACTAGAGGGGACATATATAACTTTCTCAACACCTCCTCCCATAATATCACTAGTACCATGGTATATAATTTTAATTGGATGATGTGCTCCCCACATTCAAAATATATTTTAGGTGTCTTTCCTGAGGATATTTGAGCATGCCGAGCCTCACAGTCAGTGTCCCCAAGCTACGCCACCCTGACTCGCTGAAAGAGTGGGGGAGTGATTGTCATAGACTAGATTTAAGCTACCCCATATCTATCCATGAATGATATCTGCATCACATATAGCTACTATATCACCTCAGTCAGTAACTATAAACCAGACCTCCTGCTAAGTGCATATGCTACCATGTCCCCCTTCCTAGGATTATAGACAATCTCAAAGTCATAGTCCTGGAAGAACTCTAGCCATCTCCATTATCTCAGGTTCAGGTCCTTATGAGAGAAGATACACCTGAGACTCTTGTGATCAGATTAGACTCTAAAGTGTTCTCCCAACAAGTAATGTTGCCACATCTTCAAGGCGAAGACCACAACTACTAACTCCCGATCATGGGTAGCATATTTCTGCTCATGTTGTCTCAGCTATCGCGAGCCATAGGTGATCACTACTCACTCTTGCATCAGGACACGCCCATTTCAGGTCCCTGGTGTGTCACAATAGAATACATACCCAATTCCTTCTTCTGGTTGCCTCAATATGGGGGCACTGATCAATCTATTACTATGCTCACAAAAACTCTGCTGACATCTCTCTGTCCATACGAAGGTTTTACCCTTCTTCGTCAATGCTGAAAAGGGTGCCACAACTCTGGAAAAGTCAAGAACGAATCTTCAGTAGTATCCATCCAACCCCATGAAACTCCGCACCTCAGTCACACTCTTGGGTGGCTCCCAAGCAAGAACAACCTCTATCTTTATTTATCCACTATAAATCCAGCTTCCGAGATAATGTGTCCCAAAAAGTGGTCCTCTCATATATTGAACTGGAACTTCGAGAGATTACTATAATGATGGTTCTCTTAGAATGTATCCAGAACTATCTGTAGATGATGGGCATGATCTCTATCCGTCACTAAGTACACTAATATGTCATCGATGAAGACCACCACCAAGTGATTGTGGTATGGATGGAAGATCTTGTTCATGTATCCCATGAACACTGCATGGGAATTGGTCACACTAAATGGCATAACCAATAACTCATAATGGATGTACCGACATTTGAATGTCGACTTCTGCACATCCTCATCCTGCACTCTGAGCTGATGATAGCCTGATCTGAGGTTTATCTTCAAAAATCAATTAGCTCCCTTTAGCTGATCGAAAAGATCATAAATCCTCAGTATTCAATACTTGTTCTTCAAAATCACCTGGTTCAGGCACCGATAGTATAAATAGTCTCTCAAACTCCCATCTTCTTTTTTGGTGAACAAAATCAAAGCCGCTCGTGGAGAAATGTTCGGCCTTTTGAACCCCTTGCTCTGCAAGTCCTCCAACTGTACTCGTAACTCACGAAGCTCCATGGGAGCCATCTAATTTTCTGGTGTAGACATCGGTTCCATCATAGGGTAAAAATCGATGTAAGAGTATACCTCTATGCATGGAGGTAGTCCTAGATCATCATCAGGAAACACATCCGCATACGGGTCCACCACTATAGGAGATCTTGGACTCTCAACATCTACTACTCCGACGGTGAGGCTAGCCAACTGATGTGTAATCGGTTGTTCCCTCATCTGGGAAATTCCATCATGTGCTTCAAAGGTTCCCTTCTCACCTGTGAAGGAAAACCTGCTCCTGTCCACGTAGAGAGACCACACTTTTCATCTAATACAATCAATATGAGCATGGACTGTGGATAACCAGTCCATACCCAAGATGACATCGTATGGCCTCAACGCCACTACTAGGAGATCCCATTAGATGATCTTGCCTCCTAGAGTAAGCTCAAATTACAAGAACCAGTGTGTAATTTTGGAATCCGCTCCCGTACTAGTCTCTAGACGAAAGGATTGAGCCAATGGCTCCACCAGAATCTCTGAGCTCCGAACGAGGGTTGTGGTAATAAAAGAGTGACTGGAACCTATGTCTATAATTACTGAAGCTAAGGTGGCATAGACACAGATCATACCTCTAATCATATCTACAACTCCGTGGTCGTAGGCCTTAGCTGCCTGGAGCTGAGCTCATCCCTGTCCTCCCGCTCCCTGTGGTCAGGGGTGGACCACCTAGAGGTGGTGGCGGTAGAACCTCATATCGCCACCCACCACCTACTGCATGACCAGATCCTCTGCCACGTCTTCCACCTTGTGGAACTACTTTCTCGAACCCCTTCCTCTGCCTAGGTGGTCCCTCGACCATGTATTGGTTGTCCGTACGATAGGTCGGGTAGTCGCGAGCCATGTGACTCTTCCCGCCGTATGTGTAACACTGTTTGTCCCTCACCCGACTTCCTCTACCTCGTGAAACCCACGCCTCCGACCTTGCATCTTGGGGTCTTCCACTAGATGGTATGGTACTCTTGGACCTCAGTGTCATCTTCCTGCTACCTGCCATAGATGAATCTACTACCTGACATCTTGTGGTGGCTCTCGATGTGGGTACCTGCTCAGCTAGGAAGATCTCCACCAATATCACTCACTCTAGCACCCATACCTGAGTTGGTATACTGAGTTATACCATCGATGCTCTGATATCCCATCGAAGACCTTTCTCAAAGTTCCAGACCCTAAAGAAAGGGTATAATCCCATTTCGTTGGAGTAGCGGGAGAGATTAGTGAAACTCGCTGAGTACTGGCCCACTGTCATGCTACCCTATTGTAAGTGCAACAGCTTCTGTATACGCACATAGCGTAAGGTCTCTAGGATGAAATATTCCCCTGAAAAGTCCCTCAAAGTCTTCCCAGATAAGGGTCGCCTCATCATGTATATGGAACATCAGGATCCACCATCTACCTACTACTTCCTAGAAGAGATTTGATGCTAGGATCACCGTATGGTCAACTGGTATCCCAACCAAGAAGAAAACTCTCGCCACAGCTTCTAGCCAGTCCTCAGCCGGCTACGGGTTCGTCTCTCCTCAGAATCATGGAGGCCTCTGCCACTGAAACTCATGCAATGTGCTCAATCGGCATGTACCCTTTACTACTGGGGCTTGTGGAAACGGCTTCCCAACGGGTATCGGTGCTGCTGGTACACCACCCGAAGGTGCTAACACCTTATGAGGGCCCTGCATCGAGGCCTCATCGCTTGGTGGGCCATCATTTCATTCTCTCTTTGGAATCCTGGATGGCTATCTATGTAGTGAAATCCTGAAAGAAGACATGTATTCCAAGGTCAATAAGTTATACCAGGTGAGCTGACTCAAAGAGATCACAAGAAAAACTCTTCAAAAACACACACAATCAGCGATTCTGTATACCGAGTTGGAAATCCGAATTTAAGATCCCAGTGTAGCGATACATCGGCCGCCACACCAAAACCAGTCTCCATGAACTGAAAAACACACTCATAACACTTAACACTATTGCCACATTGAAAAGATAAGAGTCCTAGTTTTTTGGTAGAACTGACTCCTCTGATACCACTTTGTCACAACCCGTCCCCCGGGGCCCATGCCATGACAACCCCAAGCCCGCCTTCCATAGGCCAGGAGCTAGAAACTAGAACTGGAAAGGAATATCCCTAAAATGGGGAGGCATTTCCTTTAAACTTGTACAAACAAAAAAATTTGAATGCAACAAGAAGGAATTGTGAAGTAAACTGCTGTAGTAAAAGAATGATGAAAGTAAAGGGGGATGGAATACAAGCCCAACTATAAAAGTACCAGTACAACTGAAAAGAACAATACAACTGAAAAAAGGGAAAATGGCTACTGAGTCATCCTCCGATGATCCAACCTGATGAATAGGTAAAGATAACCTCCAAATCTATCCATATCTACCTATATCCTCCACGCACTTCATAGTTCTGGGTCCCTCAAACCACAACCTATCTGCTCGTCATTTTCACAAGACACAACAAGGTGCGTGTGATGCCCGTGTAAGAGTGAGTATAAAAATACCCAATAGGGACCTTGAGACCCCCGAAGGTATCTCAGAATACCAAAAAGGAAAACCACAAAGCATGATCTCAATCACAAAACACGAAGAAATAAACACGGCTCAAATAGAGTCTCAGTTCAAACCATGTTTTCAGTGATGTATAGAAGTATATATGATCAGTCGCTAAGGTAGATCATCTTATTCTGCCAAGAGGAAAAAATTATGACCATATGGAGTCTTACCTAGACAGGATCAAAAGGTATTAACCCCTGAAATGACCCACACAATATCTGATCCTCCTAGGATTGATAGGTAACTAACTCCCACAATGACCCACATAGGATCTGATCCACCCAGGTTCAGTATATCGATGAACCACAATAGGCCGCTCTATGGCTGGTCCTCATTGGGTCGTGAGGTGCTAATCCACATTGAACCACTATGTGCTGATCCACACAGGACGACTGGGTGCTGAGCTACACAGGACAGCTAGGAGCTGACCCACATAGGATTGCTCGGTACTAACCTTCCAATGATCTGTCTCCAACCTCTACCTCACTACCAGCCACTATATTCCTCACACCTGGTGTTCTTGAGTTATGTAGAATCTACCCTCGAGATATAATTCATACTTCAACTGCCAATAATCTCCACAAGGGAGTAACCTAAAGGACCTTCATGTCGTAAGGCTTACCACGAGATAGACAGTTCATCAATCGGGCGCCCGGTCTGTGAGTTATAAGAATTTTAGCTCTGGGGGCCCGGTTGGATTTGGGTTCAATCCAACCCATCTGTAATCCAACTATCTCCAAAACTCAAGTGGAGTATGATAAAAGATATCATCTAGATCCAAGGGTCCCAGTGTCATAGATGGTTTGTCCAATGGCCGCATGGTTCCCATGTTTTGGCCCTTTATGTGTTTCTGGGCCAAGTGGTGCCCGGGTCCGGTCCGACCCTGTCGGACTCGCCCTGCCCGACCCAGTCTGGGCTGGGCCATGACAAACACGGCCTGTTGAGTCGAGGTTTGGCCTAGCCCGCAAGGGGGTGGCCTACAAAACGGGCGACCTGTAAGGCCGACCCGACCCGTATAGTGCATCCTACAAGGGCGGCCTAGCCCCTATAGGGAGGCCCGATAGGGTCGCGGCCCAAGAGGGCGGCGACCCAATAGGGTGGTGGCCCGCATTAGGTGTGACCCGTAAGGGGGTCCGCCCTAGCCGCCACTGGGGGAGAAACCCCCAGTTTTACTGAATGACTAAAGGGCATTCGGTCTTCTTCGTAGTTGTGGCCCCGCAGGCCGCCACTAGGTGGAATGTGGGACCCACTGAATCGAGTCCTTCCAACTTCGTCATGGCCAGTCGACGTGCTGGCTGACTTCTACAGCAGTGTACAATGGTGCACCACTCTTCCACCCACAGAAAAATGGTGTGTCGGCCGCCTTCATCCGGTCACTGCAGTTGACGAGCCGCGACCCCCTTTGTTCATCAGTGGCACACGATGTCACTCCGCACCTCCTCTATGGCAGGCTGGTGCCGGCTGCTCCGATGTTCTCCGAGGCTTTTTGCCACGACCTCATCTTTCAGTGTGTGTTGACACACTATCCCAAACGTAGCCAGAGGGTATTACCGCGCTGGCGGTCTTCCATGGATGTAAAAGGAAAGCAAGACAACAGATGGTTCAGGCTAGGTTTGTTAGGCCCACACACTCCATGTTAGCTCGTAAACATCATGGGGTTAATTGTTTAATAAACAATTGAATTAAACAACAATCAAAACCCTGTAAAGATATTCCACAACATATCTCGCAAAGATGAAGGAATCACAGATCAAACCGTTAGTTTGTTGGTTAGCTTTATTCATATTATCCAAGAATGGGGAAGAGGAAAATCATTTAAAATGCATAAACAAATAAACCCCCTACCTCAAAAACCTATTGGAGAGTGTCTGTGTTTGAAGGTGGATCGTTTTCTTCATTCCCTCAACCGGTTCCCAATGACGGCACTCACATGTCATTCTTTGGATTATGGTTCGATGTCACCCTTCACCTCCCACTGGGACTAGCTCTGTTCTCTAAGGGTCCGGTGTTGCAGTGCTCCTTTATCACTCTTGCCTGGTGAAGCTGTGTTGATAACCCTCCCTAAGCTCTATATATATAGAATAGGGGGAGGGTAAGTAACGACTTGGGGAATTAATGGGGGCTCCTAAATTAGGAACATTCTTAATTCCCCAATGACGTCATTAACTAGGATTGGCAGGTCAAGCCATTTATTGGATTGACACATCATTGGGCACACCCTTCTTATCTATTGGAGGATATGGAATAAAATAATAAAATTATTTCATTTAATTTCTTTTAAAAATTCACAAAACATAAATTTTTCTCCGAACCAACTACTGTCAAAGTAAAGCCTCCCTTATGCGAATCCCAGGGCTACAGATTAAACGATGCCCTCATATTTCTAATCCAACCAATGATTAAAATGTTAGAAAATAAAGCTCATACATTTACTGAATGTACCTTAAAAAAAGTTTAGAAAATCATTCTGGGCACTCTATGCCTCGGTTTTAAGCCCCGTCAAATTTTGCAGAATCGTAATAATTCCATATAAATAAAAATATTACATGGGAAATCCAGGTCTGTACACTTACACATAAATTCTCACATGTAATTTAGTCAGATTTTTTTAGGATGGATCAAACACTGTATTATCCATGAAATATAACAATGCACTAGAAAAATGAACTAAAAACCTCCTTTGTATGGGTAACCACACGTTTTTCCATAAATTGCTCAAGAAAATTATGCATAGAAAAAAATTTATTGGGTTTTTAACATTTCATTCCAAAACACCTTGGAAACATAAATTACACCAAGTTAAGATAAAATAATATTAAAAATAAAACAACATTGAATTTTGAGTTTCAAAAGTTTGATAATCTAACGAGATTAGAATTCAAAAAATCCATGATTAACAAACTTGATTAATTACTAGATTTAAAAGTGATTTTAACATAGATACATTCTTTTATCTCTTAAGATAATTATATTAGAGAGATGATAAATAAATTTGAAATGAAAAATTCTAGGCTTATTTTAACTTCAATTTTGGCTAGAACTAAAATCGTGAAGTAGATGGATGGGAATTTTGTGAATCCTAGCTTATACGAATTGATAATTGGAATGTTTTTATATTTGGATACAAGATGGATGAATATCGTATTTATAACATGTTTAACATCCCATTTCTTGAGTAATCCCAAGGATGAGTACGTTATATAATTTTCAAAGATCATGTATTATATCCAAGGTATTGTCAAATTTTTCTTATACTTTTATATAGGAAATGATCAAGATTTAATATGTTTTTCTGATATAGATTGGGATAATTTATTTTGGTAAAAATAAAAAAAGTGGTGGTTAATTCTACATTAAAAGTAAATATTTGGGACAGTTGATTAAAAAGTATGAAAAAAATTTATTGAGTACGGAAAAAAAAAATCATAGTAACTGAGGAATAAAATTAGATTATATGTATAAAAGAAAAAATTGGAATATATTAGTGAAAAAGTTAAATAACCTATTCTGATCTTTGTGACAATAAAAGTAAAATTTAACTTGAAAAACATTTTGTATCTTACTCTTGTGACATGTATATTGATATCAATTATCACTTTATCAAATAAAAGTTAAGAAGGGAATGGCCAAAGTGAATCAAGTTGCAACTAGTAAATAAGTAAAAGATACTATGAATAATCTATTGGAAACTATTATATTTTAGACACACTAGATGATCCCTGTAACTCTACCATCTCCCTTATCTTGAAGAGATTTTGAAATGATCCCCTCCCCCTATTCGATTCTAATGATTTATATGTTATTTTTCATGTATAACAGGTTTTTTATATTCAGGTTTGTTGTAAAATTGGCGGGATGGCTATGTTCCAGTGAAATTATATGGATGACTATAAAATAATGAATAATAACTATATTTATTAACAAGTGGTTCTAGTACTGAGATTCTATCATCAATGGGGACTTCATGGCATGCAAGTCAGGGGAGATATGATCCATGAGGATTTTAATTTGAATGAGATTAAAGGATGGGGATTTCTAGAATTCTAAATTTCATGAGGTATGGAATTCTCTATTGAGCTTTTATTTTCTATAAAAATCATTTCTCACATATACTTAGAGTATCTGATGATAAATTCAGTTTTCATCTAGAAGAAGTAAAATGTGTGTGAAAAATTATATTTCAATTTGTATTACCTACCGACCCGAAATAAGATAATGTTGGAATCAAGATGATTAAATAAGGATACATATATTTTGTATTTTTCAATCCATTATCTACTTATAGTTTTGTGATAAAATATGAATTTTAATGTTGGGGAATGGGAACTTCACAGAATGTTCATTTGGGAAAAAGTTTTAGTAGTTTAATTCTTACACATTGATATGGTGAGTAAAATAATATTTTGTTGGAGTTTACTTTATTTATAAATTTATTTATTAAGAGTAAATAGAAAATTTTAGAATAAATTTATATTCTTTATTAGAATTTATAAAAAAAATCAAATCCAAAGAATTATTTTCATATAACACTTTTGTAACCACATGGAAGTTATCTAGAATTTATTCCATGAATGTGGTTTGTGTCCATGAATTAATTACATAGATCATGTCATTTTTGAATAAGTGATGAAAGAGGTTCAAAAAATATGAATTAAGTTCTTAAAAAAATCCATATAATATTTTGGAAATAAAATTTATTAAAAGAAATAAATTCCAAGAAGAATCATATGTGAATAGAAAAGGAATCCATTTGTCAGAAAATATTTGAATCATTTTTTGAGCATTATAACATGGAAATTACATGAAGGTTATAAGGGGTGGATTTTTTTGTGATTGTTCTTTGTTAATTATCTATTTTACATAAATAATTGTTTTACCTAAATCGGGGCTATGAAATGGGATTGATTACAATCCTATGCTTAATAATTTTTTAGGGATAATTTATATATAAATATGCCACTAATTGAATAATTAAAAATTAATAAAAATATTTATGAAAATATATGGAAACGTTTTTGGTTAGATGAAGTGTGTGTAAGGTAGATCCATTCATGAATTATATTTTTTCTAAAAGTGTATTTTATACTGAAGTAAAATAGTTCCTGAAGGGAAGAAACAAAAATTGGTTCCTATAATGAAGTATAAAATATCATGAAGTGAAATACCATAAAGTAGTTTGTGAAGCATAACACCACAAATTAATTTATGAAGGGTAACATCATGAAGAACTTTCAGAAATGATTGAATGGTTTTCTTATAAATCATTATAAAGTGGGGGTAACTACATATAATTTGTGTGAAGGAGGATTATAATAGTCAGATTTGAGTGAAAATTTTTATATAGTAAAAAACATGCTTCACAGAACATATGCACCAATTACTGGTGTTTATTTTAGAGATAAAGGATTTAATTAGAGCATCATATATTAGTATTCCTGATGAAAATAATCCTATTCACACTTGATGACATGGATACAACCTATAAAATGATAAATTACAAATATATCCATTCAAAGAAGTGTGTGAAAGTGGAGTTCATTAAAGTATTGTGAGGGAGGTAGTGTACTATTTCATAAACTCAATTATAAAGGTTATTACCCTGGAATAGAGTGACCAGAATCAAAAAGTGTATCCACAAAACTGTTGAAACATAGTAGATTATGGTAGACCAACACAATGACATGTGAATGCACCATGGATTATCTCTCAATAACAAACCAAGTAAAAATATTGTGTACTATTTTTAATTTCTATATTTGTAATTGTTGTAGATATGTGATTATTTGTGACAAGCTCAACAGGTTTCTACCAACACAGAAAGAATATCCAAATCAATGAATTAAAAATTTCACACTCTGATTCATCCCAACCCTCTCAGGTTATCACATGTTGCAATATAAATCATTGAATAATACAAGATTTATTAATTATACTCAAGATCGTAGGTTCTAGGGGAAGATCCTCATATACTATATACAACATATAAGTTGTAAAAATATCCATAAGAACACTCATGTCCATATATTGGTTTAGTAATTTCATAATATTATGAACTCCAGATGGTCCATCATAGGGTGCCATTATGATCTATTCACGAAAAATATGTATGATAGAAACCTTCAAAATTTCCACAGACTATGTTTTTGAAAATCCCATTTCTTGTACTTATAAAATTTAAAAATTTACCTCCAAATAATCTCTATTGAAATCAATAATATCATCATCAAAATCTAAATGAAATAAAATATTAGATTGGCTATTGACTAATCAAATTTGGATACTAATGTGAATAGACATATTTTTATTTAATAATAAATTTATAAATGTATTTTTTTTTGTTTTTGTTATCATCATCATTATTTTTATAACTATTATTATTATAGTCATTAATCCACATGTGGGAAATCCAAATCATTTCACCCTTATGGTGGTTTGGGGGATGTATTGAGTTCGAGCCTCCCCTTGAGGGTCCGTTAATGGTGTCCATAGTAAGTAATTAACTACAGAGGATTTTATTTCAACTCAGAAAGACGATAAGTCATATAAATAAATAAATATGCACAAAATTGTGACTTGAATGTTGAAGTCCATGGGAATCATTGTATATAGAAGCTATAGAAAGAATAATAATATATCCAGATGGAAAAAAATAAACCATGCCCAATGAAATAACGAATTATGGGTCAAACTATACAACATACCCGTTATAAAACCCATTATGAATGAAAAAATAATTGTAAATCATAAAAAAATCCAACCCAACTAAATTAAAAGAGTTCATCAATGAGACAATATAATGCATCTATCTTAGAATAATCATTTAAAAAAATCAATTGGACATAGACAAATATATACAAACTTACATACATACACACAAACAAACACAAACACATATACAAACAAAAAAACAAAAAAAAAACAAAAAACAAACAGACCAACAAACAAACAAACAAACAAACACATGCACACACACACAGAAAAATAAACTAACAAAAATACATAGATACACACATACGTACATATGTATGCATGAATTCATGCTTCCATACATCCGTACATACATACATAAACACACAAAAACACACACATACATACACAATACACACATACAAACAAACAAACACACACACACACACACACTAACAGACACAAAGACAGACACACTCACAGAAACACACACACACATAGACACAAACAAGCATAAATGCATACATATATACATATGTACACACACACACACACATATGCATTTACACACACACACACACACACGTATGCATTTACACACACACACATTAACCCAAAAATACACAAATATATACATAAATACATGCACAGATACACAGATACAAACAAACAAATATAGATGCACAGACACACACAGAAGCACACACACAGACACACACATACATACACACATACATACAAACAGACAGATAGACACACACATACATACTAATAGACCGTGTAACATATTACATCTACACCATCATCCCATTCATTTATACTTTTTGATCCACCATATCACAAAAATCCACCACCTCTCATACTTCCACTCAATTGGTTCTTCACCATATCTGGTAATTCAAACCCCATCGACCGTTGATCCTCATAAATGTCTTCAAAGGAATACCACTACTACTAAAAGAGTCTATCACCACTTTAGATTGGTAAATTTTCCAAAATTTATCTTTATTAAAAAGTATAGATATAAATAATAGCTCACCCATAGGGAAATAACTAAACACGTATCTATTTCATTCCTCATTTGGAACCTCTATATTTCTTCCTCACATGAACCACACTCAGAATCTCACTCACCGAAATCGTTCAATTGAATCCTTCTACTTCACAAGTATTTACTACCAAAGATTTTAAATCCACTCCCATTATTATATTAATCACTCACACATATTGGTCATTGTAATGTAATGAAAAGGCCTTGATGAAATCAACCAGAGAACCCTCCACGATCAAAAGGGTTCTAGATGATGGTTGTTTCTAAAGGGCGACAATGGTATTTCAATCAGGTCAACCAATATTACAACCATTATAGTATCTTTTTAGTATATATATAATCATTGATAAAACGTTACAATAATTCACTAATATTCAAAATATAATAAAATAAAAAATTGTTTTTATAACTACTTATAAATATATATATTATAATTAAAACATAATAATTAAAAAACAAGAACATAATTGGAATGGGGAACGTGATTCTACATCAAGGGGGCCATATGCTCCACCTCAGTATCATTTTATCCCCACCCTTTGAAATTTTTTCAAAAATGGGGAAGAATGAAGAATACACCTATTTATAAATAAATAAATAATGGTTCTTAGTTGGGCCTTGATCCCAATATCTAATTATGTTATCCTTAGATGAATCAATTTTAATGTTATAACCACTTTATCCAAAAAAATTAAAATGACATATGTGTTGTAAATAAATTAATAAATTAATATAATTAAAGAATAAAAAATGAAAAATTCCTTTATTTACCCAAAATTTCCATAACAAATTAAATATGTAGTGCCTCAGACCCACACTCATAGATCTGATGTAAAAAAAACATTTCTACACACATTCTTTGAAATGAACCAGAGTGACCTAATCATATCCATCAATAATTACAATATCACTAAATAATATTGAGTAACTTACATTAATATAACCTTTTTGGTTTAGAGTTTCTAATAGTTAGAAAAAACGTTTAACAAAAAACTATCATGTCCTCCTCATAAAATGGAAATTTTTTTCTCTATGAGAAACAACTTAATCCATAAATTTTTTTTTCAAAATATCTCAAAAATTCTCCACACATTTTATTCTATTAGACATATCATATGTAATAATTTTTTTACCTAGGGAAATGGAAATATAATAAATGTGATTTCAAACACTTATTAAGGCTAAAAAAGGTGATAAATGTAAAAAAATTAATCATGATGTGGGAATAAAATATATGGTAGGAATAGACAATGGAAAATAATACCATAATATAATGAAACTGGAAGCATAATATATCTATGGATAAAGATAGACTTAAAAATTTGACATGGATAACGATTACTATTTCTAGATAGATGAAATATACAATGCTAGATAGATAATTCTATTCCCTAATCCAAGATATCACGATCCTATTGTCAATGACCCATGATTAGAAAATATTCTATTCTAGGTTGGCATACAAAAAAATTCCCAAGATAATTTGTCTAATGAGACCCGTCAAATAAATGAGGATCTTTTATGGCCCCCACCTATCTATAATTTAGTCGAATTTATTCATTATATGATAGAAAGAATAAGATATAAAAATAAAACCAACATTCCATAATAATCAATAAAAATAATAATTGGAATAATATGTATATAGATTTCTATTATTTTTATATCAATAAATGATATAGATTTATATGTAATCATCCCTAAAAATAACGTCATATATAGTTAGGGTATATGGTTATGTCAATAATTTCCCAAAAAAATCAATTTATGGAATCTAGGTGAATTCCATTAAATAAAAGAATGGAAATATTGATTTTTCACAAAGGAAGTACATTAAAATAAAAATTATACCTATAAGGGAGGAAGATTAAAAATAAAAAGGAAGTGATGGATTTAATTTATTTTAATATACCAAAATAATATATTATAAAAGGATTTATAATGGAATCCATGACCAATAGATACATCAAAAAAAACAAGTGGTGAATATAAATATGTCTCATTAAAGATAAATTAAG
Source organism: Viscum album (assembly GCA_963277665.1). Taxonomy (NCBI): domain Eukaryota; kingdom Viridiplantae; phylum Streptophyta; class Magnoliopsida; order Santalales; family Viscaceae; genus Viscum; species Viscum album. The sequence goes on from OY728131.1 coordinate 446,793,671, forward strand.
AAACATTAACCCTTATGGAAATAGTAACATAGAAATAAAAAAACCTGATATGAATACCATAAAATTGAAAGAAATTCATTTTAGTTAAATTATATAAGGAAATAAATATAATATATAAAATAAAATATGGTGCGAAATATCAGAATTATCATATGGAATTGAAAATAGGGACAAAAAACACTTATGGAGGTAGAATATTTCGAATAAAACCCCTTAAACGATAACATTTTAGATTGAACATTATATAAAATAAATAATGAGAGAATAATTATATAAAATATCAAAGAGGGTAGTAAGCACACCATAAAATAGAAAACATGGTGACTAACATAGTCATCTCTCAAGGAATTTAATTTTGAGTCAATGAATCCTTACATGTAACATAATCACTGATGTAAGAATCATTTAATAATGAGGTTATAATGAAAAATAGTAAATAAACATAAAAAAGAATGAAATAAAATACCATATATTCATTATGTATAATAAATTATTCTTGGAACAGTAGAGTTTGAATAATGATTTTTTTAAACTCAATGCAATAAATTGAGTTAACAAAAATCCTTAAAAATTTTATAATTTTTGAGTCATACCCCATGAAAGAAATAATATGGTACTAAAAATTTAATATCATGTAATATAATATAATCATGATTAATAATATTAATTGATTAGTATATATAACATTCATAATAAAACATAGTGTATATTAAGGAATATTTTTCATGTGGTGAAAATTTTAGAAAATAAACTCTTACCTTAATTCCATAATTACACTAAAGTACATGAATATACTATTTATAAAAATTTACTATATTAATTAACTATTCAAGAACATTTTTTGTATATATTACCTTAAATAAAATATTTTTACGATTATTATATACATGTATATCGTTTAGTTAGTATCTATTTTCAGTAACGGGTTTGATTAATCTTTATCATTTTGTATTAGATTCATTATAACAGTGTTATTTTTTATTATTATCGAAAATTTAATCATTCCTAGATAATAAAGGTTACTTTAATTGATTATATATAAATTTTATAATTTAATTTTATGATATTTTTTGCTATGATCCTTAAAGATAAAATTGATGATGATCACATTTCAATGATTCTTATCGAATAGACCGTGGTATATTAATTAATGAGTAAAATATTTATTACATAATTATTTAATCATTTTTATAATATATCATCATTAAATAATTTCTCATAGTCATATATGAATTTATTTAATATCATTTTTTGAGGATGTGGTTAGACAGACTCAAACATAAACATACCATAATTAATGGATGATTAGGATTATGAATGTGGTTTGTATGGGAATAATATCAATATTATAAAAGAATAACAGTATTATTTAGTTACATTTAATTTTTCCAATCATATTTTAATATTGTTTAATAAATAATAATGAAACTAGATGTAAAATTATATATGGTACTTTGTGGTTGTGGTAGTACACACAACACAAAAATAACGATTTCATTTTTATTTTTAAAAATTGAAAAATTTGGTTAGTAATTCTTCAAAAGAATAATAAAATTCTATGAAAAATAATAATTATCTCGTTATATATGAGTTATAAAATTATTTTTGTAAGGTAATAAATAAAAATATGTAATTTAAGAAAATAAAGTACTCACGTAGAGAAATTGGGTTTTCCTTTGGAAGACTCTTTAGTAATAGAGGACTTAAACCAATATCACGTAACCAAAGTTTCTAAGAAAAGGAATAGGGTTATAAATTAAGTGGATTTGTTCTAGTGTCTAGTTTAAATAAATTTCTTTGAGTTGTATTGAAGGGTCCATGAGAGGCCCCCTTTATAAGTGGTGGGAATGGTTTTTTTATAAATATTTCAACTTAATATAAAGAGAGAACATGTATCACATTTATAGTGGCTCAAAAAAATGGAAAATAATTGAGGGAAATGTGAGAAATGGTCTATAATCCAAAACCATTAATTTTTAGGCTTGTTTTAAATATTTTTTGAAGTCATTTACCCATAGAATTTTCAACTTTTCCATTTTTGGTTTTAACGTAGTAACTATTTTTTCCCTTCGAAATTTAGTTTTAAAGGCAAAAAATAAAATAGAAATTATTAAATAAGTTTGAACCACTGATTAAAAATAAAAAAATACATTTTATCAGATAAACTATATACATGTAAGAAATATTAATTATAATATTATCATAAGTAATGTATAAAACCCTATTTTTATAAATTAAGTATTTTTAAGTTTAAAATTATTGTGTTGGATAAAATTATCAATGTATTTTCTTTTAATGAAAAAAATTGTAATATTATAAAAAAATAATATTCATATATATTTTATTGAATTACGAAACTTTATTTTATGAAAATAATATCTTTATAAAATAAAATATAGAAAATCATGCAATTTATTTGGAAATATTACATTTATCTATAAAATGTTTAGTAATGGTTTTATAAATTCAAAATGGTATTTAAACTTTTTTGTATTACTTCATAAATACCTATTTTATTAATTAAATTGTTTTATTAAAATATAAATATTTCTTATATAATTATAGTAATAAAATTTACATTTTTGGTAAACCATTATTATCTAATATTCACATGAAAATCAGATATTTAAGAAAAATAGAATAAATTCATCTTAAACTAATATTGACATGATATACATAAAATGATTTTTAATTTTAGAATTTAATTACTATAATCTTAGAATTTAACTTTAAAACAAAAAAAATATAATAAAAACAATTTTCATAAGAAAAAACATTTATTTTTAAAATATTAACTATTATCATTATTATATCCCTTAAATTACTAACAAAATTAGTATTAATATATTCTTCATATAAATATTTTATTGTTCCACAATATATTTTGTTTTATATAAAATGTCAATTTTTAGAATGGTTAAACAATAAATCATAAATTAGTCTTATCAATTATTTAGCTACATGAATTTAATTTATCAATGCCTTAGCATCGATAATGAACATATTATTTATTTATACATATATTTCAGTATTCTGTTATGTCTATTTTTACACACCATTTATACAGCTAGATTTCAATAGTTAAATACCGTGATATCCCAAACTATATAAACCTATAGATGAAAATTATATTACATAATTTGTATAATGTACAAGGGTTCCTAAAGGGTAAAACAATTTAGTATCTAGAGAGGGACATATACATGCATAAATTACACTTGAAAAATATATGATACAATATGAACATATTATGAGAACATGAGTAACCCATCTATCACATCCCTAAAAATTAAACTTAATCCTCTATTAGGTTCTCTAGTGAAAGAAAAAAGTGAAATTAGGTTCTTATAAAACTATATTATACACTTGAATCTTACATAACATAAAAATGGATTAAGTGATATAGAAAGATGAATCCCCTGACCCTATTTTCCACTTAATTTGTGCTCTAGGACAGTTTTCCACTGGGCCTTAGGTGAGCTGCATCATACGCCAAAGTCAATTGACTAGAAGTGAGGGGTTTATTATGGTATTGTGGGGATACTATGCACTCTGGTGGTGATATTAAAAAGGGACTATATATATAACATTGTAATAAAGACCATAAAAATAGAAGAAGCCAAATAAATAAAACAAATGCATATACAATATAAGTAGTAATAATAAGCCTAAAGGAATAATACTAAATGTAGATAATACACATGTCATGAAAGTTCATACAAATTAGATGAGTAAGGTCACCCCTGAATGACTTCATTAGTATATATAATAAGAATGAAAAAGATAAAATGGAAATTCCATATCGATGTATAGGAACCTCTGTGTCCACTACCATCCATCCCATGAAAACCCAATACATCCCTAATCACTAAGTTATACCACCCAAGCCTGATCCCTTACATGATATCAAAAATAAAAAGTCTACAAACGTCCTGAGGGTCCCATATAGGGTATAAGTATAAAATCAGTAGGTCACCTCTAATGTGTTCCTATCTTACAACCATAACTATACAGTCTATGCATACACAAAGAAATAACATCAACTTACACATAAAATAAATAACCCACCCCACCTATGTTCAACGTCCTTAAATGAGTGTTTTACCTACTTCATCCAAATTCGGTACATCTGTTAATACATTCCCCAAAATATATATTTTAATTGATTACATTTTTATAAATATATATCTATAGTGGCGAGTACATATGGCTTAGTGTACAAAAGTCCCCTCAAGAACAACATAACCAAATATCCCTCAAGAACCTCCCATAAATATATCACAAGGATCTTATGGAATCTGAAACATCCTAGGACGTCAATCAATTAACCAACATCCCAATGGAATTCCCATCAATATGCACTAGGTCCCTTGGACCTACGTTCAGAAATCAACATTGGATCAAAATTCAATATCACGATGCACGATGACATCCATCTTACAATATATAATTAATCACTATCGTCTCAACAACCTGATGTCTAGAGGCATGTAGATATATGTCATCCATTATCTTGTCCCATCATCCTAAATATAATGAAGATCCTCAACCCCTAACCGATGTTCTAAACCCCATCTCCCAATTGTCCAAAACCATCAACTATATATTTATATGGTGATCAAGTCCTCCATAAATGGTGGTCAAAACCATCCCCAAAAATAAAAAATCTACAGAGGCCTACATCCAAAATCACTGGTTAATACCACATAAACTGAGTCCTATCTACGTGCACACGACTCTGATGACAACTTCCTCCAACAACGGTGAGCGAGAATCGCCAGCATTTCCTAATCCGTTTCTTCTGAAAACATTGTAGCCACATGCAAACCTATCACCCAAATCATGATGTTCAATACCATCTCAAGTACCAAGGGACATTCCCTCCACATGAATAACTCATTTATTCTACCGGGTGATCAACATAACCTCATATATCTTGGGACACGCCCTCAACCTGATGAAACATGTTACCTCAGTCCCAATGATCAATATAACCACAATACCTCAGGACATTCCCATCTTGTTTCCAAAGAACCAATTCAATCATATCACATTCAATTAAATTATATTATAAAATTTGAATAACATGTATAGTTGGTCAAAAATCCCTTACCCGACATAGAATTATTAAATAGGATTTATCATTTCCATTAGCACCTCCGGAGAATAATTAATCATTTTTTTAAAATAATTAAATTTTTTAAATGTCTCACAAACATCCCAACATGTGTATTAAATTTGAAAACCTATATCACACATAAATTAGACAAAAAATATAGGCCCCACGATCCTTATAATCATAGGCACCTTCTCATCAAATATCTACCTCTAACTGAAGGAGACACGAGAGAAATCAAGATTTCAAAAAAACTAAAAACAGGGTAAAAGAGATCTCATGGATTTATCATTATGTATAGAGAGATAAATAAGGAATCAAAGTAAGATTATTTATGGCATTACCACTATACATCCAATTCTCTTTATGGAATTTAATTCGGTGCTTGGACATAGAGGGAGACAAAATCCTACAAGAGGGGAAATGGGAGAGCTCCCTACTACTGGAGGAGGCACACACATGGGAGAAAGAAGAAAAGACGGTGGGGAATCTTTAGGAAGGAAGTGTAAGAGGTTCATTTTTACCTCTTCTAAAAAGTCACATGGTTACTGTATATCTTGAAAAACTATGTACGAACCATGTAGTGATCACCATCAAAGTGGATAGACACCTGACAAGGTTTGGCTGCATGGTTCAAAAAAATGTGCCAACCATGCAAGTTACTCTGAACACCTTCACACACATTCTGAGAAGGGGCGGTATGGTTAAAAAACCATTCCCTTTTGAAAAAATGCAGCAGAATTGATGTTTTATGGTTTTAAAAATCATGCACTAACTGTGTGCCTCGGTCTACATTTTCCAAAACTGTACCTTTAGAAATAGACACTTCCAAAACCCATTTAAACTCTTGAGGCACTAGATGATCCTTAAAAACATTGTAAAAAATGAATTGGAGCATTCATACTCTAAGAATTATTTTTTCATGCCACAAATGATTGATGTAATGAACCCCAAAACTAAAAATTAAAAACTACATTGGAATTCCAACTCAATAAAAAATCAAAGATGTTATAGTATTCCCACCGTAAGATTGATCATCACTAAGCTATAAAACGTCACAATGATACTGTATTTGACATTCCCATATCATAAAAATAAACCCATTATACACTGGTTAATAGTCATTGAAAATTCCCCTTATGGCACTCCCCACCTTAGGAATTTCCTACCTACTCGCTTGTCGACCAAAAAATGAAAAAATCCAATACTTCCACTGACCATCGTTAGACATACAAGTAATCCCATGATAAACCATCTACACTACACCTCATTAAGTTCTCAATTACACCCATGTTATATCTGATTCCCAAGAAATCCTACATCTTATTAGATTCTCTTTAGTACCCATGTCATACATGACTACTATGGAGTCCCATTCACATCTGATTCCCACAATTCATGCATCTCAATAAATGGTCAAAAGTTTTATCACATCATATATATACAAAAATCAAACAAACAAACACACACACATATATATACACATTCCCATCATAATCTTGATTCCAACACAACTCATTCAAAACATGCATCACACATTATTCCTACATACTAACTAGTGCTTGTTCAATCTAAATATAACACCTACACCTTATGAAAAAAATATTCAAGAAAAAAAAACATAAGTTTATTCCAGGATCAAGTCATACCCCTAACCATCATCAGCTCCTCATCCTATTCTGATCCTTCTAGATCAATAACATGCACTTGGCTTGAAGCTCGACTTCCTGAGGCCTGACCTCCGTGCAGATTTGAACCAACTATTGGACACTTACCATAGTTTTGGGTATCACTCTCCCTACTACGACATATGTGTGTAGTATAAATTCATTTAATATATCTTGGTACTAATCTTGATCCTACCTCTGATCTTTGAGTTTGACCCAATTCCTGGATCCTAGCTATCTGAGAAGGCTTCCTCTAGAACCTCTCTAGATGGCCCATCTGATGACATGCCAAATATTTCTTTGGATCCTACTCACACTGAGTCTAAAAATTCCCCTACTACCCAAAATGGAAGTGCTCTATTGAAGAACCAATTATTGGTGGCCTACCTAAGTCTCTCACATGAATTCCCTACCGATACTCCTCACAATCTCTCTTCTAGATTCCAGAAGCATCACCGCTAATCTCACCTAATGTTATTATCTTGCTTCAATATGACTATCCCAACAAGTTTCCCCTATAAAAAAATACATAAATTACTAGCTCTTAGAATCAGGTAAGCCTGGTGATATATAACTACACCCTAATGGCATGTCATAATTCATCATCAAACCACCACACCCTGGCAATGTTGTCAAACACCATAGAAGGAACAAATTTGGATAGGTTTGTGAAATTCTCCGCATAATCCATAAAAGAGATATCTCAATATAGTTGGTTTTTTAATTCATGTTCCCAATATGAACTCATGGAATCTGAGAATAAATTATAAAATAATATGGAATCAAAATATTTCAAAGCCAGTCCCTCATGCATACCATCCTGCACCTATACATCCCACCAGGGATTTTCCATTCCTCTGAGAATGTAGGTATCCAGTTGTACCCTCTGACATGAGGATGTCTCAAACTCTTCATAAATTATTTGTATCAAATAAATCCAGTTTTCATATTCCTATGTTCCAACCTCACCTTGAAACAACGGTGGATGTTGAGACTCAAAATCACAATTAAAATAGGTCATAAATTGATTTGATCTAAGAGGTCCCCTGTTAATACCTGATATGAATCACACAAATATTTCCCTAAAATTGTCATCTTACCATGACCCAAAATATTCCATATGATGTTGTTGTCATGCCTATACCAGAGCCTTATAACTATTGCTCATGATAATCCCTACCCTTAGGGAATCATCCCATGCCTGATCTAGAGGCCCAACTTCTCCACTCTAATGATTCTCTATTGGAAGACACCGAGGTGGAATCGTGATGAATACCAAAAACCATAGTAAATCAACCATAATAGTCATATATATAGATATATATATATATATTAGATAGAGAAAGATTAAATAGACAGTGCATCTAACCACACATACACTCCCCTACCACACCCATGTCATGTGACATCCATCCACATGACCCCTTACATATCCATAACAATGTCAGGTATCATTTATCATCTAGCCTCATGGACCCTTCCTACAAATATCAAAGTAATTTAACACATACCATCAATATAATATATCATCAATCTAGGATGGCTGAGTAGAATTAAACCAACATGATATACAGAAAAACACTTTTATCTTTATGTTTATAATTTTAAAAACCCACTCCATTTCATTAATCATTCCCACCTTTAATAGATTTAGGTTTATACATACTATATATATATAATCAAATAATTATCTCATCTGAAACCACATTCATGGGTTGGGTGAGTAGAATTCCACAGAAAATGCTATGTATGGAAACACTATATATCTTTTGGTTAAAATTTTAAATAACACATCCCCTCTTATTGAATTCAAAGTTCCAAATGATAATAAAAATATTATACACACATCACATGAGCCTAATTTCGTACATGAAACATAAATGCTTCTCCCTTTCCAAACCAGAACAAGGGTGAAAATATCCAAATCCAATAATACCACACCCAAGTTCACAAATCATGGTGGAAATCAGATTATTAGAAAATTGAAAAGAATTACAAAAATATAACATAGGTATAAACTTGGGTTTTCTCGCATACATTGGGTTATAAGAACCCAAACAAGATCTCTTTACCTAGTTCTATATACATGATTGCCTATGATCTAACATAAACCAAACTATAATAACAAAATGAAATGATAGTCCTCTAATACCAGTTTTAGTGCCCCAAACTGATTTCCCACTAAATACGTGCTTTGGGACAGTTGTAAAATTGGATTTAGGCATGACCAACCTATACTTTAAAGGCTTCCGACTAGAAGTGAGGGTACGATTTTGTGATAGTGGGGAGACTATAACCTTTTATGGTGATATTAATAATGGTCCATATATATATAAGACAATGGAATAATGATCATAAACAGCGAATGAAACAGAATAAATACAATGAAAACCTATACAATAGAATTAGTAATAATAATCCCAAAGGAATAATAATATATACAGATAAATACACCTTTCAAGATAGGTCATACAAAACATATTTATAAGGCATCTAGTGTCTGACCACATAAGTACATATAAAAATAATGACAAAGATAAAAAGGAAATTCTAACTTGATATTAGGGAAAATCCATGTCCACTTCTATCCATACCTTGAAAAATGTGTACATCCCTAATCAATATGTTATAACACCCGATCTGAATCCATTAACTCATCTCAAAATTATAATGTTTACCTGCATCTTGAGGGGCCTATATAGGGTATGAGTATAAAATATGTAGAACACCAACTATGTGTACCTATATTACATCCATAATTATATAATGTACCCATATGTAAATAAATAGAAGGAACTCAAACATAAAATAAACAACCCACTCAAATTTTTGTCAATTAACACAAGTGAGCATTTTTCCTACTTTGGTCAAACCCTACACTTCTCTAAATTCATGCCCCCAAATATATATTTTCATTAATTACATGTGTGTAAAGATAGATCTGTTGTGGGGAGGACATGTGGCTTGGTTACCAAGAATCCCCTGAAGAACATCATACCTATAGTAACCTCAGGCTCCTCCAATAAATATATCATTGGAACCTCAATCAATTTGAAACCTCTCAAGCCAACAATCACATAATTGGAATCCCAATGTCATGTCCTTCAATATTTCAATGATCCCTTAGAGCTCTATTCCGAATGTCACCATCATCTTAACAACCAATGTATGGAGGCATGGTGATATCCATCCTATTATATATAATAAATAACCACCGGCTCAACAAACCCATGTCCCAAGGAATAATGATATATATCCTCTAATATTGCAACCCATGAACCTCAATATAAAGGGGAGCCACAGTCTGAAACCGATGGGCGCAACACCATCACTTGATGGTCCATAAACATAAACTCTGACTTTATATTGTGAGAACCTCCTCTATAACTAATGTCCAATAACATCCTCTAATATGAAATATATACGTGGGCTTCCACCTAGAATGAGGGTTCAAAAACACTTTAAATAAGTTCTATGAGTCTATACCTGACTCCAACGATAATGTTGGCCAATAAAGATGATCGAGAATCTCCAAAATTTCCCAAGTTACTCTATTAGGAAAATTCACTTCAATATGATAACATTTCATTTAAATCTATATTTTCTACACTATATCATGTCCCATAGGCGACACCCTATACCTAACAACCACATCACCTCAACCATGTTTTCAACATCACCTCATGTATCTCGGGATGCATGCTCTGCCTAAAAAATCATATAACCTCAATCATAATGAAAAAAATCTCCTTAATACCCCGATCTATGCTTTTCACATTCCCAGGGAACCAATTCAATCATATCACATTCAATTAATTTAATTACAATACGGTTCTAATCTATTAAGTTGGTCAAATACCCCATACACGACTTAACATATTTAAGCAAGCTAGATCATGCATGATGTTATCTCTAGACAACAACTAATAAATTAAAAAACAAGAATTTAATTTATTAAATGTTTCCCTAAACAAAACAACGTGTGTATTTAACCACACACCCCATATAACCTATAAAATAAAAGATAAATCTAGGAACCTCTAATCTTGTACTCGTAGGTTGTTTCTCATTAGCCTCTAACTTGAACTAAAATGATAGAAATTAATCTTTTAGATAGAAAACCTAAAAGTATATAAAAAGGTCCACAATTATTTAGAATTCCATATTTCAATATAAACAATGAATAAAATAAATAACATTAAAGTCCTTAACTCTACACATCCAACAAAGCCAAGGACATTAAATTTAGATCTCAAATCGAGAAGAGGAGGACATCTCCTAGAAGAGGGGAAATTTGAGAGTTTCTGATTGCTATAGGAGATCCACACATGGGATAAAGAGGAAAATAGGATGGCCTATTAAGTAAATGTGGGGTAAAGGGTAATTTTTTCCTCTTTCAAAAATTTCCATGGTTACCATATAGTTTGTAAAACCATGATCCAGCCCCATGGTTCTCTCTGTCCAAGATGACAAATAACGTGTACAATTTGGCTACATGGTATAAAAATCGTTATCCAATCATGAGGGTGACTTTGTAAACCGACATAACTATGCATTAGTTCCTAAAAACGGTCAAATCATTAAAACAAGATACACCTCATTGAAAATTTGTCACACAGTTGAGGTCACATGATTAGACAAACTGTGTCCAACCGTGCGTCGCAGTCTTTATTTCCCAAAATGGGGCCTTTGTAGGCCAATGATTCTGAAACGCATAAAAAGTATTTAAGATTTAAGAATTAAAACCCATATGAAGACACTTCACAGGAGAATTCAAATTTTTTTAATTATATTCCAAATCCTTTAAAGAATGTTGGCCCAACCACCAAACCAAAATTTTAAAATTACCATGGAATTCTGAACCGTTCAAAAAACATGGATATTATAAAAAGAATAAATGAACACCATGAATCCATAATCATCTGAAACTAAGGTCATTTTATATCCATAAAAATAAACGAAAACATGGATAAAAATAATTATTGATCTCATACAGATGGAATACATTGTTTAAGACACCAATAACTTACTTTTAGGACCATATTTGTTGATAAATTACATACCTTCAAGACCACAATCATTAAATTATTGTATTATGTTAAGATGAACAAACCAAAACCCAACATGTTTTTATCATGAGACTCATTGATGAATCAATGGGCTATATAATTTCAACACCCACCCGTCACTTGATAAAATATAATGTATTCACCATAAGAGTCATCCAGACCTTACATATTGTTCCCTAAGAAACATTTTTCTAAAAAAAATAGATTTCTATATAACGAGAAAAATAGATATAAAAAAATTAAATATTCAATAAAATAAAATGGAATTATAGGATAACATACCTTAATAAAATAAGAATCCACAGGGTACCATCAAAGTGACATAAAGTAACCTTATTAAAGAAGTATAGCAAATTAGGTACTCAAAATTTGGTTGGTTATCCATATAAGATAGTAATTATATTTAATAGATTTAATTGGTAGTAGGTAAAGGAAATGGTAGGAAAAATCTTCTATCATGGTTTAGTAGAAGTGTCAAAATATTCCACATCATATCCCCAAGTGTGTCTCACCAGGTGTGTTGTCATGGGTCCACTCATGTGTCAGGGTGATAATTGAGTCAATTTGTAACCAAAATTTTTTGGGTGATTAACCATAGGTTATTCTATTCCATATAAAAATACATGTTCTATTATAATTTTATGGATGTATTTTTTCATAAATTACATATACTTTTGTTATACCAAAACATAGGATGATTTTCCACACTGGAATAGGAAAATATTGAATCAAAGGAATACGAGATACATATAAAAATATAGAATTTAAAATAAATTCAAATCCATGTTTAAAAGTTCAAAATTATTCTATGGAAATATATGAAACACACAAAAGTAAATAGGTGGTTATTTCATAATGACTCCCATAGAATGAAAATTGAGACGTAAAACCCCACTTATGGCATGGGTAATAATTTAATTATAACCTATTTTAAAAATAGGTATTCAACAAGACCATAAAATACTGTGGATAAATTAATATGATGACCTAACATCTCATATAGGTAGTATATAAACTACATGAAAACAATTAGGTGCACATTATAAAACAAGTTTCAAGGAGAGACATTTAGATGTAAAACACTTACATATTTTCTTGAATTCACAAAATTTTATTAAAAATAAAATTTCATATACATATGTTTTATTATAATTTTATTAATAACCTTAGTAATATGTATATTTTCATTCACACACATCATAAATAGTCATTCTCTACATGAATTATTCCGATTTTCTACATCGGGTGTTCATATTTTTAATCATTTATACTAGATTTATAATGGCAGTGTTCGATTCAATTTTTTCCAAATTTCAAAGTTACCATGAAATTAATGTTAATCTTATAAATGAGTTATAATAATTTATAATGTATTAAATCCCCTTCATAAGGGTTTTATCCATTATCCGTGAAGATGAAACTGATAATAAGCATTTTCTGATGATTTTTTATATTAAGAGTATATTTTTGTAATTAATAAATTAAATATTAATATAAAATCTCCAGAAAAAATTATTTAATAATTTATATCATATTATTATATTAATTATGTTCCTATAGTAATTTAGGGTATAAATTCAATGTATTTCCCACATATGTGGTTAAACGGATCCAAACAGGAACATAACCAAAGTTAATTAATGACTAGAGAGAGTTTTTTGTAATATCATTATAATAGGAGAATAAATATATTATTTTGTTTCTATTATTTTGGAAAATAATAATTATAGGTAAATATAATATGATTTAATGGATTTAAAATCATAACACAATTTGAATAAAAAATTATCCTATTAGTATGAATATTTTTGATGATTAACGTATTAATGATTTTTTGTTGGTTATATAATTAATAGGTTATTAAATTGTTCAAAAAATTACCTTTATAAAATAATTATCAAATTTTATGCTTTAATACCATCATTATATCCAACCTTGAAATGATGTTAAGGAAAATGAAACAAATTATGTCGTAGAGGTGGTATTCTTCACAATGCTCGGACAACCATATTATTTTTCTTAATAGATGGTGTTTATGAATAAATAATGATAATAAACTTAATATAGGAACATTAAAATATATAAATGATAATAATATAAATATATTACCATGTGTAGAATAAACATGAAAGAATATATTTAATAAGAAAACTAAGTAGTTGATGATACTCATGTGAGGGCCTGGATTTTTTATTGGGAATCTCATTATATTTATAGGGATTAGGATAACTATGATTTACAGGGGGATTATTTTATTTGTAGAAGGATATAGTAATATAATAATGGAATTACATTGAGTATAAATTATATTAGGAGGTTTGTCTTGAAGTAGTGACTATTTTCCCATTTTACAAGTGAAGGGATGTGTATTTCAAGAACACATTTAAATTTTTCAGTAATATAATGGAAATATTTGAGGGTAAATGGATTAAAAAAAAGGAAAAAAGGAGTGTAATATTATTTTGGTCTGAAAATAACTTCAACCACTCCTTTAGAGACAAATTGGAGTGATTTAGGGATTTTTGGTTTTCACTTTTCACTTTTACCGTTATTTATCTATAAATTGGTAACTATTTTATAAACATACTAACTATTTTTTTTGATGAATACTCATATGAAACTTTTTCAAAATTTGATAATTCTTATTAAAAATTTTAAAATCATCATATAAAATTAAATTTACAATTGCAGGAAATTTTGATTTTAAAATAATCACACTTAAGCGTATATAAACCATTTTAGAGAAATAATGTTTTTAAGAATTAAATTATATATAACGTATAATTATTTTGGATAGTTATTTTAATAAAATAAATTGATTAGTTATAAAATAAATAAATTATATGAGGCTTTCAAGGAAATATGTTGTAGAATCCCTCTTGAATGTAATATATTCAATGAAGAAGTCTAATGTTTTTTTACATTAAACCAAAATTTTAGTTAGTTCTAAAAATGTTTTCCATAAGTTTTATAAGTTTAAATAATTTTATAAAATGTATAAAGTTATTAATTAAATTCAAATTTCATTATATGAAACTGTTTTTAAACTTTAAAGTCATTCTTATATAATGGTAAAATCATACACATTATGAGTTTCATGAAAGCCATAATTTTCGGCCAAAAAACGATCATTTCAGGAAACTTTTTAAATTTTAAACTAAGAAAATAACTATATGATGAATTAAAAAATAAATTAGTTTGGTAAAATAAATATTTAAAATAATTTATTGAAAAAAGGTTCTTTAAAGGTTTCATTTGTTTAATTGTTTATTATACAGTATTTACCCAATATAGTAGAGCCTTTGGTGTTACAGTCTCCCCCATTAAATAATTGTTTCCTCAAAATTTGGGGATATATCAATAATTGAACATATGTAGATTCTCCTTCCTTATAAATTCTTCCAGATCCCATGTTTCATCTTCTTTTTTTTTGTTTCTCTGAAGTACTTTCACTAATTGAGTTGTCCGATTTTGAAATACATGCTCTCTCATGTCAAGAATCTAAATATGAAACTCATGATAAGATACACCAGGCTTCAAATATATTCTCTCATATGCATGCACATTCATTAGATACAACATGTATTTCCTCAATGATGAAACATGGAAGACATTGTTTTCATTTTAAAGGTTGTGTATCATAGCCAATCTGTAAGGTAAAATGACAATTACTTATAATATTTCAAAAAACCCAATGTATCTATGAATTAGATTTCCTTTTTTCCAAACCATACAACTCCTTTATACAGTGAAACCTTAAATAGTAAATGATCCACGATATGAAATTCAATTTCCTTCCAGCATTTAACAACATATATCTTTTTATGCTTTATTGTCCTTTAATATCATCATGTATATTTTGTACACCAACCATCATATACCCCACATGCCTTGGTCCAACCAGCCTTCATTCCCCAACCACTTCATAAAAGGTAAGAGCATGACACATATTCCCAAACAATTATTTTTATAGTTTCATATTAATTATAAAATGGATGATATTATTGTATGAAAATTCCACCAAACATTGATACAAATCTTAAATACCTTGGTAGTCAAGAAGACACGATCTGAGCATGTATTCCAAAGTATGAATAGTTCATTCATACTATCTATCATTCTGAGGATGATAAGAAGTTATTAAATGTATCATAGTGTTGAGATTCCTTTAAATACCCATCCAAAATTTTGATTTAAACCGAGGGTTATGGTTTGATATAATGTATTTATGTACACCATGAATCCTTATGATTTCATTCATATAGATCTAGGAAATACACTCAATGGATGGATATTCTCTTATCACTGTGAATCGAGAAGACATAGTTTCATGATCAATTATGACCAATATAGAATCATTATTCTTTTATTCATTGGGATTATAGTAAAAAATTTATTGTATCATTGTCTCACTTCCACACAGGTGTAGGAAAATGTTGCATGAATCCCTTAGGATATTTTGTTTTAGCCTTTACCTGTTATAATAAAAAGCATATGGAAATATAATATGTAATTTATCACTTCATACCATCAAAAAAGAATGTTATCTTAAATAAATATAAAACTTTTTTATACTAGTATCTATTGATAAATTTGAGATATTTTCTCCATCTAGAAGTTCTGTCATCAATTCTGGTATGGATGGAAAACATAAACTCTTCCCAAACATAGAAAATGCATCTCTATAGATTATGTGCATTAATTCCCAACCACTAACTAATTTAATATTCCTTTATAATTTCTCATCACCCTTCTATGAATTATCTATCCTTTATAGTAAGGTTGATCTATCATATTATTGTAAAATTAATGACGGTGCAACTTTCCTAGAAATCACTATATCCATCTTCACTAGAATTTTTTTATATGTGATCCTTATTAATCCTCATCATGATCAGAACTCTATGGTCCCTATAACATAGTTCATCAACCCCTTGTTTCTCATTTTAAGGGTGGTAGTTTATATAGTAATCATAGTATCTGAGTTATTCAAACCTTATCCATTTCTTGAATTTGAGATCCTTCTGAGAGAAGGTATACTTCAGACTATTTTGGTATCTCTCTCTCTCTCTAATCTTTCACCATAGAGGCAGGGTATCTATATTTTTATAGAAATTATTACATATTCTAGCTTAATTTCATGATTATGATAATCATATTTTCGTAATTTAAATTAAATTTATGTATAGTAAATCATTATATTATTCTATATAAGGACACACCCAAGTCTAGTAACCAATTCATCACTATAAATTAAAAATCCGTATTTAGCTGATGGTTGAGTTAATACATGTGCATTAATAATTATCCTCTTTATATCTTCAAAACTTTCCATAAATTCCCCTAGCCATGTGAATTTATCTCATTTTGATATTAACATTATAAATGGGTTGGAAAACTGGGTGAAATACTGAACAAACCACTGATAGAAACCTTATAAGCCCAATAAACATCAAATCATGATCATCTTTGTTGATTTCGAGCATTATTTGACAATGTTGGTATTTGATGGGAACATAGATATCCTATTACTAAAGAAAATATTTCTAGGAAAATAAAATTTATTGAGAATAAAATCACACTTACTATACCTCCTATGTATTTTTTCTGAGCTTCTCTAAAGTTATTTGTAGATGAAAATCATGATCTTTATAGATCTTAGAGTATATCAAGATATAACTAACGAATATCACAAAAAAATTTAGAATAATTGTTGAAAATATATATTCTTAAGATCCATAAACACAAAAGGTTAATTAATCTATCAAAAAGTCAATATCGTAAACTCACAATGTCTATACCTTTTGAGACCCTAAGACTTTATGGTAGGTCTGTTTTTAAATAAAATAATATATGAGATAACATGTCTTGCATGAAATGATAAGTTAAAACATACCAAAATCTATTATAAAATATTAGTTAAACTAGTGAATGTAAATTGAGCTAAATTTTTTTTTAAAATATTTTATATAATAAAAATATTTGGTTATCATTTTACTAGAAATAAAAAATATAATTGTTTCTCTCAAAAAATAATTTTGTGTATGCAATATAGTTATATCATAGAAAATTTAATTATTTAATATTTTTGAATGATTTTAATGAAATTTTTATTTTATATATTTAGTCATAATTTTTAACATTCATGTAATATTTTTACTATGCTTGATATAAGAATTAATCGAGTTTTATTCTTAAAAATCATATCTTTTAAAATACAATTTTTATCATGTTTTGTGAGATTATTTTAAAATTAATTCAATACAATTATAGGTATTAAATTAAAAAATAATAATTAACTATTTCTAATTATGAGGGTCAATTTTTCTAATTATTCCCTTTCTATTTTTTATCATAATGAATAGTAACCATAACAATTTTTATTACCATAGTAAAGGGTAAATATAGTAATTAAGGGTCAAAATAATATGATAAAGACTATAAAATGTGTCTAACACTTGTCCAAATTTCATTGGATGATTAGTTTTCATCTATATTCTTACAAGGTTCAATTATATGACCATTTATGACCATTTGGATGAGATTATGACCTTTATAATATTTTATTTTAAAAAAACTCAAAGATGTCAGATTCATGTTTTTAATAAATATAACCTTATTAATATGGAATTATCTAGACTACATGTTTGAAAATAAATAGTATTTTAAATATAAAATATTTATCGACATCATGGTAATTTATTTTAATTTTTATGTGAATAAATAATTACCTTAAATTTTTACACACCGGTGATGAAACTATTATTTTATTAATCGAATAATTAAATGAATGATGGTGAAAATATTAAAATTAATATAATTTGAATTAATTTATTTTATCCTAAAATATTTGAGATTAACTGGAAATATTAAGGAATAATTAATATATTTGGTTGAATGTTATCTTATTGTGTCGATTTTATTAATGTCAATGTAATGAATAGTGTGAAAGTTGAAGGCAATGATATTTCCTGAATATAATATTTTATTAAATAATATAAAGTCATAAAAATATTAAATAATAAAAAATTGGATACTATATGGCCTAAAAAATTATTCCCAATTAATTTATGGTCCATTGGTAAGAAGTTTTCTCTACAATAGTCTTATTATATGTTAATATTTTGAGGAATTCTAAAAGTGTCCATCACCTCAACTATAAAATGGATCCTCCTACCTAACTTCTGAAAACCACATTAATAATTATATCTAAACCAATTCCTACCCATTTATATTATAAAACTTTTTATATATGTTTTGGAGGTTATGGTATCCTTATAATATCAACCTTAAGTCGCTTCAAAAATGATCTAAAGAAGGTCTTCTGAAGGAGACGTAATAATCATTATTGAATCCTTCCATTTTATTTATTCTTATAATTATTATTCAGGTGTTTTTTAAATAATAAATTAAAAAATATAATATAATCTATATAATATGATGTTATTATTATTATAAGACAACCACATTCCTCCTTTTATCCATCATATGAAAAAACGAATGAACCACACATGCGTATGTTCGGCATATCGTCTCCACGTAATGGTGTAATATTTTTTTCATCACCACATTACTTGGATGTTTATAATTATGTAAATAATGGATATAAAATATTTTTTGACATAATATTAACTCTTTAAAATTAATATATTATCATTTTTCTAACCATTTCATTTATTTTAATATGATATTGTCGCACCTGAGTATATATGACGTACCATCTCTACAAAGAAACGTGATTCATTTTCTATGTTCATATTTCAATAATGATTCTGAAAATATATATAATGAATTAATATGATATATATATAAACATATATCATTTTTAATATTATGTAACTGTATTCTATTTTCGAGAATCAGAACTTACCTGAAAAAACGTTCATGGGAAGATGAGTAAGTTAAACACCCAAAAAGGGTAATAATAAAATATTAGTTACAAAAATATTATAATATGATATTATAAATTGGAAAATTATTTTGGTATAAAATAATAACATGTTTAAAACCATTTTATAGGTTGTTAAATAAGTATCGACTAAATGTAAGCATGAGGTAAGGGATTTTCGTCTCACTATTATATTTGTGGGACACATGATTTATCCACCGCATACTTATTTTATGTAGTATATACACTCCCATTTAATATGTTTTATTATAAATATGTTTTCATTTATTATACTTAAATATTCAATTTCATTTATTTCATTCAAGGGGATTATGATTGATAAGTTACCTTAGTGGTAAGTGTTTATTTCACAATCTCATCTTTAATTGAGATTGTTTATTTTTAAGTCCCCACTGGGTAATATTTTTATTACATGCCCATGTATTATAAAGGTGTATAATAGACGTTTTTTATATTATTATATAATTTTTTAAATTCATTTTTACCCATAATTTACTTTTTACACAATGGTTTAAAATTATTTTGTTATCGTTTTTTGAATGAGGTAATTTCTAACTTTTATGAAAAAATTTTTGAAGGAATGTTTTATTACATAAAAAACATAATATTTGTTTCCTTCCATCCTGAATCCTTATTTATTTGAATATTACCTCACAAATTTATATGGTTATTTCAATGATTTTTTTTATTTTTATTTTTATAGTTTTTAATAAAAAATTATTTTCAAAGTGAAAAAGATATTTTCCTCAAAAATGTTTTAATGATATTTTTATGGTACATTTATTCATCTATGACAAAAAAATTTATTTTACTTATTCTCTACTAGGTATATTTCAAAATGATACCATCCTTTGGACAATTCACTTACTTTTGATCATGTGATATTTCATTTGTATTAATTATCCATATTCCTTGTATCATGGATATTATTATTTCCTAAACCATATATGGTTTTTACATACAGTGATCACTTTGAATGTTTTATAATAATTGTGGATATAATGTTAAATCCATATTCATTACTCAATATGGATATTTTTTGGTAAGTCATAAAGATTCATGAATTAAATTGATCATTCGATATATGAGGAATTACATAGACTAGAAGTGATGGGTGGGGCCTGGAATTATATATCCCCTCGATGAATTGATAGTCTATTGAAGAAAATTAGTAATCAAGTATTAAACGAGTTTTTACCGGCAGTTTTAAATCTTATTCTGAAAGGTATTGATGGTTTTGGTGTCATATTCATAATAACATGATATCCAATAATTAATCAATTACTTCATTGATATTTCAATTATTATTATCCATGAGATTTTTAGAATGATATTAAATCTGGATGTATTTAATTCTTAATTTATTAATTAAATAAGACATTTTTTTAGTTATTTACCTTTCCATATTAATTTTTCCTTATCTTTTGAAGATAATAATGTAATTTAAATGGCATGTGTGTTCAGTTTTTTGCCTTTCCATATTGATTATTATTATTGATCAATGATAGAATCCACAATATTTTACCCTTACTAAGAATTTAATATCACCCTTATTATTTTCCTTCTTAGGATATTAAGATGAGATATTTTAATGAGTTTAATAATTATGATTACTTTCCTTTAATATGTTCTGTTTTTATTACTAATGCAACAAGGTTACCATGTATGTATCTAGTTTATCAAGACTAATAAACTGATCGATCCTTAGTGATGTGATCCCTTATATGTTATTCCAATGTAATAAAATAACTAATAATTTAGGGTTTTTGGGGTTGAGGTGGTTATGGTTGGTATCAGATCAATTTTAAAAGAATTATTATGTACTATATTTTAAAATAAATACATCTAACATGAGAACTATAATAATCACTTATCTTATTCAAGAATTTTACCATTATATGGATTTTTTTTATGGATCAATATACATGAATATTTTAAGATAACTCAGTGTGTTCCATTATTTAGTGATCGTGGATAACATTAGAAAGATAATTAGTAATCATGGTCAATGTACGGATTTCCACGATTAGTGATACAATATGTTTGGAATTGGTTCTTAGAAGATCTTGACCATAGTAGTAAATATAACCCTAGTTATTCATAATAACCTTTCATATATATAGAAAAAAGATGTTCCACAACATTTCACACCTATATTGGTTTATTTTATGTGAAATAATCTTCCACCTTTTGGTGGAACCAATAATCTAGTTGTAGTAGGGAAATGGATCATGTCTCTTAAAAAGATGTTTCCCACATTGGGATGTAATGAAATCAAAAATGTTATTCTGGAAGTTTATTATTTGATAGGTGATTCTAAAAAATGGTGGTCATTTAACGAAAATTCTTAGGAGGAAGAATAAATAGAACAAATAGAGTATAGATCATTTAAATTAATACTCATTGATAAATATTTCCCTCATAACCAAAAAACTAAAATGAAGATAAGTTCTTTAGAATATATAAAAAGAAATAAGACTTTTATATAGATCTTAAGGATAATTTTAAAAGACTAGATTGTTATGATACTGAATATATATATAATCTAGAGAGAAATATTGATCATTTATTTTAAGGTTTCTATCTGAGTCTCATAAGGGAATTGGATTCCCAAACTTTTGCATCATATGATTAAATATTACTATATTCTATAAAATTGGATAAGGAATTTGATAAATCCTATATCATAAAATGAAATTAATAGAGGAAGAGTTTTTCTAAGAACCATTAAAAAAGAAATACAAGAAAAAATAATAAGAAAATGATTTAACTTCTACCTTGTGAAAACGGTTGAAAGAATCATCTTTGGAAATTCATGAAGTGAATGAGAGATTCTTATAAGTGAAAGGGTAAGGGTAAACTAGTTCTTGAAATAAAGTGGAAGAAAAAATAAATGATTTCTAGTGATTTAATTGTAAATAAATGGGGCATTATTCACACCAATGTTCCAAACAATAATGGAATATTTCAAATATGAGGCTAAGAGGAGAAGGCCAAGTTTATGTGGTCGCAACAGCTTAGGTGGAAGTTCCTAATGTAGTGGATGTAGGTAATTTAAAATATCTTCAAACTTAGATATTTATTTATTTGATTTTAGATCCTTTCACTCTTTTATATCTACCCATTTTTTTTAATAAAACTGTATATTTCCCTTTTAATTTAAGAAGATTTGTCAGAAAAAACCCTAAGAGGATGTTTTATTACAATAAGGATGTGTTGGGTAAATTTAAGTAAGTTATGATTCAAGATGAATATGGAAAATTATATATCTTTAGATATGATAATTTATGACCTGATTCTCCTAGACCCACCCCCATTATATCATCTAAATGATGTTCTTAGGGATGAAGGGAAAAAATATATTAATGAAAATGGTAATCTCTAAATTGAGGATGTATCAATTTTATAGAAATACATTCTTGTATTTCCTAATGAAATACTAAGAAATGCACCTAATAATGAAGTATAATTTTCCATTTATTTTATCCCTGATGAAAAACCTATATAAAAAATTCCATATAGAATGAACACTATAGATCTTGTGAAGTTAAATAAACAACTTCCAGAGTTGTGTGTTAAGTGATTTATACTCCCTCATGTTTCACCTTGGTGATCCCATGTTCTTTTTATTAAGAATAAAGATTAATCTATGAGGTTGTGAAATAACTATATATAAATCAATTCTATTACAATAAATAAAAAGTATCATCTACCACAAACTGATGACTTAATAAATCAACTTAATGGAGGTTAATATTTTTCCAAGATTGAACTTCATTATGGGTATCATCAATTATGAGTAAATAAGTTATATATTATAAAAAATTCATTATGTGTGAAGTATGGACATTAAGTGTTTATTATAATTCACTTTTGATTAACTAATAAACACTATGTTTTTATCGATCTAATAAAAAGAGAATAATAGGAATATCTTGAAAATTTTGTTGTGGTGTTCATTGATGATATCTTTTTGTACTCCAAAAACTATGAGGATCATGAAAATCATTCATGTAATATTCTTAATAACCTTAGAGAAGATGAATTATATGTGAAATTTAGAAAGTGTGATTTATAGCTAAATAAAGTTTCTTTTCTTGGAAATATTATCTCCAAGGATAGAGTCTTAGTTGATCCTACAAAGGAAAAGGAAATCCAATAATGGAATAAACCAATGAACATAACTAAGGTATGTAGTTTAATTGGTTTATTAGGTTACTATAGACTATTTGTTCAAAAAATTTCTCGATTAGAAAACCCATTAACTATGATTACACATAAAGAGGACAAGGTTGTATAAAAATGGAATAGAGAGAATTTTTTTAAATTGAAGCAGATATTGTTCAATTATCCAATTTTCAATCCACCATTAGGAAATGATAAATTTTTGATCTATAGTGATGCATCGAAGAAGGGAAATTTTTGTGTTCTTATGATAAATTATAAATTTATTTTATAAGAATCAAGGAAGTTAATTTTTCATGAACATAACTATCCAGACGATGATCATGAGTTAGAATCCATAATATTTGGTTTGAATATATGAATAAATTATCTCTATGGTGAAAGATATGATACATAAAATAATCATAAAATCATAAAATATAAGTTTTCATAAAAATTTCTCAGTATAATGTAATGGTGATAGATAAATCTACACAAGTATTATGATTTCCCAATACACTACCACCACAGTATGGAAAATAAGGAATCATATGCATTAAGTCAAAAGGATCATGGTGTTCCAAAAAAATGTGGATTGATAAGGATTTCATGTAAATCGATCTAGTAAACATAAAAATGGAAATTATTTAAGAAGAAGAAACATCACTCATTTATGAAATTATTAACAAAAAGGAATTTATTAGAAAAGATAAAAAGATCTTAGTCTAATGATTAGTGTTTTCAAAAGAAAATTATTGCTATAAATGGTAGAAAATTGATATACTTTGTATATGAATATGGTGTTATGAAATTTGTAAAGAGACTATTATGTTCCCTTGATACGTAAGGTAAAAAAGGAATTATTGGATGATTCACGTAGCTTGAATTTCAGTATACCACCTAGAAAGACCATAATGTATATAGATTTTAAGGAACATTTTTGGAGGGACAATATGAAGTTGGAAATTTCTATTTATATGTCATGATATTTTATTTTTCAACAATTGATGGATGAAATATAATATCATATAGGACTAATGAAATATCTACCTATTAATACATGGAAATGGGATGAAATTACTATGGAATTTGTAATTGAATTACCAAAGACTCTAAGAAATAATGAATGAGTATGTGTTATTATTGATAGACTTTCCAAATCCACACATTTTTTCAATATTTGGGATGATTTTCCACTGGAACACCGTGTAAAACACTATATTAATGAATTTATAAGACATTATGATGATCCTATTTAAATATTTTCTAATAATGATCCATGATTTTCCTTGAAATTTTGGAAAATTATTTAGACATTCCATGTTACTAAAATTCAATTGATTGCCACTTATCACCCTTAAAATGATGGGTAGTTATAGAGGACTATCCACACATAAAAACATATATTAAGATCTTGTTCACTTAATGTTGAAGGAATCTTAGATCAATATTTACCATTGTATGAATTTTAGTAAAACAATGGATTCCATTAAAGTGTTAAAATGGTACCATATACCGCATTATATGCCAAGAGGCATCGTAATCCATCTTTTTGGGTTGATGTTGATAAAAGGAATCTTGTAGGCTAAAAACATATTGAGGAGACAACGTCAAAGGAAAAGACCATTCAAACTAATATTAATGCATATCAAAGTAAGAAAAATAGTTGTACAGATAACAGAAAATGATATTTGGAATTTCGTTTGGGAGGTCATGTTTTCATTGATTTATCTCCAAGGAAAGGGGTTTTTAGGTTTGGTAGGAAAGGAAAAATGAGCCCTAGGTACATCAGAACCTTTGAAATCCTATAAATGATCGGGATTGTGGTTTACTATTGGGAAATGTTTCCATGTCTATCTAAAGTACATGATGTGTTTCATATATAATTATTATGGAAGTAAATTCTAGAACCAACACATGTTCTCTCCTCTAAATAAATAGAATTAGAACCTAATCTATCTTCCTATGAAGATTCTATCCAGATTTAGGACACAAGAGAGATGGTTTTGAGAAATTCTGACGACTCTATTAGTAATGGTGATTCAAAAAAAATAATAAGTTAGAATATGTGATGTGGGAACCTTAGGAAATTATGATTAAGAACTAAAAAAATCTATTTATGAGGTGAAATTATATAAATTTTTAGGAATAAATTTTTGAAGGAGGGAAGAATGTAACACCCCAAGATTTTACGGTATGTCTCTTTTTAAATGAATTTAATATAATCAACAAATTGCATTACCTAAAATGCCATGTTCAAATGGACTAGGATATATTATAAAATATCTTTTAAATTACATATAATTAATATGAATAATTAAAATTTTAAAATATTTTGTATAATATAATTCATTGGTTATGAATTGATTAAAAATAAAAAATACAAGAAGTGTTTTTCTGAAAAAACAATTTTTTTGAGCAATGAAGTTATATCATAATAAATTTAATTAGTCAATAGTGGGGAATGATTTTAATGAAATATATATATATATTTATATTATATTAATTAAATTTTTTTAACTTTCATATAATAATTTTACAATGAATATTACAAGAATAAATTGTGATTTATTCTAAAAAATAGTACTTTCTAAAATCTGATTTTATTGCTTTTTGTATAATTATTTTAAAATTAATTTATGAAACTAATGGGTATTGAATTTGATAAAATTAATTACAAATTTATAATTTGGAGGGTCAAATTTGGTACTTGTGAACTTTTTATTTTTGTTCATAATGAATAGTAAGTACCATTTTTTTATTAGCATGGTAAAGGGTAAATCAGAAATTAAGGGTTAAAATAATATGGTAAAGAAAATAAAATGACCATATCACCTATTTTTTATGTTAAGATTAATTAATATCTATAATAATTCATGTTTTGGTTATATGAACTTTATAACCATTTGGATGAGATTATGACCTTTATAATATTTTATATAATGAATTGTCAAAGATGTCATATTCATGTTTTTAATAATTATACCATTTCAAATATGGGCATATCCATAGGATATGTTATACTATAAATAATATTTTTAAAGATAATATATTTATCTATATCATGGATATTTATTTCTTAATTTTAGTGAATACATAATTACCTTAAATTCTTAAAAAAAGTTGGTGTAGTAATTATTCAATTAATAGAAAAATCAAATAAATAATATTTAAAGTATTGAAATTAAAATAATTTTAATTAATTAATGATATAAAAAAATTATAGGTGAATATTACATATTTGGGATATGTTAATTTTTTGATGTTATATTGATGTATTGATATTATTAAACTCAAAGTAATGAGTAGTGTCCAAATTGATAATAATGAACTTTCAAGAATATAATATTTTATAAAATTATTTAAACCACATAAAAATATTAAATATAAAAAAAATGAGATAATATATGGTCTAAATATTCATCCCTAGTGATTTCATATGATTTTTTGGAAGAATTTGTATTTATAATTGTCTTTTTATATTTCAATATTTTCAGGAATTCTAAGACTACCTATGACAACAATTATAAAAGGCCACCTCCTCCCTCACTTATTTAGACCACTTTGAGTTCTATATATCAATTAAATCCTTTCCATTATTATTCTGAACATCTATATAATAGTTCTATAGGTTTTGGCCTCTACGAATGACCAACATTATGTTGAAAAATAAAGGATCCAAAGAAGGTCTCCCGAAAAAAAGGTAATTGTCTTTACCAACTCATTCCATTTTATTTACTATTTTCCTTACTATTCAGGTGTTTTTTACAAAATAAGTTAATAAATATAGTATCATATATATAATAATATTTTATTATTATTATGAAACAACCTTATTACACTGTTTATCCATCCTATGAAAAACTATAGAATTGCATGTGCGTACGTATGGCTTACCGTCTCCAAACAGTGGTGTAGTTTGTTTTTCATTACCACATTTGTTTGATGGTTATAATTTTGGAAATAATGAATATATAATAAAAATTTTAAATTATATCAATTATTTATAATTATTATATCATCCATTTCCTTACATTTTATTCATTTAAAATTGATATCGTCACTCTTGCGTACGCATGACTTACCGTCTCCATGATGCGATGCGATTCATTTCCATGTTGAAATTTAAAGAATGATTTTAAATTAGTATCTAATGAATAGAAGTAATATATATTACCTTAGTATCATTATATATACTATTTAACTATATCCTCTGCACAATTACTGGAACATACATTACAAAAAATGTATGAGAAAATGAGGTGGTTAAACACCCAAAATAAGAGGAAAAATACAATATCATTTACAAATGGATTATAATATGACATAGTAGGATCATAAATGACATTATAAATATGAATATGGTTTTATAATAAAGTAATAAAATGTTTAAAACTATTATACATGAGGTTAAATCAAAATCAACAAAAGGGGACTGCGAGGTACAAGATTTTTTCATCACTTTGGTTTTTGTGGGACACAAACCCTATTCACTATTCACTTTTTTTGGGGTGGTGTATATAATACATATTTGATATATTTTATCTTGAATCTATTTTTATTAATGATTTTAAAAAATTTATTTCAAGTTATTTCTTTCATGGTACTTAAGAAAAAAAATACGGAAGGAATGCTTTTTTAAATTATACAGAATTAGTGGCTTTTCCCAACATCAAGAAGCCTTGAGAATTTAAATCATACTTTACATGTTTAAATGGTTATTTTTAAATAAAATATTTTCCATCATATTTTCATTGTTTATTTTTTAAAAATTAAATTGTAAACTAATAAATATGTTTCCTCATTAATTTTTTAATGATTTTTACGTAAATTTCATTCATTAATAAAATCATCACTTTATTTTACTTATTCCCCACATGTTATATATTAAATTTATACCTTCATTTGAATAATTATATTTATTTTGATCATTGGATATTGAATTTATTTTAAATATCCATATTCCTTATATCATGGATGTGATTATTTCTTAAAATGTGAACCTTTTTTTATATACGGAGATCACTGTAAAAGTTATTGGAATAACTAGGGAAATAATGATAAATCCATATTATTTAATAAATAAGGATATTTTTTGACATGTAATATTAATTAATGAATTATATTGATCATTATATATATGAGGAATGATTTAAAAATACATTTACTGGTGGGGGATATAATTATATATCCCCTCGATGCTTCAATAGTCTCATGAGGTGAATTAGTAAACTATAATTAAATGGGTTTGTAGCTATAGTTTTAATTTATCTTAAGAAAGGTATTTATGGTTGTGGTATCATGTTACAAAGAACATGAAAACCAATAATTAATCATTTCCTTTTTGAATATTTCATTTATTATTATCCATGATATTTTCACAATGATATTATCTTTAAATGTATTTAATTCTCAATTAAATGATTAAATGGAATGTGTTTTCAGTTATTTACCTTTACGTATTGATTGTTCCGTATAATATCAACATATTTAAGTTATTTAAATAGAATTTGTGTATAGTTGTTTACATTTCCATGTTTATTATTCTTATTTACTTATGATAGTTTCCAGTGTGCTTAACCCTTAGTGAGAATTTTAAATCACTGTTAATTTTTTTTTCTATTTCATGATATGAAGATGAAATGTTTGAATGAGTTATATGATTTTGTTTACATTTTATTATTATGTTATATTTTAATTAATAATATAATAAGGAAACCATATATTTATCTAGTTTTCCAAGACTACTAAATTGACTGATCCTTTGCAATGTGATCACTTATATCTTATTCCAATGAAATAAAATAATTATTGATTTTGCGTATCTAGGTTTCGGGTTGTTAGATACCTTTTTAAAAATGATTTATTTGGTATATCATCCTTTTATTACCTTAACAGAAGCTAACCAATGTGAAAATAAACATTTGAAATGAATTATTCACCTTGCAGTTGATTAAATAAGTCATCAATGTGTGGAAAATGATGACTATTATTTATAGTGATTTCATTGTTTTCCCTATAATAAACTCATAATATCATGGAGTCAACCTTCTTTTTCAAGAATAAGATAGGTGCTTCCCATGGTTAAATAATAGGGTATATAAACCCCTTATTACTCAAATCTTGTTGTCGTTTCTTTAAATCCACCAAATCCACTTGTGTTATCCTTAAAAGTTTTTTAGATATGGGTCTTGAATTATGAATGAATTAAATGGAGAACTCAACTTCCCACTTTTTCGAATGTCCAATAATTCATTTAGAAAAACATTACTGAAATTTTTGTAACAAGGGTAAATCCTCTATTATTAGGATACCTTATTTCTCTATAGATCACACATGATCTTCCTCTCAAGTTCTCGTAATTTTAACCCACCATTAGTTGCATATTATTTAGGATTATAGAACACCATAATGATTTTTTCCATCCTAATAATTACCAATTTTATATGGATCGTCACTAAGTATTTGATCCACTATTTAGATACCAATGTTTTAGTATTTACACCAAATTCAATAGTTTTTTCTCATATAAATTGGTATGACATAGTTACACAATGTTGTGGATCAATAGGTTAAAACATGGGAGTGAGATTATTTTTCATAACCATGGTCCACTACTGTAATATTTCTATGATTAGATTTTCATCAAATCTAGTTTCATTTATTTTATTAGGGGAACATAACTACATTGTTGACTTGTGTTTATATGTTTACCATTATCCCTTCTAGTCACCATCTCTCTTATAATGGAATACACATCATTATCCCTTGATATTAAATCATAAAATACAATTCTTTATATGTTTTAAAGAATATACCCCTAGAAATATTGTGGTATTTTCATATTAATTTTTCTATCTTACTTTTCTCATTTATGTATTGTCCCCAAAATTTCTGATAAAATTACTTTAATAAACTCTATAACATACTAGACTCTAGAAACCCTAAACTGATATTTATATTACTAAATTTGTACAAATTGAAAGTTTTCTTGAAGGATTGAATGGTTAATTAATATTGGTATAATAACTATATGAATACACTAAATTTGAAAAAATTAGATACAACATGAACATATTGTGTGAAAATTATTAAACCTTCCTTAACATCCTGGAAAATTAAATTTATTCCTCCTCTTAGTTTCTCAAGGAAAGGAAAAAAATAAGGGTAAACCCAGATGGTCAGTAAAGAGTATCATATAATGTAATCTTTCAAAACATAAACATAACATAAGTGATATAGAAATAATAAATGAGCAACATGAATCCATAATCAACTGAAAATGAGGGCATTCTATATCCATGATAATAAATGAAAACACATATAACAATAATCATTATCCTCATACTAATAGAACACATAATAAATAATATAAAAAACTTCTTATCAAGGCCCTATTATATGACACTTTACTTTTATTTGAGAATTTTTTTAGGATATTATCCTATTATAGGATGATGTATACACCAAAATCACACTTGTTTTGTCTAATAAGACTTGTCGATGCATCAAGGGGCTATATAATGTCACAACCCAGCCATCACTTGATTAATTCCAACAAATTCACCAAAATATTACTTAATACCTCTAATAACATCCCCTAGGGAACATTTTACTTTAAAAAACTTGGCTATACATATAATTAGAAACACATATATCAAATAATTTCCCATTCAATAGAGTCATATGGATGTCTGGGAGAACATCCCTTTATAAACATGGAAGCCATGTGGTATCAAAAAATTAACATGAAGTAACCTTATCAAAAAAGTATATTATATGGGGAAATTAAATTGTGATACTTTATACATGGATGATTGTAATAGGATTCAATATATTTCATTATTATGAGAATAAAAAGAAGGTAGGAAAAATCCTTCATCATGGTTCATTAATAGAGTGTGGATATTCCAAAGAATACCCCACTAGAGTATGTCACCAGGTGTGCTATCTTAGAACCACTCATAATGAATCTTGATAATTATTGAGTCAATGATCAACCAATTATTTACAAGTTTATCACCACTAGTTTAATAAATTTCTTATCTATTTCCACATTTTAGTATGCATACATTGATTCATTTTATAAGAAATTACACACAATTTTACTTTACCAAAACATAGGTTGATTTTTACATGATAGAAAAGGTAACTATTGAATCAAATGAATATGGGAGAGGGATAAAAATATAAAATTTTAAATTAGTTAAATTTTATAATTTTCAACAAAATATTATTCCATGAAAATTTATGATCCGTGAAAAATAAAATAGGTGGTGATTACAAGATGAGTTCAAAAGAATGAAAATTGAGTGAGAAAACCCCACTTAAGGCTTTGGTAGAAATTCAATCACAAAATAATGAATTTGTTTTGCATAAAATTGATATTAAAATACTATTATATGAATAATTTCATGATATAACAAATCAAATAGACATTATATACACCATATAAAGAAAATTTTGTGAATATTACAAAAAATGTCTCATAGAGAAGAATTTGAGATGAAACCATTACCTATTATCCAAAATTCCATGATAATAATAAAAATACTATATCATAAAAATAATTATATTAATAAATTAATTAATAATATTAATAATTTCTAATTTTCATTTATACTCTTCATAAATATTCATTCTCTACATGAATTCTCCCGATTTTCCACACCAGGAGTTTATAGTTTTGATTGTTTGGACTGGTTTCATAATAGAGGTGTTCACATTCTTTCTTCTTACAAATTAAATCATTAATATCTTATTAAAAATTCTATTAGTAATTAATTATTATAATTTATGGTTTCAAATATACCTTTCATGAGTATTTTAGTCTTAATCCATTAAGATGAAATTGAAAAAAAGCATGTTTCATTGATTCTTGATGATTAGAGTGTGTATAATTAATTAATGAACTAAATATTGATATAATATCTATAGAACCAATAATAATAATTATTTAAATATTTGTATCATATCATACTAGTAATTATGTTCTCATATCCATTCATCATATAAATTCAATGTATCATTCAAGAAGGTAGTTAATCGGACCCAAACATGAACAATCCCTGATTTAATGAATGATTGAGATGTAGTTTTGGTGTAACATCCATATACCAAGAGAAGAATTATTTTACATATTTTGTATTAGTCTGATACATCATAATTATATATATGTATAATAATAAATAATAGATATTAAAACATTATTCAATTTTAATAAAATATTATACTCATAGTATGCTTATATGAAACAATTCAACTAAAAATGATTGTTTATCAGTGAAATAATTGATAGATTCATAAAAATGTCACACCAAATAATTAATTATTTAATAAAAAAATATGTTTATCCTTTCATACCTTCCTTATATCCATCCTTATAAGGAGGTGAAAAAAAAAACACATTACATCCTGGAGGCTGTAATATGAACAATGCACGAATAATAGTTTTTTATTAATGGATGTGGTATGAGAATAAATAATTAAAATACAGATAATATAGTAACATTAAATTATATAAATGATACAAATAAATTTATTGTAGTTTTTATAGAATAAATTTTAAATAATATAATTTATAATAAAACTATGTTGATAAAAATAATCACATCGGGGACTTGATTTTTCTTTTGTAGTATACTTAAATTTGAAGGGATTAGTCTAACTATGAATGACCAGGTGATTAAGTTCATGGGAGAGGTCTACTGGGAGATAATAAAGTAATATTTTCAAGGATAAATTAAAATTAAAGGTATATATTGATTTTTTAATGATGTTCACCATTTATAAATAAAGGGAATAGTAGTTTTCTGAACACTTTTACATTTTTCAATAGTGATATGATACTATTCAAGGGTACATGACTCAAAAATGGAAATACTAGTAGTGTAAAAATATTTTGGGTAAAACAACTCCTCAAAACATTTCGTTGAAATTGATTTTTTGATATTGGGGCTTTTTTAACTTTTAACTTTTCCCCAAATTTATCTTTACCTTGGTAATTAATTTCTACTGAGAGTAATTAATTTTAATGAAAAATATTGAGATTGATGTTTTTATTAATTTGATACTTCTAATTTAAAATTTTAAAAAAATGTTATAAAATGAAATTTATAAAGGTGTGAAATGTATATTTTAAAATAAATAAGCTTCATAGTGTAAAAACATTTTTAAAGAAATAACGTTTGAAGATGTAAATTTACATATAATGAAAAATTATTTTTATACTATTTTTAATAATATAAATTAATTTATTATAAAATAAATAAATTATATTAGGATTTCAAAGATAGATAAAACATAATTTCCCATCCAAATACATGATT
Source organism: Viscum album (assembly GCA_963277665.1). Classification (NCBI taxonomy): domain Eukaryota; kingdom Viridiplantae; phylum Streptophyta; class Magnoliopsida; order Santalales; family Viscaceae; genus Viscum; species Viscum album. The sequence continues at coordinate 446,827,924 of OY728131.1, forward strand.
TAGAAAAAATATCAAAAAAATTATATTTAAGTGGCATTTTTATTTGTTCTAAAAAAGTTCCATTGGTTTTATAATTTTGAAGAATATTTTGCAATGTATCATGTTAATCATACTATTTATATTATATTACTTAAAAGGGTTTATTAACATCTATTTCACTATTATATAATGGTAAACTCATATAAATTCAATTTTTCATGAAAACATTACTTTTCAACTAAAAGCCAACTTTTTTAGAAAAAGATAAAAAATTCATACAGAGATAATTTTAATATAATGAATTTAAAAATATAATTACATTGGTACATTTAAAATTATTGAATTTATATTTTAAATAAAGTCTTGAATAATGTACCTTGAAAGGGAGCATTTGTGCCATAGTTCATGATATGATATTTACCTACTATAGTAGAGTCGTGGTAGTTAAATATACTATTTTTTAGTTCATTAAGTTTAATTGTTTAATTTATCACATGGTATAAAAAATATTAGGTCTTCAAGTTATATAGGATTTAAAATATTTGGGTTTTATATTCCCTTAACTAAATTTCATCCTTGTAATTTTTAATAATTACTTACTGATGAAAGTAGGTGATGGAATTATTGACATAAAAAACATTAGGGATAAAATTTATAATATGAAATCTATATTACTATCTTTAGATATATCACGTTTATTATATTTTATTAAAAAAATAATTTTTCATATAATCATATAACCAATCATGTATATACCCTAATTATATATTCTAAATTATATACCTTTCTAAAAACCATCCTAATCTCAATAACCTTAAACCATTATGAGACCATATATTCTTATAAAAATTAACACTATTTAAAACCTAAAATGGTACTAATCACTAGGTCATAAGATAACACACAAGCCAATATATACCACAATCATAAATAACATGATGAAATTTAATACAATCATGAGTGAATTATCAATCCCAAGTTCACTAAAACTATATAGCTTAATTTTCCAAAAATCAATCAACCATTTGTTATAAAAACGTCAATCACATGTTAAAATTAAGAAATATCCATCCCTCAATCTTGTGATCTTTAGTAGTTATCCCCAAAAAATATAACCCTATCATAAAATTATTTTTCAATTTTATTACTACATTTTACTATATGTGTCCAAAACTTTTAAGAAAAACATACTAATGAATAATCCTCATATATCTCACATAATCCTCATAAAAATTAGAATATACCAGAATATCATTGATAAATATCACTCGCAATTGAAAATAGAAAAGTGTTTCAAGATTTAATTTATATTAAAATATCAATCTCACTACCATAAGTAAGACTATAAAACTCACATTTCCCATCCTAACAGCCATATACTAGAACTCTCAACCATTTAAGTATGATCCACTATTCTATTGTAATACATATTGGTTTCTATATACATATGTTTGTAACCTTCATTTTCGTCATCCCATTTCAACCAAATACTAATACCATAAATGTTATGATAATATAAAAAATATGAATATGGAAAGTTCAGTTTGAATATGTTTTCCCCTCTAGAACACATATTATTAATATATTATAATTTTGGATTAAAATATACCCTAGTTCATTCAATCCTTGGTTATCCATGGTCATTTTCCTATTAGGTTCACTAAACTAATCAGTTAACATAATACTCAAATCCTTTATAATGGTTTCTAAATATAATGTAATTAACCAAAGAATATCCCTTAGGATTAATTTTTTTTTTGTGAAATTAGATCTCTTTATCCCACACTAGGTGATGATCGAGTTAATACAAAATCTTCCCTTTTGGAGTTATTATCCCTAGGTATATCTATAAAAGACCTTTTATTCGCTTAAAGTATTGATACATAGAATTAATTTATATATGAACCACAGAGTCTCTACTATACCAAAACATCAGGATATTATATTATACATAGAGTTATCACTTGTTGGTGTCCTCTAGGGTTTTCACTAAAGATTACTTATATTAATTATAATGACCCTTCATATAAAGGTATCTATCTGAGGTCAACAATGAGGGAAGATAGATGGTGACCCACTAAGACCTTCCTTCAGTAGGCCCTGGTGTTGTGACTAGAAGTGTGAGTATCAAAATCTAACATATGAAATGCATTACCCTCAAATTATTTTAATATGATTTAATGATAGCATGAAAACACCAAGAAAATTTAACTACTAAGGGAAAATATAACAAAAAACCATACCCTAATGAATTTATAAAGTAACTAGGTATAAATAAGGTCTCAAAACATATACCAAAACAAATTTTAAGGAAAAAACCACAAAAAATACAATGTATACCTTAGTAATGTCATGCTTAGTCCCTGGAGTCCTCTTGGAAACCTAAAAATGTTTTTATATTTAGGTTGATAAAAAAGGTATACATATTAGGATCCCACCCAAGGTATATTGTGTGCATGTGAAAAGAGAATACTAATAAACCCATGAGAAAATAGTAGCACCGAAAAAAAGACCTAAACATATCACCCATCCAATCCCATCCTCACCTTGGTATACTCACCAAATAAATCACCCAATTTATAAACATAATAATAATTATATTGATAAAGGGTACCCACATAACTTTACCACTAACATGATACTCTCACAACACAATGTCATATGTCCATTCAGTCTAATCACTTCTGTAGTAACCATTACCAATGAAACTTGGGAAATAATACCATACCCACCCCAAAGACAGCTAGGAATCTGAATCACAACATTTACCCCATGTAACATGTCATCACATACACATTCTCACATAACAACTATTATATTACCTGAATATTAGGGTATCATGATCATACAAGACATTAACCTCATTCCCTTGTCCTTCTATGCACAACCGCCACTATTAAATGCCTTATCATCTCATCAATCACCACCTCTAGTATAAATTTGAATTTGGGCCACTATTACCAGTGTGTATCAAACTCACATAGAAGGGAGAGTAGGGAATGGTGGTATCCATCAATTTTTTCTCACTATTTTTGATGTTTGGGGAAAAAACATAGAATCCAAAACTTTTTGACCTCAGCGTAAACACATGACTCGGGTGGGGTGCATGTTGAAATCAGATAAAAGTACATGATATATAAGAGAACACGCAATATTTTTCTATAGTTCCCAAAAAGAATACCAATATATCTCAACACATCAACAAATGGTCTCACAACCTCTTCCACTTTCATTTCCACCAATAAATACACCATAACACAAATAACAAGCCACACACAGAAGCCACATCCCATCTTTACATTCAAAACAACCCATTCACATATTTTCAAAATTACCAAGCATTTGTATTTAGAATTAATTTTATTTTATATTCATATTCATCCCATTAATTATCCATTCTATAAATTACATTATTTATCACACATTAATTTCCATCCACATTCAATTATTAATCTAACATTTCATGTTCATTCCATAGCTATCGCACAACTACACAACACAATACAACACTTAACAACCCACCATCTCATGATAATGAGACCCAATTCAAAACCACCTCACATCACAACCACCACACCTCACAAACACCATTCACCATAACCACCACAAGCCACAACCATCTCACGTCCCCACTTTAGTTTTTTATAAGTGTCTTATATCACAATTCATTATTTTCAAGGGTATTTGCAAATAATTTCTAGATTCATTGGGCCACATATTTTTTAACTGAATATATATTATTATCCATTTTAATTCATTATGAGTTTCTTCAAACAATAGCAGTGACACAAACATCTAAATAAAAGTAAAAAAGATAAAGAAACCAATAAGAAAAACTATTTAGGAAAAACAAAATCTAGGTAAAACTCATGAGATTTATCCATTTCCCTTCAATTGAAATTAATATAGACAATTATATTCATTAATTAGATAAGAAATATCTACCTAAATGAAGAGAAAATAACAATATTCTCACATGTATATATAAATAAGGAGAGATGAAGGATCCCCCAAATCTAATAAGCTTTCTAAGTTTCCTTGTAGGAAAAAAATAGGAAGATAAAATCTGTGAAGCACCAATATATAAGGAAGAACATCAATCAACCTGGATCACAGTATCCCTTTAAATCTATAGACACCACATAAAAACCATCCATCTCCCACAACACAACCTCATCCAGAAAAATAAACAAGGGAAAATGAGAAGGAATAGGGGATAATCACCATAGATTCACAGAATCTTAATCTTTGGATGCAAATAATCGAATCTCGTATATATAGGGTGAAAGGTATACTAAAATATCATTGGATTAACCCAAGAGTTGAGAGGAAGGATAAGATGAATATTGGGTTTGAAGTGTTTTTTGAATTTATAGGCAAGCTGTGAATTAAAAGATAATGATGCAACACCGTTCACTATAGGGAAATAGTGCCAACACAGGACAAAACTATAATGTAAATGAAAGGACCATGCTATAATGGTGTTGGTCAAATTGATTTTTAAGATACAAGATGATTTATATGTTGCAGATCCTATAAACATGGAGAAATATCATGACCTAAGGGGAATCCAATACATCATATAATTCAACTACCATGAAGATGAACATACTAAAGCTCTTCCCTATAGAGTGGCTATCATGAAATTTATGGAACCACAAGGATCCATCCTCAAGGACTCAAAGTTTTATCCTAGTAAAAATTAAACTACTATTTTTAAATTAGAAGAAACCTAAAAATTCCACCTCTTATTATTTATGTCACAGATGATCTATCCATTCCACCACCACCCCCTTTATGATGAAACATAATCCTCCATGATTCAAAATCTTCCCCCGATGGAAATTTGAACATCAACTCCACCAAAAATTGAATACCATCAAGGATGACTCAGAAGATCTAGTCTCTTACATATGATACCCCTCAAAAAATTATAAACCTCAAGAATCAAAACCAACCAAGAAAATTGAAAAGGAAAGGTGGGTTCAAACAACCACTCAACCCATATGAGATACGTTTTACGTATATCATTACAATCAAACCACAACGAAAATCTCTCACTAGACTCAAGCCACCTTCCTTTCACACATCTATCCACACCTCTATTTTATCATCCACATTGCATGATCCATCTTCTACCATTACCGTCACACAACATCTCTCCAAGAATAAAAACCAAGGAATCCCACACTCCATATCATGTTTTTGACCACTTTGGGTGGCCGTAACTCACATTCATTATTTTAAAATGAATCAGAAACAAATTGGGTCTTGATTGGAAATGGGTTTCCCCTCTTCATCTGTTGGAATACTTAACACACATCACTATCAAGAGAAAATTAACATCTCATAACCCATTAAAATAATGGTGTCACATTTTCAAAGGAAAAATCGTAAAAAAATAAAAAAATTATTGAATTAGGACAACATCCACATCTCATGTTCCCAAATACTCTTCCCAAATCCACCATGACTTACAAAACACAAACAAAAGGATTTATTCACCCATGAAACATGATTTATCAATGAACTCAGATATCTACCGATCACTCCATGACCATCATGTCATCCTTGATATCTAAATATCTATATTCAGTGAAATGGGAGTTTCCTTGGAGATATCAATGAATATGTGACATATGGAAGGTGTAATGAATCTTTTGTAGCTATGTTTATAGAACCATCTCATAAACTACCCAATGATGCTCTTGAATACCTTAAAATAACCAGAAAGTGGAAGAGAAGGATTACTCCCCCTATCAAACCTCTATTTCCCCTGGAAAGGGGAAACCATTAAGAACATATGGTCTGCAACCTCAAACTCCCAGGGTAAAATCCTTTGATCGAAATAATATATTTATTTATCTGACACCATCTTCATACTATATCAAAATACCTGAATCTTATTTTTCATTCTCTACACCACATTGGGACTGCAAAGAGATGACTCTCCAAACTTGAAACATTACAATGGGGATCAACTTGGCCTCCCAAACTATTCTCAAAATGTGACCAAACTAGTGGATGAGTGTTAGATATTATTATAAGTAAATTCATGAAAAGATAAGTTCTTCTTAAATATTCTACTAAAATTTAGTATGCACATTCAAAATATATCCTTCATCATATAGATAATCCACTTCATTTATCCATTTATCTGAAGGTGGAAATTAATAATGAGGAATAACTAATTGCTAAAAACAAGCTTGAATACTGTCCCAAATAATGAGGTAAAATGAGAACCATGATATGAAATAATTTACCTTAGAATCCCATTTAACCACTTAAATTCATGTAGAAAACTCTTTACCAAAACGATCATGATACTTGACTCCTTGATTTATATGAAGTTAGCCAACTTCATAATAAAATCAATTATTATGTAGATGACATCATATCCTCCCTATATTGGGGTAATATTGTGATGAAATCCATATATATATATATTGTAAATATTCTGCTGGGAAACATCCAAGTATTGAAACAAACTACTAGTAACAATATGTTCTACCTTTACCTATTTGGAAACTCGACACTGAGCCATGAACTCTACCCCTTCCCATTTCATCCCAGGACACCAAAACAATTTCATTAAACTATGATACATCTTGGAAACTACTAGGAGAATTAATATATTAGAGCAGTGATACTCATGATGTACTCCTTTTTGTATCACCATAGGGAAAAATGAACTCCCCTAAAAAACATCCAATTTCTGACCATCCAACGAACGCCCCTTTTTGGTATCACCTTGGTCAACATATTCATGCATCACCTCTTCCACCGAGTCTCTCCAGTGAGACTCCTACACCTAATACATTAGTGGAATACTACACTATCATCTAGTATAATAAATTACTACAATCAACCACCTATTCACATAGGCGCATGGTTTCCAACTTTCCCATCACTATCCAAGCATCGCTAAACTCTCTAACAACATCCCTTCATAGATTCTTCCTTGGTGAATCTTTAAATACATTCCAGTTCCCATGGTATAGGATATATCAGAGACATAGTCCTGATGAAACTCCATCCACATCTATTATGGAAGTTTTTGGTCTCACTATGAGAAATATACATTAAACTCCTGTGATTCCTAATGACCAAAAATTGTTTCCCAATTACGGAATATTTCCATAACTTCAATAAAAACACAACCTATTCTAGATACAGATCATGGGTGTCATAGTGTCATTGATGGGGAAATATCCTCATAGACCCATAAGAAATCTCTACCTTTTTCTACATTAAGTTGTATCGCAAACCTAGATAGGAAGTGTCATAGGATACCTCAAATGTCTCCTATTCCTCTGGAAACTAAAGCACCAAGGCTCTGATAAATCTCTCCTTTAGGATGTTAAACACTAACTGAAACTATTCAGTTTAGATGAAAGCTTGTTTCATCGTATTTAGGGAAATAAATTGAGTTTAAATCAATTACAAATTAGATACAAACCTATGATAATATCCCACGAGCCTAAGGATACTGTGAACCTTTGGCATATTATTGGGTGTTTCCTAATAAAAAAATACATTGATCATTTATAGGTCTACAACCAAACCCTTATAAGAAACCAAAATCCTAAATAAATACACCTATTATGTAAAAAAATCACATGGACATATTTATATAAAGATTATGGAGTTGAAGGACCTATATGACATTTCAAATATAGCTAACATGATCCTCCTTGGAATTTTAGTAAGTCAAAATGTCATCAATGAACATAAATACAAACTGGTCTAGAAAATCATAGAACATGATGTTCTTGATCCCCATGAATATAGATGTTGTATTCTTTACACTCAATGGAATAACTACACACACAATGAGCCCACATCTTCATTGTAAGGGTTTCTTTGAGATTACACCCCCTTCACCATCATCTAATGATATCTAGGTCATAGATAGATCCAATAAAAATAAACAGATCCTCTAAAATGTTTGAAACATTGAAAATATTCAGAATAAGGTAATGATTCTTGATAATCACTAGATTCAACCTCTTATAGTCTTTACACAACCTCAAAATACTATCCATCGTTACAGTGAATATCACTAGACCACCCCACAATAACACACTAGGCTAGAAAAAACCATTCTACATTTTGTTGTCTATAAGAATCATTTAGTCCCATAACATAGTGGGTTCCATCTAATAAAGACCCATTGAAATATAATAATCACCCAAATATAAATCTATCAAGAATTTGAATTCTAGTTGAGGGGTTGCATCACAACCTCTTTAGGAAAGATATTAAAAAATTCATTGATAAGTATGTGAGTATTAGGTATCTTAGATCCCATTTAATTTACTAATAATTACTCAATTAGGGAAGGAAAATCCTCCAAAAAACAAACATCCCAAGAAAATATCTCATTTTCTGATTAAAACTACATGTTTCCCATCCACATATGAGAACTCAGCCTTTTTATGGAAGAAATAGATAACATAACACATAAAATAAAACTAAAAAATCATGAGGATAACATCTTATGACTATATCTATAAGAAATAAAGAACCCCAAATGGATTATGATCTCCATCATCATTCTACAACCCCCCCACCCCAAAACACATCAAATAAGTAATTTTGACTTCTTACTGGTGTATTAAACACTAGGGGCATGAGAATCCTCTCTATTTATTTTCCTAGAGCATTGAATAAGGCATGATCACTAAATATGTGAAACTATTTAGAGTTAAACCAGACATAAACAAGGTTAGATGATAAAATGATCATAATGTTGATGATATTTAGATCCTCTAGTGCCGACACCTCCAAGAAATTCATCTGTCCATGCATGAATCATCTACCTCACAGATGATGTCCAACTCCATAGAAACAATTTATCCAAATTACTTGAATAAAAGGACCATCATGAGGATGTCATCATCTAAATAAATCTTCCCTTGGATAATGAACAATTGGATGCAACCTCTATTGTTGTTGTAGTTGGACCTAACTAGAAACACCAAATCACCCTCATTGAGATTTAAACCACTAACTGTGATGGTGACCAAAACCCCCATAGGTATAGCACCCAAATAAAAAAATCTCGATAAATTGTGAAGAACTACTAGTTCATGAAAAACATCGAGCATATGGTTGTGACCGACTCTTATCATATTGAGACCTCGATGGTCATAACATCTGAGACTTACCACTAACAACAGTGATCCTAGAGGAAACCTACTAGATCTCTATGAAGATATCCCTCCTCAAAATTTAATATTATCTATCATCACCATATTCTTATACACCTCCAAATACATCAAAAACGTAAATGTAGTAATCACATACCAGATTGATGGGTGGAGTGACTCCTCAAGATACCCACATGAGACTCCTCATTAGGAAAAATACCGGTGGTAAAATGAAAAAAATATCCTTAAACATGATCCCAATGTCTCACAAAGACATAATCTCATGCTAAAGAGAAATTATCTCATACATATTTACTACCTTCATTGTTAACAATAAAAACTACTCTAAATAATACATTTGAAAATTATCCCTAGAAACATCTACCTCCCCACAAATATAAAATATCAATAATTGATGCACTAAACCCCTTATATGGATGAATTCCAGCTTCACCCGACACTCTACATGGTCCTGAATCAATCTTTAGGATACCCCGCGAACTTCTAACTAGTGATCCATCATTACATTAGAGATTATTAACTCATACTTCTCCAAATGTTTCCACTAAAGGTCACACTACAATGGATATCAGTGATCATGCTTCTCAAGAAGATAAACCCTACGAATAACAACTGAATTATCCTAATGAAACTATATATCATGAGATTCTTGAAAATTATGACCATTATATATTTCTGAAAAAAGGAGAAACCCAATGTATGGTAGCTTGCAATTTTAATAAGTTTTATATAATTAATATATTTTAATTTCCCAAAGATCGCTCAATTGAAACACAAAAAAAATCAATCATGATGCATTCACCTCTCCTAGGGCTCTACAATGAATGATACATTACCTTGTTTGGCATTTGGGTAGACTGATGTTCCTTACATTAGATCAAAATGGGACCTCAAATACCATATCATAACCACTCTCCCTAGCCTACATCACTCACTAAAATATAATAACACCATTAGAACACCAACCAATGAAATACTAATAGTTCCTAACTCTATAATCCATCCTATCTCTCAATCTAAACCTTTGATACCACTTCTTCATAGCCTCGTTCCTATAAAGTTATAACTCCTCGGATGAAAATAAAGGAAGAGAGATAATGACCCATGAGTCTAACCATTAGTAGACACTAGGTTGGGGACTAGAATTGAGGGTATAAAAATACCACAAATGGAATAAATTACACTAAATTATTTAATATTTATCTGGAGGTATGATGAAAAGCACAAAGAGACCCCAACTCATAAAAGATAATAAAACCAAAGACTTCATTTAAGTGGTTCAGGATTTCATCCTACCCAACAACCACCATGATATACTATAAGAAATGAAGGGAATTTACAATCCCCTTGGTAAAGAAAATAGTACTGAAACATCACATGAATCCATTTGGGAAAGATTTCATCCAGAAAATAGAAAAATGACACAAGAATAAATAAATTCTAGAGCTAAAATAAAATAAACATGTATAAAAAAGAAAAGATAAATAGAAAGAAATATCTATAATAGAAAATAAAGCTAGACTAACCTCCACCTAACCTTACATTCCACTATCACCCAACTCACCCCAATACCATGATGAATAAAAGAGTTCAAATAGAGAACATGAAGCCTAAAATGATAAAGGCACGAGGAAAAAATCTCAGTAGGTCACTACAACCCATCAAAACAATGAAACATTTTTTATAAGTAAATTCATAAATTGTAGTTTAAAAATTAATTTCGAAATAAATATTTATATATATACCACATATTGGAATAAAAATAATTCCATAATTCTCCTTAAAAACATTTTCCATTTTTTAAAAAACTAAACAGACACATTTTGAAAAAAATCCATCTGTGTGAGAAATTTCTAAATATAAATGAACACGATTCATTTCTAAAGGGAAACCAATATATTATATTTAAATGAAAAAACCCACTTTAAAAAATTCTTCAAGCTGAATCAACCATTAAAACCCAAAAACATATTTTGAAATAAAATTTAATGTACCCCAAAAAAGAGACATTAAATTAAAAACAAGCATTCCAAAATCTTTGAAAAAATTACATTTCCAAACAAAGTGACTCAAAACACTCACACGAGTAAGGAAAAAAACCACACACCAAACATCACACACATATACAAATCAAAAATAAATAATAAAGGTGCCACCACTATGACAGTAGTGGAGATAATATAATAATAACCAGATAAAACTCCCTCTAATCACTGAACAAGAAATAAAATGTATCATGGGATCTACCCAAGGATCCAAAATGTGAATACATCTAATATTTTCTCAACCGAGTGAACATGTAAACATACATCTCATCATAATAGTAACCCAACTAAGTAGCTTTCACCAGTCATGTCGGATGGAACAACCCATATAGCCTTGTTTTATGCTAGAGGGTCTACTAGTTGTTTGTAGATATCTATTTTAGTGTATATCTATACCCCACCTATTATTTGGGTTCCCATCACCAATACAAAGGAAGTGAGGCATAGCACAAACAATCAAAGTCTAGAACACATGGTACATCCATAACTACTATAACCCATCACTCCTAATTGTTAATACCATAAATAAAAATTTAACATAGACCCATGTAATAACAAGAAAATTTCCATGTATGTGGAGAAACAACAAGAATTAATTCACAAAAGGGCCATGAAATGAAAATTGGAAATCAAGGGGGTTGTTTCCAACATCTACTGTTTAAATACTAAGTGCGAATTGGACCTTTTAACACTCAAACACAACTCATGATTCCAATACCTTTCAAATTTCATAAAAGTTTCTTTCAAGGAATTTCAAATAAAATGATGTAATTCACACACACCATTTATAATGTATTTCATGTTGACCTTTCCAAACCCAATTCATAAAACGTGACATGAAAAATTTAAGAGGATCAATAAAATTAATCATTCCATTTATAAAGTTTTGATGCTTCTTTTAAAGAAGGGACTTACTATTTGAAAACCCAATATTGGATAAAGTGAAAAACAACTCCATAAAACAATTTAGAAGTAACCTCTAGGGAATTTTCACAAGGGGAATCCATGAAAAAATTACAAATAACGATTTAAATTTCATTAAATACCCCATTTTTTCAAACCATTTTGGTGTCAGCACCACAATTCAAGAAATAATTCCCTTTTTAAACATATTTTTTCAATCCTTGAAAACTAAAACCATATCACAATTCCACAATTACATTTAAAATTCCCCTTTAACGGTGTATACCAAATCATAAATGATTTTGACCTGAGATACCCATCACATGCCCCTAACAAAGGAAGAAATTAAAAATGGTCCAATGCATGACCTTGGGTTAGACCAAGAAATGAGTGGTTAAGGGATAATATGAGAACAGCCTAAATGAATGAGTAGAGAATATGAGAACATAAATAGAATAATCAACCAAGAAAGCACAAGAATTCATATGTAATATTCATGCAGAGGGGAGATCACGAGAGTGGGTTAGTGCACACATGGTGGGAGAGGGGAGGGGCATGTCACATGACACCAATGGGGGGGTTAATAGAAGGGAGAGAAGAAAAAAGAATGTAAGAAAAATAAATTAAAAAAAATTTTAACTAAAAATGACACATTTTTTCTCCAAGGTTTACCAAATGGTGCACCAACTGTAGAATATCAACTAGGAAAGCATAGAATTTAACATGGTTTCCCCTAGGAGGATTCTTGGTTTAGAAAAACCATATACCTCACCCATGGACCACTTTTAACAATGCACGGTCTCTGAGGTGGTCAATACGGTCCGAAAAACTATGTGGAAGCTATAAAAATGGATTTTTCAAAATGATAGACCCAACTACATGATTTCATCTTGACATAACAAACCATGCATAAGTAATTAACCAAACTAGAGATCCACTTGGGAATCCTCAAGAGAACCTAATTATTTTTACTAACCAAGTTGGCTATGTATGATCCTCTCAAAACCATAAAAAAATAGAATTTTCTACCTTCCATGGATAGAAATTTAATTCCTCAAATGGAGGGGTAACATAAGACCAAAATAAAAACACCATGAAATAAACTATGTTAAAAACACCCTAAAATGCCACATTTTCCCCCATAATGACTTGGTTTATGATAAATTAAAGGGAAAATAAAACATTAAATCTTGAGATAACCAAAATAAGCACACCACATAGATCCACCTTGAAGAAAACAACCAATATCCTCATAAATATTAAACCCATCAACCACAAGGGAAGAAAAGTATATAAACCTAACCAAAGAAAAACCTTTAACTATATTCACTATAAATCATGGAAGACCTAGAATGATCTTCCCACCATTTAGATTTCCTCTAACATGGTGTTACAAATTGAAACTACCAGAAACATATCCTTAAACAACTGGGAAACCATGAGAGAAAAAATTCAATCAAAAAAAAAATGCTCCCAACTCAATGAGAGAATGGACCAATACATTAATCCCAAAATGAGTAAAAATGGATCTCACCATGGGTCAAGACACATACATATAACCTAGTTTCAAGAACTAGGTCTCTTTCACATTGTACACCCTGAGTGGGAATAGTCAATAACCACCTAGTATACTAAACTCAACTAGTAAACCACACCCAAGTTACCCCATAATGTACCCAGGGCCTCACTCACATCCAAAAAATGATAAAATCAATTGATCATTGATAAAATCAGCATATTAAAATACTACCAATAATTGTTGGCTGAGAAAATTATGTTTAAGGTAATGACACATAAAAAAACCCCTAAAAAAGGAAACCAAATAGCCAACCACATAGGATGAGGAAAAACATGCCAACAAACCAAAAATCATACATTTAGGGAACTAGGGAGGCGAAATCCACAATAAATACTACCCCATATATATCCATTACACAAGGCCATCCACATGATCCCCAAAAAAAGAAACATCTAAAAGTTCCACACATCCTAAAAATAAACCATCCACAAGGTTTCTCAACCACAAATAAAGCTCCAAAACTGAGATTATAACTTCCAAAATAGTGTCCAATAAATCAAAACAACTTATTACCACTAAAATCATCTATAAATGGCAATTACACCCTTAAAATCATTTATAAGAGAGGTTATATCTATACCACTCCATTTAATGTCCTGATATTAACCAAAACCAATGACACCTTTTTGACTATTCTAGGGAAAACAATAGAAGAAAATGATATGGACACCACCAATACATGCTTAAAATCATAATACAAATGATTATTCTTCAAGAAAGTAATAAAAAAACAATCCAGAAGAAAAATGTTTTTACTAAATCTTACTTTTTAACCCCAGAAATTATAAACTACTATCCACCATGGTATTTCTCAAAACATGACAACACCTTTTTAAGTGAAAAAAACGTGGCAGAACACATAGAACACAAATAGGGAATCTATTAAAAATATATATTTTATTTAAAAAAATGGGTTCCCAAAGAAAACCCATAAAATACTCATTTACCTTTTGAAAACACCGTTTTACCAAGGGAACAATTATTTTACATGAAATCACATTAAACTATGTTTTAAGAATAATATTTTCCATAAAATCCTTTCACTTTAAAAAATAATTATTTAAAAAGAAGCACTAAAAATCACCACTCATGAATTAAATCAATTTCCCAATAACCAAATCCACAAAATATGCATAACCACACTACTCAATCCACCTCAAACAAGTAGAAATCACTTTTAAAGGATCTAGATTCAAGAGGTGTCCCATTCTAGGCCAACTGGGGAGGAAACTGTGTTATAAACACATTGGCCACATAGTTTGGGGAATTCATTGCAATCACAGAAAAAGCACACTACAAATGATAGAGAATTAATGGAATGAATGCTACATAGTTTCCCATGCTATATGAGATTACTACACTACTCAATGTATCTTTCCTTCTATCCTCAAACCCAAGGGTGTTCCCAAATATCACATACATGATCAAAGGGGATCGAAACCTAATTTTCATCCAAAATACATCACAAATAACCAAATAAAATATAAAATTCAAAATTTGATACCCAAATTACCCGGGAATCTTGAGGACCAAAATAAAAAAGATCTAGTTAGACTCTTCCCACCCTTACCTCTCAAGCTATAAAAACCTCTGTCTCCCTTCTACCTAAAAATCCCCAAATAAGAAGGGAAATAAAAGAGGCTTAGGTACCTAATTTAGGAATATAAAACCATATTTTATGACATTTTGTAGCAAATAATCTTAGGTATCCATCTGACCTAGCTCCTAATACAGTCTGTAGCATAGAATAAAGGGAATTCTTGATCACCACAGGCTGGTAAGTAGTTCCTAGGCAACAAAGAAATATATATAGGAATGGTTTCTCACATAATATATATAAAATAAAATGTACTAAATAAATAAAATAGGTAAAATAAAATAAACATGCATAACAGAGACAAAGGTAACTAGAAGTGAACAACTAAAATAGAAATAAAATCCATATTAACCCTTCTATGAGCTTGCGGGTCACCACCACCCTACTCACATCATGACTATGGCGAAACAATACACCCAACATAGAACTTGAAACCTATAATGATATAGTATTAAGATAAAAAACCCATTAGGTTTACAAAAATCACTAAAAATATTAAGTATGTTTCATAAAGAGAATCATCATTTATAGTTTGTAAATAAATCTAGAAAGTAAGCTCTACATATACAAACAATATATGGAAATCAAAATAATTCCAAAATTAATATTAAAAACGTTTAACTTTGTCACCCAAAACAAAACACACCTAATTTTCAAACAATACACAAACCTAATCCATTTCCAAATCCACATACACACATTTCATTTTTAAGGAAACAAATGTGTTTTATTTAAAAGATAAAATGTACATTTAAAAAATCCTCAATATGAATCCAACAGTTAAACTAAAACACCTATTTTGAAATTCACTTTGAAGTAGCCAAAAAAGAGGCTTTAAATTCAAAATAGGTTTTATAAAATATTTAAAAATTCACTTTTCTAAAGAAAGACCCCACAAACTCACATAGTTCAAGCACAGTAAGACAAAAAACAAGCATCACCGACATATAACAATGAAAAAAATGAATGGTGCCACAATAATGAAGGTAGGGGACATGTTACAACAGAACTAGATCAAAATATATTTAATCACTAACCAAGAAATAAAATATTTTATTGGATCTAACCTATGATCTCTAATGTTCTTATGTGCTAGAGTCACTCAAACAGAACAACTTGAAGGTGTAAATTGCATCCTAACAAAAACCCATTAGAGTAGCTTGCACCGACCCCATTTGATGGTACACCCCATCAAGATCTGATTCACTATAGAGGGTCCACTTTTAGGGTGTGATTCCATGGTGTAGTAGATACATAGACTCCCACCTAGTATTCAAGTTCCCATGACCAATACAATGTAAGTGAGCCATAGTGAAAATAAGCCAATCTAACACACATGACATAACCATAACTACCCACACCCATAACACCCAATGATTAATATCTAAAAATAAAAATATAAAATGCACCCATGATATAAACAGTCACATTCCCATGCATGGGGAGAACCAAAAAGCATCAAAACACACAAAGGTAATAAGAATCAAAGGAGAAATCAAGGGGTATTTCTGACATTAATCCTTGAAAATAAAAGTTTTAACCCAAAATTTAACACTAAAACTCAGACCAGGATGTCAATAAATTTAACATATCATAATAGTGAATTTGAAGGCATTTCATATAAAATTTTGGAAATCACACACACCATTTAGAAGTCATTTAATGGTCACCCATAACACAACCTCTCATCTTAAAAATCTAAATCATGTCCAATGGCCCTTGTTTTCATTACAAAAATAATAAAACATGACTTGAAACATTTAATAGGATAAATAAAATTAGTCATTCCATTTATAACTTTTTAATACTACCCTTAAATAAGGGACACTAGTGCAGAAAACGTTTTTAACATCACCATTTTTCTCGTCGGTTATATATAACTGACATAAAAAATACTAAGAGTAAATTTTTTACATCGTTTATCTAATAACCGACGTAAAAAAATGAGGTATCTAACGAATTTTTTATGTCATTTATAAAATAAATGACATAAAAAAGTTGGCATCTGAGGCCTTTTTGATGTCGGTTATTTGATAACCTATGTTAAAAACAAACACATGGTAGTTTTTTACGTCATTTATAGAACAACCAACATAAAAAACCTACACGCGACTTATATTAGGTCGGTTATAAAATAGACGACATAAAAAATGCAGTATCTAATACATTTATAACATCAGTTATTATAATAAATGACGTTATAAATTTAATAAAAAATATTTTATAAGTTTGTTTATTAAATAACCGACATTGTAAAACATTTAAAAAATTTATCATGCCCTGTGTATTGTCATTTCTGATTTTTCGATCGACAGACCTGCGACTCGTCTCTCTCGCGTAGAAGACCTAGAATTGACTCTCCGATCACATTTTGTTAAACTCATTTTTCCATAATAGTTTTTCATCTTTACTCTCCTCAGATCTATCATCTCCACTCGAAACACTCAGGTAATCCTCCCATGACTTTATTTCGTTCGTTGTTTTTTCCCTGATAGTCTATATTTATGTTTTGCTATTTTTTTGTTTAAACTAGGTAATATTCTTTGATTTCAAACCCTCTTACCTAGTTTTTCCATCATCATCTTATTTATTATCACCATATATATTATATCGACTTACAATATTCAAGTAAGCCTCACCTACTTCTATTTCGTTTGTTTTGGTTTCGCAGATTCCCTACATTTATGGTAATATTTGTTATCATTGACAACTAATGATCTCACTGACCTATATTACTGCAATTTATATCTTAACCATTGTGATACACCCATTCTGTTTACCAGTGTGATTTATTTTATATATATATATGGTTTTTCATGGTGGAATGTTTGTTTTGGATCCTTAGTTGTTTCTATTTTGGGTTTCACTTTTTGTTGTTCCATAAACTATTTACGTCGCTTTTTTCGTGGACTATTATATGTCTTCATATGATATTAAAACCCGATTCATTGAATAATAGAGCATTTTAGACTAGTAGGAGATACAGTTCGTGGTTCTCATTTTGAATAATGGGATGATACAAAAACTAGTATCTTGAGGTTAAAATCCCTAGATATGCCAAAACTAGTAGCTTGAGGTTAAAATCCCATGGTTATGGGGGGTTATCCAGAGGGTTAGGGGTTGTCCATGGGGTTGGGGTTAGTCAAGAGGGTTGGAGGCTATCCAGGGTGTCCATGGAGGTGAGGGGGGGGGGAGTCCAGGGGTGTGGGAGGGGGGGGGGGCAAGGGGGTGTGGTGTCGGAGGGGGGGGGGATGTCCAAGGGGGTGGGGCCTTTCTAGAGCGTTTGGGGGGTTTTCGGGGGTGGGGGCTGTCCAGAGGGTTGGGGGTGTCCAGGGGGTGTCCAAAGGGGTAGGGGTGGGGGTGGTGTCGAGGAGGGGTGGGGGTGTTCAAGGGGGTGGGGGTGCTGTCTAGAGGGGTGGGGGCTGTCCAGGGGGTGGGGGGATTTCCAGAGTGGTGGGGGCAATCTAAGGGGGTGGTGGTGTCCAGGGGGTGTCCAAGGGGGTGATGGTGGTGTCCAGAGGGTTCGTGGGGGGGGGGGGGGTTGTCCATAGGGTTTGGGGGTGTCTATGGTGTTCATGGAGGTGGGGGGGGGGAGTCCAGGGGTGTATGTGTGGGGGAGGGGGGGTCCAAGGGGGTGGGGGTGTCTAAGCCGGTGGGGGTTGTCCAAGGAGGTGGGTCCTGTCCAGAGGGTTTGGAGGTTTTCTGGGGGGGGGCTTTCTAAAGGGTTGGGGGTGTCCTGGGGGGTGTCTAAGGGGTAAGAGGTGGGTGGTGGTGTCCAGGAGGGGTGGGGGTGTCCAGGAGGGGTGGGTGTGTCCAAGGGGGTGTGGGGGCTATCCAGGGGGTGGGTGTGGTGTCCTGAGGGGTGGAAGGGGGGGGGGGTGATGTCCAAGGGGTGGTGGTGTCCCGGGGGTGTCCAAGGAGGTGGGGGTGGTGTGCAGGGGTGTGGGGGGTTGTCCAAGGGGGTGATGGTGTCCAGGGGGTGTCCAAGGGGGTGGGGTGGTGTCTAGGGTTGGGGGGCTGTCCAAGGGGGTGGTGGATAAGTGTTAGTTGGGATTGACTATTGCATCGTGGATTATGAGATTATGACATGATGATTGTATTGTTTCATGGATATTAGTGTTGCAATATTATTCTATTTGGTTGTATATATTTTGACCAGTCATCGACTATGAGAAAATTATGGGTTATGGGGGAGACCATGTCATGGTTTTCAAATATGTTTAGTTATCCTGACCCCATTGTGCTGTGATGATTGGATTTACGTTGTGATTTTCTCCATCCCAGTTTTTATTTTAAATTTTATTTGATTCTCAGGTTTACTCTATTTTCTCCAATTTTCTATCAACCATTGGAGGCCCCATGGTTTTCTTTGATTCCATGGATTTTAAAACTGTTATATCTAACTATATTTTCTTTTTAAAATCATATTATATCATATTTTGTTAAATGTGCATAGATTGGTTTTATATTTCAAAATTGTTTTAAATTCAAATTATGATTTTTTTCATATAAACGTATATTTTTCTTATCTTAAAAAGATGTATAATTTTGATATTTGTTATAGGTAATAATGAGTCTAAGTTGGATTACAGAAGATAGAATGAGCAATGAATATGAGGAAGGTGTCGATGCCTTTCTGGAATTTGATAAATGAAATGTTCCAAGTAGTGACATTTTTTTCTGTCCATGCCTGAAATATTTGAATATGAAGAAGTTGAAAAGTAGATAGATAAAAGATCATCTGATTATTCATGGTTTTAATCCAAGTTATAGAGCTTGGATTATTCATGGTGAAACTGGACGGAATGTTACTGATGATTATGATTCGCAAGATGGTAACTCCGATGGAATTGAAGAAATGATTTGCGATATTGCAGCAGAACAAATTGAGATAGAACCGACAGTTGCTCGTCTATATGGTGATGCTGAAAAACCATTATATCCTAGTTGTACAGATTTTATAGTTTTGTCGGCGGTGTTAATATTTATTAACTAGAAGGAAAAACATGGATGGAGTGACAAAAGTTTTACAGAGCTGCGACAATTGATGAAAGACATTCTTCCAAAAGATAATGATCTTCCAGATTCACATTATAAGGCCAAGAAAATATTATTCCTAATGGGATTGGGATACAAGAAAATACATGCATGTCTGAATGACAATATGATATATAGGAAGTAATATGAATTTCTTTCAGAGTGTCCTAAATGTGGGACATCATGGTATAAGGTGAAAGAAAAATCATAGGCTGGTGTAGAGATTACAAAGATATCTTCAAAGGTATTTTGGTATCTTCCTATAATTCATCATTTCATACATTTATTTTCTAATTCAAATGATGAAAAAAGGTTAATATGGAATCCTGATGAGCGGTTATGTGATGGAAAAATACATCATCCAGCTGATTGTTCACAGTGGAAGAAAATTTATGAGCACCATTATACATTTGGAATTGAAATTAGAAATCTCAGACTAGGGTTGTGCACAGATGGAATGAATCCATACTGAACCCTCAGTAGCCCACATAGTTCATGGCATGTTTTATTTGTAATTTACAACCTCTCTCTTGATGTTTGTATGAAGTAAAAATATGTCATGTTGAGTATGGTGATCTCTGGTCCGAAGCAACCCGACAATGATATTGATGTTTACTTGTCACCGTTGATTGATGATTTGAAACTTTTATGGGTGGATGGTATTAGGGTGTATGATTCTTATAAAATGGAATATTTTCAGCTGCATGCAGTGATTTTGTTCATTGTAAATGACTTCCCATCATATGGAAATTTTTCTGGATACATCGTCAAGGGGAATAAAGCATGTCCAATTTGCGAACAACAGATGTCATATTATCAATTGCATCATGGGAGGAAAACAATGTACATGGGTCATCAAATGTTTTTGCCTATGGATCACTCTTATAGAAGACCAAAAAAAGTCATTCAATAGCTCACAAGAATTTGATATTGCTCCAAAACATTTATCCTCTGATCTGTATTTTGAGAGGGAGAAAAACCTTGATGGGACATTGGGAAAGACACAGAAATTTGGTAATGATAGACATATTTGGAAGAAAAGGTCAATATTTTTTGAGCTACCATATTGGAGATATCATGAAGATAAACATAATATTGATTTCATGCATGTGAAGAAGAATATATGTGATTGTTTGATTGGAGAATTGTTAGATATTAAAGGAAAGACAAAATATGGGTTTAATGCATGATTAGACTTACTATCAATGGGTATACGTTTGGAGTTAGCTCCCACTACTAATGGTAGATGAACATTTCTTCCCCCGACTTGTCATACATTATCGAAGAGGGAGGAAATTATCTTTTTTTCAGTGTCTTCAAGAATTCAAAGAGCCTCAAGGTTATTCTTCAAATATAAAAAATTTTGTCTCATTAATGGACTTGAAGTTGATAGGTATAAAATGTCATGATTATCATGTCATGATGCAACAACTTCTACCAGTTACATTGCATGGAATATTGCCCATCCATGTTAGAAAGACTACAATGAAGTTGTGTTATTTTTTCAATTCAATTTGTATTAAGGTGATAGATGTGAATGCTTTGAATTTTTTTTGAAAAGGATGCTATTTTTATACTTTGTCAATTGGAAATGTATTTTCCTCCAAATTTTTTTGATATAATGGTGCATTTAATGATTCATCCGGTTCAATAAATAGAGCTTTGTGGACCTTTATATCTTCGTTGGATGCATCCTTTTGAAAGGTATATGAAAATATTGAAGGGGGTTTGTTTAGAATCCATATCGACCTGAAGCCTCCATTATTGAAAAGTGTATTTATGAGGAGGTTGCAGAGTTGTGTACGAGCTACTTGGTTGCGGCGTAGCATATAGGTTTGCCTTCATTCTTTCCCTGAATGAGATAATAATGAGGGAAAGGGGATTAATGGCTTGAAAGTAAAATCATTTTCAGCTGGACATATGAAGAAGTTAGAATCATACATCTTGAATAACATAGCTGATGATCAACTGTATATCACGTTTCATATTAATGAGTTGAAACAATGTCATCCAAAGAAGAAAGAAATGTGGATTTTGAATGAGCACAAGAAAACGTTTTTGTCATGGTTTAAAAAGACCTTTCTTGGTAGATTAGATGTATCGAAGACATTAAAATGGATAGTGGGTGGTCCAGGTTTAAATGTGATAACATGGTCTGGTTATGACATCAATGGCTATACATTTCATATAAAAGCTCAGGACAACAGAAGAACATTTCAGAATAGTGGTGTATTGGTGTTTGCAGAAGCAATGCATTTTTTGAGTGTTAAGGACAAAAACCCAATTTCTGCATCAAGTGCATATTATGGAGTGATTGAATACATATGGGAGGTTGATTACTTTAAAATTAATGTTCATGTTTTTAACTATAAATGGTTTATCGACAAAAACAGTGTCAGAGATGATTAATTTGGAATGACACTTGTTAATTTGAATAGATTGGAAGACACAGCTGATTCATTTATAATGGAAATACATGCGAAAAAAAAATTTCTATGTAGTAAATCAATCAGATATGCAGTTTGCTATTGTTTTAAAAGGGAAAAAACAATATGTTGGTGATGATGAACATGATAAAGATGTGGATTTATGTGAGATCCCTACTTCCATGGAAAGATTAACAGACCATAATGATGAGCATGATGAAGACATGGTTTGTGCCATAAGGAATGATCACGATGAATGAATTTGGGAAAACAATCAATTTGTATATTTATAAAATTATAGGTATTTTTTTCTTTTTAACATTTTTTTCATAAAATTTTAGATATTATGAGTTTTTTATTTATTAAAACATCTATTAAAACAAAATAAGTATAAGTTTTTGTTTGTTTTCGGTTTTTTAGTTTACTTTATCATGTTTACCATTAAAAAAATTATATATCTATTATTTTTGTTCAGTAAACATTACTTTACCATGTTTTCCACATTTTCCAGTTTTACCATGTTTACCATGTTTTCCATCTTGACTATCTTTACCATCTTTACCATTCTTTAACATGCTTAACATATTAACCATGTTTACTATTACGTAACTTAGTAAAATTATCTATTTTATGATTACAGTAGTATTAAAATATTTTAATTTTTATATTTGTGAACTAATTTTTGTTTTTTTGATTTGAAGGATAATGACAGATCAATAAGTTGATCAACCACATGATTCTGGAGATGAGCATATTGGTCATACCTCTCGGGAGAACATTCACATGCTCCTCTTGATGTTCCCCAATATTCCTCATATTCTCATATTACAACAAAGAGTTCAAGAGTTGGTAAACATGGGTGCATACATTTACCAAAATTATCACTTGCTTGTACATAGGATTACAGGATACTCATTGAGTTTGATGAGGATGATATTCTTAGAAGTTTAAATGCAAAATATTTTAAGAGTTTTGTATCAAATCGGGGTAAGGGTAAAGTAAGCATTTTGTATAATGACTGGAGAAGTGTGGATAAATTGATAATCTCTCAATTGTGGGAGATGATTTTGGTAAGATCTTTTGATATTGTTTGCATATTCTTTAAATGTTTCTAGTATATATAATATGTTTAACCTCTTCTTTATCAGATGACATTTGATATTCCTGGCAAAGGAGGAGTTAGGAAGAAATGCTTATCGATGGTTTCTAGGAGATGGAGGGATTTCAAATCAACCCTCTCATCTAATTTCATTTTGGTCATAGGAGTCATGACAATCCATGTCGTATATATCCTTTTTGTAGATGAAGACACATGAAGACAGATTGTTGAAAGTAGAAGAAAAGAGTCATTTTTTGTAAGTTCAATGTAAAATTTTATAAGATTTATTATATAAATGTTCTTATTAATGTTTTGTTAATGATTTATTATTATTTATTTACAGAAAACAAGGAAATATCATCAGGAGATCCAATCTAAAAATTTATACCCTCATAGTTTATCTAGGGGAGGGTATGAATTTTTGGAAGAACAAATGATGGCAGAAAAATTACAAAAACGAAGAGTGGTGTCTTCAAGATCTAGAAAGGTGGCCCCTCCATCAACTCCATCTAAACACAAAAAACAGAAGAGATCTCAGATGGGAAATAAAGGGAAATATATTTCTGAAGAATCGAGAATCGTCGCTGAGAGGATTGTAAGATATCTATTTTATTTATTTAAGTTAACTATTTTATTTATATAATTTCAATGATTACAGAAATATTCAATTAATTAATACAGGACTCTCTTGAGAAGAAGATCTCACAATTGGTATTTACATCTACTGGGAGGCAAGATATGTCATCTGTAACATTGGGAAAGCCCAAACATACTGGTCGTGTATGAGTATATCCGCCAGGTGTATTGGTTAGAAAAGTGTTTCCACGTTATTCAACATCTAACGTTGAGGGTGTTTATAAAAAAATTATAATCCTTAGAGGCTGAAGTTCATAATATTAATGCGACGATGGAGGAAAATATTAGAGCGTCGGTACAGTCTATGTTTATAGACATGCAAAGACAATATCTGACTGCAGCTCCAACTCCACCACCTCCCCCTATAGACCCCATTATTTTTCCTCTACCTCCACCAGTAGCTCCCACTCCACCACCTCAGCCTGTGGACCCCATTTTTTATCCTACACCTCTTCCACAGCTTCCTAATTATTGTGAGTTTTATGTTGATGATCCTCAACATCATATAGTTGTATATGGGTTGGCATACTGTATAGGAGATACAATTCATCATCAACAATTAGAGGTAGAGAATCAGAGGGTCACTGTACAAGATATTATAGATAGATCAGCTCGAGTACCATTACTTATAGATGAGGTGACGAAAATTGGACATAGTATTGACCATTTTTTAATTTTTCCATCCATACTTCTTTGACTCATTACCATAAAGGTATGTATGTTATATCTTCTATTTATTTATTTTTATTAAAGTTGTTTTATCATTTGAAAACTAATATATTTTTCTATTTATTTTTACAGGAATACTTCAAAGGTAAATAAATACTCTATAGAAAACAATAAAGACAAATGGCTATGACATCAGATATAGATTCTAGTAGTCTTGACAGATTGTCAAGATATTCAAATTTTTTGGCAGGTCATTATGAGTTTCCAATGGAAGATCATGTTTGTGGACGTGAAATAACTGTGGGGATTGTGAGAACTGATATCATGGATCCTGTTACTGGAGATAATTTGGGAATAAATGTGGTGAAATTTTTTTCCATGTAAGTCTTAACACCTTTTCCCAGTGTTATATTTAATAAAAATGTATACTTATATCTATTTTTCATTAGTTTTCTTTATAAAATTTGTGTGAAGAATGAGCGGATAGATGTATATGGATTCATGGAACCATAATTTATTTCCCCTGAAGCATGTGCATTGGATGAGGAACAAAGAATACTTTATATTTCTAAAAGACTGGAACAGAATATAGTCACACAATGTTGGATGATGGCTTTTTTTGTGAGAGGTATGAAACAAATCTCTCTCAAAGAGTTCATTATCTTTTAACATAAAAAACCACCAACCTTAAATTTTCTTTTATCAGTGATCATTGAATGTTAGGGGTTTTTTCCCAAGGGAGAAAACACTTTATTGGATATTCACTGTCTATATTGATGTGAGGCAATGTTTTAAGAAAATTTTGTAAAAGTACGTTTCAATTTCTCAATAGTTTTATATATTATAATGAATTTTAAATTTACTACATTCGTATAATTTTCTAATAGGGGATGGGTCAACTTTTGAAAAAACACAATGAAAAGGAGTTCAAAGATCAAATATGTAAATGTGAAGGTAAATATCTATTTATAATTTTTACTTTTTGATTTATTACATAAAAATAATATATTGAATTTAAACTCATTGAAACGGAATTGTCATGAAAAACAAGGCATCATTAAATGTGGATATTATACGATAAGATTTATGTATGAAATAATAACAACTGGTACAGTTGTGAACTTTGACATGGTAAGATTTCCTTTTAAACATTACATTATATTTCAATTTGATTTATTCATTATACATGTTAACTACTATCCTTTTAATTTGTAGCTATTTGATGACCCTGAACCCTATACTAATCAAGACATCAAACACTTACAAGTGGAATGGTCAAATTATTTTACAGGTTTGATTGAATTTTAGTTGTTTTTAGTGTAAAATGTATTTTTGAATATTATCATTGTAAATGTGTATTTGGTAGTCGTTAAGGTTGGATTTAGTTTGTTTTGAATTTGATAGTGTAAGTTTTGAATGTTATATATTTGAATGTTTAATTTTTCTCTACTTCTTGTTTTGGTCTACTTATGATGTTTTCTCTGGTATGGATTCTGGTCTAGGGGGAGGGGTTCCAAAGGTGTGGGGGGTGTTCAGTGGGGTGGGGGTGTCCAGGGGTGTAGGAGGGTTGTCTGGTGGTGGGGTCCTGGGTGTCCATGAGAGTGGGGTGGGGGGGGGGGTAGTCAATGGGGGTGGGAGCGTTTCCAGGAGGGTGGAAGGGATGTCCAGTGGAGTGGGAGGCCATCTAGGGGGTGTCCAGAGGTGTGGGGGTGTCCTATGGGGTGAGGGGGGTTTCCAGGGGTGTGGGAGGGCTGTCCAGGGGGGGGGGGGGTAGTCTAGGGGTGGGAGAGGAGGTGCCGCCATCCCTCGGGGGGATGAACACCACTGGAAGGTACTCATCACTCCCACATGTGATACATTTTGAGAGATCAAGCTTCACATGTGGGAGTGATGAGTACCTTCTAGCGGTGTGCCGCCGGAGGGGGTGTCCAGGAGGGTGTCCAGATGGGTGGGAGGGGTGTCCAGGGGGTGTCCAGAAGGGTGGGGGGTTGTCCCAAGGGTGGGGGGAAGTCCAGGGGTGTGTGTGTGGGGGGGGGGGGGGGGGTTCAAGGAGGGATGGGTGTTGTAAAGGGGTGTGGGGGGCTTTCGGGGGGTGGGGGAGATGTCCAGGGGTGTGGGGGGTGCCCAGGAGGGTGGAGGCAGTCCTGGGGTGGGGGTAGTCTAGGGGTGTGGCGGTGTCCAGAAGGGTGGGGGTTGTCCAAGGGTGTGGGGGGCTATACAGAGGGTGGTGGGGAAGTCCAGGGGGGTTTCCAGGAGGGTGGGGGTTGTCTAGGGGTGTTGGGGGCTGTCTAGGGGGTAGGGGAAGTCCAGGAGTGCGGGGGTGTCAAGGGGTGTGGTGGGGGATTTCCAGTGGGGTGAGGGGGTTCTAGTCTGTTTTTGGTAACATTTTGGTCTGTTTTAGGGTTGTGGGAGGGCTGTCCAGGGGTCTGGGAGTGCTGTCCAGGGGGGTGGGGGTATACAAAAGGGTGGGGGATGTCCAAGGGTGGTGGTGATGCCCAGGGGTGTGGGGGGGGGGGGTGTCAAGGGGTGTGGTGAGGGCAGTCCAGTGGGGTGAGCGGGGTTCTGTTCTATTTTTGGTAACTTTTTGGTCTATTTCAGGGGTGTGGGAGGGCTGTCCAGGGGTGTGGGAGTGCTGTCCAAGGGTGGGGGGTATACACGAGGGTGGGCTGGTTGTCCAGGGGTGTGGGGGCTGTCTAGGGGTGTTGGGGATGTAAAGAGGTGTGGGGGGCTGTTTAGGGTGTCGAGGGGTAGTCCAGGGTAGTGGGGGGTGTCCAGGGGTGTGGTGGGGGCTATCCAGTGGGGTGAGGGGGGATTTCCAGGGGTGGTGGGGCAGTCCACGAGGGCTGGGGGCGGGGTTTCCAGGGGTGCTGGGGGCTGTCTGGGGGGGGGAGTCCAGGGGTGTGGGGTATCCATAGGTGTGGGGGGCTGTCTAGGGGGTGGTGGGGAAGTCTAGGGGTGGGGGTGGGGGTGTCCAGGAGGGTGGGGGGTTTTCCAAGGGTGTTGGGGGCTGTCCAGGGGGAGGGGGCAGTCCAGGGGTGTGGGGGTGTCCAGGGGTGTGGTGGGGGATGTCCAGTGGGGTTAGGGGGTTCTGGTCTGTTTTTGGTAAATTTTTGGTCTGTTTCAGGGGTGTGGGAGGGCTGTCCAGGGGTGTGGGAGTGCTGTCCAGGGGGTGGGGGGTATACAGGATGGTTTGGGATTTCCAGGGGTGGTGGTGATTTCTTGGGGTGTGGGGGTGTCTATGGGTGTGGTGGGGGCATTCCAATGGGGTGAGGAGGTTCTTGTCTGTTTTTGGTAACTTTTTGGTCTGTTTTTAGGGGTATGGGAGGGCTGTCCAGGGGTGTGGGAGTGCTGTCTAGGGTGTGGGGGTATACATGAGGGTGGGGGGGGGGGGGGGGTGTTCTCCAAGGGTGTGGGGGATTTCCTGGGGTGGTGGGGATTTCCAGGGGTGTTTAGAGATGTCCAGGGGGTCGGGGGGTAGTCAAGTGGTGTGGGGGCTGTCTAGGGGTGTGGTGGGGCCATCCAGTGGGGTGAGGGGGGCTGTCCAGGGGGTGGTGAGGGATTTCCAGTGGGGCAAGTTTAAAATGTTATCAATGTAAATTCCTTATTTTTCATTGGTTCTTGTTTTGGTATACTTCTGTTTTTCTGGTACGAATTCTTGGTTTGGTTTCTTGTTGTTTTTGGGGAGAGAAGAGGACTGCTTTCTATTTTAAAAAAATTGGTTGTCCACATCGGTTATTTTATAACCGCTGTGATAGAGGAATGTGGAAGGGTTTATCACATCCTTTATTTGAATAACAGACATGATAAACACATGTGGAATGGTTTTTCATGTCAGTTATTTAATAATGGATGTGATAAAGGCCTGAGAAATGGTTTATCACGTCAGTTATTATATAACCGACCTGATAAACCATTTTCCAGTGGTTTATCAGGTCGGTTATTTAATAATCGACATGATAAACACCCACACACTGGTTTATCACGTCAGTTATTAAATAACTGATGTGATAAACCCTCCCCCTGGTTTTTCATGTCGGTTATTTAATAACCGATGTGATAAAGGACTGGGAAGGGTTTATAATGTCAGTTATTTGAAAAAGTGATGTGATAACACCTGGGAAATGCTTTATCATGTCTGTTATTTAATAACCGACGTGATAAAAACTCTACCACTAGTTTTTCACGTCTGTTATTAAATAACCGACCTGATAAACACCGAGATGTTATGTTTTTTACATAGGTTTTTAAATAACCGACATAAAAACAATATTTATAACATCGTTCGTATTAACATTGGCTAAAAACTGATGTATTAACATTGGCTAAAAACTGATGTAAAAAAATGAAAAATAACCGACTTAATTTTTTTTTGCACTAGTGAGACTTACTCACTGAAAAAAAGGTTAAAATTCAAACCAACTCCATCAATACATATAAAGAAGCCTCCATGGAATTTTTACAAGCGGAAACCACACACATATTTCAAATAACCATGTGAAATCCATTAAATAAACCAATTTTACAAGCCATTTTGAGGTCAACACCTCACTTCAAGAGAAATATCCCATTTAAAAAATTGTTTATCAATCCATGAAAACTAAATCAAGATCAAAATCCAACAATTTCATTTAAAAACAATTTTAAAATACATGAAGGCATTCCAATAAGTCATAAAAAATTAATCATTTCAATTAAATCATTAAACCTAAATAATCAATTATTCCAATCTTAAAAAACCATGAAATGCTTCTCAATCACCATGGATACATAACATATATTTATACATTCATAAAAAGTTATTTTTATAAAGAACAAAAACATTCATAATTAAAAAATGAAAACATTTTATAATAAAACCTACCTCAATGAGATGAAGATAATTCCAAAAAACCCTTGAACTCATTTCCTTAGATGATAAACACTTCACACATACATTCATATACCCAACTATATATATACATACTTTGATCTAATGTACATATCCCCCTCTCCTTGAGGAAACATTTTCAATGTGGGTTTATATATATATACATACATACCTATGTATATGTGTGAAATCTATCTTCAAGGAGACACAAGACATATAAACAACCAATAAAATACTAAAAATAACCAAAATACCCCATTTAAAATTGGTCCAAAATAACAAGGTAGAAGAGAACATACCTAAAATGGCATTAGGAAAACCTAAATGGATTGAAATGCCTCACCTTAGGTAGCATATGTAGAAAGAAACATGAAGATGACCTAAGAGACCCATAATATTCCTAGTTGTAGAATAAATATGAAAAATAAGGCAAACCCTTGAACTAGGGTTTGACTGAAAAAATTGTGGTGATGTGAAAGAGTAATTTTCTAGAAATATAAGGAGAAGAGAAACAGAGATCATACCACAAAGAATATATGACGAAATCCCAATATATACAATGGAATCACCATGTAGAGGGGAGGTTTGAAGTATTGGGTAGAACACACATAGAGGAAGAGGGGAGGGAGGGGAGGGGTTGGTCACGTGACACCAAATAGGAAGGAAAAAAAATAAAAAGTGAGAGAAGATAAAAAAATATTTATTTCTCTAGAGGTGGCACACAATTTAGGTGCACAGTTTACCAAACCTTGAATTAACTATGATATCTCCACTAGACAAGCATGGGGAACCCATGCAATTACCCCAAGGAGGATACATGGTTTCAAAAAACCATGCACCACATCTATGACACAGCCAAGACCCAACATGACCTATAAGATGATCTTCATATTCTAATAATCCCAGAAAAAGTTGGGAAAATGGCTCTATCAAAATGATATATTCAACCAAATTATTTCCACATAGTTTAAAAAACCATCCATAAATCATGATCCAAACCATATACACACTTGGGTAACCTAATGAGAACATCATGGTTAATACTGACCATTATCCTACCAAAAGCCTAAAAAACATGAATTGTTGACCCAACATGAACCAAAACTTGAAAAAACAGAATGAAATGTAATATAAGTCCAAAATAAAAACACATTGACAATGGGGGAGTTTAAAAAACCTTCCTTTAGTTAATTTATATTGAAAATAATTACAAATAAAGTATTCAAATAATCCCTAAAATAAATCATAAGGCAAAGACTTAATAACAACTCTAATGTCAATTCTAGTAATGTCAATCTTGGTCCCCTAGGTCCCTATAGAAACCAAATAATATGTTTTTATACATAGAATTATCATAACATGTATAATCAATTGGATCACACCTAAATTTTATAATTCACATGTATAATGAGAATACCAATGAACCCATGAAAAAATATTATAACCAACATGAACCTAAACAAGTCAATTAACCAATCCCATCCACACCATGAAACACAAAACACATTACACAAAAAATTTATTAAAACAAATAAACACATTTCTATAAATGGTACCCCACAATTCATTACCACTGATTTTCCACTCTCACACCCCACATTGTACATCTTGTATCTCTTATTCATTTTATAATAATCATTCCTAGTGCCATATAGAAAACCACATCACATTCACCCCGTACAACATGTCGTCTCATCCACATCCCCCAATAACCACATCCATATAATTAGATTAGAAGGGTATCATGAACATGAATGTAATTAACCTAATTCCCTCATCATACCATGCATGTACCCCACCATTAACCACTATATAATATCATCAATCACCACCTCTAGTACACTTTTAACTCTTGGACATCATAGATTTTATGAATTAAAATCACCTTAAATAAAGAGTATAGAAGAGGGGGTAACCATTCATATAATGACCATGGAAATTAATACATGGATATTTTATTTTTTTTGATAAATATTCATTATATTACATAAAAACATGCTGTATGACCATAAAATACTAGTTTCTTTGGAAACAAGGAACATATTCATCTAATTTGATAAAAGATCTATAACATCTCCCATAAAGATCTTCCCCTTTATTACTCAAACATAAAACCAATATATATAACATGGGAAAAGGAGAAATAAGAAGGGGTGAGATCAGATGCTCTGTAAAGGTAAGCATGGAATATAAGTAAGCATAACATGAGAACTCATGTAAAGATCTGTCCCTTTAGTACTCCAACATAAAACCATTGTTTATGATGACCTCACATGTACCCTTTAAGCTCATAGAACATTTATCATTACCCAATGAATTGGAGAGAAATATAGGTCTTACCTTCCACTTAATGAATACTATTCATATGTGTTTTATAAGACCATAAATCATTTATCACAACAGAACTCATGCAAAGAAATGAGTTTCATAAACACTTCTTCATGTCATAACTCATGAAAAAGAAATAAATTTAATAAATATTATCCCATCATAAATATAATCCATTTAGAGAAAGAATAATAATTGTATCCCAGGTTCATGACCTAATTAATGAATAAGAAACACAAAAAAGAAGTTATCTTAGATGAAAAAATATTTTTCAAATATCACAAGAAATGATATTTGAGGAAAATATCCCCTCCTATATGAAATAATTTTTCAAGAGACCTACAATTATAATAGAAACCATTTTAGTTTAAAAGAACCTTGTAATATTATAAGGTTATATTCAAAGAATTAATTTTTCATAATAGTGGGAAAATCCGCTCATGTTGTATAATTTTAATGTAAATATTCCTTCCCTATTTTTTCTGAAATGTCACAATGTAAATTGTTTAGATAACGAAAAAAGATTCTTTAAAGCCATTATTTTAAAATTAAAACATGGGTAAAAAAATTAAAATATTTATATTATATTATTAAAAACCATTTTATAAATAGTTTTTGAAAACAAGTATATGGAAGATAAATATTCTCTAATGGATACTTAAACATAAAAAATCTAGAATAATAATGAAATTTTGAAATAAACTCATTCCACTTTATAATCAGTCAAATCATATGAAAAATGAAAGAAATAAAATTATATGTATATTGAAATATGATAATATTATGGATAAGACTCATAAAAAACAATCATGGGTTGTAGATACACCACACAAAGGAAATAGGCAGTGTATAAGGAATGTGTCCCACATAAATACAATTAAGACAAAACTCCTTACCTTAGGTCATGATTTCCTTCATACATGTTAAAAATTAATGTATAATAAATATATGTTTATTACACATCTACCAAATAACTATATTCATATATATATATATATATATAATACCATATATGATTTAATTATGGCATTATAATACTTTTTTATTAACAATTCCATGTTAATTTTATGTTTGGGTTAATAACCACTTTGTTTTTTAACATGTTTAACCTGTTATATTTTGTCCTCTTACATAGATCATTATTTAAACTTCTAAATTACTATAAAAACTATATAAATATCATATATATTTATTATATACATATTTATGGTGTTTAGAAAAATTTGAAAATAAAATACAATGTTTATAGAGATGGTTAGTCGTACATATGCATGAACACTGTTTTTATTTTATTATTAGTATAAAAGAAAGTAAAATATATAATATATTATCATTATGTAATAATTTTATCTCACATATATATAATATTTTTTTTATAACCATACTTAATATATTATATTTAAATAGTGAATGAATCACATCAATTTGTGAGGAAGTAGTTTGCTGTACACCCGAATGACGTTATCATATTCCCACAAAATGGAAAGCGTGACAGTATGTGTGATACTAAAATTATAAAATAATAATATCATAAAAATAATATATATCATATATAAACTATATATCCATAATCATTCCCAACCATCAAAGGTGGTAATGGATGAAGGAACGACATCAGTTCGTGAGGGGGTAGTCTGCAATACACACGTACGACGATTACGTATCCCAATTGATGGAAGTGTGTGAAGTGGTAGGTAATAAACATAACATAAATAAAAATAAGTATATTTAAAATACTTAGGGTATTATATAAAAATGTAATAAAAATAATTTAAGGGGTTTAAAGAAAAAATAAATCAAAAATGTTCGCTGATGAATGTTACCTCTTCTTCGGATATCCCCTTTTGGTTTTCACTAAAGGACTTCTTGGTTGAATTTATACCAAATTTAAGTATTCTAGGATGAAGGTATATAATTTTTGGGAATATATAGATATTTTTTTTGTTGAAAACATTTTTTTTAAGTTTTAATAAATGAGAAGAAGAGGATCCCTTTTATATGAGAGGGGAGATTGACTTTTGGAATTTCCGAAAAGATTAATTTATAATAAATTATATATTAATCAAAATACCCCCAAAAGGACATTTATTAGAATATAAGATATTATAAGGTTGTAATACCATCAACCAATATATTTTATATAAGTTTTGGAGTTATTTTAATCCTTATCATTTTGATTAACCTATAGTAAGCACATTTTAATATTAACTATGGTAAAACAAATTCAATACTAAGAGGAAGTAATTTTTCATTATAAAGTATAAATTGAACATAAATGAACTATTTATGATATATATGACTGTATATCATCCCAATTATCCTTATTTAATATTTTTATGATTTATAATTAATTTAATGAAATATTATTTTAAGATCATATCATAAGTGTCAATTTTGACACTATTCATTACATTGACTTTAAGAAACTGAAGAATGTATGATATATTAAAAAACTTTAATACACAAAAAATATATCATTAAAATATAAAAAATTATTTTATCACCTTAATTAAGTCAAATTTAATTTCTTTTAACATTTCTGATAGCATTTAAGTGATTGTTTCATTAATTGAATAATTATTTTATAATCATTGTTTAATTTTTTAGGATAAATATATATTCAATAAAATTTAAAAATAAATTTCTATTATGTATATAAAACATTTATCATTAGAAATAATAAATATATTTTATAATTTAGTCATTTTATCCTATTTTTAAAAATATTATACATATTAAAAGTAAGAGTGTGACATTTTTCCACTCTCTTTCATTTTAAACATATATAACTAATTTCGAAGGAAAATTATTCATTAAATAATTAAATACAGGACATTTGGTCTTATGTTTTAAATTATATTAATCCAATAAAATTTTGGAAAATATTAGTGCAATTATATAATATTTATAATTTTTTTACCATTAATTTCTCGATTTACCCTTAACCGTGGTAATAAAATTACTAAGTTTACTCTCCATACTGTCTACATTTAAAATAAAAAATATCAAGTAAATTTGTACCTTATAATTAAAAATATTAAATACGTTTTTAAAAATTCATTACAGATAATTAGAAAAAATTAATTTAAAATTAATCCCGTTGATGGGGTGAGAATGTTGTTTTTAAGTGAAAATGTTCAAAAGTTGACTAAGATTTTTTATATTAATTCAATATAAATTTTTTTAAAAAGAAGTAAATTTTATTAAATTATAGAAAATTTATATAATTATAGTTTAAAACTAAAATGAATATAATTTAACACTATAAATCATTTAGAAGAAAAATGTTGTTTTTAAATAAAATTCAGTATTTTTCACTATTCATCAAAACATGAAACTTTTTTAAAAAATATAATTAATGAAACCATAATAAATTTAGATATTTTTATTTCAAATAATAATTTTATTTTATAAAATATAATTTTTAAATATATCAATCAATATATTTCAAATAAGTGCTCCATCAAAAGACAACAAAATAAATTTTTAGTAAAAAACAATTTTTAAGCATAAAACTATTTTTATTTTTATATCTAGTCAAGAAGACACATAGGCCGTATATAAAAAAATAGGTCAAATATTATATATATAGTTTTAATTATTATAATCCAATAATATTGAATTTTTTAATTTTTGTTATAAAACTCACTTGTGTGAATTTAAAAAGTTTTTCTAAAAATGTTATCCTTTTAAATTTAAAAGGGTTTCCCATGTGTAAAACATACTTTAATAATTCAGTTAATAATTCTAATACCCTCCTTTGTAATAGCTTGTGTATAATTTCCTTGTTTAAATAATTACAAAAATAAGATGTTGTTTCATAGAAACTTAGTGTTGTGTGTAACTGAAGCTAATATGATATAGCGTGCAACAAAATACATCAAAGAAATAAAATATTTTTTCTAAAATTTATTTCATAAAAAACTAGGGTTGTTACATTCGACCACCCTTAAAATTAATTTTCTCTCCAAATCCATCAGGGTTTTCAATGTTTTAATATATTAAAGATACATTCATATTAACCCACTATATAAAAATGAATACTAAAAATTACTTTGAAATAAGAGAATGTTGGGAACATAGTGGTTACCTATTTTAACTCATAACTAGGTTTAAAAATATTTGAACATATGTGGTAAGTGAAAACATGAACATAACAGAGAAAATTAACTATCAAGTTTTAATGGGGAGTGGTATATATTAATGCTATTAGATGGATAAAGACGACAAAACAGTGGACCAAATAGGTCTTAAAAAGTTCATTGATATCATCATAAATGATGACAATAGATAAAATTTATTTCTTAATAAATTTATAGGAAATGCTTACCTTATTACATCTCTAAAGTACAATATCACTCATTGGTTGTTCCTTGATTAGTCTTTGCTTCATTTTTTACTCTAAGAAATGAAGTTGAAATTATAATACCTATAGTTTTAATGGTCCATAAGATCCATCATTGGATGACTTGTAATTCATTCTCTTTCTAATTATCATCATAAAAAATGGTTATCACAATTTATCTAATACACATAAATCATCATACGGTTAAGTATAACATTAAACTCAAAAAACCTCATTCTAATGTCAATATAAACCTTTTCATAAATGGTTAACCTTATAACCATTTCTTCATTCAAAATTTATAACAAATGTTTAGTAAATTTAACAAAATCAAATTTAAATTACTTCCCAAATATCATAAAGTAGATCTTGATTTACACTTACCAAACATGTTAATACATTCATCGGGTATTCAATAAAACCATATTGAATACCCATATTCCTATTAATTCCGTATATAAGATATTTTCTTATAAAAAACATTTTCATGCGAATATTGGGTTCATCATTTTACTAATAGAATATGTGGTTTTATTATTTCAGAGTCCAAGTAGATAATCTCTTGAAATTTCTCTAATGAATAAACAATAATATTTTGATAGGGTTTGTAATTACAAATTCAAACATGAAAGTACCAACTAAGGAAAGAATGATAACTATTCCCTAATTATCATGGTTAACTTAATATATTATGATAGAATAAGCTTTCCCATTATCCCTTTTCCTCTTAGGTTTTTGTTGTTTATCATCTATAACAGTACTTGGATTAGGTCGACTGTTAGCATAATGACCAAACTCATTAAAATTTAAACACTGAATTGAAGGAGGTATATTTTTGGGATATTTATAATTATTAAAATCATTAGATACCTTTACCCCATCACTTTGGAATTTATCCACTAAATTAACTTCATTCCCAAAATTCTAGCATTCTCTTCCCCCTTTCAGGAATTCACATATGTGATTCTTCCCATATTTATGGCATATTGATACCTGGAATATCATTGCACTAATTAAGTTTTCATGAGACTTGATCTTACTTTTCTTATCAAAACTGAAGGACTGGTGAGAATATCCAATTTTTATTTCCACCTTCAATTCACATCAAAACAAATTCCACATAGATACTAAATAATCTTATATTCATGGACTTTTGGAGACTTGGTTTCACGACACTAATGGAAATATCAAATTTTTTTCAGGTGTGATGATTAACCCAGAAGAGTTACATTATAGTTTTGTAAAAATTTGTTTATAGGTACTAATAAATTCCTTATCATTTTGATTAATATTAAGGGATTTCTTCTCAATATTTGATCATATAATATGAGGGAAGTAATTTCTAAAAAAATCCCCTCAAAATATTCCCATTCCATAGATTAAATTTATTCTTGTTTCATAATGTTCTTAATAAGAGTACACCATTTATTGGATTCAACTTCCAAATGATAAACAGAAAAAATAAAAAAAAAACAGAAAAATGAAGGATGAAAAATGTTTTTTCAGTGCTACTAATCCATTATTTAGAAAAAAGTGTATACGAAGACCTATTAAAAAATGTTATAGGTTTCTTCATGATTGACTCAACAAAAAGTTGTTCCCTTCTCTATTAATTTTAATATCCAGCAAGATTTATAGTTTGTGTGTGTATAGAAATAAGATTTTACAATCCGAATATCATAAATATTGGTTTATCTGAAAGCAAATCATTTAATTTCCCATTTCATACATCATTAACATGATTCCTTTATGTTCTAGTCATTAAAAAAACAATGGAGCAACAACTATTATATTTGGAAAACCTCATAATCAAGTTAAATTATCATCAATATGTAACATCTTAAGTTTAATTTGATCTTTTTCATTATTATTAAAAAAATTATAGGATTGTAAATTACACTTATACTTATCGGTACGTATCTTACTAATGTTTTCTCATCCAAGTTTCAAATGTTTAATAAAACATTTATCTGATACCAACTATAAGTACCCATGATTTTTATACAAGGACATTACATCTTTTTTAGATGAATATTCATTACGTTAAAAAAATTCTTGAGGACCATAATAGATTAGTTCCTTTGGAAACTGAGAACACATTATTCTAATCTGGTGAAATATCATCACAATATACCATAAATATCTTCACCTATAATAATCATACTCAAAACCTTCCTTAAATCCCGGTGAAAAGAAACATAAGAACGGGTGAGCTAAGATACTCAGTAAGGGTAAACATGGAGGATACACAAGCATAACATGAGCATAAGGGTATGAAAAGAGGATAATAACATTTGACAAGAATAACCAATATATCAAATATAATTATCTTGAATAATGAAATTAAATATTTCCAGTTCATTACAAAGGAATCATAAGATAATAAAATCACATGATCCATGAGTGTATAACTTAGGAATAAGATAAAGAATTTGTGAAATTCACATAATATTCTAATATATTATATTAGTTTTAC
Organism: Viscum album; assembly: GCA_963277665.1. Lineage (NCBI taxonomy): Eukaryota > Viridiplantae > Streptophyta > Magnoliopsida > Santalales > Viscaceae > Viscum > Viscum album. Next base: position 446,867,083 of record OY728131.1, read on the forward strand.
CTATGAAGAAATTCATATTATGTTAGTATTGGGATTCTCAACCATGTACCTACTTTGGGCTTATGATTAAATCTTGTGTATCTCTTAGTTTTGAGCTTAGGATGACCTATCGTGTACCCTATTGTTGTGGGATTAGGAAGACCTACCATGTACGCTTTGAGTTCATAGAACATTTATCATTTCCCAATGAATTAAAAAGAGATATAGGTCTCACAATTAACTTAATGATAACTATACATATGTGTTTCCTATGACCTTAAATAATTCATCACATCAGAACCCATGTAAATAAATTTGTTTCATAAAAACTTCATCATAACGTAACTCAGGAAAAATAAAAAGGTTTAATAAATATAATGACATCAGAAAAGAAATTAGTTAGGAAAATAATTATAATAATATCCATGGGTCATATTACAATTAAATCATATGTAACCCCAACATAATTCATCATTGATGAAATAATTACTTTTGAAAGATCACTTGTAATAATTATTGAGGAGAATATCTATTCCTTTATAAAATAATTTTTTAAAGATCCATATAATTAGAAAGGAAAAAATATCTTTGAAAATATCCTTATAATATTATAAGGGAATATTCAAATAATAATGGAATCTTAATGGTGGGAAAATACACTCATCTTTTATAATTCTAAAAAAGATTCCTTGTGTAATTTGGTTATAATGTAACAAAGTACCTTGTTTAGAAAACAAAAAAAATATTATTTTCCTTTTTTTATAAAAAATTAAAATAAGGGAAAATGAATTTAAATATTTATTGGATTTTAGTAAAATCCATTTTGAAAACATTTTTTAGAGACATGTACATTGATGTTAAATATTCCCCAATCGAGACTTAAACATAAACAATCTCGAATAATAATGAGGTTGTGAAATAAACATGTACCACATTATAATTAGTTGAGTTGTATTACACATGAAAGAAATAAAATTATATGGATATTTAAATTTCATAATATTCAGGATATGAATCATAAAATACATTTATGGGAAGTACATACACCACACAAAAGAAACGAGTTGTGTATAATGCATGTGTCCTATAAAAAAGTGATACAAAAATACCTTACCTTAAGGCTTGAATTTCCTCATCCACATTGATACCTACTTTATAATAAATATAAGTTTATTATAAATATATCACATAACCATATTAATATATATAATACCATATATTATTAAGTGATGACTTTACAATGCCTGTTTATTAATAATTTCATATTAATGTTGTACTTTGGGTAATAACCGCTTTGATTTTTGTACATGTTTGACTTGTTCTTTTGGGTACTCTTACATAGATAATTATTTAATAATATATATAACTATAAACATGATATAAATATAATATATATTCATTATATAGATATTTATCGTTTTAAAAAAAGTAGAAAATAAAATAAACCATTCATGGAGACATTAAGAAATACATACACATGAATGATGTTTTCATTTTATTTTTAGATTAACAGAAAGAAAATTATATGATATATAATCATTATATAATAATTAATATTTCATATATATCACATATTTTAATAAAATAAATCCTTAATACATTCCATGTAAAGAATGAATGAATCACATCACTTCACAGGGAAATAGTTCTCCGTATACACGGACATCATTATCGTATTCCCACAAATTTGAAAGCATGAAGGTATGTGTGATATAAATATTACAAAAAAAATAAAATTTTAAAAATAAAAATAAAAATATATAAACTATAAATTCATTATCATTACCAAACTTAAATGGTGGTAATGGAATAATGAACGACATTGGTTCGTGAGGTGGTAGTTTGATGTACACACGAGCAGTGACTGTGTATACCATTTGATTCAAGTGTGTGAAGCTTTAAGTCAGACACTTAAAATAACAATATATAAGTATATTTAGGATACATAGCTTATTATATAATCCTGAAATAAAAAATTAAGGATTTAAAGGAAGAAATAAAATAGAAGCATTTGTTGATGAACATTACCTATTATTTAGATATCTCAATTTGGATTCCACTGAAGGACCTCATTGGTTGGATTTCTTCCAAATGTGAGGATTATTTGATGAAGGTATGTATGTTGGTAGGATATTTTTATATGGTTTGGCCAAACAAAATCTATTTCTATGAGTAAATAAAAGATAAGAATATTTTTCGTTTTATAATAGAGGGGAGTATGACTTATGGAATTTCTCAAAAGATTTATTTATAGTAAATTGAATATTAATACAAATACCTAAAAAAGTAAAATGTTTCAAATATAAGATATTATATGGTTTTAATATCATCAAAAAATATATTTTAGAATTGGTTTTGTTTTTTTAAACCTTATCAGTTTGATTAACCCTTAGTTAACCCATTTTAATTTAAACTATGGTAACAAATTTTTTAATATTAAGTGGACACAATTTTTACTTATAAAGTGTCAATTGGGCAAAAAATGGACAGTTTTTGATATTTTAGAATATATATCATCCTAGTTTTTCTTAATGAATATTTTTTATTGTTTTTAAATAATATAATAAAAGAATATGTTCATAGAAAATCATGAGTAAAAATTTGGATAATATTAATTACTTTGACTTTAAGAACTCAACAAAACAAGATATATTCAAACCAAATATTTTAATACAGCCATAATATTCCATAATAATAAATAAATTTAATTTATCACCAAAATTTAGTCAAATTATATTTCTTTTAAAATTTCTAATATCATTTAATTGATTATTCCATTAATTTAATAATTAGTGTAACCTTATTTTGTAATTATTTTAGATAATTATTTCTTCACTGAAATTTAAAAATAAATTTCTATGATATAGAAAAAACATTAATATTAATAATATATATATATATATATGCATCCAAACATATATTATATTTAATTACATATAAAAAATATTAAACTTATTAAATGTTAGACTGTAACATTTTTTCACTCTCTTCTATTTTAACAATATCAAAGTCATTTTCATGGATAAGTGTTCATTAAACAATAAAATTCTAAACCATAGGTGTTAAATGTAGAATTAACTTCACGTAATAATTTTTTTTCAAATTTATGGGTAATTTTATAGTATTTATAATATTATTTTATACTTAATTACACAATTTACCCTTAATTGTGGTAACAAAATAACGAAGTTTACAATTTATATTGTTCGAAAATAAAAGAGAACATTTTAATAAAAAAATTTCTCTTAATTTCAAATATTAAATATATTTTTCAAAATTAATAAATTAAAATTAGCAAAAATCGTTTTAATATTTAACTCATAGAGGGACCATAAAGTGAGTTTTTAATGTAAAAATGTTCAAAACATGACAACATTTTTATATTAAACTAAATATTAAATTTATTCAAAAAACCTAAACATGATTAAATGATATAAAATTTTTATAAATATAAATTAAATCAAATAAAAAATATAATTTAACACTATAAATTATTTAGATGAAATTATGTTTTCAAATAAAATTCAATAATTTTCACCATTCATCAAAAAATGAAACTTATTAGAAAAAATACTAAAATAATCAACCAAAGAAAATTTTGATATTATTTTTTCAGATAAAAAAGTTTAATTTATCAAAAATAATTAATAAAAGTTTCAAAAAATATATTTAAAACATGTGCACAATCAAAAGGTGATAAAACATCTTTTTAGAAAAATAATGTTTTTAAGCATAAAACATGATATAATTTTATATCATGTCAAGAAAAAAATAGGTTTAATTTAAAAACACAGATAGGATATTTATTATATATATTACATTAATATAATACAAAAGAGTTATTTGTTTATTTTACTAGAATAAATCACACTTTTGAGAATTTAAATTGTTATTTTAGAAAAAAATTCCTTTTAATTTAAAAAAGGATTTACATGTATAGATCCTACTTTCATAATTTAGTTAGTGATGTTCATACCCAACATCATAAGATATAGTTTATAATTTTATTTTTTAAATAATTAATATATTATAATGTTGATTTGTAGAAAATCAGTGTTGTGTGTAACATAAGATAAGTCGGTGTTGTGTGTATCACTTGACATCAAAGAAAAAAATTTCTTTTTTCTAAAAAAATATAAGGGTGTTAAAATATATACATCACCACGATCATGTATTTTTAGTAAAAACACATGGATTCCAAGACATTTGGGTGTCAGTGTAAACACCTGACTCTAGTGGAGTGTATATAAAAATCACATAAAATTTTATGATAGATAAGAAAACTCAGAATCCCTACTTAGGGTTCACAAAAAGTGAACCAATATATCTCTCTACATCACAATAAGGCATCAAAAACTCTATGACTATTATTTTCACTTCTAAAAGGCAATATACTACCCAAAAAATCTATACACACAAGTCACATCCCATCTTTCCTTTCAAAATAACACATTACTAGATTTCCTAAATTACTAACCATATTTATTAAAAATACTATTTAGGTCATATTTATATTCATAACATTAATTATACATTCCATATATTACTTCATTTACTACTCATTAACTTCCACCCACTTTTAATTCCCATGCCATCATTTCAAGTTCATTCTATATCAACTGCATTACTACACAACACAACACATAAAAACCCATCTATCACATGCCCAAGAGAGAAACATTACCACCACCACACATCACAACCACAACATACCATAAAAACCAAAATCCATAACCATCTCACATCATAATTTTTGTTTTTAACAATGTGCATCAACCACAATTCATTATTTTCAATGTTATTCCCACACAATTATATGATTCCTTGGGCATTGAATTAATTTGTTCGATATATGTTCTTTGAATTTTACTTATAGGGTAAGTTTAATAAAATAATCAAAATAAAACACGAATCTCAACACAATTAAAAAAGAAAAATTAGAAAGTAAAAAAACAATTTTAAAAAATTACAAGATCAAGTAAAACACATCCAATTTCTCCCCTTCACTTTAATTTCAATTTATCTGAAAAATTATCTTCACTAAACCTATAACTACCATATACCAAAAGGAATAAAATAGAATTATATTCATACATTTGTATCTAAATATGAAGGAGTGAATCACCCATACCTCAAATAATCTTTATGAGATGCTGTGCATAGATGAAACAAGAGGGTGACGACCTCCAAGAACCACTATGTAAGGAATCAACAAGATCAAATTGAACACATCATCCACATAATTATACAACCACCACATCTCTAAAAACATATATTACCATAATAAAAACATCATATGGAATAATAAACAAGGGAAAACAGATAAGTACTTGGCAGGTAATCACATTGGAATCTCTAGTGCTTGATCTTGAAATTCCATGAATCAAAGCCCACGAAGTATAGGGAGAAAGTTTTATTAACATTTCACTAAACTATCATAATATTTGTGAGAAAAAACTAAATGAATACAGGGTTTTAAGGGGCTTGAGAATTTATAGGAAAAATAATAATTAGAGACCACAATACAATACCCTTAAGTACGATACAAAAGCGTTGACATTGGGTAGAACTACAGAATAATGGAACAAAACAAACTATAGTGGGACAAATAAATGTTTTTTCTAAGAAACATGATTATTTACAGACATTAGATCCTATAAAATAATTGAAGGACCACAATATAATGGGAAACCAACACACTATAAAATTTAAATCCTTGAAGAGGGACATTCGACAAATTTACTCTATAGTGTAGCTACCTCAAATTTGAAATAACTATAAGAATTCATCCTCCTAGAATATGCACTATAGCCTAGTAACCATGATGATAGTATATAGAAAATGATAGAACTATCAAAATTACACATCTAAAAAATTATGCTGCCCTTGATCCCTCAACACCACACACACCCATTATGGCATACCATAATCCTTTATGCTATAAAATACTATCCCGACTTTAATTTCATCTAAAATTCCACCACCACTTGAATTCATGTAATGTAATGGGTTGGGAAGTCCATTCCATTACACTAAACCTCAAATAATGTATCTAATACTACCTCAATCAATTATAAAGGGATATATATTCCTTTGAGATTATGATCAATTTTAATTTATACAACTTTATGTTATCTTATACAAACATATTAAACTCTAAGGTTATCTAAACCCTCCTTTATACGTAATTTTTCACCCTCGACCATCACTCCTAGATGACGTGTGAATAAATAATTCCTTTACATACAAGATTAGAAATGAACTCGGGTGACCTAATGTAAAGCATGAATAATTACAATATCACAAATAAATGTTGAGTCACATACATTTAATAGACCATTTTTTAGAGTTTTAAAGAGTCAAGAAAAAATTTTAAATAAAAAATCCCATGTTTTTCTCATCAAATGTACATTTTTCTACCATTAGTAACATATTATTCTAAATTATGTGTTCAAAATATTCCCAAAATTATCTACACAGTCTATTTAGTTAGATATATCTTTTGTAATAGTTTCAATCATAACCTGGGGAAATAAACACATAAGATGATGGAGATCAAATGCAATGTAAGGGTTAATGTAAGCGATGGTAATCGAAGAACAAACCTGAACATAATGTGAGCATAAATAGTATGGGATGAATATATAACCAAGAAACAACATAAATAAATTGTAATTAATAATATATACATAGATAATAATGTAAATGAAATAATCACAAGGATAATAATGAGAGGTTCTTAAGAGATGAAATGCACAATTCTAGTTAGATAATTCCATTCCCTAAGTTAAAATATTTAGATATTATACATCATGATATTACTGTCATACATTCATGTTTTTATAATAATCCATTCTAAGAAGGCATACACTAAAATTCCTAAAGGAGTTTGTCTTCTGAGACCTATCGATGCATTGAGGGGGAATTTTCTACCACAATGGTCACTAATTATTTTCAATGGATTCATTATATGAAGAAATGAATAAATCATACGATAAATAACCAATATTCCATCATAATCATTAAAAATCCATGCTAAAATAATATATATATATATTTAATATACCACCTAACAATAAATTCAATTGCTTTCTATTTAAGGGTCCCTTAAACTAACTCCATATAGAGAAAGGATTATGTGGTTAAGTAAATAATTTTATCAATTAATTGACATATGAAATCTTGGTTAAAACCCTTAAATAAGTGGTAGAAAATATTTAGTGTTCATAGAGGGAATTCATTGGAAGAAAAATTATTCCTATAATATTGTTTTATTTGGAAATAAAAAGGTAGTGGTGAATTTTTGTGAGTTTAATCTCCCAAAAGAAAATAGTACATGGGGATTTAAGAGTTAATCCCTAACCAATATACACACCATAAAAATGAAACATGTGGTGAATACAAATCATCTATCAATGAAGAAAAATTGAGATACAAAAACCCTTATCGTAATAGAAACATAAGAATCAAAAGAACATGAGTTGAATAACATGAAAGTTGAACTTATTAATTTTACTTAAAGTAAAAAAAGGGACCTAAATACACTATATAAATGAAAATATGGTGTGAAATGTCAAATATATCTCATGAAACTAAAAATTGAGATGAATAAATCTTACAAATTTAGAAACTTTTGAATCATAACCCATTAGAGGATTAAATTTCAAACAAAACCATAAATTTATAGAATAATGAGATAATCATGATATATAAATTTTCAATGATTAATTAAGTACACCATAAAATATAGAACATATTGTATAACATAGTCACGTATCAAGGAATTGAATTTTGGGACAGAGAACCCTTATAAGTAACATCATCATTGAGGTAATGATAATTTCATAATGAGGTTATAAGTAATAATTTAAAATACCAAGAAAAGTATGAAATACAATACCATGTATTCATTAGGTAGAATAAATAAATCTTGTAATAATAGAGCTTCAATAAAAAATATCACTCAATGGATGAAAATTGAATGAGCACAAACCCTTACGACTTTTGTAAAATTTCAATCAAAACCCCAAGAGATAAAGAACATGGAATTGAAAATTTAATATCATAAATATAATAAAATCAAGATATAATACAGTAAAGGTTCATTATACACACCCTTATAAAGAAAAAATAGTGTATAATAAGAAATATGTCTCAATAGGGTGAAAATTTGAGATAAGAAACTCTTACCTTAATTTCCTACTTCCACAATGTGACATGAATATCATGTATAAAAAAATTATAACATTAATCTGACATTTATTAAACTTATTAAAATTTATAATGTTTTATGAAGCTTATTTATAATTATTCTCTACATGTATATTAGTTAGCTGTTATCTATTTTCAATACTAGATGTGAGTAATCATGATCATTTTGAACTATTTCCACTATAACAGTGTTTTTATTCATTATTCACCAAAATGTAATCATTACCTGATAATAAAATGTATTATAATTTATTATTTATAATTATATATAGTTTTATAACTTCATTCAATGGATTTTTTGGTGATGATATATAAATATAAAATCCTCGATGAACATGTTTCAATGATTTTTAATTAACGACTGGTGGTATTGTAATTAATGATCATAATAGTAAAAAAATAATTATTTACTAATTTATATCATATATAATGAGTTATTATTTTCCCATTTTCATCCATGATATTATATTATAATATTTTTTGGGTGGGTGTTTAGACTGTCCAAAACATGAACATACCATAATTAAAGGATGATTATGAATATTAAAGAGTTTTTTGGAATAATATCATTATTATTGAAAACTAATGATATTATTTTGATAATTTTTTTTAATAATATTGGATTATTTTTTATAAATAATAAGAAAACAAGATGAAAATGAGATATGTTACTTCGTGGTGGTGATAGTCGCACAATAAAAAAAATGACAACTTCATTTTTCTGAATATAGAAGGGAAATGTGGTTAATAGGTAATAACATAGAATAATAAAATTATTTATAAAAATAATAGTGATTTTATTATATAGTAATTATAAAATTATATTAGGAATTTATGAATGAAAATAAATTATGTTTTTGAAAAGAAAGTGCTCAAGTTGAGAAATTTGGCTTTCCCTTGTAAGACTCCGTGAAAATAAAGGTCTTCAGATAATTTCTTATGGCCATAGAATCATTGAAAATCAATAGGGTTATAAATTAATGACAATGGGAATATTTTCAGGTGCAAACCAAATAATTTTAGAGGTATTTAATGTGTGATAAGAGGTCCCTTATATAAGAGGTCGTAATGCCGTTTTTTACAAATATTTCAACTTAATATAAAATAAAGCACATGTTTCACTTGACATGTAGCTCAAAAATATAAAATATTTCAATTATAGATTATATAAGGTCTATACTACTTCAAAAATTAATTTTTTAACATGTTTATAAATCCATTACTCTTATAATTTTCAATTTTATAAGGGAAACTAATTTTTACCATGGTAATTTACTTTAAATGACTGAGAATAAAATAGACATTGTTATATATTTGTTACCAAATGATTAAAAAAATGAAATAAATTTTACAATATATATATATCTATATATATATATATATATGGAAAATCAATTTTAATGTATACACATGCAATACATAAAAACCCAATTTTAGAAAAGGTGTATTTTAAGCATAAAATTTATATGTGGGATTAAATTTTCAATTTGATTTATTTCCACGATAAAAATGTGTTCATTAAAAAATAAATATAAAAATTATGAGGCTTTCATATCAATCGAGATATTATTTTTACCATATTTATTTTAAATTAAATGAAATAACAAAAAGATTCTAATATCGGAAGATATTACTTCACCTCGTAAAATCTAAAATACAGGCTTTATAAAATCAGAATTGTATTTAAATAATTTACAGTAATAATTTTTAGAGAAATATTTGGATAATTAAATGGTTTTATAAACTTCTTGTTCTTTATTATATAATTATATATTCATTAAATTTGAAATTTTGGTAAAAATTGTGTTTTCCATCATTCACCTAAAAACCTACTATTATAGAAAGTTCCAAAAAAATCTTCTTATGATAATATGTAAATTATTAATATAGAAATTAAATTTTATTTTCCCAAATTCAAATTAAAAAAATTAATTATTTAAATTTTAAATTAAAACATAATAATATAAGGAAAACTGTTTTCATATAAAAATATTTTTTTTAAATCAACTATTCATATTATTATTTTTTATCAATTAATAATAAAATTGGGGTTAATATATTATTTATATAAATAATATATTTTATTGATAATATATATTTTTTAAAATATAGAGTCAATTTTAACAAAAGTTGCAAATTAAATCTAAAATCTATCTTATGAGTTATTTAGCTACACAGATTTTATTTATCAATACATTAGCATTAATAATGACCTTTATTTTTATTTTTACATATATTTTTTTATTTGGTAAATTATATTTTACCCAATAAAATACTACTAAATTTTAACTGTTAGATATTGTTACATAGTTTTTTGATGGGTGTATCATATAGAATGAAACATATTATATATTAATGGAATATCGAATTTAATATATCAGTGTGTTAAAAAATACCAAATTTTCAAATCAAAAAGAACAATTGAAAAAATTTATATGGTCATTTAATAGTTAAAAATTAGGATTTTCTTCTTTAGATGAAAATTTCTTGAATTGGTCTTTGAATTTCCAAAATGTAAAATTACCAAAATATATTTTAAAATTCAAAAACTCACAAACAAAAATTTAAAATTTTAGTGATATAATATGAAGAATATTCCATTTAAATAAATATTTTTTTAATAATAGAAATCAAGGATATATATAATATCATGGTATAATTGATTCTTGTGAAAATATTACAAATATTTCATTGAAAATATTTTTATATTAGTGAAATTAGTAGATTATTTATCACTAATAATAGATGATATTTTAGAAGGGATTATAATAAATTAAGAAACATGAAGGTATGAATAATTAAAAACAAAAATAAAAACTTTTTAACTCATAGATTTGATTGAAAGTTTTTAACCCCCCCTGGAATGAAATATCAGTATTGGAGTGGTTATAAAAGGTTTACTTGTACCAATAGAAAAATTAACCCCATTTAGGACACTATAAATGATGAAAAAAATATATCATAGTTTTAAATAGATATATTCTACCTCTAAGAAATTATATACCCACAATACTATAAATACATAATATAGAGGCCCTGCATTTTCATTCATTAGTATTACATCATTTTTCAGATAAACAACATAATAGGGATACAAATCCATGATAAAAAGGATTATTGTCTAGGGAAAATTAGTAAAATACATAACTTTTATATAATAAAACATAAATATTATTTAATTACCTCTTCTATAACTTCTTAGTGGCACCCATTTTCTCTTTAGTATAAGTAATCACATAAAGATATACATAATTGAAATGGGTGAGCTAAAAGCCTAGTAAAAGGATGAATAAGGAACATGAATTAATATAACATGTGTGAGAATAATAATAATCATTATATCATAAGCATTGGATCATCATCAACATCATGAGTAAAAGATATGATAAATGAATTGAATGTTGAAATGTATAAAAATAAAAAATCATGTCATAGTGGTCAAATAAAACACATAGATGTGAACAAAGATATCACCATGTTCACGCATAACATATGTGCATTATCATAAAATCATCATTGTGAAAAAATATAGCATCCTCTTCCGACATAATATGCATTATCTAACATGATAAGTAACATTACCCTATGCATTTGAGGTGTATATAACTCTAGGACCACATGTCATATAATTATATTTACATAATCATGCATGCCACATTGAACATATAACAATCATAGTCAAACATTAACCCATGGAAAGGAATGTATTTCATAAAAATTACATCAATCTTGATTTCATGAATAAAATTGGGGTTCTAAAATGAAAAATCTAAAAACATATTTAGTATAATAATAATAATTATTGAGTGAAGAATAAACCACCTAAGAGAAGTCAAAGATGTGTTTTGGAAAGAAGATTTATTTAAGCAAATATTTTAATTTTTCATAAAATCATTTAGGAAACATCTATATAAAAAATATAAAAGGCTAGAGTAATTAAATGATGTATAAAAAAATTTTAGGAGTATTTTTACAAAATATTTCATGAAGTAGGGATAACCCAAAGAAAAAGAGTTATGTTTGAGAATCTCATAGCCTTCATTCATACTTTATTTACTCCATTTTGTGCCTCCTGAATAATAAATATATATTTATTAAAACATTAATAAAAAAATTATTATAGTAATTTATAAAACTATTAATCAATTATATCCATTGGATTATATTTATTAATTTTTTAATGAAATTGAAGCGTTTTGATACCATGTTTTTCATAAAAATTTCTTGTTTCTCCGGGATTTCTATATATTTGTTCAAATTAATTTATAGAAATGTATGATTAACTACAGAAGATTATATTAAATGTAATTAATTGTTTATACATTTTATATAATTAATATTATAAATTCATTTAAGTGATTGTAATAATTTTCATAGCAATGTCTCGATAGGTGGTTAACAGACCTTTAATGGGACGTTGTTTAAAGAGCAAGAAAGTGAAGTATGACATTTATATTTGTCAAAAATATGATAATTATAGTAGGATAACATCATTTATATAATGTTAAATTACTTACATATTAATATTACAGTATATGTTTTTTAAAGGAATTAGGAAAAAGAAGAAGGATAATCGGAAAAGTGGGAAGAGTAAACAGAGACTTACTCTTTCTCTTCGGTGTAGCTTCTCTTATATGACACTATAAATCCCTTGGGGATTGGAAATGGATTATTATAGAATTTCCTTTAGTATTATTAGGGGATTTAGAGTTAGTATTTGGGAAGATAATTTTATTTTTAATGGGTGGGAGTGGTTTTACAAGGGAAGGGATACATGTTATTTATACTTGAAGAGGGGGTATTTTTAGAATTAAATATTGAAAAAAATATTATATCCACGGTAAACATTTTAATAGTGATTTTTTGAAATTATAAATCATATATAAAAATTATATAATTGTTTTAAAACTTTAAAACATTTTATAATTCTAATTCAATATATTATTAAAAATGAATGTGGAAAAATGAAAAAAATGTTATTTTAAGGACTCACTTTTGACTTTAGGTTTTGGAAAGTTATTTTTAGGTTTGGAAATTAAGTTTAATGTATTTTAATGAAGAATTTATTATATAAATTATATAATGGAAAAAACTCAATTTATAGAAACTATTATGTCATTATTACACAATGAATGATGCAATTTAAGATACACTAGGTATGTGAAAAAAATGTATTTTTACCATTGACCTGAAAATTGATGTATATTTTAAAATTACATTAAAAACTCCAAGTAATTTCCAAGTTATTATTTCAAAATTGGTATTCTCTTTTTTAAAACATATTTTTAAAATAAGAAATTTTAATTTATAATAAAAAAAATCACGATATTTATGAAATACTTTAAAAACAATTTTTATTAAAAATGTTCTTATATTTTCTTTGAGTTTTGTAATCATGAAATTTATTTTTTGTTATTATGATATTTTTATTAACTTAAATTAATAATCATAAATAACATATTTATTATTTTGAGAAAATATTACAATTCCAATAGCTAGGTTACTTTTCCCAACATCAAGGATATTATTCCCAAAATCATATTAGTATTCTAATGGTCACATTTTTAAAAAAAAAATTGTCACATTAACATTCCAATGGTAAAATTACCTCCTCTAAATACTTATACATTCCTTCATTCATTATTCAACACAATTCCTCTCATGTTTCTGTATTTTTATTTTCTAAAATGTTTCTTGGTTTACAAATATTTTGTTTCTTTTATATAGTGTTTGTAGTGGGGGTGATGACCCTAGTAGATTGACAAAATCCATATTTTCCCATTTTAGCACCATTATTTTAATTATTTCTTTTCCAATTATAATGTTTGGAATTTTAATTGGTTTTATTAGGGATTAATTTAACCAGTTTTATTAATGAAACAATTTTCTTGTTTGTTTCTCTATATTTTTTATTTATATAGTATTATATAAAATAATACACCACATATTTATTTAGATAATTGATATTACTCAAAAAAACATGGTGGTTACATTCCCCCACATTATAAATTTCATCCTTAAAATTTCAACTCCCATTCTTGGTCGAAAATAGATGACGATACTTTTATTTCATTGTTTTCTCTTGTTTCCTTTTTATATATTAATACTTCTAGATCCTCAAAAAATGATTAATAAAGTGAGTAGTCTAGTTGAATAGATATTTGTCTCTATGTTCCCATATATTCATCAGATGTTATTCATATGAGACTTTATTCTTCTGTTTTACCACCTCTAGATTTAGAACATGGGATGGGTCAGGTTTGTATTTCCTTAGGAAGGATACATGGAACACATCATGAAAATGATCCATATTTTTTGGAAGTACAAGCCAATAGGCCACTACTCTTATGTGATCAACGATCTCAAGGGGGCCAATATACCTTAGTCTAAGCATCCCCTTCATGTAAAATCACATGAATCTCTTCCATAGTAATATTCTAATGAAAACTTTATCTCCGATATAAAACTCTAAGTCCCTTCGACAGTTGTCATCATATAACCTTTTCAAAATCTGAGTAGATTTTATATGTTATTGTATGAATTGAAATTTATCTATAATCTATTTTTTATGATTAGGTCCAATTATCTTTTTTTCACTAACTTTATCCCCACATGTTGGTGTTCTACATCACTACACATATAGAGATTTATGTAGATCCATTATACTACTTCAGTGGAAGTAGCTGTTACATGAGAACTCAATAATGGGAGATGTTGATCCCATCCACCTTTTAATTTAATTGATCATGATCTTATCATTTTCATAATCATTTGAATATTTCTTTTATATTTTCCATCTGTTTTGGGGTGATAGGCTATACTGACATTAAATTTAGTACTTTGAGAATGTTGAAGGCATCTCATGAATCTAAAGGTAAACCTTGGATCATGATTGGATATAATCTAAAGTGTAACCCCATGCAGCCTCACTAATTCCTTCACATATATCTTGGGATGTTTTTTATTAAAGAATTATTCACAAATAGAAATGAAGTTGGAAGTCATGGAGATTCAATCCACCATAACCCATATCACATTGTTTTCTTTTGGATGTCTTTAGGAGACTGGTGAAATTGTCCATAGTGAAATTATCCTATATTAATATGCATATAGGAAATTTTTTCATCATCCCTTTGGAGTTATATCTCACTAAATTTACATTCTTACATACCAAACACCCCATGATATACTATATAATTTCCTTCTTCATGTTGTCCCACCAGAACTATTCTCAAAGATCATGGTATATCTTTTTAATTCCTTGATGTATAGAGAAAGGATTGCTAAGTGCATGATCCAGAAAATCCTTCCTTATTATATGTGATGAAGGAACAAAAATCCTCATTCCAAACCAAATCACAACATCATCATTTATGTGGAGTACATGTATCTTCTCTCCCTTTACTAGATTTATATTCTTTTGTAGATCCATATTTTCTATTTGTACCTCCCTGGTCTTATCTTAGATAGATGGTTGGGAAATAATTGGGAAAGGTAGGATTTATTCCTTGATGTAATGATTTCAAGATCCATCCTTTTCATTCCAAATAAGATAGGTTCTCTCTAAATCCTCATTATTTATAGAGTAACATGTTCTTTTCTACTAAGTGCATCAGCTAATTTGTTCACCTTTCTCGGATGGTAGTGAATAGAAAAAACATAGTCCTTTTTAGTTCTGACTATATTCATTAATTCACGTTCAGATAATACAATTTTAATATATAATTTAGACTCATGTGATCAATATATGTATCACACTTATCACCATAGAGGTTGTGCTTCCAAATAATCTAAGTGAAGATTACAACTGAAAATTCTAGATCATGTAGCGGGGAGTTATGATCATGGATCTTCAATTGTCATGTATAGTAGGATATCACATTATTATTTTTCATGAGTACACAACTTAATAATTTATTTGAAGCATCTCTATATATCCCAATAAATTCTCCACTTATTGGTAGTGTGAGTATCAGTGCAATTATTAGCCTCTTATTGAGATCCATAAAGATTTACCACATTAGTATATCTAGACATACTTTACCCCTTTCCATGTTAACATAGTTAGTGGGATAAAAATTTGAGAAAATTAATCATAAAATTTATGTGGTACATAGATATTCCAAGAAAAAAATGGATTTATTTGACACTATTGAGTCTGGGACATTCCCCAATTGCCTTTTTCTTTGAAGGGTCCATATAAATTCCCTCACTTGTGACCATGTACCCTAAGAATGCGATTAACTACATCCAAAAGTCTCCCTATCTTAATTTATAATATAATTTATCTTTATTTAATGTCACTAACACAATCTATAGATTCTTTTCATGATCCTCCTTGATCTTTTATTAACTAAGAATATCATTGATAAAAACTACCACAAAATTTTAAAGATAGTCTCTAAAGACTCGATTCTTCAAATCCACAAATATTTCAAGGGAATTAGTGAGTTTTATGGGAATAAATATAAAATTATAGTTCCCATACATTGAACAGAAATTAGTATTCTGAATACCTTCCTGGTTAACCTTCAGTTAATGATATCAAGAAAGAAAATCCATAGTTTATTTATCGAAAAAGTATAAATTCCTTGGTAGAGAACACTTATTCTTTATAGTGTTGTTTTTCAGTTCTCAATAACTGATACACAACCAAATTGATCCATCCTTTTTATTGACAATGTATACTGGAACACCCAGTGTTGATTAAATAGGGAGTATTAACCCTTTGTCTAAATTCTCTTGTAGTTTCTTTTTTTAACTCCTATAGTTCAGTAATGACAATATTATAAGGGAATTTTGAGATAGTAGTAGCACTAGGTATAGGATTTATCGAGAACTCTACCTCATGTTTTGTGGGAATTCATGGTAACACTTTAGGAAATACATCAGTATATTCCCTAATAATTGTATTTTCATCAAGGTAGATACCTTTATTTGACTCACATATTGGGCCAAGATATTCTTAGGCATAAGTTATCAACACCCACTACATTAATGGATTTTAAAAAGGAGACTCATGATTTTCCTTTAATTTTTAAAGGAGCGTAAGATGGTTTGGAATATGAAAATATATTACATTTTCTTGAAAAATGATGTGTGATATAAATAATGAAATCCAAAACAAGCATATTATAATGTATAACTTAACTGAGGGAAGTATTAGAGATTCACATGAAGAATCATCCCATATATTATTATAGGTGAAGAGTCCAACAATTTGGTGAAAATTGTTACAAAATGAGGTGTTTTTATAGATATCGTTAATTCAATGTATCAATGATTTGATTCAGCAATTAAAGAAATATTTTAGGATTTAATGTAATGTGTAGAACCAGAATCAAATAATACTTCTTCCATTCTTGATTGGATATGAAGTGAACCTTGTACAACATTGGTTTCTTACTCCACTTCTGAATTAGTGATGGAATAAAATTTTACTTACTCCTTTGGATTTGGTGGATACTGAAACTGATTACCCTTAAGGACTCAAGGTTTATTGTACTAGCATGCATAGTTCCCTTTCACTCTATAGTTGAACTATTAAACCATTGGTGGAGCATTAATTGGTTCCCTCATTTCCTCTATAATGTTGGTAATATTATTTATGTATCTTCAAAATTCCTGATCTAGATCTCCTTATCTTCCACACATGAAGAATTTACCCATCCCTTTGAGGAAATTCCAGTGATGTTTCTTTACAAATTTTTGACATGTGGGTAGTTGGATCCACTTTCCCCATTTTTCATCTAACCCAATAGCTTGAAAATCCATTTTCTCTTATAATCCCCATAACCATCATATAATTCCTTTAACTCTATCTCCACTTTGAGATCACATCAAACCAATACTTCATAACTCCCAAAGGCATAGATATTTATAGCCCTTTGAAGGTTTGGTTTCAAACCCTTACGGAATATATCTATTTTTTTATCATTATAGATAACAAAAAATGTGGTGTATATTACAAGCCTTGTGATTTTTCTCTCATAATCCCTGACAGATTTACATACCTTTTCTTCATCTCTATTAATTATATCTTCAACATTGATTAAAAAGTTCTATGAAAATTCTTGTTAAGAAATATTTTCTTAATGTCTTACCACTCTATCTCTTCCATTCTATACTTTTTCTTGGTTTTCTTTGTCAATTCCCATCATTGGTCCACTTCTCCATCTAAACAATATATAGAAAGAGTAACCATCTCCTTCTCAGAAAAGTAGATCCCATAAAATATCTTCTCCATTGAGTTGACCCACATTTTCATTAAAAGTGGATCAGAATATACACTAAATGTGGGTGGCCATTTCCACATTGAAGACTCAATGCATTTTTAATCCTTCTTGGCTCAAGGTGTATGTTCTACATGGTTTAGGCTATTATCCATATCCTAAGACAACTTGGTAAGCATTTCCATGATGTTTTGAACTCCACCAAGAATGGAATTTGGGATAACATTTGTGAAATAATTTCATTATCCCTCACATAGGTTTTGTCTTTATTTCTCCAGGTTCCCAAAATTTACATGGTATAAAATGGTTTAAAGAAATCGTATGTCAAAAAACTAATGAATTAATAATTTATTATTTTGGCCAATTACTTTTAACAGTCTATCTTACATGATCCCTATATTTATCCTTTTCTAAAAATATTTTTCAAGGAAATTTTACCTATTCATATTATTATACTTATGGTTTTCAGTCTTAATACTAATTCTCAAATTAACAGAACCATCCTCTAATACAAACTATAATGACCATTATTTTTCTTATATAGATATTATATCCTTTTTAAGATAATAAACATAATAAGGAATCATGTAAATACCCCGACCCTAGTAGCCCAAATTTAGTGCCTTACATTATTACATTGGTACTATGACTAAGTGTTCACAACTTAAAGGAATAAAGAGTTTAGTATTTTTGGTAAATAAAATATAAACATAATTTTTTCATTACAACTTGAAAGGAAAACAACATAGTAAATTCATCAGTAACATCTATAACTCCAAGATTATCTATTAAAGTACTTTATAATGTGTATATTTGCATCAAGGGGAAAATGAAAATACAAGAAATGGGTGATCTCATAAGTTACTTATGGGAAATTCATACAATGAAAGAAAATATAAACAATAAGGCATAGTGAATGACTGAAAACACATTCCATTAGAACATAATATTTATCATTATACGGCCAGAATAAAAGATGACTGAATAATTCCATATAAATAATTGCATGAGAATGAATATTAACCATGGATATTATACTAGAAGAATAATCATAAGGATTATCAATTACTAATATCATAAAGAGAGATAGAATAATTCTAGACATCATAAACATATTGTCAAAGCTACAACCAAGTCGTCTGAAAATAAATGGTCAAGGCCTCATCCCATTCAATTTATATTTTATCTCATGAGACCAACCGATGCAGTGATGGGATATAGTGGGCCCCACCCATAAATTACAATTTCCAATTCATTCCTCATATGAATGAGGTTAATTATAAATATCATATATATATATATGAAATGTAAATTAAACTCCCCAATATGGAATCATAATCACTAAACATGTTGAGTTGTATGTCGAATGGTATCAAGATAGGACATCCATAATTTTCAATTGAGTCTTTTTGAATATATAAAAATACTCTAATTAAATTATTGAGAAATTATTTATAGAAAAAAAATTACTTTAGAAAGAAGTGTCATTTTTGAAAATTAATTTGTATTTGTCATAATTATTTGTATAAAACCAGAAATGAAAAAATATTTTTATATATGAAATAATTATATAAATTATAAAAATAATTGTTACATAAAACAAATTATTGATGATACTTGAAAATGTGTATAAAATCAAGAAGATCCCTCTAATCGAGCTTTTTTATTGGGATGAATTGAGAAGGGAACCTTGTAAAACATGTATTTACCCATAAATGAAAGATGAACTAAACTAGATACATGATTTTGGAACATATAAAAAAATTCATAAGATTATATAAAAAAATAAATGATTAAATTATTCTAAACAGGTAGAAATCATAACCTGAATAAAAACGGAGGTTTCATGATGAAACCCTTACCTTATATACGAATGTGTTATGCACTTGTGCTTAATGTACTGGATAATGAAATTGCATTCATTAAAAAATTAATTCAGAAACTATTGATCATTTATTTTATTTATTATAATTTCACAAAGTTAATTTATGAACTTTTTTATGATATATGAGATCCAATTTCATCATTCAGGAGTGTTTTTTCCTTGTTTTTCATAACCGATTTACTATTTCATGTATATGGATGATCTTGAAAAATGGAAATAATTATCTAGAATTAAAATTATATGTTTTTAATGAAAATAAAAAATATTTAATGGTTTTAAATATATCTATTTTCTCTAGATACGAGGATTATTCAGTAGATATAACTTTAATGATAGTTGTATAGATCATTTTGGTTGTTTTCCAATTGTCATGAATTAGTTTATCTTTTTTAATTAATACTATGTATATAAATTTTTTCCACAACATTAAATAATGTGTAATATATATATTATAATCTTTTTAACTATAATTTTTTTTATTAAAATCCTTGAAGGTGGAATTAAAAACAAAAATACATCATTCAGGAATGTGGTAAATCGACACCTCGTGAATGATGTTTCCATCATAAAAATAAAAGTAAAAGGGTAAGTGAAAAGAAGGTGGATTTTCCATTAAGAAAATAAAATTATAATATATAAAATATACTTGAATTTTCATGTCACTTTGTAAAAGGTAGGATTGGGATGGATAAGAAATGAAAATAAATTTCAAATTATAGAAGAAAAGAAAGATTATTTTTACCTATTGAAATCTCCTCCTTGAGAACCTTTTTAAGGGGATTTGTTTTCATATTATGTTAAGATGAAAGGATATTTGACATGAAGGAGGGTATATGGAATATGAGTGGGTTGAAATTATAAATGGATCAAAGATTATAATTTTTGATGGGTGGAGGTGGTGAGGGGTTGTATTTATAGTGGAGGAGAGGGGTGTTTTTTTGAATATTTTATTCATTTGTTTATTATTTTGGATCAAGATTATGAATTGTTTTAGAATTATGACAAAATATATAAACATTATTGAGTATATTTTGATATTATGGTCTTACATTATCCATATATCATCAATTATTCAATAATACATGTTTTTGTTAAATATAGTAAATTATCGTATTTCACTATTCACCAAAAAATTAAAATATATTAGAAATTTATCAAAAAGTGATCCAAAACATTTATAGGCATATATAATTAAATAATGTACTCCATTTTATTAAAATAATTTTCTAAATATAATAAATATAATTTTTAAATAAACCCAACATTTATTTGAAAAATACAAATTTTCAAAGTATTACTGATTTTATAACAGTTTGAAATTTTAATTAAGGTATCATTAAATTATCTAACAATAATATGGAAAAAAAATTATTAATTTATGAATATAATTTATGAAAATAATGGTATTTTGAATAATTATATTGATTATAAAATTGTAATTAAATATTTACAACTAACAAAAATACAAACACTTAATTTATTACTTTTAAAAAATTTACTTACTTCTATCAAGATACAAATATATCATATTTTCATATATAAGATACACATATTTTATTTATACTTTTATAGGTGAAGTTAATATGCTATTGGTCACATTACTATTTCTAATCATCCCATTATTATTCCAAACATCAAGTTACCACTTCATTGGAATAGGTTCATTAACTTCTATGAATACATCTTATTTCATTAATTATTCATTTATAAAGTTTATATTTAATTTTATATGTTATTTTATATGATTTATACTATATTAAATAACTATAAGAAGGGAATTTTCATCAATAGAAATTTGGGCCATTACATTCTCCCCTCCTACAAAAAGTTCATCCTCAAAATTTCCAGAATGTTATCTTATAAAAATATTTGGATAGTTCTTCATCAAAAAATCATCTCGTTCCCACATCACCACTTCAATTTTATGATTTTTCGAAGTACCTTTACCATCCAAGTCGTCTGATTCCTCAACACCTATTATCTAGTTCCTAGAATCCATATTGTCTCTTTAGAGTAAGATAAATCATGTTTCAATTCTATTTCCACAGAAGTGAGAACATGCATTAAGTTAAAAATGTAATTCACTAACAAAGAGATGTGGAACACATCCTAAAATTTTGAAAGTCTAGGTGGAATTACCAAAAGATAATCCACAACTACAATTATCTCTAGAATTTCAAAAGATATTATGTTACTGGGGATCATTTTCCCATTCTTATCAAACCTTATGAAACCCTTCTTTGAAGATACTTTTATTAAAATATGACCTCCCTCTTGAATATTAAAATCTTTCATCTAGTTATCATCATAAAAAATTTTCCTACTTTGAACTTATTCGATATGTGTTTGAATAGTCTTTACCTATTCCATTGTTTCCTCTACATGCTCTTGGAATACAGTCTTCTTTTCACCAAATTCATCCTGACAAGTTGGTGTAAAATATATCATTCAATATAATGATTCATATGGTTCCATTTAAACACTCCAACAGAAACTATTGTTGTAGTAAAATTCTACCAATGGAAAATTCTGATGTCACATTTTATAAAAATTGAGTGAGAATGATATCAACATGTCTAATAATGTTTGGATTTTCCTTTCTGACAAACCTTCAGTTTGCAGGTGATAAGAAGTACTCAATTGAAGCTCTGTATCCATATATTTCTGAAGAATTTTCAAAAATTATGATCTAAATCATGGATCATGATTAAGAAACAATTTAAATAGGTTATCAATGATGTCGAAAAACATCATTAATTTAGATTAATAAAAGTAACTTCAATGAAAAATTCTTCCTTATAGCGAGGAAATGTCCAGATTTGGTAAGATGATCAATAATTTTCCATATAGAATCATACTTTTTTACAGTTTTTGGAAAATCCACAGAAAAAATCTATAGTAATATCACCCCATTGTTGGGTTGGAACAAAGACGGGAAGGATGGCAAGAGGGGGGGTGAATTTCCTTTAAAAAAAATAACAAATTAAAAATCAAAGTAAAGATGCAGCGGAAAGTAAAGAGGCAAGACACACGAAATTGATAACGGAGTTCGGCCAAAAACTCGGCCTACGTCTCCGCTCCCAACTCAACCGTTGAGAGATTCCTACCGCTTGCTTTTCAATGGTTTTAGCAAGAAACCCACTAGGCTTTGAGGTAGCACTAGGACCTATTACAGCTTGCTTTTTGTGGTTTAGCAAGAACCCACTTGCTTTCAATGGAATAGCAAGAACCCACTAGCCTTTTTAACGGGTGAAGGCTAGCTCACCGAAAACTCAAGCCTTTTAAAAGGAAAGGCTTGACTAACCTCTTCACACCTTAATGGTGGTGTGAGAACCCAAAGAAAGGGAGATAAAGAAGGAGTTTGGGGTTTGTAGGCACAAACCCAATTTTAATCTCAAAAAGAGATAAACAATAAAACCCGTATTTTGAGGAAGACTTGGGAGCCAAGATATGATGGAGTTGATGTAGCGTGATCTCCCAAGATTCTTGAGGTGCTCCTTGGATTGGAAATTGGATTGGAGCACTTGAGGATCCTTGTAGGTGGAGCGCCGGAGGTTCGCCAAATGTGCAACAATATGTCCGGGCGCTTGGTATATGATCCAATAAGGTTCCGGGGCTTCCTTGGCCTTTATTTATAGGCATGGAACCCATTGGGGGCCTTCGGAGCCGTTGGAGAAGTCCTCGGAGCCGTTGGAGGCCAAAAGATGGTTGACTGGTCAAACCCAACGGCTAGTTTGACTGGGCTACCGGCTGGCCGGTGCAGGGCCACCGGCTGGCCGGTGCCTTGGCAGAGGAGGAGAATTCTGGTCCAGGCTCTACCGGCTGACCGGTGCCAGAGCCACCGGCTGGCCGGTGGAAAGACAGTAGCTCCCACTTTTTGATCTGGGTGCCACCGGCTGGCCGGTGGTCAAGCCACCGGCTGACCGGTGGAGCCTGGCAGTGGGCAATGCCTCTGCCAGGTCCACCGGCTGGCCGGTACTATCACACCGGTTGGCCGGTGGACTGAGTTTCAGTCCACTCCTTGTCCTTTCTTGGGCCATTCCTTTGGAAATCTTTTGCCTATCATCCACAACACTTGAAAACAAGGTTAGACAAAGATGAAAGTGATTGTGATCATGAAAATCAAAGAGTGTGGGGTACAACAATCTCCCCCTATTTTGATGATCACAATCACTTATCTAAGCAATGTAAAAACTTAAATGAAAGGCATGCCTAAAGGATAAATTGAAAATAAATACTAAGCATGAGAGAAAAGATTCTCCCCCAATCAATCAAGAAATTTCTCCCCCTTTGTGATTATCAAAATAGAATGGGGCATAAAACTTGATTGAGGGAAAACTTTGAAAAACAAGATAGAGATTTTTAAACCAAATGAAATTTGAAATTTGAATTGAAAGTTTTGAATAAAAAAATGAATAGAAAATTTTGAATTGAAAATTTTGATACCAAGAGTTGAAATTGAAAGTTTGAATCGAAAATTTTGAATTGAAAATTTGAAATGAGAATTTTGAATGAAAATTTTTAATTCACAAAAAGGCTTAAAAGAACCTAACTCCCCCTAAATAAAGACAATAAATCACCGGGGATAGGAAATAAATTTTGGCCCGGAGAGACTCGCAAGAAGGGATTTTTCAATCCATACTTGTCTAGTGGCGGGTCTTCTCCTATAAAATTCGTCCGAAAAGAAAATAGACTTGGGTTGGCCATACCGGGCGTTTTTACAATTACATTCATAAATAAGGTGCCCGGGATTTTTGCAATAGTTACAAAATTTAAAACTAGAGCTCCCCCTTACAAAAATAGTGGGTGCATGGGAGGAGGAAGCTTGGTTGGTGTAGCCAAGTCCATTGGTGGTTCTTGAAATTCACTGGGAACCAAGCAATTTTGAAAGATTTTGTTCCCCTTGGGTGAATTTGGCTAGGGATTCTCTAAGGTCCTTGATGGTTGATTCCAAAGAATAAACATTTGGGAAATTTTGGATTTTTAGGGAGAGTTCATCCTTCTCTTTAAGAAGTTGTTCTTTTTCGGAGGAAAGTTTTTTGAAATTCTTTTTTAAAGCAACAAATTTTGAAGAAAGCTCATGAAAACCATTTTCTAATTGGTCTCTAGAGTGTGAGAGTTCTTCATAAGAAAGATGATTTAAAGAATTTGAATTTGAAGAACATGAGGAGGAGTCGGAAGATGTTACCTCATGGAATGCCATTAGGCATTTTGTACCTTGGTCGCTCGAGGAGGAGGAGGAGGAGGATGATGAGGTGTCACTCCATGTCGCCTTGAGGAACTTTTTCTTTCCTTTTTCCTTTTGCGTGGCCCGTTTTTTGTTGAGTGGGCAATCGGGCTTGTAATGGCCCTTTTCGCCGCACCCGTAGCATTTTACCTTGGGCTCGGATCTTGCGGTGGGTTCTTGCTTTCGATGCTTGCGGGATTTCTTCTTCTTCTTGTGCTTCTTCATAAACTTGTGCATTTGGCGGGCGAGATTCTCCATTTCCGAGTCGCCGCTTGAAGATGAAGGAGATGAGGAAGATGAGGATGAGGAGGAGCTTACTTCTTTTTGAACCTTGAGGGCAATGTTCTTTGGTGTCTTGATTGGTGTGCCCTCCTTTTGAGCTTGCCTCTTCATCGTGATCTCATAAGTCATGAGAGATCCGATGAGCTCCTCTACCGGCATATTTTTGACGTCCTTAGCTTCTTGGATCACCGTCACCTTTGGTGCCCATGAGCTCGGAAGGACCCATAAGATCTTCTTGACCATCGTCTCAGCTGAAATATCATCACCAAGGGACTTTCTCCCATTGCACACGTCAGTAAATCTAGTAAACATTTCAGAAATAGATTCATTTGGATGCATAGAGAATGACTCAAAATCCTGACGGTACATGTCCAATCGAGTATCCTTTACTTTGTTGGTCCCCTCATGGGTAACCTCCAAAAGTTTCCAGATTTCATGTGCGGAGGTGCATGTGGAAACTCGATTGAACTCATTTCGGTCAAGGCCGCAATGAAGAGCATTCATGGCTTTGCCATCAAGCTCAAAATTTCTAATGTCGGCTTGGGTCCATTTGGATTCGTCGGGGGTAGACAAAGTGTAACCTTGCATGACAATTTTATAAATGGGATATCCTATGCTTCTAAGAAAGGTAGTCATGCGGGTTTTCCAATAATTATTGTCGGTCCCATCAAAAAATGGAGCCCGACCCAAAGAGTAGCCCTCGGGGGCGAAAGAGGTGGATGCCATCACAATGGATCTTTGAATTTGAAACCTTTTAAGGTATTACTGAAATTACCCCTCTGATACCAATTGTTGGGTCGGAACAAAGACGGGAAGGATGGCAAGAGGGGGGGTGAATTGCCTTTAAAAAAAATAACAAATTAAAAATCAAAGTAAAGATGCAGCGGAAAGTAAAGAGGCAAGACACACGAAATTGATAACGGAGTTCGGCCAAAAACCCGGCCTACGTCTCCGCTCCCAACTCAACCGTTGAGAGATTCCTACCGCTTGCTTTTCAATGGTTTTAGCAAGAAACCCACTAGGCTTTGAGGTAGCACTAGGACCTATTACAGCCTGCTTTTTGTGGTTTAGCAAGAACCCACTTGCTTTCAATGGAATAGCAAGAACCCACTAGCCTTTTTAACGGGTGAAGGCTAGCTCACCGAAAACTCAAGCCTTTTAAAAGGAAAGGCTTGACTAACCTCTTCACACCTTAATGGTGGTGTGAGAACCCAAAGAAAGGGAGATAAAGAAGGAGTTTGGGGTTTGTAGGCACAAACCCAATTTTAAGCTCAAAAAGAGATAAACAATAAAACCCGTATTTTGAGGAAGACTTGGGCGCCAAGATATGATGGAGTTGATGTAGCGTGCTCTCCCAAGCTTCTTGAGGTGCTCCTTGGATTGGAAATTGGATTGGAGCACTTGAGGATCCTTGTAGGTGGAGCGCCGGAGGTTCGCCAAATGTGCAACAATATGTCCGGGCGCTTGGTATATGATCCGATTAGGTTCCGGGGCTTGGCCTTTATTTATAGGCATGGAACCCATTGGGGGCCTTCGGAGCCGTTGGAGAAGTCCTCGGAGCCGTTGGAGGCCAAAAGATGGTTGACTGGTCAAACCCAACGGCTAGTTTGACTGGGCTACCGGCTGGCCGGTGCAGGGCCACCGGCTGGCCGGTGCCTTGGCAGAGGAGGAGAATTCTGGTCCAGGCTCCACCGGCTGACCGGTGCCAGAGCCACCGGCTGGCCGGTGGAAAGACAGTAGCTCACACTGTTTGATATGGGTGCCACCGGCAGGCCGGTGGTCAAGCCACCGGCTGACCGGTGGAGCCTGGCAGTGGGCAATGCCTCTGCCAGGTCCACCGGCTGGCCGGTGCTATCACACCGGTTGGCCGGTGGACTGAGTTTCAGTCCACTCCTTGTCCTTTCTTGGGCCATTCCTTTGGCAATCTTTTGCCTATCATCCACAACACTTGAAAACAAGGTTAGACAAAGATGAAAGTGATTGTGATCATGAAAATCAAAGAGTGTGGGGTACAACACCCATTTCCATGTAAAAATAGGCATAGGTTTCATGAATCCTCTAGGATTTTGTCTTTCAATGGTCACCTATTGATAGACCAAACATGTTGATACATAATCAGTAATTTCTTACGTCATATTATCCCACCATAAATGTTTTTTCAAATATTTATACATCTTTGTGCTACTAGGGTTTATTGAGAAAATATATTTATTATAATAATCTAATAAAACAATTTTCAGATTGGCTATAGAGGGAAAATAAATTCTCTTCCCAAATTTTAGAATTCCATCCTCAAACACAAATTCTATAAACTCACCATCATTCACCAATTTAATTATCTTTTGAAAATTATCATATTCAGACTAAGAACTTTAAATCCTTTCCAATAATGATGGTTGTGAAACTGATAGAATAATTAATGTTGTTTCACCTCCCTTGATAATTCCCATATCCATCTTCATTAGTTCCATGAACACAGGATCCCTTTCAATCCATATTTTTTTATAACTCAATGTTCCTTACTACTCAATTCATAAACTATATTATTTACCTTACATGGGTGATAGTGTATTGAGAAAAATGTAATCCTTGAGTATCTTGAGCCATATCGTTTTTCTCATGTTGAGTTCTTTCTATAAGAAGATATATTTCAAGCTATTGTGATATGTATTTATCTCACATATTTCTCTATAGATATCGGATTTCTATATCTTTAGATAAAGGATTATGGTTGTTAGCTCAAGATCATAAGTTTGATAGATCTTTTTGCGAGTTCTGAGCTACTTGGATATATAATAAATAACTATATCATTATGTATATGGACAAAACCAAGTCCTTTCTTTCATGAAATACTATAAAAGACAAATCCCACATTATCTTAAGGTACAATCCAAATCAGAGAATTCACTAATACCCTCTTCAATTCCTCAAAACATTACTCACATTATTTTGTCCATATGAAATTATTCCCTTTACGAGTAAGCTTGGTTAAAGGGTTTGAAAATCAAGAAAAAATCTGTGTGAAAAGCTGATAGTAACCTACTAAACCAATGAAACTGTGTACCTTGGTAATGTTTGTTGGTGTAGGCCATTCCTGAAACACTATTATTTCATATTATCAACTGATATACCATCATTAGAGACATCTTTTACAAGAAAAGAAACTTATTTGAGACAAAATTAACACTTTCTAAACTTTCTATTTATCTATTTTCTTATAGGAGTCTTCAAAACAGTCCACAAGTAGTTATTATGGTCTTCATATATTTTATAGTATTCCAAGATATCGTTAATAAATACCACATCAAATTCATTAAGATATTCCTTTATAACTCTATAAATTAGACCCATGAAAATAATGGGTGCATTATTGAGCCCAAATGGAACCACCAAACATCAAAATGAAACTCCAAAAATTTATAATCCATTACAAAATACAAAATAAAAAAATTAAAATTTAAATCAACCCCATATGACTGAGCCTGCATCATTTATACTTGATCCCACCATCAATGCCTCAGGTTCCAAGACCTTGGGCTGAAAATTGTGACATCACTATCACCCATCAGAAAAAAAGTCGTCGAATAACCCAGATTCTCTAAAATAGTCAAACCTTAACCAGAGACCTTGACTGATACCCTCCATAAAAATTAAATCGACCATAATCATCAAATATAAAAATTGAAAACACCACATTGAAACAAGCAAGTTCTTCTAAATACGTCAATGAAAAAAAAACCCCACCCGGTAAGAGAATTGAGCACCAATGTCAACCCCACAAGGATATCACTAATCTACCTGAAGCATATCCCAGGATAATAATTCTTCACCAGGGAACCATTGTAAATAATCCCACTAAATCCAAAACCAATTTGTGAAATAAAATTCTTCCAATGAGGGGAGGTGGATGGAACCAGAAGATTGTCAAGATGCTTGAATGAAGGACTTCCAGCAAAAGTGGAGGATGAGAAAACCTAAATCATGAGAGGGAACCATTGGGAGAAAAGAGAGATCCCATGAGAGAATAGTTCCATAATAGTGAGACCAAATGGCATTAATAATATATCATAATGTCCATATCTCATTATAATTTATTTATTTGGAATATTTTACATCTTTACATGAAACTGATGTTATCTAGAATGAAGGTTATTCTTTGAAAACTGTTGATCTCCATGATGTGGATCAAATAAATCATCAATTCAAGATAGATGATACTCGTTCTTTATTTTAATAATATTTATTTCTCTATAGTGAATGCATAGCCTCATTGATCCATCTTTCTTCTCGACCAAGATAACATGAGATCCCCATGTAAAAACACTAGGGTGATTAAATATCTTATTAATCAACTCATCAAGTGGTTTCATCATCTGCACTAATTCCACAATGGAAATTCTACAAGGAGTCTTTGATATTGGCCATGAATTATGGATTAAATAAGAATAAAACTCAATTTTCTAATCTAGAGGATGTCTAGGTAATTCCTCTGGAAATACATTAATGTATTATAGAAAAATAGGTTCATCCTCAATTTAATGATTTCTTTCCTCATACTGAGATAATGTTTTCTCTTCTTCCCTAACAATTTTATTCAGTAAAGATAAAGGGGGTGGATCTATAGAATAACTAGATGATAATGTTTTTTTCTCTAAAGATAAGGGATTCTACATATTCCTCACAAATTGTATCTTCTTTATTCTTGATATAGATTTTTGCGTCATATTTTGAAAGCAAGACCATACGAAGGATAATATAAAAATAAATCATATAGAATATGATAAGGCGTGAAACTAAATAACATTTATTTGTCATAAAGGGGATTGACTAACATATCTTTGTTGCAATGATAATTCAGTTATGATTTTTGACTAAAAACTCCTTTATTAAATCAAAAGGGGAATGTATACTTTTCTTATAAAACTGGGAAAATATATAAAATATGATGATCTAGAATCAAATAAAGCATTGGATATATTTGACTAACCAACTAAATAGGCAACCACAATATTCCTAGAAACTTCTACCTTGATAGTTATTATCACATATTGGCCTTTATCCCTTGGCATTTTCTAGGTAAAATTTCCTTGATTCTTAGGATAATCTTTTCAATAATGTTCCATCTCGGTATAATTACTGCATTGAAAATTAGTAGATTCTTTATTTCCTTACAATAATGGGCATGGGGGCCATTTCTCCACACTTGAAACATACTCATTTTCCTTTGAAGTATGCACTATCGTGTTTCCTTTCATATGTATCGCACATTGTAAAATTCCCTTTTTTATTCTACCATTTATCATTTCCTTCCTCCTCCACCCTCTTATTCTCTTGTTTCCCTTAATTTTATAAGACTTAAAGAATTATTTTTTAATCATGATAGCACATTAGACTATATCTAAATATGATGAGAATGTTTGGGAGACCCGTTCCCTTCATATGAATGGTTTTAACCCCTCAATTAATTGATCAATCTTGATCCTTGGATTACGTATGTAGTCCGAGAAATGTATTCATAACCTTGTAAAGTTGGCTTCATACTTGGAAATGTTTTCATCGTATTTTTATCTTACAATTTATTTCTCTCTCTATATCTACTCATTGTTCATGAGGGAAATATTTTTCCATGAATATTTTCATAAAATCTTTTTATTAAATATTCTGAATTTATTCCTCCTCATTTTTTGAATTAACAACCACAAATGATGCACATCTCCCAAGTGATGATAAAATGGCATTATTACCTTCTCCCATTCATTATTTCCCAAAGAGATAAATATATTTTCTAAGTAACATATCCACTTCTCAACAACAAATGGTTTTGTAGTCCCATTGAATGATTTAGGTTGTCGTCTAATGAAGCAGTCTAATATTGTTCCCCAAATTTTGGATTATGATTATCTATATGGGAATTTTTATTAATTATAACCTGATTAAGCTAGCCAAGTTTAGTTAAAGGTTTCTGAACAGCAGTCGCAACTACAGTACCAACATCATTATCTTTCATGTGATGTAAATCCTTGTAGGGAATAGAGGTATTGATAGGTTTCAATTACTTCCACTAGTCTCTATTTTTAAATAATGGAATACTCTAAATCAGGTTAAGAATCATAATATATAATTTGAAATTTCAAATCACTGATCATAAATTGGAAATTAATTCATAGCTAATGTCATAACCATAAAAATGGATTCTTTTGAGTTATATTTACATTTAAATCATTTATAATGGTTTGTAATGAAAATGTGAATTATCCTAATAATATAACATTGGAGTATCAAACTAGGTTGGTAGTAAGGCCTGTTTTCGTATACCATTTTACCTAGAGTCAATACCTTAACAACCTTTTGGAGTTGTTACCCCTAGGTACATCTATTCTATAACAACGTCCACTTGTTGTATAAAAATAGAGATTTATTTATATAAATGCCTACATAATATTTACGTTACCAAAATTATAGGATGTTATTTAATTATTATACTCAATTTCTATCTTTGTGTTATGTTTCATAATCAATGTTTTCTAAATCTAGTTTCCAAGGTTTCTACTAAACTTCCTTTGGTACCAACTGTAAAGGCCCCAAACCCAGTGTCCCAGAGTTGATGTTGTAATTTATTACATTGGTACTAAAAAAAGTTTTTTCATAATAATGTAATGAAGATTTTACTAGTTTTATAAAAAAATAAACAACCATATGTTTTACATAACAACTTTAAAGTAAAAAAATCATATCAACATAATTGGTAACATCCATTACTCCAAGATTATATCTACAATTAATTCATAAAATACATCTTCACATCCCTAGAAACAATAAAAAGTAAACAATATGTGAGATAATATGGTCAATAAGGGTATGAAATATAGTATAATATAATATAAACAATAATGCATGGTGAATGACTAAAAACACAAGCCATTAGAACATAATATTGAGCATAATATGGAAATAATTAAACCTGAATAAATAATGGTATATAAATAATCACATGAGAACGAAGCTTAAATATTGAGGTTATAATATTCAAATAATCTCATGGGTTATCAATTAATAATATCATAATGAGGTAATGCAAAATTTCAGATATCATAAACATATTATCGAGTCCTCAATCAAGACATTTGGAAATAAATTGTTAAGGCCTCAACCGAATCCATTTCGGTTTTGTCTCATGAGACCTACTGATTCATAAAGGGGATATATTATGCCCCAAACATCACTTAATATGTCCAATTCATTACACATATGAATGGTGTTAAATAAAAACGACATATTTATATGAAATGTAAATAACATTCTTTAATCTGTAAACACAATCACTAACTATTTTGATTAGTATAATGATTGGTGTAAAGATAGAACATCTATAGTGAAAATGGTCATAAATCATTTAATTAAGAACCATAGATAATAATAATAATATATCAATCTCAATAAATCAAATTATTAAATATAGGTGTGGAAATTGATGAATGTACTCTAATAAAATCATCGAGTAATTCTTGAGAGAAATCACTATTGTACTTTACAAAGAAGAGTTCTTTTGGAACAATCATTGCTATTTATCATAATTGTTTGTATAAAACTAGAAAGGAAAAAATATTGTTTTAATGATAAAATTAGTGATTTCTGAAAACTAATTCTATTTTTAAACAAAATTTTGAATGTACTTCAAATGGGTAAGAAAACGAGAGGTTCCCTTTAATTGGGCTTGTGTATTGGAAATAATTGAGAAGGGGGCCTTGTAAAACATGTATTTCCACATAAAATAAGGATGCAATGATTTATATACATTATTATAGAACATATAAACATAATTTAGAATAATTATATAAAAATAATGATGAATTACATCTGTTTAAATAGGGATAAAGCGTAACTTGGATGAAAATGAAGGTTTGGGAAGAAAACCATACCTTATGTTCGAAAGTGTTCTGCACATGTGCTTATTATCCTAGATAATGAAATTATATTAATTAATAAATTAATTTATAAGCTATTAAATATTTATTTTATTTAATATAATTTTACTAAGTTCATTTTTATCATTTTTTGTGAGTTATAAGATTCAATTTTGTCTTTCAGGACAGTTCTTTTCCGTGGTTTTCCTAATCGATTTAGTTTAACATGTATATGAAAGGTCATAAAAATGGAAATAATTATCCATAATTGAAATTATATGTTATTAATGAAAATATATAATATTTAATGGTCTTTTTTTAGATATTAGGATGATTCATTAGATAGAACATTAATGATAATCGTTTTGATCATTTTAGCGGTTTGTCAATAATCACAAACTAGTTTTCTTTTATTAATTAATATTATTTATATTTATTGGTTCCATAACATTTAATAAGGTGTAATAAATATATAATAATCTATTTTTACCATAAACATGGTTTTATGATCATAATTGAAAGAATAATTGAAAAACAAAAACTCGTCATCCATGAAGGCGGTAAATCAAAAACTCTCAAAAGTTGTTTTCATCTATAAAATAAAAGCAAAAGGAGAAGAACATTGATGGTGGATTTTATATTTAAATAATAAAATTACCTTATATAAAATATATTTGAGTTATTATGTAACATTTTATGGGGTAGGTGAGGGAATGTTAGGAAAAGAAAAGAAATTGAAAGGAAAATAAAAGAAAAGAAAGAGGATTTTTACCTCTTGAATTATACTCCTTAAGAACCTCCTTAAAGGGATTTTTTTGGGAATTTTTTTTGAGGCCAAAGGATTCTATAAATGGGATAGGGACTTGGGAATAATATTGTATTGAAATTACTCAAATATAAAATCTTGGAAGGTGTGAAAGGAGGTGGTTGTGAGTGGTGATATTTATGGTGGATGAGAGGGGTGTTACATGAATATTTTATTCACTTTTTTATTATTTTGGAACAAGACTATGAATAGATTGAGAATTGTCTGCAAATATATTAAAATAATTAAGGAAACTTCAATATTATTGGATCACATTGTCCATAAATCATTTATGACTCAATTATTCATGTTTTTTGTAAAATTTTGTAAATTGTCATATTTCACTATTCACAAAACAAATACACTATTTTAGAAAAATGATAAAAATCACCCCAACCATTTATTAATGTGTAGAACTGAAAAATGGAATCCATTTTATAAAAATAATTTTTTTAAGATAATAAATTTTATTTTTTAAAAAATTATCAATCATTTAAAAAATATCAATTTTAAAACTATAAAACATTCTAAAACACTTTGACTAATTAAGGTCTAATAGATTAATCTCATAATAATAAGGAAAACATTATTAATTGATTAATAAATTTTATAAATATAAATTTCTTTTAAATCATTATATTAATTATAAATGTTAAGTAAATATTTATGTCCTATAAAAAACACTTAATTTATTATTTTTAAAACATTTAGTTATATCATGATATAAAAATAGAACATTTTCATTTATAAGATAGACATTTTTTTATAAATTAACTGGTTAATTTTCAATTATATGGGTCATATCACTATTCTAAATGGTCACATTTCAATTCCAAAAGTCACGTTACTATTCCATTTGTATAGGTTTCATTAAATTCTAGAAATACCTCTTATTTCATTCCCTCTTCATTTATAAAGTTTATATTGTATTCTCTAAGTGATTTTATGTGATTCATAAATAATGAATAACTATAAGAAGGTAATTTTTATTGATATAAATCTATGTTGTTACAAAAGAAAATATATGATCAAATGGTTTAATACCCCAAGAAAATAGGATCATACATAACCATTTCATAATGAAACAAAAACATTATTTATTTCCTTATTCTCTATCTTCTTAGTGTAACCCATGTTATCATCAGTATAGGTAATAACATAAGGATATATATTCATGAAAGGTATGTTATAAAATCCTAGTAAGAGAGTGAATAAGGAAAAAAATCAATATAACATGGGTAAAAATAATAATAATTATCATATCAAAAGCCTTATATCATCATAAAAATCCTGAAGGAAACATATTATAAAGACATGGAATGTTTCAATACATACAAATGAAATATCATGTCTTAGTGGTCAAATAACACACATAGTTGTGAACAAAACCAACATCATGTTCAAACATAATATATGTTTCTTATAATAAAATCATCACTGTGAACAAAGCTAAAGTAATGATAATGCATAATAAACACAATCTCCTTTGATATAAAACATTACCCAATTCATTGGAGTAATATAAAATTTAGGTACCACCCATCACATCATTATATTTATATCATAATGCTTCCCACCTAGAACACATAACAATCATAGTCATGAATCAACACACAGAAAGGAATGGTTTTCATAAGGATTTAACAAATCATGATTTCACAAATAAAATTGGGGTTCCCAATTTATAAACGTAAAAAATATTTGGTATGATAATAATTGTTCTTGATTGAATAAGAACCAATTCAATAGAAGTCCAATATTGTTTTGTAAGTAATAGTTCATTTTCAAAAACATTGTATTTATCATAAAATCAAGTAGAAAATATGTATATCCCAAAAAATAAAAGGTAGGAATAATTAAATAATGTTTAAGACACATTCAGGGAGTATTCTTACCAAATAAGTCATAAAATGAGGACAACCCAAAGAAATGGAGTTGGGATTGCTAATCCCCTTACCTTAATTTCCTCTATATTTCGTCGCTTTTGAGCCTCCTGAATAAAAAACAAATATTTATTAAAAAAATTATCCAGAAATGAATTATATACATTTATACAACTATTTATCAATTATAACAATTTTTATCATATTTATTAACTTATGTTGATGAAATTGAAGAGTTCTGATATCATGTTTTTCTTAAAAAATTCATGTTTCCCCTTGATTTGTCTATTTTCTTTCAAATTCATTTATCAAAAGTTGTGATCAACTCTATAGTATTATAATAAATGTAATTAAATATCTATATATTTAATATAATTAACACTATACATCCTTGAAATTGGTTATAAGAAGTGTCTTGGCATTGACATTATAGTAGGCTAACTGACCTTTAACAGGATGTTGTCAAAAGAGAGGAAAATTGAAGTGCGAAATGTATATTTTTCATAAACATGATAATTATAGTAGGTTAAAAAAATTAATATAATTTTAAATTACTGTATAAATAATTTTATATTATTTTTTTGAAGGTAATATGAAAAAATTATAAATAGAATAAGAAAATATAGAAGAGTTAATAAACACTTACTCTCTCCTCGGTGTATTTTCTCTTGTTCGACACTAAAACTACCTTGGTGATTGGATTTGAATTGCTCCAGAATGTATTTAAGTATTCCAAGGGAATTTATATGGAGTATTTTGGCAGATCTTGGGCTTTGTAATGGGTGGGAGGAGTGTTTTTCCAAGGGAAGGGAGATGGATCATTTATACTTGAAGAGAGGTTATATTTAGAATAAAATATTGAGTACAATATTATATCAAAGGTAAACCTTTTAAAAGGTATTTTTTCAAATTATAGATAATATATAATGGGTATATGACTTTGAATCCCTTTTATAATTATAATTCATTAGTTTATTAAAAAGGATTGTGGAAAAAATAGAAATAGTTTTTTGGAATGCCTTTATACTTTAGGTTTTGGAAAGTTATTTTTATGTTTGTAAATAAAATTTATTGTATTTAAATGAATAATTTATGGAATAAAATATATCATTGCCTAAACTCATGTTCTATAATGAATTTCATCATTTTTCATATCATGAATGATGAAATTAGAGACCCACTGATTATGTGAAAAACTGTATTTTTGCTATTCACCTGAAAATTGAAGAATTATAGAAAATTACAAAAAAATAACCCTTGTATAATTTAGACATGAAGATTTAAAAAATGATATTCATTTTTATCAAATTAAATTTCTATAATAGATTTTTTTTTAAATATCATTTTTTACAAAAAACATTAAAATACAATTTATTAAAAGTTTTGTTATATTTTATTTGAGTTATTTAGTCCTGAAATTTACTTTTTGGTGTTATAATATTTATATATACATAAATTAATCTTGATAAAAATTATATTTATTATTTTTTGTCTAAAATTACTATTCTAATAGTCAGGTTACTATTCCCAACAGTAAGGTTATTATTCCAACCGTCACATTACTCTTACAACATCCACATTAAGTTTCCAACGGTCAAAAAATAATTACAATAGTAACATTAGTATTCCAATAGTCACATTAACTCTTATAAATACCTCTACATTATTCAATCATTATTCAACTCAATCCCTCTCAATTTTAAATAATTATATTTTCTAAATTTTTTCTTGGTTTACTAATATTTTTTTTATTTTATATAGTGTTTGAAATGTGGGTGATATTTCTAGTATATTTGGGTGATCATAAGTTTTCTATTTTACCTACTCTATTTAATATTTTTTTAGTTTTAATGTTTATAATTTTAGTTAGTTTCATTACTGAATAATTTAACTTTATTAAGTAATGAAATAAGGTTTTCTTGGTTTCTCTATGTTTGTTTGTGTATAATATTATATAATATAATACACCTCACATTTATTCATGAAAAAAATATTACTCACAAAAACTGGCTTTTTACACATAATATAGAATGGATTTATGAAAAAAAAAATTTATTAGAATGTGATAAAATAATTCCAGTTACACTAAAGACGAATTGAAAAAGATTAATAAAACAATTTGAAAAAACATATTGAATGGTACATGTAATTAATAATAAAATACTTGATATAGATGAAAAATTAGTTTTTAAAATAGAATTAAAATATATTCATTCAAAAAATAAACCATGAAAGTGAGAGAGTGGGGAGAGAAAGGGAGGAAACTGTTACCAAAATTAAATCATTTCTATAACTTTGTAGAGAAATTAGTGAAGGATTTCATCAATTTAAAGGAGACTTTTAGGTGTATATAGTAGTCTAACGATGTTAGTAGGATTATTAGTCAAGAGACATGGGTGAAGTGGTTGAAATTTAGAGTGAAACATTGAAAAATAATTGAGGATTTTGGTTGAAAATTTGAAATGTTAGTAATAAGATACTATTATTTAAAAATAAAAAATGTTTTCCCAAATATGTTCCTAACTTCAAAAATAATATATATAATTAAATAATTATGATTTAACGAAATTTAAACCTATCCAAAACTGTTTTACATTGTTGGAATAAATTATTAATGATGAAAAATTAAAAAATAAATTATGCAGTATTTTTTAAAATTTACATATTCTTACATGGTAGTTTTATCTAAAATATGTGGGCGGATTTTGTATGATTTTATAATTGTGGGGGGTTAAATGTTCTACACAATCATTCACATTGGGCTCACTATTTTTAATGCTTCACATAAAAACTAAAATTATTCTACGTCCATAACTAGGTATAGACCTACTTTCGAAAGTAAGGCGGTCAAATGGGCATTTAGACCCAATGATTCTTAGGAACTCAAATTGGTTAAGAGGATGTGAGTTCATGATCCTCACACCCTTTAGGGGTGATGTGTTGCCTAATCGGGGACTCTTATAGATTTCATATAAGTTTAATAGTATCTTCCTAATCTTGATACGAGACTAGTAACCCTAACAGAATGGTAATAGGCTAAGTCTCTTTATATGTAATGAAAGAGGATTCTGGTTGGTGAATCCATCTACGTTTATCAGAGGTTCTTTATCCATTTTATTTTTGTGGGTATCTTCTTAAATGTTGAATTCATATAACAAGGCACCCACGAGTTTATTATTATCCCGAGAGGCTGTTAACATTTTGAGTATTAGATTGATCCATTATGTGGCATCTTACGTATCATGTTTTATAATAGAAATAAAAATTTATTTTTAAAAAAAATACATTTTTAATGTCATAAGGAATGGAAATATACGCTGGCATTTGGGTACCAGATAATTGAGCTCAAACCTCAAGTTGGCATTCTATGTATCCCGATTCTAGAAGGAATCAAACTTACCGTAGTTCATTCATTCCATTGGGAATTTCCCCAAGGTATATACCCTTGTATATTAGGTAGTCATATCATGCCACTTATTTGGGATTAATAACTAAGGTTTCCTTGGATGGTAGAGGTTAATGATGAAAATGAGGTGATCATCAAAATATCTTAAGCCCACGTGACCTATGCTCGCTGTGGGAAATTAGGAAAATTATTAATCAGCCTCATTTCATACGGATGATTGGAATATGTGGTCGAACATCCCTTTGGATTATTAATAAAGATATTTGGCCATTGGAAGGTTACCTACCAATCATGTTTTTGTAAGGAATCAGATTCATCGTAGTTTAGTGACATCTCAATCCTCTAGTGGACAATGAAGAATGATTAGCCCATGGGAGTGGTTGGGTCATGATGGTTGGAATGTCGAAGATATAACAATCTAACACTGAAGTGGATTTCCATTTGATCTTGGGCCTTAGGAATACATCCTACATATCCTAGTTATCGTATGAATCATAGTTATATTAGTTCAATGGGTTGGGGAATAAAAAATATGGTTTCCCTTATATAAGAGACATATCATATTATGCTGCTAATTGAGGATTACAAGCTAAGTTTTCCCTTTATATTCGAGATTATTATGGTTCAAATGATGTAATCATTGAAATTATCTTATCCTCCATGAGCTATGCTCAGTGTGAGAAATAAGGGATTGAAAGTAATCATTCTCACTACTTATGGATGAGGACTTATGCACGATAACATCCCTTTGGGGGATGATATGAATATTGATCCTTATGAAGGTGTATTATGTTTCCTAGATATGGTAGTAATCAGAGTTCTTTTAGTTCATTAATTTGGGGGATACACACTATGGATTCCCTTATATGATGGCTGGATATGGCTATCATGTCCTAAGACACCAACTTTTTTTGGTTTGCTTTTAATCCTGAAATACATTGATTGAATTTATGACATCCTTAATTTTATACATGATAAGTTGGAGAATATATGCTTGAAATTTAGAAATACAATTGCATGAACTAGTTGACTTTTCCAAGGTATGACACATAATTTGGATGTCTTGTATAGAGGCCATCACATGACCAAGGATGTGTTGGTTGGAGGACATCAGAAGATCTTGATGACTGATCTTGGAATCTGTCACATGATCTTGGATGACAAGCTTGGAGGTTCCAAATGATTCAACAATCATACCCTAGTTTCATCACAAATGATGGCTATCACACTTAGAGGGTGTCTCCTAAGAGAGTGTGAAATAACTGGAGGGTGTCGAATGTCCTGACTGACTTTTCTAGGTGTTGTCATAAAAACTAGCTAACATGGTATGATGACATCACAAGAGATATCTAACATACCCATAGGGTGTCCAAAGATCTAGATGTCCTATCTAGAGGATGTTGTGAGAGCTATTTGATATGTCTAGAGGACATCACAAGATTTTGTTGTCCTGTCTAAAGGACAACGTGAAACCAAATTAACATGTTATGATTCCTTTGCACTACATTTCTAACAAACACCGGTACCACCGTGTAATTTGGGTGAAATGTCTAGAGTTCATCATGAGGTATGTATGTTGATACCAAAGGGTTTCATGGGACTTGGGTGGAATAGCCATAGGGTTCCATATGACTTTCTCAAACACTTACATGACACTTCACATGATCCAAATAGTATACCAAAGGAGCGTCGTTTGATCTGGGTGAAATATCTGGGAGTTGTTGCATGACCTGGTAGGTTTATGTGAAGCGCATGAGGATCAAGGTATATGTTCTTCACATAAAACACACATATTTTTAGTCTTTGTTCCAGCCTATTATTGAAAACGTCATAGATTTGTTTTGTGTTAATTTGTTTAAGTATCACATGACTAATCAGGTTGTGGGATATCCTTCACATAATCTACTTGAAGTCCTTCACATGATCTATGAGTGATCATGAAAAGTGATTATGCAGGTTTTATGGTCTAGTTCGGTTGTTTTTCAGATATTACCTACTGGGAAACCTTTTTGATCATGAGATCAGTTTCTCTAAGAAATTTTCTCTGATCCTTTAGGGTGTCGGTGCAAGGATAGAAGGATTATATTTTTTAATGTTGGGGCGGGTAATTTTTAGGCCTCACCACCCCAATTATTCACCACTTTGTGAAGCACATATTTTTCAAATTAATTATGGATTTGGTGGAGGGATTAAATGTCTTACATTTACGTGATGTCTTAATGTAGGTCATTTTCGGGGCATCCCATTATTTTCAACGATCATGAGATCATCCATTCGATACACCATTTTTTGGATTATGGACTATTATAGGGGAATTTTCAAATCATGTTGACATTCCAAGGGACATTTATATTGTCAAGAAAACATGTATAAGGACTTTCTCAAGATCAAGATGCCTGATGAATGTCTTTCATGGGATCTCAGACAACATTTCTGGGACCATTCATGTAAAAGGATGGATTTATAGGGGTCTTTCACAAGACCAAGATGGTCATGTTGAAGCGAGTTTATGAGGTCTCATGCATTTCAAACACATATTTCATTAAGTATAAAATCTCAAGAGGCTCCCGACTTTTCTCTTTTATTTCCTTCTTTTATTTGATAAAGGCTTGATGATTTTTAGAGCCTACATGAGTCTTTTCAAAAAAATAAATTTCCCCATCGGTGATTTTCCGGGTGACCAAAAAATGGTCTTATAGTGATGCATGATCATTATCAAGGGAAAATCCTTCTCAATGCCTTTTTGAGTTGAAGGAGGACCACATGATCTCTTGGACACGCCCAAAACACATTGCACCACAAGGGTGAATTTCTAGGAGGCTCTCTCTTGGTAAGGTGAACATGTTTCCAAGGGTTCACAGTGTATTGGTAACAATTAAGGGAATGTCGCATAATGTTTTTTACAACAATAATATCCTAAATATTTTAATTTTTATTTCCTTGTTCGTTTTACAAGGCCTTGGGGTCCCATGGGTTTTCTTAAATGTTGTCAAGGACAAGAATTCTCCCCATTAGTAGAGCATCTATTATATTTTATGACCACAATAGGATCCCAACTTTTTCATATTTTCACCCTATTTTCAATGTATATTTGGATGGATTGTCATCTTCCCATCACCAATAAATTTATATTACCTAGGGGTGTTCATTTGGTAGCCTTCACTTGATCATTGATTATCTGGGGTGCCTTTTCATGATCTGAAGGACCTATCAAAAGGGGCTTCACGTGATCTTCCACATGTAAAGCACTATGCATGGATCCTTCTTGTGACCATTGATGGTATCATGATTTCATTTCTTCTAGGGGTTAATATGATCAATGTGATTTTGACCACAATATTCTTCCTTTTCTTTGTGGGGAAAATGACAACCATAATTAGGTATTTCTTCACTTGTGAATTTTTGGATTCCCATTTGGTGGTCATTAAAAAATTCCCCCAACCAGAGCGATGCCTATGGGGAAAATGGATCGCTTCTAAATAATATAAATTCATGCTTGAGTATTTTGGTGCTGTCACCAATCTGTATCATGGGTGAAACTTGGTCTTCCTAGATAAATTTGTAATTCTATAGAATTTATTATAAATAGGTATGTGGAGAGCAGTTAATTCAAAATAAACCTCACTTATATGAGATTTTTCATCCTTTATACTTCATGTATCCCTTTCTCAAGGCCCTTCAGCAATAACCAATTACTAGATCTGTTCATGAGACCTTCTCACGAGAATATTTTAACAAGGTATTTTTTTCCTAGGCACTTTGTTTGAGTCAACTATGAATGAAATTTTAGTAATTTCTTGAAATTAAATCATAGGGATCCATGGCCTCCATTAAAGGATTCATATGAACTTATAGCTCGATCACGTGATCCTTTTAAACTTTATAGAGGTTCGCATGACCATGTCAAGGTAACATGATTGTGATTTCATTAAGGGGTCACACAATTGTGTGATGTTCTGGAAGATCTCCATTAACAAGTAAATTATAAAATTATTTATGTGATTCATGAATTCCATGCTGATTCTTGTGAGGAAAATAAAGCTTTTAAAAATGTATGCCTTTCCATTGAAAAGATTTTATTTTTATCTATTGGAAATATTCCGCATACTATTATTTAGATGGATTCTAGATATCATTGTATTTCCTCAGGTGTGTCTAGTCAAAGGGTGATGATTACTACATGATGAAATTTTTATCCTCTACATAATATGAATTTTGATAAAGATGTTCTAAAAAAGATCCTTTAATGTGAGCTCCATAATTATCCTTTATCACACTGACATCATCTATATGGGTTTTTTTCTTGATGATATTTTCATTCCTTCTTCAAAATATATTTTTTCATCTTATTAGGTGTCAAATACTCATGATTGTATTAAGAAGATAATTTTTGAGGATCTATGACTGGTCACTACTCAATCCCAGTAGTTGTATTATATGATGGAAAACACTCCCTTGGATCCATAGGAATGTGATTTTTCTCACCAGCCTATCACAGAAAGCTATTTGAGTTTATTTGTCTTTTCTCAAAAAAACCCTGCTGATAGATGGAGCCCAAAATGGGATGTCCATCTTTGTAGTAACGTTTTTGATGAATG
Organism: Viscum album; assembly: GCA_963277665.1. NCBI lineage: Eukaryota > Viridiplantae > Streptophyta > Magnoliopsida > Santalales > Viscaceae > Viscum > Viscum album. The sequence goes on from OY728131.1 coordinate 446,911,496, forward strand.
GTTGGGGCCATTCAGTGTTAGTAAAAGCATTTTTGAGTTTCATGACCAGTTATATGTTTTCCATATTTTTGAAGTAATATAGATTTCCAAATTTATTTTTCATTTCTGGCATGTTCAACTTCGTGGAATGGTATGCCTTTGGGGGTCCTTCAACAAACTTATTTAATCTTTCCAATGGTGGGGTGATAAAAATCCTATGGGATATCTACCAAATTAGGTGGGATCACCCCCCAACTCAGAGATATGTGTGAAGAGATCCATCCAACCACAGATGATACTTCAGTTTGGGTGTGGGACATGCTCATCATTGTTAATGAATATTAAGAAAGGATCTGACTATGTGATTTAATATCCCATTCAAATATTCGATCAACATTTTCCTCTATCACATTAGATCTAATATGACTACTATACACACCCCTTGGTGTGCTTTCCAAAAGGTTCATGATTCTTTTGGTTTTTATTGGTCCATTTTAGTGGTTCGGGATTATACTTCATGGGGATATTGAGTGAATAGAGAGATCACTCCCACCATTTGGCTGGCAGGATTTATGGCCATGTTCTTGAATTGGTGAATTTTGTTCGATGGGACACATGTTCAGGAATTTGGTTTAGTATGTTGGTGATGGGAGCATGAGTAGCGGAGGGACAACACCTTAATCTAGAAGTGCCAACCCTTACACACTTTACCAACTCTTAGACCACATTTAGAAAAGTTGTTTCCCCTATAGGATCAGTAGAACTTTTTATATTTTATTTGGAAGGATATGGGAGAATTTATGGTGATATAAATACAAAAATTACACTAGGATCCCCAGTGCCTTATTTCATCCTAGGTTGGTGAACATATATAGGGTCAGGTATATATCACTAGGCTCTAATGAGGATATCGATGTGTTGAGTCAATCTGATAGCATTGATTACACCCTTTATCCCGCACCAAATATATAAAGAGCCAATTTTTTATCAATATAATTCCCCATCTTGTAATTATGATATATGGAATAAAACACATACATAGCATATAGAGTCTAATAAAAAATTTATTGTCATAAACGAAGAATGAAATAATTGATTCATAGGAATTGTGGAACCTATACTGATGAAATAATAACTTAACCCTTGAAACAGTAACATGGCCCTTAGGAATAATGATCCATGAATAGAATAGTAACCTCACATATAAAAGTATAAATAAAATATAGGCATGTAATAAATGATAATATTATTTAATAAATCATAGTATAAGTAAATAAATGTTTTCAAAATTATAAATTAAGTGTTGGTGTTTTTGTAAAACATAAATGTTTATTTATAATTTTATAGTTAATATAAAGATTAAAAAGAAAAATTATTTTCAGAAAATATATTCCGAAATTATTATATTGTTGTCTTATGATTATAAGATAATTTTATGAGTCCTTAATTATTTTTTCATAGTTTCATAAAATCTGTTATAATTTTAAAATCATTTTTATCAAATAAATTATATGTTTAATTAAAAATAAAATTTCTCATATTTTGAAAAATATTTTCAAAAAATGGATTTTACATTTGAAATAAAAATTTTGAAAAATGGTTATGATATATTTTTGGTATTTTTCTAAAATAGTTGATTTTTGGGTGGATAGTGAAATATGGAAATTTATAGTATATAACATTAAAAGTTAAATTTATTATTAATTGAGTCATTGATGATTTGAGAACCGTAATCTAAAAAAATACATCATTATATAATATAATTAGTGATAAATTTTTATACTATTCATTGTTTTGATTCAAAAATAAAACACAAATGAATAAAATAATAAAAAATCTACTCTCCTCCCATATAAATACCGCCATCACCATCACATCTCCCCACACCATACAAGCCTTGAAGCTTGTCCAAATTATACACAATCCTCTTCCCAATCCCCTACACCTTTTATAAGATAATTTTTTTATCAACAAAAGACCAAACCCAATTTCCTTAAGGAGGTACTCAAGGAGAAGAATTCAAGAGGTAAAATCTACTCTCATTTTCTTTTAATTTCATTTCAATTTCTTTTACGTTATTTTCGTATTCTATACTAACCAACACTTATCCAATTGGAATGATAACTATATTATCTTATATATAATGAATTTTTATTATTTTAATGTAATAATATATCATCAAATCTCTTCTCTTCTCCCTTTTATTCTCAAAATGAAAACATCATCCGGTAGGTGTTGATTTTTCACCTTCGAGGACCGGAACTTTTCATTTTCCATTAAAACCTTCTTGGATGGTTATAAAACCATTATATTGGTTGAAATAGGTTTTATAATTTATTTTATAACATTTTTTATGATATGTAACTAAGATATGTTTATAAAATTAAACAAAAATGAAGTTTTTGATTACCGAAAAACCTCTAAATTAATCAAAATGACTATCATTAACATTTTATCTAATCAACCATACTCATACATGGAAATGAATAATATATTAGACCATTTAATGTTATGGATGTTTGTTAATTGCATATCTTTTCTATTCTGGATAATTACTCTCATTTTACAGGATCTTTGATATATATATATACATACAAGTGAACTGATCATTAAAACAAATAAAGTAAGCACTTCAGAATGATGAAATTGAACTCTATAACTCATAAAAATTGAAATAAAAAATCTTAACAAAAATATAATGAATTTAGTAATTTCATAAGTGGTTCTAGATTTATTAATTTGGAAATATAATATTTTTATCTGAAATATTAATGTGAATAATCCATTCAAACAAAAGGTAAGTTGATTCTCAGACCTGATTTTGTTTCTTTGGGTTATTCCTCTTTTGTGATTAATTTCTAGGTGGATGTTCTTTTAATAATCCTAAAATATAATATATTTGTTCTCACCTTTTCTTTTCAAGAATATACATTTTTTTAATCTATTTTTACAGAAAATACAATGATTTTCCAAAAGAACTCTTCTTTCAAAAATAATTGTGACTCCTCTTGAGTTGTTTCTTCTTCACTCAAGAATGATGAAGTTATTTTTCCTTTTCTCATTTGGGAACCTTGAAATTTTAATCATGAATTTATGTTATAAAAAATGAAACCCATTCCTTTCCATGGTTTATATCATGTCTAAGATTTATATATGTTCTATGTGTCATGCATGATTATGTTAATTTTAAGATGTTTCGGGTGCACCCAGGATTATATAGTGCCAAAATGAATTAGTTAATATGATGTATCTCATGAGATATTGTGAAATATGTGTGAACATGATTATATTTTTTTCACAATTATGATTTTATGATTATATAGATATGTTTTTTTTTGAACATGATGCTAGATTTGTTCACAACTATGTGTTGAATTTTACCTCCAAGACATGATGTTTCATTTTTATGCATTCCCACATTTCAAGAATTTATTTAATGCTTTCTATCAGGACCATGATGATGATACCAAGATTATTTTATGATTATTATAAATATTCTCACCAATGTTCTATTGATTAAATTCTTATCTATCCTCTTATTGGTCATTTAGTTCACCAATTGTTATGATGTATACCCTCATGTGATTACTTATACTAAGGATTGCATGAGTCCCACTGAGAAGATAGATAACAATGAATTAAATAATGATTAAATTTTATTATATAAATTTAATGTGTGGTCCTTAATTTCCAAAAAAACTAAAACCTTGGATATTGCTTTTGTAACTCTTTTAAGTTGTTTATCATTAAAATTATGAAATAATCATGTTAGAAAAGTATAGTCACTACAGTTGGTATCAGAGTACAGTTTAGTTATTTTGGGAATTAGGATTAGATAACATTAGTGACAACCCATAGTGTGATACTATGTATAAGTAAGCACCCAAGAACATTTTTTTATAAAAATATTAAACATAGGGATCCCACAAGATATTCCTTAAGAGTTAATTTCACGAAAGCGTAAATTATATATTCATGACTTATTGACTTATATTTTCTTCATACCTTTTATATTTTAGAAAATGGATAGAAGTAGGAGAAACCTATCCAACAACCCATGTGAGTGATAATGTAATGATTTCTTGAATGACATTGCTAATTCCTTGGGAGGTGGAGATGATAATTTTATAGCGATGCTTACCTAGATGTATTAGGATATGAACAATAACATAAATAATTTAGAATGTACTCATTCACCTAAGAGGTAGAAATTGAATATAGTGTCTTTTATGCGGCAATAACCACTGATGTTTATTAGATATTCTGATCTACTAGTCACAAAAAATTGGGTCAAATAAGTGGAGAAGATATTTTCTATACATCATTGTTCAGGTATTGAAAAGGGGACTCTATCCATTTATCATTTTGATAGAGAGGTAAATAAATGGTGGGAATTGAGTAATAACACCACGATATAGGACTAAGTATAAGAGATGGGGGGGGAAGAGTTTAAGAAAATATATCTTAAAATGTATTTATTTGGAACTCTTTATATGAAGATGGAGAGATAATTTATACAGTTAACGAAAAAAGAAGGTGAATACGTAATGACTTAGAAGAAAATTTTCACATGTCTTTATAGGTATGCCTAAGGTTTTTTTTATAAAAAATGATAGAAAAATAGATATATTATTTAGTGGTTTAAAACAACTCCTTCAAACGGATATATCAATTTGAGACATTGGGAGTTATGAATAAGTTATTCAATGTTCTCTCAAAGCGGAGATAGAGTTTGGTTAATGTTATAATGGCTATGGGGATAAGAAATGAATGATCGAGTTTCAATCATAAGGATCTAATGATGAAGTTTTAATGAAATATCAACCACTCACATGTTTAATATATGAGAAGAAGAATTGTGATAATTTCCCTAAAGGGGTGGGGAAATTATTTAAGCATGAGAGATAAAGCCACCATGAACATGAATGTCAGAGAGACATGAATTATCCATCCAATATGTTAGAGTAAAGGATAAAACCATTGTTTTTACAATACATCACCTATAGGGAGAAATGGAACTATGCAAGCCAGTTTACTAAAACCTCAAGTCCTTGAGAGTAATCAGTGTCATGAACCACCAAATCCAAATGAAAAAGGGAACTATTATTCCATCACTACTGCTAAATTGAAGTAAAAAAAATAAGTCATACTAGGTGCACATCCTACTCACTATAGAATGAACAAAATCTTATATGATTCTGGTTCTATAAATTCATTTATATATTTCATGTTTTCTAGAACTATTGAATTGAATCCATGATTCCTTGAAGATGATATATCCATAAAAACACCTAGTGGTGAAATAATTTCAACCTAAGTGATGGAATATTCTTATATTAGTTTTTGTTGGAAGATTCATCCTGTCAATCTCATGATACTTTCCATGGTGGAATTTGATAATATACTAGGCATGGAATGGGACTCGTTATATTGAGAAAACATCAACTATCCAGAAACGAAAATATATTTTTAAATTCTAAACCATCCCATGATCCTATTCAAATGAAAGGACGATCTTGAATATCCTTTGGAAAATCATTTGACGGTGTGGGAGTTTATGCCTTATAAAGAAACATACCTCACTCAAATGGTTGAGTCAAAGGAAGGTATCAACCTTGAAGAAATTACCATTGTGAAGGAATATAGTGATGTATTCCCTAAGGAGTTAGCTGGAAATCCCCATATCGTGAGGTATATTTCTGAATAGAACTCATACATGAAGCTTTTTGTATCTCAAAATTCCCTTAATGGATAGCCCCAATCAAACTATATGAGTTAAAGAATAAGTTTCAAGAGTATTTGGAAAAAGGGTTCATATTCCCTAGTGCAACACCATGGGGTGTTCCAGTACTCTTTGTGAAGAAAAGGGATGGATCAATGTGGCTATGTATTAGCTACTGAGAGATCAATGGGATCACCATAAAGAACAAGAATCCCTTTCTAAGGTTTAATGACATTTTAAATTATCTATGAGGAGATCAATACTTATCAATCATGGATCTTAGTTTTGTGTATCATCAACTGAAGGTGAAGAAGGAGGATATTCATAAGAATAATTTCCACACATGGTATGTGATCTATGAGTTTCTATTGAATCCTTTTAGACTTACTAATTACCCTTCAATATTCATTGATTTCATTAATATAGTCTTTAGATATAATGTTGAAAAAAAATATTATAGTGTTTAGCAACAATATTCTAATTTACTCCAAGATAAATGATGAATATTACAAAAATCTAATTATTGTGATGGAAACATTATGGAATGAGATATTTTATGAAAAGTTTATAAATTGTTACTTTTGGATGAATCAACTCAGATTATTTGGGAACATGATCATAAGTGAAGGCATTTCAATAGACTATTTAAAAAAAGGAAATTGATGAATGACCCAGACCCACTTGTGTCATGGAAATTTGTAGTTTTAGTGGATTAGTTTGGGTGCTACTGATGTTTTGTGAGAACTTTATCCTGATTTTATAACCTGTTAACTATGTTAAAAAGGAAATGAGTAAATTATGTTTGGATGGAAGAGTGTGATGAAATATTAAAGGATCTAAATAATAGGATAATCACTACACATATACTCACATTACTTATAATTAGATAACATTTTCTGATATACAGTGATTATTCAAAGAAAGACTTATGTTATGTACTCACAAAGAATAATAAATTGATATCCTACACCTCACGAAAGTTTAAGATCCATGATAAAAAATACCCAACACATGATCTGGAGTTAACAACTATGATATTCTCTCCAAGGATCTAGCAGCACTATCTCTATGTTGATTAGTGTGACATATATATATTGATCACAGGTGTATAAATTATATATTCACATAGAAGAAACTCATCATGTTGTTGGATCGAATAGTTGATATAAAAGTCTATTAGATGGAACAATACAAGAGGGGGGTGAATTGTAGGTTTTAAAAACCTTGAGTTTTAGTAACAAAGAGATTAGTTTAAAAGATTTTAAACTAATACAAATACAAACACCCACAATTGTATTGAATGTAAAAGGTACGATATATTGTAATACTATTGTAAAGCAAAACAATTGTATTCAAGGTGAACACAATAATCAGAGTAATACAAATATGAATGATTCTACCTTAAAGCATATAGAATCAATCAATACAATATGTAATGGAATGATTGTAATTGAAACAATTACAATTGAATAAGTAAAGAAAGGAAACAATACAAATCCCTTTCTAATACAACAGTGGAAATGTAAAAGTAATACAATTCTTTTAACCCAAAGAGAAGGGTTATCCTTTCACCTAGGATAAAAGGTCTGTCTCACCAACACTTTGGTGAGCCCTCGATACGATTATCGGCTCGTCTGTCTGCCTATCCCCGACAGCCCTCGATACGATGATCGGCTCGTCTGTCTGCCTATCCCCGGCAGCCCTCGATTTTGCAGGTAATCGGCACCTCTGTCTTTCAATTACTTGAAAGCCCTCGATACGATGATCGGACGCACAAGGCTGATGAGAGAAGTCACAGTGTCTCTCTCTAGAATCTTCGTAGTTCATAGAGTCTCTTCGTTCATCAGTATTTTCTCAGCTTCAAATGACCTCCTATTTATAGGCCTCGGGTTCCAACGGTCATATTGCCTCCAACGGTCATATTGAAACAGAAAGCACGACATCGTTTTGATTAGTATATAACTAACTCAACGACATCGTTTCGTTAGGATAAGAGATATATAGAAATGTAAAACATGAGTACGATTCATATGCAGAGAGAGTTTTTGACAAAGTCAGTACGATACGATTGACAGAGTCAGTACGATACGTTTGACAGAGTCAGTACGATACGTTTGACAGAGTCAGTACGATACGTTTTGGTCGGTACGATCAATCATCGTACGATACGATAAACATGATAAAAGACAATTTGTTATTTACAAACATATGATAGAATACATTTGAGATTTCCAAAACATGACATAGAATATATTTGTGATTTCCAAAACATGATGTAAAAGCCAAAAGAAGACTTTTGACTTAACAATCTCCCCCTTTTTGGAAAGCACAAACACACAAAGTAAATGAAACAAGAAAAACTTATCTCCCCCTGAGTTATTGAAAACTCTTCTGAATAAAAAATTGAATACAACTAACTCCCCCTTAGGTATTGACTTTCCTAAGGATTGTATTCAGATTTTCCTTAAGAGCATTGTAATGCATTCTCCCCCTTTGTAAAACAACCTTTGCTTTGTAAATATTCTCCCCCTTTGTGATTTACAAAAAGAAAGGAGGAATCTCGAATTGTCTGGAAGAGTTAGTGAAGTAATACAAGACAATGGACAAAAGAGAAAGGATTATAAGAGTTATTACAAAACAAACAAGTTCCAAAAGAAACAAATACAACAATCATTTGTTTTCTCTTTCCTTCTCCTTCTTTATAAGCTCATGAAGCACAGCTTTCATCTTCTTGATCTCCTTCTTGTCTTCAGAAATTGATTCACCCTGAGTTTTGAGAAGCTCCTGTTGATCCGCAAAAATCTGATCTTGATTTCTGATGGTCTCCTCCTGTACTCTGATTACTTCTTCAAGGGTATCAATTCTGTTTTGCAGAGTCTTGTTATCCTTGGACAACTCGGAATTTTGATTCTTCAGTAAAAACATTTCATCTTTGAAAGATGAAACCTTCGAGAATTCAGATTGGAAAGCATTCATCCTCTCTTGCAAATCTTTCACTGAAGGAACATCGGCTCTTTGAGACGACAAAAGGTTCAGCCTTTCAATTTTTTCTTTATCAAGTTTGTTGAAAGCAATTGCAAGCTCATTTGATAACCTTCTTATATCTTCAATAGCAATCTCATGGTCATTGATTGAGCTCTCTGTTTTGTATGACCACTTGGTCATCTTATTACAAGCTTTCTTATGAGCAACTGAGCTTTCCGAAAGAACATTCAGATCGGCTTCAACAGACAAGACTTTCTTTCTCAATTCTTTTACAGATCCAAACTTCTTTCTCTGATTTTCAGTGATAAAATCAATCTTTCCTTCCAGCCTCGGAAAATAAGGAATGGTTTTCTCCATCCTTCTCAAAACTTGAACAATGTAATCACTCTTCTTGAGAGAGATTGTATGCTCTGAATCAGTATCATCATCGTACGATGCTAGTTCATACGATCTGCTTGAATCAACAACTGGCTGTTTCCCTTTCACTTTTTCTTTCTGTTTTCTTTCATCTTCCACTCTGTCACTAATGACAACTACTTTATCAGATTGAGAAGATTGAGCATCTTGCTTTTCTCGAGATGACATCCTGTCCGAAGATTTTTCCTGATCGGCATGAGGAGTTTGTTGAACACCTTCGCTCAGCTTTTGAAGCGATTCCTCTCTACTTTTCTTTGAACTTTGAAGAAATTCTAACAGAAAATCTCCTTCTTCTACTTCCACTTCTTCTATCACTTGTTTTCCTTTTTCTTTCTCAGGCAAACTCTGTACGATGGGTTCTTGATGTACTTCCAGAGTTAGTTGAGCACTAGCATCTTCAACTGCTTTCAAGACTTTAGAAATATCAAAGTCCTGAGCCTTTCTTTTCAAGAGAGTCTTCTTTTTCTTTTCAGCTTGAAGGGTTTCTTCTACCCTTATTCTTTCTGCAAAAGCCTCAGCAGGATCAAGACCAAACTTCGGATCACCCTCTTTTCTCTGTTCCTTGTCCTTTCTCCATTTGGCTACAACTTCCTTACTGTACCTCGGCTTCTTCTTCTTCGGCTTTGAACTAGTCTGCGGATCAGACTTTCGAGTAACACCGGCGGATTGATTGTCTTTGGCTGGCATAGGTTCCGATTGATTTTCAGGCAATTCAGCTTCTACATCTCTGACAAAAAGTTTTGAATTTGAATCAAAACAAACATTCAGCTTTTTCATCGTACTCTTATTAATGAAAGATGGCCACAAATCCATAGGTTCTCCTTTCAAAGGAATGTTACAAAACTTCATACTCTCAAGAATGAATTTTGTAAGGATGGCTGGATACATTATTATCTGGGATTTAATCCCTCCTTTCTTGACATTCTTGACGGTTTCAAAAATATATCCCATGAGATTCACTTTCCTCATATTCACAAGATAATCGAGCATAAAGACATCAGAAACTTTAAGAGTTTCTCTATCCCCTTTCCATGGGACAAGAAAACCTTTCATCCATAAAGTGACAAACCGATTGTCCGGTGAAAGATGATAAACTTTCCTCTTTCCCTCATTAACAACAAACAAAGATTTTTCAGCACTCTCTCTATTAAACGTACCAACTTCCTCTGGTAGTTTGTGAGATGGACAGAATGAATCCCCTTCTATAGAAACGTTCAGAAAGTGTGCCGCTTGTTTCACAGACATGGATAATTTTCTATCGTACACAGCGAAGTTTATAGTCATATCTTTGTCGAAAGACACGGTTTTGTAAAATTGACAAACTTCATCAAAAAGAACTGGATCTTGAGTATCAGGCTTTTCCACACAGAGATGTTCCCATCCTTGAAACAAAATAATCCTCTTGATTGTAGAATCGTACATATCGAAGAATTCTCGGGATACTAACCTTTCTCTGTGAAAGTCTTTCTCTGTAAAAGTCTTTGAAGACATTTCAGCGGGAGTGTTGGCAGAGGATTGAGACATAAAGATGATGCCGATTGAGAAGATCGTACGATTGTTTATAGCTGGGGGAGCAGAGCTTCGCCTCAATTCCTGAACAATCAATGTGGGTTTGGGGAGGGGAGGGGGGTATTTATAGGCAAAAAAAGAGATGACCGTTGAACTTCTACGGTCGAGATTAGATAATACCAGATCAATGGTTAGGATTAAAACAAAGAAAGAAAATAAAATAAAAATTGAAAAAGATACCTATCAGAGAACAAAAGGTGATTGCTGGATTTGGTAAGTATCAAAGAAACAATCGTAAGGAAAAAAAATGATGCCGATGGAAAACAAAGTCATTACTATGGTCGGACCGTACGATGGAAAATAGTTGTTACCATTAACCGACAGTACGATGGAAAACAATCTCAATACTATCATCGGTCAATACAAAAAAAATATTGAATGATACGATGGAAAAGAATTTCAATACCATCATCGGTCGATTCAAAAATTATTGAATGGTACGATGGAAAAGAATTTCAATACCATCATCAGACGATTCAAAAATTATTGAATGGTACGATGGAAAAGAATTTCAATACTATCATCGGACGATACAAAATTTTTGAACGATACGATGGAAAAGAATTTCAATACTATCATCGGACGATACAAAATTTTTGAACGATACGATGGAAAAGAATTTCAATACGATAAACAGAAAAACTGAAATGGTCAATACGATAAACAGGAAAACTTAAAATGAAACAGTAAAACTGTCAATACTATAAACAGAAAGAAACATATATAAAGAGAGTAAATATTTAAAGATCAGAAACATAAAGACATAAAGAAATGTCCTCCCCCTTTCTACGAGGAGTTTCTTACTATTAGGAGAGATGTAAAACAGGAAGTAGATATGAATGATTATTTTATTGTAATCATTCCTAGCTTCTGTTTTATAAATTCAAATCTATCGGAAGGTAAAGGTTTTGTAAAAATATCAGCAAGTTGTTCTTGCGTTCCGATGAATTGTAAAACAATATCTCCTTTTTGTGTGTGATCCCTAAGAAAGTGATGCCTAACATCTATGTGTTTTGCACGAGAGTGATGTGCTGGGTTTTTACTAAGAGCTATGGCACTTGTATTATCACACAGAATTTGAGTTTTGGAGAAACTCAAACCATAGTCAGTGAGTGTGTGCTGCATCCACAATACTTGAGCACAGCAACTTCCAGCTGCTACATATTCAGCTTCAGCAGTGGAGAGTGCTACTGAGTGTTGTTTCTTGCAAGACCAAGAAACCAAAGAATCTCCTAAGAAATGGCAAGTTCCATATGTACTTTTTCTATCCATTCTACAACCACCAAAGTCAGCATCTGAAAAACTTTTTAAAACAAAATCATTTCCAGAAGAGTAGAAAAGTCCTAAATCCATAGTGTCTTTTAAATACCGAAAGATTCTCTTTACGGCCTTTAAGTGAGACTCTTTTGGATTAGATTGATATCTTGCACATAAGCATACAGAAAACATCAAGTCGGGTCGACTAGCTGTCAAGTATAGCAAACTCCCTATCATACCTCTAAAAATTGTTTGATCTACTGGTTTCCCAGTTTCATCAAGATCAAGAGTATTTGAGGTACCAATTGGGGTGCTAATACTTTTAGTTTTGTCAAATCCATACTTTTTGAGTAAGTCTTTAATATACTTATGTTGAGATATATAAGTTCCTTCTGGTTTTTGAGATATTTGAAAACCTAGAAAGAATGTTAACTCACCCATCATACTCATTTCAAACTCAGATTTCATTAAATTTGCAAAAGAATCGGTTAAAGATTTCTGAGTTGATCCAAATATGATGTCATCAACATAGATTTGGACAACCAAAACATTTTTGTTTTCCATTTTGATAAAAAGAGTTGGATCAGCTGTACCTTTTCTATAATTGTTTTGTAAAAGAAATCCTGTAAGTCTATCATACCATGCTCTAGGGGCTTGTTTAAGACCATATAGAGCCTTGGTAAGTTTAAAGACATGATCAGGATGTTTTGGGTCTTGAAAACCAGGAGGTTGTTCGACAAAAACTTCTTCTTGAACAAAACCATTTAAAAAAGCACATTTGAAATCCATTTGAAATAGTTTGAAATTGAAATATGCTGCGAAGGCTAATAGAATGCGAATAGATTCAAGTCTAGCTACAGGAGCATATGTTTCTTCATAGTCTATTCCCTCTTGTTGATTATAGCCTTTAGCAACAAGTCTTGCTTTATTTCTTACAATGATTCCATTTTCATCACACTTGTTTCTGAAAACCCATTTTACACCAATTACAGTTGTTTCTTTAGGTCTTTCAACTAAAGTCCAGACTTGATTCCTTTCAAATTCATTTAGTTCATCCTGCATTGCTTTGATCCAATCATCATCACCTAAAGCCTCACTTGGACTTTTAGGTTCAAATTGGGAAAGAAAAGCAAGATGTTCTATTTCATTTCTTAAGGAATTTCTGGTCCTTACAGGTTGATTTATATCACCAATGATATTATCACTGGGATGATTCCTAAGAAACAATTGATTTTGGTTTTGTAAAACCTGTTCATCAACATATGGTAGAAAATCTTCTGTGGTAAATGTTTCAGGAACACTTTCTTGAACATTTTCCTTATCAGAATGTTCTTCTAACAAAGGTTGATAAACATCTTTAAAAAACACATCCGAGGATGTAGGATTGGGTTGGTTGAAAACAAAAGGGTTAGTTTCATCAAATTTTACATGTACTGTTTCTTCAACAGTACAAGTGTTTTTATTGAAAACTCTATAAGCCTTAGAGGTTGTGGAATAGCCTAGAAAGATTCCTTCATCAGATTTTGGTGCAAATTTGTGTAAATTTTCTTTTGTATTCAGAATGAATACTTTGCATCCAAAAACTTTGAAGTAATAAACTTTAGGTTTTCGGCCAGTCCATAACTCGTAAGGAGTTTTATTAAGAAATGGTCTAGTGAAAACACGATTTATAGTATAACAGGCAGTACTTACAGCTTCAGCCCAAAAGTGCTTAGCAATTGAGTATTCACTCAACATGGTTCGAGTCATTTCCTGAAGAATACGATTTCTTCTTTCAACAACACCATTTTGCTGAGGAGTTCTTGGTGTTGAGAAATTGTGAGTAATACCTTTCTTACTACAAAAAGTTTCAAAATCTGAGTTTTGAAATTCACCACCATGATCACTATGAATAGTTATCAATGGTAGGTTTTTCTCATTTTTAACTTGGGCTCTAAAAGTTTTGAAATACGAAAAGGCTTCAGATTTCTTTGTGAGAAAGTAGACCCATGTAAATCTAGTAAAGTCATCAACTAAAACAAATACATAGTATTTGCCTCCAATGCTTCCAGATTGTGAAGGACCAAACAGATCCATATGCACAAGCTGTAATGCATTAGAAGTTGAAACTTCATTAATTGGTTTAAAGCTAGTTTTATGTTGCTTGCCAAACTGACAAGGATCACAGACTTTTGAAGAATCATATCTAAGATCCGGTAGCCCTTTTACAAGTCCTTTCTTTGAGAGTTTTCTTAGGTTTCTCAAATTACAGTGTCCTAATCTCCTATGCCATAGCCACGATTGGTCTTCTATTACACTTAGACAAGGTAAGTTTTGGTTCCTAAGGTCTTCTAAGTTAATAGTGTAAACATTCTCTTGCCTATGGGCAGATAGAATGAATTCATCCTTGGAATTGTGAACTAGACACTTATCATTTCTAAAATTCACAAGGTAACCTTCATCACATAATTGACTTATGCTGATGAGATTGTGCTTAAGACCTTTAACAAACAAAACATTTGAAATAAGAACTTTTCCAAGAAAAACGATATTACCTATACCGACAATCTTTCCTTGAGAATTATCTCCGAAGGTAACTTTTCCACCTTTTGTTTTGATAACCTTTTCAAAGAAAACTTTGTTTCAAGTCATATGACGAGAGCAACCACTATCCATGTACCAAATGTTCTTATTGATACACTTCTCGTTTTCCTGAAAAAGAAACAATTAGATTTTTGGAATCCAAACTTGTTTGGATCCAGAAGGATTAGATAAAAGAATTTTAGGAATCCACATTTGTTTTGCAAAATGAGCTTTATGAAATCCTAAGGATTGAGTTTTGTTAAGAGAACAATCTCTTCTCCAATGTCCACCACATTGACACTTGGAACAGAAAATGGTTTTTTGAGGAACAAAATAGTTATTACTAAAAACAGGTTTGGAATAAGTAAAACCAAGACCAGAACGATTTCTCAAAGGTCTTATTTGAGAGTAAATCCTATCAAAGTTTTCTTTTCCATGAGTAAAGTTTGACAAACACTTTTTCAAGGATAAAATCTCTGACTTTAGTTTTAAAACCAAATTCTTGTTTTCTAAAACATTTGAATTAGAACTAGAGTTAGACTCTAAAATGTTTTTCTTTGAAATAGCAGTTTCAAGATCCTTAGAAAGTTTATCTTTTTCAGATTTGACTTTCTCAAGGGTTTTCAAAATACTTTCAAAATCAGAAGTTTTCCCATCAAGATCTTTAGAAAGATCTGATACTTCTTTAGTCAAAATAGAAATTCTAGAATTTGCTTTTTCAAATCTCTTTTTGAGTTTAGAATTTTCATTTTCAAGTAATTTAGCAAATCTAGAGACTTCTTCAAAAGAAGGTAAAGTATCATCTTCTGATGATGAGGGTTCATCATTTGAAGATTCATAATATTTATTATCAACATAATTTGCATTTAAAGAGACATTTGTAACAGCTTCAGCATTGTGTACCTTAGCCATGAGACAATGATCTTCAATTGGTAGTCTGGCTAGAAGTCCAATATTCCTTTGTCCTGACGTCTCATATTCTGAAGAATCATCTGAGGAATCACTACCACTTGCACTCCATGTATCATTTGCTTTCAAGCCTTTCTTCTTCTTATAAAACCTTTTCTTGTTTCTTTCAGAGTGTTTCTCTTTTCTATCTTTCCTCTTCAGTAAAGGACAATCAGGCCTTATATGTCCTGCTTTCTTGCATTCATAACAAGTTACCTCTGAATCTTTCCTATCTTTCCTATCTTTCTTTTTGAATCTATATTGAAAATCTTTCTTTCCCACAATCTTGTTCATCCTCCGAGCAAGATTAGCTAACTCATTGTCTGAAAGATTACAATCACTTGAATCAGAAACAACTTTCTTGGATTTAGACCTTGTAACCCTTTCAGGTGTTTTAGCTTTAGATGCAAAAGCTACACTTCCATTCCCATTCTTCTTCTTATTGAAATCAGCATCTCTTTTCATTCTTGTTTCGTGCTATAGAAGAGTTCCAAAGAGTTCATCAAGAGTAATCTGGGAAACTTTTCTATTTTCATCAATAGCTGTTCTTTTTGACTCCCATTCATTTGGCATAATATCTATAATCTTATCAACAAGAGCTTCATCATCAAGACCTTTTTCTCCCATAGATTGTAAGCTGTTGACAATTGTCATAAACCTTTGTTGCACTTTACATACTTGCTCTCCATAAGGAAAAACAAATCCATGATACTCTGCTCGAAGCATTGCTCTCCTTGTTTCTATAACTTTGGATGTACCAAAATGAGTGACTTCTAATTTCTTCCAAATACAGTTGGCTGCTTCACATGAAGATATCTGGCTATATATATTCCTGGTCATAGAACATAATAAAGTATTACGTACCTTGTAATTCAGTTGATATTCTTGCTTCTCTTGATTTGTGAAAGTACTAACTTCTTTGTCAGGAATTTTGTAACCCCCAGTAAGCATAATAAAATTGTCTACACCAGTATTGATGACGAAAGTCTTCATACAATCTCTCCAATACTCATAATCATTCCCATCAAAGATTGGTGGTCTAGAAGGATTCAGATTATCTATTGATCCGATATTCATTCCTGCCATCTAATATAACAAAAACAACTTTTCCACTCCACACGTTAGTGTAGTAAGTATTTAAGAAAGTAATAAGAAATAAAGCTAGTAATACAAATCAGTGGAAAACCTCCTCTGATACCAATTGTTGGATCGAATAGTTGATATAAAAGTCTATTAGATGGAACAATACAAGAGGGGGGTGAATTGTAGGTTTTAAAAACCTTGAGTTTTAGTAACAAAGAGATTAGTTTAAAAGATTTTAAACTAATACAAATACAACCACCCACAATTGTATTGAATGTAAAAGGTATGATATATTGTAATACTATTGTAAAGCAAAACAATTGTATTCAAGGTGAACACAATAATCAGAGTAATACAAATATGAATGATTCTACCTTAAAGCATATAGAATCAATCAATACAATATGTAATGGAATGATTGTAATTGAAACAATTACAATTGAATAAGTAAAGAAAGGAAACAATACAAATCCCTTTCTAATACAACAGTGGAAATGTAAAAGTAATACAATTCTTTTAACCCAAAGAGAAGGGTTATCCTTTCACCTAGGATAAAAGGTCTGTCTCACCAACACCTTGGTGAGCCCTCGATACGATTATCGGCACGTCTGTCTGCCTATCCCCGGCAGCCCTCGATACGATGATCGGCTCGTCTGTCTGCCTATCCCCGGCAGCCCTCGATACGATGATCGGCTCGTCTGTCTGCCTATCCCCGGCAGCCCTCGATTTTGCAGGTAATCGGCACCTCTGTCTTTCAATTACTTGAAAGCCCTCGATACGATGATCGGACGCACAAGGCTGATGAGAGAAGTCACAGTGTCTCTCTCTAGAATCTTCGTAGTTCACAGAGTCTCTTCGTTCATCAGTATTTTCTCAGCTTCAAATGACCTCCTATTTATAGGCCTCGGGTTCCAACGGTCATATTGCCTCCAACGGTCATATTGAAACAGAAAGCACGACATCATTTTGATTAGTATATAACTAACTCAACGACATCGTTTTGTTAGGATAAGAGATATATATAAATGTAAAACATGAGTACGATTCATATGCAGAGAGAGTTTTTGACAAAGTCAGTACGATACGATTGACAGAGTCAGTACGATACGTTTGACAGAGTCAGTACGATACGTTTGACAGAGTCAGTATGATACGTTTTGGTCGGTACGATCAATCATCGTACGATACGATAAACATGATAAAAGACAATTTGTTATTTACAAACATATGATAGAATACATTTGAGATTTCCAAAACATGACATAGAATATATTTGTGATTTCCAAAACATGATGTAAAAGCCAAAAGAAGACTTTTGACTTAACACATGTGTCAATGGATATGGTTGGTCCTAATCAAAGACTATGATTGATCTATTCACTATCATCACAGGAAAGAAAACAAGGTTGTTGATGCTCTTAGCAGAGAAGAACCTTCTACTTTATCCATGACGACAATTGAGAAAGACCCTATCTTCTTGGATATGAAAATGAAGGATTTTTAAATCACAATGACAAGGAATTAATTCTAATTTTCCCAAATTATTTTCTAACCATCTATCCACAAGAATATTAAGTAAGAAAAAAGGGATGATCTTGAGTTAAAAAAAGTAGGTGAATGCAATAAAGGAAGGGAAATAGTAAGGTTTCTATATCAAAGATGATGGGGTAATTTGTTTTGGAACTAGGTTTTGTGTCCCTTAATCACGAGAGATAAAAATTGAGCTATTATATAATGAACATATCCCACCTTTCTCTATCCATCATGGAAGTACCAATATGTATCATGATCTTCGATAACACTTCTGGTGGGATAACCTGAATTATGAGATTTCAGATTATATCCTAACGTACATGATATGTTAGCAACTTAATGTGGAACAAAAAAAGTCCAATGGGATGATGAAACCATTGCCTATACCGACGTATAAATGAGATATTTTCACCATGTAATTTGTCACTGGTCACCTGAAGACATCCAAAGGAAATAATGTGATATGAGTTTTTTTGGATTGACTCACTAAGACATCCAAGTTTATCACTATTCAGGAATATTTTTCTCTTGAAAAACGTTTCAAGATATACGTGAATTAGTGATTCTATATGGGGTTTCACATTCAATCATATCTGATCATGACCCAAGGTTCACATATAAATTTTTGGGATGTCTTCAACATGCTTTTAGTATGAAATTTAATTTTATCATAACCTATCACCCCAAACCAAATAGCCTACTTGAAAAAACAATTTAGATGCCCCAAATAATTCTAAGAGGTTACTCAATGTGATTTAAAGGTGGATGGGATAAACTTCTCTCATTGGTTGAGTTATCATGCAACAATATCTTCCATTCAAGTATTAAGACGGATCCATATGAATATCTATATTAAAATCAATGTATAACTACAAACTATTGGGATGAAGTTAGAGAATGAATGTTAATTAGACATAATCTTGTGAAAGATATAATTAAGAAGGATCAATCCATATGACAACATATAAATGATTTTATGAGTTGGTAAAAGGGATATGATGAAAACTGTCTGAGGGACTTGTAGTTCAATGATGGAGATACTGTCTTTCTTCTAATATCACCATGGAAGAGAGTTCAGGAGTTTGGGACGAAATGGAACTTTAGCTCAAGGTATGTTGACCCCTTTGAGATCCTTGATAACATAAGAGACGTTTTCTA
This sequence comes from Viscum album, assembly GCA_963277665.1. Classification (NCBI taxonomy): domain Eukaryota; kingdom Viridiplantae; phylum Streptophyta; class Magnoliopsida; order Santalales; family Viscaceae; genus Viscum; species Viscum album. Next base: position 446,930,709 of record OY728131.1, read on the forward strand.
TCAGCTTTCACCTACACCAAGTATGGATCAAATTAAATATGTGTTCCATGTATCTCTACTATGGATGTACATACCAGATCCCTCACATGTACTGAACTCTGAGGTGGTGCAGTTGGAAGATGATCTATATTATGAGGAGCATCCAGTAAAGATTCTGGACCAAAGAGATAAGGTTCAACACAATAAGACAACACATCTTGTCAAAGTGTTGTGGACAAACCATAAGTATGATGAAGATACATGGGAACTTTAGAAATTTATGAATGATAAATACCCTAAACTATTTATGTAAAATAAAATTTCAAGGGAAAATTTTCAAAAGGGTGGAAGAATGTAACGATCCAAACTATTCCCAATATGATTTACCTTTATATAATTATGTTATTTGGTATAAAACACATACATAGAATATAGGTCCTAGAAAAAACATTATTCTCATAAATGAATAATGAAATATGTGATATTAATAGAAATTAAGGAACCTATACAAATGAAATAGTAACTGGGACATTGGAATAGTAGCATGACCATTAGGAATAGTGATCTAGCCAATAGAATTGTAAGCTCACATATGAGAGTATAAATAAAATATAGGAATCGTATAAATGATAATATGATATAATTATATCATATTATATGTAAATAAAAGTTTTAAAATTGATAAATTAAGAGTTGGTATTTTTATAAAACATAAATCTATATTTAAAATTGTACAATTAATATAATGATTAATTTTTTTTCTTCATAAAATAGATTCATAAATTAATCTTTTGTGTTCTTATGATTATATGATAATTTTATGAGACCTTGATTAAATTTTTAATGTTTCATATAATGAGTTTTAATTTGAAAATTAGTATTTTTCTAATAATTGTAGATTTCAATTAAAAATTAAATTTTTCATATTTAGAAAATTATTTTTATAAAACAGAGTTCATTTTTTAATTCTACACTTTGAAAAACATTTAGAGTGTGTTTTGGATATTTTTCTAAATTAGTTGATTTTTATTGTGAATAGTGCAATGCCGTAATTTAGGGCATGTACAATTATATATTAAATTTAATATTTATTAAGTCATTGTAGATTTAAGAACAATAATCTAGAACTACACTTCATTATTTTATATATTTATTGATAAGGATTAAGACTATTTATAGTATTGATCCATAATAATAATCTAATGAATAAAATAATCATAAAACACCTTTTTTCTACCCTTTAAATAACACCCATCACAACCACATCTCCTCACACTTTCCAAGTATTAAAGCTTGTCCAAATTCTTTCCAACCACATCCCAAGACCCCCCCCCCCCTCTAAGAGCCATTGGTATCCAAAAAATAAAAAACCCAATTTTCCTAAGGAGGTTATCAAGGACAAACATTAAAGAGGTAAAATCCCAATTCATTTTCATTTAATCTATTATTAATTTCTTTTTTTAATTCCTTATTCTTTCCTCACCTCCACTTATCCAAGTGGCATGATAAATCCATTATATTATATATACTTTAATGTTATTATGTTATTGTAATAATCCATTATCAAACCTCTTCTCCATTCCATTAATTATAAAATGAAAATATCATCTATAAGGTGTGGATTTATCACCTTCAAGATTGAAAAGTTTTCATTTTCTAATACCACCTTCAAGGCTAGTCATAAAAACATTATAATGGCTTAAAATTATTTTAAATTTAATGTTATAACCATTTTTATTTTTTAGGACTAACATATACATATAATATTATATAATAAAACAAAACTAGTTTGTGATGACCAAAAAATAGATAAATTAATATAAATGATTTCCATTAAAGTTTTATATAATGAATCATCCTCATACATAGAAAAAAATTATATATAATACCATTTAAACTTATTTAATTTTTTTAATATAATATATTTCCAATTTTTTATAATTATTCTCAAATTTCTTTATCTTCCACACATATATACAGGTGAACAGATCATGAAAAACAAGAAAAAAAATAGTTCAGAATGATGATATTGAACTGTATAACTCATCAAAATGAAAAGAAACAAACATAAAAAATAATAATGAATATAATATATCAATAAACGGTTATTGATTTAGTAATTAATGAATTTAATTTTTTTATCTTGGATATTAAGGTATATAATGCGATCAAGTATATTGTAAGGGGATTCTCAAACCTAATTTCCTTTCTTTGTGTTATTCCTCTTCTGTGCCAAATTTCAGTGTGGGTATTCTATTAATATTCATAAAATATGTTTACATTGTTCTTAACTATTCGTTTTTGTGATATAAAGGTTTCCAACATGGTTTTATGAGGAATACAAAGATTTTCAAAAAGAAATATTCTTTCAAAAACACATTTTGACTCCTTTTGAGTTGTTTCTTATTTGATCAAGAATGAATTTGTTTTTCCCTTTTCCATTTTGGAACCAAAAACTTCATTCATAAATGTATTCTATATTAAATGAAACACATTCATTTCCATGGGTTATATAATTTCTAAGATAGATATACTTTCTATGTAGAATGTATGATTATGTAATTGTTATGGTGTGATGGGTGTGGATAGAATTATATTACAGTCCAATGTATTGGGTAATGTGATTTATCTCATGAGATAATGGGAAATATGCATGAACATGATGCTATATTTTTTTCAATGATTTTTTATTATTATGAACATATTTGTTGCATGAACATGATGTTATATTTGTTCACAACTATTTTTGGTATTTGACCACAAAGACACGATGTTTTATTTTTATGCATTGCCACATTCCATGCCTTTATATAATGATTCCTATCAGGATTATGATGATGATACCATTATTATGTTATGATGATGATGATTATGATCAACCATGTTATATTGGTTAAAGTTCTTATCTATCCTTTTAATTAGATTTTTAGATCCCCCATTTTTTAGACGTATATCATTTGGTGATTGATTATATTATGAAGTACATGAAGTCCACTAAGAAGCTAGAAAAGAAGGAATTAAACAAGCTTTATATTTTATTAAATAAATTTTATGTATGGTCTTAATTTTCTTAAGTCACTAAACTACTGGATCCTGGTTTTGTAATGTTTTTATGTTGTTTATCTAAAAAATAATGGAATAATCAAGTAAAAAAATTAGGGTCTCTATAGACAAGTTGAATAATTGATTTTGGATGCCACTATCTTAGAAAATGTTTATATAAGGTCTCCCTTCAGGATGAGGTTCTTATAGCCAGTATAGATGAGCTAATCATTTTTGACTAATATACACCTTATCAAATTTCACTTAAGTTTGGATAAACCCAAAGGGTCTCCCATCATACTTCATTTTGTGTGTGAGGAGAGACACCTCAAGATCATCCCCCAGTTTTGGATGATGTTGGAATGTGAATAACACTGATAGTGTGATCATTTTTACCTATACTAATTCTACTCTCATTATTGCTTAGGATTATTCCCTAGATTGGGTAACATCTTACTTGGGTGGTGTGCTAAGATGACTAGTTAATTACGTGGACACACCTTATTACTCACCAACACCTCTGTCCATAGAAATGATGGAGTTGAATTAGGACTTGGGTGAGACTTTGAGGAAGAACCCTCATATTTGTGATGACCATCCTGATAGAGGGACTTAAACTATCAATGAAATCGACCCATTAGAACAATTTAAAGTTGATTAATATATTTAGGGGAGGATATACGAATCCTCCTATACTATTTATTTTCTATCTCATATAACTATTCATCCTTTTGGCATTCCCTTCCCATTAGCCACGGAAGCTCAGACATAGTGTAGATAGATCATCCTGCAAATTGACTCCATGATTACTAAGACTCCTTTTAAAACATTTCATGACCATGGATAATGACACCATCTGATATTTAATGTCTAGGGGTGCATAGATTTTATCACCAACCAATGTACAAAATCCTAAAAAAACTATCCTGAATCAACAGGATTTGGCCACCAATGATATGGTCTTGAATGATCTTGAAGAAGAGGTTCCCCTTTCCAAAAAGATGAAGAGGCCATGGGGGCATTATAGCAGAGTTTCCAATTTATATCTAATTTTCCAGCCTATATGGATGCCTAGACTATGAAGATATGGATATATGAGGAAATAATATCTCACATGAGGTATGACATCTGAGCATCATCATCATCATTGTAAACCACTTTAGAAAGAGTTTGGGAGTTGAATAATTTAATTGAGACTCTCCATCTTGGGGAATAAATTGAACAGGCAGGGTGAGCATCACTTCATCATTCAATTAATGCTTCCCTACAGACTATTCCAAAATTGGCTAGCTCAACCAATCAAAACTTATTATAGTTCAATCATTAACATGCATTTTATTTTTGATGATATTTTTAGAGTGACTCTGAAATGTGAAGATTTCTCTTATTGTATGCTATCAATGAATGGATTTTCTAAACATTCATGTTGATATCCAGTTTACTTCCATTCATGATGTGCATGATATTTTTCTAATATGATGTTTTTTGTATCTCTAATGGTACCCATCCTTTACTTATTTTAAAGAAAATCTAAATGTATGGATTATAATATTTAAATCGTAATGGATTCTTCTTGTGAAGTGATCATGAGTTCCCAATAATCACGATGTTCATCAAAAATGTATCTGTTCTAGTTATCATGAGATTACCTCTTACAGAAGAGGACAATTAGGTAGAATATATTTCTTATACTGTGAGTTCAAAATCATTCATAGAATTTGGTATAAATAGAGATCATAACATTATTTTTTCAAAGTCCATAGGGTGTTGCTTACATGATTTTTCATTCTTGTAGACTATATCATTGATGTGTAATAGTTTAGGTTCTTTTAGCTCGGACATTCCATTGTTGTAGTTTAGGGTATCTCAGGTCAGGAAATCAGTCATTCTAGTTTATTTTATTTTAGATTGTACCTTTTATCCCTATATTTTAAATTCTTTTATCACTTCCCCTCTGTCGCTGTAGTTTATGGTATTTTAGCTCAGACCTCCTATCATAGTATTTTAGGCTCTTTTGACATGAACATTCTATCACTATAGTTAAGATTCTTTTATATCAAATTTTTAGACTCCATGGATTTTAAAATACTACTATTAAGAATTGATCTATGATCATGTTATATGGTGCATATATTCCAATAATGACACAAAACACACTAGGATGCTGAGTTCTTCCATAGAATTTTTGAGGATCACGAGAATTAGAGCTCCTTTCTTATAAGGAGGATATCGCAATGTTTGGTAGGTAAAATCCCTTATGACTCAAAAAAAATTAGAAAAGGGTTTTATATACTTTTTTCCAAGGATCAAGAAATATTTATGGGGGTTATACCCATTAATGACAAAATACTAGGTAAGATAGGACCACCTGGATAGTTGGAATTTGGGTGATGTCATTCCTAACCCAAAATTTTGAGTTGATGAATATGGGATGGGGGTAGACCTGTCGGTGATGACCCATAACACCATGGGGGTCCATGCTTCACTATGGTGTTTCCTTGTCTCACAAGGTTCAGAGTTCCTTTTCAAAATGTGGAGATGCCTTTAGTTGATAGACAAAACCCCTTATGTGTCAATAGCATGATCAAGAAAAGATTATCTACACTCTTTTCCTGGGACCTTGAAAGACTCATTATGACTTAAATGTCCAAATGATGAGGTTGGGTACGGTGTAAATCTATCCAGGAAGGGTTCTTGCATACTATGGAAGTTTAGATTTTAATTTTAAATCATGAGACCTATGCCCTCTATTTTCAAGGTCTGTGACATTAAAGGTTCTTCAATGGTGTGTCACATTATTGCTTCATGATAGGGTACAAAATAAGGTAAATAAAAATCATTAATGTTGAATCTGATTGTATAATATAGTAAAAGGATTGTAAATAATGGTTCAAATTTATTTGGTTAGGATGATTATATTTGAAAATCATATCGAGAATGGACCAGACCACACTGAGGTGTTGAGTTCTTCCACAAAGATATTAGGGCTCACAAGAATTAGAAATCCTTTTTTTAAAAATTGATGCATTTGGTTAAGGAACTTAGGTAAATATGCTAGAGACATAGGCATACTTTCATAGTCAAACCAAGAGTCCCTTGAATCCAAATATCCACTTCCTAGTGACATGGAATGTTTATGGTGATCTCAGGTTCTCAAACAATGAAATGTGATTTGTGGAAAGTGAAAATTTCATGAATGTTTTGAGATCTCTAAAAGTTTATTCACTGCCTAGAAAATATATTCTCAAGATGAAGTGATGTGAAAAATCATTACTCTAACGTTTTCTTGAACCAGGAGGTCCAACAAGCATATATTGTCTTTTACTAGAGATATGGTGTAGAATCTTTGAGATTTATTCCATATTTATATGTGCCTAATGTTTTCAAAAAAATTGAATATGAAGAGTTTGGGAAGTGTATAATTTACTTTTTCCCTAGCCTCCCTTTGAGTGTATTCAACTTGACAAGTTTGTTGTATCTTTTTATATATGTTTAAAGCCTTGAAATTTAGACCATTATGGGATAGACATTACGGACATAAATATTTGACCAAAGTGCGGGCAGTTTATGGTCATGTCACCTGTGGAACTAATATGCGGGTTGATACAAAAGATCCTAATTAAGATACTCAAGGTCACGATCACTCCAACATACTTCAGAGAGAGAGAAGAGAAAATATTATAATTCATGGATCGAGGTTATCATGTCATGAGAAATGATATGGGTTAATCATACCAAGGATTGACAAGAACACATTTAGGTTTTGAGTTCTTCCATATCAACATTAGGCTCTAAAGGATTAAAATGGCCTCCTTATAGAACCAATATTTCTCTATTTAGTAGATATGAGCCCTTATTTATCGATATCATGGTCAATCAAGGAGATCCATTTTCCATTCCAAGGAACATGAAAAGTTTCTAGAAACTTGAGGTACTCAAGAAGTGATGTGTGATTTATATATTGAGGTTCATAAAAGATGGTGGAAGCACCCCATATTTAGGATGATTGGGATAAATATCTTATGGTACTTTTATAATTAATGATAATGGATAACGGTGTTTACTATTTAACATCATGTAGTTGGGATGTACTTGCTTCCGTGTAGTTTTATGTTCTATGGTAAGGGAATTTTGATTATAGTTTTACATCATGCAGTGATGATGTATTTGTTGGGAAATTTTATTGTCATGAGACAGAGACACTTTCCTTGAAGTTTAATTTTCATTTAGTAAAGATGTGGGAACCCAAAAGCAAAATTATGCAAGGTATATTACATGAACAAGAAGACTGAACATAGATCTGAATCATACGAAGGAAAAATGGTCTTAAATGGATAAAACATTATATAGTTGGGGTGAATTTTTTATCAATTGTTGTATATGGGCCCGTGATTGGAGTCCTGGGATTCAATGTGTATTATATGATGATAGGAATCTAGCCACACATAGTTATTGATTTGGAAACTCTCTATGCAGGTTTGACCCATACGTAGAGGTGGCCCTTTTTTCGTTTATTTTTTGCAATTGGACCTGGATTTGGAAATCTCAGAATCACTATGTATCTTGTGATGATATGAATAAATCCACACATATTTCTTGAGGAATTTTTCTTATTAATGTGACGTATGAAGTATTTAGGATTCCTGATGTGAGATGGGGTATTAAGGATTTCCCCAAGGATGAAAATATGGTCGTCATTATGCATCTTACAGTTAAAGGAACAAATACACATATAGTTTCTGAAATAGTGTCTCCCAACACAAACCTAACCTATATGAATTAAGGGTGAGGTTTTATGTTTATTTTTTGTGATTTGACCCAAGGTAGAGGATTTAGGTGTCATTTGATATCATGTGATGTCAGGAATCAAGTCACACATAGTTCTGAAATTGATATGTGGTATGGGATGAACACCAACAATAGTGGAACTCGCGAGTGAGGTACATAAGAATTTGTAGTTTTATGTCTTGAAAAGGACATCAAACATGTAGTTTAACTTTATTAATTAATAAATAATGTTATGCCTTTTAAGGAATTGCATTCAGGGCCATGATAACCTTGTCATGAGATGATATTCCTTGTTTGTGCATAGAATCCCTTACAGAAATTCCTATGCTCACTTGAGATATTATCGGTCTGAGGAAAAATGAATTGAAAGGAATCATCTCACCATATAGAGGATATTGAGGATATGACATTGGAATTTTGTGCCATGTGGTGGTTAAACCATGATATATGATTGATTCATCCTTACATATCTCGTTGAAATGAGAATCAATCCATACATAGTTACCGAAATCAATTAAGTTTAATTTCATGTGGCAAGAACATAATCCATGATGTTTAACATATTATTGTGAGTATGAGGGTCACCAGATGTGAAAGGGGATGTAACATTGTGGTTGGGCCCAAAAATAGATGTTTGGGTGTCACTACATATCAAGTGATGGCATTAGTGAAGCAACATGTAGTTCATAGAAGGATGGAATCTCTATGTAGACCTAAATATATGATGTGGATGGTGGAATTTCATCTTTCTTTCACATAGATCATTCTCATGTGTGGTGATTCATAGTGAGATAGAACTTCTAATGCAGTTTAATGTCATCTTGTTGGGTCATTTTCCATGCAGTTTAACATCATACAGAAAAAACATTTTTAATATAGTTTAACCTCAGTTGCTTATAATGTGGGATGTTTTGCTGTTTAGAGTATTACTTCTAGGACTTGGGTTGCCTGATATGAATAAAGATGAAGCATTGGGTGATCTATGGCATTTTAATTAATGTTGTGATGATGTTCTATATATAGTTTATTATCATGTGGTCAAGACATGATTCCACATTTTAATATCATACAACTAGGATTCCATTGTGTAGTTTTATTTCACATAACTGGGATAAATCTATGCATCTTAACATTACACGGTAAGGATGAGAGATGATGCCCAATTTAATGTCTTTCTTCTAGGACGTGACACTTGATGACAGTTATGAAAATTATTTATTGAGAAACCTTTATTTGGTGGGTGGTGTGATGCATTCCCCATCCGTTTTGGCCAATGAGTAGGCTACATTGTAATATACCTTATATATGATATAAGGAACTTTCTATTTGGCTTATTTCTTTTTAAGATTCTTCCCTGGTATTATTAGGGTTCTAAGATATAACACCAATTCTCCTTGGATGAATGAACGAAGTATGATGTTTTTATTGAAGGCCCGTGTGATCCGATTCTACTGGATTTCAACGTTGTATAGTTTACATAACATGTTATCATCGAGCCATTATAGCTCATCCAACCTACTTTTTTATTTCTCATCATTTGAGAGTTTTCCAAAAATGAATATTTGAAGTTAGGAAAAGGGGAATTCTATGGGAAATACTACCCCGGTCCCATACACCGATGAGTATGGGGTTTCTTGTGTAGCAGTACATGTGGTGGTACGGTGGCCCCATAAAGAGTGAGGAGTTTATCTAGTCATGAATTCATGTATTTATTCACTATATTCTGAGGTATTTATGGAAATTCCATGTTGAAGGCCTCAAATTATTCATTTTCTGTGACATGATATCGGGACGAGTGATTGGACTCGATGTTGTAATCATAGAACAATTTCTTCAATTCCATAGAACATAAGTTGGTTCTGATGTCTATCAATATTTTGTGAGGAACCCCAAACGTGGCGATTATATAAGACTATATAGAGTTGTTGATATTCTTTACCATGACCACATTAAGGTGTATTTTTTCCTAACATTTGGAGATTGAGCATGTAATCGTAAGGATGTACATAATCTTCTTAGTTGTATTTGGGGGGAAATGGTCCCACAACATCCATTCCACATAAAAAATTCCTTGGAACATTTAGCAGTATGTAGTAATTATGGGGGACAATGGATGAAGTTTTCACGGATTAAGCATGCATAACATTTCTTGGTAAATTACACATTTCCTTGTATCTTGGTTTTCCAGTAACAACCCAACCTCCTAATTTGATAGGAGATCTTGTTCCAAGACTAATGAGAATTGCAGGAGCCTACATGGAATTATTCAATGACGGCATGAATATATCTATCTTCTATGAATATGAGGATGATTATATCAAAGCCTCTCTTATAGAGGTTTTTTCTCTTTTGTATTATCTCACTCGGTAAATTTCACTACCCAACACCAAATTTATTCCCATATGGATCAGTTTGTGGGGAGAGTCCCACATTAAAGATAACTAATTATTGGACCTATCTATCTGGGGGTGGATATCAGTTCATCATGCTCTGGGGAGATTCTGAAAAGATTGATTTATTTCAAATCACAGATGGTGAATGAGGAGACCATTATTTTGTGTGTGATACATAATATTTCTTCCCCTTGACTAGGGTAGGGTAGAAATATCACTGCATTAACCAATGCATTAATGAAAGAATTTTATGATAAGGGAATATGATGAAATGTGGGCTCATAATGGAATTCTTCCACTAGTCCTCATCCCCTTTTTTGGAATATTCACCATTGATCTGATTTATCAATAGTTCCAAATATGAGTTTATATTTCAGTAGTATATCTTCTATTTATGGTCCATTTTTATGCTATAAATGAGTGATAGGTATTATGCCTCATTATTCATGCATCCTTCGGATAGTGATAAATAATAGGCAAGAATTTATATGTATAAAAAAACAAATAAAATCTCTAAACCAACCTGATTTAGCTTCAAAAATTTTATCCTTTTAATGATAAGAATTTATGAGGAGCCTTCAAAATACATCTCCCATGACCATGGAGTGTCCTAGGAATAAAAACCCTACTCATCCAGGAGTTCAATGTAAAATGGTGTACTTTCAATGATGGGATATTCCCTGAGAAAATCATCTAGGTATTTCACTTTCACCGCCTTTTGTGACAACTAATAAATGTTGTATTATTGAAAAATGACCACTGATCAGGCCACACAACTAGTTAGCAAGGGTTGTCCAAAGTATTTACTTTTGAGGATCAATATGAGAGGCTAGATCAACTTCTTGGTGATGCATGTGATGCACCCTATTCTGCACAGCAATTATGACTGCGAGGCAGTTCTTCTCGACATCAAAGTATTATATCCCAATACCAAGAATTGCTATATTGAGGTAATAGACATTGTTCTCACTACCCACAACCATTCTTTTGTGTGAGTAGGTATCCAAGTGAGCATTCCATGATAGCCACGTATAATATGACTGGATTTTCCTCCACTGGTGACTTCATGAATGGTGGTTTATGTTGATACTACTTAAGACATTCGATGGAATCTTGGTGGTCCCTATCTCATTGGTATGTGATTCCCTTCTTCATTATCCTGATGAAAATGAGAAATTTTCTAGAAAATATGTCTATAAAATGATTAATTTCGGTGACGTTACCTTGGATTCCTCATAGTCCTTTGATATTTCTAGGGTCAAATTTCTAAAATATCATTAGTCTTCTTTAGGTTGAACTCAATGTTGCGATCACATGACACAATGCTAAGGGACGTCCTAGATGTTACCCCAAACCCACATTTTAGTGGATTCATATTCAGAATCTTCTGCTATTTCTTATCAAATATTGTTTGAAAATTTGTGAAGTGATCACATCACTATTGGTATTTGAAAACCAGGTCTTCTAAAAAGATTTTAACTATCCTTTGTAGGAATCGATTAAATCTATGATACAAGGAAAATTGATAAGTGGTTCTAGAATTATTTAATTAAAATGGATTATAATAATAGAAAAGGATCCATTATGTTGATCTTAAGGAAGTGGATTCTTCATCTTCAGGGTCCATGTTTATTTAATTTTACCCGGGATACACATCCCTGAAGGAAAAATATTGGAAGTTAGAAGTTTCGTCTTTCAAGAGTTATTAGATTATTAATGGGAATTAATCCTTTGGGACTTGTTGATTAAGAAATCTAAAATTTATGCAAACCCTAATTTGGACATTCTAATTCCTGATAGGGGAAATATTGGAAACCCATCTTGGGTATTAAACATCATTAAAAAAGTTTTCATTCATCTATTTTTTGACTTCCTCCACTAAATTTGTAGCATGATAGGGGTGTATCCTTATAGCTTCCTTATTGAAGCCTCGATGGTCATCAGGAATGCCATGGTAGTGTGTATCCCTTTATAAATTTAGTTTGGGATTTTTTTACAGTTCCATGTGAACACATATGGATGTTTCTTTATTTATAAAATGTACATATATTTTTCATCAAGGGGAATGGAGACAATAATCAGTTTAGGTCATGGGTATTCATTAGTTCCAATATATACATTCCTGAGCTCATCGATAGTGGTAGAGATACCTTCCTTGAATTTGATAGGGTTATTCCTGAGGTTATCGATTTCTTCTTCCACCTCTAAGTATATAGAGGAATTCTCTGATGGACATGGAAATATAAAGGAATCTCAATCATTATTGGGGTTACATTTTCCATGAGAAAAGGATTATCATCCCCTACATCCTTATTCATTATAGAGAGATGCTTATGATGAATTTTTTTAACATTGTCACTAGAGAAAAGAGGGGCTTGGGCATCTGGGACAAGGTCTATTCCCTCACCTATATTTATGGGGAGCATATTGTTTTTATCAAGCTTACAAGAGGGATTTACTAGAGTAGTCCCCGAACTATTGGGGGCTACAACCTATATATCATTTCCCATCATTAGTTGTTTTCCTCCATTTTTTTAGAAACCTACTTTATCATGTGTGGCTCTTCCAGTCTCAAAGGGGGCGCTATCACCATTTAGTATGCTAACCTTTCCATTGAATGGGTATTTCATACATTGATGGAATTATGAAGGTACCACCATGTGGATGTAGAGTCCGGGTCTTCTGAGTAGGAAATTTTATGTAGTGTCTTACTGGATAACCATAAACTCTACATTAGATGTGAAATCCCATAACTGAGCTTTGAAATTTATTTTCCCGATAGGTCCTTTATCATTCTTATCATACACTTGAATGGTCAACTTTGTGGGAGAAACATCCCCTTTGGTATATCACAATCCTTAGAGGGTTTGAATTGGTATGATATTGATAATAGATCCATTATTCATCATAGACCTTTGGATATTGATATTGTTGAGTCTACCAATAATATATAGTGGACTGATGTGTCCCTGGATGAACTCATCCTTATCATGCTCTATCAATGAGATGGTGACATGAAATTCTAAAGATATTGTATCAAATGGATAGAGAAAGAATGTAGTGACTTAAATCTCGAATTCTCGTGTGATTTGGATAGATAGAACACATTTCTCTCTATGTTCTATTGAAATATAAGGTGTATCAAGGACTACAATCTTGGATGGGAAAATAACCTGCTATTTCAGAATGTTTTACTTTTGTGCTAGAGGTTAGTGATTCCGGAGGTGGGTTTATTCATTGACATGGAGGTTAGGATTTGAGGCATTTGAGGTAGATGATCGTAGAGCTTACGAAGAGGTTAAGGGTGCATTTTCTTCTAGTGTCATGGGTCATTTTGACCTTCACCATTTCTTAGGATGATCAGGTAATTAAACTACCTCTAGGAATACATACAATAAAAGTGGATGAGGATGAAAACTGGAGGGTTCTAAGACACCTAAATGTCTTTTTTGGGATTTCTACAGTGTTTTCTCATGGTTCTTTGCTACCTATATGTTCTCTATTGGTATGTGGTCATAATATTATGTCCAACCATGGCCATGATATCCCCAATATCCTCAGTTCCTGTGTATGAGACCTCCTACTACCTAGTTTGGTGTAAGTAACTCATACTTTTAAGAATATCCGTCATCAAAGAATGGGTATAACAAGTCTATCACATTGAAAAACCGAAATATGATCAATTTTTATAATGTGGGTTCTATTTCATGTGGTGGTTCCTATATTTCAAATGTTATAGGAAGGAAATATATAACTGTCAGAGCTTGTGTTGAAGCAGAATAAAAATCCTCCTCTTCTATCTCTTCCTGTGTCTAATGGAAGCATCCACATTTGGGAGACATATCTGTTATCACTTTGTAATGTGGTGGAGCTATTATGGGTTTATGCAGCTTTTCTCTCAAGGTTACATGATCTCAGTCAAATTGTTACTCAATCAGCAAGTACTTGAACTTCTATCAATTCATGGTTGAAACTTTCTATCGATCAACATATTATTTGTATTGGGAAATGGTTATGCAGGTGACCTAATCTAATGAGTTATATAACACCACATATTTGAATTTAACCATTCCTTGATGGATTTATTTGAAGAAAAAGGAGTCCTGTATATTATGACCCAACCTTATGTGGAATGAGAAGTAGTTAGGACAGACTATGAAGTTGACCTCAGTGGGATTCCTAGGTTGTGGTAGAATGGGAAAGCTATTGTCTGCGACTTCTAAGAAATAACAAGATATTTGTGTTCATTCAGGAAGGAGGATGATTTATTAATCTGTTCGTCAAATCTCGGGCATCCTTGATTTCTCTGTGCTTATGGATGAGGGTGATTTTTTTGTTATTGTTGCTCGACAAGATCCATTGGGTGGTCAGAGACCATTTCATGACCCATCCCAATGTGGCCCATGTCGTGACTCCCCAATATCACCTCTAATAGGCTAGGGGTTGGCAACAAGAATCGATTAGGTATCTTACTAACTTGGGTGTTCTTAGCCTAATCACATGTAATTACACACACATGTCCAAGACCATACAATGATGAAATCTAAAAACAATGGAACAACCAAGCATGAATACATATAAATCCCATGACCAGAGTACGACATGGAATAAAGGAAATAAAATAGGGCAAAATACTAGTCCACCATAAAGAGTTTGAAAATAAGACCCTCATGAAAGTAAAATTGGGGACTATTTTCAGGATAATATAGGAAGACCCCACGGTCCATCCAATCTCACTCAGCATGGTCTGGTCCTGGTTTGTCTAGGACACTATGAAAAGTACATTACTCTTAAAAAGAACATGAAACATGTGGGCAGAAACTATGCCCGAGTGAGTAAAATATTTCCCAGTACGAGACCCCAAAGCCACAAAGTATACAAAAAAAGAATACATTCATCTCTACATAGGTATAAAAACATAAGAAGAATATCTGTATATACTTAACCAGACACACAATCTAAAGGTTATTAAAAACCAAACTACCTTATTAGGATTGTAACTCGAATGTTGAACCATGAAATCATTTTGGAGAACATACTTCTTAGTATGAAAGAACTGATGATATCTATCCAGGAGGTAATTTTTTAGGTCTCGTCATTATTAGTACACAATGATAGTCCTAAGAGATAAAATACACATATTATGATCACTCCCAAGGCCATACCGTATACCAATAAGTCAATATGGATAAAATTTATAAGTAGAGGACTTATTCATGTGGAGTATTAGTCAGAACGATACCCAAAACTCAACCTAGGGCACAAAGATGAATAAAGGATCTCACTCTAGGCCTCATATAAGGATTCCAAAAAATTTATCCAAGAAGTCCTATTGAAGGGATCAATCTCCTATATATTGGAGCCAATTCCATATTAACTATTAGGGAATGTATATGGGGAACACGGTCTAATGAAACTTGTCCAAAAAAAGAGGATAGGACCTCCAGGAAAACTTTTAAGGAGTACACAACATGTAGTTGGGTAACATGCTATTTCCATTCATCCTTGGGTCCTACCCATATAAACGTCCCATATCAGTGTCCATGTCCATATAATAGTACATGAAATTTTCATGCACATAGACCAATACATGGGTATTCTTGTGTAAACCTGTCCAAGACATGTCCATGTGGGAGTAAATATTCAACCCATTCTTGTATACTCTATCTCATGTCTAAGTACCCATCAAGGTACACACATATCCCCCATGAAGAGGTCACATATTGTGTCAAAATATCACACACAATGTGATGCTTATCTTTTTCCCAAATCCCTAACTTCTACTAAGAGGGCCCACATGGAATTTGTCTCCATGTTACGTGTTGTGTAGTAGAGAGATTTATATATATAGCTCCAGTTTCACGCATTTTCATCCACTACTTAGATGCCAATATTTTCAGTCATTGCTGCCAATCATGACCATAAAATTGTGATATGAGTCAAATGAGATTGACCATCACCGAAAAGATGATTTTTGGTGGCCTCATCCATTCAGAAATCATTGCAAACCTCCCCCATCGCTATACATCCATGAACCACACCTGAACAAGCCAAATCGGTCCTGACCCACTTTCCAATGCCATATTCACATGTTCCCAATGCCATGCTGAGTCTGTATATATGATATCATATTATAGCTCCAAGAAATGGGAGCACAACATTTCATTCCTTGGTATTTAGGTCGAATCATCGGGAAAACAAAACCCAGACGATTAATGGATGTAGAATAATGGAAGAAAACAACGAACCATGCAATATAGAAATAAAACTCACTGTGTTTTATTTTCCTTCATTAATTTCTATTAGATTGATTAAATATAAACCAAAATAAATAAATAAAACTCCAAAATAATCCTCAAAATTATCCCAACCCATAAGACAACCAAACCATGGATCAATCCCTTAATTGATTGATTCACGTTGATCATAGAAATTAATAAACTTTTAAGAATCCAATAAAAATATCCTACATTTATTTGGATAGATTTTTGAAGAATAAAAAAGTGGCATCATTTTCATTGGTGTGATCGTCCAATTGGATTTCACGCCAATCGTTGATCTATAGTCTAGATGTCATTTTCATGAGAGAGATCCTATAACACTCTATATAATGGCTCTCCAAAGGTTTTAGGGTTATGTGGATAACCCAAGAATTTATTCATAGTGGTCTACATAATGAAAATCCATTCAAGATAGCAATGAAATAAAAATAAAATAAAATAATTAATTTTTTCATTTATTTTATCCCCATGACAATTTTCTCACAAACTCCCTATGCAAAAAAAGGTTATGTGGTGACTAGGGTAAAACCCTCATTTCGAAATCAATAGTTCCCTTATATTTCTAATCCATTCCCACTGTTTTGAAGTTAATCCACTTTTTTTGGAAAATTTCATGCACTTTATATTAAATATATTTAATATACTTCAAAAATTTATTCCATGAATATAGGGCCTTGGAATCGCATGTCCTATCAATTCATAGACTAAAATATAATCCATAAAAAACAAAAAAAAACAATACATGGTAAATATAAGTTGCTATATTCTCCCAAAATTGGGAATTTGTGTCCCTAAAATAAAAAAAATCTACACAAAGAGATGTAGGTAGTAAACCTGAATCTGATCCTCCCACTCCCATGTTCTCCCCTGAAGATTTACATGTTTCCACCAGACACACACTAATGTTATCACTCACTCATAAATGATACTCTCATTAAAATCCTCAGTCTCTATTGGGTACTCAAAAAAAGTAGCTCCATCCTCAATGTCCAACTCTCCGAAGTGGATAAAATGTATTTGGTCATGCACGTACATTCTTAGCTGAGACATGTGGAAGACATAATGTACCCGGTCTAACTACAAAGGTATATATAATAACCACATCACTATTCTAACTCTACAAAATATCTAGAATGGGTCAATTAATGTCTGAGATAACTCACCACCCCATCCAAATCATAATAATTCACATCAAGGTAAAACTCATAAGAACACATGGTCTCCATCCTCAAACTCCAAAATCCGCTGTTGAATGTCCTCATAAGACATATGATGGCTCTGTGAAGTCTTCATTGAATCCAAAATGATTTTTGGATTCTCGATAGTTTTTTCCACCAACTCTGGGCCCATGAGTGGTAACTCTCCAAGGATAGTCCATAAAAAGTGGTGACCTGCAGGGTCTCCCATAAAAAGCCTCGAATTGTGTTATACCAATGGTAGAATGCTAAATTTTATTATATGAAGAAAAAAAGTGGTTGTTGATTCTTCGAACTATGGAAAAAGTCCAACATTAAATCTCACAACATTTCTTACAAGACATGAATTGTCCTTTATGCCTGGCAATTAGTTTGGTGGTGGAATGTTGAGCTCAAATCATAACTATGTTCCAAAGGCCCCCTAAAATCCCTTCCATAACTAGGATATGAAACATGAATCACACTCAGAAATTATCATTGATGGATGTCCATGGATTCATACAATCTCATTCACATAGAGGCATCCAAATCTCTATACCGAACTCTACTCCCAAAATTCTAGGAAGTGGGACAACATGGTGATTCGGTCTACGATCACCTAGATGGAATCATGTCTCCATGACATATGTGTTAAGAAAATCATGAATTCGATGGATATTCTATCCCACTTACACTTTGTATCCTCATGGGGTTGAGATAATCCCAATATATCTTGGTGATCAGCTATCACTTGATGAGAATTAATGCATTGAGTGACAAACAATGAAACTGCCTTCTTCATCACTAGCTACAAAAACCAACATCGGAGGTTCTAGTACATCGTTCCCACACCAAGATATACCACCAGGGGAGATGCATGGAATTCTGTTTGAACCTCCCCCCTCAACATCATTGTTACAATCATGCATTCTCTGAAAAAAAAGGACATGCTCCCAACATTTAGAAAGTCCATTATAAGTATGTCTAGTGGATATCTAAGTACGTAGAGTCTCATAGTCAGAATCCCCAAGCCATTCCTCACCGGCCTTCTATAAGAGGAGACATGTCAAAAACATAAACAAGAGGTATACTAATTTATCTCCATCCACAAAAGAAACCCACAATGAGGCCATATACTCTGACACCTTGTTCAGTAATGATGATCAATATCTCTTGCTAAAAGAATTTGATACCATGTTCCCCTTTCTAGGAGTATATATAATTGTGAAGTCATAATCCCAGAATAACTCTATATATCACCTCTATCTCATGTTAAGATTCTTATAAGGGAAGATATACTTGATACATTTTTTTATCATAATAGATAGTAAACTTCTCACCCGTCATGTAGTGTATCTACATCTCTAATCTGAAGACTAATGCTGCTAACTCAAGATCGAGTGTTGCATAGTTCTACTCAATGTATCTCAGATAACATGAACCATATAAAATAACGACCATCCTCTATATCAAAACACAACCCATACGAATTCCTAATGCATCATAGAACATTATATAATCAACATCCTCCTATGTAAATATCAATATGGTAGAACTTATTAATATCTTTCTCAACTAATGAAAATCCTCTAGGAACCTCTCTATCCACAAAAGGATACCCTGTTCGGGTCAAAGATTTCTTGGGTACTAATACCCTATATAAATTAGGAATAAATATCCAGTAATATCCTTATAAACAAAAGAATCTCCACATCCCCATCACGCACTTCGGTGGATCCCAAGCTAAAACAACCTCATTCTTGTACGGGTCCACTACCACTCCATATTTTGATATAATGTGTCCCATACTACGGACTTCATAATTCTAGAACTCGAACTTAGGGATCTTCCCATAATGTTAGCGCTATTATAGTATGTCTAGAACCATCTTCATGTGTCCCACATTCTCTTAAAATGATAAGTAAACAAGGATATCTTTGATGAAAACTAGAAAAAATGGTATAATAGAGGATGAAATATCTGGTCCATGTGTCTCGAGAAAACTAATGGGGAGTTCATAATATCATAGGGCATCACCATGTACTCATGGAGGCCATACTGACATCTGAATGTTGTCTTCAGTATATACTCTTCTCATACTCAAAAATGGTGATAACCTGGCCAGAGTTAAACCTTCAAGAAATATCATACCCCTCTAAACTAATTAAATAGTTCATAAATCCTTGGTATAGGATACATTTTCTTCACATGAACCTGATCTAAGAATTGGTAGTCTACACATTACCTCAATATCCCATTCGCAATCTCAATGAACAAAATTGGGGCTACCTAGGGTGAAACACCATGTCTAACAAAGGAATTCCACTAAAATTCATCCAACTACACACTCATCACATGAAGATCTATGAGAGGCATCCAATATTCTTGTCCTGATATTGGTGTTGTCTCAGGGTGTAAATTAATACCTAAGTCTATCACTTGGCTGGGAGGTAAACAAGGAAAATCCTTAGGGAAGACGTCTTTATACTCCGCCGCCACTACAGGAAAATGGGAACACATAACATCCAATGTACTAAGGGTCAGGCTGGCCAACTGAAGAGTAATCAACTTCACCCTCCTATTTATGAATGAATCCTATGTTGGCTAGGTTTCCTTTTCACCAAAATGGAGAACCGTGTTCTATTAGTGTGGACACACCGCATCCCCCACCTAAGATAGTAAATTGGAGTATGAATTATGGATTACTAGTCCATATCTAAAATGAAATCATATGGAATCATCACAACTAGAAAGTGTTCCCATTATAAAAGTTCACCTCCCAGAGTCAGGTCATGCAATTTTCACAAGTGTGTGATTCTTGAGTTTTCTCCAGTAAGAGTCTCCATGTACAAAGGTTGAGCCAATGGCTCAAATAGAATATATATGTCTAAAAAAGGTGGGTGTAAATAAATTAATCACTAGAAACTATTTCTATTAGTACTATAATTAAGGTAAAAAAGAAAATCTTGCACCTCATATCATTCTCAGAATCTCTGGGTCATTATCCTCGACCGCCTGTACCTATCACCGACCTATAACTCTAGCTCCCTAGGCCTGGAATTATATGCCTGGTGAGTGGTGGCGGTAAGAAGTAAAATTTTCTACCAATTAATGCTTCTCTCCTAGATCCTCTACCATGTCCATATCTATGAGGATATACCTTCTTCCAACATTGCCTTTTCATTGGTGTCCCATCCACGGTCTCCCTGTCAACCATACAATGGGTCAGACACTCTCAGTCAAGATCTCCCCTACCATCATAGGAGTAACACCACCTCCCTCTAGTTTGACAGGACCCACCCTATGATCCCAGAACTATTGATCCTCTATCTAAGGACCTCCTCTCGAAACATCTTGCATGTCCAAGTCCCTAAGACTAACGTCGTCTCCCTGCAACTAAGGTCTCTTCTCTTGCTTTCCCACTACCTGCAACTGCTGGCTATGTCAGGTCAACCAAAAAACTCATACCCAAAAATTATCTCTCTATAACCCCAATATAAAGAGGATTTCACATAGAGATAACAATAAATCAAATGTCTCCGTAAATTCCTCTCTTGAAGTTATGATCCTTGAATAACTAATCATGAACCTTATTCATCGAGTACATGGAGAGGGTGGTAAAACACCATGAATACTAATCTATTATTGTGTGGCCCCGTTGAAGCTGCAGAAGCTCCTAGATACATACACCCCACAACATAGTTGTAGGGAACTTCTCTATAAACATGTGATTGAATTATGAACATTATAGAGTCACCTCATCATAATTTTGGGTCACCAACCCCACAATCATCCTGATGAGCCATGTAGAATGCTCACTACTAGGATGACCATTTGATTCGATGGTGTCCTGACTAGATGGAAAACAAAGATCACCGACTCAAGAAAATTCACAACCACCTATGAGTTAAGATTGCCTCTGAATTTGAGGGGTACCTATCAATGAACTCATGAAGTATTCTCAGCATATGCAACTCATCCTATGGTTTTGCAGGTACCATATGTTACCATAAATTTAGCGGTATAACTGAGGTGACACATGGAGGTAACATCTATAGAACTAGACTATGTATCAATGCCTCATCACTAAGGGGGTCATCCTCATGATCATGATGTTTAACCCTAGTTAGAATACATCAAGAATGCATCCCGAATGGATGTAAGATGCACCGTGGTAAATGAGTATATCTGGATGGATGAATAAATAAGGACATGGAAAACACAACCAATTCCAATATGATGCATGTGCCATTATTTTAATTACAACCAGTTTCCCCATGTATTGAGTGAAAAATCATGTGATCAGAGTTTGGGTGTATGGATACGTCCGACCCTACACCAACACTGGATTCCATGACCTAAAATTCGAACTTGAAACATTTAACATTGTTTCCCCAAACAAATATCATTGACTCTAGTCCTAAGTTAGAACCAAAAACATTGATACTACTTTATCACCACCCATACCAATGGGATCTATTCCACAACTCCCTAATCCTCCCTTAAATAGGATATGGTCTGGAGACTAGTGGTAAGTAATCATATCACTAACATGGGATGACTTATGATAAGTACATGTACATGAATACACATCTTTAAGCCCATAAAATGATGAAATGATAAAATAACTGAACAACCATGCATGAAAACATTTACATAACACAACTAGAGTATGTTAGGAAGTAAAGGATAATAATCATGGCCAAATATAAGCCCACCACAAAGAGTCTCAAAACAATTCCTACATGAAAGTAAAATTAGGGACCACACTCAAGATACCATAAGAATACACCTCAGACTATCGGGTCTCACTAAGAATCAACTAGTTTTGGTCCATCATGGACAATATGAAAAGGTGGCTCATATGTATAGGTCAAGACATGTATGGGTAGATCCCATGTAGGGTTTTTTATAACAATACCAAGTAGAACACACCTAAACCACAAAGAATATAGAAAAAGAATACAATAAGATTGAAAACAATTATATGTCTACAACACATATAACAAGAATATCTAGATATACTAAATAGGACACAAAATATAAATGTAAGTGACAACAATAATGGTAACCTAGGATTCCCACTTGATGTTTCCACATAACACTCATCTGAGAGAACACACTACTAATTATGAATGAACTGATGAAATTCATCTGATAGGTAATGTTAATTAGGTATTGTCATTATAAGTACACTCTGATAGTCAAAAGAGATATGATACACATATGTGGATCAACACTGAGGCCATGGGATACACCGATAGCCCAATTTGGATTAACCTTCCTAGTCGAGGATTGACACCCACATAGTTTTGGTCATTAAGATACTAAGAACTCTACCTAGTGCCTAATAATGAATAGAGGATCTCATTTTGGGCCTCATATAATGATTCCAAAAACTATATCTAAGAATTACTACTAAATGGATCACAAACCAATGTGTTGAAGACAATTTAATATTGACCCTTAGGGAATGGATATGGGGAATGAACCCTAATGAATCTTTTCCAAGATAAAGATTAAAAGGGTTCTATGACAACTTTTATGGAGTACACAACATGTAATATGGTTATATATTGTGGCCCTTAAACCATGGATCCTACCTGTGTAAACGTCCCATATTTATTTCCATGTCTATTTAACAGTACATGATGTGTGGCTTCCTATGAACTCTACCTTTGTACTAGTACTTGGGTTTGACCATGTACAGTTGGCCAAGACATGTCCATGTCTGACTTCACAATGCGCCCATGACCTTGTACTCCAGCCTGTGTCTGTGTACCCTATGAGGATCATGTCAATCCCTCTAGGATGAAGTCACATTACAAGTGACAAGATCACACGTCATGTAATACTTATATTCTTCATGAAACCCTTGACATTAATAGGAGGGACCACACGGTGTGTGGATCCATGTTATATATTCTATGGTGTATAAATTTATATACTTATAGATCTTGTTTCATGTGTTTCTGGATACTCCTTCAGTTATCGTATCCACCACTATCACCGCCAATCATGCCCATAAAACTCTGATCTTCAGGAATCATCTTGAACCTCCACCATCACCACACATCCAAGAATTGAACATACTAATGTTTAACCAATCCCTATTTTCAATCCATGATTTTCATCACATTATCCGTGTTCCATAGCGAGTCTGGATCTACAATATCGAATTGTTGTGCTATGAAATGGGTGTGCAAATTTCAATTCTGTGGTATTTGGATCGAATCCCTGGGAAAACTTAACCTTGATGACAAATTATTGTAGAATAATGGTAGGAAATCCTAAAAACAAAATAGGAATGAACCTTGTACATTTTTTTTCTTGTCCTTGTTTTGTTTCCATGAGAAAAAAACAAATAAGCATAAAAAATAATCAATACTCTCAAAATAATCCTGCAAGAAGACCAAACCATGGATCAATATATTGGTTTATTGGTTCATGGTCATCATAGGAATTAATAATATGTAAAAATGCAAAAACAATTCTTGCCTCGAGTTGGATCGATCGCTGTTGAAGAATGAAGCATTCTCATTATCATTGACGAGGTCCTTTGATTTCATTCCACGCTGATCACAAATCTACAACATGGTTGTCATTCATTAGAGGTAGAACCTCCACTGTTCTCTCCAATAGCTTCAATATTATTTTTTAATAATAGTATTTTAAAGACACATCATTCACTACGTCACTTATATAAAAATAAAATAAAATAATTAATCATTTTATTCACTTTATTCACTTTATGCTCATAGATACTTTTACATAAACTCCCTATGCCATCAAAGGTTATTTCATTACTAGGGTAATAATTTTTCTTGAAATTCTAATTTTACTCCAAATTTAATATCCAGGACCATATGTGGAATTTATTCTACTTTTTAAATGATAAAGTGCTCGCCTGCTATTAAATATTTTTAATATATTTCAAACATTTATTCTGGGTACACTGGGCCTCAAAATCGTACACCGTCATAATTTATGGTGTCAAAAATAATCCCTTCAATATATAAATAAATTACAAGGATAATCTGAGTTACTAGATACATCCTTAGGTGCATTAACGGTAACTATTTCTGGTTTGATGGTAAAAAACAACACCTTCTTCCTTTCCAATATTTTTACCATGTGCTAAAGGCTTGATCCATGATTAACCTTAGGTTCACTGAATGAAATATTCTAAACATTGGGCCATTTATATGTAATCATGGAATTCACCTAGGTAATGGATTGGGATCAAAGGTGTCTATAAAAAATCATAGATATTTCTACCATAGAGTCCCAGTAATTGTTCTTGTGAGATAGGGATGCTGAGTGAATAGGTTCAACAATTCCTTCTACATATGAAGTTATACACCCTATCATTATTTTTAATCTTGTAGTATGTTAAGTTATAAAATTTCATTTTCCTTAGTGTTAGGTTGAACTGATAATGTAATTGATGAAAATTTTCATCCCATTCTTAGACTGATTCTTCTAGAAGGTTATTGTACCAAACAAAGGATTTTCCAATTAGAGTCTATACAAAACAACATAGCTCGGTCACCTCCTATTGATCTCGAGGGACCATCATTAGTCCAAATAAGGATAAAAAGTTTGTTAGATGTTTTTTAGGGTCTCCCATGGTTTCAAAAGTTGAGAGGGTAGTATTAATGAAATTGGGTGGATGAAAAGTATCTTCCACCCATTCGGGATCTGAATTCTTCTCGGGCTGCATAGGAGCACATCACCCTTCCATGGATTCCATTTGGGTGTCCAAGGACTCAATGGAATTTATAAATTATATAGGTACTACTATTTGATCCACCTACAATATATAGGAGTGGACGAGGATTAGTATGGTGGCCTTGTCTTTATATCCCACCGATTATAAACTCATTCCTAAAATGAGTGATTATCCCAGTGGGGGAGGGGATATTGTTGCAATGGAGGGAAGTCATGACCATTTTCAACTTCATAATTTATGTTGACCAACTAACTAGATCTAGATCTAATTTGACACCCAAGTTCCACTATTTTAGGTGGATCAACTATGAGAGGAAGAATATTTGTCTCTTCCTGAAGGTGATATACATTGGGGATATTTCCCTTAAGTATATCCTTAGTGAGTTGTCTCAGAGTTTTTATCTCATTATCATATTTTGAAGGTTTTTCATCTGTGGAAGGATCCTCAATTAATTAGGGAAGTGATTGGGATGTATCCACACCTTTATATTTATCTTTGTATGAGTCTGTCACAGATATAGAAACTCAATATTTAGAGGAACCAGAATTTGGATCCATCTTTGGTTCGGGGTGCCTGCAACCTCAGTTGGTGCATCCAAATCACCAACATCTCATTGTATTTTTTCTGTATTGTGAAACTTTGTATTTGATTCTTTATCCACCATATCAATTATGTTGATTGTGCAGACATTCATAAAGGAATATCATGCCATAGTGGTTGTCCCATTAGTTTCAATACAAGATGATGATTATGCACTACCTCTATTAGGGTCCAATAGTGAACCCCTGAACATACTGGTCTATTTTAGGTTGTGAACCTTTGGGGTTTAATTTGATTCATCATAACTCCTCCTATATCATCATTTGAGTAATGAACTGGTAGAAGTTTCTGGTCATGATTTTCATATGAACCCTAAATTGTAGTAGTTTTTATTTTTGTGGGAGGAACAGATGGGATTATGACCATATATAATTGACTCCCAACAAGAATAAGAATGACTCTCTCTATTGTGATTATGATGATGATGCTGAAAATCCACCCAGACCGTTATGTTGTGGGTTATCTGGGGAAGTAGTTGGCATTGATTAATCAAGTTCTTGAGGATCTGATGCCTGCAGTTGAGGATTTAATGATTCCTAAGACAAGAATTGATATATAAATTCCCACATCCCAGTAGGATGGAGTTGATTTAGAATCACTATTTATTTCCCTATGAATATGTTTAAGGTTGATAAATATAGTCATTGTGATTGAGATATAACTACCCACTTCACAGTATGTTTGTATTTGTTTCCAGCTACTAATAATATGTCATGAATCCTATTAGGAATCGATGATCAGAGTGGTGGAGGGAGTGGTAGCCCGGCCTGATGAGCTGGGTCCACACCTAAGAGAATATTATGGAAGGTGTTATTGTGGATTATTTGATGTGGATCAATTTTTCTCTCATGGGATCTAGGTACAATGGTAGCCCATGATGAGATTCATTTTCTTCAAGATGATGCAAGGTTTATTGTATCATTGTATTCCATGTCTTAAATACATTCCCATGGCTTAATATAAGGCCCCGACCTTAAACCTTACTTAATCTTGAGTTATTACAAGATTACACATTGAGGATCTTTTCAGGTTTAGAGTTTTAGATAATTAGAACATAAAACATGCATTACATTCCAAATATAAACAAAGTGGTTACATAAAGATAGTATTAATTTTTCCCATCAATAGAAACAAATTTAAAATAAAACATAGATTCATTCTTGAAAATTCCTTGACACTATCATCATATCATGTACCTTTCCCTTGACCTCTGAAAAACATTTCAAAAAAAACTTGGGATGAGCATAAAAAGCTTAGTATGGGTTATAAAAATATTGAAAGGAAACATAAGTTCATATATACATAATAATGAAATCATATTTACCCATAAAACATAAGCACGTTAACATACCTCACCAAATCATTAATAAATCATCAAAATCCTAAGACATAAAAGGTAACTTGAGGCATTCATAACATTCTTACGTAGGGAATAACCCTCTTGGTTACGTTTGGAATACTCATCACAGTATATTCCCTAAATATCTTCGGAGAAACCTTAACGTTTCACTCTTTCGCATTACCCAATGCATTGGAGAGCTATATCGGGCTCACCCGCCCTTAGTTTATCACGGAACCACCCATCTTCATAATAATTCCCAAGAACCTCAACATAATCGTAGCACATAAAACATGCATAAAAGAAACATAATATTCCCACCTTTCAATCACAAGATATCAATACAACACATTGATATAAAAACATTATGAAAACCATTTTCAATACCAAAATAAAGGAAAAGTAAAACATGGTATTTATTTTTCTTTTTAAAAAAGGGTATGGCTTGTAGAGGAAGCCGAAACTCAAATAATGGTCACGATGGCGGAGAAGTTGTTGTCGCCGCATATGTAGGACAAAAACATTCCCTTTTGTCGTTTAGTAAACGCTTCTTATAAAAAAGATTCATTTTGAATAAACGTAAATGTAAAAGGGTTTTATACACCGTATAAAAGAAGGTTGTGTATAAAACAAAATATGCCTCAATGAAAGGAGATTGAGACGAAGTCCCATACCTCAGGTCCGACTTGACTCGGTCATTCATTAATCTCCTGAATAATAAACTTTAGTTAATTTATACTAGTTTAAGAACCTTTTTCAAGTTCATTATTCCTTTTATATCACTTATTTCCATGTCATGAACACTATGTAATTATTTATGTTAATAACGGTCGTTTTAACGATCATTGGTACTTGAGTCAAAAATAAACCCTTTATAATTACAAGGTGTTCATTTATACAATATATCTAGAATGATATTCATGATGTAGATATCATATATGTCATATATATCCATTACATGCATGAATTTATAATATTACATAATCATTTAGAGGTAAGAAATGAAATGCACCGTTCATGGAGACGGTAAGCCGTACGTACGCATGAACGCTACTTTCATTTCTATTTCATATTTTATAGAATGGAATCATAATGATATAAATGTATATTATAATTCCAGTGTAATATAATATATAATATCATATCTCCATCCTTTATACGTCCCACATATGGTATTAACGAATCAAATCACTTTGAGGGGGCGATAGTCTGCAATTCCTTAAATGAAGATATCACGTTTACCCATAATGAAAACCATAAAGGTATGACCAAAATGAAAAATACATAAGATTAAGGAAAAAATAAACATATTATATATCATATATAAATATAGTGTCATCTTAATGGCCACCATTGAAGGTGATAAAAGAATGTTGATCAATCATCGTTTCGGGAGGCATAAATTCACCATCCACGGAAAAAGTATGTTCTTTAACCATTAGATGTAGGTGTGTGTAAGTGTAGATCGAATAATTCTTATAAAAACATCCTAATATATTGAAGATACTGGAGTTGTTACAAATTTAATGAATAAAAAGAGTTTAGGGGGTTGGAGAAGCAAAATAAAACAAAAGGACTCAAGTGAAGACATTACCTTAAAATCGGGTAACTCCCTTTGGTTTGAGCTCAAAGGCTTCCTTGGGAAGACTTCTGCCCAAAGTTAGGCTTCAAGGAGTAAGAGAGGGATGTGGAGAGACAAAATGGTCCGGGTTGGGCCGAGAGAAGTACTTTGGAAGTGTGGGTAAGGAGATAGAGGTGGGGGCCTTTTATAAGAGGAGAGGAGGGGCACTCTTGGAAAGTAAAGAAATGTTACTTTATTTTAAAATGCATTTCAGATTCAAAAGGTCCCACATTGATATATTTCTAGGGTAAGGTTATAAGGGTTCTAAATATACCCATACAATAGGTTTTGGACATGTCTAGGTCATGGATTTTACATTATCTTTTCATTTTATTTAAATCATTTATTAATGATGTAATCGCTGCATCATCATGATGTCATAAATAATTTAATATATTTAATGACTAAAAATTATAAAAAAAATATCATGATGTAGTAAATTTTTTTATCTTTATAATTAATATTTATAGTAATAAATATGACTTGTATAACCCCATGTAAAAATGGTTTTATTAAAACATTTCATGTTTTTGTCATTTTTACCTTTACATTAAATAAAAGGTTATTTATGTCATTTTCCAACCATAGTGGATCCATGGGGTCCCCAAGTTGACCCATGGATTTTTTGGGTCGGCCATGACACATCTAATAAGGGTAGGACATGTTTCTAGGTCATTTTATATTATTAAAACATCATTCTTACCTTAAATTACACTAATTACCTCTAATCGTGATTAAAAACATAAAAGTTACTATTCACCAAAAAATTATTTTAATCCCATTAAACCACATTTTACTTCGTAATGACAAACATTTATGTCAAATTTTTGAAATTAAAAACACAGAGATGGAAAAATTTCATTTAAACGGAAAATCAGTTTCTTAAACTACCACTTAGTGGTTTCACTAAACATCAAAAATTGAAGTTTTTCAGAAAAATACCAAAACTTAACCCTAAGCTATATTTGATATTATGAATTCAAAAATGATTTCTATTTTAAAAAATTCAAATCATATAAGTTACATTAATTAATTTAATAATTAATTCCCGTTTTCATGACAAATAGCGTGTTTTTATGAAATAATAATTATCGAAAGATTGACACCAGTTTAAGTCCAATTTAATAGTGAAATTGATTCCAACGACCACCATTAGATTAAATGGTAAAAATATATTCTAATATCAATTCAAAACCAATTCAAAAGACAATCTAATCATATAAATAAATTATATTAAAAAGCAGTTTTGAATTAAAATACAACATTTTCACTATTCATTAAAAAATGAACTTTATCGGAAAAATACCAAAAATTCACACAAAGTAAATTTTGATGTCCCGATTCTAAAGAAGAGTTTTATTTGGTCCAATAGAATGTATAAGAGATAACGAAACTATATTTAATGACAGTTCTCCATCAAAAGACGATAAATGAACCTTTAGTGAAAACTAGAGCATATACGCCTAAAATTGAATTCTTTACGTATTTTAAGCCTTTATCTATTATTAGATAAAAGTAAAAACATTTAAAAAATATATATAATCATATTTTAGTTATTTCTATCCATTCCCGCCAATACAATGGCTACGTGTTAACTATCATTCAAAATAATATTATTTTATTACTACTGTGCAACGTAAGATTTCAAAGAAACTCTATGTTGCGTATCGGGTACGCTATTGAACATAGAAACCCATTTAAAGTAAAATTAATTTTTAATTCGTAAATATTAATAAATATGAAATTTTTTTATTCACTATTTACCTGGGATGTTACATCCTTCCGCCCTTTTGGGAATTGTGTCCTCGCAATTTTATTCACATATCAAAATAAGTGGGGGTATTTATACCTCATAGCATTTTCAGATTCCCACATTGCATCTTTAACCATATGGGTTTTCCACAAAACCATTACCTCGTGAATTACCTTATTTCACAGCACTTGCTCTCTTTTGTCAAGAATCTGGACTGGTTGTTCTTCATAAGATAGGTTCTCCTCGAGCTGAACTACCACTGGACTCAAAACATGAGATGGATCTGGCCTATACATCCTCAACATCGAAACATGAAAAACATTGTGTACCTGAGATAAAATCGGAGGTAAAGCCACTCGGTAAGCAACTGATCCAACTTTCTCTAGAATTTCATATGGTCCAATAAACCTTGGACTTAGCTTTCCTTTCTTACCAAATCTCATCACACTTTTCCATGGAGAAACCTTGAGAAAAACATGATCACCTACCTCGAAAGATAAATCCTTCCTCCGGTTATCCGCATAACTCTTCTGCCTGCTTTGAGCTGTTCTCATGTGTTTCTGAATCAACTGAACTTTTTCTGCCATCTCTTCTACCAATTCTAGTCCCATCATCTTCCTTTCACCCACTTCATCCCAAAATGCTGGAGTTCGACACCGCTTCCCATATAATGCCTCAAATGGTGCCATCTGTATACTGGAATGAAAACAGTTATTAATAGAAAACTCAACCAAAGAAAGATGTTGGTCCCAAATTCCCTGATAATCCATCGAACAAGCTCGTAGCATATCCTCCAAGGACTGAATTGTTCATTCTGACTTCCCATTTGATTGCGGATGAAAAGCTGTACTAAAATTTAATTCAGTACCCAACGACTTCTGAAGGCCTTTCCAAAAGTTAGAAGTAAACCTGGGATCACGATCAGACACAATGGAGAGAGGAAATCCATGTAACCTGACTATCTATTTAAGATACAAACAGGAAAGTTGATGTAGTGAAAAAGTATCTCGTATAACAAGGAAATGAGCAGATTTAGTCAATCAATCAACAATAACCCAGATTGCATTATTACCTTGAGATGTCCTCGGCAATCCCACAAAAAACTCCAGGGATATGTTTTCCCATTTCCACTCTGGTACTGGTAAACGTTGAACCATCCCTTTCGGTAACTGCCGCTCTACTTTAACCTGCTGACAAGTCAAACACTTCACAGTAAAATCAGCATTATCCCTTTTCATTCCCATCCCACCAGTAATACTCCCGCAGATCTCTGTACATATTAGTACTGCCAAGATGAACTAAAAACAGAGAACTGTGAGCCTCACATAACAACTCATTATTCAACTGTGAGTATCAAGGCACACATAATCTCTTCCCAAAATCTCTAAACACAATCACTATCAATGTTGAATTCATGCCACTTACCTTTCTGAACCAGCTCTACCTTTTTCTGCAACTCACGGTCTTGCTTCTGTGCTTGCTTGATTCTGTCTGATAGAGAAGATTTCACTGATACATGAAAAAAAATAGAAGGACATCCTGCACCAAAAACTTCTATGCCAAAGTTCATCAAATCCTTAACCAAAGTATCATGTTCCAAATGCAACATTGTTAATGAAGCATTACTTTTTCGACTCAAAGCATCAGCCACTTTATTTTCTTTTCCCGGATGGTAATGAATTATACAATTTTAATCCTTGATTAATTCTAGCCATCTCCTCTGTCTCATGTTCATTTCTTTCTATGTGAATATATATACTTTAAACTTTTGTGATCAGTATATATTTCACACTTTACTCCATACAAATGATGCCTCCAAATTTTTAGAGCAAAAACAACAGCAGCTAATTCCAAATCATGTGTAGGGTAATTTACCTCATGAGTTTTCAACTGTCATGAAACAAAAGCAATTACCTGATCATTCTGCATTAGGACGCAACCAAGTCCTTTCAATGAATCATCACTGTAGATAACAAACTCACCATTCCTGGAAGGAATTTCCGAAACTGGAGCATTCAACAATCTTCTTTTCAACTACTGAAAACAATCATCACATTCTTTTGTCTAGATGAACTTAACACCCTTACTAGTTAGCTTAGTCATTGGACTAGATAACCGTGAAAAATTTTCAACAAACCTTCGGTAGTAACCTGCCAAACCAAGAAAACTACGGATGTCGGTTACATTTGTGGGTCTTGGAAATTCTTCAACAACTTTTGCTTTAGTAGGATCAACTATTATGCCATATTTTGAAACAATGTGACCCAGGAAAAAAATTTGTTGTAACCAAAACTCACACATTCTGAATTTTCCATACAGTTTCTTTTATTTTAAGGTTTTCAAAATAACCCTTAAATGTATTTTATTCTCCTATTTACTTTTATAAAACACCAAAAATATCATCAATAAAAACAACCAGCATTTTCACCTGAGTCAACTGAGCCATCACTGCAACAAACTGTTTATTTCTGATTCTGACCATCTCAGGATACTGATTTGAAAGGTCATTTCCCTCTGTATGCCTTCCCATAAAAGATGCTCTGTTTCCTCTATGGAAAACTATTCTTATCATAGAAATATCTTAGGAGAAGCAAAATGGTAATCTTCAAATGCAATATCATTTCAATCATACCATAAATTAACTTATAATTTAACAATTTTCTAACTCCTAAAGTTGTCTAAACCGAACTCTGATACCAACTATAAGGCCCCGACCTTAAACCTTACTTAATCATGAGTTATTACAAGATTACACATTGAGGATATTTTCAGGTTTAGAGTTTTAGAGAATTAAAACATAAAACTTTCATTACCTTCTACATATAAACAAAGTGGTTACATAAAGATAGTATTCATTTTTCACATCAATGGAAACAAATTTAAAATAAAACATGGATTCATTCTTGACACTTCCTTGACACTATCATCATATCATGTACCTTTCCCTTGACCTGTGAAAAAAATTTCAAAAAAAACTTGGGATGAGCATAAAAAGATTAGTATGGGTTATAAAAATATGGAAAGGAAACATAAGTTCATATATACATAAGAATGAAATCATATTTACCCATAAAACATAAGCACTTTAACATACCTCATCAAATCATGAATAAATCATCGAAATCCTAAGACATAAAAGGTAACTTGATGCATTCATAACATTCTTACGTAGGGAGTAACCCTCTTGGTTACGTTTGGAATACCCGTCACAGTGTATTCCCTAGATATATTCAGAGAAACCTTAATGTTTCAATCCTTCGCGTTACCCAATGCATTGGAGAGCTATATCGGGCTCACCCGCCCTTAGTTTATCACGGAACCACCCGCCTTCATAATAATGCCCAAGAACCTCAACATAATCGTAATAGATAAAACATGCATAAAGGAAACATAAAATTTCCACCTTTAAGTCACAAGATATCAATACAACACATTGATATAAAAACATTATGAAAACCATTTTCAATACCAAAATAAAAGAAAAGTAAAACATGGTATTTATTTTTCTTTTAAAAAAAGGTATGGCTTGTAGAGGAAGCCGAAACTCAAATAATTGTCACGACGGCGGAGAAGTCATTGTCGCCTCATACATATGACAAATACATTCCCTTTTGTCATTTAGTAAACACATCATATAAAAAAGATTAATTTTGAGTAAACGTAAAATTCAAAGGGGTTTATACACCGTATAAAAGAAGGTTGTGTATAAAACAAAATATGCCTCAATGAAAAGAGATTGAGACGAAGTCCCATACCTCGGGTCCGACTTGACTCGGTCGTTCTTTAAACTCCAGAATAATAAACTTGAGTTAATTTATGCTTGTTTAAGAACATTTTTCAAGTTCATTATTCCTTTTATATCACTTATTTCCCTGTCATGAACACTATGTAATTATTTTAGTTAATAACGGTCGTTTTAACGGTCATTGGTACTTGAGTCAAAAATAAACCCTTTATAATTAAAAGGAGTTCATGTATCCATTATATCCAGAATGGTATTCCTGATGTAGATATCATATATGTCATATATATCCATTACATTCATGCATTTATAATATTACATAATCATTTAGATGTAAGAAATGAAATGCACCGTTCATGGAGACGGTAAGCCGTACGTACGCATGAACGCTACTTTCATTTCTATTTCGTATTTTATAGAATGGAATTATAATGATATAAAGGTATATTATAATTCCAGTGTAATATCATATTTAATATCATACCTCCATCCTTTATATGTCTCACATATGGTATTAATGAATCAAATCACTTTGAGGGGGCGGTAGTCCGCACTTCCTTAAATGAAGATATCGCGTTTACCCATAATGGAAACCATAAAGGTATTCCCAAAATGAAAAATACAGAATCTTAAAGAAAACATAAACATATTATATATCATATATAAATATAGTGTCATATTAATGGCCACCTTTTAAGGTGTTAAAAGAATGTTGAACAATCATCGTTTCGGGAGGCATAAATTCACCATCCACGGAAACAATATGTTCTTTAACCATTAGATGTAGGTGTGTGTAAGTTTAGCACGAATCCTTCTTGTAACAAAATACTAATATATTGAAGATACTGGAGTTGTTACAAATGAAATGAATAAAAATTGTTTAGGGGGTTGGAGAAGCAAAATAAAACAAAAGGACTCAAGTGAAGACATTACCTTAAAATCGGGTAACTCCCTTTGGTGTGAGCTCAAAGGCTTCCTTGGGAAGACTTCTGCCCAAAGTGAGGCTTCATGGAGTAATAGAGGGATTTGTAGAGACAAGATGGTCAGGGGTTGGCTGAGCGAAATGTTTTGGATGTGTGGGTAAGGTGGTAGAGGTGGGGGCCTTTTATAAGAGGAGAGGAGGGGCACTCTTGGAAAGTAATGAAATGTTACTTTATTTTAAAATGAGGTTCGGATTCAAAAGGTCCCACATTGATATAATTCTAGGGTAAGGTTATAAGGGTTAGAAATATACCCATCCAATAGGTTTTGGACATGTTTAGGTCATAGATTTTACATTATCGTTTCATTTTATTTAAATCCTTTATTAATGAGGTAATCACAACATCATCATGATGTCATAAATAATTTAATATATTTAATGACTAAAAATTAGAAAAAAAATATCATGATGTAGTAAATCTTTTTAGCTTTCTAATGAATACTTATAGTAAAAAATATGACTTGTATAACCCCATATAAAATTTTTTTTAGTAAAACATTTCATGTTTGTGTCATTTTTACCTTTACATTACATAAAAAGTTATTTATGTCATTTTCCAACCAAATTGGCTCCATGGGGTCCCCAAGTTGACCCATGGATTTTATGGGTCGGCCATGACACATCCAATAAGGGTAGGACATGTTTCTAGGTCATTTTATATTATTAAAACATTATTCTTTCCTTAAATTACACTAATTACCTCTAATCACGATTAAAAACATAAAAGTCACTATTCACCAAAAAAAATTTAATCCCATTAAACCACATTTTACTTCTTAATAACAACAATTTATGTCAAATTTTTGAAATTCAAAACATAGAGATGACAAAATTTCATTTAAACGGAAAATCAGTTTCTTTAACTACCACTTAGTGGTTTCACTATTCATCAAAATTGAAGTTTTTCAGAAAAAGACCAAAACTTCACCCTAATCTATATTTGATATTCTGAATTCAAAAATGATGTCTATTTTACAAAATTCAAATCATATAAGTTACATTAATAAATTTAATAATTAAATCCCGCTTTCATGACAAATAGCGTGTTTTTATGAAACAATAAGTATCAAAAGATTGACACCAGTTTAAGTCCAATTTAATAGTGAAATTGATTCCAATGACCACCATTAGATTAAATGGTAAAAATATATTCTAATTTCACTTCAAAACCAATTCAAAAGATAATCTAATCATACAAATATTTTATATTAAAAAAAGGATTTTAATTAAAATACAACATTTTCACTATTCATTAAAAAAATGAACTTTATCGGAAAAATACCAAAAAATCACACAAAGTAAATTTTGATGTCCCGATTCAAAAGAAGAGTTTTACTTGGTCCAATAGAACGTAT
Organism: Viscum album; assembly: GCA_963277665.1. Classification (NCBI taxonomy): domain Eukaryota; kingdom Viridiplantae; phylum Streptophyta; class Magnoliopsida; order Santalales; family Viscaceae; genus Viscum; species Viscum album. The sequence continues at coordinate 446,967,491 of OY728131.1, forward strand.
AAGAGTGAAAAAAACTATATTTAGTGATAGTTCTCCATCAAAAAGCGATAAGTGAACCTTTAGTGAAAACTAGAGCATATACGTGTAGAAACCCGAAGCTTGACGTACATTGACATTACATTAAATTTACGGAATACATAGTACATAACAAAAACACACACACAGGGATCGTAATAGTTTAGTGTCTTTGGAAAATCGGAATATAATCTTCTAATCCTGGTGAAAGATCTTCAACATCTCCCATAAAGATCTTCCTTTTTTTAATACCTAAAACCTTTCTTTATATCCTGGGGAAAAGAAAACATAAAAGGGTGAGCTCAAATTCTTAGTAAGGGTAAACAAAAGAAATATCAATCACATCATATACATAAGCACATAACTTTTGGAAATCTTAACCTGTAAAAGAGATCATAATTTCATAACCTGGGATAACTCATGGCAGTGAAATGTAATCACAATAATCATAACATAAAACATTAAACTTTGTGTCATACACACATAATCATAGAGAATCATTTCTTATTAGTCAAGACTCATTTCAAGACTATCTTAGTGGACCAAGTCCCTTTCTGAACCGAGTCACCCTCGTTTCAGTCCTGTTTCACTGAACCGGTATGACCTACCATTCCAGCCATGTCTATCTCATGAGATATAAAATCTTTACCCAATGCATTGGAGGGAGATATAGGTCCCACCCATCTCATAATGATACCATTCTTATGTGTGCCACAAAATCATAAATCATACATCATTGCATAACCCATGTAATAAAAATGGGATTCGTAAACATCGTGACATCATAAAACAATTCATATAAGATAAAGGAATTCATAAAAATAATTTCATCCCAACATAACCAAATCAATGTAATAATAGGGATAGAAACAGAACCCTATGTTATCTTAGATGGAAAATAATTTTGATAAAACACTTGAAATGAATTCTTGAGGAAAATATCCTTTCTTCTTCAAAATCAATTTCTTTTCACAAAACGTCATGCAATTTTAAAAGAAAGATATTTTATTGAAAATAGTTATGAAATCTTTTGGAGGAAGCTTCAAGAAAATATGGCTTTATAAAACCGTAAAAATCCATTCGTCCCGTATAAGTTAAAAAAAACATTCTTCGTACTTTTGTCGAAAAAGTCAAAAAGTACCTCATACGAAAAAGAACAAAAGATTCCTTTCATATCTTTTACTAAAAACTCACCAAAGGGTAAAATTGGATTTAAAAAATTGTAGTTGGATGGAAATAATATTACATATTGAGAAAACATGGATGTGGATGATAAAATACACCCCAGTAAATACCAAAGTATAAGCAATCTCGGATAAAAATGAGATTGTGATATTTCCATTACCTTAGGTCCGATTTGCTTCGTAAGTGTCCAAAACTCCAATATAATGATTTATATAATGTCATTGACTTATTACAGAATCATATTCATTGTTATTATATCATATATGGTTCACTTATGACTTTATATTACCCGTTCTTTTGTAAATTCATGTTAAAGTAGCGTTTTGGGTAAAATCGTCTCATTTGTCGTTCGTGTTTTAACTTGTAATTATTCATATGATTACTTAGATCAGTATTACTTAATTATAGAATATAAAACATGATTTATATATAATATATATTCATAATATTCATATATATAATGGATCGATAAATGGAAAGAAATACACCGTTCATGGAGACGATAGGCCGTACGTACGCATGAACGATGTTTTCGTTTCCTTATTTAATTGAGTGGAATTAAGTTGATGACATACATATATATACACATAAATCCAGTAGCTTTATAATGTCATATATTTCATTATTATTTCTTATATATACTTTATAATCATTCTCCAATGGTTAACATAGAGAATGAATCTCATCACGTCGTGGAGACGGTAGTCCGTACGTACGCACGAGCGATGATATCATTTCCATAATTATTTAATTGAATTGGAGTGGATGATATAATATATCAAAATCATTATGTTGTTATAATAAATATTTATAGTTATTCTTTACAACATAATACCCATCCATGTAAGGTGTTGGTGGAAAAACAGATTACACCACGGCGTGGAGATGGTATTCCGTACGTACGCACGCGCGGTGATTTCGTTTTCCGTAGGATGGATAGATGGTGAAATAGGATTGTTTCATTCTTATAATAACATATCAGTATATGAGTTATACTGATGTTATTACTTCATAATGAAACAACCTAAGAAGAAGAAGTGGAAGAAGAAATAAAGGTGAAAGAATCGGTAATGGAAATTACCTCTTCTTTGAAGCACCTTTTTGAGACCTCCTCTTAGGGAACTAAAATTGGTCTTTGAGGAAGACCAGAACCTCTATGATGTTTCTAGGGAAGTGGAGAAGAGAATTCGGCAGGGTTTGGCCGATCTTGAAGGCTCAAAGTTTTGTGAGGAAGAGAGGGAGGAGGTGGCCTTTTATAAGGGAGGAGAGGGTCACCTTTGGAATTCTTAAAAATATTAATTTATAATAAATCTAACCCCACTTAAAAACCTCCAAAAATGACTCATATTAGAATATTAGATGATATAGGGTTGTAATCTCATCAAACAATAAAATTTAGACACGTTTGGATCATATTTTAAACCATATCATTTTGATTTATCCTTATTTAATCTATTTAAGTTTATTTGTGGTAATAAAAATCTAAATTTTAAATTATAACAAATAATTACTTATTTGTTGTGAGTTTTCCATAATTGTTTACTTTATAACATTATAGACCATATAAAGTTAAATTTATAATTTTTAAATATTTTTGTGATTTTAAAAAAAATTTATAATATGTTATTTTTGTAAAATAACAATAGTGTCAATTTTGACACTATTCATTTATTTGAATTTAAATAAAATATATACAGAAGATATGTTAGAAAAAAAAGATTTAATATATTAATAAAAGGTAATATGTATCTATAAAATTAGTGGATCACATTAAATAGTTCATATAATATTTATTTTATTATTTTTAAAACCATTTATTTGGTTTATCTCTTAGTAAAATAATTACTACATCATTTTTGTATAATTATTTAATATACTTATTTGTTGCATAAAAATTTGAAATAAAATCTTATGATGAATATAAATATATTACATTTCACAATAATACTTTTACTCGAATTTATCATCTTAAAATCACAATATTTAAAATGTTATATTTATTAAATTATGAAGGTGACAACTTTGGCATCATTTAAAATAAAATAATATAAGTGCCATAATTGCTTGTATAAGACTCCAAATGGTCCAATATTCGACCATTGGATGATTATAGCTTCAATGTACATGACCAATAAGTTTTTTTCAGGGGTTTGTGCCTTTTATGGTCACTATTAGTTTAATAAAAACTATATTCTTGATGTTTCACTAGATAAATAATTTCTGCATCACTATTGTGTCACAATTAATGATAACTATCTAATCCCAAAAAATTATAAATAAATTTTCATGATGTAGATAATGTTTTTAGCTTTCTAGAGACTATTCATTTTTGAAGTTTTTTTATGTTTATCACTAAGTTAAAATTATTATACTTATAAGATTTAAGAGAGTGACATGTTGTCACTTTATTTGGTTTTAATAATAATTAAATTATTTTCATGGTCAAAAGTCCATAAAATTAATCTAATCCGACCCTTGGTTGATATGGGTTTTCTTTTAGCCATAAAATAAAATTTTGGCATGTCTTAGGGTAATTTTATAATATTATATTTACCCTTAATTAACCGATTTACCTTTAACTATGGTAAATAAAATTTACCGTAGTTACTATTCATAATTCCCAAAAATAAAAATTAGCCTATTAACATAATTTGGACCCACTGATTCCAAATATGGAATCCATTTTTTAAAATTAAATACACAGAAGTTGCAGAAATTAAATTAAAATTAATCCTGTTGTCGAATAAAAACGGGTTTTTGTTTAAAACATTACAAAAGATTGAATTGATTTAACCTAAGAATTCAAGGTAAAATCAATGCTAATGACATACATTATATTAAATGGTAAAAATATATTCTATTTATACTTTAAAACTATTCAATATTATAATTTAACCACATAAGATATTATGATGAAAAAAGTTGTTTTTAATTAAAATATAGCGTGTTTTTACTATTCATTAAAATATGAAAGTTATCGGAAAAATATCAAAACTTTATCTAATGTAAATTTTTACATCCTTATTCAAAAAAAGAATTTTATTTTGTCAAATTGAACATATAAACATGTCAAAAACTAGATTTAAATTGGGTGCGCCATCAAAAGGTGGCAAAACTGCATTTTTTGAAATATACTTATTTTACCCGAAAAATTTATTTTGTTCTTATACCATGTTCTAGAAAATGTGTAAGATGAATGATAATGTTATAAAATTAAAAATTTAGTTAATACTATTCATAACGGCTAGTTCTTGACAATATTATAATAATGTATCATTGTTTATTAAAACCCGGTATTGCGTACAACACACGCTATCGAGGAAGGTCGCGATTGCGTGTAATGCAAACCAATTCAGGGTTGTGTGTTGTGAAAGAATCCTTTATTGTTTCATATAACAGAATCCAACCATATTTCATTTATACATTTAATATATATATATATATACTCAATGTTGCGTAGAATAACTATTATCAAAATTGTGTGTAACATGGTCCAAGAATAGTGTTGCGTATACTGCAAGCTAATACGGTGTTGCGTATAGCGCAAGGTAATCTTGGAGTAGAATACAACACAAGACATTAATGACATTAAAATAATATTTTTTATAAAATATCGGGGTGTTACATTCTACCCCCCTTAAAATGAATTTCTCCCTCGAAATTCGTTGGGGTTATAAATGGTTTACTATTTGAAAGTTTCTTTGATAGAAACCCACATAGTAAAAAGGAATACCAAAACATATCTTTAAAAACTAAAGTATAAAATGTAATGGTTACCCAAGTTAACTAATCACTGGGTATCCACATAGGAGAACATAGGTGAAAATATGGACATGGAAGAGAAATCTAACCATCATGTTCTGATGGAGAGTGGTAGACGACATGGCTATGAAAAAGCCAACAATCACAAAGCCATAAATTTGTGATGATCTAGGGTACCATCTGATTCATCAGATATAAGATCACTAGGACAACATTTTTGGTTTTCAATATCATTTCCCTAAAGTTGAAAATTTTTGAATTAGAAGAAATACTTACTTGATTTTGGTATAATCTCACTGTTGTTCCTGCTTTGAACAGTTTCCACTTCATCTCTTAAAGAAATGAAGTGTTAAAAGATCATGTGATAGATTGATGGGTCATTCCATCTGTTTCAAACAAAAGGTTAGCAGTAGTTATCAAATATTCATAAGTCCGTCTTTTGTGAGGTTAATCGTATACGCTTCCAAAAATGAACTTATACTTCATATATCATACCTCTTAATAAAATAAAACTAGTTTCTACTAACCAGGGACTTCCTGTAGGTCAGTGGTAGGCGATAAAGGCCAGTCGCACTTCGGTTGTGTGTTCAATTCCCCACAGCCTTGTTCGACGCGAGGGGCTGTCGCCCGTCCTACAGGTTGTCCTTTTTCTAAAAGTACATTACTATAACATCACATGAATAATATATAAAAAAAATGTTCTATACTTAAACAATAATAACTTATGGTCAACATAATCCATTCCAATCTTTAGGATTATCCATAATACTGCAGTCCACTCTCGTAATATAGTGAAAATGATTACCAGAAATTTAATACCATCATTGATCCCCATATATCGTAATACTGCATTCCTATCTTGTTGGTCACATTCCAATCATTCGAAGGCCTTAATAATGTATTCCATTGAACCTTAGTGAAAACATGAATGCAGTTAAAAGTTAACACTTTCCACAAACCAAAATCCTCAAAATTCTTTATAATCAAACCATGATATCACTTAGTCCTTATATCAATCATGAGCTCATGAATACTGTCAAACATTTCATTTTCTCTTTATCACTTCATTATGCGCATATCATCCACTTTCCAAAAAATATCTGAATAACCATTCATTATTACTCATACCATTCATCATAAACTTTCAAAACATAAGGAAAGACAACAGTGTAACAATCTTTAGATGTCTTTTTATTCTATAGTAAAACATTACACTTGATAAACATGTAATCATTCCACTACCTTCTTAAACCATTGACCGAGCTTCAACAATTATTTCATCTCACATATCATTTGTAGTCTCTTCATCATCATCAACAAAAATACTACCCATACGACCATACCGATTCTCTTCATGAGACATTCCCTTAGGGCATTGGTTTTCATAATGCCCGTACATTCCACATTTAAAACATTTAACCATTGTTGATGTCGTAGTAATACCATTAACCACATCCATGGTGTTAACTGAAACTTTTCCATTGCACTTACTGGCTTTGTGTCCTTCTTTTCCACACCCAAAGCATCTTCCAGTTCCTTTAAAACATTCTCCTTGATGCCTCTTCCAACATGATTTTCATAGGGGAAATTGAACTTTCTTTCCTCTATGATCATCATGAAACTCCATCTTTCTCTTATTAACCGAGTCAGGAAACTTACCAAATTTGAGTTTATTGATCATATTATGAGATTTCTGATTCGGCATAATAATGATTTTTGGACTTTCAAATCCCATTTCATTTGGTTTCTCATGAAGAATATCATTCCATTGTCACTCATATCCTCTATTATCGTGAATCATCTTGTTTCCAGTCGTTTTCTAAAACCCAAAAAAAATAGTGTGAGTGAAAAAAATCATGATAGGTAAAACAACATAATAAAGGGGAATTAACTTCAATATCTAACATCTTAGGTTTAATTCTATGATCGTTACTGTAGTGATAGGACTATATCCTATATGTATACTTATCCTTAGAGACATCCCTAGACATACCTTAGAAATATCGCTAGGGATCTCACTAACGTTTTCGCGTCCTAGTCTCCAAAGGTTGACTAAACCGTTCCTTTGATATCAACTGTAGAGACCCGGATCTTGACGTACATTGACATTACATTACATTTGCGTAATACTTAGTACATAACAAAAACACACACACAAGGATCGTAATAGTTGAGTGTCTTTGGAAACTCGGAATATAATCTTCTAATCCTGGTGAAAGATCTTCAACATCTCCCATAAAGATCTTCCTTTTTTTAATACCTAAAACCTTTCTTTATATCCTGGGGAAAAAACATAAAAGGGTGAGCTCAAATGCTCAGTAAGGGTAAACAAAAGAAATATAAATCACATCATATACATATGCACATTACTTTTGGAAATCTTAACCTGTAAAAGAGATCATAATTTCATAACCTGGGATAACTCATGGCAGTGAAATGTAATCACAATAATCATAACATAAGACATTAAACTTTGTGGCATACACAAATAATCATAGAGAATCATTTCTTATTAGTCAAGACTCATTGCCAAGACTATCTTAGTGGACAAAGTCCCTTTCTGAACCGAGTCACCCTCGTTTCAGTCCTGTTTCACTGAACCGGTATAACCTACCATTCCAGCCATGTCTATCTCATGAGATATAAAATCTTTACCCAATGAATTGAAGGGAGATATAGGTCCCACCCATCTCATAATGATACCATTCTTATGTGTGCCACAAAATCATAAATCATACATCATTGCACAACCCATGTAATAAAAATGGGATTCGTAAACATCGTGACATCATAAAACAATTCATATAAGATAAAGGAATTCATAAAAATAATTCCATCCCAATATAACCAAATCAATGTAATAATAGGGATAGAAACAGAACCCTTTGTTATCTTATATGGAAAATAATTTTGATAAAACACTTGAAATGAATTCTTGAGGAAAATATCCTTTCTTCTTCAAAATCAATTTCTTTTCACAAAACGTCATGCAATTTTGAAAGAAAGATATTTTATTGAAAATAGTCATGAAATATTTTGGAGGAATCTTCATGAAAATAAGGCTTTATAAAACCGTAAAAACTCATTCGTGCTGTATAAGTTAAAAAAACATTCTTCGTACTTTTGTCGAAAAAGTCAAAAAGTATCTCGTACGAAAACGGTCAAAAGATTCCTTTCATATATTTTACTAAAAACTCATCAAAGGGTAAAATTGGATTTTAAAAATTGTAGTTGGATGGAAATAATATTACATATTGAGGAAACATGGATGTGGATGATAAAATACACCCCAGTAAATACCAATGTATAAGCAATCTCGGATAAAAATGAGATTGTGATATTTCCCTTACCTTAGGTCTGATTTGCTTCGTAAGTGTCCGAACCTCCTGTATAATGATTTAAATAATGTCATTGACTTATTACAGAATCATATTCATTGTTATTATATCATATATGGTTCACTTATGACTTTATATTACCCGTTCTTTTGTAAATTCATGTTAAAGCAGTGTTTTGGGTAAAATCGTCTCATTTGTCATTCGTGTTTTAACTTGTAATTATTCATATGATTACTTAGATCATTATTACTTAATTATAGAATATAAAACATGATTTATATATAATATATATTCAGAATATACATATATATAATGGATCGATAAATGGAAAGAAATACACCGTTCATTGAGACGATAGGCCGTACGTACGCATGAACGCTGTTTTCGTTTCCTTATTGAATTGAGTGGAATTAAGTAGATGACATACATATATATACAAATAAATCAAGTAGCTTTATAATTTCACATATTTCATTATTATTGCTTATATATACATTATAATCATTCTCCAATGGTTAACATAGAGAATGAATCTCATCGCGTCGTGGAGACGGTAGTCCGTACGTACGCACGAGCGATGATATCATTTCCATAATTATTGAATTGAATTGGAGTGGATGATACAATATATCAGAATAATTATGATGTTATAATAACTATGTATAATTATTCTTTACACCATAATACCCATCCATGTAAGGAGTTGGTGGAAAAACAGATTACACCACGGCGTGGAGACGGTATTCCGTACGTACGCACGCGCGGTGATTTCGTTTTCCGTAGGATGGATAGATGGTGAAATGAGATTGTTTCATACTTATAATAACATATCAGTATATGAGTTAAACTTATGTTATTAATTCATAATTAAACAACCTAATAAGAAGAAGTGGAAGAAGAAATAAAGGTGAAATAATCGGTAACGGAAATTACCTCTTCTTTGAAGCGCCTTTTTGAGACCTCCTCTTAGGGCACTAAAATTGGTCTTTGAGGAAGACCAGAACCTCTAGGATGTTTCTAGGGAAGTGTAGAAGATAATTTGGCAGCGGTTGGCCGAGTTTGAAGGATCAAAGTTTTGTGAGGAAGAGAGGGAGGAGGTGCCCTTTTATAATGGAGGAGAGGGGCACCTTTGGATTTCTTAAAAATATTAATTTATAATAAATCTTACCCCAGTTAAAAACATCAAAAAATGACTCATATTCGAATATTAGATGAGATAGGGTTTTAATATCATCAATAAATCAAATTTAGACATGGTTGGATCTTATTTTAAACATTATCATTTTGATTTATCCTTATTTAATCTATTTAAGTTTATTTGTGGTAATAAGATTCTAAATTTTAAATTATTAAAAATAATTACTTATTTGTTGTGAATTTTCCATAATTGTTTACTTTAAAACATTTTAGACCATATAAATTAAAATTTATAATTTTTATATATTTTTGTGATTTTTAAACAATTTTATATTATGTTATTTTTGTAAAATAACAATAGTGTCAATTTTGACACTATTCATTTATTTGAATTTAAATAAAATATATACAGAAGATATGTTCGAAATAAAAGCTTTAATATATTAATAAAAGGTCATATATATCTATAAAATTAGTGGATAACATTAAATAGTTCATATAATATTTATTTTATTATTTTTAAAACCATTTATTTGGTTTATCTTTTAATAAAATAATAACTACATTATTTTTGTATAATTATTTAATATACTTATTTGTTGCATAAAAATTTAAAATAAAATCCTATGATGAAGATAAATATATTACCTTTCACAATAATACTTTTACTCGAATTTATCATCTTAAAATCACAATATTTAAATTGTTATATTTATTAAATTATGAAGGTGACAACTTTGGCATCATTTAAAATAAAATAATATAAGTATCATAATTGATTGTATAAGACTCCGAATGGTAAAATATACGACCATTGGATGATTATAGTTTCAATTTACATTACCAATAAGTTTGGGTCAGGGTTTTGTGCCTTTTATGGTCACTATTAGTATAATAAAAACTATATTATTGATTTTTCACTAGATAAATAATTTCTGCATCACTATTGTGTCACAATTAATGATAACTACAGAATCCCAAAAAATTCAAAATAAATTCTCATTCTGTAGATAATTTTGTTAGATTTCTGGAGACTATTCATGTTCGAAGTTTTATGATGTTTATCACTAATTTAAAATTATTATACTTATAAAATTTAAGAGAGTGACATGTTGTCACTTTCTTTGGTTTTAATAATAATTAAATTATTTTCATAATCAAAGGTCCATAAAATGAATCTAATCTGACCCTTAGTTTATATGGGTTTACTTTTAGCCATCAAATAGAATTTTGGCATGTGTTAGGGTAATTTTAAAATATTATATTTACCCTTAATTACCCGATTTACCTTTAACTATGGTAAATAAAATTTACCGTAGTTACTATTCATAATTCTCAAAAATAAAAAGTAGCCTATTAACATAATTTGGACCCACTGATTCCAAATATGGAATCCATTTTTTAAAATTCAATACAAAGAAGTTGCAGAAATTAAATTAAAATTAATCCCGTTGTCGAATAAAAACGGGTTTTTGTTTAAAACATTGCAAAAGATTGAGTTGATTTAACCTATGAATTCAAGGTAAAATCAATGCTAATGACATACATTATATTAAATGGTAAAAATATATTCTATTTATACTTTAAAACCATTCAATATTATAATTTACCCACATAAGATATTATGATGAAAAATGTTGTTTTTAATTAAAATATAGCGTGTTTTTACTATTCATTAAAATATGAAAGTTATCGGAAAATATCAAAACTTTATCTAATGTAAATTTATTACATCCTGATTCAAAAGAATAATTTTATTTTGTCAAATTGAACATATAAACATGTCAAAAACTAGATTTAAAGTTGGTGTGCCATCAAAAGGTGGCAAAACTGCATTTTTTTAAAAATACTTATTTTACCCGAAATATTTATTTTGTTCTTATACCATGTTCTAGAAAATGTGTAAGATAAATAATAATGTTATAAAATTCAAAATTTAGTTAATACTATTTATAAAGGCTAGTTCATGACAATATTATAATAATATATCATTGTTTATTAAAACCCGGTATTGCGCACAACGCATGCTATCGAGGAAGGTCGCGATTGCGTGTAATGCATACCAAGTCAGGGTTGCGTGTTGTGAAAGAATCCTTCGTTGTTTCGTATAACAAAATCCAACCATATTTCATTTATACATTTAATATATATATATATATATACTCAATGTTGCATAGAATAACTATTATCAAAATTGTGTGTAACACGGTCCAAGAATAGTGTTGCGTATACTACAAGCTAATACGGTGTTGCGTATAGCGCAAGGTAATCTTGGAGTAGAATACAACACAAGACATTAATGAAATTAAAATAATATTTTTTATAAAATCTCTGGGTGTTACAATACGCCTAAAATTGAATTATTTCCATATTTTAAGCCTTTATCTATTATTAGATAAAAGTAAAAACATTTAAAAAACATATATAATCATATTTTAGTTATTTTTATCTATTCCCGCCCATACAACGGCTACGTGTTAACTACCATTCAAAATAATATTATTTTATTACTAGTGTGCAACGTAAGATTTCAAATAAACTCTTTGTTGCGTATCAAGTACGCTATCAAACATAGCAACCCCTTTAAAGTAAAATTAATTTTTAATTCGTAAATATTAATAAATATGAAAATGTTTTATTCACTATTTACCTGGGATGTTACACTTAAATGGTCCATGTTCAATGATTATTTTCCTATCCTCTTCCCATGTTCGTGATTTCTTGGAACCATTGGAGTGGTGTAATTTTGTTTTAATGACGAAATAGCAAGAGTGTTACCCATTCCTCTAATTTTTTAGAGGCTATAACATTTCAAGATTCTATATATGATGGGATCTATTATTCCAGGGCTATGGGGAATTGTAATTCTCCATACTTTCCCCATAATTGAATTTGGATACATGAAATTGATTTGGCTATCAATTTCTAAAGAGATGTGATGCAATGGTGGTAAACATTTTATAGATTTGAGCTATGCATTTCTGGTTTGGGATCCCAGTCCATGAAGATATTAGTATGGTTTGGCTGAAAATAGGTTATCGTGATGGTCTAAAGGTGACCCTTGTATCTTGGATAAGGATAGTGACTAGTCTTTAGTCACAAATGAGTTTCTCACATATTTTGGGATAGATATAAAATACACTACATTTTGAGATTGTTTTGGATGTCATTGTTAGAATTGAAAAGAGGACAAGAAATGATGGGTTACTGTTTATTGATAACTCTCTAGATATATCAATATTTTATTCCTCTTCATTAGGCTTATACACATCAATATGGTCAAACTATAGAGGATTCTTTTTGGGCTAAACTGCTGACTAGAGTGCAGTGATGCTAGATGTTGATGGAGAACCATGTGTAGTTGACCTCGATGTTTTGTGAACCTCTCTATATTAAGGTGTCTGTGTTTTTCACACCTATCTATATGAGGGTTTCTGGGAAAGGATATGATTTCCATGTCCATTGAAGAAATCTCTATAAGGATGTTAACTATGACAGATTTTAGGAGTAGTGTCCTTGTGATCCAACTCCACACTACCTAGATGAGGACGATCATGGTAATGATAATCTTCTACTTCATTTAAATCTTTGACAGACCCTTGGGGTGTTTAGAATGTGTCTCGAACAACCTCAAGGACACTATAATTGGGAATATTAGGAATATTACCCTCATTCAATATCGTGACCTTAATATTATGGCCTACCTCCTCAAATTTTTCAGGGATATGAGCCTATTGTATGATATTTTTCATACCATATTGATAACCATCTTGTACTATGGGATTATTATCCTACTACTAAGAAACTATTGAAATATGCCAATGTGATTCTTTATTATTGTTAGGAATATGAGATTTTACAGAGGAATTTTCCATTCTCACTTAACAATCCTCAGTCAGAATGATATTAGGATTCTGATCCTTACTCTTTGGAATATACCACCGTTTTTTTGTAGGGATACGAGGAAGCCTCAAGGAATGTTCCACTCTCACATTTTGAGCTCTAGTTGGAATAGGAATATCATCCTGTTCTAAATATGAATTCCCCGCTGGAATATGCTGATGGATCTTCAAAATGGGAGAACGGATTTGATCCTTATCCTATATTACCTCATAAAGATGATGGTGTAGACATTCATCAGCAGATGTAGGAATATGCACATGGATTCAATGATCTGTATGAAAATTCTTTCTATAATCCCTGATAGGAATATAAGCCAGTCCTAAGTCACATTACATTCTAACATGGTGATCCCTGGCCAGAATAGGGATATGAGCATGATCCTGGGCCTTTGGAATATATCATTGGTCTTTTTTGACAGGAATATGAGCCAGTCCCATGGAATGATCCCCTCTTAATTGGTGATCCATGACCATAACAGGGACATGAGCTGGACCCTGGGCCTTTTGAATATGCTTCCTAGTTTTTTTTGTCCTAAATATTCCCCTATCCAAAGGCAAGTGCCACTATAACCTAGTTTCACCTAATTGGAATGGTAATATGATCCTGACCCAATTCCTCATCCATTACTCAGATATGGTGATAATCCTACTGGATGGGAGAAAGAATGTGCGCTTGCTATAGAGAAACCACATGTTCATAATGATCATAGTGTTGAGATACTATGGCTATAGAGATAGGAATATGTGCATGTCATTGTATCTATACCAGTGTTAAAATACGCTGGTGGAGTTATTTGTCTATTTCTAAGATATAAGGGAATTTTAGCAATGTGTGCGCAGCGATATAAGCCTTCACATTTTCTATATCCATTATATGATGGAAGACAACATGGATTAAAGCATGGATATGACCCATGTGTTTTCCTCCATATGCCCCCGAAATATGCCAATAGGCTTCACGTACGGGGATATGAATATGCACCTCCCCCATAATTACTGCCTGAATAAGACCAATGAGATGTATCTAATGAGAAGGGATATGAACTTGCTCACTGGTTAGTACAAGAATATGTCGATAGTCATTGTTTATCAGAGCTAGGATATGATCCCCTCTTAATTATATATATCATTTGATTCTTGATGTTCCTTCATTGTTTCATATGCATGGGTGTCAGAGGTGATAGTGTGTCAATTTGTAACTTCATAAGGAGACTAATGGGTAATGGTGGGACAACAATGTTGATGTCGATTTACTACAGCACTCCTCATTGGTCCCTAAACTGAAAGGGTGTCATAGCAGTCCACTTGATCCACCTTCATCCAATACTAAATGTGATGAATATCGTGAATCGAGGACAAACTCTAGAATAGGATGGTTTTGGCAAGGGGGGCCACTGGATTTACAACGATTTTATTTAGACGATGTCGAGTCATAGATTTTAGTACTTTAAGATTGTGACTTCCTAATCCTACATGAGATATGATTAGTGTGAGGAATAAGGTATAATATGTAATCAACAGCCTTTCATATAGATGTGGGGATTACATGCCTGGACAACCATTTGGAGTCTTAATATGGAGCTCGGGCCTTAAGAAGGGGTCATATGTATCCGGATTATGCTAGGAATTATATCAATCATAGTTAATTGCTTTCTGAATTTTCTAGTTGATGGGGAAGGATGATCAGCCCATGGTATAGATTATGTCATAATGGTTGGAATATCTAAGACATAGTGGGACTTACACTGAATAAGGTTTCTATTTGATATTGGGTCTTATGAAGGCATCCTATGTATCATCGTGATGGCCGGAATTAGAGTCACCATTGTTTATTGGGTTGGGTATAACACACTGAAGTTTCCCTTATATGTAGGAAATATCATATTCTTTCACTTATCGGGCCTTACATGCTATGGTTTCCAATATCCTTAGAGAGGCTTATGATGCGAAGGATGTAATCATTGAAACTCCATAATCCAATGTGTGCAATGGCCAGTGTGACAAGAATGGTATAGAAAATAATATGTCTAAATACATATCGATGTGGGACATACACATTGGGAAAATCCTTTGGAGGCTTGATATGGAGATCGAGCCTTAAGAAGGCATCCAAAATATCCTATTTATGGTAGAAATAAGAATTCTTGTAGTTAATTAAGGTGGTGATTACACACTGAGGATATCCTTATACGCGGCCTTGATAAGGTTATCAAGTATTGAGATTCCTTCTTGGACTTGTCTACTTGTTTACCTAATATGTGTTGATTGTATTCCTGAAATTCTTTGATTATATTCTTGACATGTCATAGAATATCTTCCTTACACGTACAAAGGCAATCGAATGAACTAGTTGAGTTGTATAAGGGATGTTACATAATCTTTATGGCATGTATAGTGACCATCATATTATCAAGGATGAAACATCTAGAGGACAACACAAGACCTAGATGACTGATCCTGGAATCCATTTCATGATCTAAACTGACATGCTTAGAGGGTATAGTATGATCTTGGTAAATTACCCTGGTGTCATTGCGAAAGCTATACGACACACTTGGTGGGTGTTTTGAGAGTCCATGTGAATTGTATGTAGTGTTCCAAATGTACGAGATGAATTTTCTAGGTGTCACAATGAATTATAGTTGACAAGTCTTGGGAACATCACAAGAGCCAACAGACATACCCAATTGGTGTCACGAGATCTAGATTTCCTTTCAAGAGGGTTTCGTGAGAGCTAGTTTAAGTGTCCAAATGATATCATCATATCTTTCTTTCTTTTCTAGAGGATGCTGCCAAATCCAATTGAACTGTTTAAATTCCACTGCGATACTTTTTTAACATACATTAGTTCCACTGCATAATTTGGGTGACATGTCTTAAGGTCATCAAGAGGTATGTATGGAGAGCCTGAAGCGTTTCATAAGACTTTTGTGGAATGGTCAGAGGGTGAAATAAAAATTGATCTGACACATTTTGGGGACATAGGATGTCCCAAATAACATGCCAAAGGAGCATCACATGATATGGGAAACATGTCCTTTTACTGTTGGATGACCTGGTTGGTTCATGGGATATGAATATGGATCGACTTATATGATATTCTCAGAGGTATATTATAATTTTAGTATGACTAACAACATTAATTTTTGTATATATCTTATATTTTATAAGTTTTATTATTTTGTTTTTTGCATGAATGATTAGGTATGCGGGATATCCTTCACATAATCTACTTGAAGTCCTTCACGTAATCTATGAGTGATCACAATAAGTTCTTATGATTTTTTCATGATATTGTTAGGTGTTTCCCAAGATTTTACCTTCTGGAAAACCATTATGATCGTAAGATCAGATGCCATGAAAAATTCACTCCAATCCCTTATTATATTTATGTGGGGATCTGGGGATGTATTGTTTTGAAGCTAGAGTTTTGGATTTATAGACCTCTCCACCCTAATTATTTGACCCTTTCCATGGTGAATATCATGATAATATAGGCTACAGTTGGGGGAGGGATTTGGTGTCATTATTTTTTATAAGTTCTTTCTACATTTCATTCTAGGGGAATTTCATGATTTGCAGCAACCATGATATCACCCCATCAATGCATCATTTATTAGACCATGTCCAATTAAATGGGTTAATCTGAATCATGTACATTCCAAGGGACTTTCATAATGAAATGAATATATCTCTAAGTAATTTAGATACATACAGATACCAGTTGAAAGGATTTATCATGATAGGAGACAACTTGTTTATGTCATTTCATGAGACAAGTATATCTTACCGAGGGCCTTTCGAAAGACAAATATGGTCATGTTGAAGGGATTTTTCATGTTCTTTTATAGTGTAAAAACCTACGCAAAGATTACAACTATAAGAGGACCCCACCTTTTCCATTTTCCCCTATTTTTTAAATGTCTTGGTGATTTTGATATCTTGCGTGACTGTTGTCAAACAAAATCTATTTCCCCACCAGTGATGTGTTGTGTGAGAAAAGAAAGGTCCTATAGTGATGCATAAACATTATTAGGGGGAAACCCTTCTTCTTTACAAATTAATCCATATGGGGAGAACTTTATCGCTGGGAAATATCTAAAGACCATCACTTGGTGAGGGTGACTTGCAAGCGGGCTCTTGTGTGGAGAGTTGGACATGTAACTTGTGGTTTGTAGTGTCTTACGATCCATTGGGGCACGTCGCATGATGTTTATGATTGCAAGAGTATCCTACCATTCCAATTTTTATTTTCTTGTTCATTTTACAAGGTTCTAGGGTCTTATGATTTTTCTTTAGTGTTTTCAAGATTATCATTATCTCTATTGGGGGAACATCACATTATTTTTATGGTTGCAAGACGCTCTTTCCTATCAGATATTTTCTCCTTATTATCCTAAGATTTTGGATGGCTTTCCAGGAACCCACCTCTTAATAATTTTCATGTCCTGGGGGTGCTCATTTGGTATCCGATACATGATCATTGATTTTATGGGGATCCTTTTAAAGAGTCTAAGTACCTATCAAAATGGCTGCAAGAGAACTTCCATAGGCCAAGTGCTGCCCATGGCTCCTTTAGGTGAACATTGAAGGTTTTGTGATTGCATTTATTCTAGGGGTTCATAGGATCCACATGATTTAGACCACCTTCTTCTTCCTTTTGTTTTTTGGTAAATAACACACTTATTCAGGTATTTCTTCCCTTGTGAATTTTCTAGTTCCCCTAGAGAAGGAAATAATAGGGGTAGATTAAAATATTTTATAATAATCAATTTGATAAATAATAAAAATATATGGGTTATAAAGTAATAATACCAATTATTAAAACATTTTTACAACAAAAAACCTCATATAGTATATTATAATTGTATAATATATTTAAATATTCAATCAAAAATTCAATTACTTTAAAAAATTATCAACATTTCTCCATTACCATACTTTTATGAGTTGATACCAAATTTGATATAAATTTTAGTAAAATAGATTTCATAAAATATTAAATTTCATTATTTAATAAATATATCAATAAATGGATTAATGTTTAACAAATGTTACTTATAATAGTTATATTACTATCCTAACAACCACATTAAATTTCTAACCGAAATTTTAACAGTTTTCAATGATCATGTAATGGACACATAACCCATATATGTTCCTTTATATTATCTTCATTACATTTCTAAAATTTAAACTACTTCTTCATGAGTTGTCTTTATTTATAAAAACAATTATATCAATTGAATTACATTTTTTTAAATATCATATATATTATGGAACAAATGGTTGTTGCCAAAACCAAACTACATAAATTCATCTTATATTCATAACTTTTATTTTTATTTCTTGAAAGTTATAACTTTAAATAGTTATAGAGAATTTATATACCTAATTTAGTATTATATTTTTATAAATGAAAAAAGTGTCTCTACATTCAAAATATTTTAAATTATAATTTATTTATTCATTCAAAATTATCCATTTTTTACTTCCGGAAAGATATTTTCATCGTCCCACTAGTGGAAAAATAATGAAATAATTACATGTATAATAGACTTTCCTAAATAAAACTTATTATAATAATGCATGAATAACCCTTTAAAAGAAATCATTATAAGAAAAACATCAATGAAACATAGAATATGTCCACAGTAAAAAAAATAATGTAAACACTTAACCATAGAATTCAACTCCTTGAAAACACATCTCCTCTAAGACACACAACTACATAATTTTTATGGACTAAATAAATCTATGGTATTTCCTACATAATTTATTAAAAATTAAATCCATCAACACAAATCTAAGAAAATTTCTTGTCATCTTCCAATAATGGCCAGATTATAACAATACCTATTAGGATATCTCATTTATTATGAAACAAAAAGGAAAATACTCAAAACTTTATAAGAATAAATCATATAAAATATAGTATACAATCGTTATATTTAATCAACCAAAATATAGGATTATCTCAATCCCAAGTGAAGAAATGTAGGGGATCACACACCAGAAAAAAAAGTATAAAATGATGGAATTCTATTAACCCCAACATTAATTAGTTCTCAAATTCAAGGTAGTATGAGAGAAAAAAACTAATTACAAGAAACCAAAATTTTATTTATATGATTTTCTTTTTTAATAAATTTTATATTTAATGATATAATATAAAAAACATGCACCACCTGATAAAAAAATAATAATAATTTATTTTAGTAATTTAAAACATAAAATTTAATGAATAAATATAACTATTAAAATTGAAAATAGAATTGGGGAACAATAAATCTAAAAAATAAAATAAATAGAATATGATTTATTTATTTTCTGGTCTCTTAAAATAATCATTCTCACAAACTACAATGCAAAAAATAAATAGTTTTTATAATTTGATAAAAATTTACTAAAATAATAAAACATTGGCATGAATTAAAATTAATTACGAATAAAAGAAATATTAATTATTTATACGATGTATAAAACATACAATACCATTGGATATTTTATTTGTTGAAATAGTAACCTTACCATTAGGAATAATAACATGACTGTTAGATTAGTAAAATAATATTTGAGTATCTTTTGAAATAAAAATATAAATAATTTATATCTTTATAAAATTAAATAATCATTTTAAATATGATAAAATAAATATTTTACAGAAAAAAACCATAATTATTATTATAGGAAAATCATATATTTTTTTTAATTAAAATACATTTTATAAAAAATTAAAAAATTCGAAAAAATATTTTTTCATAAACTAGTTTTAAAAAAAGAATTTATTTTTATATAAAAAATAAAATAATTTTATGCAATATAAGTAATTTTTTTAGGGGTTACTGAATTGATCGTGTCATAAAAATAGTATTTTTTTAATAATTAAATATTTTATTTAAAAATTAAATTTCAGATATTTAAGTAATTATTTTGATAAAGTGGATTTGATTTTTGGAATCAGTGTTTCTATATTTCGTTATGGTGATGTTTTTTAAATTTTCATAAATAATAAAATATGGTGGTAAATAGTAAAATATTGTATATGTACCATATTTTTTTATTGTTCAAATGAATAAGATTTTTATATTTTTAAAAGTTACATGATCAATTTTCTCTCCCATTTACTTTTAAATCAAAATCCCCTTACTATTGAATCACATGTTTTATCACTATTTGTGGATAAAATATTTTAACCAGGAACATCACTCTTCTCCCCCTTAAAATACCTCCCAACTTTTTATCTTTATCTTTACTATGAATAGAAATTTTCTTACCCAAAATATACCATGATTTTTCTAAAACTCTATTTTCCTCCTAATATATGTTTTTTTCTCCCCAAAAGATCAATCTAATATATCTTTAAGTTTATTCTAAATGAGCCATATCAAAGTGATAATTTATGTTTTCTATTACATTCACGATTCAATTTATTTTATATATTCCTATCACATACTCTTTCTAATTATCATAAATATTAATCTAATCATATTATTCAGAATATAATTATACTATAATATGATTTATATCATCATATAATCCGTACAATCTATTTTTAAAAATGATTATAACATTCATCCAATCAGGGACTATTTTAACTGAATATATAGATGATGTTATAAAATAATTATTACCACAATAAATATATGTTTTAGAAAATAAATTAATGAATAAATATAATAGTTATGAAAATTATGATATTATTTTAAGATAAATTTCACATTATTCAAATGATATTAATAACAAAGGATATTGGTAATTTTAATTATCTAAAACAAGTCTACCAGAACACTGCTCAAGATTTGAGTCTATTTCAGACCATATATTGAACTATATAACCTTTATTAAACTAAAATGAAAATTTTCTATATCTATGCCATTATTTTTATCATGGACCAATTTAGAATTACTAGTGACCAAGATAAACACATGAAATATGTTTTGGAGAAGTCAACCGAACAACCCTAATTGGTTGATATAAGAAATGACTATTTAATAAATAAATAACATAAGATAATAAATAAAAATTGAAAAATTAATTATATATGAACTATTTTCTTTATTAGTTATTTAAAAATATTATTTTGATTATTGAAGAGTTTAGGAAAACAAACCAAGAAAGTCGAGACCCTAGGTAAGGGAACTTTCAAACAAACCTATTTTCTTTTTATTTTTTCTTTCTCTATATTTACCTCTCATTCTCTATATACTATTGAAATTTACTTCTTCGATATTATATATATATATATATATCTGAAATGTATACAATGTTTATTTTCCCTTTATTTTTATGGTATTTACATGTTTTTTAAATTCCCCTTCTCATTATTTTCATTAAAGAAAACATAGTTACAGGGAAATTTTATATTCCTTATTTTATTCCATGTATCACTCATTTAAATTCATTTATACTTAATTATTTATGAAAATAACTATTATATGGGAAAATATTCCAGTTCATTTTCTGTTTTAAGGAAAAAACTATGTGCTTACCTTTTTATCAATCCATTACTCTTTCCTCAAAAAATTATTTAAATGTTATATTTCTATATCTACTTATACACTTATTTCTTATGAATGTTTCCTCACTTGAACTCTATATTCATTAAACTGGATTATATACTCAATTATTATTATCCAAAATTATTTAATCCCTTGTTTTCTAGGGAATCATTATGATATACAGTATGGTTATGATTTCAGAGAAGCTTATGTTAATCAATTTCACCACACATGATTTCTTATGATTATAAATTTATGATTTATTCATGTAATTTAGAACACATATTCTTGTACATATTATTACATGATGGGTGACACTAGAATTATTTATCCAACACCAATTCCTTGGTAAATGTTTTGATCTCTTAAAATACCATGTATGGTGAACGAGAAATAATACTAGTACACTATGTTATACTATCCTACTAGTGAGCCCTAAATTTTTCTTATGATGTCATGTTTTATATTATTTACACTACCTTATTATATCATGATGTTATAATATATTCCTCTTTATTTCATGATTCCTTGTGATTTTATATGATCCTCCTCTTACATGACATTATGTTATGCCTCTTAAATCATATGATTTACTTCATTATTATGTTTGATCCATTACTGAGATTTATAAACTTATAATTTTCTATTATTTCTGCCACCATAGTATCCTATGATGTAATAAATGTTTAATTGGATTTAGAATCACATTATAGGGATTGAGATAAATATGTTGTTTTTTCATGTCGTTGTATTAGGTATATAATCTCCCAATGGCACTTGGCCTCTAGATTTCTAGGCTTTTATATAAATTCTTTTGTCATAAAATATTAAAAAATATATTTATGAGATGAATGTTTATATAGTTGGTATTGGATAATTTCATGTTATTCATTGTTGTTTTGGTTAGAAAACCTAATCAGTATTACAAAATGAATAATCTATATTAAAATCTAAAATTAATAATTTAGCATATACATTTCATTTATGAGTTAATCCTTATAAGATTAGAGTTTTTATTTTTATATTATGATTAATTTGAATATTTTTATCACTAATTTTAATTTGTTTTATTAAATGGATAGAAATAGAAGAAATAATCTCAATAATTAATGTGACATTAATGTAATGATTTCCCAAAAAAAATATTAATATGATGGGAGTTCGAGTTGAGAACCTCATGGAGATAATTGAATAATTAATTCATTTTTTGTATAATTACTTGAATTAAATAAAAATTCATCCAAATATATAATAATTTATAGTTGAATTATTTATTTGTGAAATGCCTCTAAATTTTAGTAGAACTATAATTCCTACGAAATTGATTAATTATATTGGGATGATATTATTTATCCTCTAATGATATGAGAAAGAAAATTTTATATTTTTCATATATGTTTTAAAGGGATAATCCTTTCAATGAAAGAAAATGATATTCAATACAAAACCTAATGATGAAATCGAATCAATAGAGTGGTTGAATTGAAGAATATAGTTTTCAATAGATACTTTCCTCACACTCTTTATCTTAAAATGGATACTATGTTCTTGTGACTAAAGAAATGGAATGAAGAATCAATTAGGTCTTATAAAGAAAACTATAAGATTATTTATAAGAATTCAAGAGGCTTTTTCAATGACCTTTAAATTTTTTTACCACTTATTTAGTGTACTAATGTCGTGTAAATGAAATATTTATAAATTTGAGTCTTTGAAAACAATGAGGAATAGTCTAATGTGACCTTGAAGATGATATGGGGATTAGTGATTCTTAATGGCCTCCTTGTTATGGAGATAAAAAATATATAATTGAGTTTTACTCGGGAATGCCGACGGATAAATATCCTAAAGGGAATAAAATCCAACTACGTACATGTCATATGTGCGGGAAGAATCATCTGGGAAGATTCTTTACGGTAAGAAATAGTTGTTTCTTGTGTGTAAAATAGGGGAATCAAGTTAATAAATATTTAAGGTAGATAGAGAATCCAATTAATATGATATAAGAAATAATGATTTTGACTAACCCTCTATCCATGTTCCAATGTTTCAACCACAAGGAACATAGTCACTATGCATGTTAGTACACTAAGACAAATGATTTCAATGATAACAGAAGACTAAAACCTTCAAGGCCAAGATATTAAGTATTATATTATTCTATCACTACTACTATGTTGGATAATTAAAATTAAGTAGTGATATATACACTTTTTATTCATTAAATAATAGTGAATTCCATATTTTATTCTTGTATTATGGATTTTTTCATATCCTGTTTTTTTTGTAGAAATATTAAAAAACCACCTCAAGACATGATGTTTTTTCTTTCTAGATAAAAAATCATGTGGTTAATTTTTTGTATCTAAATTATAGGAAACATCCCCAATTAACATTTTTGGGAAGAATATTTTAGAAAAACTTGTTTAAGTGCCCATTGTATCATGCTGGGACACTAAGTGGAAGGGGGTAAATTAGTTCACATAAATTTTATCAACATTGGTATTTCTCATTAATTATCTAATCTTATACCTAAAACACTATCCTTTTTAGGATATATGGATCTAAAAATGTGAACTAAACCATAATCTTAGTATGTAACAAATAATGAACAATAAAATCAAAACACAATTATTTTTATAATGTTCAACTCCAATAAAGAATCTGACTACATGCTATGTTTAAATTACATTTATACATATATTATCACTTTTATATTATATTTATTAGAAATTACAAATCAAGAGGAAAACATTGTTTTTTATATTATCAACCACACTATTTAAGGTAGGTACCATCCACTTACTAATTCTTCATAATAAACACATTTAATGTGATCTATACACTACGTCCCACAGTTTGAGATGTCTTATAAAAATATATATCCATCTCCCTAATGGTTTTCATTATTTATATTGGTACCTACATTTATCAATTTCTCCACCATTAATTGTTGAATGGGACTTTAACATCTTCTTTCTCATTGGTTTAAATCTCAACAGACATCCTCCTCAACTCAATCCACTCCAAAGGAATTCTTATGATTTCTATCTATGGTATAGTTTTATCGCAGGAATTATTTCTACTTCTTCCTCAATGTACAAGATGTTACTAAATTTCATAAAGTTATATTTAATTTGATACTTGACTTATATTTGGTTTTATAAGTATAAAGTTCTCCTTCTTTGACATATAATTGTCTCACATAGGATCAACAACTTCAAAAGTCACTCATTTTTTCCTCTCTTCTTCCCCTATGGTATTTATAATCATAGAATATCTCTTAATTATTTTATTTCCATATCGAATATAGAAACTAATCCATCATTGACTCATTGAAAATCACATTTATTTAAGTTAGTAGATATATCTAGATTGAATTATTCTAGAAATTCATCTTAAATATTGATTCAAATATATTCATTTAATTCACCAGAATGAATAATAAAATTTACTTCTTTAATGTCTATGAAATAAACAAATTTTAATAAAATTTCTCTCCTTCTACATGTGCATAACAACATGAATTAAAACATAGAGATTTTATTTATGGGGTAGATCTTATAATGTAATGACCCGCCAATTCCCATTGGATTGAGAGATCAATGAGTCATTACTAGGCCTTAAGCGACATCCCCAAGGTGTTAAAGGCTAGAAATAAATGCCGAAGGGTTTCAATGCAAGTGGGGGACGATTTACCCTTTAAGAAAAACCCATAAACCAACCAAGACATCACTAACAACCACTATATGATGCATGTTAATGAAACAACCGACTCATATATTACCAAAAGATAACTACTCTGTTCCACAAACCAGTACATAACCGACACAACATCAGAGTACCAAGCAGAAGAATAAACAAAAGACCCAAAACAAGCCAAGACACACTCCATAGCTCCATGCCAAGCTTCATGCACCAAGAACCACCACATCTCCCAAGAATCACCACAAACTACTAGCAATAATATTCTTTACCTTTTTTTATGTCCCGTAATACAACATCTGCAAAAGCACCAACGTTACAAAGTAGGGGTGAGTATAAAACCCAGTAGGTTTCCCCCCAATGACTTCCCTACTCACGACACTAGGATAGAATAGTTAGCAACAATTATATAAAAACATCTTGTATGAAACATTTTCTCAAAAGCAGTTTATAACTAAATATAAACAAGTTTCCAAAACAATTCATAACCAAAAGTGTCCAAGAGAAATTGAAACAAATTTTCCTACAAGTTATTTTTCCAGAAAAATAAGCAATCCAGCAATAGAACCATATCACAAAATCCCTTTTTGGCATACCCAAACAATTCACAATCCCATGAAACCAACCATGCATGCAACCTTGAAGAGGGTTGAATCCCTAACCCTTATCCATCCCAACCATGATCGTGGATACTTCTTACCCTTATCCAACAAAAATACACATGAATACTTGATGGGGAAGAGCCCTAACCCTTATCCATCCCAACAATAATGGGTGAGACCCCTAACCCTTATCCGTCCCGAATTCAATATGAATGTGTGACGGGGGAGAGCCCTAACCCTTATCCATCCCAACACTGATGGGGGAGACTCCTAACCCTTATTCGTCCCACATTCCTGTGAACACACACAACCATCATATCAAAAACCAAGTGTGTTCAACCAATTCAACCCAATTTAATGATTAACCATTTCAATTCCAAATCATTTAAATAAAACTCCATTTTTATTGAAAACCAAATCCATCAAAGTCATTTCAATCTCAAACCATTTCAATAAAACATCATTTTTAATGAAAACCCATTTTTCATCAAACCATTTACAATTTCAGTAAATCCATAATTGAAAATCCACCTTTTAAATTCAACAAGCCAAATCACTTTGCACAACAATTCACCAAGGTTTCATACTCTCATCAAAACCAAAAATCATCACTACAGAAGATTTATTATATGATTTTCACAATCAAATCCCTTAGAATAAACCAATTTGTATCTAATCCAATCAATTCTAATAATAGGAGTCGAGAGTGAAGCCTCCTACATCAAAGGTTTTGAAGAAAACCCTAACAAACAGAGAATGCACAAGAAGACCGGGTCGATTCTCCAAGAATCCTCCATAGATATATTCTCCTAACACAAAAATGACCAAATATCATTATATTTGGCATGCACACAATTTGATATACCCATAACAGGCATAGATCAAAGAAACCGAGAGAAGATAAGAATTAGATCAAAGTAGATCTAAGAAACAGAACAAGAATGATCACATACCTCAAGAATCTAGCTTTGATTCACTAGGAGAAGCCTTCATATAGCCATTGGAATGATGGGAGAACCTTCCTTGACCTTAAGAGAACCTAAATCCCGATTTAGGGCCTCTTAGAATGAAAAAATAGCTACATAGAGGAAAAACGAGCTACATAGAGGGAAAACGCATGATATACACCTTTATAGGATCTTGTTTAAGGGGATGCACGGTTTGTTCGCACGGTTTGACAAACCACGCACTAACCGTGCGTTAGCTAATTCCTCGAACACCCTTCACGCACGGTCTGGATGCATAGTTATACAAACCATACACCGACCGTGCAGAAGCTACTGCCTCCAAGACCCACTGCGTAGGGTTTGGCAGCATGGTTTAGACAAACCGTGTGATGCCCGTGCGACTTCCCCTTTGTCTCACAACATCATTCCTAGTTCTCCTGACTCTTCCATTCAACGCGGTTAACATTAAAACCATGAAAAGAATCAAGTAAGGGTTACATACCAGAAACCGGGGGTATTACATTCTCCCCACGATTTGTATTTCCGTCCATGAAAAGTAAAAAACCTTCACCCAGCTGAAAGAGTTCCGACCATTGTCCTTTCATTTCCGTTTCACATTCCCAAGTTTCTTTCTGAATCTGACCATGCTTCCATAAAACCCGCACTAGACTGATGATTTTTCCACTCAAGACTTTTCTTGCCTATACACAATCCATATTGGGATATGTATCAATGAAGCATCCAGATCTAGGTCAATGTGATCCCATATGATCACATGGTCAGGATCAGGCTGATACTTTTTCAATTGAGAAACATGGAACACATTATGCACCGAACTAAACCGTGGTTGTAATGCCAACCGATATTCCATCTCCCCAACACGTTCCAGTATCTCAAAAGGGACAATGTATCTAGGAGATAACTTGCCCTGCATCCTGAAATGACGATGTCCAAGCCTTGAAGAGATTCTCAAGAAGACATGATCACCCACAACGAATGACAACGGTCTTTGACAGTGATCTGTATAAGATTTATGAAGAATCTGAGCCGTCTCCATCCTCTTTCTAATCAACTGAATGTTCTCTATTGTTTCTTGGACAAGGCTTGGCCCAACTGGTGATGTTTCACCAGTTTCCACCCAGCATAGTTGAGAACGATAAGGACTCCCATACATTTCTTCAAAAAGAGCCATGCATATCAAGGCTTGATAGCTTTTATTGTATGAGAACTCCACTAAGGGTATACGCTCCTCCCATGAGCCACAAAAATCCATTACACAATCCCGCAACATATCTTCCAAATTTTGTATCGTCCGCTCAGATAGACCATCCGTCTGAGGATGATATGCTGTGCTTATAGTCAACCGAGTCCCAAGGGCTTGCTGTAATGATTTCCAGAAATGAGATTTGAACCTCGGATCTCTATCTGAGACGATAGAAACTGGTACACCATGCCTCTTTATCACTTCTTGGATATTGATTTTTGAGAGATCTTATACAGTATGAGTTTCCCAAATAGGGATGTAATGGCCCGACTTGGTTATACAATCCACTATCACCCATATGGAATTGTGTTTCCAGACCATTCTTGCAAGACATGTAACAAAATCCATTGCTATCTAATCCCATTTCCACATTGGGATAGGTAAAGATTGTAACATACCAGCTATTCTCTAATGCTCTGCATTAACTTGCTGATAAGTTAAGCACCGTGAGATGAACTCAGCCACCTTCCTTTTGATTCCACTCAACCAAAACTATGCCTTCAATTCCTTATACATCTTCTATGTACCTGGGTGTACAACCCATGTTGAATGGTTATAATCATGAAGGATTTTTTACTGAAAAACCATAGGTACAACCATCCGATCTCTGAAACACAAAACTGAACCCCCATCAAGCTTCCAGCCATCAATGGTCTCCCAACCATCGAGTTTTGAACTTACCACCATACATTCTGCATCATATGTTTGTGATTCTTTGATCATCTTTCCTAAATCATGAATAAGTGTAGCTGAACAGAAAACAACAACCTCACCTCGGTCTTCACATTCCACATGGATGTTGGCTAAGACCAACATCAACATCCATTCGTCTGATGCTTCTTTCGCAAACTGAGCATATGACTTTCTACTCATTGCATCCGCCACCGAATTTCCTTTTTCGGGTGTGTACATCAAGTCAAAGTCAAACATTTAGAGATACTTCATCCATCTCCTTTTCCTGAGATTTAAATCTCACTGTGAGAAAATGTGTTTCAATATTTTGTGATCTATAACACATTATATTTCTCAACAAAGAGATAATATCTCCATGTTTTCAAATTATGGGAGACTGCAGCTAACTCCAAATCACGTGTTGGTAATTTTTCACATGCACTCTCAACTGCCTTGAACCATAAGAAACTGCATGATCTCTTTTCATGGGAACACAACTAAACCATGATCTTGAAGCATCATAATACACCACATTCCCCTGGCCTAATTCTTGCAAGATCAAGATAGGTGCCGATGTAAGACAAACTTTCAGTTCCTGAAAGGATTTAAGACATTCTTTTGTCCATTTGAAGAGATAATTCTTCTTAGTTAGAGCTGCCATTGGTGAATCTAGTCATGAGAAATCACACACAAAGCGTCGGTAGAAACCAGCTAGACCAAGAAAACTACGTATCTCAAACACATTCTTCGGTGGTTTCCAAGACATAATGGCTGCAATATTTTCAAGATCAACAGAAATTCCTTTCTCATAAATTACATGGCCAAGGAAATGTACTTTCTTTTTCCAAAAATCACATTTTGATAATTTGGCATACAAATGATGATCTCTCAAAATTTGTAACACCGTTTCCAGGTGCACCTCATGATCAGCCCTTGTCTTTGAATACACCAAGATATCATCCACAAACACCACAACAATAGAATCCAGATATCGCTGAAATATCTAATTCATCAAAGCCATGAAGACTGATAGTGGATTTGTTAGACCGAAAGGCATGACTACATATTCCTAGTGGGAATATGTACTTCTGAAAGCTGTCTTTGGAATATCCTCCTTCCGAACCCTCAATTAGTGATATCCTGATCGCAAGTCAATCTTGGAGAACCGTTGAGATCACATTAATTAATCAAACAGATCATTAATGCGTGGAAGTTGATATATATTCTTTATTGTAACTTGGTTAATCTTATGATAATCAACACACAACGAAAGATTTACATATGCCTTTTTCACGAATAAAACCAGTGATGCCCACAGAGATGTACTTGGTCGAATGAAACCCTTTCTTTCCAGCTCCTCTAACTGCAATTTCAATTCCCGTAACTCTGTTGGTGCCATTCTATAAGACGGAAGGGAAATAGGACTAGTCCCCGGAAGGAGATCAATCATAAACTCCACTTCCCATTAAGGTGGTAACCCAAAGAAGATTTAGGGAAAGACATCTAGAAATTGATCCACAACAACTGGAATATTATTTTCCACAATCTCTTCCATTTATTCCAAAGTCAACGCTTCCAGTTGGTAAGATATAGTCCCCACCATTGGTGCCAGCAAGTTCTTTAAACTTTTCTTTACTATCCTCTCTCCTCTGAGGAGATGGTCGATGTCGTCCTCAGTCCTGAAACTAATTGTTCTTTTATAACAGTCGATGTGAGGCTTAAACATTTTCAACCAATGAATTCCCATGATTACGTCATAGACATCCATGTCCAACATCGATAAGACCCAATTAAGCTCAGATCCATCAACAGTTATAACACATGCTCTACACACAAAGGCTTGACCTTCTCTTTCACCAAGAGGAGTTTTTAGTTTCAAAACAGATGGCATCCTTTCCAGTTTTAAACATAGCAAGTCAACAAATCAAGAAGCAATGAAGGAATGTGATGAATCAGTATTGAAGAGCACTTTCAAAAGGGTATAATTCAATATAATCATACCTCCCACCGTAGAGGGTCATGCTAGATCATCGAACATCATCTGCTCAGCTCTATAAAATTGATTCATCGCTGCACTATTCTCCTTGTTGCCTTGCTGAGATTTCCCTGGTTGAGGATTCGTGGTCATTTGAGAATCACCATGGCTAGCTCTGTTTTGCTGATGAGACGGATTCTGTTGTCCTCATCATGTTGAATAAAATGATGCTTGCGACACCTAAGAAGTTTCGCGTGCACTTGACATTAGAGCATTTCTACAATAGAATTGTAGATTCCCCATCTGTTTGCAATTGTGACATGCTCTAGGTTGCACCGTATAATCTCGACTTTTGTGGTCAAGTGAACCACATTGAAAACAACATGCTTTGCTCTGGGGTCATAGAGGAAGGTTCACTGATCCCGCCGTCTAGTTCTGATTTCCACTTGCACTGTGGAAATAGGTGTCCCTTTTCCTCTTGTTCCCAGAGGTTGAGTTCCCACCATTTCATGTAGGTATGAACATTCCTCCTCCTATAGATCCTGAGATATCATGTTCATCAACAGTCGATTTTTTCAACATCTCTATATAATCCATAATACATAGCACCACAATATTCGATCGAATATCCTGCCTTAGCCCCGATTCAAAGATGCGTGATTTCAATAATGAACTTGTCACAATCTCTGGTTCAAAACGGACTAAATTCATGAATTTAGCCACGTAATTTGTGATAGAGAGACTCTCCTACTTCAAGATAAATAATTCCATCATTTTATATATCTTGAGTATGTGAGGATATAATTGTTTGTTGAACAATTCTTAAAAATCCTCCCTTGTTTGGCCATTATCCAGTTTATCATGCACTGCTAAATCTCACCACTAACATGTAAGATCCTCGAGCATATACATCGCCAACATTACTTTGAGCGATGATGGTGTGATGATGAAATTGAAGATATGATTCATTCTACTTAGCCACACCTTCGCCTTTTCAGATTCATCATCACCCTGAATGTTCGGTGGATTCTACTACATGAACTGGATGGTACGATTCACATGCCTCATATCATTCCTATGGTTCACCGTATCCACAACTTGAAAAGCTTGGACAATACTCTGAACCGTCTCTTGGTTCACATGTGGTTCAGGTGCCACCACATTCTCCATAACTTCATCAGGTTGGTTCCGACGATGCCTACCAGGTACCATTTTCTAAATCAACAACAAACTCTGTCAATATCACTCTCTAGCAACTGATGGCTTAGCATTCAAATTCTATCAAATCATCTATCACAACATTGTTTTTCCAAAAACAACCTTTTTCCATGTTTAACCATTTTTGAAATCATTCAACATATATTTTTTTTTGAAAATCAATCCATTTTCAAAATACACCGAATACCCTATTTTCAAAGTCTTTCACTTGAAAAAAATTTCAACATTTTTAAAAAATTGGCATGTTGCACAAAATCCTAACTCATTACTCACAATGAGATATGCAATCCTAGTGGGAATTCATTCCTCTATAATGAATTTCATGCTCATCTCATTGGCTAAACCCATGACAATGAGATTTCCAACATTCTGGAAGTGTATCAAAAACACTTATGTACCCAACTCCCAGGTAACTTGAAGTTAAACATAAACGGGTTAGCTACGTCCTTTAATGCTATACATTTCCAGTTCCAAAAATCCTAATCCTATCTAATATTTTGACCCAAGGAATAGACAAGAATGAATTTCAACTCCAATACCAAGAACATCGATGACTAATTTTTAGGAAAGGACCAAACAAGATGATACCATTTGTAATGACCCGCCAATTTCCATTGGCTTGAGAGCTCAACGAGTCATTACTAGGCCTTAAGCGACATCCCCAAGGAGCCAAGGGCTGTCAATAAATGTTAAAGGGTTTCAAGGAAATTGGGGGACAATTTACCCTTTACGATAAACCCATAAACCAACCAAGACATCACTAACAACCACTATATGATGCTTGTTAATGAAACAACCAACTCATGTATTACCAAAAGAGAACTACTCTATTCCACAAACCAAAACATAACCAACTCAATATCAGATTACCAAGTGGAAGAATAATAAAAAGAGCCAGAACAAGACAAGACACACTCCATGGCTCCACGCCAAGCTCCATGCACCATGCACCACCACATCTCACCAGAATCAACACGAACCACTAGCAATAAGATGCTTTACCTATTCATGTGTCCTATAATACAACATCTGCAAAATCAACAACGTGCCAAAGAAGGGGTGAGTATAAAACTCAGCAGGTATCCCCCAATGACTTCCCTACTCATGCCACTAGGAATAATAGTTAGTTAGTAAAAATAATTTAAAAATAGTTTGTATAATTTTTTTTCTCAAAAGTAGTTTATAACTAAATATAAACATGTTTCCAAAACCATTCATAACCCAAAGCGTCCAAGTGAAATTGAAACCAATTTTCCCACAAGTTATTTTTTCAGAAAAATAACTAATCCAGCTTTAGAACCATTTCACAAAATACCTTTTAGCCATACCCAAACATTTCACAATCCCATGCAACCAACCATGCATGCTACCTGGAAGAGGGGAGAATCCCTAACCCTTATCCATCCCAACCATGATGGAGGAGACTTATTACCCTTATCCAACCCAAATTCACATGAATACTTGATGGGGGAGATCCCTAACCCTTATCCATCCCAACACTGATGGGGGAGACCCCTAACAGTTATCCATCCCGAATGCAATATGAATGATTGACGGGGGAGATACCTAACCCTTATCCATCCCAACACTGATGGGGGATACTCATAACCCTTATCCGTCCCACATTCCCATGAACACACAAAACCATCATATCAGAAACCAAGTGTGTTCAACCAATTCAACCCATTTCAATTCAAAATCATTTCAATAAAACTCCTTTTTTATTGAAAACAAAATCCATCAAAGTCATTTCAGTCTCAAACCATTTCAATAAAACACCTTTTTTATTGAGAACCCATTTTTCATCAAACCATTTATAATTTCATAAAATCTATAATTTAAAATCAACATTTTAAATTCATCAACACAAATCACTTTTCACAACAATTCACCAAGGTTTCACACTCGCATCAAAACCATAAATAATCACTAAAGAAGATTTATTATATGATTTTCACAATCAAATCCATTCAAATAAACCAATTTCAATCTAAGACAATCAATTATAACAAGAGGAGTCGATAGTGAAACCTCCTACCTCAATGGTTTTGACAAAAACCCTAAAAAATGGAGAACACATAAGAAGACCGGGTCGATTCTCCAAGAATACTACTTAGATCTCTTCTCCTAACACAAACAAGACCAAATCCTATCACATTTGGCATCAAAACACTTATATCTACCCATAACGGGCGTATATATAAGAATCCGAGAGAAGACACGAAGTAGATCTAAGTAGATCTAAGAAACCAAACAAGAAAGATCACATACCTCAAGAATCCGGCTTCGATTCTCCAAGAGAAGCCTTCGGATTGCCTTCGAAATGATGGGAGAACCTTTCTTGTCCTTAGGAGAACCAAAATCCCGAGTTAGGGACACTTTGGAAGAAAAAATATCTACGTAGAGGTAAAAACGCGTGACATCTACCTTTATAGGATCTCGTTTAAGTGGCCGCATGGTTAGTTCACAAGGTTTGACAAACCGTGCACTAACTGTGCATTAGATACTACCTTGACCACCCTTCTCGCATGGTTTGGATGCACGGTTAGACAAACCGTGTGCAAACCATGTGGAAGCTACTGCCTTCAAGACCCACTACACGCGGTTTGGCCGCACATTTTAGAAAAACCGTGTGCTGCCCATGCGACTTCCCCTTTGCCTCACAACATCATTCCAAGTTTTCCCGACTCTCCCATTCAACACTCTTATCTTTAAAACCATGAAAATCATCAAGTAAGGGTTACATACCAGAAACCAGAGGTACTACATATAATATATCTTTTATTGAATAAAAATACCATTGAATAACCATTATGTTTTTTTCCATGAAGAAAAACACCAAAAATAAAATAGAATTCATATTTCTATGAAAAATATATTTATCCTATAAAACTATTAAATTAGGTAAAGTGAATCATCCTTAAAAAGTTGGAAATTTTCCTAATTATGTCTCAAAACAATCGTTGGGTTATTCAGAATGACCCTTGCATGGATTCATCCTTACAATTTCTTTCAACAATATGATACTCCTTTAAAAGAACCTCAACCATATGATGGTCTTTATGAATCCAACCAACCTTATAATGAAATTATACTTAACATGTTGAAATCATCCTTACATGGTTTTGAGTAATCCTTTTGATGTTTCCTTGAACTTTCCAAATTATAATTTTGAGGCATAGAATGTACCTTACAAAGTTCACTATGTTTTGGCTTACAATGTCATATAATCATTGATAAATCAATGACTCTTACCAAGACTACCATAATCGTTATGATTTTTAACATAAGGACCTATTCTTGGACATTTTCTCCACATCAATACTAAAATTCCAACATTGATACATCTCATGTCAAGTCATATCAGAGACTTCACCAACACCCAAAATCAATAGATAATCACCTAAAGATACTCTAAGACACTTAGAAATACCATTATAATATTTTATTCAATTTAATGGTCTATTTATTATTCCAATTAGCTTTTTTCTTATCAAATATTACTCATATAATATCCTCCTAAACTAACTACTCAAATATTTCGTTGAAAAATATTGTAGTCAATGTTACTTCATACTCACTAGTACCCATCATTAGATTATGGATCATCTCAGATAAAATCATCACATATGAGAGTTATTGTCCTAGAACCCATGTAGTTAATTTTCCTATAACGTTCCATCAATTTATTTTTTCTACTTTGAATACAAATCAACGTCATTTTTCTCCATTAATCATTTATATATGGGCATTGAATCATCTCTTCCAAACACATATTGGCATCTCTATCACAATGAAAATGTTTTTTATTGACAAAAAATATATTTCAGACTTGGTCTCTACAATGTCCTCCTCTATGTTTTTTCAATTCCTGAAAATATTTATGTAAATATATGTTTATTTTTATTCTACGCCATATTAATAATAAATATGAATATTATATAATTGTAGGACCTCACCCATCTTCCAAAAAATTATATGCATTTCAATATATCTTATTATCATTCTTTTATTTATATTACAGCCTAATCCATAATTTTTGAGAAGTGTTAAACCACATACTTATCAGAAATTATAATTTAGTTAGTAAACATTAAGTGTACATGGGATAACAGGGTGGGTAAAACCATATATATTTTGGTATGAGATCAAGGATATACATTAATATGATCAGTATGTGAATCCATTTTTGATTTCTCATTTAAGGGGTTGTAGAAACATATTTATCAAGATTTATAACATGTGAACATATTCAAAAAAATCATTGTAATTGTGAATGTGAAAGATATATGACTACCCCTTTCTTTTATCTTACTCATTAACCAACACCAACAAAAAATAAAAAACATTTATAGGGATAGTTAAAGTGGGGAGTTTTATAGGTATACCTAAACTTTAAATATCAAGGGTATATCCAAAAATAATAGATTCAATATATAATGATTTATTTATAGTTCATATACACAATTTCCCCCTCTAAAGGGATAAATTCATTTCACCTTCATTATGGTATTTAGAACCCTCTATGGTAAACTACTTATTTTTTTGTTCCGTGATTACAACATCATCTAATTCTCAATTTATATATTAAAATAAATTCCCTACTTGAGAACATATGAAAACATTTTAATGGGAATAAGGTGAATTATTTATTAGTTTATTAATATAATTAGTAGGTATAAGGCTTGGATCAAATCCAAGAAATGTTATTTACGAGTTCATTAATATAATTAGTAGGTATAAGGCTTGGATCTAATCGAAGAAACATTCAACCATTCAACTTCATTTTTAAGAGAAATCATTATAATTTCTTTAGTTTTTCATTATTCAATTCTAAACTAAATTGGGTATCATAGAATTCGTTTTGATTTTAGTTTACTTATAATGTGGAATAGGATTGTTTTCCTTTTATAATATAGGAATTTTAGGTGACATTTCTTTTTTATTTAACATTCTTAATCATTTTCTTTTTAACTGGAATAATAGACAAATAGTTCTCAGATTCTTGAAAAGATTATTTACACCTTCCACAAAATCCTATTTTATATCTTCTGTCTTAATCATTGGATAACATCCCATGAAATTTGAGTTCTTATTAATGTGGAATATCCTATTTTCATTCAGAACTTTTTTGTTCCTTCTCCACCTGTTTAACCATTCTCAAATGTTCATGACACATAATTAGTCACTCCTTGAAATAACTGTTTTATTAAAGATATAAAATATTTTCATCGCATATTTTTTATTTCCATTCTTGGGAAATAGAGATTAATCATCTCTGAATACCCAGATCTGGTGCTAAAACACTCCACTTTATAGAATTTATTTGATACCTGTAAAACCCCAAACATTTTATGGAATGTTTATCTTAAATACATTATATTAATTAAGTAGCATATATTTCATGAAGCACTTTGTCTCTGTGAAACAAAAATTTATTATAGAATGTTATAACCATGTCATTAAACATAAATTTTCCACTTCTATGTTTTGAGTTTCAAAAAATGGTTATCTTCGATTGTGATCAGTGAGGTATTTAGAGTCTGATAGGACAAACTTGTTTTTTGATTAATAGTTACATACCCTTATGAATTCTAATATGAATAGTAATATGAACCTCATAAATATTAAACCATATTATTATTTTATTTTCATAAGGTTATAAGGAAATGAGATGTTGATAAGTTTTTCAAGGTGTTAAATGAATGAGTTATATATTTAGAATTGTTATTTTATAATAAATTTTGATTTTATTTAAAAATTAAATTAAAAATATATAGAAAATTATTTAAAAAAATGGGGTTCATTTTTGAATTATACACATCATAAAACGGTTATGGTGAATTTTTGGGATTTTTCTAAAATACTTGAATTTTTTTGTGAATAATAAAAATACGATTTTGAGTTTTTGATAGTTTAATGAAATCCTAATGATGAAATAATTAATATAAAAGCATGGTAGAATTTTATACAGTAGCATATGGCATGAGGTGTCCCATGTGGCTAAAACTATGGTCAGATACCATGGGTAATCCCAGGGTTTTGCAAAAACCACTAATGAGGTGTCCCTTTTAATTAATAAAAAGCTCCCTCTCCTTTACTATAAATACCCACTCACCCCTTAATTTTAATTCATTAAAAACTCAATATCCTTGAATATCGGGCTTTTTACCTCCTTAGGAGCCCTTCTAAGGTGTCCTAAAACCCCTAAGGTCCCAACCTTTATGTTTTGGGAGTTACTCTACAAGGTAAGAGTACCCTTCTTTTTTTCTTAAAGCTTTCATTTTATGTATTCTCTTTAATTTTCAATTGTATTATGTTGGTATTGGTCATTAAATATTCCCCTTTATGTACATATTATTTAATAGTCATGAGATACCCCCTTTTTCTTATCAAACTATTTTATGAATTTTTAATTGACACCGTTATGCAGCTGAATTTTTGTAACGGATTTCTCAATTTTTCTTTTATTTTGAGTTCCTTTATTTTACTTTTCTTTCATTGTATCCCATAATAAAAATGATATTATAATTATATTACCATTCATGAAATTAAATTTTATTATTCTAATTGAATATTTCACCATCATCCCTTTTCCCTCTCCTCTTATACTAAAAATAAAGACATCGTCCAAGATGCGTTAATTTATCACATTCTTGGATAATAGGTTCTAAATTTATATTAATATCTTTAGAACTAGTCATTGAACCTTTTTAATGTTTGAACCAGATAATAATATATGTATTTTACCTTATTAAATATTCTTTAATCCTTACACACTCATAATATAAAATAATAATTCAAAACAAATATCGTTATGCAAAAAGAGCCAAGTTTGTCCAAAGGTTTGTAATTAATTTTTAACTAATAATCATCATCATGGTATATAACCCAAAATAATTATAACATAATTTATATCTCTTCAATTTTCTTAATAAGATATATTAACAATTCTGGATGTCTAACCACACATCGAACATACTTACATTCACTAATACAAGTAAACCGACCATGAAAGCCAAGGAACAAAAATGCTTCCAAAACAATAACATTGAACCTTTTAATCCCCTAAAAATGGCCATTAATTAACCTAATAAGGTAATAATAAATCAATTAAATGTATTTGGGGTTCAAGAATTATTAATTAATGATGCTAAATTTTATTATTTAGGTCAATAAAACAATCGAAGAACACATTCGAGCATAAGGTCAGGGGTTTCCCATCTCACTTTTAATTCTGTGAGATTTAAATTATTCACCATTAATTTCTTGTATGTGGTATATTCCATTTGATATATAATATCACTATTCTTCTTATATTCATGGTATTCCATGATTCATTTGGTGATTATTGAATTTTGGTCATACGATTCAATAGATTATAATATGGTAAGGGGATTTGTCTCAATTTTCATTTCAATGAGACTTTTTTGGTATTGTGCAACAAATATTTATTATGTGGGGTATATATTTCCAATTGGAGATCATTTTTCATTTTAAACTATAAATATATTATATATTCATATTCTGGTTTTATGGATATGAGTATTGTCATAAGCTGTATACTCTTTTACATACGGTGTTTATTTGGGATGTTTATTTGGATTATTGTTTTAATTATGGAAATATTGATGAATTCGTATAATCTACTCTATAAAGATATTGAGAAGGTAGATTGTACATTTATTAAATCTATGTATAAAGAATACTTTGTACTTTTAGTGATGGGTGGGGTCTACTATAGCCCCCTGATGCATTGATAGGTCTCATGAGACAATTCAGTTTGCGAAAAAGACATCAAGTTTGTTTCCAAAAATTGGATTGGATTCTAACCACAGACTTAAACCATTTCAACGATGTAGAGGTATCATGTTAAAGACACATTAAGTCCAATTAATAATCATATCTATTTATTTATTTTTAGTTATTACTATCCATGAGGTTTTCACTATGACAAAATATTTTGATGTAGTTTTATACACAGTTTTTTAGTGGCAAGTATTTTCCATTTATTCACCATGCATCATTGATTATGTAAAAATGTTTATGATTCAAATATTATTGATTCGTGATTCTAATATATGTTACCCTTAATGTGAATTTGATCTCACCCCTTTCATTTGTTTACCTTCAATAGGTTATGAAGAGGATACTATTTATTGAGTTCCTGTGGTTGTAGTATATTAGTTTTTGTTATGTATTGTATTTTGTTACCATTTCCAATGTAAGTTCAGTTACATTTATGCATCTCATTTCTTCAAGAATACTAAACTTATCATTCCTTCGGGATTTTCTTTCCTTTTAACCAATCCAATGTAACAATTAATGCATCAGATCTGGTCTATAGGGGTCGGGGTGTTATAGTAGTAATCAGAGGATATTTTGTAGAAAACATGAAAACTAGATTTGAAAATATAGATTAGGGAACAAATAACTGATGTATTATTTTAAGGAAAACATACAAGAACATCTTGGAATTTTAGTAATGGACATATTATGTGGATCATTCTTGCAAAAACATCCATGTCTGGATATAAACAGGTAGAGGTGGATCTGACACTGATGTATCTAGTGTAAAAACTCTAAAAAGGAGTTTAGGGCTTGACCCGGGGTATCGAGGTACTTGAAAATGGGACTTACTACACTCTGGGTATTGACACTCCTAGGGGATACACTTTGGATAATTCACATTTTCATTACAATCCATTATGAAGGATTTTAATGTAAATATTTCCTCAAAAAACCATGTCTATTATATTAGATATGCAAAGAATTTTAATTTATGTTAAGTTCTTTTCTAGTTGAGATTATAAATTAGGATTCATAGCCTAATATAGTGTATGTAATTTTTTAGAGATGGACCCAACTGGAAAAAGGTGAATCAATACTCATGGTAAATGTAGGGATTTCCCCAATGAGCAAGTCAACAAATTCAATGTTGGAGTGGATCATATCATGACCATATTGGGAAAACATACTCAGTTTGTGATGAGTAACCATGCTACACTTATGTTGGATTGTTTCATGTAGTAGAATCCCCTATCTTTTAGTGGGACTAATAATCTAGTGGTAGCTGAGTAGTGGATCATGTTCATTGAAAAGATATTCATGGCATTAAGATGTAATGAAAATGAAGATGCAGTACTTGAAGTATATTGTCTCAAGGGAAACATTGATCAACGGTGGTCTTGATCAAGAATAGCACTGAGGAATAAGAAATAGAAGATATGTAATGGAGAACATTAAAGGAAATATTCTTCAAAAAAAATTCCCTCATGAGATATGAACCTAAATGAAGAGGAAATTCCTTAGCTTAAAGCAAAGGAAAGAAGATTGTGTTGTAGAGTATGAAGCTACCTTCACAAGACTAGCCAGGTATGCCATATATTATGTACAAGACTCAGAAGACAGGATGGATCATTTATTTTAAGGTCTTTAGCCAAGCCTTCAAAGGCACTGGCTTATCAAAAATTTTCATCATATGATGATATTGTATCAGGTGCCATCAAAATAGAGAAGGAATTTTCTAGATAAAATTTGTTCATGGGAAACCTAGATAAGAAGTCACTACAACAAAAAATGCCTTTACCGACAGTTTTATAGCAGTGGTTTACAAAACCACTGTGAAACCTTTCGTTAAAAAGATTGAGCGGCGGTTTATTAAAAACCACCGTGAATCCTATTTAGGTTTTTACGTTGGTGACACTCCCCCCCCCACCCGATCCAACCCAGACCCCGGTAGCTTCTAACCCTGATGATCGGGAACCCTACCGTCGATCCCCTCTACTGCCCTCTAGTGCCGCCGGTGACCTTGCCGCCGGTCTCTGATGACCCCACTTCTCCCCCCAACACCCTCTACGCCGGATTCTCCCTCGACCCCGACATGTTTGTACCGTAGGTATGCTCCCCTCCCCTACTGTCAGTAGGATCTTCCTGTTACGGTGTATTTCTTGTGTGTAATGGTTAGAGGAATCTTGTGGAGGAAAAATACATAAGGTTTTATGTAGTTTCATTATTGTTGAGTCATTTCCATAATTTATTTTGGTTTATCATCAAATTTGGATGAATCCATTTAATGTATTGACTTCATATATTTTGGTTTTGCTTAGAAATGAGCTCAGAGGTATTCCAAGAGTGATCCATACCCCATTTTGTGAAGATACAATGAGGATACATAATTGATGAGATGTCCCTAAAGTATGACTAATTGGATTAATATGGATTAATTATCTTAATTAATTATTATTGCTTTATAATATATGTTTTAATTTTATGAGTTAGGGGATTGAGATGGTGTTAGTTCCTAGAGATGGCTTTGATGAGGATGGAATGATATTTTTTAAAGGGATAAATCTTTGGTGAAGGTAGTTTTTGACTAATATTACCATAGAATATTTTTATGCATTTGTTGTGTGGATTAAAATTTCATGTAGGTGGGTATGTGACATGAATGGTATCTATGAGTTATTTACGTTATGATACATGAGGATAGAGAATCATGTTGGGTTCATAGAATTCCCTTTAGTATGATTCATTGATTATACAACCATTGATGTCTATGTTATATATGTGAGAGGATTAACTATTGGGAAATTAAAACCCCAATAGGGTGTTCATCATGTATTTATGTGTCAAGTTATCTATAAAGGTCTTGTTTTAGGTAAATGATTCTCTCCTAAAGAAATGTCTAGGGGCGAGGCTATGGGATGGTGTGGTAATGGTCATCTATGGTATGATAATCTATGAGAACATATGAATGACCCAGTATGGAACCAAGTTAGGTTCCTTTTCTCAATGAGAAATCAATATGAACTATATGGATAATGATAGGTTCTCAAACCTTATGAGTTGGGAATGTGGCCCTTGACAGACATTTATCCCTTAGGAAGGGGTGAGATACCTAGGGAATAAAACCATAAGCGGTGTCTTTATCATCCACATTAATCAAATTGTACAATATCAATATAACTTCAAAATTAGATTTATCATGTCAATAACAACTTACCAATCACACTGAAACAACACTAATGATTGTAAGGGAATAACTACTTCCTCTAAATTTTTCTTCTTATCAGTGGTCCAATTCAATTAAATTCAGTGCTTGATATCCCTTGTTATAAACCAGATTCAATATGACATCATTGGTTCTCTTAGTTAAGACTTGGAAACCTCTTTTTATTCTATAATAATCATTATTTTATGTATTTCTAGATTCAACAAGTGAATTTACTTCAACATGAAACTTCTAGATCAAGTTTTGAAGAAAAAAAGTGGTTTCTTATCACCACTTGCTGATTCATGATCAGCCATGACACATTTTGATCATATTTTATATCAAATGAGACTTCAAATAATTATTACATCACTTATTTCATGCATTTTTTGGATTTAATCAGTTCTTCCTTTAGTTGAATAACATGTACATTATTAGAACATCCACCCCATGGATCATATCTCCCCATAAATATTGGGCCACTTCAATGAATAAAAAAAATGTTCAATGTGCACACTGATGCCTGAATCTGACTCTTAGTTCAACTCCATGTTCAGATCCTCGATCGTCACATTTAACCATAATTCTCCACTCATGAGCACTAACACATATATGATGCAAATCAACCTAAATTCACACCACCACTCTTTTCTATGTGAATACACCAAAGAGAGGTCTAGGAATTCAATCCACACACGGTTCTTAGAACCTCCAAACCTAATCTCCCAAGTTATTTCATCATGCATTTCCATGAACACCACCACTTATCATGCCTCAAGACTACCATCCCTCATGTGGTTCTTGCCACTCCAAATTAACAATGTGTTTTGTTTTGTAATCATCATAAGGTTTTCCCTAAACATTATTTATAATTAATTTATTCGATATTAGAGTTTTATATTAAGTCTCTATAGAGAACTTAGGTTCGGGTTATTCCAAATCAACAATGTGCTTTGGTTTTCATGGTAAAGTAGCTACCATGTTGTTAGCACGTTGTTTCTCCTTACAAAAGAAACTTTCCCTATCCCAAACACTAGAGGGTTCATATCTAACTCAGGGGATCATATTTATTATATTATGATTCTGTAATCTTATACTATCGTATATATGGAACTATTTCTCTATTTAGTAGTAACTATCTATTTTTTTTATTTTTTTATTGTGTAGGAACATTTTGATATACATGGATAAAAGCCGGATCACGTTACCAAGAAACACACCTTAGTATGTTAAGGGATTGATTGAGTTTTTAGATTTTTCAATTTCTAATTGATCCATTGAAAGGAGAATAAAATTTCCATGTCCTAAATGTAATTTTAGAACATGGTTAAAGGGAGATGAAGTTTATGAACATTTAA
This sequence comes from Viscum album, assembly GCA_963277665.1. Lineage (NCBI taxonomy): Eukaryota > Viridiplantae > Streptophyta > Magnoliopsida > Santalales > Viscaceae > Viscum > Viscum album. The sequence goes on from OY728131.1 coordinate 447,012,066, forward strand.
TACTAAAGCAATTCCCTGGTCAATATTTGTATTGGATTTGGCATAGAGAATCGAATGTTATAGAAAGATTGATCACTGATGTTAATCCATAGAATGAGGTCCCAAGTTCATCGAAAATGAAAAATGAAATGAAAAACCTCATAAATGATGAATTTGGAAATGCAAGACACCACTATCAGCATCAAAACATATCAGAACAACCAGAAGAGGGTGCTACAAATTGCAACATGACAAGTGATGTTTTTGAGACTATAACACAGGCAGATCAAGATTGTAACATAACATTGGATCCTCTTCTTGATTATATAGATCCAAATTTAAGAGAAAAATTCACTGAGGAAAATGTGTTTCATGATTTATTTGACGATGGAAATCAAGAGTTGTGTAGTGGGTGTTTGAAATATTCAGATCTTTCATTTCTGCTGAAGTTGTACCATATCAAATGTCTATGTGGAATTACAAATAAGGAATTGTCAATATTATTGGAATTGATTCGTGATGCATTTCCTGAAGAAAAAATTCCAGAATATTTTTATGACATGAAAGAAGTTGTTAACAAGCTTGGTCTGAATTATACAAAAATACATTCGTGTCCCAATGATTGTATTCGTTATTGGGGAGAGGATTCAAGTAGACAGAATTACAAGAAATGTTCTTCTTCTAGATGGCAGGAAAAGGGTGATTTTGGAAGTCCGAATGAACATAATTTCATGGAGAAGAAGAAAAGGAACACACCTGCAAAGGTTTTGCGTTACTTTCCTTTGAAGCATCGATTGCAAAGATTATTCATGTCATCGAAAACCACTGAACACATGAAGTGGAATTCTGTAGATAATAAAAATGATGGGTTAATGAGACATCCAAGAGATTCCCAATCATTGAAGACATTTGAATAATCACATATAGATTTCTTAGCTGATCCTAGGATTTTTCGATTGGGATTGGCTGCTGATGGATTCAACCCATTTGGGACTTTGAGTACCAGTAATAGCATTGGGCCAGTTGTTCTGAACCCTTATAATCTGCCTCCATGGATGTGTATGCAACAAAAATCGGTTATCCTTTCGATTACTCTTCCTGTAAAACAAATGCCTAGAAATGATATTGATGTATACTTGCAGCCTTTGATTGATGAATTACAGGAGTTATGGAGCAACAGTGTTGAGACATTTGATGCTTCTTCTAAAACAATGTTCAAAATGCATGCTTCATTAATGTGGACCATTAGCGACATCCCTGGGCTTGGGAATTTATCTGGTTGGAACAATTACATGGGTTTGGATTTTCCCGTTTGTAACTTTGATTTTGAGACCAAACAGCTACCTCACAGTAGAAAATGGTGCTTCTCGTGTCATCGAAGATTTCCCAATGCATCTCATAGATTTCGGCTAAACAGATCAAAATTTAATGGTTCCATTGAATGTAGACAACCTCCAATGTTGTTAACTGGTTCTGAAATATTGACACAGCTTGAAAATGTTGAAACATAATTTGGGAAGGTTCATCATTTGAATGATAGTGGAAAACGGGTCCGAAGTGCATCATCAATAGAAATCGTAACGCAACAATCGAAGAAAAAAGTATTTTATTCAAATTTCCGTATTGGGTATTTAATTTGTTGCGGCATAATCTTGATGTGATGCATATTGAGAAGAATGTTTGTGAAAATTTGATTTTCACATTGCTTTATGATCATGGAAAGTCAAAGGATCATATCAATGCACGTAAATACTTACAAGCAATGATCATAAAACACGATCTCTAGCCAGATGAGAATGAAAAGTATCCTCCAGAAATTTTTGCAATGAAAAATGGGGATAAAGATACATTCTATCAAATTTTAAATAATGTTAAGGTATCTGATGGGTATTCAAGAAACATCTCGAGGTGTCTTGACTTGATGAATCGTAAGTTACATGGAATGAAAAGTCACAATTCACTTATTTTGTTACAACAGTTACTACCATTGGCATTGCATACATTATTACATGAAAAAATTACTGCTATTGTACTCTAATTCTGCACATTTTTCAGAAAAATATGTTAGAAATATCAACATCCATTTCAATTTCACAACCTCCAGGAGAGGTTTGTATTGACCCTTTGTGCAATGGAGATGATCTTTCCTCCATCAATTTTTACTGTAATAATGCATTTAACTGTGCATTTGGTTGAGGAAGATAAATTAGGAGGCTCCATTCATTATCAATGGATGTATCCAATTGAGATGTACTTTATTTATATGTTTTTCAGTTAATTAAACAATTTTTTTAATTAATTAAATGCATAATTATGTTTATTTTATTTCACAGATATCTTGGGCATTTGAAATCATACGTGAGAAATAAAGCTAAACCAGAAGGATCTATTTCTAGAGGCAATTTTTCTAAGGAGTGTCTTACCTTTTGTTCTCGATACTTGGATGATATTGAGACAAGATTTAATCGAGTTGGACGTGTTTAAGACACATCGAATCAATCTCAAATACAACATAAATCCCAAATATTTCCTGCTATTGGCCGATCAGTGGGGAGGACCTCAAATGTGACACTGACTGAATTGGAATTATTATAGGAACATAGATATGTGATGCTGAATAGTGAAATTGCAGATCCATTTATTGAAGAGTTGAGGATACAAACAAAGAGACGAATGAGAGTCCAAACAAAAAATGAGAAATATATAATGGAACTTGTTAATAAAGAGCTTGTAGAATTGTTTGCACGACGTGTATGTTCATAAATATTACAATAAGTACAAATATTATTTTGACACATACATTTTGTAAATAAAATAAAGTATATTTATTTTTTTCAGATCATGAACAATGATACTCGAGAAGAGGTGTCAGAAGATTTGATGTTTCTTGCTAGAGGTCCTCTAATACTAGTTAGAATGTTCGACACTTATAATGTGAATGGATTTAGATTTCGTATAGTCGATTGAGAAGTGGGTTTGAAAACACAGAATAGTGGTATATTTACATTTGCTGAAGTGGAATACTACAGAGAGCTGCACGATATTATTGAATTAAACTACCACGTACATTTTTCTGTTGTTTTATTTAAATGGAAATGGGTCGATATTATTAGAGGTGTTAGAAGAGATTCCTTGAAATTTACTTCTGTGAAATTCTCTCACTCGATGGATATTGTTGATCGTGAACTGCATGATCCATATATCTTAGAATCACAAGAAAAAATGGTTTATTATGTTAATTATGTTGTCGATGAAGGGTGGAGTGTAGTTTCTCACCTAATACAAATAGATTTGTATGATATGAGTGATGAAGTGTATAATTTGAGCTCTAAAATTGAATTTAACCAACAACAGGAAATAGAATTATTTGTCCATCATGATATTGAAAACATTAGTCTAGCAAGGATTAATGAAGTGGATGAAGCAATGTATCAGGAAACCAACTTGATTGAAGGGGAAAATGATTGTATGTAAAATTATTTAGTTATTCAGCAACCACTTGTTTCATTTCTGCGGTCATTCATTATCATTGTTATATATTTTGTTTCTGTTAGTACTGGGCATCTATTATCATTTTTAATTATTTTTTCTGCATAATATTTTTGAAATATATATTCTGAACATAATTTTATTTAATTAATTGATAGAATGCCAAGGAGGAAGAGGTATACTATTTCATCTAGTTCAGCTACAGATGATGATCCATCTAGCTCCCTCCCCACGACATCTGAGGCACCAGCTGCCTACAAACCTGCATCATCTCCCCCTGTACCATATTTCACACAATCTTTGGATGTCCCATTAGAGGGTGAGTCTTCGAATCCCCCTTCAGGAGCCTTAGCTGTGGGGCAGCGACATGCCCCTTCCCGTTCTTTACAATCATACTGGACTGTCACTATCATAGGTACAAATTTTAATTAAATAAATTTACTGCATTTTTTATACTAATTGATTGCTCATTGAAGATGACAGAAATGAAACAGTGGAGAAAAACATAAAAAGTGCAGATGTTTGGAATATGACTGGAAAAAATATAGTCAACCCATTTGATTCTTTTGTGGTCCCAACTGATGACGTCACGGGGTTACTTGGCCAGATTCTAGGCCAGCTGGCAGCGGAGCCCATTTCCCTTCCTATTTCATATGACGATTGGAGAAATATTCCTCCATGCTAGAAAAATAAAGTTTTTTGATTCTCAAATAAAGGTAAATTTATTACATTATGGTTTAATTTAATGTCATGTTACTAATATGTTCAAAATGAATTTCTATATAAAGATGTTCTTCCACGTTACAGTTATTGATGTGATAGCACAGAAGTGGACGTTGAAAAATCTAGGTAAGAAATGGAAAGATTTCAAATGGAGATTGTGGTGTGATGTCAACGATACCTCGTTTACTGTGCAACAAATATATGAGAATCTACCTAGTGGGATACTGAAAGAACAGTGGACAGTTTTTGTTGACAAACATCGTGATGAGAAGAGGATGGTATTGAAATATATATTATTATATTATCATCATTTTACATTTATACGTGTATATGAAGTGGACATGACATTGAATAAATTACTATTAAATGGAATTTTATTTATTTCAGGATCTCTCAAGAAGGAATGCATCAAACCGGGCTAAGCAAGTCATCTCTCACCCTATGGGCTCAAAAAGATTTTCTAAAAGCCGAACGACATTGGTAATATTTTAATTAGTTTAAATATTTATAAGACAATATTATCTGTTTAATACATTGAATTGTTGATTTATCTTTTCTTAATGCAGTCACAGAGTTTAGGGCACAAAGCATCCCGAACTGAACTATGGTCGGATGTTCACAAGAAATCAGATGGAAGTTTTGTTAATGAGCCTGCTAATGAAGTTGGGGTATGAAGTCAATTTTTAAATATAATAACTTATTATTAGTTTTTACTTTGTTAATATATAATGATATTTGATTTATAGGTAAAAATTAATGATCTATGGGATTCCAATCTTGGGCAGTCCTACTCAGTCTCCCAGGATGACCCGGTTGCTAATGTCCTTGGGAAGGAGCATCCTGGTAGAGTGCACGGGATGGGTTTGGGACCCGTACCATCTAAGGTCTTTGGCAGGCCACTAGGGATTCTAGCCGCATCTACTCCTGCTTATAGTCATCCCATAACTGATGATGCTCAGAGGGAGATTTCTTCTCTACGAGCCACAGTTCAAGACCAGGGGGCTCAGATATCTGCTATGCAGAAAGCGTTGACTGATTTATATCAGCATATGAACAGATATGCCCCCGGTGGTAGTGAACCAAGTGGTGGTGAGCAGGTAAATCACAAAAAATAAAAATCATTTAGTTTTCTAACTTTCATTTGTTTTATGTTTTAATATAAATATTAAACCGTATTTAATTTTCAATATAATTTTCTTACAGGTGACAACAGAAAGTGGTGATGAAGGTGGTGTGGCTGACGATGCATCATCAGACTGTGAGTAGTTATATTGTTCATGTGTTGAAAAAATATGGGAACAATTGGTTTGTATATGTAACATTTGTGGCACATAGTTTCCACCAAACATTTTCATGTCCTAAAATTTCTTTGATTTCTCATGTCTTATGTTATGCGTTTTATTGATTTCTGATGTTCATTTTTATGTCTTGATTTCTCAAGTGTGGTATACATCATTTCATTTAGGCCTGTGTTAGAATTGGTAGTCGATATTTTGGATGACTAGGAGTTAAACTCATTGTTGATGTGTTGAACTAATTGGGTCATTTCACATGTTATACTATTTTGAATTTGAACTAAGTAATATTCTCTTATGTTGAGATGGTTTTACTATTTTTTTAATGGTGAGTGGGTAGTGGATTCATCCACACCTGTTTCATACTCAATAGAATCATGTTTCCCAACATCAATTGGGTTAACATTGAAGAAATATACTAATGTGTTACCACCAATAGGAAACACGTATTTACATTTTATGAGGGATATCATTAATTTGGGTGTAATCCCTAAGGATGAATGATACTAGAGATGACCATGAGGAAAAAATGATAAAAAATTCCCCCACGCATGTGGGTTATGTTTTACATTGTAATTTTATATTCACAAACTACACATTGGATAGATTATGATTCTTTTAGATATTAGAGCATTGTAACCATCCCTACTATATTATCTAGATATTCTAATGGGCCTCAAGGGTGTTTAACCTTGTAGGGGTATAAATATACTCTTGAGTGTCAGTGGTTGGATATCCCCAGTGGGATCAACTTTTAGATGCATGAGTATAGACAATAGGAAAAAACACCCTATATATCTTCTTGAGTACTCAAGGTCACATGTTAATAAAAATGACTATAGTGAACATGATACTCATAATGGAGTTCTAAGGTGATTTATTCTTTATAGTGGACATATTTATCCAAATCAATATGATAAGAGAATAATGTTTTCTCATGATCTATTTAAAGGATACAAAAAGGTTGGATGTGAAATTATGGACCAATGGGTTTTCCATAGAATATTTTTAGTTGGACAACCTATGGGGCATTATTCCCTATAGATTACCATGAGTTTCATATAATGTCAGGATAGATCCATTTAGATGGTATTTTTGAAATGAGGTGTGAACCATCATGCACTCATTTTACAAGGGTAGGAGACAATGTATTTCAGGGTATGGGGAACATATTTTCATAGAAATTGAGTCTTATGCATGATATACCAATTGTTTTCATGCCTCGCCATTGTGTTCCTTATGGGTACTATCAACTTGTTTTTGGACATGAACATAATTGGTGCATTTGGTGATTCAATTTTAATTAAAGGATGTGATGAAGGTATTGAAAATGAAACACAATAAAGAAACCCATCAATACATCATCAAATGTAAGAGTTCATAGTTTATCAATCCAATTCCATGTTAATGGATTCATATTAGGTTATCTATTTTTTGATGAGAACCACCAATGGGCTTCCATGTATATGAATATTTGGTATGGATGTCCTTTTAGGACTAAATTACAATGAATGGTGTTCACTAGTGATTCATATACTATAGATTCTTCAAAATAGGTATTAGTAAAAGGTGTGAGATTTTGGGATCATCAAGTATTATTTGGGTGGAATTATTTGAATTATTGGATTCCCTTATAGATTTATGATTTTTAATGAATAATATCAAAATAATAGTGTTTAACGAGTTACCCCAATTCCTATGATCTGTCAGAATCTATGTTGATATGAAAATATGTGATTTTTAGGTTAATCATACATATAGTACATGTTTATGACTGATTTTTTTACGGCCACATAGCTAGGAAATTATTCATTTTTCGCCATACAAAGAGGTCGTAGGTTTTTACATTGTTGGGATCAAGCCCATGCGATGAGCATCATTTGAATATCTATAAATAGAATCATAACACACATAGTTTATTAATTATTAGTGGGATACATCTTACCGTTTATGTTCAATTTAAATAGAAATATTTCAATAATCACAACTTTTTGTGATGGAGAACACTTTGTGAAAGGTACCTAGAAATATATAGTGTTTGAATTTATCATGATTTTCCATTTCAGTTTCATCTTGGTCTTCAATGACTAATTTGGAGAAGGTATGGTTGTGGATTACACCAATTAGAGGGCCCATATATTGTTTTCAATATCATATATGTTGGTATGATGATAATGGTTGAATGATTAAGAGGTTGGGACATACAACTTGAAGGTGGATATGATATTTTGATACTAGGAGGGGTATTTAAAATTAAGGAATATATAAAAAATCTAATACTAGAGTCTTTAACTATGGTATTTTGTAAAAGTGATTCATATTATTCTTATCGCATAATAATAATAGCATGTTTCTTGATGTTGGGATTGAACCTCAGAGGGGAATATATTGTATCCCAGTAAAGAGGAATAAAATATGATATAATTGAAGGCATGCATTTTAAGGTAAAGTGACATGATTCATCGTCGATTAAAATTTTGTTGAAATGACATTTGTAATGAATTTTAGAGACATTCTACCAGGTTTAGAAGGTGGTTACTATAATGTATCTAAATAATTATTTTAAATTATGATAAAATAGAACATAATGTTTTTGTGTATCATGATTTTCTATGAAATAAGTTAATAGAAGATTATCTATGTTACATAAAAGTGCATAGTAAAGTATTGAGTGAGACTAACACACGAGCTTCTCTAAGAACCCTGTTATAATAGATGTGTTTGGTGATGGTATATTTGGTGTATTAAACCAAGTAGGAGGCCCATACATGGTAAATCTAACTTTGTTTTACACTCACTCCCTATATGGGAACACCGACACAAATGTAGATCTAATGTTTCATTTTCAAGTGATATATATTATGGGGGATCATGAAGGATCAGCTTGATGTATGTTTGGAGAGTAGTAAAATAATGGACCTATGTTTTATAGTTTATTTTATCATATATATTTTTTCAATTTATCCTATACTGATTTTCTTAGTTGATGTTTCTTTTTGTATGTTGGTTTGTACAATATGGTTCATTCTTATATAGCATGTCAATGTTTACTTATTTTTTTCAATTTATTCTATACCGATTTCCTAGGTTGTTGTTTCTTTTTTTTCCTATTGGTATGTACAATATGGTATTTCTAGTTTGATTTTTCTTTCAGGGCAGTGGTGCAGCGGAAGCATAATTTTTTTTCTGGTCTAAATTTCGCGGCGGTTTAAACTGCCGCTAAACTGTAAAAACTGCCACGAAATGTAAACAAAATTACCTTTCGTGGCGGTTTAAACCACTGATAAATGGTGAAAACCACCGCAAAATGTAAAAAAAATTATGTTTCACAGCGGTTAAAACGGTTTCTACATATTCGCATCGTAGGTTCTTATTCTGTGATGGTTCTGGTGACTTCGGTGGCAGTTTTACGGCCGCTGGATCTGAGTTTCATAGCGGTGATTATAACCGCATCTAATAAACTAATGTCAAGGGCTCATAAAAAACCTCCGCTAAAATTAGAAAAATGGGCGCAAAATGTGGCAACTACAACGCTTTACTAAAACCGCCGCAAAATGGAAATAACCGCTGCTAATAGATTGGTGACACCGTATTAGGCGGCGGTTTACAGAAACCGTCGCCAACCCATTTAGCGGTAGTTTAAACCACCGCTAAATGGTGATTCTCTTGTAGTGATTGGTAATATGATAACCAAGGAAAAGGGTAAGTTCCAAATAAGAACAAGGAAAAGAGAAAATTCCCATTATACGATAACTGTGGAAAGAATCATCCTGAGAAATTATTGAAAGGCATGGGAATCTTCTATAAGTGTGGAGAAAAGGGTCAATAATCTAATGAATTCAAGGGAAGAAATAATTTGATGATGTTAAATGCTACAATTATAGAGAGTTGGGACACTATGCTAATGAGTGTACTAATAGCCAAGGAAACCTTCCTCAGAAAAGGCCACGAGAGAAAGAGAAAGGTTATGTAGTTACAACTGCGGAGGTTAATGTTCCTAATGATGTGGTGGAAGGTACACTAATTGTTTCCTCAAACATAGCCAATGCATTATTTGATTCTAGATCATCATATTCATTTATATCTTCCCTATTTTCTAAGAAAAATAGACATATCCATGTTTATTTAATAAAGGAGTTATTAGTAAAAACTCATAGTGGATGTATCATTACAACAAAGATGTGTCGATCAGTCCCCCTCATAACACATAAATTAGCTTTAGTTTCTAGCCTTATCATCATACCAATGATTGGAATTGATATAATTATCATTATGAATTGGATCTCAAATTATGATTCGAAGATATATTATAATAATATAGAAGTTTCAATTTTTCAAAATGGTGTAAAATCCCTTATATTTTCAGAAAAAACCTCACTATCTGATTCTTATCTAGATCCATCACCTGTAGCTCTACTAAATGCATTTCTTAGGGAGGACGAGAACCCAATATCTATGGGAGAGGAAAGAAATATTAAAATTTAAGATGTTCATATAGTTCAAAAATACATTTATGTATTTATAGAAGATTTACCTAGACATCCTCTAGAGCACGAAGTTGAGTTCTATATTGATTTAATTTCAAGTGAAAGTCCTATATCAAAAACTCCCTACAGAATGGCCACTTTGGAATTAGTGAAGATAAATAAAAAACTAGAGGAATTTATTTACAAAGGATTTATTCGACCTCGTTTTTCACCATGGGGAGGCTATATCCTCATTGTTAAGAAGAAATATGGATCCATGATTCTATACATTGATTATAAGGAAATATATGATATTACAAAAAATAATAAGTATTTTATGCCATCAATGGATGATTTATTTGATCAACATCATGTAGGAAAATATTTTTCAAAGATTGAACATCAATCTGGATATCATTAGTTATGTGTGAGGAAGGAGGATATTCCAAAGATAGCTTCTCGAACCAGGTATGGGAATTATGAGTTTACAATGATGCCTTTTAGACTGACTAATTCACCCTCTATTTGCATGGATCTAATGAATAGAGTTTTCAAGGAATATCTTGATTAATTTTTTTAGTCTTTATTGATGATATCTTGGTATACTCCAAAATCCCTCCAGACCATGAGAATCACTTGCATATTATTATTAAAACACCTTGAAGAAATGAATTATATGGGAAGTTTAGAAAGTATGAATTTTGGCTTCAATCAATTTCCTTCCTTGGACACATTGTCTTGAAGGATGGAATATTTGTTAACCCTGTAAATACAAAGGATGTTCAAGAATGTCTTACTCCAACGAACATAACTAGGGTACATAAGTTTATTGGTTTAGAAGGTTATTATCGGCATTTCATTCAAAACTTTTTCGGTTTAGCCAACCCAATTACCAAGATCACAAAAAAGTGGTTATTTTCAAATGAAAAAAGGAATGTGAATAATTTTTTAATGAATATAAGAGAAGATTAGTGAATGCTCCAATCTTGACTCTACTCTTAGGGAATGATGGATTTGTGATCTATAGTGATGCATCAAATAAATGACTTGGCTATGTATTTATGTAGAATGATTGAGTGATTACGTATGCATCTAGGAAGCTAAAAATTCATGAACAAAACTACCCAACTCATGATCTTGAGTTAGATGTGGTAATATTTTCTTGGAAGATTTGGAGATATTACCTCTATGGAAAAAAATGTGAGATATATATGGATCAAAAGAGTTTTAAATATATCTTCTCATAGAAACCACTCAACATGAGATAAAGGAGATGCATTGAGCTACTGAAGGATTATTATTTCTCAATACACTACCACTCGGGGAAGGAAAATAGGGTGGAAAATGCTTTTAGTAGAAAGGACCACATAATTATGAACAAGATGAAAGTTGAAAGGGATCTTATGTTCATGGATCTAGTTAAGATGGATATGGGAATTATAATGGAAGGTAACACATCATTGCTTTTTCAAACGGTTTCCAAACCTTCTTTACGAGAAGGGATAAAAAGTTCTCAGAGAGAGGAAGAAGAGTTTCAAAAGAAAATTAAAGATGTAAATGATGGGATATTGATTGACTTCGTATATGAAAGTGTAATTTTGCAAATTTGAAGGTGTATTTGTGTTCCCGCTATTCCTGATCTAAAGAGGGAACTATTGGATGATGCACATAGTTCAAATTTCTCTATAACCCATGGTACAACAAATATTTATAGAGATAAAAAGAATCATTTTTTGTGGGACAACATGAAGAGGGGTATTGTTGATTATGTGTTGAGATGTTTGGTTTGTGAATAGGTGATGATTGGATAACAACATCCTGTAGGAGTTAGGAAACCCCTTCCTATACCTATGTTGAAATAGGATTATATTACAATGGAATTTGTCATTAGTAAACTAAAGACTCTATGAAATAATGATGCGATATGGTTCATTATTAATAGTCTTACAAAATCAGCACATTTTCTTACTATAAGAGAAGATTTACCACTTCAACATTTAAGAGGTATATATATTAATGAAGTTCTAAGACTTCATGTTGTACCCTTATCTATTATTTCTAATCATGATACCCATTTTACATCACAATTCTAGAAAATTCATTAGATGGTCATACATTTTGATCTTCATTTGATCACTGTCTACCACTCACAAACTGATGGACAATCAGAACGAACTATTCAAACTTTGCAAGACTTGTTGACGTCTTCTTCACTTGATTTTCATGTTATGTGGGATTTTATTTACATATAGTATAATTTTCCTATAATAATATCTCCCATTAATGTATTCATATGGAACCATATGAATCATTATATGGAAAGAGATGTCATACACCAACTTGCTTGAATGATGTTGGTGAAAGAAAGTTAGTAGTCCCAGAACATGTTGAGGAAAAAATAGAAAATGTAAAGATTATCCAAACCCATATAAAAAAAACCAATGTAGGTAATAGATCTATGATAATAATTGAAGGAAGGATTTTGAATTTCAATAAGGAGATCATGTTTTCTCAAAGGTATCTCCATGGAAGGGTATAATAAGATTCTTTAATAAGGGTAAATTAAGTCCCTGGTAAATTAGAACTTTTGAAATTCTGGATCTAATTGGAGCCGTAGCTTACCATTTGGAATTTCCACCAATTATCTCAAAAGTTCACAATGTTTTCCATGTATCAATGTTAAGGAAATACATGCCAGACCCAACACATGTACTCACCTATGATGAAATAGAACTTGAGCCAAATCTGTACTATTTTGAAGAGCCTATAATGATTCTTGATACCAGAGAACAAATATTGCAAAATCAAGATGACTCATATAGTAAAGATTCTTTAGAGTAACCATAAGATGGAGGAAGAAAGGTGGGAACCTGAGGATGTTATGATTAAGAAGCACCCACATCTTTTTAGTGGTCATTTTACATAAAATTTTAAGGATGAAATTTTTGAAGGAGAAAATTATTTAGCATCCAAAACATTTTATTGTATGTTCTTCTTAAATACCTTATATTCATTATATAGCCTATATTTCAGGAAGCACTAAGTCGCTGTGAAAAAAACTTTATAGGATAAAGTTATAACCTAGACATTAAACTTAAAATTTTCACTTTTGTGTTTTGAATTTCAAAAAATGATCATCTGTAGTTGTGGTCGGTAAGGTATTTGGAGTTTGATAGAACCAACTTGTTTTTGGAAGAATAGTAACATACCCTTATGAATAGTAATATGAATAGTAATACAACCCTTATAAATAGTAAACCATATTATTATTTTATTTTCATAAGGTTATAAGGTAATGAGATGTTGAAAAAAAATTCAATGTGTTAAAAGAATGAGTTATAGATTTAAATTTTTTATTTTTCAATAAATTATGATTTTATTGAGAAATCAAATTAAAAATTATTAGAAAATTATTTTTAAAAAATAGAGTTCATTTTTTAATTATACATGTCATAAAATGGTAAGGGTTAATTTTTGGTATTTTTCTAAAATACTTGAATTTTTCGTGAATAGAAAAAATACAGTTTTGAGTTTTCGATAGTTTAATGACATCATAATGATGTAATAATTAATATAAAAGTCTTGTCGACTTATGTATAGTAAAATATGACACAAGTTTTCCCAAGTTGCTAAAACCATTTGAAAATACTAGGGGAAATCCCATGGTTTTTCAAAAACCGCTAATGAACTGTCCCTTTTAATTAATAAAAAAATACCCCTCATTTACTATAAATACCCACTAACCCCTTCATTTTATTTCATTCCCAACTCATTATCCTCAAATATCTGGTAGTTTCACATCCCTAGGAGTCCTAAAAAGGTGTCCTCAAACCCCCAAGGTCCCAACAATAACATTTTGGAAGTTACTTTACAATGTAAGAGAATCAACCACCCTTCTCTTTTCTTAAAGCTTTCATTTTATGTTTTCTCTTTTATTTTCAAATGGATTATGTTGGGATAATTCATTTCATATTTCCCCTTATTTCCATATTATTTAAGATAGATTATATACCCCCCTTTATCTCATAAAACTAATTTATGAATTTTTAAGGCACACAGTTAGGTTGGCAAATTTTCGTGAGGGACTTCTCAATTTTTCTATTATTTTGAGTTCCTTCCTTTTATTTTTATTCAATCATCTCCCCTCATCCAAATGATCTGATAATTATAGTACCTTACATGAACTGGAATTTTATTATTCTAATGGAATATTTTAACATAATCTCTCTTTCCCCCTCCTCTTATACTAAAAATGAAAACACCATCTGAGATGTGTTAATTTATCACATTCAAAGATGACGGGTTCTCAATTTCTATTAATATCTTCATTAATGGCCATTAAGACTTTTTAATGGTTGAAACATATCATAATATATTTATTTTACCTTATTCAATGTTTTGGTATCCTTACTCACTCATAATATAAAATATTAATACAAAAGTAGTTCATTAGGAACAAAACAGCCAAGTTAATCAAAACGTTTGTAATTAAATTTTAACTAATAAATCATCACCATGGTATATAACCCAAAAATATTTATAAGATAACTTATGTCTCAATAATTTCATTAATAATATATATTTACAATTATTGGTTTTTGACCTCACATGAAATGGGCATCCATTCATGAATACAAGTAAGCCGGTCATGAAAACCAAGGAAGAAAATGCTTCTATAACAGTAAAATTGAACCTCCTAAGCCCATAAAAAGGTGAATGAATGAACCTAATAAGGTTATAATAAATGAATTGCATGTATAGGAGGTTCTGTAATTATTGATTAATGAAGCTAAATTTGATTATTCAGGCCATTAAGGCAATCGAAGAACACACTCGAGCATAAGGGAATGGGTTTCTAACATCACTTTTAATTCCATGAGATTTCCATTGTTTACCACTTATTCCTTATTTGTGGTATATGAAATTTGATATATAATATCATTATTATATTTATATTCATAGTATTATGTGATTTACTTATTGATTATTGACTTTTGGTCATACGATTCAATTGATTTCAATATGGTAAATGACATTGTCTCAATTTCTATTTCATTGAGACCTTCTTGGTATTGCGCATCTAAACTTTCTTAGGTGGTGTATCTAATTCCCATTTGAGATAATTTTTTATTTCAAATTTTAAATATATTATATATCCATATTATAGTTTTAGGGATATGAGTATTCTCTTAATTCGTATACCCTTTTACATACAGTTTTTATTTGGGATGTTTATTTGGAATGTTGTTTTAACTATGGAAATATTGATGAATTTATATCCTATAATCTATAGGGATATTGAGAAGGAATATTTTACAATATTTAAATCTACGTATAAAGAATTAATTGGCATATCAGTGATGGGAGGGGCCTGATATATCCCATCGATACATCGACATGTCTCTTGAGACAAATCAGTTGGTGAAGAGCCTTCAAGTTTCTTTCCAAAAATCAGACGGGTTTCTACCCACAAACATAAACCATTTCGACGATATAGTGGTATCATATGCCTGATTCATTACATTCAATTAATAATCATATGTATTTATTATTTTTCAGTTATTACTATGTTTGAGGTTTTCACCATGACAAAATCTATTGATGCATTTTCATACTTATTTTATTAATGGTGTGTGTTTTCCATTTATTCACCATGCCATATTGATTTTTAAAAATTGTTTATTGTTCACTTATTATTGATTCATGTTTCCAATATATGTAAGCATTATTTTTTATTTGATCTCACCCCTTTCATTTGTTCACCTTCAATAGGTTTTGAAGAGGATTCTATTTATTGAGTTCCTCTAGTTATATTTTTTATGTTTTTGTTTTTTATTGTATTTTGATACCATTTACAATGTAATTTGATTTACATATATGTATATAGTATCTTCAAAACTACTAAACTTATCATTACTTCAGGATTTTCTTTCCTTTAAACCATTCATATGTAACAAGTATTGCACCAACTCCGGTTTAGAGGGGTCGGGGTGTTATAAAACCAATATAAGTGATCCAAAAAAAGTATTTTATAATTAAAATGTCAATAAAAATAATTAATAAATTCTATACCCAATAAATTTTAGAATTAGAGTCCTAGAGAATTAATTAAAACCCCTTCATTTAAAAAACCTATATCCTTATCATTAAATTGTAATTTTTCTGATTATACAAAGAACGTATTATTTCATAAAAAAACTTTAACATCTCCAAAAAAAATCCACACATGATGCCCTTATAGACATATCATACATAATGTAAATCCCAATTACCTGGGGAAATTGAAATATAAGAAAGGGTGGCCTCAAATTCCCAATAATTTTAAAGAAGAAAGATATTAATTAAGGACCATAAGTGACAATATTTTGAGCATAATAATATTAGAATATAATCAAGTGCATATCTTAATGGAATCATTACCAAAATAGCATAGATCACAACTTAAGGATCATGGGAAAAACATCATCATCATAAGAATCATGGGTATTATTGGTGTCAAAAACAAATACATTATCATTAAAACCTAACAAAAACACATGTAATGAAATAAGAATGAGGCATGGAAATATGAATAGAAAATAATAACGTTATAAATGATTAATGACTACCAAAATGACAAAACATAATGGATAAATAATAATCTTTAATATCCCATATCAATATAAATCATCTATCATCACTAGAATCTCTTAGTATAATGGATGATTTGTTATTACCAGCATACCAACATATGGATTGAGAATTATTACCAGCATACCTTAGTAACCTCATAAGATATTACACCTTTACCCAATGTATCAGAGGTCTATAATAGAACCACCTATTATTTAATTATAAACTATGTATATGTGTTCCCTAAGAACAAAATATTCATAATTCCCTCATCAATTAATTAACCAATGAAAATAAATAGGTTTCATGAAAATTTTCTTAATCCATTTTCACAATGCATCCAAGGAAAGAATGTGGATGGAATCATTAGATAATATATTATGTGAAGTATAATTATACATATCTAATGTTGATATGTATTAAAAAAATTCGTAAAAGAATATGAAAACCAATATGAAAAAGGGAAAATATACTTATCTTTGTGTAACTTTTGGAACATAAAAATTACCAGAATAAATGGAATACGATTTTATTTCAAAATTCAAGAAAAATAGAAAAGAGATATTCATTATCAAAAAATTACATGATTAATGGAAAATTACTTCATTCCATATATGTTAAATTGAAACATTATTTTCACAATTTTAAAAAAACCAAAAGTGACTCCTATAGAAAAAATTTGAAAATATTACTTTTAACAATTTGTAAATGAAGTATAATGTGGTATAAAATTAAATTTTAAAAATTTAGTGAATAATAAAACAACCATTTTTTTTATAGAAAATGGATATAGAGGAAAAATATTCCCAACTAAAAATAGAGTAGCAAAGTTATATTTTATTAAAAACCGTATTTATATGCTTTTCATTTCCAAAAGGGGTAAAAATGGAAATAATAATTGAAAATTATAGAAATAACTAAAATATAAGACAAAATACTGGGTATAGTAGAGTTATAACATTCAATTTCTAATAATAGAAATTGAAATATAAACAATCTTTGTAAAAAATGAGATTACATAAACTCTTACAGATTTAGTAACATTTGAATTATAAACCATTGAAAGAAATAACCATAAATGTTTTAGAAAATACTCATATATTTTCGGAAAATTTCCATAGTATAAATTTGTGGGGTCCTATATAAACCAGACAAAATAAATAAGGCAGTGAATATAGAACATATATCTTAATGTATAGAAATTAAGATGGGAAACCCCTTATAACATTATGATCTCTTGAAATGAAAGACTATGAAAGATAAAATCTGAGATTTATTTTTAAATCCATTAATTTTCATAAAATTATGATAAAAACATATATAGGGAATTATATAAACAATATAATATAAAACATGTAGTGAATATGTCAAATGTCCCAAATAAAGAGAAGGGAGAAAAGAAATCCTTACCTCAGTCTTCTAATTAGTTGATCATGTTATAACCTATTATATAATTAAATTATAATTCTTATAAATCTATAAAAGAAACATATTAAAAATTATATTACTGTATACAATTTACTAATAATTTATAATTTCTTATTTATTAATAATTCATTATTAAAATTAATATATAACTACTAATTGTTTCATTTTACATAAATTTTTAGGTTCCCTATTCCTAGTCCCTCCTCTTTATTCATGGTTTGATCATAATTAGAATATTAAAATTTTCATAATTATTATTTTTAAACATTCTATATAAATTTATAAACTTATAAAAATTGTCTTATGATAATTGAAATGAATTCTTTCATGGAGATGATAGTCCATACATATGTATGAGTGAATGTTTTTTAATTAATGGAACAGAAATAAAATAAAAAATGGTCTGACAATATATAATACTTATAATATTATAAATTTCATATTTAATCATTAATTCTATCCTTATTACCGTAAATGTGATATGGTAATTAAAAATAAAATACATCACTTTACAGAGATGGTAGTCCATACGTACGAATGATACAATTTTTCATTTTACATTGGATAGTTGGGTTAGAAGGTAGATAATATATCATATTTAATGAAACATAATTTTTTCACAATTATCATAAATATCCATTTAATATATATATAACCATCCATGAGAGGCAGTGATGAAAAATAAACACATCACTTTAGGGATATAGATGTTCGTACGTACGCAAAAGCCCTGTTTTCAATTTCAATTGGATAAAAATGCAGTAGATAATGATTTTACCATTAAAATGACAACTTTTCAGTATAATATATACCAATATAAATATTTTATGGTGGATATATAATAATTTAGGGAGGTATAAGAATAAATAAATTTGAAATAAATTTGTTAAGACATATTCTTATTCTTTTATATCATCAATTTTATTAAACATAAATCATATAGAGGTGAGATTTATGTCTAATAAAGGGGTTTTAAAACATGGTATGGGAATGTTTGAGAGGAATTTAGTAATTATTTTGAGATAAAACCAAACACCTATGTTCATTTTTAAAGGATATATTAAGTTACTTTATATAGGAAAAAATCAACAGCATTTTTGAAAATATTAGCTTTTTAAAGTCCAATAAAGTAATTTTAAAAATGATAAGGGGTTAATAAATTGATAATATATGGGATTATATATCATTCATCATTGAAATTTTCCTCTTATAAATTTTAAATTTTTAAATAATTAATTAAAATATTTTTTAAATTACATATCCTTAAACTCTTTTTTTCATAACTCTTCACAAATTTTTACTTTAACAACAGCGATATGACCAAGAAATTAGAATATAAATCCATAAATAATCAATTATAATTCGTAATTATATATTAATTCTTTTTAAAAGAGTTTTTTATCCAAAACATATCATTTTTCATTTTTTAGACCCATTTACTTGATTTTTCTACTATTTAACTAGAGATTTGTTGATGCTATATAAGATAATTAAATAAGTATACTATAATTTTATATTTGAAAAGAAATTCCATAATCAAATAAATTGGCATAAAATGTAAAAGGTTTTATATATGGGACAATGGAGGGTTTAAATACACCTAAAATAAAAATTAAAGAAATTTTAGATGTATTTGGCCTTACTTATTTGTTTAACCCCATTGCTAACCCCTTCTAACCTTTATTGGGGTGACTAACTTTTATCATGGTATCTATTAATAAAAATGAAATTGAGGTAATTCAAAAATTAAGAAAAAACTTATTATAAAAATAGAACCCTTTTTATATGATTAAACTTTTAAAAGTTTTAATAATTTATTTTAATATAATTTCTCAAAATTCAATGAAAAATTCTTTTCATAAAAACACCTCTTTAAGAATAATAATGATTTTTAACAAAATAATATGTAAATTTGATTCAAATGGAAAAAATTGTATTATTATTAATCAATTAATTCTTATTTTAATTTATTAAAAATGGATCATTGATGTAACCCTGAAAATAATTTATTAAAATATAAGAACTAAATTTTTTATTTGAATAAATATATTAAGGAGATTTAGAAAAAAATAAAAAAATATTTCAAAGTAAAAAATTATTTTTTTCATTGTATAATATTACTTATTGAATATATATTTGTTCTAAAAATTTCAGAAATTTTTTTAGTCATTCATATATGATAAGTTCATAAAAATGATAGTATTTTTAAAACTTTATTTTATTATTCAAAGAAAAATAAATATTTTTTGAAACTCCAAAAAAAATCACACAAATATAAATTTAATATGATTAAACCAAAAATGAAATTTATTTTCTCACATTTAAATTAAAAAAAAATTATGCTTAAGTTTTAAATTTTACACATCTAATAAAGAATAAAAATAATGTTTTAAATAAAATATTTCTGTTCCAATACGAATAATTATAGTGGTATTTTTTATAATTACATAATTGAATTTACTAAAAATGTTTCATTTAATTGTCTCATAATATATTCCAATTTTTTCTACAAAAAATATTAATGTATTTATTTTTCATTTTCATCCATCACAAGTTATCAAGCATTCCAAATTTATTAGAGAGAATTATATTCTAAAATTATGATGTGTCACATTATATCCCCTCAAAAGCAACTGTATCCTTGAAATATTTATCTCATTCCTAAGGGTGGAATACATAAAAAAATTCGAGAATATATTCAAAGAAGTGGGAGATGACATAAAAATATTTATTATAAATGGATCCCTAATAATGGAACCTCAAAAATGAAAAAAATTAATAAATGTGGACTATAAAATAAATATACTAGAATGTATATAAATACCATTTAATCTTATTTAATTTCATTTATAATTTAAAATTACATTAAAGTATATGATATGTTTATAAAAAAATATTTCCTAAATATTTTTTAATTGTTTGATTTACCATTATAAGACTCATTATTGTAAATGAGTTCCCCAAAATCATGCTTTGATAGCTATGTTATGTTTTATACATAATATTTGATATATTTGTCTTCATATTTCTTGAGTTGAAGAATTATTTTACCATCAAAATATAGAATACTATAACATAAAACTACTTTATTTATTTCCATTACTTATTCAAGATTTCTTTATTTGGTTGTGCTTCAATCAGTTTTCTATATATTATTCGTGTTATATTCTATATGTTATTAAACATGATGAGATTTTAACATTTCTAAATTAATAAAATTAATTTTCAATAGATCATAACATCTATAAAAGAATGAAAATTTATTCCTCCTATCTATTGATATTTTCAAAAGAAAAAATGGTTATCACAATTTGATGAAATAATTAATATTAAAAAACCTTCATATGAATATAAAATACATTAATATCTAAAACCTTGATAATATAACTTAAATTTTATCATAAATACTTCAATAATTAACTAAACTAAAAACTATTCAAAATATTTTTAAGAAAATTTAATTCCCACAAAATATATAGTTTTGATAAAATATAATTCCAAATAACATTAACAATTATCCTAAAATAATATAAATTTTTTATATCTAACATATAAAAAATATGTTCATTATAATAATATACTATCCAAAATATACTAATATTTTCCCAAAATAAACTGAACCACCATGAAAAACACAATAAAATGTATTATAATTCACCAAAATTATCATGAATCAACCATTCATTATATTAAATACTAACCTTAAGGGTCATATGTAGCATAATAAATCATTATTCAATAATTATATCCACAAAATATCTCCTTGTCTCAAAATGCATTTTTAATGGTTATCGATACCATTTAATATATTTTTCATTTTTTATATGAATCTATATTAATCAAATAAAATCAACCACTTTGATATAAAATCCCTTTTAGACCATAATTCCCCATTCACCTAAATCCTATAATATGATAACCTTTTTCCCTAATAAAATATAATTAAATAAACATCAAATAACATATTGACCTTAAAGGTTATGTCTTCCTTTTAACTTATTTCCTTAATAATGTTCTTCCGAGATAACATAACACTAAATCACATGTTATACCAAAGGTTAACATATACCTCAATTATCAATTAAATATCAATAATCACTTCAAAAAATGTCATTATTAACCTTAAAATATTATCAAATAATGCCCCACAATGGTATTTTTTAGGATAAAATTTTAATCACCATTAAACCTATAAACACATAATGGTATCCTTAACCCTTAAATTATCCACATATGAAACATCCGGACCTATAAAGTTGTGTAAACACATCTATTATACCATCTGAGATTCTACGTATCTAAATACCTAGATCCAATGATAAAAAAAATATTTACAAAAGGGATTTGATTCCATATTAGGTAAGTGAAACATAATCATCCATAATTTAAATTCTAATAAATAAAAAACAAAGTCACTTATATAACCAAGACCTTTTAAGTATAGAGTTTTGGATATTTTTTTAAAAACCCTTTCTATAACAACACCCTTGTTTGTCTTATCGAAATAGAATTTTTTCCATTATACTAACAACATATTATTTCATAGAAAATACTGAACATCTCCCAAAAAAATTCTACACATGATATACTTCTATAAATATCATATATAATTTCATTATTTATTACTTGTGGAAAGGGAAACATAATAAAAAGCGATCTTTGATGCCTAGTAGGGTTAAATATGGGAGATATCAATAAAATACTATAAGTGATCATAATATTACCATATCGTTATAAGATTATAATCAAGTGAATATCATAGGAGAATCATAACCAGAAGAAAAACTATCATAAATTAACGTATTATGAAAAAAAATTCTTCATATCAGGAATCTTATGTATTATGGGTTTTGAAAATAACCATTTGAATGAAAACATATCATAGACATATGAAATAACATAATAAAGTTTCATACAAATAGTATGAAATCATAATATTTTGGGTCATGAATCACTACTATAATCCCATTACATAATGTATTTAGAATCATTACCAATATATCATATCATTATCGACCGTGAATCATCACCAAAATCCCTTAGTATAATGAATCAATCATTATTACAAGTTTCCCATAGTATATCAAATCATACATTATTACCAAAATACCATAGTAATATCATGAGATATAACCCCTTTATCCAAATAATTGGGGGGAGTTATAATTAAAACACATATCACAAAATATTAAATTGTACATATTTTTCACACTATAACATAACATTCTTTATTCCATTAAAACATAATTGACCTATAAAGATATAGGTTTTAGGAGAAAATTCATAATGAATCATAAAAATCCATCCAGAGAAAGAAAGTGGAATGAATAATTATATAATATCCCAAGTGGAGCCTAAAAATACTTAATAGATTTTGATATAGATAAAAAATAATTTTATAAATGTATTTTAAAACCTCTTTGAAAAATAAGGGAAAATATCCTTTTCATTTGAAATAATTTGAAATCTAAAAATTAATAGAATTATGGGAATACTATTATATTTAAAAAAACAAGGAAACATGTACAGGAATATTCAAGATAATTAAATTACCTGGTGGCAGGAATATTCATTCCTTCCATATACATGAAAAAGAAACATTTTTTTCAAACATTTTTTAAAAATAAAAATTGTGATTTATAAAAACCATTTGGAATATTTATTTTTAATCTTTTTTTTTGAAATTAAAAGGTATTTTAAAATATATTTAATAAATTTTGTTGTGAAGAAAAAAATTTCCATTATGTAATTTCAATGATTATGGGGATAGAGGAAAAATATTCCAGACCAAAAAAAGGAGAAATAAAGTTGGCTTTTCTTAAAAGATTGTTTCAACATTATTGAGTACCAAATGGAATAAAAATGGTAATAATACTTGAAACCACCCAAAAATAACCATAGGATAAGAAAATATAGGTGGTTTAAGAGATAAATAAAATATAGTTTCCTATCGTGGAAATGAAAACATAAACAAACTCGATAAAAATGTTATTGTAACATAAACCCTTACAACTTTCATAACCATTGAATTAAAAACTCATGAAACAGGGAGAATTATATGAATTGTTAAATCCTAATATAATTCATGAAAATAATTATAGAACATAGTCATTGGAATTATATTCACTAACCAAATAATATAAGGTGGTGAATATGGAACATATATCACAATTAATAGACATTGAGATGAGGAAACCCTTACAACATTTATAACTAATGAAATGAAATATCATGATAGATAAAAGTTGAGATGGATTTTAGAATACCCTGAATTTTATGAATTTTTTATAAAAACATACATAACACATTATATAAACCACACAATATAAAATAAGTGGTGGATATTAAATTTTTCTCAAAGAAAGAAAAGTGAGATTATAAACCCTTACCTATATATTCATCTTTGTTGAACGCAATCTACCCTCCTATATAATACTTTTAGAGTTAATAAAAATATATTAATGAACCATATTCATACTTATTATCATGAAACCAACTAAATACCCTACTTTACCGGTACCTGATTTTTCATTGACATGACCTAATGGGAATACATGATTCATATGAGCTGACAACTAGTGACTGAGAATCATCAACAATTCATAAGGTATTCTTTCACCATATAATAGATGATCAACACCAAATAGAGGATGAAAAATCAATGAAAAATATTCAATTATTATACCAAACACTCCTCAATTAGAAAAGAGTGCCATAAGTGGATAAATATCCCAAATTTTTATATTGTCCAAACCAATGACACAACATCCATTAAGATGAAAAATCAATAATTCCATGAAATGTGTGGATCATAGCTCCACTCATCACCATCATTCCCTAGTTCCCATGCATCAAGTACTCACCTTCCTATATATGGAACTTTTCTTTTATCTATATCTTGCATCAATAATCTAAAAAATCCTAAAATCAAAGGTGGGGTGTGAAAAAAATATATCATTATGATTCCACCAAAAATTTCATAACAATTACCATAAATATAAACCATTGATACTTCAATTTTAATAATAAAATCCATGTAATTTCTTCTTAACATTTATCAATCAAATAAACATTCAAATTAGGTAGATAGAATACATATAAAAATAGACATATATAACCATTTTCAATAAACATAAGGCAATGAATAAAAATATTTTTATAAGCATGAGAGCATAGTAATCAAATAATAATAAATCACTATAGTCGTATGCTTGGTTGTTATTTAGTTACTAACTCTAGGATACTTATACAACTTAATCAATAAAAATGGATCATGGTGTGTGAACTTATCCCTAATGCTCAGGACATTGAGATAAGATACATCAATATTCCATCTAGGGAAAATCATTCCAAAAATGGTTTATTTATATTTTTCATCATCAATATAGTGATAGGGAATTATTCCTCGAATGATTTTCCAAATCAACCACTAACTAATTATACTGACATGTTCTATAATTAGCTAATCATGGTAAAAATTACTAATTTCAACTCAATTCATCAATCATAGTTCAAATTCAAAATTTCAATTCCCATCATGCCATTTAAATTTCAAATAAAAATCTTGTGTTTTCCTAAAGTTAATTCCTTTAAAAACAATATTTATTTTAAATCCATTTTCTCAATGATCAATGTCAAATCATTTCTCATATCATGTGATATTTTCTAAAAAATTCAAACAATATTTCATAAGACTTTGAATGTGGTTTTTATTTTATAAATATATTCCTTTTAAAATAAAATATCAATTAAATTCAATTCAAAGGAATCGATTGAGATTTCTTTCCAATCAAGAAATAAGATAAAGGTTTCAAGTGTAGGGAAAATCCATTCATAACCACCTACATTTAATCACACGGTTAGTCGATCACCCAAAATGGGAACCATCTATGAGATTCTAGGGCATTAAAGATTTCAATTAATCCATGGAATCACAAACCATGAAATAAGGTATTAGATACAAAAATGATATGAGAATATATCATTTACCAAAGATAGATCAATTTAATCAACCGATGCTTTTATCCAAGAATAACAAATGTTAGAGGAGTCAAATTCCCTCTTGAGAGCCCCTAAAATCCCAAATATCATATTAAGATAAAATATGCGGTATTTATAAGTTATAACAAGGTTTTTATAATTCTAATTAAATTTTTATGGAATTAAAAGGAGGTTATTTTAGTTTAATGTGTTTTCCTATATAGTTACAACTTAGAGGTTCCTAACTGTGTGCCCACACTGTGATTTTTTAAATGGTGCATTGTTTGGTAATAAATTCAGACTAACAATGTTCCCATAATTAAAAAAAATATTTTCCAAAGGTGCCCAATTTGGGTGGGAGGTTTCAAGGTTTGCACTAACCATGATCCCCTTAAGAAAAACCACACATGGAATATAGTTTTCTTGGATAAACCAAATAGTTTTCCATAACCTTGTTCTAACCATTCACAACCCCAAAAAATTCATAAAATTATTAAGAATTCAAAACAAAACCTGAACTAATACCCAAATTAAGATGATCAAAACTATGGTCATGAAGTACCTAAATGTTTTTAATAGGGTGATACAATATCCACACAATAAAGGATTTATTACCCCAAGATTATTTTTATAAAGACTATGTCAAAGTGATGAGGCCAATAGTCTCTCTTTAACAACACAATGTTTTTTAGTAAGATTTTTTTTCTAGAATAAACGTCTGTTTTATAATATTATATAAAATTATATACAAAAAATATTTAGATAAAAAAAATAAAGACATTAATTCATCACTAAATACGATTATATTAATTAGTAATGAACCCGAATGAAATTGAAAACATTAGAACTATATAGAAAATAAATATTATAAATACTAAAATGAGAAAATATGGATCACCCGAATCAACTAGAATTATCACCCCAACTATAAACACTGTAGATAATAAAAAAAGGAAATCCGTCAACATCTTAGAAATAGGAATATTGTATCTTTATAGGAATAGAGTTTAGTACTGTGAAAAAGAAGGAATTGGTATCTGTATGAGGTAATAGAAACCCCTGTATAGTAATGTGACCATTAAAATAGTAATCTGACAATTGGGAATAGTAACCTAACTATCGGGAATAGTAACTTGACCATTGGAATAGTAATTTTTCCCCAAATAACAAATATATTAGTTAAATAATTAATTTAATTAAAAATAAATATTATTATACCAAAACATAAATTTCATGT
Organism: Viscum album; assembly: GCA_963277665.1. Lineage (NCBI taxonomy): Eukaryota > Viridiplantae > Streptophyta > Magnoliopsida > Santalales > Viscaceae > Viscum > Viscum album. Next base: position 447,039,275 of record OY728131.1, read on the forward strand.
TGAAAAAACTCAATGAAAAAACATGAACAGTTTTAATGAAATATAATTCAATGTATTTTGTAAAGATCACAATTTTATATTAGTAATTAGATTTTTCTATATTAGAAAATAAATTTAAATGATTAACATTTTTGGAATAATAATATTGAAATTATCCAAGTTTTATGTTTTAGTAATTTTTTAGTTTTCTTCAATTGTCATGTGAATCGTAAAAATACGTTTTTTCACATAATATGTGTATCTTAAATTAAATCATTAATGATGTAATGCAGATATAATCCTTTATAAAAATTTTGGTTCGGACATTATATATTTTATTTCATAAATGATTCATTAAAAAACAATAAACATAATTTCTAAAACTAAAAAGAAATATCCAAAACCAAAAGTTAAAAGTTATTCTTTAAAATAACAATTTATATTTTTGCCACATTATTTTTAGAAAACTAATGAATTAAAATTAAAATTATTATTTAGAGTCATAAAACCATTATATTATATTTATATAAAATTTAAAATTTCTAAAAATTTCTATTACAATGTCTTCCTTGGATAAAATATGTTTTTCAATGTTTTTTTTCTAAAAATACCCCTCTCCATATATATAAATAACTACACTACATTCCTTTGGAAAACCACTCATCACGACCATTAAAAATTCCTATATCTTCCCAGTTCCTCCCTATCAATCCCCTTAGAATACTTAGGAAGATTTGGGATCAATACAACTCCCATCACCAAGAGAGTTATAGTGACGTAGAAGAGAAGTTTCACCGAGGAGAGAGTAAGTCTCTATTAACTCTTCCCGCTTTTTTTCTTTTCATAATTCCTTTAACCAATAAATTTCAAAATCGTATACTCTAAATTTAATTATACAGTATGTTTAAATTATTTAAATTATTTTAACGAAATATAATTTTCATTTTTATGAAAAATATAAATTTCATACTTCCATTTCCCACTATTTCGACAGCATCACATTGAAGGTCAGTTAAACACCCACAAATAAATTTATAAGACAATTATTATAAAGAACATCATATATGTACAATATTTATTATATATAATATATAAATATATTATTACATGTATTATAACTTCTAATGTTAATCATAATTTTCTATAAATGAATTTGAATTAAAATAGAGAAATCAATGTGAAATGAGACATTTTTAAAAAAAAAAGATATCAAAACACATAAATTTCATCAAAAAATAAAGAAATATAATCAAGTGATTATAATTGATAAATAGTTGTATAAATAGATATAATTTACATGTGTATCAGTATTTTAAAAAATTTATTTTTATAATATATGAGGCATAAAAGTGACAATGTAAAGTGGGAATTATGGTAAGGGAACACTTGAACCCAAATAATTTTATTCGGGTTAACCATCTTTCAAAAAATATTTCATATTAACACTCATATAATTTTACATAAATTTCATTTCATTATTATTCCCATATATTTTTTGGATAAACTTGCTTCATACATCATTTTAGGATAAATAAAAATATTTTCCCAAATATCTCTACATTCTAAGACACATATTTTAATCTTATTGAGTTGTTTGTTGTTCAATCAAGAATGATGATGATTATTCCAATTATGTTTTCCCTTATTCATTTGGGAAACCAATTTTCATTCATTAAATTATCTTCGATGAAATCCAGATAAAACACATTCCTTTACACGGGGTACTTTAGGACAATGATTGATATATGTTCTATATGGCATGATTGATTATGTAAATGATATAATGTGATGGGTGGGCCTGAAATTGGATAACAATCCATTGAATTATATGAGATGATGTATCTCATGATATTATGTTTATTTTGCACGAACAAGATGCAAGATTTTTTCAAAATAATGATGTTATGATTATGAAAACATGTTATAAATGAACATGAGGCTATCTTCGTTCACAATAATGTTTGATATTTGACCATTAACAGATGATGTTTCATTTTTATGCATTTCCACATTCAATGAATTTATCACATGTTTACATCATTATGTTTATGGTGATACTATTATTATTATTAGATGATTATTATTATTATCCTAAATGTTATATAGCTTCATGTTCTTTATTCATCCTCTTACTTGGCTTTTAGATCACCCCTTCTGTTTATATATATCCTTTGGTGATTACTTGTACTAAAGAGAACGCAAGGGAAACTAAGAAGATAGAGAAGAAAATTAAATAAATTTTATGTTTTATATGTAAAATTTATGTATGATCCCAATATTACCAAGACACTAAACTGTTAGATCCTCGATTAGTATCCCTATTATGTTTTTATCTAAAAATGATATAATAGTCATGTAAGAAAAAGTAGGGTTTCTATAGTTTCTAGTAGAGAATAATTTATTTAATTTTTGAATTTAGATTAGAGAATATTGTTGAAAACCCAGATGATAAGACTAAGTATATGTAAATGTCTAGGAATATTTTCTTTGAAAAACTTATAAACATTGGTATCACATAAGATATTAATTTAGAGTTTATTGTGAAAAATAATAAATCATTTATTTACGATTAGTTTAATTTCATTTTGTTCTAAACTTTTCTGTTTTATAAAATTGTGGGAACCAAGATAAATCTATCCAACCAACCATGTGAGATACAATGCAATGATTGTACAAAATGCATCCCCAATCCTAGGATCAGTGGAGTTCAAAATTTCATGGAAATACATATCCATTTGTCTCAGTATATGTGAAATAACATGAACCATGTGGAACATACAAATTAACCCATTAATGAACAAATATCCATTGATTCCATTATACAACAACAACCACGAATGATTAGTGGACTATTAAATCCACTTGTGGAGGAATAGCATATTAACTCAATAGAGAAGTTGTTTTCGGTGATCAACTATTCTAAGAAGGAGAAGGTGTCTTTGGAAGATTATAATATAGATGTAGAAGCCAATAAATTGTGGGAATGGATAAATAACAAAAATACAAAGTATAAAATGTAGGAGATATTGTGGATTCAATTTTAGAAAATATTACTTACTAGGTATTTCTGTCAAACCATTCAAACAAAGATAGAGATAGAATTCATAGAGCTGGTGTAAAGGGAAGATTAATCTATCATGTCTTATTAAGTAAACCTCACTAGGATTTGAATATATTCCTTGAGTTTGTTTCAACAATGATATAAAATAGATAGATTCTTTAGAGGTTTAAAACAACACCATCAATATGCTCTATATATAAGAGACATTGGGAGTTATGAAGAATTGTATTGATGTTCTCTCCAAGAAGATATGGAATTCAAAGAATGGTCCCATGGTTATTAATATAAGAAGTAAATATTGGCCTTTCATATTGGTCATTCTAATAAAAAAGGGGGAAAGTGGATCCACCTACCGAAATGTCAAAAGTATGGGAAGAGGCATCATGGGAATTGTATCAATGGGGCAAGGAAATGATTCAAGTGAACAGAGAAGGCCACAAAGAATATTATTATCCCAGAGACATAAATGATCTGGAAAACATGATAGTGTAAAGGAGGGAACCTTCTAACAAACCACCTATAGTTCAATGATTCAAATGTATGATGTAAGGTTACTATAGTGCTAGTGCACTAAAAATCAAGTCTGTGAGGATAATCAGCTTCACCAGCCACCAGAGACAATGGTGTAAGGGAAATATTATTCCATCACTACTACTTAAGTGTTTTAAAAAAATGAATTCATACAGGGTATAATTTTAATTCACAAAATAATGGAAATTTCTTATTTGATTCCCATTCTATGAATTCCATTATATCTAGATCATTTTCTAGAACTGTTGAATTAAATCACAAATACCCTAAACTAGAGATATCTATAAAAGCACCTAGATTTGAAATCTTTTCCACCCAAGTGTCGGACTCTACTCCTATAATAAACTATGGGATGATTATTATTTAGAATCTTGTAATACTTCCCTTGGAGGAATTTGACACTATACTGGGCATGGATTTAGTCTCATTTTACATGGAAAACATCATCTCTTGGGAAAAGGAAATATATTTTAATGTTTGAAACCATATTATGTTCCAATAAAAATGAGAGGAACACAGTGAATATCCTTTTTAAAATCCTTTATAGGGTTGTGTGTTTATAACCTATTAATAAACATACCTTTCCCGAATGGTTGAGTCCAATGAGGGTATCAACATGGAGAAGATTCCCATTGTTAGGTAATACATTGACACTCTGAATGGCCCGAAGGCCTTCTTTTTTAATATTATTATATATAATACATTGATTTATTTATTAAAGAATTTTATATATTTTCCCATGATCGCTAGGTAGAGTTCTCAATGGTACTTGTACCTTTCTCCAATCATATTATAAAATTCCTCTATACGATGGTCTGAATCAAACAAGAGGAATTAAAGAAGTAGTTGTAAGTTAAATTGGAAAAAGGGTTTGTACGACCTAATGCATCACATTGGGGAGAGCCAGTGCATTTTTCATATAGAAGGATGGATCAATGTGACTGTGTATCAATTATCAGGACCCCAACAAGATCACCATAAAGAAAAATTATCTTCAACCAAGGATTTATGAATTATTTGATCAACTGTGAAGAGATCTTTACTTCACAATGATGGTTCATCATTCATGATATAATTAGCTGATGGTGATGAAGGAATATATTCATAAGACCAATTTCCATAACATGTAATATTATCTTTGTGTTCATAGTGATTCCCTTAATATTTACTAATTCTCCTAAAATATTCATTGATATGATTAATAGAGTCTTTAGATACTTCCTTAACAAATATTTGGTAGTTTTTATTGATGATATTGTCATTTAATCCAAGAGAATAGATGAACATGGGGATATTCTAAAGATTATTCTAATGAAATTAAGAAAGGAGAAAATGTTTGATAAATTCACTAACTATGACTTTTGGATGAATCAAGTCACATTGTTTGTTAATGTGATCAAATGTTAGGTAATTTCAATGGACCCCTCTAAAAAGGAAATTAATGAATGGCCCAAAACCACTAGTGTTAAGGAAGTACATATTATTCTTTGTATAGATGTGTACTACTGACTTTTTGTGAGAAAGTTGTCAATATTATATATCCCAGAAACAATGTTCACATTGAATGGGGGTAAATTATGTCTATATAGATAAATGTGTGGAATGGGTTAAGGAATCAAAATGAGGGTAATCATTGCCCCTATACAATTACTACCAATAAGAAGATAAGGTTTTTTGATATAAAAATTTTCTTCAAAGAAGGGCTTGGGCTGTATTGTTAAGGAAAATGATGAAGTGATATCCTATGCCTCACGACAGTTTATGTTCAATGAGAATAACTACCCAATGCATGATCTACAGTTAAGTAGTTGTAATCTTTACTGAATATATTTAGACTAACTTCCTCTATGGTGAAAAGTGTTACATATATACTGATATTAAGATTATAAAGTATATATTCACATAGAAAGAGCTCAACATGAAAAATTAAAGATGGTTATATCAATTCATGTACTATGATTTATCATTTCACTATAATCCAGAAAACAAATAGTGTAGCAGAGACTCTTAGTTGAAAATAACCCACTACTCTATCCATGATGCAGACTGAGGGAGACCCTATCTTTTGGATATATAGTGTAAGGATCTTGAAATCATAATAGTAGAGAATACATGCTACTATTCCTCAATGATTGTATAAAAATCTATCCAAGATAATATCAATGAGGCAATGGAAAATCAAGAGAAAAAAATAAGGTGAAGGTAGTATAGAGATAAACGTATCATGAATTCCACATTGATGATGATAACATGATTCAGTTTTGAATAATTCTTTGTGTGAAATCATCACCTGAGATAAAGTATGTTCTCTTGGATAATCAACATAGCTCTCCTTTATTTAACCATCCTATAATTACCAAGATGTATGATGATATTTGATAGAACTTCTACTGGGACAACATGAAGAAGGAGATTTCATAGTATATCTCAATGTGTTTGGTATGCCATTAAGTAAAAGCAGAGTGAAAAATGTTGGTAGCGATGATGAAACCATATCATATTCGCATGTGGAAATGGGAGAATGCAACCATGGAATTTCTCACTAGTATTCAAAATTTATCTAATAAAAACAATGTGATATGGGTTGTGATAAATTGACTCACTAGGAATGAACACATCATTAGTATTTTAGAATATTTATTTCATAAAAAAATTACCATGATATAAGTGAAGTAAGTGGTGAGGCTGCATGGGGTTCCACTTTCGATCATACTCGATCATGATTCAAGGTTGACCAATAAATTCCAAAGAATTCACCAATATTCAATGAGTACTGAATTGAATTTTAACAGGGCCTATCACCCCAAAAAACTAATTCCCAATCGGAAAGGACTATTCATATTCAAATACATACTAAGATCCCACTCAATGGATTTCTAAGGTTGATGAGATAAACATCTCCCATTGGTTTATTTCTCACATAACAACAACTTACACTCAATTTTTCAATTGGTTTCATATGAAGCTCTCTAAGTGAAGGGATGTATATCTATGCCTTGTTGGTAGGAAGTTAAATAATGAAAGATACATAGAATGGATCTTATATTATAAATGTCATAGAGGGTTCAAGCCCTCCAACATCAAATAATATTTTCCAAGAGTCGGTAAAAGAGATATGATGAAAACAATCGAAGTGACGAGAATTTCAATGTGGGAGAACAATTTTTCCTTTAAATATCAACATGGAATAGATTCATGTAGTTCAAAAAGAAATAAAATATTAGCACTATTTACATTGGCCATTTTGACATCTTGGTTGTAATGGAGCATTGTCTTATCAGTTTTCACTGCCACCAAGTATGGATCAAGATTACGATGTGTTACATGTATCACTATTGAAAAATTTCATTCCTGGACCCCCACATGTATTGAATCTAGAGATATTAAAAATGGATAATTACCTATCATATGAAGAACAAATATTGAATATCTAGGACCATAGTGAAAAATTTCTATATAACAGGACAAATCACATTGTCAAAGAGTTATGGAGGAACTATATGTATGAGGAGTCGATATGGTAACTAGAAGAAATAATGAAATTAGATTACCCTCATATATTCTCAATCGATAATATGAGTTTTAATTTCAGGGAACACATTCTTAAACTGGGGAAGAATGCAAAGAACCAATGTTTTTTAGTAAAATATATTTCCTCAATAAATGTGTATTGTATAATATTATAATATATTATTCACCTAAAAAATATATTTCAAACAAAAATAACTTTATTTCAATAACTAATTATGTTAAATTGGTCAAAAATTAAACCAAATAAATTAAAAACCTTACAACAGTACAAAATATATAAAATAGAAAAGGTAAAATTGGAAAATATGGATCACCCCAATCTATTACAATCATCACCCAAATATAAAAAATATACAATATAAGAAAATATTAGTAAAAAAATAAACATCTTATAAATTGGAAATATATAACCTTTATAGTAATTATTTTGAATATTGAGTGATAGAATAAGTGTTATTTATAAGAGGTAATTTGATTGTTGGAATAATAATGCGACCATTGGAGTAATACCTTTACCATTGGGAATTGTAACCAAAGCATTGGAATATCAATTTTAACTCAAAATAAAAAAATATAATATTTATTATTAATAATTTATATAAATATAAATATTATAATGCCAGGAAATAAATTTTGGGAATAGAAACAAAAAGAAAATATAAAAATATTTTTAATAAACTGTATTTTCAAGTATTTCATAAAAATCATAATTATTATAAAATTGAAATAAAATTAACTATTTTGGAAATTTATTATTATCAAATGAATAATTTTTTTGAAATCATCAAATAAAAAATATCCAAGGGTTGTTTTTTTAAAATTTTCTGAAATACATTATTTTTAATGTGAATAGTTAAAATACAATTATATACATGATCATTATATCTATAATCACATCATTTAGGATGTAATAATGAAAGAAAACATTATAGAACATGATTTTATAATGTTGATATATTTTATTTCATAAATGAGTCATTAAAATACAATAATATTAATTTTTAAACCAATAAATAACTTTTCAAATCCTATTGTAAAAAAGTGATTCCTTAAATTATCAATTTAAACTTTTCCCATTTTTCATTTTCATGAACTAATGAATTTGAATTAAAAATGTAATTTAAAGTCTTAAAACGATTATATTATATAAATAAATATATGATATATATTTTCAAACAATCATTATTATAATTATTTCCATGTTTATAATATTTTATTCAATTTTTTATTCTAAAGATATGTCTCTCCTCAAGTGTAAGTAACCCCTCTCCTCAATTTCACTTTTTCCCATTATCCCTCTTTCCCATCATATTAGGTAAGAATACTCAAATAATGTTCCTTAACTATCATTTAATTATTCTCCACATTTCTTTTTATGTATATACATGTTTTCTACATCATTTTATGGAAAATACAAATTTATTATAAAAGAACTTTACATTCCAAAACACATCATCGAATCCTCTTAAGTTATTTATTATTCACTAATAAAAGATGATGAATCTTCCAAATATGTTTACCCTTATTCATATGAGAACCCCAAGTTTATTCATAAAATTATGATTGATGATATCCTTATAAAAATATTACATTAGATGGGTTACTTCATGACTTTGATTCATATATGTTCTATTTGGAATGGATGATTATGTAAATGTTATGATGTGAAGGGTGTCCCAAGTATTATATATACCTATAATGCACTTGGTAATGTGATATATCTCATGATATGATGTGTATTATTCCTGGAAATGATGCATGTTTTTTCAAAATTATGATGTTATTATAATGCACATATGTTATGCATGAACATGATGCTAGATTTGTTAAAAAATATGTGTTGTATTTGAACACAATGACATGAAGTTTCATTTTGTGAATTTCCACATTCCATGAATTTAACACATGTTTTCATCATGATATTTATTATGATCCATTTCTTAGGAAATGATGATTATTTTTATCTCCCATGTTATATTGATTCATGTTTTTTATTTTTCTACCTACTAGGATTTTAGCTCAGCCCTATCACTGATTTATAACCTCAAGTGATTACTTTTACATAGGATAATATGAGTAAAACTATGAATAGTAATAATAAGAAATGACATAATCGTTTTGTTTTATTATTTAAATTTTTTATCTGATTATAATTTTCCCAAGAAACAAAACCATTAGTTCTTAGATTTGTATCTATATTATGTTTTTATATTAAAAATGATGTAATAGTCATGTATAAAAAATTTATTCATCTATAACCTCCTCAATGACCTATAAAACCATGTCTCATTGGAATTAGAACCATGATTCCAAAGAAAAATAACCAAAGGTATTCACTTTTCACAAAGAACTATCTTCTCAAAATAAAAAGTATGTACTAGCTCATTAGTCACAGATAAACCAGGTTTAACATTAAGATCCTCCTAGATCAAAACATAATATCAGATGGGAAGATAATTTTTGAGCTATGACATGTGAAACACATGTATTTTTTCAACTAAAGTGAGAATTTAAAAACAATAATACACCCTAAAAATCTTATCAAGAACCTCAAAGAGTCATATGTTTCTCCGTGCTAACATTCCCTATTTTCCAAGACATAAAAAACCCAACCAAGGTTAATGTCTCAAAAAATCATAGTCACAATGGAAATATAAAAATGGAATTAATGATGATCATAAGATTATTTGAAAGGGATTTGATCCGTCCCCATTCTATAATAAATTAAATTAATCATCATCATTATTTCTTCGTCAAAACTAGGCCCAATCAAGGATGTTTCACCAATCTCTGACCAACATAGTGTAGATTTACATTATAAGCCAAAAAATTGATCAAGGTAGTACATTATAATTTAAGATTAGTTAATATTTTTATATGAAACTTAATAATTCCCTAGTGGATCTACCAAGATCCAGTAAAATCGAGAATAGAAGAAAAACCAAGTATTTTGTATATGCATAAATCATTCTATCTGGATATCTATCTACAGATTATATTCCATACTCAATCTAGCACAATATCTCATTTATTAATGAAGGCCTCTACAGAAGTGACACATGAATAGGGGATCCCTATCAGAAACTATAACAAATGGTACTTGGTTCAATCTCAAGATCTCTTACACATACAGAATTCATATGTCCTCAACTTTGGTTCTATAAAAAATGGGTATAAAGTGGTATGACTTAATCATAGGATTAATCACTACCCATATTTCATTATTCCTATGAGTATTATTAGAAAAAATAATAATTAAATCTATGTAAGTATCTTCTCACTTCTATGTTAGCATTGGAAGGGTATTAAGTAATCCTGAAGGTTTTTTGTGATCGACCTTAACATGATGATAGTTACAGTTCTGAGAAAAAAAATTAGAAATGTCACTTCCCATATTTGGACACCAAAATAATCACCACATATTATATATTTTCTTCACGGATGTTGGTTTTACCTCCCACTGAGAATTGTGACAATCCGCCATCACAAATTTTCTTATAGGAAAAGGTATGATGTACCAGATCTAAAATAATATGTTACCCTTAAGAGTAAAATACCACTCACTATTTGTATCCCTACAATAAAAAGAGCTCCTAATTCCATGAATCTCATCATCATGTTTATTCTCCTAAAGAATCATCTAAAGAAGTGATGAGTTCAACATGAAACATTTCAACCCAACCTCAGTCTTATCCACCCAAACCCCCAAGTGCATAAAATAAAATCAAGGCTTAAAATTCCAATCCTATAATGATTCGTTCATGGTTTGGGAAAGAATATTCTTAATCAAAGAATAAACAATGAAATTACACATTCTAGAAATCAATGATATTCAAAAATAAATATCTTTTAGGTACTCCACCCATAACCTTGAATGAAGATTAAAATATTTATTAGATAAGATAGAAAACAATATTTTCTAATCAAAATAAATGATGAAATTTTCTCATAAAAGGTAGTTATACTAACTCTTAAAAGATTTCATCATATATGTTAGTTTGAGTTCATGGGTTGGACAATTCTTTTTATTTTTCTTAATCTCGTAGGAACAAAATACCATTATATTGTCTCCCTGCCTGAGAGCAAACCCAAACCTAAATGTGAAGTTTTAAAAAACACCACATAGGCCTACCAAGCCTTTAGAAGTGGAACTACTGGTTAATAAGTTAAAATTATCTTTAACTCATAAAAAATAATTTTAACATTTTTAATCCCACAATAACATTACCCAAATCTGAGTAAGGTTCATAATCAGAGAATCCAACATTGAGAAATTGTTTAAGAATTATATGTAATACCCCACTAATCCTAAGAAGCTCAAAATATGATTATGTTGTATGTTCATAACAACCTTAAAATTATTATGGTATACTAAAATACCATCTTCTAAGACCATGTGTACCAATAACTTCACTTCCCAAATCCGAAGAAAAATTATAGTTTAATAGTTTAGTGAAAACTCAGTTTTCTCTCAAAATCTCCGAAAACTCTCCTAGATGACTCACATGTTCATCTGTGGTTTTATAGTATGATAAAATTTCATCTATAAATATGACCATGAAAGAATTTATATTCCAATTGAATATAATAATTATCAATTCCACTAAAACTTTTTAATTATTTCTCAGACTAATAGTAAGAACAAGGTATTTGTAATGGTCATAACTACTTCCGTAGGTAGTCATTATAATATATGATTATTTTATTCCCAATAGGTGACAACCAAAATAAAGTTAAATTTTTTGGAACCATGTCACCTCTTTTAATTGATAAAAAATTATTCAATATATGGAAATTAATTCCTTTTCATTACCATAACTAGAATGAGTTTTCTGTAATCAACATGAAGATAATGTTTGTTACCATTAAACATGAAGGTCCTACCATGCGATGGTGGGATTCATTGGTTATGATGATGAAACATTAGGGTTTGGAGTGGAAAGCTTTAGAGCTATTTTTATGAATCATTTTTTTCTATATTTTTTGGTTTTGTAAAATTATATGGAGTTCCTCAACCACAAACATGGTGATATGACTGTGATTCATGACCTAGGGAGTAGTTCCAAGGCATCTTCAAGAAATCAGATGGGGTGATTTCATCTTAGAACAAGTAATCAATAAAATAATATTGGAAGATAAATTAATGAATAAAAAATTTTCATTATTCCCCTCAATCCTTAAGGAGGAAATAGTACCATAATAAGACACATATCCCCAAGTAATAAATCATCCAAAAAAAATGAAACAACATCCCTCAAGAAGATATCATAAAAACTCAATACAATGAGGGGATCATAGGCCCACTGGTAACCACAATTCACCATTCCCCTTTCTTCATGAACACCCTCCACCTCCATGTGATTCTATACCTTTTAATAGAAATAGTATAATAAAATCTAAACATTCCCCAAGGAAAAGGTAGCGTATATGAAAAACAGCCCGGTGGGATTCTCGAAAAAGTACCATATGTATTTCTATAATAAATAAACCTTTTATGATTCAATTTGAATAAAATAGGAAATTAAATATCATTTCACATTTTTGGTCAATTAAATTTTCAAATTAGTTAGATAAAATGTTTATAAAAAATTATGCTTCCATGAATATTTTCAATAAATAGAAGGGTGTGAATAAAAACTATACTATAATCAGTAGTCTATAATAATAAAATCCTAACAAAAAACAATGCCCATATTCTATGAGGTTTGTTATTTATTTTCCATTTGATCATTCTAGTACTTAGTAAATTAACTTAGGTCATGGTGTGTTACCACGTCCCTAATGATTAGGCTATCGGGATATAATCAATCAACATCACCTCAAGGGATAATCATGCCAAAGATGTTTTAGTTAGAGTTATCACCATCAATCTAGTGCAATAGATTCATAGTCATAGTTTTCATATCCTAGTCACCCAATAACTACACGGGCTCACATATATCTCAATTAATCAATCTTGGGGAAATCATTCAATTCAATTCAATTCATCAACCACTGTTCAAATTCCCAATTTCAAATTCTATAAAACCATTTTAATTTCAAAACCTAATCATAGGTTTTTATCATATTAATATCTGTAAAAATAATTTTTATTTCAAATAAAATTTCTCAATGATTAATGTCAAATCATATCATTTAACCATTTCTCTTCTCGTGTTACCTTTTCTCAAAAATCAACCCAATGTTTTAAAATCCTTATGAAAGGGTTTTAACTCAAAAATTCATGCATTTGAAAATAAATCATCAATTCAATTAAATTATAATAAATAAATTGTGACTTTATTACAGTAAAGAAATAAAATCACGGTTTCAACAATATGGAAAATCCTTATAAAACGATCCACCTTTAATCATGTGGTCTATCAATAATTTGAAAATGGGAACCGCTAGAAAAACTCAATGGATAAATAAATTTTATGAGGAAACCCTAGAATCACAAAACATCAAATCAAGGTTATGATCCATCAAAGATATGACTATATATCACACTAAATGAAATATAGTGAAGAAGAAAAAAGGAATACAAATAAATTAGATTTATCTTACCAGAGAGCGATCAATCACATCCACCAGAACTTCAATCTATGTAGAAGAGGGGTTGGTGTAGCCAAATTGCCTCTTGAGACCCTCTAAAATCCAAAGTATAGAACTCGGGTTAAATGGGAGATATTTAGAAGTTATAATGAGTGTTTTGTGATTTTGATTAAAATTTTTAGTGGATAATAAACTTTTCATATTGTTTAATGGGTTTGTCTGTATAGTTAATACTAATCTTGTGTCCTCACTGGTATTTTAGAAAGGGTGAGTGGTTTGTTCGCTCAATTAGACAAATCATATGCAAACTATGTAGAAATTCATTGTCGTAATACAAATAGTTTGGTGGGGAAACTATATGTTTTGGAATAACCATGAGACAACTATGAGCCACCCATAAATAACTTCATATAGGGAAAAAATGTTCTTGAGCTACTCCATACATTTTCCCTAATTGTCTTCCAACCGTGCATAGCCCCAAAAGATTCAAATTTTTCAAAAAGTATCCAAAAGTACCTAAATTAGGACCCAAAAATAGGATGGTCCAAATGATGTTGAAGAAGTTCTTGAAATCTGGTAATGGGATATTATACTTATTTTACTATATTTTATTCCCTTTTAAATTTGAATTATTTATTTATTAACAATTATTTTTTAATATTACCATTTGTGTGTTAACTATTCAGTTTTCTATGCATGTTTAGGTTTGGTGATCCCGATCATTGCACTATAGTCTTCAATTAATACTCTATAAATTATAAATAATGTTATAATTAACATTTTTATACATTAAATATTGTTTTATAACTATCCATTAAATGTTTTCATGAAAAATTAAAAACATTGTTTCACTCAGATGGTAGTTTGTACACAAGCATAAGAAACATTTTCATTTTTCTAAAATATGAAAAGGGAAAATGTAGATAATGTTTTATATTTAAAAAATAATAGTATTTTTATAAATTTAATATTTATAAATTAAATCCATCCTTATGACTATCCCTGTGAGATGATAAATAAAAATAAATCACACCACTTCTTGGAGAGGTTAGTTTGTTCATACACATGAGTGATGTTTTAATTTTCCATAGAATCATAGGGTATGAATTTATATAAATAATTGTCTTCATATAATCATAATTATTTCATATATATCATATATATATATATATCCATTAAATCCGTCAATATAACTATCCATGAGAGGTGGTGATGAAAAATAAAATAAATCGCTTCCTAGAGACGGTAGTCTGTACATACACATGGGAAATGTTTTCATTTTACATTAGATGGAAATGAATAATATATTGATTATAAAAATAAAAAAAAACATTTTAGTAATGTAAATATAATTATATGACTATTTTAGGATGGTAATAGATGATTTGAAAGAGGTATAGTAAGAAATAAACTTTAGAGAAATTGGTTAATACTTATGCATCTTCATTTGATATCCATATTTTGATTAAACATATTTATTTTATAGGAGAGGTTTGTGGTTACACCAGGGTTTTTATAACATGGTATGGAATGTTTGGAGATGAATTTGTTAATAATTTTTATATAAAACTAAACTCATAGGTTCTTTTTGAAGGGTTATATTATTTCTCATTTTATATGAAAAAATAAATTGTATTTTCCCAAATATTAAGTCCATAAGAGTTAAGAAAGTAATTTTGAAATTCGAAGTGGCCCATAAAAGGAAAAATTATAGAATTATAAACCATTTATAATCTTAACTATCATATTATATTATTTTTATGATATTTAAATCGATAAATAAAATTTTATTTAACTTTAAATATCCTAATAGACATTTTTTGGGACTATTGAAATAATTTGACATTAAAATACCATGATGTCCATAGAGTTAAAATATAAACACATAAATATATAATTATCCTACATGATTATATATAAAATTATTGTAACATAATATGATTTAAAACCTTATAACATTTTTAGGTTTTTGAACCATTTACTTGATTTTCCTTCATCCTGCAGAAGCATCGTGTCGACATTGTGTAAGCAATTATAATAATTATACAATCATTTAAAATAAAATAAAAATAAACAAAATAAATTTAATTTATTCATAATAAATATTATGAAAATTATGAATTCCTAAAGTATGTTTTATCCTATAAATATAATTCAAAACTATTAAGTGATTGAGAGTGTCATTTATGTTAATATTAAATTTATTATATAAAAGAAAACTCATAATCAAATCAAGATTCTTAAAATGGAAATTTTTTGAAAATGGGATAGTTTAGAGTATTAATGAACTAATAAAATAAAAATTAGACATATTTTAGATGTATTTTGTCTTCATCTGTTAGTTTAAAACCTTCATTAACCT
This sequence comes from Viscum album, assembly GCA_963277665.1. Taxonomy (NCBI): domain Eukaryota; kingdom Viridiplantae; phylum Streptophyta; class Magnoliopsida; order Santalales; family Viscaceae; genus Viscum; species Viscum album. The sequence continues at coordinate 447,055,273 of OY728131.1, forward strand.
CTTTTAACCTTTATCGTAGTGACTAAATTTGACCTTGGTAATAATTATTTAGGACTAAAAATGAAATTCATGTAATTATTAAATTAAAAAAACAATTAAAATTTTGAATTCATTTAATAAAATTCAACTTCCATAAGTGGTAAAATTTTTATTTTAAAATAAGTTACCGAAACACAACAAAAAACCATTTATACAAAAATGAATTTTTAAGCATAAAATTGATTTTAGAACAAAATAATTTTTAATGATGATTCTAATAGAATTAATTATATTATTTTTTAAAAATTATAGATATTTTAATTTCAAAAAAACCCCAAAAAATAATTAAACCTTGTTAATACTTTATTAAAATAGAAGAACCATAAATATTTTTTATTTGAATAAAAAACATTTATTAAATTTCAGGAAAATTAAAAATTGATTTCAAAATTCAGGAATATATTTTTAAATAAATTATATTAGGTTTTAAATATTTTTTGAGAAATTAATTTCTTAGACTTTATGGTCATTAATATGGGATAATTTCATTAACATTAGATTATTTTTTAAAAATAATTTATTTTTACAATTCAACCAAAAAAATTTGTTTTGGAAAACTTTAAATAATTCAACTAAGATAATTTTGATATGATGAAACAAAAAATTAAATTAATTTTATAAAATTAATATTATTATAAATTTTACTTATAATTATAACATAGATAATGTATAATATAATGTTTTTTTAAATAGAAAATATTTGTTTTGTAATTAATAATTAAAGTAGTATTTTTTATAATTATATAACTGATATTACAAATTAAGTTTCATTTAACTGTCTCATAATATATTTCAAATTATATTATAACCAGGAATTATTCATTTTATTTTTGGTGTTTTATGTTTCACAAACTATCGAACACATCAAATTTATTAAAGATAAGTATATTCTAAAATCTCAAGGTGTTAAAGAAACACTTCAAATTTTTATTAAAGGATATCTTCAATCAATACAATATTCTTATTTCTATATCAGATTTATTTGATATTTTAATCTAGATTGATAACTTTAAAACAACTTTACATGTTCTATTTTCAGTAATCCTTGTTGTTACCCTATCTCCCCCAATAAAAGTGTCGACATTCTAATTTTACATCCAATGTATCATTTTTCTCTCAATTGTTAGAGTGTTTTCTCAAATAACTTCTTTCAATGATCACCTTTATCACTTTGTTTCCCCCCAAGGAAGATTCTTCTCTTTTATTCACGTTCTTTGTTTTTTTGTTTCTTTTTATTTAAATCAAAAAATAATTTCTTCTTGGTTTATACTTACCAACACTTATACTCATTATGAAAAAATATATAAAAATAATAATTTAAGTTATCAAGACATTTTAATTTGTTTTTAGTAAAAATATTTCCTTTATTTTCAATATTTTTCTTTTAAAAATAAAACTATTTTGTTTCTTTAATTATACTACCCCTTTTTATAGGTTTCTTTTATCTTTTATAAGTTAGAATGTAATTCTAAAACTCAATTTCTTCGTTGCAAAACCTCCAAAAAACACTAGTAGTTTCCAACAGACCTCCTTATTTTGTTTGTAGATGTAATATACCTTGACCAAACACCACACTATTTTTGGGAAGATGGACAACTATATTTAAAATTTCTTTAGAGGATAATTTTTATTATTATTATAACCTTCAATAATTTATGCCATATTACTTTTCTAGTAATTTTTATCCACCTAAACTTTTCTAAATTTATATTTTACGATTTCACTGGAAAATAAAACTACGTTAGTAAAAATTGATCTATCTAGAGTTTGGGTTACCTTTTTAAAAGATATATTTTACGATTAATTTTTGGATTGTGTCAAGGTCTTTTTAAAACTGAAATAAGTCTTTTTAGAGTCATAAATTACAACATATACTTGTGTGGTAAAACTATTCTTTTCTGGGACCTGGTACATTCTAGTTTTTTAATCTTGATTCTTAAAAAACACCATAAGATCAATAAAAATTATTTAAATGGAGTTATTTTCATCCTTATATAATCTCAAATTATCTTCCTAACCATTCTTTAACTTCTCACATATATATTCATTTATTTTTATTAAATCATGTAAAGATATATTAATCTATTTTATTTATTCCCTTAAACTCCATTTTCTCATTCTTGACAATCGTGGTGGATTTGTATAGTTTTTTCGATGCATGGGATAATTCTTCAAGAAAAATTTCCATAATAAATTTTCCACAATAATTTCTTTAGAAATATTACTCAATCAAAGAAATAATTTCAATAAAAAGGTAATAATGATTTTTACTTTTCATCCATATGTTTTTTATAGTAATTCAATTTTATAAATTCTTATTTAATGCAGTCTCCATTTCTTAAACTTCATTTTCTTCATATGGTCTTTCATTTGGAACTCCATTTATAGAACCATGTATTTAAGTTACTACATCAATAAGTAATTTATTGAAATACCTTTCAACAAGAGAGTGGAAGACTTCAAATGTTTTGATAAAATCATTCTCCCCACAATCTCTAAATCATGAACTAGACTCTTTAAAAGGACCCATGTCAAAATATTTTATTGAAAAACTGTTACTACTATGATTGGCTTCACGTCATTATTTTTATCTGGTATTTTAAATTTTCTATGCTTCTTTGTCACTATTTTCTTTCCATTGATGTTTTAGATGAACATTCCATACTATCATCAACAGAAAGAAATACCTTTTTCTCAATCATATGAATTTCAATAATTTTAAAAACAATTAACTTCACATAATATAATTAAACAACCAGGGAGACAAAATATATCCAATATTAGATGGACATAGGTATCTCTGATACCATTTGATGTTCTCAGTTGATTATTTTTTACTAATAGATTTATTTTTTGTTAATATTTTAATCAAATTCTAACGATTTTCAAATGTTTTTTCAATTGTAATTACTTTATATATCAATGTTTTAATAAGAAAATTGGAAATTGTTAATCTATAAAGATAGAGGATTTAAATGGGGTTTTAATGGGTTATTTTGTTATAAAATATTTTATGAGGTTTTGGTTTATATTTTTTTAAGGTTCAAATATTGCATTATTGTGATTATATTTCAGGTTCTATCCAAAAATAAGGGTCCTACCAAGACTTCCCTCAACCACAACCCTATATCTACATAGCCATTCCTCTAGGGGATAGCCAACTAAGAAGGGTCACATAAGAGCTTTCTAAGGTTAGTGGTATGTGCACAAGTTATGAAAACCCATCCGAGAGGCCAATGTGTAGTGAACCCTGTAGGGAGTCGAGGTGGGCTAAAGACCCATGTGGGCCATGAGTGAGTGAAACCCTAAGTGTTTTCATGTGGAATATAGTATCATATCCCCTTAGTTGGAGTTTTGGATGATGTTCCCACATCATTGTTTATAAACACTCACCCAAACTAAGTGTGTTTCTATATGGGGTCAATGCACTCTTATTCTCAACTGCTACCCCTAAAATCCTCCTTTCTCGGCCACATTTCTCAACTCCCACTATCACAGATATCACCCAAGGACTCTATAAACACCCTTATAATTCTCTATCATGACATCATTTAACCATACCGAAAGCTATGATAACCATGGATCATATTATTCACCTTATCCAACATCATGGAAGCTATTCTAGTTCCCTTTTTTCACTGTGAAGTATGAAGGTTAGAAGGACCCACTACAAATACTCACTATTTCCATTTACCCAGTATTAAACACTCTCACTCTACTCACCACCTTACCGCATGCATGCCATGGAACCCCCAATCCACCACCGACATTCCTCACCCTCTGTCGCGATTTCATTTCACAACATTGACTGGTCACCCCCTTCTTTCGTAGGAGAACACAATTTCCTCACTACATGAGATTGGATTGAGCTCAATCACCACTTCCAAATCCTTGTTTCACATATGATCATATATTGTGACTTAGAAAACACTCATGAATTCTAATTCGATCCTCCTATGGAAACTATGATGGATGGATGAGAAGTGGTGTGCCACTGCCACCTCTCCCACTATAGTATATTTCCATCACAATCCACCACTGTTCTCCACCACAAATCGACACCACATACCATGAATGAGGCTCCACACACAACCATAAAACCATGAACATCCCTACCTGATTCCATGCACTTCATAGAGAAGGAGCTGTCCTACATGGATTTATTCCATATGGATTTTTCAATTGCCCGAGATCTCTGGTTTTCTAAATCTCCACACCTGTGAGTTGCCAAAGTGATTACGATCCTCCTGGATATCACTCGTAGATTATTTGGGAGGCCGAGCCCCACCTCACTTCCTATATAAGGAGGCTCATGCCTCAACTTAATATTATCGGTCGATACTACAATGAGGGACTCCACTCCAGGGAGTCGAGACCCTACTACACTGTTCTTCCCTCTTCTTCTTCTTCATTTTTATTTATTTTTTATTTTATATTTATTCATTTTTAATTTAATTGTAATTTTATTAAACTAGTTCATGAATTATTGTTTCTCCATCCACCCACTCACTTCTACTTCTACTAAATTTTCATCCTTTAATTATTATTATTATTATTATTTTAACATTATTTACATATTATATGAATTACTTATTCTTACTAATTACTTTTCTTTTATTATTATATTATTCTTCTATTTTATTTTAGTCCCCATCTCTCATCCCAATTCTTATTATTTTCTTATTTTTATTTTCCTCATCCACGATTTATCTATTTATTTTTATTCACATTATTCTTTTTATTTTATTTTTATGAATTTATCTATTCTATGTCATTACATTAAGTGATATCTTACTCCTGTAATAGAAGGATGGCCCAAGACTTGGCCTGAGTGAGGTCAAGGTGTTCTTGAATTTTCCTTAATTTTTGTTTGAAAACATGTTCTATATTTGAGTAGCATAAATAAGTGAGATGAATGTCTCAAGTGTGGTGACTTCCCCCCTGAAATTCAACTCAATATATTTCTATTCCTTTATTTAATCACTTTCACCCTATTTATTGGAAAACTCTTCACATGATGGAGTAGAACTAGTTGATGGATGAAAAAAAATGGATAGAGCTCGGCCCAGGAAGGTGGCACACCCTAGAACAAGGGGTTTCATCAACATTGATTATAGGGGGAGGTGGAATTGAGATTTCGTAGGCTTTGAAAGATTCTAAAATTCCTAAAAAAAATATTATTTAAATGTTAGATTTCATGTTTGAAATATCAAACTAAAATCAAACAAATAAAGGATAATAATGATTAAACCCAAAAAAAAACCCAAAACCATGTTCCTTCTTCCTTAACTAATTATATTTAGATTTTAGTGTTATTATTAGTTTATAATTTTCATATTAAATGTCATTTCAATATTTATATAAGTAATAAAAACCCAAAAATATTTACCAATGTTTTTATAAAAAAAATTAAAAGGAATTACTTTCAGTGATTTAGAATAATTGAGTGTACAAACTAAGAATCTCCTCAAGTGAGACTACTGTAGTCAGAAATTGTGATACACTAGGAAAAATATTTTTTTCCACCTCATGTGATATCCATGCTCAAAACAACCACCATTTTTAGGGATCTATTCAGTTATTCTCTTACTTCTTCATTTTTCAAATTTTATATTGATGTTATTTATTTTAAAAAAAAGTAAAAACTAAAACATCATGGTGTATTCAAATGGCTATTATTTTGAATGGACTGATAATTAATCATAGGTGCCTGAACTTGTAGCTGAAGTCCCTTAGTCTATAGAAGGATATTTTGTTATGTGCTAGATAGATCAGGGGATCCTGGTACCAAATAAGAATAGAGGATGAATTTAAAGGCATCAAAAAAAATCAGAGAGACCCTCGAGAAACTAGTGGTCAAAGGATTGGATATAGATCTTAATTAATTCTAGGATTACATCCCAAAAGTTTATCAAGAATAGGTCAAGGCATAAGAATATTCATCCAGGATTCCTCCAAAAACTTTTGAAGAGGTACCCCTATAATATTTATAAGAGAGAGTGGATAAAAACTAATATATGATATTTTGGAACTTGAAGAGATGATTCAAGATCTATAAGTCCAGATTAATTAGATAACTTCATATATCCAAGAATCATCAGAGAAACTAGAACGAGAACCAGAATATGAGCCACTTATCATCCCTGAAATACCTCAAGCGTCCAAGGTGGAATACTAACCTACTAATCTACAAGTTGGAGATCAATAAGTACTGGATGAATTTTTGAAAGAAAATTAATGAACCTCATAATATTAGCATACCTTTCAAAGAAGAAGTATCAGCACCCTTAAAGTTTATAGCACCCCAATGGTGGAACATGAAGTAAATATTGAGGATCATAACTACTTACCTACATCCACTAGGAATCTACTCCAAGAGGCACTCACCACTGAAGAAGATATTGTAGATGGACCAATAAAAGGAGTTAATCATTTATTAGATAATATTTAATTTTCTTTTATTCAATATGAATTGGGTATTGATTCCCACTTCCTTGAATTTCCTAATTCAAGGTAGTATCTGATATTCTTTATAGGATGATGAAGAAACTTGAAGGACACATATTTGGGAATACATAGTGAACCTTTATTTAAATGAGCATGACTTTAATGAATCTTGTGAGATAATCCATATTTCTAAGATGAAGGAAATAAAAACAGAGTATGCTTCTATTAATGGTGAGAAATTTATTATTAAAAATTCAAATTCAAAATTTATTCAATTAAATTACATATTTACTTCCCCTTTGAACATTAATCCATGTATCCATCTATCCAATGGCCTGAAGGCCTTCATTTTTTATAGATTTTTTATAATCCACCTTTCAAGGGGTGAGGTGGAACCCTTACAAGGCCCGTAGGTGTAAGTATTACATGGCCTGTAGGCCTTAATAGAATTCATTTTCCTGTAGGATTCAAACATTACATATAACCCAGACTAAGTACTTAGAACCGCTCCTACCCTACATCTTCATCGTGAAATAATATCTCTACCTTCACATGGGTGTTCGGCTAGGAATTCCCATGCATGCATAAGATTGTCCTGGTGGCAAGTGCAATACCCTCTCATTCTTGCAATCCGTTTAGCTTCTACTATGGTGAAAGCTCCCTGCTCATCCTCCTTGTAGAGAATATTCCTTGTAGGACTTCTGGTTTGAATCTGCACTTAAGGTGGCCCAATGTCCCTGAGGTGGCCCGATGGCCTTACTGACCTGAAGGCCTGGGTCGCCCGAAGGCCTTAAAGGACTCGAGGACCAAATCGGTGGCCTGAAGGCCCAAACGGGGGAATATTCTTGGCTGCTACAGTTCCAAACATTTCCTTCTATAGTACTGCATAGTTACCGCTACAGTACCCGCTACAGTACCCCGAAAATAATGTATCTTCTTGTATTTGATCCCAGGTCTCCCGGATGCACTTACAAAGTCCTTACCAACCAGGCTAAGTCTCATGTACTTAATCCATTTATCCAATGTTAAGAAATAAATAGAAGAGGAATAAGTGTTTTTACAATTATAAAACAATAAGGAGGATGATTCATACTTCATCATACCCATATCATGAATGATATGCCTAATTTTTATGGTGGCAGATCTGTCATACACTATTCATGGGACATTCTTCACCAAAAAAGAAGATGTTGAATCAAGGAAAATACACATGTGGTGGTTTAAATCAAATAAGATTCACCCACCATCATACTTTGGAAAACAACTAGTACATCTCTTGATAGTTAATAAAAATTCCAAGGCCCACTTCTGGTATTATACCAAGACTTATTCCTTTCTACTTTCTTTCAAGGAATTTAGATTTTAGTTTCAGTTTTAGGACGAATGTATGCATACATCCCACACCCTATTAACTTGTTGATGTTATTAGAATTATCCTTATGCCTAATTGTGTAATTTTTATTTATAGGTTCATGATGGGAGAATGAAGCCCCAAAAGTGAAGGTGGAAATTTGACTAAGATTCCTGAGAAAGGGAGTTTGCTTTTAATTATTATCTTTTAAACTTTCTAAATGTTTTTTTCCAATAACATGTTTTAGTCTTTAATGATGAAATTTCATGACCATGGTTGAATTATGCTTTACTTGACTAGTATAGAAGACACGAGTTTCTTAGGAATCTGGTGAGTTCATGTTTTAGATTTCAATGTTAATGAGATTGAAAGAGTAAAATTCAGAATTAAATGACTAAAGTGCTGCATTTATATTAAAATGAGGAGTCATGTATTGATAAAATTAGTTGATTCATGTAAATGAAATTTCATAATATTTCTTCATGATTTGAATCTCTTAAATTATTTTATATTAATTATTTATTATTATTCATGACTTGAGTAATTTTTCAAAATCATATTCCAATTCTATAAAGGATATCTAGACTATATATTTCATATTTTTTCTTAAGTAATTTTTTGAGTGTTCCTCGGTCATGTCGCAGACTGAAAATTCAATTTTTACTTATCAAATACATGAATGTAAAAAATCACATTTAAAATGAATTAGGATTCTTTTTAAAATCCATTATCCTTTAAAGTCGACATTTATATCATTCCTTGTTTAGCCCATAGAACCCCTGAATTACGCTATTAAGAATGTTCCATGTGTAAATCCATTTTTATATACTCCTACTCACCTTTTTTTTATTTCCATCATTTTTTAATTTACATGTGAGGGGGTGGAAGGAAACATAGTGGAAGAGATGATTTGCATTGTATGGATGAAGTGTGGTGGTGATTATCCATGGGTATTGAGAAATATTTTCTAATCATTCATCATAATTTATTTTCATTTACCTCAAGATAAAAAAAGGAAAATGAAAAAAAAGGAACCAAAAAATGAGAAAATGGGTTGTGATTCTGGAATACCAAAAACGCCACTACTAGATCAATGTTTTTGACATATTTGTTTTGGTGGTGGATGTGAGGTTTGTTCTAAATAATAACTGTATTAAAATAAAAAAATTAAATGGTTCTTTGAAAAAGATAAAATAATAAAATTAAATGTAATTTTAAGAGGTTTCACAAATAATTCATTATGCTTAATTTTATAATAATATTTACCTTGAGTTTTGGTGAAGTTGGGAGTTCTGATAATTTAAAAGGTGGGATTTTCTGACACTTTTACTTTTAATATCATGTTTTTTTCTTTAAGAGATAAACCTCCTCATTGAGATTAAATTTAAACCTGAAATCCAGCAAATCTTGAGAATTAGAGACATTTGAACCTAAATTGAAATCCCTAATGATTTAAGGAGACTTTTTTCGTTATAAAATGGAGAGATTTTATCATTTACAATTTAAGGGATACGTTTAATGTATTAATGATATGAAAATAGATTATATTAGAATTTTGTCATGGGTGATGATTTAAAAGATCCTAAAGTGAGCTAAATCGTGATTTGAAATGTTTTATAATAAATAATTAAGGAAATAAAATTAATGAGAAGATATTTTTCCCAAATTTAAAATGGGAAAAAGTAAAATTATTTAATTAATTAGATCTTTGTAAAATAAGAAATTGAATTGATATTATATGTATCATTTGAAAATTTTATATGTAATTGAAAATTATTTTATTTAATTATGTTGAAATTTGAATATTGATAACATTTGTGCCCTATTTTATTTAATGTTGAGATTTTATACATGAGGACAAGAATAGTTTAAGTGTCAGATTATTTTACAGAGTAAATTTTGGTCAATATTTTTCATCATGTTCTGATGATTTTAAATGTGTTTTTAATGATAATTCTTTTATATTTTAATGTTTTACTAAGAAAATGGGAAATTTAAAATATGGAATGAAATAGGATTTAGATGGGGTTTTTAAGTAATTATTGTATTATAAAATATTTTATGATATTATGGTTGATATTTTTTATGGTAGAAATACAAACATATTGTTTTAATATTTTAGGTGTTTACAAAAAAATAAGAGTTCAACTAATCCATACCTCAACTACAACCATGCAATCACATAGTCAACTCACTATGGGCTATTCGACCCAGAAGGGCCTTGGGAGAGCCATCTCAGGTTGGCAAGATGTGGATGGGTGATCAAATCCTCTGATGGTGGCCCAAGGGTGGTGGACCCCACGAGGGGTAGGGGTGGCCCGAAAGAACACGTGGGATGTGAGTTGGTACAACCCTAAGTGTGTGAACATAGAATTTGGGAGCCCATCCCTATAGTATTAATATTGTATGGTTATCCCCAATCATTGTTTCTGATCCCTCGTCTATACTATGGCAGTTTCGATGTGGGATCAATGCTTTGTCGTACTCCACTGCTCTCCGATGAAGCCGCTAGAATCCTCTATTCTCCACCATATTTATCTACTAGAAACACTACTCATATCACCTAAGGATTCAATGTACTACCATAGAAATATATATCATGACCTCCTTTCACCATTCTGAAAGACGGGATCACATGTGGCCCACTTCCTCACCTCAGTCGACACCATGGAGGCCATTTGACTTTCCTTCAGCCACTGTAAAGGTCGAAGGATGGGAGGAACAAATTTCTATACTCACCATCGATGCTTCCCCACTGTTAACCATTCTACCATTTCTCAACACCTTTTTTCATTCATGAAAAGTCACCACATATCCACCAACAACATTTATCGACCTCTGCCGCATCTTCACCACTTGACCTCTCCTAGAGGACCCTTACATTCACCAGAGAACTCCATTATCATGCCATACAATCTTGGATCAAGATCTATCACCACTATATAATCCTATTTCCCCCTCTGGTCAACTTTTGGAACTTTTCCAACACCCATTAAATACAATTCAAGCCTCCTATGACTGATGTGTAGGTCAGAGGAGAAGAGGGGTGTTGTCTCCACCTCTCCCACAGTTGTCTGTCACTAGTGAAATCCACCCCTAATCCCCACCCCTACTCAACACGACATCCCATGCACGAGGATCCTCACACTTCCATGAACCCACGCACATCCCAGATTGAGGCAATGCACTTCTTGGAGAAAAATATGCCCTATGTGGATTTATTCAACAAGGATTCTTCGATCACATGAAATATGTAGGTGTTTACATTTTGATACATGCGAGTCTTGGGTGTGATTAATATCCTCTATGATCTCATTAATATATTTGAGGGAGGATGATCCCCTCCTCATTTGTTATATAAGGAGGCTATTTCCTCTACCCGAAAGGACCATTCTACATAGTGAGGAGGGAATCCACCTCATGGAGTCAGGCTACTGTTATACTGTTCATCCCCCCTTCTACTTAATAATTTTATTTATTCATGTTTTGTTTTATTTCTATTCAATTTTAATTTATTAAATTATTTCATGAAAATTGTTTTGTCCACCCATCCACTCTCTTATTCATCAATATCACAATATTCTTCTAAATTTTCTTCTTTAATTATTGTTATTATAATAATTATTATTTTAACATTCTTAATATATTTTATAAATGTCTTATCATATCAAATTAATTTTCTTTTCATATTTTTTTCTTATTCAGGCTTATTTTATTCTTCCACCTCGCTCACTCATCCCAATTTTTTTTATTTTCTTATTTTTATTTTCTTCATCCACCATTCTTATTTTTATTTTTATTATCATTATACTTTTCATTTTTTAGTTCTTCTTATCTTCTATCCCATTAAACCAAGTTAATTATTACTCATGATAATGGGAGGCTGACTTGAGTCTTTCCTCGGGGGAGGTCAATGTTTTCTTGAATTATTAATGATTATTTTACGCTTTTGGTAGATTTTAGTACCATGAAAGTGTGAGACAAATGTCCCAAGTGTATTGATTTCCCCATTTAAAATGTAATTTAATAGATTTTTATTCATTTTGTAAAAACTATTTCCCTCTATTCATTTTCTCACACATCACATGATGGAATTGAGCAAGCCAATGGATGAAAATACATTGATAGAGATAGGTTGTAGAAGATGGAATACGCTCGACCAAGGTGTTTCATCAACCATGAAAATAAGAGGAGGTGGAATTGGTATTTCCTAGGGTTTCAAAGATTCCAAATTTTAAAAATATAAATAATAGTAATCCAATATGATATTTCATTTATTAATTATCAAATTAAAATCAAAAAAATAATGGAGAATTATGATTGAACCCAAAACGAAACCCAAAACCATGTTCTTTATTCCTTAACTCATTATGTTCAAATTTTCATAATAGTATAAGTTTATAATTTACATATTACATGTCATTTAAATATTTTTAAAAGTAATCAAAAACCCAAAAAATATTTACCACTATTTTCATAAATATAATAATAAAAAGATAATTATTTTAAGGTATTTTGAATAATTATTTAACATACTGAGAAGAACCTTAAGTGGGATGACCCTAGTCAACATCTGTGTTGTATTAGGAAAAATAATTTTCTTTTTCCGTACTTCGTGGTAGGTGTGCATCAAGAAAATTGAGAGGGGATATGGGAGTGAATCAGTGTACCTAACTTATTTTTAGTTTTATCATTCCACTTAATTATCCCATCTTATACTTGAACATATATCACATTTAAGAGATATTGATTTAATGATGTTAATTCCACTCTCACCATATAATGCAATGTAGAAAGAATTGAAATAGTAACACACAAGGATTTTTACAAGGTTTAACACCAATGGGGAAACCTACTACTTTATATGTTTGGCTACCATTGATAAATGGATTATCACTATTATATTATAGTGATTACAAGTTCCTAATCATGAAAAAACACAATGGTTTGGAAGGTATTTTACACACTACCTATGGCAGGTTTCATCAACATCCATGTTCTTCATTACAAACACATGTGAAAAGATATTTATACTACATTCCATAGGTTAATATATTACCCAAAATATCCATTTGACTTCTGATGGAGTGGCATTGTCTATACTATTACCAAAATTATTCAATGACTTTTCCATAAACCATTGGGTAGGATTTTAATAGCTTCTTTCTCTTCAATGTAGAATCTCACTGACCCTTCTCATCTACTAAATTTTCAACAATATATTTATCATATACTTATATCATGTAGTAAAATATTATTCCTTATTTTACCATCTTACATGACATAAAAAAATTTCCTAAATTTTGTTGGGTTCTACTTCCTTCAATACATGAATGATATTTAGTTGTATTAGTATCTAGCTCCCCGCCATTGAATTAAAATAATTTCACTCAGGAACAATAACATCAAATATTATATCATTATTTCATATATTCCTATAATATGTTATATATAATAATGGAATTTGGAATATATATTTTTTGTCTATATTAAATTTGGAAACTCCTTAATCTTCATATGGTGGGTGATCTCATTTATTCCAATTGATATATATTTGTAGTTTGAATTATTCCTAAAATTCATTTCAAATACATGTAAAAATATCTTCCTATAGTTTACTATAAGTATTGGAATAATTCATATATTTAATTACCCATGAAATTAATTGATTTTAATTCAATTTAACTCATTCTAGGTGTGCATGGAATCAAGCATTTTGACATGGTACATTCCCTTGTGGTATGGAACATCTATCATTTCTCATCTTGAATAAAAATCCTCTTAAATAATCATGATTTTTGAATCTATTATAGGATTAACAATCATCAATTAAAATTTATTATACTTTTCATAGAATATTTATTCTAGAAAACTAAAAAAATATGTAATGTAAATAGTACTTATGAAGTAAGTGAAATCCATAAGAAGTCTCAAGAAAATCCTAACATTGTTCATAATGAATATTACATGGTTTCATCCTTACAAAGTTTATAATTCATACAATTATCCTTATGAATATCCACAATCATTCTATAATCTTTACAAAACTGGTCATATTTATGAAGAAATGGTTCTTACAATGTGTCAATTATAATTAAGAAGATAAGAATCATCCTTAAAAAGTTTTTTTGACTTTGAAAAATTATCATTCTAATTCGAAAAATAACAAGTATAGTGTTTACTATGTTTATCCTTAAATATTGTTAGGATCCTTATAAAATTAATGATCCTTATAAAGGCTAAAATTTATTTATGATGTTGGATGTAAGGATTAATACTTATCGATTTTTTCTTATATCAAATCTTAAATTCTATCTTTGATCCATCTCATCTGAGTCATCTCTAGGAATTCAATAGCACCTAAAACAAAAATAGAATCATCTCAATCCATTATCAAAAACTTCAAAACTTCATCCAAAAATTTCCTTCACTTGGATGGTGTCTTAATTATTCTATCAATCTTTTCTTCTCAAATATCAATTCTACAACCTCCCCTATAGTTGATGTCTAAAACCTTAACTTAAAAAGTATTATTGGTAGTACTAATTATCAATCAAAAGTACCTTTCATTAGATTTAGTATCTTTTCAAACAATCATCACAAATGAAGGTCATTTTATTATAACCTATCTGATAAATATTCCCAAGAAACAACAATAATTTAATTTTCCTACTTATTATAGGAAACAAATTCACTTTAGTCTCATTCTAATTTATTCATGAGTGGTGACTCATATCTTATATACACATATCGATATCTCTATAAGAATGAAAGTGTACCCCATTGATTATAAATTAAACCCATACATGGGATCTTCACTTGTAATACTCCCTTTTGTAGAATTATATGCTATAAAATGCATGGGTTGGTTATCTTTATATAGATTCAATGTCAAATTTAGAGAGAGGGAAGCCATGTTATATTTCAAAAAAATCATTTGATTATATAAAAGTGTAAAGAGAATGATGAATCCCCTTTGGGAAATCCTTCTCGAGAGCAGTTATCATTGCCTTATGATAAGGCATATATAACTCAAATGATTGAGAAAAATCAGAGGGTCATACATGAAGTCATGCCCATTGTGAGTAATATATTTATGTATTCATAGAACAATTGATTTATATTGATCTTGATCAAGAGGATGAGTTATAAATTGAACTTATACTCACATGCCCAACCATATCCAAGAGCATATATAGAATGGCCCCTATTGAGCTAGAAGAACTGAAGATCTAATTACTAATGATTCTGAATTAGAGTTTTATATACCAAAGTGCTTCATCCTAGGGTGTGCTGATTCTCTTTGTCAAGAATAAAGATGTGTCAATGCATCTTTTCATGGATTATCATCAACTAAAAAAGATTAAAATAAATGATAAATATTCCATTAAATAGATTGATGACTTGTTAAATTAAAATTGAGGGGGTCTTTACTTCTCAAAATTTTATTTTTAGTCAGCATATCACCCATTATTAGTTAAAAAAGAAGATATTCCCAAAACAAATATTTTACCACAGTGTGGACACCTTCAGTTCATATTTATTCTATTTAGACTTAGAAATTATCTTACAATTTTCATGGAAGTGATGAATAGAGTTATTAGAGAATGCCTCAAGAAATATTTTGTGGTATTTATATACAATATTATCATATAGTTCAAAATAAATAATTAACATAGGAAACATTTTTTTACTATTATAATGACTTTGAGAAAAGATTGTTTATATGAAAATGTATAGTACATGTGATTTCTGAATAGAGAAATTAATATTCTTGGGGAATTTTATCATAATTAAGGGGATATTTGTTAATCCTTAAAAGACAATTGTGATTGAGGAATCACTCATATCAACATCGGTAACAGAGATCTATAGTTTCCATCGATTATATGGGTACCATCAATGATATCTGATGAATATTTCACAATTTTAAAAACCCAAAATCCAATTTTACTGCCTCTCTTGGATGATGTATATAAAGAAAGGCTTCAAGGAGTTGAATAATAGGCTTATCATTTCACAAGTAGTCACACTACCATATACTAAGGTAGGATTTGTGATATACAATAATGGATCAATGAATGTATTGGGTTGTGTACTAATGATAAATTATAATGTAATAGTATATACCTCAATATACTAAAATTTCGATGATAAAAATTATCTAACACAATATATGGAGTCAGTTGTAGTAATTTTTGTATTAGATATTTAGAGGGATTATCTCTATAGAGAGAATTATGACATATATATTGATTATAACATTATGAAGTATATATTCACACATAAGGATCATAAAATGAACCAATGATGATGGATAGATCAGTTCAAGTATGATTTCTTAATCTACTACAATATAGGAAAGTTCAATAAAGTGAAAAATGGTCTAGAAGAAATGATCATACAACTTTATCTATGATAAGGATTGAAAAGGATCCAATCTCTTTAAACAATCAATGATGGAAATAAGAATTATAAAGTAATGAAAAACCTCTTACCTTATATAAATTATTTCACAACCATCCATTTTGGAAATGATTAATAAATGTAAGAGGGAGGATATTGGGATACAAAAAAAGATGAAAAAATAAGGTTGTGGAATGAATCATAGAATAAAGTAGATAAATAATGATTATTGAAATTTGATAAATTATTACACATACCTAGAGAGACTAAGATAATGAAAAAACTATGAGATAATTCTCACATCTCAACATTCTATATCCACCTAGGTAGTATAAATAATTATAGAGATCTCCGATAGTAGTCATAGGGAGAAATTATAATGAAGGATATTTCTTAATATACATCCATGTTTTTGGTATTCCAATATGTGAAAAAAGAATGGAAAAATCATAACGGTTTGATGAAACCATTTTCCTTACCTATATATAAATGGGAGATAATCACCTTGAATTATATCACGAGACTTATGAATACATCTAAAAGATATAATTCGATATGAATTATAGTGGATTGTCGCTTGATTCAAAATAAATTGTGATTGATTTATTAAAAACCGATGTGTGCTAATGTAATAAGAGGATATTTAAGACCATGTGGAATTTTATTCACATTGAGGAGTTATAGATAATGGGAATCCATAGAATATTTGGAGAGTTAGTCCATATAGATGCAAATGAATGGACTTGTGTAGAAATGAAAGGAATATAATGACCCATAACTTTTTAACCCAATAAATAAAATATTTATGACAAGGTTTTCACATTCTTATATTTAAAGGATATTTTTTCTTTATAGTTTAAGATAATTAGGTAAAAAAATATTAAAAAAATGAAAATTTTCACATAATGTATATTTTCTATACAAAACATGTTCTTTATAAAGACACACTTACGTAGATAAAGTTAACGCTCATATCTATAACTTTTGATTTATTAACATTTCAACTGATCCTTAATCACTGTTATTTGTTTTGAAATTGTATGATGAGAAAAAAATATTATTAAGATATTTAAAACAAAACCAAATAATTATTCCATTTTTTAACCTGATAAATCTGTAAGAAATATTTCATTATTTCTATTAAACATTTTACCACAAATATATTTTTACTTTTCCAAGAAAACAAATTAATTAATTTACATTTTTGATGAAACATTTCATATGCAGTCTTGGAGTAAAATTTATAATCCTAAGGGGGTATTGAAAACCATAAAAACTATTGGTTACTATTCCATTAAAATGAATTTTTTCAACATTAATTTTAATAAAAATTTCATAAAATTTCTTAGGAAATATAATCCCATTTTATTACATTTTGAAATCAAATTATTTCCTTTATAAACCATTACAATAATATCATGTAGAACCCTTAGGAAAATATCATTACATTCCCTATTTCAAAAACCCTTATCATGGAATCACCTAACCAGATAATTCCCATATCTATTAAGAGTAACATGTCATTGGAGAACTCTATCACTTTACCAAATACATTAGAGATCTATACTAATCCTACCCATCATTAGA
Organism: Viscum album; assembly: GCA_963277665.1. Lineage (NCBI taxonomy): Eukaryota > Viridiplantae > Streptophyta > Magnoliopsida > Santalales > Viscaceae > Viscum > Viscum album. The sequence continues at coordinate 447,073,103 of OY728131.1, forward strand.
GATATTTTGGCCTCACCCGTAATTCATATTAAATTTCCAAGAACCATAACATAAAAAAAACATATAAATTTAAATTTAACTATAAAACCCATTTGAATTGGCATTCAATCCAACATGTAATAACACTTTTATTCATCTTATAATAAAGAGAAAAAGATTTTGTTTCCTTAGAAAATACTTTTTAAAAATATAAAATTACTTGAATATTGAGAGAATAAATTTATTTGAAAATAAATAGAGGGATATGTAAATGAAAATTTATAATGAAAAACTAATATGATGGTGGAAATAGTGGTTAATCTGTATATGTTAAAAAAAAATTTCTTAAAATTTGGTTAAAAATATCCAAAATTCATATGATAAATGTTTAAAGGGATCATTTTAAGCCCCTTAAAAAGAAAAAAAATTATATGAAAATGAGTTTTAATAATATTTCATTTTTAAATAATAAAATTCATGGATAATTTTTGATGAACATATATATGGAGGAGAAATATATAAAAATAACACCTTAAAATAATGTTTTAATAAAAAACCCCTTCACCTTACATCCCATCTAGATTTTATACATTCTGTAACTCCTTAATAATAAAATTACATAAGCTTTATAATTTATTAACAACCTTTTCCTATTTTTTTCATTGTTATAATTATTTTTTCATTTATTACCATGACTTATTTATTTAGAAAAATTTTTATGTTTATGTTGGGAATTTTAGGGACATTCCGTTTGTAACCTCAAAACAACAATGATACATTGAATGGGGTTAAAGTGGTTATTGTTACGTAACCTATAGAATCTTGAAAATTTTATATTGATATAATTTATACATTAAATAAACTAGTAAAACCAACCAACTATATCAGTTATTAAAAATGAATCACATTATTTAATGGAGACGGTAGTCTATACATACGCATGGATGATGTTTTCATTTTTCTAACAGGTGTAAAAGAACTAAAGTATAAAATATTTTATATTTTAAGAATCATAATAATGTTTAATATTTCATATTTATTAATTAATTCCATCATTATTACAAATTCAATGACTCAAGTCATTATGGTTAAGAAATTACTAAGGAAATTTAATCTTTTCATTTATTAGATAACCCATTTTTATAGATGGGATTAAGGCTAGAGTTGTGGGAATTTGAATGAATATAATTCAAGGTTATTCCTATGAATTTTGGATAAAATTAATATTATAGGGTATCAAGATAAGACTATAATGTTGTCGATATTTTTGGGTATCCCAATAAGCCGCTGACTTGCTGGTAGGATCCCACTACTAAGCCAGTAGGATTGGGGGTAGTACAACACCCTTTCTAGGGATGCTGACCATTCGATATAGCCACTAGCTAGATAGTGAGGACAACCAGATTTCCAATGGGTCTTAGGTATAATTTTTTAATGATTTTACTTCTATCCCTTTTCATGGTTCACTGATTCTCACTCAAATTTACCCACGATATGAAGGTAGAACGGTCCTTGTAGTCTAGCTTGGGTTGTCGAATCCACAGAGACCTAAGAAGTAACCTATAGGCACACACATTCTACGGACTGTTTTTGGCTATGAAGTGGCCTAATTGGGTTGATTTTAGATGGGTTTAAAGGATCACTAAAAGATTTAGGTAAATTTTATTTAAAATAATGAGTTGATCCTAGGTTATCGCTCAGGGTGGATTGGACGTATTTCATTTTCAATGATTTCAATTTATTATATTTGAGATGGGTTCATTTAAGGAGATAAAACAACATAATAACTTAATGGTTTACTTCCTACACCATTTAATACTAATAACCTATACACTTGAAGTATAAATGTTTTGAGCACATCAAGGTAAAGGTTTGTATTAGAACTTGAAGTGTGTGGCCTTAATTTCAACAAGGACGATGGAGTTTAAAAATCATCAAATAAAAATCTCAATTAAAGAAGTGATTATATATTAATGGGATGATAAATAACATCGAATCCAGACCCTTTAAACTCCCTTGGATCAAACCATAAGTGGGTTATCCCTCTATTGATTCTATGGTTTCAATGGAAGCGGAATGTAGACTCAAGAGGGAGGACATGGAGAAGTAAAGAAAACAACAAAATTAAAATGATCACTACACCGTTGTGTGAATAATTTCACAAGATTTATGTGAATAAATTCACACCTTGAGGAAATGGTGTAAAATTTAGATGTATAAAAACATAATAAGAGGAGAAGATGAACTTTTATTAATAAACTAAAGTGAATTAAACAACTTACATGTGAAAGACAAATTTGAGACAACAAAATCGCAGCATAACATTACAATTGAAAAAATCATCCAAGATCCTTAAATCCTAAAAAACCACTAATTTGAATAAGAATATTTGAGGCCTTTGGTCTAGCCTTTAATAGTCCAAGTCTCCTCAATTAATTTTGGTAGGCCATAGGTTGGTGCAAAGTAAGGGATAGTTGATTTTTCCACCCTTGACCCGAGGTGGCAACCACCTTTCCTTCACCGACCATACATGCTTGGAAGACCTTCTAGATGGCCAAATTAGAGTGGGGCATAGAATATGAAAATGGACACCTGGATGTCTTCTAACGGCCTGTAAAATATGGTCCCATTTGAAGTTATGGATTCAGATATATGATCATATTATTGGGATGTTTTTCTAGGCCATAGAATTTTCCATATAATCTCATCTCTAACTTGGGCCGCCTAAATGACCACAATGGAGGCCTAATTATCACTGGATACAGAAGAATTATTTGTTTTTAAATATTTATTCTAGCCTCCCACAAAATTTGGGTTTCATTGGGTTCGTAATGGGGGTCCCACAGTCTCATCAGTGGGCTGGTGTCCAATCTGACTTCTCCATAATTGTTTCCTTTCATCACAAAATATCCCCATCTTATTACATGAATTATCCATTGATCCCTGAATCAAAAATATTCATATTTAAGTGTAGATAAATTCACCAAAATATAAAATTAGAATATGTATAATTATATTCCTTAAAATCAGATTAATCCTTGTGTACTTTAAATGATGTTCCAAAATGTACCACATAATAGTGTATTTTAAGAAGGTATTACAATCATAATGTGAAATGATGTTCAAAGTGTAAAATGCATTAAAATGGTGTTTAGGAATAAGAAATCACATGAATATTATATATATTAACAATAAATATTAGCCTCATTTAGTGGCTAATCACACCCCCCAACTTGAGTTTTGCTAGTCCCGAGCAAAATATATCTCATCAAAAATGAAATTCGAATTCCCTTTTCCCAAAACATTTTAATACACAATGATCACCAAAAACATTTATACCAATCAATCATGAAACCCATCAAAATATTTTAATACATGATAGTTTCATAAGAAGATCCCAATCCCAAGCCCATTCCTTTGTCTAAATTCATTTCAATATTTCATCCAATATCAATTAAGTATGAGGTTGTGTTGTGCATCACAATAGACATGGGGGTTAATCTTTATTCAAGGGGGAAATGATGGAAGAACTATGTGGAATCACATTTAAATATTAAGATGAGTATTCAAAAAAAAATTATTGATTTTTTTTTGTTTTTTTTTCGTTTTTGTTTTTGGAATTTTGCCATGGTAATTGAAATTGCACTAAAAAAAGTCAACCCCTGTAGCAAGACTTTGCTGATGACTCCCAGGCTCAAAGACCATAGGGCACCAAGTGAATCCCACATACTCTAGCATTATCTCAAGTTAATTCAGTCAAAAACAAATTCAAATTACCAAAAATAGAGATAAAATTACTAACTCTGGACCAGACAACTATGAAGTCACGATCCCCAAGTGCCGAAAGCCATGCATTAGGTCATTTCATTTCTCTACGCACAAATTTATTATTATTATTTATAATGTTTATATTGAATACACATATTAAAACTAAAATGATCACCAAACCTATGCTATTTATAAGAGGGATCCCATGCACTGAAACTAATACCCAACTATCCAAAGGACATGCGTTGCGATCTTTTCATTATTTGGATGAAAATATAAACCATGAAATATCACATTAGATAGCAACCCTTTCCAAAATATATGCTCATGAAATTATACAAGGATTAAAATTAGAATCAGGGCATGCTAAATTATTTGATATTCAGTTTCAAAGTGTGCAATGTGTATTACCATGTTTAAAGTTAAAGGAATTTTTCCTTCCATTTACACATTTTTTTTCAAATCATTCTTTTTTTTTGACACAAAATCATTTTTTATTTTATCTCCCCCCAACATAAAATAACATTGTCCCCAGTGTTTAAAGAAAAGAAAATTTAGAAGGGGGTAGAGGAATAAAAGGGGAGTTCAATAAAGAAAATTGAATTATTAGGATCATGGAATGAAGTCAACTGGTGGTTGAAGATTGAAGTTCTTACTGCTCTTATTTAGTCCTTTGATATCGATGTCGCTTGCAGAGTTCCCTAGTGGGAAAAGGAAAACAAAAACACAAAACAAAACAAAAGAGTATATATATATATATAATTAAAATATAAGTATATATATAAAATAAAATAAACTGGTGATACATTGTCTTCTTTTTAAATTTCTGAGTAAGATATTACTCAAGGATCACACCACGTAACACATATGAATATGGTGCTCCCCTTTCATACCCATCCATACTCATAATAGAAGAACAGGTCAACAGTCTATTTTTTTTAAATGTAAAAATGATTAATTAAAATATATATTTCATTAAAACAACAAAATGATAAGAAACTTGAAAACCATGTGTTTCCTCCCTTACAACGCTTTGTTTAATGTCATTTTCCTGACATGGATCATAAATCTATCATTTTTTCCTGGTTTATAGGTTGGCTCAGTTAACTCAACATCTATTTCCTGTTTATTGAATGATTCAATGAATGGTTTTAACCTTTTACCATTGACCTTGAAAATGTGACCACTAGTGGGATCTTGAATCTCTACTACCCCATGGGGGTACACATGATGCACTATGAAAGGACCTGACCATCTAGACCTTAATATTCCCAGGTGTAAATGATATTTTGAACTATATAAGAGCACAAATTTTCCCGGTTCAAAATGTTTGACTTTGATATTCCTAGATTGATAGGATTGAACTCTAGATTTATTTATCCTTGAATTTTTATAAGCCTTCATCCTAAGTTCCTCAATTTCATTAAGATCTAATTTCCTCTTTTCTTCAGCTAAATAAATGTCGAAATTCATTTTTTTTGATTGCCCAAAATGCCTTATGCTCATTTTCAACGGGTAAATGGCATGCTTTTCCATAAACCAAGCTATATGGGTGCATTCCTAAAATGGTTTTATATGCAGTTCAATAGGCCCGAAGAGTATCTAAGAGTTTCGCAGACCAATATTTCCTAGAGAGGTTGACAGTTTTTTCAAGAATTTGCTTAATCTTTTAATTAGCTAACTTAGCTTGGCCATTGGTTTGAGGATGGTATGCAGTGTAAACTTTATGAGAAATACCATACTTAGACATGAGTGAAGAGAATGGGAGGTTGCAGAAATGGGTTGCTCAATCACTGATTATAGCCCTAGGAATTCCAAATTGAGAAAATATGTTCTCTTTCAGAAATCTAATCACAACTTGATGATAATTGGACGTAGTGGGAATGGCCTCAACCCATTTTGGGACATAATAAACAGATAAGAGTATGTAGAGGTATCCCCGAGTGTTTTGAAAGGGACCCATGAAATCAATTCCCCAACAGTAAAATATTTCAACCACTAATATGGGAGTGAGTGGCATTTTATTCCTTTATGTAATGGACCCTACTTGTTGACACCTAGGAAAACTTTGACAAAATGAGTAAGAGTCCCTTGAGAGGGTGGGCTAGAAGAGACCACACTGAAGAATCTTAGTAGATTTTTTTTAGAGGAAAAGTGACCTCCACATGCCTGACTATGACAGAATTAAAGGATGGACCCTTGATCAGATTCTAGGACACACCTCTTAATAACATGGTCAGGGCAGAACTTATGGAGGTATGGATCATCAAACACATAGTGTCCAACATCAGAAAGAAATTTCCTTCAAGATTGAGACCCTAGTAATTTTGGAATGGCTCATGTAACGAAGAAATTGGCTATATCGGCATACCAAGGGCAGTCACTCACAGAGTATAGGTGTTCTTCAAGAAATGAATCAGACACAGAAATTTTATTTGAGTTGTCTTTGAATTCCATCCTAGAGAGGTGATCAACTACAACATTATCAACACCCTTTTTATCCTTGATTGTGAGGTCAAATTCTTGTAAGAGAAGGACCCAACTAATCAGTCTAGCCTTAGCATCTTGTTTTTTGAAGAGTTATTTTAGTGAAGAATGGTCAGTGAACACAGTGATGGGGGATCCTAAGAGGTAGGACCTAAACTTCTCTAAGTAAAACACAATAGAAAGTAACTCCTTTTCAGTTGTGGTGTAGTTGATTTTGGCATCATTTAAGGATTTTCCTGCATAAGCAATGACATAAGAAGTTTTATCACAACGTTTTACTAACAAAGCTCCTACAACAAAGTCACTGGAATCACACATAAGTTCAAAAGGAAGGTTACAATTTGGAGATTTCATAATGGGAGGAGAGGTGAGAGAGGATTTGAGGGTTGAGAATGAACCCTCGCCGCTTTCTGTCCAAACAAATGGATCATCCTTTACTAGGAGGGCACAAAGGGGACGATAGTTTGAACTAAAGTCCTTGATGAATCTTCTATATAAACCATAATTTCCTAAGAAAGACCTCACTTCCTTGACAGTTTTGGGTGATGGAAGGTGACGAATGATGTCAACCTTGGCTTTATCAACTTCAATCCCCCTACTTGAGACCAGATGGCCTAGAACTAGTCCCTCTTTAACAATGAAATGGCATTTTTCTCAGTTTAGGACCAAATTTTTTTCTTTACATCTTGACAAGACTCTCTCCACATTCTGCAGACATCCCTCAAAAGTATCCCCAAACATAGAGAAGTCATCCATGAAGACCTCTAGAAAATCCCCTACCATGTCTGAGAAGATTCCCATCATGCACCGCTGGAAGGTTCCATAAGCATTGCATAAACCAAAGGGCATGCGTTTGAAGGAAAAGGTGCCAAATGGGCAGGTGAATGTAGTCTTCCCTTGATCCTCTAGGGAGACCTAGATTTGATTATACCCTGAGTACCCATCTAAGAAATAGTAGAAGGCATGACCTTCCACTCTCTCAAGAAGTTGTTCAATTAATGGTAGGGTAATATGGTCTTTCTTGGTGAATGAGTTTGGATTCCTATTGTCAATGCAGACCCTCCATCCACTACTCACTCTTGTTGGAAGAATCTCTCCATCCTCATTGGTTATCACTGTGATTCCAGCCTTTTTTGGAACCACTTGAATTGGGCTCACCCACTCACTCTCAACTACGGGATAGGTGATACCATCTTTTAACAATTTTAGAAGTTACTTCCTTACAAACTCCATGAGATTAGGATTGAGTCGTTGTTGAGGTTGATGACATGGCTTTGAATCAGATCCCAGAACAATCCTATGTGTCCCAATAAGTGATATAATCCCAGGAATATCAGACAGGGTCCAACCAATGGCTTTCTTATGTTTCCTAAGGACATCTAGAAGCATCCTCTCATGATTGGCTTCAAGAGAAGAAAAAATGACAAAATTATGTGTTTTATAGTCCCCTATTAAATCATACTTTAGTGTAGCAGGAAGTTCCTTCATTTTAAGATCAGGTTGATTCATAATTTCAGCATATGATTGGGACATTGGATCAAGATAAATTTTATTTCCTAAAGTTTTGGATAGAATTGATTCCCCACATGTAGAAGTTTCAGTTACAAGATTGGCCTGATCAGATTTAGGGAAGGAAGTTGTAGTGGTCTCCATGAAAGTGGTTTCTTGAAAGGTTTCACTGACTGTTGGACCTAAGACTTCATCATAAGAATAATTTGGAAATGATTCAATCCAAGGAGATAAACTTCCTTCATATGAACAAAGGAAATCAATCGCATCCTGACTTAAACATTGATCAAATATTCCTTGATGTTCTATAGATTCATTATCAATTCTTCCTATCATGTTTACTTCATAAATGTCCTCCTCATCACCTATTTGTGAGCTTTCATTATAGATGTTCAAGTATTAACTCATGTTCCCAAAGGTGATGGTCATGTTCCCATTTCGGACTTGGATAACAGAGCTGATTGTTGCAATGAAAGGTTGACCAAGGATGATTGGGGTTTGTTCCTTATTTCGTAAGCTTGGATGGTTGTCAAGGACAATGAAGTCATCAGGGTAGATGAAGTTTTAATCCTTCACAAGAATATCCATTAAAATAACCTTTGGAACCCTAATGCTAAGATCAGAAAGTTGAAGTGTGACAGATGTGGGTTGGAGTTCATCTAGTCTTAACTAGAAGTACACAGCATAATGGATGAGATTGACACTAGCACCTATGTCACAAAAGGCCTTGACAACTTTTCCCTCTCCTAGTTCAACATTGATGTAAGGGCAACCCGAGTCTTTCAACTTAGGAGGGATGGTCCCTTGAATGGTGGTACTCACATTAGCAGCCAAAAGGACTTGGTTTTATGTGAAAATTTTCTTTTAAAAGTGAACAAGTCCTTAAGGTACTTTGAGTAGGAAGGTATGGTTTGGATGGCATCAATAAGGGGAATGTTCAACTTGACTTGTGAGAGGATTTCCCTCAATGTTTCACCCAGTTCAGGCTTGGGTTTCCCCCTCATGCGTTGAGGAAATGGTGCAGATTGTGGGGTTGTTTGTTGAAGAGTTGTTTCTTTGACAATGTTATCATGTTTTTCATTTTGATCATTTTGTTCATTTGAATTTTCATCCATTTTTGAATCTTCATGTGGGTTTTGAATTATTTTTTCAGGTTTTTCAATTGATTTCCCACTTCTTATAATAGTCACAGCCTTTAGTTGTTCATGAGTTATTTGAGTATAACTTGACTCTCCCCTTGAATTTGAGGATTGCACCACCTGAGTATGCATGGGTGCCTTTCTAGTTTTTATTGTTTTAAGTTCTTGTTTTAGGGAATATACTTTCAAGTTCATCCTCTCCATTTTTTGCGCAGTTGTTCTAGTATGCTTTTTGGAACAGTTTCTGTTGCTGCTTGAGAAGATTGGTTTATCCAGGGGGAGATATTTTGGAGGTGGGATGGTTTGTTGAAAATGGACTGGTGGCTGTTGGTATTGGATAGGTTGGGTTTGGAACTAGTTATGGGTTTGGTTGTTCTGATGGGGGTAAGGATTTTGTCCCTTGGTTGGCTAGGTTGTTGGCTATCTTTCCAGCGGAAGCCTGGGTGGTCATTATACCTTGGGTTGAAGTTGTTTTGGTATTGAGGCTTTTGAAAGTTCAAAGAATTTACTTCCATTGGGGGTCCTCCTAAAAGAACATCCTTGATGGATGGAATGGTTGGGCAGTTGTCGGTCTTATGCTCATGTCTGTTACAAATTGTGCAAACAGGGTCAACAGTTTGGATTTCATGGACTTTCCTAAGGTCTATATCTTGCACCTTCATAGAGAGTGCTGCAAGTTTATCCCTAAGGCTTTCCTATTATCTAAGTGTATGAATTCCAGTATTTCTTTGTGGCTTTTCAGAATAAGGTGATGTTCCCCAAGTTTGGTTTTGTTCAGAAAGGCTTTCTAGATACTCGTAAACATCATTTGGGGATTTGTTTTTAAAGGTTCCATTACACATCATGTCAATGAATTGTTTGTTCCCCGGACCCAAACCTTTATAGAAAATTATCACTTGTTCATGAATAGAGAAACCATGGTGTGGAACCATGTTTAGAGTGACTTTTAACCTCTCCCATGTTTCATAGAATGACTCTACCTCTTTATCAAAAATGTTTTGGATACTCTTTTTAAGTGCAATTGTTTTGTGGTGGGGAAATTATTTTTTGTAGAATTCTCTTTATAGTTTGTCCCAAGAGTTGATGGATGATGGTCTCAAATTTTTTAGCCAATTTTTAGCTCGATACTTTAAAGAAAAAGTAAATAGCCTCATCTTAGATGATTCTAGTTGATGTGGGGGACACATGGTTTCTACGATGTCATTGATCTCCTTAATGTGAAGGCAGGGAATCTCGGACTCTATTCCATGGAATGTGGGAAGATGGTTTAGGAAATGGGGTTTAAAGATGTAGTTGAAATCTCCTAGGGAGTTATGTATAATTCATGAAGGGGCATTGGTCCAGGAAGGTGTGAGGTAGTAATTCATGGTTTGATCAATTGCATTCCCCACGTTTGGGGCTGCCTCATTTGGGTTTCCATTTTGGTTCCCACCCAATTTTATGAGATGGTTTCTCTGAAGACCTTCCATTGAAATGGGATCAATTTTTGACTCAGGGGTGTTAGGAAGATTATGATCTAATGGAAATTGTTCCTTTGGTGTACTTGAATCCCCAACCCCAGTACAATCCACCCTAACTAGACGGTTTGATTGATCGCGGGTGTAGGCGGACATGCGCCAAAAGAAAAAAACGAGAAAGGGACAAGATAAGAGAATTTGGATGAGAAAAGAAGAAATGGGGGAGAATAGAATGGGTGTTTAGATGAATTACATGGGTTCCCGGAAATGGCGCCAAAATTTGATTCTCGCTCAAATTTACCCAAGATATGAAGGTAGAACGGTCCTTGTAGTCTAGCTTGGGTTGTCGAATCCACAGAGACCTAAGAAGTAACCTATAGACACACACATTCTAAGGACTATTTTTGGCTATGAAGTGGCCAAATTAGGTTTATTTTAGATGGGTTTAAAGGATCACTAACAGATTTAGTTAAATTCAATTTAAAATAATGAGTTGATCCTAGGTTATCGCTCGGGATGGATTGGACGTATTTCCTTTTCAATGATTTCAATATATTATATTTGAGATGGGTTCATTTAAAGAGATAAAACAACATCATAACTTATTGGTTTAATGTCTACACCCTTTAATACTAATCACCTATACCCTTGAAGGATCGAATTTTTGATCACTTCAAGGTAAAGGTTCGTATTATCACTTGAAGTGTGTGGCCTTAATTTCAACAAGGACGATGGAGTTTTAAAATCATCAAATAAAAATCTCAATTAAATAAGTGATTATACATTAATGGGATGATCAATAACATCCAATACAGACCCTTACTACTCCCTTGGATCAACCCATAAGTGGGTTAGCCCTCCATTGATTCTATGGTTTCAATGAAAGAGGAAATTAGACTCATGAGGGAGGACATGGAGAAGTAAAGAAAACAACAAAAATAAAATGATCACTCCACTGTTGTGTGAATAATTTCACAAAATTTGGTGTGAATAAATTCACACCTTGAGGAAACGGTATCAACGTGAGATGCAGAACAACATAATAATAGGAGGAGAAGAACTTTTATTAAGAAACTAAAGTGAATTGAACAACTTACAAGTGAAAGACAAATTTGAGACAACAAAATCACAGCATAACATTACAATTGAACAAAGAATCAAAGATCCTTAAATCCTCCAACACCACTGCCTTAAATAGGCATTTTTGTGCCCTTGGGTAGAGCCTCCAACAGTCCAAGTCTCCTCAATTAATTTTGGTAGGCCATAGGTGGGTGGAAAGTAAGGGAGAGTTGATTTTTCCACCCTCGACCCGATGTGGCAGCCATCTTTCCTTCACCAACCACACGTGCTTGTAAGACCTTCTAGATGGCCGAATTAGAGTGGGACATAGACGAAGAAAATTTAGCCCCAGATATCTTCTAACTTCCTGTAAAATGTGGTCCCATTTAAAGTTATGGATTCCGAGATATGATCATATTAGTGGGATTTTTTTCTGGGATGTAGAATCTGGCCATGAATTTTATCTCTAAATTGGGCCACCTAAATGACCACAATGGAAGCCTAATTAGCACTAGATACTGTAGAATTATTTGTTCTTATATATTTATTCTAGGCTTCCACCAAATTTTGTATTCATTGGGTTCGTAATGTGGGTCTCATAGTCTCATCATTGGGATGGTGTCCCATATGACTTCTCCAAAATTGTTTCCTTTCATCACAAAATATCCCCATATTCTTAGATGAATTCTACATTTATCCCTGAATCAAACATATTCATATTTAAGTGTAGAGAGGTTCCCCAAAATATCAAATTAAAATATGTATAATTAGATTCCGTAAAATCAGATGAATGATTGGCTACTTTAAATGATGTTAAAAAATGTACCACATAATAGTGCATTTTAAAAAGGTATTACAATCATAATGTGAAATGATGTTCAAAGTGTAAAATTCACTAAAATGGTGTTTATTAATAATAAATAACATAAATATTATATATATTAAGAATTAATATTAGCCTCATTTAGTGGCTAATCAGTCACAATATAGAACCCTCTCAACTTTCTCCTCCTCTAGTCAGGAAATTAGAAGGGGAGCTCCTTTATTGGATCTTACATTCTATCTGTTGTAACCCCTTTGAAATAATGTATTATATAGGGTTTTTTATCATTGATTTAACTTTATATCTTCTCTTTTCTCCCCATTTATTCAATATTTCATTCTTTAATGATTTTTAGTTGGCTGTATAGTATTTGGGAGGAATGATTTTGTCCGAGCACGGAGTAATCATCCTTCGTCATGGGTATTTTGTATGTCCATACTAGAAGGAATACCTAAAAACTATAATAAATATTATATTTTTTATTATATATATGGTAATATGTTTTTTGGATAGAATTAGGTTTTTTGGTGATTTTGGAAAAAAATGATAATCGATTAGGGTTTTAAATTTATAGATTTTCATGTCTTAGCTCATGGTGCATAGGGAGTGAAGCTCACCTGTTTTATTATGATTTTGATGTAATTAGACAACCAAATGGGTTTTTTGTTGATTATGTCAAATTATATTATTGGTTTAAATTAATTAATTTGATAAATTATATGGGTGAGGTAGGATCTAAAATACTTATTGGTGGTTGGAACAGACCATTGAAGAATTTATGGGAATAATTGGCTTTCACAATGGAGACAATAATTGGGAAAGCATGTGAAATAAACTGGCAGGTTGTGATGTGAAGGAAATTGCTTCAATTTTGGGTATGGGGCTTTGATCTTATGAAAAACTATTTTTATTTTCATTATATGATTTTAGTTTTCCCTATTACTTTAAATTCATAAATTTTTCATGTGCTTCTGTGTTTCCATAATGTTGGGACATGCCCACATTGGCCTTGTAGTCAAAATGGTTGTTTAGATTGCTGAATGATCTGATGGTGGTGCCTTTCTCATATGGTTATTGGTGGAATTATTTATATTTTTTCTTTATGGTGTGCATTTTATTTTAAACATAAATGCTTTATTTTAAAAATAAAATTTTAAATAGAAGATTTTATTGAAGTGTGTGTCTTAAGGAAATGGATTATTTGTAGAATTAGTTTTGAAATGGTATTTAAAAATGAAAATATGTTTTATAAAGGGTGTTGATAGGATATGGTCCTAGGTTCCTGTATTATATAATGTGGTAGGAAAATCATTTTAAATGGTTTTAAATAAGGGATGTGGGTATGTTTTTATGGGAAAACATGATGGTATGTACGAATTCTTTTTTTTTATTTCTACTTATAAGGGTGATGCCCTGTATATGGAAGAATGTGACCCTTTTTGTATTCCATGCCATAGTTTCATTTTGTGCATTATTATAGGATGATGCTTAGTGAGTGTTTTAACTAATTATGATTTATTATAGTAACAAAGTTAAGAGACTATCCTGATTGAAGTGATAGGCCTCTAGAGGGTTGGTATTGGTCTGAGAGAACTTGGAAGATGCTCTTGTGTGTGATGACGTCTAGAGGGATTAGTAACCTAGTGATGAGTTAGTTAATTGCGAGATAGATTAGGTGAAATTTTTTCTATTTTAAATGTATGATAACCTAATTTTTGATGCTACCTCCTTAAGTACATAGGTATGGTTCAAGGTACTTGAACATGGACTCCCCAAAACCTATATGGATGAACTGATGTTCTTGATTGTGGCCTCCCTAAAATATTTGGGGATTGGTTGGTGTGATCAACTATGCACTCCCATGAACCTATAGGGGTAGGATGTAGTGACTGATGGTGAATTCCATAGAACATATGGGTATGGGATAGTGTGTTGGATGACCTCCCTAAAACCTACAATGATGGGGTGATGTTTTTGATGGCTTCTGCAAACTCAATGGTAATTAGTTGGGGTTACATGATAGAACCCCCTAATTACATGGGAATGGATTGTGGTACATGATGAGGCTATGACCTATGTGACATGTGTGAGTCATGTGAAACATGTTTTAATAGAATATTGAAATACATTTTGTTCGTAATGGTTTTGAAGTTGGTATTATATGTATTATTGTGTGACACATATTCTGGAATAGCACCAAAGAAGGAAAACTGGGGTTTTTTATGAGGTTGATCCCAACATTGCCTCAAAATAGGTATTCCTATATTCACATACATGTTATATTTTTAGGTTTCTTCATTTCTTGAACATTACCACAATATATGTATATATATATATTACAATAACATTCAAATTATAAAAGTAGAACTCAATATAATTGAGGTGCAATGGATTCTTAGTGGGTTACTGGACTCACCTCATACCCACCTACACAACATGGGTTTAATTTTACGTAGGCTTACTGTCCTCTTTTATCTTAAGGAAGAGGTACAACATAGACCTGAACACGTGGCATAGGTTAGTTAGTCATGTTGGTATTTCATGTGGAATGATATATTTGAGTTTGGCGGTAGGCCATTGAAATTACAATCAGTTATTGTTTAACATGATTACGGATGAGTTACAACTTTTAGGCATTTGATTCATTATATCTATCAATACTTTGTTTTTTAATAATTTATTATATTGATTGTTTCTTGGGATTATATTTGGGACTATGGGGGCATCGTGGGAACCATGTTTTATTCTTGAATTTATTTTTTTGATGATCAATAAATAGATAGTTCATGCTAAATTTTCAAGAAGAATTTTAGAATGACCCATGTGGATTTTTTGTAGGGAACAGTCTCCCCATGATTTTGTTAGGTCCTCTCGACTATTCAATAGCCTCTGGCGTATATGGGGGTTAACCAGAGGTAATATGGAGACCAATGCATAAGATCTATTTGTGTATCCTGATCTGAGGCATTACAAAATGGTATCATATCATGTTTGGGATATGATAGAATAGATAGAATTAGTGATAGGTTATCGAGACACAGGATTTAGAATGAGTTGATTACGGGCGAAAATGGAACTTTTTGAAACTTTAGTTACCAAGGTATGTTTAATTTTGGTGTTAGGTATTGTAGGATGAGCATTGTGTTGGTTTATACCAAGAATCCCAAAGTTGGGTAGATCAGACTTGGGATGATTCTTAAGGTTCATCTCGGAGATAGTGTGTTGTTCATGCATTATGAGAGTGTCTTTCTTAGTGTAACGCCATAGAATGATAAACTGTTAAAATTACTAAATTATATGACTCATGTAAACAGGTTTCTTATTTATTTTCAGGAGCCTGCGTGATTAGAAATCCAATGTTAAATGTGCTTGGATTGGAGTAGTGATCAGGATGTCTGGTATCTTGGGATGTTTCTCAGGATGTGTGTGAGTAAGGAAAAATAAAATTATAAAGAACATGTGTTTCCCAGTTGGGATAGTCATTGGTCTATTGACCCATTTGCGAATGTGGGTGGGACCCAAGGGGGGACCACATGTCTCAGAGGAAACTGGTGGTACTTCGAAGGTCAGGACCCAACAACCATGTTAAGGTGGGGTGTTTGTGATGTAAGTGGGGCCTTGTCATTACTTTGGTATCATATAAAGGATATACCCTTAAGTGAAGCGACATTTCCTGGGTTGAGATTTAGGTTCCACAATGGGGAAATTGTTCTCTTAGGAGGGGGGGGGGATTTTGAACCCCAAAATGAATATGGTTTTAAATGACTAAATGATGGGAACCATGGGAATAAGGTGAACCTTTCTTTTTTGAGATCCTAACTTACTGGAAATCCATATTTATGGATGCTTGTTACCCCTAAGAGGGGACCAGATGTATTTGGAGAAAATAGGGGTACCTAGAATATCAGGACCCAACAACCATGTTAATTCGGGGTGTCTATTTTGTCTATGGGTCTTAAATGTTACATAGTTATTAGATCGGAAAACCGACCTTAAGTGTAGTGGCATTTCCTAAGTTGAAATTTAGAGTCCAAAATGAGGATGTTGTGCTCATAATGGGGGTGAATGTATCACCTAAAAATTATAAAGGGTTAAAATGTATAAATGTTATGACTCAAGTCAATGAGGAGAATCATTATTTTCAAGAACCATCTTGATTAGAACTCCATAGTTAATCGTTCTTGTCCAATAGTAGTGATCAGGATGGGTGACCTCCTAGGAAGTTTCTTGGGGTGTTTGTGAGTGAGTAAAAAGTACACTAGAAAGAAAATGTGTTTTCCAATGGTGACACTAATTAGTCTAATGACCCGTTTGGGAATGTGGGTGGGCCCTAGAGAGGGAACCAAATTTCTTCAGCAAAATTACTAATACTTGTCAGGACAGGACCTAATGACCAGGATAAGGTGGGGTATTTGTGCTGTTAGGGATGACTAGTTGTTACACTTAGTCAATGAAACCACTTTCAATATTTGGTCTTGTTTGAAATGGGTTCATCTTCAGAGTCCATATTAATAGATGAAACAAAAAATTTAATTGATGTTCTTATTGATTATATTGTATGGGGTGATTTTATTAATATGAATAAAGGGGATTGGTTTATAATTGATTCATTATCCATGTAAAATATAGAGAATTGTAATTTTGGAATTATGGTTTTTTTAGAAAAACCAGGTTCCGAAAAATAAAAGAAAAAACTAATGCACTAGAATGAGGCTCTCAAAATTTATTTTATGGGTTGGTTTTTCTGATAGATACCATCAGATCTGATGGTTTGTAAGGGTTAGAATTTTCATGTTTTATAAAAATATAAAGAAATGTTTTTGGAAATTATTTCTAAAGAGAAGTTTGGAAACATGATTTGTTTTCAGGAAAGGGTTGGCTAGGATGTGGGCTTTGGTTATTTTGGTTTTGATGGAAAATATTAAATATAAAGGTGGTTTTGAAAACTAGTTGGATATTTTTTGTGTATAGATTTATTGGAAAAGGATTTTTGTAAATAAGAATCTGGTCCCCATGGAAACTGGTTTTCATAGATTTCATGTGTTGGATGAGGATGCCCTAGAGTCTTGGTTTTTTTGCTTGGATTGTATGTTAATGTTTATTTGAAAACCATAGAGTGTGTTTAGTGGGTTTGTGATTTTGTTTCACATGGTTCAAGGGATGAAATATGTGCTAGTGTAGACTAATAGGATGGATCTTTAGTGTTGGATTGGGAGAGACCCATTGGTTGACTCATGTATTTGATTATACTCAATGGATTCTTATATGAACTCTTATAGAAGTCTCATATGATAGATGTTAAATGGAAAAATATGGTAGTGGTATTATCAGGTATATGTTTTTAGGGATATGTCTGTGACATACTTGTTGATATTTGATTTTAGTCTTGAGTAGCTGAGTGTGATTATGGAGGGTCTAGTAATTGGACACCTGATATGTTTTTTACTTGTTTTTTGGGATTTTTTTATTGGATTTCTTGATGTGTATTTAGTTGGGATCCCTGATTAGGACCTGTTAATATTTGATCTTATAAGGGTATTCCTATAGCGGGGAAAACATTTATAAGAATCGTTAATTGGTGGAAATGACTTACAGTGTTAAGCATGATAAGCCTTTGGATGATTTATATTTTTTTAATGACACGTTGGTGTTTTTGGTATAGAAAGGTGTAGCAGAGCACCATATTTATTTTTGGAAATAGTCGTTAGTGAGATGTTGGGTAATTCATTGTTTCTTATTAGGAATGATTGTGGTTAGAGAAGTGATAATTATGATACTCCTACATTGCGAAAAACCTTATCGGTCACGGTCTATGACTATTATAAAATAATGGATATGAATATAGAGAAAACATTTAGAATATGGTTGATATGGAAATTGGATTTTAGTGAGTAAAGAAACCTAATTTAGATATTCAAGTGAAATTTTGGTTGGATCCAACATGTGGAAATTGAACTTGGGGTGATGGTGCTGTGATCTGAGGGTGATAAAGATCAGAAGCACATATATGATCAATGTTGTGTCTGAAAATGAATTCATTCAATTGAGAACCGATTGAAAAAATACAACGAGTTTTAGGATAGACCACAGTGTAGGTTTTTGGATGGTGAGGAGATGCCCCTTTTAGTAGGGAATCATATTTGGATGATGTGGTGGTGCATCAGCAGGTGAGGCCCTCTATTTTTTAAGAAATTTTGTTAAGGAGGGACTGGATGATGAAAATAATTTAATTTTATACATTGAGATAGAATTCAATATCAGATCAGCATTTACGATGTTGTTGTGGTGGTTCGGGGATCAAATAGGGCATTTGGTAAGATAGTTGATGTGGCCACATTAGTGGTGGAGCTATGTAGTAAAAGGTTTTTTTTGTATTGGGGGATGAAAAATAGAGTGTTTTTTCTAGGTTGACTACAATGTTTAGTTGAGTCTTGTTTTTAGAGGGCTATAATAACATTTTTAGGATGGAAATCATTGTGGTGGCGGGGGGTGTAAGGACCTACTTCATTACAAGTTAGAAATATCCAATGTAATTTAAACTATTCATTTAGAGAAAAACTATTTTTATTAAAGAGATTGAGAATGAAATTATGGGAATTTGAACACCCATTAAGGTGGTTTTGTACATGTAATATGTCTTAGATAGACATATATGTGGCTTAGAAGGGGTTAGAAAGGTGTACGTGGTGGATGGGCTAACTAGTAGGTCGCGAACTAGACGATGGAAGAGAACCGACTCTCTATGGGTTGGAAATTTTTCCAATTACCTATTGGGGGCCACCACCCATAGGGTGGTCTAGAACTTTCTTACTGGAGAAGATATAGGCTCACTAATGTTGCCCACCAACTCACCGGTGCAGTCTGAAAAGGCTCAATTTATTGATCGATTTTTCGTCTTTTCTAAGGGATCCTATTTGGATAACCCTCTCTGTCTTCCACATCCATCCCTGAAAACAGACGGGGGAGATCCCCATTTCACTATCCCTTTATCTCATATATTCCCCCGTAAATCTATCAAATCTTAGAGGGTATTTTTCACTTCCATTTCTGTTCATATCTCCACTCCACTTCACATTGCATCTATTCTCCATTCTTCATAGATTTTCATTTTCCCTGTTAGGGTTTTAAAGGAAAAATGTCACGCAATCATGGTAAAATCATTGCACATGATTTCTATTTTGAGTGAATATGATAGAGTTTATCCCAATACACAACAATCATGTCGTTTTCATCATTTTCTATAAATTAATATTCTTTTTAAATTTTATTAGTTTTTTTAACTTTTGAGTAATCCTGATGATAAGTTCAGGTTTCTAATTTTGAGATTTTATGTGGAATAATCTCAAGGGATATGTCAAAGTAGTAAAATTATCCAATTTTCTCATGATTCAATGTCATTGGAAGACATAATGATTTTCGTTCCATTAATTAAAATTTTTAATATTGGTTGAAATTAATTAATTAATTAATTTCAATAAGTATATGGGAAAAGAATGTGATAATGCAATTCTCTGAGGAATATACAGACCTCAAATAATTTTAAGGGATCTTAGAGGCCTCAAAAATGGAGGAAGTTCCTAGAAGATCTCATGTAGTGAACTTTAGGATAGTAATGTGAACGAAGTGGATTTACTTTGGGGTATTATTTGATACTGTTCAGTTTTTGGGTAATTTGTTTTTTAGGACTCAATATTATAACAGCCTACATATTTCATCTATTTTGTGTGCTTCTATAAGTTTGGGATTATATTTCAATGTACTAATAGTCAACATGAAGATTATTCATTCTAAAGAGTATGATGGGGGCATCTTAGTCGAATGGGGGTTGGTGTCCCTATTTATGGTTTTTCTTGGTGGCGTGAATTATCTTTATAAATGAAAATGGTTTCTTTTAAAATAAATTTTTAAAAATCATATTTTTTGAAGTATAATTATTTAAAAAAAGGATTATTTTCAGAAGGGGTTTTCAAATGGTATTAAAAAAAGAGTTTTCTAGAGGGAATTGATGGGATTTGAGCCTCAAACCATGTATAAGGTAAAGCATCATGTGATGTGTTTAAATGGGTTTAAAAAGGGTATTTGGATTGGTGTTTATATGAAAGACATGAGGTATTATTGTGATATTATTTTGTTTAGTTTTACCTTATGTGGGTGATTCCCTGTTTATGAAAGTATGTTCACCATATGTATGTTCCTTACTATGGATTCACTTTGTGCGTTGCTGCATGACGATGTGTGTGGTGTGTTTTGAATGACAATGATTTCTCATGGTATCAATGTGGTGGGACAATCTTGATAGAAGTGATAGACCCCCAGATCATTGATATGGGTCTGCAGGACAAGGACAAATACTTGTTAATGGGACTAGGTACAGAGGGGCTAGGTCCATAGTGTTGAGTTTGTGGGTTGTGATATGGGATACATTCCCTATTTTTTATTTTCTACACTTTATTACATAATTATTTACATGAAATCATTTAGTTCACATGGATAGTTAATTTTACTTGAAGGTTTCCTCCCTAGAACCCATAGGGATGGACTACTGTGCTTAATTTTTCCTCACTAAAACAAACCGGGATGCAGTGATGTGATTGAGTATGGCTAATCAATAACCCACATGGATGGGCCAATGTGACTGATGGTAACATCCATAGAACTTGTGGGGAAGTTTATGATTGTTCGATAACCTATCTATAACCTTTTGGGATGGGTCATTGTGTTTAATAAACTCCATAGACTCTATGGGGATGAGTCAGGGTGACTTTAGGGACCATTCTACAAATGTAGGGATGGGTCATGGTACTTGATGAGGTTGTGACCTGAGTAACCTGAATGGTTCATGGGATACATATGTCACAGGGTTCTTAATAGAAGTCCGTTCCAACATGGTGAAAATGTACATATTTTATATATCATTGTCTGGCATATATTTCGTTATGACACTAATGATTGAACTATATGGGTTGTGGTATGAGGTGTATCACAACAAATCTCTGATGTTGGTATGGTAGTATATGGAAGAATGTTATGTTTGCTGGTGGTTTCATTGAATGACATGAAAAAACTATGTATATGTACTTCACGCACATATACATGATCATAACAAAGGATAGAATCATTGAATAATTTGGGATACCTATAGGGTCATTGGAACTACCCCTACATGCATTCATGGCATGGGTTTCACTGTAAAATGGAAAACTCTATTGTTATATCTCAATAAATAGGTACCACTAGAGCATGATTTATTGTATAAGTCAACTATTAGTGGAGGATATGGAATTTTTATGATGTATCTAAGTTATATCACAATCCACTATAATATTCTTTTTGTTATCATTTGGAAAGTGTTGTTGTGAGTTGCACCTCTTATGGATTTGATACCTTGTATCGGTTGCAACATTGTTTTGTATTTCCCCATCATATAGGTAGTTCCCTATTTATATATTGTAAACCACGAATCCTTCTAGGATCCATTTTTTCTTCAAAAATTTATTTTTAGAATTATTTTATACAGATGGTTCATGTATAATTTTTAGTAGGATTTGGAAATGAAACATGGGGAAAATTTTGAGGACATAGTCTCCATATGGCCATGTTAGGATTCTTTTGTAAGTCGATAGCATCTTGAGTATGGGGGGTGTGTTTGAGGACTTGTGGAGACCCATACTCTAGAACTGTTTGAGTGGATCCATCCAAGGAGTTACAACCATTCTTATAAGGTAAAGATGAATAATGAATCACATTTCTTCGTGGAGATGGTATTCCACACGTATGCACGAGCAATGTTATCAATTTACAATAGAAAAAATGGTAAAATGGTAAGTATTATAGTGTCCTCATATTATAATTATAATATCCTAAAAATATTATATATTCATTAATTTAATTTTTACAACCATCTATGTGTGGTGGTGATGGAAAATAAAACACATCGCTTTATGGAGGCGGTAGTCCAAACATACACACGATCAATGTTTTCATTTAACATAGGATAGAAAATGGACAGAAAAGGGTTATAAAATCAATATAATAAAATTTATTTATAGATAATATAATGATTTAATTAGGTTATGTTGGTTACAAAAAAATTTAAGGAGGTATAAGAAGAGATAAACATGAAATAGTTTAGTTAAGACTTATCCCTTCTCCCATGGTATCTCCCATATGATTTCACATTAATCCTTATCATATTATACGTTTTAGAAGAGATATTCCTCTTAGATGTGGTTAGGGATTTTGGGGAGATATTAGAATAGGTATTTTTGAAAATATAGTTCTAAAAAGGTGTGAGGAATTGAGGAGAGGAGGAAGCCTTTTATAAGTGAGGGGAGCATCACACTAGTAATTTTTCTAAGCTTTTAAATACAATAAAGTCTTTACTCATGGTTAAGTGGATAAAGGAATATAAATATTAAGATCTAATGTTATATGGGTTCCAATTACATTAAAAAATAAAAATTAACAAAATAATATTTGGTTTTGTCACACATATTTTACCATAATTAACATGATTTACCATTTAATGTAGTGACACATTTTTACCATTATTACTATTCATAATGAAAAAATGAAAATGAGCTCATTTATAAATTTAAAAATCCTAATTAAAAATATATTATCTATTTTTAAATATTCAATTTATATAATTGAAATAAATTACATATAATATAATTGCACAAAACAAAAAAAAATAAAAAATTTCATTTTTAAGAATAAAGATGAACCTATATCAAAATAAAATATAATATTTATTAATATGTAATTATTTATATAAAATTTATTCATACTAATTTTATGTTAATTTAAAATAAAATTCAAAATATAAGGATTCATTTAAATTACATTAATTAAATAAAAGTGAGTTTATTTTTTCATAAATCAATAATTTTCCTAATTCTCTCAAAAATAATTTTTTTAGAAGTATCCCAAAAATTATCTTATGTTATATTGGAAATTATAATTTTAAAAAACATATAATTTTTTTCATTTAAAATTTATAAAATCAAATTAATTTTCTTATACGCAAACAAAATACAACAAAACCATTTTGGAAGAAAATATAATTTTGAAGTATAAAATGACAACATTTTCATTTCATTCCTAATTACCATAAATTTATTAATTTTAATTAATTTAAATATACATATGATATACATATTTAATTATAATCATTTTTTAATAGTGATCAATTCAACATTTGAAGATAAAAACTCATTACATAGATAAAAATTGTTATATAAAAATACTTTTTTTCAATCCAAATATTTTATCTTCATTTTAAACTAATTTTTAATCATTGTAAGATTAATTATTAATTTTATTAAGGAAAAGGTTACATTTTTTAAGGATATATTTATGTTTATTCATACCCCCAAACCAATGACTAGGTTATAATAATCATATTTATATAGTATATCATGGTTTATTATGATCTATGTTTAACATAATAAATTCTATTAGATACACTATTTCAAAAAATAAATTCTATAATCTTGTGGTCTTACATTATGAACCCTTAAAAAAATCTAGTCCAACAATTTTATTTTATGTCCCATATAAAGGGTTTAATTTTTTTAAATATCAATTCAAAGGAGTGAAAGTTAAAACCTAAAGTCCTGTAACAAAAACCATTTTAATATTTAAAAATAACTTTTTTAAAAACTGACATCATAGAAAGGGATAACAAAACGTCATTTTGAAAATTGGACATGTAAAATAAGAAAGTCCCCAAAAATAACACATAATGAAGTTCCCTAACAATGAAATCATTGGTGGGAAGTCAAAACATATAAATGGAAAGAATATCCATTTTGGAGATCATATGGCACTTTTAGTAGAAGAGAATATACAATAAATTCATAAAAATGATCATAAAAGGAGAAATAAATTTATTTCCAGGATTCCTTTTTAGAGTTTTGGGGTTTTTTCACCATCATGACAGTGAACATGAGAAAAATATACATACTTTATTTTGTTCAATTCTAGAATAAAACATTCAACCTCTATTTGTGCTTATAAATGTTTTCCTACTTCTATGTCACCTCTTACTCCATGAATAAAAATTCAATGGGAATTTTTCATGAATGCAGTAATAAAATCAATTTCTTAGAGATCAAATCATCCATAAAAGTGTAAAAAATTATTCCTTCTATATTTAGAAGTTACTCATAACCATAACAGTTAGCACAAGGTAGGATACAATCCAATATGAAGAAATATTACTTTATTCTAAAAATCATAAACAATAACACCAACTATTAAAATTTAATCAGTCTATAAATAAAAATATTTAAATATATTCGGAATATATCTAACCAAATTCACAACACAAAAATTAAAAAAAGATGAAATATTCTTCTTTAATCAAATTAACATTAATCTATAAAAATATTAATCACTCGTAATGTCATATAATACATTCTTTAAGGTATATAAATATTCCCAAGATAAAAAGAATCATGATGAAGGAACAATAAAGTCATATGTTATTCCAAAAGTTAACTCAACCTCTATTATTGAAATAAAATCATATCCTTTCAAAAAAACATTCCATTTAACTTAATCATATAATATACCCAGTAAAATGAATTTATTTAAAAAAAATTAACTTTAATCACTTAGTCCCAAAATAACCTTTTAATCCCATGATTATTTAAATTGTAAATCATATGTTCCCGAAGTGTAACAAATCATATTTACCTCAACATAAAAGATCATATTTGACCTAAAGGTTAATAGTACCTTTATACTTATGCATGTAAAATATAAACTATTATTCCTCAAATATCCTTTTCACTAAAACACAATTTAATTTTTAGGGTCATATATGCCTAAAACATCTATAACAACTCCATAAATATCCACATGGTACTCCCATCACAAAAAACTTCAAAAGTGTATTTATGACTTAAATCCTATGATCATCATTAAAATTATCAACCCTTGAATAAAATACCATTACATAAAAACTTTTGAAGCCCTATTCATAGAAACATCAATCATTGAGCTTTATTCATATTCCATTAACCAATATGTTCTGTCTAATTCCTCATTAAATTATTCTAAAAATATAAAAAACTAATTATGTCATAATATTCACCAATCTAAATCTATTCATTTTTCCTAATTTAACTATAAATAACTCATACCATTTAAATATAGATTGCCATTAATTCTAATCAAATTTCTAATAATGGTGTCTTATGATTCACTAAGTTAAGAGCGCACATTTTTAGAATTCCACAAAGCCTTGAAAAGTTCCTTTTCGTCCATTATACATGAATAATTATTATTAATTGATTGAAATAGATGTTGAAAAATATTGAATATTTTAAACAATACCATGATTTAAATATATATATATTTGAGATGTCATGTAAAACATTTTTCATATAAAACAATATGATATTATCTAACATAATTTTATCATAAATGCTTTTGAATTTCTAAAACTAAAATAATTAAATAACTAGATAAATACATATGATTCTCTAAGGTCGTATTACTTTTTTAGATAAGTAGAGGTTGAGAATTCCTTTTTCTTACTCATCCATTATAAATAATTTCTAAGGGTCATTTTGGTGTTTTCCAAAATAGGTATAATGATATAGTTATTTGTCTAAACATGGTTAAATGTATCCCATGTTCCATCATGATATCGAATTATAAAATAATATTGGGATACCTTATAAAGTGTTCTTAAAGTATATTGGACACCAGAGAAGGTGTATAAATCACATGATAATTTTTTTGAAATAATCATTGGAAGTGAACAATTTGGAAGAGAAATTAGGTTAATGTTTGATACCATCCCATACACATTGATAATAACTTTGAACCTATTGAAACAAATTTGCGAGCCAATAAAAATTAGTTATTTATGTAAATCAAATTGAACAACTAAATAAATTTTATAAGTCTATATTTGTATTGTATTACTGTAATATATGATTCATTTAGTATAGTTTACTATTGATTCATCATAGGTTCAACCATTTTTAAATTTCATTTTGTTCCCTTATAATTTTTAAACTACTATAACAATAACCACAATTTTCCATAAAATATTAACCTATATGTTTATAAAATAATAACATCATTACCGCTAAATTTATCTTAACTATTTCAATATTAACAACTATAATGACCCACATTATTTTAACTAAAAAATACTTGATATCTAACAAGAGTTTCAGTTTCTAATATTTCAAAGTTGTTTTTTGGTTAATTTTTTTAGATAATCAGGTGAAATATTATATATCCCAGTGGAAATTTCCACATTCTGTCAATTTTTTCCACCAAACAAGTTCTTTATAAATAAACAATCTCTTCGTTCAAGGTAAATCATATACATAGAACTATAACTTTATTAACATTTTTATTCATCATTAATAACTAAGAAAAATTATTTCAATATTTTGGATGATTAAAAATTCAGCAAGGGGAATAAAATAAAATAAACTCAGTAATCTATTTGTAAACCAAAAAATCGAAAAGAATTTTTTCTTTATCACAATAAACATTTTAAAACAAGTATCCATTATATTTTACATTAAAATTGTGTAATTTTTTAATATATTTCATGAAAATTTATTATGAAATAATAATTGAAAAATATAAATAATAAAAATTTCTTGGAAACCATGATAACTCATGAATAACTTCCTTGAAAAACTATTATTTCCTCTCTATTTAAAGAAAAAAAGTCATAAAATTTACAAAAAAACATAAACTCAATTTCTAACCTATTAAAATAAAAATATACACCTTATAAACCATTATAATTATATCATGTTGGTAATTCTCTTACATTATCCATTTCATGAACTCTTATTAGGTAATAATCTAACAAGATAATTCACATATATCTTAACAGTTACTTATAACATGCAAACTTCATCACATTATCCAATATATTATAGATCTATGTCTATGCCACCTGGTAGCCAAGTTATTTTAGGTGCACCCATCATTTATATAAAACTTGCAAGAACCATATCATGAATAGAACACATATAAATTTCACTTTAGTCATAAAACCATATTAATTGGCATTCAATACCACATACAATAACACTTTTAGTTATATCATAAAGATGAGAAAAAAGATTTTGTTTTGTTAGATTTTTTTAAAGCTAATAATATATTGTATGTTGAGACAAATATAATATTTTAAAATACCATATAATCTTATAGAGGAATACTGATAACTAATAATAGAAAAAATGGTGGAAATAATTTATCAAGATCTATTAGGGAAAGAACATTCTTTTTTCATTTTGGTAAAAAAACATCAAAATGACCCACACAGTAAATTTTAAAATATAAAATTGTAAATCTTTAGAATGAAAGTAAAATGGTAGATGAAAATGAATTTTAAAAATATTTTTTAAATAAATACAAACATTCTTGGAATTTTTTGATGAACAGAAATATGTTGGAGAAGCATTTTAATGGAATAATTTAAAATTATATTATAATGGAAAATCACATAACTTAAGATCCGTCTAACTTCATAAAATATCTTACTCTTGAATAATAAAAATATATTCTATTTATAATTTCTGAATATGAATTTAATTTTCATTTTATTTTTATTATTCCTTTTATTTAATTTATTACCATGACATATTTAGTTATTAAAATTCTTTTGTTTATGTTGATCATTTTGGGGTCGTTTGGTTTATATCCTCAAAACCACATCATTGTGTCAACCATATTCATAGGGTTTATTGTTCCATTACTAAAAGATTCTTAAAAATGTAATAATTATCATATTTTAATAATAAATAATCTTTTATAACCAACCATGTAGGTTAGTCATGAAAAATAAACCACATTGTTTGATGGATATAGTTGTGCGTACATATGCATGAATGCCATTTTCATTTTTTTATAATAGGCAGGAAAGAAATAATGTATATAGTATTTCAATTTTATTTAATCATAAATGTGTTATAAATTTAATATTTTTTAATTCCATCTTATGACCAACCTTGTAATGTATGTATGAAAAATATATCACATCGCTTTGAGGAGGTGCTATTCCACATGTACGCATAAGAGATGTTATCAATTTCCAATAGACAGAAAGGGTAAGTAGTTGTGTAATATATTGTCAATATATAAACATAATAATTTATAAAAATATCATATATTCGTTAATTATGTCTCTATAAAATTTCTTTTTGAGGTGTTGATGGAAAACGAAACACATAGCTTCATGGAGGTAGTAGTGCACATATATACACAAGTAATGTTTTCATTTTTCTGTAAGTGGAAAAGGTGTAGGTTTCAAGAATAGCAGAAGCGTGGTTGGGAAAGTTCCCAACATTAATTTTTTTACCATGATCAATGATTATTTCAGGACCAATACGACGATGAAATCTAGTCTCCATGGAATAGAATCGAAGATTTTGATAAAGAAGTAAGAGGCATGATACCTTTAGATGGGATCTTACACATCATGTTTATAATTAATTTCATTAATTTCATAAACAAAAGAATACCTAAATCATTAGTACACTCTTGGTTGATGATGTTGATCATCCAGAATGACCCTTCCAGATTGTCTCGCTGTGCTTGCGAGGATCCTAACCAGAATCCCTCTAGCGGTGAACCGCACATGCTCTGATTGACTCCGATCGAAACCATTCATTCTTCGGGTACTAGTGCAGTGATGTGCATGTCTTGTGTCAGTCATTTTTGTTATCTTTTTCTTTAGTCTGTAAGAACATATCTCAATCTTGAGTGGGATGGGAAGAGGATTCCAGAGAGAAATCATTTTGATCAACAATTCTCAATTCACCAGGCATGCAGTTCGGTACATGGCACAATGGATTTATGTGTCTATTTATCGACCTGAGGCTTTAGTTATAATATTTAATTGTTTAGTAGCAATTAAATACATTCATAACTTTTGAGTAAACCCGCAATTTTAATAATAATATTATGTCCTTATTTATGGTGCGCCAACTTGAGAAAATGTAATTATAAATAAAATTACGCATCACAACATAATAGCAGCATTATTATTATTTTATCTTGGGCCAACTAGTTAAATAATTATTTACTATCTTGAAAATAATTATTTTAATATTAGACAGGTCTGGGTTTACTTGAACTCCACTTCCATTTATTGAGCACCCAGATATATAAATAAATAATTTATTCTCATAAATAAATATTTTATTTTCAAACTAATAAATAAATATTTATTAAATGTTCAATAAAATAAATCAATATAATTTACCCACAATCGAGTGAATAATTATTTATTTAATTTATGTAACCATTTTAATATTAACAAAAATATTCCACTTTCTTGGGAGTAATATTTATTCCATTAATTAAATTCAAATAGAATTCAACTAAGACGACAAGAAACACATAGTGTGTGACCCTCTAGTATTAATTCTCATTGGAATTAGGCGAGCATGCCTAAAGTCCAAGAGTACCATCTAGAAACAGGTCAAGGCACCCAATAAAAAAAATTAAAGTCAAAAAATGACATCCACATATGAACACTCACTTTACAATATTATCCCTTTATATCAATATCTAATCAAGCTAGTTTCATGATAGTTTCATCAACCTTAATGATTGATACGTCGTTCTTTGACTACCTAAAATAAAATCATCATTATACCATGGCCATTGATTTTTGTGTAACGATTCTACTTCAATCAAAGAGCTGAGATATCAACTTCCCTAAATGGAAGGGAAAATCTTTTCTCGACTCATCCATTAATAATATGCCACTCATGACGCACCCAACATACCCTACTTCCCCCCATCTGTCTACATGAAGGTTTTCATCAGTAAATCAATGTGTGTGAGTTGTGATGTGTATTAATGATAATAATTCTAAGGATCATTACACGCACTCGTAGATAGGAATATCTGATGACACAAAAACATGTGGAATTCATACCAGCGGGTCTTTTTCCATAATCTCCTATCTTGGAGATTACCAAGTAAAAACCTCATGAGAGGAAATCTAATCTACTTATGAGTACTTGAACCTGGAATTCTGTATACCCCATTATATCATTTCAACAAACTATATAACTATATTTAAGAATAATTTTATAGCACTTCAAGGTTCTCATCATAGTTGGAAACTGTTATGACCTTGTCAGTGAGAAAAAACACTCCAGGACATCATCACACTATAGTAATGCAGAATAATGAACAATATGTTATAAGAAGGTTAATATTTAAATATATTAAATATTCATGTAATCAAAGTAAAACCAGTTGGTTCTAGGAGCCCAAATCTACCAAAATCCCATTTGTACTAGAGCCAACTATCTATGAATTTATTTCCTTTAGACCTCACAAGATGATAATGTTTCTACTGAGTCAAGGAATTAGTCAAGGAGGCCACTACAGTGTCTTCTGTGTAAATAACGATCACTGCAACCACACCTCTCTGAGAAAAATCCACCAAGATTTGATACTTACGAAGTATGTGCTTCGGCTGTTGATGTGACCTTATCTCTTTTGGGAGAGCCACCACTGTTGTATTATCACAATACAATGTGAAGGGATATTTACTTTTAGGTATCAAATCTAGATCCAAGATGATGATTCAAATCCAAACTTCTACTTTAGGTTCATTAGAAGCTGTGATATTCTTGGACTCTGTTTAGAATCTGCAACAACACTCTACTTTAAGCTATTCTAGCTCACTGTACCTCTATTCAAAGTGAAGCTGTATCCCATCTATAATTTCATATCATCTTGCTTAGTCTGGAAACTAGAGTATACATATCCTATAATGACTGGTTTCTCATCTCCTCCATAAACCAGAAACATATCCTTAATAAATCTCAAATACTTTAGGATAGTCTTGAATTCCATCCAATTGCGGTCACCTGGGTCAGCTTGATATCTTTCTACTGCACTCAATGCATAGGCGACATCCATCCTAGTACATATGAAGGCATACATGACTGACAAAATCGCTGATGCATATAGAGTCCTTGACTTTATCTTTTTTATCTCATGTGTATGAGGAAACATTTTCTTGGAAAGATAAATTCCATGTGAATCAGGAAACAATCCCCTCTTGGATTGTTCTACACTGAATCTCTTCAATATCTTATCAATGTATGTACTTTGTCTTAGGTCCAACAATCTCATGGATCTATCACAAAGGATATTGATCCCAAAAATATATGTTTCCTCACCCAGTTCCTTCATGGAGAATAATTGATTCAAGCATACCTTAACTGACTGTAATACTAGAATTTCATTTCTAGTAAATAATATGTCATCAACATATACTATTAAGAAAATTACTACACTCCCACAAAACCATTTGTAGACACAAGGATCACATTCATTCCTGATAAAACCAAATTCTATCATGGATTCATCAAAACGAAATTTCCATGACCTGGATTATTTCTTTAATCCATAAATGTATATCTGCAACATCCATACGTCATTAGCATCCATTGGAGTCATAAAATCTATAGGTTGTGTCATGTGGACATATTCCTGAATGTTCCCATTATCGAATGTTGTTTTGAAATCCATTTTCCAAATCTCATAGTCATGGTAAGTTGAAATTGCCAATATAATTCTAATGGATTTTAGTATTGAAACTGTTGAAAAGGTTTCATCATAGTCAATTCCGTGACGCTACCTAAACCCTTTTTCAATTAGTCATTCCTTATAGGTATTTTCTTTTCCTTCTATGTAGAGTTCCTTCTTGAATGCCTATTTTCAATCAATAGGCTTTACATCAACTGGAGGATCTACCAAAATACAGAATTGGTTTTGGTACATGGAATCCATTTCATAATTCATGGCTTCATTCCACGTGGAAAAATATGCTCTACTTACTGATTCCTTTTAAGTTAGAGGATCATTATTATCAAATAATAATGTCGTCGGTAATTATAAAACCAGAATATTCTAGTTATCTAACCTCTATTGTACTCCTACAAAATTATTGTGTCTCTGGAATAGTTCTTTCATCCATAGGGCTTTTTGGAATCTGTTCGTATACCATCTCTTCGTACCTTGAGCCTCGACATCATCAATGTCTTTCTTTCTACAACTATCTCTTTTAAAGATGTCCTCCCTCTCAAGGAATACAGAATTTCATACCACTATAACCTTTTTTCCCATGGTTTTTTATAGTTAATATCCCCTTGTTTCCTTTATTAATCTTATAAATGTATACTTTGTGCCTCGGGGTGCAATATTTTTACTTGAAGAGGTCTTAACAAATGCATAACTTCCCCACACTTGTAAATTCGATAACATGGATTTCTTTCCACTCCAAAACTCATATGGAATACCATTTACCGATTTAGTTGGTACTTGGTTTAGTATGTGAACTTTTGTTCATAACACATATCCCTAACAGGATAATGGAATACTTGAATGACTCATATTGATCTCACCATTTCCAACAAGGTGTGGTTCCTCCTTTCTCTCGCACAATTACAATGGGATGTGCAAGGAAGAGTGAGCTATGATAGGATCCCAAAATCCTGTAATTAATCAATGATGTATTGATTAAGATATTCTCCTCCTTAGTCTAATAAGAGTTTCTTAATATTCTTAACAATATGGTTCTCAACATCATTCTTGTATTCTTTGAACATATTAAAATAATCTGACTTATACCTCATTAAGTAGATATATCCATATATACTAAAATCATTAGTAAAATTTATGATGTATGAGTACCATCCCCTAGCTTCAACTGGAAATGGTCCACACACATCAGAATGAACGAATTAAAGAATCTATTTATCCCTTTCACCTTTCTCACTAAATGGGGATTTCGTCATTTTTCCTTGTAAACATGCATGACATACACTGAGTGGTTTTAGTTTTAAAGAATATAAATATCCATCTTGATGTAACTTTTTCATGAATTTCTCATTTCCATGAACTAGTTATCGATGCCGAAGATGGGTGTGGTATGAGTCTTGTGAAGTATCTTTGATATCGATTTTCATTACTTGGTTTGTGTGATCTAACACGTTAAGAATTTTGTATAAATGTGTCATACCAAACAAATGATATCTTTTTAAATGGAGAAACATGCATTTACAAACATGAAAACAAATCAATATGTATCTAATATGGATACAGAAATAATTTTTTTAGTATTACACAACACATAATAACAACCCTTTAACACCAAGATCATCCCAGATGGATACATTAGGTGGTAGTCCTTAACATCTATAATAGAATGTCCGGTGCTGTTGGCTACTCGTAGATCTACCTCCCCTCATCCAATCTTCCAGAATTTACTTTGTTCCTATATTTGGATAAATATGTGAGCACCACAAGCTGTTTCTAATACCCAATTTTAAGAAACAGATAGATTGAATTCGATAACAAACATACATGAATATTCCCCATGCTTCTTAGGTTGGGTGTATTTTTTCTTATAATGGCCCTTCCTTCCACATGAGAAACGAACAACCTCTTATTCCCATGCCTCCCCTTTGAACTTCTTTTTCTTGGAAGGGCATGAAGAATATTTGGGGTCAAAGCTCTTTGACTTCCATTTCCTCTTATTTTCCATTTTGACATAAGGATTCTCATGCTTCATATCTTTGTCTAAATGGTGAATGAGGATAAGAAGATCAGATATAGACTTCTCAATGTTGTTCATTATAAAATTAATGAAAAAGTTGGGGAAGATCAGTGGGAGTGATGCAAGAATGAGATCGGTGCCTAGTTCTTCATGGATTTTAAACCCTAGATCCTCTAGGTTCCCAATGTATCCAATGTGCTTGACTACATGAGGCCCAGCTAGGGAACCCTCTATAAGCTTACTCTAATAGAGTGCCTTGGAAATATCAATATTTTCCCACCTTTCTCTGTCATTGTAAACACATGGAGGTTCCCGATCATGCCATAAGAATCCATGTTTTCATGAGACTTCATGAGATCTATATACATTTATTATAACATCAAACATTGAATGTCGACCATGTCATTCATATTTTTCTCATAGAACAGAAAATCTTCATCACCTGACTCCTTGGGAGGAGGATCAGGTAATTCTAACTCTAATACATAAGACTTCCTTTCATGGTGTAGGATAACCTGAAGGCATCTAAACTATTATAGAAAGTTAGTACTGGTGAGGATGTTGTTTTTATCCAAAACTGATCACATGGATAGTGTGGTTGATGAGATTTTTATTTTTATTGTACAATTAAAAGAGAAGATCATTATTACTTTATGAACTACATTTTATGTGAAATAATAAATTAATTTTATTAAGTCTCTCACTATTTTATCATGTCCTAATGTCCCTCACCATTGAACTCGGAATGTCCAGTTTCTATGACATTCTAGTGGAATGAATCCATGTCACCCCTCGAATAACCCCCAAAAAATATGGTAATGCTATTTCAAGGTATTTAGGTAGGAAGGTTGTAACACCCCAAGATTTCATAGTGTGTTATTTCTTCAAAATAATTCAATAACTTGCACTACACGCAACACCGAGTTCAATTGCACCATGACTTACCAAAAAAAAAGCCATTAAAAGAGGTCATGAATAGTATTAACTAAATTTTAAACTTTATAATTTTAGAATCCATATTATGAGTTTCTTAGTCATAATGCAAAAACAGATTCATTTTCAGTATTGCACTTTTATCAACTTTTAGTGAAACCTTTTTAAATACAATATTTTAAACTTTTTGACTAAATGGAGACATCAAAAAATTTAAAATGAAACTTCCCAAGCTTCCACGGTACGCTTTCCTTTGAATAAAACAGTAGCGTGTGTTGTACGCAACTTCGAGTTTTAACACACACCACAACCAATCAAACTAGCCGTTATGAATAGTAATACCTACTTTTTAAAATTATATATATTTTATATTTTAAAATGGACTTCATATTTGGATTCGGAATATCGAATTTAGCCTAAGGTGAAATTTTGGTACATTTCGGATAACTTTCATATTTTGATGAATAGTGAAAATTACTAAATTTTAATTTAAAACAACTTTTTTAATCAAAATAATTAATAGTGATAAATTATGAATTTTAGTGGTTTTAAATTATATTTAGAATATATTTTTACCATTTAATATAATGTTGTTCATTGGACATAATTTTACAATTAAACCGAACATAAACAAGTGTCAATCTTTTGATAGTTATTATCTCTTAAAAACACGCTTTTTGTTTTGACAGCGGGAATTAATTTTAAATTAATTTCTGCCACTTATGTGTTTAGAATTTAGGAAAATGGATTCCATATTTGGAATCAGGATGTTCAAATTGTGTAAATAGGTAACTTTTATTTTTAGACATTTTGAATAATTACTGCGGTAAATATTTTATTTACCATGGTTAAGGGTAAATCCGGTAAATAAGGGTTAAAAAAATAATATTATAATAATACTAAATTACCCTAAAACGTGTAGTAACCCTATTGGTTGATACATGGTCGACCATGGGAATCTTTGGGTCGATTTTGGGACCCCATGGATCCACTTGTAAGTGATAATGACACTTTATTTTAATTAAGTCAAAATGAATACAAAAATGACACAAGCATATATCTTTTAGAAAAACAATTGTTACATAGGGTTATATAAGTTGGATTTTAGATTATAAATATTCATTAGAAAGACAAAAAGATTTCCTACATAATTATATTTTATTTATAATTTTTAGACATTAAATAATTTATTTTATTTATGACACAATGATGATGCAGTAATTACTATAATAGTGCAAAATTAAAATAATTGATATTATAAATACCCAAATAAATATAATATGAAACTTTTAATGAAATAAACTAATTTTATAGGATAATATGATATATTAGGATTGATTTAATTGACTTTGTTCGAAGTAATCAATCTGTTATGAGTTTCACAAAAATCAACTATTGAATAGTGTCAAAATTGACATAAAAGAGTTCTTAAAACAAATATTATATTATTAATTGATATTAAATTCCTAAAAATCTAAGGTTCGGCCAAGAGACTTATATTATGATAGGTTAATCATTAATGGACCACTTGGGGGTCTCTTGGATGTATATAGTAAGTTTATTAACCATATTATATAAAAATACAAAGAGACATTGTAAAAGTGAAACTAATTAACTTAGAGTTAATACTTAAAGATAATGTTAATATTAGTACCCAAACCTGTCTAAATTCTATTGGATGAGTTGTTTTCGACCTATACCCACCTCAGCATTTGAATAGTCAACTTTGGAGCCTTTATAAACCGAATAGGAATTTATTATAAATTAATATTTCTAGCTTTTCCAAAGGTGCCCCTCACCCCTCTTATAAAAGGACACTCCTCCTTCTCATTTCTTCACACCTCTCAAGCCACTTGGCTCGTCCAAACTCTGCCCAACTAAGCTCCCAACATCCCTCTCCTCCTCCTTGAAGCTTCACCTTAGGCAGAAAGCATTTCAAGAAGTCCTTTGGTTCCAACCAAAGTGAGTTAACTAGATTAAAGGTAACGATTTCTCTTAAATTATTTTCATTTATTTTGCTTCTCCAACCCCCAAACTCTTTTTATTTCCTTTCTTTTGTAACAACACCAGTATCCACAATATACTAGGATGTTGTTATAAGAAGGATTCAAACTACACATACACACAACTCCATCTAATGGATGATGAACATAATATTTCTGTGGATGGCAAACTAACGCCTCACGAAACGATGATTGTTCAAATACATCTTACCACCTCTCATGGTGGCCATTATGATGGCACTGTAATTAAATATGATATTAATGATATATATTTTATATATAAGCTTCTGTAATTCCATTTTATTTCATACCATTATTCGTTTCATGTTGTATATACATACGATAATTTCATTTGAGGAAGTGCGGACTACCGCCCCCTTAAAATGATATGACTCGTTCATACCACACATGGAACGTATAAAGGATGGTGTTAATGAACTTAAGTAACATATATAAAATATTATATTATACTGGAATAGTAATATACCTATGTATCATTTGGATTTGATTCTTTTAAAATTAAAATCAAATGGAAGTAGCGTTCGTGCGTACGTACGGACTACCGTCTCCACGAACGCGATAAGATTCATTCTCCATCATATCCATTCAAGTATTATTCTCATTTTAGGGTTAAAAATAATGTTAATATCATTCTGATTATGAATAAGATATAATCTATCCATTAAAAACATGTCTTACGTAACCAAACATTTAAGAAGAACGAATCGATTATCACCCGAAACGACGATAATACTAAGATATTATTAATAAAGCAATGTTAAAAGATCATATATGATATCATATTAATGTATATGATTCTTGTATAATTTAATAACAATTATTTCACCATTATACAGGAGGTTAACCTACCCCAACAAAGGAAAAGTACAAGGTAAGGGTTATTTCACAATCTCTTCATTATCCGAGGTTGTATATACGTAATAATCTACTGGGATCTCTTTATCATCCACATCCATGTTTTCTTAAAAATGTATTTCAAAACATTTTTACTATTTACAAGAATATGGGTTAAAGTCATTTATACCCTTGTTTTACTTTTTATAATAGGTTTATAAAGGAATCTTTCTGTCGTTTTCAAAACAATGTCCTTTTTAACCTTTTCGACAGAATTGAGGTAAGAATGTTTTTTTCAACTTATACGGCGGGTGCGGTTATTTTCCACCGTTATAAAATCGTCGAAGCTTTCCATACAAGCTTATAAGAATATTTTCAAAGAAAATGTTTTATTTTATATGGATCTTAAATGATTTCAAAATAAAAGGAGATACTTCTTTAAAAAGAATTTTGATTTCATCTAGGTCAACATCCTTTGATGGATTTTAAGATTATTTGAAGTTGATTTATTATGATACAAAACTTCTATATTGTATTGAAGGTTTTGTGATATGTTTGACTGTGGATGTGCTATTTTTATACCATTCATAGTTTATGGTGAAATTATTGACATTTCGTATGCTAGTTTTAATACGAATGTTTATGTTATATTTCAAACTTTTCTTGAAATGAATGTGCTAAACAAGTATGTTCCGGGTTGGGGACCGGTAAAAGTAAGCCCTCCAGGTTGGGGACCGGTTAAAGTAAGCCCTCCAGGTTGGGGACTGGTAAAAGTATGCCCTCCGGGTTGGTGTCCGGTTATTAGAGGCACTCCGGGTTGGTGTCCGGTTATTAGAGGCACTCCGGGTTGGTGTCCGGTTATTAGAGGCACTCCGGGTTGGGTTCCGGTTAGAAGTAACCCCTAGGTCTTGGGATGAGGCCTAGACAAAGAAATTAACGTTTAGCATTATGCATTCCAACATTATGAAAGTGGTTATTGATATTTCATGTGATTATTCGATTAGTAGAATATCCATGTGAACAAGTAAATGGCATTATTTCATTTTACCTTTTCCATACTATGTTGAAGTTCAATTTTGAAAGGCTTTTGTTTTAGTAATGCATTGCCTTAAATGTTTATGCTTATTTTGAATGTTCCGCTATATTGTTATCCTTACTGGGCATTTGAGCTCACCCCTTTTCTATGTTTTATTTTTCCCAGGTAGTGAAGAAGTAAATTATGAATGACTTGCAGGGATATTATGAGGGGTTAATAGTGTGGATATGAAGACTTTGTTGTTGTAGTAGTTTTTCACTTTGAAATGTAATGTAAAACTTTATGATTATATCTAGTGTTTCCAAGGCTACTAAACCAATCGGTCTTTCGAGATTTGATCTTCTTGTGATCATGCCAATGTTACGAAGTAATGCACCGACTCTGGGTAGCTGGGGTCGGGGCGTTACAGTTGGTATCAGAGGAAGTTTAGTACAAACCTTGGAAGCTAGATTTAGATAAACTCTGATTAGAGCACGTAGACCTAAGATGAACTTTGAGGATTAGTATAGAAGAACTTCCTAGAATTTTGGTATTGTAGAGATTTTGTGAGTTTTCCGAGCAATACATCCCTGTCTGGATACGAGCAGGTAGAGGCGGCTCTGGCACAGATGTACCTAGGGGTAAAACCCGAAAACACCGCTTTGAGCTAGACTCGAACGGGAACTGGTGCACGACAACGGGCCTTGCTGCACTCTTGGTTACGACACTCCCGGGGGATATGCTTAGGATAACTCTCACTTTCTTTACAAATCATTATGAAGGGTTTATGAGTATATACTTCCTCAAAGAAAACATATTTATGATTATGGATTATATCCATAGATAGTTCAATTTATGTTAAGTGTTTTATAAGTATGGGATTATGTATTTTGATTCATAAACTGATCTAGTTTATGCCATTGTTTAGAAATGGCGCCCAGTAGAAGGAATGAGAACTCCGGAAATGCACATGATCCAAAGAGAAGGAAGGATCATATCTTTCATGGTCTTAAGCTAGAATTTATAAGAGAAATAGTCTCCCATGTATTATCATCATATGAAGAAATAATATCATGTATTGATAAGATAAGTAAAGAGATTACTGAGCCCTATGGCTTTGAAGGGAAGCAAGAGAAGAAAAGGATAGAAGAGAGAAAGATGGATAAAGGGAAGAGGGAAAAGAAGAATTTTCCCATATGTGGTAACTGTGGAAATAAACACCCTGGAACTTGCCTGAAAGGAATGGGAGTTTGTTATAAGTGTGGAGGAAAAGGGTACAAAGTACGTGACTGCAAGGGTAAGAAAATGGTTTTAAATGTACAATGCTTCTTTTGCAAGGAGTTTGGACACTACGCGAACCTATGTCCCAGTCATCAGACTATGCCGAAAATGATGTTATTGGATAATAATCAAGTTATGATACTACCACAGATGAAGAGGAATGATTAGAGTTCTTATGTTGATTATGTCAATTGAGTGTTGTATCAACAATGTACTTGTTATAATAATTATGGAGTATATAAGGATTGTACTGCAGTACTATTTCATTAAGGACTTGAGATTGTGTGGAACAAAGAAAAGTGACTCAATAGCAGGATAAATTTTTGGAAAATATATGGTTGAGAGAATGATAAACCATAATATAGTTCTGATACCGAGGTAGTGATTTTCGAATAATACATGATTATTTTGGAAAAAATATATTGGATATTCTTGACTACCTTGGAACTGATTAATGATTTGTATATTCCATCATTGTTGGGGTTTAAAACATTTTTGGATTGATGAAGTATATCCAGCATTCTATATGGAATAAGGGAGCATGAATGTAATCAATAAGGAATATGGTAATACATGATGAAGGTATTCATATGCTATTACGGGGTAAAAAGGATCTATATTATGTTTACCTTCCTTATAAATGTTAGACTGTGAGTTTGGACAGAAGTATTTTTGATAGTTCTAGTTTGGATTATTTTGGATTGCCATAAAAGGACAACCCGGAGGTCGGGCGGCAACCCGTCGCGTCCGGCAAGGCTGCGAGACTTGAACCCGCAACCGAAGGGCGACAAGGGTGTATCACCTACCACTGGACCATGAGATGTCCTGGATTAAATAATGTAGTTTTTATTAAAATATCATGTAGATGAATTATAAATTCGTTTATTTTGGAACCCTATACGAATAGTGTAAATAGAATTTTTTTTACATTCTATTATCTTTTAGAGTGAAAGATGAGTTTGTGGTAGAAATTTATTAATGGATAAAACTCTAATTATAAAGTAAGTATATATCCTTATGATATTAGCCAATCTCATAAATAAATTCCTCAATATTAAGAAAATCAACTTTGAACAAAAATGTTTTCCTAGATGGTACCTTAAATCATCACTAATTTATGGCTTTGGGATTGTTGGCCATTTTATAGCCATGTTCTCTACCACTCTCCATCAGATAATTGATGGTTAGATTTTTCTTCCATATCCATATTTTCCTACATGGAACCCTAGTATGTGTTATTTTCGGTAATCTTTATACTTTCGACTCTTTATTTTAAATAGAGGTCTCATTAATTCATTTTTCGATGTGGGATTTCAACTAGGATATTTTGAAACGTCAAAAATGTGTTATCCTAATACCCTATGTTTTGTTGAACCGATGGTATTTCAATTCATCATAGATTGATGAATTTAAGGAACTCAATTTTATACTTGTTTGTGATTGATGACCTCAATCACTACCTATAAATATTTACGTTTTTCCTCCGATTATATGTCTCCAATTTCCACCAATGTTCTCCTAATCGAGATCATAATTTGGTGGTGACCCTTTGATTTCTCTTTTCCTCATATTAAGACTAAATTTTAGTAACCCAATTTCCGATGTGGGTTTTCCCACAAATATATTTTCTACTTTCAACCTTTTATTTTCGAAGAACAATTTCAAATTGCGAGGACGCAATTTATTGAAGGAGGGGAGAATGTAACACCCCAAGATTTCATAGTGTGTTATTTCTTCAAAATAATTCAATAACTTGCACTACACGCAACACCGAGTTCAATTGCACCATGACTTACCAAAAAAAAAGCCATTAAAAGAGGTCATGAATAGTATTAACTAAATTTTAAACTTTATAATTTTAGAATCCATATTATGAGTTTCTTAGTCATAATGCAAAAACAGATTCATTTTCAGTATTGCACTTTTATCAACTTTTAGTGAAACCTTTTTAAATACAATATTTTAAACTTTTTGACTAAATGGAGACATCAAAAAATTTAAAATGAAACTTCCCAAGCTTCCACGGTACGCTTTCCTTTGAATAAAACAGTAGCGTGTGTTGTACGCAACTTCGAGTTTTAACACACACCACAACCAATCAAACTAGCCGTTATGAATAGTAATACCTACTTTTTAAAATTATATATATTTTATATTTTAAAATGGACTTCATATTTGGATTCGGAATATCGAATTTAGCCTAAGGTGAAATTTTGGTACATTTCGGATAACTTTCATATTTTGATGAATAGTGAAAATTACTAAATTTTAATTTAAAACAACTTTTTTAATCAAAATAATTAATAGTGATAAATTATGAATTTTAGTGGTTTTAAAGTATATTTAGAATATATTTTTACCATTTAATATAATGTTGTTCATTGGACATAATTTTACAATTAAACCGAACATAAACAAGTGTCAATCTTTTGATAGTTATTATCTCTTAAAAACACGCTTTTTGTTTTGACAGCGGGAATTAATTTTAAATTAATTTCTGCCACTTATGTGTTTAGAATTTAGGAAAATGGATTCCATATTTGGAATCAGGATGTTCAAATTGTGTAAATAGGTAACTTTTATTTTTAGACATTTTGAATAATTACTGCGGTAAATATTTTATTTACCATGGTTAAGGGTAAATCCGGTAAATAAGGGTTAAAAAAATAATATTATAATAATACTAAATTACCCTAAAACGTGTATTAACCCTATTGGTTGATACATGGTCGACCATGGGAATCTTTGGGTCGATTTTGGGACCCCATGGATCCACTTGTAAGTGATAATGACACTTTATTTTAATTAAGTCAAAATGAATACAAAAATGACACAAGCATATATCTTTTAGAAAGACAATTGTTACATAGGGTTATATAAGTTGGATTTTAGATTATAAATATTCATTAGAAAGATAAAAAGATTTCCTACATAATTATATTTTATTTATAATTTTTAGACATTAAATAATTTATTTTATTTATGACACAATGATGATGCAGTAATTACTATAATAGTGCAAAATTAAAATAATTGACATTATAAATACCCAAATAAATATAATATGAAACTTTTAATGAATTAAACTAATTTTATAGGATAATATGATATATTAGGATTGATGTAATTGACTTTGTTCGAAGTAATCAATCTGTTATGAGTTTCACAAAAATCAACTATTGAATAGTGTCAAAATTGACATAGAAGAGTTCTTAAAACCAATATTATATTATTAATTGATATTAAATTCCTAAAAATCTAAGGTTCGGCCAAGAGACTTATATTATGATAGGTTAATCATTAATGGACCACTTGGGGGTCTCTTGGATGTATATAGTAAGTTTATTAACCATATTATATAAAAATACAAAGAGACATTGTAAAAGTGAAACTAATTAACTTAGAGTTAATACTTAAAGATAATGTTAATATTAGTACCCAAACCTGTCTAAATTCTATTGGATGAGTTGTTTTCGACCTATCCCCACCTCAGCCTTTGAATAGTCAACTTTGGAGCCTTTAGAAACCGAATATGAATTTATTATAAATTAATATTTCTAGCTTTTCCAAAGGTGCCCCTCACCCCTCTTATAAAAGGGAACTCCTCCTTCTCATTTCTTCACACCTCTCAAGCCACTTGGCTCGTCCAAACTC
The DNA here is from genome assembly GCA_963277665.1 of Viscum album. Classification (NCBI taxonomy): domain Eukaryota; kingdom Viridiplantae; phylum Streptophyta; class Magnoliopsida; order Santalales; family Viscaceae; genus Viscum; species Viscum album. Next base: position 447,116,642 of record OY728131.1, read on the forward strand.
TGCCCAACTAAGCTCCCCACATCCCTCTCCTCCTCCTTGAAGCTTCACCTTAGGCAGAAAGCATTTCAAGAAGTCCTTTGGTTCCAACCAAAGTGAGTTAACTAGATTAAAGGTAACGATTTCTCTTAAATTATTTTCATTTATTTTGCTTCTCCAACCCCCAAACTCTTTTTATTTCCTTTCTTTTGTAACAACACCAGTATCCATAATATACTAGGATGTTGTTATAAGAAGGATTCAAACTACACATACACACAACTCCATCTAATGGATGATGAACATAATATTTCTGTGGATGGCAAACTAACGCCTCACGAAACGATGATTGTTCAAATACATCTTACCACCTCTCATGGTGGCCATTATGATGGCATTGTAATTAAATATGATATTAATGATATATATTTTATATATAAGCTTTTGTAATTCCATTTTATTTCATACCATTATTCGTTTCATGTTGTATATACATACGATAATTTCATTTGAGGAAGTGCGGACTACCGCCCCCTTAAAATGATATGACTCGTTCATACCACACATGGAACGTATAAAGGATGGTGTTAATGAACATAAGTAACATATATAAAATATTATATTATACTGGAATAGTAATATACCTATGTATCATTTGGATTTGATTCTTTTAAAATTAAAATCAAATGGAAGTAGCGTTCGTGCGTACGTACGGACTACCGTCTCCACGAACGCGATAAGATTCATTCTCCATCATATCCATTCAAGTATTATTCTCATTTTAGGGTTAAAAATAATGTTAATATCATTCTTATTATGAATAAGATATAATCTATCCATTAAAAACATGTCTTACGTAACCAAACATTTAAGAAGAACGAATCGATTATCACCCGAAACGACGATAATACTAAGATATTATTAATAAAGCAATGTTAAAAGATCATATATGATATCATATTAATGTATATGATTATTGTATAATTTAATAACAATTATTTCACCATTATACAGGAGGTTAACCTACCCCAACAAAGGAAAAGTACAAGGTAAGGGTTATTTCACAATCTCTTCATTATCCGAGGTTGTATATACGTAATAATCTACTGGGATCTCTTTATCATCCACATCCATGTTTTCTTAAAAATGTATTTCAAAACATTTTTACTATTTACAAGAATATGGGTTAAAGTCATTTATACCCTTGTTTTACTTTTTATAAGAGGTTTATAAAGGAATCTTTCTGTCGTTTTCAAAACAATGTCCTTTTTAACCTTTTCGACAGAATTGAGGTAAGAATGTTTTTTTCAACTTATACGGCGGGTGCGGTTATTTTCCGCCGTTATAAAATCGTCGAAGCTTTCCATACAAGCTTATAAGAATATTTTCAAAGAAAATGTTTTATTTTATATGGATCTTAAATGATTTCAAAATAAAAGGAGATACTTCTTTAAAAAGAATTTTGATTTCATCTAGGTCAACATCCTTTGATGGATTTTAAGATTATTTGAAGTTGATTTATTATGATACAAAACTTCTATATTGTATTGAAGGTTTTGTGATATGTTTGACTGTGGATGTGCTATTTTTATACCATTCATAGTTTATGGTGAAATTATTGACATTTCGTATGCTAGTTTTAATACGAATGTTTATGTTATATTTCAAACTTTTCTTGAAATGAATGTGCTAAACAAGTATGTTCCGGGTTGGGGACCGGTAAAAGTAAGCCCTCCAGGTTGGGGACCGGTTAAAGTAAGCCCTCCAGGTTGGGGACTGGTAAAAGTATGCCCTCCGGGTTGGTGTCCGGTTATTAGAGGCACTCCGGGTTGGTGTCCGGTTATTAGAGGCACTCCGGGTTGGTGTCCGGTTATTAGAGGCACTCCGGGTTGGGTTCCGGTTAGAAGTAACCCCTAGGTCTTGGGATGAGGCCTAGACAAAGAAATTAACGTTTAGCATTATGCATTCCAACATTATGAAAGTGGTTATTGATATTTCATGTGATTATTCGATTAGTAGAATATCCATGTGAACAAGTAAATGGCATTATTTCATTTTACCTTTTCCATACTATGTTGAAGTTCAATTTTGAAAGGCTTTTGTTTTAGTAATGCATTGCCTTAAATGTTTATGCTTATTTTGAATGTTCCGCTATATTGTTATCCTTACTGGGCATTTGAGCTCACCCCTTTTCTATGTTTTATTTTTCCCAGGTAGTGAAGAAGTAAATTATGAATGACTTGCAGGGATATTATGAGGGGTTAATAGTGTGGATATGAAGACTTTGTTGTTGTAGTAGTTTTTCACTTTGAAATGTAATGTAAAACTTTATGATTATATCTAGTGTTTCCAAGGCTACTAAACCAATCGGTCTTTCGAGATTTGATCTTCTTGTGATCATGCCAATGTTACGAAGTAATGCACCGACTCTGGGTAGCTGGGGTCGGGGCGTTACAAAGGTCTTTGCCAACTATGGGCTTGCTGCTCCTTGATCCGTTGAGTGGACTCCCCAGTCCTGAAATCCTAACATTGGATTTCCTGAACTCTTTCCTCCAATATTACAACAAATATAGCAAGGGATACTCATTTTAATGTAAAATGGTTATTTTAAACCAAAACCTTTCATAAGTTATTCCTGTATAAAACTATGTATCCCAACAACAGTTGGCCAACACATAGTTTTATTGTGTTTTTTTCCTTAATCAAGTAATATAATGCTTGGTCTGAATTAATATTTTATTTGAGGGATTTTTATCTCTTATATATGAATTTCTTAATATCATTAGCACATGCTTGTTAATATTAACTGTAACTTACTTAAGTAATTAACCATTTCTTTTTTATATTTATGCATAAGCATGGTTTATTTTAGTTCCATCTTAAATGATTGTTTAACTCATTAATTAAGTGATCACAACAACACATACATAATGACAGACCATTAAAATGATAGAAATAAAATAAATAAAAAGCCATGATCATGAGATTTTCTAATAGTTAGTTTATGTAGCGTTAGATAAACTAACCCAAACCTAGGAGAGAAACACGTTGAACCTTTTGGGTATGAGTTTATAGCTTTTCCCATGTCCACCGTTGTATCTCTAGGGATTGGTTTCATCATAGCTCCAGCTTGAACTGCCTCCACTAACATAGGAGTTCCATCAATTACATGTGATTTTAAACTCACATGCAGTTGAGGGAGAAAAGGGGGGTTAACATAAAAGAAACCATGAACACACATGCCCTACATATTAATGAGGAGAGGTGGATCACATGAATATAATAAATTTAATAAATAAATTTAATTGAAACAAATCACATACAAAGGTCTTTGTCTATCTCATGATCACTAATATACATAAAATGGGTTATAAATTTAATAGAACTTGTATTAAATTAAATAATCATTATTATTAAGATAAATTGTGCTTGAATTGATTAAATATTATCTCTAATTAATCAATCCTTTTATCTTAATTTTTTTCTTAAATTCTTTATGATTCTCATCATTGAGCATAAATCCACCATGGAGGTAAGCTGGAGAATACCATTTCGAATCTACTTAACATGTATTGTATTCGTCTATTGTTTTAGTCTTCAAACATATTGCATACAAGATGCTTCAATTCATAGAGTAACAACCAATAGTATGATTTATACATGAAAAGATGTTCTCAACCATACAAAAACATTACAGTTTTATCTTTGTGTTATTTGGTAATGTACACAGTGTGTAGTTCCAACTACTCGGCGTGTACTACCTTCACTATATTTCCTGAAGTACACATCTAGGGTGTCAGCGTGTGAGGCATACTTCAGAAATTTTAGAGTACATGACGTGTATAGTGGGCTACATTCCATGTTATCTCAGCATTACACAATTACCAGTCGGCTTAGCCTTGTATTGAATAAACGTTTTGGCACCTGACCCAAAAAGAATACATGTGGTGTCCATTGGGACACATGACATGTAATTTAGTAAGCATGTGCCTATCTAACCCATTCAACACATGGTGCATAATTAACTACACAACATTGAATAAATGCACCCCACATGAGTAATTTCTGAATTACTCCTGATGCGCTAAACATGACTAGATGGTGTGTAGTCATGACTATGTGGTGTGTATGGAAGAGAACACAACATGTACGTCCGAACAGAAGGAATGTATTTTAATGTCACCATGGAAAAAGTTTCAGCGCCTCTTGATGATTTATCTGTTTTAATTTTAGTTAAAATCTAATTTATTTATTGGAAACCCGTGATAAACAGAAAAGGGAGAACAGATCTTGAAATCTAGATTGCAAGAATGATTAACCTTGAATTGAAAAAATAAATTATTAAACCGTAAACCATCAATTATTTATTTAAATAATTATAAACTCTTATGTAACCCCTCTTATACCACTTGTAGGTTTCGGGCACATCAGAATTGTGGTTGGTCCATGGCCCAAATTTAAATTTTTTAACCTGATCAAGGATTATTCTAGGATCAATACGACGATGAATTCCAGTCTCAACATAATAGAATCAACATATTAGAAATAGAAGGAAGAGCCCATAAAACATTATAGAGGATCTTTCACATCATGTTTATAATTTAATTAATTAATTTCACTAAAAAAAATAATACATTGATATTTGGTACTTTTTTCATTGATGATTTTGATCATCAAAAAATGACCCTTCTAGATTGTCTTATTGTGCTTACAAGGATCCAAACCTGAATCCATCTAACAGTGATCCACACGTGATCTGATGGTCTCCGATCAACACCAATCATTATCCTAGTGCTAGAACGGTGAAGTGAGTGCCTTGTTTCGGTCGTTCTTGATTGATAGTTCTTCGGTCATGAAGAGAACCTCTCATTCTTGGAAAAATATTAATTTAATTTCTGAAATCTTTTTAACAATAATAAATTTATTCTGCTGTTTTGATAATAATATATATTCTATGAATTAAATTCAAATAGAATTTAAGTGAGACCACAATAAACACTTAGTGTGTGACCCTATATGATTATTTCTTGTAGGCATTAGGTGGGCCTATCTAAAGTCCAAGAGTCCTTCCTGGTTATGGGTCATGGCACCCAAGGGAATGATCTTAAAGTTGCAAAAACAAAATCCACATACGAACAGTCACTGTGTAATATAATATCTTTCTATCAATATCTCATCAAGATGGTTTCAGGATAGTGTCATAAACATTTATGCTTCATACGTCATTCTTTGACTACCTGAAAAAAAACTCATCGTTACACCATGCCCGAAGAATTTTGTGTGACGGTTCTATTTCAATCAAAGGGAAAAGATATCAACATCTGTACATGGAAGGGAAAAATCCTTCCTTAACGTATCCATTAATATCAAGCCAATCGTGATGCACCCAATGTACCATAAAACCCACAAACTGTATGCATGAAAGTTTTCATGAGAAACTCAAAGTGTGCAAGTCATTACAAGTATTAATTATAATATTAAATTCTAAGGATCATTACACATACTCATAGATTGGAATATCTGATAACACCAAGACATGAAGAATTAATATTGGCAGGTATGTTATCATAATCTCCCATCTTGGATATTACCAAGTACGATCTTCATTAGAGGAAGTCTCATATTCCTAAGAGTACTCACATTTGATGTTCTATATATAAATATCAAATTATAGTATGTCATTCAATCGAAGAACTATATTTAAGAATATTTTCATTACACTTCATGGTTCTCATCCTAGCGGGGTACTACTATGTCCTTGTCAGTGCGACAAATTATCCAAGACATTATTACACTATAATGATGAAAAAATGAACAAATATGTAATAATATGTTTAATATTTAAATATATTAAATATTCATGTAATCAAAGTACAACGAGTTAGTTCTAGGACACCAAATAGTATAAAAGGGATATAAAATTCGTGTCTCGTAAAAATCATAACATTTAAATATTGATAAAACAATTATGTAATTATGTTATAGTTTTTAGCATAGATTTAATGGAGTTAGAATAAACAATAAACATTAAAAGGGTTGGTTCAGACTTATACATTCTTATCATATATCTCCCTTTGGATTTCACATTAATCATTATAGGATTTGTATTTTTTGGGATTAAAACAAACTATAGGAAGTGGTTAAGGATGTTTGGAAGATATGTCGGAAGGTATTTCTTGATCTAGAGTGCTCAAAGGTGTGAGGATGTGAGGAGAGGAGGTTTCCTTTTATATGTGGGGGGAGTGACACACTCGCAATTTTTATAAAATTATAAATATTTTATGGGTTTTACTCATGGTAATGTGGATAAATAAAAATTAAATTTTGGATAATACTAGATAAGGGTTGAAATATAATCATCCAAAAAAATTAAGATAAGATTTTGTGGCCTTATAAATTAATTTTTACCTTAATAAAACTGATTTACTCTTTACGGTGGTGAGTTTTTTTATATGTTTAATATTCATAAGGACAAAAAATAAAATCGATATCATTAATAATTTTGAAAACATTTATTAAAAATATAGAATCCATTTTTTAATATTGAATTTTTATATGAGGTAGAAATTAATTTTAAAATATTATCCTAAGACTCATGAATAATAGCTTTTAGAAAAAAAATTGAAGCATTAAAACAAAATTATAAAAAATAAAATATAATATTGTTACAATGGAATTATTTTGAATATTTTTAAAGAAATAGATATTATGTTACTTTAAAACCAAATTCAAAATATAGTGAGACTTTTAAATTAATTTGTATAAAGATAATAAATTGTTGCCTTTAAAAAAATCATATTTTTTTACTATTGACTCAAAAATGAATAATTTCATAAAAATATAGAAAATTCATCCTAATATATATTTTATATAAATATTTTAAAAATTATTAAAATTATTTCAAATAATATTTCTAAAAATGATTGAAATTAATTACAGTATCCACACAAAAAATGAAATAAAAACTATTTTTGAAGAACATGTATTTTTAAAGCCCAAAATTACATTATTCTCATTACATACGTTATACCGATAATTAAATGAATTTAAATGATATAAATATTATTTATAATTAAATTAATTTATTGAAATAATTTACCAATAATAATTAATTTAATCTATTATGATAATAATACAGTACACAGATAAAAACAATTATGAAAAATACCTCTATTACATAAATAATAATTTATCTTAATTTCAAACCAATTAATGATCATTTTATGATATATTATTCATTTTATTAAGGAAAAAATTAATTCATTAATCTTATAAAAATTTATTCCAATTCATACCCACCAAACCAATAACCGTGTTATGGTTTTCATATATAAATAAAAATATTTCTATCGTATATTTTGGTATTTTTACACTCAGTGTTTAATAAAACACATACTATAAAATATATTTTTATTGAAAATAAATTCAAACAAATTTTTTTGTTAGAAAGAAACACCATGATAATTGTATATATCATGGTTATGGAGTTATTTTAGAAGGATGGAGTTAAAATGAAGTTGAAAGAAGAAGGTTATATTATATTATTAAAGAAGAAGGTTAAAACTGATAATCCAGGAAGAGAACCAAATAATTATTATTGACACCGAAAGAAAAAAATTAAAGTCATAAATTTTCAATACGTGGTTTTTCTAGTTGTGAATAGAGGTTATGAAAAAAATTAAGCATGTTCTGAAGTCATTACTACCTGAATAGCCATCCACTAAAGAGGCAGTTGACCAAAATCAATGGTATCCCTGATAAAAGATATAAAGGAATAGAGAGCCTAGTGTTGGTTGGAACTAGGTGGGAAGACTGAGTTATGACATAAGGTGGCACCATAAATAAATGATCGAAGTGAAGGGAAACACCTTGGGGATTATTTAGTGATGGGATGTTAAATATAGATAATTAAATTTGTCTCATTAAGAATTAATTTTTTATATGAGAAAATGGAAAATGTGGAAAACATTATTGCATAAGTGGCTATGACGCAAAGTACCGAGGTTTGAACACTCCAAAGGAAAATTATAAACAGCACTGCAAAACTAGTGACTATAGCATAATTAGAGTTTCATAATATAAATTTATAAAAATTCATAATTTTCATTTTGTATTTATATAAGTATTTATAATTTATAAAATTTAGTGATTTCTCTTTCACAATATAGCTTAAGAGACCATTCTGCAAATGTGACTAAATTAATTCTTAAGGGTTCATGAGTTTTAAGATCACCAATGTCAATGAGAGCAATTCAGTCCATAAACTGGATGAAGTAAAGTAATTTTCATGCTATTCTAAACCATATATGTCATCAAGGGTGAGTTTTTGTTAGTTTATAAGAATTGAAATATTTTGATTCTAAAGGAATCAACACAGTGGAGAGCAGTATATTCCATAAACTTGTCAAAATGAATGAAAAAATTTCTAATATTTCCAAGACTATAGGGCTATACACTATGAAGGAGAGTCCACACCAATGATAATATTTAGTAGTATACATACGTACCATCTAGGAATATTTCATAGTTAATGGTTTATTTTTGCCTAAGAAATAATAATATTTTTGGCACAACAACAAGGAATTCTACATGACATGACAAACAAGGAAATTGAAAAATGGTTAGGGAAAAGAAATATCATCACACTATAATGGTTATTATACACTCTAATGTATGGTTTATCCCTAATTATATAATCTTTTAACATATAGATGTAATATAATTATTTATTTGTTAACTAAATAACTATAACCACCCTTTTGAATTTTATGATTGATATCTAAAGGAAGAAGATCAAAATTCTAAAATTGAAGTGGAAGAAGTTATAATTTTACTTATATTTTAATTACAAATTACAAATTAAAATTAGTCATATTGGTGTTGTAATAATATGTGAATAATTGGGTAAATATATAGAGAGAAAATATATCTAATAAATAGGTGGCGAACTATGTGTTCAGAGAGAGGAAAAATTGAGACAAAAACATGGGATTAAAGGAACTTCTTTTCTAGAAAGGAATTATTTTTCCTTAATTGACATATCATTGATGACCATATTATAGGACAAAGATTTATTTAAGAAAGATTTTAAAAATAGAAAAGTGGGGATTCATAACAAAATATATCTAGTTTTTTAATGTGAATAGAGTTGTTTTGGATTTTTGTATATATATTTTTATTATTGAAGAAAAGTGGATATTATGTATTTAAGGATAATTCCATTTCTATAGTTATTATATATGAAGTATTTATACTATATGAATTTTCACTAAAGAATTTTTTTACAACCCTTTTTATAAGGTGTTAAATATTTGTATTAGTAAATTTGGAATCATCACTAAGAACTGTGAAAATCATCTACTTGGAAGACAAAAATGAAAGGTAAATTAGTTCCTTATAATAATCATGAAATGACCTTGATTCCATTAAATAGTGATGATAAAAAAAATTCTATAAACTAATATTTATAAACCTATTTCATAAACGTAGTAGAAGATATGAATTGTTCATAAATCTATTTTATGTAGGGAACACATATTAAAGCTTTTAATCAAATACTAGAAGAGTAGTGTTTATACTATTTTCAAAACATTGTTGATATTTTCTCCATGAATATATCCTTTTACATGCAAACTATGTAATATTATGGAATTACTATATATTTTCCATTCAAAAAATATGATTGTTATGTATTTTGGATGTTTCTAATAAAGATAAGATAATAAAAAATCGATATATTTTTCATTCTAACATGGAAATAATTTCCTAAAAAGGGGATTATAAAAGAGAAAATTTTTAAATATGTAAGCATCCAGATTCACACCCTATCAATGTTTCCAAGGTTCCTAAAATATTTATAAATGAAATTAGGTTCTTTTGTGAACTCAACCTATCATATCAAGTTTTTGAATATTTAAATGTTATACATGATATGGATTCAATTGTTAAAGTGCATTTATTTAATGGAAATCATTTTTCCAAGTGGGAGAGAAAGTTTATATCTTTTATGGAAGTACATATTAAAATAAATCATAATATTTTGGTGATATTATTTTGTTTTGGGAAGTTAAAATATAATAATATATGATATATATAAAATAAATATGTATTATGTCACTCGAACTAAGAAGAAATTAAAGTATAATCTAGATGATGAAGTATTCAAGAATATTTCAAATCACAAGACTTCTAATGATGTGTAGATGGAGTTGTAAGAGTAGTATGGAGAAGTAAATTATCCAATTAAAGAAATGATTGTTTCTCATTTATGTGTATAATATGAACTAGTTAAAAGTCTACACATTTACACTATTAAATATGAATATAATATTCATTTAACAAAGAAGAAGAAGAATGTGGAGTTTTCCAAGAAGTCAAGTATTCCTAGGGAGGTGAATAATGTGGATTCCATGACTATATCTGAATCTAACTATAAAATATATATTTCTTTAGAAAATAAAAATATAGGTTTTATATTAACTAAATTATTCTTGTATGATGGTATAAAAAATCCCACCATATCATGTGCTAAATCAGAAAATTGTTTGTGATGAAAAAAGGGGATTCAAGAGTTAAGGAGTGAATTGCAATTATTGATCGATAAAGGTGAATAGAATTCTTCATTCATAGTTGATTTGGAAGGATATAACAAATAGAAAATGTAAGAATTTATGGATTCTAAGAAGACCTTTATAAGAATAAATAAAAAAATAAAGGAAAATAGTGATATTATTAATGATCTTGTTCATGGGTTGGATTTATACATGGAAAAGGGAAAACTCCATAAAGCATCAATGTGAACCCTATGAAGAAAGTGTAACTAGAATATGATGATTATACTTTATAATTGGAAATATATATTTGAGAAGTTAATAGGACAACTGAATGTGAAATAATTAAGTATTGAGAAACTTTTGTGTGAGATTTATATTGTAAGGAAGTAGTAAAATACTAAATATTCTCATATAGAGACTCTAGTATGTAGTAAAATGAAAATAGACATTGAATCATGTATGAGTCAAAAAACACTGGTTAAATCTACTAGAATATGTTATCAAGGAATGATAGCATTGTAATACTTTTTAAATAAAAATTGAGACATATTATTAGTGTTTGTATGGATGCAACAAGGATAAACAGAGGAGGAAAACCTACTGTAACTAATTCTATATTGTCGAAACATTATATGATGTACAATTGAATTAGGATATTTAATATTTATACTAACTATGTTCATATGGAATTTTATTCTAGAAAAAAGTTATGAATGTTCTATGATGAATTATCCCACTCTTGCGTGAAGAAAGTTTCATGAAAGGAAGAATGAGAAACCATTTTCGATCATAAATAGATTCATAGTATTTGATGAGTTTGAAGTAACAGTGAAATATCGTATGTACCAATTACCATGGATAGAGTATTAAAATTTTTTATAATGGAAATGAAATAATAATACGGGTAAGTGAATAAGAACATAGATAATAGAAAAATATATCTCATTGAATAATTGATTTATGTTCATGGAATAGTAAAATGAAGGAAGAACATAAAAAGCATACCAGAAACCCACATTTTGCTACTCACATCAAACATCCTTGAACGAGAATAAGAAATTATGGCGAGTCAAGAAAAAATAATTGGATTCTATCTTGTTCATGTCGAACAAGAATGTGTCATGATTAATTTTATGGTCCAATACCACTACAATGTATGAGTAAAATATTGGATTAGTTTCCCTTACATCAAGTGAAATACTAGAAAATAATGCAGCAATGATTCATTGAAGAAGTACAATTTTATAATTGAGTTGAATCTCACTATAAAAATAAATAATATTCCATAAAGTAAGAATTTAGAATTATCTATTATTAAAAGTCGGGAAACCTACAGAAGAGAAATCAGAAAGAATTTTTCCATACTAGGAACTTGCACAATGATGAATGAGAAGAAGTTTGATAAATAATTTTTTTTGTAGGAAGATTGAATTAGTGGGATAAATGATGGAAATAATACTAATAAACACCAAAATGAGGATGAAATTTTCATTTATGGTGTATATAAAGAACTATAATTTTTGAGTATAATGAGTCACACTTTTCGAAAATAGAATAATATAAAAAATAAGTGTTTGTGAGATCAAATAATCAGTATAAAGTATGTTAAAAAATATACAAAAAAATTAAATATCTATGATTTTTAAAAATAAAAAATAAAAGAAAATTGTATGGTTTTTATGGCCATCCACATACCTCTACTTGATAATTTTTGAGGTAGCCCCTATCCCATTGTACTTTAATATCTATAAATTCTATTTAGAAGGGATGTAGAAATTAAGGGTCAAATGTTCCATGGTGTGTAAGTGTGTAAATAGAACACAACTACTTGAGATAATTTCATATTCATATGAAAATAAGTCTTAATTTATGTAGTAATAATTGGTAATAGGTGTGAAATAGATTTTTCAATGCTCCGGTTTGACAAAATAAGTGGTGTCAAATTACCATTATGTATTCTACTATAAAATTGGGAAATTACATGCTAAATCTGAGAGTTGCATATTCTATTTATATTTATTTTTGAATTAGGATAATTATAGATAGAGTAAAAGTATGGTAACACGGTTTGTTTCAATCCCATATATAATGAAATTTATTTTATTGATACAGAGATTCTTTATCCAATAGAATCATATTGAATATGGATTTCTATTAGTGATATCAGACCATTAAAATAGAGGAGAACAATTCTTCGAAAGAGAAATGACGTTATTTAATATTATTTTTATTTTTTTATAATAAAAATACTTGAATCATCTGAGTGTATTTTATGATACTAAATGAGACACTAAGTAGAATATATGTAATATCCATAGGTCTTATATAATAGGTGAACTGAAACTATTTCCATGCGCATTCTATTCTTTGTAAAAAAATATTTTTTCATGATTTTAATTACAATTTTAATTTTTTGATTTTAGAATTTAAATATCATATAATAGATATTTTTTTTCTAATATTCACATGAAAATAGACTTTGTATGTCTTTATTATTTATAGAAATAGTATATTTTTGGTTGAATGGTGAGAAATATCAGTTTTTAAAATACGTTATCTTTTATGAAATCATCATGATATTATATTATAATACTTGAGACCCTACACTATTAGGTAAACACCATATCTTCAACTGTCTTAGAATGCACTCTCTAAATAGTCATTATTAAATAATTTATTTAAAATTTAAATTTTACAATTTGAAATTGACTAATCTAACTTCATTTTTGAATTCATCATATCGAAATTATCTTAGTGGGAATTTTTTATCCTTTTTTAAAAAGGTAAATGTTTAGTAAAAAATACTATTTTCTGGAAACTTATAGTTTTTATGCCTTTATCATTATAAAAGGATGGAATACATGTTTAAAAACTATTTTATTAATTATATATTAATTTATTTTAAAATATTATGATTTTGAATATATTTATTTAACATAGAAATCATATGTAAAACAATTTTTAAACTAATTAAACTATTTCTTTAATATAATATTTTTTGACCCTTTCGTTGAATCAAGTATTTTTATTGTTTGATTCAGTGTTAGATTACCTAGAAAAATCATATTGTTTTTTTATAATATATAAATTTATGTCATTAAAATAAAAAACTAGTATAATTTTATCATATATATAAATTTAAATCATAAAAACATTATTTTTCAATAAATTATTTTTAAGGAATTAATTTATTTGTTTTATAATGAACCTTTCACACCATTATAATTATTTATTGGTTGGAATGATTTTCTAATTTGGAATTAGAATAATCTGATTAGTTAAAATTTGAAATCATATTTTTCTCAATAAAATTGATTACTAAGGACAAAAATTAATTACCAGGGTAAAAGTAAATCATGAAAAATGTTAAAAATGTAAAAAAGACCTAAAAAATAATTGGTTTCTCCAAAAGGAGTGGATGAGGTGATTTTTGTCCCACACTCACCATCTCCTCCATTTCTTTCCGTTTTTTCCATTTCCCCTTGGATAGTAACATTAAATTATTGAAAATGTAAGGGTTACTCTAAGAACTATCCTTCCCCTAAATTATAAAAGCATAACATATCCATGAAAATAAAAACTCACCTATCCTTGAAATTTACTATTGAAACATTTAAAAGTTTATACTACTACAATGATTGCCAAATTCAAAATCTTATGGTCACCACTGGTTAGTATAAGTCCTTCATTTCTATGGAGACTTCCAAGGAAAACTCATGTCCTTGACATCAGTAATATAAACTACTTATCTTTTATTATTAATTATATTCTTCAAAACAAATTCTCAATACAATAACATAATTATACTAGTACCAATTATATACTTTAAAGAAACTATATAAAGTGTATTATCAATTTTTATTCATTTATCCCATCTATTAAGAAAAAAATCGTTGTTCGTGCATACATGAGGACTACCAACACAATGAGAAACATAGTTTATTTTTCACCGCCATAATTAATGGATCCTACAAAGGATTTAATGAGTAAATATAATTCTTATAATATAATTAATTATATGGTTTGTAAAAAAGGAGAACATATTATTTATATTATTAATAAATGATCATACTTAATTCGATCATATAAAGAAATCGTGCTAAGAGAAAAATCATATAATAAAATTATGTTATAATTTTATATCCATAAATTATTATTTTAATTTTTTAATTACATTTTAATTATGAAATATAACAATAATAAAAACTGAATTATTTCATTATGTTTATAGTATAATGATATTATAACCAAATCACCACGTAATCATTCATTAAGTTATGGTATGTTCATGTTTGGGACTGTTTAACCACTAACTTGAAGAATACTGTGAATATATTTCATGAGTTATAATATATGATGTAATATTATTAAAATTTCTATAAAAAAAATTTGTCTAGGAAATGTTATATTTTTTTTCTTTTTCATTAATTAAGGAACCACACTTTCACCATAAAGAATCAGGGAAACATGCTTGTTAGCAATTTAATATTTGAGGATAAAGAATAAAACACTCATGAATGAAATTTAAAATAAAATAAATATTAATAAATCGTACATGAAATTAAATTTAAAAACATTTTATGAAATATATTTATAATAGTAATGAATAAAAACACTATTATTATTAAATGAGTACAATCGATCAAAACTATAAACACCCAATGTGGGAAATATGTAGAATACATGTAGGAAATAACAATTTATGATTAGTGTTAATGAAAAATGATATGATTATGGTCATAAATTAAGTTATTATGATATATTTATTTTTTTTATATGAGGTTCATTCATTGAAGTGGACCAAGAGTTATGTTTTTTTCATCTCAAATTTATCTCTTTGAGACAAGTTTTGTATTATGTACCTAATTTCATTTATGTAGTGTATATACTACATATGTGAGATTTTATATCACGTAATTTAATTATTTATTATATTTTAAGATCAATTTGAATCCCTATATTTCAAGTGTGTTTGATTGCATTGTCACCTAATCCACAAGAGGGGTTTTTTAGTCATAATTTATATTCGTTGGGACTCATGTTATATTCACCACATAATAATTTTTTTGTTTGTACATTTATATGGAAGAGTTTTCCAATATTAAACATAAATATTATGTGTTTTACAAGCCTTTATTATTATCCATATCTCATATTCTCTTGATTCAAGCGTTACCAAATCATCATAAAACTAAATCATTTATGTTGTGTGAAAACCATGATGAGCTTTAGTAACGAAAAAGTGTGTATAGTTTCCTAAAAAACACAACCCTATTTAGACACTGGAATGTGAATGTTGGTGTGGAATAGATAAACCAAAGGGTAACTACCCTATAAATTGTTGGTGTATCATTTAATCGATCATATCATTTATGTATGATGATTGGGCCAAAGACTTAATATCTGGAAAGGAATTCTCAGGGGATATGATTTGGAAAATTCACTTTCTCTTTAGGAAATATGATGAAGTATTTTTCATAAAATTTCATTGGTCTCCCACTTATGTATACTATTGATCCCAATTAAAATCTTCCATGTATTACCCAAGTCATTGAATGAATCGCTGCTTCTATATTGCTTTGTTAAGGGTACTTAATGTTACATTGATGATACCCCATGACTTATAAGTTGATTAATGTATATTATCTTACACATCCACATTATTCTACTGAATGGGGAATTATTTTATTTTAGTGTTTCTAATTATGTTGATAGATATATATTTATTCAGTAAGCGGTTCCTTAAAGAATGGTATGAAAATTCATGCAGACTCTTATGGTGAATGCATCAGACATAATCAAGTGATGGGTGGGGCCCAGATTTATATATCCCCTCGCTTCAATGAAAAGTATCATGAGACAAAACAATTTTGGGTTTTGTTGGTACCTATAATCATAAAAGTATAGAATCTTTTAAAAATCCCTTGGGAACATGTTTTGATACTTGAAATTATGAATTCCATAAGTATGAGAAAAATGAATATTTTTATACATGTTTTAATTTTTTATGAAGGATATAAGATTCCCTCATATACACTTGATTATGGATTCAGGTTATTTATTTATTCATTCCATGTCACTTATGTAATGTTATTTTCATGAAATATTCCACTGTATGGTATTACTTACTAATCATCTAAGATCACCATTATTTGTTTTCCTTTCCCAACAAATCCTAGAGGATAACCATGTGCAACATTCAATGATACGATAGAATAGATAATCATGCTATAGAAATGTTTTCATGTTGTATATTATATTTTAAATTGTTTTTATTTTCATATCTGTCCTTCAAAACGAATATATTGTTGTATCCCTTGAAAAATATTTTATTATATACAAATAATTTAATATAACTATGGGATCTAGTTTTCTACAGTCTTGGGTGTTAGATTTGTTATTAGAGAATGTTTAGTATGATCCATGTAGACAATATTTAGAGGAACCTAATGATATAGTACAAGTAAAATGAAAAACAATAATGATTTCTAGATAATACCAAATAAAACATAATAGATATTATATATTAAAATTCAATATCATGATCTATTTATGCGCATTCCCTTGCCTAGAGATGGTGACTAGTGAAACAAGTTTACTATCTTAGAAGGGGGGTATGTAATTCCTTTTTTTAGGAAGATTCTTCATCTCCTAAGTATTTTATAAACACACCACTATTATCTCTACTTAATAATGTTTATTTAAGAGATAAAGATAATCAATTATCTGTAGATATGGAAGATATCCTATGAATAGAGGGTATACCAATGGTACAAAAATTCATTGACTTTTTTCAAGAAAATTTACATTGTCATCCATTAGATGGGTAAGTTGAGTTCTCAATTTGAACTTATCAAAGATACATGGACTATATCTAAAACTCCATATATAAGGAATCCATTAGAGTTTGTAGATTTAAAGAAATAGTTGTTGGAGTTATGTGATATGAGATTTATATACACTAGTCTTATTTTTTAAAATTGAATTCCTATGCGGGTCCTTTTTGAACCCTCCAAAAAAGGAAACCCCCATCCCATAATGATTTCACTCTATAGATATCCCTTAATGGGAAGGATCTATTTTCATGTGAGATGAAAGAGCATCCTAGAAAGTGACACCCTGATCAATGATGGTTCGACACAAAAATCCTTTAACAAGGGAGGGTTGTGCATTATTTTTTCCACCTAGTCAGGACCGGGTGACCCAGAATGATGAGAGTGGATGGGGGAAGGATAAAATATAATAAGATTGGCATCCCAATAATAAAACCTTTCACCTCATAAAGGAAAATGTGTTTTGTACTACCTCTGATACCATATGTTCCACCGCAGAAGTGACTTTATATACCTAGTGTTTTTCGATGGAGATTCTCTATTTTATTTATGAATATTATAAATAAGTATATAAAACTTTGAATCAATTTTTTTAGATCAATTAAATTAATAAAAATAATAATTATCTTTTACCAAACATTCATGGCTTATTTGATTAATTTCATGGATCCCAATAATTTTCAATTATCGATCTTCAATCTGGTTATCATCAGTTATGGGTGAAAAAGGTTGATATAATAATGATTAAACTTCAAACAAGGGATTGAAATTATGATTATATAGTAACTCCTTTTTAATTTAATGATTCACCTTTTAACTTTAATGATATGTGAATATATTATTCATGGAGTATCTTTGTAACTTTTTGATTTTATGATTTGATGATATATTGATATACAATAAGATCTTGAGATATTATTAAATATGTTCTTTCAAATTAATTTAAATTATTTGGTATATTTTTTACACTCAATATATAATTTATCATTCATTACATTCCAGACTATATTTTTCATGAGTGCATATGATATCAAGTTCCTCTAATGAAATATGTTACACACAAATTCAACTCTTACCGGCCAATAATATAATATTAATATTATTAATGAACTTGATAGTTATCTTCTAGTTTTTGGAATTGTGGGAATGAATTAGATTAAATAAATTTTGAAAATATAGTTTAGAAATGTTTATAAAATAAATTCATTGGTTACCAATTAATCAAAAATGACTACAAAAACCAATTTAATATGAAGAGTGTGTTTTTTGAAAAACTACTTTTATAACATGAATGTAATTTTATCTTTATAAATTATATTAATCACTATAAGTAATATTAATTAATGAAATTTTTGTTTTATTTATTTAAATAAATATTTATAAATTCATATAATAGGTTTTATGGCTATAAAATAATAATATATCAAATTTTATACATAAAAAGCCTGTATATTTCAAAAAGGGTTGTTTTATATCCTTTTAGTGGAAGCCTTATTTTAAAAATATATTTTGAAACACTTAAATTCTTTTTTGAATGAATAAACTTATTTTTTTGGAATATTAATTTCAAAATTCACTTTGGGTTAATTTGTTATATTTTTCTAATAACATTCAGATTTTGATTAATAGTGATTAATATAGAACTTTAATTGAAAAAAAGCACCTAAATAATTTAAAATGTTATGTTATATTTATAATTGGTTTTAAAGTAATATTAGATAAATTATATATATATTAATCCAATTTATTTATTTTTAATTTTTTATATATAATTTATATAGAAAAACTTAGCAGACATTCTAACACTTTCACATTCAAAGCCCGCATTCTCTTCCTATCTACAGGATTAGTTTTAAATTAAATTCATCCTATTATGTTTTATAAATTTAAAAAAATAGACTCCATATTTTTATAATAAAAATTTATAATTTGCTATAAGATAAACTTATTTTTTTAACAAAAATATTAGAGAAATTAATTAAAATTAAGTACCATCATTAATGTAAAAATGAGGTTGCATAGTGGTTAATCTTTATTCTTAAGGTTTCAAAAGGCATATAAATATTTAAAAACCCATTGGATGGAAATATTTAGAACATATACCCACTTTTATGGATTTTTTTTCATTTTGGGAGGTACATGTTTCATGGGAGACCTTCCAATAGTGTTTACATTTCTGTATTTATAAGAACGACACTCCTCCCCCACTACAAAAGGCATTCACTCTCTCGCACTTCATCACAACTCTCAAAAATCTTGGATCATCAGAAACTAGACAAAATAAACTCTCTAGATACCTCCTCTCATCTTATAATTCGAAATTTGGTCTTAAAACCAATTAAGTCCTTTCGTTAAAACCAAAAGGAGTTACCCGAAGAAGAGGTAACGTTCTTCAACGAGAACTTTTGTTTTATTTATTTCTCAACGCCTTAAATTCTTATTATTAAATTATTATATAACATCCACAATATCATAAATATAGTTAAATTATTTGTGTTAATTTTTCAACCAAAACTTACTCATACTTCAATCAAATGGGTAATAAAATCATCGTTTGTGTGTATAGTGTGGACTACTGCCTCAAAAAATGATTTCAATCATTTTTCACTTTACCACCACTCATGGATGGAAATAATGATGTTAATACTATTTTTAAATTATTTTTATGATTTTAATAATGTATTTCAGTTTATTTTATCATTATATTACTCATAATTTCATGATTTCCATTTTTTGGGAATATAATAACATCGTTTGTGGATGTACGATCAACCACCTCCTCAAACCGGTGTGATTTGTTCTTACTTTACATGGAAAGTATTAAAAATGAGTTTAATAAAAATATATGATATAAATAAAAACTTTTTTTATATTAATTAAATAATTATCTATATTTAAATATAAACTATAATTTTCTTCTTTCCATCTCTCACACTGAAAAAGTAGTAATGTCATTCGTGGACATGTGGACTACCACCTCTTCAAAGCTATGTGATTCTCCTTTTCTCGTCACAGCATCATAATAATTATATATATAATTTTGTATAATTAAATACTATGGTATTTATTATTTAATTTTTATCTTTTAAAGAGAAATTTATTTACTATATTTCTATAATGATCACAGAAAAATGGGAACGTTACTCAAGCATACATACGACCAACACTCTCCATGATTTCAACATTTGTACATTTTTCATAACTATCCTTCATGATTGATCTTAAAACTATAACTTTTCTAAAAATGTGGAAATAATTTCATTATTATTATTCAATATATGTGTAAATAATGAACCCATTGACCATAGTTGACCCACCAAATTTGTTTTGACATATAAAACAAATATGGTCAAAACACATGATGTAAAATAAATTGTTTATGTAGTTGTATACACCATTATAAAAAGTGAAATAATTAATGATAAACATGGAAAATGTTATGAAAAAATTTAATAAACAAAATAATTTTACTAATCATGAATTTGGAGGATAAGCATGATGAATCAAATTCAAGGTATGGGATTTTCATCTCACTTTTTACATTTGTGATATATATATATATATATCATATTCAACACATACTTATTTTTTGTGGTGTATATAATGCCCCTATTTATATATTATATAATGAAATATTTTATACCCAAGTTATTTTAGTGATTATTTTGATTATTTTAACTTTTATGGATTTTGATTCATCTATTACAACAATTTTTAGGAGTTTACTATTTCAAAGTTACGAAAGCGGTAATTGTTTTTTGTCACAATTTTACTTCTTTGAAATGTTTGTTTTCTTATACACATATATTATTTTATGAGGTGTATATAATTATAATTTCCAATATTATAATAGGAATATCATTATTATAATGATATGATAAGTAACATTAATTTATTTTTTCATGGGGATTATAATTGAAAGGTTTCTTAGTGGTATGGAACTCTTTGGAATGTCTGAAACTTATTTTCCTCAAGATGTTTCTATTGAACATTGAAGTTCATTTCCAATCATGAAATTAAAATAAACCTTTTTTTCATCATTCTAAATTGGGGATATTTTTTTTGATACTATCCACATTATTTATCTACAGGATTGTGATTATTTATAAGATATTGTTAGGGAGCCCATTTCTTTTCCACAGGTTAATCCTAATGCAAAGTGATTGTTATTGAACCCATTTATTTTCCCTATGTTAATAAAGATTCAAAGAGATATATTATAAAATATATTTATTTTATATGGTTTACTCATGTTTAAAATAATGTTATTATGGAAACCATTTCTTTTACATGTGTTAATCATGTTTCCAAGAGATTTATTTGGAACCCATTTCACTTTCAGGGGTAAATATTATCTCAAATATATTTTTAAGGAACTCATTTCATTTCAACGAGATAACATTGTTTTAATGAGAATTTTGTGGAACCCATTTCTATTATATTAGAGATCCATGCTCCAAAGAGATTTTAATGGAATGTGTTTCTTTTTCACAGGATAACCACATATTAAAAATATTGTTACGTAATCCATTTCCTTTCCATGGGTTAATCATATTTCAATGAGATTGAAATGATTCCAATTTCATTTCCATTATTTTGTCATGATTTAAAATGAATACTGATTTTTATATGATATTTATTATTATTATTTTTTCTTGTACATAATAAATGATTGGGCGGTGAAGATAGTGTCGGGTGATCTTGTTATAACTTACATGATGTGGAAACACATATAATATCAGGTAATACCTTTACAACATACATGATGGGGCGACTTAGATCACTTCAGGTGATCCCATTACATCTTACCTGATGGGATGGCCCAAATTGTGCTAGGTGAGCCTGTTATATATCTATAATGAATTGAGTATAGATATATTAGATGTTATATGTATCATTATACAAATTGAAAGGGGTTTGAAAGAGTTTTGAAAGGGTTTTATTAAAGTGACACTACAAGTTACCGAAAATATTTTATTCGATTGTTATGATTTTACAATGTTTCTAAAGATCAATATTGATAACACATAGATTTTTAATATTGATTATGATGAATATTTTCTTTTCCATGTTTTTATGATTTATTTTATAGGTATTAGTGTATATGAGTTTTATTATGACCCGCCCACGCACTTTAACTATGTCATCATACCCTTATGTACTCTTATACTCATTTGTGATATTGAATTGTAAATTCTTGTTATTACCCTTAATAAAAATCTACACTCTCCCTTATTATGTTTCCTTTACCCCATGATTTAATGACGAGGTTTACTGATTTACCTCTACATTAGATTAAAAAGGATGATGTCGAGGACATATTGAAAAATAAGAAAATCTTAGTTAAATGGGAAGAATATTCTTTTTAAAACTGGTGAATTGTTTATGTAAGACCTTTTTATAAATCTCTAAAACTTTAAACCTAAAGGGTCATCCAGAATTTATGTGATCCAAGTTTTAATTTTTATGTTATAAGGTTAATTGGAAAAAAATTGTTCATAATTATTTGTATCAGAACCCGAAATGTATTGATATGGATTCCAGCACAAGATTGAGGATGGTGTTTTTTGGGATGTTATATATAATTTATGATTAATAAATATCATGATAGTTATATAAAATTAATTTTGTATTCCCTCCTAAAAAGGGAATTATATGGGAAATATAGAAAGTTAGAACTTTGGATCATCGATGTTTATTTTCATTTCCATGTTGTCTCTAGGGACGAAATATCTATTTACCCATAAAACAAAATGGTAGTCAAATACTTAGTTACATCACTAAAAATTAGTAAGATAAAAAGTTTCCAAGGCTTAGAAGGTTAATATCGGTGGTTTTTTAATGCTTTTTCCCTTTTTTCCAACCTATTAACAAAGTTAGGACATAAAGGGGTTAAATTCACATGGGCAAGGGAATGTGAGGAATGTTTTGAAGAGCTTTAGAAGAGAATGATTAATGCATGATTATTAACTATACTATCAGGTAAGGAAATATTTTTGTTATATATTGATGTGTCAATGAATGTACATGGTTGTGTCTTTATACATAATGATATGGTGATTTCCTATGCATTAGGGAAATTAAAAATCCATGAACAAACATATCCATATTTTGACCTTGATCTGGTAGCTATACAGGTTTCATTGAAAATATGGATACACTACCTCTATGGTGAAATATTTGATATATATATATATATCATGAATTTCAATGTATATCTTTGCTCAAAAAGATATTAATAGAAGGAAAAGAATATGTCTGGAACAACTCAAGGAATATAATTTCTCAATACTCAACCAAGCTTTGAAGAAAAATAAGGTAGATGAAAAATTGATTAGTTTTCACATCCTTGAATTTTTTGAGTTATTGTTTTATTTATTTTTAGTCGCCTTTTTATTCTTTTCTTTTCCAAAGAATTTTGGGTGTGAAGTGGAGATTTTGGGCTTTTCAGTAGTTGGTTCCTGATTGACACACATTTAGGGAAAACCATATACCCTTCTCCATGTAAATATATGGCCAGGTTCCTCATTGATAGAGGTGACCACACAATTACTGCATGATTTGGAAAACTGTGTGAGATAACCATGCATCAAGATCCACTTGGGGAATAAGGGACGGATGGCTGCCACATGGTTTGGAAAACATTATGGGATAACTATGTAACCTATTCGGTTCATTAATAGTATTAAATTCCGTTTTTACCCAGTTGGGAAAAAATCCCTCAAGGTATCATTGAAGCATTTTGAGGTGATTTTGTTTGTTGAAAAAGTGGACAATTGTACTGTGATTGTTGACAAAGAAAATAATGACATACAAATTTGTTGAAAAGGGGGATATCATGGTGGAATCTTGAGTTCAAGAGCTATGGTTAATAATCAATGTTTGATTCAAGAACTTCGACAAAAGAATGGATGATCTGGAGGTGGTACAAAAATAATAGATACAAGGTGGCGCCGTTTTCCACTGTTTGCCAAATTTTTGGGCCTGAAAATCGACAAAATGAAGAAAAGTGGTTTTTGGCAAAGGGACTTGCGCGCTGTGTACTTGACGGCTTGAAAACATGCGTGCCATATGTTTTTCAAGATCAGATCATCAAAATATGGAAAAGGGATAAGTGTCGCACAAGTGTTGAGTTGGTCGCACAGGTGACGTGCGCGCCAAGAGAAAGGACTTGCGTTCTGGTGCCTAAGAGGATTGGAAACATTCACAACTATTATTTTTGAAGATCAGAGATTCGAAATATGGAAAAGGAAAGAGGTTCGCGGAAGTTTGGAAGTGGGTCACACAAGTGACTGGCAGGGGAAGAGACATACACGCCGAAACTTGCGCCCCGAGGGTTTACTTGTGCACCGTCGCGCAGGGTGGTCAAATTTCCTATAAATACTGGACCAACCATCCTCATTTCTCAACGGAGTTCAACACTTTGAGAAATCAGAGCTCCCGTCGCGTAGGTGTGGTGGTCGCGCAAGTGGTGGTGTGTCGCACAAGTGGGACTTCCGCGCCAGATTTGATGAAGGGCGATTGTTGGTAGTTTCACACCAATATTGGATTGGGCATAAAAGGAAGTGTGTCGTGCAATTTTGAAGTTGAAGAATCTTGTGTCGCACAAGTGTGTGAGGTGGAATTGTGTGGCGAGATAGACTTGCGGGCCAAGTAAGGTTTATTTCCGGCAGTGATTTTCGGGCTGCGTGGATGCTGGATGTTTGCTCGATACCTTCTATGAAAAGAGAGATTCATCTATGGGTGAAATTTGGAATTCAATAGAGCTTCCACATAAAATAATGGATGCATTCCTCCATGAAAATGAAGAGACCTACAAGTCTATAAACTGTGAGTGTATCCTTTCCAGAGAAACTAGTGAAGGAAGAGGAAGAAGGTTATCCTCTCCACCGGTAGTGACTGAGAGAGAGAGAAACATGGAGTGACCCTTGGGAAAGCAGTGATCTGACCCTAAACATTGTAAAGGAAGTGAGCATGGGACATAGTGACTATACCCAAACCTTGTATTCCACATCTAGTGAAGTTTAGTAGAATTTGGTACGACCGAAAACCTGTCGGCGTATACTCCTTAAATGTATCCCTTAGTGGTGAACCAAATAAAATTATTGTGTCTTGTGCTCGGTTTACATTCTGCTTATATAATGCAACAGGAGAGAGAGAGTATAGTGTTTTTCTTAACATTGAAACAAGATTTGAATGGGATTTAATATTAAATTAGTCATACCCTGATTCACCCCCCCCCCCTCTCAGGGTATTCATCCTTGTGGACCTAACATACTCCCTTTTTATTTTTACCGAAAACACCCAATTTCCTATTATGTAGGTTCATGCATCCCATAGGGAGCCTCTCCCTTCCTCCCCATGCTTCATCCCCTCTACCAGGATATGGATCTTGGGTCTTATTCAAGTATTGTGGGTGAATATTGAAAGTAATCTTGTCATGTCTTCGTCCTCATCCTATATATTCCATTTTTTCTCATTTTATTCCATTACATGGCCCTATGGATATAGGTTTTATTTCTCTTGGGGTTTTTATTTAGGGGTTTCATTTGGTTATAGTTCCTCTTGGTTGTTTCTTCTATTTTAAAGCAACATTGAGTCATTATGGGTTGGCCTTGTTGAAGTGTCATGATTTTGAGGGAAGTTTCCCATTTACACTTGCCCTTTTAATTTAATAATCATCGGTTTGTTACATTACTTATATGTTAATCAGTGATTTATGATTTTTAGAATATTTTTTTATGAAACGAGGATGTTTTCTTGATTGTTTAGAAGTACATGGTGTTGTTTTTTGTGTTTTTCTCACCATGTTTCTGATAAATTGCCATGTTGGATTGTGAAAATCGATTCTGATTTCTAAAGAATGGGTTTTAAATGATATTGTGGCATCTAAAATAGTGGGTTGGGTTTCTTGAGTGGTTTTCCATGTGGTTTGTAATCGAAAGTGGTGTGTGTTTAGTTCACTGAAAATGAGTTGACATGTGATGATAGTGTGTGGTTAGTTTGGAATATTGGTGAAAGTGGATTTGGTTAGAAAATGTGGTGTTACTAATTAAATGTGATTTTATAAAATGTTGATAAATGAAAAATGGTCTGTTTTCACATTTTTTGGAAAGGTTTATTTTGTTCCTTGAAAAAAGGTGGGATTTTTTAGGGTTCTTGAAGTCCGGTTAGTGCTTTGTGAAAATGATATTCTTGAAAACTGTCCTTGGATAATTTTATTTACTTGATTATGATAAATATTATGGGAGGTCCATTCTAAGAGAATACATTTTCTTCAAATGGTTGAAAGTTATGATATTTCTCATTAGGGTAGATTTGGGGTTACTTTTTTTGTAAGTTGCATGTCCATGATGTGGGTGCATGTTACTGGCTTCTAGTTTGTCATTGTTGGATCACACCATTTTAATATTGACATTGTAACTTGGAAATTCTAGTAGATTTTTGGTGAAGGGTTACTTTACTAGCTTAGTATTTCATTCTTTATAATGCATCATATAATGGGTTATGTTTTTTATTGCTTCTATAGGAAGGTACCCCTCGATAAGACCAGATAGGGTGTGATCGAGTGTATGGGAGAGAATGATGTCATCAACTGAGGCATGTCTTCAGGATGACTAAAGATGTAAAGTAGGTTCTATTTTATTCTATTGAGATCCTAGGTTCTACCATTTCCTTCAGATTCATGTTATCTATGGAATATGATTAAGATACATGGTTGGTTGGTTACTCTTTTGTGATTATTTCCATTGACCTTATTATGTGATTATTTTTGTTTCTTCCTTATGTGGAATACTTATTTTTTAACCCTATGAGTTGGATTTCAAAGGGTTATAAAAATTGTTTTGAAAATGTTTTCACTATCCATTTAACTTTTTTTAAATAGAAACATCATCTTCCTACAAAAAAAGGTTAATATATTTTCATGGAAAAGAACCTGGATTTTAAAGAGTAAGGGAAATGGGTCATGTTTTGTTTTAGGGTAAAAATTTGTGAATATCTACTTTCTATATTATATTTAAGACATAAAATTATTGTTTCTTTATTCAAATTGAATGTAATGATGATATATTCTTCAGGTATGCGTAATGAGTTTTAATAGGCGTGCTTGTAGTTATTTATTATTTTTAGAATTTTGTAAAGGTTTCATATTTGTTTTGATCACCAGAGGAAATGGATTGTTTTTGTATTAGAGAGTGACCCTCGAGGTCATAGGGAGACGATGTGGTCAGTAGGTTCAGTTTATGTTTATTCTTTTAGTTTTTTTATTTTATGTTTTTGTATAAATGATACTCGGTTTTATCATTGTATTTTTTTTGGGTTTCACTATTTATTTTCAACTTTTTAATTTATTTTATTGGAAAATAATTCTTCCCTATGTTTCTATTTAATTTCCCCAACACTAGTTTCTTGCCCTGGAGGATTAGGAATTCCTTTTGGGACATATCTAATGCCAACATTGGTGATAGATTTCAGGTCTACATGGGTTGGTTCATGAAAAAATTGCATCAAAGGAGGTTAGTTTTTTAGAGGACCTAGCTTTCAGAGAAGCCTTTGTAATTTGTGTTGTCAAGGTGGAAGGAGTAGGACTTTTAGGACCTGGGGTTTAGGTATGAGTGAGTGTCTCACCAAAACATTCAACGTCGAACATTGTGATTACAATGTAGTTTTGGTTTTATATGGTCTATATTTCTCTTATTGGATGTTTGATGATTGGGATTCAAAATGGGTGTTGGTCTAGTTGTCTTGATGGGCTTTCAAGGACTGCAAATCCATGTAGAGCTAGGGACATGGTTCTAAAAGACTCTCCGTGATAGTGGTGTGATTCACATATGGCCACCAACCATATGACCATGTCAACAATATACACTAATGTCCTCTTGTGAGTTGTTTTGGGTACTTCTTGATTCTAATTCTTTTGGAAAACACTTATTTTGAAATTATGAAGATCATACATTATGTGGAAATGGTGTGGATATTTTGAAGATGGAAAATGGATTTTCAGATTTATTTTTAATAATATTTTAATAAAATGGATTTTTATAAAATTATCATTGGGTAAAATGGGGATGGATTTAATGAGTTTGGATTTCTATAATCAAACTTGGGGTTTACTGAATATATTTTTTTGGGAAACATAAATGTAACTTAAATAGGGGTATAGAAAATCTATTTAAAATTATATGTAATTTGGAGTTTTAATCAAATTATTTTTCAGGAAGTGTGGTTGTTTTGTTAATAGAAAAGTTTTTAATGGTGTGAATTGGGTTTATGGATGGAATTCATGAGATTTTTATTTCTAAATGAAATCAAACGGATTGAATGATTGATTTTGAAAATAGTTTTTGGTTTATTACTTGTAAAATCCGAATGATTTCATAGAATGTTATTTTCTTTAATGTAATTCAATAGCTTACACTACACGCAAAATCAAGTTTGAGCGTGCCACAACTTACCAATCTAGCTTTCCAAAAAGTAGTTTTGAATAGTATTAACTACATTTTGAATTTTATATACTCCATATAATTTTAGAATCCATATTATGTTTTTCTTAGACTTAATATTAGAAGAAATTCAATTCTTTAGATAAAAGAGGTATTTTTCAAAAAAT
The DNA here is from genome assembly GCA_963277665.1 of Viscum album. Taxonomy (NCBI): domain Eukaryota; kingdom Viridiplantae; phylum Streptophyta; class Magnoliopsida; order Santalales; family Viscaceae; genus Viscum; species Viscum album. The sequence goes on from OY728131.1 coordinate 447,145,615, forward strand.
AAAATTTTACCACCTTTTAAAGAAGAACCCTTTTAAAATCTAATATTTAACACATTTATATAATAAATTTTACAAACTAATATTATCTTTTATAAGAGGGACATAAAACTTTAGTCTGGATAAAATTTTGGTGCATTTCTGATAACTTTCATATTTTGACAAGTAGAGAAAAATAAAAAAATTTAATTGAAGACAAATTTTTTAATCAAAATAATTTATAGTGTTAAATTATACATTTGAATGGTTCTGATGTATAATTTGATTATATTTTTATAATTTAATCTAATGTTGTTCATTGGAATTAATTTAAAATTTAAATTAGATATTAACACATAACAATCTTTAGATAGTGTTTACTTCTCAAAAACCCAATTTTTGGTTTTGAAAAATGGAATATTTTTTAAATTAATTAATACAAGTCGTATGTTTTTAATTGGGTTAAATATACATCAATTTTTAATTTGAAATATCATAATTAGATTAGTGTAAATTTTTTAGTATTTTTCTGAAAACTTTTACTTTTTGGATGAATAGTGAAAACACTGTGTTATTGTTTAAAACAGACATTTTATTTATATAATTATTTATTTTATTTAAATTTATTTTATGTAAAAATAGACACATAATACCTATATAAGTTCAATTTAATTAATTGGAGTCATTTTATAATAAAATAATATGTATAAAATTTTATTGAACACTTTAACGTCTTTTACCTACCTTTTAGGCACATTTTCAAATTTTTATAAAAAGTAATTTTACCTCTTCTATGAACTGAATTTCAAAAATATGAGCGACACTGTTGAAATTATTAATTAAAATGTGGTTCAATAGAATGAAAATAATTTTTTTAATAGTTACATTGGGATTTTATTTACCAAGGTTAAAATTAAATAGGGTAATTAAAGGTAAAAATGATATTATAATTACCCTTACACATGTATTAATTATATTTAATAAGTTTTTTTGACCAAAATAAACCTTAAAAATAAACTATGATCCTCTTTGACCCACTTGGATTAGATTAAGACATTTATTTTTTTTATTTAAAGAAGAGTTAAAAGTTTTAAATTAAAAAATTAATAACTAAAACATTTTTATATAGGGTTATACATAAGATAAATTTGATTATAAATATTCAATATAATGAAAAAGTACTTTCTACATAATGGTATTTTATTTATAATTTTTAGACCTTAAATAATTAAATTTATTTAGGACACAATGAAGATGCAGTAATTACCTTATTAATGAAGGTTTAAAATAATTGATATTACAAATATCCAAATAAATGCAAATTGAGTCTTATAATGCATTAAAATAATTTTATAGGATAATATGACATGTTATGATTGATTTAAATATTTTTTTCAAAGTAATCATGTTTTTCTGAATTTCACAAAAACCAAATACTATGTAGTGTTAAAATTGACATAAATGAGTTTTTAAAAACAATACTATATTATTAAATGATATAATATTGTTAAAAATATATGGTTAGGAAAAAGGATTCATATAACGATAGATATGTCATTAATGAACCACTTGGGTTTCTGTTGTCTTTTTTTATATTTATTAACAATTTATTATAATAATATAAGAATACATAGTAAAAGTCAAACTATTTTACTAAGAGTTAAATCTAAATGATAAGGTTAGTTGGTGGCCTAAACTTGTATAAAACAAATTGTTTTAGAGTTTTTAGACCCATACCCACCTTATCATATAAATATATCCTTTTAGAGGCATTATAAACCAAATATGATTGTATAATAAATTAATATTTCAGGCCTTTCCTAAAGTGATCCTCGCCTCTATTATAAAATGGTACCTTCACTTATCTCAAAATAACACCTCAAAATCCATTTCCCTTGGCCAAACCCTGCTTAAATATCCTCCCAACTACCCTCATGCCAACCTAGGGGACTTAATTTTAACAGAAATCCATCCTAATGATCCCTTTTGATCAAATCAAATGGATGCACCTGGAGAAGAGGTCATAATTTTATCACCTCTTTCAAAGTTCTTTTCTTCTTCCACTTCCTCTTTTTTTTCCATAAAAAATAATAACTCTAGTACCTTATATATGTTGTGATGTTATTATAAAAATGGTGAAACCATATTCATTATTCCATCCATCCTATGAATGAAAAAGTCACCATATGTGCATACGTACGGCTTACCGTCTCCACATCGTGGTGTAGTTTGTTATTCAACACTTAATTATTTGGATGGGTATAATAATTAGTATAAATGATTTAAATAATAAATATAAAATTTTAATTATTCTGTATATATAATATAACCATCATTTTATATACGATTTCTCCATCAATAGAATGTTATTGTTGCTCGTGCGTACGTACGGATTACCGTCTCGATGAACACGATGAGATTCATTCCCCATCGTAACTATTCAGTAATAGCTTTAATTTTATGATTAAAAATAATTTTTAAGAAACTTAATATAATTCTAGATATCAATCAAATAAAACCTATCAATAACAAACCTCACTTACGTAACAAAACATATAAAAGGAAAACAAATCAGTTAACATCCAAAACAATGATTCTACTGAAATATCATTAAAAAAATATTATAAGATCATATATGATATCATATTTATTTATTTGGTTCTTTTATAATTTAATAACTATTATTTCACCTATATATAGGTGGTTAACGTAACCTAAACTTAGGAAAAGTACAAGGTAAGGGGTTTTCATCTCAATTCTTATTCCCGTGAGATTCATACTATATTGCCATTATTTCCTTTTGTGTGGTGTATGTAATTCCCATGATTTTATTCATTATGTAATATACTTTAATTTATGGGTATTCACAACTTCATTGTATTATCCTTCTATCATGGGGTGTATGTTTAGTAAGTTACCAAATCGGCAAGGGAATTTCTAATTTCAATTTCCTCTCATTGGGTTCTACCCAATCTTCATTGATTATTTTACTCCATGATTATGTGTGAAATCACTATTTATTTATTTATGTAGTAATTTCCACTCCCCTATGTGTGGATATACTTTTGATACACATAATTAATCCATTTATAAATTCTCAATTCATTGATATGAACTTGATAAGAGTAATCTTAACCCAATTTCCATTCATTGAGTTAAACATCCAAGTCATTGGTGTTTTTTTACAAGAATATGTGTGAATTTCATCTGATTGATTTACACTGAATATCCAATCATATTGATAGTATTTATATTTTTCATGCATAAATATGTAATTGATTTATCCTTAACTGAAGGATACTATTTTTATAAGGTATTTCATCTCAATTTACACTCCATTGAGACTTCTTTGTTGTTATGCACCAATTCACTTTAATATGGTGCATATGCTATAATTTGACATAGTATATCATGAATCCCTTTATTCTCATGATATTTTAATTTTTTATTTCCTCAATTATTTGTATTCAAATTTCTCTCATTTGAGTAGGAACTAAAACTTAAATGTCATTTTAAATGTTTTAAAGATTTATTCTTCTAAATCATTATCATTAATGCTCATATTTTAAAAATGGTGTTAATGATTTATTTATATGGAAATGAATGTTTTAAAATTAAAATTCCTTTCAATGGATTCACTGTGGTATGGGACACTTTGATTCAAAAATCTCTTTTAAATGACTTCTTTGATAAATGGTGTGTCTTTTAAATGTTTTCAAGAAAAAGGGGGTATTTCTCTCAAATAGTTTTACTGATTATTTTCATCTATGTCACTATCATTCATTATTCATGTTTGAGGTTGATTTATTATAATAAAATCACCAAAATTGTATTGAATGATTTATCTTTGACTATGGATGTGCAATTTTTAAACCATTCATGGTTTGTGGTGAAAATATTGATATTTCATATGCTAGTTCTAATATGAATGTATAGATTATGTTTCAACCTTTTCATATGAGGAATGAATTGGACTTAGTAAGTGTCGGGTGGTGCCTTATATGAATACTCGATGCATTTTTAGGTCTCATGAGACAAACTAATGTCCTGGAATAAGGCCTTGAAAAAATCATTATTTGTAGTCTTGGCATGAGGCCTTGACTACGTGGTTATGATGTCAGGCATTATACATTCCATCAGTATGAAAGTAGCTATTGATATTACATGTTATTATTCGATTAGTATAATTTTCATGTGAATAAGTAAAGGAATTATTTTATATATCTTTTCCATATTATGATAAAATTTAAGTTTAAAATGCTTGTGTTTTAGTCTTATACATTTCCTTAAATGTTTATGTTTTTTAATGATAGTTTCTATAATATTGTTATCCTTACTGAGCATTTTAACTAACACCTTTCTTATGATTTAGTTTTCTCAGGATGTGGACAAGTATATTATGATTGACCTACAGGAATAGGATAAGGGATATGAGTGTGTTCAAAAGAGAAACAATGTTGTAGTTTTTTCATTTCATTTTATAATGTAAAATGTATGGATGTATCTAGTACCTCCAAGGCTACTAAACGAATTGGTCTTTCAAGACATGATCTAAAGGGATCTTGATAAGTTTATGTAATAACGTGCCGACTCGGGGTATCTAAGGTTGTGGTGTTATAGTTGGTATTAGATGATGTTTAGTACAAACCTTGGAAGCTATATTTAGAAAACCCTGATTAGAAAACACTACCCTAAGATATACATTGAGGATTAGTATAGAAGAACATCCAAAAATTTTGGTAATGTAAATATTATTTGGGTTTTCCAAGAAATACATCCCTAACAAGATATGAGTTGGTAGAAGTAGCTATGGCACAGATATACCTACGGGTAAAACTCACAAACACCTCTTTGAGCTAGACTTGAACATGAAGTGGTGCACGAATATCGGGTTTGCTGCACTCTTGGTTACGACACTCTTGTGGGATAAGCTTAGGATATTTCACATTTTCATTACAAACTGATTTGAAGGATTTTAATATAATACGAGAATAAATAACCATGGTTAATCCTAAGGTGTTTATGATTGAAAATAAGGTTTCATGATATTATCTAAATAATTTTATGACTATTTTTACTCACATTATGCTTTTGGGTTTTAGTTAATGGATTGATTTCAAGTAAGTCATAGTAACATTGAACATGATGTACAATGAAAGGACAATGGTGTAAATGAGCTACTAAATGGAATAATGATAGGAATAAAAGATATTGTCTTCATTCCAAAGAAGGTTTCCAAAAATATAGCTAAAAAATATACATTAACCAACTCCCAAACTCAACAAAGATGAGAAAGGTGGAGAATGATAAGAGCTCCAGCAGTGGAGACCAAGGACAAAAGAAATCTTAATTTCCATCATGCTAGAAATGGGGAAGGAGAATCCCAGAAAAGTGTCTCAATGGAACAAATAAATGATTTTTGTGTGGGATAGAAGGAAATAATGTGAAGAATTGCTGATAAAAAATGAAGAGTATTATAGAAGAAAATAAAAAAGATCCTAAGAATCCATTTTTAGTCATTTTTTATAAATGTAGGGGACCTGGGAATTACATGAGTCAATACCCAATTCTGTACTATAACCACTAGGTCGAGGAATAACCTATGGTGAAATAAATGGATTGTGAAATGTCTAAAAGTATTAATTATCTTTTTTAATGGGATTACTTGGGATTAAATTTCTCTTGTATGTGTAACCCTTAAGTTTGTTATGTGAAAATGTTATTTGAGGAAGAATTATATTTTTTTTGAGGATATAATTACTGTAACATCCCGGACCGGCTTACCATCGAACCGGTGGCCGGACCGGTAGGTGACATGGCCTCAAGCACATCTCCTCATACGCTGGAGGCTTCCGAATAGTAGCAATGGTCTCGGGAGGTGATAGTGGGGAGACTATACCCTCATATCAGAGTAACATAGTGGTATTATCAGAGTAAAAAATATTCAATAGCAGAAGTAGTAAACAATTGAAAGGCAGATGAAAAAGACAAGTAATAACCAATTTATAAAGGCGGAAAACACCAGTTTACAATGTAAGAATGTATAGATGACGATACAGTTATGAAAGAAAGAATAAATATAGAATTCTTTACAAACAATACCAAAATAAAGGACAGCAAAGCCCGACGGTGATCCCATGAGCATCCCAAGAACCCGCTTGGTCTTTTTATCCTAACTCCACAGGTACAAATAGCACAACACACAACCTAGGTCCTACAAGCACGAAGGTCTACTCGGATTCCCGAGTGCAATGGCGGCCTGAGTAGGGTGTGAGATATAAATCTCCGTAGGCCGGCACCACCGGTGTCAAACCCAATCCAGAAAGTGTATAATAATTAAACAGTGAGCAGCTATGGATAAATAAGTAAGCAGAATTACAAAAGTAAGTAACACCCGACCAGGTTCCCAAGGGGCACCTGACGGTTATACCAGCTTCTGCTTGTTGCCAGTAAAGTAACCTGATCATGTCACTATATACATATACATATACATATATATATATATAAAAGCATTTAGATCATAAATGGAGTGGGGTAAGAATGACTCCCACCCATTAGTCGAGATTAGAAGGTATGAGGTAAGAATGCCTCTCATCCCTATAGGTCAACTGGAAAGGGGTAAGAATGACTCCCTACCATACACATGTAGAGATCACATCTGGTGTGGGGTAACATGCCTCCAAACCATTCTCAGAATAAGCTGGCATGGGGTATGCATGCCTCTCATCCATAAACATTCACATTCACCATCAGTTTTATAACACAATGCATAACGCATTACCCCTTATGCATTTCAAGTAAACATATCTAATTCACAGTCATCCATAATCATTCAAAGTAGATGGCCTGGGGTATGAATGCCTCCCACCCATAATCACACATAATCAATATCACAATTACAATTAGAATGCATAATGCAGTACATATGTTGCATTTCAAATAGCCATACAATAGTCCCAAACCTTAACACAGTCCATATCTATACAAGTGGCACAAACACATTCTTCACCATTATATCTAAGTTAAAACACCTTTGGCATTTCAATTAGGACACCAACATGGGCTTGGTCACTTCCAATACATCCCATGAGGTAGATACTTATCACGCAAGTCATTAACTATACACCAATCCATTTCAAAGAGCTATTCATAATATGAAAACTGTCACACACATGTCATCTCACTCAATCTACCTACGCATAGAAAATTGATTCATGGTTCAAGTGTCTTAACCATTTTAGTTAAAGGTCATCATCATCTCTTCTAAGTCATTATAACTGTTCCACTTATCTCAACCCAACCATTTAACTTATTAGGACTTAGCAACTACGTTCAAGGGTTCAAATACATTAAGGGGTGTTCTAGAAGCAGAGCCCTTGACGACTTGGGAAAATGCAATTACAAAGGAACAAGAAGCTAAAAATGCAATTTAATAACTATAGGAAGGCAGAACAAGCAGGCAAGCATAAATTTCAACTTTCAACATTTTTATCTTGAAGACAGCAAACCTCTGATCGAGGGGTTTTATTATCAGATCGTTAGTTTATTGACCAAGAAACCTCATTTATCTAATTCCTACAATTCACACGATTTGCACAAAATCATTTAACCGGAACTAAACTCTCATAATTAAAATGATAAGGCAGTGCAATATTAAACTCACTACTACGTTACTTAAACTCAAAGGGAAAGGAGAGGGGCCCTACCTCCAGGTGGATCCCTTCGTCCACTCCTGCTCTTGGCGCTTTCTAACTAAGAGTCGCAGGTGGGTCACCTAGTCTTTGGTGACTCGAAACCACTCCAAAACCTTGAACACACCTGAAACCAACCCAATGATCCGAAACCACCCGAACCGCTTCGCCTTCGACGGCGGTTGCCGGAACGCGCACTAAGGAGTCCCAACGGACCTTCTGCATAACCTAGAATGAAAAGAAAACTGAAATTCGGATCACCACAATCCTAGGGTGCTCGGCCACATCTCACCAGGCACCGAATAGAAGCCAAAAACTAAGGAAGAAGAGATAGATGACCTTACCTCCAATCTTCAGAGAAGAAACGCAACCGAAAATGGCTGGAATCGAAGCGCAAGGCGGGAGCCAAGGGGGTGTCGTGCGCGGTTCACGGGAGAGGAGGGAGGTGCGCCGTGGGGGGTTCTGCTGATTGAGGGTGAGGGAGAGTGTCTTTATTATTAGGTGTTTAATCATTTTATTTTCTTTAAAAATTAATCAAAATCTTCAAATAGACCAGCCCGCACTGTTTGATCCGCACGGTTTGCCAAACCGTGCACAAACCGTGTGGCACCCTCTGCCTAAGGGAGATCCCTCGCACGGGCTTGGTTCACGGTTTGGGAAACTGTGCATAGCCCATGCACAATCCACTTCCCCCTTATATAAGGTCGTACGGTTTGCCTACAATGGGCCGCATGGTTCGGTCAAACCATGCACAGGCCGTACGCCTTCCTCTGCCTTTTAAAAACCAGCCTTTCTCTCGGGACCGAAGCTCCTGAGACCTGTCGAGACACCAAAGAAACTTCGAAGGCCTTCGCCCAAGCCCAAAACTAAAACAAAAAAGTTTTCCCACTCTCGGAATTCCATTCTGAAACTCAGATGTAAAAACAACTCGTTCAGTAATCAAAAAGTTCAAATTCCTTCGGGTTTTAATCCGGTTCAAAACGCAGGTCATTACAACCATCCCACCTTAGAACTTCTCGTCCCCGAGAAGCCTTCCGGAACAACGTACACATAACCCAACCTACAAGGGTCATGAAGCTTCGTTCAAACGATCACGTGGTGTTCAAAAATGTCCAACACACCATTAAGAATCCATTAAACCATACGGCGCTTAAGGCACCGAAACTCTAGATAACGCTCATTTCCTAACCAAAACACCGAGACGGCTCTTTTCGAGCCTATCTACCCAAAGACACGAACCCGTCGTCATCTTGCCAAGCATCCAGCCACAAGTACTTCCCACCGTAGATTTTTAACTTTATGAAACCAACTCCAAACTATGGTTCGGACCACCATTGGAATTAACATTTAAAGCATGCCCCAGGCATTCCCACGATGCTCCGAGCATGATTTGAAATAGATGAAACAGTCAATTCCCCATCGACCTCAAGGCCCAAGTCGAGCCAGTTGTTCTTATTGGGCACCGGCCGACACAAACCACACTCGCCTCTACCAGAATACATGCCAGAGAATGGTATGTCCCCAAATGTAGACATTAAACAAGAACCCCAAGTCAATCCCTCTCTGGGTGACAATTTACAAGAACGCTCATCTTAAACGACCAACGTATTTTAACCAGAACCACAATTTCTTTCTCCAAGGCACCTCACGTTTAGCACAAACACGTTCACCGAATCCTACTCCCGACTTACAAGGAATTTTCAAAGATCAAACCAAATAAGAATTCATGCATCCCGTGTGCAACGCCGAAAAATAACCATCCGATCAAGCCCAACAGCATCAAAGAATTAGCGCGGATAAGGCCGAAGTTCTCTTAGTGCATCTAAGACGATGTCAAGATAGGGTACATGATCATCGCTAAGAAGAATACACTAAGAGGTTTGAACAGATTCCAGTTAATCATATCAGACTCCTAGAAGGAAGAACAGTCAAACCTCAACTGGTCGACTTCAAGGAAGGAACTCGGCTTCACCTTCCGACACATCCACACGTTTTAAACTCGTATGTCTCACAGGCATTCAGACAAGACCAACCCATTTCTGAAGGCATTCCAAGAAGCATCTATTCCACACAAAAGGACACATTTACCAGATTCGACACAACACAATCCCAACCTTAGGAGTGTCCTAGTCGCTGAAGGGAAAGTTGATAACTTAGCTTAGCACAAGCGCGCTTGTACACAAACACTGCAAACGATAGTGTGATGCTCCTCCGCCACAATCACATCACCAAAAAAACGAATAATACCCAAAACAAGAAAACCAGCATGTTAAAACACATGATTCATTCAAAATCCATCCTGAAAATTGGGGCAAAACAGTTCTTTAACGTCGGGCCACTCTACTGAGGAGATGACCCAAAGCCTCAATGAAAGTCAAAAACCAAAGACCACACATCCGAACAAGCATGTCATTAGAAAAAAAAAGCATCCAACAAGGGACTACGACACCCGCACGACACCTCACGTCTGAAAACTCATGGTACAAGCAAGGCATTACAAAGCTAAGGGTGCCACCAACCATGATCTAGCCCCTTACAAAGATCAAACATCAACCCTAACACTGGGTCACGCGGAACAAATTCACTAGTCTCAAAAGCCAATAATCAAGCCACCGCTAAAGAAAACTACTCCTATGGAAACACCTATAGTCTCGTTCCAAGGAAACTTGATGAGAATCTCAAAACTACCCCTGAAACTAGGGTTTCAACGCAACACTACAGTTTCCATTTCCAAGAATTTAACATTTTACCACATTTAAACTCTAACCATTTAAAAAAAATTCAAATGCACAACAAAGTAAACAAGGATGTTTCAAAAAAACTTTTTTTTAAGAACATCAAACATTCCTTAAGTAACCCTTCTCTATTAAGAAAAAGAGAAAAACAAAACCATCTAAACAAAAAAGGTGACCTATGATGGTCCCATTTTTAACCATCTTGGGTTCTTCAAAAAGGCTACCCGAAAGCAGTTACTCAATTCCTTTTAAAATTTCAAACACCCCAACTGGGTTATCTCATACAAAACTTTTCAACTGACCTAATCAGGTCAATTTGCCCATTTAATAGTTATCCAAAACCTTTAAATTTCAAAATTAGGAAACATTTCCCTTTTAATCACTCCACTATACAGAAAGCCTTTACATTTCATATGGGTTGCCATTTCCATATTCATGAAGCGCCCATACACATCTTAGCTTGAAAATTGACTCCCCTTTTTATCAAAACCAGATTTACATTATCATTTTAAACTTATCAGCCTTTTACAGTGGTTCAAATACATGGGTTACCTTTTCCCAGTTATCAGGCACCCATAAACCTTACTACTGAAAACTGGCCCCCGTCGGAATCGCAACCAATAGATATTACTCATGCCATAAATTACCTATATAAAAAAAATCATGTCAGAATATGAAGCTAACACCGAGGCATGTTATAAAAAAGAAGAACGACACATAATTAAGACAAGAAGCATGGCATATTAACACTGAAACATGCTATCTAAATAGGCTTTCTAATAAATCCAAGGCATGGTGTGAAATAAAGGCACACAATTTGAATCAACAAGAAACCTAAAATGCAACTACATGGCATGGAACTATGCATTGAATATCAATTTCCTATGTGCCTAATATGATGCATGGAATGTAGCTTTCTTTCCATATCAGGATAAGGGTAAAATTCAAGGAATTTTGATACACCATAAGCAGTAGAAAATACAACAGCCAGTCAAGGTGAAATCATATCAACTGTAATAGAAAACAACATGAACAACAATTCCCAGCCCTGACCACTTGGTCATTTCCCGTACGTGGGGTGATCAGTCCCAAGCACGGCTATTGACCGAGTGCCGACACATTCCTAATCTCCTGTCTACCGACCCAAAACAGTAAGGTAAAAGAAAAGAAACAACTCTGATACCACTTTTTAACGTCCCGACCCGGCTTTCCATCGAACCGGTAGCTGAACCAGTTGGTCACATGGCCTCAAGAAAATCTCCACGTACACCAGAGGCTGCCGACTAGCAGCGAGGGTCTCGGGAGGTGATAGTGGGGAGAATATACCCTCATATCATAGTAACACAACGATATTATAAGAGTAAACAATATTCAATAGCAGATGCAGTAAACAATTGAAAGGCGGAATCAAAAGACAGGTAATAACCATTTTATAAAGGCGGTAAACGCCAGTTTACAATGCATGCATGTACAGATGATGACACAGTTATGAAATCAGGAATCAATACAACATGCTTTAAAAACAATACAAAAATAAAGGACAGAAAATCCTGACAGTGATCCCCTGATCATCCCAATCTCCCTCTTGGTCCTTTGCTCCTAGCTCCACAAGTACAAACAGCACAACACACAACCTAAGTCCTGCAAACAAGACGTTCAAATCGGGTACCTCAGTGCAATGGCAGCCCAAGTTAGGTGTGAGATATAAATCTCAGTAGATCGGCACCACTATTTCCAAATCCAATCCAGACAGTGTATAATAATTAAACAGTGAGCATGTATGGAGAAATAAGTAACCAGAATTACATAAGTAAGTAACACCCGTCCAGGTTCCCAAGGGGCACCTAACGGTTATACCAACTTTGGATCGTTGCCGGTATAGTAACCTGATCATGTCACTATATATATATATATAAACTCATTATATCATAGATGGCGTGGGGTGAGAATGCCTCCCACCCATTAGTCGAGATTAGCGGGAACGAGGTAAGAATACCCCTCGTCCCTATAGGTCAACTGGAAAGGGGTATGAATGCCTTCCATCCATACACGTGTAGAGATCGCATCTGGCGTGGGGTAAATTGCCTCCCACCCATACTCAGAATAATCTGGCATTGGGTATGCATGCCTCCCATCCACAAACATTCATATTCACCATCAATTTTATAACACAATGCATAAGGCAGTACCTCTTATGAATTTCAAGTAAACATATCAAATTCTCAGTCATCCATAATCATTCAATGTAGATGGAATGGGGTATGAATTCCTCCCAACCATAATCACACATAATCAATATCACAATTAAAATTAGAATGCCTAAGCCAGTACATCTTATGCATTTCAAATAACCATACAATAGTCCCAAACCTTAACACAATCCATATCTATACAAGTGGCAAAAACACATTCTTCACCATTATATCTAAGGTAAAACACCTTAGGCATTTCAATTAGGACACCGACATGGGCTTGGTCACTTCTAACACATCCCATGAGGTTGATACTTATCATCTAAGTCATTAACTATAAACCAAAAAATTTCAAAGAGCTATTCATTATATGAAAACCGTCACACACATGTCATCTAACTCAATCTGCCAATGCATGGAAAATTGATTCACGGTTCAAGTGTCTTAACCATTTTAGTTAAAGGTCATCATCATCTCTTCTAAGTCATTCTAACTTTTCTTCTTATCTCAACCCAACCATTTAACTTATTAGGAATTAGCAACTACGTTCTGGGGTTCAAATACATTAAAGGGTGTTATGGAAGCAGAGCCTTTTCCCACTTGGGCACGTGCAACAACAAAGGAACAAGCTGCTAAACATGCAATTTAATAATTATAGCAAGGCATAACAACTAGGAAATCATAAATGTCTACTTTCTACATTTTTATATTGAAGACATTGCTCCTATAATTGATGGGTTTTATTATCAAATCATTAGTTTAGTGTCCAAGCAACCTCTTTTATCTTATTCTTTCAATTCACACGATTTGAATAGAATAATTTAACCATAACTAAACTCACATAATTAAAATGCTGAGGTAGTGTAATATTAAACTCACTAATACTTTACATACAGTCAAAGGGAAAGGAGAGGGACCCTACCTCTAGGTGAATCCATCTGTCAAATCCGGCTCTTGGCACTTTCTAACTAAGAGTCATAGACAATTCGCCTAGTCTTTGGTGACTCCAAACCATTCCAAAACCTCAAATGTACCTGAAACCAACCCGATGATCCAAAACCACCCGAACCACATCACCTTCGGTGGCGGTTGCCGGAGCACACACCAAGGAGTCCCAACAAACCTTCCATGCAACCTAGAACCAAAAGAAAACTGAAATTAAGATCAACCCAATCCTAGGGTGTTCATCCGCATGTCACCAGGGACCAAATCAAAGCAGAAAACTGAAGAAGAAGAGATAGAAGACCTTACCTCCATGCTTCAGAGAAGAAACGCAAGGGAAAACGGCCGGAATTGAAGTGCAAGGAGGGAGCTGAGGGGGGTGTTACGTGCGGTTCACTAGAGAGGAGGGAGGTGCACCATGGTGGGTTCTACCAAGTGAGGGTGAGGGAGAGTGTCTTTAGAATTAGGTTTTTCATCATTTTATTTTCTTTAATAATTAATCAAAATCTTTAAACATACTGGCCCGCACGGTTTGATCCGCATGGTTTGCCAAACCGTGCGCAAACCGTGCGGCTCCCTCTACCTAAGGGATATAACTCTCACGGGCTAGGCACACAGTTTAGGAAACTATGTGCATACCGTTCACAATACACAACCCACTTAAATAAGGCCTCATAGTTTTCCTGCAATGGGCCGCACAGTTTGGTCAAACCGTGCGCATCCCATGTGTCTTCCTCTGCCTTTTAAAAACCAGCCTCTCTCTCAAGACCGAATCTCTCGAGACCCGTCGAGACACTGAGGAAACTTAGTAGGCCTTCACCTAAGACCAAAACCAAAACAAAAAAGCATTCCCACTCTAGGAATTCCATTCAGAAGCTCAGACCTAAAAACAACTCGTTCAGTAATCGAAAAGTTTAAATTCTTTCGGGTTTTAATCTGGTTCAAAACACGGGTCATTACAAATAAAAAGAACCATTTGGGTTTATATGATACTTGAATTTGAGGAAATTATAGGTTATTAATTTTTGGGATGAAAATATGAATTTTTGAAAAAGGACAACACACAGACCGTGTGACAACCCATCATGTCGGACAAAGCTATGGGAATCGAACCCACAACCAATGTGCGACTGGGATTTATCTACTACCACTAGACTAAGTGATGTCCCTGGTTAGTGTGACTAATTATTTTTAGTTAAATTATTTAATTGATCAATAATAAGTTGATTTCGGATCTTATGTTTTATCAAATGGATATCCTTAGTATTGAAAAATGATTTGGTGATTAAGTGATAAATGTAATTTTGAAAGACATTCACTTTGTTGGAAACACTATATAACTAATAAAAATTGAATACTATGGGTTTTAATTTGAGGAGTAATGGTGGAATTTTTTTATTTTGGAAGAATATATACTTTTTTTATAGAGATTAAGGTTATTGATGGAAATGATTAACCTATCATAGAGAATATGTGATTCGGTTAATTACACTTTTGTATGAGACTTTAATAGTAGTTGATGCTATTTGGAGATAAATGTAAAGATTTACTACTAAAGTCTATGTGGTTAAATTCTATTGTGTTTTGAGTTTCAATCATAGTTTGGATTATATTGAAGGATTTTATGGACAATTGTTTATTGAATGGTCATTATTGAACATTGGGTATTGTTTGTTTAATTTTGAAAATTAAGATTACTATTTCTTTCAAGAATGGGTTATCCATTTTGGGGATCATCTAATCTTGTACTAACCATTTGGTTTTGGTTGATCTCTAAAGGCAAGGGAAATATATATAGTTCACCCTTTGTGGATTATGTGATTCTCTAGTTGTTGATTCTAGCACTTCTAGAGTGACCAAGTCATCTTGAATACTAATCATTTGAAGAAAAGATGAGTTATTGGTAGAAATTTATTAAAGTATGAAACTCTACATTAAAATTAAGTATATCGCTTTATGTAATTAATAAATCTCATAAATAAATTCCTCAAATATATTAAAAGGAACAAAAAACAAAAAACATTGTCTGTTAACTTTTCCTACTTAGAAAATAATGACCGTTTAACCCATCACAAGTTTTTGGTTTTCTTGTTGTTAACTATCACTTGAACATTTTTATTTCAATATCCATCAAAACTTGACACTTATTTTATCTTCCATATCCATGGTTTCTTACACGTAATCATAGTATGGGTGATATCACGTGACCTCTGTACTTCTCTTTCTAACTTTTAAAGTGATAGTTTTATTGACTCTTTTCTGATGTGGGAATTTAAATGAAGTTCCACAGCCCAATTTTAAAATTTTGAGGATGAAATTTCCAAAGGGGGGAATAATGTAACACCCCACTATTTCATAGTAAGTTATTTTCTTTAATTTAATTCAATATCTTGCGCTACACGCAAGATCGAGTTCGAGCACACCACGACTTTCCAAACTAGCCATTCAAAAAGCAGTTATGAATAGTATTATGTTCATTTTGAATTTTATATACTCCATATAATTTTAAAATCCATATTATGTGTTTCGAAGACATAATATGAGTAGAAATTCATTTTTTCAGATTAAAGATGTATTTTTAAAAAAATGCAATGTTACTGCCTTTTAATGGAGAGCCCTTTTTAAATCCAAAATTTAACACTTTTATATATTCAATATGATAGAATAAAATTCTTCTTTAGAATCCGGAAAAAATAATTTCATTTGGAGAAAGTTTCAGTGCTTTTTTGATAACTTTCATATTTTGATGAAAAGTGAAAAACACTAAATTTAAATTTATAAAAACATTTTAAATAAAAATAATTTATAGTGTTAAATTATAGATTTTAATGGTTTTGAAGTATAATTAGATTATAGTTTCATCAATTAATTCAATTTTGGTCATTTGAAGTAATTTTACATTTAAATTGGATATTATCACATATCAATCTTTTGATAGTTTTAATTTCTCAAAAACTCGCTTTTTGGTATTGATGAAGGGAATATTTTTTAAAATTAATTAATAAAACTTATATGTTTGTAATTTTTTAAAATAGACATCATTTTTAAAATTAGAATATCAGAATTAGCTTAGGGTTAATTTTTGGTATTTTTCTGAAAACTTTCAAGTTTTGATGAATAGTGGAAAACACTGTGTTATTGTTTAAAAAATACTTTTTATTTAAATAATTATTTATTATATTTAAATTTATTTTAGTTCAAAATAGATACATAATAACTATATGTGTTCAATTTAATTCATTGGATTCATTTTATAATAAAATTAGATGTATAAAATTTTATTGAACATTTTAATGTATTTTACCCACCTTCTAGGAAAATTTGCAAACTTGAATAAAATGTACTTTTACTACTTACCTAAATTGAATTTCAAAAATCCTAGAGACATGGTTTCCATCATTATGTAAAATATGGTTCAATAGGACGAAAATAATTTTTGTGAATAGTAGCTTTTGAATTTTATTTACCACGGTTAAAAGTAAATAGGGTAATTAAAGGTAAAAATAATATTATAATTACCCTGACACATGTCCTAATTATATTGGAAAAGTTTTTTTATACCAAAATCAACCTTAGGAATAAAATATGTTCCTATTTTACCCACATGGATTAGATTAGGAGATTTATTATTTTTTTTAAAGAAGTGTTAAAAGTGATAAATTCAATTTTTCATAACTAAAACATTTTTAATATAGGGATATACATAAGATAAATTAGACTATAAATATTCATTATAAATATAATAATATTTCCTATATAATGGTTATTATTTATAATTTTTAGACGTTATATTAATAAATTTATTTATGGGAGAATGATGATGCGGAAGTTACATTATTAATAAAAGATCAACATAATTGATATTATAAATATCCAAATGAATGTAAATTGAGAATTTGGATTCATTACACTAAATTTGTAGGTTAATATGACATTTTAGGATTTATTTA
This sequence comes from Viscum album, assembly GCA_963277665.1. Lineage (NCBI taxonomy): Eukaryota > Viridiplantae > Streptophyta > Magnoliopsida > Santalales > Viscaceae > Viscum > Viscum album. The sequence goes on from OY728131.1 coordinate 447,163,101, forward strand.
ATTTTTTTAGGTAATAATTTTTTTTAACTTTCACTAAAACCAAATACTAAATAGTGTCAAAATTGACAAAAATGAGTTTTTAAAACAAATACTATATTATTAAATGATATAATATTCCTAAAAATATAACGTTAGGCCAAATAACTCATATAATGATATATATTACATTAATGAACCACTTTGGGTTCTCTTGGATTTTTATAGTATGTTTATTAACCATTTGTTATAATAATACAAGAATACATGGTAAAAATTAAACTATTTAACTAAGAGTTAAATCTAAATGATCTGGTTAATATGGTGACATAAACCTGTATAAAACCTATTGGTTGACAATTTTTCGACCCAGCCCCACCTTAACTCACAATAATTACTTTTGGATCCATTACAAACCGAATATGATTTTATAATAAATTAATATTTCACGCATTTTCTAAAGTGACACTCACCTCTCTTATAAAAGGGCACTTCCCCTTATCTCAAAATCACAACTCCAAAGCCATTTGGATCAGCCAAGACCTGATCAAATATCCTCCCAAGTACCATTACATCAACCTAGAGGCCTTACTTTTATGATAAATCCATCCTAAGGAGCTCTTTTGATCAAATCAAAAGGATGCACCTGAAGAAGTGGTAATAATTTCATCACCTCTTTCAAAGTTATTTTCTTCTTCCACTTCCTTTTTTGGTTTCCATACCCAAATAATAACTATAGTTCCTTATACATACTCTGATGTTATTATAAATATGGTACAACAATATTCATTATTTCATCAATCCTATGAATGACAAAGTCACTAAACGTGGGTATGTACGGCTTACCGTCTTCACGTCGTGGTGTAGTTTTTTACTCAACACTTCATTATTTTTATGGGTATAATAATGAGTTTAAATGATGTAAATAATAAATATAGCATGTTAATTATTATGTATATATAATATAACCATCTAGTTACATATGATTTTACCATCAATAGAATGGTATTGTCGCTCGTACGTACGTACAGATTACTGTCTCCACGAATGCGATGAGATTCATTCCCCATCATAACCATTCAAGAATAATTTTACTTTTATGATTAAAAATAATGTTTATGAACTTAATATCATTCTGGATATGAATCAAATACATCTTATCTACAACAAACATGACTTATGTAACAAAACATATAAAGGAAAACAAATCAGTTAACACCCAAAAAATGATACTACTAAAACATCATTAACAAAGCAATATTATAAGATCATATATGATATCATATTTAGGTATGTGGCTATGGTATAATTTAATAAAAATTATTTCACCATTATAAAAGAGGTTAACATACCCTCAACTATGGAAAAGTACAAGGTAAGTGGTTTTCATCTCACTTCTTATTCCTGTGAGATTCATGCTATATTGCCAATATTTCCTTTGGTGTGGTTTATGTACTACCTATGATTGTATTCCTTGTATAATTTATGTTAATTTATTCGTATTTATATCTTCATTTTATGATGCTTCTTTCATGGGGGGTATGTTTCGTATGTTACCAAATCGGTATGGGAATTTCTAATTTCGATTTCCACTCATTGGGGTTTACGCAAACCTCATAGATATTTTACTCCAAGATTATGTGTGAAATCACTATTTATTTATTTATTTAGTAAATTTACACTCTCCTTTGTGTGGATATACCTTTGATACACATAATCACTCCATTGATAAATTCTCATGTCATCAATATGAACTTGATAAGAGTAATCTTAACTCAATTTCTATTCATTGAGTGAAACATCCAAGTCATTGGTGTTGTTGTCACAGGAATATGTGAGAATTTCCTCTGATGGTTTTACACAGAATATCCAGTCATATTGAGTGTATTTATATTTTTCACACATAACTATGTCATTGATTTATCCTTAACCTAAAGATACATTCTTTATAATGGATTTCATCTCAATTTACATTATATTAAGACTACTTTGTTGTTATGCACCAATTAACTTTTATATGGTGTATATACTATACTTTGAAATAGTCTATCATGAATCCATTTATTCTCGTAATATTACAAAGTTTTTATTACCACGATTATTTTTATTCAAATGTCTCTCATTTGGTTAGAAACTCTAACTAAAATATCATTTTAAATTTACTAAATATTTATTCTTCTAAATCATTTTCAATAATTTCCATGTATTAAAAATGGGTTTATTCTTCTAAACATTCATATTATAACTCTCATATGAAATGTCAATATTTTAACCAAAAACCATGAAGGATATAAAAATAGAACATCCAAAGTCAAACATAACCCATTTAATAAAATATGGAATATTTTATTATAATAAATCAACCTCAATCAAGAATAATGAAGTATATTGAAATAGAAGAAAATAATTAGTAAAAATATTTGGGAAAATTTGATTCCAAAGCCTCTTTTAGATGACTTATTTGATAAATAGTGTGACTTTTAAAAAAAATTGTAGAAGTTGGTACCTCAGTCAAAAGACCAAGGCACAATTTATATAGTGTGACTTTTATATTTTTTCAAGAAAAATGAGATATTTCTCTCAAATAGGTTTACTGATTATTTCCATCTATGTCAATATACTTTATTATTCTTGCTTGAGGTTGATTTATTATAATAAAATATTCCATATTTTCTTGAATGGGTTATGTTTGACTTTGGATGTGCTATTTTTATATCATTCATGGTTTTTTGTTAAAATGTTGACATTTCGTATGCTAGTTCTAATATGAATGTTTAGATTATGTTTCTAAATTTTCATATGAATAACTCATTGAACTTGGTAAGTGACGGGTGGTGCCTGTTATAGCTCCTCGATACATCAGTAGGTCTCATGAGACAAGCTAGTGTCTTTACACAAGGCCTTGAAAAAATCGTTATTTTTAGCCTTGGAATGAGGCCTTGACTATGTGGTTATGATTTCTGGAATTATACATTCCATCATTTTTAAATTTGGAATTGATATTACATGTGATTATTCGACTAGTGAAATATCCACGTGAATATTTAAATGGAATTATTTGTTTTATCTTATCCCTATTATGCTGAAGTATTAATTTATAAGGCTTGTGTTTTAGTCTTATGCATTACCTTAAAAGTTTATGCTTTTTATGATAGATTCTCTATATTATTATCCTTACTGAGCATCTGAGATCACCCCTTTCTTATGTTTTATTTTACCCAAGATGTGAAGAATTATAATATGATTGACCTACAAGAATACGCTGAGGTATATGAGTTTTTTAGAAGGAGTAACAATGTTGTAGTTTTTCCATTTCATAATGTAATGTAAATTGTATGTATGTATCTTGTACCTCCAGGGCAACTAAACTAATTGGTCTTTTGAGGCTTGATATCATGTGATCATTCTAATGTTATGTAATAATGCACTAAATCTTGTTAACTATGTTCAGTTTGTTACAACAATTGTTGGACTTTTGAAAGTATTTTGTGATATTTGAAAAGGGAAGTGAGTTTAGTGGTTACAAGTTGGACTGGACTTTTTTGTTTCGGAAAGTTCAGAAGTTTGGTTTTACCTTTGTTATTCTAATGAATGCTCTCATTCAAGGATGTGTGTGAAAGGTTGGATGGTTTATGGCTTGAGTGGATGGGTTCCTAGATTGGCATGGGAATGTTCATGTGACTGATGATCTAATGAATATCCTGGGTGAGTTTGAAACCCATCAAGTTGATAATTAGTGTCCCCCCCCACCAATGCTTCGATGGAAATTGGAGGTGTATCTATAGGTATTTCACCATTAGTTGACCCTCCAGTTAATCAATCCATATACTTTCTTCTTGAATTTCGGAAGTTGAATCCTCCTCTCTTTTATGGACAACTGGATCCTCTCAAAGCGGAAGATTGGGTGATTAAACTTGAGAGAAATGTTATTTCCCTTGATTTTTCAGAGTCGTTACAGGTAAATGTTTCTACCATTATGCTCGAAGGTATGACCTAGATGTAGTGGACATCAGTCTCCTGAACCAAGCCTTGGAAAAATACTACCATAGAGTTCTTCAAGGCATTGTTCATCTGTTAGTATTTCTCTGAGGTAGTGAAGGTGAGGAGTGGGATTGAGAATTGATGTCTACAGCAAGGTGATGGATCAGTGTTGGATTTCTTTTATCATTCTATGGATCTAGATCCTTACCTTCTAGAGTGGGCTATATATGATTCCTTGATGGCTCTACATTTTGAGAGTGAGATTCATCCTTATCTGTATTGGATGGTGTCATAGTTCTGTCTAACCCTATTTTCTGACATGGTGAGGAAAGTTGTTTTGGTTGAAGCTATGTTAGAAAGAGTACATGAGGTATTAAAACTTCCACAATTCTTTGGAAGTGGTGAAGTGGATTCCAATATGGATGTGCAGAATATTCCTGAGGATTTTGGTGCTAGTCGCTGAATAAAAATTCCTTTAGATAATTAATCATCCTATTCTTAGTAAATTACAATGATGTTTCATTAGTATGGAATGATGGATAAGATGGAGTAATTATGTTTTAGTTCTCCAAAGACCTAACATATCTATGGATTACACGGTCACTTGTGAGGGTTCTATCAAGGTGTTTTAAGGATGCTATGTTGAGCCATATCCAAACCTTCTAAAAACACACCCATTATGTTCAAAGTTATAAGGTGTTAGATTGTGATCTATTTGAAGACTCCTTCCATTTTAGTGTTCCTTATGTTTTAGTGATATTGCTTTTTGTTTTTTATTTCCTTGTTACTGTGAAAAAGGTTGGGTATCTTTCATGAGCCCCCATTTTAAAGAACATGTGAATTTTGGAAATTCTAAAAAATTTCCATCTCGAGTGAAGGTATGCCCTATTGTGTATTTTGTTTTCTCTACCTCTCTTTTTGGGTGAAAGAAGATGATGTTGTATCTTCTAAACCCTTATCATGGTGAAAGTTCCTTGTTGGGTAAAAGTGAGTATCCTGGCATGTCATGTTCCTTTGGTTCCACTAGAGGTCTTGCATGACCGCTTGTGACATAAAAAATCGGGATTTATGATTGGGTATTATCATCTATTGATTGTGTCGTAATGGATTCCTGAAGTCATCATGGCTCTATCCATAGGCTCGGATTTATGCTTTCACCCAACCAGGAATCACTGGGGTGTAGAGGACCTTGGTCTATATTTTGACTTCAATGTAGGAATAGGAACTATTTAAATTTATCTACTATATCTTCTTCATATTGAAAGCTCCCCTTTTATGATAAAAGGAATAGAGAATTCCTTTCCTTGTTTCATTCCTTGTGGGTTGAAGGTTCCTCTTTGGTTGTAAGAATGCATGGTGTTCTAAATTTATTAAAATTCAAGTAGTTTCTCCTTTTTGGATGCAAATTTCTAATTGGTTGTCCTAGTATGGTTTTCCTTTATGATTTCATTTAGGTTTTGGTTTTTTCTCATCTAGGCATGGTTGAATATTTTGAGGATGATGAATTGTGGTTTTGTTTTCCATAGATTTTGGAGTTTCTTTCTCCCTATACCCCTTGTGGTTGGGGTTCTCTCTGTGTGGGGTGTTCCCATGTCATTTGGTGATTGTTGGTTTCTACTGGTGGGGATTCCACTCTTGCCACCTGTATTCAATGAAGTAAATCTTTTCTTCTATTCAGGTCATTTTTTATTTCCCCTCTCATGGGTGAAGGTTGTATTATTTGGGGAAAGCATGGTAGTTTTAGGTGTTGTAATGTTTTGAGCTTTGGGTTTAAGGTTTTCCATCATTTTTTGAGAAGTGGATTGGAGTCTGTTGTCTTGTTTTGGGTATATGAGTGTGTTTTATCTTGGTGATAGACAAGGTGATTTCTGGTTTGGGAAATTGTATCATGCAAGTGTGTGGAACTTTTTCTTTGATCGATCAACTAGAAATGTTGTGGATTTCTGGTGGCAGAAAGATTAATGGGGGGGGGGGAAATTGTCACATATTTTGAGTTATTCTTTTTTTATATATTATTCCCTTATATATTATTTATCCTTTCTAGAATTTTTTGTGTGAAAATAGTGATTTTCACTTGTCAGTAGGTGGTGCACGGTTGGAACACAGTTAGGGAAAACCATGTGCCCTTCTCAAGGTAAGTGTATGACTAGTTTCCTCTTGGTCAAAGGCAACCACACAGTTTTGACATGGTTTGGAAAACCATGTGAAATTATATTATTGAATTGTGAGGGATTCACGGTTTCTACACGGTTTGGAAAACCGTGCGGGCTAACCATGCTACCCACCGAGATCATTAAAAGTGTGAAATTACCGTTCTAACCTCTTTTTATTTTAACAAAAAAATCACCAAATTTTCTCTTCTCCTCGTTTATGAAACCCAAAGTGAGCCTATTCCTTCTTATATAATCTTTCTATCCTCTCCCAAGGTTTTAATCTAGGGTTTTCTTCATGTTTTGGCAGTAAATATTTAATGTAATATTCCCATTTCTTCTTCCACTTCCCCCTTCATTCATTTTCAATTGAGGTATTCTTCTTCATTGTCCTGTGGGTCTAGAATTCATGATTCGTTAGGTTTTAATTTGGGTTTTTTTGGAAAAGGTTTTTCATGGTTGTTTTTTTCTCATTGGAACCCTCGTGGAATTGTTTTGGGTGGGCGTTGTCGAAACTCATGTGTTTGAGGTAGGTTTCCCTTTGAAATGTCCCTTTTAACTTAATAATATTTGGTTTTTTGATTGTAAAACCTTCCATAGATTTTAATTACTGTTGTATTATTTTTTGGTTAATTATTTGGTATGGAATTAGTTGGGATTATTTATTTATTTTAAGTACATGGTGCTAATTTTTTGAGTTTTGTACTAGTAAGTTTTGATAACTTTCCATGTTGGCTTTTACAAATGGATTCTTATTGTTAAAACATGGTTAGGATTTTTAATTAATTTTTTTGATATCTAAAATAGTGGGTTTCGTTTCTCAAATGGGTTTCCAAGTGGTTTGGATTCAAGAGTGGTTTTTGTTTGGTCCTTTGAAAATGGATTGACATGTGGTGATGTCTTGTGGCCTATTAAGAATTTTTCTAAATGTGGTTTTGGTTTGAAAATGTGGTGTAAGTTCTTAAATGAGATTTTATAAATATTTTTGAAAGTAAATATTGTGTGTTTTTATAATTTTGGAATGCTGTATTTTGTTCTCTGAAATGGGGTGGTTTTTTGAAGGGTTCTTGTGTCCTCTTTGGAGATTTTGTGAAAATGATCATCTTGAAAACTCTCCTCGGATAATCATAATACCTTGATTGTATTTCATGTTGTGGGAGGTCCATGCTAAGAGACTCCCTTCGGTTCAAATTGTTTAATGGAAATAAATTATTCCTAGGGGTGTGTTAGGGGTGACTTGTTGTGTGATTTTCTTGTTTATGATGTATGTTCATGTGATTGGTTTCTTTTTTGGAATTGTTGGCTCACCCACATTTTCTTCTGGACATGGGAGCCTAGTATAACTAGTATATTGTTAGTGAATGGTTTCTACAATAAGATCATACTTTACTCTGGATAGTGGCCTATAGTAGGAATTTTTTTTGTTATGGGAATGTGCCCCTCCATCCAACTAGTGAGGGTGGGATAGAGCATGTGGGATAGAATTTTTTCATTGGGTGAGTCATGCCTTCTGGATTAGTCAAGTTGTATAGTTTACTCTAGATTATTCCATTGAGCTCTTAGATTCTATTACATCCTTTGTCACTTAGTTATCTATGGAAGATGATTGAGATGCATTGTTGGTTGGTTACTCCTGCATACTTATTTTTATTTCCATTATTATGTGATCATTGGTGTTTCTCCATTGTGTAGTGCACATATTTTTAAAAGTAATGAGTTGGTTTCCAGAAATTTATAAAAAAATATATTTAAAATTTTTGTCATAACAATTTCCCTTTTTTATATAGAAAAATCATCTCACTCCACAAAGAAAAGGTTAATTTAGTTTATCAGAAAAGAAGCATGATTTTAAAAAGTATGGGAAATGGGATTTTTTTATTTTAAAGTGAAAATGGGTGAAAACCTAGTCTATATATTATATTTCAAACCTGATATTGATTTGTATATATTAAAATGTAATGAACTGGAAATAGATTGATTGGTCAGACCAAATGAGATTTAATAGTCATTCATATGGTTATTTCTAGTTTTTAGCTTTTGGGGAAGGTTGTGGATTGGTTTCGATCTCTATTGGTGATGGTTGGTTTTGGAATCTAAGAGTGAAAATTAGGGTCACATAGAGATATTGTGGTTGGGAGGTTCAATTTGGGTTTCATTATTCGGTTTTTTGTATTTTTAGTTTTTGTATAAAATATTCTCAATTTGATAATTATATTTATTTTTGGTTCACTATTTATATAACACTTTTCAGTTTATTTTATTGGGAGAAATTGTTCCCTTTGTTCTATGTTGAGGCCCCAAAAATTGTTTCCAGCTCCAAATTATAATGACCTAAACTTTTATCAATGAAATTTATCCAATATTATAGTAATATCATAATCACATAAAATAAAATTTTGAAATAGAATGCCACATCATGAATAAATGAACTACTACATGACTATTAAACGTAAATATTCCATTTCTATTATTTGAATTTTGAATGTTTGACATCCACGACTATGATCACTAAGATGTATGGAGTTTGATAGGACAAAAATATATTATTGATGAAGAGTAACATAACCTTATGAATAGTAACATACCCTTATGATCAATAATATGGGCCTTAGGAATAATAAATCATCCAAGTAAATATAAAACATACCAATGATAGTATAAATAAAGTTTAACCATCCTATAAGTGACAATATAATATAATTCCATTATAGTGTTGGTATTTTTGTAAGTCATGAATATTTGATCATTAATTTATTAATTTAATAGAAAATTTATTTTCATAAAATATATTCATAAACAATTATTTAGATGTCTTAAGATTATACGATAATTTTATGAGACTTTAATTAATCATTCAAGGTGTTAGAAAAGAAGTTTTTAATTTAAAAATTTGTATTTTTCAAGTGAATTATGATTTGAATTAAAAATTAAAATCAATCATATTTTATAAATTATTTTCAAAAAATGGAGCTTATTTATAAATTCTACATGTTGAGGAATGGTTTGGGAGAATTATTGGGATTTTTCTAAAATACTTGAATTTTTTGTGAATATAGAAATTAAATAATTTTAAAAATATGCTAAATAAATGCATTTATACCTCGTGCTTGAGTCCTTGCTGAAGTAAATGGACATTGGCTCGAACTCACATTCACATATTACTTTTTTTAGTCACAATAATCCTCACAATTTCTTGTCTTGATTGAAATTAACAAACTAATGAATTAAATATTGAGAAAAGCCATACCCCCTCCATGATAAATACCACCACCACCACCTCATTTTCTCACACATCTCAAGATTCAAAACATGACTAAATTCTACCCAAACCTCCTCCCTATTCCCTCCCCCACATCCAGAATATTGTGGTCTCATCACAAGGATAATCCAAGGTTCCATAAAAAGTATCTCTAGAGGAGGATTCAAGAGGTAATTCATCTATCTCTTTTCTTTCAATTTCCTTTCAAGTTTCATTTATTTTCTTCTCTTATTCTAATCATATCTTATCCAAATGTCATGATAAATCTAGTATTTTTGATATAATGGTATTCTATCATGTTAATGTAATATTATTCATTATACTCCTCCCTCCCTCACTCTCTCTCTCTCTGTTGGTAAAAATGAAATCGTTGCTTGTGGTGTGTTAATTTACTTACATCATGGGTGATGCACTTCCATTTTACATAAAATCTATAAATTTTACCAATCATACCCTTAAATAGTTGAAAAAAGATAGTAATAATTATTTTTTAAAACCTTTTATGTTCTGGAGACAATTTTTTACATAATACTAAATGATAAAACAAAACATGTTTGTTGTGATCCCAAGACCACCCTATTTTACCTAAAACGATCATTATTAAATATTAACTAATAATTAATCTACATGTTATATAACATTATTCATTAAAAGTTCATTTAAAATCACTGAATATCATTAATAACCTATAATAGAAATTCCAGATGTTGATCCATGTTCTACAGGAACTTCTATTCATGTAGACAAGTGAAACGTTCTTGAAACCCATGAATATGAACACTTACAAACAATGAATTTAAACACTATAACTCATCAAAAGGCCCCTAGAAGAACTTAATGAAACCATAATGAAAAATATTAATGTTTAAAAGGTTTTTTATTTTTTAATTAATGAATATAATGTCATTATATTGAACATTAAACTAAAGAATTCCTTTGCATACAATGTAAGGGGAATTATCAAACCCAACATTCTTTCTTCAAGTTTCCCCTCTTTCACTCCATTATCAGGATGGTTATTCCTAAAAATAATTTTTTCCACATTAGCTTACATTTTATCTATATAAATGTTTTACACTATTGTTTATATCAAACATAATGTTTTCCAAAATAACTCTTCTTCCAAAAACAAAACTTTTACTTCCCACTCAAGGTTGATAGTGCTTGTCTCATGTATGTTATTCCCTATTTCGTCTGTCAACCCAAAGTTTATTAATTTTTGAATTATGAATTTAAACCCATTAATTTACATGTTTTTTATGTTCAATATTTATATATGTTCTATTTTTCATTCACGATAATGTTAACATTACGATATGACGGGTGCCCCCAGAATTATATAGCACAATGATGATATTTGGATGTGACGGGTGCACCTGGAATTAAATAGAACTCTAATGCATTGGGTAATATTGTGAATATCATGATTTAAAGTGAAATATTCTTGAACATGATTGATTATTTGTTCAAAAATATGTGTGTTATTTAACAACTAAGACATAAGGATTCATTTTATGCATTGACATTTTCAAGCCTTTTATTAATTCTTCCGATCATGTTTATGATCCAATTCCTATGTTATGTTAATAAATATTTCGCACACCCAATGTTATATTGTATCATGTTATTATCCTCTTACTGGCTTTTTATCTAACCCTTTTTTTATGTATATCCTCTGGTGATTATGTGTACTAAGGAGAACTCAAGGGCCAATAAAAATCTAGAGATGAAATAATTAAATAAATGTTTATGTTTATGTTGTAAAATTTATTTATGTTCCATGTTTTCCCAGGACACTTAAAATTTGGATCCTATTTTTGTAATTATTATATATTTTTTATCTTTAAAATGATGTAAAAGAAATGTAAGAAAATCAAGGTCTCTGTAGTTGGTATCAGGGGTAGGGTTTAGTTATTTCTGGAATTAGGATTAGAGAACCTTAGTGAAAACCCTAGTATGAGGCTATGTATATTTAAGCCCACACGAATTATTGAAAAACATATGGATCCTATTAGATATGATTTTTGTATTAATTACACAAAGGAATAAATTATTTATTTCTGACTTCTTGACATATGTTTTCTTCTATCCTTTTCTATTTTAGAGAATGGTGGGAACTAGAAGAAACCAAGCCAACAACCCATGTGAGGGAAAACAAAACGATTTCGGGAACGACATCCCCAATGCTCTGGGAGGGGGAGTTTAAAACATCATAGTGATGAATACCAAGATTTCTCATGTTATATATAATAACCTGAATAATTTGGAATGTCATCATTCACCTAAGAGGGAGAAACTGGCTATTGAGTGTTTTATAAGGAAATAACCTCCAGTGTTTGGTGGATCATCTGATCCACTAGTTGTAGACTAGTGGGTAAACTTAGTGGATAATATATTTTCTTTGATTCACTGTTCTAATATGGGGAATGTGACACAATATGTTTATCATCTTGAAGGAGAGGTCGACCTATCATGTGATTTGAGTAAGAACACCAATAAGGGGGATGATATTTAAGAGGTGAAGTGTTTAGACATTAAGATAATGTTTTTTAAGTGGCATTCCCCACAAACTCTTCATACGAATTTGGAGAGAGAATTCATAGATTTAATGAAGAAGGTTGTAGAATCTATCACGGTCTATGAAGTGAATTTCACAAGTCATGAATGTATGATTTAGTTTTTATTATCAATAATGATAAAAAATTTGAGAGATTCATCAGTGTATTAAAATGAAACCTTTGAAAGGCCCTTGAAATTCATGAATTTGGGAGTTATGAAGAATTTTTTTGATGAGATCTCAATAAGGATATGGAGTTTATAGATTGGTCCCATGGATATGTTGATATGGAACAAAATATGGAGTTTTATGCCGGAGGATATAATGAGAAAGGAGGAAAGAAAACGCAACCATCCATATGCCAAAAATATTTGAAGATGCATCATGGGAATTGTCTCAAAGGGATGGAGAAATGCTTCAAGTGTGGGACAGAATGGAACCAATATTAAGAGTGTCAAAAGTACATGAGAAGGAACAAGAATGTGGTGGAGGAAAAGAGATCACCAGCCATAGTTCAATGGTAAAAATGTAGGGAACAAAAGAACTAAGAAATCCAATGCACTAAACCTTGATCCCTTGAGGGTAATCAGCGTCATCATCCACCATATCCAAAGAAGTAAGGGAAGGGTTATTCCATCACTACTACGGATGTTGAGTAGGAAAAAGAATTTGAACAATATATGTTGGAGTCGGTGGCCTAGAACCAACTACTTTTTACATTATTCATTAATAAAAGCCTTATCACATCTTGATTGTTCTTATGCGTGACAATTCATGTGATAGTTTTCTAAGGACAACTGTTGCATTAAAGGGTCATAGAGGATCCCTGTTATGATGAGAACGTAGAAGTTCCATAACACTGTTCTTGAATATATGTTCTATATCCGAATGATATTATTTTAGGGGCACAAATAATACAGGTCATTAGGGGTGAAGACTCATAAAACATTGAGGCACATTCTCATGGTGTGTGCCCTTGGTAATATCCAGGAGGATATTATGAGAACGAGGCCCGCCAGTAGGAAATACACATTTCATAGTGTCATTGGATGTTTCTATCTGTGGATGTGTATATTGGTCCTTATAATTTAAGATTAATATTAATGGGTATTAGAACTCGCGCACTTAGATGTATTGAAGAAAACTGTGATGACACACTGTTCATAGAGAGGTAGGATACGTTGGGTGCATCATGAGTAATACTACATTAATAGATAATGCGAGAAAATATTTGTCCCTTCTGTTCCGTAACATAAGTAGATATCTTGGGCCCTTAGATGGAATTGGTATAGCCTAATTAAATCCATGGCCATGGTAAAGTATGGGAGAGTCCAATTCTGTGATGTCAAGGAAAGAATAATCGAGAACATGGGTTGATGGAACTATCATGCGACCCTCTTGATTTGAGATATCATGAAAAAGGGATTATATTACACGGTAAACAGTCGTATGAGGTGACACATCATTGTGGAATTAACTTGTTTCTCTATGGGTTCCTTGGCGTGTTTCTAGATGCTGATCTTGGACATTAGGCATGCTCCCCCAAATGCCCCTGAAAAGGGGTCCTAGAGGGTCACACTCTTAGTGTGTCCATGTATCTCAGTTAAATATTAATTTAACAAGTTAAATAAATATTATTCCCCACTGTGCTTTAATAATTCGTTAAGGATTCCTTATTGCATTTATTTTGACACTAGTTATTCAAGAGAATATATTGTGGGTGAAATAATACATTTATTAGCGAGTAATGAAGTTACATTTATTTAAGAAATAAATATTAATTACGTAAGGACTAATAAATGTGGTTGAGGAAATAAAGGAAAGTGGAAAATAAAAGTACACTGCATGTATATTAAATATACACACCGTGTAGTTTTATGGAAAACAAGTACATGTCGTGTATTAATGATTACACACCGTGTAGCTTTTCTAGTCAGGATTTTGAGGATATAATATTGTTTTATTAAATGATATTTATTATAATCACCGTGGGTGCATGTAATGGAATTAATAATTCAACATGGGGGTTTTCAATAAGTGTTAATGAAATAAATAAAACATGTAACATGTTTATTTATTGTCCTAACTCTATAACCTCAAACCATGTTCTAAATATCCTCACAACCCTAACACTTTTCCAAATAAATTGTTCTGCACAACAATTCTAGATAATTCTTTCAAGGCCGAAAGAACAGCTTCCTCCAAGAACGCTCTCAAGACTGAGAGACCAAGGCGTTTGAAGGTGGACATTGCAAGTGAATGTTCTTCCATGCTAGCACCCAGAGATCCCTTCGGCGACATTTTGAGATATGTGGCACATGTGTGGATCACCGCTAGAGGAATCCTACACTTGGATTCTACGACGCAATGATGGATCACAGGATCGTGACTAGAGACATCAATGGAGAAATACTTCCACCAAGTTAATTCTTGTGATATAATTAAATTAATTATAACCAACATATTATGATCCTGTCTCTATGGTTCCGGGATTCCCTCTTAAGTATTTAATTCTTCGTTCCATTCCGAATATTCTGCGTTTTACGTCGTGACAGATCTTAGATTTAATATTGTTTAAAATTTTAAATTAAAGTTGGGAAAACCACCAACAAGATTCCACTGTGCTCGGAACCTACAAGTTGTATCAGATTGGTCAAATCATTGATTATAATTATTTATTTTTTCATTGGTGATCTACACATTAAATAATTTAGTTTTTTCAATTCAAGTTAATCGTTATTTAAATCTGAATCTCGAGATCTTTTCCTCCTCTATTGTTTCTCATTCACCATACAGAAACGACCTTTTATTTTAATTTTTTGATTAAAATAAAATATAGGATATCATCTGGAGAAACCAAACGTTCCTGGTCGTACAACACGAGAATACACGACATGTATTCGGAAGTACACTCTGTGTAGTCTAGGTTCATCTATCACACTAGTCTGCAAAATCAGTATGTGTATTGATCCTATCTAAGTCATTTATGACACCGTGTGTTGACCAAGAACAGGGGACACATGGTTTCTAGATTACACTCTGTTTGGTCCAACAGAACACAGTGTGTAGTCCCTTCAGGTTAGGGTTGGGCCATATACCCCATACACGGCTTTCCCGGCTGGAAACCGTGTAACGCGGAAACTACACGGCTTGTGTCCCACTGTACACGCCGTGTACTCTGAAAATTTCTGAAGTAAATTAACACGCCATGTCCCCGTGAATGTACTTCAGATGGACGGTGAAGAAAAGTACACGCTGTGTAGTCGGAACAACACGCCGTGTACTCACCCAAATTACGCAGATTTATTAAAAAAATTATTATATTATAAAAACCCTTGAGACATGTACCATAGTGTAGGTGTAATTCTGAGGCACAACACGTGATAGGTGTTTTATATATATGTGTTTAATTTAACATCTGTGTAATAAATGGGAATTCACCAGGTTTCCTCCATGGTACAAGTTACGTACGAGGATAATTTTAAATGAATTTATTTGTTTAAAATTATGATGGATGAGAATCTCAAGGAAATCCAGAAAAGGATTTAAGATAAAAGGATTCATTAATTAAAATATAATTAATTGATTCAAGCGTGATTTATCTTAAGCAAGAACGAATAAATAATTGAATTCTAGTTTTATTTATGAGTAAATATCATTGCATGTATGGATGATCATGAGCTAGACCAAGACCTTTTTATGAGAATGGTTTCTTTTAATTTATTTATTTAAATTTTTTGGCATGTGAGCCTTCTCCTCATTAATATGTAGGGCATGCACGCCCAAGTATTCTTTTATGTAAAAACCCCTTTTTACCCCTCACGTCTGTGTGCGATAAATACATATGTAATTGATGGAGCTCTCAAGCTAGTGGAGGCGGCTCAAGTCAGGAGCAAAGGCGAAACCAATCCAAGGAGATACAAGGGTGGATAGGTGGAAAGCTGTAAACGCGAACCCGAAAGGTTCAAGGTGTTTCTCCCTTAGGTATTAGGTTAGTTTATCAACCGCTAGATAAACTATCCAATTGAAAATCTCATGATCATTCCATTTATTTTATTTCTGTTAGTTTCATGGTTTATTTATTGTGGGTGTGTTGTCACGATCAAACAATTAATGAATTTAACAATCATGCAAGATGGAACTAAAACAAAAAACCGGATTATGCGTAAATATTATCTCAGACATGGTTAATCACTTAAGTATATCCCAATTAATATTAAAAATCATGTAATCAAAGATAATAAAATGGAAATTTACGTATAAGGATAAAATCCCTTAAAAGAAATATTAAGTCGGTATAGCCTTCCATAATCTTGGTTAGAATCGAACCATAGTTCAATGTGCTTGACCAACCCTAGTTGGGGTGATTTCAATTAACGGGGAATTATAATACAAGGTCTTGGGTTGACTTGACTTGGTTCGCATAAAGTTTTGGCTGCCACAGCAGGAATTGGTGTGACCAAGAGGAAAAGGTTAAGGAAATCCAAAATAAAAGGATTTCAGGATTGGGGAGTCCACTCAGCAAATCAAGGATCTGCGAGTTAATGCACTTGGGATTTGGAATGCCTACCTAAAACCATTCAAGTTGCTTGACCAACACTAGTTGGGGTAATGAGAAGGGCAATATGGATCCTTTCCACTAGAATATTCAGGCAATAGAATAATCTGAAGTCAATGGTGAGGGCTATTGGATTTCGATAAAATCGTGGGAGACTAATAAGTATTAATTTATTTATTTGTCTCAGTTTTGTAATAAAGTACTAAACCTTTTCTCATCTTAATTTGTAGAAATGGCAAGAAAATGACTTCAAACATATCATTGTGAACCATACTCGAGAAGGAAAACATTTTCACTGGTACCAATTTCCAAGAGTGGAAGAGGCGTTTATGAATCATCTTTTGCCACGAAATGAAATTGAATGTGCTGGAAGAGGCTATTCTAGTTGCGCCTGGGAAAGAGGCCAGTAATGAGGAATTATCTCTCTATATGAAACACACGGATGATGCCACAGATGTTCAGTGTTTCATGCTATCATCCATGTCCAATGGTCTCTTGAAGCAACATGAAATCATGGACGTGTATAGCATGATGTCTCACCTTAAGGATCTCTACGAAGAGAAGGTGAGAAAGGAGATGAATGAGATCTCCAATGCTTTGTTTACAACTAAACTTGGAGATTCATTGCTAGCTAGGCCTCATGTAGTCAAGCCTATTAGCTACATTGAACTCTTGGACATATTAGGGATTAAATTACCGGATGAGTTGCGTACGGATATAATCCTATCATCACTTCCCAAGACCTTCTCTATCTTTATTGTCAACTACAACATGAGAAACAATGAGAAGAGTCTGTCGGAACTTATGACCTTCATTCTCCAGGTAGATAAGGACATGGGATGTGACAAACCCGCAGTCCTTATGGTGAATCGGAAAAGGAAGGACAAGACAATGGGGCCAAATACTTATAAACGGTCTGAAGCCCCTGAGCACCATCCTTCCAAGAAGGGGAATATCCAGAGGCATGGCAAGGAACGAGAGGCGGTGTGTTTTGCATATGGCAAGCAAGGACACAGGAAGAGGAACTGTACTCAGAAGCATGGGGACACTAAAGGTGCGTTTGTTATCGAGTGTAATCTTTCTATTTATACACATTGGGTATTAGATACAGCTTGTGGGGCTCACATATGTATTCAAATGTAGGAACCAAGTCGATTTAGAAAGATTTCCAGAGGAGAGATGGATCTTCGATATGCCAATGGCTCAAGGCTGGTTGTGTTGGCTATTGGCGATTACCACCTCTCACTACCGACTGGGATTATTTTGGTTTTACATAACTGTTATTATTTGCATAGTGTTACCAAGAACAGAATTTCTGTATCTTGATTGGATATGGATGGAATTTTTTCACATTTGAAAATAAGGGTTGTCTCTTTTAGAAGAAAAAACATATGTTATGGTATGGCACATTTAAATAATGGTTTGTATGTATTAAATTATGAAAACCAAGTGTTGGAAATCGATAACAAACCAAACTCACATGACTCATACATCACCCTATTGTGGCACCACCTTCTCGGTCATGTGAATGAGAAGCGCTTGACAAAGCTCTTCCAAGATGGATATTTATAATCTACTGAGATAAAACCACTTGATATATGTCATGTTTTTTTACAAGGAAAAATGACCAAGCCGCCTTTTTTTGGATAGGGTGAAAGGGCCACAGAGCTTCTAGGATTGGTACACACGGATCTGTGTGGACCATTTATAGTAGAAGCTAGAGGTGGATATTCTTACTTCATTACTTTTACTGATGATTTGAGTATATATGGCTATGTCTACTTAATGAGGTATAAGTCATAGGCCTTAGAGAAATTTATGTAATTCAAGAATGAAGTAGAGAATCATCTTGGTAAGAAGATAAAGAAACCTCGATCGGATCGATGCGGAGAATATATGAACTAAGAGTTCATCGATCTTCAACGTGAGTATGGGATTCTATCTCAGCTCACTCCTCATTATACACCATAGTGGAACAGTGTTAGTGAAAGGAGGAACCACACCTTGTTGGAAATGGTGAGGTCAATAATGAGTCATGCAGATCTTCCATTATCCTTTTGGGGATATGCATTACAAACTACAGCATACACATTCAACTGAGTACCAAAAAAGGAGGAAAATGGAATTCCCTCCGAGCTATGGAATTGAAAGAAACCCATTTTTTCACACACACTTGTATGGGGATGCGAGGCGTTTGATAAGGCCTCCTCAGGCGACGAACTAGAACCCCGGGGCATGAAGTTTATCTTTATAGGATATCCCAAAGAAATGAAAGGATATTACCTATATAACCCTTCATACAAGAAAGTGACTGTCGCCAGACATTCCATATTTATTTAGAGGGAGCACATCCTCAAGAAAGATAGTGGGAGAAAGATTGACTTCGACGAAGTTGATGCTCAAGATACACAGGAGTTGGTATAGGAACAAGGTCCACAGGTCCTCGTGGAAGAGGTTCTAGAAACACAAGTACTGTGTAGGAGCTCAAGAGAGGTAAGGGAACCAGAGATATTTGGTTTCCTACTCACTGGGGATGGCCAATTATTATTGTTGGACTATGATGAGCCTCTCTCCTACAAGGAAGTAGTAGAAAGATCAAGAGCTTCAAGATGGCTAGAAGCTATGAATTCTGAGATGGATTCCATGTATTAGAACCAAGTCTTGGTTATGGTCAATGAGCCAGTTGATGTAAAGCTTGTTGGATGAAAATAGGTATTCAAGAGAAATCTGGACATGGAAGGTTAAGTTAGCACCTATAAAGCCAGACTAGAGGCTAAAGGGTTCAAATAGTGAGAAGGAATTGACTATGATGAAACCTTCTCACCAGTTTCTATGTTTAAATTCATAAGAATCATACTTTCCATAGCAGCTTACCATGACTACGAGGTTTGGCAGTTGGATGTCAAAACAACATTCCTTAACGAGAACCTTCAAGAAGATGTCAATATGACACAACCAGAAGGGTTTGTGACACTAGGTGAAGCCAAACAAGGTTGCAAGTTGCAGAAATCCATTTATGTATTAAAGCAAGCATCTAGGTCATGGAACATTCGATTTAATGAAGCCATAAAGAAATTTGGGTTCATTAAGATTGAATGTGAGCCATGTGTTTATAAGTGGTTTAATGGGAATGTGATCGTTATCCTAGTAGTATATGTTGATGACATATTGCTTATTGGAAATGACATACCAGTATTACAGTAAGTTAAAGATTGGTTGAACAAGTGTTTCTCCATTAAAGACATGGGTGAAGCAGCCTACATTCTAGGGATCAAGATCATTCGTGATAGATCCAAGAGGCTTCTTGGAATAAGTAAGAGTACATACATTGACCAGATACTAACGATATTTAGTATGGAATAATCCCAGATGGGAATAGTTCCAGTGTCACATGGCCTACCTCTTTCTAATAAAATGTTTCCTCAGACACAAAAAGAGAAAGATAGAATGATCAAGATCCCATACGATTCGGCTATAGGATCCATCATGTATGTCATGTTATGTACCAGGCTTGATGTTGCCTATGCACTGAGCATGGTAGGCAAATATCAAGCAGATTCAGAAGAACAACAATGGACTGCTATTAACACTATCCTTAAATATCTGAGAAGAACTAAGGATATGTTCCTAGTGTGTGGAGAGGATGAGGAGATTGTCATCAGAGGGTATGATGATGCTGGATTTCAGACAGATCAGAACGATCTGAAGTCTCAATATGGATTTGTTTTTGGTCTCAATAGAGTAGATGTGAGCTGGAAGAGTTCAAAGAAGCCAGTTGTCGCCGATTCTACAGCGGAATCTGAATATATAGAGGGTTCTGATGCAACCAGGGAATCCATCTGGATTCAGACCTTTTTCCAAGAGCCTGATGTGGTTCCTAGCAGTAAAGATCCCATTACATTGTATTGTGATAATACTACAGCAGTGGATCTTGCAAAAGAACCAAGGTCACACCAATGGACAGAGAACATACTCCGAATGAATCACCTCTTGGGTGATTTCGATCAAAGGGGTTAAGTTACAGTGGGAAGAGTTTCCATGGAAGAGAACGTGACAGACCCCATGACTAAAGGCCTATCTTAGCAGAAGCATGAATATCATGTGAGAGCTACCGGGTTAATGGTTGTTAGTAGTTGGCTCTAGTCCAAGTGGGAGTCTGTTGGATTTGGTGGCCTAGAAATAACTACTTCATAATTTATTCATTAATAAAAGACTAATCACATCTTGATTGTTCTTCTGCGTGACAATTCATGTGATAATGTCCTAAGGACAATTGTTGCATCAAAGGGTCATAGTGGATCCCTTCTATGATGAGAACCTAGAAGTTCCATAACATTATTTTTGAATATATGTTATATGGTCGGATGATATTATTTGAGGGGCACAAATAATACAGGTCATTAGGGCGAGGACTCATAAAACTTTGAGGCACCTTCTCATGGTGTGCGCCCTTGGTAATATCCATAAGGATATTATGAGAACAAGTCCCACCAGTAGGAAATCCACATTTCATAGTTTCATTGGATGTTACAATCTGCAGACGTCTGTATTGGTCCTTTGGATTTAAGACTATTATTAATGGGTATTACAACTCGTGCACTTAGATGTATTAACGAAAACTGTGATGACACATTGTTCACAGCAAGGTAGGATACATTGGGTGCGTCGTGAGTAATACTGCATTAATGGATAATGCAAGAAAGGAGTTGTCCCTTCTGTTCCATAACAAAAGTAGATATCTCAGGCCTTTTGATGGAATTGATATAGCCTAAATAAATCCATGGCCATGGTAAATTATGGGTGAGTTCAATTCTGGGAAGTCAAAGATAGAATATTCGAGCACATGGGTTAATGGCACTAGCATGCAACCCGCTTGATTAGAGATATCGAGACAAAGGGATTATATTACACGGTAAGCGTTCATATGAGGTGACATTTCATTGTGGCGTTAACTTCATTCTCTATGGGTGACTTGGCGTGTTGCTAGATTCTGACCTTGGACTTTAGGCAGGCTCCGCCTAATGCCACTAAGAAAGGGGCCTAAGGGTCACACACTAAGTGTGTCCATGTATCTCAGTTAAATATTAATTTAACAAGTTAAATAAATATTATTCCCGACTGTGGTTTAATAATTATTTAATGATTCCTGATTTCATTTATTTCGACACTAGTTATTCGAGAGAATATATTGTGGAAAAATAATACATTTATTAGCAAGTAATGGAGTTACATTTATTTAAGAAATAAATAGTCATTACATAAGGAATAATAAATGTGGTGGAGGAAATAAAGGAATGTGGAAAATAAAAGTACATGTCATGTATATTAAATATACAAGTCGTGTAGTTTTATGGAAAACAAGTACACGCTGTGTATTAATGATTACATGCCGTGTGGTTTCTCCAGTAAAGATTTTTAGGATATAATATTGTATTATTAAATGATATTTATTATAATCAGCATGGGCGCATTTCAAGGAATTAATAATTTGACATGGGGGTTTTCAATAATAGTTAATGAAATAAATAAAACGCGTAACGCGTTTCTTTATTGTCATAAATCTATAACCTCAAACCCGATTATAAATATCTTCAAAACCCCAACACTTTTCCAAAAAAATCATTGTGCACAACAATTCTAGATAATTCTTTCAAGGATGAATGAACTCCTTCCTCCAAGAATGCTCTCAAGACCGAGAGACCTAAGCGATCGAAGGCGGACATCACAAGCGAAGGTTCTTCCGCGCTAGCACCCGGAGATCCCTTCGGCAACGTCTGGAGATATATGGAACATGTGGGGATCACTGCTAGAGGAATTCTACACTAGGATTTTACGATGCAACAACGGATTACAGGATCGCGACCGGAGACATCAACAAAGAAATAATTCCACCAAGGTAATTCTTGTGATATAATTAAATTAATTATAACCAACATATGATGATCCTACCTATGTGATTCCGGGATTCCCTCTTGAGTTTTATTTCTTCATTCCATTCCGAAGATTCAGTGTTTTACATCGTTACAGATCTTGGATTGAACGTTGTTTAAACGTTAAAATTAATGTGGGGAAAATCCACCAACGCACTTCTGATGTGCCCAGAACATACAGTATACACATATTATTTAGTCAATAATTGAAAAAAGTCTCATTGGATTTTGGTTCTACACATTCCTTTATATCTTGAAAGTTTACTAGAACTATATAATCGAATCCCCAAAACCTTGAAGTATATACATCTCTAGAAACACCGAGCGTTGCAATCAATAAAACCCAAGTGATGGAATCTTCTCTTGTTGTCGTATGTGTGAAGATTCTTTTGACAAATCTCATGCTACTTACCCTGGTAGAATTCAACACTATATTGGGAGTGGATTGGCTCTAATTATACAGAAAACATATAAACTGTTGGAAAAAGGAAATATCTTTTCATATTTAAAAACATCCCATGCTCCTCTTAAAATTCAAGGAAGGTCGTGAATGTCATTTATAAAATCCTTCAACGGTGTGGGGTTTTATTCCCTATGAAGAGGCATACCTCCCTCAAATGGTTGTGTTAATGGAAAGTGTCAACCTAGAGGAAATTCCCATAATGAGGGAATAAAATGATGTATTTATCGAAGAGTTACCCATACTCATAAGAGATCATGAGGTATATTTCTCCATAGAACTCATACCTGGAGCTACTCCTATCTCGAAGTATCCCTATAGGATGTCCGTGATCAAACTGGATGACTTAAAGAATAAGCTGTTAGAGAATTTGGATAAAGGGTTCACATGACCTAGTACATCACCTTGGGGTGCACCAATTATCATTGTGAATAAGAAGGATGGATCAATGCAGTTGTGTATTGATTATTCGGAACTCAATCTGACCACCATAAATAACATGTATCATATTCCAAGTATTGAGGAATTGTTTGGTCAGTTAAGACACTAGTACCAAAATTATTTTTAACGTCACCGGTTTCACGTCAGTTTATTAAAACCGACGTGAAAATATCCGAAATTTTATTTTTCACATCTGTTATTAAATAACCATTGTGAAAAATTATTTATGTTGACTTTTTTACATCGGTTATTTAATAACCGACTTGAAAAATCAATTTCCCTTATTTTTTATGTCGGTTCTTATAATAACAGACGTCAAAAGTAATTTATAATGACTTTTTTACGTTGGTTATTAAATAACTGACATAAAAAATGTTTGAAATCATGTATTTTATTTCCTGAGATTTGATTTGATAGGTCATGGAGCTCAAACGGATTTACGGTACAAATGTTATGTCCATTGGAAGTTGATCATCCATAAATGAAGTCTTAGAGAAGGCCAACTTCAGAGGATCATAACTTTTGATCCGTAACTCGATTGGAACTCCCTGAACTATCAAATCGAATCTAACAAAATTAAATATATTCTTGTAAGAATTTTTAACATAGGATTTTTAAAAAGAGATGTTAAAACGTCATGAAATCCGATTTTTTATGTCGGTTCTTATAATAACCGACATAAATAATTGGGTTTCATGACCTTTTTACTTCGGTTTCTAAATAACCAACATTAAAAAAGCTTACAAAAATGTAGTTAATTACATAATATTTGATTTTATAGGTCACGAAGCTCAAATTGAGTTACGGATAAAAAGTTATGGCCATTGGAATATGATCATCACTAAATGAAGTCTTAGAGAATGCCAACATCAGAGAACCATAACTTTTGATCCGTAACTTCATTTGACCTCTGTGACCTATCAAATCGAATATTACAAAATTAACTACATTTTTTTGATCATTTTTAATGGCGTTTATTAAATAACCGACATAAAAAGGTCATCAAATCCGATTTTTAAGTCAGTTATTATGAGAACCGACGTAAAAAATTGGGTTTCATGACATTTTTATGTCAGTTTTTAAATAACCCACATTAAAAATTCTTAAAAAAATTTATTTCATTTCGTAAGCTTCAATTTGATAGGTCACGGAGCTCAAATGGAGTTATGGATAAAACGTTATGGCCATTGGAAGATGATCATCCCTAAACGAAGACAGAGAATGCCAACTTCAGAGGACCATAACTTTTGATCTGTAACTCTGTTTGAGCTCCGCGACTTATCAAATAAAATCTTGGGAAATGATCTACATGTTTGAAATCATTTTTAATGTCGGTTGTTTAATAACCGATGAAAAAGTCATGAACATTGGTTTTTAGGTCAGTTCTTATAAGAACCGATGTAAACAATTGGCGAAAATTGATTTTTCACGTCAGTTTTTATATAACTGACGTAAAAAATCAGTGCAAATTTCAAATATTTTTCACATAGGTTATCATAAAATCGACGTGAAAGTTGATTTTAATATCCCACCTATGCGGGATTTCAATTTTCTACTAAAATTTTCAATTTCCACATTAGATATTATATAACCAACATGAAAAATCAGTGAAAATTGTAATATTTTACACATCGGTTATCACAAAAACTGACGTGAAATATGATTTTAATATCCCATCATTGCAGCATTTCAATTTTTTCACATTGTGGGCTCAAAATTTTTTGTTGCCGCCTAAATTTATAATACTGTGTTTTCTTTTTCTATATCATTTATATGGTCTCGTTATACACAAATCATAATCTAATGATCCTTTCATTCAACCATTATCATTCCACCAACTCAACTCGTTTGATCTTTAACGTGAATCCACTATTTTTTCTTTCTGCGATCTCTTCAAGGTATTCGTAATTATGTTTCCATGATTTATGTTTTTTATGATTAGTTTTCTTAATTTATATACCATTTAATGATTTGGATTCACTATTTCTTCTTTTTATCATGGTAAAACTACAAATCCTCATTCAGAATCTAAATTTCCTTCTCAGACGAAGCTTTGGTTGGCTCATTCGATCTTTCCTCTGAAAAAAATACATCAAACTTCTAAAAGTCATAACTTTTTATCCGTAGCTCCATTTGAGCTCTATGACCTGTCAAATCGAAGATAGGGAAATTATTTACAAAATGAGAAACATTTTTAACATCAGTTATTTAAAAAATGACGTTAAAAATGACTTTTAACGTCGGTTTTCCATTCAGTTTTTAAAAAACCGACGTGAAAATTCATTTAAAAAAACATTTTTAAAATGGGTTATTAAATAACCGACATTAAAAAACATATTTTTTACGACAGTTGCAATAACATCGCCACAACTTCACCACAAAACCAACATTAAAAAGCAAAAAAACCGACGTAAAAAAGCTTTTTTGTACTAGTGAGAGGTGTTCAGTACTTCTCAAAGGCGGATCTTCGTTCAAGATATCATCAGCTAAAGGTGAAGAATTAATGTTTTCAAAAGAATGTCTTCCATACAAGGTATCGGCATTATGAGTTTTTTGTGACACCCTTCAAACTTACTAATTCCCCTACAATCATCATGGATTTGATGAATATAGTATTTAGACATTACCTCGGCAAATTTGTTGTAGTGTTTACTGATAATATTCTCATATACTCCTATATTAAGGAGGGACATGAAGTACATCTAAGACTTGTATTGGAGACATTGAGAAAGGTTACGTTTTACACCATATATAGAAAATGTGACTTTTGTATGAAGAAAGTCATGTTCTTAGGACATGTGATCACAATTGAGGGAATTTCCACCGACCCTTCAAAAGAAAAGGTGATTGAGGAATGGGAAATAACCTTTAGTGTCACAAAAATCCATAGTTTTATTGGATTAGCTAGGTACTAATGCTGTTTGGTGAGACATTTCTCATGATTATCAAGCCTGCTAACAAAGTTAACAAGGAAAGGGGTAATGCATGCTCGAATAGAAGAATATGATGAAAGATACATGGAGCTAAAGAGAAGGTTGATCACTGCACCTATAATCACATTACCTAAAAGTGGAGAAAGTTTTTTGATATACATTTATTCTTCGAAGAAAGCCTAGTGTTTTGTACTCATGAAAAATGATAATGTGATAGCCTACACCTCACAGTAGTTGAAGATCCATGAGAAGGACTACCCACCACATGATCTGAAGCTAGAAGATGTGATTTTTTACTTGAAAATCCAGCGATACTACCTCTATGGTTATAAGTGTGACATATATAATGATCACATGAGTCTAAATTATATATTCACACAAAATGATCTCAACATGCATCAAAGGATATGGTTAGAGATAATCATAGATTATGATTTCTCTATTCACTATCATCCGAGAAAGGCAAAAAAGGTAGGTGATGCTCTAAGCAGAAAATAACTTGCTACTCTATCCATGTTGCGGATTGAGAAAGCCCATATCTTCATGGATATGAAATGGATTGATTTGGAAATCATAACAACAGGCAATACATCAAACCTTTCACAAATAATTTACCAACAATAAAGCCAGTAGAATATTAAGGAGGAAAAATTAATGATCTAGACTGACAAAATATGGTGAATATAGTAAAGGAAGGGAAGGTTCAAGAGTTTCATATCGACGATGATTGTATGAATCAGTTTGGAATGAGGGTTTGTGTTCCTTCATCACCCAGGATAAATAAGGAGCTATTACGAAATGTAAATATATCAAATTTATATATCCATCCTATTATCACCAAGATGTACCAAGATCTTCAAGAACACTTTTAGTGGGATACCATTATGTAGTATATTGTGGAATATATCTCAAGGTGCTTGATATGTCAGAATGTCAAACCAGAGTGCAGAAAGCCCAATGTGATGATGTAACCATTTCGTATACATATGTGGAAATGTTAGAATGTCACTATGGAATTTTTCAATGGTCTCCTAAAGACCTCCAAAGGTAAAAATGAAATATGGGTTTTGGTGTACCAACTCACCAAGACTGCCCATTTTATTTCAATTAGGGAATATATCTCACTCGAAAAACTTGAAAAGTTATATTTGAAAGAAGTGGTGAGAATTCATGGGGTTCCACTATCTATTTTCTCTAATCATGATCCACGATTAAAATCTAAATTATGGAGGTGTATCCAACATGATTTGAGTAATGAATTTAATTTCATCATGACCAATCACCCCAACCTAATGGCCAATCTGAAAGGACTATTCAAATTGTCAATGATATGATAAGACCCATATCTTTAGAATACAAAGGTGGATGAGATCATCATCTCCCACTGGTTGAGTTCTCATACAATAATATCTTCCACTCAAGTATTCATAAGGATCTATATGAAGCTCTGTATAGAATGTTATGTATAATTCTAACATGTTGGGATGAAGTGAGAGAATGAATTCTACTTGGAAATGATCTTGTATAAGAGATGACTGAGAAGGGTCAATCTATCCAACAAAATATCAAAGCTACTTCGGGTCAAGAAAAAAGAGCTATGATGAAAACCATCTAAGGGACTTGGAGGTCAATGTTGTAAATAAATTCTTTCTTCGAATATCACCATTGAAGAGAGTCATGAATTTTGGAAATAATGGCATATTAATCACAAGTTACATTGGGCCCTATAAGATCCTTGATCACATTGGATCCATGGATTATCTGCCTGCACTTCCACTAAATATGGATCAAGACCATAATATTTTTTTCACATATCACTCATTAGGAAGTAAACACCAAATCCCTTACATGTACAGAAATCAAAGGTGGTACAACTGGAAGACGATCTCTCTTATGAGGAGAAACCAGTAAAGGTTCCAGGCCAGAGAGTTAAGGTTCTAAGCAACAAGACATCTCACCATTTCAATGTGTTGTTGAGGAACCACATGTATGAAGAATAAATTTTGGAAATAGAGGATGTGAGGAAGGATAATTACCCTTGCATTTTTATGTAAAATGATATTTCAAGGGAGAAATTTAAAAAGGGGAAATGAATTTAATGACCCAATCTTTTATCAATGCAGTTTCTCAATTCTTGTCGTAATTTCATAATCACATAAAATCACATTAGGAAACAATGCCATATAATGCTTAAATGAACTACTATGTGACCTCTAAACATAGATTTACCACTTTTGTGATTTTAATTTCAAATATCTGACATACAAGGTTGAAATCAGTAAGACATTTGGAGTCTGATAGGACAAACATAAATTTTTGGTTAATAGTAACAAACTTGTATGATTAGTAACATACCCTTATGAATAGTAATATTACCTTTTTGAATAGTACATAAGCCAAGTAAATAGGAACCTTACTAATGATAGTATAAATAAATTTTATCCATCCTATAAGTGAAAATATGATATATTTACATTATAGTGTTGCAATTTTGTAAGTTGTGAATATATAATGATTAAATGAATAATTTAAAAGAATATGTATTTTTATAAAATGTATTCATAAAATAATATTTATATTTCTTATAACTATATGATAATTTTATGAGACCTTAATTAATTTTTCAAATTGTTAGAAAAGTAGTTTTTTAATTTTAATATTTGTAATTTTCATGTAAATTAAGATTTTAATGAAAAATTAAATTAATCATATTTAGAAAATTATTTTCATAAAATGGATTTTATTTTTTAATTCTACATGTTGAAAAATGGTTTTGGATAAATTTTGGAATTTTTCTAATTTAAATGTATCTTTGGTGAATAGTTAAATTTGATAATTTACAAAATAGGATAAATAAATGAATTCCAACCTCATACTTGAGTCATGGATGATGTAAATGGATATTGGTTTGAACTCACATGCACTTATTACTAATTTTCATCATAAGAATAATCAATATTGGTTGTCTTGAGGGAAATTGACAAACTAATGAATTAAATTTTGAGAAAACCCCTCCCATACCACCCCTCAAAACCTCATTTCCTAAAAAATCTCAAGAATTAATACATGACTAAATTTAGCCCAGACCTATTCTCTATTCCCTCCCACACGTCCAGGAGATCTTGGTGTCATCATAGACTAATCATAGGAACCTTAAGGAGGATCTCAAGAGGAGGATTCATGAGGTAATTCCCCTCTATTTTCTTTCAATTTCCTTTCAAATTTCATTTCATTTCTCCTCTTATCCTAAAATTATCCTATCCACATATCATGATAACTCCATTAGGATTGATATACCGGTATTATATCATTTTAAACTATGATTATTCATTATAATCCTCCCTCTCTCTCTTTTATTGTAAAAATGAAATTGTTTCATGTAATGTGTTAATTTTCCTACATCAAGGGTGATGCACATCCATTTTCCATAAACTCCATCAAGTATTTAAATAAAACCACTAAATGGTTGGAAATATATTTTAATATTTATGTTTTAACCCATTTTATTTTTTTAGAAACAAATTTTTTACATAATACTAAATGATAAAACAAAACATGTACATTATGATAAAAACACCCATATTACCTAAAATGATCATTATTAAATTTTAAATTAAATTTCCTCCACATGATATATAACATAATTCATTAAAATGACATTTAAAATCGTTTATTATCAGTAATAACATATAATAGCAATTATTTATGTTTATATATGTTCTACATGAACTTCCATTCATGCGTACAAGTGGAAGATTCTTGAAAACCATGAAAAAGAACACTCCAAAGCAATGAATTTAAACTCTATAAAACATCCAAAGGCCATTAAAATAACATAATGAAACCATAATGAACCATATTAATGTATAAAAGGATATTTATTTTTTAATTAATGAATCATTTTTAATTATACAGGACATTAAAGTGAATAATGTTTTTGGATAAAAGGTAATTGGAATTCTCGAACCCAACATTATTTCTTCTAGTTTTCCCTATTTCACTCATTTTTCAGTATGGTTAGTCCTTAAAAATAATTTAATCATCATTATAATAAATTTTCTAGGATATTAATATTTTCTACTAGATTTTATTTCAATTATAATGTTTTCCAAAAGAATACTTCTTTCAAAGACACACCTTTTACTTCACACTCAGGGTTGATGGTGCTTGTATCAAGTATTTTATTCCATATTTTATTTGGGAACCCAAAATTTATGGATATATGATTTATGAAGTGAAAACAATTACTTTACATGGGTTTTTTTATTTTATTGATTTATATTCATTCCATGTGTCTTGCATGATAATTTTAATGTTATGATGTGACAGGTGCCCCATGAATTAAATAGTGTAATGTGGAGATTATGATGTGATGGGTGCGCCCTGAATTATATAGCACTCTAATGAATTGTGAAATCTGATCAATCTCATGAGTTAAAGTAAAAAAATTGTCAAAAAGGTGCTATAATTGTTAAAAAATATAGGTGGTAGTTAACCACTAAGACATAAGGTTTCATTATATGCATTTCCACTTTTGAATCCTTTTATTAATTCTTCCTATCATGTTTATGATCCTTTGCCTATGTTTTGATAATAATTAATATTCTCAACCCATGTTATATTGTCTCATTTTATTATCCTCTTACTATGATTTTAACACGCCCCTTTTTATATATATCCTTAGGTGATTATGTGTAGTTAGGAGAACTCAAGGGAAAATAACAAGCTAGTGAACAAGGAATTAAATAAATGTTTATGTTCATGTTGTCAAAGTTATGTATTGTCCTTGTTTTTTCCAAGACACAACAACTTTGGATCCTTTTTTGTAACGATTTTATGTTGTTTATCTTTAAAATGATGTAAAAGAAATGTAATAAAATCATAGTTTCTATAGTTGGTATCAGAGGCATGATTTAGTTAATTTGGGAATTAGGATTAGAGAACCTAAGTGGAAACCCTAGTATTAGACTAAGTATATATAATATCATAATAATATTTTCTAAACATAGGGATCCCATAAGATATTACTTTATTTTTAATTGCACAAAGGAATAACATATTTATTCATTATTTGTTGACTTATATTTTTTTCTAACCTTTTCTATTTTAGAAAATAGTTGGAACAAGAAGAAACTAGGCCAACCACCCTTGTAAGGGATAATACAATGATTTCCCGAACAACATCACTAGTTCTTAGGGTGGTGGATTTCAAAACTACATGGAAATTATTACCCAATTTTCTCAGGTTATAAATAATAAATAGAGTAATTTGGAAACATTATCATTAACCTAAGAGGGAGCAATTGGATATTGATTATTTTATGCAGTAATGACCACTGAAGTTTAGTGGATTTTCTAATCTACTAGTTGTGGAACAATGGGTTAACTCGATTGGAGAAGATACATTCTATGCTTCAATTTTCAAAGATTGAGAAGGTGACTCTATCCATTTATCATCTTGATGGAGAGGTCGACCAATGGTGGTATTTGATTAAGAACACCAAGTAGAGGGATGAAATTGAAGATATGTAGTGGGAAGACTTTACGATAATGTTTCTTAACAAGTATTTCCCTCAAACGCATCATACAAATATGGAGAGAGAATTACTATATCTAAAGGAAAGGGATGGAGTATTTTTCATAGTTTATGAAGATAATTTCATAAGGATTGAAAGGTACACTTTTGGTTTTGTTATCAATAATGATAAAAAAATCGATAGATTCTTTAGTGGATTAAAACCACACATTTCAAACGCAATTTCAATTAGAGACTTTGGAAGTTATGAAAAATTTGTTTGATGTGGTATTGAAGTGGGAATGGTGTTTGGATAATGGTCCCATGGATGTGGTGATAAGAAATAGAAGACAAAGTTTCTTACCAGAGGATCAAAAAAGAAAGGTGGAAAGAAAACTCAACCACCAACATGTAAAAAATGTTGGATGAAGCATCATGGGAATTTCCTCAAAAGGATGGGTAAATGCTTCATGTGTGGAATAGAAGGCCACCAAGCTCAAGAGTGTCAAAAAGGCATGAAATGGTGGGAGAATCTGGTGGAGGGAAGGATAGAACCACCCATGGTCCAATGCTACAACTGTAAGGATAAAGGCCAATATGCATGCCAATGCACTAAAACTAGTTCCTCGAGGGTAATAAACGTCCTCATCCACCAAATACAGAGGATAAAAGGAGGTATTATTCCATCACTACTATAAATGTTGAGCTAAAAAATTAATTCATTCAAGGTACACCACCTATTCACTCAAGAATGGAAAAAGTCTTATTTGAGTCTTGTTCTACACATTCCTTTATATCTTTCATGTTTTCTATAACTATAGAATCGAAGCCCCAAAAACTTTATGTTGACATATCTATAAAAAACCCATATGTTTCAATCATTGAAACCCAATTTTTGGACTCTTCTCTTATTGGCGTATGTGGGAGGATTCATCCTGAAAATATCATACTACTTCACTTGGTGGAATTCAATGCTATAATGGGAGTGGATTTCCTCTCATTATATAGAGAACATATCAAATGTTGGTAAAAGGAAATATCTTTTCATATTCCTAACCATCCCAAGATCCTCTACAAAACAATGTAAAATCATAAATCTTCTTTAGAAAATACTTCAACGGTGTGGGGGATGATCACTATGAAGAGGCATACCTCGGTCAAATGGTTGAGTTAAAGAAAAGTGTCAACGTAGTGGAACTACGCATCATGAGGGAATATGGTGATTTATTTCCCAAAGAGTTACCCAATATTTCCCCAGATCATGAGGTTGAGTTCTCCAGAGAACTCATACCCAGAGATACTCATATCTCAATGTGTCCCTATAGGATGACTCCAATCGAATTGGAGGAGTTAAAGAAGCATCTGAAAGAGAATTTGGACAAAGGGTTCATATACCCTAGTGCATTACCTTGGTGTGCACTAGTGCTCTTTTTGAAAAAGAAGGATGGATCAATGCGGCTGTGTATCAATTATCAAGAACACAACAAGATCACTATAAAGAACATGTATCATATTCCAAGGATTATTGACTTATTTTTTCAGTTAATAGAAGATTAGTACTTCTAAAAGATGGATCTTCATTCCGGATATCATCAGCTAATGGTGAATAAAGAATAAATTCCAAAGATTGACTTCCATACAAGGTATGGGCACTATATGTTCTTAGTGATGCCATTCAGACTTAATAATTACCCAGAAATCATCATGTAGTTCACGAATAGAGTGTTTAGAAATTAATTTGACCAATATTTGGTAGTTTGTATTGATGATATTCTAGGACGGGATTTTGGTGACAATCTACCCGAAGGTGGGGCTTTGGTATAGGGAACAAGTTCTAATTCAAGATCTCTAGGTGTTCTTCCAGTTGAGACACCACTTTTAAAGCATTTGGTTGTGCCGGCAGTGCAGGATTAGGATGCGCATAGGCTGAGTGTGTTGTACGAGTTCCAGAGGTAGTGACCTCTGTGGTTTCTAGATGACCCAAATTCCCAGGTAGCTCATGAATGTATTGCAATAGTCACCATAATTTTTCACCTAGTGAGGATACCTCTTTATCAGATGGTGGTCTTAGTAGTGACCCTTTTTCATGGTATATCTAGGTGCTGGTGGAGTCTTGAGAAACATACCCCCAATGAGCTGAGGCTTACCTAGGATGAGTTTGAGGGTCTCTTCAAGGAGGAGTTTTATCCTGCTACTCTTTGTTCGGTACAGACCCATGAGCTTCTATAGATTTGAAATGTTATAATGAATGTTGTGGAGTACTCGATGAAGTTTACAGACTTGTCACGCTACTCCCTCGACATGGTTTGGGACCCATTCTTTCTGGACTGGACATTCGAGCAGGGCATCTGTAGAGTTGTCAGAGTACGTGTAGTATCTTGTTGCCTCCCCACATATGTGGGGGTACTGGAGTGGGCTCAAGTTGTCAAGATCTTCCTAGTTGAAGGATATGAGGACTTTTCCTACAATGGGGTTTTTTAGGCTAAGACATTAGTCACAGATAGGATACAACAGGAATCCAGATCAAGGAATATGAGGCTTACCCATACCCAGACTCAGGCATGTGGGTATGAGGTGCATCATCCAGGTCAAGGTTATGGTCAGTAGTAATAGAGGTGCTTCTATGATTTCAATTGATGTGGATATCATTCCATATATTTTCCAACCCACCATGATGTTAAGAGGGAGACGATAAACAAACCCCCTTGGAAAAGGCAGTGTTCCGAACACGGAGTTCTGCATGGTGTCAGATGTGGCATAGGAGTGGGTGTAGTAGCAGGAGGTTGTAGGCGATATGAGTTTCCACCACCACCACCCCCAGGTGGTCTACACCAGACTAAGGGAGCTGTAGGAAGGGGTGAGGGAAACTAAAGAACTTAGAGGCTATTGACCTAAAGGCTCCATAGATGGATAGTGGTAAGCTATATTTCTTTTCTACATTCTTCTGTAGTTTTTTAGACACTATAGGATGGACCGTGTCATTTCCACTTTCTCAATGTTAATTTGGTGTTTTTATTTGTCGCATTGACTACACGAGGAATAGGGATCCATTACCCACCAAGTCATGTTTTTACAACATGGTGAAAACTGTGTGGGAGAGTTAGTGCCTCCTAAAGCGGATAGTTTCTAGGTGTGGTGGATAAGCCCCCAAGATTTGTGTGTTCATGGATGGGTTGTGTGTTTATAGTTTTGCGGAAAGGGACTGGTAAGACCCACTGTGTTCTTGTGCAGTGCTATTTTTTTGTTTTAATCATGATTGTTGAGACACGAGGGTGTGGTTTTCTTCAACATAGCTTCGTGCTCGCAAGGATGAATAATGATTTACCCACTAAGATGTTCTCATGAGATGTGCCGCAAATCCATGAGGGTGGGTCAGTTCCACCTAGAGGAGATAGTATCAAGGTGAGGTTGATGAGTTCCTTTGAGTTGTGATGTCCAAATTGGGTTATCATTGGTCTCTACATTGCATTGGTGAGGGTAAAGTTCTTATAGAACAAATAAAAAAAGATAGACCTGGTGCATGGTGTTTTCCACCCATCATGGCTAAGGAGACATGTTCTTTATTTGTCGCATGATGTCAATCTCATTGAGCGAAACATGGGTGTGGCCCTAGGTGACTCTGTGGTGTTTTGGTGAACTCACTAGTGAGGGAGACCCAGTTAAGTGTTCAGTTTCTTTCCCTTGTGCCCAACCTTTATCTTTTCCAGGATGAATTACTTTAAGGTGGGGAGGATTTAGCGACTCGGGTTTGGCCTTGTCGAACATTAGAATATTATTAAAGATAATTCCAGAGAGAGGCGTTGATAGGACATGTGATTTCGAGGCCCAGTGTGCCAAGAATAAATTTTTACATAAAATATTAAATATTTGTATACTATGAAAGTGGTGTAATCAGTTTATCTCCTAACCAGTACCTCCAACCCGGAAACTGGGGTCACAGTTGAGTCTGGGGGTGTGTCGTTTACCCTAGGCGATTTATAACTTTTTAAGGAACACACCTTCAATGCGAATGTTATTCAAGGTAATTTTCATAAATAAATTAAAATAATTTACTTTGGGCACCAGATCTAATAACATCTAAATGGAGTCTTGGTTCAAATTTCTTAAGCCCACGGTTGGTTTCAGAACAACGTGTTTATCCTAGGGGTGACATATTGTTTTCCATGCCAAGTGTTTTTGATGGATGCGTGTTGATGGGGAGTTAAATGGGGATTTTGTTTTAATAAAAAAATCAATAAACCCTCCCCCTTCCCCATTGTTGTGCATGCCGGGAGCCCCACCTCCTTCCTCCTTTTTCGAGAGAGGAACAAATCAAGGAGGTGTTTCCATGGGTCATTTTTGATGTCAATCATCACTAGATTGATAATCAGCACGTCTCAGGCATCATTCTACACGCAAATATTTGGTGTTTCACTCTCAAGGTATGTGGATAAAGTTTTAAGATACTTCCAACATTATTAGGCATTTTTTTAGAATTGTTCCCATAGAGATGAAGACCGTGTTCCAAGGTTTAAAAAATATTTTTCAGAACATTTTTCTGCCCAACATAGTGTTCACCGTGGTCCGCGGAAGTTTTCACGGTGCTCCGGTGACATTCCAACGAGGTGAGGATCTGAAGGAAGGTGGTGTGGCAGTTTCTAGTAGCAGAGGAATTTTCCAGCGGTAGAGGAAGTTCTCGGAGGCTGCGTAGTGGTGTCCGTATGGAGGTGCGAGGGAGGGCCAGCAGGTCGGTCTAACTAGTTTGGTCCGAGGGCATTTAAATCCCCATAACTCCCAAACTAGAGGTCTATTTTGCATTATGTCTATAGAAACACTACCCTTTCTATAACGACCCATACTTTACATACATTGTTAATAATTCAAAATTGAAGCATACTTATTACAACATATAACAAAACCATGAAAGAACCGTATAGGTATAGTGTCTTTAGAAACTGGGAAACATAAACAACTGGTTCATAAAGCGTCTACACTATCTCCCATTTATTTCATCATATCTATAGTCCCTTTTGGCATATCTTACTTAATAACCTTCTTCCTGACCTGGGGAAAGAAAAAATACAAAAGGGTGATCTCAAATGCTCAATAAGGGTAAACAAAAGAAATATCAATCACATCATATACATAAGCACATAACTTTTGGAAATCTAAACCTGCAAAGAGATCATAATTTCATAACATGAAATAAATCATGGCAGTGAAATGTAATCACAATAATCATAACATAAAACATGAAACTTTGTGTCATACACACATAATCATAGAGAATCATTTCTTATTAGTCAAGGCTCATTTCCAAGACTATCTTAGTGGACAAAGTCCCTTTCTGAACCGAGTTCACTCCTCGTTTTAGTCCTGTTTCACTGAACCGGTATAACCTACCGTTCCAGCCATGTCTATCTCATGAGATATAAAATCTTTACCCAATGCATTGGAGGGATATATAGGTCCCACCCATCTCATAATAATACCATTCTTATGTGTGCCACAAAATCATAAATCATACATCATTGCAAAACCCATGTAATAAAAATGGGATTCTTAAAAAACATTACCTCATAAAACAATTAATATAAGATAAAGGAATTCATAGAAATAATTCCATCACAACATAATCAAATCAATGTAATAATATGGATAGAAACAGAACCCTATATTATCTTATATGGAAAATAATTTTGATAAAACACTTGAACTCCATTCTTGAGGAAAATATCCTTTCTACTTCAAAAACACTTTTCCTTTCTTAACATGTCATACAATTCTAAACTAAAAGAAGTTGATTAAAAATAAAGTTGAAAACTTGTAAAGGAAGCTTCTTGTAAATAATGTTTTAAAAATCCATTCCTGCCGTATAAGTTAAAAAAAACATTCTTCTCGTACTTTTGTCGGAAAAGTCAAAAAGTACCATGTACGAAAAACGACAAAAGATTCCTTTTATATCTTTTACTAAAAACTCACTGAAGGGTAAATTTGGATTTAAAAAATGGTAGGTGTATGGAAACAATATTAAATATTGAGGAATCATGGATGTGGATGATAAAATACACCCCAGTAAACACAAAAGTATAAAAAATCTCGGATAAAATGAGATTGTGATATTTTCCCTTACCTTAGGTCCGATATGCTTTGTACATGTCCGAAAATCCTGTATAATGATTTAAATAATTTTATTGACTTATTACAGAATCATACTTATTTTTATGATATCATATATGGTCATATTCTTAGCTTCTTAGTAGAAATATTTCATTGATACTTGTTATTCGGGTGTTTATAACTTTTTGTTCTTATGCGTGTCTTGTCGAAAAAATTCTTATTCTTCCCTTTAGGTTATAGATACCTCATTTCAAGAATGGTATTAGTGTAATATATATCATATTCATTCATTCAATTCATTTATATAATCATTATGAAATGAAGATCATTTAGAACGAGTCGCATCACATCGTGGAGACGGTATTCCGTACGTACACACGAGTGATGATATCATTCCTATGATCGTGGAATTGTATTGGAGTGTATGTATACTATTTCAAAGTCAGTATTAATTTATAATATTCATATATAGTCATTTTTTACACCGTTATACCCATCCAAGTAAGGTGGTGGTGGAAAATAGATTACACCACGGCGTGGAGACGGTATTTCGTACGTATGCACGTGCGGTGATTTCTTTTTTCTGTAGGATGGATAGATCGTGAAATAGAGTTTTTTCATACTTATAATAACATATCAGTATATGAGTGATACTGATGTTATTACTTCATAATGAAACATCTAAATAAGAAGAAGTTCAAGAAGAAATAAAGATGAAAGAGTCGGTAACGGACATTACCTCTTCTTTGAAGTGATTCTTTGAGACCTTCTTTTAGGGCACTAAAATTGGTCTTTTAAGAAGACCAGAACCTCTAGGATGTTTCTAGGGAATTGTAGAAGAGAAATTGGAAGGGTTTGGCCGAGCTTTAAGGCTCAAAGTGGTGTGAGGAAGAGGGGGAGGAGGTGTCCTTTTATAATGGAGGAGAGGGGCACCTTTGGAATAACTAAAACTATTATTTTATTATAAAGTCATGTTCGGTTTTAAATAGCTCCAAATTGATATATTTCGAAGCTAAGGTGGGGATGGGTCTCCATCCTCTCATCCAATAGAATTTAGACAAGTTTAGGCTCTTATTTTAACCTTATCATTTAGATTTAACATTAAGTTAAGTAAGTTTACTTTTACCGTGTCTTCTTGTGTTCTTATACTATAAGGTTAATAAACATACTATAATCAGTCAAAATAACCCCAAGTTGTTTACTATTAATATATATATCTTTATCTAAGTCATTTTGATGAACCTTATATTTTTAGGAATAAAATAACAATTACTAATATAATATTTGTTTTAAAAACTATTTTATGTCAATTTTGACACTATTTAGTAGTTGATTTTTGTGAAAATCATACCAGAATTATTAGTTCGAACCAAGTTAATTAAATAAATAAAAACATGTCATATTAACCTATAAAATTAGTTGAATTCATAAAAAGTCTCAAATTACATTTATTTTGGTGTTTATAACATTAATTATGTCAATGTTTCATTAATTAGATAATTACTGCATCATCTTTGTGTCATAAATTAATTAATTTATTTAATGTCTAAGAATTAAAAATAAAATATCATTATGTAGGAAATCTTTTTATATTTCTATTGAATATTTATATTCGAATTTATCTTATGTATAACCCCATATTAAAAATTATTTACTTATTAAACTTTGATTTTAACTATTTTAACCCTTCTTTAAATAAATTTATAATAAATGTCCTAATCTAGTCCAAGTGGGCCTAAATGGTCATATTCTATTCCTAACGTTGTTTTTGGTCGAATTACACTTGTCCAATAGAATTAGGACATGTGTTAGGGTAATAATAATATCATTTTTACCCTTAATTACCCAATTTACTTTTAACCGTGGTAAATAAAAGTAAAATGTTACTATTTACGAAAAATAATTTTCATCTCATTGAACCAAATTTTAGTCATTGATATTAACCGTGTCTCTCTGATTTTCTAAATTTCACTCACAGAAGCGGTAAAATTATGTTTTATGAAAAATTCAGTTTTTTAACTACCACTTAGTGGTTTCACTATTCATCAAAAATTGAAAGTTTTCAGAAAAATACCAAAATTTCACCCTAGGATAATTTCGATATTCTGAATCCAAAAATGAAGTCCATTTTGAAAAATAAAATTTATAAAATTTCAAAAGGTGGTTATTACTATTCATAACTACTAGTTTTAATAATATTTTACTAGCATATTGTTGTTTAGTTAAACTCGATATTGCGTACGACGCAAGCTATCGAGGAAAGTCGCGATTTTGTGTAAAGCAAGCCAAGAAAGTGTTGTGGAGAAAAAGATACCTTTTATGATTTATATAACATAAAAGTCTCGGGTGTTACATTTTACCCCCCTTAAAATGAATTTCTCCCTCGAAATTCGTCACTTTATAACAAACAGATGGGGATACCTCTCCCTCATCATATCCTCAAGCTCCCATTTAGCTTATTCTAATTGGTGGTTCCTCCATAAAACTTTCACCAATTGAGTGGTCTTGTTTCGTAGGACTTTTTCGCTACGATCCAGAATCTCTATCGGTTGTTCATCATAAGAAAGATCTTGCTTCAGCGGTACAACTTCTGAGCTGAGTACATGTGAAGGATCAGGTATGTACTTTCTCAGGAGAGATACATGGAACACATCGTGAACTTGAGAGAGATTCGGTGGAAGCTCCAATCGGTAGCTACCTTCCCAACACGATCCAGTATTTTGAAAGGACCGATATATCTAGGGCTCCACTTCGCCTTCTTTCCAAATATCATGACCCTCTTCCAGGGAGATATTCGTAAGAACACTTTATCACCCACATCAAACTGTAGGTCTTTTCTTCTGTTGTCGGCATAACTTTTCAGTCGACTCTGAGCTGCTCTTATGTGTTGTTGAATAGATCTGACTTTTCTGCCCTTTCATCAACGAGATCAGGTCCTAATAGCTTTATTTCCCCAACTTCATCCTAGCAAGTTGGGGTCCTGCATTTCTTTCCATAGAGAGCTTCATAAGGATCCATCTGAATACTGTACTGAAAGCTATTATGATAAGAAAATTCCACCAAAGGTAGGTGTTGATCCCAACCACCTTTGAAATCTATAGAGAAAGCTCTCAACATTTCTTCTAGGGTTTGAATTGTTCTCTCAGACTGACCATCTGTCTGAGGATGATAAGCAGTGCTGAAACTCAACTCTATATCCAGAGTATGCTGAAGACTTCGCCAGAACTTCGAGGTAAATATCGGATCCCGATCAGATATAATAGAAAGTGGTACTCCATGCAATCTTACCACTTCCTTTACATATATCCTGGAAAGCTGATCCAGAGATAAATCCTCTCTAATAGCAATGAAATGTGCAGACTTGGTAAGACGATCAACTATGACCCAGATAGCATTATTGCCTTTGGATGTTTTACGAAGTCCTGTGACAAAGTCCATAGTGATGTTTTCCCATTTCAATTCAGGTATGGGTAATGGTTGTAAAATCCCCATAGACTTTTGTCTCTCAGCTTTAACTTGTTGACAAACCAAGCATCGAGAGACATATTCAGCAACATCTCTTTTCATGCCATCCCACCAGAAGTACTTTTTCAGGTCCCTATACATCTTCGTGCTTCCAGGATGAATAGAGAATAAAGAACTATGAGCCTCATCCAGCAGATCCTTCTTTAATTCGGGGATGGGAGGAACACAAACCTAATTCCTAAACTTTATTATCCCATCACAATCAAGGTTGAATTCAGGAACATTTCTCACCTTCTTTTATAACTCGACATCTTATTTCTGTGCCTCTTTAATCTTCACATGTATAGATGGTTGAACATTCATTTGAGAAAGATAAGATTTTTCCCCTTCCATTATAAGTCCAAGATCCATCCTTTGTAAATCCATAAATATTGGATCTTTTGTGATCCTCATCATGGATAAACTGGCATGGTCTTGTCGAATTAATGCATCTGACACCTTGTTTGCTTTCCCAGGGTGGTAATGGATTGAGCGGTCATAATACTTAATCAGCTCCAACTATCTTCTTTGATGCATATTCAGCTCCTTTTGTGTGAAAATATACTTTAAACTTTTATGATCAGTATAAATATCACACCTTTCACCACAAAGACAATTCCTCCAAATTTTTAATGCAAAGATTACCGCAGCTAACTCCAAATCATGTGTTGGGTAATTTTGCTCATGGATTTTCAACTGTCATGAGGCATAAGCTATCACCATATAATTTTGCATAAGAACACACCCCAATCCCTTCTTGGATGCATCACTATAGATCACAAACTGTTCTCCACTACAATGCAGTGTGAGCACAGGTGCACTGGATAACCTTCTTTTCAACTCCTTGAAATTCTATTCACATTCCTCCATCCAGACAAACTGAACTCCTTTCCGAGTCAACTTGGTGAGTGGATTAGATAATCGTGAAAAATCTTTCACAAAAAGTCGATAATATCCAGCCAAACCAAGAAAACTTCGGATCTCGGTTACTGTTGTTGGTCTCAACCATCTTTCGATAACCTCTGTTTTTGCTGGATCCACAGATATCCACTCTTTTGAGATTATGTGACCCAAAAATGCAACTTTTTGAAGCCAAAATTCACACTTGGTAAATTTGGCATAAAGATTATCCTTTCTCAGGGTCTTCAATATAATTATCAAGTGATCTTCATGCTCTTCCTTTCTCTTTGAATAAACAAGAATATCGTCTATAAAGACTACCACAAATTGATCAAGATAGTCTCTAAAGACTCTATTCATCGGATCCATGAAGATAGCAGGGGAATTAGTAAGACCAAATGACATCACTATAAATTCATAGTGTCCATACCGTGTACGGAAAGCCGTATTTGGTATATCCTCCCTTTTGACCCTTAATTAATGATACCCTAAATGAAGATCAATCTTGGAAAAGTATTGAGCTCCGCGTAGTTGGTCAAATAAGTCATCAATGCGTGGGAGAGGATATTTGTTCTTGATAGTGATCTTGTTAAGTTCTCGATAATCAATGCAGAGTCTCATTGATCCATCTTTCTTCTTAACAAATAGAACATGTGCTCCCCAAGGTGACGCACTAGGGCATATGAATCCCTTATCAAGATTCTCTTGGAGTTGCTTCTTCAATTCCTGCAACTCAATTGGGGCCATTCTATAAGGTGTCTTTGAAATTGGCAAAGCACCCAGTACGAGTTCTATTGAAAACTCAACTTCACAATTTGGTGTAAGACCCGATAATTCCTCTGAAAAGACATCATCAAACTCCCGTACAATGGGCATATTCTTAATCGTGAGTTTCTCACCAACAATTTGAGATAAATAACCTTCATTTAGTGGAATCAATACCCATAAGGTAGAAGGAATTTCCACTGGAAGGTTATGTTCATCCTTGCATTGATAGACGATCATAGATTGATCTGGAATATGAAATGTGACTTCCCTTCTTTGGCAATTGATATGAGCTCCATATAAAGAAAGCCAATACATGCCAAGAATCACATCAAATTCCACTATAGGAAGGATCACAAGATTTGCAGGAAGCACTTTCCCACAAACTTCGATCAGAGATGAATTATAAACTTTTGATGCGACTTTTGTGCCATTAGGTGTTGTCACAGCTAACTCAACATCTAATTGTTGAGGTAATACAGTGATACCCTTAGAAAATTCTTCAGAAATAAAGGAGTGGGTGGATCGAGAATCAAATAAAACATTTTCTACTTTAGAGTGGATGGTAAGTGTACCTTTCACCACATCGTTATCGTACCCCACATCGCTGATAGAAATTGCATGTGACTTTCCATTGTCTTTAGCCTTAAGAGTTTGTTGACGCTGACCATCGTCATCAACCCTTGGATTAGGGAATTTATTGGCATAATGACCCCTCTCCTTGCACTTGAAACATTGAAGTGTAGTAGGTTCATTCTGTGTATCCCTTCCTTTTCTTGCATCAATAGACATCTTCTTCCCATCATCGCGGCATTCAAATGCCTGATGAACTTCGTTTCCAAATTTGAAACATTTACTTGTCCCTTTAAGAAAACTCCCTCCATGTTTCATTCCACACTTTGAGCATAAGGGAAAGCTCATATTCTTTTCAGTGTGCTCTTTAGATTTTCCTTTGAATTTCATTTTCCTCTTCTTATCAAACCC
Source organism: Viscum album (assembly GCA_963277665.1). Taxonomy (NCBI): domain Eukaryota; kingdom Viridiplantae; phylum Streptophyta; class Magnoliopsida; order Santalales; family Viscaceae; genus Viscum; species Viscum album. Next base: position 447,207,113 of record OY728131.1, read on the forward strand.
ATATGACTGATGGGTTACTCCAATCTCCATCGCGACTTTGAGAGCACATCGAACGATTTCCTCGTAGCTATTGAAGTCCCTTATGGCTAACGCCCTTCGAATACTTGGTTTTAAGCCACTAAAGAATCAATCGATCTTACTCTCAGGTGGGATAATAATACCAGAAGCGTACCATGCAAGTGTTGTAAAATTTTCTTCATAGGTACCAACAGATTCATCATCCTTTTGCTTCAGTTCAAGAAACTATTTCTCCATCATTGTTCGGGGAATACGAGGGAAGTACTTATTGAAAAATAAGTTCTTGAACTCGTCCCATTCCATGGACTCAATTTCATCTCTTTGCCTCGTATTCTTAATAATATTCCACCATTTATCAGTATCTCCTTCCAAACGATACACTTCTATGATGACTTTATCATGTTCAGAACATTGAAGAACTGAAAATATCATTTCAGTAGTACTAATCCATTGTTCAGCAACTAATGGATCAGTAGACCTGCTGAAAGAAGGTGGACGCTGCCTCAGGAAGAATTCAACAGAATGTTTCTCCTTACTTTGCTCGTTTGGAATTCTTTCATGATTCATATCTTGAGAAAGTTGTGCGAGCATGGCTATAAGATTTTGAATTCCAGCTCCCATAACGTTTGGTTGCTCAGGGGGGACAATCATTGCATTTCCCCTCGTGTTCCGCATTAACACGATTCTTTCGAGTTCCAGCCATTGACTAAAACCAAGAAGAATAGTGTGAGCAACACTAATTATAATTGGAAAACCACATACTCAAGAATAAAATTTCACACTTAAGGTCTTATCCTAGGTTATTCATGGGCATTTCTAAAACATTAAGATTGTGTTCTATTCTTAGACTTATCCTTAGGGTTATTACTAAGGCTTTCGCATCCTAGTTTCCAAAGGTTGACTATACCTTTCCTCTGATACCAACTATAACGACCCATAATTTACATAAATTGTTAATACTTCAAAATTGAAGCATACTTATTACAACATATAACAAAACCACAAAAGGACCGTATAGGTATAGTGTCTTTAGAAACTGGGAAACATAAACAACTGGCTCATAAAGTATCTACACTGTCTCCCATTTATTTCAGCATATCTATAGTCCCTTTTGGCATATCTTACTTAATAACCTTATTCCTGACCTGGGGAAAGAATACATACAAAAGGGTGAGCTCAAATGCTCCATAAGGGTAAACAAACGAAATATCAATCACATCATATACATAAGCACATAACTTTTGGAAATCTTAACCTGCAGAAGAGATCATAATTTCATAACATGAAATAAATCATGGTAGTGAAATGAAATCACAATAATCATAACATAAAACATGAAACTTTGTGGCATACACACATAATCATAGAGAATCATTTATTATTAGTCAAGGCTCATTGCCAATACTATCTTAGTGGACAAAGTCCCTTTCTGAATCGATCTCACTCCTCGTTTCTGTCCTATTTCACTGAACCAGTATAACCTACCGTTCCAGCCATGTCTATCTCATGAGATATAAAATCTTTACCCAATGCATTGGAGGGATTTATAGGTCCCACCCATCTCATAATGATACCATTCTTATGTGTTCCACAAAATCATAAATCATACATCATTGCATAACCCATGTAATAAAAATGGGATTCTTAAACAACATGACATCATAAAACAATTCATATATGATAAAGGAATTCATAAAAATAATTCCATGACAACATAATCAAATAAATGTAATAATAGGTATAGAAATAGAACCTAATATTATCTTATATGGAAAATAATTTTGATAAAACACTTGAACTCCATTCTTGAGGAAAATATCCTTTCTACTTCAAAAATACTTTTCCTTTCTTAACATTTCAGACAATTATAAACTAAAAAAAGTTGATTAGAAATAAACTTGAAAACTTGTAAAGGAAGATTCTTGGAAATAATGTTTTAAAAATCCATTCCTACCGTATAAGTTAAAAAAACATTCTTCTCGTACTTTTGTCAGAAAAGTCAAAAAGTACCTCGTACGAAAAATGACAAAAGATTCCTTTTATATCTTTTACTAAAAACTCACCGAAGGGTAAATTTGGATTTAAAAAATGGTAGGTGGATGGAAACAATATTACATATTGAGCAATCATGGTTGTGGATGATAAAATACACCCCAATAAATACAAAAGTATAAACAATCTCAGATAAAATGAGATTGTGATATTTTCCCTTACCATAGGTCCGATATGCTTTTTACGTGTCCGAACCTCCTGTATAATGATTTAGATAATGTTATTGACTTATTCCAGAATCATACTTATTTTTATGATATCATATATGGTCATATTCTTATCTTCTTAGTAGTAATATTTCATTTCTACTTGTTATTCAGGTGTTTATAACTTTTTGATCTTATGCGTGTCTTGTCTAATAAATTCTTATTCTTCTCTTTAGGTTATAGATACCTCATTTCTAGAATGGTATTAGTGTAATATATAACATATTCATTCATTCAATTCATTTATATAATCATTATGAAATAAAGACCATGTAGAACGAGTCGAATCACATCGTGGAGACGGTATTCCGTACGTACGCACGAGTGATGATATCATTCCTATGATCGTGGAATTGTGTTGGAGTGTATTTATACTATTTCAGAATCATTATTACTTTATTATAGTCATATATAGTCATTATTTACACCATTATACCCATCCATGTAAGGTGGTGGTGGAAAATAGATTACACCACAGCGTGGAGACGGTATTCCGTACGTACGCACGCGCGGTGATTTCTTTTTCCGTAGGATGGATAGATGGTGAAATAGGGTTGTTTCATACTTTTAATAACATATCAGTATATTATTGATACTTATGTTATTACTTCATAATGAAACAACTAAATAAGAAGAAGTGTAAGAAGAAATAAAGATGAAAGAATCGGTAACGGACATTACCTCTTCTTTGAAGTGCTTCATTGAGACCTTCTTTTAGGGCACTAAAATTGGTCTTTAAAGAAGAACAGAACCTCTAGGATGTTTCTAGGAAAGTGGAGAGGAGAAATTTTCAGGGGTTGGCCGAGCTTGAAGGCTCAAAGTGGTGTGAGGAAGATGGGGAGGAGGTGTCCTTTTATAAGGGAGGAGAGGGGAACCTTTGGAATAACTAAAACTATTATTTCATTATAAAGTCATGTTCGATTTGAAATAGCTCTAAATTGATATATATCTTGGCTAAGGTGGTTATGGGTCGACATCTTCTCATCCAATATAATTTAGACAAGTTTAGGTTCCTATTTTAACATTATCATTTAGATTTAACATTAAGTTAAATAAGTTTACTTTTACCGTGTCTTCTTGTGTTCTTATACTATAAGGTTAATAAACTTACTATAAGTAGCCAAACGAACCCCAAGTTGTTTATTATTAATATATATAACATTATCTAAGTCATTTTGCCGAACCTTAGAATTTTAGGAATTAAATAACAATTACTAATATAATATTTGTTTTAAAAACTATTTTATGTCAATTTTGACACTATTTAGTAATTGATTTTTGTGAAAATCATAACAAAATTATTAGCTCGAACCAAGTTAATTAAATCGATAATAACATGTCATATTAACATAGAAAATTAGTGGAATTCATAAAAAGTCTCAAATTACATTTATTTTGGTGTTTATAACATTAATTATGTCAATGTTTCATTAATAAGATAATTACTGCATCATCTTTGTGTCATAAATAAATTAAATTATTTAATGTCTAAAAATTACAAATAAAATATCATTATGTAGGAAATATTTTTAGCTTTCTAATTAAAATTTATAGTCGAATTTATCTTATGTATATCCCGATATTAAAAATTATTTTCTTATTAAACTTTGATTTTAACTATTTTAACCCTTATTTAAATAAATTAATAATAAATGTCCTAATCTAATCCAAGTAGGCCTAAATGGTCATATTTTATTCCTAAGGTTGTTTTAGGTCGAATTACACTTATCCAGTAGAATTATAACATGTGTTAGGGTAATAATAATATCATTTTTACCCTTAATTGCCCTATTTACTTTTGACCGTGGTAAATAAAAGTAAAAAGTTACTATTCACCAAAAATTATTTTCATCTCATTGAACCACATTTTAGTCCGTGATATTAACCGGGTCTCTCGGATTTTCAAAATTCCACTCACAGAAGCGGTAAAATTATGTTTTATGAAAAATTCATCTTTTTAACTACCACTTAGTGGTTTCACTATTCATCAAAAATTGAAAGTTTTCAGAAAAATACCAAAATTTCACCCTAGGCTAATTTCGATATTATGAATCCAAAAATGAAGTCCATTTTGAAAAATACAATTTATAAAATTTCAAAAAGTGGTTATGACTATTCATAACGGCTAGTTTTAATAATATTTTAATAGCATATCGTTGTTTAGTGAAACTCGGTATTGCGTACAACGCAAGCTATCAAGGAAAGTCGCGATTTCGTGTAAAGAAAGCCAAGCAAGTGTTGTGTAGAAAAAGATTCCTTTGAGGATTTATATAACATAAAAGTCTCGGGTGTTACACTTTCTTTAAGGATGACCATTGGATGTCACTGGGAGAACTTTTTAGTGGGCTCATGATGTGGTGGAATGAAAGATCAACTTAGAATAATAATAATAATATATTTATTAATATTTGTCGAACCTTGGATCAGACGTATCTATTGTGTTCCATGTTCATTTGACACGCCATTAGTGGAATTGATACCTTGGAATTAATGTGGTCATTTTAAAACAGATTTCAAGTGCTGAAACCAAAATTGTGGTGCGATCCCCACAAGGCCCAGTTTGGTCGTATGAGGTGAATTTTGACTTTTTCATAGGGTGTCAGTTTTGGACAAATAATTAGTCAACCCCATGTGTTTTTATGTGAATATAAAAATGGAGCAATCCAATTGATGTGTTCTAGGATCGATATGTGGGCCCCATGAAGACTTGTTCGGGATTGTTGTTGTAAATAATAACCTTTTACCAGTTGTATGTTTCCTTCATGTAAATAGCATATTCGAAGTGTTTTTCTTATAAAAAATGATGGTGGCCTCCATTACGGATTGAAGGACTCCCCACACTGTGGGCGTAGTTCCTTTACCTTTGGGTTTTTTTTTCGTGGGGTGTTACGCCACTACTAGATTAGGGTGTTGGATTTCCCATGGAATTAGTGTAGGGTTAGTACTCCCTTACTATGACAGGGTACGGGCCCCCTATCCATGCAGTGGTGGTCCCCTACTATGTTATGTTATGTGATTATATTTCACAATGTGGTGATCCCCTACCATGGGTGTGAATACACATCTCTTGAAGTGGATCTCCCCTGCCGTCGGTACTGGCTCAAATTTTCTGGAATGGTGATCCCCTACCATGTTAGGGTGTGGGATCAGGTTCCTAAGGGTGGTACTACACTATCCTATAAGGGATAGGGTTCACACCTGTGCAGTACTTTGCCCCATATTCATGCTACAGTGGGGAATGCGACCCTCAACTTGTTATGCATGATTCATAGTGAGAAGTTAGCACTACCTCGACGTACTGAGGTGCGAGCCCCTCCAGAAATCAGAGAAAGAGGTTTCACAAGTTGGTTTAGGAGATATTATTCCCTCAACTATGGGAAAGTGGTAAGGTATGGGACTATCCACAGTTCCTCTGACCATGTGCTGGGTGTCGACAATCATTGGCTTGATCTCTTGTGTTTGGTGCTAGAGCTGGACAAAGTACATTGTTACTGATAGAGCCTCAACTAGGAACCTATTGTTGGAGATGAGGTTAGAACCCCAAGAGTCTTAGATCCTGAGACGAGTATATCAGGTGTTCTTTTTGACTCTCCTTATATTGTTTTCACTTATGGGCTGATGCACTGTGTGGTTTAAGCTGACTAGTAGGGTGTAGCTGAGGATGGTCTCGAGATGAAGTTTCTCTCTCGTTTTGTATACCCCTTTTTGGGATGACCAGATTGATTCCTTTTAGTTACTCCTCTTCATTTTGGGGTTTTGGGGTGCCTACTGAGTATCTTTATACTCACCACTAAAAGGACTTTTCCCGCATATGTTTTGTTCCTTGTGCAGACCATAGGCCTTTTAACTGAGTCCATAGGGGACCCGGAGGAGGCAATTCTTGATCGATCGAGGTAACAGTGTTTGGTAAAGGATTATTTATGTTGTGTTTTGACACCAATCCCTTCCATCTGGGTAGGTTTGATGCTTTTGTGGTTTTCTTTTTGTGTACCCAGTATTTTCCCTTATTGTATTATTGCTGTACTCTATTTGTGATAGCTGTATGCACGAATTTCATTTCAATTTTTTTATCTCTACATTGTTTTATGGAGGTGTATATTGGCTGAAGGTGTACATGTTGATAGAAAAAGGCCTCCCATATGTGTGATATCCTACTAAGCACTGGTCTCTATCCCTTGACCAATTAGAGGCGGGCTTGGGTATTTGTGGCTTGAGCCCCATTGGGCTGGGTCGTGGAACTATCCTTCTGAAAGAGTATTTTTTGAGAGCTATCTATCTAGTACCCACTATCTAGTACCCTCATTCTCGTACCCATTCCCTAATACCGTCATTAAGGTACACTCTTTCTAGTACCATGTTCATCCAATGCCACTATGTTTGATACCCTATATCTAGTATCTCTATGTATGGTGCTTTCAAAACATTGTAACTAAAGATCCTCAGTCATAACCTCACTAATTAAATAACTACAACAAAAACAACAACTAATTCATATTAAACCTTATCCCCTTTATATATTGGAAGTTTATCTAAGAAACATTGGATTGTCTCAATCTTAAAATTCATTCTTCTTATTTCACATTTGAATTTACTATTTGGGTCTTTCTTCAATTGATGTCCTTCTAACCTCTAAAAATATTTTAGTCAATAATATTGATAGGAGCATTTCCAAAATATGGGCATCAATGATATTTAAAGATTACTAAAATCTTGGATAGAATCATGATATTTCCTATGTTATTATTAAGTATTTGAACAACCATCTCAGCATTTTCAAAATAATAGACTTTAAAAAATTATAATTATTAAGAATCCTTTATCCGATATTTCTTCATAATAATATCTCATTCCAGTAAAACTATCTAAAAACCCCTATTTGATCATTTTTAAACCTCTATATGGTCATTCATTTGGAAGCATATATCATATACCTTAATAAAAAAAATTTAACTACTGGAGTATCAAAAATTATCTGAAATAATTCATATTTCTCTTTATTTAGTAAGTTCTACCTCGTAATCTATGTTCGAGGACTTTACATGGAACCTCCATATAATGAAATCACTCAGAAACCTAATTCTAATGACATCATGTGGAAACCTCTATATGATGACCTCTCATTGAAACCTCTATCTGATGATTATTCTTGGAAATATCTATCTAATGCCTCTAACAAGAAACATTTTTCCATAGACATTGTTCAATGCACTTTCTCTATCTAAGGAAACCATAATTATTCTTTATCCAATAGAATCAATTTAGAAGCCTAATATTAGACTCTATTTAGAAGCCCCATATTCCTTTAATTCATTATTTTGGATAATGTTAGCTCTAGTCATTAATACCTTTATGTATTCATGATGTTTGTTACATAGAATAACATAAAAGTATCACATGAGAGTAATAAATAAATAACCTATAAAAATAGTTTGGAGGACAGTTGGAAGGTTTGGCATTGGGATAGGTCTATACCAACTATTTTTTGAAAACCTTTGGTATAGACCTATTCCAACGGTTTGACAATGCATTGGTATAGGTCGTATGAAAAACATATACCAATGGTTTCATAAAATCATTGGTATACTTAATTAAAAAAAAATTCCTTGGTTTTGATCCCATCACTTCTTGTTTATAATCCCATTTCTAAACACTAACCTAACACGACTTTTGTTAACATAATTTAGTGGTAAGCACCCCATAATTCTACATGAAAAATGGGGGGTTCAAAACCCATTGGGTGTAGGTACAATAAAATTACTATAGCGGTACTGTAGTAGTAGAGGAACTATTGAAGCGACAGCACTATAGTGGCTGTAGGACACTATAGTGGTGGTAGAACATTATAGTAGTGGCGGGTACTAGGCGGTACTATAGTAGTTGGGATACTGTAGCAGTACTATTCACATAATGGGATTGGGACAAAAAATTGGGCCCGCGGGCCATGTAATGTGATACATGACCACTGGGCCTTCGGGTTATGTAATGGGTCCCCCTCTACCCAGTTAAAAGAGGTCATTTCCTTGCTTTAATAATAAATGAGGCTTCAGATCCAACCTTTATAAAACATAAAAAAATTGTGTACCTATACCAACGGTTTTGAGAACCGTTGGTAAAGGTTATTTGATTTTTGATCTATACCAATGGTTTTCTTCAAACTGTGGGTATAAGTCCACCCTATACCAATAGTTTGGCCAAAACTATTGGTATACTATCACAATAATGGACCTATACGAATGGTTTTTTCAAACCATTGGTATAAGTCCAAATTAGTGACCCTTCCCAACAGTTTGGCCAAAACCTTTGTTATATGAAAAATATCTAGTAGTGTGATTTATTTGTATGGAGACTCAATATAATAACCCTATGGATACTGTCTAAGATACACTTTTTCCCATGTTCTATCTAATCAACTCATTCCATTAGACTCTGTCTGATCATCTTTTTAAATTAGACTCCATCCACTCACCAATTATTATTAGACCCATACTTATCTATTGGGAACATTCAATCTGGAAACATTATAAATATTGTACAAATTGTCAAGTGATTTATATACTAAAAATTAAAGGTAACACTACAAAATCATTCTTATGGTTAAATCATAATTTAACACTTCTTAGTCTCAATAATACACATATTTTTATTTTTTTAAATTAAAGAATATAAATCACTAAAGATATAAATCTAATAATTGAATTAATATCTAATAATTATATCCCTTAGGAACAACCGTGATCTAGGGAACATAAATCATTGAAAAAAAATTACATTTTTTCAAGAACTAGTGATTAATACTCATTTGTGAACTTATCCTTCGACTCAAATCTTTATCATCACAAATCCAAAACAAACTCAAAACTATAAGTAACAAGTTCCAACATTTACTTTGATACACTATATTAAAAATTCACACTTGATAACATAAAAACTTACCCTTTTAATAATTCTATTAAATATATTCTCTACCTTAAAAAATAAATCTCATATCATTGGATAGTTTTTTTTTCATTTTTTTCTCCCCCTTTTAAAATAATAACTAAATACAAGATGAGAATGTAGAGAAATATCCCATACCTTATCCTTGAAGTGAGTGAGGATGAACGCCCTTAAATTACTTCATGTTATGAAATGTTTCCTTCAATAATGGTTTATTATAGATACTATCTACCTTCTCATTTGTAGGTACAAACTATACATTTAGTTCATTTCATTCCACATGATATTTTATAAAGTGATATTTTAATTCATTATTCATATATCATGAATGTTTTACTGGATTATTTTGGATATTTACACCAATCTAATTATCATAACCCTAGGGAAGGGGAAACATAAATTCAATATAAAAATATTCATGTTTTTTATTCATCCTCGTTAATTTATTTTTTTCTTGAGTACCATCCACATACTCTTCTTCTGTTGTGTTGAGAGTCATTGAACCTTGCTTCTTTATATTTTAACTTATACAAATTTATCCTATTAAGAAAAGTATATGAGATATGTATCTTCCATCATTGACACAACCTTACTATTCCATATCTATATAGACAATCAAATTTAACATTCCCTTATTTAATAATTTATCCAATAATCTATATTTCCATTAATGTATATGAGAATTCTTTTTTTTTATAATTTTTGTTGTTGTTTTTATATGAAATTTGAAATATATCAAATAACGAAACAATATAAACCAAATCTAATAAAGAGACTACTAAATATAAGAAGTTTATAATCAATTTCAAAAATTATTTAGGATCAATATTCTTTCCAACATCATCCTAAAATATCTTTGATCCCACTGACATAGGAGTGGAAATATGTTTTTAATGTTCATAGATGAATATTTTATGTAACTCCTTGTAATATTTTTATTGTGATAAGAAAATGTGATCATTCCCTAGATTAATTTGAATGATAATAAAGGAAAATATTTTTTACCAATATATACATTTTAGAAACCATATCCATTTCTCCTGAAAAACATTCATAGTATTCATCATTCCTATAGATAAATATGATATTATCATTATAAATAATCACAATGAGGAAAATTATTGATTTTCATTTATATAGAGGTTTCTGTCTAGTATTCATTTTCTAAAATTCAACTTCTTCAAGAATGTATCCATCTTATAATATTATTCTCTTAGATCTATTTTCAAACTTAAAATAACTTTCTTCCCTTTAAAAATATGGTTTTCATTTTAACACGGAAATAAGTTCCATGGTTTCCCAAAATAAAATTCTTTCTATAGTTATCTATTGAGAAAGGATGACTTTAAACCCATATAGAATATCTTATATCTCCATTGTATGGAAATAAAATGAAATATTTGGATGGTTTAAAGTATTTCTAGTTAATAAAATTCCTTAAAAAAATCAATTCATGCAACTACTATGTAACTCATATAAAAAAGTCTTTCTATGTTTCTTATCATTTCCCAACTTTTATTTGACTTATTATATAAACCCCAATTTTTTCCAATCAAATTTTTATCTTATATTCTTGGCACAAGTCTAAATGTATACCTTTTCTCATTCTAATCCAATTCTACATTTATGGAATCAATCCCTCCAGGATTATCGAAATCTTATTCAACTTCTCTTGACTCAACATATGAAACAAATGTGTGTGAAAGTTTACTCAATGTTCTACTAGTTTAATCATATTTTTCTAGATCTATAATTATTATTTTGGACATCCCCATTCTTACACAACCTTTGATGAGATGAATGAAATTCTACCTCCACTCTTGAAATGGATGAATAAAAATATTCATATTATACATCATATATATCATCTCTTATTTGAGAAAAATAATAATGTTATTTAATATAAATAATGTCATTTTCTCTTCCAAATATATATATAGATAACTATAAACCATTAATATCATAATGTTTCAGTACTTTCACATATGAAGAGTCTAAAAAACATTCCATTTTCCTTGTTATGACAGATGTAAACTCTACCATTAGTTGGGTAGACAATGAAGATACCATTAACACCTATTTGATTAATCTTCATAATATTATCACCTTTGACATTGATAATACATGGGTTTTTAAGCACCATTTGGGTTTTCACATCTGGGGACCCTTTATAATACATCTTGGAAGTAGTCATATCATAGTTTGGCATGTAGAAACAATATTTCTAAAGGTGAAATGATTATCCAATATCTTGTATCCAGTAGAAATGTTTATGTTCAATAATCATAGATTGAGCCATCTAAACATAGAATCATTTATTTATTTTAGAAAAAACCATTCAAATATGGTGTATAAGTTTCAGTATGTTCATGATGAATTCAATTCTTTTCAAAAAAACAATTAAACTTCTCATTTTCCAATTCATAACCTTTATTAGTTGATATCTTCTTCACTGAATATCCCCATTCATTTTCAGTATTTCTCCTAAAACTCTTAAATTTTTTGAGAACCTCTAATTTTCATTGCAAAAAATATCAACACATTTAATATGTGAAAAATCATCAATAAAGGATATAAAATACATATCTCAATTTTTTGATTTCTTTCTCATGGGATCATATATATCAGAGTGAATAATATTTAAGGGATGAGTTCTACATGTCCCAATAATATTCTATAATAAAATTAGAAATATTCCCTTTTAGAAATAACAAACAACAAAAATATCATCTTTTTTATCATGTAAGTAATATCACTAATACTTTCTCTCTTTTTCATCCTGTTCATATTACTTTCTCATATATGTCTAAGTATTTCATGATATAAAAAATTCTCTTTAATCATTGTCATATATTGTAACCCATGTGCATATCCAATAAAAATTAAAATTTCACTTGGTTTATTGAACTCATGTTATACGTTTTTAGTCTTTAATAATTATATCAAATAATACATCCCCTTTAAGAACTGTATTTTTTTCCTTCATCATAAAGTAATGAAACACTCAATATTTTTTTCAGTCCATCTATAAATGTGGACCTTCCAGATTTTAATTTTTCTTTTACAATGATAGTTTGTCAAGTTCCTTTGATTTGGATTGACTCCTCAATTTGAAAATTCTATATCTCATCTTTATTTAAATTCAAATTTTAAATAATTTCAAATCTCGAGTGATATGTTAATATCACACATAATCAATTTTCCATGGTTATTTTAATTTTATGGATTTCAGAACAGTTTCATTAAATATTGTATTTTCTCTACCTTTCTCCTTCTGCAAATAATGCATGTAATATTTTTTATTTAATAATTATTGAGCTAGAATAATTATGAGAAATCCTTTATTAGGATGACTGGGTTGATAATATATTTCACAAATAATTTCAATTAGTAGAAGCCATTTTTTAGTTTTCAAACTAGATTTATTCGGTTATCTTTTTTGAGTGGGTCAAATCCCCATAAAATTCTATATATAACACCTCCTGTGTTTATTTTAGTGTTGATGATTTAACAAGCAATTTTTTTTGAATTCCCAAAACCACCATTGTTCCATAAATATCAACTGAATGCATATTTTCCTATAAAATCCATAAGAAATAAATAACCATGGACTTGTTTTACATCATATTGTTAACTATAAACCCTGTCTCCTCATTGTGAACCAAACATTTAGTAGAGTCCCAAAATCTTATTCTTCATCCTATACTTATTTTTAAGCATAATAGTGTCTATAATTTTAGTTTTTTTTATTTTTACTTTTATTGCTATGAAATGTTAGAATTTTTTACTCCAATCATTTTATCTACATACATGTTCCTTTTTACTTTCTTCATCTAATCATTTTCAATCATTTTTCATGTTATTAGAATAATATTTTTTGATCCTTTACAGTTTTACACAAAATTGGACTTCAACTAACCTTGAAAACAAAATTTTGTATGTTTTTTATTTCTTACATAGAATTAACTAGTTTCCATTGAACGTGAAAAAATCCCTACTCCTTCACCTATATCTCTTATTTTAGCTTGACGTAGTGGTTTTTCTCTTCACGAAGTAACTTATTCAGATTATCAATATTTTTTAACAATCTATATTTTTCTTCAAGCACTGATTCATGATTTTTACTAGTAGATCTCTTTTCCTCAAATCTTCATGTATTTCTCATGTTTAACAATATTTGAAAGTCATTGTTTAAATTTACTTTTAATAGTAAACACCATTTTATTTTCCTCTTTTTATTATTCATTATTTCCTATTTCATAAATGGTAAAATTATCACCATTAAATTCTGAAATAAGAAATTTTTTATCTCCATCGTCGTGGTAATTTTCAACTTCCACTTCACTATGATTATCTTTCCCACAATTAGACAAAACGTTTCTCGTTTTATATATTGAGAGCTTATTATCCTTTCCTATTGACCATAAAATTGTTTTTTATTTATTTTTTTAGAGGTATTCTTGAATTTTCATACTCATTATCACTGTCTTCATCATCCATTAACCCAGGATAGTATTCTAGGAAATGATAAATGGGTTTGTAGTTAAATCGTTTCAATTATAACTTACCTTTCACTTCCTTGTTCCTCATTTCAGAATTATATATATACAAATACATGAGCAGCTCAATTTTTGTTATTACATTATATTTGGTATCAGATTCATGGTGTTCTTACATAATAAATTTCATAGACTTTCCTTTATCAAAAAATTTGAAATAGATGTCCCAATCTACATTTTTATTGTCCATTAAAAATTTTTGTCTTCTCATTTCATAGGTGACGAGAATACTTTGAAAATCATTCAGAGAGAGTTTTTTTATATCTAACAAAAAAAAGATGATACTTTGGAATCAAATTTATTAGGATGAATGTTAAGAATGTTTTCCATAATAAAAGAATATTCTAATTATCCACAATTTTTTTATGCTTATGAATTGATTAACATTTATAAAGAACTCATCAAAAAATTCATTATCTCCCATTTAAATATCTTTATACATCAAAATCTATAATAATAACTTGGAAATATTGAATTTATTAATTATTTCTTATGCATATTTTAAATTTTACAAGATTCTTTTAATGGTTCCAATTCATTTAGCCCGTATAAATATACTTTCATGGAATAGAGAAAGTATAAAATTTATTCCTCACCCATAATTGTACAAATTATTATTATCAGTCGTTATTAAGGAAAAAACCTTAGAAGAAGGAGTGACAACATACACAACACCTTCATTAACATCATATAAAATTTATAATATATAGGTTATCATTTTTTCTTTCCAAATATGATATTACTTACCCTCGAAGACAAAAATCCCTTTCCTATTAACTATGTTTTGAATATCCAAGGAAACCTCCATCTTTTTAAAACATTAAACATCCAAGATTTAAGTAAGGAACCTTGGAATAGTTATCAATTTATATGAATAGTTAGTATTTATGTGATCACTGAGAGGGGGATGGTGAGTCAATAATTTTATATTTTTATATATTTTGTTTTAAAAAATAATTCACTTATGGTAATAGAGAGTTGAATTTGCTGAAACCTAAAACATAATCACACCCATAAGAACAAAATAATTTATGTAGTTCACTAATTAAAAATATTAACTAGTCCTTGTAATAATGAAGAAACAATATTATTCCACATATATTCTATAAATAAATCCTTTGATATTTACAAAAAGAAGGGAATATCCTTTACTTGTAAAGTGTTATAGTCTTTTCAATGTGCATGTGCTTCTTACACAGAATAATATGATAAAATATTTTATTCAACATAAAAATGAACATTCACCAATTAGAATAAATACATTGTTATTGTACTTATTGAATTATTCACACATACATTCCTATAAATACATTATCTTCCTCTTTGATTTCTTGAACAACATTGAGAAATAATTCTATCTGAACTTTGTTTATAAAGTTATCCATATGATAGCTTCTTCATCTAATATTATACTATTTAGTACCTTCTATCTTGTATCTTCATTCCATTAAACTTTTGTTGATACTTAAAGTCTAGTACCCTCTATCTCTTACCATGTTTATCTGATACCTCTCAATTGATTTCCCTCTATCTAGTATCTCTGCATCTATTTCTTTGAAAAAAAGATCACTGAATATACTCATTCAATACCTTACTTCGATAAAGTCTTCCAAAATGAGAATAACTACATCATAGTGAAACATATTTCCTTTATATACTCAATATTTCTCTATGAAATATTGGATAAGTGTGATATTCATATTCAAATTTACTACTTCGAATTCAGATTTTCCACTTGATTCTTTCTTCAGTTTACTAGATTCAAACATATGAGTACATTCTCATAAAAACATCATGGAAAATTTCATCATATCTCTATGTTAGTGACCTTAAAATAATTTTGAAATCTTTTCTAGAATTAAGATATTTTATTTATGATTATTAAGTCATCAAATGTTTATCTAAATATTTTCATAATGTAAGACTTTATGAAAACCATGCAAAGATTCTAAATTCTTCTTCCATATCATCATCACATAAGACTATTTGTCTAGTAACTCTATCCAAAAACCTCTTTCCAATCATTGAGGATGTTTATCCAAATATTAATTTTTAAACCCATATCTAACACCATTGTAAACATTCTTCACCTGGTGTAATCTCAAAGATCATCTTGTAGAATTTAAAATTCCCTAATTCCAATAAAGTGTACCCAACAAACTCTAGTTGAAGTTTTACGTTATAAACCTCCATTGGATAATCTCAGTCAAAAACCTCTATACAGTGAATTCCATTTCAAACCTATATATGATGATGTCACTAAAAAACATATATCCAATTATTGGTCTTAGAAACCTTTGTTTGATGCATCTGATGAGAAACCAATTTATTATGACATTGTTTATTTTGGATTTCTCTGTATGATGAGCCAATAATTTTTCTTTATTGGGTATAATCTATCAATAATACTAATAATCCCCCAATTTATTCCTTTGAAAAATATTATATTGAATCATGAATACCTTGAAGTATTCTTGTTGTCTGGTACTTTGAAGAACAATAATGTATTTCCTGATTTTTTTGTTCTGGAAATGTCTATCTAATGGCCCTATCAATATGTTTAAGAGATATTTTATCCTATATTTTATCTAATCTCATAAATCATATATACTCTAACTGATTAATCTTTTTCTACTAATATCAATCAAATCGCCTCTTTTCATTAGTCTGAACTTCTCAATCTAGGTAATTCCATACGTTAAATTTATAAATACATATCAACATTTTCAAGTGGTTTATATAATGAAAAAAATAAAACACTTATAAATCATTATTTTGGTTTATTCACAATTTAACCCTTCTTGGGCTCAATATTTGAATCTATAAATTCATATAAAATCCATGAACACAATTGTATCTAATTTTAAAAAAGAGGTAATTCCAATGTTAGCTAAAAAATTGATAACTTAATTGTTGGTTTGGAAGGATTTTTATTCTTGATATAAAATAACTTCCACATTTATATTTTTCACTAATAACTCATCTTTTATGTTCTGAGGTGGTGTTTGAAAAGTTATTCTTAATACTCGTGATATTTTTGAATTAATAAAATTATAATAAAATTGCACATTTACTATTAATGAATTAATAACTATTTTATATATCATAACATCATTTTAAAGATCCGACATAGTTGTTATGAATGTATATTCTATCCCTTTCTATCGAGTATTTGGAAGTTTTTTTAACCATTTAACATCATCAATCCTAAGAGTAGGTCATTGGTTTTCATTGTGTCTATGTTTCTTACCATTGAAACATTAGACCCTAGGAAAAGGATTTATAATAACCTTATTTAGATCCATCGCCTAAATGAGACTATTTATATCCATTTGGAATTCATTAGTGTGATAACCCTCTATTCCAAACCTTTCTCATTTCCTATTCCATTTTAAAAAATTTCCAAGATTATTCTCCACGTAATTTTGAAACATTGGATGTGGAAATTTCATAACACCACAAGATTTAAACATTGGTGGAACATTAGACAGTTTCCTCATTTTTTTCAACTTCTTGAATCACCAATGAATTTTATAGACTTGTATTTATCCCATTAAAAAACATGTAAACATTAATTTCATGGTCGATGTCCAAGAAAGAGGTGTATTTTGAATGGATTTTGAAACTTTCCGTGTACACACTATTGGTTTATTCATCCTTCTTATGTCCATGTAATTATCTCTCCATTTTTTAGATAGGGGTTGCGATGAATTTTTTTATTTAAAAATATATTTTTCAATTCTTCTCAATCCATAATCTATATATCTTCTATTGGATTTGTATAATTAATGAACAGCCACCAACAATTAGCTACTACCTCTTTGTGATAAATAGACAATGTGAACATATATTATTTAGAAAAATAGATGAAAGAGAATGTATTATCGATGAAGTTAATCTATTTTTCCATGATCATGGGGTAGGAGGACACACTAAAAGATTCAGGACTTTATTACATAAAGGACTCAACTGAAACATTTACTTTATTAATGGAATGTGGAAATTATATCTAATTGAATTTATTGTTTATTTCTTAAGATGGTTGGGAAAATACTTCCATAATGTTATCAAGTCCTTCTCATATTATGGAAGGAATATAATTTTGGAAATAATCACATTGGATGTTGGCATGGTTCCTCCTATTTCACAATATTTTATAGAATTAATGTAAATTAGGGATGTGAATTTTCAAAATATTAGGTATATACAAAGAAAACTATGATCATAAATTAGATAATTTATAAATTAAATATTTACCCTATCTCATGAATTTATAGTAATTAAAAAATATTATCTATTTTAATTATATTATTAGGTTTTTTGACCTTAAAATATATTCAATTATTTAAAATGGTCTGTAAAGAGCTTCTGGAATTTCAAAACCATATCTCCCTGGAGTGTCAAACGCAATGTGTTGGAAGGCCTATTTAACATACACCAGTTATATATTTTGTTAATACCTAATGATTCATTTTTGAGTATTCACCACAACCCATGATTAATTTACTTAGACATTTCATTGTTTTTTCAGAATATTTCATACATTACAGAAACACATTAAAAATTTTCTTTTTGGATTTGTGCATTTGGAAACTTGGGAACATAAAAATTGGTTCATAATACTTCAACATATTCTACTATCTATTTATTTAAAACTAGAACCATTTTATACATATCATACTTAATACCTTTCTTCATATTAATGGGAAAAGAAACATAAGAAAGGGTGATCTCAGATGCTTAGTATGGGAAATGAAGAGAGCCAAATAATCATAACGTGAACATAAGGGTATGAAAACATAAACATACAATTTTAAGATCATAAATTTTATATCAAAGGTCATATATATGAGTTAGGTCATAAATATTAACAGTTTATTAGATATATATCATAAGTGAGTTAAAAGAAAAATCAAAGAAATAAAAATATATAAATAAAAGAAGGAATTCTTGCAGGCATATAAATATATAAAATAGTTTCTATAGTAGTCAATGAATACATTTAAGGATATATTATTGGAATTTGTTCACTCTCAAAACCATATTAGTTATCATGGTTCACTCCCAAGACCATCATTGTAGTCATGGTTCACTCTTAGGACCATCTTAGTAGTCAAGGTTCACTCCCAAGACCATCTTAGCAGATTTATCCCATACTAAATCAGGTTCACTTAAAATTTCATCCATATCTATTTCATGATATGTAATTCATTACATAATACATTAGAAGGATATATAGGTCCCACACATCAAATAATGAAAACCATACATATGTGTACCCCAAGAACATAAATAATTCATAAAAAATAAATTAAACATAGAAAGAATAAGGATAGTATCCATGAATCATAACCCAAGTAAATCACAAGTAACATAAAATAATGTCATCTTAAATAGAGACTGGTTTTGATAGGATATTTTAAATAATGAACGAGGAAAATATTGTTTCCACATTGAAAAAGTATTTTTAAATCATGAAAATTTTATCAAACATTTTTCATTGAAAATAAACATTAAAACATAAATTGGAATATTTTAAAAACATTTTCAACACCTTTGAAATACATTTCCTTGAAAATTCTTATAAGATCATTTAAAACACTTTTAAAACATTTTTAGAAAACATTGTTTTGATGGAAGAAAGATTTCAGACCGAAGAGAGAATAAAATCACATGGAACTTATAATGACATTAAAATAATTATATTGATGATAAAACATGTCAATTATAATTATATATACATCATAAACTAATATAGGTGTATAACATAACATGTGTCTCAAAGAAGGAAAATCGAGAAAATATATCCCTTACAAATTTGGTAACTTTTGAACAGTAAATGCCATGAAAGAGAGATCATAAAATGGATATGTAAATACCAATTAATTTATGGAATAGGATCACAGATTACATTCCTGGGTAGTATATACACCACATAAAATAAAAAACTGGTTAATATTTTTGGGAAGGTATTGTCTCAACAATACTCTATAATTTATGATAATTTTGATGTTAAAAAATTACCCTGCTTATTTGATAATGAAGTTTTTTTGAGTGAGTTCTATAGGAATTTATATTCTATTTTAAGGAATTTATCATTATGGGTATGAATATGGAAAAATTGATTCAAACCCTATGTTATGTCGAGATGAAAAATTATTACGTATGGTATCTACCCTACGTTATGCTGAGAAGTGAAATGATAGTGTATGATATCAAACCAACATTATGGTAAAAAAGATTGTGTTTGGATAAACATTCATACATTTGTAGAATAATCAAACATATATATCAAAAACTTTACATAGGAGTCTGGATTTACTATTTATATCCTACGTACAGAAAAGTTAAACGTATGATTAATCATTTCTATGTTTTGGATTTTCTACTGATGAGGTTTAATTTTTGGATCATTATTAAAATTCTACTTTAGTTACCTATGTTACGTGAATATGAATATATTGATAAGAAATAATATGTTACAAAAAGGAATCCTACTCAAAACAAAGGAATTCTATGCTACAGAAATGAATCTTATGATATGCATATCAGCCCTACGTTTTGTTCTTAATGATGATGTTTTTTAAGCCATGTTTTCAATCTGAGAGTGCTCCAATGTTCAAGATAGAATTGAATATCAATTCAAGGATCATTTTGATTATTTCAAAGAACCATGTTCATCAAAGAAAATCAATCCTATCTCTATGGGATGTTTTAGCTCACCTAGTTGATTGGAATTTGAATTTACACTATCAATCAAGCTATTCATTTTAATCTTGAATAATGAAGCATGTTTTTTGTTATATATATTATTTTAGAGTTTCTATTAAATATATATATATATATATATATTCGTGTGATAAGTGATTCACATATGTGACTTAATTATTGAAATTATCTCTTACAATGCTGCTACAACAAAATATTGATTCTGAAAGAAGCAATGCTTTGGAGATATACATGTTCAATCTTTTACTACTTTAAGATTACTAATACTATTAAAGTTTCTAAATTATTTAATATCTATTTACAATAAGGATCACTCTATAATATTTCATTGTTGATGATATTATTTTCAAAATAATATGATCCATCATTATTAGTTTATTTCTGTTATAACTATAATGATCAACCTCAACCATTCAAATCAAACTCTTTTGATTTATTAGAGTTTCAATAGCTCGTACTCAACTGTGGTGGAGTATCATCTTATCAATTTAAGAAGTTGATAATTGATTATATGTTTAAGAAATAAATGATTTTTTTAGTATTTTTATAAAGAAGTCAACTTCTTACACTTAGTTTTCGATTCTGGGTATTTTGATAAGATGGCCATACTAGTTTAATTTAACAAGCTTGCAGATTAAGTCATTGATATGGTAGACTACGATATATTTGTGCCTTGAAAAATTATAAAAATATCTCTTCATTTTTTTTGTTTATCCAGAGCATATTTTCATATAGAATAAAAATAATACATATCCCAATAAATCATAGTGGGGCTCAAAATCCAGAATTGTTGAAGATTTTATAAAAGACACAATTCACCCACTCTTTTGTTTCTTTCTATATTCAAACCTTAAAATTGGTATTGGAGGAAGGATTTTGGATAAAGATATAAAAAGATGAAAAGTATAAGGTCTATAAAAAGATGGTAATGGTTGATCCTAGAGAAGGAATGTCAATGCTACAAGCTCTATATTTTAATGGTGAAAATTATAGAGGCTGGAAATACCGAATGTATATTTTTTTGAAGAATCTTCGACATAGAGTCAACTCTAAAGTTATTACTACTTATAAGATTCCTGAAAAACTAGGAACATGGGATGCAGTAAAATAATCCAAATATTATATAAATTCAAAGGTAATGAATTTTATTATTTTCATTCCTAGATTAAATGAATTCAATTGTGTATCATAATTTCTAACATTCATTGAAATGTGGGAAACTATTGTAGATTCTTATGAAGGAACATATAATGTTAGAAAAAAAAAGATATGATACAACAAAGGCAAAATTCGATACATATGTAATTTTTGATGGAGAAATCATCAACCAAATTAATGGAAGGATTATAGAAATTGTTAATAATATTACATCCTTAGGTGAACCCATCATACAATTTGATCAAGCGTTGAAAGTACTGAGAGTACTACCCTTTAAATGGAATGGAATATCTATTGAAATTCTTCAATCATCACCTATATAAGATTTTACAATGATATAACTAATTGTAAAAATGATTTTTTATGATGTAGAAATGCAATATGAAGCTAAAGATCATAAGATTAAAATAAAAAATAATAATTCCCTAACCGTAACATCTCAAAAATGTAGCAGAACATAAAAGCAAGAAGTAAAAGAAGAAAAGACATCATATTCCTCTGATTATAAAATGGGACTAGCTCAACTAGATAGAATGTTCAAAAAGTTTTATAAGTAGAAGATAGGCTTTAGAAAATCCTTCAAGAAGGATAAGAAAGACTCAAGAGAATTCAGATGTTATGAATTCAAGAAATTGGGTCATATCAAACCTGATTATCCTCAGCTGAAAAATGAATGAAAATGGTATGAAAAGTGATATAATGAAAATTATGACTATGAGTACAAAAGAAAATGATAAATGGAAGATACATGGAGTGTATCTTAAAACTCCAACATTCATTCAATGTATAATTCCCTGGAAGAGAAATCAAATCTAAACCCTAACATCTGCTCAATGGATGAAGAGGAAAAGGTTCAAACTTATTACTCTTCTGATTCTGATACTAGTAATTGCTCAAATGTTAAATAAGAAACCTAATATTCTATTCTAGAAGAAAAATATGAATCATTATTAAAGAAAAATAAATATTTAAAAACAATTCATAAATATATTCTATGTAAAAAGGGACACTATGTTAAAACTATATCAAGAGTTGAATTAAAAATTCAACTCATCTACAACAAAATCTGCTGATCAAGAAAATAGGATAAAAATATTATAGGTTATCTATAATACTATATGATTTATGCTTCTATTTTTACTAATGGAGAAAATAATTAAAATGAAATTCATGAATACAATGTCATTAAAATGAAATGATTTTGAATATTAATTAAGGGTGGGAAATAAAAATTCTATAAAAACAATTTTCTTCCCTATTCTAAAAATGTAACCTATTATCATTGTGGAATAAAAGGCCATGTCACTTATAATTTTTTTAAAATCCTCAAACTATTGGTATTAAAAGAGTCATTATTTCTAATAGTTTATTTGAATCTAGTGATATAAATGATATTTCAGGAAATAGGCCGTAGGAAAAAAATTATATATGTTATATGGATATTTTTTGTTCCAGGAATATGAGTGGAGATCCATAAAACATTAATACGCAAACTCAAATTCAGAGATGACTATTCAATTTTGGTGATTATTCTAAACAAAATATAATTGGAGTTGGAACTGTTGGATATCCAAAAACTATCTCAATCAAAAAAGTACTGTATGTCCAAGGGTTAAAGAATAATCAGATATGTATCTCTCAACATTGTGATGATGGTTTTTATGTTGATTTTTCTGACAATTGTTGTTATGTGTTTAAAGATAAGTTACTTAAACATCAATAACTTAGAATAGATAATGTTATTCATTTGATTTAAATTACTTATGTAAATAGAAATTGAATTTTTTAACTACTAAGACAAATAAATCAATGATTTGGAACATAAGACTTAGACATTTTAATATATATGATTTACATAAATTATCCAAGAAACAATTAGTTTCCTATTTTTCGAGTCATATGTTTGACAATGACAGATTCTCTGGCGTATGCCAAATTGGCAAGCATCACAAATCTTCTTTCAAATATATTAACAAAATTGCTACATCTAAAACTTTAAAACTTATCTATATAAATTTTTTTGACCATCAGGTATAGAAAGTTTTGTGGGTAGATTTTATATTTATGTTTTATTAGATGTTTATTCCAGATTTACTTGGGTTTATTTTCTAAAACTCAAAGTGGAGTTTTCACTATTTCTGAAATTATTTTTAGAATTGTTCAAAATGAAAATCGTTTTAAAATAATTTCATTAAAAAGTGATCATGGATATGAATTTTAGAATAAATAATTCAATTATTTTTTCTCAAATCTAGGTATTAAACACACATTCTCTACACCTAGAACAACTCGAGAAAATCATATTGTTGAAAGGATAAATAGGGTTGTTCAAGAAATGCAAAAGACAATTCTGAATGAATACAATATTCCTACCAATATTTGGGAAGAAGTGGTAATCACAACCTTCTATATAATGAATAGAGTTTTAATATGGAAATTTTTCAAAAATACACTATATAAACATTGGAATTACAGAAAACCTAATTTAATGTACTTTTTTTTGGATGCAAGGTGTATAATTTGAATACTAAGGACATCCTTGGAAAGATCGATGAAAAAGATGATGAAGAAATATTTTTTGGATATTTTGATACCTCTAATTCATATAGAGTGTTTAATAAAAAGTCAATGAATGTTGAATAATCATTCCACTTAAATTTTTAGGGAACTCACCCTTTTATTAAAGAGAATGTTCTAACTGATGAAGTTACTAACTCTTTTGATAACATGGGACATGAAATAAATAAAAATGGTTTTGAAAATGATATTAATAAAATTCAACCCAATTTAGAAATACATGATAATAAATAACTAGAAAGTTTCTTACTTAGAAAGTCTAGAACTATAAAGAACCCTCCTTTAGAAACTGTTATATGAGACCTAGACCTAGGAATTATAACTAGAAGTAATGTTAGAAATCTAGTTTAATTATCTTCTTTTCAATCTTAGTTAGAACCTAAGACTATTGTTGATGCCTTATGAGATAAGAGTTGGATATTAGAAATGCATGAAGATCTAAAACATTTCAAAACGATTGATGTTTGGGAACTAGTAGAGAGACTAACCAATTATTCAGTTATAGGAACTAAGTGGGTCTTTAGAAATAAATAAGATGATCAAGGGATCATAACCTGAAATAAATCCATATTAGTAGCTAAATTACATAATCAAGATAAAGGTATAAATTATGATGTGACCTTTTCCCCTACAGCTAGACTTGAAGCCATTATAATCCTTTTAGCTTATGAATCTCATATGAATTTTATAATTTATCATATGGATGTTAAATATGTATTTTTAAATGTTTATTTAATGGAGGACGTTTACGTTGAACAACCCCTAGTTTGGAAAATTCTCAAAAACCAAATTCTATTTTTAATATTTTTAAAGCACTCTAAGGACTGAAACATGAACCTAGAGCTTCATATGAAATATTATGTTCATTTATTTAAAAAAATGGATTTATAGTTATATTGTAAAATCTAACAATTTTTAAGAGATATTTTTTCTAATATTTTATTAGTACAAATTTATATTGATGTTGATTTTTTGGTTCATCTTATCAATAATATTTTCTTGATTTTTCAAATTTAATGAAAAAAGAATTTGAAATGAGTAGGATGGAAGAAATGAATTTATTTTTTCGATTTCAGATTTACCAAAAATAATTTGGATATGTTTTAAATAAAATAAATTACAATATTGATTTATAGAAAAAATTTGGACTTGGTAAAAACAAGTCGCATACAACTCTTATGCTTACCAATAAAAAAATGATTTGGAAAAATCTGGAAAACCAATTAACAACAAGTTATATAGTGGTTGGATTTGTAGTATTTTATGTCTTACAACTAGAAAACTAGATATTAATTTTTCTGTATCTCTTTGTGCTAGATTTCAATCAAATCCAAAAAAAAAGTCAAATATTACTGTAGTTAAAATATTTTTTTAGATATTTCAAAGGAACTGTTTTTCAAATTATTCTTTACCAAAAATCATCTAATTCTAAATTGGTTTCATATTCAGATTTTAACATTGGAGGTTTTATATTATATAGAAAAAGTACATCATGAAACTATCAATTATTTGGAAAATCCAAAATATTATGGTCTCATAAGAAACAACACTCGGTTTCTCAGTCAAATGATGGGGCCGAATATGTGTCTTACAACTGTTGTTGTGTGCATGTATAATGGATGAAAAACACATTACTACATATTGGACTAAAATTTAATAGAATACCTATTTTATGTGATAATACAAGTGAAATAAATATTTCAAAAAATCCTATAAGTAATTCTAAGACTATGCACATTGATATACGACATCATTTTCTAATAGGTCATTTCCTTAAAAAGGATATTTATTTAGAATTATCTAATTCTAAATATTAATTACATCATTTTTTAATAAACCACTTCCCAGTTTTAGTTTTTATTTTATTAATGGGGAGTTAAGAATATTTATTTTTAAGTAATTTTTTATTAATTTGTTTCCAATTTATCTCTTTTTATTTTAGTAACCTTTATTTAATATGTTTTATTCGATTACATTTTAATTTATAATTTCATTTCAATTTTGTTTTCGTTGTCTCTTCAAAATTAAAAACATAATGATTGCATCCTCAATCGATGTGAGAAATAGTTTTCCTTCTCCCACTCTCTTTCTCTTCTCCTACACATCCTCTCGACTTATATAGTTTCTCCCTCTTTTGATTCCCATGTGTTGAATCCCTAAACCATCAATCCCTTTAGTCTCAAAATATTCAAAAATGGAAAACTCATGATATTATATTAATTCAGAGTTATAAAACAATGTCTATGCTTCAGGGAAAGCTCACAAGGTGTTTTAGTTAAAGGTAACAGATTTTAACTATTCAGATTCTACAAATCTATCACTTAAAGAAGTAATGTGATTTCAAGGTTGGTTTATTCCTTCAAAGAAGATAACATTCCAATGGTATATAAAATAGAAGTAGAGTAATTTTTCGAAAATGTTTCATTTAATATTTGATTCAAATAATATACCATTTTCCCTAAGAATAATGATTCTGAGTTTTCTTTATCATATGTGGAAATGGATGAGATACTATGTTTTCCCCATGAGAGGGAGTTTCAATTTGATTTAAGGAATATTGTTAATGGATGAAATTAATTTGAGGATATTATGTTTTCTTTGTTTGGAACAAGAACTATCAAGAAGGTATTGAAAAAAGAATGTTCTCTTGATCGCCGAGGGATGATGATGTTTATTCAATATGGGATTTTTCCTAGAACTGATGAGCTAGAGAATTTCCTTTACCTAGAATTTTATATCATGTTTTTTCTTATAAAAAATGTAAATTTTACTTTATTTAATTTTATGATAAGATATCTAAACAATTGATTCCACGGAGATACAAATACGGGATATTATCCATATAAAATATTTATTTCATTTATTTTTGTGATAGAATGGAAATATTATCAACACATTTTTTGGTAGATCTTATCACCATTGAAACGTTTTGAATTATAGGAATGTGAAGAAGCTTGTTGTTTTAGAGCAATTGATGAAATTGTTTCCATCCAGTTGGTGTGGAACAAAAAGAGAAGTTGTTAAAAGATGATCAAGGAGAGAAAAGGAGGATTCTTTTAGTTGGTTATATTCGATAGAGGCCCAAAGAAAAAGGAACTTCATGGATGGAAAAATCAATTATTTATAGGAGACGAATAATATCATTCAAAAATCCAAGGATTGAAGTTGAAATGGGTGTTAGAGGTGTGTATGAGAATCCAGTGGATGAGAAAGTTGAGAAAAGGATCTAGGTAATGAACTTATCATGGAAGATGTACCTAATTAGGGAACTCTCATTGTTCATGATTCTAAAGTTGTTGGATGTTCTTCCTTAAGAGACAGACCATCTAATATTGAAGATCCAAGCTTGGAATTAGTTGATGTTCATCGATGGGAAGCTATTTTTCACCCTGGAACTCCATATACTGAATATTTTGATTCACTTTCTAAAGCCTTATTTATGAAATTAAATCTGATGGAGGCTCAAAACTTGTTTCTTAGAGAACAGTTGGAAGCTAAGTATAAATTTTTTGAAGATTCCTAGGTTTCTTCAGTGCCAAGATTAGAGTTTGAATCTTAGAATCTTTATTTAATATAATTCAAAGAAAATATCATTACTTTTGGAGATCATAAAGAGCTTATGGATAAAATGTCAGTATAATTTTATTTGTTAAAGGAAAAGTCTATAAAGAACATAGAGTTTGATGAGTTTAAGATAATCATTGGAATATAATTTTAGTCTCTCAAGGAATTAAATAGAACATACAACTATTCTCCAAAGACACCACCACAACTTCCATGAAATGTTGATGCTATTACCTATGTACTGGATAAGTTCAATGATAGAATACACACTTCAGTGTGATAGTACTCCTTTAATTGTGTTGTTGGAAAATCAAATACATCTAATTAGTCAACTAACTTTTATTGAATCCTAGTTGGGATGAGTGATTTATCAAATTAAAAACAATTTGAATTCATTCATTCAGTCAGAATAAGATGTGAATGAATTTATAAAGGCCAATTTAGTCAGGAATTTGAAGTTTTTAAATGATTCAAGGAAGCTACTTCAGTAGTGGTTAGAATTATTAAACAACCATTTGCATGGCCTTATTTTTATGCTTCATGATATTAGAAGTGTAGTTCAAGCCCTTCCTTATATAGATTATCCCCCTATCCCTTCTGTTTCAGACCAAATCCATTCATTTTGATTACTATTTCATTGAAGGGGGATTTTAATTTATTTGAAAAAACATTCAAATTCAATTTTTAGTTTCTTATATTTATTTTTAGAAACTTTTAATTCAGTTTAATGTTTAAACTGCCAATCCTAAACATTTTTTCTTGTATCATTATTTATAACTATTAATTATAGCTCAGTGCTATATAAAATGTGGTTTATATTTATTCTTCTTTCAAACCGACTTTTTTATATAATAAAAAGTGGCAGTAAATTTATATTGGGAATAAGGGGATAAGGAAGAATATATATGAATACCCTTTTGGTGAATAGAGAGAATACTTAATTAAGAAGTTACTATTTTTCTTTATCGAAAAATTATTTTGAAATAAAAATATCAAAATAATTTCTATATCTATTTTTGTAAGTTTATTAATCCTATATTCTCTTTATATTTTGTTATGGATTATGTTATGGATTTTTTTATTATCAAAAGTTGGATATTGTTTGGCATGTATTGTCTCAACCACACACTATAATTTATGATGTTCACAAATATCATTTTTTTATTTATTTTTTTGAGTGATTTATTCAGGAATTTAAATTCCATTTTATGGAATTTATCTTTATAGGAATGAATCTAGAATGAACATTTCAAAAAATTCATTACACTGAGATGTGAAATGCTTTTATACGGTATCAACCCTACATTACATAGATAAGTGAAATTTTTTAATATAGTATCAACCCAATGTTATGATGAGAAGTGAATTGCTTGTGTATGGTATCAACCCTATGTTTCGCTAAAATAATTTTTGTTTGGATCAATATCCTTAAATTTATATAATTTTCAAACACATAGACCAACAAGCTCATATTGGAGTCTGAATTTACTGTTCAAATCCTACGTATGGAAATGATTAATGTATGTTTGATTAATGCTACATTCTGGATTTTATGCAATCAAGGATAAAAGTATATATTATCATCCATATGCTACTTTTTTATTTACATTGCTTGAAGATGAATGTATGGTTAAGAAACAATACATTACGCAAAGGAATCATATTCTATGCAACAGAACCCTATGATAGGTAATGGAACCATACAATATGCACATAAAACCTATGTCTTGTTCTCAACGGCGGGGTTTATCAAGCCTCATTTTCAATTTGATATTGCGTAAATGGGAAAGTGAAAATAAAAGTTTGATTTATGGATTTTTTTGATTATTTCAAAGAACCGTGTTTGTTATATAAAATCACTCCTATTTCTATGGGATGTTATGACTACCCTAGTCGGGTAGAATATGAATTTATGCGATCAAATCAGGCTATTCTTTTGGATCTGGAATACTGAAGCAAGTTTTATATTCTATATATTCTTTTAAAGTATCTCTTGAAAAATAAATATATATTTGTGGGATAAGTGATTAACATATGCGACTATATTATTGAAATTATCACTTAAAGTGAAGCTACAATGAACAATCGATTATGAAAGAATAAACACTTTGAAAATATACATGTTCAATATTTTATTTCTATAAGATTACAACTACTCTTTATGTTTATTCCTTATTGAAGATCTATTTACATCAAGGATAACTTCAGACTATTTCATTCATGGAGATATTATTTTCCTGAGAAGAAGACACGTAATTTATCATTTTCATTCTTATACAACTATGAATATCAACATAAACCTTTCAAATAAAAAACATTTGATTTATTAGAGTTTCAACTGCTCGTACTCAGTTTTTGTGGAGTATCATCTTTCGAATCTAAGTTTTGGATAACTGATTATCTGTTAAAGAACAAAAAGTCATTGGTTTTTCTTTTTCTAAAGGTGTTAACTATCTGCACTCAGTTGTGTATTCTTAGTCTTGTGATAAGATAACTATACAAGTGGAATATACCAAGCTCATAGAGAGAGTTATTGGTATAGTATACTAGGATATCTTTGTGCCCCAAACAACTATAAAAAGATGGGTTATTTATATCATTTTATCCTCTAAATATTTTCATACAGAAAAAAAACATTGCATATCTGCATAAATCACAGTTGGTTCAAAAGACATAATTTTCAATGATTTTTTAAAATACACAGTTCACCCCCCCCCCCTTGTTTTACTTTTTATATTCTGACTTAACAAATAAGGATTATGTTTCACAGAAATAAAAGTGAGACTAGAAATCCCAATACCTTAATTATTGAATTCCATCAAACTAGTTAAAACCTCCCTTATAATAAATATATATTTATTATGCATAAACTAAAAAATAATACTCATATATATAACACCATATATTATTTAATTATTACTTTATATTACTCTTTTATTAACCATGTTAAAGTTAACCCTTATTTAAAAAATTTGGGACTTTTTATTCTTTTTACTATAAAATAGATCATGATTTCATCAGGAAAAAATGATAAACATTATATAAATATCATATATATAAATATATATAATATTTCGTTATGGTGATTCAAAAAAATTCAACATTGAAAATATAATACACTGTTTATGGAGACAGTAGGTCGTAAGTACACATGAAAATTGTTTCCATTTTCTTGCTATATAAAAATAAAGAATGTTATATGATATATTTTCATTATAGATTTATTTATATGTCATATATATCACATATGTTTATTAAAAACATTATTAATAAAATCCATTTATTTTTTTAATAAATCACATCGCTTCATGAGGTGACAGTCTGCCATACACACAATCAATGTTATTGTATTTCCATAAAATGGGAAGCATGAACGTATGTGTGATATAATAATTAAAAAACTATAATTTTGTCAAAAATATCATATATGAACATTAAACCCATCATAATTCCCAATCATTAAATATAGTTATGGAAAATGAATTGCAACAGTATGTGTAGGCCATAAGATGTAAGTATGCAAGTGCATTTCTTTCACTTCTTGTTTGATGGGAAATGGGATGCATAATGGTGTGTTCATAATCATAATAAAATTCAATATTTTTTATTGTGATGAATTTTTTATTCTATTATATATATTTTATATTTAGATGAGGTATATAATAGTGGAAAAAGAGAGTGACGTATTAGATCAATTACCTCTTCCTCAAAACAAATCCTTTAGATCTCTAATAAATGACTCAAGAGTTGGTATTCTGCAAAGAAAAACACCTATTGAATTTTGAAAGGTATGTGTAGAATATAATTTGGTAGAGTTATGTCAATTTGGAACACTCAAAGTGATGTGAATAAGTGATGGATGAGGTTCCCTTTTATAATTGAGTTGAGGGGAACTTTTTGGATTTCACAAAAGATTAATTAATAATAAATAAATCTCAATTAAAATACCTCAAAATAGGAATGGAATCAATGATATAGTGTTATAGGGTAGTAAATCCATAAATCAATATATTTTAAAATTATTTTAGGGTAATTTGAAACCATATCCTTTTGATCAACTCTTAGGTAACATATTTTAATTTTAGCTATGGTAACAACTTTTCCAATATTAAAAGGTTGATATTTTTTGTAATGTGTAAATAAAACAATAAATGTTAAATTTATAATATTTTAGACAATAATTTATATTCTTGGTCTTTATTTATGGTTTCTACAATTTCTAATTAATTTAATAAAATATTATTTTCATAAAATATCATTAGTTTCAATTTTGATACTATTCATTAGATTTACTTTATGAAAATAAACAGAATTTATCTTTTTTAAAATTTATTCAAATTTTATATCTTTAAATATTTGTAATATCACTTAACTGATTTTGTCTTTTTTTTGTAAAATTATCGCATCATCATTGTGTAATTATTTATGATAATTATTTCTTCAATAAAAATTAAAAATAAATTTTCATGATGTATATAATCATTTTGAATTTCATAATAATATATATAGTTAATAATATCTTTTATTTAACTACATATTAAAAATATTATACCTTATAAAATCAAGAGTGTGACATTTTTTCACTCTTTGTGATTTTAATATTATCCTAGCCATTTACCAGGAAAAGATTATATTAAATAATTTAATTTGGAAAAGTAGGTTTTAAGGGTAGAATTAAAATCATATAATAACTTTTGTGGAAGTGTTAGAGTAATTTTATGATATTTATAATATTATATTTACCCTTAATGAACTGTTTCAACCTTAACCATGGTAATAAAAATTATAAAAGTTTATATTTATATTATCCAAAAATTAAATGGACATATTTAATAAATTTCTAAATTATTAAAAATATATAATACTTTTTTAAAAATTAAAAACATGGAAATGGATAAAATTAATTTAAAATAAATCTAGTATATGTTGTGAAAAATTAGGTTTTTAATGTTAAAATGTTCAAGAGATTTGAATGATTTTATATACAAATTCCTTGTGAAATTGATTCCAATGACCTAAATTTGATTAAATAATATAAAATTGATCTTATTATACATTCAAACCAACTAAATATATAATTTAAAACCATATATCATTTAGATGAAAAAACTAGTTTCGATTAAAATTCATTATTTTCCACTCTTCATCAAAAAGTTAGTTTCATCAAATTGAACATATAATATCATCAGAAAATAATATTTTAAATAAGTGCACCATCAAAAGATGACGAAACAATATCTTTTAAAAAATACATCTTTTATCTGTAAAATTATATTTTTTCTTATATAATTTCTAAAATACACACAAAAATTAATGTTAAAAATTATATATAGTTTTCATTAATAAAATAAAAAATGCGTAATTTTTTTATTTGTTGGCAGAAAACGTACTTGTGCACATTTTAATATTTTTCCAAAAGAAGAATTCCTTTTATTTTTAGAAGGATGTTATTTTCATTTATATTTAATTGGTTTCCTTGGAATAAATTATATATACATTTATAAACAATATTTTCTAAAATCCGTTAATCTTTTTCATACCCACCATTCAAATAGCTAGGATTTAATTATCTTGATTAAATAATTACAATAACAAATTGTTGTTTCATAAAAAATCAGTGTTGTGTGTAACTAAAGTCATCAATGAAATAGAATTATTTTCAAAATTATATTCCAAAAAAATATGATGGTGTTACACTCTAACCCCATTAAAATTAATTTCTCCATTAAAATTCATCACTCTGATAGAAAAAAATGAGGATACCATTGCCTCATCATATCCTCGAGTTCCCAATTAGATTCTTCAAACTGGGGGTTTCTCCAAAATATTTTACCAAGTGAGTGGTCATGTTTTTTAGAACTTTATCTCTATGATTAAGTATTTATTTCATTTTCTCTTCATAATAAATATATTTCTCCTATGATATGACTTTTGAGTTTAGTACATGTGAAGGATCTGGTGTGCACCTCATCAGAAGATATATATCAAACAGAACATGTTCATGAGAGAGATTTAGTGGAAGTGCCAATCAATAAGATATCAGTACAATACAATCAAGATTTTGAGAGGTAAATCACATCATTGAAATTCGAAATTAAACATTGAAAATCAAAGGTGGATTCAATAGAATTTCTTTTTAGGAAACCCACATCTTAAAAAGGGTCAATTTAATTTCCTCCTAAAAATAATGAATGTAAATGGAGAATATTACTTTATAACTAGGATTGTGATTATGAGAACAATAATGGAAATTGAAAACATGGACCTAGAAAAGAATTAAAACTTTCAAGTTCTAATGGAGAGTGATAGATATCGTGGCCATTATCAAGTTAACCATCACTAAACAATAAATCTTTTATTTTCTAAAGGTCCATTTGATTTTTCAGAAGTGAGGGTACCAAGATAGCATTTATTTCAGGATACATTTTGTAAAGAAGAGGAATTTTGACACAAAGCTACACTTACTTTATTTGATTCCATTCATAAGCACAATACCATCCATTAGTTGTGCGTTGATCAATTTCCACTTCATCTCTAACTCCATGAAGTGAGGATCAAATTATAATTCCTAAAGAACTAGTGGATCATAATAACCATAATGGAATGAATATTTATTCCTTCTATCTCCAATTATCATAATAAATTGTGTAACACATGTTATAAAATACACATATATATTCATATATTTAAGTAATACATTAATATCAGAAACCTCAAATGTCAAAAAATATATGCTTACCCTTATGAAACATCCAAAATACTAAAATCCAAAAAAATCAAAAGAATGTTACTAAAATTCAATAATAAAATTGTCATTAAACCCCAAAAGAACATGATGTAGCTCTTAATTGTCACACACCAAACATGTGAACACCATTTCAATATATTCCTTTGAAACATGGTAATAAACTAAATTACCATAAAACCGTAGTGAAAAATGCATGATTTATAAAATTAAATCTGTCCCCGTACAATAAATCCAACAATTATCTAAACAAAATCCATGATATCGAAATCCACCTTTTCATTAGTTCCAAGGTCCTCTATACTATCACATTTATTTTATCATAATCAAACATATATTTATCTCTTTATTATCCCATCATCATTTATATATTAAGGTTTATATTTCTCTAAATCTTGTGTTATCCAAAACATATTACCTTACCACTTCAATAACATTTCAAGTTTACTAATACCATTCTACATATTCTTTCAGATCATTAAGAAATAAATAATGTGTACCAATCCAAACATGTTTCATTATTTCATAATACCATAAAAAAACTCCCACAACATTATTCTTATATTCTAATACATAAACACTCTAGCATTCCACCACTTTGTTTTCATACTCCACTTTACCAATATAAATCGCCAGGTATTTCCATTTTCATTGTCTTTATAAAGTTTCTGACATCAATTATCATCGTTAACCCTTAGATTTGGGAATTAATTAGCATAATTCCCATTTTCCTTGGACACATATCATTGAAGTGTGGGGGTGAATTATTTGAATCCTTCTCTCTATTCACATAATTAGATTACATATTCCCCTAGATTTTATATTCAATTTAATGATAAAAAACTTTAATGAACTTAAAACATTTATCATCCCCCTTAAGTCAATTTCTTCCATGTTTCATTACAAAATTTGAGCATAAAGAAAATCTCATTTATTTTTCTCCATGGGTTTTATTTTTTCCCTTTATACTTTATCATACATTTCTTGTCAAAAAAATGATATTTAAATGTTACTCTTACTTGAATTTCCACCATGATATAACAACATGAAATCACTACATAGATCCTGAAGTCTATTATGGTTAACTCCCATAAAGGACTTGGATTTAAGTCACTTAATAATCTACCGACCAAAACATCATGATGGATGATAATAATATAAGAATACAATTCTAGTATTCTAAAATTATTCTAATGGGTACTAACAAACTCATAACCCCATTACTTTAACTCAAGGAACTCTTTCACCATCTTTATAAGAAGAACACGATGGATTTACTTATTGAAGAATTTTTTCTTGAACTTGTCCCAATCCATGGATTCAATTTCATCTTTCTCCATAATATTATTAATTATAATCCAAAACCTATATAATTCAACTTTTAAATGATAAATATACAAAATTTTATTTTCATGTTTTGAACACTAAAGGATGGGAAAAATATTTTCAGTGGTACAGATCCCCTATTCAGAAAAAAGTGGATTAGAAGACCCATTATGAAATGATGGCGGGTTTTTCCTCGTGAAGGGAAAAACAAAAAAAATTCCCCTCATCTAGTCACTCAGAAGACCATAATGATTCATAGAATTTGTTAGTATATCAATGATATTTTTCATTCCATCTCCCATAAAATTTTCTTATTTAGGAGGATAATTATTTCATTTCCCATTATATTCATCATTAACATGGTTACTTCTTGTTCCTGATGTTGATTTAAACCAAAAATAATAATTGTGTGAGCAACCCAAATCATTGTGGGAATACCTCACAACCAAGGTAAATTACCTTCAATTTATATAGTAATTGTTTTAACCCTAGTTTATCCATGACGAATTTGAAAATTTGATGATTTTAACCTATATGTAGACTTATCCTTATGGATCTCACTAATGTTCTCTCATCCTAGTTTCCAAAGGTTGAATAAAAAAATGTTATGATACCAACTATAACGTAACAAGCTTAACATACATAGAAATTACATCATATTTTTTAGAATATTTCATACATTACACAAACATAATCCCAAAGACTATATTATTTTTGTGACTATGGGACCTTGAAAACTAAAACACGGGTTCATAATACATATATATATTATCCCACCTATTTCTTCATTACTAAAATCCTTTTATATTTTTCATACATAACACCTTTCTTCATATCCCAAGGGAAAGAAACACTATAAAGGGTGATTTCAGATGATCACTAAGGGTAGAAAGGAGACACACAATAGAATAACATGAAAACAAGGGTATGCGAATATAATTATAACATTTCATGTTCAAACCATATGTATCAATGATCATATACATGATCAATGAAATTAATATTTGAAGTTCATAATATATTAATCACAATGGAGTCAAGAGCATAATATATTAATAAATAATATTAAAATAAAACATATAATTTTGGAAACCCATAAATATATAAAATGATTTTCCTTATAGTAATGGTTTACTACCAAGGTCATCTTAAGGTAATGGGTTCACTCTCCAAACCATCTTATTTTTTAAGGTTGACTCCCAAGACAATCTTAGTAGTTGAAGTTAACTCCCAAGAATATCTTAGTTGACAAGGTTAACTCCAAAGACCATCTTACTGGATATGTCCTATACATAACCAGGTTCACTACCCATTTTAGACATTTATATCTCATTATATACAAATCTTTACCCAATACATTAGAGGGAGATATATGTCCAACCCTTTATATAATCAAAACCATACAAATGTATTCCAAAAAAACATCAATCATTCATAAGCTTAAACTAACCATAAAATAATAAGGAGAATATCCGTGAATCATAACCCCAATACAACATGTGTAACATCAAATAATGTTATATTGAATGGAAAATTATTTTGAAAGATCATTTGAAATAATTTTTAAGAAGATTTACTTTTAATTATAAAAAATTATTTTTAAATCATAAAACATTTAGAAAACCTTTTTCAATGAAAATAACCTTGAAAACTTTTAAATGAATATTAAAAAAAATTAAATTTATTATGAATAATTTTTGTGTATATTTCATATAATATCATTTGAAACACTTTTAAAACCTTTTAGAAAACATTGTTATGAAGGAAAATACATATTCGACCAAAGAAAAAATAATATTAAATGAAACATATGATAAAATGAAAAGAATGGGATTAATGATAATAAATTTCCAATGGTAGTATATATACCTCATAAAATAATATAGGTGCAAAACATAACATGTGTCTTGAAGAAGGAAAATTAATAAAATCCCTTACCAATTTGCTCACATTGAACCATAATTCCCATGAATGTGATATCATCAAATGGATATCTAAATAAACATAAATTTATTGAATATAATAATATATAACATTCTTGGGTAGTATATACAATACACAAAATAAAATAATGCTGAATATGGCTTAAGTCTTAAAGAAATAAAAGGGAGATGAGAAATATCCTTGCCCTATGTCTTGAATTCTTTCAAACATGTTTAAACTCGATGTATAATAAATATAAATTTATTATAAATCTTACAAAAAATATATTCATATATAAAATATCATATATTTTTTTACTTATGACTTTATATTTCTCTTTTATTAACAAATACATGGTAAAGTTAACCATTTGTTTTTCATACATGTTTTGACTAGTTATTCTTGGTCATATTACATAGAAAATGATGTCATATAATACAAAAAGATAACCATGATATAAATACCATATATATATTGATTATATATTTAGTTATGATGATTCATTAAATTTAATGTTATAAAAAAAATACACTGTTCATGGAGATGGTAGGCCGTACATACACATGAATGATGTTTTCATTTACATTTAATATTAAAAGAAAGAAAATTATATGATATATAATCATTCATAAATCATTTTATTTTAATTTATATAAGATATTTTTATTAAACCCAATCTTAAAATATTGCATGTAATGTTTTAACGAACCATATCGCTTCCTATGGTGGTAGTCCTTCGTACACACGAACGATGTTATCGTATTCCCAAAAAATGGAAAGTTTGAAGGTATGTGTGATATATAAATTCAATAAGAATATTAATTTCATAAATATATTATATAAAAATTGAACACATAATCATTCCCACTCATATAATATGGTTATGGAAAATAAAT
The DNA here is from genome assembly GCA_963277665.1 of Viscum album. Taxonomy (NCBI): domain Eukaryota; kingdom Viridiplantae; phylum Streptophyta; class Magnoliopsida; order Santalales; family Viscaceae; genus Viscum; species Viscum album. The sequence continues at coordinate 447,245,802 of OY728131.1, forward strand.
TGTATCCCTATGTGGAAACAGAAAGTGTACGTATGCACAAGTTATAAATTCACTTCTTGTTCGATGGAAAAAGGGATGTATAATTAAATGTTCTTAAACATAATTATATTTCATCACATTGATTATTTGGAAGATATAATTATAATATATATATCATATATTCATATGAGTTATAGATGAGAAGAAAAAGAGAGTGACCAGTTAGTGAAATTACCACTTCATCGAAATGGTTCTTTTAGATCCCCTACAATGGACTTTAAAGTTGGTTTTTTAGGAAAGATAAACAGCTATAAAAAATCAATAGGGACGTTTATAAGGTAATTTGATATATATTGGTCAGTATGGAATACTAATAGTTATGTGAATAAGTGAGAGAGGAGGTTCCCTTTTATAAATAAGGTGAGGGGCACTTTTTGGGAATTCACAAAACTCAAATTTATAATAAATTAAATACCAATTTGAATACTAAAAAATAAAATAGAATCGAAGATAATGGTTTATAGGTTTGTAATACCATAAACTAATATATTTTAGACACGTTTTGGTGTAAATTTAAACCATATCATTTTTATTAACCCTCAGTTAACCTATTTTAATTTAAAATATGGTAACAAATTTTTCAAAAATAAAAGTGTAATATTTTTACTTTTAATGAATAAATAGAACCATAAATTGTCCATTTATGATATTTAAGACCACAATTTAATCAATTTGTCCCTATTTAATATTTTTTTTATCTTTAACTAATTTACTAAAATATTATTTTCATAAAATATCATTAGTGTCAATTTTGACACTATTACATTCACTAACATTTATAATATAAATAAAAAATATAACCTAGAAAAAATTCATTTTATACACCCATAATTTGTCATATTCTGCTATAAAACTACTAGATAACATTAATGAATTCATATAATGCCTCTTTTAATATTTTTAATATAACATAATTGATTTTTTCAATGATTTAATAATTACTACATTATCATTGTGTAATAATTTATTATACATATTTATGCACTAAAAATTTAAAATAAATTTCCATTACGTAGATAAAAATATTATATTTCATAATAATATATATTTTCTATAATATATTCTATTTAACCTCTTAATAAAAATATTATTCTTATTAAAAGTAAGAGTGAAACAAATTTTTAGTCTCTTTGATTTTAATAATGTCTTAGTCATTTTTCAAGGAAAAGTGTCTATTAAATCATTAAATTTAGAAACATATGTATTATGGGTCGAATTAACATCATATAATAACTTTTGGTCTAGTTTTATCATAATTTTCTAATATTTATAATATTATTTTTACCCTTATTTACTTGATTTTCCCTTAATTATGGTAATAAAAATTAGTAAAGTTACTATTCAAATTGTCAAAAAATTGAAGATAACAATTTAAAAAAATTAAACCTTCTGATTAAAAATATGAGATCCATTTCACTAAATTCTAAAGACTTAAATGGATAAAATAAATTTTAATTAATCTCATAGAGGGTGTAAGAAAATGAGTTTTTAAGGTAAAAACATTCAAAAGATTGAAATTTTTTTATATCCAAATTCAATTTGAAATTGATTCCAATGACTTTTATTATGACAAATGATATAAAATTTATCTAATTATACGTAATAAAACAAAAATATAATTTTATACTATAAATTATTTAGACAAAAAAACTACTTTCAATTAAAACATAGTATTTTTTCACTATTTATCAAAATATGAAACTTATCAGAAAAATACAAAAAATTCAACCAAAGTAAATTTTGATATTATGATTTCAAAGAAGATGGTTATTTTCTAAAATACAGTTTATAAAAGTTTAAGAAAATATAATTACAATTATTGTACCATCAACAGGTGTGAAAACTATCATTCTAGAATAATAGAACTTTTATGCATAAAATTGAATTTTTTCTTATATAATATATAGAAACCATATAATATTAATGATAAACATTTGAAACATATTTAACTAAGATAATATTACAAGATTTATTTTTTATTGATTGTTATAAAAAAAATATTTCACATTTAAATAATTTTTTTAAAAATACATTTCCTTTTATTTTAAAAACGGTTTTATTTTAAATTATAATTAATTTCTCACTAAATAATTAATTATAAATACATGTATAAAACATATTTTTTTAATTTAGTTAATTTAATTCATATGTTCCCTTCATATGACTAGGTTATTATTTTCTTACATAAAAAATTACAATAATAAAATGATATTTTGTAAAAGCCTTGTGTTATGTGTAAGACAAGACATTAAGGATATAAAATAATTTAAGAAAGTATACCTCATAAAAATAACAAGGTGTTATAGTTATTACCCAGTGGAATATTTGTGCGTGATCCACATCCACTTATAGTATCCATTCATGGATTCCATTTTGTTTGAAACGACTTCTCTATATAGTACTAAGATTTGAGGGTTTTTCATGAACATAGACATATCCCCTAATACCCAAAAAATAATAGACCTTCCTCTAATACGAACTTTATCAACCCTTATTTTTAAAACATTTTATTTCATAATTTTTGACATATATTTCTATATAATACATTCCAAAAATTTTGATATACGTAGTTTATTTTTTAAATTAGATATATAAACCATTAAATTAAAATAATACACACAATAATTATTTAAAAATAAATAAATTTATCATAGTTTCACATGAAATTTTAATACTGATTATAATAACCTAAAGTCTTACATAATACATTTTTAAGCTAAAAATCCTAGTAAGGGAATAACTGAAACATAACACGATGATAAATATGACCTTTGAGTCAATTACAATATATGATAACCTAAAGAGGTAAGAATCATACATACTCCCATGCAGGTCTGGCTTGAGAAAATGACATCCTAAAATCATAGTATAGGAGAAATTTGGAAATAAAATAAAACATGACATCATAAGTATATTTTTAAGTTTATATCAAAGAAAACAAAACATAATGTGATTAGGCTAACAACCTACACATCATACAAGAAATCTCATGAGATCAAAACAATACCCACAACATCAGGTCACTAATATGGAACACCATTACAATGTATATCATTATTTGTGACACATTTATTATATTATATAAGAGTTTATTTGATCATTTCGATCCCATTTTTATGAAACATTATTTTGATATATGGTAGTCCCTAATAAATAAATATATTTATATCTAGTTGAATACCCTAGAATGAAAATAGGGATGGGTATTCATAACAAAAATTTATGGTAATAAAAACAAAAAATAATTTAGGACACAAAACAGGTGTACATAAAAGTTCATGGGATGGGAAATGGGGGATATGGGCATCATCTCATTTAGAGGGAATCATTTTGATTGTAAGGTAACATTGTGAACATATGTGAACTCAACCAATTGCAAACAAAAAATTTATAACTAATGAAGTGATTGAATTGAAAAGTGAAGGGAGAGAATCACTTAACTTAAGATGAAGATTCTTAATAATTTGGAAGAGATATAGAGAACCTTGGCATAATGCCCTGAAAATCTAAAGTAAGAACATTGTATTGGAGAGTATGTGTGGCTGAAACACCAAGGGTGTAAAGGAATATGTTTTCTCTATAATTTATTATATATGTAATATTTTAAAAAAATCTATATAATTTATAGATTATAATTCACGCAACATATTTTTAGAATACATCACATGTAATAATGAGTTTCTTCAGTTGCTCGTGTTGCTTGCATGACTGAGTTCTACCAAACAACAATATAGTATATATATATATAGTATTTAATATAATAAGATAAAACATTGAATTTAAATTATCAGTTATGAATATTACTAACAAACATATTGAAAATTTTGGATTGTAAATAATATAAAATGAATTCATTTGTTACAAATTAATTATAAAAGAGTGTAATAACCAATTGAATATAAAGGGAATGTATTTATAGATAAATATTTATATGCCCACAAAGTAATTTTATCCTAATAAATTAAGGTATATAACATTATAGAATTATATTATTGAAATATATATGTTAAATATTCAATATGTTATTTGATATTCATCCAATAGATTTTATAGGAATAGTAGAAGAACAAACCCAATATTACACATAAAAACCTATATTTTTATTAAGGAACTTTTACCGCCTTCTAATGGAGAAACTACTCTAAATATAATTTCTGGAACTTTTAAATATTTTATAAGTCAAAATTAAATTCATATTTTAATTTTTAACATATAAATTTGGTTAGCGTGAATTTTTGGTATTTTTCTGTGAAGTTGCATTCTTTAACAAATAGTGAAAAATAATGAATGTTAATTCAAAACTATTTTTTTCATCTAGTTTATATATAAGTATAAAGTATAATTTTTATTGGATTTAAATTTAAATTAGATACATTTTTTCTTAATTAACCCAATTTAATTTATTATAATCAATTTTAGTTTTCAATTGGATATAAAAACAACTCAATATTTTGAATGATTTTACTTTCTAAACATGTATTTTCATCTCATATATGGGATTAATCCTAAATTAAATTTTCAGACTTTTGGGAATGGAATTCGAAAAAATGTAATAATTATTTTGAATAATAATAATTTCTAATTTCTATTCAATTCAACATAGTTTTTTATTACAAAAATATCTTAGTATAAGTGAGTAAAATTAATTACGATAATTAAGAGAAAAATCCTCTTAATAAGGGACTATACCTTAAACTTAGAAGCCAAATGACTTATAAAATGGTCAAAAAACCATTTTATGGCCATATTTAGACCCTATAATCCCTTGTACCCATTTTTTTCATTATTTTTGGCATTTTAAATGGAAAAAACATGGGTGGAATTCCATTTTCCAAAATATAGAAGTGTATCACTCCTCCCCCAATATAAAAATGCACTCAAGACTCCCACATTCTCACACATCTCAAGATACTTTTCCTCAAAAAATATCAACCCAAATAGATCTTTAAAACACCTACCATAAACCACGAAGCCTAAAATGTTTCATAAATCCATCCTTGGAAGCCATTTTGTGCAAACCAAAAAGAGTTTCCCGATCAAGAGGTAAAATATTCCCTCAAGCTCTTTAGTTTTTTTCTTTCTACACCCACAAAATATCCTTATTATATGATTATATAACAAAAAATGTATCCTAAAAATACTTATATGTTATTATTTTAATTTTTCAACCTAAACTTACTCATACGTCCATCTATTGGGTAACGAACTTACAGTTTATGTGTACGAAGAACTACCGCCTCACGAAATGAGGATTGTCCGTTCTTGCTTTACCACCTCTCATGGTGGGAATTGTGATGGAAAATATATTTATATATGATATTTATTATAGTTATTATATGTTTATTCTTATTTATTTATTTTATAACACAAACCTTTATTATTTAAATTTAGTGTAAAAATGATAACATTGTTTGGGGAAGTGTGGACTACCGCCCCATTAAAGCAATGTGACCCATTCACACAATACAAGGAACATATAAAAGATGATTTTAGTAATAATATGTAATATAAATGACATAGGTATGGTACTATAATTATAACAAAAATATATACAATTTTATTTTCATTCATTTAATACGACCGTGAAATGAAATTAATGTTCATGTGTATATACAACATACTTTGTCAATGAATGGTGCATCTCTATTCCTATTTACAAACAATATATAGTATTATAAATACATATATGATGAATATATATGATAACTAAATAAATTTTTACTTTACGTAGATGATTAAATCATGATCTACATTATAAGAACAACATGTAACATGTTTAAAGATACTCGACAAACAAGACAATTAACACCAGAAATAATGAAAATAATGATAGATTGTTAAAAAAACAGGTAATACAATATTATAATAAGATAATTTATGATATTTTAAATATGATTATGGATCTGGTATAAGTTATTTACATGTTTAAAACCATTATATAGGATTTTAATGGATTTTCACCCAGAAATAAAAAACAATGTATGTGATTTTCATCTCACTTTTTACATTTATGAGATAAATGTCATATTCACAACAAAATTCTTTTTTGTCGTGTATCTTTTACCACTTTTAGTATATTATATCAGTAATAAATGTATCATCATCCTATTTAAAACTTTCAATTTTATTTATTCCTTCATGATGTTTATGATTTAAAATGAGTGAATGTGGAACGTGACAGTTTGGACTTTTTAATGATTATTTTCTCCATGAGTTTTTTTGATGATCTTTCATTTACATTAAAAGAAATTACTAAACCATTTTCAAATAAATCCTTTTATGTTCATCTTATCTATTTATTAATGAACATTTTCAAGTATTAGTGTCATTTTCCACTATTTATTACTCAAAATATATTATAAATGTTTTTTAAGATATCCTCACTTTATTTATCTATTTAGTGAAAGAAAAATTTTTCTTCTAATAACCCTATTTTATTATAAGGATGCAATTTTTTTAACCTTTAAAAATTGATTTATTAAATACATTTGTACCCTTTTTGACTTTAACCAAATATTTCAAAGGAATATTCTTTTTTATTTACAAATAATTCATTTTTATAACCTTTTACCATGAAAAAGGAATGTCATTTTTTCAAAACAAAAGGATATTTCCATCAATAATGTTCTCAAAAGATATTTTTATAATATTTCCATTCATAAATGAAAAAACACATAATTATTACGCCACTTGGGATATGTTGTATTGATACCATACACGTTCTTCTTTTGGGAGGTTTATGATTTCTTTACTCAAGGATAGTATCTATATTCACTACCTTGATTCATTTTAGTCCCCTTGAAATATTTAATTTCCTATGAATATATGACTTTAATTCACCCTAAATACCCATATCATTTATCATGGATATGATTATTTCCAAAATTTTATACCATATTAACATAGATTCTTCATTTTGATACATATATGGAATGAATTGGATTTCATATGTGATGGGTTAGTCCCACTATAACCCCTAAAAGAATCGATAGGTTCTCATGAGACAAATAAGTTGCACAAATTAAATGGGTTTCAACCCATAGCTTTAAACCGCACTAAGGATAGATCTTTAAAGTAGAGTTTTTCATGCTCCTTAGACCTAACACCGAATAATTATGATTTTTCATTATTTGTATTTATTTTTTAATTATTATTATCCATGAGATTTTTCATTGAAATATCTAGGGATGAATTTCATTATCAGTTCATTAATTAAATGGCATATGTTTCGGTTTATTACCTTACCATATTGATTATATCTTATCTAGTTATTTGAATGTCATGTATTCCAAGATATTACCTTTTTATATTTTTTATTCACTCCCATATCAGTATATTGATTACATGGTATGTGGGTTAAATTATTTTCCTTGCCATAATTATTATTCCCATTAATTAATTATTGATTCTTCTAAACAATAACTTTACTAAGAATTTGAGCACACACTTATTTTTTCCTTTCCTAAGGATTCCAAGAGGCATACTATGAAATATATGCATGGATTTAATAGATATAATAAAGTTATTTTCCAAGAAAAAATATTATGCTGTAATTATTGTCTTCATTTTTAATACAAGACTCATGTGTGTATTTGGTTTATCATGAATACTAAAATTTTCTGTTGTTATGGATTTGATTCCTTTTAGTAATTCCAATTTAATGGTAGAATACTCTGGCTCTAAGCTCTCTTGGGGTCGGTCACTACAGTTGTTGTCAAAGGAAGTTTAGAAGAAACCTTGGGAACTAGATTTAAGAAAACATATCCCTAATGTATACATTAAGGATATGTATAGAGGAATAATCTATAATTTAGGAAATGCATAAATTATGTGGGACTTAATTGAAATACATCACTATCTAGATATTATATGTGTATGTGGTTCTGGCACAAATATACCTTGGAGTAACAAATTTGACAAGGTGTGTCAGGCCGAATTTGGCGTAACATGAAACATGAAAATAGGCCTTACTATTCACCTAGTTTGACACTCCCACAGGATATGCATAGGATAATTCACAATTTCATTACAATCCATTATGATGGATTTTAATAATAAATAAACAAGGTTAAACCTATGTTTTCATTTATTGAAAATAATGTGTCAATATTTATAAATCCTAAAAATGATTATATGTTTTTTCTAATATGATAATTAATGCTCACAATATGGTATTATGTTTTAGGAAAATCACTCTTCTATAGGATAAAACCAATACTAAATAAGGACCTAGGTGGAAATAAAAAGGTGATGAATTTATGTATTAGGGATGATTAAAATACTTAGTTAAAATGTTATTTAGTGATCACTTTTATTTCAAGGATGTATGCCATATATATTTTTTAATTTTTGTTAAAAAAACTAGAAATATATATTCAGGGTGACAACCCATCAAATCCAGAAAGGCTATGGGACTTGAATCCATGATCGATGAACAATAAGGTTATAACGCCAACCATAGACCTACATAATGACCAGGTAAAATTGTCGTTGTGTTTAGTTAAACAAATTGATAAATAAATACTAAGATGAATTAGTTGTGTTACTTTTTTAGGTTTAGATATTAATGTATCAACTATATTAGCATTATAGAATTTTTTGAGACAAATAGTTATAAGGGTCCCCCTTTTGTGGGACTCATGATCCATTGATGTGTATTTTAGTGCTTATAACATCAATGTTATATTTTTGGACATCCATTTATTGAAGTAATGAATGAATTATAATTTCCTCAAATCAAAACCAAAGGATGAAATAGGGTGTATAAAAATATATCAAATAATTAAATCTCTTTATGTTTTTGGTTAATAATATAATTCATCAACATTGGGAAGAGTATCTTAAATAAAAAATGTTGTCCAAAAACACTAATTATTATTGAAGTGCTTATTTCCTAAGTCATTAAGGATTTATTAGTTTGAGACCCTGAACATTCCATTAATCATTAACATTTTTTTATTAATGAACTCAATCACCCCTATAAATATATATTCTTTTTCAACATTCCACTAATGTTCTCTTACTTAGAGACGTAGATATATGTTAGTCCATGTTACCTCTGTACTTCCCATTCTCTCTTTTATGGAGGATGTCTTATGAATGATTCTCGTGAAGTGGGATTTAAAACCTATAAAATATCAAACAATATATCACTAGGATCAAAATAAATTAAGAGGATGTTGTTTAATTAAGTTGTGGGTAATGTGAACTCCCAAAAATATAATGTAGGAACATTGTATTTTATAATTTGTATCACCTGAAAAATCATGAGCATAAGGGAACATAATATCCCGATAATTTTAAAAATATTTAATATTTTAAATAAATTTAATATATTTTATAGCTTGAAATTAACATGACATTGAGTTACTGTACATCACATACAATAATTATTTTCTCCAATGGCATTCATTACAAGCAAGACAGAGTTTTACCAAACAATAATATTGTATTAAAATACTATAATTTAATATAATAAGATATAACATAGAAATTAAATTAACATTTGTGAATTCTATTTACTATATTATAAAAATATGTGGTTTATACAAAATATAAAAATAATTCTGTGTTAACAATTTAATTAAAAATAAATATAAGAAATAATTTAACATAAAGGGAATGTCTATATTGAAAACTATTTATGTTCACATCCATCCAAATTTAATTTTTTTCTTATTAATCCATTTTGAGGGAAAATGGGAAACCATAGTTCACAAACAAGACCACTACATGCTAAAAGTTCTAACAAAATTACTAAACATGAGACTTATATTACTCGAGTTCGTTACCCTATAAAGTTTCAATTTTAGCGGACTAACCTATGTTTCTGGGTCCTCTATAATAAGCTCTTCAAGTGGGGTGAGCATCCTCTCTATTGTCTGGATGAATTCCTCTGAGTAGATTATGCTCTGATTGAAGCCCCAAGCCAGTATTCAGTCGTGTTTATCTACCCACATCTTTATCTCCTCGGTGGCATCAATTTGATACCTTCTTTCATAAATTCTTTTAATCTCCTCTTCTGAGACACTGGTTCTAACATCTTTGTTTAACATTTTTTTTCTTAGAGTACAAATTCAAATTCAAACACTTCATAGGCTCTTCACTTTCCCCCTTCATTAGGCCTTTCCTTCCATTGTTCCTATCCTTCTTGGCCGACCTTGTCTCCATCAGCTTTGGAAAATGGGATTAATCCTTGTGTCCCTTTGGTTTTTTAACATGAACCACTATACATTTCCCTGAATCTCGAAATCATTTTTTCTCCTTCTTTATTCATGGGCTTTGAGGCCCTTTCCCTTGAAAGAAGTCTATGATATCCACTGAGAGTTGATTGTAGTTTTCATCTCTTGAATATTCTTCCTATTGAGTCAAGGGGGGTTCTTGAACCGCTAAGACCTAAAATCGGTTCCCTATCTTTACCCAAAGACCTTCTTCGATGCCCCTCTATTTTCTCGAAGACTCACCCTTTCGTGATTTGTTCTCCCATCCATTATTTTTCCCCCATTCCCAGCCTTTAACTGAGGTGTCAGGTTACCATCAAGTGTGTTAGGGTCTACGGTCCCCAAAATAGTCACTCCATTAGGCCTCCCTTGTCTACTTTGAGTCTCTGATTTAACCAGAAAGGTTGTCTCCTGCACCATGTCCGAACTATTGATTTGTTCATATCCTCACCCCATGAACTGCATATGCTTATTAGTGTCTTCCTAGTCATCCCGAACAATCCAGTTCCTCACACCGTTTGATTCTGGTATATCCACTACCTTCGCTTGTGTTCCATCACCCTGCACAACCTCCTTTCCACCCTCATGTACAAGATTCATTCCCAAATCCTCATTGAGGAAGGAAAAAACATCTGTTGCCCACGGTTCTGCCACCTTAGACTTCACACACGTCACTGCCTCTGAGAGAACCAATGTTAACTGATCCTCCTAGGAGCTAGACTCCACCCTTGTACAGTCTTGTTGCATGACTAATTCCACTACCTTTGGAATATCCCCACTCACTTCCTCACACTTTCCCATGCCAGTATTATCTCGGGCCTGTTAGACTACGGATCCCACCTACACTTCATTCCCCTCATCTGGACTTATCACTAGAGTTGTGATATACCACTTTAACATAAAACGCCATTAGCAGCGGTTTACAAAACTGCCGCTAAACCTTTCGTTTAAAAGATTTAGCGACGGTTTATTAAAAACCGCCGCGAAACACATTTTGTTTTTTACATCGGAGACACTTCCCCCCCCCCCCCCCCACTCGAGCCAACCCTGACCCCGAGAGGCTTCTCACCCCAACGATCGCGAACCCTAGCTCGATCCAGTCCCCTCTGCTACCCTCCCGTGCTACCGGTGACCTCGCTGCTGGTCGCTGCTGACCGCACTTCTCCCCCCGACACCCGCGACACCGGCTTCTCCCCCGACCCCATTGAGTTCGTACCCTAGGTATGCTCCCTTCCCCTGTCGTCAATTGGATCATTCTCTTACAGTGTATTTTTTTGTATGTTATGGTTAGAGGAATCTTGTGGAGGAAACATGCATAAGGTTTTATGTAGTTTCATTATTGTTGAGTCATTGCCATAATTTATTTTGGTTTATCATCAAATTTGGATGAATTCATTTAATGGATTGACTTCATATATTTGGGTTTTGTTTAGAAATGAGCTCAGAGGTGTTCCAATATTGATCTATATCCTATTTCTTGAAGTTACTATGAGGATACATAATTTATGAGATGTCCCTAAAGTATGACTAATTGGATTAATATGAATTAATTCTCTTAATTAATTATTATTTCTTTATAATATATTTTTTAATTTTATGAGTTAGGGGATTGAGATGGTGTTGGTTCCTAGATATGGCTTTGATGAGGATGGAATGAGATTTATTTAGGGAATAAATCTATGGTCAAGGTAGTTTATGACTTATATTACCATAGGATATGGTTAGGCATTTATTGTGTGGATTGAAATTTCATGTAGGTGGGTATGTGACATGAATGGGATCCATGAGTTATTTACCTTATGATACATGAGGATAGAGAATCATGTTGGGTTCATAGATTTCCCTTTAGTATGATGCATTGATTATACAACTATTTATGGCTATGTTATATATGTTATAGGCTTAACTATGGGGAAATTAAAACCCCAATATGGTGTCCATCATGTATTTATTGTTTGTTATCTATAAATGTCTTATTTTAGGTAATTGATTCTCTCCTAAAGAAATTTCTAGGGGAGAGGCTATGTGATGGTGTGGTAATGGTCATCTATGGTATGATAATCTATGAGAACATATGAATGGCCCAGTATGGAACCAAGATAGGTTCCTTTGCCCGACGAGCAATCAATAAAGACTATATTGATAATGATTGGTTCTAAAACCTTATGAGTTGGGAATGTGGCCCTTGACCGACATTTATCCATTAAGTAGGGGTGAGATACCTAGGGAATAGAACTTTTAGTGGTGTGTTTATCATCCACATCAATCAAATTGAACAATATCAATATAACTTCAAAATTAGATTTATCATGTTAGTAACAACTTACCAATCACACTGAAACCACACTAATGATAGGAAGGGAGTAACTACTTCTTCTAAATTTTTCTTCTTATTAGTGGTATAATTGTACTAAATTCAGTGCTTGATATCCCTTGTTATAAACCAGATTCAATATGACATCATTGATTCTATTAGTTAAGACTTGGAAACCTCTTTTTATTCTAGAATATTCCCTTTTTTATGTATTTATAGATTTAACAAGTGACTTTACTTTAGCATGAAACTTCTAGATCATGTTTTGAATGACAAAAGTGGTTTCTTAACACCACTTTCTGATTCATGGTCATCCATGACATGTTTCGATCATATTTTATATCAAATGTGACTTGAAATAATTATTACATCACATATTTCATGCATTTTTTGGATTTAATCAGTTCGTTCTTTAGTTGAATAACATGTACTTTATTAGCACATCCACCTCATGGATCATATCTCCCCATAAATATTGGGCCACTTCATGGAATAACAAAAATGTTCAATGCCCACACCAAAGTCTGAATCTGACTCTTAGTTCAACTCTATGGTTAGATCCTCGATCATCCCATTTAACCATAATTTTCCACTCATGATCACTAACACATATATGATCCAAATCACCCACAAGTCACACCACTAATCTTATCTATGTGAATACACTAAATAGTGTTCTAGGAATTCAATGCACAAATGGTTCGTAGAACCTACCTAATCTCCCAAGTTATTTCATCATGCATTTCCATGAACACCACCACTTATCATGCCTCAAGACTACCATCCCTCACGTGGTTCTTGTCACTCCAAATTAACAATGTGTTGAGTTTTTGAAGCATCATAAGCTTTTCCCTAAACATTATTTATAATAGATTTATTCGATATTACAGTATTATATAAAGACTCTATAGAGAACTTAGGCTGGGTTATACTAAATTAACAATGTGCTTTGGTTTTCATGGTAAAGTAGCTACCACGTTGTTAGCTCATTGTTTCTCTTTACAAAAGAAACTTCCCCTATCCCAAACACTAGAGGTTTCATATCTAACTCAGGGGATCATATTTATTATATTATGTTTCTGTAATATTATACTATCGTATATGTGAATCTATTTCTCTATTTAGTAGTAACATTGTGTTTTAATTTTTTTATTATTGTGTTGGGACATTGTGATATACATGGATAAAAGCTGGATCACATTACCGAGGAACACACCTCAGTATGTTAAAGGATTGAATGAGTTTTTATATTTTCCAATTTCTAATCGATCCGTTGAAGGGAGAATAAAATTTCCATGCCCTAAATGTAAATTTAGAACATGGTCGAAGAGAGATGATGGTTACAAACATTTAATACTTAAGAAATTCCCTGGTCAATATTTGAGTTGGATTTGGCATGGAGAATAAAATGTTACAGAAAGATTGAGCACTGATGTTAATCCACAGAATGAGGTCCCATGTTCATCGAAAATGGAAAATGAAATACAAAACCTCATAAATAATGAATTTGGCACTGCAAGACACCACTATCTGCATCAAAACATATTATAAAATCCAAAAGAGGGTGGTATAAATTGCAATGTGACAAGTGATGTTTTTAAGACAATAACACAGGCATTCAAGATTGTAACATATCATTGGATCCTCCTCTTGATTCTGTAGAGCCAAATGTAAGAGAAAACTTCACTGAGGAAAATTCGTTTCCTGATTTAGTTGACAATGGAAATCAATTGTTGTATAGTGGGTGTTTGAAATATTCAAAGATTTCATTTCTGCTGAAGTTGAACCATATCAAATGTCTATGTATAATTACAAATAAGGAAATTTCCATGATATTAGAATTGATTCGTGATGCATTTCCTGAAGAAAAAATCCCAGAATCTTTTTTGATATGAAAAAATTTGTTAACAAGCTTGGTATGAATTGTACAAAAATACATGTGTGTCCCAATGATTTTATGATTTATTGGGGAGAGGATTCAAGTAGATAGAATTTCAAGAAATGTTCTTCTTCTTGATGGTAGGAAAAGGGTGATGTTGTAAGTATGAATGAATATAATTTAATGGAGAAGAAGAAAAGGAACACACCTGCAAAAGATTTGCATTACTTTCCTTTGAAGCCTCGATTGAAAAGACTATTCATGTCCTTGAAAACCGCTGAATACATGAAGCAAAATTCTTTAGATAATAACAATGATGGGTTAATGAGACATCCACGAGATTCCAAATTGTAGAAGACATTTGGTTCATTACATCTAGATTTCTCAGTTGATCCTAGGAATGTTCAATTGGGATTGGCTGCCGATGGATTCAGCCAATTTGGGACTTTGAGTACCAGTTATAGAATTTTTCCCATTGTTTTGATCCCTTATAATCTTTCTCTGTGGATGTGTATGCAACATAAATATTTCATCTTTTTGATGATTATTCCAGGAATACAAATTCCTGGAAATGATATTGATGTATACTTGCAGCCTTTGATTGACGAATTGCATGATTTATGGAGCAATTGTGTTGAGACATTTGATGCTTCTTCTAAAACAATGTTCAAAATGAATGATGCTTTAATGTGGACCAATAGTGACTTCCCTGGGCTTGGGAATTTATCTTTTTGTAACACTTACACAGGTTTGGATTGTCCTATTTGTAACTTTAATTTTGAGCCCAAACGGCTACCTCATAGTAGAAAATGGTGCTTCTTGTGTCATCGAAGGTTTCTCGATGCATCTCATAGATTTCGGCTAAATAGATCAAAAATTAATGGTTCCATTGATCGTAGACCACCTACAAAGTTTTTAACTAGTTCTGAAATATTGAAACAGCTTGAATGTAACACCCCGAGCTTCCACGGTACGCTTCTCATTCAATAATGCAATAGCTTGCATTGTACGCAACTTCGAGTTCTAAAACACCGCGACTAATCAAAGTAGCCGTTATGAATAGTAATAACCACTTATTAAAATTATAGAAATCTTATATTTCAAAATGGACTTCATTTTTGTATTCCTAATATTGAAATTAGCCTATGTTGAATTTTTTGTAATTTTCTGAGAACTTCAAAATTTTTATGAATAGAGAAAAATACTTAAAACAACCTTTTTAATAAAAATAATTTATAATGATAAGTTATACTATTGAGTGGTTTAAAAGTATAATTAGAATATATTTTTACCATTTTATCCAATGGTGGTCATTAGAATTAATTTCACTTTGAAATTGGACATAAACAATTGTCAATCTTTTGATATAAATTGTTTCTTAAAAACATGCTATTTGTTGTGACAGCGGGAATTTATTATAAAATTAATTAATGCAACTTATATGTTTGGAATTTTTTAAAATAGACATCATTTTTGAATTCGGAATATCAATTATAGCTTAGGGTGAAATTTTGGCATTGTTCTGAAAAACATCAATTTTTGATGAATAGTGAAACCACTAAGTGGTAGTTAAATAACTGTTTTTTCGTTTAAATGAAATATTACCACTTATGTGATTTGATTTTCAAAAATCCGACATACATGGTTGTCATTGAGAAGTAAAATGTGGTTCAATGAGATTAAAATAATTTTTTGGTGAATAGTAACTTTTAAGTTCTTAATCACGATTAGAGGTAATTAGTGTAGTTTAAGGTAAAAATAATGTTTTAATAATATAAGATTAGCTTGACACTTGTCCTGCTACTATTAGATGAGTCATGGCCGACCAAGAAAACCCATGGGTAAACTTGGGGACCCCATGGAGCCACTTTAGTTGGAAAATGACATTAATATATATTTATTTAATGTTAAAATTAAATTGACACAAACATGAGTTATTTTACTAAAACAGTTTTTAAGTGGGGTTACACAAGTCCAAATTTTGACTATAAATATTCTTTAGAAATATAAAAAGATTTCCTACATCATAGTATTTTTTTTATAATTTTTAGACATTAAATAAATTAAATTATTTATGACATCATTATGATGCAGCGATGACCTCATTATTTATCAATTTTAATAAAATGAAAAGATAATGTAAAATCCAAGGCTTACACTTGTCCAAAGACTATTGGATGGGTATATTTCGAACCCTTATCACCTTATCCACGAATTATATAATTGTGGGACCTTTAGAATCCGAAAAGCGTTGTGTAATAATGTAACATTTCAATCTTTCCAAAAGAGCCCATCCTCTCCACTTATAAAAGGCCCCCACCTCTCCCACCTTATTCACACCTTCAAGCCATTTGGATCGGCCAAACTCTGCCCAAATACTCTCCAAACATCCCCTCTTACTCCTATAATCCTCACTTTTGGCATAACTCTTCTCAAGGATGCCTTTGGCTCAAATCAAAAAGAGTTACCCGATTTTGAGGTAATGTCTTCTCTAACGTTGTTTTGTATTATTTTTCTTCTCCAACCCCCTAAACTCTTTTTATTCATTTATTTTATAAAAACAACAGTATCCTCAATATACTAGGATGTTGTTATAAGAAGGATTCGAGCTACACTTACACACACCAACATCTAATGGTTAAAGAACATACGGTTTCTGTGGATGGCGAATTTCTGCCTCACGAAACGATAATTGTTCAACACTCATATAACACCTTCAAAGGTGGCCATTAATATGTAACTATATTTATATATGATATAAAATATTATTATGTTTTACTTATGCTTCTGTATTTCTCATTTATGGCATTCTTTATGATTTCCATTATGGGTAAAACGCGATAATTTCATTTTAGGAAGTGAGGACTACGTTCCCCTCAAAGTGATTTGAATCGTTAATGCCATATGTGGGATGTATAAAGGATGGATTAAATGGTATTATACACTATATTATACTGTAATTATATTATAAATTTATATCATTATGATTTCATTCCATTAAATACGAAATAGAAATGAAAGTAGCGTTCATGCGTACGTACGGCTTACCGTCTCCATGAACGGTGCATTTGATTTCTTACCTCTAAATGTTACGTGACATTATGAATGAATGTATATACTGTATATATATATGATATATATGATATCTACATCATGAATATAATTCTGGATATAATGGATATTTCACCACATGAACAACTTGTAATTATAAGAAGTTGATTTTTGACTCAAGTACCAAAGATCGACAAAACGACCGTTATTAACTTAAATAATTACATAACGTTCATAACATTGTAATAAGTGATATAAAAAGGATAATGAAAATGAAAATGGTTTTTAATAAGGTAGATATTAACTCTAGTTTATTATTCAGGAGGTTAAAGAACGGTTGAGTCAAGTCGGACATGAGGTAAGGGAACTTCTTAACCCAACTTCCATTCTTTGGGTTAATCTCCTACTTTCAAATTATGTCATGATATTATTATGTCTTATTTTGTATTTTTACTTTCATTATGTGTAACTATAGGGAATACACATAATATATCTATTTTATTTTAAAAATGATCTTTGTAAGGACTTCGTCTCAATCTCCATTCATTGAGGCATATTTGGTTTTATACACAAATTTCTTTTATATGGTGTATAAACCACTTTGACTTTTACGTTTATTCAAAAGGAAACTTTTTTATACGAAGCGTTTACTAAACGAAAAAAGGGAATGTTTTTTTCATACGTGTGCGGTGACAACGACTTCTCTGCCGCCGTGACTACTATTTGAGTTTCGGCTTCCTCTACAAGCCATCATTTTTTTTAATGAAAAATAAATACAATGTTTTAACTTTCTTTTATTTTGGTATTGAAAATGGTTTTGAAAGATTTTTTATTATATCAATGTGTTGTATTGAAATCTTGAGATTGAAATGTGGAAATGTTATGTTTCCTTTATGCATGTTTTATGTGATACGATTATGTTATGGTTTATGATATGTTTAAACCTATTCATATGAGGAATGCATTGGACTTAATAAGTGACGGGTGGAGCCCGCTACAGCTCCTCGATGCATCGGCAGGTCTAATGAGACAAACTAGTGTCTTGGCACGAGGCCTTGACAAAATCTTATTTGTGGTCTTGGCACGAGGCCTTGGCTACGTGGTTATGATAGTATCGCATTATGCATTCCATCATTATGAAAGCGGTTATTGATATTGCATGTGATTATTCAACTAGTAGAATATCCATGTGAAGAAGTGAATGGCATTATCTCATTTTACTTTTTCCATATTATGTTGAAGTTCATGTTTAAAAGGCTTTTGTTTTAGTTATACATCGCCTTAAATGTTAATGTTTATTTATGAAAGCTTCCGCAATATTGTTATCCTTACTGAGCATCTGAGCTCACCCCTTTCAATGTTTTAATATTTTCCAGGATGTGAAAGAAGTATTTTAGGAATGACCTGCAGGGATAGTCAGAAGAGGATATGAGTGTGGACTATGAAGACTTTGTTATTAGTTTTTCACTTTATGATGTAATGTAAGACTTATGAATGTATCTAGTGTTTCCAAGGCTACTAAACTAATCAGTCTTTCGAGACTTGATCTTTTGTGATCATGCCAATGTTACGAAGTAATGCACTGACTCTGGGTAGCTAGGGTCGGGGCGTTACAGTTGGTATCAAAGGCAGTTTAGTACTAACCTTGGAATCTAGATTTAGATAAACTCTGATTAGAGCACATAGCCCGAAGATAGACATTGAGGATTAGTATAGAAGAACTTCCTAGAAATTTGTTATTGTAGAGATTTTGTGAGTTTTCCGAGCAATACATCCCTGTCTGGATACGAGCAGATATAGGCGGCTCTGGCACAGATGTACCTAGGGGTAAAACCCGAAAACACCGCTTTGAGCTAGACTCGAACGGGAACTGGTGCACGACAACGGGCCTTGCTGCACTCTTGGTTACGACACTCCCGGGGGATATGCTTAGGATAATTCCCATTTTCTTTACAAACCACTATGAACGGTTATGAGTATATACTTCCTCAAATAAAACCTTTTTGTGATTATGGATTATATCCATAAATAGTTCAATTTATGTTAAGTATTTTACAAGTATGGAATTATGTATTTTGATTAATAAACTAATATAGTTTATGCCATTGTTTAGAAATGGCGCCTAGTGGAAGGAATGGAAACTGTATCAATGCACGCACTCCGTGTAGGGATTGCCCTCCTGCTCAAGATAATTATTGTGGATCTGGAGATACAACTGGTGCTGATCAACTTATTACCATACTGGGACAACTCACTCAGGTTATGAATAATAACCTTACTCGTATGGAGCACCCTGATCCGCAACGTGGAGGATCAATGTTAGACCGCTTCATGAGGCAACAACCACCAACCTTCAATGGGAGTAAAAATCCTATAGTAGCTGAGCAATGGATAAATTCCTTAGAGAAAATATTCCATGCCTTGGGGAGTAGTGAAAGGGAGAAGGTTGTCATGGTAGTTTACCGCCTCACTAGAGATGTCGATCAGTGGTGGTCGCTGATTCAAAACACAAAGGAAGATTATGACGTATCGAATATGGAATGGAGGGAGTTCAATGAGCTTTTCTTAGAAAAATACTTTCCTCGTGACCATCGAGAAGATATGGAAAGGCAATTTCTGAGTCTGAGGCAGAAGGAGGATGAGAATGTCGCAATGTATGAGGCTAACTTTACAAGGTTAGCGAGGCATGCAGCCGATTATATACGTAACCCAAGGAGTAAGATTGATCGTTTCTTTGATGGGTTAGAACCATTTCTCCGTAGATCTTTAGTATCACAATCCTTCTCATCATACGAAGATATTGTCTCGTGTGATATCAAGACAGAAAAGGAATTCTCTAAGTCTTATGACAACAAAGTAAAGCAAGAGAAGAAGAGAATGGTGGAACAATATACAGATAAAGGGAAAAGGGGAAAGAAGGATTTTCCATTATGTGATAATTCTGGGAAGAATCACCATGGTACGTGCCTAAAAGGAATGGGAGTTTGTTATAAATGTGGAGAAAAGGGTCACCAGGCTCGTGATTGCAAGGGAAAGAAAGAGGCTTTCAAAGTTGAATGCTACAATTGTAGAGAAATGGGGCATTATGCAAATGAATGTCCTAAGCGTCAGGGAAACTTACCTCAGAAAAGGCCAAGGGATCAAGGACAATCTCATGCTGTTACTACAGTTGAAGCGGAATAACTAATGTATTGGTGCTTTTGGACTCATGGATTATATTATGGTTTTAGAATAATGTTATATATATATAAGTATTGTACTGCAGTACTTGTTGATTTCAGTAAGGATTTAATATGATTAAGGTAATAATATTTTTAGTGTGTGACAATAAGATAAACTTTTCATGTTTGGGGAATCTGATGTTATAATTGATTTTGGAATTTAGAGACCTTTTAGAGAAAGTCTGGATGAAGGTATTTTGGATAACTATTAAGGATGGAATGGATTAAGTTGAAACATGGATAGTATTGTTTAAGGTTAAAGCATTTCTGAAGATTATTTTTGGAATATTATAATACTATAGTTTTAGGTAAAAGGACAACCTGCAGGGTGGGGCATAACCCATCGCGTCGGACAAAGCTGCAGGAATCGAACCCACAACCATAGTGTGACAAGCCTTTATTTCCTACCACTAGCCTACAGGAAGTCCCTGGTTATTACAAAAAAATATTACTAATCTAAATGGTATCTGTTAACATTTGGAACCTTATAAAATTAGGATAAGTATAATATTTTTGAGTTCTATTATCTTTTTGAGTGAAAGATGAGTTGAAGGTTGAAACTCTAATTGTCAAGCATAAATATATATATAAATATCTCTTATTCAATGAATAAATTAATTCTTAAACTTTAGTAAAGGGATATTAAAACAAAAAAATGTGTTATCCTAATACCTTATTTCTTGTTGAACTGATGATATTTTAAATCAACATAGATTGAAGGCTTTGAGGCCCTCAATTTGACAGTTGATTGTGATTGATGACCTCAATCACTCCCTACAAATATTTACGTTTTTCCTCCAATTATATGTCTCTAATTGCCACCAATGTTCTCCTAATCGAGATCATATTTGGGGGGTGACTTTTTCATTTCCCTTTCCCTCTTATTAAGGCTAAATTTTATTAATCTTATTTCTGATGTGGGTTTTCCTCAAAGGTATTTTCTCTTTTCAACCTTTTATTTTCAAATAAAAATTTCAAATTGCGAGGATGCAATTTATTGAAGGAGGAGAGAATGTAACACCCCGAGCTTCCACGATACGCTTCTCATTCAATAATGCAATAGCTTGAATTGTACGCAACTTCGAGTACTAAAACACCGCGACTAATCAAAGTAGCCGTTATGAATAGTAATAAACACTTTCTAAAATTATAGAAATCTTATATTTCAAAAATGGACTTCATTTTTGTATTCCTAATATTGAAATTAGCCTATGTTGAATTTTTTGTAATTTTCTGAGAACTTCAAAATTTTTATGAATAGTGAAAAATACTTAAAACAACCTTCCTAATCAAAATAATTTACAGTGATAAGTTATAATATTGAGTGGTTTTAAAGTATAATTAGAATATATTTTTACCATTTTATCCAATGGTGGTCATTAGAATTAATTTCACTTTGAAATTGGACATAAACAATTGTCAATCTTTTGATATAAATTGTTTCTCAAAAACACGCTATTTGTTGTGACAGCGGGAATTAATTATAAAATTAATTAATGCAACTTATATGTTTGGAATTTTGTAAAATAGACAACATTTTTGAATTCGGAATATCAATTATAGCTTAGGGTGAAATTTTGGCATTGTTCTGAAAAACATCAATTTTTGATGATTAGTGAAACCACTAAGTGGTAGTTAAATAACTGTTTCTTCGTTTATATGAAATATTACAACTTCTGTGATTTGATTTTCAAAAATCCGACATACATGGTTGTCATTAAGAAGTAAAATGTGGTTCAATGAGATTAAAATAATTTTTTGGTGAATAGTAACTTTTAAGTTCTTAATCACGATTAGAGGTAATTAGTGTAGTTTAAGGTAAAAATAATGTTTTAATAATATGATATGAGCTTGACACTTGTACTACTCCTATTGTATGAGTCATGGACGACCAAGACAACCCATGGGTCAACTTGGGGACCCCATGGAGCCAATTTAGTTGGAAAATGACATTAATATATATTTATTTAATGTTAAAATTAAATTGACACAAACATGAGTTATTTTACTAAAACAGTTTTTAAGTGGGTTACACAAGTCCATATTTTGACTATAAATATTCACTAGAAATCTAAAAAGATTTCCTACATCATAGTATTTCTTTTATAATTTTTAAACATTAAATAAATTAAATTATTTATGACTTCATTATGATGCAGCGATGACCTCATTATTTATCGATTTTAATAAAATGAAAAGATAATGTAAAATACAAGGATTACACTTTTCCAAAGACTATTGGATGGGTAGATTTCGAACCCTTATCACCTTATCCATGAATTATATAATTGTGGGACCTTTAGAATTCGAAAATCATTGTGTAATAATGTAACATTTCAATCTTTCCAAAAGAGCCCCTCCTCTCCACTTATAAAAGGCCCCCACCTCTCCCACCTTATTCACACCTTCAACCCATTTGGCTCGGCCAAACTCTGCCCAAATACTCTCCCAACTTACCCTCTTACTCATAGAATCCTCACTTTTGGCATAACTCTTCTCAAGGAAGCCTTTGTCTCAAATCAAAAAGAGTTACCCGATTTTGAGGTAATGTCTTCTCTAACGTTGTTTTGTTTTATTTTTCTTCTCCAATCCCATAAACTCTTTTTATTAATTTATTTTATAAAAACACCAGTATCCTAAATATACTAGGATGTTGTTATAAGAAGGATTCGAGCTAAACTTACACACACCAACATCTAATGGTTAAAGAACATACAGTTTCTGTGGATGGCGAATTTCTGCCTCACGAAACGATGATTGTTCAACACTCATATAACACCTTCCAAGGTGGCCATTAAGATGTCACTATATTTATATATGATATAAAATATGTTTATGTTTTACTTATGCTTCTTTATTTCATATTTATGGCATACTTTATGATTTCCATTATGGGTAAAACGCGATAATTTCATTTTAGGAAGTGCGGACTACCGCCCCCTCAAAGTGATTTGAATCGTTAATGCCATATGTGGGATGTATAAAGGATGGATTAAATGGTATTATACACTATATTATAATGTAATTATATTATAAATTTATATCATTATGATTTCATTCCATTAAATACGAAATAGAAATGAAAGTAGCGTTCATGTGTACGTACGGCTTACCGTCTCCATGAACGGTGCATTTGATTTCTTACCTCTAAATGTTACATGACATTATAAAAGAATGTATATACTGTATATATATGATATATATGATATCTACATCATGAATATAATTCTGGATATAATGGATATTTGACCACATGAACAACTTGTAATTATAAGAAGTTGATTTTTGACTCAAGTACCAAAGATCAACAAAACCACCGTTATTAACTTAAATAATTACACAATGTTCATAACATTGTAATAAGTGATATAAAAAGGATAATGAAAATGAAAATGGTTTTTAATAATGTAGATATTAACTCTAGTTTATTATTCAGGAGGTTAAAGAACGATTGAGTCAACTCAGACATGAGGTAAGGGAACTTCTTAACCCAACTTCCATTCTTTGGGTTAATCTCCTACTTTCAAATTATGTCATGATATTATTATGTCTTATTTTATATTTTTACTTTCTTTATGTGTACCTATAGTGAATAAACATAATATATCTATTTTATTTTAAAAATGATCTTTGTAAGGACTTCATGTCAATCTCCTTTCATTGAGGCATATTTGGTTTTATACACAAATTTCTTTTATACGGTGTATAAACCACTTTGACTTTTACGTTTATTCAAAAGGAAACTTTTTTATACGAAGCGTTTACTAAACGACAAAAGGGAATGTTTTTGTCATACGTGTGCGGCGACAACGACTTCTCCGCCGCCGTGACCACTATTTGAGTTTCGGCTTCCTCTATAAGCCATCATTTTTTTAATGAAAAATAAATACAAAGTTTTAGCTTTCTTTTATTTTGGTATTGAAAATGGTTTTGAAAGGGTTTTTATTATATCAATGTGTTGTATTGAAATATTGTGATTGAAATGTGGAAATCTTATGTTTCCTTTATGCATGTTTTATGTGATACGATTATGTTATGGGGTATGATATGTTTAAACCTCTTCATATGAGGAATGCATTGGACTTAATAAGTGACGGGTGGAGCCCGCTACAGCTCATCGATGCATCAACAGGTCTCATGAGACAAACTAGTGTCTTGGCACGAGGCCTTGACAAAATCTTGTTTGTGGTCTTGGCACGAGGCCTTGGCTACGTGGTTATGATATTCTGTCATTATGCATTCCATCATTATGAAAGTGGTTATTGATATTTCATGTGATTATTCAACCAGTAGAATATCCATGTGAAGAAGTGAATGGCATTATCTCATTTTACTTTTTCCATATTATGTTGAAGTTCAAGTTTAAAAGGCTTTTGTTTTAGTTATACATCGCCTTAAATGTTAATGTTTATTTATGAAAGCTTCCGCAATATTGTTATCCTTACTGAGCATCTGAGCTCACCCCTTTCAATGTTTTAATATTTTCCATGATGTGAAAGAAGTATTTTAGGAATGACCTGCAGGGATAGTCAGAAGAGGATATGAGTGTGGACTATGAAGACTTTGTTATTAGTTTTTCACTTTATGATGTAATGTAAGACTTATGAATGTATCTAGTGTTTCCAAGGCTACTAAACTAATCGGTCTTTCGAGACTTGATCTTTTGTGATCATGCCAATGTTACGAAGTAATGCACCGACTCTGGGTAGCTAGGGTCGGGGCGTTACATTGAAAATGTTGAAACCAGATTTGGGAAGGTTCATCATTTGAATGATAGCATAAATCGGGTCTGAAGTGCATCGTCAAGAGAAATCGGAACACAACAATGGAAGAAAAAAGTATATTCTTCAAACTTTTTTATTGGGAATTTAATTTGTTGCAGAATAATCTTGATGTGATCCATATTGAAAAGAATGTCTATGACAATTTTATTTTCACATTTCTTAATGAGCATGGAAAGTCGAATGATCATCTCAATGCTCATAAAGACTTACAAGAAATGAACATAAAACTCGATCTCCGGCCATATGAGAAAGAAAAGTATCCTCCAGAAATTTTTGAAATGAAAAATATGGATAAAGATACATTCCTTAGAATTTTAAAGAATGTTAAGTTATGTGATGGGTATTAAAGTAACATCTTGAGGTGTGTTGACTTGAAAAATCGTAAGTTACAAGGATTGAAAAGTCACGATTCACATATCTTGTTACAACAGTTACTACCATTGGAATTGTGTACATTATTACCTAAAAACATTACTTTTGTCGTACTCCAATCCTACACATTTTTCAGACAACTATTTGAGAAATCTCTACATCCATTTCAGTTTGACAACATCCAGGAGAGGTTTGTATTTACCCTTTGTCCAATGGAGATGATCTTTCCTCCATCATTTTTTACTGTAATGATGCATTTAACTATGCATTTGGTTGAAGAAGCTAAATTTGGACACCCCGTTCAGTATTAATGGATGTATCCAATTAAAAGATACTTTATTTATATGGTTTTTAGTTAAGTAAAAAAATTGGTACTTAATTAAATGTGTAATTATGTTTATTTTATTTCACTGATATCTTGGGCATTTGAAATCATACCTGAGAAATAAAGCTCAACCAGAAGACTCTATTGCTGAAGGCTATTTGGATAGGGAGTGTCTTACCTTTTGTTCTTTATAATTGGATGATATTGAGAGAAGATTTAATCGTGTTGGATGTGTTGACGACACATCGACTTGATCTCAAATACATCAGAAATCCAAAATATTTCCTACAATTGGCCGATCAGTTGGGAGGACCTCAAATGTGACACTAACTAAATTGGAATTATTATAGGCACATAGATATGTGATTATGAATAGTGAAATTGCATATCCATTTATTGAAGAGTTAAGGATACAAACAAAGAGGCAACTGAGAGGCCGAACACGAAATGAGAAAGATATAATGAAAGGTATTAATAAAGAGCGTGTAGAATGGTTTACACGGTATGTACATTCATAAATATTGCAATAAGTACGAATATTAGTTTGACAAAAAGATTTTGTAAATCTAATAAATTATATTTCTTTTATCAGATCATGAATACTGATACTCTAGCAGAGGTGTCAGAATATTTGATGTTTCTTGATAGAGGTAGTCTAAAACAAGTTATAAAGTTCGACGCTTATAATGTGAATGGATCTAGATTTCGTAAAGTCGATCGAGAAGTGGGCTTGAAAACACAGAATAGTGGTATATTTACATTTTCTAAAGTGGAATAATATAGAAATCTTCATGATATTATTGAATTAAACTACCATGGACATTTTTCTATTGTTTAATTCAAATAAAAATGGATTGATAATATCATAGGTGTTAAAAGAGATTCCATGCTATTTACTTATGTGAACTTCTCTCGCTTGATGGATGTTGGTGATCATGAACTTTATGATCTATATATCTTATCATCAAAAGAAAAAATGGTATATTATATGAATGATGTAGTCGATGAAGGGTGGAGTGTAGTTGCTCGTGTAATACAAAGAGATTTGTATGATATGGGTGATGAAGTGGAAAATTTTACCTCTGAAAGTGAATTTAATCAACAATAGGATGAAGAATTATTTTCCCATCATGATATTGAAATATTATTATAGCATGTATGAATGAAATGGATGAAGAAATGGAGAAGGAAACCGACATGATTGAAGGGTAAAATGATTACATGTACAATTATTTATTTATTCAGCAACCACTTGTTTAATTTCTACAGTCATTAATTTTCATTGTTATATATATTTTTTCTGTTAGTACTGGGCATCTATTATCATTTTTAATTTTATTTCGACATTATTTTTTTGAAATATGTTTTCTGAACTTAATTTTATTTGATTAAATGACAGGAATGCCAAGGAGTAACCGATACACTATTTCATCTAGTTCTGCGACAGATGACGATCCATCTGGCCCCCTCCCCAAAACATTTGAGGCACCAAATGCCTACAACCCTATACCATCTCCCCCTGAACCATCTCTCACACCATCTTTGGATGTCCCATTAGAGACTGAGTCGTCGACTCCCCCTTGAGGAGCCTTAGCAGTGGGTTAGCGTCACTCCCCTCCCATTTCATCAAGGGAATACTAGAGTGTCACTGTCATAGGTACAAATTTTAATTAAATAAATTTATTTCATTTTTTTATACTAATTGTTTTCTAATTGAAGATGAAAAAAATGTAGTCGTGGAGAAAAACATAAAAAGTGAAGATGTTTGGAATATGACTGGAGAAAAGATATTTGTGCCATTTTATTCTTATGGGGTCCCTACGGATGATGCTGCGGGGTTACTTGGCCAGATTATAGGCCAACTGGCAGCGGAGCCCATTTCCCTTCCTATTTTATATGATGATTGGAGAAATATTCCTCCAAGCTGGAAAAATTAATTTTTTGATTCTCAAATAAAGGTAAATTTATTACATTTTGGTTTAATTGAATGTTATGTTACTAATATGTTCAAAATGAATTTCTGTATATAGATGTTCTTCCACTTTAAAGTTGCTGATGTGATAGCATTAAAGTGGATGTTGAAAAATCTAGGTAATCAATTGAAAGATTTTAAATTGTGATTTTGGTATGATGTCAACGACACTTCGTTGACTGTGCAACAAATGTATGAGAAGCTACCCAGTGGGGTATTGAAAGAACAATGGAATATTTTTGTTGACAGACACTGTGATGAGAAGTGGATGGTATAGAAATATATTTTATTATATTATCCTCATTTTAAATTTATACATGTATATGAAGAGGAAATGACATTGAATACATTACAATTAAATTTCATTTTATTTATTTCAGGATCTCTCAAGACAGAATGCATCAAACCGGGATAAGCAAGTCATCCCTCACACTGTGGGCTCAAAAATCTTTTCTAGAAGCCATTTTTTTTTTAATATTTTAATTAGATTAAATATTTATAATATAGTAATATTTATTTGATATATTTAATTGTTGATTTATCTTTTCTAATACAGTCACAGAGTTTTGGGAACGAAGCATCCCGAACTGAACTGTGGTTGGATGTTCACAAGAAATCAGATGAATGTTTTGTTAATGAGCCTGCTAAAGAAGTTGGCGTATGAAGTCAATTTTTTATTATAATAACTTATTATCAGTTTTTACTATGTTAATATATATTGATATTTGATTTATAGGTAAAATTAATGAACTATGGGGTGCCAATCCTGTGCAGTCCTACTAAGTCTCCTAGGATGTCCCGGTTGCTAAAGTCCTTGGGAAGGAGCATCTTGGTAGAGTGTGCAGCATTTGTTTGGGACCCGTACCATCTGAGGTTTTTAGCAGGCCACCAGGGATGGCAGTTGCATCTACTCCTAGCTTTAGTCAGCCCATACCCAGAGAATCTCAGAAAGAGATTGTTTCTCTACGAAACACAATTCACCAGCAGGGGGATCAGATATCTGCTTTGCAGAAAGAGTTGATTGAAATACGTCAGAATATGAGCAGATATGCCCTTGGTGGTAGTGCATCGACTGGTGGTATGCAGTTAAATCACAAAAAATAAAAATCATTTAGTTTTCTAACTTTCATTGTTTTTAAGTTTTAATATAAATATGAGACCGTATTTAATTTTCAATATAATGTTCTTCCACGTGACAACAGAAAGTGGTGATGAAGGTGGAGGGGGTTACAATGCATCATCGGACCATGACTGGTTGTATTGTTGATGTGTTGAACAAATATGGGAATATTTGGTTTGTATATGTAACATTTTTGGAACATAGTTTCCACCAAACATTTTCATGTCCTAAAATTCCCTTGATTTCTCATGTTTCCTTTTATGCGTTTTATGGATTTATGATGTTTCTTTTTATGTATTGATTTTTCGAGTGTGGTATACATCATTCCATTTAGGCCGGTGTTTGAATTGGTAGTCGAGATTTTGGATGACTAGGAGTTAAACCCATTGTTGATGTGTTGAACAAATTGGGTCATTTCATAGTGCTCAAGGGGATAGTGTTGTGGACACTTTGGTGAGGCCCTTGTAATTTGTCTTACTGGGAGGCCCTTGTGAGTGGTAATTGACTGCAGCTAAATGACGTTTCTCTTTTAGTGAATCCTGTCTTTTTTCTGGGGAACCAAACATTGCGACACATTGGGATTAAAAGCACCTAATATTCTTATATATATCCACCATTATTTCTAATATCAATAAGATGGAGGTTCCAAATATGGGTGGTATAGGATTTGAATACACACACTCAAGATATGAATTTCAATAAGGTTGTACTCATTCACATCAAAACTAAATGGATTTCATATGATAAATGAAGGAATCCACCGACTCCTAAGATACTACATCCTAAAATAACATTGGGATAATTTCCTTATATTGATTGAGATATATACCCCATGAAGGTAACTATAGATAAAACATTAATGTTGTGGTAATTTTCATTAATTTATTTGATCCTAATCAAGTCGGGCATCTCATATCGACCTTTATTGATTGATTAATCTACTATTATTATATAATATTAGATAAATGAGGTATGATAACATCAACCAAATCACCATACATAATGGGTTTTTTCCCTATAGAAATTTAATATTTATTTTCACATGTTATACTATTTTGAATTTGAACTATGTAATATTCTCTTATGTAGAGATGGTTTTACTATTTTTTAGTGGTGAGGGGGTAGTGGATTCATCCACACCTATTTCATACTCAATAGAATCATGTTTCCCAACATCAATTGGGTTAACATTGAAGAAATATACTAATGTGTTACCACCAATAGAAAACACATATTTATATTGTAAGAGGGATATAATTAATTTGGGTGTGATCCCATAGGATGAATGATACTGGAGATGACCATGAGGAAAAAATGATAAAAAATTCCCCCACCTATGTGGATTATGTTTTCCATTGTAATTTTATAGTCACAAAGACCACTTAGGATAGATTATGATGCTTTTAGATATTAGAGCATTGTAACCATCCCTAGTATATTATCTAGATATTCTAATGGGCCTCAAGGGTGTTTAAACTAAAAGGGGTTTAAATATACTCTTGAGTGTCAGTGGTTGGATATCCCCAGTGGGATAAACTTTTAGATGCTTGAGTATAGACAATAAGGAAAAACACCCTATATATCTTCATGAGTATTCAAGGTCACATGTTAATAAAAATGACTATAGTGAACATGATACTCAAAATGATGTTCTAAGGTGATTTATAATTTATGGTGGACATATTTATCCAAAATAATAAGATAACAGAAGAACGTGTTCTCATGATCTATTGAAAGGATACAAAAAAGGATGGATTTGAAATTATGGACAAATGGTTTTGCCATATAATATTTTTAGTTGGACAACCTATGGGGCATTATTCCATATAGATTACCATGAGTGTCATATAATGTCCGGATAGATCCATTTAGTTCTTATTCCTGAAATAAGGTGTGAACCATCATGAACTCATTTTACAAAGGTAGGAGACAATGTATGTTAGGGTATGGGGAACATATATTCATAGAAATTGAGTCCTATGTATGACATAACAATTGTTTTCATGCCTCACCATTGTGTTACTTATGGGCACTATCAGCTTGTTTTTGGTCTTGAGCATAATTGGTGAATTTGGTGATTCAATTTTAATTGAAGGATGTGATGAAGGTATTGAAAAGGAAACAAAATGAAGAAACCCATCAATACATCATCAAATGTAAGAGTTCACAGTTTATCAATCCAATTCCATGTTAATAGATTTACATTAGGTTATCGATTTTTTTGATGAGAACCTCCAATGGGCTTCCATGTATATGAATATTTGGAATGAATGTCCTTTTGGAACTAAATTACAATGAAAGGTGTTCACTAGTGATTCATACTCTAGATTCTTCCAAATTAGTATTTGTAAAAGGTGTGAGATTTTGGGATCATCATATATTCTTTGGGTGGAATCATTTGAATTATTGGGTTCCCTTATAGATTTATTATTTTTAATGAATAATATCAAAATACCAGTGTTTAATGAGTTACACCTATTCCTATGATCTCTATGAATCTGTGAAGATATGAAAATATATGATTTTTAGGTTAATCATTCATATAATAAATGTTTATGATTCATTTGTTTAAGGCCACATAGTTAGAAAATTATTCGTTTTTTCCCAGACAAAGAGGTCGTAGGTGTTTACATTATTGGGATCAGGCCCATGCGATGAGCATCATATGAATCTCTATAAATAGAATCATAACACACATAGTTTATTAATGATTAGTGGGACACATCATACCATTTATGTTCAATTTAAATAGAAATATTTCAATAATCTTAAATTTGTGAAGGGGAACACTTTTTGAAAGGTACATTGAAATAGATAGTGTTTTAATTTATCATGAGTTTCCATTTCAGTTTCATCTTGGTCTTCAATTACTATTTTGGAGAAGGTATGGTTGTGGATTACACCTATTAGAGGGCCCATATATTGTTTTCAATATCATATATGTTGTTATGATGATAATGGATGAATGCTCAAGAGGTTGGGGCATACAACTTGAAGGTGGATGTGATATTGTGATACTAGGAGGTGTATCTACTTGTTGTCTGTTGGTATATACAATATGGTATTTTTGGTTTGATTTGTCTTTTAGGGCAGTGGTGCAGCGGAAGCAAAAAATTTATTTTATTTTTCTGGTCAGATTTTAGTGGTGGTTTAAACCACCGCTAAATGATGAAAACCGCCGCAAAACGTTAAATAAATTACGTGTGACGGCGGTTTTAACCACCGCTTTCATGACTTCAGCAGCAGTTTTACGGCCGCTGGATTTGAGTTTATTTGCACTGGTTATAATCACCACGAATAAACTGAAATCAAGGGCTCGTAGAAACCGCCGCTAAACTCAGTAAAACCGCTACGAAATGAGGCATCTACGACGCTTTCCTTAAAATGCAGTGAATAAACTGAAATAATCGACGCTAATATATTAGGGATGTCGTATTAGGCGGAAGTTTATAGAAACCACCGCTAAATGGAGTTTCTCTTGTAGTGTACCTACCTCTGAGACCATGGCGGAAACTAGAGACCAAATGGCCTAATCAGTGGCACCCCAGGCAGAAGGCAGGACATGTCTCAAAGACCACTCATTGCTTCCTTCTAAACACTGCACCAACCGAGATCCATAACCATTCTATTGGAGCCTTCGATGCATCGACTTCGACACATATGTGTGGGGGGATTGGATGAAAAACCATAGAGGTGTGGATATTAGAACACAAATACCTTCCAAAAAGATTATTCAGAATACAGATAATTTAAGGATTCTGAAAAGGGAAAGGCAAGTTAGGGAAGCTTACCCAAACCGCTGTCGAAGCTGAATCCTGATTCATGCTGAAGTCAACGGACCATTGAAAAAGGTGAAAAACACAGTCGTTCAATCCATTTTTTTTAAATTTTATTGATCTTATATGTCCTAATAGATATTATATTTGAATTGAAACATAATAATTTGTTTAGGGTGTTTTTTTGGTAAAGAAAAATGAAAAATAATGAATTTTAATTCAAAACTTCTTTTTCATCTAATTTTTAAAGTGTTAAATTAATTTTTTTTTAATTTTTATGACATAATTAACTCAATATGGTATTAATTAATCCAATTTAGTTCATTATAATCAATTTCACGTTGAAATTTTATATAAAAAACAACTCAATCTTTTTTACGTTTTTCCTTTAGAAACCCGCATAGTCGTCCCATATGTGGGATTAATTTTAAGATAATTTCTGCCACTTATATTATTGGAGTTTTTAATACATGATTCAATATTATAAATCATCAAAATTTATAATTTTTAATAAGTTCAACTTAGTTTTTTATAAAAAAAAATTTATTGAAAGTGATTAAAATAAACTACAATGATTAAGAGAAAAATTAGCTTAATAAGGAAAAATACCATGATCTTAAGAGATAAAATGACATTTAAACATATAAAAAATCCATTTAAGGGAAAGATTTAGACCCTATCCAAACTTTTAGATATTTATTCCATTATTGGAGCAACATTCAAGGGGAAAATGTGGAATGGATTCCCTTTTCAAAAATTTACAAGTGTCGCTCCTCCTCCACTATAAAAAGGTACTCAAGACTCACACCTCCTCCCATATTTCATGATTTTTTTCAAGAAATATAAAAAAAAGATCTCCTTAAAATTCCTCCCATAAACCTAGAACCCTCACCTTCTTCAAAATTCCATCCATGGAATCCCTTTGGTTCATACCAAAAGGGGATACCCGATTAAGAGGTAACATCCTTCATCAAGCAATTTAGTTTTATTTCTTTATACACCCCCTAAACTCTCTTTATTAAATTATTATATATAATAAATTATCCTTAATAAAATGATATGTTTTTATATTGATATTGAAACTTACACTTTAACAAACATTCGTCTAATGGGTAATAAACTTATTGTTTATGTATATGGCGAACTACAACCCTATGAAACAATGATTGTTTGTTCTTCCTTTACCACCACTCATGGTGGGGAATTATGATGAAAAATAAATTTATATATGATATATATGATTTTTATTTTTTATTTTTTATTATTAAATTATTTGATAACACATACCTTTAGGATTTCTATTTTTTTGTAAATATGACATCATTATCTATGAAAGTGTGGACAACCGCCCCCTCAAAGCGATGTGACTCGTTCACAATATACATGGAACATATAAAAGATGGTTTTAATAAAAATATGTAATATATATCAAATATATACTATATTTTTATAATAATTGACATATATAAAATTTTATTTCATTTTTTAATATGACTAAGAAATGAATATAGCATTCATGAATATGTACGACCTACCTTCTCCATGCATGGTGCATTTCATTTCATTTCTCCAAACATAAAATATTATTATCAAAACATATATTGTGAATATATATGATAATTTTATAATGTTTTAAGTTATTGATATTATTAAACCATGATCAACATAATAAGAACAACTTGTAACAAGTTAAAACATACTTGATAAACTTGGCAATTAACACCCGTAATAGGGAAAATAATGAACGAATATTAACAAACAGGTATTAAGATATTATAAGAAGATAAAATATTATATTATAAATATGATTATGGTTATGGTATTAGTAAATGGCACGTTTTAAACCATTATACAGGATGTTATGTGATGTTCACCAAAAAATGAAATGTAAGGTAAGAGATTTTCATCTCACTTTTTAAATCTGTGAGATAAATGTCATATTCCCCACATACGTTTTTTTTGGTGTATCTATTGAGGATTTTTATATATTTTATCATTAATAATTTTACCTTAATTTTATTTTAAACTTCTATTTAATGTTATTATTTGATGAGCCTTACGATTTAGAATGATTCAAAGTGGTATGGGACACTTGGAAATGTTTATAGATTATTTTCCTCTAGAATAATTTTAATGACCTCTCATTCCTATTTCAGGAGATTATTTGACCATTTTAAAATAAAAACATTCATTTTCCTGTACTCTTATTATTCATTACATGTTTCAGGTATTAGTACAATTTTACCACTCATTGGTACTCAAAATGGTTTATAAAATGTTATTTTTGAAAACCCAACATTGTTTATATTTTAAGATGGTGAACATATTTTTTATAAAAACCCCATTTCTAAAAATTTTTTAAAAAATGTTTTTACCTTTAAAAAAAGTGATTTATTAAATACATTTATACCATTTTTTACTTTAATAATTTTTTCAAATGAATGAACTCATCACATTCCAAAGAAATTATCTTTCTAATGTTTTTACCATGAAAAATAAATGTTCATTTACCTCATACAGCATGTATGGATTTACCCATTTTCTTTTATTTGAAGATTAATTTGTATGTATAAAATGTTAATTTTTAATGCATTTTTATTCAAAATTTATTTACATTGAAATTTTTTTCAAATATTTTTTCAAAACAAAAGGATATCTTCTTCAAGAATATTTTAGAATGATCTATCTATAATATTTATACTCACCAATGATAGTAACTATTTATTTGTACTCCACATGGGATATTTTGTATTAATATATTCCTCATTATTCCATTAGATGGTTTATGATTTCATTAACCAAGTATAGTACTGACATTAACTAACATGATTATTTTAGTCCCCTTGAAATATTCAAGTTCCGATGATCATTTGACTTTAGATTCCCCCTAAATATCCATATCATTTATAATGGGTATGATTATTGCCTAAATTGTATACCATATGTACATACGAGGTTCACATTGAGACATATGAGTAATGCATTGGATTTCATGTGTCATGGGTGGGGCCCACTGAATCCCTTCGATGCATTGATAGGTTCTCATGAGACATATGTGTTGCACAAATTAAATGCATTTCTACCGCATGTTTTAAACAATCCATAGGATAGATCTTCATAATAGAGGCTTGGATGTGCCTTATACATGACATCCAATAATTAGGTATTTCCTTCATACATATTTTAGTTATCATTTTTATTGTCTAGTATATTTTTCATTGAGATACCTATATATGTATTTAGTTCACAATTCATTGATTAATTGGCACGTGTCTTAGTTTCTTACCTTTCCATTTCAATTTTTTCTTATCCAGTTATTTGAATGGAATGTGTTTCTAGTTATTACATTTCCATATTGTTTATGAAATACATTATTAGTTTTTTGATTATATGGTTTATGTATTTAGTTACTTACCATGCAATAATTATTATTCTCATTTAAGTCATTATTTCTACCGTTATACATTACCCATATAGAGAATTTGAACTCAACATTATTTTTATCCTTTACCAATAAATAAAAGAAGCATAATATTAAAGATATGAAGGCATATACTAAAGGGGATAATTTTTTTATAAAATAAGGAAATAAATTTTTTTGTAACTAGTGTATTAATTTTTAATAAAAGACTCTTTTATATATCTAGTTTACCAAGAATACTAACTGCTTTAGTCCTTTGGGATTTTTCCCTTATAATCATGCCAATGTAATGTTAGTAGTCATTGGATCTGGGCTCTCTATGGTCGGGTTAAAACCCAAGGAAACTCGTTATTTGGGCTATAAAGGGTAAAATGAGAGAAAATTAATGATTCAAGTATTTAGAGTAAAGATTAATAAGAGAATGGTTGGGTGTTTATAACAAAAGAGAGGTGGTTGTTTATTAATTTCCACACTTTTTCCTTAGACATCTACTTAATAAAAACCATTGGCCTTGCCATGATTTTTCTAATTATTTATTCCAAGTGGAGTGTTCCTTAATACATTATTAGTATGATAACAAAACCCATCAAAATAATACAATTTAATATATTGAGTTGAGTAATTTTATAAATAATTTTTTGAAATATAATATGTTTTGAGAATTCATTAAAGGTTTGTAAAATTAATCTTATTATTTTTTAAAAATATATTTTGAAGTAAAACCCCATATTTATTCCACAATGAATCTATTACATTTATTACATCAATTGTTATGCTATTTTGTTTTTGTAATGCCTGCCATTATTTACACCATATTTAATTTTTACCTAAAAATTAAATTTTTTTGATAAAAATATAAAAATTCACCATAGGATAATTTTGACACACTAATTTAAGAAATTAAATATATTATTTTAAAATAATTTTATAAATATGAGATATTTATATTTCAAATAAAAATAAATATTTATGGAAAAAATAATAGTTTTTACATCACTAAAAATATTCTAACCCGTATAAGGATTACATGGGAATTCATTAAATTATATTATCATTAATATTTATATTAATAGCCTTTTATAATGATATATGATGACTTTTTTAGAATTATTTATTTTCTCACAAAAACTTTTTTAATTTGAGAATGTATATACATTCTAAAAATAAAATTTTGGTTTCTTTGTATCAAAATCGAATTTTATTCAAAAGTTTTATATACTCAGGGGTATAAAGTAATTATAAAGTTATCTATATAACCATTATCTTATTTCAAAAAATAATATTTAAATATTCATACTACTTGTTTCTAGATATATAACCCCTTATTACATTAACATATATTTTAAGGATAAAGTGTGAGATGGTAGTACCCTATTGGGGTTGTTCAACAAACACAGTTTGGGAAATGATCCCTGTAATATTAATATTCTCTCATAAATGATCCTACTCAAGTTTGAGTTTTTTAATCACTACATGGTGTTAGACAAGGGATAAGCCCTATGATTCCATCAACCATGAAAGCATAGATAAATGAGCCTGAAAAGATATGATCCTACTGGTTGAGGCCATCATTTCTCCCTTCTACATCAATTAGATTTTACTATAAACCGTAATATATAATATTCCTAATGGTCACTGAATTACAAATAAATTACAAATAATCATGGCTTTAAATGGTCTCCATTCCCAATAGTCATATTATGGATATATTTTATAATGGTACTAAATAATAATGAAATATATATCATAATTTTTATATAACTACATTAAATAATAATGCATATATCCATTTAGAAGGAAATTTAATTTTAAAAAACATGGGTTGTTACAAAACCCTTCAGGTGAGTTTTCTGGATATTCCATGAAGAATGGTGGCACTTGTTTTCCTAAACTAATAATAAAATTCAAACTTTATTTTCATAAATATAATTTGACGTAATTTTAGTATTATATTTGATAATTAATTATTTATTTTTAATGCACTTTAATATGAAGTATATGATAGTTTTACTTATTTCTTATCTTACTTACTAACCTTGACATATGGTTTGTGTTGAAATTAATCATTGTATGTATTTGAACACCCGCATTACATTTTATAATTTATTGAATACGAAAATAATATGTAGTGATTTTTTGTGGTTATTTTCTTATATATCCATGCATAATTTGGTTACACATGTGGTTTTTATTTTATTTCATTTATTAAGCACATATTACAAGATTCATTTACTTATCTAAAACTGCTCATGAATATAAAGTTTGATTATATATTCCTTCGTGGTAATTAGTTCTCTAGGTATATATTAAAAAAAATCATGTGTCGCATGGATACCTTATATATTGATGTTAATTTTTCCATTCATGTGGGTAAATGGCACTTAGTTATCTAGTGTAAAATATTTAAGAACGATCTGTTAATATGTATTTAATTCATATACCAAACCATTATGGAACCATTATTTCATGGATTAAAACATATTCTCTAGTGTCTTAATAATATTTTACAAAGTTAGATATCTTTTATCAGTATAAATTCAATCGATTATAATTCAATGATCCATGATTAACTTTTGTTTTTGTAATTGCATTAATAGAGAGGTAATGGTTGAGTCTTACATGTATGAAAGAATTCTATACCTCTTAAGATAATTTGTTTTTTATATAAATAACCTACATTTTTTATCCATTTTTGGATTTTATTTTCTAAAAATTTTGGTATGTTCATGACTTTAACAAATACATTTATTTTGCAAACTTTTCTCTTCCTAAACATTACTTTAAAGTAAACCCTTCCCCACTAATTTTTTTTGTCAAAACTGTTTCCCCTATTTTTAATGCACTTTTGAAGTACAAGTATTAACATGTTTTAAAAATATGACCTTATATTAGACCAAAAAATTTTATTTCTACGAAATGGAACATTAAGAATATAAGTGGGCTGACTAAATTATTGCATAACTATTAAATTATATAACTTCTAAAAATAGTCCAATGAATGTAGTTCATATCTTATTAAAGGCTTATTGTAAATATGTTCATAAACTAAATCAGTTGTTATTTTGGGAAGTGATGGTAAATATGTTTTCCTTTGATCTTTTCTTTATGGAGGTAATAATCAATACACTTTCATCAGGCTATGACATGGTTAGTACCTTATTTAGTTTAAACACACCATGTTTAAATTATTATTATTTCTTATTTAGATCCTTTTATGTAATTTAACTGTATTTATTAATTAAAGCATTCTATGTTTTGTTACGCATATGGATTCTAACTAGCATGTTAGATTATCTGATATAGGTCTTGTGTGTTACTGTTATATAGATCACTTTTATCAATTGGATGTAAGCATGTTGAATGTGTTGTACATTATTTATAGACTAGTTCTGAAGGTAACCATAAATTGATGGATATATGTATAGTATTAGGAGAGCTTAAACACCAAGATTTCCTATTTCCATTCCATTACCCCTAAAGGGATCGAATACCATATTTCCCTAACTCAAGTATAAATGATTTACTTCCCCCTGATAGAAATGTTTTCATAGGCCTTAATATTATTACTAAAATCTATGCATATATATACTATTTGGGTGTACTTATTGGTTTTGGAACATCCTACCATTAGAGATACACTCATAAAAATTCCACGATCTACATTAGGCCTGAGACAGGTAGTATAGGTGTGGATCCTCCAAGTATAGTGAGTTATTTGTTATAGGAAATATTGATATTTGATTGCTTCATGATTGATTTTCTACTATACTTATGTTATTAAATGTCATACCTATTTATCATTATATTTATATAAATGTGGTATAATGTTCATTTATACACCTATATGTTCACTTTGTGAATTATGATATTCTTTTATTCCTCTAATGAGTATTTATGTTCACCCTTTCCAGAGGCACCTTAGAAGGAATATAGTCGAATTTACTAATTTTGGGTATGATGGTTTAATGTTTAGCACATGAATACTCAAAATATATGGGTTTTAGAGATCAAAGGAGTTGATTGGGTGGTCTATTGATATAGTTAATTGAGTTCATGTTTCACTAGATACATTATATGGCACATCGCCTAACCATTCATTAGTTTCATATATACTTCTTCATTATATTTGAATCTAGTTGTTTTTTTTACTTTTGGGTTGTACTCCATGTGTTTATTTCATATATCTAGAGATATGTGTTTTCACCCATATATTTTTATTCAAATTACATAGCTGTGTTTTATTTTGAGTGACCCCTAAAACAAGAACAATTTATCTATGATCAATTTTATAATTAGGCCTCAAACGATTATTCTAGACATAGTAGGAAAATATTCCCCAATTATTTACTAAGATCAATGACTCTAGTATCTATACCTTTGGGGTAAAGGAACTCTGTTGTGGTAGTGATGTATTGATCCATGTGCTTTCTTAGTATCCAGTACATATTCATCACAAAAAATGGTATTAACTTAGATTTTTGGGTAGTTTAGGATTTCACATTACTTAATAAGAGATAGAATATAAGGACATAGAGGTTATTCTATGTTATTGTCTTGAAAACATGACTAATATAGAAACCTAATTTTCTAGGGATGTTTGGGTGTTCATACTAGGAACAATGTGTATGCATGAAGAGTTTTCCTAAGTATCTCAAAATATAAATTTGTTGAAAAAAATGGGGCAATGGTTTGGTTTCTTCTAGAGAAACTTGTTGAATTAGTTTATTAATTATATGGTCTAGTTTAAAATTAGGACATGTGAATTTAAAATACATTTTTATTTTCTATTTTGTTTGAATTTATTAATTAAAATTTCATCAAATTAATTTAAAAATATTTTCCAAAATACCTTTTTAAGCTTAATCTGAATAATTATAGTCACACACATATATGCCTATCTAAATATTTATTATTTGTAAACTACATATTCATGTATAGTAAAATATGGAAATAATTGAATTATTAATAATGTTTTTATAATGCTAATTTTTTTATTTAGTAATATATGGTAGAAGATATTTCAAATTATTCTGCTGATCATGTTACATATTACATTCAAGTTATCCTTCCATAAATCATGAGTTATTTTAATGAAACCTGTTAGTGTTTCTAAGGTGAGGAAATCAAATTTTTAACTTATGATTTTTATTTAATAAGGTTTTATGAGAAGTAATAGTAACTTAAAAATGGTAATTTTGGTAAGGTGAAACAGATAAGGTGTTTCATAATGTGTATTGGTAAAATGAGTAGGTTTTATAAGTTAAATGATTTGAAATCGAATATGAATTTAATTTTAAGAATGTAATTTATTTTCCTGTAAAATAATATTGAAATATTTATTCTTAATATTTATTTTGGAAAATCTTGAATTGAAGAAAATTGATTCTTAAGGGGAAAAAATTGGAACACAATACATGAATTTTAATTTTTGGTTTTGTGAAAATATATTTCAAAATAGAATATATTGGATAAACCGAGAAGGGTACTTTGAATTGGAAATAAAATACACACAAAATTATTAATGTATAGATTCTTGGAAATTATTTTGAATTTTTATTTTAAAATTTGAATTTATCTTTCAGGAAATTGTTTATAAAGTAAATGTTTTTTTAATTAGGATTATTTGGAAAGGGAGATAAATGAAATTCCAAAAAAAAAATACATTTGGATGGGAGCACTATAAAGGTAATAATATTTTATTTAGAAATTATATTTTGAGGTATATATGTGTTATGTTTGATTTTGGAAGGTATGGATCTGAATTGGGATAAAATTTTTAGATTGTATTGGAATTTTATAGATTTCATGTATATTGGGAATTTGAATTTTCTAGTATTTAGTTGTTTGTATTGGTTATTGTTATCATGAAATAGAGTCCTGATATTAATTTAAAATATATGCTTGTATTATTTTTGATATATATTGGTGTCTAAATGGTTTTTATGACTTATGGTAATAGGATTTTATTTTATTAAGTGATCATATTCGAAGTTGGTGTTGTGAATCAGAGTCATGGTGTAATGGCCAGGACCCTCCTGGTCCAGTAATTTTCCAAAAACTCGGTCCCATCAAACAGTTCCACTGAAGCATTGTCACTGTGACATTGGCAATGATGACGGTGACTCTGTTATAGTGGCACTGTGGTGGTCACACCATCACGGACACTCACCTAAATGGTGGAATGGTGACAGTGGTACCATGAGGGTGGCACTGTGATGGTGGCACCGTGAGGGTTCCACTGTGAGGGTGCCACCCTGACCGTGACACTGTTACAATGTCTCACCAAACAGTGTCACACCCTTATTCCTTTTTTCTAGTTTCTGACTTTTTCTACTTCTGCAACATATCTTTTGACATGGAAGTGTTTTAATACCCATTTAAAAGCCATTTAAAGCCCATAAATGATATCTAAAATCCCCCAAAGAACCGAGCGATCCTTGTCTTACCATAGCGTGTGGATTTTTCCTTAGTACCATATCATTTTACCATACCTTCCAGTTCCTCCCTTGTTACATGTTGTCCACTAATTAAAGGAAATCCATTAATTCATTATTATTATGGACACATCTCCTATGAGAATTATAAAATAACAACTAATTACATCATGTGTAACTGTCCAACCACATAGTGAAACCATAATCCTCTTTTAAATCCATTCAAAATTCATATCCCATAACTCTAGGATCTTATCTTTTTATCACATGGGAATTACACATCTTCTTGGTTGGTCTCTTTTCATTTCATGGTGCATTTGGATCCCCCCTTCCCGAGGCTAGTGGCAATCCTGGGCTGGAGCCTTTATTACTCACTCTTGGAGTCCTCGTAGTTCCTCCCCTACAAGTCGTGGATCCCCAGTTCATGGCATGTGGAGAAAAACATTGATTGTTGTTCATCTAGGTAGGGTTCTTACTTCACCTCTCTTTACTGTGTATCAAGTGGGGTGTGAATGGTAATGTTCTGACAGGGATGGATGAAACCAAACCTTAAAAAAGATAATAATCAAACTCTTAATGAATGGATGGGTGTGTTTGATGATGTTGATGTACTCTTTTACCTTTTCTTATATGTTATGAAATGTTTGGGCTTATTTCCACTGAAAATCATGGATGTTGGTGGTCTTTTCATGTGCACTAATGAACCCCTATCTTCTGTGATAATTGAATGGTTGTAACATGGAAATTGGTTAATCACATAAATTAGGTTGATTCAATGGATGTCTACTGAACAACAATATTTTTGTTATCACCTCGGTTAACCAAGCGTAAAAAGGAACTCAATGAATGGTGTGTTTGAAACTCAAAAATCCCTTGATCTCTCTTGGTAATATTTATGGTTGTTCTGCTTGATTCTGGTTGGGTGATGAGGATGGGGATGGGATCCCCTATTATGGTACAAGTATTAGTTTGTGGATCTGAGGCCGTGAGGGTGAATATGTTGGGACCTGGTTTGGTTCAGGTACTTTGAGGGATCTCTTGGATCCCTTTTATTGTTGTGACATTACAAGAGAAACCGGTGTGAATGCTTAAATTGTGGCTTGATTTTTATCATTACCTAGCTTGTGGATATGCCTGTCAGTCGCGCAATAGTGAATAATTATTTAAATGTAACTACTTGAATGTGCAAACCAGAATGAGTTAAATGGATAATTGTTTTCCCGAAATGATTTGTGACTTGGTTTCAGTTGATGTTCATTTTATGAATGAATTGTAATGAGGGTGTTTGTGTATGGGATAGTGTTGGAACCCCTAGGATGGGATGAGTGCTTTTTTACATCTATGTAAAATTTGGTTCTTATGTTTTTTATTTCTACCCCACCCAAGTTAAGCACTTCGTGCCAGACACCCTCATTTCATAGGGGAAGGTGTTTTTTCCAACACTCCTATGAGTGGCTAGTTATTAGCTCCTTTTCTGCTCCCTTTCCCGAGTATCCCAAGACTCTTCGGGTAGTTTGTGGTGGCTTAAGGTCCATTATAGCCCAAGACTCTTTGGGCAAGGTAGCTGTGATGGTTTTTCAAGGTGTGTGCTGGCAGGTTCTTGCCCAAGTGTCTTTGGGATAAGGCCCAGGTTTCTTTGGGTATGGCAGTAGTTGTTCTGTCCCAGGTGTCTTCAGGCATAGTGGTAGTTGTTCTAGCCCAGGTGTTTGTGGGCATGGTTATGTGTGGTTTTTGTGGCCTAGGTGTGTGCGAGCGGGATGTGTGGTTGTGGTATCCCAGGTGTGTGTGGGTGGGGTATGGAAGTGGGAATATGGTGAGAATGGTGGGGGAGGTCTGATGCATAGTATGTCTTCAATAAATAGTGGAAAAGTGGTTCCGGGTACCCAAACATTGATGTGTTATTACTATTACATTACTTGACTTGAGTTATTTGGGGAGTGTGCCTTGGTGAGGTTTGGGTTG
This sequence comes from Viscum album, assembly GCA_963277665.1. Classification (NCBI taxonomy): domain Eukaryota; kingdom Viridiplantae; phylum Streptophyta; class Magnoliopsida; order Santalales; family Viscaceae; genus Viscum; species Viscum album. Next base: position 447,290,692 of record OY728131.1, read on the forward strand.
ATAGTTTCCTTGCTAGGTTATTTGGTTATCTCCCTTTTTACGAGGCATTAGAATTCCTCATGTCTTGTAAATGAGAGCTTTTGGTTTTCCATACTGAGTATACCTACTCACCCTGCATGTATAAAACTGCTTTCAGGTTTCCAAGAGAATTTTGAGGACTGTGTCGGACCCTATTATCTCGGATTTCGGGACCGTTGAATTTGTTGTTTTTCTTTTCTTTGGGTACATACCTTTGGATTTCTCTTGTACTTGTAGAACTTTATTATTGGAACATGCATATGGGGATGGATTGTTTTGGATTTACTTTCACTTCCACTTTTGGTGTTGTTGGGATTTACTATCCTATTCCTGATTCTACAAAATTAAAAGGGTAATGCCTTCCATTTTACATATGATTTTATACCATTGGTGCTAGTCACCACTATGATGCATATTGGAGGCAGTTCTTGGGGGTCAATATCTCTGCTTCAACTTGAAAAAGGATGGGTTTGGCAATCTGGTGTCCCTTCCATCATCTTGGTGAACGAGGGTCCTGACATAATGGTATCAGAGGCGAGGATGAGATATAGGATGGAATTTGAAGTTAGTCACAATAAGGATTGCATGGGATGGTAGGGAAATATTTTTAGACAATATTAGTGTATGAAATAGGATAGGGAAGACTCGCTTGGATGTGGGATTTTTGGTCCCACATGGTCTGATGCATGGACTCTGGACCTACCAAACAACTAAGTGGGGCTACACTGATTGTAGTGTACATGCCCCAAGAAAGGTACATGCATCATGAATTGTGTTCTTGTTTTTCTGGGGTACTTTAGGGATTTAAAACAAATAAAAAGTACAAGCATGTTTTAAAATAAACCTTTTATACTACTTAGGCATATGCATTCCTTGGTTACCAGACTACTATGGCACCCGGACGATGACCATGGGTAGTGCAGGCGATCGAGGCCCAAGTGGCTTATTTGGATGATTAGTAGAGGTTTGATTGAGAGGTGGAGGATGACCAGTGGTAGAATAAACTTTGTGCATTTCACCAGAAGACCCTCGGGAAGTGTGAGTGTAGTGTCTCGGACATAGAGATAGAGTGCTGGATTGAGGAGCTGGTGATAGATTTCAGCTTGATCCAAGCTTCGATGGATTACTCAGTTCCTTTGGCTATAATCTAGATGCGTGGAGTGGTGTGTTAGTGGAGGACTGTCTGTCTTGGGGAGAAGATGGAGGCTGAAGTTTCATGGACTAACTTCAAGAGGGAATTCTAGGGAAAATTCATCTCTTCCACGATGAAGGAATTGATGAGGTAGTAGCTACTCTTCCTTCATCAGAGGAACATGTAAGTGAGGGAGTTGGGGATCAAGTTCAAGGATCTCCTTCCTTCTTCTCCAGACCTTTTTTCCGGAAGAGGATTCCTAGGCAAGACGTTTAGAGAAGTCACTTTGAACTTCTCTTCAGTATGTTATTACTCCCTTCATCCTACTGACATACTTGGAGGCCCAAAAGAAGGCTGAAGTGGTATAGAGGATGAACATGTTGGGAGTTGTGCCCTGAGAAGGGATCCAGTTGGGCTCATCGGAGGGGAAGACGGTCAGTAGCAGGACTCCAACATCCGGCTCTTCCAGGTTTCGTCCAGTGGGGAGCAGGCCACAATAGTTCCAGTTTCGATCTCCCAGTCCTCACCCATTATTTTTGGGCCCAGGTTCGAGATTATTAAGATATGTTAGCTATCGGCACCTTCAGAATCAGTGCCTGAACCAAGTGAAATATAGTGGGGGAGGGCCGGTTCAGTGCCCACCTCAGTATCAGTTTCAAGCCAGGCCATTTTAGCAGGAGCACTATGGACATCAAGCTTCCACTCCACCGAGAACAGACATTGCAGGAGGAGTCCAACCTTAGGGTTTTCCTTAGGGACCTCAGCCATGGCATGGTCATGGAGGTGACCAACAACCATGGGGAAGAGGAGCTGGGTATGGTCAGTTTCAAGCCACAAAGGTAGCTGTTCCAGCAGGGGCTATAAGTCGTTCGAGGTATGATCATCTTGTTTAGTACTCTTTCATGTGCCTTGTTCGATTTAGGATCATTGAACTCCTTTTTTTCAACCAATCTAGCCCATGATTTGGGTATAGACAAAGAGGGACTTTTCATACCCCTAGTTTTGAGTACACCAGACAGAGGTCAAACCAACCTGTCTCGTGTTTGCCGATGATGTAGACTGATGTTGGGACCACATCAATCTAGTGGGGACATTGTTTTTCTAGGGATGCAGCCATGTGATGTCATTTTAGGCATCGACTGGTTGTTCTCTATGTGTTCCACTATCGGCTGCTTCTCTAGAAGGGGCGTGTGTTCAGATATGGGTGGATGATGTGTGACTTTTGTCGGTGAGCGAGGTTTTCAGGAGGGCAGTCGGTGAGTGTAGACCTTTCTGTCCTTGTTAGATGAGCTGTTAGTGGACTCTGAAATGGTGGAAGCTTCAGGGATTTTCATTGAGTTCATAGACATCTTCCCTGAAGAGGAGGTGACTCTACCCCCTTTTTGTGATGCTGAGTTCAGGATAGAATTGTAACCCAGTGCACACTCGATTTCAATTGTTCCCTATCAGATGGAACCTTCTGAATTACGGGAGTTACAGGTTCAGATTGACGATCTAATGAAGAAGGGTTTTGTCTGACCAAGTGCATCACCATGGGGTGCTCTAGTCCTGTTTGTGAGGAAGGTAGATGGTGGTCTCAGACTGTGCATAGACTACTAGAGACTGAATCAGGTAATGGTTAAGAATCATTACCCTCTCTCAAAGATAGATGACCTTTTTTATTAGTAGAAGGGGGAATGATGTTTCTCCAAGATCTAAATACGGTCACGATATCACTAGTTGAGGATGAAGGAGGGTGGCATCTCGAAGACAGTCTTCAGGTGCAGGTATAGAAACTTTGATTTCATGGTCATGTCGTTGAGTGTTATGAATTCACCATCCGGGTTCAGGGGGATCATGAACTCTGTCTTCCAGGAATATCAGGACCGGTTCATAGCCATTTTTATTGACGGAATCCTCATCAACTCAAGATTAGAGTAGGACCATAATGAGCATCTGAAGAGGCTTTTAGGGGTCCTCCAATAGCACCAGCTCAATAAAAAGTTGTTCAAGTGAAATTTCTGCACCCAATAGGTGTGCTTTCTTGGACATGTGGTGTATGAACAGGGGATAGCAGTGGATCCATGAAAGGTCTAGACATTTATTTCTTAGGAAGCACCCATGAATGTCATGGAGGTTCATAGTTGCCTGGTTCTGGAAGGTTATTAAAGAAGGTTCGATCCCAAATTCTCTCGAGTTGCAGCTCCATTGATAGCTTTGACTAGAAAGGACCAGGCTTTCGTGTAGAGTGAATAGTGTCAGACAACCTTTAGTTATTTGAAGGGGAAGTTGGTTAGTTCCCCAATGATGAGGTTTCTAGAAGAAGGGGTGATGTTTGAGGTATTCTGTGATTCTTCGGGCCAAGAATTGGGGATTTTGTTGATGCAACAACATGGGAAATCTCCGATGGGTCTAGGAAATTATATCCCCATTAGAATAACTATGCCAAAAATGACTTGGATCTCACATCGGTTTTGTTCGTACTAAAGTTTTGGAGAAACTACATCATCGTGGAGAGCATTATGGTCTTCACGGATCACAAGAGCCTGAGGTATATCTTCTCTCAGTGAGACCTGAACATGCAGCAACAAAAGTGGGTAGAGTTTCTTCAATACTATGACTTTAAAACTTCCTACACCTTAGGAAAGGGGAACGTGGTGGATGATTACTTGAGTAGGAAGTTGCAGAAGTATGTGGTTTGAGAATCGGCAGATGCTTAGAGAGCGATGGAGGAGTTGGTTTCCCTACACCTGGATGCAAGGGTGGAAGATGGTAGGGGATATCTGTTCAAGATGACAGTGTATTCCTCTCTGTTGTGGAAGTTGTAAGAGTCTTAGTGTGGGACATAGAGGTAGAAGTGATGGGCAATCATGTTACATAGGGAAATGCTCTGGAAGGATGGTCGGAAGATGGCCATAAACGAATGTTGTTTCATGGAAAGTTGTTCGTCCACGTGGGAATGCACGAGAGTGTTCATGGTGAGTTCCAAAACACACCCCTGGTGGTACACCTAGGGGTTTCCAAGATGTAACAAGGCTTGAGGGTCTGTTTTGGTGGCCCAAGGTGAAGTAGGAAGTGGCAGAGTTTGGGGAAATGTGCCTTGTGTGGCAGCAGGTGATGGCTGAACACCATATCCCAAGAGGTCTGTTACAACCATTATATGTCCTTGAGTGAAAGTGGGACGACATCTTGATGGATTTCACACAGGAATACCTAGAGTTCAAGGGGGTTGCGATGTTATCTGGGTAGTGGTAGACTAGCTGATGAAATCATCTCACTTCTTGGAAATCAAGGAGTTGAGCTCGGTGGATGACTTCGCACAGAGGTAAGTGAATGAAGTGGTGTTTTTTCATAGAGTTACGAGGTCCATAGTCTCCTATCGGTATACTCAGTTTACCTCATGGGTCTGGTAGAGAGATCACACTATCTAGACATTGGAGGATATACTATGGGCATGTGTTTTGGACATTGGAGGATCGTGGGTATGAAATTTGCCTCTGGTAGAGTTTTTCTACAACAATAGCTATCACTATACCATTGGCATGGCTCCATTCAAATCCTTGTACGGGAGGCCATGTTGCTTACCCATGTGCTAGGAAGAGGTTGGGGAAACAGGTTTTCTTGTCCTGGAGGTAGTGAAGAGCATGATCGACAAGGTTCAGCTTATACGAGGGAGGATGAAGGCGGTTTAGGACCAACAGAAGTCATATGCCAATCATATAAGCAAACCCTTGGAGTTCATGTTTTGGGACCACATGTTCTTGAAGGTCTTCCCTTGGTGTGGATAACAGAGGTTTGATAGGGGGTGTAAGCTTTCTCACAGGTTTTTCAGACCCGTCTAGGTGTTGTGGCGTGTCGACGAAGTGGCATATTAACTTGCGCTACCACCTTTGCTACTGAGGGTGCACAATGTCTTCCTTGTGTCTCAGCTCCGTCGGTATCTACGTGATGTTTCACATGTCATCGACTGGGGAATACTGGATATCGATGATGATGTGACGTTTGTAGAGAAACGATTGGTGATTTAAGGTAATGTGGAGAATGATCTTCATGGTTGAACCATTCACTTGGTTCTTGTGTTACGGAGGCCTAGTGTCCTCGAGGAGAGTACCTAGGAATAGGAGGCATAGATGCGCTCCCAGTACCCAGAGCTGTTTTGAGTTTTGTTCTATTTTGTTTTATACTAATTTGAGATGATGTTCTTGAACTTGTTAACTATAAGATGGTCTGTTTCCTTATTCTCTAGATTTGGTTGAAGAGTCCTAACTATTGGGAGGGGGGACCTGATCCCTAATCGAGACACATTAAGGTGGATGCGATTAAACCCTTATGGGAAAGCCAGTGCCGCCCAAAGCATATAGTATCTTGACATGGGGGAATGGGGCTCACAAATCCATATTACTGGATAATGACACATTTATATTTTTTTGTGGATACTTATTTTCTTATATTATCGATGAGGTTTTCTCTTGATTGTTATCATTCGAGGTGGTTGTTCGGACCCCTATCTTTTCTTCGGGTCCAGTTTCGATTCATGAGGGAGAGAGTAGTTTGAGAGGTATCAGATGTAATGGCATCGACCCTCCTAGTCTATTACTTTTTCAAAAAACTCGGTCCCATCAAACTGTTCCACCGAAACAGTGGCACCATGACAGTGCCACGGGTCACTGTGACACTGTGACAGTGTCACTGTGATGGTCACACCATCATGGTATCTCACCGAAATGGTGGCATTGTGATGGTCGCAACATGAGGGTGGGACCGTGAGGCCGGCATGGTGAGGGTGGCACCATGATGGTGGCACCATTATGGTGTCTCACCAAAAGGTGTCCCACCCTTGTTCCTTTTTTCCAATTTCTTACTTTTTCTGCTCTCGCAAAGTATCTTTTGGCGTGGAAGTGTTTTAATACCCCTTTAAAAGCCATTTAAATCCCATAAATGATATCCCAAATCCCCAAAATATTCGGACGACCCTTTTCTTACCAAAACTTGTAGATTTTTTCCTCAGTGCCACACCCTTTTCCCGTACATTCTAGTTCCACCCCTTTTATATGTTTTCCTATAATTAAAGGAAATCCATTAACGCACAACTGTTATGTCCACCTATCCAATTAAAATTATTAAATAACAACTAACACCATTAGGTTTAACCATCTAACCGCATGGTGAAACCATGATCCGACTATAAATTCGTTCAAAATTCATAACCCATAACTACAGGATCTCTACTTTTTATCGCACATGAATTCTTCTTCTTCTTGGATGGTCTCTTTTATTTAATTAGTGTGTTTGGAGTCCCCCATACCGAGGATAGTGCCATGCCTATGATGGATCCTTTCTTACTCACTCTTGGAGTCCCCGAAGTTCCCCTGCAAGTGTTGCATCCCCAGTTCTTGTCGCGATGAGAAAAAAATTCAATAGTTGATCATCCAGGTAGGGTTCTTCCTTCGCCTCTCTTTACAATGTATCATGCGTGGTGGGTATTATAATGTTACGATAGGGATGGATGAAACCAAACCTTAACAAATATAATAAAAAACTTTTAAATAATGTAGGGGTGTTTTTGATGATGATGCTACCCTCTTTTACCTTTGCTTATATGTTGTGAATTGTACGGGATTATGTCCGCTGAAAATCATGGAATTGGTGGTCTTTACTTTCCCACTAATGAAACCCTATCTTCTGTGATGATTTAATGTTTGTGGCATGGAAATTGGTTAATCATGTAAACTTGGTTGATTAAATGGATATCCAGTGAACAAGAATCCTTGTGTGGTCACCCCGGTTAACCAAACAGAAAGAAGGAACTCAATTAATGGTGTGTTTGAATCTAGAAAATTGCTTGCTCTGTCTTGGTAATATATATAGTTTTTATTCTTGATTCTGGTGGGGTGACGAGGATGGGGATGGGATCCCCTATCATGGTACAGTTGTTGTTTTGTGGATCTAAGGCCGTGAGGGGCCATATGTTGGTACCTGGTTTGGTTCTAGTAATTTGAGGGATCTCACGAATCTCTTTTGTTGTTGTGACTTTACAAGAGAACTGTGTATGAATTATTAAATTGTTGGTTGATTATTTTCCTTACTTGGCTTGTGGCTATTCCTATTAGTTTCCCAATAGTGAATAATTGTTTAAATAGAACCACATGAATTTGATAAAAATAATTGGTTCAACGGAGAAATGTTTTCCTGGAATGAGTTGTGACTTGGTTGTGGTTATTATGCTTTTTATGAACGAATAGTAATGAGGGTGTCAATGTATGGGGTAGTGTTGGAACACCTAGGTTTGGATGAGTTCATGTTTACCTATATTTTTAATTTAGTTCTTATGTTTCTTATTCATGCCCCACCCAAGTTGAGCACTTCATGCCGAACAACCCTATTTTATGGGGAGGGTGTTTTTCCCAACACTCCTATGAGTGGGTGGTTATTAGCTTCTTTTTTCCACCTTTCCCAAGTAGCCCAAGACTCTTTGGGTCGGCTGTGATGACCTGAGGTCCATTATAGCCTAAGACTCTTTAGGTAGTGTAGTTGTGGTTATTTTCTGAGGTGTGTGCAGGCATGTTGTTTCCCAAGTGTCTTTGGGATGAGTCCCAGGTGTCTTTGAGCATGGCAGTAGTTGTTCTGGACCAGGTGTCTTCGGGCATTGATGCAGTTTTTCTATCCGAGGTGTCTGTAGGAATAGTTATGTGTGGCTGTTGTGGCCCAGGTGTGTGCGGGAGGGATGTTTGGTTGTGGTTGTCCAGGTGTTTGTGGGTGATGTATGGTAGTGTGACTACGATGAGAATGACAGGGAAGGTCTGACCCGTAAGATGTCTTCAATAACCAGTGGGAAAGTGTTGTGGGGTACCCAAACATCAATGTTTTATTACTATTACTTTACATGACTTGATTTATTTAGTAAGTGTTCCTTGGAAAGGTTTGGGTGGATAGTTTTCTTGCTAGGTGTTTTGGTTATCTCCCTTTTCAAAGGGCATTAGAATGCCTTCCCACTTGTGCATGAGAGTTTTTGTGTTTTCCTTATCGAGTATACCTATATACTCACCCTATGTATATAAAAATTATTTTAGGATTCTAGGAGGATTTCTAGGACCATGTCAGACCCTTTTAACTTGAACTTCAGGACTGTTGACGTTGATATTTTTCTTTTCTTTTGGTACTTCCCTTTGGAGTTTTCTTGTACTTATAGCACTTTTTTATTGGAACAAGCAAATGGGGATGGATAGTTTGGACTTTAATTTTACTTCCACTTTTGGTATTGTTGAGATTTACAATATTATCTCCCAATAATACTAAATAAAAAGGGTAATTCCTTCCAATTTATGTATGATTTTATATCCTTGGTTCTAGTCACCACTCCAGGGCCTATTGAAGGCATTTCTTAGGGGTAATTATCTCTCGTTCATCTTAAGGAAGGAAGGGTTCGACAATATTTTGTCCCTTACCTCATCTTGGTGAAGGCTGGTCATGACACACGGTCTGTGTTTTGGGACATTCATTAGGGTGATTTATTTTAATTGAGGGCAATATGAGGTAGTGAATTTTTCAAATCAATTTTCAACTCATATTTTTTGTGATAAATAGGTTTTTGGTGGGAAGGTTATATAGACTATTATCCTTGGGGATTTTTTAAATATAGAAATATGATTCAAATTTAGAGAATTCATCAATGAGAGAACATAATCATTTAAATTTATGATTTTGAATGAGGGTGTGATTTTTAATTTATTGTTTTAGGTTTCAGTTTTTGGGTTTAATGGAGGAACCATAGTAATTTCTGGGTGTTGTTAATGTTTTTATAGGAGGGTTGAGAGTTAAATAGTAGTTCCATGAGATATTTTCATTGAAAAAGTTTTATTTTCTTCCTTGAATCAAATTAACCCTCTTTTGAGGACCACCTTGACTCATTCTCTTAAGCTAGCTGAATTTCTGTTCTATGGACACCTTGAACATTTTTCACTTAAACCATTTTTTCTAGATACAAGGGTTCTCTAACTGGGAATTATACCACCAATTCATAGTGAAACATTTAGATTTCATCCCTACTTCCCTTTTACGTCATTCTATTTCCTTTTATTTTAGAATTTTTTAAATTTGATTAGTGTAGAATGGAGGAATCACATATTATCATAGAAATTGAACTTATCTAATATAAAGGATGCTTCTATGGGTTGATTTCATTGATTTTAAAATATTTTTTATTCTATGCAATCAATTAATGATTTTTTTGGTACTGTGATTTTTATAATAATTTTTGGAATAGGATTTGTTGGTTTAAATTGGGTAATTTAGTGGTGATTGTTTAATATTGAATATTGGAGTTATATGTCAATATTTTCCCTTAGGATTACTTGTTCTTTGTTGTGAGGAATATATATTTTAGATTATTTATTTATTGAAAATTTTATAATTCTTAATATGAGTTATTGTATTTTCTTTTTTTTATTGAAGATTTATAAATGTAATAATTCTCTCCCTTGGTTATATTTGATTTTCTGAAACCATCAGGTGAATTCTCAATATATTTCTAGACATTTAATTCTACTTGTTTTCCTAACCTAATAAAAAAATTTAAAATCTGTATTTATAATTTTTAATTTTACGGTATTTTAGGGATTTTTTGATATGTTGAATCAATAATTTTAAATGGTATTTCATGTGACAAATGTGTTATTTTTATATTTAATGTCTTTCATTCAAGTCCTGACATATGTTTTTTCTTAATTGATACATTAAAAGTCACTAAATATCCATGTATGATTTTTAATTGATTGGGAATGAATAATCATGCCTAGGGAATTTTATGGTTGTTATCCAAAATATCCAATTCCTAACTTGGTTCCACATTAGTTTTTAAATTTTATTTTATCTATTAAAGACTATGAACATATTATATTGCATTATATATGGTTTTACAAATATTTATAGCATGATTTTTTATTCTTTTATTATAGTTAAGTCCCTTGAGTTTTATTTTACATCTATTTTTTTCATGTGTCACTTGGATTATATAATTTAGTGAGGTTAATTAGTCAATTCTTATGGAAAATGGAAATTGTTCCAATAATGGATAAGTGTTATAAAAAATATTTTGATATTTATTTTATTTTTATACCAAACATCAATAGAAACAATTTATTCTGTATTAAAAAATATTCTATTTATATTTAATTTTATTTTGAAAAGGTGGCCTTATGCTCTCTCCATAACATGAAAGGGATATTTGTAAACAATATATATATATAACATTTGGTTAAATGAATCCATTGATTGTCAGGTAATTTATTCAATGTACAGTGTGGAAGGAATGGTTTATGTCTCAATGTATTTTGGTTTTCAAATATATAGCCCATAATTTTTATTAATTTTTTGATTTTATTTTATAAAAATTTGTCAATGGATAGGCCTGAAATAAATACCTTAATTTTTTATGCTTGACTATTTTTAATCATTACCCTCAGATAAACCCTTCTTCTTTAAAAATGTTTTGAAAAAGATCTTTTTCCTATTTTTACCCCACCTTAAAGACCCATGTTTTAACTTATTTTAAATGAAGTATTATATCTGGAACCAAGCTATTTAAAATTATTTATATTGATAATTTCATATATATATATGGGTTTACTAAGGAATTTAGTAACAACCAATGATTCATGTCACATATTAAAATGGTTAAATTACAGTTTTTTATAACTTAGTAAAGGATTGATGGTATGAGGTGATTTGGAAAAACCCTTTCTTATAGAAGACAGTTAGGGTAGATATATATTCCTTTCATTGTTTTTAGGTGTTTACCATTGTTGGAGCACTTTCTCTAAATCGTTCTTTGGTTTGTACCATGTTTAATTTGTACACACCATGTATAAATTATTTTTATTTACTTCCAAGATCATTAAATGTATTTTCACTATATTTTTTAAGGTAAAAATTTTGTCTATTAGAACACGTTTTGATTTCAACTTTCATGTTAGTTTCATTGAGAGAGAGTATCTATATTACCTTGATATATATCATGTGTATTTCTTGGATGTAAACATGTGTAAGTAGTTGTATCTTTTTATTCTATTTTTTGAGAATTTACCCACATGTTAGTGTATGAGATAATGGTATTTAAATAGCTTAAAATTCCCTTAATTCTTATACCCACACCCATATCCCAGAATTTATAGGTTTTAGTAATTCCCTAGCTCATGTATACATAATTACCTTAACTCAAATGGTTCGAGTATCTAGTATCTTAAATTTATAAACTATACATACACAAACATTTGAATATATATATATACATGTGTGGTGCATTTGTAGGTGTGGGAAAAACCAATCGTATGGGATTCCACATGCATGTCATCTCAAAAGATAATTTCTCCAAAGGTAGGTGAAAAGGGTATAGATCGTCCTGATAAAGGGAATTACCAATTTAATGTGACATTGATATAAGAATATCATCATTATTGATATGTTTCAATTCATTGGTTTTTAACTACAATAATTTTTTTGTATGGTTATGTAAATTTGTAGAGATGTTCATTCATACTCCTATTCATTCATTGTGTGAATGGAGACACCATTGGTTGTTCCTTACTAAGTATTTATACTCCTACCCAACATGGAAAAATCATTGGGAATGTAGTCACATATAATGTATTTCATGTTATAAAGAAATATATTTAGCTATTTAATGGATTACCATTAGGTGACTTGGAGTTCATAAGAGTCATTTATTTCATTGAGTGACCTAAATCATGGATGCCATAGTAAGTCAGAGATATTATTCAACACATATCTTACCACCTTCCTTAGTTCCATGTATACTAGTTCATTATATATGACTATAGCTGTGAATTATCTTCTAGGGTGGACTTTATGTATTGATTTCATTCTTATATAGAAATGTTTTTTTTCTTTTTAATTCTTATTTCTCTATACCAGGTTTTCATTGTTTTGGGGACCATTTGATGCATGAATGAGTTATTTGAAATATTTGGGAAAATATATCCTCAACCCACTATTCCTTCCATGAAAGGAAATTAATTCTATAATGGTGTACTATGACTCACATGGCTAGTGACTAGCCCCTGGTTATTGAGGAATTCCCTTTGCCAAGTGATAAATTGATTTAGGCATAATTTAGTTATCAAGATCATATTTAATAGAAACTTCTATGAAATCGGGGTTCTTTATGGTATGAAATTTTACATTTTAATATAGAATATTTGATTTTGGGACTCAAGGGGTACACTATATACATGTTTGACCATCATGGATATGGGGGGAACCTAAGTTACAACGGTTGTTTGGTTGTTCTATCTCAGATCTATAGGTACGGGTGTGGTTTCAACCTAGTTAAATCAAAAAATAATTTAGGAAAAAACATATGATGGAGATTATAGATCATTAAATTAGTTAATTGGAAAACAACTAATAAAGTAAACAACAATTATTAAATACTATAATAGATGTTATCGAAATAAATGAATTCACTCACATATATTTTTTCTGTTTGGATTTAGTTTTTGTTTCCAATGTTATATTGTATTGTAAAATTGTTAGATAGTCTAATTCTTGAGAATGATACCAATATTGTTCATAATATTCTATTTTTGAATATGTTATGCATTTTATGCATAGTAATTTACATTAAATGGTTTTTAAATTGTTTTTTTAGAAAGTTAATTTTGTTTTTATATTATGATTGTGTAAATTCGGATATGTTTTAAATAAACCTCTTAGTATTTATAAGGTGAGGAAAAATAATTTATAACTTATGTTTTGAATAAAAATAAGGTTTTTATATAGTGAAATTCACAAAAAATAGTAAATTTGGTATGTCGAATATTGAGAAGCTGTTTCTTAATGAGTATTTTCAAAATGAGTAGGTTTTTGTAAGTTCAAAATTTTGAAAATGGATATGATAATAAATTTTTCAATTGAATTTTTTCTAGTAAAACCATTTTGAAAAGTGTTTTATGAAATTTTAATTTAGGATTATTTGAAATAAAATTGGATGAAATATGATGAAAAAATTGTTGTTTTTCCATTCGATCTTGGAATGTGGAATTTTTATTTTTTTGAAAAGATATTTAAAATTTTACCTTATTTAATAAACCGGTATGTGTTCCTTGAATAAGAAAATTAGTATATAATAAATTAATAAAATTGATAGTTTTTAAAATGAATTTATCAGTTGATTTTAGAATGAGAATGTATGTTTAAAAAAATTATTTGGAAAATAAGCATTTATGAAAATGTTTCGATTTTTTGGTAGGGTATACATAGATACATTATGGAAAATACTTATAGAGGGGTGAAACATATAGGTGAGGGATATTTAGTTAGTGATTATTTCTTGGGGGTATATAAGGATTTACATTGGTTTTGGATGCATTGTATATGAATTCATGTGAATTCACATGGTGGATGAGGTTGTGGTTTACTCCTAGGTTTCTCTAGAAAATGGGGTTGTAGAAAATCAAATTATCCTTAATATTGATGAATAATTTTTCTCTGTTGATAATTACATAAAATAAAAAGATTTTTAATATTAGATGGATTTTCAAAGACTCCAAGGAAGAAAAGGTAATGGTGTAATTATTACTCTAATTTTCCAAAATCAATTGAAACTATATTTTTAAGTAAATTTGGATTTTATCTATAGATTAAATAATCCCATAATGAAGAGGCCACCATAAAGAACCCAAAGGTTGATATTAGACCCCAAAATAAAATTAAAGAGATAATATCACTAAACCACCTCATTTAATTTTATTATAAAATAAATTTTTGATGACATTAGGACGTTTTGATTGAAATAATGTAATGAGGACACAAACATGAACATGAAAGTCAATTTTAATCTAGTAAAGAATAAAAAATTGACATCATAAATATTTCCCGAAGAACATAATGTTGAATATATGGAATTGTTAGATTTTTATAAATATTTACTATATGACAAGATATTTACTTTCAATCACTTATTTCCTTAAAATTCGTTATATTTCATTTTTTCATATAGATTTGGAATTATGAGTTCTGATTTCACAATGGAATATTGAAATAAATTCTTAAACTAGGAATTCCACTTCATCTATCAAAAAAAATTTCTTATTGGTTTATTTCATTAAATATATCGTTGTTTTAATTTTATGTGAACAAGGTATGATTTTTTAGGGTTTTGATATTTTAGGGTAAAATTATAACATGATTTAGTGGTTTTCATTGCATATTTTCATGGTGATAAAGTTAAATTGACTATTAATGTTATTTTCCTACGTTTAATTTGGGGATAACTATTAAATAATTATGGTTGATATTTATTTGGATTTTTAAATTATGGGATATTATTTAATTGTTAAATGGAGATATTAGTAGCTATTTGTTTATGATTTCAATGTCATTGAAACTATAAAATATCCAATATGGATATGGTAGTTGGTCTGAGGACATTAGGAAAATTTTTAAGATATGTCTAGAACATGACTAATACTTGTTTCCATAAACTAATAATGAAATTACAAACTATATTTTAAAAAATTGAATTGGTATATGTTTAAGGGTATTTTGGGATGATAAGTTAATAGTTTTAAATTGAATTTCATATGAATTATGTGTTTTTTCTTATTTTTTGTCATCATAGATAACCTTGAAATATGGTTTGTGTCCAACTGATACATTTTAGGTGTGTAGACACTCAAGATGAATTTTTTAATTTATTTAAAATTAATAATAATATCTTGTGATTTATTGTAGTTATTTTCAAATATAACCATGATTAATTTGGTTGAGCATTATTTTTTATATTTTATTTACCTATTAGGTACATAAAAAAGTTTATTTACTCTGACTATAGTTTCTTTTATAAATATGCAGCATGGTTATTTATTCAATGGTGGTAGTTAAATCCTTCTGTATATAGTTCATATCATTATTGTCTTTAACTATCAAATTGATCACAAGATATACAGAATTAAATTTTTTAATTTATATGGGTAAATGAAAGTTTGTTCTATTTTCAAAAAGTGTTAATATTTTTTAATATGAATTTTACTATTACACTAAAAACATAGGGAAACATTATTCTTTCGATTAAAATGTATTCTCAAAAAACATAATTATATTTTACAGAGTGATCTCATCACTTCTCATCAAATTTATTAATTGGTATAATTAAAAAATTCATACTTAACCATTGGGTAAGTTAATAAATTAATATCTTGTTAATAATTGGGTTTTATAGGTGGCAATGATTTAAGACTTCATCATTTTTTTCAAATATATAACCAATATTCTTTATCACACTTATTTAAATTTAAAAAAAAATGGGTATGGACATAAATTTAAATGTAGACATTTATTTTGTAAACCTACATCTTTTTTTAACTTTAACACTGGATATACCCTTCATCCCTATTTTTTCCAAACAATTTCCCCTATTTTTTCCAACTTTTATAATTGATGTTGTAACTTTTTTCAAAAAAGAAGTAAGTGTGAGACCCAAAATATTTAGTATTATTAACTTTGATTATCTTAAATTTAAATTATTTTACTAATGTATTGAGTAACAATAATTTTTTAATATCATGTATTAAAATTGTTTAATGATATCTATTGATAACATAGAAAAGTCATGATGGTAATAGGTTACACAAACCTTTAGTTATGACTAGTAGTTGTGGGAGAGATACATTCACTAGATAATTTTTAGTCGTGTCCTATAATCATTATACTCCAAATCAATATTTTTTATTTTTAAATATCCATTTTTAGGATAAATGGTTACCGGTACATTTCCCAAAACAACAAATTGACATTAAACAAAATTCACAATACAACACGGAAGACATCAAACCGCTAAATTCAAAATTTGAAAATATTGCATTATCCCACCTAAATAGCCTCGGGTAGCGAGTGTCTCAATCCATGCTCCTGGACACGAATAATAATCATCAAGAACACCACATAATAGAAAATTATTACAATTATCTTCTATCAACACCCAAAATCCAATGGCTACAATGATGCCGACAAAACCCACTATTTATCGACATACTGAAGCGTCAAACCCCGATCAACAGAAACACCATCAATATTGACATCGTCTTATCAACTTCGAATCAAATAAGAATCAATAACCATAGCTGATATTCGAAGTAACAAGGACCACTTCTATCAAATCCCACACTAATCTCCAGATAACCTCACCACTAAAAAACACCAAAAATGATTCAACGACTAGAAAAAACCACATGAATACATTGTTGTTGACAAAGAGAACCATTATCATCGACGCAAATCCAAAAAAATAGATGTAAATAACCTAGAAAGGCAACCTGTACACCTTTCTAAATGCACTGTGAGTCAAACCAGTTCAGAGACACCACCAGAAAAGCATAAAAAATGAAATTTCCAAGCTAGAGCAGCTCTTGAAATGTCATCGACTACTCGAAAAACACCTCCTAATAATACATCGGAACCAACACACTCGGATAACTTGGATAAGAGAGCTGGATTTTGGATCCAGAGCAATGTTGAGTAGAAGAGGGGTTGAACATATTTCCATTTTTTAGGGATACTAAATCTAAAAACAGTATATCTGAGACTAAAAGAAGAAAAAAGTATAAAATTCCAATGGAGACACACAAAAACACCATCACCAGTTGATGTCATCGACATCATGGATAGAAAACATCAAAATACAAGAAGTTAACAGAAGAACAGAAGAATCAGACAAGCCTTGGTAGCGAACCATGACTAAAAACTCCAACAAATCCCAAACCATTGTAAATAACGTTAAGAAAGACCAAAAATAGAGACCAACATGGTGGGTCCGGTCAATAGAGCAACTATGAGTTTGTAGTTTAACTTTTCAAAATACTATTGGATGTAATAATTCTATATTTTATTACTTGATTAAATTATAATTATCATGATATTTTCTTTGATATAGGGAAATTTTCATGTGTACTACTTGTATAAGGACCCGACCATAATCATTATATTATCTTGATTTTAGGTCCATAATTATTCTTTATTTCTCATTGAGTATTTTTCATGTTTATAGTTTTAGAGAATTAAGACATAAATCACAAATAAAAATACCATAAAATACAAGGAAGAAACTTCCTATGGATATCAAATTTTTCCCACAATAAAAACATTTAAAATAAATAATGATCTCATTAATGAAAACTCTTAACAACTTTCTACTTGACATCTTCAAATCCCTCACTAACCCCTAAATCATGAGAAAAACTTTTATGAACATTGGATTATTATAAAAAGATTAGTAAGGGATATAAAAATAAGGAAACCATTATTCAATTTATAAACATTAAAACCCACAATTTTTTTCATGAAATCATTAAATTCTACCCAAAAAGGTAAATATCATTATTTTAAAAGATCATTTATTTTACCTTGTGAAAACAAATGATTTTCATAAAAACTCACTAGAAAATTAATGTAGGTAGATTTGGAAAACCGTGACATATAACCCTTATATAACCCCTATATTGGAAACACCATATGTATAAATTCCAATATAATTTTCTAGAGAATAAAATCATTACCCAATGCATTGGTGCACTATCTAACATAACCCATAATTTGATCTATAAGGGGACTACCCACCACTATCTGGGCACAAAAATTATTTATATTCTCCAAGAACCACAGTAATAAATAAAACATTTCAACAATTTAAAAACTCTTTTAAACTCATATTCAAATCAATATCATATATTACAGTACAATGTTCTTTTGAAATCCAATTTTCAACACAGAATATTCCTTTCATCTGAAAAAGAATTTTAAATAACAAAATAAAAAAAATGATAAAAAGGGTTTTTAATTTAAGGAATCAGGAAATATTTTAAGGTAATCCCAAAATAAAATAATCTCCATGGTGGAAGACAAGTCATTTCATTGTGTCGTTAAGCAAAAAAAATTCCTTTTGGAATTTTTGAAAATGTTTAATATAAATCACGTAAAAAGATTAATTTTGGAAAAAAAATTGAATGACATAAAAAATAATAATAACATTTTCTTTAATATATATTTATATTTATATTTATAAACATATAAAATAATATCATAGTTTAAAATATTATGAAATTAAATATTTATCCATTTAAAAAGTGGTTTTTAAATCAATGTGTCTCATATCACATTGAAATATTTGAATCACAATCCACATGAATGAATAAAATTTTAAAAACATAAAATAACATGATAATAAATAAACTCATGATATTATATTTCTATATGGAAACATATACACCTTATAGATGAATAAACGTGCATAACATAATAAATTTTCTCAATGAAAGGAAATTGTGACGAAGTCCCTTTCCTTGAGTCCGACTTGTCACCTGCGTCTTTATATTATTCAATAGTAAAATTATGTAGATTATTTAATTTTCTTGTTACCTATTCCAATTTTATAAATTATTTTATTTCACTTATTAAAATTTAGTAAACAACTACCAACACAATTAATTTTACATCATATTTTTTTGACAATATTTGGTTTATCTCTTAAAAATGACTTTTGGATGTAAACTAGGGTCAAAGGGGTCATTATTTAAAACATATATAGAATAATCAACTTCAAATAATTACATAATTTATACAAAAATTTTATGTTTAAAACAAATCATGAAATATGGTTATGTAAAATGAACAAAATTTACAATAATAGAGACGGTAGGTCAAACGTACCCGTGAGTAACATTCTCAATTCTCTATGATCTTTATGGAGAGAAGGTAAGTAAAATTTATCATTCAATAATGATAATAATATAATGAAAAATATATTATTTAATCATATATACTTATATATATTATTTTTGTGATACAAAAGGTATCAAATCGCTTCGAGGAGGCAATAGTTCAAAAGTCCCCAAACGACGTTATCCCTGTTTTCAGTGTATGAAAAGGTAATAAGGAAAGTTTTATATATTATTTATATAAAGATATTAAAAATTTTCAATATAATACAGATTTATTTTATATCATATATCTTTATTAAGATCATCCTTAATACATTTAATAAATGTTTGAACGAATCACATCACTTTGAGGAGGTGGTAGTCCACACGTCCACAAACGATGTTATCATGTTCTCACAAAATAGAAACCATAAGGGTTTGTGATATTTAATAATTAAATAAGTATTTAGAAATTATAAATATCATATATATCATTAAAAAATTACATCATAATTACCAACCATTATAGGTGGTAAAATAAAAATTAATGACATCATATCGCGAGGCAGTAGTCTTCCGTACACCCAAATGTTGATTTCATTAACCATTTGTGACAACCTGAGATTTTATGAGAATTATTCTTTTTAATTTCATTGATGTATTGTGTTTTACGCTACACCAAAATGAAATTTCACTACATGTATCCCTGACTTGGCTTGCATTACAGGCAATCACAACCTTCCTCGATAACGTGTGTAGTAGACAATACCAGGTTTCACTAAACAATGATATATTGTTATAATATTATAATGGACTAGACGTTAGGAATAGTATTAACTAAATTTTGATTTTTATAACATTATTATTCATCTTACATATTTTCTAGAACATGGTATGAGAATAAAATAAATTTTTTGGGTAAAATAAGTATTTTCAAAAAATGTAGTTTTGCCACCTTTTCATGGCTCACCCACTTTAAATCTAGTTTCTGACATGTTTATAAGTTCAATTTTAAAAAATAAAATTCTTCTTTGTAATAAGTATATAAAAATTTACTTTGGATAATTTTTTCATATTATTCTGATAACTTTCATATTTTAATGAATAGTAAAAACACGCAATATTTTAATTAAAAAAAACTTTTTTTGTCGCAATAATTTATATCATTAAATTATACTATTGAATGGTTTTAATGTATAAGTAGAAAATATTTTTACTATTTAATATAATGTGTGTCATTACCAGTAATTTTACATTAAATTCGTAGGTAAAAACATTTCAATATTTGGGAATATTTTAACTTTTAAAACCTGTTTTCTTAACAATGGGATAAATTTTAATTTAATTTCTGAAACTTCTGTGTTTTGAATTTTGAAAAATTGATTCCATATTTTCATTCATTGGGTCCAAATTATGTTAATAGGTTACTTTTATTTTTATGATATTATGAATAGTAACTATGATAGTTTTTTTTTACTTCAGTTAAAGATAAAGCGGGTAATTAAGGGTAAACATAAGAATATACAATTACCCTAACAAATGCCAAAATTCTATTGGATGACTGAAAGTCAACCCATATCACCTTATAGTCGGATTAAATTCATTTTATGGACATTTGATCATGAAAATAATATAATTATTAATAAAACCAAAGAAAGTGACAACATGTTACTCTCTTTAATTTTATAGGTAAAATAATTTTAATTTAGTAATAAACTTCATGAAAAATCAATCATGAATAGTATCCAGAAATCTAATGAAATTATCTACATCATGTGTATTTATTTAGAATTATTAGGGACTAAATAATTGTCATTAATGGTGACACAATAGTGATGTAGAAATTGTTTATTTAGTAAGAAATGAATAATATAGTTTTTATTAATGTAATAATACCTTTCAAAAGGACCAAGAACTTTACAAATCCTTATTTTTAGAGTATATATATACCATAAGCATCCAAGGGTTACGTTTTGGACCATTTGGAGCCTTATAAACTAGATTATGATATTTATATTATATTATTTTAAATGATGTCAAGATGTCACCTTCATAATTTAATAAATATAACAATTTACATGTTGTGATTTTAGGATGATAATTCGAGTAAAAATATTATTATGAAAGGTATTATGTTTATCTTCATCATAGGATTTTGTTTTTTATTTTTATTCCACTAATAATTATATAAAATTATTATACAAAAATGATGTAGTAATTGTTTTATTAATAGAAACATCCAATAAATGATTTTATAAATATTAAAATAAACATTATATGAACTAATTAATGTTCTCCACAAATTTTATAGAGTAATAATACATGTTAGGAATCTATTAAAAAAAATTTCGAATATATCCTCTGTGTAGGTTTTATTTAAATTCAAATAATTGAATAGTGTCAAAATGAACACTATTGTTATTTTATAAAAATAACATATAATTAAATTGATTAAAAAACACAAAAATATTTAAAAACTACAAATTGAAAATTATATGGTCTCAAAGGTTATAAATTATCCAATTATGGGTAATTTAAAACATTTAAGTATGTATTTATTACAATTTATAATTTATAATTTTATTACCACAAATAAAATTAAATAGATTAAATAACGATAAATCATGTTGATAAGGTTTAAAACAAACATAAAACATATATAAATTTTATTTTCTGATGATATGATAACCCTATATCATCTCATCTTTGAATTGAGTCATTTGTTGAGGTTTTTAAATTTGGTTTCATTTTATTATTAACTAATATTTTTAAGGTTTCCAAAAGTGCCTCTCTCCTCCCTTATAAAAGGGCAGCTCTTCCCTCTCCTCTTCACAACACTTTGAGCCTTCAAGCTTGGATAAACCCTGCTCATTTCACTTATACACTTCCCTAGAAACATTCTGGAGGTTTTGGTCATATCAAAATACCAACTCCAGTCCCTTAAGTGGAATCTTAAAGGAGGTGCGTCAAAGAAGAGGTAATCTCTTCTACCTATTCTTTCAAGTTTATTTCTTATTCAAATTCTTCTTCTTTAGTTGTTTCATTATAATTTAATAACATCAGTATCAATAATATACTAATCTGTTATTACATTACACTGATTCCTAGATATTATATCTTCCACTCCAATTCTATTCAATAATTATGGGAACGATATCATCGCTTGTGCGTACGTACGGACTACCGTCTCCATGAACGCGATGAGATTCATTTTCCATGATTAACCATTAAAGTATGATTATAAAGTATATATAATAAATAATCAGGAAAGATATTACATAATAATGATACTGTATTTATGTTCATATATGTTTCATTTACTTAATTCCATTCAATAAGGAAACGAAAACAGCATTCTTCGTGCGTACGACCTATCGTCTCCATGAACGGTGTATTTCATTTCATTCATATATCTATTATATATATATATAATGAATATAAATGATATATAAATCATTATTTACATTATAGAAGTAAGTAAATCATGATATAAGTAATAATAATATCAAGAACAACAAGTTCAAACACGTACGATAAATAAAACGGTTTTACCCAAAACGCTGCTTTAACATGGAATTTACAAAAGAATGTGTAATATAAAGTCATAAGTGAACCATATATGATATCATAACAATGGATATGATTCTATAATAATTAAATGACATTATTTAAATCATTATACAGGAGGTTCGGAAATGTGCGAAGCATATCAGACCTAAGGTAAGGGATAACTTTTCCAATCTCGTTTTTATGCGAGATTGTTTATTTGTAAGTATTTATGGGGGTTATATTTATCATCCATGTTCATGTTTTATAAAAAATGGTTTCATGAATATTTAAAGTCCTATTTACCCATTTTTTACTTTTACGAGATGTTATGGAAGGAATCTTTCTTCTGTTTACCATACGAATAAATGTTTTACTTTTCCGACAAAAGTATGAGGAGAATGTTTTTTTAACTTATACAGTATGAACGGATTTTTACGGTTTCATAATGCCTTTTATTAATAAATATTACCCTACAAGATTTCTTGATTATTTTCAAAAAATCCTTCTCTTATAAAATTTAATGGCATTTTGTGAAAAGAAATGATTTTGAAGAAGAAAGGATATTTTCCTCAAGAATTCATTTCAAGTGTTTTATCAAAACTATTTTCCATATAAGATGACATTATTCAGTATGTTTATTTTTCAAGTATAATGTCTCCATTATTTTAATGGTTTGATTATTATTATGATGAAATTATATCCATTTTTTATATAGATTATGTTATGATGGGATGATGTTTATGAAACCCATTTTATTCTTGGGGTTATGATGAATGATTTATGTTTATTTTGTGGAAAAAGTAAGAATGTTTTCATTATGAGATGAGTGGGACCTATATCTCCCTCCAACGCATTGGGTAAAGATTTATATCTCATGAGATAGACATGGCTGGAATGGTAAGTTAATCCAGTTCAATGATACAGGACTGGAACAGGGAGTGAACTCGATTCAGAAAGGGACTTTGTCCACTACGAAGGTCTTGGCAATAATGCCTTAGATACTATGGAAATCATATCATGTCCTTAATGGTTTTCCACATGTACATGTTTTATTCCCATTCTATTTTATCATTATTGATGTTCCATTATGATATATGCCTTATGTACTTCCAAGATATATGTATTTGCTCATGATTTTGATGTTTAGATTTTATGTTCAAGTTTTTACATTCAAATGTTTATGGATTGTTTTATGTTATCTATGTTTACCCTTACTGAGCATTTGAGATCACCCTTTTTTGTTTTCTTTTCCCTAGGATATAAAGAAAGGTTTTTGGTAAGAAAACAAAAGGGGAAGATCTTTATGGGAGATGTTGAAGATCTTTCACCATGATTAGAAGATTATGTTCCAAGTTTCCAAAGACACTAAACTATTACGGTCCTTTGGTGTCTATTTTTTTATGTATAAAGTATTCCGAAAAAGTAATGAAATGTCTATATACGTCGAGCTTTGGGTCTCTACATTTGGTATCATAGGAATGGTTTATTCAACCTTTGGAAACTAGGATGCAATAACTTTAGTGAGATCCCCAGAGATATTTCTAAGCTATGTCTAGGGATGTCCCTAAGGTTACCTATAAGTATAGGTTGTAGTCCTATAATTACGGTAAAGATCATAGAATTTATCCTAAGATGTTTGATATTGAAGGTACTCCCCCTTTATTGTGATTTTTTCCGCTCACACTATTCTTTTTGGGTTTCAGAAAATGGCTGGAAATAGGAAGATTCACGATAATGGAGGATATGATGGACAATGGAATGATATTATTCATGAGAAACCAAATGAAATTGAATCTGGAGGTCCACATATAGTTATTATGCCTAATCATAAATCTCATAATATGATCAATAATCTCAGCTTTGGTAAGTTTCCCGACTTAGCTACTAAGAGAAATATGCAGTTTCATGATGATCATAGAGGAAAGAAAGTTCAATTTCCCTCATGTAAATCATGTGGGAAGAGGCATCAGGGAGAATGTTTCAATGGAACTGGTAGATGCTTTGGGTGTGGAAAAGAAGGACACAAAGCCAGCAATTGTAAAGGAAAATTTTTAGTTAACACCATAGACAATGATAATGGTATTGCTATGACATCAACAATGGTTAAATGTTTTAAATATGGAATGTACAGGAATTATTCAAACCAATTCCCTAAGGGAAAATATCATGAGGAGAATCAGCATAGTCGTATGGGTAGTATTTATATTGATGATGGTGAAGAGACTACAAATGATTTGTGAGGTGAAAGAATTGTTTAAGATCGGTCAATGGTTTAAGAAGGTAGTGGAATGATTACATGTTTATCAAGATTAATGTTGTATAAGTAATCTCATAGTAGTATGGAATAATGATAAATCTAAGGATTGTTACACTATTGTTTTCCTTATGTTTTTTAAAGTATATGTTGAATGGTACCGATAACCATGAAAGGTAATTCATATATTTTTGGAAATCACCTAATATGCACATAAAGAAGGGATAAAGAGATAATGAAATGTTTGATAGTATTAATGAGTTCATGACTGATATAAGGACAAAGTGATATCGGGGTTTGAGTATATAGAATTTTTGGGATTTTAGTATGTGGAAAGAGTTACCTTTTGACAGCATTCATGATGTCACTATGGTTCTATGAAAATTTATGTTTCCATAGAATACATGATTAAGGTATTCACATGTTTGGAATGCGATCAACAAGATATATCTTATGATATATGGGGGATAAATGATGGTATTCACTTGCTTATTATGTGACCTTTCCAGTAATTGTTTTATTTATTCTATGAGATCGGAAAGATGTATTTTGGATAAGTCTAAATATTGGAATGGATTATGTTGTCATAATTTAGTATTGCTTAAGGTTAGAACTTTTTTCGATATTATTTTAGTAATTATATAATAATGTAATTTTAGAAAAAGGGACAAACTGTAGGATGGGCGATAACCCGTCGCGTTGGAAAAGGTTGCAGGAATTGAACCCACAACTGAAGTGCGACATGCCTTTATTTCCTACCACTAGCCTATAGGAAGTCCCTGGTTAGTAGAAACTAGTTTTATTAAGAGGTTTTATAGATGAAGTATAAGTCCATTTTTGGAATCATATTCGATTATCCTCACAATAGATGGACTTATGTATATATGATAAATTTTGCTAACCTTTTGTTTGAGATATATAGAATGACCCATCATTCAATCACATGATCTATGAACACTTCAAGAATGACAAATTCAACTTCATTTCTTTAAGAGATTAAGTGGAAATTGTTCGAGGCACGAACAACGGTGAGATTATACCAAAATAAAGTAAGTATTTCTTCTAATTCAAATTATTCAACTTTAGGGAAATGATTGTGAAAACCAAAAATGTTTTCCTAGTGCCATTATATTTGATGAATTAGATGATACCTTAGATCATAAAAAATTTATGGTTTTGTGGTTGTTGGCTTTTTCATATCCATGTTCTATACCACTCTCCATCAGAACATGATGGTTAGGTTTCTCTTCCATATCTATGATTTCACATATGTTATCCTATGTGGAAACCCAGTGATGAGTTAATTTGGTTAACCGAAATGTTTCATTTTTCACTTTTTAAAATTATGTTTTAGTATTCCTTTTTATGATGTGGGTTTCTATGAATGAATCTTTTAAGTAGTAAGACTTTTATAACCCCGACGAATTTCGAGGGCGAAATTCATTTTAAGGGGGGTAGAATGTAACAACCTGAGATTTTATGAGAATTATTCTTTTTAATTTCATTGATGTCTTGTGTTTTACGATACACCAAAAGGATCTTTCACTACACGTATCCCAGACTTGGCTTGCATTACACGCAATTGCATCCTTCCTCGATAGCGTGTGTAGTACGCAAAACTGGGTTTCACTAAACAACGATATATTGTTATAATATTATAATAGACTAGCCGTTATGAATAGTATCAACTAAATTATGAATTTTATGACATTATTATTCATCTTACATATTTTCTAGAACATTGTATGAGAAGAAAAAAAATGTTTTGGGTAAAATAAGTATTTTTCAAAAAAATTCAGTTTTGCCGCATTTTGATGGCGCACCCATTTTAAATCTAGTTTTGACTTGTTTATAAGTTCAATTTGACAAAATAAAATTCTTATTTGTAATCAGGATATAAAAATATACTTTGGATAAATTTTTCATATTAATCTGATAACATTCATATTTTAATGAATAGTAAAAACACAATATATTTTAATTAAAAACAACTTTTTTCGTCACAATAATTTATATGGTTAAATTATAATATTGAATCGTTTTAAAGTATAAATATAATATATTTTTACCATTTAATATAATTTATCTCATTACCATTAATTTTACATTCAATTCATAGGTAAAAGCATTTAAATCTTTGGCAATATTTTAACTTTTAAAACCTGTATTCTTAACACCGGGGTAAATTTTAATTTAGTTACTACAACTTCTGTGTTTTGAATTTTGAAAAATGGATTCGATATTTGGATTCAGTGGATCCAAATTATGTTCATATGTTACTTTTATTTTTTTTATGAATAGTAACTACGGTAATTTTTACTTACTTCAGTTAAAGATAAATCAGGTAAAAGAGGGTAAACCTAAGATTATAAAATTACCCTAACACATGAAAAAATTATATTGGATGACTAAAAGTCGACCCATATCACCTAAGGGTTTTATTATATTCATTTTATGGACTTTTGACCATGAAAATAATTTAATTATTATTAAAACCAAAGAAAGTGACAACATGTCACTCTCTTAAATCTTATAAGTATAATAATTTTAATTTAGTAATAAACTTCATAAAACATAGAACATTAATAGTCTCCAAAAATATAATAACATTATCTACGTCATGTGAATTTATTTATAATTTTTAGGGATTAAATAATTGTCATTAAAGGTGACACAATAGTGATGCAGAAATTGTTTATTTAGTGAAAAAACAATAATATAGTTTTTATTAAAGTAATAATACCTATAAAAAAGACAGTAAACTTGAAAAAAAAATATTCTTATAGTATATATATACCTTAATTATCCTAGGGTATATTTTTGGACCATTTGGATCCTTATAAAACAGATTAGGACATTTATATTATATTATGTTAAATGATGTCAAAGATGTCACCTTCATAATTTAATAAATATACAAATTTACATGTTGTGATTTTAAGATGATAAATTCGATTAAAAATATTATTATGAAAGTTATTATATTTATCTTCATCATAAGAGTTTATTTTTAATTTTTATGCAACAAATATGTATATTAAATTATTATACAAAAATGATGTAGTAATTGTTTTATTAAGAGAAATATCAAATAAATGGTTTTATAAATATTAAAATAAACATTATATGAACTAATTAATGTTCTCCACAAATTTTATAGATGAATATGACATGTTATGAATCTATTAAACAATTTTTTTAATATATCCTCTGTGTATATTTTATTTAAATTAAAATAATTGAATAGTGTCAAAATGAACACTATTGTTATTTTATAAAAATAGCATATTATTAAATTGATTAAAAATCCCAAAAATATTTAAAAACTACAACTTGAAAATTATATTGTCCAAAAGGTTATATTTATACAATTATGGAAAATTTTCAACAATTAATTATGGATTTATAACAATTTATAATTTATAATTTTATTACCACAAATACAATTAAATAGATTAAATAATGATAAATCAAGTTGATAAGGTTTACCATAAACATAAAACATATCTAAATTTTATTGGTTGATGATATTACAACCCTATCACATCTAATATTCGAAATGAGTCATTTTTTGAGGTTTTTATGTGGGTTTTTATTTTATTATTAATTAATATTTTTAAGGTTTCCAAAAGTTCCCCTCTCCTCCCTTATAAAAGGGCACCTCCTCACACTCCTCTTCACAACACTTTGAGCCTTCAAGCTCGACCAAACCCTACCAATTTCTCTTCTCCACTTCCCTATCAGAATTCTGAAGGTATTTTTCTTCTCAAAAGACCAACTCTAGTCCCTTAAGAGGAAGCTTCAAGGAGGTGCGTCAAAGAAGAGTTAATATCTTCTACCAATTCAGTCAAGTTTATTTCTTCTTAAAATTATTTTTCTTTAGTTTTTTCTTAATAAAGCTATAACATAAGTATAACTAATATATTTATATGTAATTATAAATATTAAACAACCCCATTTCACCTTCTATCCATCCTACGGAAAACAAAATCACTGCGCATGCGTACGTACAGAATACCGTCTCCACGTCGTGGTGTAATATGTTTTTACACCACCACCTTACATGGATGGGTATAATGGTGTAAATCATAACTATATATGGATATTATTACATAATACGGATTCTGAGATATTATATCATCCACACTAATTCTATTCCATAATTATGGGAACGCTTTCATCGCTCGTGCGTATGTACGGACTACTATTTCCATGAACGCGATGAGATTCATTTTCCATGATTAACCATTCAAGTATGATTATAAATTATATATAATAAATAATCATGAAATATATTACATAATAATGATACTGTATTTATTTACATATATGTTTCATTTAATTAATTCTATTCAATAAGGAAACGAAAACAGCGTTCATGCGTACGTACGACCTACCGTCTCCATGAACGGTGTATTTAATTTAATTAATCTATATATTATATATATATATACTGAATATATATGATATGTAAATAATGATATACATTATGGAAGTAAGTAAATCATGATATAATTAATAAAAATATCATGAACAACAAGTTCAAACATGTACGATAAATAAAAATATTTTACCCAAAACACTACTTTAACATGGAATTTACAAAAAAACGGGTAATATAAAGTCATAAATGGACCATATATGATATCATAACAATAAATATGATTATGTAATAATTATATGACACTATTTAAATCATTATACAGGAGGTTTGGATATGTACGAAGCATATCGGACCTAAGGTAAGGGATAACTTTTCCAATATCGTTTTTATCCGAGATTGTTTATTTGTAAGTATTTACTAGGGTTATATTTATCATCCATGTTCCTATTTTATAAAAATGGTTCATTTATGTTTAAAGTCATCTTTACCCATTTTTGACTTTTACCACATGTTATGGAAGGAATCTTTCTTCTTTTTACCATACAAAGAACTTTTTGACTTTTCCGAAAAAAGTATGAGGAGAATGTTTTTTTATCTTATACGGCATGAACAGATTTTTACGGTTTCATAAGGCCTTTTCATAATAAAGCTTACGCTACAGGATTTCATGAATATTTTCAAAAAAATAATTTTCTTTTAAAATTGCATGGCATTTTGTGAAAATAAAATGATTTTGAAGAAGAAAGGATATTTTCCTCAAGAATTTATTTCAAGTGTTTTATCAAAACTATTTTCCATATAAGATGACATTATTTTGTATGGTTATGTTTCAAGTATAATGTCTCTATTATTTAAATTGTTGTATTATTATTATGATGAAATTATATCCATTTGTTTAATATGGATTATGTTATGATGGGATGATGATTATGAAACCCATTTTATTCTTTGGGTTAGGCTGAATGATTTATATAGATTTTGTGGCACAAGTAAAATTGATTTCATTATGAGATTGGTGGGACCTATATCTCCCAAAAATTCATTGGGTAATGATTTTTATCTCTTGAGATAGACATGGCTGGAATGTTAAGTTAATACAGTTCAGTGATATAGGACTAGAACGAGGAGTGAACTTGATTCAGAAAGGGACTTTGTCCACTATGATGGTCTTGGAAACAATGTCATGGCTACTATAGCAAGCATATCACGTGATTAATGGTTTGCCATAATTACATGTTTTCTTCCCATTCTATTTTATCATGATTGATGTTCCATTATGATATATTCCTTGCGTACTTCCAAGATATATGTCTTTGCTCAAGATTTTGATGTTTAGATTTTATGTTCATGTTTTTTCATTAAAATGTTTATGGATTGTTTTATGTTCTCCATGTTTACCCTTACTGAGCATTTGAGCTCACCCTTTTTATGTTTTCTTTTCCCCAGGATATAAAGAAAGGTTTTAGGTAAGAAAACAAAAGGGTAAGATATTTGTGGGAGATGTTGAAGATCTTTCACCATGATTAGAATTTTATGTCACATGTTTCCAAAAATACTAAACTATTACGGTCCTTTAGTGTCTATTTTTGTTATGTATTAAGTATTCTGCAAAAGTAATGTAATGTCTATGTACGTCAAGCTTTGGGTCTCTACACCATTTGATGGAAGTGTTTCTAGATGTAGTTATAAACGTAAACAAAAAACATATTAGTATAATTATTATATTTATTTCATTATATATACATTATATAAAGATAAATTAAGGGAGTTTTGAATTAAGAAAAAATAAAAATGCCCATTGATGAACATTAAATCTTCTTCTAGTAACTCCTTTTGGTTTACAATAGAGGACTTCCTTGGTTGGCTATCATCCTAAGAGAGGCTTCTATAATGAGTGGATGGATTTTATGAGATTATTTTGGTAGGTTTTATAGGATCCAAATGACTTTAGAGGTGTGAATAATTTAGTGGGTGAGTTCACTTTTATAGTGTAGGATGAGTGGCATTCTTATAAATATAAAAAGCTAAACACTCTTGGTTGGTATCTCATACATCATGTTCAAAAAATAATGAAAACAATTATATCCAAGAGGGTATATTATCGAAATATTTCATTCTAATGGGTTTTGTACAAGTGCCTATGTCATTTCACCACTTAGTAATAATGTTGATCCACTAAGTTACACATTTTTACCATAATCTCTCTAATTAATTTTAATTTTTGTCACTAATTGTTTTTTCAGAGAATAATTTAAACATTCTAGAAATTAAATATTATGATGACTCAATATACAATCCATGTTTCAAAATTTTAAGTACATATGTGGCTAATATTTATTTAAAATTAATCTCATAGTTGTAATTATAAATAAGGGTCTTTATTGTGTAAATGTTCAAAAGATTCTTATATTTTTAAATCTCAGTTTAATATAATAATATTAAAATTTCCTAAATTAGATTAATATATGCATCATTGAACTAATTTAACATTAAAACCAATTCAAAATATAATTTAACTATATAAATAATATATAAAAAATGTAGTTTTCAATTCAAATTCAATGTTTTAAACTATTCATCAAAAAATGAACCATCTCAGAATAATACCAAAAATTATCCAATAAATGTTTTTAATATTTACCTTTCAAAGTTATAGTTTATTTATTCAAATAAAAGTTTTAAAATTATGAAAATTTATTTTTGAGAAAAATTCTTCAATTAAAGGCCAACAATGTTTTCATATAAAATTATAATATTAATAGTATATTATTGTTCCATATTACTCAGTCTCGCATTCAACACAAGATTTCAAAGAATCTCATTGTTGTGTTTCATATATTATATTGAATATATCATCCCCCTTTAATTACTATATAATTCATAAATATTAATAAATATTAAAAAGACTTATTCTATCATTACCTGGACTGTTATATCCTTCCCCTATTTTTGAAATTATATCATCATAATTTAGTTAACTTATTAAATAAGTTGAGATATTTTTCACTCACAGATTTTTGGATTCCCATGTTTCCTCTTCAAAGATATTGTTTTCCAATAATACCTTAACATGGTGAATTTTCTTATTCTATGACACACTCTCTCTAGGGTCAAGAACCCAAACAGGTTGTGCCTCATAAGAAAGTTTATATTCCTGTAGAACTTCTTAAAGCCTCAAAAAATGAGATAAACCTAGTAAATACTTCCTTTATGTTGAAACGTGAAATATAATTTTTACCTAGGTCAATATCAGAGGAAAATCCACTCGAGTGAAAAAAATTCAAATTTCTCCACGATTTTATATGGTCCAATTAACCTTGAACTCAGCTCCACCTTCCTACCAAACTGAATCTCACTCTTCCATGGATAAACTTTGATAAATACAATATCACCTACCTCTAAAGAAAAATATTTCCTACAATTATCTGTATAAATTTGTTTCTTGATCTGATCTTTCCTCATATGTTTCTGAATAGAGTGAACTTTATCAGTTGTTTCCTCTACCAATTCTAGTCCAATAAACTTCCTTTCTCCTACTTCATCCCAAAAAGCTGGTGTTTGAAACCACTCTTCATATAATTCCCCAAATGGTTTCATCTATATACTAGAATGAAAACTATTATTATAATAAAAGTCAACCATTGAATGATATTGACCCCAACATCCTGGGTGATCCATTGAGAAGGAATGAATCATATAATTAAAGGTCTGGACCGTCCTCTGAGAATGTCCATCATATTGAGGTTGAAAATCTAAACAAAAATTTAATTCATTATCTAATGGAATATTAAGTTCTTTCCTAAAATTGTATGTGAAAAAAGTATTATTTTCTAATACAATATAGAGATACACTTCATGTAACCTTATAATATATTTTAGATACAGTCTAAAATGCTTCTCTAATGTCATTGTATCATGAATGGGATGTAAATGTGCCTATTTATTTCATATATCAACAATAACCCAATAAAAATTATTACATTGTGACGTATTTTTAAATCCTATATTAAAAACCATTGAAATATTCTTCCATTTTCACTCTAGTAGTGGAAACGTATAAGCATCTACATTGGTAATTAACATTGTAGTTTAACATAATGATAAGTCAAATTATTCATAGTAAATTCATAAATGTATCTTTTTATTCCCTACCACCAGTAATACTCCTGAAGATATTTGTACATATTAGTGATGTCTGCCTAAATGGAAAACTGGGAACTACAAGCTTCATTCAACAACTCTTTCCTTAAATATGAATAATATGGAAAACATAATCTTTTCAAAAATAGAAAAACACCTTATTTTTAAATATTAAAATTATGTAACTTACCATTCTTAATATATTTATACTTTTCATGAAAATAATGATCTACCTTCTGATCTCTCTTAATTCTTTCTAGAATAGGCGACTCCACTAAAAATGGAGAAAAAATAGGGGATGCTAAAACATCCATAATTTCTAGGAAAAAATTCATCAAATCATTAACCAATGGGTTATGTTCCAAATGTATCATGGCTAATGAAGAACTATTTTTTTAACTTAAGGCATCAACCATCCTATTTTCTTTTCCATGATGATATTGAATCATGCAGTTATATTCCTTGATTAGTTCTAGTCATCCTCTCTATGTCATGATTAATTATTTCTGAGTGAATATATATATATTAAGCTTTGGTGATAAATTTATATTTAAAAATTTACTCCATAAAAATGATGCCTCCATGTTTTGAAATAAAAATAAAATTTGCTAATTACAAATCTTGTGTAGGGTAATTCAACACATGAGATTTCAACTTATGTGAATCATTAATAATTACCTGATCGTTCTTCCTTAGGACACAACCATATCCTTCCAACGAATCATCACTATAGATGATAAATTCACCATTTCAATAAGGAAGATCCAAATTGGAACATTCACATATCTTCTTTTCAATTCCTGAAAAGAATCATCGCATTCTTTTGTCCATATTAACTTAAATCCTTTTTGAGTTAACATAGTCAGTGGGAAGATAATTTTGTATGGTTTTCAATAAAATATCATTATTAAACCTCTAATCCAATAAAACTATGATACTCTTTGATATTGGTGGTTCTTTTCCATAGTTTGACAATTATTTTATCCAGGTCAACATTTATTCCATATGTAGAAACAATGTGACCAAGGAATGAATTTTTTTGCAACAAAAATTCTCACATAATTTTTTTTTGATATAGTTTTTTTTATTTTATGGGTTTCAGAAAAACATTATATTCCATTCATATTCCTCTTGATTTTTATAATATAAAAAATTTCAACAATAAGAACCACCAAAAACTTATCAAATAACTAATGAGAAATTCAATTCATAAGATCCATGAATATAATAAGTGAATTAGATAAACCAGATGGAATGAATATAAATCCCATGTTTCCATATCTAAAAAAACACTCTTTAGAAAGATAGATTCATTCCTTTCCTAATAATGGTTCCCTGACCTCAGGTCGACTTTCAAAAAATATTGTGGTCCCTGGATCTGATCAAAAAAATCATTGATATGGAGCAAAGGATATTTTTTCTTAACATTTTTTTATTCAAGTATCTATAATCAATGAAAAGTCTCCTTGAAACATCCTTATTGTTAAATAAAATTTACAGACTCAACCCAAACTAGGGAACAAGATACAACTACACCAATCCCTTCTCCAAATACCAAGGGTGGTAACAAGCACTGAAAGGGTTACCCTAAACGGGAGGCATTTTCTTAATGTACCTTTATACACACACCCAACCATACCAATGAATAAGTTTATTTGAATAATAATAAAAAGTTTCAACATCATGAATGTAATCCAAGAATGTAAAACATATAGGGTGTACAAAAGTATGCTAGTGGAAACTGATAAGTAATGGGATCAATTACACACCCAAACAAAATTATGTAGCAACCTAAAAAAACTGAAATGTGAACCGAAGAGAGTTACCATCTCTTAATGTCGAAGATATCAGCCCTATATGTAGTAAAAATTACCATGTATCCCTAAGATCTTATATAAACACTATTGATGTTTTCCATCATCTGCATAAGAAATTAAGGATGTGGGAAAAACCCATGCAGGGGGGGGGAGTACATAAATACCCAGTAGGATTCATCGAAATATGAAAAGGGTTAAAGTAAGAGACTGTATAGAAATAATAAGGCATAAGATTTTAATAAGGATATAACTGAACCCAAGGTAAGAGAACATAAACTCGTCCAAACATAAGGGGCTCAACATAGTTTTTAGATGAACTACACATTGAGTATTTTCCACCAATAACAATAGACTAACCTCATCAAGCCATGAGAATATAAAAATGGAAAGAACGTAGAATAACCCATGGATCTTCGAAACTCATGGAAGGAAAATAGAAGAATCCAACAACATAGATATAGTTTTATGCTCAGAAAAAAGAATCCCAAATGAGAGAGTAAGGGGGTATCAATCTCACAACTCAATCTAGGAAAATATTCACCAATGATTCCAAAATTCCATCAATTATGCCTAGTATCTCACATGTCCTCCCAAAATTAACCATGTGAAGATTGACACCTCTCCACTCTATCGCATAATCTCAGGGTCACAATATCAAGTAGAGGACCAGTTCCATAGTGTGTCAGGGTGGGAACTCAATAATTCTAGCACCCATGACCTAGTGTGACATGGGGGTTACACTCCGGTCATTGAGGACCCACACCCTATCTTCTAGATATTACACTCTGTAAAAACACATAGAGGACCCACACCTTGATGAATCTGAGGGTTCCACTCTCATGTCATGTGGAAACACACCCTATTCGATAGGGGGTCCACATGGTAGATAGAGGACCGAGCCCATGCTAATGGGGGGTTACACTCTATAAGTTGAGGACTATATATCAATCCAATAGGAGGTTTCACTTGGTATTTAGAGGATCAGTGCCCAATATGATGCGCGGGGGGGGGGGGGGGTCCACTTGGTATGTATAGCATGTGTTCCCAATATGATGGGGGTTTTACTCTAGTGCCTTTAGTGATCCTATTCCAGAAAACTATCATCATCGGGCACCGCCTAAACAAGAACCTAGCCTGGGACATCTCGCGTCATATCTAAGAAATCTCTAATAGAGGCACCATCATATTTTATAAGAAAAATAATAGGGATAGGATAATCAATGTCTGATATATGATCCCAAAAGTTAGAGATACGAGAGTCTGAGGTTTCCTAAAAATAACCAAGGGGTACAACATGTGGGAGGGGGCACGTGTGACATGTGCTTCTGGTCCATCACATATTCGTGTACCAGGAGGTACACAGATTCCCAACCCATGAATCACTAAATGATGATTAGGGACTACAAATGGTTTCTATATCACTCAAGGTCCCTTAATATGAACAATGGACCGTTCGTCGAACTCAAGTCATGTTCGTGTTCATTGGTACATGGATTTTTGTTTCACATTGGGTGTCGCCCATGTTTCTAGGCTTGTATATGTACTCAGACACATAGAGTGTGACTGTCCATGCACTCTTCCACATAAATCATCCTTTTGGGGAAGAGATACATGTAATATAGGGAGTATACATTGTGTTAAATCACTATAAATTCTCAAAACCATATAATTCATAGCATAGTGGCTACCCATCATGTGTTTTCCTCACACACAATGAGTAGTTGTTTTTTCAATGAAAATTAGATATGTTCTCTATGCATTATATCTAGATTTGTTTCCATTGATTATGGACATTCCTCCTAAAAAAATAGTTGGAATTATTGTTTTTGGTTGTTTTTTAGAATCTAGTGGACAGAAATTGGAAACCATTCACCATAGTGGTTCATCGTTAATCCTACATGTCTCAGATTCTCCTATAATTGAGAATTTTAATTCTAATTGATAAAATAATCTCATAAAACCATAATAAAACATAGATCTATCCTTGAATCATTGAATCATTCATCAAATGAAGATTTTTCAGGATTATGAGGATCTGATCAGGCATGATCTTGCCCAAGAATGTCGAACCATGATCGTTGGGTCCAACAGGTGAATAAAGTGATGAAATTGTGTGAGGTAGGAACAAGAACAAAGTTTTGTCAAATTTTTCCATGTTTTCTTGGCCAATGATCAAGAAAAGGGATAGCCATATTTAAAAAATAGTTAAATAAACAATTAAACTAGTATATATATGAGAATATCATGGTTTGGAAATTGGTGTAGATCATAAACGAGATGATTCTTGTAAATCAATTTAATACAAATGGGAGAAATCCAAGAATTTATGAGTCCAACATGGAGAATGGATCCTTCAGCATTGAATAATGTTTTCACCAATGAATAGAATAAGTAATTTCTATTTTTGGAACCTGATCTTCTCGGATCCAATTATTTCTCATCATTAGATGTCAATTCGCCAGTGGAAGGGGGAAGAATTATCTATAATCCTCTTAGTGTTTATGCGGATAACCCTGGGAATTTTACCACAAAAAATAGTTATAGATGTAATATGTTGCCTTATTTTAATAAATTAATTAAATTAAATATATAATTAATCCCTTAAACATACCACCTATGCCCAACTTATCCGAACTCCTCGTATTGACTTATTTTAGGATTATCCTAGGGTAAACATATTGTTCTAAACTCAACCGTGGTCTTAGATTTATGTTATGAGCTTCATCATAAGAGATATCACATTTTCATTAAGAAACTATGCATGTGTAATATAAAATAAATTTAACATTTTTGTAAAATTAATTCCTAGTATAACGTGCCACATAATCGAACATCGTCTCAAAACCTTACTCAAAAAATATATGTTGAAATATTTCAATGTATTACAAGGAAAAAAGGGTCTCTAAATCATTCTCTCCTTCAATATTTTCATCCCCAAAAAGTAAAAGTAAACAAACAAATCGGGATACTGAGCCCACATCTTTCTCCCCACCTCAAAGTATCTCTCATGCATGTTCATGTGTTTCCACAACACGTGAACAAATGGGATGTCATGTTCATGCAGAGTCCTCTCATGTCGATCCTCAATCATCACTATGTTCTCCACAATGGGGGATCCAATATAGATGTTCATATTTCTCTAGTTAGTCACATGTGTGGGATCATGCACATATCTTCTCATTTGTTACATCTAGAAGACGTCCTACACCTACTCCAACTACGAGGGTAGGTTGAGGTGGTATGAAAAATCACCAACCATATGAAATATATCAAAAGGCCCAGTGAACCTTGTGGATTTCTTGCCTCCCTGGATGAAATTATGATATCCTCATTATGGGGAGACTCTCACGAAAATGTGGTCTCTTTGGTCGAAATCAAAATTCCTACAATGACCATCTTCATAATATTTCTATCATCTCTCACTCATAATCATCATCTCTCAAATAAACTGGACCTTCTCTATTGTCGCCCACACCAACTATGGACCCACAAGGAATGCCTTTCCAATATCTGTACAACACATGGGTAACATATAGGTTCTACTATATAGGAACTAAAAAAGGTTCAATGCTATTGGTATAGTGGTAATGCTTTAGGTATTAAAACTCTACCAAGTGAAATGGTTTCTCCTATCTCCAGCTGAAGTCTAACATACAAGATCTTATCATTTCCTCCAACACCTGGAGAATAAACATAGTTTCCCCATTGATATGATGGTGAAAGTCTCAACTCATCTTTATATGGGTCTCGAATACCTCATGTAGGCCTCTAAAAAATCATGATGGGAACCATGAATAATTATTGAATATAATCATCAAGGAACATGAGGAAGTTGTATAATATCATGTACATAAAATTTCTCCACACACTCCACCAAACTCTACTCACTAATAGAAATTAAGTGTGTCGACATTGTGGGTCGGCCAACTATCACCCAGATGGAATCATTTCCCTTCATTATGTGGGGAATAACAATCACAGAACCATTGGATATGTCATCCCAATTCCACTCTGGGATCTCATGTGGTTGAATGACACCTTCTGGGACCTGGTGCTAGACTTTTACCTAATGATGTGAGTGGCACAAAGAGATAAAATTGGAAACACTCCATCTCATTCCCGACCAACAAAAATGACATTGAAGGTCTCTATAAATATTTCACACTACAATATATATTGCTAAAGAGGAACCGTGGAACTCTCACATCACCTTCTCTGAGATCATGACTATAATCATCATCCATCCATGAAAAAATATGACATGATTCCCTCCTTCAGAATCTCCCTTTGGAAAATCCCATGTCAATATATGGTCATGAAAGACCTCACAATCAATTTATCTCATCTAGGACCCTCTCACAGACTGGATAAGAAGAGGATTTAATATCATTGATAGAAGAAAAGTGGTACCATCCATCTCCACCAGGTTCAGTTGAGAGGAATCCAACTACTCAGAAGCCTCATACACCAAGTGGTCCTAGGACTTCCTTCTAGTGGAATCTGCTACTACATTTCCCTTCCAAGGACTATATGTTATCTCAAATTCAAAGATTTTTTGGCACTCCAAACATAACCACTTTATCATGTTAAAGTCTCTGTGTGTGAAGATGTACCTGAAACAATGATGGCTTTAGTAAACCTCAAAGTGCTACCCCAAAATCCAGTGCCTTCCCATACTCATGGCGATGACTATAACTTCCAGCTCTTGGTCCTGATTCTCATAGTACTACTCATGGGGTCTCATAATCCTTGACATATATGTGATAACTAAATACTTCTTTATCAAAAAAAAGTTGAGCTAATATCCTGAGGCATCTCAGTACACTATGTACTCCATACCCTACTCCAGTAATCTCAACATGGGATCACATGTTATCCTCAAAATCAAACCCTAATGGACCTATTGCACTACTTATTTCATGTAAAAGTATAGCCCTTCCATATATAGTCTGTTCAAGGGGATGCAATTCTGGAGATGTCTACCTCAAACCTCTTATAGTACTCAATGAATCCAAGAAAACACTACACCTATGAAATGCTCTTAGGTAGATCCAATATAGCACTACATAAATTTTCAATAGGTATATAGCTAAACCATGATAAGAAATTGAATTCCCAAAAAATTGAACATCATGAATGTAGAACTAACACTTTGAAAGAATTACATAAATCAAGTCCACTCAAAGAAAATATAGAACCATCCTCAAGTTCTCAACATGATCCTCCTCTGATACAGTGTCGATGAGTATGACATCGGTGATGAAAGACCCACACTTGTCTATGTATGGGTGGAAGACCCTATTAATCAAATACATAAAAACATTAGAGAAATTATTCACAAAAAAGGGAATTACTGGGAACTTATAGTGTCCATAGTGACAACAGAATTCCAATTTCCAAATATTATCCTCTGGAACCCTCAACTGGTCGACGTTGGACACGGGATTGATCTTTCAGAACAATATAATGCTTAGAAACCAGTCAAAGTGGTCATCAATCCTTAGCATGGGGTACTTTTTTTTATCATGGCCATTTCTAGGTGTTGATAATCTATGAAAAGTCAAAATCTATCATCCACCATTTTCAAAAACAATATATGGACTACCCAAGTAGACCCATTGGGTCTGGTAAATCCCTTATCTCGAACATACTCCATATGAAACTGTAGTTAATAGTTCATGGTAGAATCCATCAGATATATCATATATGATATGATAGTAGTCCCTATATAAAAGTCAATACAAAACTCCATCTACCGCCTCAATGATTTTTCCAAAACATCCTTAGGGAAGACATAAATTTAATACTACACGAATGAATGAATAAATATTCTAGAATAACCTAATACAAAAAAGGGATATACTCCCCAACTGATGGGTGATGGGATACAACGTCCTATTTTCACCACTCATATTCCCTTCCTGGAGATCTCACTCACTCAAATAGGTAAATCTCATCCTATAAGTGAAAATGAATCGGACTCATCTGCGGTGACATTTAGTCTCATAATAGAACAAAGACAACAAATCCACGACCAAGATGACATCACAAATGTTCCATCATGATGAAAAACATTTCCCATGTGAACCTATCTCTACCAAGTTATAGCTCACAATGCTGAGAGAAATTAGATATATAAGAATCTTTACCTGTTGGAAACTGAAGACAAATCTCATGGGATAGTTCCCAAATATGAGATACAACTCTTGCACCATAAGTATAAAGATGAAGGAATAAATGGGAAGTATGTATAATGTATAGAATAAAGATTATAAAAACATATATCATTCATCTGATCATCTCATGTGAGTTGTGGTGATTAGCCTTCATAGCCTACAGTTGTCCACAACCTTGACTTCCCGATATCATAGCCTAAAGTGGGATTCCTGGTGGTGTAGGTGGAAGGATCTCATAACATCATCCACCACCCACAACTTCTCCAACTCTTGTTACAACTCTACATCCCTAGGGACCACCCTTCAATATCATGGGAGATCCCTGATTAGGACATTTATTATGTCAATGTGGTCTATCTTATACATGCATGTGATACTAAACATGTTCGGTCAGGCAGTCATATACCTTATGACCATTCCTGTCACAAGTATAGAATCACCCCACTTTGTTCTTCCATATTCATGTTTTCATCCACTTTCTAGGTGCCTAAGTGTAATAATGTATAGGTATCCTCTACCGAGATCGTATTGACTAATGCTTACTTTCTTTTATTATAGACTCAACCCTCTGACATTCAGTACTAGATCTAGATTCTTGACACCCCTTGGATTGAAATATTTCTTTCACCAATTTTTTCTCAACCACCCCGACACATGTGGGGATACACAAGTGAACTAGGACAAAATAAATCTCTCAGTGGAGCCCTACTCAAACCTGTATACTTAGAAATATCCATTCCAGATCATGTTAAGGGAGTACCTTGTAAAGTTTTTAAACCACATCCCACACTCAGCCTCTATCATCCCTCCCTTTTGTAGCTCAAGAAGCTCTTATATTTGAAATCAACACAAATAGGAGTGGTATTACTCCTCATGGATCAAATTCTAGATGATAGGGCACAAGAGTGTCGACTCATCAATCATATGGGTAATAGGACTCCAATAATGTCGTGTTGCTCCACGGAAAATTCTAGCTAGCATTATAAGTACTGATTTAATCATTTTTCAAATAAGTCTAAAGATACAGACCATCAACTCTATCTAATCCTCTAATTCATGTTGATATAGATCTCTATGGAATCTCAGTGGCCTCTTGCACTAAAACTCCTAATGTGTGATAATACTGCATGCATCTTCATCCTATTCGGTGGGTATGATATATTGATTGATAGGTGGAGGTTTTGCTGCCTATCCAACTTAAAGAATAATATTATAGGATAGCCACTAAACTAAGGCCTCATCTCTCATAGGATCAACATCACAATCCAGAACTGGTATCCAAGCTAGTTGGCATGCCAATGCATCCTGAAAGTTACCAATACGTATCATAGTCAACTTATCATATAATTAAATATATACCAATGGGGAGTAAAATAAATATATTCTATCAATGAATCATTCCTATATAATGCATGTACCATCATCCCTACAACCAAGGTCTCGGTATAGAGATTCAAGTAGTAGGTAGTTAAGGTCCTGGTGAACGGATATGTTGGCTCTAGTTCTATTACAAGATTCCATATCTTGAGAACCACACTTGAGTCACTTTGATAATATTTCCCTAATCCCAACCAAATCACCATAATTGGATTTCTCCAAACATTATTCTTATGAATGAACTATGTTGATACCAATCTTTCATGACCTGACCCTAACTAGGGATCAATCCATAACTACCCTAATCATGCCTTTTGGGGGTTACCAAAAGTGTCAAAAGATATATCATAAATGGGTGGACTTTTCCTATTACACTTTTGTACACACACTTAAACATCTTAATGCACATGTGAAGTGGGATAATTAAAAATATATATAGTGTCTATAATGTAAACCAAGAATGAAAACCCTCTAGAGTGTACAAGAGTATGATAGTACAAACTGAAAAGTAAAGTGGAATAATTCAAACCCAACAAGAAATATTTCCCAACCTAACAATACTAGAAGTTAAAGTACTGAGAGATCCCATCTCTCAATCTGCAATCAATGAACACTGTACATGGTCCAAAGCACCATATATCCATAATATCATCTTTAGTCATCATATACTTTTTCCTCATATTGATAAGACCCAACACATGTTGGAAAACACCATTTAGGGGTGAGTATATACACCCCCGTTAGGATTCCCTAATAGAGGAATGGGGGGTGTAAGAGACACAATATAAATAGAAAGAGAGTAAACAGTAAAAAAGATATAGCTCAACCAAAATAAAGTGAATGTAACCGTGTAGAAACATAACGGGATCAATATAGTGTATAAATGAACTGCATGTCAAGTTTTTTCAGCCATAGTTGGAGAGTAACCTTATATAACCTTGAGAGGATAAACCTGGAAAAAACATGGAATACCCTATGCATCTTTGAAACCCATGGTAGGAGACTAACCAAATCCAAAAAAAACACACACACACACACACACACATATATATATATATATATGTTCAGGAAAATGAAGCCTAAACAATATAGTAATGGAATCTCTATTTCACATCTCATCTCGGTAAAAGAGTCTCCAATTGCTCCCAAAGTCCATCAATAATGCCTAATATCTCAGACTTCTTCCCCGAAGTAACAATGTAAATATCCACACCTATAAACTATTACAAAATGTAGAGGGGGAAGAATTTCCAAGAAGAGGATATGTGCCCTATTGTGTTAGGAGGGCCCCACTCTATATGTCATGGACTTGTGCCCTAGTGTGATAGGGGGTTCCACTCTTATCATTGATGACACATGAATTATCTAATAGGGGTTCCACTTGCTATGTATCTATAGAGGACCTACACACTGAAACCTCTGGGGGGTTCCACTCTGCTATCATGGGGACTTGCACTCAATTCGATAGGGGGTTCCAATCAGTAAATAAAGGACCTAAACCAAAGTTGATGGGGCATCCACTCAATTAGATGAGGAACACCATTCAAGTGCAATATAGGGGTTCCACTATATCCATTGAAGATCTGTTCATTATCTAATACGGGGGTTCCACTCGGTATGTAGAGGACCCATTACCAAGATGATGGGGGGGGGGGGTCCACTCTGGTTATTTAGGACCCACTCCTTATAACACCCTATGATCTTTTGAGTTAGGTTTTTCAAATTAATTTATCCTTTTTGATATTTTATATAAGACTAAAGATAGTTTATTTTAAAGCACTATGTTTTTCTTGTGTTATTCACAACACTATTATAATCAAGAACTAAATGAAAAATAAATTCTGACTTTCTCTTCACATAACACTGATGATAACTTAAGTTATATGAAATAATAACTTTCCTTGATGACTTGTGTAACATGAAAGACCGGGTTTTACTGACCAATAATATATTATCAAAATATAACTATTTAATATAATAAGATAAAACCAAGATGTTAAATTAAAGGTTATGAATAGTATTAACTAAATTTTGAAAATATATGGTTTACACAATATAATATGAATTCACATGTTACCAATTAATTATAAATAAATATGAAAACCGATTGAACATAAAAGGAAATATTATTATGGTCAGAAAGTTGTTTTACCAA
This sequence comes from Viscum album, assembly GCA_963277665.1. Lineage (NCBI taxonomy): Eukaryota > Viridiplantae > Streptophyta > Magnoliopsida > Santalales > Viscaceae > Viscum > Viscum album. Next base: position 447,335,381 of record OY728131.1, read on the forward strand.
AATAAATTAAATATTAATTTATGTATTGAAATGAACTAAGTCAAACATTCCTCTCATATGGAACCAACTTCTTATATGAATTGGTTTGTGTTAAATGAAACACTGACTAATAATAAGTTACACGCAACATCAAAATAGCATACGATGCACACAACACTGAGCTTCTACAAAAAATCTTTTTTATATAATTATTTAAATCAGATAATTATAACCCATCCATTAAACATAGTTATAGTTGTAGTAATAAATACTTTTCAAATATTTTATATAATTTGTTTTAAATAAATATTTTTTTTGTAAAGTCCTTTTATGTTTTAAAAATACTATTTTCTCGAATAAACGACTTTTAATGTCCATCTCTGAAAAATAATAAAATTAATTTTAAACACAATTATAAATTTAATTTGATAAAATAAATTTCATATTTTAATTCATAACAAAAATTTTATTCTATGTATAATTTTTGGGATTTATCAGAGAAACTTTATTTTTTGATGAATAGTGAAAACTACTGCATTTTAGTTAAAAACTACCTTTTTTTAAATAAATATTAACGTTAAAATAAATTTTAATTTATTTTAAACTAAAATTAGATTAATTTTATATATATTTTCTCAATTTAGTTCATTAGAATCAACTTAACTTTTAATTGAATGAAAAAATATTAACTAACATTTGATAAATTTTGTACATTAAAAACTCATGGTTGTGTCTCGTCTACAGGGTTTGCACTAATCTTAATTTCCCTGTGTAATGCCTTGACCCCAGTTACCCAGAGTCGGTGTATTATTACATAACATTTTCATGATCACAAAAGATCAAGTCTCGAAATACCAATTAGTTTAGTAGACTTTGAATCACTAGATACATTCATAAAGTTTACATTACATCATAAAGTGAAAACTACAACAACATATTGTATCCACACTCATATCACCTTATACTATCCCTGCAGGTCATTTATAAAATACTTCTTCACATCATGGGAAAAATAATACATAGAAAGGGGTGAGCTCAGATGCTCAGTAAGGATAACAATATAGCATAAACTTTCATAAATAAGCATAATCATTTAAGGCAATGTATAACTCAAACAAAAGCCTTTTAAACTTGAAATTCAGCATAATATGGCCAAAATAAAATGAAATAATGTAATTTACTAATTCACATGGATATTATACTAGTAGAATAATCACATTCAATATCAATAACCACTTTCATAATGATGGAATGCATAATGCCAGACTATCATAACCACATAGTCAAGGCCTTGTGCCAAGACTACAAATAAGATTTTGTCAAGGCCTTGTGCGAAGACACTAGTTTGACCCATGATACCTATCGATTAATCGAGGATCTATGGCAGGCTCCACCCGTCACTTATTAAATCCAATGCATTCATCATATGAACAAGTCTAAACATTACATAAACATTCGTATTAAAACTAGCGAATGAAATGTCAATACTTTCTCCATAAACCATGAATGGTATAAAAATAACACATCCAAAGTCCAAAAAATCACAAAACCATCAATATAATATGGAAGTTTTGTATCATAATAAAACATTTTCATATAAGCTTAAAATCCTTCAATGGATGTTGACATAGATGAAATCAAAACTTTTTGAGAGAAATATATCTTTTTTAGAAATCATTAAAAAGTCACATAATTATAAAAAAGAAAATATTTTATTTTAAAATATTCTTATAATCTTGTAAGGGGATCTTCAATTATTTTATAATGGTGGAAAATAGCCGCACCCTCCGTATAAGTTAAAAACACATTCTTACATTAATTTTGTTGAAAAGGTTAAAAAGTACTTTGTTTGGATAATAATGGAAAGATTCCTTTATAAACTTCATATAAGGAGTCAAACAAGGGTATAAATGACTTTAACCCATATTCTGTAAAATATTAAGAATGTTTTGAAATAAATTTTTAAGAAACATGGATGTGGATGATAAAGAGGTCCCAGTAGATAATTACGTATAAACAAATCTCGGATAATGAAGAGATTGTGAAATAAACCCTTACCTATAATTTTCCTTGGCTGAGGGTAGGTTAAATTCCTGTATAATTGTGAAATAATTTTTATTAAATTATAAAAAAATCATATACATTAATATGATATCGTATATGATCTTTTAACATTGATTTGTTAATAATATCTTAGTATTATCATCATTTCAGGTGTCAATAGATTCATTTTTCTTTATGTTCTTTGTTATGTGAGCCATATTTGTAATATAAGGGATTTATATTATTCAAATACATAATGATACAATATCTCTAAGAATTACTTTTAATCATTGTATAAAATTTAGTCTTGAATGGATACGATGGGGGATGAATCTCATGGCCTTCATGGAGACAGTAATCCGTACGTACGCACGAGCGAAAATATCATTCTTTTGATATTAAAATAATATATAATTGGACGGTATATCATATATAAAGAATAATTATTATTTTATATTTATTGTTTACATGAATTACACATCATTATTATACCCATCCAAATAATAATGTGTTGAATAACAATTACACCATGACGTGGAGACGGTAGGCCGTACGTACGCACGTATGGTGACATGTCATTGAAATGAGTGATAGAATACTGAATATGGTTGTACCATATTTATAATAACATCACAGTATATATAAGATACTAGAGTTATTATTTTATAATGGAAATAACAATGAAATAAGAAGTTGAAGAAGAAAGGAACTTGAAAGTGGGTGGTGAAAACATTTCCTCTTCTTCGGGTTCTTCCTTTTGATTTGATCAAACAGGCTCCTTAGTTTGGCTTTCGGACAAAATTAAGGCCTATAAGAGTACGAGAGGATAGTTTAGAGGGTATTTGGGCAGATTTTTGATGAACCAAAAGGCTTTTAATGTATGAATAATTGGTTAGAAGTGATGTCCTTTTATAAGGGGGATGAGGGGATCTTTAGAAAAAACATAAAGTATTAATTTATAATAAATTAATATTCAGTTTATAATGTCTCCAAAGTAGATTATTCAAATTATAAGGTGTGGATGGGTCGAAATCCTTTAATCCAATAGATTTTAGATAGGTTTGGGTCACTATATTAACCTTATCATGTATATTTAACTCTTAGTTAAATAGTTTTACATTTACCATGTCACTTTGTATTTTTATATTATATGGAAAATAAATTTACAATATACTTCCAAGAGACCCCAAAGTTTTCCATTAATGATACACATATCATTATATAAGTCCTTTGGAAGAACCTTAGATTTTTAGGAATATAATATGAATTAATAATATAATATTTCTTTAAAAAACTCTTTTATGTCAATTTTGACACTATTTAATAATTGATTTTTGTTAAAGTCATAAAAAATTTATTAATTAGAACCAAATTAATTTAAGCAATAATAACATGTCATATTAATCAATAAAATTCGTGGATGGAATCAAAACATTCAGATTATATTTATTTTAATATTTATAGTACCAATTATTTGATTCTTCCATTAATAAGGAAAATATTGCATCATTATTGGGCCATAAATAAATTTAATTTTTAAATGTCTAAAAATTATACATAAAATACCCTTATGTAGGAAATAATTTTATATTTCAAATTAATATTTATAGAATAAAATATAACATATATAACCCAATGTAAAAATTGTTTTTCTAAAAGATATATGCTTATATTATTTTTGTATTTACTTTTACTTAATTAATATAAAGTGTCATTATCACTTACTAGTGGATCCATGGACTCCCAAAATCGACCCAAAGAGGTACATGGTCGGAAATGTATCAACAAATAGTGTTAGTAGACATTTTAGGGTAATTTATTATTATTATAATATTATTTTTTTACCCATATTTTCCGGATTTACCCTTTAACCACGGTAAATAAATTTTTTACCAAAGTAATTTTCCAAAATGTCTAAAAATAAAAGTTAACTATTTACACAATTTGGTACTCCTGATTCTAAATATGGAATCCATTTTTATAAATTTAAAATACATAAGTGGCAGTAATTAATTTAATATTAATTCCCGTTGTTAAAACAAAATGCGTGTTTTTAATAGATAAAGAATTTCAAAAGATTGGCACTTGTTTACGTCCGGTTTAAATGTGAAATTACATCCAATGACCATAATTGTATTAAATGGTAATAATATATTCTAAATATAATTTAAAACCACTAAAATTCATAATTTATCACTAATAATTATTTCGATTAAAAAAGTTGTTTTTAATTAAAATTTAGTGATTTTCACTATTCATCAAAAATTGAAAGTTTTAAGAAAAATACAAAAAACTCACCCTAAGATAATTTCAATATTATGAATCAAAAAATGAAGTCCATTTTGAGTGATAAAATGTAAAAAATTTAAAAAATTGAGTATTTCTATTCATAATGGCTAGTTTGATTGGTTGTGGTGTGTGTTAGAACTCAAAGTTGCGTACAACACACGCTACTGTATTATTCAAAGAGAAGCGTAACATGGAAGCATGGGGTGTTACATTCTCTCCTCATTAAAATAATTTTGTCCATGAAATTTCTATAATACTACTGCATGAAAGACTCAGGTGGTTCTTCATCATAAGTTCCATGGGTTCTCACGTTGGCTCTTCCATCTTATGGTTTCTCCATAGAACTTTTACCAGAAGTGTCATCCGATTTCTCTGCACTTGTACTCTCATATCAAGAATATTGAATAGATATTCACAATAAGATAGATCGAATTCCAGTTCTAATTCCTCATAGGCGAGTACATGCATTATGTGAGGCATGTATTTTCTTAATAGTTATATGTGGAACACATCGTGAACTTTGGAAAGACTTGGTGGAATTTCCAAATAGTAAGCTACAGGACCAATTCGTTCTAGAATTTCGAATGGTCCGATGTACCTGGGACTCAATTTTCCCTTCTTACCGAAATGTATAACACCCTTCTATGGAGATACCTTCAAGAAAACATGATCTCCTTCCTGAAATTCCAAATCCTTCTTTCAGTTGTCAGCATATCTCTTCTGCCTACTTTGAGTTTCTTTGATGTGGTTTTGGATTACCTTCACCTTTTCCATCGTTTCCTCCACCAGTTCTAGGCCTACGAGTTTTCCTTCACCAACATCATCCCAACAGGTTGGTGTACGACATCTCTTTTCGTATAACGCTTCATATGGTGCCATCCAAATACTTGAATGGAATCTATTATTATAGGAAAATTCTACCAGAGGTAAATATTGATCCCACATACCTTGAATGTCAAGTGAGAATGATCTCAACATTTCCTCTACGGTTTAAATAGCCCATTATGATTTTCCATCAGTTTGGGGGAGCTAAGCAGTGCTCAAACGAAGTTCAGTATCCAAGGCCTTCTGAAGGCTCTTCCAGATTCTTAAAGTAAAATGGGGATCATGATCAGAAACAATCGATAGGGGTACTCCATTAAGTCTCACAACTTCATTAATATATAGTCTTTCTAGACGTTCAAGTGGTAAATCCTCCCTTATAGCAAGAAAATGTGCTGACTTGGTAAGACGATCAACAAATGACCCATATTGCATCATTCCTTCTAGGAGTCTTTGGTAGTCCCATAACAAATTCCATTGTAATGTTATCACATTTCCACTCAGGTATGGGAAGAGGTTGCAATACTCCTACCGGTTGTTGCGTTCCAGCTTTCACTTGTTGACAATCCATACATCTTGACACAAAATAAGTAATCTCCCTCTTCATGTTGTCCCATAAAAAATGTTCCTTCAAATCTATATACATTTTGGTGATCCCATGGTTTATAGAGAAATTGAAACTATGAGAATCATCCAAAAACTCTCTTTTTAGATCAGTTATATTGGGAACACAATGTCTCTTCCCAAATTTCAAAATTACATCTTCATACACAAAGTCAATCAATCTCCCATCATTCACAACTTTAATCTTATTTTGAAACTCTTCATCACGAGTTTGAGAACTCTTTATCCTTTCTAGTAAAGACGGTTTGGAAACCATTTGAAAAGGTATTTATGTTTCACCTTCCATGGTTATTCCCATATCCATATTCACTAGATCCATGAAAATAGGGTCCCTTTCAATTCTCATCATGTTCAAATCTCCATGATCTTTTTTGCTCAAAACATCTGCCACCTTATTTTCCTTCCCTGGGAGGTAGTGTGTCGTGAAATCATAATCCATGAGTAGTTCAAGCCATCACCTTTTCCTCAAGATGAGTTCTTTCTATGATAAAATGAACTTTAAATTCTTGTTATCAGTATAAATCTCACATTTTTCACCATAGAGATAATTTCTATATCTTCAAATCAAAAATTAAAGCACCTAACTCAAGATCACGAGTAGGATAGTTTTGCTCATGAATTTTAAGTTGTCGTGATGCATAGGAAATAACCATATCATTCTGCATAAGGACACAACCAAGTCCTTTCTTTGAAGCATCACTATAATTAACAAACTCATCATTCCCCTATGGTAGAGTCAATATAGGAGCATTAAAAAATATTCTCTTAAGTTCTTAAAAACATTCTTCACACTCTTTTGTCCAAACAAATTTAACCCCTTTATGTGTGAGCTTTGTTAATGGGTTAGCCAATCGGGCAAAGTTCTGGACGAAACGCCGATAACAACCTGCTAAAACAACAAAACTGCATACCTCGGTTATAATCATTGGTGCCAGCCATTATCGGATTGCTCTTATCTTAGAAGGATCAACAGAGATTCCATCCTTAGAGACAATATGTCCAACAAAAGAGATCTCCTGAATCCAAAATTCACACTTTCTAAACTTCCCATATAATTCATGTCTTCTAAGAGTCTTCAGGATAATGCGCAAGTGATTTTCATGATCTTCGTAGCTTTTGGAGTATACCAAGATATAATCAATAAATACCACCACAAAATCATTGATATATTCCTTGAAAACTATATTCATTAGATCCAGGAATACAGAGGGTGCATTAGTCAATCCAAAAGGAATTAATGTAAACTCGTAATGCCCTTAACTGGTTTAAAATGCTGTCTTCGAAATGTCTTCCTTCTTCACACACAAATGATGTTATCCAAATCAAAGTTCAATATTTGAAATGTATTGAGCTCCATGCATCTAGTCGAATAAATCATCAATGCGATGTAGGGGATACTTGTTCTTTATTGTAATAGCATTGATCTCCCTGTAGTCGATACGTAACCTCATAGATCCATATTTCTTTTTAACAAAAAGGACAAGGGATCCCCATGGAGAAACACTAGGTTGAATAAATCCCTTATTACTCAATTCCTCTAGTTGTTTCTTTAGTTCATCTAATTCTACAATGTCCATTCTATAAGGGGTCTTTGATATAGGCCTTGAACCAGGAATTAAATCAATGGAAAACTCAATTTCACATTTTGAAGGATGTCCAAGTAAATCTTCTAGAAACACATCAACATATTCTCTCACAATAGGTACATCCTCTATTTGAACATTTCTTTCCTCACCCACAATCATTTCATTCTCGTCCTTCCCAATAATTGAATGTAGTTGAGATACTGGGGGTGGATCTGTGTAAGAATTAGGTGGTGATGATTCCACTCTAAAGATAAGGTGTTCCTTATCATCATCATCATAAAAAATAGTTACCTCCTTCTTATTAAGATAAATTTTTGCATCATGGTCAGAAATCCAATCCATACCGAGGAGTATATGAAATACAATCATAGGTATGGCGTTGAGATCCACAGATAAAGAACATTTATGTGCTCTAATGGGGACTGATTCACAAAACATTGTTGCAATGATAATTCCCTTTGGAGTTTTGACTAACAACTCCCTTGTAAAATAAAATTGGAAATATCTAATTTTCTGAGGAAACTAGGAAGATATGAAAGAATGCGATGATCCAGAATCAAAAAAAGCATTGGCTAAACTTGAGGAAACCATTAAATTACCTGCCACCGCGTCTTTCGGAGCTTCAACCTCAGTAGTAGTGATAGCATAATCTTGGACTTGATCCCTTGGCCTTTTCTGAGGTAAGTTTCCTTGATTCTTAGGAAATTCATTTGCATAATGCCCCATTTCTCTACAATTATAGCATTCCACATTGACAGCAACTTTCTTTCCCTTGCAATCATGATCTTGGTGGCCTTTTTCACCACACTTGTAACATACTCCCATTCCCTTCAAGCAAGTACCATGGTGTTTCTTCCCACATTTACTGTAGGATGGATAATCAACATATCCCTTCTTACCTTTATTTATATTTCTAGAGTGGTCAGTGGATCTCTTCTTCTCTTGCTTTGCTTTATAGTCATAAGACTTAGAGAATTGTTTTTATGTCTTGATAGCACAGGAGACAATATCTTTGTATGACGAGAAGGATTGTGAGACCAATGCTCGACGGAGAAACAGTATTAACCCATCAATGAAATGATCAATCTTACTTTTTTGGTTACATATATAATCTGTAAAATACCTTTCTAACCTTGTAATGTTAGCCTCGTACTTGGTGACATTCTCATCTTCCTTTTGTCTCAAACTCAGAAATTTCCTTTCCTAAACTGCTTGATGGTCACGAGGAAAATATATTTCTAAAAAAATCTCTTTGAACTCCCTCCATTCCATATTTGATACTTCATCATCTTCCTTTATGTTCTGAATCAATGACCACCATTGATCAGCATCTCCAGTGATGCGGTAAACTGCCATGATAACTTTTTCCCTTTCACTACTCCCCAAGGCATGGAATATTTTCTCTAAAGAATTTATCCATTGCTCAGATACTAAGTAATTTTTACTCCCATTTAATGTTGGTGGTTGTTGCCTCATGAAGCGATCTAACATTGATCCTCCATGCTGTGGATCAGGGTGCTCCATATGGGTAAGGTTATTATTCATAACATTAGTTAGTTGTCCCAGTATGGTGATTAGCTGATCAGCACCAGTTGCATCACCAACTCCAATATAATTATCTTGAGTAGGAGGGAAATCCCTACATGGGGTTCATTCTTTGATACAGGTTCCATTTCTTCTACTAGGATCCATTTCTAAACAATGGCATACACTAGATTAGTTAATGAATCACAACACATAAATCCAAACTTTCAAAACACTTAACATAAATCGAGCAGTTTATGGATATAATCCATAATTATAAAAAAAATTCTTTGATGAAGAATATACTCATAAACCCTTCATAATGGTTTCTAAATAAAATTAGGATTATCCAAAGCATATCCCCCGGGAGTGTCGTAACCAAGAGTGCATCAAGGCCCGTCTCCGTTCACCAGTTCCCGTTCGAGTCTAGCTCAAAGCTGCGTTTTCCAGTTTTACCCCTAGGTACATCTGTTCCAGAGCCGCCTCTACCTGATCGTATCCAGACAGGTATGTATTGCTCAGAAAACTCAGAAAATCTCTACAATACCAAAATTCTAGGATGTTCTTCTAAACTAATCCTCAATGTCCATCTTAGGTCTATGTGATCTAATCATAGTTTTTCTAAATATAGCTTCCAATGTTTGTACTAAACTTCCTCTGATACCAACTATAACCCCCTGAACCCATTTACCCAGAGTCAGTGCATTATTACATAACATTTTCATGATCATAAAAGATCAAGTCTCAAAAGATAGATTAGTTTAGTAGCCTTGGAATCACTAGATACATTAATAAAGTTTACATTACATCATAAAGTGAAAACTACAACAACATCTTGACTCCACACTCATATCCCCTTATACTATCCCTACAGGTCATTCATAAAATACTTCTTCACATCCTGGGAAAAATAAAACATTAAAAGGGGTGAGATCAGATGCTCATTAAGGATAACAATATAGCAGAAACATTCATAAATAAGAATAAACATTTAAGTCAATGTATAAATAAAACAAAAGCCTTTTAAACCTGATCTTAAGTATAATATTGAAAAAATAAAATGAAATAATTCCAGTTACTTATTCACATGGATATTCTACTAGTCTAATAAACACATGCAATATCAATAACCACTTTCATAATGTTGGAATGCATAATTCCAGAATATCATAACCACATAGTCAAGGCCTTGGGCCAAGACTACAAATAAGATTTTGTCAAGGACTTGTACCAAGATACTATTTTGTCTCATGAGACCTACCGATGCATCGAGGAGAAATAGCAGGCTCCACCCATCACTTATTAAGTCCAATGCATTCCTCATATGAATAGGTTTAAACATAACATAAACATTCGTATTAAAACTATGATATGAAATGTCAATACATTCTTCATAAACCTTGAATGGTATAAATATAACACATCCAAATCCAAACATACCACAAAACCTTCAATATAATATATAAGTTTTGTATAATAATAAATCATCTTCAAATAAGATTAAAATCTATCAAAGGATGTTGACATATATGAAATCAAAACTATTTGAGAGAAATATATCTTTTTTTGAAATCATTTAAAGGTCACATAATTATAAAAGAAAACAATTTCTTTTAAAATATTCTTATAAGCATGTAAGGTAAGATTTAATGATTTTATAACGGTAAAAAATAGCCGCATCCACCGTATAAGTTAAAAATACATTCTTACCATAATTTTTTTGAAAATGTTAAAAAGGACATTGTTTGGAAAATGTTGAAAAGATTCCTTAAAAACTTCTTATAAAATGTCAAACAAGGATATAAATTATTTAAACAATATTTTTTAAATTAGTTAGAATGTTTTTAAATACATTTTAAAGAAACATGGATGTGGATGATAAAGAGGTCCCTGTAGATAATTACGTATAAACAACCTCGGATAATGAAGAGATTGTGAAATAAACCCTTACCTTGTACTTTTACTTGGTTGAGGGTAGGTTAAACTCATTTATAATGGTGAAATAATTGTTATTAAATTATACAAGAATCATATACATTAATATTATATCATATATGATCTTTTAACATTGATTTGTTAATAATATCTTATTATTATCATTGTTTCGGGTGTTAACGGATTCAATTTTCTTTATATTATTTGTTGTGTGAGCCATATTTGTTATGGATGGGATGTATATTATTCATATCCAGAATGATATCATGTATTTAAAAATTATTTTTAATCATCAAGTAAAATTTAGTATTGAATGGATACGATGGAGAATGAATCTCATCGCGTTCGTCGAGATGGTAATCTGTACGTATGCACGAGCGACAATATCATTATTTTGATATTAAAATAATATATAATTGGATGATATATCATGTATAAATAATAATTATCATGTTATATTTATTATTTAAAAGAATTAAACATCATTATTATAACCATCCAAATAATAATGTCTTGATTAACAATTACACCACGACTTGGAGACGGTAGGCCGTACGTACGCATGTATGGTGACATGTCATTCAAAGGATCGATATAATACTGAATATGGTTGTAACATATTTATAATAACATCATATTATATATAATATTCTGGAATTATTATTTTGGAATGTAAATAAAAATTAAAAAAGAAGTTGAAGAAGAAAGGAACTTGAAAGAGGGTGGTGAAAACATTACCTCTTTTTCAGGTTCTTCATTTTGATTTGATCAAAAGGGATCTTTAGGTTGGCCTTCTAACTAAAATAAGGCCTCTAGGATTAAGGTAGGATAGTTGAGAGGGTATTTGTGCAGATTTTTGCCGAACCAAAAGGCTTTGATGTTATGAAGAGTTGGTTAGAATTGGTGTCCTTTTATAAGGGGGAGGAGGGGCTATTTAGGAAAAACTTAAAGTATTAATTTATAATAATTTCATATTCGGTTTCTAATGGCTCCAAAGTAGATTATTCAAATTATAAGGTGGTTATGGGTCTAAATACTTTCATCCAATAGATTTTAGATAGGTTTGGGTCACTATATTAACCTTATCATTTATATTTAACTCTTAGTTAAATAGTTTGACATTTACCATGTCACTTTGTATTTTTATATTATATGGTTAATAAATTTACTATATACTTCCAAGAGACCCTCAAGTGATCCATTAATGATAAAAATATCATTATATAAGTCAATTTTCCAAACCTTATATTTTTAGGAATATAATATGAATTATTAATATAATATTTGTTTTAAAAACTCTTTCATGTCAATTTTGACACTATTTAGTAATTGATTTCTGTTAAAGTCTTAACAACTTTATTGATTCAAAAAAAATTAATTTAAGCAATCCTAAAATTTCATATTAATAAATAAAATTCGTTTATGGAATAAAAACATTCAAATTATAATTATTTTAATATTTATAATACCAATTATTTGATTCCTTCATTAATAAGTAAAATACTGCATCATTATTGTGTCATAAATAAATTTAATTGTTCAATGTCTAAAAATTATAAATAAAATACCATTATGTATGAAATATTTTTATATTTATAATTAATATTTATATCCAAAAAATATAACATATATAATCATATGTAAAAATTTTCTAAAAGATATATACCTATTTCATTTTTGTATTTACATTATATTAATTAATATAAAGTGTCATTATCACTTACAAGTGGATCCATGGGGTACGAAAATCCAACCAAAGATTCCCATGGTCGGAAGTGTATCAACCAATAGGGTTAGAAAATATTTTAGGGTAATTTATTTTTATTATAATATTATTTGTTTACCCTTATTTACCGGATTTACCCTTTAACCACGGTAAATAAAATATTTAACGAAGTAATTATCCAAAATGTCTAAAAACAAAAGTTACCTATTTACACAATTTGGACCTCCTGATTCTAAATATGGAATCTATTTTTCAAAAGTCAAAACATATAAGTGGCAGTAATTAATTTAAAATTAATTCCCGTTGTTAAAACAAAATGTGTGTTTTTAAGAGATAATAACTATCAAAAATTGGCACTTGTTTACGTCCGGTTGAAATGTGAAATTACATCCAATGACCAAAATTGTATTAAGTGGTAAAACTATATTCTAAATATACTTTAAAACCACTCAAATTCATAATTTATCACTATTAATTATTTCTATTAAAAAATTTGTTTTTATTTTTAATTTAGCGATTTTCACTATTCATCCAAAATTGAAAGTTTTCAGAAAAATACCAAAAACTCGCCCTAAGAAAATTTCAATATTATGAATCCAAAAATGAAGAGAATTTTGAAAGAAAAAATGTATAAAATTTCAAAAAATGGGTATTACTATTCATACATGCTAGTTTGATTGGTTGTGGTGTGTGTTAGAACTCGAAGTTGCGTACAATACACGCTACTGTATTATTCAAAGAGAAGCGTATTGTGGAAGTCTGGAGTGTTACACCCCGCATCTATGAATTTAGTTTTTAAAAAATACCATACACCGTTTTAATTAGTGTAATATTTATAGTCTTATTAGGTCAACATAATTTTTTACTAAATAGATTAGTTAAAGTGACTAAAACTTGTAATAGCGATTAAGGTCAAATTAAGATTAATTAGGGACTAAACTATAATATTAGGCACCGAAATGACCTATCAACTTTTAAAAAAACATTGTTATGGACATTATTTGTCCATAAACCTTCCATTATTGATTTATTTTGTTTTTATGACTTTTTTTAGGTAAGAACATTTGTATACCTATCCAGTTTTCCAAAATTCCAAGTGAGTCTTTTTCCATCCCTATAAAAGGCCGCCACCTATATCACTTACTCACACATCTAAATCTATTAATATCGTCCAAAACTGTACAAATACACTTCCCAAGAATCCTCCCTTCCTCCTATAATCCTTCCCTTCATTTGAAGGTGATCCAAGGAATCCTTTTGGTACAAAATAAAAGGAGTTACCCGATTTAATGTTAACATCTTCACTCAATTCCTTTTTTTTATTTTCCTTCTACACCCTATCAAACTATATTCACTCTATGATTATATAAAAAATAATAATAAATATTTTATAATGTTTTTATGTAAATTTTTTGACTTACACTTACACACACCTCCATCTAATGGGTGACAGACTTAATTTTTCTGTATACAGTGAACTACTGCCTCACGAAATGATTATTGTTCATTTTTTCATTACCACATATCATGGTGGCCATTAAGATGGAAAATATATTTCTATATTACATATATTATATTTAAAATTTATTTATTATTGTTTAATTTATATTTTTAATTCACCTTTATGCTTTCAATATTATGTAATCATGATAATTTCATTTGAAGATGTGTGGACTACTGCCCCATCAAAGCGATATAATTCATTCATACGCTACATGGATTGTATTAAAGATGGTTTTAGTGAATATATATGATATATATGATATCATAAATCTAATTTATTAACAATAGAGAGATATATATACATATATGTATTTTACATTCATTTTCTCAACAGAAAAATTATATAGATATTGTGTTCATGCTTACGTACGACCTACCGTCTACATGAAAAATGTATTTTATTTCATAAATATATATTATATATATTATTATAATAAAATATAATATATTAAATGATATTTATATATTTTTCAAAATTATAGAGTCATGATATAAGTATAAGGACGAAAGATATAACAAATTAAGACACAAGTGCAAGACAGAAGAAAATGTTACCTAAAGCGTAACCTTAACATGAAATTTCTAACAATTGGGTAGTATAAATTCAAAATAAATATATATGTTATTAGATATAATAATATTGTTATTTATAAGATTTATGTGTAAGTTTATATATATAACAAATGAATTTTGAACAAGTATGATGAGTGTTAATACACAAGGTAAGGGGATTTCATCTCACTTTTTATTTCCATGAAATACATGCTATGTTCACCACTCTTTACTTTTGTGTGGTATATTTACTTCCCATGGTTTTATTCTAGGTATATTATACATAAATTTCTATGTATTCATATATATATTTTAGGATCATTCTTTCATGTCTTTTAGGTTTTCAGAAGTTACCAGATCATTATAATAGGTGTGTCTCAATTTGTCTTCTTTGAGACTCATTTTTTGTTAGGCAAGTAATTATTTTTTTTGGTGTATATACTTCCATTTTACATATTATATCATGAAATTTAATCTTTTCATGATATTTTAATCTTCCTTTAATTTCCTTTTCATCCATGGAGAGAAGGATTCCATGTTACTATGATATAAGAGTGTATTGAGACATTCTCTTCGCTTTTTCGAGATTTTTTAGGTTTATGAAAATTTAAATGAAATTTTATGATCCATATATAAGTAACATTCATTAAATTTTTTATCCTTTTTTTATTCATGATATATTCATTTATGGTAACATAATTTCACTCTATGTTAAATATGATAGTTTATAATTTTTTTTAAGAATCCCTGACCATGACCTCTCTTCGGTCAGAAATCTATGTTTATAAAAAGGGTTCTATAAATATTCTACTATTCCTCTAAAATAATTAAAATAATGTTTTTTTACATTTTTTCTTTTACCATAATTTCCAAATGAATCTTCTTATCCCCTTCTGAATGTGATATTTTTATAATGTTCTTACCTTGAAAAACTGAATGTTCTTTTTACCTTGTACAACATGTACAGATTTACTAATCGTCAATTATTTGAAGATTTTTTGTGTTTAAAAGGATAGTTTTTAAGAAAATGTTTTTAAAATATATTTTCATGGATATTTTTTTCAAGTAGTTTTCAAGATACCTATATCTGTTTTTAAGGAAAATGGTTTTCAAATGGTTTTATGTTTTAAAGGTACTTGTCAAAGAAGAATAGATATATAACATAAGAAATGGTTTCATAATATCCTACCAAGTTATTCTCCATCTATTGTAACATTCATTTAGGTTAATAATTCTCTTATAGGAAATGATCAAAAGGTTCCATTCATATTCTTTCTTGAGTGGTTAATGTTTTTATGGAATGATGCTTACGACACCTGTTTTACTTTCATGGGTTTTATTCATTTCAAACACGCTTCTTTTCACAGGTTATGATTGCATGAAGTAATTATGAAACCTATATATGTTAATAGGATATGATGTGATGAAATTTTAATGATACCCATTACATTTCATGGGATAAAATTTGATGCTTATAAAACCTATATGTTCTTATCGACTATGATAGGATGGAGGTTTTATTATCTTGTGGAATATGTATGAATGATTTTATTATGAAATGGATGGGACAAATATATCACACTAATGCATTCGGTAATTATAAGTTGTATATGAGCTCAATTGGCACATGGGTTTTAGACCAATCCCAAAAACAATAAGGTATATGGGTTGTAACTCAATTCTGGAAGGGGGTACATGGGTTTTAGCCCAAGACCAAAAACTAGAAGGTACATGGATTGTAGCACAAACCTAAAAGATTGAGGGTACATGGGTTGTATCCTGATCCAAAAAACGATAAGGTACATGGGTTATAGACCAATCATAAAAGAAAGCGGGTACATGTGTTGTAGCCTAAGCCGGAAAACAAGAAGGTGCATGAATTGTAGCTCAAGACTAAATGTAATATGAAACATAGGTTGTTATCCCAAGCCTGAAGTAGGTACATGGGTTGTAGCTTATTCCTAACATGTTATAAAGTTCTTGTAGGTATCTTTGACATGAAATGTTCTATTATTATATGTATTTCACAGCTCCTACGTCTGGTTCCTTCATACTATTTCATTTCTCGTGACATTTATTTCATTATTATTCATTTCTTTTGAACTACTAACATTTATCGCATAACTCATATTTATCATCTTTGATATGTAGGGTATGATATTATAATGTTATTATCATGTTCCCATACCCCTATATACATGTTAATGCTTACATGTCTCCCTTGTTTACCCTTACTAAGCATCTGACCTAACTACTTTGTTTATGTTTACTTTCCACAAGTTATAAAGAATGGGTTCAAGTAGTAGTTCTAATGGTGGATATCATTATAGTATATGTTTAAGATCTTTCACCAAGATATAAGATTTTGTTTCTATGATTCCAAAGACAATAAACTATTTGGGTCCTTAGAAATGTGTTTTTGTAATGTACTAAATATAATTCGAATATTTTGTGATATCCATGTATGTCATGTATGGGTCTCTATAGTTAGTGTCAATAGAATGGTTTAGTCAACCTTTGGAAAATATAATTTCAAAATATTTGGATATCCCAAGATATATTCCTAAGGATATTTCAAGGGATGTCTCTAAGGACAAGTATTAGGTTGAGTAAATATTAGGAAAATGTCTTGGAGTATTTGTATAAGACAGAGTGAGTGGTTTTCTTTCAGTACCTCCCTTTCTAGATACTATAAGTGGATGGGCCTATGGCATAGATGTACCTTGGATTAACAACTCCGAAAAGATGTTCTGGGCCGGACTCCGGGTAATTAGGTACAGGACAGTGGGCCTTTATGGACACCTGGTTTCACACTTCGAAGGGATATTCTTTTGGAATTCACAAACACATTATGAACCATCATGGATATTTAAACATAGTATTACATTGAATAAGATTTGATAAAACTATGGCATTATAGATTAAATAAGTATGATCCATAATCTAGTAATCCTATAATGAATTTTCATTATTATAAGGCATCACATTGTGATAAATTTTTCTCGCATTATGATTTCTTCTTTTAGTCAATGGTTAATATTAGAAGGAACATGGTTAACATTATATGTTTCATATAGGAAAACTATGGGCATTTGGATAATTGTTTTCCCAAATGGAAATCTCATAATGTAAATTAGGAAGGTGGTATGAGTAATTGTTATTTCTCTGAAGATAAAGATATTTAAAGTGAAATGTGAAAGGTATATGATTATCTTCCATCTTTTTTTAGATTAATCATGAGAAGCATGATTAGATTGAGTTTGAGGAACATTAATACATGATTCAAAATTCATATTCCCAGAAAGAGTTGTTAATAAATAATTTAATGAAGACTATTTAATGGTTTAATAATAAAGTGGGATGAATAATGTATTTAGGTTTTTGAAATCAAATATTATGTTATATGAATCATGAATTATATGATAGTTTTTAGTATACATTTTGATTAAGGATTGATAAGGGAATATTTAATGCTTATGAAGACATGGAAAAGTGATTTTCTGCAAAAGGGGGTATTTTGATTAAAGGAAGTCAACCCTTAAATAATGCCCAACATCAAGATAATGATGTTTGGATAATGATATATTAGATATGAATAAGTAAATTGGACAGCGTGGATTACCCTAGAATATATTATTGATAAAGTGATCTATGTAATTAAGGATGAAGTTTACAAATTCTTGGATTTAAAGAATACATCAAGTAATTAGTGGAATAATAAAGAAGGCATGTTTTCCAAAAATGGATTTATGGTAATTAAGAGAATTTCCATGTTTCAGGAGAATATATGATGCGATTATTCACATTTTTCGAATGTGAAAACCAAGGGCTAACTCGAGATATATGTTGGATCAATGTTAAGATAATTTAATGAGTTCATTTCTAAAGAATTGAATTTTTATATTTCATAAGGTTTATATGGTTAACCCTTTATGTAAAGTCTATGTAAATCTTTAATTAATGTTTTTGAGATTAATGTACACTAAACAAATTTCCTTTTACCAATATAAAATTAGTGATGCATAATATATTTTTTGGTGAAATTGATTAATTCCAACATATATTTAGTTTTTTAATTATTAAATTTAATTAACAACAATTGTTTTTACTAGTAAGTATATCTATTGGTATCAACTATCCAACAGAAATATATCTTTTACTAATAGTTAAATCTATTATCATTTCATATTGATTCTAGTAATTTTTATACCAACACATGAATTTTTAAATAATTACTATTATTACCAACAAATATTTTTCCATTAGAAATAATTGTTTCAATTAATTGCTTTATAATAAAATGATACATAAAAACTATATATATATATGTATATATATGTGTATAAAATCATTTTTAGTACAAATATATATTTATATATTGAATTAAAGTAACCATTAAATGAAAAATATTTTTTGGAATGAATACACATGTGTGTTCGCCGACACACACATATATACAAATATATTGTGTATGTATCTATTAAAATGTTACCTAAGTTTTCTTGAAGCCACGCCTGATTAATACTAAACTCACTAATGGTGAATAAAATGAAGGTAAATAGATTATGGGGGACCAATTATAATTATATTTTTAATTTTATCATCCATATCTTAAATATATATATATGATCTCATTTAAAATCCATTCTATGGAATTTAAAAAAAATTATACATTTTTTTGGAATGAATAGATAAAATGAAATTTAAAATTATTATAATTTAGAATGATCTTTAAATATATTTTAAATAATAATACAAATAGGTAAAAATTTAAAATTGGGGATTAACCCTAGTGATTTTCCTGAATCACTACATCCCTATCATTACTCCTCCCAAACACACCACCTTGTAGTCACTGCCACCCTAAATTCTCCCATGCCACTATTGTTGCAAGATGTCCATCCATATATGATCACTGATGCCCCAGGTACCTGATATCATACCATCTTTAGTGAATTCAATTCACAATCAATCATGAAAACTACAATAACAATACAAGATTGACAAGCTTGAAGATGATGTATGGTGGATGGTTTGAATCATAAACCCCCTTGATCATTGTTTATGTATAAATTGACATCAAAATATGGAGGAAAGTTTTAATCATCTAAACCATTCATTATTTTGGTTTTATAGATTGACATTAGGAGATGTACCTTCCACTATTATCCCTTTGTTCCACTCCATCCCTCATATATCATTACATGAATAGCTTGAGTATATAAAGGTTAACACTCATTGAGCATCATTTAAGCAGCATAGAGCATCATTCACCTGAGGAAAAAAATACAAGGTTTACCTTCTTTTATCATTAGTCTATAGTCTAATGGAATGGTTAACAATCTGTGGATACTCAAATTTGTAATTCAAAGACATAAAATCATATTATTTATATTATCTATATAGAGGTTGGTCCCAAATTAGACTTCAATGGATATTTGAAAAATAAATGCCTTTTAATCCTTTAATAATTCTTCTAAACCTAGTTTTCATCGAGTGAAAAGGGTATTTATGTCTTGATCATATTCAAATTTCAATTTCACTCCTACAAATCATTGGTTAAAACTTTTCCAATATACTCATAAACAAACATACATTAGGGTAATCCCTCAAGGTAACAAACGCCCCAATGCTATTCTTAGTGAAGAAGACCTATAAATTGCACGTGAATCCCCTCAACACAACTAAAATTTAACATTTCATGTTGCAGCCACACATTCTCATTAACTATTTAATAAATTTTTTATTTAGATAGAGTTTTCATAGTCCAGACACTGTCATCACAAAACCTCTTCAACATGAACATTTGATAATAGAAGTAGTGAGACTCTATGTGGTCTTTTACTCATAAAAATGAAATCGTTCAGTAATTATACTCTTAACAAACAACATTGAGTATAAGCATACTCCTTTATAGTTTCACATGCACATTCACATTCACATGGAATTGGAAATGAATGAAAATGATCTTTAATGTTTTGGAATTAATATTCACCACCAACCTATGATAATGTGAAAGTTAAATATTTATTTTGGTAGATTATATTTTGATGGATGTAAAATAATTTATCCACATGCATAGATTAGATAATAAAGAAAAATCAAATAATAAACAATTTCAGATTGTATTTCTCTGTCAATTCGCCTCTATGATACATGGTTCTAGGAATACTATGTGATTTTTTGAAAAGTAATGGTTTGTAGAACATAATTCAAATTCTATATTAGAAAAAATGATTTCTAGAGTGGATTCTATTGCCCAAATAACCAAGAAATGTATATGTATCGTCAGAACTCTTGGGGATGAATTTGGTGGATGCACATTATCATGTATATTTGTGATAAATTTCACTTCATTTTTCTATTTGGTATGGATTTCATTTTTAAAAAAATTAGGATGTGTTTGAAATCAATTATTTAAGAGTTATTATAACATGTTTCACTTATAATAGAAAAATTGAAAAAAAAATCAATAGAATTTGTGGCTGAAAAAAAATTCAGTAGGAAATCTGAAACACTTAGCTATAAGTTTTACAAACACTTTTCATATAAGGTTCGGGTGTTGGTGGGGGGGGGGGGGGTTAGGGAATTATTAAATATATATAAGTGAACCATTTTTGTATCCATCTAAAAACGTTGAAATCTTTATTCTTATTTGTTAGATACTTTTCAATGAAGTTGGAGTAAAGTATTCTTCTTTAGTTAAGGACAAAACTACAATAGTCTCTTTATGGGGATTGTTTCAACATAATGCATGGACACTGTCTTGTTGCTGCACATTTGGGTTAGGAGATCCATCATATGGTATCTGCTTTCTAAGATCACTACCATACTAAGTTATGTGGATTCTTGAATTTATTGGAAAGAAAAATATTTCATCCATTATGTATTTTGTTTTTTTGGTTCATGACTTATAGTCTTCTTCTACAACCATAGAAATGAATTTTTTGGTCTTTGATTACAATGAAGCCCTATTTTGTTTTGAAGTTGCTAAATGTTTCAAATTATTTCTTTAAATTCTCACTTATACATTCTATTCACGAACTTTCTAAAAAAGGAACATGATTTTAGTAGATTGCAGTTTATTTATTGTATTGTTATACTTTGTGATCAGGTACTTTTTCTTTCTTTTTTTCCATGTTCCATAATTTTTTAGATTATGATGTTAAGAAAATTTCTTCTTATTTAGTATTTGGGAAATAATTTCATATTGGATGTTTGAAGGCACACAATATGGATAATTTAATGATTATATCAATGTGTCCTGTTTAATTACCTTTATGACAATTATAATGATATAATTTAATATTTTTATGTATTATAATGGCATCTAATCTGTCAAAGGAGTTTTCAGTGGGAAAATGGTTTTGTTGTGTAATTTACAACACAATTCATTATATGTATAATTTAATTGATAATGGGGTCTGGATATTTTGGACCATATCTTGAATATTCTACAGACGAACACCATAAAAAATCATTCAAATTTGGAAATAAATTTTAATATAAAGCAAAGGATTCTTAAAGGATAATGGACATAGAATAAATGAGGTCATTGTTGTTCTAGGCAGTTATAGTTTTTCCTGCAACTACTTGTTAGTATTTTAGTGAAATTTGTTTGGTTGTATTCTTGATCTATTAGTGGTCTTATGCATGTTTTTATGTTAATTGTTTTACACTAGAAAATTTCCAATTATCTTTGATCAAATATTGAAAAGTAAACAAAAGTAATATGATTTTCTTGTCCTTTGATGTTAATTTTGATTATGAAGTTGTACGTTGTGTGTTTATTTTTGTTCTTGAAAATGGATTTTTGGTTTCAAAATTCCATATATAGAGAAAACATTTTTTGTAAATTTTTTTATAATTTAAATTTATAACCATATATCTTACTGTTATTATTTTATTTCATATGAAGTTTTTCTTTTGTTATCAATGTGGGATTAGGTATTAACCACTTTGATTCACAAGTGATAGGTGTTTAGTTACATGAGTGGGGATGATGAATGCATTAGGATATCAATTATGTTTTTTTACTTTGATTATATTCAAGATGATGTGATTGGTAATGGACCTTGGAAGGAGACTGATTTTCCTTTTAAAAAAATATTTTCAAACATTGACTAACCTTGCTGGAAAAGAACAATCACACAACCTTCAGGTTGGTTAATTTTCTTCCTAAAATTGTATATATCCATTATTTTAAATAAAATTTCATAGATTGTAATTATGAAATTTGGTTGTTTGATTGTGTTGAAGGTGCATGATTATAATTATAGGAATGAGATATCGTTCTTGTGCTTCGACATCCTTCTAGACCCATAAAAAAAATTTGATTACCAGATGAACAATTTTGGAGGTGATAGACTCTTTATTGTTTTAACATGAAGCCTCCAAAATTTCCAGGCACCAAATGCTGACAAGGGTAGTTTTAGATTTTATTTTTAAGAGTTTTTTATTAGATTTTATGATATATTTATGTATAGTAGATCTTTGTTTGAATATTATTGGATTCACATTCTTCTTTAAATGTTAGCCCATCTTTATCATTTTTATTGAATTATAATGATCTATTTAATATTTTCCATTATCTTTGTTATGTAGGTTTTTTAAGTAATCAAACAGGTCTTATCTTTCAAGATATTGGTGGATAATTGCAATGACTCAATAATGCGGAAAAAGATTCACTTGTTAGTGGAGTAAATTTTAGTGTTTCATTCAATTTCTTCTCAATTATATTATGTTCGATGTTAAATTATATGTTATTTTCAACTAAAACCTGGAATTGATGTCGTATTATGTATAGGGGAGTGCTTCCAGCAACCTGAGTATGAAATTACGGATGACCCACAATATACTACTGACCTGAGCCTACTATAGAGAATACTATAAATTATTGTGATATTAGGATTGATTGGTTGAATTACATGTGTGGACCTTGCCACATGTAGCCGATGTGAGGCTTCTATATATGATTGTCACTAATGTGTTGATATCATGACTGAGTGGGTGAACAGGATGCATGTACCTTGCTATTAGTATGGTACACAATAACATTTTATGTGTGGGGAACAAAATTTTGAGGAAGTATGATTGAGTTTCATGTGATGTCTATTGAGTATAAACATGTTTAAACATGTTTTTAATGTATTTTATTAGAGTTTAAACATTATTTCAAAATATTTTTCAAAATATTTTTTCAAATAAAGATATTTTTAATTGGTGTATCATATAGGTTAATTATATAATTATTATATAAAAAATATAATAAAAATATTTTATATAATTATATTCTTAACTATAATATAATACTTTAGTAACAAATATTGTAATACCCATAAATAATAATTTCTTTAAAATAAAATTTAGAAACAAATTTTAAATATTGTTATTATATATAATAAAAAATAAAAAAATTCTAATAATATTTATGTTGAAAAGATAAATGTTAGTAATAATATTAGTTACAGAAAATTATGTTGTATGAATTTGTTTCTAAAAGTGTTGACCAACATATATATTATTTGTTAGTATTGTAATAATTGTAATAGAACTATTTTATCTGTTGTAATGACATTTAGTGAAAGAAGTTTTACGAACAATTTAGTGACATTGATATTTATGTTGGTAAAACCCTTTTCCAACAAAAAGTTAATAGTTACAAATAGATATTCCCCTATTGTAAAAAGGTAAATATTTTGTAGTTTTATTATCTCCCCACATGATGAATTATATATATATTGGATAAGCTATTTATGTTGATGCTAACTGAACATAAATGGGTTGACTTATCATGGATCTCATGATCTGTTAGTACTATTAAAAAAATAAATCTCATTCATTTTATTGGGTAAGAGAAGAAGTCAAAATCTGTGATGGCATAATTAAAGGGTGGTATTGTGAATAAGAAAGGTAATAACATCAAGTAAGAATATTTCCATATAATATTTGTCAATAAAAATAATTACTCAATGATAAGATAATTATCAAAAAAATTATTTTCCTGATAGCATAATTTTCATTGAGTTGATGGCCTTTTAAATCATTGAAAATTTATAAATTTAAAGCCCTCAGCATTTTAATGATCATTCATTTGTTTGGGATTGATGAACCCTTTAACTCCATATAAATATTTACACTTTTCCTCCATTTCCAGTATTCAATACCAACCTATGTTCCCCTATGAGAAAACCTATATAAATATTACTTTGGGTAACCGTCAGGTTTCCATGTTTCCATTTTTATGTTAAGGTTTAGTATTCATTTTTATGATTTGGGGTTTTATTAATGAAACATTCATGTATTAAAACATTGATAACCTAGAAAAATTTTGATGGAAAATTCATTTTAAGGGGGGTGGGTAGAATGCAACACATTGAGATTTTGTGAGTAATTTTTTTTTGAATTAATTTATACTTTCTGATATTTCAAGAAACACTAAATTCAAATTATATTAAATAACTATGTTTGGATTACGGTATACAAAACACCAAGTTTATAATGGACTATTGAAAACATAAACATTGTATTTATCTACATGGAATACTGAGGTTATCATTCATTATACACAACAATGACTTTCCTCGATGACTTGCATAACATGCAAAACCAAGGATTTCGAAACAATAATATTTTTTTAAAATATGATAATTTAATATAATAAGATAAAACTTAGATAGTTAATTAGAGGTTATGAATAGTATTAACATATTTATAAAAAATTATTGTTTGAACAATATAATATGATTTCATAGGTTACTTATTAATAATAAATGAATATTAAAACCGATTGAATATAAGAGATGTAATATTATGGTCACAAAGTTGTTTTAACCTAATAAACTCATATTTAATTATTTTATTGAATTGAAATAAGTCAAAAATCATTTCACATGGAACTAACTTGGTGTACTACTTGGGATTTTTTACATGCAACGCTAACTTAGCGTACGTTACATGCAACACCGACATGATGTATGATCCACAAAACACTCTGTTTATATGAAACATCATTTTTAATATAATTATTTAAATTATATAATTATAAACTATCTATTAAACATATTTAGATGAATATTAATAAGCAATTTTCAAAATATTTAATAATTTTTTTAAATAAATATGATTTTAGTTAAAGTCCTTTTACCTTTCAAAATACTGTTTTATCGAATGAAACGCTTTTAATGTCTTGGGAAAAATAAAATAAATTATAGAAACATTTAGAAGTTTAATTTGATAAAATAAAATAATTTTTTATTTCATAATGTCTAAATTATCCTAGAGTAAATATTTCGTATTTTTTCTGAAAAATATCATTTTTGATTATTTGTGAAAACCACTACATTTTAGTTAAAATTTGAATTTTGTTTTAATAATTTCAATGATAAATTATATATTAAATTTTTTTTAAAGTCACATTAGATCATTTATAAATCTAATATCATGATTTATTTTATTATAATCAATTTGACTTTGAAATTTTATATAAAACCTTAACACACAGCTGAACAATTTTCAACTTTCAAAACTGGTTATTCCGTCCCATATAAGGGATTATCATTCATCTTAATTTTCCCGCATTTGGGAATTGAATTTAAAAAGTAGTCATATCTCATTTTAATCAGTATAATATTTATAATCTGAGAGGATCAACATGATTTTTTACAAAAAATATTAGTAAAAAGTGATTAAAATTAATCACAATGGTTAAGGTCAACAAAAGATTAATTAGGGACTAAACCATAAACTTAGTGGCCAAAATGAACTATAAACTTTTCCAAAACCAATTTTCAAGACATTATACAGCCATGAATCGTCAATTAATGATTTATTATGGTTTTTATGACAAATTTTAGGCAATAACATGCGTACACCTAACTTATTTTCAATGATTTAAAGTGACTCATTTTCCTTCCCTATAAAAGGCCACAACCTCTCACACTTTATAACCCATCTCAAACTTCATATGTTTAGAAAATAAATAAACAATATTATTTGAAGAAATCATCCCATCCTTGTATAATCCTTTCCTTGAGCCGAAGGGATTCCAAGAAAACCAATTGGCAAAAACCAAAATAAGTTACCCAATTTAGAGGTAATGTATTATCTTAGGTCCTTCCATTTATTTTCCTTCCCCAATATCTCAAAATATATTTATTATATGATTATATAACAACTCTAGTATCCTAAATATAATAGTTTTTTATTATTTATGTGGTTAAACCTACACTTACACACACCGCTATCTAATAGGTAATGAATATATTGTTTCTCTGTTAGGAGAACTACTGCCTCATGAAACGATGATGGTTCATTTTCCCATTACCTCCTATCATGGTGGTCATTATTATAGAAAATATATTTATATATGATATATATTATATTTATAATGTATTTACCCATCTTAATGTTTTATTTAGAACATAAATTTATTCTTTCCATCTCATGTAAATATGATAATTTCATTTGAGGAAGTGTGGACAACTACCCCCTCAAAGTGATATGATTTGTTCATACACTACATGGATTGTATTAAATAAAATTTTAGTGAATATATATTATATATATGATATCATAAAGATAAAATAATATATATATATATATCTCTGTGTGTGTGTGTGTGTATTTTACTTTCTTTCTCCCAACATGACAAATAAATGGAAATAACGTTCATGTGTACGTACAACCAACCGTATCTATGAACATTGTATTATGTTTCATACATATATTTTTGATATATTATTATAATATACATATAATTTATATAAATTATATTTATATCGTTTTTAACATTCTTAAATCATGATATAAGTATAATTACCAATGTTATAACAAATTAAGACACAAGTAAAAAATAAAGATAATATTACCTAAAGTGTAACCTTAAAAGTAAATTGATCACAAGTGGATAATATAAAGTCATAATAAATAAATATATGGTATTAGATATAATAATATGGTTCTTCAAAATATGTAGAATAAAATAAAATTTATTATATAGGTGGTTTGATCAATTACGAAGAGAGTCCAGACACAAGGTAAGGGAATTT
The DNA here is from genome assembly GCA_963277665.1 of Viscum album. Classification (NCBI taxonomy): domain Eukaryota; kingdom Viridiplantae; phylum Streptophyta; class Magnoliopsida; order Santalales; family Viscaceae; genus Viscum; species Viscum album. The sequence goes on from OY728131.1 coordinate 447,363,013, forward strand.
CATCTCACCTTTTATTTCTGTGAGTATGTTCGCCACTCTTTAAATATTTGGGGTGTATGTACTTCCCATGAATTTATTATATGTATCAAATTCAAAAAAAATTATTAAAATATATATTTTATGAAATTTATTTCAAGGGTTTTATTCTTTCAATATTCACCAAATCGTAAAAATAATTGTGTCTCACTTTTCCTTATTCGATACTCTTGTTTTGTTATACACCAAAATTATTATTTGAGATGTATAAACATAAATTTAGCATATTATATAATAAATTATGTATTTTAATTATATTTTAGGATTTCTTTAAATTATTTTTATTACATGGAGATTATGGTCCCAAGTTATGAATTTATTTGAGTTTATTGAGACAATTTCAATATTTTTTTGAGATTGGTTATGTTTATGATGATTTTGATGAAATATTATGATACATGTCCCAAAAAAATCATGAAATTTTTATCCTTTGGTTATTCATGATATATTCATGTATTGGTATCATATTTATACTCTTTTGTATAAAATACAATTAAGAAAGAATTTTTAATAAAGCCCGACATTACACTCTCATCAGTCAAAAATCTATGTGTTCTAAAAAGGGTTCTAAGAATAATATATTGTTATCCTAAAATATATAAAATAAAATTTTACCCATTATATTCTTTTACAAATTTTTTCAAATAATTATTATTTTCCCATTTTGAGTGAGGCACTTTTCTAACTTTTTATAGTGCCAAATGAATGTGGTTTTTACCATGTATGACAAGTATGGATTTACCATCGTCAATTCATTGAAGATTTATTTTATTGTTTAAAAGGGTAATTTTTTATAAAATGTCTTTAAAATAGATTTTTGAGGAAGTTTTTTTCAAAAGGATTTCAATATTCTTTTTTATGTTTTTTAGGAAAATGGATTTCAAAAGTTTTTATATTTTAAAGAGCATTTTTTAAAGAAGAAAGTATATTTTCCTCAACAAATATTTTCAAAATATTCTTTTAAATTATTTTTTATATATGATAACTTAAGTTGATGTTAATAATTCCCATCTTGTAAATGACCCAAATCCTTCATTCATATTCTATCTTGAGAGATTTATGTTTGGATGGAATGATTCATAAGACACCCATTTCACTTCCATGGGATTTATGTTTTTGATTCCCACTTCTTTTCCTAGTTTATACTTAAATGAAGTAATTATTAAACCTATCTATTTTCATAGGTTATGATGTGATGAAATTTTAATGATAACCATTACATTTAATGGATTATAATTTGTTTTTTATGAAACCTATATCTTTTTATGGGTCATGATATGATGAATGTTTTATTATCTTAGTTCACATGTATGAATGATGTTATTATGAAATGGCAAGGACCTATGTCTCCCTCCAATGGATTGGGTAATGATAAGTTTTATATGAGCCCAAAAAATACATAATTTGTATCCCAAGATAAAAAAGGGTACACGGGTTGTATCCCAATCCTAAAAGAAAGAGGGTACATGGGTTATAGACCAATCCCTAAAACAAGAAGGTATATGGGGTGTATCCCAACCCTAAAAGAAATAGGGTGCAAAGGTTTTAGCCCAATCCCAAAAACAAGAAGGTATGTGGGTTACAGCCCAAACCTAAATGAAAATGGGTACATGAGTTGTATCCCAATCCCAAAAAAAATGCAAATGGGTTGTAGCCTAATCATAATATAAATAGTGTACACGGGTTGTATCCCATTCCTGAAAAAAATGTACATGGGTTTTATCCCAAGCCAAAAAGTAAGAGGGCCCATGGGTTGTTAGCCCAAGCCAGTAGTAGGTACATGAGATATAGACCAATACCAACAACTTATAAAGTTTTTAGAAGGTATCTTTGACATGAAATTATTTATTCTTATATTTATTCCACAAATCCTATCTCTTATTCATTCACAGTATTTCATCATCCATTAGGTTTATTTATTTTTGATTAATGTCTTATGATATTCCAAGATTTATCCCATACCTCATGTTTATGATCCCTGATATACAGGGTATGATCTCTTAATGTTATGATCATGTTATCATACCCCAATCTACATGCTTAAGCTTACATGCCTCCCTTGTCTACCCTTACTGGGCATCGGAGTTCTCAACTTTTTATGTTTTTCCCCAGGTTATGAAGAATGGTTTTGACTAGAAGTTATAATGGTGTGGATATTTATGGGATATTTTGAAGGTATTTCATCATTATATAAGATTTTGATTCCATTTTTCTAAATACACTATAATTTTATTTTCCTTGGGAATGTATTTTTTCTAATGTACTAAATATTCATCTCAAAATTATATAATATCCATGAATGTTAAGCCTGAGTCACTATAGTTGGTATCAAAGGAATGTTTTAGTAAACCATTGGAAACTACGATGATTAAACATTACTAATATCCCTAGGTATATTTCTAAGGATATTTCTAAGGATGTATCTAAGGATAAGTATAAGGATGAGTCAATGTTTAAGAAAATGTCCTGGAATTTTGGTAAAAGATAGAGTGAGTGGTTTCCTAGAAATAAATCCATGTATAGATACTACAAGTGGATGTGGCTATGCCACAAATATACATAGGAGTAAAAACTCCCCCAAGATTTTTTGGGGCAGACTTGGGGAAATCTGGTACATAATAACAACTCTTATAGCACACCCGGTTTGACACTCCTAGAGGATATGCATTGGGAATTCACAAACTCTTTGAAAAACATCATAAAGGATTTTAATAGAGGATTAAAAAGAATAACATTGGATAACCCATGGTTTAATAAATTTAAGAATTAGGATCCATAATATATAAATCCTATAAGTACTTTTTCAGGATTAAATGGTTTTCTATTATGATAAAGGTTTCTCACACTATGCTTTCTAGCTTTAGACAATGGTGATAATTATAAGGAACATAGTTAATATTGAATGTTTTAGATGTATAAAGTATGGTAATCATAATAATTAATTTTCCAAGTGGAAATATCATAATGAAAATCAAGAATGTGGTACGAGTAATTGTTATATCTCTAAAAACAAATATACCGCAAGCGATAAGTCAAAGGTATGTCTTGCTCTTCCAATATTTTTTATATTAATCATAAGATTAATTATTAGATTGAGGTTGAGAAACCATAATTAATTATTCATATTTCATATTATTGGAAATAGTAATTAAGGAACACATTGATGAAGACTATGTAATGGTTTAATAATAAAGTTGGATGAATAAATCATTTAGTTTTCGGAATTCAAAGATTATGTTATAGGAATCAGGAATTTTATGGGTATTTTTAATATACATTTTAACTAAGGATTTTGAAGGTCATGTAGAATGGTGATGATGGAATTTTAAAGTGATTTCAGGGAAATATAATATTTTTATTAAGGGAAGGTAACCCTTAATTATTGTCTAATGTAAAGATAATGATGTTTTCATAAAGGTATACTGGATATGAATATGTAAAGTGGACTACACAGATTACCCTAGAACTGATTGTTGACCGTGATTCCTATTTCATTAAGGATGAAGTTTAAAACTTTTTGGAGTTAAATAATACATCTACTAATCAGTAGAATAAGGGAGAATGCATGTTTTCTAAAATTATTTATGGTAATTAAGTGTATTAACATGTTTCATGGGAATATACGATGAAAGTATTCACATGTTTGGAATGTGACAACCAAGAGATACATTGTGATATATGGAGATCAATGTTAAGAAAATTCCATGAATTTCTTTCTAATGATTTGAATTTTCATCTTTCAGAAGGGTTATATGGTTATCCATTTAAATAAATTTAATGTCAACATTCAGTTAATGTTTTTGAGATTAAGGTATTATCTCCCAATATGAAGACATATGCATATTGGAAAAACTATTTGTGTTTATTGTATCTAAAGATAGATGGGATTACATGTCCTGGATTTCATAAACTATTAGTACATCAAAAAAATAATTCTCATTCATTTCTTAGGTTAAGAGATGATGTGAAAATCTATCAAGGAAAAAAAGGTTGGTATTGAGAATAAGAAATGAAATAAAATCAGGTAAGTATATATCCATATAATCTTTTTCAATAAAAATAATTACATAGTGATAGGATAATGATAAAAAATGTGTTGTTCTAATACCTTAATTTTCATTGAGTTGACAGCTGTTTAAATCATCACTGATTTATAAATTCGAGACCCTCATCTTTTCATTAATCATTCACTTGATTGTGATTAATGGCCTCAACTGATCCCTATAAATATTTATGTTTGTCCTCCATGTCCAATATTCACTCTCATCCTATGTTTTTCTATGAGGAAACCTTGATATATATTATTTTGGGTAACCATTATTGTTCCAACGTTCCCTTTTTATGGGATGTTTTAGAATTAATTTTTATGATGTGGGTTTCTATGAAAGAAACTTTCAAGTATTATAAAAATGATAACCCAAAAAATTTTGAGGGGGAAATTGACTTGGGGGGGGGGTAGAATGTGACACCTCAAGATTTTCTAAGTTATTTTTTTGAATTAATTTATCATTTTTTTATTCTATGTAACAATGAAGATAGTTCATATTAAATTAGTTTTTGGATTACATTATATGCAACCCCAAGTTAATAATGAACTATAAGAAACATAAACATTGGATTTCTCTACAAAGAACCCCGAGGTTATCATGGGTTATCCAAAAAAAGACTATTTGTAATATAATAAAAATTATTCTAAAATGATATATATCCATGTATGTCAAGACTAGGTCACTATACATGATATCTGATTGGGGGTTCCAATTGGTATGTAGAGGATCTATGCCCAATCGGACTAGTGGTTACACTCTAGTGTCTGTTGTGATTATCTTGTTAATCATTGTTGTCATCATGAACTACTTAAACAAGATCCATACTATCAACACTGACATCATAACTCAAAATCCACAATAGATAACACCATTATATTCTAAAAAAATAAACATAGGATATGATACTCGTGGTCTGAAATCCTTTTCCAAAATATGGAGATACATGAGTTTGAAGTTTCCCAAAAAGGAACTAGTTGGTACATGACATGTGAGGGGACCCACATGGTGTGTTGTCATGCTCCATCACCTAAAAATTTCCATAAATCCAGATAGATCTCTGACTCATGTAGAAAAACATGGTGTATATGGAGGTTAAATTTCATATTCAAGACACTTGAGGTCCCAAACCATACACTTGAGATCCCAAACCACACACCTTTTCATATTCTCTAGATGTGTATGTGTACTTAGGCTCATGTTCTGTTCCTATCTGTGTGCTCTGAAATATTACACTGCCACTCAAGTAAGAGTTACATAAAATATAGGGAGTCTACATGGTTTTCCATCCCTATAAATTGCCAAAACCATATCTTCCATAGAATAGGTGCTACATGTCGTGTGCTTTTTTATGATAAATGGTATGAAGTCATTTTTTTATAGAAAATCAGATCCATTATACACATTATAGATCCAACCTTTCTGCCTTTGATTCTAGAATCGTCTCCTCCTGAAAAAGGTGGATCTTGTCATTGTTGGTCATTTCCAACCATCATGTGGCCACATATCGGCATCCATTCACCATAGTGGTTCTTAGTTCATCCTTTATTCCTCATATTCTTCTGTCGATGATGATTCAAATATCAATAATTAAAATGGTCACCAATGACCTGCACAAACTTAGATATATCACTTATTTGTCGATCCATCCCTCATATGTAGATTCATCATGATTTTTGGGGTCTGATCAAACATGATATCACGCGGTAATGTCGAAATAAGACCGAAGGGTCCAACCAAAGAGGAATGTGAATCAATTGTTGGGATAAGTCACATGAAAAAATGTATATCATTAATTTCCAAGAGTTTTTTCAACTATCTAGAACAAAGATATGCAGGGTTTGAATATAGTTGAATTAATAATAAAATGGGTACATATGAGTATGATAAGATTCAACAATTGGCGGAGGTCATAAATTGGATGATCCTACTCAATCAATTTAATCAAAATGGTAGGAATCCAAAAATTGACGAGTCCTACATAGATAATTGATAATTCATCATTGAAGAACTTTCCCACAAAAAAATGGAAATTTTTTCTTCCATCATTGCATTTTGATATACTCTAATACAAAGATTCATCATCATTAGATGTCAATTTGATAAAAAAAAGAGGAGGAACACTCTATAATTTTCCTAGTATTTTTATAGAACCCAAGTAAAATCACAATAGTAGTGTACTTATAGATTTAATCAATTGTGTTATTTTAAAAAATTAAGTTTATTAAAAATTCACTTAATCCAATAAATGTATTCTTAATGGTTTTCTTATCTGAACACATCACACTAAATTATTTTTTGTCACACTTATGGTAAACATCATTGTCCAGAGTCAGCAGTGGCCTTGTATTTTGGATCTAAGTTTCATTTTAAGAGAAATTGCATTTTCATTAATGAACTGGACAAGTGGAATATAATTTTTTTAATATTTTTATTAAATTTTTTTTGTTACACCAGGCCATGGATTTTCACATTGTCTTAGTACCCGGTTTGAAAAAAATATTTAGAAATATTTCGATGTCTTACAAGGAAAAAATGGGTCTCTATAAAATAGTATTGGATCACTCGATGGGGAATTTCTAGTTCAAATGAAAACTCTATCTAAAAACTCATGAAATTTATTTTTATATTATAAAAGATAAACTTGAGCCATTCCATAAGTGGGTTTAGAAGTAGTCTTTGAATCATATATTAATTCAATAGTCAACTCCTCCCCACAATGAATAATAGCACCCATAAAATCATCTACAAAAAACATCCATGTATTTATTTAATACTCGAAAATCATGAATTTGACCAATTTATATATTTTTAAAAATATGATTGAGGTAATTTTCATTTCCAACTATAATCAATTTTCCTTTTTAAAGGTAAGTTATAAATGCAATGAAATCATTAAACACAATATTTTTAGCACTGCAATCTATTTTAGCATGATAAACTGAAATCCAATCCATAATAAGAATGATATTGAACTATAATGTGGATAGTTCAACAAGATTTGTAGAAAAGTATATCCCACTAATGAAAATATGAACAGTCCTATAAATATTAGCTGCTTTAATACATCCACCTAGAGTTCTTTACAAAAGTTTTATCTTACTTTCATTAGGAGATATTTCAAATTTACTCTCAAAGTTCTCAATAATTAATGAATCTTAATATCCATAGTCAAAGAGGATATTAGAATAATTGAATACAAGTGTAACATACCTATCATCACCTTATTTGACCTCACAACATTATCTATAGTAGTAGAAAATGACTTTTCCACACCATTTGATTTCTTATCATCGAGATTTTTGTCTTTTGAAATAAGCATTGGGAACATATTAGAAATATAACCCATCTCATTGTAGCTAAAATATCTTACTGTAAGATGGATATCATTTACTACATTAATTGATTCTTCGGGATTCCTTTACAAGCATTCAGAATACATGTGGTCAAACATTACACATTAGTAACACCACCCTGTCTTCATAAAGATTTCTCTAGGGTTCTTTTGAGCACACTTACCGCAAGACTAGAAATTCATTTTTTTTAACTTCCATATTTCTTTTGTGCATGTTTTCCCATCACATACCACTATAATATCTTCTTACATTTACCTTCATGAGGAAAATAAGATTCAAAAAACTTCATCTCATTCTTTTATGCTAAAAAACATCCTTCTCGTAGATTATAAAGTCTTGCACTACCAAAGTTCTTCGTAGTCTTGGTCTCAATCCTGATTAAAACCAATTAATTTTTATATCATTTTCGAAAATAAAATTTGGAACATAAGTAGATAATATTGTGAAGATTCCATCATATGTAAGAACATTTTATTCATATTTTTACATCAATTACATGAATTATTTTTCCATTCAGAGTCATACACCCATAGGAAAATATTTCTCGTGAAATTAATCCATCAATTATTTCCATTCAATGGAATTAATATCATCTTTCTCTATGGTATTCTTAACCAAATAACACTATCAATCAACTTCACCTTTGAAAAAATAAATAGAAAGGGATGCCTTTGGGTGTTCTGGAAATCCCATGACATCAAAGCTCTTTTCTATATCATTGATCTATCTGTCTACTACCACTAAGTCAGATGATAAACATAATGTTGGGGGATATTACCATATAAATGTTCCCCAAATGAAATTTTCCTTCATGGTGTATTAGTTTCATCTCTAGCATAGATACCAAAACCATTTATCACCTAATTCAACTGAGTCATTACTACAAAAAAACGGTTATTTTCCCATTATAACCATCTCGGGATGCTTATTTGGAATGATATCTTCCTATCAGTTACTTCCCACTAATACATCCTAGTGTATCTAAAGAAAAACTTTTTTAACATACATATTTTATACAAATAATAATTGTAATATTCAAATTATACAATATTTTAACTTGAACGTAAGGATATATATTTCAATGATATAAAATTAATGATACCATAACCAACCTCTGAAACCAAATTAAGGACCCAAAATTTATCATTACATATTCATGAATTCAAAACAATTATATTTATTTCATTCATAATGAGGACCTTTTCAAGTATAGTGTTTTAGAAAATTAATTCATAACTCAAACGTAATAAATCCATAAAATAAAAGGTGGGAAATTCTAATCAATATTCATTTCTTCCATAATATAAAACATTTGAAATAATGCATGATCTATTTTATGAAAACTCTTCACGTCCTTCAACTTGACCTATTACAATCCCTCGTTCATCCTTAGATCCTGATAAAAGTATGATCAAACGTGGCATGAGCATAAAATCATTATAAAGGGATATAAAAATTAAGGAATGAATTTTTCCATTCAAAAATGTTAAAAGACATGAAAATAATTCCTAGAAACATGAATGTTTACCCAAAAAGGGAAATATAATTCTTTTAAAATTATCATTTATTTTAACATTTGAAAGAAAAATATTTCTATGAAAACTCATTATAAATCATAGAATATTGATGTATGCATCTTGGGAAATCATCACATAGAACCCTTAATGATAAGAATAATCATATGACTAACTTCCAATATAATTCTCTATAGAGAATAATCATTACCTAATGTGTTAAAGTGCTATATTTGTGAACCAAAAATTTATGTTATAATAGGCCTACCGAGTGCTATTAGAGATCACCCATAATTTGTAATTACTAATAACCAAAAGACGAAATAAAACATTTCACCATTTTAAAAACAATTTTAAAATCATATGAAAATTAGAGTTAGATATTAAAATACTATTTTCTTTCAAAAGTCCAATTTAAACACAAAATAAAACATTCCTTTGAAATCCCATTTTCAAAACAAAAAAACCAAAATTATAAAGAGTGTTTTCATTTTAGGAAACATAAAATATAAAAAAGGAATCCAAAAAGAAAATAATTTCCATGAAGGCATGCAAGTCATTGTCTTCATGTACATTAAGAATAAAACATTCCTTTAGTCATTTATCAAAATGATCCATATAAAACACGTAAAAAGATTCTATTTTGAAAAACCAATGAATGAAATTAAAAATAGATATAATATTTACTTTATAATAATTAATTATAAATAAACATATAAAATAATATCATGCATGAAAATATTTTAAAATTAAATCCAGAACCATTTAAAAAAAATATTTTTTAATCGAAGTGTCCCATACCAATTTGATATATTTGAATCAGAATACCCATGATGGAATAACATTTTTAAAACATAAATAACATGATATTAACTAAATTCATGACATTAAATTTCAAATGGGTTGTATATAAACCTAATAAGATGGTAAAGCTGCATAACATCATGAATTGACTTAGTCGAAGGAAATTGAGATGAAGTCCCTTACCTTGAGTCTAACTTTCCATCTATGTCCTTATATTCCAGAATAATAAATGTATGTTAAATACTTATTTTCATGAGAATAATTATAAATTTTATCATTAATTTTATTTCACTTATTAGAATTTTTTAATCTACTGAAAATATTAACTTTATGTTGGGTTTTTTTGACTATATTAGGTTTATGTGTCAAAAAAAGAAATTGGTAGGTCAACTAAGGTCAAAGGGTTCATTATTTAAAAAATATCATGAATAATTATCATGAAATAATTATACTATTTATATAGAAATTATAATTTTTAAAATAATCATGAAATATGGTAATTAAAAAAGAACCATTGTTACAATAAGAGAGATGGTAGGTCGTATGTACAAATGAGTAATGTTCCCTTTTTTCAATGATAATTATGGAATAAAGGTGAGAAAAATTTATTTATGAAAAATTTAAATTCTATAATTAATACCATATTATTTAGTCATATATACTTATATATATAATTGTTATGACTTAAAATGAATCACATTGCTTCTTAGAGGTTGTAGTCTACACCTCCATGAATGACGTTATCAGTTTTTCAGTATGTTAAAGGGTAATAAGTAAAATTATATTTTATATTTCAAGAAAAATATTTTTATAATGAATATAATATATATTTATTTTATAATATATTTCTTTATTAAACCAATTACTAATATATTCCATGTAACGTGTGAAGAAATCACTTCACTTTGAGGAGGCGGTGGTCCACGCGTCCACAAATGATGTTATAGTATTCCCATAAAATGGGAAGAATGAAGTTATGCGGTATATAATAACCTAATAATTATTAATAATTCATATATATCATATATATAGTATAAAAATGGTATTTAAATCATAAATACAGATCGTTATAGGTGTTAAATGAAAAAATGACATTGTTTCACAAGGTGGTAGTCCATCGTACACACGAACGTTGATTTCGTTAACCATTTCATATAAATTTGTGTTAGTGTAGCAAGATAAATTAATATAAAAACATATTAGTATATATATGATAACTATTTCTTTATATATTAGCGATGTAAATATAAATTAATTGAGTGGTGAAGAAAAAATAATAAAAATTCAAGTTGATGAACATTACCTCTTTTTCAGGTAAATCCTTTTGGTTTACACCAAACGACTTCATTGGATACATTTATAACAAAATTGAGTCTTCTAAGGTGACATGAGATATTTTTGAGATTAATTATTTCCGGTATGTATGATATAAATTTATTTAGAGTTGTGAATAAATGAGTGGGTGAGTAACCTTTTTTATTGGAGGAGGAGTTGTATTCTTGAAAATAAAAGTTAAACACTATTGGGAGGTCTCCCTTACATAATATTCCTCCAATAATGAAAATATATAAAATAATGTATAAGGTTTAATTATTTTTCTAAAATGTAATTTGGAAAAGTTTCTCGGTCATTTATCATCTTAATAATAATTTTTAACCTCTAAGTTATCACATTTTTACCTTAATCCCTGTAATTAATTTTAATTGCATTAACAAATATTTGTGGTTAAAATATAGTTTATCCTTAATAGACATTATAAAGTAAAATTATTTAAATTATGGACTCCATTTCTCCAATTTTTGATCATATAAGTCATAAAAATTAATATAAAATTAGTCCTGTAGTGGGGTTCACAGAGCGGGTTTTTTAATGTGGAAATGTTCAAAAACATGCTAGGTTTTTATATCTAATTTTAATATAAAAAATAATAAAATGACCTAAATTTAATTAATAGATGTATTATTGAACTAATTTAACTTTAAACCCAATTTAAAATATATTTTATCTATATGAATAATTTAGATGAAAATACAGCTATTAATTAAAATTCAATGCTTTAAACTATTCATCAAAAAATGAAACTTCTCATAAAAATGTCAAAAATTAACCCAAAGTAAATATTGATATTCCTATTTAAAAAACAAAGTTTAATTGTATATAATTATTTTTTATAACTTGGTCTTGTGGGAAATGGAATATTTCAAAGAAGATCATTGATTTGTTTCATATAATATATTCATCATAGTTTCCATTTTTAATTACTATCTAATTTGTAAAAATTAATACTTATGAAAATGACTTATTCAATCCTTACCTAGGTTGTTAAAACTTGGATTTCTTAATATATAAGGTATTTTATGTATTTTATTATAGTATTTTTTTGAATATATCTATATGTTGAAAGAAAGGTGGATAGTATGGGGTAGGATTAAAATTCCCTGATTTCTTATTCCCATTACAATATTCCTAAAGGGTTAAACTAAAATTTTCCCATACTTGAGTACACATGTTTCCCTTTCCCGCAATGGTAAAGGGTCATTGGGCCCCAAATTTATTACACACAAACACACACACACACACACACACATATATATATATATATATACACAAAGGCATACATATAAATGTATGGTTGAGTTACATTTTTGGGTACAACAACCTATAGGGGATGGAACAGATGCTTCAGATCACATCATGGTTAGTTCTATGTTATGTATTATATGTGTGTATCCTCCCAATATAAGTTATTTTTAGTCATAGTTGATACTTTTCAATTAATGGATTAACTATTGATCTAGTAATATACTTTGGTTTCTAAATTTCATAACAATTTTATTGTATAAATAAATAAAATTCTAGACATTCTCATCCATACAATTTTTCATTCACTATGTGAGATGAGACATCATTGATGCTCCATTAATTAGTATTTAGGATTACTCTATATATGAAAACTTTGATGGACATGATGATACATTTAATTTATTTCTGGTATGACACATTTCTGGTTAGAAATTTGATTACAAGTCTTTATAGATATTAGACATCATAAAAGCTAATTGGTTTACTATGTGACTTAGATCGGGGAGTCCACATTTGGATAAGGATTTTATTCAGAACATTGCTTACCCACTCCGTCAATTTCTTTTAGAATAATTCATTTTCTAAGAGTTGTGGTGTGTCTACATTAGGGTTAGAAAATGTTTGTTTATTTCATTCATATAGACATTTGGTATTTATCTCATATCGTTCCATCCTTTCTTACTAAGTTGTTTTTTATTTTGGAGGATTCATAAGACATGAGTGATTCATGCATGATTTGTTGGAAAATCAGTCCACAAGCCATTGTTCTATCCATAGTGATCAAAATGTTCATTGATGATATACTGAGACCCAAAACCATTATCTCCAACCTTTGGGGATTTTATAACACCCTAGGTGTAGTGAAGTCCATATTAAGGTATTGTTTGTGTATCTAGGTTATAGTTTGTAAAATATGGACCAGGTCTAATATCTGAAACATGATACAAAAATTATACATATTCTTGGTAAAACACTCCTCTTAAACATAATTACAATGATTTAATTTAGATACAGTTCACTTTTTAAGAGATATTAATTATGTATTACTTTTATTAACGTGTGATTTAAAAAAATATTAAATATATCAAATATTTTTCATGATCCCATGATGAATAAAATATAATTTGATCACACAACCACTTAGTAAAATATTATTAAAAATATTTTAATGGATTAAAACAACCATCACATCATCTAAAAATTCAAGTATTTTCATCCAAAAAATCCCAATTCATCTCAAACAGTGAGGGTACTAAGCTCACAAATGTTTTTCACAGTCCCTTGAGATCTAATAAAAATTTCCACAATCCCACAAGAAATACACCAATAGTATTATCTAACCTTGATGGGAATCCTTTTAGTATTCTTTAACTGCAACTAAGAACACCACCAAATTTTTTACCATGCTCAACATCCAGCATGCGCTAGTCAATAATGCATGGAATATCATGTAAGTATCTCCTCAACTATGATGTAGGGAAAATTTTGTTCACCCAATCTAATAATTAGGGTAAATCCAGGAAGTTTTAAACCTCATATACCTTATAAAGGATCTGGAATTGCTTGATTGACCACAAGGACTTCATGCTTCGTCAACCAAACTACCTTAGAGGATGTCTAAGTGATATTTTAAGGATCACTTGATTCCCATCCATGAACTCCCAAGTACATAAACATTGTTATCCATGGTTATTTCCGTGAATCCAAGACATTCTCATTCACTTATGAATCATGGTCACATTTTTTGTCAATTACACCTATCCCAAATTCATAAGTAATGACACACTAATATTTATTCAAAAAAAAGGGTGATATGTGTAGTCTCCCATATAAGGCATCAAAAGGAGAAACATTGAAAGTTGGGTAATGAATTTATCAAATAATAACTCCATTAAGGATAGGTGATCATCCCATGTCCATTTAAAAACAAACTCACCAGTCAAAATGGGTTGAACCAGGTATTCATACTTCACCCAGAAACGGGTGAGGCATAATGAAATGAAAATTTTAACACTATTATATATGTATTACCACCAATATTGACAATTAATTTCCCAATTCTTATTTCTACACTATGATGTAACACCAAGGGGGTTTGAAACTCCCGTAGTACATAATCACACAACCTAATAAGAACTATTATCTTACCTTGGAAAAGGATGGAATGCCCCCACCATTAGAGAATTCGTTAGGTGTATTATCCATGAAAGATTAGTAACACATGATATCATAATCAATGTATCCATGGTAGACCTCCTTAAATCAGTGAGGAAGTATGGGGAATAATATTATCCAAATAAGGTAGATGAAATATCCTTCCTCCCCTAAGACCAAATGAAAAGAGGATAGTTATAATATCATGTTCCACTCATCAAATTTATCCCTCTATAGATGAGATCATCACTTAATACAATGGGGTTTATCATCAATAATAAATTTAAAAAGTAAAAAACATTCCAATAAATATAAGAATACAACATAATATTAATCTTTTATAGTTCAACTATTACGTTTACCTATAAGAAGATATGACCGTAGAAAAAAACTTCCTAAAACTCAGAATGTTAAAAAGTGTATAGAAATGTTGTTTCTCTCTTGTCAAAGCCAGGAAAATTGTGAAATACATTCCATGATCATCTAAATATATAAAAAGGATGGGGAAATATCAATACAATCATAAAAATATAGTCAAATAAATGATAAAAATATGGTTCATGGAACCCTATGGGAACATAAGGGATATTTTCCAATCCAAAAAAACATAATTGGTAACACATAGTGCTTATATTGACACATGAAATATCTATATGTGAAATATTTTTTAATATATTTTCTTTTATATAGTATTAGAAATATTGTTCTTTGAATATTCCATAGTATATAATGACTATCTCTCCAACTGGTTAGTAATCAACTAGAACATTTACATCCTAAAAGACTCAATAACTAGTGAAGGTTAACATCAATTTATCCTATCAAGATCATATCACCCTATAATGATAACAATCCACCATATCTCATAATATAAATAACTTTCCATAAATTGGGTGAAGTCATTGGTTCTTATCTCTACTACAGTGAGATCATAATAAATCCCCTCATTGAATAGAATAAGATCATATTGATGAAAAATGTGGCAGAGAGTGTGATCACCATGAGTAAGAGTTTCTTGTTAAGGAAACTAATCTAGAGGATTATCTAGTACACCAAAATCTCTAAAAAATGATGTAACAAGAAGTTAATTTATCACACCACTGTTGTTATGCATGATTTCTAGTGAAGAATATTCAAATTTCATACATCATACAATGTTTATTCATGTCTGGTCATAGCCTTTAATTGTGTTATTCTCTTCAAAAACCAGGATTTTCATATTTTATTCCTAGAATAGACCCCTTATAGGTGGTTATATAAAAGTAAATAAAATAATCATCAAACACAAACTCCTCTGACTATGACACTAGATCTTCTATAGAAACCGTCTTCTGAGGGACACCCTATCCACATTGGGGAGGCCCAAGATCATTATTCCCCCTATGACAAAAAGGTTATTCCATGGTAACTCCATGGGTATTGTAAAACACTCACTCAGTTTCATAGACATGAGTCAAGTGTATTATAACTCTACAAGAAGAGTAAGTCCTTTCTCCATACTAAATATAACTCCTACATGATCTCTCATCCATGGATCTCCTAGTACAAGATTCCTTAAGAGTAATACTGAAATAAAAATATCTCAATGTCTTCTTTCAATATAGTGATAATAAAATATCAATACTATGAAAAACTAAACATCCTCTAGAAATATACAACATGTATACCATGTCATAATCAGTAAACCCCTCTCCCATAGTCCAGTAAATGGTGGGACTGAAAGAGGTAAAACTATAATTGAAATCAATCCTCAGAGGCCCTTCTCAATCATTATATCTTATAAGAATATACCACGTTCCATATCTATGTATTTCATTTTTTTTGAAACACGCCACATATTTAAAAATGGTCATACTCACTATCAAAGGATTAGATGTTCCCAAACTTGTACCATCCCATGTGTCTTCAAGTAGAAATACCCCCAAAACATGTTCTTAAACTCTGACCATTGTATGACAGTCTCATAATAACCTTGTGTAACTAAATCTCACAAAAAAAAATCTTTTCACTATAGAGGATATGTGAGGAAATAATCAATATTAATTTTATGGATTTATAGAATTAATTAATTAATGTGAGTCTCTATGATGTGGTGTGTCTTTTTGGAGAGAGATAATCACGCCACATTCAATGGATTTTCAGACTGTATAGGTGGATATTTAATGGTAAACCCTTATAAATTTTAACAAAGTTTTCTACTCAAAATCAATGGGCATTCGGTCGTTCCACTGAGGGTGTCACATATGGGTGTTAAGAGTGTTTCATAAAGGGGAGTCCCTATTATAGGGTTGAGGCTCTAACATGGTGGAATAGGAATTGTAGGTCTTGGTTGTCTCATACAAGTACTATTAATGGTGAGTTGAGGTTTTCTAAAGGTATGTATATGATGTAGAGGGTAATCACACTCTTGAGCGGATTCAGCTACATTATGTCTTGAATGTAACACCACTAGAATATATGAAATGTATTTTTCTAAATAATTTAATATTTTTCATATTTTTCATTTCACGTAACAATAATTATAATTTTTTATTAAATAACTATGTTTGGTTTGTGTACACTAAAACCAAGACATATATTATATTTTTCTACACGCAACACAGACTTGTCTTGCATTACACACGACAACATTATTTTACAAAACATCATTTTATTATCATAATTATTTAAACAATATATTTCTAACATATCCATTAAACATATTAATATTAATAGTAATAAATAAAAATTAAATAATATTTTAGTTGTTTAATATTAATACAACATATTTTTAATGATATATATATATATATATTTGTGAAGTATTTATATTTATAAAAAATACTGTTTTCATAAAAGAACAACTTTTTATGTCTCTTTATGAACAATAATAATATTAATTTTATACACTTCAATCAATTTAAATATGATAAAATAAACACCACTTTTGAATTTATAATGTAAAAAAATTATCTTAGGCAGGATTTTTGGTATTTTTTTGAGAAACATCTTATTTCAATGAATAGTGAAAGATACAGAATTTATATTAAAAACATATTTTTCATCTAAATTACTTATATAGTCAAAAAAATAAGTTGGATTTAATGTTACAATAGATCAATAATACATATATTAATCCTATTTAGGTAATTAGAATCATTTTTATTTTGAATTTAGATATGAAATCTAAATGAACTTTTGAACATCCTTTCCTAAAAAATGTGCATTCCCACCACATCTACAAGATTTGCGTTAAACTTAATTTTTCTGATTTTGTGAATTGAATTTCTGAAAATATACATAAAAAGTTATAATAAGTATGATATTTATAGTCTAATAAGATAAACTAAATTTTTGAAAAAAAAATTAGTGAAAGTGATTAAAATTAATTACAATGATTGACATAAAATTAAACTTAAAAATGGACTAACCCTTAAACTTAAGGTCCTAAATAACATTGAAACTCTTCCAAAACCTATTTAATAGATATATTTTGGCCATAAAACCTCCATTATTGAGTTTTGTTTATTTTTTATTCCTTTTTTAGATAAAAACATGGATACAACTAACCTTTTTTTCATAAATTCTATGTCTCCCACCACCCTACGTTTTAAAAGACCACCACATATCCCACTTTCTCAAACCTATCAAGAAACATATTCTCAATGATTATCTTTCAAAATAGATCCAAAAAATATCTCCTCTCAACCTAGTGTATTCTCCTTTGGATTAATGATATCCAAGGAATCCCTTTGGTGCATACCAAAATGAGTTACCAATATAAGAGGTAACATCCTTTCTCAAGATCTTTACTTTTATTTTCATTATGTACCTCCGAAATTATTATTATTCCATTATTATATAATAATAAAATTATTCTCAATATATGATTATTTTTATATTCTTTGGTTTCAACCTACACTCACACACACTTTCATCTGATTGGAAATGAATGTAATGTTCTTGTGTACGGTGAACTACTGCCTCATGAAATGATGTTGATGTTTTTATTTAACAACTCTAATGGTTGTGAATTATTATGGAATCTATATTTTTATATGATATATATATTATTTATAATGTATTTAATCATATGAAATTAATATATAACACATTCCTTCATGATATATTTTTTGTGTAATTATGCTAATTTCGTTAGGGGAAGTGTGCACTACCACATCCTCAATGCGATGTGATTCATCCAAACCTTACATGGAATTTATTAAGGATGTGTTTAGTGATATCATATAAAATATGTGAAATAATAATACTAATGTAATTATAATATATATATATATATATGTCATTTAATCTCTTTCATTATGACGATAAAACAGAAACAATGTTCTTGCAAACATATGGCCTACCGTCTTCAAGAATAGTGTACTCCATTTCCTAATTGTATCCTATAAAGTTTATTATAATTACTTAAATAATTAATATACATAATATATGATCATTTTTACATTATGTAAAAAATTATATCAAGATCTGTGTAAGAATATCAATAATGAAAAGAAAAAACATATAAGAAAAATAAAGAGGATATTACCTGAAACCTAACATTAACATAGTGTTGTAAATAAATGAGTAATTTAATATCATACCAAAATAATATATGGTATTGGATATAATAAATTTTTTATTTTTTATATTATTAATAAAATTATATTCATTATACAGTAGGCTTGAACAAGTATGAATAAATTCTGGACTTAAGGTAGGAGTATTTCATCTCAATTGTTATTTTCGTGAGATACATGCCATATTCTCTAATCGCTTATTTTGTTTGGTATATATAGTTTCCTAGGAAATTTTATGTAATTAATTTTTTAATTTAATGATATTAAAATATTTTAATGATGTTACTCTCTCATAGGTATTATGATCATAATGTTACTCTAGTATTAAGGATTTTCTCATCCCTCTTTTATTTTCCATGATACATAAGCTATGTTGACTACCAATTTCTTATATATATAGTGTGTTTACTACCCATGAATATATTATATGATTATTATACATATATTTGTCAGAACATACAAATACATCTGATGATCCTTATTTCATAGGAATTATGTTTTCAAATTTAACAAATTGGTTATGTAAATTTTCTTTCTTTGAGACACATGCCATGTTTTGCACCTATTATTTTCAATGAGGTGTATATAAAACCTTTGTAATGTTATTACATGAATATATTTCATTTAATAATTTTTTATGCATCATGTAATGTACATAATTCAATAGTATTATGTTTTTAAGTTACCAAATTGGTAATGACTTAAAGCTCTAATCTCATCGTTTATCAATATGGTTTATTATTATGCATCCATTGATAAACTATTATGATCTATATATCAATAAGTCCATATAATTTTATTACACTATATATGTGCATTCTATATACATGTAATGGTACCATTGTGTTACTCTTTTTTACTTAATTTAATTAATTAAAAAACTATGAAAACCTGAATTTATATCTCCTTTCGTTTGGAAATCTCTGTTCCTTAAAAAATTGTATTCTGAAAAAAGTTTTCAAATATTTTTTAAAATTTAACCATGATTATTAAAGGAAATAAATACCATGTATTACCTTATTTAAAAAAATTGTTTTTAAAAAGAATATTCTTGTTATTTTATTATGATAGAACATTTATGAAATTTTGAGATGAAAAAGGAATGGTCAATAAGTACGGACCTACCAACCATCATGACCATAATTTCCTTGATGCTTTATTTGAATATTCACCAGGTCATTTTTTTAGAAATTTTTTTCCTAATAGTCTATAAATTTATTGATTTTTATAGGGTTTTCAACGAAAATGTTTCTTCAAACATTGATTTATGGTGTAATATGTTTTAAATTATTTTTAAAGCCACCGTTATATGTTTTCAAAAGGTTGTTTTCAATGAACACGATTTCAATGATTTAAAAGATCCTTTTATATGTTTTCAAATAATTTTCATGGAAAATGGTTTTCAAAATGTTTTCCAGCTTCTTTTATTAGTTTTGAAGGAAAATAGTTTTCACAATTTTTTCAAGATTATTTTATAGGTTTTAAAGGGAAATGGAATCTAATTGATTTCAAGGATTATTTATAATTTTTCAAATTATATTAAAATAAAATGGTTTTCTAAAGGTTTTAGGTATTAAAAAAACTATCTTCAAATATTAAATTATATTTTCCACAAATGATGTTTTTAATATTAATCTCAAAATTAGTTTCCATTAATTATGACATCTTTTGATGTTACTCATACTCTTTTGGGAAATGATCCAAAGGATTGATTTATATTATTTCACTGAATGGTTTATGTTTTGATGGAATGATGTTTATGATAACCTATTTCTCTTTCATGGGTTATATGTTTATGAAAATTGTTCCTCTTACACATGATATATGCTTGTGAAACTCATTTCTCTTTACCCGGTTATACCATGCTAAATGATTATGTAACCCACTTTTTAAAATAGGTTATTATAGGATGAAATGATCATTAAACCTATATATTTTACATAATTTATGACATTACTAAATATTTATGATACCCATTTCATTTCACGGGTTACGATAGGATGTTTATCAAACCTATTGATTTTTATTGTTCATGATATGATGCAAGTTTTATTATCATTTGGAACATGTATGTATGATTTTATAATGTAAATGGTGGGACATATATCTCCCCTCAACACATAGGGTAATGATAAATTTATTATTAGCTCAAGAGGAACACGGGAGGTAATTGCAAGCCTGAAAGAATAGGGAATTCCGGGCCTGAAACAAGAGAGTACATAAGAGGGAATCCCAAGCCTAAAACAAGAGGAAATATTAAGCCCTAAATAAGAGGGTGAATGGGAGGGCATCACAAAATTGAAATATGAGGGCACATTATGCCCAAAAAGAGGGTACACTAGAGGTAATCCCAAGACCTGAACAAGAGGGTACATAAGAGGGAATCCTATGCCCAAAATCAAAGGGTACATGGGAGGGAATCTCAATCTCGAATAAGGTACATGGTTTATTATACAAATATTAACATGTTATGAAGTTATTGTTAGGTTACATTGACATACGATTTTATATGTTTATGTAAATTCCATATGTTCCATGTCTTGTTCAAATGTTATGATTTTATGTCTTATTATATTTATTCACTTATGATTCATGTCTTAGAAACTGCCAATATTTATGCTATATCTCAATATTATAATATGTGATATGTATGGTATGATATGAAAATTATGTAATCATGTTTTCATACCCTTATATTCATGTTATGTTTAAATTCTTCCATTATTTACCCTTACTATGAATTTGAGATCATCCCTTTATTATGATTCCCTTCCAAAGCTTATCGATAAAAATTTTAAGTTGATGTGCTATAGGGGAAGATATATGTGAGAAAAATTGAATATATTTCACCAATTTGTTATATTAAGTTCCATTGTTTCCAAGACACTAAACTATTATGGTCATCGGGCATGTACTTTTATAATATGGTGAATATTCATCTAATTTGATATGATATTCGTGTATATTAAGCATGGGTTGCTATAGTTGTTATCAAAGGAATTGTTTAGTCACAATTTGGAATCTTGGATTATAAATCTTTATTTATATATCATTGTTATTTGAGAGGATTTTTATAGGGGTTTCTTTTAGGATAAGTCTAAGGAAATGTTAATTTTTAAGAAAATTTCCTTGAATTTTTTTAAAGGATATGGTGAAGGGTTTCCTAGAATTAAATATGTGTTTGGATACTACAAGTGGATGTGGCACTGGCATAGATGTACCTTGGGGTGAAAAATTGGACAATGTTCATGGGTCCTAACTCAATGATAACCTGGTAGAAAAAAATGGGCCTTGTTGCACACTAAGTTTAACACTCCTAGATAATATGCTTTTGAAAATTTACAATCTCTTTATGAACCATCATGAATGATTTACATAGATAATGACTATGAATAACCTAGGATAAACCTAATGGATCATTGATTAAAAATAATATTTCATGATTTAGACTTCTTATAAGTAATTTTTCTTGATATTTGGATTTCATCTATGATATCTGCTTCTTACCCTGTGCTTTATGGTTTTATTCATTGAATAGAAATAGAAGGAACATCTTTGAAATTGAATGATTCATATTTTTAAATTATGGTAATTCTAAAAATCTATTTTCCAATTTGAAATAACATAAATTGAATCAAGAACCCGATATAAATATTGGTTATACTTCTAAACATAACAAAACCCATAAACGGAATGTGAAAGGTTTGTGATTTTATTCTAGTATTGTTTACATTAAACATAATAATCATGATTTGATTGATTTTGAGGATCCTTAATACATGATTCATATTTCATATTCTATGAAAGGGTTATTAATTATTAATGTGATGAATCCTGAGAAATGTTTTAAGAATAACGTTGGATTATTGAATCATTTATGTTTTGGAATTCAAATATTTTGTTATATGAATAATAAAATATATAATTATTTTCAGTATAGGTTTTCTTGGAGGATTCAAATGGATATGTTTAATGGTGATGAAGACACATAAAAGTGTTTTAATAAAAATGTGATATTTTTATTAAGGGAAGATAAGCATTAATGTGTTCAAGATATAGAGAAAAGTTTGTTTTGCTTGGATTAAGGGATGATTGATTTGGATAAATTAAATTGGACAGCAGTACTGAATGTGGAACCAATTAATTATTTTTTTGACAATATAGTCTATGTAATCTGGGATAAAGACTACAAATTCTTAGATTTATTGAATATATATAGTTATATTTGGAAAATGGAAGCATGTATTTATTCCAAAAGAATTTATGGTAATTTAGGTTATTACTATGTTTTAAGAGAAAATATTATATAGTATTCAAATGTTTGGAATGTGAGAACCAAGAAATACTCTGTGTTATACGGTGGATCAATGTAACACTGGTTTCATGAAATACTTTCTAAAGTGTAGGGGTTTCATCTTTTGGAAGGTTTATAAGGTTAAAATTTAATGGAAATATTGAGTTACAGTTTGGATGATGTTTTTGAGAATAACATATTATCTCACCACATCATGATTTATTCATATTGAATAACCTATTCTAACAAATTTATGCTAATGACAACAGATGACATATATAATGCAATATCGTGGATCTCATGATCTATTAGTTCTTCAAGAATGAAAAATTAACCATTATTTTTGGATAAATGGGTGAAGTGGATCAAGGAACAACAAATGGTGAGGTTTTCTTGAATGGATGAAAGTATATCTTGTTAGGAAAATTCTTAAACATTAGGAAAATGATCCAGAAATAAAATATTGTCCCAATACCACAATTTTTGTTGAACTGATTGCCTTTTAGATCACCAAAGATTTATGAATTTGAGGACCTCAACATTCCATTGATCATTCACTTGTTTGTGATTGATGAACTCAAATACTCCCTATAAATATTTATGATTTTCCTCTATGTCCAAATTTTCACTTTCCACATATGTTCTCCTATGTGGAAACCTAGTTATGTGTCACTTTGGGTAACCATTAAGTTTTAAGGATTAAGTTCTAGAGGAAGTATTAGTATTCATTTTTATGATGTGGTTTTATATGGAAGTAACATTAAAGTATTAAACCTTTGATACCCAAGTTAATTTTTAGGGAGAAATTCATTTTGAGGGGGTGGAATGTAACACCAAAATATTTTTTGAAATGTATTTTTCTAAATTAATTTAATTTTGTTTATATTTTTTTTCATGAAACACTAAATACAGTTTTTTTATTAAATCTATATGTTTGGTTGGTGTAAACTACACACAATACAGATATTAGCTTCTGTTACATGCAACACTGATTGGCTTGCATTGCACACACCAACAAGTTTATATGAAATGTCATTTTATTGTTAAAAGTATTTAAACAATATAGTTATATCCTATTTGTTAAAATTAGTAATACTAATATTTCTTAACAATTTATAAATTCTATTTATAATGCTTTTATATAAATAAAACATATTGATAATGAAATATATAATTTTGTCAGTAAAATATTTATTTGTATAAAAATACCATTTCCTAAAAGAACTACATGTAAGTCCTTCTGTGAATATAAATAAAAGATATTTTAAAAACTTTTATAAATTCAATTCTAGAAAATAAATATCATTTTTACATTTAGAATGTAAAAATTTTCTTAGGGTGATATTTTTGAATTTTTCTGAGAAGCTTCTTTTTTGGATGAATAGTGAAAAATACTGAATTTTAATTCAATGCTCTTTTTTCATCAATTTTTTTATAGTTAAATTGTATTTTAGTTTTATTTTAAAGTTAAAATAGGTAAAAAATAAATATATTAATACAATTTAGGTAATTGGGATCATTTTTATATTTAATTTAGATATAAAATCTTAATGAAATTTTGAACATTTTAACATTAAAAACATGTTTTCTCACCACATCTACGGGATTAACATTAAACTTAATTTTACTGCTTCAAGGAATTAAATTTATAAAAAAGGTTATAAATGATTTTAATACATATTTAATTTATCATCTAATAAGACTAAATTTATTTTTTACCAAAAATATTCGTGAAAGTGATTAAAATTAATTACGACGATTACGGTAAAATTAAGCTTGATAAAGGAATAACACTTAAAGTTAACGGACTAAATAACGAAGAAACTTGTAAAAACACATTTAATAGACATATTTATTCCATAAAACTTATATTAATGAGTTTTTTGGGTTTTTTATGACTTTTATAGGTTAAAACATGGGTACAAAAAACTTTTTTTGATAAATACCGAGTGTGTCCCCACCCTCTCATATAAAATTCTACCACCTCTCCCAATTCCTAAAACCTATAAAGAAAATTTTTACAAAAAATATCATAAAAAATATCTCCTCAAAATCCCTCCTATAAACCTAAAATAATCAACTTTTGAATAAATCCATCCAGGGGATCCCTTTGGTGCATACCAAAATGGGTTACCCAAATAAGAGGTAACATCCTTCCTGATGCTCTTTAGTTTTACATTAATTATACACCACCTAAATTTCTTCTTATTCTATGATTTTATAACAAAAATAGTATCCTAAATATACTAAAATGATTTTAATCTATGTTATCTACCTGAATCTACTCACACTTCCATGTAATGGGTAATGAACTTATTGTTCTTGTATTGAGTGAACTACCGCCTCATAGAACGTTGTTGTTCATTTTTCCTTTACCACCTATCATGGTTCATAATTATATTGGAAATTTTAATTTTATATTTTATAAATAGTATTTATGATGTATTTATGCTTCTTTATTTAATATATAAAACACACCTTCATGATTTCTATTTTGTGTAATTATGACAATTTCGTTTGGGGATCTTTGGACTTTCGCCGCCTCAAAGCAATATGATTCATCCACACCTTATATGGAATGAATTAATTATGATTTTAGTAAACATATATGATATATATGAAATAAAAATTGTACTTTAATTATAATATATGTATATATATATATTTGTTTGTAATTTACTTTCTTTCAATATGATAATAAAATATAAACAAGGATCATGCACACGTATGACCTACCATCTCCATGAACTGTCTATTCCATTTCATACTTATATCCTATATAAATTATTATAAATAAATATATACATAATAAATATGGTATTTAAACCATATTTCACATTTTGTAAGTAGATAAATCATTATATATGTAATAGTATCAAGAATAACAAATCAAAACCTATATGAAAAATAAAGTGGATATTGCCTAAAACGTAACATCAACATTGAGTTGTTAATAAATAGGTAATATAATATCATAAAAAAGTAATATATGGAATTTTATATTATAATATTGTTCTATTTTATATTTATAATAACATTATATTTATTATATAGAATGTTTTAATGCATATAAATAAATTCAAGACTCAAGGTAAGGAGATTTCATCTCACTTATTATTTATATGAGATGCATGCCAAATACTATTATTTATTATTTTGTGTGGTTTATATAATAACCTATGAAATTTTACATGATTAATTTTATTTATTTATTGACATTAAAATCTCTAATTTATGTTACATTTTCATGGGGATCATGATTATAAGGTTACTCAAGTAGTAAGTGTTTTCTTATCCGTTTTTTATTTTCCTTGCCCATTAAACTATGTTCACCACCTATTTCTTATATATGGTGTTTTTAATAATGATGACAGTATTATATTATAATTATAATTAATTTTTTTTATTTAAATATCCATTTTATTATCCTTATTTCATGGGGGTTATGTTTCAAAATTTACAAAATCGGAATGTAATGTTTTCCCAATTTTACATCATTGAGACTCATCCATGTTATGAAGATATATATTTCAAATGAAGCATATATAATTTCTTTTTACATGTTAAATCATGAATATAATTCATTTAATGATATTTTAATCTTCATTTAATTTTACTATTTACATGTAATTATGTTTTTATGTTATTAAAGGGGAAACTGTTTATAGCTTTAATCTCATTGTTTATAAACATTGTTTATGATTATGATTCCATTGATAAAATACTATTATTCATATCTCAATAACTACCATTAATTTTATTACCCTATGAATATGAATGTAATATAATGTAATGGTACCAATTTTCCACTATTTGGTACTTAAGATAATTACGAAAATATTTTTATGAAAATATGAACTTATTTCTCCTTTTGTAAGAAAATAAG
The DNA here is from genome assembly GCA_963277665.1 of Viscum album. Taxonomy (NCBI): domain Eukaryota; kingdom Viridiplantae; phylum Streptophyta; class Magnoliopsida; order Santalales; family Viscaceae; genus Viscum; species Viscum album. The sequence goes on from OY728131.1 coordinate 447,390,248, forward strand.
TGTTCATTAAAAACCATGTTTATAAAAAAATGAATTTTTTTACTACTATCCTATTATGCTTAAAATATATTTTTACCGACATATTACATTTTAAAAAAAATAGTTCTAAAAGGAATCTTCTAGTACGTTTCTGATCACGCCACTTTTCGAAAATTTTACGGTCCAAAAGGAATGATTGATATGTACCAACTTACCCACCATCATTACCATAATTTATTGATTCTTCTATTATTACTTTAGTATCAAACATTTTTAAAATAAAATTTTATCCTAATATTTTGGATTTTTTTATTTTAATATGTTTTTCAATGAAAAAGAGTTTTCAAAAAAGGTTTTTTTCCCGAATGGCCCGAAGGCCTTCTTTATTTTATATTATTATAGATAATCCCCCTTTTAAGGGTTGAAGGGGAACCCGTACATGACCCGTATGCCCAAGGCACAAGGCCCAACATGACCTACAATACATGACCTGAAGGACCAGAGGCATACCATGCCCATTACATGACCCATAGGCCCAGCCCACTAGAACTGCCCCTCCTAAGCATCTTGAATCATTGATCTCCTTAGCTCCCCACCTTGCATTGCTGATCGTCTAGCATTGCCCCGTACAATGCTGCACTGTGCCTGGTCCCGATGGCGGCTGCCATACCCTCTCATTCTTCCAATCCAGTTAGCTCTGCATCTGGTGGTTGCTACTCCTTGTTGCTCTAATCCTCTTTTGGGGCATGTTCTGTGTGAACTAGGCACTCCATGGTCTATGTGACTCAAAGGACCTGTGGCCCGAAGGCCTTTGATGACCCGAAGGTCCACAAGAAATGTTTTTAAAAGATCTTTCAGAATAATTTTCTATCTAAGATGATATCTGTTGATGTTTCTCATTACCATTTGGTAAATGACCCAAAGGATCCATTCATATTCTTTTGATGAATTTTTTATTTTTTTATATAATGTTGTTTATGAATACCCATTTCACATTACCAGGTTATGTGTTTATGAAACTTGCACCACTTCCACATGATATATTCTTATGGAATTTGTTTTTCTTCAACAATTTATACCATGATATGTTCATATGAAACCCGCTTCGTTTTACAGTATATTCTCGGATGAAATCATCATGAAACAAGTATATTATACATAAGTTATGGTATTACTAAATGATTATGATACCCATTTCATTTCGTGGGATACAATATGATGTTTTTGAAACTCATATCTCTTTTATGGGTCATGATATGATCCATGTTATATTATCATGTGGAACATGTTATGTATTATATTATTATGTGAATGGTTGGACATATATCTTCTCAAAAATCATAGTGTAATGATAAATATTTTATGAAATCTAGATGGTATAAGGGTGGGGCATCCCAAGATCTAAATAGGAGGGCATTTCTTTCTCCAAACAAGCGGGTACATCAAAGGGAATACCAAGCCTGAAACAAGAGGGAATTTTGACCTTGAAATAAGAAGGTACATGAGAGGGCATCCCAATCCTAATATAATAGGAAATATTAATCCCTAAACAAGAGGGTACACAGGAGGACATCCCACTCTTCAAACAAGAGGGAACACATGAGGGGATCCCAAACCCGAAATAAGAGGGTACAAGAGAGGGCATCCAAAGCCTAAAGTAGGTACACTGGTTATTCTCCAAAGACTAGCATGTTATGAATGTATTTCTAGGTTATCTTGATATAGGATTTTCTATGTTTATGTGTATGCCACAATTTCATTGTCTTATTACTATTTTATGATTTCAAGGATTATCCTCAAGATTCTCTTATGTTTCATGTCTTACAAACTAAAAAAAATTATTCCATATCTCATGATTCTTGTATTTGATATATATGGTATGTCCTAGAAATGATAAGCTCGCGTTCTCATACCCTTATATTCATCTTATTCTTACATTCTTCCTTTAATTACCCATACTACGCATTCAATATCACCCCTTTCTTATGTTTCTATTCCCCATGTTATAATGAAAGGTTTTAAGTAGAAATGGTATAGAGGAAGATCATTGTGGGAAATATTGAAGATATTTCACCAAGTTAGAATTTTTTGTTCCATGTTTCCAAAGACACTAAACTATTATGGTTCTTATGAATGTACTTTTTTTAATATTGGGAATATTCATGTAAATTTATCTGATATACATTAATCTATGTTTTCTATATTGAACGCTACACTACATAGGACTTGTATGAGGGGTGAGGCCACTATACCTTTTTTAGGTCAGTTTCATCATGGTCTTGACACCATGTAGCAAGAAGGCCACCCCATGAAGTCTTGGTCCATTATCTCAGGACCATGATGTGGACCCTATCTGCCATGTTGTTTTCAAATAAATAGATATATAATTTTAGTCTCTTAAATTTTAAGGGTTTCTCTACTATGTTCTCTATAAAATTTCTCAACCAAGAGAACCGTGTATCCTGGTGAGTTCTCCTACTGTGCTTCCTCTCTCTTTAAGCCACCAAGATTTAACTCTATGTGTGTATTTTTTTTATGTGAACACCTTTTTTCATATTCCTTTTTCATTTTTCATCACTCATTATCCATTTTTTCTTGGGTTCACCTCCTCCATGAAACCCAAGGAGATACAATGGTTTTCATAGGGTTCTATGGTGGGTATAACTTAGGGTTTTTTGATGTTAAGGTTTGGAGGGGTCATCCCGTTTTTTTATTCAGTCATTTTCCATTTAGGGGGATGAATTGTAGCTGAATTATTTTCGTCCAAGGCATGTGTTTTTGTGTAATTTCAATAAATTGAATTTCATAATAGGATTTAGTGTTTAAAAGAATTATATATTTAATAACTCATATTTATGATATTTTTGTTGGTTTAGAAAATTGTTTTGAAGTTATCCACACATAGAATAAAAGGGTATATGATGTTTTCCTAGTCTTTCTAGAGGGTTTTGCAAGAAAAGTGTCTTAGAAAATTTTAAAAATATTCGGTAAAGAATGAATTATATCTTTGATTTTATTTAACACTATTTTGGTCATGAAACATATTGTAAATTTTTTTAAGATGTTTATAAAAAGGATAATTTTTTATTTAATGGATATAATGGTTCAATAAGTGTTTTATAAAATGTTTTCGAATTTCAAGAAGGCCTCAGAACTCCAAAATGGCTTCCAAGAAGTCCCATATGGAACATTAAAAGGATTCAAATGTGAGGGTGTTTGAAACCATATTTTCCCCCTTTTTCTTATGTTCTTTTATGGATAGTAAATTTTTTTTGGAGAAAAGGTGATGGAAATATGAGGGTTATTTATTTTGAAGGATTTGGAGGTGGAGGTGAGTTATAGTTTATGTTTTATGTTTGTTTTTCTGATTAAAAGTTTACTCACCCTTACTTTTCTTGCATGGGAAACCAAGTCACTAAGTGGGAAATCTAGATTTATTCCAATTAAATTAGTCTTTCACTACAAGTTTCCCATCTAGTGTAAAACATTACTATATAGGGAATTCCCCTAGTGAGGATGAGTGTAGGCAAACTGAGTGGTTTTCGTTTTTTGAACATATCTTTAGTCTATAGGGTTGCCTATGTTTGATAATCTATTGGTTATCTCATATTAAGGAATATGTTAGATCCCTTGACACATATTCCTTTATTAGTTATTAAATATTTTGGATCCAATTTCCATATTTTTATATCACCTGTTTTTTTTGACATATGCGGCACCCATTTTTATTTTATTTATTTTCTTATATTCATTTAATTTGATAGCATGATGCATTATGATTATTCTAATTTATATTATTTCTATTAGTTTTATAAATTGATTTCTAAATGGTTTAAAAAGAATTTTTTATATGGAAAATAGTTTTTTAAATGATAATTCTTTACCCTGTATGGTGCATCTGGATTTCAGGGGAAAATTTTCAATGTGATTATTTAAATTTTATTTAATGAAAATAAAATACTTTTTATAAAACATTTATAGGTCTACTATTTGTTTATCATTTCTTTATGTATGAAAAAAATTACTATATTATAAACATTCTCAAATAAACTATCTATTTAAAGTAATTTCAAAAAAACTATGGTAAAATCCAAATGGGGTCAGGTTTATCATTGCCTGCATATACTAATGGGTATATGTAGCATTTATTATGTCCTTTAAAATTTTAATGGTTTTGGATCTTTTTTTGGTACATTTTTTAGGTTATCTAGTAGTGGTGTTTTGGGATATGGTGAGTGATTTTAGGTCACATTGAGAATCATGGTAGTGTTTCAGTTTTTGGTTTTACATTAGGGATGTTTATATATCAGTATTATCAGCTAAAACCTCAATTAATATCTTTGGATAATTTATTTAATAACTTTATTTTAACTAATTTTTTTTATTATTTATCTATAGTTTTGTAATTTTTATACATTATTTCTATTTATTTCTCTAATTGGGTGTATTTGGTTTTTTAATTATTTTGGACCATGAATATCTAACTTGGTGATGGAGAATAGCATATTTTTATGTGGAATCCCTTTAGGTTGTTTTATTATTTTGAAAAAAATTCTTCCCAAGTGTGTTTCTTGAATAGGAAGCCACCATTGTCTAGCCTATAGGATCAAGAATACCCTTTAGGCTATATAACAAGATAGGTTAGGTGATAGGTCTAGCAGACTTATTCTAGTTCACAAAAAATGTTATTAGATCTTAGTTTCTTTATAAATATACTAGGTTATTGAAAACCACTTATGTTATCTCGGGGTGTCAAAGTAGAAAGTATATTAGGGTTGTCTAGGGACTTTAGTGGTAGTTCATAGATTGGTTCTCGATCAATAACTATCCTAATGAAACATTAACTTCCATGGGTGGTTGTGGTTTGGATTTTGATAAGGGATTCCTTTCTGATACTTTTATTGGTCCAAGACCCTATTTGGATTGTTTTAAGATTACTATAAGATTTTGGGTTGAAATTTAAGGAGAACCATAGTTTCTTAGGTAGATCACATGGTCTGAAAATTCATATAGATCTCCTGAGCACTGATCGCATAGAGATTCACTATTCAATTCCACCATCACACCGCTGTTTTAAACTAGTTTTTTAATGAATATTAAAAATATAATAACAAACTGAAATCCATTTTTTATTAAATTAATTAATTTTTATTAATGTTGAAAAGGAATATTATATTTGTTTTGATATTTTCATTGAAGGTGGAGGGGATTTGGAGGTCCAGAGATCATTCAGAAGATAAATGGGCCAAACTACATGGCATCCCATGGACATTTGTCCACTATTTTGAACAGTCAGAGAATTATGTTCATCCAAATGGGCTGAAAATTGGCTTTCCTCTCCATAAAATCATGGTATACAACTCTTATTGAGGTACTCAAGCCTAATTCGGCCATTTGGTGGCCCATCCAAACCATTCTGTCTTGGGGACAGAATCTACCCAAATTCAAAAGTTTGTTTCAGTCTTTTGACTATATCTCCCAATCCAGTTGTCTAATGGTAGAAAATTTTTACAAGGATACATTCAAGAGGTCATTCAACAACTATTTTCTTTTTTTCATGTCATGATATGGATTTCTACTATTCCCAAACTGAGACATAAGTGGTATCTCAAAAATAGGGTGCCCAAAACAATGTCCCATTTTGGCTATAAAAAGGCACCATGGGAACATCATTTGTGAGTTCATCCAAAGAGTGAAGTGATGCCAATTTTCAGTTCTAGAGAAGTCATATCCCCATCCTCGAAGATGTGGAGGACCATATCCTCATAGGGGGGTCATGAATGAAGAAGGAGTTCCACCCGAGCTTCATCTTCCTCTCGATGGCGAGCTAAATAGTGGACCGTCATTTCAAGGGAGCTACACACACTTGGGAGAGAGTTCTACCACATGTTATTCTACTGGTTTTGTATAATTTGTGTGCCAAATACTTCACTTATTTCTTATCTTAATATTATTCTCCTCTGATTGCATTTATATTGTTATAATTAAGTGAAATGCATTTTATTTCAAAAACGATTGGGTTGAGATTTGAAGTGAGAATCTTGGGTTGTTCTGATTAGACATGTCAAAAGTCCTATTTATCTCACACATACATAAGATTTTATTATGATTTGGAATCCTTTATTCTCTATGTATTATACTCAATCCTTGACAACATGATTTTTGTGTCAAGGGGTGGTTCATTGATCATCATTTAAGAGGAAATAGTGAAGTTGATATCTTAACAAGCCCCAACCAGAAGATTCAAATAAACCATGTTTATTTTTCAGAATGATGAACTCAACATGATTTGTATTGAAAATGAAATTATCTCTTTATATCATTATTCTAAAACACCACTTTGATTTATCAACTATTAAACTCTTTAAATCAAGTCATTTTCTTCAAACTATCTTAAAACCACCCATCTTTTAGTACTTCTTATTAAAAACACCCACTCTAAACCCACCAAAGCTCCTTAATATATGACCTAGGGTAATCCCAAGACTAATAATCAACCTTAAATAATAATAAAATTGACTTTTCATGACAGCGTGTTCAAATTTTGGCACCGTTGTCGGGCAGCGCTATGGTTTTTAGTGCGTGTTTTTTATAAGATTTTTCTAAATTTTTTGAAAATTTATTTCTTTTATCTTATACCTTTACCTAAATTTTTGTGTCCTAATTTATTTCTTGTGTAGGTTTTGTGGATGAAGAATTCTAATCTGGGAGATTTACCACCTTTCTAACCTGAAATGTGGAGGATCATACATCAGCAACCCCGAGACGCACAAACGAACCCTTTGACGGAGGACACATAAGACAACAACACTCTTCTTGATCCTTTATCTTCTTCATCAAGAACCTCCATCAAAATAGAAATAAAATTTCATTAAATGGATGAAAATAACTAGACATTAAAATAACTAACCTCGCCTAATGTTGATATCCAACCCACATACATTCAAATGCAAGGCGAGGCACCTTCTTTTGAAATAAAATCCGGTCTAATTTATTTATTACCAAGATTACATGTACTCGATGGAGAAGATCCACACAAGTATTTAAAATAATTTAATACTGTTTTTTCAACATTAAACCCTTCTAATGTGGATGAAGAACATGTAATGCTTAGATCATTCACCTTTTCTTAAGAAGGTACACCAAAATATTGTTTATATTATATTAATTTTCCAAAAAGAGGATGTGTGGTCATGAAATGCCTTTTTAAAGAAAAATATTTCCCAGCCTCTCGAACTGTAACAATAAGGAAATAAATCTATGGGATAATACAATATCAAGGGGAAAAACTTCATGAATATTTGAAAATATTTAAAAGATTATGTTTATGTTCTCCAACCCACCAAATTAGTGACCAACTTTTAATACAATATTTTTATGAAGGTTTAATCCCTATTGATAGAAACATGATTGATACTGGTGTAGGTGGTGCGCTGGTAGATAAGAACACAATTGATGTAATTACCTTAATTGAGAACATGGCACAAAACACTCAATAATCTGGTTCATGGTCTAATATTCCCATTCGAGGTGTCCATGAGGTGCAAAGTACTGAATTCGAGAAGAAGGTGGACATAATGTTTGAAGAGGTAAGTACCCTTCTACGAAAAATTTCTCTCTCCTAAGGGAAATATCAATCTTATCCTCCCATCTATTGTGGAATCTACTCTTTTGACACCCATTATTCTGACCAATTCTTCCAATTGAGTGAAAATTTTGAGATTTGTGCGGAAATATTCCCAGGATGCCCCTATAACCAACCATTTAGCTAAGAACCATACTATCCATACATCTCTGGGTGGAAATAAAACCAAGGTTATAGGCAAGGGGGTATTCAAACCAGCCTCATCATCCATGGAACCAACAAGGTCAGCATAGTCATCCACCACCACCACTGAAAAATCCTCAACCACCCCAAAGGCCTTTCCAACTGCCCCTCACAAAACCGAGCCTAGCCTAGAAGATATGATGAACCAAATGGATTCTAACAATATCAAATTCCATCAAACCACCCAACATGTTATACCAGACCTAAAAACCCATTTAGGCCAACAAGCTAACTCGATGAGTCTCCTAGACAACCCATTCCTCTTTTATTTTCACAAAGGGCCACCCATCCCAGGACCAAAGGAAACTAAAAAAGATAAGAAAATATTGGAAACTTTCAAAAAAAAATTGCATGTAAACATCCCCTTCATTGATGTTGTGAAACAAATTCCAATATATGAAAAGTTTCTGAAGGAGATGTGTACACACTGAAGGTGACTTAGTGGATATGAAAAGGTGAGCTTGGGGATGAATGTATCAGAATTAATAGAGCCATCACTTTCTACCAAGTCAAACGATCCTCAGAAATTATCAATTCCATGCACCATAGGGGAGTATTCTTTTTATAATGTTATGCTTGGTTTGGGTTCTTCTATAAATGTGACGCCTCACTCCATTTACTCTACATTGTAGTTCACGGAACTGAATCCCAGTGGAATTATTGTTGAACTGGATAACAGGATTACTACACACCCCTCTAGTGTGTTAGAGGATGTTCTTGTGAGGGTTCAAAATTTAATTTTTTTCTTGCTGATTTTTATGTGCATAAAATTAAAGAGGATAGGATGAATGAACACACCCTAATTATTTTGGGGAGACCATTCTTGAAAATTGATAAAACCACAATTAATTTCCCCATAATGGTACATTATCTAAGAAATTTGGGGGTCACATAGTCTATTTCAACATCCTTGATTCCATCGAGCACCCCTCAGAAGAACATTCTTCTATATCAGTAAATTCAATTGATGTACTATCTTCCCATGAAAAAACTTCATTCCATTCCCCTGATCCCCTTTCTGAGTTTTCATCCTTGATTGAAACACTTTGTAATGAATCATTCATTGATTGTAATAGCGTTCTAGAAAAATGTAATGCATGTTTATTAATTGATGATTTCCTAAACACTGAGGATCCAATGACCTTCGATGATACTGCTAATATTGTAAAATGTCATTCCTCATCTGAAGATAACACCATTTTGCAGTTAGATGAGATAAGTTTCCACACACATTCACACACACTCCCATAAATCCAAAATCCACCTGAATTGGAACAAAAACAACTACCTCATGATTTAAAATATTCATTTCTTGAGAATGGGAACAAGTTTCCCATCATCATTGCTCATTCACTCCCTCCTGATCATGAATTCTGATTACTTGAATTTTTGAGGGAGTATAAACAAGCTTTGGGATGGACAGTTGCTGAAATTATTGGTATTATCCCATTATTTTTACACCTCATATATTATTAAATGTTGGGGCCAAACCAGTGAGGCAGGAACAACATTGACTGAACCCAAACATCCTAGATGTTGTGAAAAATGAGGTAACAAAATTATTGGCTGCTAGAATCATTTACCCCATCTCTGACAGCCAATGGGTCAGTCTCATTCAATTAGTTCCCAAAAAACGTTTCCTTACACTAATCAGAAATTAAAACAATGAATTGGTTCCAACTCATTTACAGAATAGTTGGCAGGTCTATAGTGATTATTTCTAACTAAACAAACACACTAGGAAGGACCATTTCCTTTTTCCATTCATTGACCAAAAGATGGAGAGGCTATAGGGTAAGTCCCACTACTGTTTCCTTGATTGGTATTCTGGATACATTCATATATATATTTTCCCTGAGGATCATGAAAAGAGAACCTTCACATTCCCCTTTGGCACATTTGTATATAAGAGGATGTCATTTTGTCTGTGCAAGGATTCAGGTACCTTCAAGTGATGCATGATCAGTATTTTCTTAGATTTCCTAGAGAATTGCATGGAAGTATTCATGGATGATTTAACTGTTTATGGCTCTCCTTTTGATGAATTTTTTATTATTCTTGCTTTATTAAAACATCAATGTATTGACAATAATCATGTATTAAATTATGAGATATGCCATTTCATGGTGAGACAAGGATTTGTTTTGGGACATGTCATTTATGGGGATGGTATCCAAGTAGATAAATCAAAAGTGGATGTCATTTCTTCCCTACCACTCCCCAAAAAGGTACGAGATGTGTGGACTTTCCTAGGTCATGCTGGATTTTACCGTTGTTTTATTCGTGACGTTAGTAAGATTACACTCTCTCATCTCGATTACTCCAAAAAGAAATTGAAATTGTTTTTGATAAAGAATGTTAGAAAGATTTTAATAATTCAAAATGGGGTCTCACGCCACCCCTAGTAATCTAACCACTTCGATGGGATTTACCATTTTAGATCATGTCTGACACCTCTACATTTGCAGTTGGGACAGTCTTGTCACAAAGGGTCGATCGAGCTCCACATGTGATTGTCTATGTCTCACGTACTTTGGACCCTACCTAAGAAAACAACACCACAACTGAAAAATAATTCCTTTCCATTTTGTTAGACTTAGATAAATTCTGGTCGTATATTTCAGGGTCCAAAGTCATTTTATTATTAGACCATGAATCCCTCCAGTATCTTCTCAAGAAACAAGAAGCCAAACCATGTCTCATTCACTGGATACTCCTCGTTCAAGAATTCAATATAGAATTTATAGATAAAAAATGAGCAGAGAACGTAGTAGCTGACCATATCAGTAAGATTACCACATCCTCATGCATTAACTCACCCCCCTATATTCCTATAAATGACATGTTTTCTGATGACCAATCGTATCAAGTGAAAGCTGATATTCCTTGGTATGATGAAATTGTAAATTATTTGGTAGCATCTTTCATTCCCACTTATTTCAATAAAAACCAAGCCAATCATCTAAAACATTTGTCTTGTTTGTATATTTGTGATAACTCCTACATCTGGAACACATGTAGTGATCAAGTCCTTAGGCATTGTTTCCCCAATAGAGAGTTTCAGTCTGTCCTTATATTCTGCCACACTCTTGCTTGTGGGGGCCACTTTGGTCCCCAACGGGCTGCTCGCAAAATCCTTGATTCAGGTCTCTTTTGGCCAACAATTTTTCAGGATACCCATGATTTTTTTAAATCTTGTTCTCATTGTCAATGAATGAGTAACGTATCTAAAAAAAATGAAATTCCACAACAACCATTTCTCTTTCATGACATTTTTGATGTTCAGGGTATTGTCTTTATGGGGCCATTTCCCAATTCTGTTGGAAACTTGTACATTCTTCTGGAAGTTGATTGCATGTCAAAATGTGTAGAGGCATGAGCAACAAGTACTTGTGATTATATGGTAGTTGTAGAATTTTTGCGAACCCAAATTTTATGTAGGTTTGGCTTACCTAGGTTCATCATCCGGGAACATGGTTCTTGTTTCTGAAACCCAACAATGCAGTCAGTTTTGCATTGGTATGGGGTCCGTAATCGAGTGTCTAGTGCTTATCACTCACAGACTAATGGTCAAGCCGAGGTTTCAAATAGAGACGTAAAACAAATTCTTGAAAAATGGTCAATCCCAATAGAAAATATTAGAGTCGTTGGCTTGATGATTCATTATGGGCATACCATACTACTTTCAAAACTCCCCTTGGCATGTCACCATATCGGGTAGTGTTTGGAAAGAGTTGTCATCTGCCTGTTGAGATTGAGCACCAGACCAACTCGTCCATTAAACAATGTGATTATAATCTTTCTTGTGTAGGTTCTCAAAGGAGGTTGTAGCTTTAGTATTTTTAGTAAATGAGAAGAGATTAATATGAAAACTCTGGGAATTATAAGGAGAGAACCAAGGCTTCCAATGACCATCTTATCCTTCTTTTCTAATTAAACATCAGGAAGAAGAGCCTCCTCTACAATGCAAGGATGAAGTTATATCTAGTTTAGCTTCATTTCTATTGGATTGGACCATACACTATTACTAACATCTCTACATTCAGTGTTTTCCAGGTTCAAAATGAAGAAACCAAGAAAACCTGCATTGTCAATGGTCAGTGGCTAACGCACTTCCATGAATCCATATCGGAGTCCCCGATGGAGGAACTCTATGTTCAAGAAGAAATATATGAATCACACTCACCAGGTTTTATCCTTCCTTCCTACATTCTCTTCTATTACAGTGAATACACAGCACACTTTAGGTGTGGGGGATGTTTACATCCCGGATTATTTAGGAATTTTCATCATCTTTTTTCGTTCTTATCTTTTTTTCCCTTATTTATGGTATTTTCACTTTTCCCCATCTTTTTGAGGTCATTAAGATTTTCATCATCTTTCTTATTTATTCTATTTTTCGTCTTATTTATGGTATTTTCACTTTTCCCCATCAATCTGAGTTAATTAGGATTTTCATTTTTTTCTTTTTTCTTCTCTTTTTCACCTTCTTTATGGTATTGTTACTTCCCCCCCCCATGGTCACCAAATCATGGAACTTACTAAAAATTCATGTTGAAATTTTTGATTCCATGTTGATTTAACATTTTATAAAAAAAATAAGTATGTATTTTTGATTAAATATCTGTATGAATTTAATATTTAGGAGTTATTTTTAGTGAATTGGTTTTCTTTCAATGATATAAATAGTTGTGTCACTATGAAACATTTGAGATGATTGATGCCCCTTGTGTGAGTAGTTTTCGGGAAAACCGTGTCACTAATATCTCCACACATTTTGCACCAAACCAATAAGTGTGAATATTTCTTATTTAATGTTTGGTAAATATATGTTAGGTTAATATTTTTTAGCTTTAAATGATATTTCCATACATTTGTTCCTTATTTGATCTGTTTCATTACTGTGCAAATTGACCTATGTGTGTGTACCTAATGTCCGACTGTTATACACCCACAAAAAAATTGGGTTGTGTCTTGGGTAAGTCACAAACCACTACTTCTCAACCTTTGTTCTGGTTATAACTAATGCAATTAGTGTTATGAGGAGATCAAACAAGGGTTGAGAGATGAGTGTGAGATTTGTTCCAAATGCAATTTCTAAAAAAATCAAAATAATAAATGAGGGGAGTGATTAAATTTAAAACGTATGGGGATATCTAGGTCGAGAGATTATTTTTTGACTTCTAGGAATGCTTAAGTGAGTGGGTATTGAAATATGATTTCAAAGTATTTAGGGTAGGTTTGGTGGAAAAGAACCATTTAAAGCTGAATAATGTTTAAATAACCTATATTTATTGCATAGAAAGATAAAAGAATATCATGGAATGGTTTTCACATACACACATGGAGAGTTAGTGGAATGGTTTACTATTGAATTCCTTTCTCAATTATGTGTCATGATTCTCATTTAATTTCATTAAGATATGATTTATGGGACATCTTCTTCCATTTTCACAAGGAAGAAATCCTTGGTGTGATTCTTGAATTGATCACAATACATTAATGAATTAAAATTTCCTCAAATGTTAAATATTCAAGATGTTGGAAATATATACATACTTCATTTTTTTGGATATGTGACTTTTCCTAGGAGTGAAAATGTTTAGGTGTGGGGGTGTGATCGCATAGCGATTCACTATTCAATTCCACCCTTGCACCACTGTTTTAAACTAATTTTGTAATAAATATTAAAAATATAATAATAAATTTAAACTTATGTTTTATTCAATATATTTATATTTACAACAATTAAAAAAGAAATTATACTTTTTTAATATTTTCATTGAAGGTGGAGGTGATTTGGAGGCTCGGAGATTATTCAGAAGAAAAATGGGCCAAACTGCAAGGAATCCCATGGACATCTGTCCACTATTTTGAACAGTAAGATATATATGTACATATAAATGGGATGAAACGTAGTGGTAATCTAAAAAAAATCATGGGCTACATCCCTTATTGAGGAACTGAAGCCTAAGTTGGCCATTTGTTGGTGCATCCAAACCATTCTGTCTAGCGGATAGAATCTACTCGAATTCAAAAGTTTGTTTCGGTCTTTTGACCATATCTCCTAATCCAGTTGTCTAATGGAAGCCAAATTCAACAAGGAGACATTCAAGATTCCGGAAAACAACTATTATCTTTTTTTCAAGTCATGATATGACTTTATACTATTCCAAAACCAAGACACAAGTGGTATCTCAAAAACAGGGTGCCCAAAACCATGTCCCATTTTGTATATAAAAAGGCACCATGGGAACCTCATTTGTAAGCTAGGCCAAGTAGTGAAGTGCTAACAATTTGGATTTCCAAAGGATTCCCCTCCCCATCATATTTAGAGGCCCTATCTTCATAGTTGGATCAAGAATGAATAAGGAGTTCAACCTAAGCTTCATCATCCTCCTGATATCGAGCTAATGTTGGAAGGTCATTTAGAGGGAGCTACACACACTTGGGAGGGAGTTACAGGAATTGTTCTTCTACTGGTTTTGTGTAATTTGTGTGTAAAGAATTTCAATTTTTTCTTATCTTTACATGATTCTCCTCTGATTTCATTTCTACTGTTATAATTAAGTTAAATGCTTTTTATTTCAACACTGGTTGGGTTGAGATTCTTATTGAGAATCCTGGGTTGTTCCGATTGGACAAGAAAAGATTCCTATTTATACCACACATACATAAGATTTTAGAATTCATTAGTATCCTTTCTTCTCTATGATTTATACCCAAACCTTGACAACATGATTTTTGTATCAAGGGGTTGTTCTTTGAGAATCATTTAAGAGGCTAGAGGGAGGTTGAGATCTTTACAGCCCTCAACCAAAGGATTCCATTAAACCATGTTTATTTTTCAGAATGATAAACTTACCATGATGTGTAGTGAACTTGAAATTATCTCCTTATCTAATAATTTGAAAACACCACTTTTATTAATCAACTATTAAACTCTTTAAATCAAGTCATTTTCTTCAAACTATTTTAAATCCACCCCTATTTTTGTACTTCTTATTAAAAACACACACTATAAACCCACCAACAGTCCTTGAGATATGACCTAGGTTCTTCCCTAGACTACAAAACAACCTTAAAATCATATTCAATTTGACATGTCACGATAGTGAATTCAGGCACATTGTGTAATGTTTTTTCATAAATGGTAGTGTATGTCCAATTGTTGATCGGAGAAACCTTGTGGTAAAACATTATACAAATCTGTATTTTTTTAGAATTATTTCCTCTTTTAGATCACAAATGTCCTCTAATGTGTTACATCAATCATTTGAGGTGATTCCATGGGAGTTTCATCATTCATTGATGTTATTATATTAATTTCTAATTAGTTTTTTTGATTTTATATTTGGGTTTATCTTTTAAAAGATTTCCTTTATCATTAAAAAACTATTTTCTAGTGAGAAATTAACTCTTTTGTTATTATTCTAGATGTTTTTGGTTTCTTTACTATTCTTATATGGTGTTGGTGTGCTTTTCATTTGAATTTTCTTATTTTAAAGAATTTTCATTAACATACCATGAATGGGCAGAGTGATTTTTAATTCAATGTGAAATGTCAATAAAGGGGTGCATGTTTTAAAATGGAATAGTGGCATTTTAAAGAAATTTCGTGGGGTTTTAAAACTAGGGGGTTTTGATTCAAATGGAAAAATTTTATAAAAACTCTTCAATTGAGTTTTTTTAAAAAAAAATTGATTTTTTTGTAATTTTTTTATTTCTTTTTAATATTTCATTAGATTGATTTTTATTTTATATTATTTTTTTATGCCTCCCAAGTATTATTTGAAGAAGAGTATAAGGTATATTTTTTCTAAAATTTCAAGGGTGTTTCACTTTCCATTTTAGAGTGTTTCTCCCACTTATGGATAGTACCTTGACCCTTGACTAGGTTGTGGATTCAGAATAATTCTTCACTTGGACTATATACAAGTATATTTTTTTATTGACCACCTTATATTCATGTTTATCTAGGTCCTTTTAGGCTAGTATAATGGTTATAGGGAATAAAAAACCTTCAATATCTCTCAAAACTCATGAGGAATCAAGTGTGATTATTTTTCCCTAGTGAATAGATAAAGATAGCATATCTCAATTTGGAGGGGTTTATTGATAATGATCAATAATCTCATAGGGTTTAAAGTCATAATGGGTGCTTTCAATATGGATAACCCCTACCATTAGAATCAATCATTATCAAAATACAAGGGGTGAGAAGTTATTGTGACCACTTTGGCCATCACCATAGGTTTTTAAAATTGATTTATAAGAAGTGAATATCTCATGGGTAACCTTTTTTCTTTGGATTGTTATAATTTTATGTTTTTTAGTATATGTGAAGTGTGTTTGAGATTTTGTGGATTTTTTAGTATGTAATATAGTATATATGGATGTTTTATTGTGTGTGGTACTATTTTATTATTATTGAATTTATATCTTCACTTTTGTTTATAGTTTCTTATAGTTTTTGGGTTTACTTAACGGTGTTTGGGGTAAATTTTGGTATACAACTTTCCTTATTGATCGGTTTATTTCTCTTGAGGTTTGTGTGTGCTTGTGATTTATCATGTTCTATATTAGTTTTCTTTATGGATAAAAAATAGTCCACCCTTGGGACCATGCTTGCTTAACATGGACCAATCATATTCTTATTGTATTAAGAACCATGTGGTGTGTATTTTTCTAGTTGTAATCTGTAAAGGGTGGTGATCTAGAGTGGGGAATTATTGTAACTTCTATGGTTCTCACTGATCAGGGTATGAAAACCATGTTGTTTTATAAGAGGTTATTTTTTAGTATTTCTCGCATTTTTTAGACATGGTTCATCAATGGATGTTATATTTTGTAGTGGTTTAAGGTTTTTTTGATTTTCAAAAGAAATATTGTTCTTGGTGGTATTCACCACATGATTTGTGTTTCATTTGAGTTTAATTATTCGATATGAATTCTAAACTGTGGGGAGACCTATTTCATGTATCTATTTCTTTGGTTTCTTATTTATTTTTTTCAGGGTTGTGTTGCACATGCAGAAAATTTTAAATTTTTATAGAATCGATCAGTTGGTTTAGAATAGTGTTAGTGTTTGGAGGTTTTATTTGGTTGGATCCAATCCATTTTTTTGTCCTCCCAACTACCTCATGATTTGAATTGACATTTCATCCTTCCTTTTCACTCATTCAACATGTATTGGGGACCTTCTTTTGGTATATGTGACTTGGTGGGGATATTGTAATACCATGTTCTATGGAATCTATTATAATAATTTATAATTTTTTGTTTAATTTTAATTTTAGACATTATAGGTGTTTTCCTTATGTTTCTAGTCATTTCTAAGGTCTGATAGGTTCTTGGTTCTGGTGGTTATAGGTCATATCTAAATGGTAGGTTACAAGGTACAAACTATCTCATAGCCAAGGCCTCTACAACATATTGGGTGCATGTGTGTTGGAAGAGATAACCACATTATATTAAGGGGATTTTTTTTGGTAAAGAGGGGTTGTGAAATGGTATACCCACTATACCGACTATCTGTGGGTCTTACTCTATGCCTAAGGCTATGATTTGTTATCTAGAGGGAATCATATATGGGTGTTGTTGGATTTAAGTAAAGGTATGTCCAAACTATATGGATGATGCTATGTCATGACTGAGATTAATAAGGGTAATACATGGGTATTGAATAAGTGTAGTGTATAAAGGTGAGCATTGATTATGTAAGAGTAAAGCCACAATACATAGTGGGACTACATTGTGGATAGGATTATTTTACACATGGCCTTAGAGGAAATGTTAAATATGGGTGGGATATGGGGTGTGGCATCGCTTCCTATTTTCAGTCACCAATATCTTGGTTCCAAGACCACACCTTAGTAGAGAATATCCAAGAATACCTTCATTGTGGTCTCAAGAACACACCAAGTACCCTTTTTACACAACTTTTTTAAAGTTAGATTACATGTTTTCCACTTTTATTAAATGGGTTCTCCCCACTTTTCACCCACACTTATTTTGACCAAGATGAGTGCAATATGTAAGTATTTCTCCCTTTATTCATAATCTATCATTGAGCCTCCAAGGTTCAAATCCAAGTGTTTTTATTGAGTTAATTCCCTCTAGTCCTCTATTATTTCCTTCTTCTTCCCTCTTTATCCCCTTGTTTTTGGTTTTATCCACCCTTCTAGACCCTAGTTTCTTTAATGGTTGTAATAGGGTCTAGGGTTGAGTCTATATTTGAAGTTTTTGGTGTTAAGTCTTGTACGGGACTTCTTTTTTCTTATTAAAGTCTTTACCATTGAAGTTGATAACTTTATGACTGATTATCATTGAACCAAGGTAGGTATTTTTTTTTAATTTATTTAAATGGAATTCTATGGTTTTTTAATTAATTTATATGTTTAATTGTTAAGTTAGTCATATGTGTGATAGTTTTTCTTGGTTAGAATGTATTATGGAAGTGATTATAACTTGGAAAAAATGGGTATCTAATGCTTTCGTAGTTTCTCAAGGGGTGTTTGGACACCAAGTGTCATAAAAGTTTTTTAAAACTTCATTAAAGAATGAATTATACTTTTCAAGGGATTTTACCCTATTTGGGTCACAAAATGGATAAAGTGTCATGTTTTCTATTTTTATTTGGTTTATGAAGAGTAGAATTTGTCCATAAAAGGTTTTAATTGTGTTTTTAGAATAGATCTTTAATAAATGGTTTATAAACTATTTTTGAATTAATATAATGACTTCCAACATTAAGTTAGATTTCAAGAAGGGATATTAAAAACTTAAAAAATGTTTGAATTATGGTTTTGGTTGTAGCAAAATTTCCTATAGGACAGTTTCCAATACATCATTTGTTGTAATCAATGAATAATACAAGATTCACATGACAAGGAATGTCATTACCAACAAAATATCATAAAATATTAATTGAATTTTACATCACAATTAATAAAATAGGATCATCACATGAAAGTTATGAATAATTTCTTTGATAAAGAAATTCCATATGTTTAATTACCTTCTTTGTTGATGAATTTGATGAATTATTATCTTCATTCTTCATTTCTAGTAAAAGGATTCAAGTATATAATTCTTTTAGCTTTTATCCACATGGACATAAAACCCCTCCAAATGTCATTACATAAATCCCTAGGTGTTATCATGGAAGAATATATCACTTGCATCATTCATTGAAGATCACAACAAGAATATTTAACATCCATGTTTTCTTATGAAAAATATTTTTTTTAATTGTAAATGTAAATTTTAAATGAATATTTTTATTATTTAAAAAAAATATTTATTAAAAAGAGTTCATCACACAGGATGGGTGACACACCTTTGTTTATGACATGGTCACATGGCTCAAACCCATGACCTAAAGGTAGTAATGGTACAACACATACCACTATCCCACAAGATGTACTAATTCGATATGTCATCCTTTTTTACATTTATAATTTTTTATTACTAAATTAGTTTTTACTTTTTATTTTCTTATCAACAAAGAAATTAATTCATTAAAATATAATGGTTTACATAATACGATACATGTTTTCAAAGTCATAGTGTTGTAAAATACTTAAGTTAATTTGATATAACATTTATGTGAAACATATGATAAATGATTAAATATAATTTTTACACTAAATCAATATTTATCATGTATTTTTAGTTAAATTTTTTCT
Source organism: Viscum album (assembly GCA_963277665.1). Lineage (NCBI taxonomy): Eukaryota > Viridiplantae > Streptophyta > Magnoliopsida > Santalales > Viscaceae > Viscum > Viscum album. Next base: position 447,409,745 of record OY728131.1, read on the forward strand.
AGTTTCATTTATAAATGGTTTTTACCATATTTTATGTACATATTCTTTATTAACCCAAAGCAACCTTTTAAAATTATAATTGAAATTTTTTTTGAATAAAATAAAATTTTGTAATAATTATTATTTTATTGAAGATTGTGATTAATTTTTTGTATAGTGTCTTATTATCAAAAAATGGTTTCAAATAATTGATAATGTTGTTTTTAGAAATGTAAAATGGTCCTCGATATAATATTTTTATCATACCATATAAAATTTGATACACTATGACCACCTTCCTGATCATATAATAAAAATAAAAATTACTCTTAATTATAATAATAATTTCATAACATTTATATGTTATATATCTATAAGTAATTAATGTTAAATCATATAATTAGTAATAAGTAATAAAATATAAAATAGTGATCACTCGTAAAAGAATAAACAATTTTATTCTGACTAAATTGTTTTCCATGAAATATATGGTTCTATTTATAAGTTAAATTTCAGAATTTTAGATTTTTAAAATTGTAAAATGGAATTAATTTTTTAATTAAACATATCATAATTATCTTAGGGTGATTTTTTGGTGTTTTTCTAGCAATTTTTATTTTTTAGAGAAAATGTGAAAATTATTATTTTATAGGTACCATGATTTTCATGATATCATTATTATATAAGATTTAATTAAATATTTATTATATATTTTTTCAATATAAAATAATCTAGGGAATATAATACTGTATTTAAAAAAATCAATTCAAATATAAATATTTATACATTAAATTTTGGAACCTTAATTAGATTTTTCCTTAATAAAAATTATTTTTGGATTCTATGCTTTGAAGGGAATGATTGGAAGATTTGGTTAGATTTTTTGAAAAATAAATTTTAAAATAATCCTCAATTTTTTATTAATTATCCAAAAAAATTAATTAATTCCACCCACAATTGGTTGGCATAAATACTAAAATAATAAAATATTTTAACCATGAAACACCCCTCAATACATGTATAAATACTCACTCATTTTCACTTATAATACTACATATCACTAACTTTATCACAACTAATCAATTTTTAAATACCTCCCAAACGTCCCTGTACCTATAATATATATTTTGGTCTCTCCAAAAGGCCAGCATTGAAGGATTAATGTGTAATCTACGGAAGTATTTCTAAAAAAGGGTTATAACTTTTATATGAGTTCTTTCAGGTTTACTTGTTCCTATAAATATTTGAAACCTTTCATAACTCAGCTGGTATAATAACATAAGTATCTAAAAAACACTTAAATATTATTACATTTATATTAAAATCCTTTGTGTATCCATTTTCATTTTTTCATAGTTGAAAACTTTTCTCAGGCATACGTGTGGACTACAACCTCTACAAAGCAACGTGTTTCAATTTTCATTGCCTCCCCAGATATAGTGTTATTATGATGAATTTAATAGAAATTTAAAATAATTGTGAAATAATTATTTTTCTAAATGAATAAAATAGTATCTACATTCTTATTATTCATTTCATTGAAAAATATTTTCATCACCCGTGTGTACGTGTGGACTACAACTTGTGTGGAATGATATCATTCATTTTTCATTTCTACACTACAAAGATAGATATAAATTTTTATTCGATGTATAAAAATAATAATTATTCCATTTTATATATTCTATATTTGATAAAACCATTACCCCTTGGTCGATGATCAACCAACCAATGTTTTTTTGGGATTATGAACCAAATATAATCAAAATATTCAACATGAATTTAATAATTTTAAAACTAGATAAAACATGGAAATAACTGATATAATAGGGATTATGATAAGGTAATAAACATTAAAAATGTTATTAAACAAGTAAATAATTAATATCAGTTTATTATATAGGATTTCAATAATGTATGTGGTGAGTTAGACTTGAGGTAATGTATTCCTCATTAGAATTTAATTTAGTTAAGAATTATTCCATTTTCACCACATGTTTTATTTTTTGTAGTGTATTATATTGCATATAGATGTGTGTTGTCATTCTTCTCATGAAATTTTGGTGGTTTAAAATCATTTTCCTGTTCTTACTTAGATTTTAATTAATTTAAAAGTTATGAAATACATAAGGTATCATTCTTTAAAACCTTGTTTTAAATGTGTTTAATTATTCTGACTCCATCCCCATGTTCTTCAAAATATTTCCATAATGATATTCACTATACTATAATTATTATTAAAAAAGTTTCCAATTATCCATGAATTTTTGCAAAAAAATTAAAATTGAATATTTTAAATGTTTTCTATGTGGGTCACTTTTGGCTTTTTTTACAGAAGTAGACGAGTATTTTTTTAACATATATTCCCTAAACATATTTTTTCATTATAATATCTTTTTCCATTATCCTAATTACTATAAAACTTTATATTGTTATAAAATAATATCATTTTCCAATTAATTTGGGTGTTTTTAGATTTTAAATGTTTTTGAAAGAAAATGATTTTTCTTCTCAAAATTTATTAAATAACTGAAAGTTATTTTTCTTATAGGATCATGTTTTTCAGGGTTTATATGAAAAAAAATTAACATTTATAAATTTATTTATTGTTATATAGTTCTCGATAATTTTATATGTTCATGGTTGAGTTTGATATATCACTCCAATTCATTAGGTAATGGTATGTTCTAGAGAATTAACATAATGGAATTATAAATAAAGGTTACTCCTCCCTATTTTAGATTGTTAAAGTAATATAAAGATGATATCCCATGGTACCTACTTTAATTTTATATAAATATAGATGAATTTTCATCAAAGTATTTCTATTTCATATGTTATGTTAAATATAATATATTTAAAGGAAACTCGATGACTTTTTTATGGGTATAATCTTTGTTTTTCAAGAAAATGTATCCTTGAGTATTCGTGTATTACTAGAAACCTTTATTATAGAATCCCATTATCCAACACACTCTTGCGTGGATGAATTAAGTTGGTTGTGAGACCTCAACATCACATAACCATACACCAAAGAATACGGACTAGTAGTGTGGGTGTGATATGTATAGAATAGAGATTACACCCCCTATTATTGAGTACATTTTAGGGGAATAATCTATTATAATAAACATTATATTAGGGAAAAAACTGTGGAAAAAATTTATAATAAAACAGGGAAAATTGAAGAAGGAACCAATGAACTAGTAATTATTAATCATGTAATGAAAAGGGGAGATGTATCAAAAATAGAAAATAGAAAACGACACAAATAAAATAATTATCTGAAACAAAATAACTCAAAAGATCAGGTCCCAAAACCCGTATCGTGCCCATCTCCAAACTCCATCCCATCCAGCAAGAAAAAAATCAGCAACAAAGTCTCTTACCCTTATCCGAACCTACACTCATGTAATCCACTAGGGTAAAAAACGATGAACCAGATAGGGTTTGAGTAAAACTTAGTATTTCTACACCACCATGTATAAAAAAATAGACTGCTAATAACTGTATGAAATATAGCAATAAATTGGTAAGTGAATTCATAAATTAATACAATGAATCACTTAACCTACATGGGAACCATGTTATAATTTTTAGGAACATGTAGCATAACTATTCCAAACTAAAACAATTTATGTATGGAAAAAATCACACAAATCGTGGCCAAGCCCACTATATAAGCTCTACAACATGGGAATGGGTAAAGACCACCCAATTTGAAACATTTTAAAATGGGACAAGACATAGCTTTCTCAATATAAGTATTACATCATGGAACTGTGTAGATCCCTCTCAATATAAGAATTATACCATTGTACTAGGTAGGTCCCACTAAATATAACCATTACAAAATGAATATCACAATATCACACCATCAATCTCAATGAATAATTACGAAAATAACCATTTTTCTTTTAATTTGACTTTTATTTATATATCAATTTATCAACACCCTTATCAATATCCCATAAACTAATACCAATGTGATTATATATCTACAATTCACCAGGAACTCAGGTAATTATATACAAACTTTAAACTGTTATCCATGTTCTTACTATTCAACGTCTTTCTCACCCAAATGGTAGCCATAATCCAGGATGCATAAAAAATTGAACCCCAAGGTATCCCGCCAATATCTCAATCCAATAGTTACCATTAATCAATGAATAAATTAATTATATCATACATTGTTTTTCTAAAATCAAAGTACATCATAGAATATACAATTTAATGGATTAGAGGGTTAACCTTAAACCACCTACCATTATATGAAAATTAACAAAATGATTCCAAAGGAAAATTCAAAAAAGGAATAAGGTGAAGAATATAATAAGAATAACCTAGAACAACCTTGGTTAAGATGAAAACCCAAAAAACAATCAAAGTATTTCATCTACCATAATAAGGAATTATGGAAGAGAAGGGAAACCTAAGAAGAAACACTCACCAGGGATCGAATGTGTAATCGAGATTTCCAGAATGGAATAGGGGACTCCAAAATCACTTGAAAATTATCCAAGGTCCAATAAAAGGAAGTTATTCACTAAAACATGAAATAATTATATACCAGAATGGCTTAAAACCACTGGGATTGAGAAATACGTGTCATGGAATCTTTCCATGTATCATATTTATTCATTTTTAAGTTACCCGGAATAACCCATCATTTTGGGTTAATATTTTTCCTAATAAACATTTACATGACATGAATTAGGTTCATGACATGTATTTACTTCACATCATGAACCATTTCATGACATGTTTCTAGCAGTAGGTACATATTGAGTAACATATACATTGCATGTAATTTTATAGAAAATATTTTTCATCCCATGTTCTATGAAAATTCTTAAATCAACCTCTCATGAAATCCAAACACATAAAAAATCCTCATAATATCATTTTAATCCTTTATACTCAGACGTCATTAATTAAAAAATTCATGCATCACTGAACATTATGTCATTTTTTCCAATAATGGATCTCCATCTATGAACAAGACTCATCCAACATAGGTTAAAATAAAAACTAAAAGAGGGATATACCTAGAAAAAATGGGATACAATGACGTTCCCAACATATAATATATCATCTCTAATTTTCTCCAAGTATCATTTTGGGGTCTTGGCGATCAAGTATGGACGTTGCGCTCGCATATTAGATTCCCTCTCCAAGGTCTCCTCATTAACAAACCCATTCTGACACTGTACTGAAACCATATGTATAGTCCTCCCCGAGATATACATCTCAATATAGTCAATAATATATATTGAGTTCTCCAAAGAGGATTCACAATAACAAATCTCTACATCCTCAACATCTGCCACACGAGAAGGCTCAAGATAATATCTCTGATGTTGTAAAACATGAAACACATCCTTCATGGAATTGTAGTGTTGGGGATTTTCTAATCAGTATGACACTGGACTGACCTTATCCACTCTCTCAAACATCTTAAAAATCATGAGCACTAGCATTCCATGTTTTTGGATACATCATTTCCCCAACCTTGGTGAAACCCTAGGGTGACTAGACATAAACTCCAAAGGTTATCTATGATGAACATCATATTATTTATTCCTAATTTGTGTGGTCACCAGCTACGTCATGATTAATTGAACCAACATTGACGTCTCATGCATAAGGTCAGCCCAAACAAGCATATACTCATCTCCCTCCAATCAATACGGAGTTGAATGGAATGGCTTGCCATTCAAATCCTTGAAAGGTTTCATCTAGATTCATTGAATGAAAATATTATTATATGAAAACTCCATGAGTCTCATATTCTACTAAAATGAACCACCAAAATCCAAAAAATAATTTTGTAACATATCTTATAGACCATGAATAGTGAACTCAGATTGATAGTTATTCAATGGGTGATAGGTTATGTCCAAAAGAACATGCAATCTAGATCCTTATGGAGACCCTGTCAGATCCATTATGTGAAATAAGGATCTAAGTCTTAAATGATACTCCTATGAAAACCATGAAACTGATCTCTCTCAAACCCATATAGACTAACCCTATAGTCAATAGTGAATGTCTCCCAGATATTCAAGATGTGATCTACCTTCATTAGTAGATCTAAGGTCACTCATACTACATTATTCTTATGGGTTTTTTGGGGTAATCCTATGACAAAATTCATAGTTAAATAATCCAATTTTTACTAAGGAATGGTTAGGGTCTGAAAATGACAAGCTATCCTCTAATGATCAACATTAACATGCAATAAAGAGAAACAAATTTCCACAAATCCTTCTAAGAACACATATATAGAAGGATAAAACTCTCTATAGAGGCCATGATATTTATTTTTTGAACCATGATTTACTTCTTAACTAGATGCATGAAACTCTCTCAACTGAACCTCTCACTGGCTTGTAGGAACCCATAATATTCCAAGGAAAAGAATATAATTACCCCTGTATAGAGACCATATTGATGATGTATCCCCACCATATAAGATGAATCTTGGAACTAATCCCTCTGAATCAGATAATTGAATTGTCTTTATCAAGTCCAAAATCATGGGTTTAATAGATGTTGATGAAAGAGATACTCATCATTGTTACTTCATAACATCTATATTCATGTCAAAAAAGAGTGAAATCATCTTTCACTCATTATAAGGATACCACACCACCATTTTATGCCACTTCTGACTCAAATAATCAATAACAACATTTCATTTGTCTAGTTTATATGACAAATCAAACTCTAAATACAACAGATACTCATCCCACCACATCGACCAATGGTTTGGGTCCTACTGAGAAAATATGTACCTAAGGATCTTGAGGTCCATGAATACTAAAAACCTCTCTCTCATAAGATAATGTATCTAGCAGCTTAGGAAATGTACCATTGTAGGTTTCTCCAAATCATGATTATAGTAATTTCTATTATGTGGTCTAAACTCTCTAGAGCCATAAGAAACTAATCGATCCTTCTAAATAAGAACATCTTCGTGTCCCACTTTAGATGCATCAAAATACTCGGTATATTCTTTAACTGAAATAGGTAATGTAAGGATTGGTGTAGAGGCCAGCCTACTTTTCAGTGCCTAAAAATATCTCTCACAAGCATCTGAACAAACATACATCACACCCTTGTTGGTCAGTCTTGACATCACTTCGTCCTTATGGTAGAATTTCTGGATAGAACCTTGATAATAACCTGATAAAACAAGAAACTGCCAATATTGAATACATTCTTGGGTCTCTCTTAAGAAACCACGGTAGAAACTTTCTCTAGGTCCACTGACACTCCTTCTTCTATGATTAAATTTCCCAATAAGTGCATATTATTAATATATAAACTACATTTTGTTCGATTTATGTAAAGATGATGCTCTCCAATTATACTCAAGATGATATGAAGATGTATGGAATTATCATTTTTGACAAAATAAATACTAATATAACATCTACAAAACCACCAAAAACTAGTTGAGAAAAGTATTAAAGATATGATTAATCAAGACCTTGAATACCAAAGGTGTGTTTTCCATCCCAAATGACCTCACTAAGAACTCATACAATCCATAGATTCTCTTAAAGAAGTATGGTGCATGTTTTAAAGTATCACACTCAACTAGTGATATCAAGGTCATAAATTGATCTTAAATAACATCTAGTGTCTCTCAACTAATTGAAGAGATCATCAATTCATGAAAGAAGATATGGATTCTTGATCATCACTAGGTTTGGTCTCTTATAATCCACAAATATGAATGAGGTACCATCAGCTTTCATGGTGAAAAGAATGGGATAACCCCAAGGAGATGTACTAGTACATATGAAACATTTAGCTTTCAGATCTTCCTACTGAACATTCAACTCATGATGCACTTATAGCTCCATTCAATAAGGTATAATAGAAACTGGCGCTACTGTAGGTACCAACTAGATTGTGAACTCTATCTCCCGCTTGGGCAGTAATCTGTATAACTCATCAGTAAATACATCCTGAAAATAATCCAACAATAGAGGAAAATAGTCCTATTATATTCCACCATCATCCCAAAAAAGTCCTTCTATATGAGATGTGAGAAAATACAATATTCATTTAATTGGTTTTGGGGAACCATCTTGAAGATCATACTCACCATGGTGAGAATACCCGCCTCCTTCTAGATATTTAATGGTAACTCTACTGTAGTAACAACCTATATGAGACATTTATATGACTAATAAATCCAAAAAAATTATAAAAACGAAAACATTTCATTTCCAGTACAAATGGTTCCCATAAGAAATGACAACCATCGATCTCTAGAGAACGCACAAGGCAATATTTGATATTATCTGGATGTACTTGAAATGGCATATCGATGGTAAATGCACCATGTAATCTTTCCACAACTAAGCCTATACTATTGTAAAAGAGATCATATAACAATAAATATGATTATCCAATATCAAATTAAACACAAGAAAGGATTTATGCCACAATAATCATACCTTTAATGTAATAAGGTCATGTATCCACAATATCTGGAGTATTTTACATAATGTGAAACTGGTCATCCTCTCTTCCATATGATCTAGCATGACTCCCTTGAGTTATTTCCTCTACCGGGTACTACAGCTCATATACTAGGGTATTATGTCCCCAGCCTAGACCTAAACATCTTACGGAACTCCAGATACCTATCTTGATCCCATAAAACTGATTTTTCTATGAGAAGCTATGAAAAAACATATGAAGATGTCTAATCCTGCCACATTAATGGGACAACAAAGAGAGTTATGAACATTGGGGCCACATGTTTCCCAAATTTCCACACTGATAGTTCTATAATGTAAGACACTCTTGGGATGGTTGACCAATTTCCTAACTACTCATTCCATTGTTTTCTTCCAAAAAGATCTTATAGTTGTGCTTATTTCCACCTGAAGAAGAGTACCCAGTTTTACCTGATGAAATATCTTGTCCATTGTTCAGGACCTCTCATAGATTCCTTTTCCTGATGAGTTCCCAGTTCATCATGTGTAAAAAGCTACTAACACAAAAAATATTCACCTATTACATGATCTAATAGCGAAGGATAGTGCAAAGCACTGTAGTTCAGAGAATCGTTTAGCATAGTATATCACTAGCATGACCTCCTATGTAAGATATATTAAATCATGATCCTTCTCGTATATTATCATATCTAGATAAAAGTGGATCAATAACTTCACCTTGATTTCCTTCCTACAAAAAAATTTATTCTTCCCAACCTTCTCTAGAATATCTAACCAACACTTGAATTCCCATGAAGCATATACGCAGAAAGATTCACCCTCTTATCTATGAGTGTCTCTATGTCTATGAAGATCATCATGAATGAATCAATTAAAAACATGACTACCTAGGGGGATACCTCCCAAGTGAATGTATGTGGGTGCTATTGCTGAAAATATCTCATCATCTTAGATATCCAAGGCTCAGTTTGAAGAGTCTTCCTTTCCATGGATCACATGTACCTCATGAATTTGTCGAATATATGAATATCCCTATGAACCTCAAGAGGTATAAGAAGATACAAATCAAATACAATAGGATAATTCTTATTTCCACTCCCCAAACTCTCATCTCAAAGATGACAATAGGGAATTTTATCAACAAGACAAACATACCCCTTAAAACACTATATATAACAATATGTTCAACCTCAGTATGTGTAAAAATAGAGAATCAATTCTCTCGATCTCTCTAATCATGGATTATATGTGTTTTATCATCACATAAAAGTTCATTTCATTCTATTTTTCAAATATATCAAATATATCATACCACAACTCGTAATGGAAAGTATATATCACATGCAATAAATATTTACCTATCATGAATAATACATGTCAATATATTTCTATATGTACCTCTCATTATACATGCATACTTTTTCCATGCCCTACCACGCAATGAGAAGAAATATCAAGAAAAAAATATAATCACGATAAAATAACATCACTAGACAAGTGAATCACTCCAGGTGAAATATCATCAACTATTACAAGCAAGCATTATGAACAAAAATCCCATCATTGGTCACATGAATTTTGTACCATACATGGGTCAACTACTCTCATGCACCAGCTAATTACCATGTATCGACACATACACCAATCTTTTGAACCATAACCAAATAGTAAATCAATAGAAAAATAAAAACCTTTACTTTTGATATGACATGGTAACATCCCCCAATCTAGAACCCTTTTAAATGGCCGAATCAGGTTAGTTATGATAACTCAATCTGCCTCCCAATATCCAAAAGGATTTAGATTAGTATGGGTGTGATATGTAGAGTTGAGAAACCATAACCATTGGTATTGAGAACATTATAGTAGAATAATCCATAATAAAAAATAATAGAGTAATAGAAAAATAGAGGAAACAACATATAATACAACTAGAAAAATAAAAGGAGGAACCAATAAATCAATACTGATGAACCACGTAATGAAAATTTGAGATGTATTTAAATATAAAACTGAAAAAAACACAAATAAAATAATTATCTCACACAAAATAATCCAAAAGACCTTATTCCTAAAGCACATGTCAAACACATCTCCAAACTCCACCCCATCCAGAAAGAAACAAATCAGCAACAAGGTCTCTTTCCCATATAAGAACATGCATCAATAAAATCCAATCAGGTACCAAATTGTGGACTGAATAGGGTGTGAGTAAAACTCAGTTGGTCAACAACATAATATATGAGTAAAATAATTCTGATAGTAAGTTTGTGTAATAAAGTGATAAACATTTGTGTTAATTAATCCATTAATATAATACATCATTCAAATTTTTTCAGAACCATGTTAGAATGTCTCAGAGGATGTAGGCTGACCATGACAACCAACAACCATATATCCAAGGAAAATCAAAAAATCTAGGCCAAATCCACTATATAATCATCAGATCTTGGGAATGTAAAAAATCATAAAAGATAACCATTATAGAAAAGGACTTGGTAGAAACTACTCAATATAATCATTACAACATGGTATTGGGCATATTCTACTCAAAATAAGAATTACGACATGGATATTAAAAATATAACGTCATAAATCTCAATGGTTAATTATTGAAATCACTATTTGTCTTTAAGTTCCACATTAATTTATATATAAATTTTTCAATAGCCATATCAATATCCCATAAGCTTTTACTAAAGTGATTCTATAATAATAAATCACCCACAACTCTTATCATTCTGAAAACACTTTAAACCATTAGTCATGTTCTTATTACTCAAAGGGTTTCTCACCCAATGGGTAGCTATAAGCCATGTCGAATCAAAAATTAATCCTAAAGGTATACAACCAATATACTATTCCATTATTTATAATTAATCAATTAGTAAATTAATTATAGCACACATTTCATCTGCATAATCACAATATTTCAATGAGTTGATAATTAAACTTACCATAATGTTAGGTTTACAACCCTAAATTTATCTAAAGGTTAACTCATTGCATCCAATGGAAAACACAAGTAATAACCAAGGTGAATATGAATCCAAGAATAACCTAGACCAACCTAGGAAAAGATAAAATCCCAAAAACAAACTTGGAGTCAAAATATTTCCACCAAGACAATATGGAATAACAAAAGATTAATGAAACCTAAGTAGACACACTCATCAGGGATTAGATTTATAACCAAGATGCCTGAAATTAAAGAGGAGACTCTATAATTACTTGGATATCATAATCGGGTCAATCGGAAAGAAATTATTCCCCAAAAAATAAAAGAATCATATGCACAATAGTCTTAAAACTACTAAGTTTTCGGAATATATAGTGTGTAGTCCATTCACATTGTATATTTCCTTATTTTTTATGTTATAATAAAAAAGAAATAACCTCACGTAAATATTTATCCTCATAAAAAATTGCACAATTTGAATTTGTTTCAAGACATGTAACCACTTCACATCAGGAAATAGTTCACAACATGTCCATGGAAGCAATTTCAGGTTGTGTAACCTATACACGATGTGCAATTGTATAGTGAATAGTTTTTATCCCAGCTTCTATGAATATTCCCTGACAACATATAAAGCCTTAAAAACTCATGAAAAACCCTTTAAATCATGTTTAAAACTATTATAACCAGACCCCATTAATTAAAATATATATACATACAATAACCTTAGGTATTTTCCCACGAAACAGACTCTTCGTCTCAGAATAAGACTCACCCAATAGAGGTACAATAAAAAACTCAAATAGATACAAACCTTTAAAATAATGGGATCTAATACTCCTGACTTTTATTGTTCATTTAATATTTCTTATGATATGTTTTATAAAAAAGTTAAGAGAAGTTTATTTCTTGAATAACTAAACGATTATTTTGAGCTAAAATTTAATTATACCAAAAGGAAATGTTCTATGGGATTTCATGATTTTCCAAATGGAGTAATGAATTTCATTATTTTTGTATCAATTAATCATATTTTCGAGCTCATCCACCATTTTAAAATGTTTCTCACAAGGATTAAGGATTATTAAGAACTATAGTAAGGTCTATATTTGAACTGTAGGGGTTCTTCAAAAAAATGAGAGCATGATTTGAATGAAATAAGAGTTTCAATTTAGGAATCCCATTTTTTTAAAAAATGGATATCTAGTGTTAGTGATCATTTTTCTATAAGGTTTTTATATGTAATATTTTTTCATAATTCTATAAAACACTAAACCTAAGAGATCAATTGAATTAAATGAAATTAAATTCTATTTTTTAAGCTCTTAATTTTGTGTTGTTAATGGTATAGGAACAAACATTATCACATTGGGGGGAAAGACTCATATTGAACTCCCAAGTCTTGAAAGGTTAATAGAGAAGGATCACTCTATTTTCATGAGATAATTATATAAGGAAATCTATATAGGGAATGAGTTAATTCCTTATATACTATAATTTGTTCACAAAAAATATTATTTTTTTAAATGAAATACCCATATTCAAATACAGCTAGGCTTAGATTAAATATAATTTCACATGGACCATTATTATTTTCTTAATCATTGATGAACCCCATGTCTAAAAATATTAATAGTATTATTATTTACATGATAGGTCCTAAACATGTAGATAAAATAAATATTATTTCCAGGAATAAGTAATTTTATATTTATTCAAACAATATTTAATATGAAAATTCTTGTTAGACTATTAAACAGAATCTTTAAATTCCCCAAATTATTTATTATTCCATGTATAATGACTATTTAATTAATTAATAAATATCACTTCCTCCTTATCCAAAAATAAAACAATAATTCATTCACAAAACTAGTGAGTTAGTATTTATTAAATATTCAAATAACCAAATAAATAAATAATGTTTAAATTGAGAATGATCCTTGTGAATTAAATGTTATATATTCACATAATTTATTTTTTTCTTAGGGAAAAATAATTATTTAATATTCATGTCACAATATATTCTATCAAATAACTTCTAAATGAATATATTTGATCAAATAAACATGAATAATTATTAAACTGATGCCATGAATAATATCTATTCAACATGTTAAATTCAAATAGAATATATCTAATATTATGAACACATGTAGTTTTTGAGCCACTATGACTATTTATCTATGGAATTAGGAATAAATAATAAATTTAAAGGTTATCATCTAACAACACACCAGGGAACCCATGGAAGAATAATTAAAATGTTGAAATGAAAACAACCACAGATAAACATACCATGTTTAATATTATCTCATTATCTCAATATCTATAATTGAGAATGTTTCACACCAGTATCATAATCATATCTACTCTATGACTCTTTATTTTACTTTATAGAAATGAATAAGCCTAAATAATTCCATATACTGAGACATAAAAAGGAAGTTCTATTTCTATCAAAGAGACTGAGATGTCAACTTAGATTAAAGAAGAAAAGGGAAAATCATTTCTCTCAATCTTCATTAATGAAATATTACTCATGATGCACCCAACATATCTTATCACACCATGAGAATATTTCATCATGATATTAATTGATACATCGATGTGAATGAAAAATAATATGAATTGATAATAATAGTAAAGCTTAAAGATTACTACACTTGTATTCTTATGTGGACATCCAATGACTCTTATAAATGTGGACTTCCTACCATCAGGTCATGTTATCATAATCTCATACTTTGAATATTTATAAGGGTGTACACCATGAGAAAGTGTCTCAATATCCTATGAGTATCCACCCCTTATAGCCTGTATAATTTTCACCACAAAAAAATGACATCATCCAGCTATATATCATAAATTTAAGAATATAGTAATGATTCTTCTAGGTTCTCATCATTGTGGGGAACTTATAAGGACTATTATTTTTAAAGGTACCTTTGGGATGTTATCATAGAGATTTCACATATAAGAACAACCATTATATGATAAGTAATTTATTTAAATCAAACACCATGAATATTCCAGTAACGGAATGTACATAATAGTTAATTCTAGGTGACCAACTCTTACAGACCCCAAATTTAACTAGAACTAAATGATAAAAACTTAACTGGATATCCTCAAATGAAAAAAATTCTTACACTAAGATGTGTTTATAATTGTTGATCCCACTATGATACATGTAACTGATCTTATTAGTATGACCTCATTTATTTAAGAAAATACCTCAAGATACAAAATTACAGATTATATTTACTCTATAATCCCTAAAATTAGGGATAATATCATTTCTAAAATTGAACATGATTTGATTTAATTTCACATTCTTGGTATAACTCAAAAATCTAGAACAAATTATTGTTAAACTCTTTTTTGAAGCATTATCAAAAACCACAACATAACCATTTGATCATAGATATGAATACTACTAGCTACAACAAGATTTACCCATATATATTACCTTATCCTTACAAGATTCTTACCAAACCGATCTTAAGAAGGTCAGTTTTATATGATATAAAAGCTATTTTTCCATTTTATACAATTTCTAAGAACACATCCAATATTCATTTCTCATGCCCAATCAAATAGTTCAAATTTTCAACACGATCAGTTCTCCAGGTCTTGTTTTACAATTTATTTCAATCATTTATCCATTTTTATGATCAAACTACTGTATATATTATAAATTGTGGGATATATTTCCATTGGAATCTTAAGCATATTGACTCTATACATCATAATAATCCCATGTTACACTGAAACAATTTTTGGTAAATTATTCCAGGTTATATTTTTTGATACCATAAAATCTATGTACTATAACTTAAATTAATCAACCCCATGATATATACTATTCGATCATGTTCCCTATAATGGGGGATACTAATTAAGTCATCATTAGAGAAATTCTATATAATTATATAAACATAAGACTAATCTGTTATTTTCCATAGCTTTTATAACATATAAATCTTATAAAACTGTAGCACTACCCCTAACATTTTATAGACACATGACAATAATTCATTCCAGAAAAATATACTATGACCACTATATGTGTGTTGACCCATTAATGGATCCTTGAAAATGATTCTCTATATTAGAATTATATGAAATCACTGGGAATTTTTTCTCATCATATGAACCATAATGTTACCTCCATGAGATGATTTCATTAACATCTGATGAATAATGAAATGATCATAATATCAATATATGGATTTTGGAATAGTGGCATGGTGAAACTATAAAACCTTATTGGTACCTCACTCGTCCCATTCATCTGTAGTTTATGTTGAATACCAAAAAATTTCTTTACATCAATTTCCAAAATACCAAATGATTTTTTGTACATGGAATCTATCTTTCAAATCATGTTAACATTTCAATTATATCTAGTTACATATTACTATTTTCAATAGGATTTATTACTCTTTTCTAATAATCTATCACCAATTTTAGTGAATATAAGACAACAATAATGGTTTTAAATTTCCTTGGTAGTATGTTTCTATGGAACAATTCTCCCCACTAATAATTGTAGAGTTAATTTTTCTTATTCCAACTTCTACATATGGAGTAAATATTCAATTTAAACATTTCATGCTCCCATAATATTAGAAGTGATATTTTACTGACATGAAATGTAGTTGGTATGACTAATATTTTTCTTTAATAGAGATGTTAATATCCTCAATAAGTAAAAGATAATAAATTGACATGCTGTATGTTTTTCCTTTGAAATACATTTAATGCTAATTCTAGATCAATAAATTATTAAAATAAAAAAACATTAATTCATTTCACTAATAAAATCACATCATAATATTACATATATATTAGCCACTAGTATATTTTGTTCGCATATGGTTATTTTTTAGGCTGTAAATTTTTGAAAACTATCTAGAAAGGAATCATGGAATAAATTCCATAATTTTAAAATTATTCATTGATCTACCTAATAATATCACTATATCAATGATGCGAATAAGGTAATGTGAGTCTAGGAAAACCATCACTCTAAATTTTACTTTTAATGAAATACATGAAAATATATTTTCCAACATTCTATCTTGGTGGAACCTGCATCTTTTACCAAGTACATTCATCACTTTCATATATCATTCTTAATATTTATTAGCGGGATTTTACGAAGTATTTGAATTTACTTCATGATTCACCTAAAAATTGTTCCTTATATGTAGTTTAATAAATTCCAAATTATTTATGGAATACCATTATTTCAATAATTTTTTTTGAAACATAATAAATATGTCAATAATAAATAATTTATTTTTTCCTCCAAAGTTTCTAAATACTCTTTTCGGTACATCTTTAACAAAAAAAATTACTTGGAAAATAATTAGATTTCCAAGACTATGTATGAATCATATAATTTATATTCCTCATATATTCCCAGTATATGATATTGATTATTCTAGTATTACTAAACTATAAATTATGTATTAAATATCATAACAACATAAATTTTAAATAAATTATGTCTCATTATGTCCAAGACAATACTGCGATAAATCTATATATAAAACTTAATAAAAAAAATAGTTAAACTAGAATCTATACATTGGATATTAATAAGTTGTGAAATTATCCATATAGACACATGAATCACCCTTTTCATAATTTGGAATAATTTAACTTTACTTATTGAAGTCATGTTCATCTAATGAATGAAATATGAATCACCCTTCCTCAACTCTTGTGAGAATACGCCATATTTCAAGTAATGTTTCATTATTGGTTTCAATATTTGGATAAAATATAGTATTTAATACCCATGAATGAAATTGGAAACATTATATCAATGATGAATATATTTTTATTTGATAAAACAATTTTTGTGTTCTTTAATTTATTTCATTTCTTTTTTAAATAACCAGGTTTATCAACATGAGTAGAAAAGTTCAAATTATTCACTACACTACCTCTAAATATTTTGTTTCATTAAAATATGATATAGAGGCACCATTTTCTATAAAATAGTCTCTAAATATTGGAAATATTCCTTTAATATTTTTTACCATAAGGATTGTGGAACCGTGTTTCCTACAACTCATTGATACTTAGGGATGATACATCAAAATATTCTTGAGTTGTTCATGTATACTATTCATATCATAATAATAAGTTAATAAGACGAACGTGAAAGGTAATCATTGTAGATTGGTATTAATGGATAATTCATTATTAATATGGATTCATAACTTCACTAAGTGATCATTATAATTTATAATACTAGACCCTTTATTAATAGAAAATTACATTCTTCCAATTCACACAAGTATAGTGTAGTGAAAATATCATTTTTCTAAAGACTCTCTTTGTATTTCTGAAGAGATCAGAGATGAGATCTCATAGTATTTATATTTAGGTAATTATGTATCATTATTGATTCTCAAAACATAACTGATATCTTGAAGAAAAAAATAATTTTATTCTCAATATACCTCCTTTAGACATGCTTCTCTATGACACTTGCTTTGTGAGGTGGTTGAACGTGTATAAAGAATGCTGAAACATATTATAAACAACCTTGTTGTAATTTAGTGTATAAAAAATTGCAACCCTTATAAATATGATGATTTCATTTTTTATATTATACATTAATTAAAATTATACTTTTTTATCTTGTCTAAAAAATGTGATTTCCTAAATTTTCATCTATTAGTCTCTACTAATTTCATATAAATATAATATCCCGCACAATTAGTTTTAAAATATCATTTTGTTCTAATATTCTAGTACCAAACATTTGTATCCCTCTTCATATATCCTATATGGGGTATTTAGAAGCCATTTAAAGGTATTTGGGTGGTAATAACTTGCTAAAAAAATTCTGAGAACTCCATAATACCTTGATTAGAATCACAAATCTTAAAATTAGGTTATTATATTTCATTAAAAAATTTCTACAATTTAATGTGATTCTGAAGGATGTGATCAAAACTTAATAATAACTTTTTTAAATTGACCAAAAACTCAATATAGAAGTTCCTAGATAATTAAAATCACTCCAATAAAAGTTGTTCAAACCCTTTGTACTAGGGTTATATTTATATATAAGTTTTGGAAGGACAAAAAGACTAAATATAATGATATAATATATTATATTCATTATTCCTAAATTTTCCATTTTACCATTATTATGTTTTTATTAGTATTATGTTGATTTTAATTTAGTGATGAACCATGTATAGATAAATAATATAAATAATTCAATTTTATTTTAATTTAATCTTATATTCTAATTAAATTCATCAATTTGTTTTATTATAAAAAATAACTTATAAGGAGGTTAAACATAAAACATGATGGAACTAAATTAACAAAAATTCTATAATCATGAACGTTTTTGGATTATTAGTCTGTCTATAAGATAATAAAATAAACAAAATCCCTTGGGGTATAATACCTTGAACCATAACTCAATTTGTGGGAAACTATTCCACATGTCCTCCGATATTTCTCTATGATTGGTTTCACTTGGCTCCAAACATGAATCACCTCCCATCACCTGAGAACCTCATCCATTACAAAATCATTACTCTCACATAGGTGAGGTGAACCAAATGATTGGTTAAGGGGGTTTACATAAAAAATGGGCACATAATCCATCTATATAATGAGTGGAGGAGAGGAATCAAATTCAATCATTTTAATTATAAAGAGTTATTATAAAAACCATGGAATAATAATAAATTAAAGAAATTATTTAAATATATAAGTTTTTCTATGTTAATAGTCATTGACATATATATAACAAATATATATTTTAACATTATCTGCGATTAACTTCAGTTCATTTTTTAATTAAGATAAAATATACTCAAATTAATCTAATTAATTATTTCATTCATTCATTCATTCATTAATTTTATCATATCTTAATTGTCTTGAAGATTCAATCATCCATAATTCTAAATAAATTAAATAAATTACTTTTATTTAAATCAAATAAGTAAATAGTTTTTAATTGTAGGCAGCACTGAGACAAGTTTTGAATTTAATGTGATATTAATTTTTAAATTAATATTCATTAAAACATTTATTCATAGAATTTACCACGACATTATTAAATAATTACTAGTATTTTTTATATAGAATAATTTATATTCGAACACCCTAGAATAAAATTAAAATTTCACAAAAAAATTAATAACACTATGTACATTAAATAACCCATGTGTGTATTAACAATAAGATACTTGTAAATTAATTACATCATGTGTAAATTGATTACTACATTTGAGAATTAATTAATTAATATGCATGTGAAATAAATACACAACGTGTAAATCTATTGAATACATCACATACGAATTAATTACACATCACATGTGAATTCATTACACTTGGAGTGTGAATTAATAACACACCATATGTGAATTAATTACACACCATGTGCATTACTCCACATGTGAATTAGTTAAATTGCCACAGTGTCATTTTAATTAAATAAACAATGTGTATATAAGCTACATGACCACTACATCGTGTAAATTAAATATACAGAATTTGAATTAATTAAATAACCAATGTGTAGTGCACATTAATTACCATGTTAATCATCTATGAGTCACATGAATCATGTAATAAATATACGACCCATCCTTAACTATGATTCTTCCACCCAAAAAAAGCATTCACTATATTCCATGTAGAATATTAACATGAAGTGTTTTCTAGAAAACCATTTTCCAGTCTGAAATTGTCATCTCACAATCTAAATTATTTCACTTCATGTAGTATTACAAAACAATAACCAGGATTTCTTATGGTCTATCCTTATATGGTGTACAAGAGTATACAATGTGTACCAACTGGCTATAGGTAATGTAGCCTTTTATTATATGGCTATAATTCAAGGCACCACTAGATGAAATCTTTGAATGTTCTTTATGTATTTTTAACCAATAATTGGTTATAAAATTGAGAAAGAAGAAAGTAAATAAGTGAAATTGATATTCAAATTTAAATAATGGGTAATCCAAAAAAAGAAAACAGATAAAAATTTCATATCAACAGTCAATAAAAAATTTATAATTATAATTTGATTATTTGACCACTCTGATACCACTTGGAGGTTCGGGGCATAATGAAAGTGCATATTGGGTAGCTTCCAACTCATCTTTTGTTGTAATAACTTAATAATAATATATTTACACAAATAAGAACATCAGGAACAATGGAATTATATCTAATATTAATTGAATACAACCCCAAAACCAAGAATATTGGATCATCACATATGATTTATAATTTATTTATTTTGATAATTAAATCCCCTACATTAAATTTCATTATTCTTTGATGAATTATAGGACATATTAGTGTAATTTCATCTTTCTAGTGAGAGGATTAATGTCTAGAGTCCCTTTATTGGTGATTCACATGTACTCCATGAACCATTGAACCTCAGCATAGAAATAATCAGGTTTTAGCATCAAAGATTCTATTTCATGCATTCTTTATTGATTATCTCCACAAGAATCACTTCAGGTGGATCAACTCTTCTTGATATCCCAATTCATGATAGGTTAGTGGAGGAGGATCACTCCACATTATTAATAGGATTTTAGAAAAAAATATCTCTAGAGTTTGATAAGATTATGCCTAAATGTTTTATTGTTTAAAATAGATTTTAAATTTAGAAATGAAAAATTCATAATTAAATTGATCTAGGGTTGATGAACAATAATTTCATGTGGCCCCTTATTATTTTCATAATAGCCATAAAACCCCATGACTAAATAATAATATTACTTTTTACTTTACATGTGATAAATATGTAGGTAAAATAATTATATTTCCAATAATACCGAAATTAAAATTTATTAAAATAATATATAATATGGAATCTCTTATAGGTCCATCGAACTCGATTCACTAATCCTAATCATTATTTATCTGATCTTGACTAATGACTATTTATTTATAAAATTAATATCTCTCAATTATTCAATAAAAATTAAAAAATATTTTAATGAAAACTTGATTAAATAAATATTTATTAAATATTAATGTAACCAAATAAATGAATATTTTTTTACCATAGATATGAACTATAACCGATAAATATTAAACATTATCATTATTAATTATTATATTACGAAATGAATATTTACATAATATTCAACCCACATAATATTCTATCAAATTAATAGTTATTGAATATATGAAATCAGCTAAACTTGAATAATTATTAAACCCCCTACAAAAATAATATTCATTCAACATGTAAAAATTAAAAACATTTAACTGGGGTTTAGAATACACATAGTCTGTAAACCTCTAGATTTATTGCTTATTGGTGTTAGGAAGAAACATTGAAAGTCAACGGTAAATGTTTTCCAGCAATCCAAGTCCCCCATAGAGAAATATTTTAAACTACCAAATGAAAATAACTGCATAAAAAGTACATTTTGTAATATAATATTTGTATCATGATATCTCTAATTGAGTAGGTTTCACAATAGTGTAATCCACATATGTGTTCAATGTCTCTTTATTTGGATTTTTAAAAATGATCATACAAATTAAATTCCATGGCCATGAACATTGAAAATTGATTTCACTAAATCTCCCATGGTATAATCATCCGATAAACATAGATGGGAAAAGTACATTCTCAAATTATTAATGGATGTAATATTACTCATGACATGCCCAATGTATCCTAACTCACCACAAGAATATTTAATCAGATTTTTCATCAATGCATGAAAATATGTGACTCTTAATTTGTATTAATAAAATTACTAATTTATATGTATTAATAAAAACATCAATAGATATGAAAACCCAATGACACATATAAGTGTGGAATAACTACTGAAGGGTCATGTCCTCATAATCTCTCACTCTCAAGACTACCAAGGGAATGCACCATGAAAAATTGTCTTATATTCCTATGATTCTCCACCCATGATATACTATATCATTTTTATCTACTGAAATGATATCATATGGAATTAGAACATATATGTAAAAATATGTCCATGGAACTTCTAGGTTAAATTCATATAGGAGGACTACTAAGACCTTTTGGTGTGATAGGATATGTTATGATGTTATCAAAAAGATGTCACATAGAAGATAAATCATCATATGATTATTAATTAATTAATATTCAACACTAGGAATATTCGAGTAATTTAATATACATAGTACTACAATTTAGTTCACCAACTCCAATATTAAATGTGTGGGTTTGTGATTCCCTCTTTTTTCCACATTTTCATTTTTACCTTTTTGGGTGATGCTGGTTGTGTGTGGACAGTGAGTTATGTATATAAAGTGGTTATTTCTTGTGAGGGAGTTGGAGGTTGGGGTGAGTTATTTTTGTTATTTATGTTGGTTGGAGTGATTTATTATTTTCTCACCCTTACAGTTTTTATTCATGGAAAATCAGGAAACAAATTAGGAATTCTACATTTATTCCACATTAAATAATATCATAAAACTAGTATCCCCTATATCTAGTGTGAAATATGAATGGGTGAGTAATTCCACCAATGCGGATGGTTAGAGGATTGTTGGGTGGTTTGAAATGTTTAGATGTACCGTAGGATGGAAGGTTGTTTATTCTCATGAGCTAGGTCATATCCCATGACACTTATTCATTAATTAGTGGGTTAATATTGTGGATCACATTGATTTATTTTAAATATCCTATTTTCTATGAGTGTGTCACATTTAATTATTTTATTTCATTTCCCATTATCATTCCATTTATTGAAATGGTTCCCTATAATTGTTATTTTTTTCAAGAAGTGTGTGTGGGTTTTATAAAGTGTTTTCAAAATATATTAAAAATATTTTTTTGATGAAAATAATGATTTAAATGAAAATGTAATATCATGTTTCATGTTTGTGGTTTTTAAGGAAATTTAAGTTATTTTATTCATTGAATTTGATTAAATGAAAATAAGGATTATAAAATGTTTATTGTTGTGATATTTATATTCCATGTACGTATATATAAAAACATATTTTTTATATTATATTTAAAACTATGTCAATTGAATTCTATTTTTAAAGAAATTTCATAATCTATTTCATGTAATCCTACTCAGCTTTTTTTCTTACACCTCACATATACCAATGGGTGTATAAATCTATTATTTTTTTATTTCACATTTCCAAAGTTGTGGTCTAATTTCGTGGTTGATACATGAGTTGTTCTGGTAGTGGTAGTTTGGGATATGTTGAGTGATTGTGGGTCCAATGAAAATGTTTTTTAGTGATTTGGTTTTTCGTTTATCTTTTAGGATGTTTATATATCATCTTTAAATCACATTCCTCTCTTTATATTGTTTAGTATATTTATTTAATTATTTGATTTTATTTGTTTTTTATTTTATTATTGATGGATATTTATGTTACATTTATTTGTTTTTTATTTAAAATCAAACTATATGTATTTTGTTTGTCCAATTGTTTTGGATCATGGAGATAGAATATGTGGATGAGTTATACCAGATTTATGGGTGGAAGTATCCTAGTTGGTTTCCATATTTCTGCTGAAATCATCCCTAAGTGAGCTTTAATGATACATAATAACTAGTTAACAACTCATGGGGAATATAAATTCTATTTAAGACCTATCGTGATCTAGGTTAGATGATGGTTTAGGTCTACTAAGATCATTTTATGTCATGAACTCGTAAATCACACTCAACCGATAAGTAGCCTTATCCTACTCAGTGGTAACTACTATATTCTCTATGGGTGGAATGTATGGTATTTTCATTATGAGTTGAGAATCTACCCTATTATCATGGGGTAGAGATACCTCTCATTCATGAAATATATTTGAAGCCTCATCGCTCAACTAGTTAACATGAAGAGGCTATAGTACTGGTATAGTCTACCCACAACCCATATTCCATGTCCTAACTATTTTTCTATGTAGTGAAATCCTATGTTCAATAAGATAAAATTTTAATTACTAAATAAAATATTGTTTAGTTAACTAGACAATTACATGGATAAAATCGCATATTGAATGTTATATGATGCAAAAACTATCTTGTTTAAACTATTTAATGGATTCCTTATAATTAGGAGTTGAATAAAAAAAATACTAGGGTCACTTTGAAAATGTACATCATCAACCAAGCCTATATTGGGTTTCCCAATATAAATATCTAACATGATTCCCCATAAATCTATTTCTCTATATTTCGTAAAACAATTCCAATAAAAATCCTACCTATAAATTCAATGTCTAAAAAAATATGTCTCTAATACTACGCTTACAAAACATGGCATACCTTGGGCCCTCCTAGATAAGTGGGAAAGTTTAGTGTCAAATAAAATTCCTACACTAATTCTTTTGGTGATAGTAAATAAAACACAGAATGAATAGTACACATATGAGAGGATTTACACTATTGAATATTGATAAAAAAATAACATATATCCATTTTAATAAGTTATTACCATCAACTAATTAATCATTAATAAAAAATTCATAAAATTTGTAAATACCCAAACTCCAGTAGCCTAGAGTTATTGTTTACTATATTTCATTGGCACTATATATAAGAAATCACATCTCAAAGGACATAAAATTTTATTAGTCTTGGTAAACTATATACTAGAAATTCACAATACATTTCAAAACATAAAAAATAACATAGAAACTTACATAAGAACACCATTATTTCCCTTATAATATTTCTATATATCAATCCTAAAACACTTCCAAGTATCAAGGGGAAAATGAAACAAAAGAAAGGGGTGTTCTCGTATACTCATTAAGGATAAGGGTACAATAGAATATGTCGTGAATAAATAAGCACTAACAATATGGAAGGGTAAATAACAGAAACAGATTCCATTTAAAAAATTAATTTAGTATAATATTCTCATAATAAAAGATGATAAAATACGTCATATAAATAATACCATGAGATCATAACTTATCCATGTATACTATAACTAATCAAATAATATCATGGAAATCAATAACTGATTTTATTATGATGTAATTCATAATTCTAGACATCTAAAACATACAATTAAGGCCTTTTCCAGGACATCTAAAAATATTATCAAGGCCTTATGCCATGTAATATCAATAAATGGATAAAGTCTTGACCAAAACCCAATATTTTTTCTAATGAGACCTACTAATGCATGTAGAAATTATATCATCCCCTTCCCATTACGTACTAACTCCAATTCATTCCTCATATGAATAAATGATACAACTAAATAAATACTCCAAAACAAAATTAATAACTATATGTATTGGAAGAACTAGTCATGCGGAATATCAATACTTTCCCTAGTTAAATCGATCTTAAACCATCCCAATATATATGATCAATGGTGTCATTATATTTTATCCTCAAAATATGATTCAATAGGGGATTCTATGGTAGATGAAAATATACATTAAAGATGCTAATTGACTATTTAATGAGAAATTACCCTTTTATTACTTTGAAAATAATTTTTTAAATATAAAAACCATGCCCAAAATAAAGAAATAATTTAACTATAATTAACATTGTAAACCTGTAAACAAAGATTCAAAGCATTGAGGCATCATTACAGTAAGAAATTATGTTTATCTCATATAAGTTAAAAACATGACATCCAAAATATTTTAAGAATATTCAAAAATACATTGTTTAGGAAATAACATGAATATTTCCTTTAAAACATTTTTAAAAGGAAAAAATGTTAAAAATGACTTAAAAATCATTGTAGAATAGTAAAATCATTTTTTAATTTTTTTAGAAAACATGGGCATGGAAGATTAATATCCTCAAGTGAGACATTAAAATAAAAAATCCTGAATAAGGAAGATATTTGATATAAACCCCTACCAATTGGGTTTATTTTGAATAACAATCACCATAAAAGAAATAAAATTACATGAAACATTAAATACAATTAATAAAAATATATTCATGATATATAATATATAAGGGTAGATATATAAATCACACAAAAGAAATAAGTGGTGAATATGATATATATCTCACAGAAGAAAAAGTGAGACAATAAGCTCTTATCTTATGTTCGAATTCCTAAAATATGTACGAAACCCTTATATAATAAATTTATATTTATTATAATTATTTTCAATAAATTTAATCAGTTTTATTATGTCATGTATGATTTAATTAAAATATTTTATCACCTTTTTATTAATAAATATTTGTTAAAATCATTACCCCGTGTGATAATTAATTAGTTTTTCATGTATGATTTGGTTGATCAGTTTTGGTATTTGTACTTTGATAAAGGATCCATAGTCTCTATAATTTTAATCACTATATAAATATCCTATATATTCATTATATATTTATTTATTTTAATCCTTAAAATTTATATACAGAAAATCAATTACCCTGTCTGTGGAGATGGTAGACCGTACATGCATAAGAACATTATTTTCATCCTTTAATGGATTTAAAGAATGAATTTTAAAGAATAGTGAACCTTTACAGAATATTTTTTAGTTTATATATATATAGAATATATATTCATTATTTTCTTAACATAATCATCCAATTAAATTATTGATGATAAATGAATTATACCACTTTGTGGGGATGGTAATCTGTATGTACACACTAGTGATGTTTTTTGCTTTATGTCGGATATAAAATAGATAGAATATCATTGTACCATGAAAATAATAACATATAAATATATTTATCATACTGGATTTATTATTTTATTATGTTTACAACACATCAAGAGGAAGTATTAGAAGAAATAAACATGAAACAGTCGGTAAAGATGATTACCCCTTCTTTGGTGGACTTCTTTTAAACCACTTCTTAAGGGGTATATGTTCTCTATTTTAGATGGGAAAAAACCCATATAACATTATTAAGGATATTTTTAAAGGTAATTAGTAGATATTTTTTGAGATATATGGATTAAATTTTTGTAAAAAAGTACGGCTTGAGGTTCCCTTTTATAATTGAAGTGATGAGTACTCTTGGAATTTCTCAAAAGATTAAAATATAATAAGATTATTCTCAATCCAAAGGATTAAAATGTGGGGTAAATTAAATGGGGATGAAATTTTAGACCATATCTTATTCCATTTTTTCATATTTATGATTTTATTATTTTTATATAATTTAATAAAATATTTTTTTCATAAAATTTTTTTATTATCAATTTGGAAACTATTAATTACTTTGAATTTAATAACAAAAATAAAATAATATAAATTTGAAAAAAATACATCATTATCATTTCATTTTCATCTTAAAAATTATTGGATCAAATTAGTTATCTCAAATTATAAAAAATATAATATTTTTAATATCATTCTTTTAATTTTCCATTAATTTAACAATTATCGCGTAAGCATTGTGTAATAATTTAAGGTAATTATTTATTCTGAATAAATTAATAATAAATTATGATGATATTTTTAAATATTTTATATTTCAAAATACTATTTCTAGTTGAACCAATCCTCTAGATTCCCAGTTTTAAAATATTATAGTTATTAAATACAAGAGTGTGACATGTTTGACTTATAAAAGTTTTAATCTTTTAAATAAAAGGGACCTAATTAATAAATTAACATAT
This sequence comes from Viscum album, assembly GCA_963277665.1. Taxonomy (NCBI): domain Eukaryota; kingdom Viridiplantae; phylum Streptophyta; class Magnoliopsida; order Santalales; family Viscaceae; genus Viscum; species Viscum album. The sequence continues at coordinate 447,437,774 of OY728131.1, forward strand.
TTTATTTAACACTTTTATAAAGGACATTTTGTAATCCTTATATTTTTATTTTTAACATTAATTACCCGGTATACCCTTTAATGTGGTAACAAAAACTACAATGGTTAAAATTCATATTGACAAAAAATAAAAGGAAACTATTTAATAAATTATGACCTCCTAATTGAAAATATGGATTTTTTTTAATATTCAACTCACAATAGTTCCAAAAATTTAATTTAAAATTAATATCAAAAAATGAAATGGAGAATAGCTTTCTTGACAAATGTGTTTTAAGCCCACAAATGTACTTATACCAAAATAAGGCAGAATGATGATGAAAATGTAATTAATTATATTATATCTAACTAAATTTTATTGAAGTTTCTTGGTGATCAAATCAAAAATCATAAAGTTTCTTTTTATTATGAACAAAATGATAGTTTTATAATAATTGGTACTTTCATTCCTCATTGGAAAATAATCCTTTTTAAAAAAGTCCCAAAAATTAACCCTCAGATAATGGTAATAAGTGTTAGGTTTTCCGGGGCCCGCAGCGGAAGCCAGTGTGCCGGGGATTTTAAAATTTTCATCAACAGAACGACGGTACTTGTCGTCGCCAACGATCCAAGCCCCTGAGAGGTTCAAGGATCTCACGTAGATTATTAAGAGCACAAAATTAAAATGGAAAAGTACCTGTTTCAATTATGAAGGTGTGGTCAACTGCTACTAGCCGATGGTGATCGTCGCTTGAAGGATCCAAAGCATGACCCCTCTAGATCATCCCCACGTGCTCCAAAAATCTGCAGGAACGCCGATCATCGAACTCCAGGGGCTAGCGCAGCGATCTGACGATGCTCTCGACGTCCCGATGATCACCGCATCGAGAAGACATCGAAGTAGAAGAGAGATCCTGATCTGAGCATCTTGGATCAAGTGCTTCTCTCTCTAAGAAGCAGTAGGAGAGAGATTCTCTCATCATTCATTCCATGCAAACGAATGAATAGTGAATTGCACACCAAAGAGAGAGAGCCTCCTCTCTTATTTATAGAGACATTGATAAATACCATGTATGGTTCCCTGCCCCACGTTAATATCAACGTTCTCTAAATAAATAATGACGACTTAAAAATGCGTCAATATTATTTATTTATTTTATCACATACTTGTAATATATTACGTGATAAAATCTGAGCCATTTAACTCGACTCATCATCCCGCTTAATATTAAACGAACCTTGAATATTAAATAATATTTTTTCGATTAATATTTTTCTTGTATTTACTAAACTCGTAAATACATTAAATAAATTCAATCCCATATATTCATAACTTGAATATTAATGAATTTATTTAATTCATTTAGTGATCGACAACTTGAACAATGCTCAGACCCCGTGGCGGGGCCCACATTGTCCATATACCTATTCAACTAAATAAGCTTGGATTCTTGAATATGCTATTGTGTGTGACCCTCTACGCCCTTATCTCGATAGCAGTGAATAAAATCTATAGACCAAGAGAGGATTCTAGTAACTTATCATGGCCCCTAAAGAGATAAGGATAGTCATAGCAACGACTACCATCCTACGGACACTGACTATGTATTATAGTCTCTTTTTCATTAAATATCTCATAAAACAGGACGCACTCTTGTGTCATCGTCCTTAACTTGCTTTATTATTTGTTGATCTATCTGGATGGATTTTCCTTTCTGCTAATTTTTCCATAGACTTATGAAGGAAACACCATCCTGATCAACCATGCCTGAGATATACAACTTCCTAAACTTGGAAGCGACAAATCCTTTCTTGAAAATTCAACCAACGTCATACCACCAACGACGCACTCAACACAAACTACCTCGCCACGACATTACTGCCATGTTTTTCGCCTGGCATCAAAGTACATAATTAAATGATATACATTGGATATGGTCTCAAGTCAGGAGACCAATACACATGTCTGTAGATAGGAACAACCAATGACACCAAAAACATGTGGTGTACATATTTACGAGTATGTCCTCATGATCTCATTACTAGAGATCACCAAGTACGAACATTATGAGAAGAAGACTCAATTATTATGATCTCCCAGCACCTGATAGTCAGACATCTACTATTTCCAATCATTAAGATGTATCTAGACCATAGAGCACATATTTAAGATCAATTTCATTGTATCTCGATATTCTCATTATAGCATGGGATCTTCTATAACCTCTTGACACGACAATTAACCTTTGGACATTACCATTATTATAGTGGACGTAGAACAATTATGCACTATAATGGTAAGATATCATCATGCGCATCTAATTGTACACATGATATAGTAATCAAAAGTACTATATAGTTGGGTCTAGGGAACCCACTATTTCAACACTCCCAGTTGAACTAGAGCAAACTTGCTAACTAAACTTGTTATCTACTCACATGATAAATACGATGCTTCTGATGAGTAATGGCTTTAACTGCTGGGGCTGTCACATTTTCGTTGTGTGGTATATCTGATATATGCAACCTCATCAACATGAGTAAAACATCTCAAGATAAGGTATCCCCGAGTAGATTACTTTTGTCCATTGTCATAACATGGAAACTTATCTAGTAAGAATATCATAATTCTCATTATGATAATACTTTTCTCACTAGGTGTGAATCCAAGAATTGAAATAACTCGTTGAAATTTATAACTTCTTCTTAGCTGCCTTAGAAGCTACAACGTACCCGGTATTTGTAGGTATGTCTACCACAAGCTTTTATGAGCTTGACTCGCTCATCTTCATTGCCTAACTGTGATACTAGATCAAATTGATCTTAGGATTACTAGTTTGTGTCCCACCATAACTAGTATGCCTTCCTCTCCATATCAGGTACATATCATTTTTACATACTAAATTACAAGATGATAGTTCTGACTACATCACTTGTAGTGCTCCTGGAATTAATTGATATCTTCCTATAATAAATTATTTCCAAGATGTATCAATTATTGTACATAATATGGCATATGTGATTGATCCATCGCTAAAGCATATGGTATCAATTCACAACTTTAATCTCTACCCATGCTCTGAAATGTTAAACTGGTGAGATTAATCCATGTGATAGAGGCAAAAATTCTAAACATGAATTGTTCCACCTAGTATTTTTTTAATACAATGTCACTATATATACAATTGACGAGGACCAAGAAACCCTTGGATCCACCTGAGTGGATATTGTTCCCTAGAACATAGGTTTATATTTGAATTCAATCATTGGAGAATTACTTTTAACCTGATCTTATCTAACTGTAAGATCAAATTATGTTTTCCATATGTTGTCGAACATATTTCACTTGGAAAACATTGGAGCTCCCACTAAACTTTGGTAGACACAAGGAAAAGATTAATTTATAATGAATAAACTACGATCTTGTTGCTTGATTTCATCCAAAATTGGATTTAAGTAACTTGCAACCCCTGTTGGCATCATTTGATGTCATCATCTCTTTCTGGTTGCGTCATATAGAAACCTTCCACGAAATATGATCTTGACATCCAATGACCATTAAAAACATCTTAGAAGTTTAGCTATGACATGTAAAATTCTAATAGATTTAAGAATACAGACTTGGTATAACCAAACGATCCTTATTGGTACCATACTTGTACCATCCATGTATCATTTCATTTGAATACCCACCGCAGTATTCAATTAATAAGCCCCTTTGAAATTTGATACATGGAATCCATTATTGAATTGATCTTGTCAATATTATCTTGTTTCCAAATACTGATTACTTGTAGGATTAATTATTCTTGATGAATAATTTATCACCGGCCATGGGGAATATAAAACCCTCACCATAGTTTCATTCTTTTTACGCAGTATGTGTCTCTGGAACATTCCTATTCCACATGTACTTGTGGAACATTTTCCCTATGCCAACCATTTATGCATCTCGAGAATTGACTCAGTCCAAGTCAATTCAGCTCCCACTATCTCTAATAGAGATGTGTGCCCTTTTATAGAAATGTTGTCTAATACTTGACTACATCTTTTCTATCTTAGTTATTTAGGTAATATCTTAAGCAACTGTTAGGATAATTACCTTAGATGAACAACGTGTTTAACTTGATGCATGTTTGTTTAAATCTTGACAAACGCTTTGCATCTAAACACGTCATATGTCATAATGGATTTTCCATTAAACTATAACTCATATGTTATCCACTTGTCATTTCAGTTGGCATAATGGATATGGGTTTAAGACATTATTTGTAAATCACATCATGAAATATAATGGAAGTTTCTGCAGGTTGTAACATTGATACAACTTACATCATAACTTTGATGTATAAAATGTGCATTTAGGAATTACTCCACACTACATTTTTTTGAACAATGATAATATGTAAGACTCATCATCGATCCTCCTTATGAACATCAATACATTGATGTAGATAAGGTTACATGCGATTAGAAATTGCTCCACACTACATTATCATGATCGATGATTGTTTGGTCAAGATATTCTTCGGCCGGCCGATCCGAAGCAACTCATATCTTCTTACCAAACCAATACTTCACTATTCCTTAATGACTTAAATAAAACTTAAAAATTATCTTTACCTCTTTCTTTCTTTGGAATAGTTCACACTGTCTTGTTGAACTAACCTCCAAAAGGTTTGTGGCATACCTTTATTTCTAAAGGTTTCTTTGACTAAACTAAGGGTGTCAATAATAACATAGGTTTTTAGCTGTGCCGAGCCTAAATACCATATTGGGTATATAGTTGATGTCTTCTTTTAGTTTTACTTGACAAAGAATCACATTTCCAGAACTGGGTAGGCCTTACATTTTATATTCATCATGTATTGCCATTGATTTAAATAGAAGTGAACTATTTGTTGAGTATGTTACCACAAACAACATTCATTCCAAAACATGGAATAATGTCCCATCATGTCCAAATGGGCACATGAGATAAATGTTTTTTGGTTATGCTCCACATCTTGTTCAATTTGAATCAATCACTTGGCAATTAGAAGTTATGTGTTTCTCACTGCTGACTTGGAGAAGACACTTTACTTCTAGTAATGTTTCTCCACTTACTTGTTTATTTTATACATATATGTTAAAATCATATTGTATTTTAATACCCAAGAAGTATTCTATAAAAAAATACTTTTATTTGATGAATATAAACTGAACAAGAAGCGGGTACTTGCTTCTTATATTTTAGTTCGTAATCTTCCATGAATTCATTTCATTATGGGATGCAAATAACCTTCTGTAAACTAACCAACCACTTTTCATTGAAGGACATGATAAAGGTGCCTTTGGCGTAACTTTCCATAAGTCATTTCGCCTTGTCATTCAATTTATTCTCCATAAGATTAAAAGATAGTGTTATCTCTAATATTCTTATTACTTGGTGAATGTTACCTTAATGGTAATGAAGCGCTTACTCCATACGGTTTATTTTTACTTTTAAATGAAACTAGAGTAATTGGGTGTAACAAGGAATAATAATGGGAGGACATGAAAGATTGTGAACTGTCTTTCACTTTACACAATTCGAGTGCAATAATCACATTCAAATCTTTCTTCACTTTCTCCTTTAAAGGATATTGGAGATGAGACTACATGTAACATCATCCATCTCATGATGTAGCATCCACAACTAACATCAAACTTTGAAGATAGCATTATGACTGAACCATCATATGCCTGATTCATGAGTCTTCTGTAAGCAGTTTTACACCCTCACTTCTTAAGGTGGCTTAATAGGTTGGGACACAAGCACCTTGAATTTCTGATATAGTAGTACTGTGCGCAAACGCCTATACTACACTTGGAATTTCGTGCTTGTTTGGACATTAACATTGTCCGTCGTTTATTGAAGTTTTATTATGGTATTTTATGCCATTATCTACAAATATACTTTAGCAGATTGTACTTTTATGTGATTACCTAATATTACATTACATTAAATGTCTCCCACTATTTTTTCGAATTCTAGGAACCCTCTGTACTAGAATCGGAATAATATTGAGTATTCTAGTGTCAAGGTTACCTGAACCTCAATCATAGTCTATCATCTAGGGATACGACACTAATCGGAGGGTCCAAGGTAAGCTTTTGGCTGGCCAACCACATTATCTTGCAGTTCCTTGATCTGTTGAGAGAAGTCCTATCTTCAGAAATCATTTAATGATTTACTCAATACATTCCTCTAAAAATAAAAAAAACTAGCTAAGTCTATATATTTGCTGCAATTTTAGTTAAGTCAAACTACCACACAAATAAGAACTCCCCGGTAGTAAGAGGCACCCTCAGTTGAGGCATGAACCGGCACCTCAAACACCCAGTTTTGTTCAAACGTGAATGATAGAAGGCTGTTTGTGACTTAATATTTTCTTTGAGGGTATTATTGGATTTTTCTGGATGAATGTGATCCATTTATATTAAACTTGTTCATCTATGTTGTCATGCTCACAACTGAATTTTAATAGAAAAACACACGCCGCTTTTTTTGCATTTTATTATCTATTATTTTATGTATATTCCCACTGTTCTTAAATGAATAAAATAATAAATAAATGCATAAAGGTAAAACTACTACCTGACTGGTCCTGAGCATCTAAACGACCTAAGGGGCATCATACCTGTGTCGAAACTTGACACTAGATGCATCTCAACCCGTCTTGTATGCCTGCTTCTCATTTCGAGCATCACCTCGTCTTGGCGGAGTCCACGTCACATCTTGGAATACTGCCTCATCTTGGAATGGTCTACGTGTCGCTTTGCATCATCTTGATCAACGTGCCCCATGTCATCTTGGAGGGGTCGACGTCACTCGTCGTCTCCGTCTGAAGTACAAACATACTCGCACACAGGCGAGGGGGACTCAGGAATAAATATACATCACATAAATTGTGCGTTCAAGCCATTATACATTTTAACCGAAAAATAGACGATGCGCAGAACGACTTTTAATTAATTACACACATCGCACACAATTTAAATAATTAATTAAATAAATAATTAAAAGTAGACATTCTGGGGTCGATGCTCAAGACCAGTAGTGGGGTAAAATATATTGCGCGATAAAAATTACAGTGCATAAATAAGTACGAGGGATATATATAATTAAATTAAATGAATTACTAAATTAAAATAATTTAATTAATTAACATTCCTTTAGTTAATTTAATTTAATATCTAAATTCAATTATTTCTAATCAGGTAATAAAATTTCTTTCACTACAATTAATATATTAATTAATTTCATTAATTATATTAATTGATTTAACTTAAACCAATGCCAGGGGTTACCTGCCCGCTAGGAGGACCGGGAGGCAGCCGCGTAAGCTTGGCCAGGGTGCTCCCGGGGAGGAGCGGCTGCGTGGTCTACCACTACTGGAGGTGGCGCCTCTCTCGGTAGAGCACAGGGTTGCGCGCTAGGGAAACAACTGTGCGGGGTGGTTCAGCGAGGCCTGGCGGGACGGGGGAGGTTCATCCTCCTAGTTTTGTGCTTGAGACCGCCACGTGAAGGTGACTAGGGGATATCCGCATGCGCCAGTAGGAGGTGGAGCAGGCAAGACCGTCCAGGGTGGCCGCACCTGCTTGGGGACGGCCGGAGGAGGTCCCTTGGCTATCCACGTGCGGCAGCAGCCAACTGTGGAGGGGAAGCTGCGGCTGGAGGCCAGCGGCCGTCTGGTAAGAGGCCGCTGCAGGGTTGCGGGCAGGCGACGGGGTTCGGGGAAGGTGGTGCCTGAAGGCACGTGGTGGCCTGTGCAGTGGTGCGCCATCTAGGAGGAGCCCCATGCAGTGTTGCAGGGAGGGCCGGCGATCCGCAGCTGTGGTCGCGCTAGAGGGCGGCGGTCCTAGGGTCGCGCCGGTTTGTGGAGGAGGGCACCGCGCCGCTGCATGTGTCGCGGGAGAGGACGGGGTCCACTCGGACCCCTAGCTACATTTTTTTTGTTCTTTCTGTTTTCTCTTCCATGCACAAGACCAGCCTTTTTTAAATTCAGAAAAACCCAAGGGTCTTGCTCCACGCAGGAAGACCCCCTTTGGGGCCTTCCATCATTATTTGTTTAACTTTATAAAGGCTATATGATAGCCTTTTAAATTTAATTATAATATAATTAATATAATGAAATAATAATCTATTATTATTAAATTATTATAATAATAAAATTATTATTATAATAATAATAAAATTATTATCCAAATAATATTATTTATAAAATATAATTTCCAAAATTAAGTTTATTTCTAATGAACCAGTTGAATTTTAATTGGTTCAACAAAATGAAATAACATTAGAACCCGAGATCAAACCATGAATTTGATCCTACCCGAAATTTTAAACTGACCATAACTTGGACATTCGACATCAGATCGTCGCATGATCTGAACCATTGGGACCGTATTTGAACCCTCTAATTAATTTTTATGAAAATTAATTTTCAAGGCTCAGAAAATTTATGTTCTCCCTTTGATACCACTGTTAGGTTTTCCGGGGCCCGCAGTGGAAGCCGGTGGGTCGGAGATTTTAAAATTTTCATCTGCGGAACAATGGTACTTGCCGTCGTCGACGATCCGAGCCCCAGAGAGGTCCGAGGATCTCACATAGATTATTAAGAGAACAAAATTAAAATGGAAATGTACCTGTTTCAATTCCGATGGCGCAGTTGACTGCTACTAGCCGATGGAGATCGTCGATTGAAGGATCCAAAGCAGGATCCCTCTAGATCATCCTCACACGCTTCAAAACTCAGCAGGAATGCCAATCATTTAACTTTAGGTGCTATCGCGGCGATCCGAAGATGCTCTCGATGTCCCGACAATCCCCGCATCGAGAAGCATTCGATGCAGAAGAGAGATCACGATCTGATTATCTTGGATCGAGTGCTTTTCTCTCTAAGAAGCGGGAGGAGAGAGGGGCTCTCAACTCTCATTCAATGCAAATGAATGAATAGTGAATTGCACACCAAAGAGAGAGAGCCTCCTCTCTTATTTGTAGAGACATTGATAAATACCCGGTAGGGTTCCCCGCCCCCCATTAGTATCAACATATTCCAAATAAATAATGATTACCTAAAACTGCGTCAATATTATTTATTTATTTTATCACATACTAGTAATATATTACGTGATAAAATATAAGCCATTTAACTCGAATATCTATCCCACATAATATTAAACGAACCTTGAATATTAAATAATATTTGTTCGATTAATATTTTTCTTGTATTAACTAAACTCGTAAATACATTAAATAAATTCATTCCCAAATATTCATAAATTGAATTTTAATGAATTTATTTAATTCTTTTGGTGATCGACAACTTGGACAATGCTCGGACCTCGTGGCGGGGCCCACTATGTCCATATACCTATTCAACTGAATAGGCGCGGATTCTTGAATACGCTGTTGTGTGCGACCCTATAGGCCCTTATCTCGATAGGAGTGAATAAAATCCACAGACCAAGAGAAGATTCTAGCAACTCATTATGACCCCTAAAGAGATAAGGATAGTCATAGCAATGACTACCATCCTACAAACACTAACTATGTAATATAGTCTCTTTGTCATTAAATATCTCATAAAGCAGGACGCACTCTTGTGTCATCGTCCTTAACTTGCTTTCTTATTTTTTGATCTATCTGGATGGATTTTCCTTTCTACTGCTTTGGCCAAATACTTATGAAGGCGGCACCATACTGATCAACCAGGCCTGAGAAATACGACTTCCTAAACATGGAAGTGACAAATCCTTTCTTGACCATTCAACCAACATCATACCACCAATGACGTACTCAACACAAACTACCTCGCCACGACATTACTGCTATGGTTTTCTTCTTGCATCAAAGTATGTAATTAAATGATATACATTGGTAATGGTCTCAAGTTAGGAGACCAATACACATGTATAAAGATAGGAACAACCAATGACACCCAAAACAAGTCGTGTTCTTATTGACGGGTTTGTCCTCATGATCTCAATAATAGAGATCACCAAATGTGAACTTCATGAGAAGAAGTCTCAATGCTTATGAGCCCCCAGCACCTGATAGTCAGACATCTACTGTGTCCAGTCAGTAAGATGTATCTAGACTATAAAAAATATATTTAAGATCAATGTCATTGTATTTTGAGGTTCTCATTATAGCATGGGATCTGCTATAACCTCTTGACATGACAATTAACCTTTGAACATTACCATTATTATAGTGGACACAGAAAAAGTCTGCACTATAATGGTAAGATATCATCATGCACATCTAACTGTACACATGATATAGTAATCAAAAGTACAATATAGTTAGGTCTAGGGCACCCACTATTTCAACAATAAGATTATTTATAAAATAATATAATTTTTATAAAATAAATTTTATTTAGGTTCCATAAATTTTTTATAATATTCAATCATAAAATATTATGACAACCCATTTTTGAAGAAAAATTATTTTTAAAGAATAAAATGACTTTTCTAAAAAACAAGTTCTTATTCACAATGAATTAATTAATACAATAACAATGAGTATAAAAATTATATATTTCATCTTGTTTTTAATAATATTCATTCCTAATGATTTAATATCTAGGTTGTAATGATTATATTTAAATAATAATATTTCCTAGATTTTTAGGTTGGGTATTGGGTATCTTGTATGAAATCGAATATATATTATTTAAATTTTAGGGTGTTACAAAATAAATTTCATAGATGAGACACCAACAATAAAAAATAATACAAAATTATTACACCTAAATAATGAATGAAAATAGAAGAGAATATTATCCAAAAGTTTAACACTCTTGATAAACAAAGGCATCTTCTCACATTAATGAATCCAAGCATAAACCCTAAAATTTCTTATCACTATCAACCACCATAGAGTGACACTATTTATATTTTACACTAGATATTTGTCCATAAATGTCACCTCAGAACTATAAATCATCTACATAGATAAATAATATCGCGTAATAATTTATATATATATATTAGTATACAAATTCTCAGTAGGGAACCATAGTAATAAATAACGAGGAAAGAGAAGAAAATTCAATATGAAACCCCAAACAGAGGGGAATCAAGATATAAATATGTTTTTTGTATTTGGAAACCCAATTAAATAAAGAATAGTTAGGTCAATATATCTAGTTAAAAAACATAAGTGAAGGAAACCAATAATTCTTGAACATAAAAATACCTGAATCATCTAAACTACAAAAACAATCCAGCTTGATAATTTCCATTCGACCTATAAAAATGCAATGAAAAACCTAGCCACATAATGGGGAATATATATTGATCAAAGAATTATCTTTCCCATATATTTAGAACCACACCATGGTGAAAATACCCTCATGATTAATGTAAAATCATTGGGGGTGAATTCGTGATTAAAATCCCACTTTAAGTTTCTTTTTTGAAAAACCATCACAACCTATTAATGTGTTTGTATATGTCACTATCACACACACCAAAACACATTAATAATAGGTATATAATAGTTTAAAATGTTCAACTCTAAAAAATAAGGTCTATCCTTAGAGAGATATGGATACACCCAAGATCATACAATCTAATAGATTCCTTATGCTGATTAAACAAATCTGGGATTATCTTTAAACACGTGATACACATATCCTATTTATATAAGTTATTTAACAAATATAAATATATATATAATTTTATTTTTTAAAAAACTAGATATTCAAAAAAAATTACTTTCATTCATTAATTTTATTCTTCCCCTGTTTTTCTTCTACATTCACTGACACAAGTATCGTTTACCTGTTATTTTATCTGTCCTAAATAATCACAATATTTATTCCCTCCAATAAATTAAACATGAAATATTTATTTATATTTAATGTTCACAAAACAATGTATACCATGTATGAAAGATTCATATTTCTTTTCATCATGCACACACTAGAAAAATCATGTTCAAACATTAACTTTCATTTTCAAATTTAATAAGATGAAATCTCCTCAACTCCAATTAACTTATTTTATATTCTGAATACTTATTATTCCTACATTAAAATATATTTGATGTCATTGCGTTGTATCTATATAGGTTTCATTATGACCTAGAAGTTTTTGATAACTTGTTCTCCCATTAATTGAATACTAAAATAACAATTTCTTGAACCTTATTCATTTCATTTCATGAATCTCGAATGTTATTTCATTATGTTAAATCAATAATAGACTAGTTTTGATGTCATAAATTTTATAAAACTCTTATTTCTTTTCGAATTTTCAGAAATAATTATTCTAAAATAATTCCCTTTAAATTTCTAAACTTCCTATAAATTCTACATAATAAGAATAAAAATTACTCTAATAATGTATGTTGCAGTTCCATACCATTATAATTATTTTTATAAAGAAAGAATATTTATATAGGATTCATAAATGACTCTTACATAGTGTTTGTAGAACTCTCCTGTAGAGACCCGAAGCCTGACATACATGGACATTACATTACTTTTGCGGAATACTTAGTACATAACAAAAACACACACTAAAGGATCGTAATAGTTTAGTGTATTTGGAAACTCGGAACGTAATCTTCTAATCGTGGTGAAAGATCTTCAATATCTCCCATAAAGATCTTATTTTTTTTACCTAAAACCTTTATTTATATCCTGGGGAAAAGAAAACATAAAAGGGTGAGCTCAAATTCTCAGTAAGGGTATACAAAAGAAATAAAAATCATATCATATCTTTTTGAAAATCATAACCTGCAAAAGAGATCATGATATCTTAACATGGAACAAATCATAGAAGTGAAAATGAGATCACCATAATCATAACATGAGACTTGAAACTTTGTGGCATGCACACATAATCATGGAAAATAATTTCTTGTTAGTCATGACTCAATGCCAAGACTATCTTAGTGGACAAAGTCCCTTTCTGAATCGAGTAACCCTCGTTTCAGTCCTGTTTCACTGAACCGGTATAACTTACCATTTCAGCCATGTCTATCTCATGAGATATAAAATCTTTACCCAATGCATTGGAGGGAGATATAGGTCCCACCCATCTTATAATGAATCCTTTCTTATGTGTGCCACATAATCATAAAACATACATCATCGCATAACACATGTAACAAAAATGGGATTCTTGAAACATCATGACATCATAAATCAATTCATATAAGATAAAGGAATTAATAAAAATAATTCCATCACAACATGAACAAATCAATTTAATAATAGGGATAAAACAGAACCCTTTATTATCTTAGATGGAAAATAATTTTGATAAAACACTTGAACTCCATTCTTGAGGAAAATATCCTTTCTTCTTCAAAAACATTTTTCCTTTAATAACATGTCATACGACTTTAAAATAAAAGAAGTTGATTAAAAATAAACTTGAAAACTTGTCAAGGAAGCTTCTTGGAAATAATGTTTTAAAAATCCATTCATGCCGTATAAGTTAAAAAAAACATTCTTCGTACTTTTGTCGGAAAAGTTAAAAAGTACCTCGTACGGAAAAACGACAAAAGATTCCTTTAATATTCATTACTAAAAACTCACCGAAGGGTAAAATTGGATTTAAACCATTTCAAGTGGATCGAAATAATATTACATATTGATGAAACATGGATGTGGATGATAAAATACACCCCAGTAAATACTTACGAATAAACAATCTCGGATAAAAATGAGATTGTGATATTTCCCTTACCTTAGGTCCAATTTGCTTCGTATGTGTCCGAACCTCCTGTATAATGATTTAAATAATGTCATTGACTTATTACAGAATCATATTCATTGTTATGATATCATATATGGTTCAATTATGACATTATATTACCCGTTCTTTTGTAAATTCCATGTTAAAGAAGCGTTTTGGGTAAAATAGTTTCATTTATCGTAGGTGTTTTGACTTGTTGTTCTTGACATAATTATTACTTATATCATGATTTAATTACTTCCAAAATATAAAATATGATTTATATATCATATATATTCAGTATATATATATATATAATAGATAGATAAATAAAATGAAAAACACCGTTCATGGAGACGGTAGTCCGTACGTACGTATGAACGCTGTTTTTCTTTCCTTATTGTCTTGAAATGGAAGTAAGTAGATGACATACATATGTATATATATACATAAATCCAGTAGCTTTATAATGTCATATATTTCATTATTATTTTTTATATATACATTATAATCAATCTTAAATGGTTAACATGGAGAATGAATCTCATCGCGTCGTGGAGACGGTAGTCCGTACGTACGCACGAGCGATGATATCATTTCTATAAATATTGAATTGAATTGGAGTGGATTATACAATATATCAGAATCAATATGATGTTGTAATAACTATGTATAGTTATTCATTACACCATTATACCCATCCATGTAAGGTGGTGGTGGAAAATAGATTACACCACGGCGTGGAGACGGTATTCCGTACGTACGCACGCGCGGTGATTTCTTTTTCCGTAGGATGGATAGATGGTGAAATAGGGTTGTTTCAAACTTATAATAACATATCAGTATATGAGTGATACTGATGTTATTACTTCATAATGAAACAACCTAATAAGAAGAAGTGGAAGAAGAAATAAAGATGAAAGAATTGGTAACGGTAATTACCTCTTCTTTGAAGTGCCTCTTTGAGACCTCCTCTTAGGGCACTAGAATTGGTCTTTGAGGAAGACCAGAACCTCTAGGATGTTTCTAGGGAAGTGGAGAAGAGATTTTGGCAGGGGTTGGACGAGCTTGAGTGCTCAAATTGGTGTGAGGAGGAGGGGGAGGAGGTGTCCTTTTATAGGGGAGGAGAGGGGCACCTTAGGAATATCTCAAAATATTATTTTATATTAAAGTCAAAATCGGTTTATAATGGTTCCAAAGGGTCTTACATCGAAGCTAAAGTGGGGATGGGTCGAACTACTATCAACCAATAGAATTTAGACAAGTTTAGGATATTATTTTAACCTTATCAATTAGATTTAACTCTAAGTTAAATAATTTAACTTTTACCATGTCTTTTTGTTTTCTTTCACTATATTGTTAATACACTTACTATAACATGACAAACGAACCCCAAATTGTTTATTATTAATATATATATCCTTATCTAAGTCATTTGGCCGAACCTTAGATTTTTAGGAATACAATAACAATTAATAATATAATATTTGATTTAACAACTATTTTGAGTCAATTTTGACACTATTTGATATATGATTTTTGTGAAAGTCATAAAAGAATTAAATGTTCGAACCAAGTTGATTAAATCAACATTAATATATCATAGTAACCTAGAAAATTAGTGGAAGTCATAAAAAATCTCAAATTATATTTATTTTAGTGTTTATAACATCAATTATGTCAATATTTCATTAATAAGATAATTACTGCATCATCGTTGTGTCATAAATAAATTAAATTATTTGATGTCTAAAAATTACAAATAAAATACCATCATGTAGGAAATCTTTTTATCTTTATAATGAATATTTACAATCGAATTTATCTTATGTATAACCCCATATTAAAAATGATTTACTTATTAAACTTTGATTTTAACTATTTTACCCTTTCTTTAAATAAATTAATAATAAATGTCCTAATCTAATCCAAGTAGGCCTAAATGGTCATATTTTATTCCTAAGTTTGTTTTTGGTCGAATTACACTTGTCCAATAGAATTATGACATGTGTTAGGGTAATAGTAATATCATATTTACCCTTAGTTACCCTATTTACTATTAACCGCGGTAAAAAGAGTAAAAAGTTACTATTCACCAAAAAATTATTTTCATCTCATTGAACCACATTTTAGTCATTGATATTAACTGTGTCTCTCGGATTTTCGAAATTCCATTCACAGAAGCGGCAAAATTAAGTTTTATGAAAAATTCAGTTTTTTTAACAACCACTTAGTAGTTTCACGATTCATCAAAAATTGATGTTTTTCAGAACAATGCCAAAATTTCATCCTAAGCTATATTTCATATTCCGAATTCAAAAATGAAATCTATTTTACCAAATTCATAACATAGAAGTTTCATTAATTAATTTTATAATTAAATCCTGCTGTTAAAATAAATAGCGTGTTTTTAGGAAACAATATATATCAAAAGATTGACACTTGATTATGTCTCGTTTAAATGTGAAATTACAACCAATGACCAACATTGTATTAAATTGTAAAAATATATTCTAAATATACTTTAAAACCACTCAAATTAATAATTTATCACTATTAATTATTTCGATTAAAAAAGTTGTTTTTAATTATAATTTAGTAATTTTCACTATTCATCAGAATACGAAAGTTATCCGAAAACTACCAAAATTTCACCTTAGGCTAAATTCGATACTCCAAATCCAAGAATGAAGTTCATTTTGAAAAATAAGATTTACAGAATTTTAAAAAGTGGTTATTACTATTCATAACGGCTAGTTTTAATAATATATTAATAGCACATCGTTGTTTAGTGAAACTCGGTATTGCGTATTACACACGCTATCGAGGAAGGTCGTGATTGCGTGTAATGCAAGGCAAGACAAGGATGCGTGTTGTGCAAGCTCCTTTTGGTGTAGCATACAACACAAGACATTAATAAAATTAAAAAGAATATTTTTTTATAAAATCATGGGCTGTTACATTCTACCCCCCTTAAAATGAATTTCTCCCTCGAAATTCGTCGGGGTTATAAATGGTTTACTATTCGAAAGTTTCTTTAATAGAAACCCACATCGTAAAAAGGAATATCAAAACCAATCTTTAAAAACAAAAGTATGAAACGTAACGGTTACCCAAATAAACTAATCATTGGGTTTCCACATAGGTGAATATATGGATATGGAAGAGAAATCTAACCATCATGTTCTGATGGAGAGTGGTAGAGAACATGGCTATGGAAAAGCCAGTAATCACAAATCCATAGATTTGTGATGATATAAGGTACCATCTGATTCATCAGGTATAAGATCACTAGGACAACATTTTTGGTTTTCAAGATCATTTCCCCTAAAGTTGAAAATTTGAATTAGAATAAATACTTACTTTATTTTGGTACATTCTCACTGTTGTTCGTGCCTTGAACAATTTCCACTTCATCTCTTAAATAAATGAAGTTGAATTTGTTCTTCGTGAAGTGTTAGCAGATCATGTGATAGAATGACGGGTCATTCCATCTGTCTCAAACAAAAGGTTAGCAAAAATTGTATGCATAAATTGATCTATAGTGAGATTAATCATATATGGTTCCTAAAATGGACTTATACTTCATATATCATACTGCTTAATATAATAAAACTGGTTTCTACTAAACAGGGACTTCCTGTAGGTTAGTGGTAGGCGATAAAGGCCAGTTGCACTTCGGTTGTGGGTTCGATTCCTACATCCTTGTCCGAAGCGATGGGTTGTCGCCCGTCCTGCAGGTTGTCCTTTTTTCTAAAACTACATTACTATAACATCCCATCAATAATATCGAAAAAAAACTTCTATCCTTAAACAATAATCACTTATGTCCAACATAATCCATTTCAATCTTTAGGCTTATCCGTAATACTGCAGTCCACTCTCATAACATAGTGAAAACGATTACCAGAGATTTAATACCATCATTGATCCCCATGTATCATAAGATATGTTTTGTTGGTCACATTCTAAACATTCAAAGTCCTTAATCATGTATTCTCTTGAATACCTTAGTGAAAACATGAATGCAGTTAAAAGTTAACACTTTCCACATACCAAAATCCTCAAAATTCTATATACTCAATCCATGATATCACTTAGTCCTTATATCAATCATGAGCTCATGAATACTATTAAACATTTCATTTTCTCGTCTTCATTATGCGCATATCATCTTATTTCCAAAAAAAATATCTCAATCACTTTGAATACCACATCAATAAATATTGCAATACTCAATGATACAACATTATTTTGGAATCCCATTACATAAACGCTTAATCATTCCACCACATCGTTATCATATTCAACATCGCCAATAGTGATCGCATGTGACTTCCCTTTGTCCTTTGCCTTCAGTGGTTGCTCATGTTGATCATCACTAACCCTTGGATTAGGGCAATTATTAGCATAATGCCCCATTTCCTTTCACTTGAAGCATTGAAGTGTTGGTGGTGCGTTCTCTGCAGTGTTTTCTTTATTCACATCATTAGAAACCCTTTTTCCATTACTTCGACACTCAGCTTCTTGATGACCTTCTTTTCCACACTTAAAACATTTTCTAGTTCCTTTAAGACAATCTCCACCATGCTTCTTTCCACACTTTGTGCATAAGGAAACATTCATCTTCTTTTCACCATTATTATGAGATTTCTCCTTGAACTCCATCTTTCGTTTCTTGTCAAAACCATGAGATGGATATGTAACACCAACTTCCATTTCTACCTTGATAGCACAACGCACAATTTCTTCATAGCTACTGAAGTCTCTTATAGCTAATTCCCTTCGAAGACTTGGTTTTAAGCCACTGAAAAATCGATCAACTTTACTTTTAGGTTGGATGATAATGCCAGATGCATACCTTGCAAGTCTTGTAAAATTCGCTTCGTATATACCAACAGATTCATCATCCTTCTGCTTCAGCTCAATAAACTCCTTTTCCATCTTTGTTCAAAGAATACGAGGGAAGTACTTACTGAAAAACAAGTTCTTGAACTCGTCCCATTCCATGGACTCAATTTCATCCCTTGGCCTCGTATTCTTGATAAGATTCCACCATTGATCAACTTCACCTTCCAAACGATATACTGCTAAGATGACTTTATCTTGTTCAGAACATTGAAGAACTGAAAATATCTTTTCAGTGGTACTGATCCATTGTTCAGCAACAAGTGGATCGGAAGTCCCACTGAAAGAAGGTGGACGTTGCCTCATGAAGGACTCAATAGAATATTGTTCCCTTCTCTGCTCATTTGGAAGTCCAGAATGATTCATAGCTTGTGTAAGTATAGCAATAAGATTTTGCACTCCATCTCCCATAACAATTGTTTGTTCAGGAGGGCAATCATTGCATTGTCCATTGCATTGATCAACACGGTTCCTTCGGGTTCCAGCCATCGTCTAAAACCCAAAAAGAATAGTGTGAGAGGCAAAAATCATGCTAGGGAAAACAACATAATAAAGGGGGAGTACCTTCAATATCTAACATCTTAGGTTTAATTCTATGATCGTTAGCATAATTCTAGTACTATAACCTATACGTATACTTATCCCTAGGGACATCCCTAGACATAACTTAGAAATATCTCTAGGGATCTCACTAACGTTTTCGCATCCTAGTTTCCAAAGGTTGACTAAACCTTTCCTCTGATACCAACTGTAGAGACCCGAAGTCTGACATACATGGACATTACATTACTTTTGCGGAATACTTAGTACATAACAAAAACACACACTAAAGGATCGTAATAGTTTAGTGTCTTTGGAAACTCGGAACGTAATCTTCTAATCGTGGTGAAAGATCTTCAATATCTCCCATAAAGATCTTCCTTTTTTTACCTAAAACCTTTATTTATATCCTGGGGAAAAGAAAACATAAAAGGGTGAGCTCAAATGCTCAGTAAGGGTATACAAAAGAAATAAAAATCATATCATATCTTTTTGAAAATCATAACCTGCAAAAGAGATCATAATATCTTAACATGGAACAAATCATAGAAGTGAAAATGAGATCACCATAATCATAACATGAGACTTGAAACTTTGTGGCATGCACACATAATCATGGAAAATGATTTCTTGTTAGTCATGACTCATTGCCAAGACTATCTTAGTGGACAAAGTCCCTTTCTGAATCGAGTAACCCTCGTTTCAGTCCTGTTTCACTGAACCGGTATAACCTACCATTTCAGCCATGTCTATCTCATGAGATATAAAATCTTTACCCAATGCATTGGAGGGAGATATAGGTCCCACCCATCTTATAATGAATCCTTTCTTATGTGTGCCACATAATCATAAAACATACATCATCGCATAACACATGTAACAAAAATGGGATTCTTAAAACATCATGACATCATAAATCAATTCATATAAGATAAAGGAATTCATAAAAATAATTCCATCACAACATGAACAAATCAATTTAATAATAGGGATAAAACAGAACCCTTTATTATCTTAGATGGAAAATAATTTTGATAAAACACTTGAACTCCATTCTTGAGGAAAATATCCTTTCTTCTTCAAAAACATTTTTCCTTTCATAACATGTCATACGACTTTAAAATAAAAGAAGTTGATTAAAAATAAACTTGAAAACTTGTAAAGGAAGCTTCTTGGAAATAATGTTTTAA
The DNA here is from genome assembly GCA_963277665.1 of Viscum album. Classification (NCBI taxonomy): domain Eukaryota; kingdom Viridiplantae; phylum Streptophyta; class Magnoliopsida; order Santalales; family Viscaceae; genus Viscum; species Viscum album. The sequence goes on from OY728131.1 coordinate 447,458,112, forward strand.
AAATCCATTCATGCCGTATAAGTTAAAAAAAACATTCTTCGTACTTTTGTCGGAAAAGTTAAAAAGTACCTCGTACGGAAAAACGACAAAAGATTCCTTTAATATTCTTTACTAAAAACTCACCGAAGGGTAAAATTGGATTTCAACCATTGAAAGTGGATGGAAATAATATTACATATTGATGAAACATGGATGTGGATGATAAAATACACCCCAGTAAATACTTACGAATAAACAATCTCGGATAAAAATGAGATTGTGATATTTCCCTTACCTTAGGTCCAATTTGCTTCGTATGTGTCCGAACCTCCTGTATAATGATTTAAATAATGTCATTGACTTATTACAGAATCATATTCATTGTTATGATATCATATATGGTTCACTTATGACATTATATCACCCGTTCTTTTGTAAATTCCATGTTAAAGAAGCGTTTTCGGTAAAATCGTTTCATTTATCGTAGGTGTTTTGACTTGTTGTTCTTGACATCATTATTACTTATATCATGATTTACTTACTTCCAGAATATAAAATATGATTTATATATCATATATATTCAGTATATATATATATATAATAGATAGATAAATAAAATGAAAAACACCGTTCATGGAGACGGTAGTCCGTACGTACGTATGAACGCTGTTTTTCTTTCCTTATTGTCTTGAAATGGAAGTAAGTAGATGACATACATATTTATATATATACATAAATCCAGTAGCTTTATAATGTCATATATTTCATTATTATTTCTTATATATACATTATAATCATTCTTAAATGGTTAACATGGAGAATGAATCTCATCGCGTCGTGGAGACGGTAGTCCGTACGTACGCACGAGCGATGATATCATTTCTATAAATATTGAATTGAATTGGAGTGGATTATACAATATATCAGAATCAATATGATGTTGTAATAACTATGTATAGTTATTCTTTACACCATTATACCCATCCATGTAAGGTGGTGGTGGAAAATAGATTACACCACGGCGTGGAGACGGTATTCCGTACGTACGCACGCGCGGTGATTTCTTTTTCCGTAGGATGGATAGATGGTGAAATAGGGTTGTTTAATACTTATAATAACATATCAGTATATGAGTGATACTTATGTTATTACTTCATAATGAAACAACCTAAGAAGAAGAAGTGGAAGAAGAAATAAAGATGAAAGAATTGGTAACGGTAATTACCTCTTCTTTGAAGTGCCTCTTTGAGACCTCCTCTTAGGGCACTAGAATTGGTCTTTGAGGAAGACCAGAACCTCTAGGATGTTTCTAGGGAAGTGGAGAAGAGATTTTGGCAGGGTTTGGACGAGCTTGAGTGCTCAAATTGGTGTGAGGAGGAGGGGGAGGAGGTGTCCTTTTATAGGGGAGGAGAGGGGCACCTTAGGAATATCTCAAAATAATATTTTATATTAAAGTCAAAATCGGTTTATAATGGTTCCAAAGGGTCTTAATTCGAAGCTAAAGTGGGGATGGGTCGAAATCCTATCAACCAATAGAATTTAGACAAGTTTAGGATATTATTTTAACCTTATCAATTAGATTTAACTCTAAGTTAAATAATTTAACTTTTACCATGTCTTTTTGTTTTCTTTCACTATATGGTTAATACACTTACTATAACATGCCAAACGAACGCCAAATTGTTTATTATTAATATATATATCCTTATCTAAGTCATTTGGCCGATCCTTAGATTTTTAGTAATACAATAACAATTAATAATATAATATTTGATTTAAAAACTATTTTGAGTCAATTTTGACACTATTTGATATATGATTTTTGTGAAAGTCATAACAGAACTTAATGTTCGAACCAAGTTTATTAAATCAACATTAATATATCATAGTAACCTAGAAAATTAGTGTAATTCATAAAAAATCTCAAATTATATTTATTTTGGTGTTTATAACATCAATTACGTCAATATTTCATTAATAAGATAATTACTGCATCATTGTTGTGTCATAAATAAATTAAATTATTTGATGTCTAAAAATTAAAAATAAAATACCATCATGTAGGAAATCTTTTTAGCTTTCTAATGAATATTTACAATCGAATTTATCTTATGTATAACCCCATATTAAAAATGCTTTACTTATTAAACTTTGATTTTAACTATTTTACCCTTTCTTTAAATAAATTAATAATAAATGTCCTAATCTAATCCATGTGGGCCTAAATGGTCATATTTTATTCCTAAGTTTGTTTTTGGTCGAATTAAAATTGTCCAATAGAATTAGGACATGTGTTAGGGTAATAGTAATATCATATTTACCCTTAGTTACCCTATTTACTATTAACCGCGGTAAAAAAAGTAAAAAGTTACTATTCACCAAAAAATTATTTTCATCTCATTGAACCACATTTTAGTCCTTGATATTAACCGTGTCTCTCGGATTTTCGAAATTCCATTCACAGAAGCGGCAAAATTAAGTTTTATGAAAAATTCAGTTTTTTTAACTACCACTTAGTAGTTTCACTATTCATCAAAAATTGATGTTTTTCAGAACAATGCCAAAATTTCATCCTAAGCTATATTTCATATTCAGAATTCAAAAATGAAATCTATTTTACCAAATTCATAACATAGAAGTTTCATTAATTAATTTTATAATTAAATCCTGCTGTTAAAATAAATAGCGTGTTTTTAGGAAACAATATATATCAAAAGATTGACACTTGATTATGTCTGGTTTAAATGTGAAATTACAACCAATGACCAACATTGTATTAAATTGTAAAAATATATTCTAAATATACTTTAAAACCACTCAAATTAATAATTTATCACTATTAATTATTTCGATTAAAAAAGTTGTTTTTAATTATAATTTAGTAATTTTCACTATTCATTAGAATATGAAAGTTATCCGAAAAGTACCAAAATTTCACCTTAGGCTAAATTCGATACTCCGAATCCAAGAATGAAGTTCATTTTGAAAAATAAGATTTACAGAATTTTAAAAAGTGGTTATTACTATTCATAACGTCTAGTTTTAATAATATATTAATAGCACATCGTTGTTTAGTGAAACTCGGTATTGCGTATTACACACGCTATCGAGGAAGGTCGCGATTGTGTGTAATGCAAGGCAAGACAAGGATGCGTGTTGTGCAAGCTCCTTTTGGTGTAGCGTACAACACAAGACATTAATAAAATTAAAAAGAATATTTTTTTATAAAATCTTGGGCTATTACATCTCCCTTTTCTAATATTATCATATCATGTTAGAATATGTTTATAAAAATTGAAACCCATGGAAGTTGAAATGGCCCTGATGAAAATACAAATTCACTCTTACACAATTATAATGTTATTTATAAATTACATCCATTATAAAATATATTTATTAATAACTCTTATAGAGTGGGATTTACTCCTACAAAAAATTTATTTTACTCTTACAAAGTTTAAATGACTCTTATAGAGTGTTTACGAATACTTTGAATTTTAAATAACACTTACATAATAGTCATTCCTTTATAAGTTATTCATTATAGATCAAAAAAAATCTTATGGAGAGTTATGCCTTTGAAATATTTTATACCACATATTCTAGACAACTCTTTCATAATTGGGAAGAATTATTATGGAAAATTATTCTTATCTATTTTTTAGTCTGAATCTGCTCAATTAAAAAGACAATTTCAGATTACATTCATACAATTCTAGAACATTAATGAATTTTATTTTTTATAAGTACAGAAGTATTTCAATATTAATTGTAAGAGATATTATTCAGTTCTTAAATTTCAAATAAAAAGTTATCAAAATGAATATATGCGTTTCTACCATGGAATAGTCTTGAGAATAAATGAATATAACAGAAATGAAAATTGGAAAATCGATTCTTTCCAATGAAGAAAATTCTTGGATATATTGAAGGAATAAAGCCTATAGGTGATGATTATTGGGGAGATGATCTTCAATGAAAATTTTCTTCATTGAGGTTGATAACAATTTATATACAAGTTTTACGGGTGAGTTAAGAGATGGATGAATGAGAAAATCAAAATACTTGATATTAAACTATGGAGTTTAGGTTAAAAGTTCAAAATGTCAACCAAATGTTTATGTATAAGTAAAATATATTTTTTTTACTTACACTACTGGAAAAATACCCTATACCAATGGTTTGGAACCATTGGTATAGGCCTCCAAACCATTGGTATAGCCTATTCAAATGGGTTGGGGAACCATATCCAAGTATGTCGTGGGGAAAGGTCTATACGAATGGTTTTTAGAAAACCATTGTTATAGACCTATACCATCAGTTTTGAAAACTGTTGGTATAGGTAATATGAAAATCTACACCAATGGTTCCATAAAACTGTTGGTAAATGTAATTCAAAAAATAATCATTTGTTTGGTTTTGAACCCAGCACCTACCATTTGTGATTGAACAACCTAACCACTAAACTAACATACTTTTGTGAAAATAATTTCATAAATATATATATGTATTATCAAAAGTATTTTAAATTTTGATTTATTTAATGTCCTCTGTAAGGAGATTCCATCAAAAATACATGTACTTATACCAACGGTACTCAAAACCATTGTTATAGACCTATATCAATGGTTTTGAGAACCGTTGGTATACGTTCTTTGATTTTGGGACATATACCAATGGTTTTGGACAAACCGTTGGTATAGGGGGAACCTATACCAACGGTATGGCCAAATCGTTGGTATAGGTGCCCCCTATACCAACGGTTTGGCCAAAATCGTTGGTATAGGTCCATATAAGTGACATGTACCAACGGTTTTGGCCAAACCTTTGGTATAGTTCCAAATTGGTGAACTATACCAACGTTTTGCCCAAAACCGTTGGTATAGAACAAATTTACAGTAGTGTTGAATACACTTATATTAATTCTTGTATGTATGGAGAAGTCAATGAGTGAGTTTGAGATGTTTTGATCAGGAATGAAAATTGTTTGGAATTTTTAGTACCTTTTTAATGGTAACTTGATAACGATGTTAAGGTTTGGCTGAGATTGCGAATCTATATGAAGTAAATCACTGGTGATGTGCTTCCTATTTAAACGTACTATGGTCCTATATAAATTTAAACAAGATAAGCCATGATCTATATAAAGTTTGAGTCTCACTAGGTCAAGTAAAAATAAAGAAGTAACATATGCATAAAAATGATACAAATCCTAGATAAATGTAAAAACACAGGCTACATAAAGGTAAATTGGGATAGAAAAGACATTCAAAATGGTATATTTATACCTCTATAAGGGTAATAAGGATTTTTATGAGGATAAATTTAAATTATATTATATACATAAATTCTATCTAAACTACACATAAAGGTAAACCAGTGTGATACTCAACGGTAACACTAAAGTATTTTAGATATGTAAGGGTCACTAGAATCTACATAATGGTGATCCAGAATTTCAAAGAGGTATATGAGGGTCATTCCAAGATTAATCACTCTATATAAATTTTATATATCATCTATGTAAATTTAGACCATTCATGTAATTGTAAACTAACATTACACTACCCATGTAAAAGGATGAGATTTATATAAGAATACTTCATAGCATAAAAATTAAGATAGAGTTGTGTAAGTATAAAATTTCCATGAGAGGCATTATGAATAGTTGTAAACAACCCTATGTGGATATATAAAATGAATAAAACCATGTTGTATTATTTTTTTGTGTTTATGGTGGTGGGAATTTCAGACAATTAGGAATCATATGAGAAATGATAAGGTGGGATACGTAGTAGTGGTCACCACAGAAAATTATCAAGTTTTTTTAAATTCTGAGAGCATTAATTTGGAACATAATATATATATTTTTTGGATACCATGCAATATATGTGTTAATTTTAGAAAATATAGTCAATTGTGATAAATCGTGACTCACTCCACGTTATATGTTAGGTCGTGTTTCTAAGTTTTTTAGGGAGATGTGGAATTATTTAAATGTTACACAATTCATGTAGAAGTTTATGTAATGATTATTCAAATATTGTGTGAATAATTGATGTCCAGTGGTAAAGATATATAAATGAAATACTCAATCTGAATGAGTATTTTAATTATCTAAAAGATAGGGACAACCTGTTGAGATTCCAATATAAATTAAATATAAATATAATGAAAATAATATTCATATTATTATTAATTATATTCATTATAGATATATAATTGTGGGGACAAGGTGAAAGTGAGAGAGATACCTTTGAAAATACTTATAATCTAGATAAATTCATTTAGTTTAATAATAAAGATGTTAATCTTGTACTAATGATACTCAACTAGTCATCTAAGTATTCTGGAAAGAGTAACCTGACATATCCAAGACTAAACTTGTAAACTAACGAATAATAGGAGGATCACCGCACAAATTTATCATAGAAGGACATTAAGATGAAGAAGATATTCCATTTTCATTATTGTTTATCCTTTGCATATATACAATGATGATTGAATTACCAGAGTCTTACCAAATCATAGTGAGTCTGAGTGGAGAATAAAGATAATATGAATGGAGTATTTTTTATCATACACTATCATTTAAATATATATTAACATATTCAAGAGAGGAATCTTGAATAATTATTCATCCAAGTATACACAAAACTATAACCAGTAAGAGATGACGATGGAGAAATGTCATATTAGGGAAATGGATGATACCAAAATCAAAAAAATTCATGAATTATGTATGTAAATGTAATCACTAAAAATATTATAGTGATAAAGAACTCATTAACTACAATGGATCCAATCACAAAAGGATTCGGTTTTCCGGAAGGAGAAAAACATTGTCAAAACCCTATTGTGTTGTAGTATCTCTCTATTATAAATCATTATATTGAGTAGAGGGATGTACAAGTACTAAAATATACTTATCCCTTAACCAATATATAAGTTCTTGTAAAATATAGTGAATAATTATAGTGGAATGTGATACTTGTTAAAATTGGGTTTTCCCTGATTCACCAAAAAGTAACCCAATATGATCTAATGTGTTTTACAAGTTGTGTTTAATGTAATATAAGATGCCTATTATTTAATCTAAATTTTTTCTAGTGTTTTTAAAATAAAACTATGAAGTATTTATTTGAAGGAAATTTAGAATATCCTTACATGGAGAACTCAGTATCTATCCCGGTTGAAACTGAAGTGATGGTCTCTACCAATATGAAAAAGAATAAGTGAAGGTTTCTAGAAAAGAGACTGAAAAAATATGAAAAGTAAAAGGGATGTAACCCTAGTTAAATATGATCAAATTGGTAATAATTCATCCTCTATGTCTACCGATAGTAATGCTTTTGACGATGTAATTTCAAGCAATAGAGATTCTAAATATGATAAATCTATCAAAACTACTCAATAATTCCACTCTAAAATTTAAATATATGTAATGAGAATTTATTTAAAATTTATCAAAAATATACATAGGAATATCAAGAAATTATAGGATTAGATATAATATATATATAAATAATAAAGAAAATATAGATATATTTACTGAATATGTTCCAAAGAAACATAGTTCTAACACAACCCATGCAATCCAAAGAATAATTAGCCTCACTTTGAAAGGAAAATATTTATATAGATTATAATGAATTTAAAATACATTTTTGTGATAATTATATAACTAAACAAGTGTATGGTGAAATAATCCATGTATTTTAAAATATATATAAATATTTTTTAATGTTAAAGATACTCAATTAGAAGTCAATCAAAATAAGACAAAAGTTCATGTAACTTATATAGAATTTAAAAATAAAATGTATAAATATTATAAAATGAATTAAAAGTGATAATTGAAAGATATGTTGAGTTTATTTTATGAGGATAAGTCCTCCATTATCAATATAGATCTTGGATTAGAAGCTAAAATGGAAAATCTAAAACCATCTAAAGCTTAATCTTCTTAGAAAAATAAAAAAATAGATGCAAAAAAAAAATTACTTTGAGAGATAGGACTAAAAGAATACCCATTTTAGTGGTAAAAAATCTAATATTATTTAAAGAACAATATACACTATGTTCTCAAAGTATGGTGACCCAAAATTCTGAAACTATGTTTTATTAATGTTTTTTAATTATTATTTATATGTTTAAATTTTAATTCAATACAAAATAGGGAACCAAAATACTATAAATCCCTCATATCATCAAAGAAGCATAAATTCATTTAAAAAAAATTATCCAAAATAAGATCTAAAGATAAGAGTGTTCTCAGTATGAAACAGCTAGTAAAGAAATATGTAAATATTACCTCAATAAGAAAAGGAAGGAAGTTCATTATTAACTGTTGGAGCTGCTGGAGGCTTGTAAACAAATATAGTTAATATGGAAACAGTATTTAAAAATGTTGAATAAATATGAGGCCTACAAAAAGAGGGGGAAATATAAATAAATAAATAAACATGATGTAAGTAATTGCTCGTGAGTAATGAAATTCTATTTAATAATAACATATATTGATTCTTTGATAAATTATGTGATTATTGCTACAATGGTTGTCAAAGTTATGGGGGTGTTGTTATAGACATATTAGATATGATTCATATTCTAATCATAGACAGGTTCAAACAATTTTAAAAGTTAAAATATGAATGAAAAAAGGAGCAAGTACCGTGGTTGGAAGATAAATAAATAAATAACTTAAACAAGTTAAACAATTTTGATAAGAATTATACCAAGATGTCAGAGAGAGAATATTTAGTGGATATATATAAAAATATAAATTCCTTATATTGTGAAAAGATGTGATACCCAATATATCACATTAAATAATCTATTAAAATTAGTGTCAAAGTAAGAAAACTACATTTGATACTTTAATGAATCCTATATAATGATAATGGGATTAGTGTATTGATAGAATAATTCCAAAATATAAAGTATTTTCCCAAAAAAAGGAAGCCTAGAGATCATTATAAAACCATGTTGTAACTCTAAGAAAATTAATTTTTTCAAAAATATGATCCTGAATATTTTTGAAAACAATCTAGAAAATGGATAGAAATAGAGACAAATAATTTAAGAAAATAGGATAAAGGAAATAAGTTTATTTCAAATTAATAAATAAAACATAAATAGATTTTATCCAAGAATGATGACCCTAATAGTAAAAGCAATCTATGTGGATGGTGTAAAAAAATTGAACATGTGGAAAATAATTTCTTGAATCTTCGTTCATATCAATAAGAAATTTTCCAGAAGGATAGTGTAAAAGTAAATAAACTATTGGCGGAAAATAATTTTTTGAAAGGTAAATCAGTTTATGCTACAAAAAGAAGATTTATAAAGAAGATTTAGTCCATACTACCCAATAAATATGATAACTTGAAATAAAAAGCAGATTAAGCATGATAAGTTTCCACAACAATAAATATTAAATGAATGAAATATTTTTGTTGATAGTTGAATCTCATAATTATTGTAATTAAAAAAGATAAAATAAATAATTCCATCATTATTCAATTTATATTTACGTGTACTAATATCCAAGGAATTAAAGAGGTAAAATAATGGGGGAAAAGAAGAGTTTATGTAAATAATATACAATAAAAACTAACAGTCCTAAAGTATTCAAACCACCATGAGAAAGAAATTATAATTATGTCCCCTAATTGGGAGAAAATATTAGGTGGTGTTGTCAAAACATCATCATTCATTTAATTTAGAAATCTAGATAGCCCTACAAATAACTGAATGTTGAGGTATTCCATTCACACCTACTAACCTAATTTTGAATTTATCAAATATATTTACAAAGGGTTAGTTTTGATTGATGTGTTTGGAAATGGAAGGAGGGATTTTTTTACCTTTCACTTGAAATTTTTTTATGAGGATGTCGAGTTGAGTGGGGGATACATATTTTGGATGAATTTCTTAAAAAACCCCTTAATTGAGAAGCTTGAGAAGTGATATCACATACATGAGAAGTTGTAGATTGTCTTGTTATGTTGTAAACATATCTAATGTTTTCTAAAAAGGGCATGATCAAGTAGACATATATTAGACTGACTACAAGATCTTGGATATGTTTTGTGTGGTTCTATCATTATCGCACAAGATAATTAGGCTGAAATTCGGATTTAATGAGGGAGAAAAAGATTTGAGGAAGGAAAATTTTGGAAAATAAAATTAAGAATAAAATAACTGAGGTTAAAACCATACAAGAACTTGGGATTTTATTTTTAAAATGGGGAGATAAATAATTGATCACACATTTTGATATATGTTATTGTGGTGATATTGATAACAAATCCCAAGGGGGATTATATTTAACATGCAAGGATTGTATTTATTTCAATATTTAAGGATTTAAATATATGTTGCAGAAGTTATGATGAGGTTTTTCCATGGAATATTTAAAATTTTTAAAAAGAGTATATGATATGCCTCCATAGAATAGTCTCAAGAATGCATGAATTTGTTAGCAAAGAAAATGGGAAACTATGTTGCTACCCTAAATAACTCACATTGAAAGATTCAAAGAAGAAACCTTATATAGGATGATTTTAGTGAGATTATAGTCAATAAATAATACAACTTTTTATTTCTACAAAAGTATATATATATATATATATATATATGATTTAAGGGTGACTCAAGGGTTGTTCTAATGATAAGATCAAAAGACATAAATACAAATGGTGGAGAATAGGTGGAATATTTAATAATGTATACACGAGTATTTTTATATGTAAGTCATTTCATTTAAGGTTTAAATACACATGGATGTAATCTTGGATGTGTCGAGAAGGCCCTAAGTGAGTTGAGAAGACTCTATTTTGGAATAAGAGAAATCATGAATTTTATGTACCTATGAAAAGTTAACTTGATACATGCATAAAGTTAGGGAAGAGTATCCACATAAATATTGAGGTACTCCCTGGAGATATACTACAAACATAAAGGTTTTTAAGCACTTTATAAAGGTATCTCTAATAATCCATGATTTATGTAAAGGTAGATCTTTGTTTCATTAAAGTAAAATCTAGAAGAAATATCTGTGTAATCACAATTCCATAGCTACACAAAGTTTAAAACCATTATTTCATAAAGGTATGTCGGGCTATAGTAGTCACGTGTAAAATTTAACTAACACCATGTATAAAGATAATCAGGAACTACATATGGGTATCTAAAAAATGTAAAACCTAAATAAATTTCATCCATACATTATCTAAAGGTAAACTAATGGGTTATATAAATTTTACAAGGAAGTTCATGAGTTATGTAAGGGTTATTTCACATTATATTAATGTGGAATGCAATATCATACCAATATATAATGGTAATTTTTTATTCAATACTCTATTTAAGGGAAATTTATGATCTGTATAATTTTAGGCATCTCTCATAAGAGTGATATTGAATAACACTGGATCTATAAAGGTATGTTAGTGAGTTGATGCTACTGATTGTAGGTGTTATTAATTCTTATTGGGATATCAAATTAATTATATTATAAAACAAAAATGAAAATTTACTAACTCTAAAATAAATTAGTATAGGATATTTCCTACCTAAGTTTGATCCCACAAATAAAGGTTAAAGAATTAAAATTAATTCTATAATCATTATCTTAATCTACAATAAATTTATAGGAAATAAATTTAAACTGCTAAGAATGGATTTTAGAGAGGGAGGGTAGAGAAAATGAAAACAAGAATACCAATTATATAATATCTAGGTTCATTTATTAATTTCATTAAATTCTAATTAATTAATTTTAATGTTGTCAAAATTAAGTCTTAGGATATTCCATTTGTTATGGTTATTATTTTCTCCCTAATAGATTCCCCTTCTCTAATGGTCATGTAATTTTTCATTTTAGTACAATAGGTGGCGTAATACCATTTTTTAATTTAGAATTCAATACACCCAATAGTTAGGGTAAAGGCTTATTCGTAGTGATTTCATTATAGAAATAACACTTAATTAACATATTATATTAATGCAATGAAAATTAGAGGAAAAGTGTGGGAATGGAATTTGAATGGAAATGCCTAACCAAAATTAAAAATTAAAAAGATACATTTATGCAATCTCCATTAAAATCATAGCATGAAATAAAAAATAAAATGACCACCTCATTCTAACCTTAAGAGGTTGAAAAACCGAAGGAAATAAAATACTAAAATAAATTGGCGGAGTATACCTAGTTGAAGACTCTTTCAAAACACAACACCTCACCCTAGAGCTCTCTTGACCAATGCCATATTGTTCCTAAAAATGACTTTATTTATAGGATAAATTAGACCTTCGGTGTCCTGACTGATATAAAAAACATCATTATATTTGTAGAAGTTACCTCTACAGGTTATGAGGCATTAATGTTTTGGGAAAGGTCAAAATTTGAGAAAAATTAGAATATAGAATTTCCCATCAACATGGATCACAATATGACCTATAGTTTCATGTCGTAAATTTTTATAGTTCTCCAATGAGTTCTATTTCTCTTGAGTCTTCCTCTCATCACAAATTTATGATTATTTTCACAACATGAATAGGATATTCAGAACATCAATTTTGATTTTTGAGTTTTTAAGATTTTAATTCACTTCAATATTCAATTTATAGATTCAAATTTTATCCTAAACCTATCTGTTTCTGATGCTTTCACCGGGGGTGCGCATCCATCTGGGGAGGGTGCGCAACTGCAGCCCCAGATTCCCGCTTTCCAAAGGCGGGCAACATCTGTCGCTTGTTCAAGGATGTTTTCTCCTTGATCAAAATAGGATGATGGAATGTCAGTTATTCATTCCATGGATTCCTCCTCGGGATTCGTCACCTAGTGGGGTATCCCTTATATATTTAATACGTTGATCATGAAAATCTTCCAGGTGCCAGATCTTCATGGACTCTAGTTAATTACACTGCTTCTGCAAGACATTCCAAGGGGTCCAGTAAGGGAAGCAACCTTCAGTCAGGGGAGTAGTCATACTGGGAAACAGTGGCATGTCTGGGCACTGGGACACTAGCGCGTATGTCTTCTATCCCTTATTATAGGGCTTCTCAAGGGCACGGAATCCCAAGGCATCCCACATGTAATATGGGGAACCATATTCCATGGGCATGTATTTGATGTTTTAATCATCTTCCCATTTTTAACACAAGGTATGTCGCAAGTTTAATGTCCAGCGGAGATGGATCAGACTGATCAGAACACTGACTAGAGTGAATCAAATGGGTGCAACCCCAGGAGGGAACACTGATGTTGGGTCCAACGTTTTTTTGGATTCCCGGTTTATGTTGAGGGGAATGTTGAATGAAGTGGAATTATCCCACTATGATGTGGCGGCCCGGGTAAGAATCAGGATGGATGATGTAAGGTTCCATGAAGTGGATGGTGAATAGGATGGAACAATCATAAATATGATGCCAGTTTTTGGCTTGAACCTCGAAGAGGCTTCTTACGTATCCCTACAGTAGGGAATCAAAGTCCATGTAGTTTATCTGACGATGGATTACCGCCGATTGGATTTCCAATGTCTTACCACTGAAAGGGGTAACAATGGATTACCAATGAATGAGGCTGAAAATGGATTACCGCTGAATCCAGTGACAACAGATTACCTATGAATGAGGAACAAAATGTGGAATATAGTTTAACATCATTTAGGATGGGGTGAACTGACATGAAGTGGCTGAGACCATTTGTTATCGGGCTTGAACCTCATGGAGGCTTCCTACAATCCCTACCTTGGCAAGGATCAACGACCTCGTAGTTCCTAATGGGCATGGGTCTTACACTCTAGGATGCCCAGGGCATTTGTGAACCAACGTGAAAGGGGTCAGAGTGACCATTGGGTGGTGAGATTGAACCTTATGTAGGCTTCCTACGTCCCCTAACATGGCAAGGATCAAAGACCTCATCATTAGGAATGGGTGTGGGGATTACACTTTTGTTTGCCTAGGTTGTTGGTGAACCGATGTGAAGGGGGTTGGAGCGACCAATGGGTGTTGGTCTGGAATCTCATGGAGGCTTCCTATGTAGCCTACCTTGGCAAGGATCAAAGGCCTCATAGTTCGGAATGGGTTTGGTACTTACACTCTAGGCTGCCCAGGGCATTGGTGAACCGACGTGAAGGGGGTCGGAGTGACCCATGGTTGTTGGGATTGAACCTGGGAGGCTTCTTATATAGCTTTCCATAGAAAGGATCAAATAACTCATAGTTCAGAATCGGTGTGGGGCTTACACTCTAGGCTACCCAGAGAGGATTTCATGGTCGATGCTTGCCCTAAGCCCACATGAGTCATGATCAGTGTGAGAAACAAGAGACAATAAAGACCTGACTATCACGTCACAGATGGAGCATTCGTGTGAAGCAGAGTAGGGGCTTATACACGGTTAATGGAACAAAGACGAAATAGGGGCTTACGCCTGGTTATCACTCGAGGTGGTGTAGATTGGTACTTACTCTAGGATGGAGGCCAGGTGGTGACAAATCCCAACAGGAGAGGGATTTGGTACCGAAGAAGGGAGGGGTCCAGAATCCATCCCCCTCCCCCTCTCTGGTCCTTGGAACCAAAGAAGAAAGGAGGAGCAGGGATGCTGCCTCCTGCAAGAAAAGATAGGGGCTTACACAGAGATGGTTTCCCTTTCCCCATGGACAGACACTGCTCCAATAAAGAGGATCTCATTTCATGTGAGGAATTATCTCACTCCCATGGAGACCAGTGGGTGTACAAAATGTCCAAAGTGGGGGTACCCCACGTGCGAGGCAAGGGGCAAGGTCACAGTTTAATGTCATGTGCTGAGGATGATGGTGCTTAGTAGTTTAACGTCCTGCCGCTCGGACGAGGTGGGTTTACTCTTCACCCCTAGGACTTACATAACTGGTACCATCTGCACCTTGGTGAAGAGAGGGGGTCGGCAACACCATCACTTGGGGTGTCATAGAGTGAACCATTGGGGGGTCCACGTTAGCGTGGCTATGCGAAGAAGCAATATCCATTAGTGTGCCTATGAAAAGAAGCATGAGGTGAAGCAACGAAACAGGGAGTATCGTCCAAGGGACTTTGAAGTTACTTCACACGAAACAAGGGGGTCGTACAAGAAAAGAGTATATGGTGATGTTGTTTTGGGTGTGGGAGGTGCCCAAAAATGATGCCTAAAAGAGAGACATCATGGGTGCACAAGGGGGAAGTTTGTGTGCCACATGGATAGTGGCACAAAAAATGGTGGGGCGACACGCAATTGAGTGATGTAAGTGAAAAAGCCGAGATGGGCGCATAATCGGCCGGTGTGCGCGAAAACGGTCGGGGCGGCACGCAATTGGCCTGTGTGCATGAAAAATGGAAGGGTCGGCTCACAATTTCATGATGTGCATGAAAAAGGCCGGGCCGACGCGCAATGGAGGGCACACAATTTGGATGGAATTGTACGCTGAAGAGAGGATTGTGTGCAATTGGAAGGAATTGGGTGTGGAGGATTGGATTCAATGGCACATGCACGAGGATTGAGCCCGAGTGGTCTCGAACAAAAGCAGACCCCCAAAAGTCGAAGGGCGTGACCTTCTATTTATAGGCACTTGGGGTCGCGGGACCGCAGAAAAAATAGGTCTGTGCAAAAAATTGCATGTCGGCATCGGCAGTGCGAAAATTCTTCTGCGTGGGGTGGTGGCGCGTAAATATCCTCACCCGTGCGCAAAACTCTTGCAAATCCTGGATTTTTTTCATGCGGTAGAGATTTTTCACGGCGCACAGATTTTTTTTGCACAGCCCCTCCAGGCCCCCCTGAACGAATCGCCGATTCCAAATATGGTTCGGCATTGTTTCACCCAAACCTTTTTCAGCCCTTGAAAATTTTTCAGCATCTACAAATTCTCCCCCTCATAAGTGGATCAGTGAGGGGCTGTGAAGGTCAGATTATGAGGGAAACACCAAGATGCATGACTCCCTAGGGCATGCGCATGCTCAAAACTGGAGTGGCGCGTAAAACCGGTATGGAACGCAGAATCTTCTTTTCACGTGCACGCGGAAACCCATCTCTAAGCCTATAAAATCATCGAGGTTCCCTCATTCTGTATTGATTTTCTTACGCGATAAGCCAGTAGATCTCATGCGTGAAAAATTTCCTACACCCTACGTGAAAAAATGCTTCGGTTACGCGTAATGTACCGAGGTCAGCCATCATTTTACAAAAAAACCTGGGATTTTTCATTCTGACTTCTGATATTTCACACCAACCTCTAATTTTTTGCACCAGCCTATAATTTTTCATTCCAACTTCTGAAGACCTTGTCGGCAAGAGATGGTCGCCAATCAGGCTGACGTTGAGGGAGATGCTACATTCACTGTTCGAAGAGCTAATATGGTTTCCAAGCCTGAGGATTATGTTGCCTGAAGGATTGTATCCAGTAACCATACTATTTTTAACATGTTGACCCCAGCCCAGAAATAGTCTGCATTGTCTTCTAACATACCGATATGGAACTCTGGTATCTTAGAGGAGGTACCCGTACCAAGATTTAAAATCGACCCACCGCGATCCTGGGTGACCCGTGAGGATGACCTACCTCAGTATAAAATCACCTATAATTGCCATACTACTAGAGAAACCAGACATATGGATGTTTACATCCTGAATCCTATGACCAGAACCGTTTCAGGGAAAGACCCTATCGTGGAGAATTCTCCGGCCCTTTACACAAGCACCTTCTGTCAGAGTGTTACTGATGAGACTAAAGGTTGGCTGTAGGATTGGGAACTACAATCTAGAGGCAATTTCATGAGTGAATGGGCCTGGGAATATTGGTTTCGCCAGACATGTGACCATTTAGGGGTCGAACTGCGGAACATCGGTTTGTTTGTGGCGGTGTGGACATCATAGTTTCATTTTTATCGCCAGCATGAGCATTGGCTAGAGCTGTTTACTCGATAGTCCCCCTATACCAATACCTTCCATTTTCATCATAGGGAATTTGGTATCATCCATTGGTAAATTCATTTCATCAGGGGTATCCCCTTGGATGGGCACCAATACGACGATTTCCTCCCACCAAAGAACATCTGGGGAGATGGATCATGAACCCCTATGCTGACATAGAACCTGTTGGAGATGGCTAAGGAGAGGTTGGGGATCAAGGATTTTTTGAAGGACATCGGTTACAAGAAATGTTTTAGCTTGTTCCTTCAAAAAGATCTGGATGTCAAGATGTCGGGGTGAGGGAGAAGGTGTCTGACCGCGGCATAGAGGAGAAAAAGTGGATCATACTGGAGGATCCTGGAGGCGGGGGAATATCAGTCATGGGGATTTAGCATAAATGAGAGTCGGGACCCGAAAATTCGGTATGTTGGATTTCTTACCACATTCCTGAGTGGGTGGCTCTTGATGGTGAGGGACACAAGGATGGGAGTTCATCCAGCGACCTAGGTGATGGATGGAATCATCGCCTCTAATCAAAGGGTCAATCTGGGAGTCCCTGTGTTGGCTAGTCTGTACACCATTTTGGGATGCATTTTGAGAGGGGGTCACCGTAGAGGATTTTTGGTCCCTTCCAGATCTTTTATGGGTGGGTCGTGGCTCATTGCAGTGGGTATACCTTTTCGAATGTCATTCTTCTTCCAGGTAATGGCCTACGACCTTACTTGTTGAACGTCATCGGGGTCATGTCGTTGATGCTTAATGGGGAGGGATTAAGGATCAGAATTGGTAATCATGTCAACTTTACATTCAGCCCATTCCCCACCCCCGACTGGATAGATGATAGATAAAGGGAAAGGCTCACTAGAGGAAAGGGAATACATCCAGATCATTATAGCTGGGGTGTTCGTGGACTCGATTGATTGGAAGATCTTTTATGAGCCCTACGTGTCGTTGAGGTTTTCCAAGCAGTTCGGCTGCCTCCATCGGATCCTAAAAAAGGTCTAAATAGTTTTCTAGGAAGAGAGGAACCTCAGCATTCATGTCCAAATGTGGCTAATGTTCACAGCCCAAGGCTCTGAAAATGTCGTCACCTTTCCCCCCACCGGAGTTGACGCTGGCCTCTCAATAGAATATACCAAACATTGGTCTATAGCGTACCACAAGTAACTTTTACAGAAGCGAGTCCGAAAACTCAAGGTTTCTAGTGTAGAACCTGGGGAGCAAGAGAGCAGACAGAGTGCTGTTGGGGGGGGGGGTCGAAAGCATGTCGGGAAAATGGGCCCGCATAGGCTAGGACTTATGTAGTGGGGACTTTGCGTGGCACGACCGTGACCTAATAGCCTAGGGGGAGGGGGGCACAAAGAGTGGTCAGGGAGCTTCCTAGGATGAAAATAAGGTATCTGCTTCAACCATCCAATGACGCGATCTTCCCGGATCTATGGTCAGCCTGGATGACCCTAAAACAATCTATGGGTACTGAAGCTCTTTGGAAAAAGATAGTGCGAGAAGGAATCCCCTACCAGAGGTTAGACATATTTGGATTTTCGATAGGGTGTACTTTCATCATCGACATGCGTATCTGAAGTCGATGGACGTGTATGCATGCCAACGGGGTCAGCGCGAGGAGCCATCTTTCTTGGTGAAATTAATGCTCGGCAAGGAGCATGATTCAGAAAAGATTTCTTCAGAGGATGACTATAGAGAAGATGATCCGGAGGGTACTGAGACAGAAGGGGAAGAAGAAAGGGAAGGTGAAAGAGGGGTGAAGAAGAAGAGGATATGGAAGGAGGTGGGTCTCAGGGGGTGTCCCACCAATGGAGTCTCTAAGAGAGTGGAAAGATCATTGGATCTAATGTAGATATAACTGAGCTACTCGAGGTACATCTCATTCCTTATATATCCTTTCCCCTCATCATTTTTTTAGCCCTCAATCAGATCTCCTTATCGTTTTCAGGAGCATACTGGTGCTGACCAAGAGTCTCCATCTGAAGGAGAGGAGGAGGTGCTGATAGAACAAGATGGGGGATACGACACCCATTATTGAGATGAAAAGCGCTGAGGGATCCCCTATAATGATAGATCTTGTAGCGTCTAGAACACCGGAGGATAATGCTTTGGGATATTGTAATTTCATTACATCGATGGCGGTTAATTACCATCAGAGAGCTCAGTTGATCAGGGTGTTCATTGTTCCTGCAATAATCATAGCCTTGGAAGCCCATCGGGCTGCCGAACCTATGTCATCCATGATTGATTCAATAGTAAATGTGTTTTTCCATTCATGAAACACTATCAAGTCGAGCTGGCCCCAACGCTCGGTGAGAAAAGGGTTGTGGATATCAGTGGTACCAATGTCGGGGTGGGGCCAGTTGTTGACGAAGAAACTACCGAGACCGAGGCTAGAGAGGAATGTCACCGAGGTGTTGAAGAACCCAACCCCTTAGGAGGAACACTTGAAGAGGACCCTACTTCTAACCTGTTGGCTGGTTTCCCTGACTATCGACCTGTAGATCCCGAGAAGATTGATGATTCTGACTCAGAGGCGGCCGAGGAGAGCCAGATGACGTAGAGAAAAGGGTGGAAGTGTATCAATCACTTTATCAGTCATCCCCAAATAGAATAGATAAAATGGATGGGATCACTCCAAACCTGGCCGAAATTTCTCTATGTTGGAGGGTTGGATGCTCGTCATCTCCATTCGACGGTCTGTGACTACATGGCCAAGAAGATACACGAGACAAGCTGATGCTCAGACGTTTTCTGGTGTCAGAAGGTGTTGGGGAGTTCCCAAGCGTCCCTGAAGGCAGAACAAGATGTCTGATGCCTTGAAGAACAGATGAAGGAAAAGGAGTTATTCATTGCCAAATGTTCTAATCTTGTGGAGCAATTCAGGGCCCAATTGGAGGACGCCCAAGAGCATCTAGTGAAAGTGGGTCACCAAATGACTGATCTTCAAACTGAACATGCACAATCACAGTATAGGGCAAGTATGATGTGCTCTGTGGCCGCTGTGGAAGAGAGGGTCCTCAGGGGGCCAGAAGCAATCCTGGAGGCCACAATCCAAAAGGTAGCGGTGCTGGAATGATCTATCCAAGATGTTGATCATTAAGGGCCCTATTTTGGTCTAACTCAAAAACTCATTTCTCTTTACTACCTCTTGTTCTAAACTGCATGTATAGATAAGTGTATGGATATATTCATTTACTTTTTGATTTGGTTTAATGCATTCAACTACAATCTTAAAATTAATAGCAATCCATTCCTAATCTTGCGTGGGTTGCACCTGATATGAGAAACAAGGGATGTTCATACTATTACTTTATTTGAATGTAGGAGTGTTATCCAAGATTGAGGCACCTGAGGTTTGAACGACCAATTCGGATTCCTAGAAAGAGAAGATAGATACCTGACTAGAGAATGGTGCTCTAATAACAGTCGAATTACCGCTTTCCTAATGCGCTCTTGTGCATGAATGGAGTAACTCCAGAGGTGGTTGAATATATCCGAACAGGGGGGATGAAAGGTGTGAATCACAATACCCAAGATTAGGAACACTGTGGTGATGGAATGACAATTAAGAATGACTGTTGACCATGTTCAAAACACAATATCCTTATTTAGTTAGCCCGAAATGGTGATAACAAATGAGGGCCGACCACTGACCATGTTTGAAATATGGGGTCTGACTCGAAATTTCATCCATTAATCTTCCAAAACATTAGCCCAGGATAGTAAGTGAGCCATAGGCCCTGCATCCATATTGTTAGGGGGTTCCTCTAGATGTAAAAAGAGACGAGGATCTGTATAAAGGGCATGAAAAGCGTGGAGAGTGGAGTGATGGGTTGTTCGACTGGAGTCCAGCACTCTTAAAATTACACCACTGTGGTAGACATGAATTAGGTGGGTACATAAGTATGATCAGGGATCAACCATTCTTCTAAAAAGGACCTCTCTGACAAGGAAACGGTCGCCTACTGACAATGTCGTGGGGTATCCAAAACTTGTTCAGGGTAAATCTACAATTTCATGGTTCCCAAAAGGATCTCGGGTCAAGGGACCGAAAAAGGAGGGGGAATAAGAATTATGATTCATGGGGCTATACCTGGAGATAGGATTCTTGGTCATTCCTACATATCCCATGAGGACAGGAATCAAGACGCATGTAGTTCTGGGTGAAATCTTAGTTTAATGTCTTAGAGCTCATACCATGGATGGTAGGAAATGCAGGAGACACATGTTGGGGTAATTATGAAACCCGATGTGAATGGGAACCTAGGGTTATGACCACTACGTGTCCCCTAGGATGTTTTTTGGTCGAGGGATCGGAAACGAGAGTTATGTAGGGCATGAGGAAAAGTGCACGGGCGTTCCTACGTACCCCATGAGGATGAGGATCAATCCACACATAGTTCTTAATATGGAACCATGGGATACCCGTTCCAAGTATAATAAGGTTTTGTGGGTCTGTCCCATGCACAAATAATGTGGTATTTGATATATCTTTGTTGTCCTTTATGATGAATGAGTGTTTTTTTGAAGCGATGGACCTAGGATGGAGGGTCTGGGTTTTTCCATAGGAATCAAGCCATATGTAGGAATTGAAAAATGGTATGGTGTATAAAAGATACCAAACATGACGTTCCATTGTGTGAGGACATCACAACGTAGTTCCATTTTTCGTCATACAGACAGGACGATATTGTCTCATTTTAGGTTCATGTGACGGGACCAGCAATGCATTTTAACTTCGCGCAGAACAGATGTAGTAGAGACGAGGCTGAAGGGTAAATGTGAACGGTGAAATAAAGCATACTCAATGTGAATGTGGATGAGTTCTACACCACATTTTCATGATACCATGATAATACTAACTAATGGAAGATGGCTATGTATGAATTACTAATTTTCATAGAATGAACAGTCATGATACCATTATTGTGTCATGGAGTTTGGTTTATATGAGACTAGGTAGGGGATTCTTATGGGGATTATTTCTCACAAGAGTGATTTATTTTTTTAATTATGGTAATTAGGGTAAAAAAGTAATATATAAATCCATTCATCATCATCATAGTGTTTAAGAATGTAGAGAGTAGGATGATCGGGTTCCAATGATTTTTGGGTAGTGTGTAGCCCATGATATCTTAAGGAAAACTATAGTGTAGTGTGGATGATATTATATCATGGGTTTTCAAGAGTCATGATTTGGAAAAAAATATAAGAGTATCCAAGTGAGAGTGAACCGTGTTGAGGTTTTTGCGGTGATGGTGTAGTTTTGGATTTAGTTTAAGGAGTTAGATGAGAACTATAAGATGGAATTATATAGTATGTAAAATTTACACAATGATATAGGGAGTCATGGAGTGGAGAGGTTCTTTATTCTAGTTATAAAGAAGAATATATGGTGTTGATGTTGGAAAGTGTTAGGTTGTGATATGGATATGGGGTTTTAGGGTTTGAAGGTATGTGTTCCAAATTATTGGCATTGTTTTTTATGTTTATTCATTTAAACATTATTTGTAATATTCTAGGAGTTGTGGAGATTAAATATAAAATGATATGTCATGTTGTGAAACAAGGGTGTCAAGGCATAATGTATCATGTAGGTTTTTTTAACTTACCAAAAAATTAGTAAATAATTAAAAGTCCATCATCACATAAGGGGTCTCACCACAATGGATATATATATATAAGGATTTTAACACTGGGGAAATCTGTCTTTTTGGGTGTAACACCATAAACGTGGTTGATGCACCATGATGGTGGTGTCTGTGTGGGTTTTTCACATAGTGGAAACCATGGTCGTGCTATGAAACATCCATAGATAGTGATGTGGTGTCTTCACATGATGTGTGTCACACCACGAGTGAGGGGGATCACATTACAAGGATGGCTTTCCTAGGGGATTCATGGTGTAAATATAATGAATGTGTCAAGTTCTTACCAATTCAGTTTAGAATTAAAAATATTTAATTTAAATTGTAAATTATATTAAATGGAGAAAGGTTATATTTCATTTTGTATATAGTTAATATACACTATAATCTTCCCATTTCCATTATCTCATGCCATTGATCATTTTAGAGTTCATTGCTAATTCTTGTTAAAAATTCATGTTTTCTATTAATGGGAATATCTACGAGCCAGGATATTAGTACATATGTGTTTGTATATTTCTTTGATTTCTCCCTATGTCCTTATCTCTTTTAATAAAACCATTTTTTAAGGTTTTCTTAAATTTTGTTGAATCTTATGACTAAATAAGAATCATTTTGTGTTTTTTATGTATAGTCCAGCATACTCAATGTAGGTGGTTCTGAACTATTTCATATGGTATAAGCTTGTTGTGTGATGTGTAATAAATAGTTATGGGTAGGTCTGTCTATGTTTGACTCATAATATTACCACATTAGGTTTCCTTTATTCATGGGAGGCACCTAAGGGTAGTCTCATGTTTGAAATAATAAATGTGATGTAGTATGTAGTACTTTCTGGTATAGTGGTTTTAGGTCATGATGAGCTTGGTTACATATGTTTTAATTAGTGATTCTTGATTTTCTATTTTTAATAGGGTTACATGAGAATTTTTTGGGTGTAAACCTTATAGCTAAGGGTGATTTTGATTACTATATTTAGGGTTCCATATTTCTCTAGTAGATGTAGAGGGTGTTTACCATAATAGCATGTGGTGATGAATGTTTAAAAAGGGATTGGTATAGGTTATTGGGGGTGTCTCTCACCATGGGGGTGAGGCCGTTAGGGTCATGTGCACATGCTATATAGAATATTAAGTGGTGTGGTCCACTAATTGTGGGTGTTTTCATCTTTTGATTAAGTCGAATTTTGGAGATGGTATTGACCATAAGTATAGATATTATGTATAGTATTTTTTTCATGGTTGATGATGTGTGGGACCACAAGATGAGAGATTCAGTCTCACTATAAAAATTGGAGCTGATGAGATGGAACTGATAAAGTTGGGTGACTTCGATCATTTCTCTTGTTATGTTACTATGATATAGGATATAAAATAAGGATAAATATGTGTAATAGGAATGTATATTACATTAATATTAGATGAATATTCAATATATCTCACAATAATTCACACCACATAACTTAAATATTTATTCTCTTTGAATATTAGATACATAATCAATTTATTTCACAACCATTCATAATATTTCACACAAATTCACTTCAAACATGGGATATTTCTAGATATATCATAATTAAAACCCTTCTTTTAACTTGAGGAAAATGAAAAATATGAAGGGGTGATCTCATATACTCATTAAGTGTAAACATGAGAGATAACAACTAAAGAAAATAAGTGAAGGTATATCAGAATAAGGTTACGATAATATAATCAAGGAACATGGTAATAACATAAAAATATCATACCCGACAATCCATAAATCATGAATAATGATTCGGGGCCAAATAATTTCGAATAACATAATAGAGGAGTCATAAAAGTGCTTAAACTTGATTGATAAGTCAATATTTTTTATCCATGGGAGAATAACACCGGAATATGTACATAGAATAAAAGTGGGTTATAAAAATAGAAAAATAAAATAATTTCATATTGAATTATTACTTCCAAGATAGTCAAAACATAGTGGAAAATGTGTCATGGGGTATTGGGTTCACTCCAAATTCCCTTTAAACCTTATTGGACATAGTCCCATAGTAATTTGGGTTGACACCCAACACCAGTACATGTTATAGAATGTGATATAAATAATTTAATTATAAATTAAATATCTATATAATTCTAATCCCACCCATTACATAATTAAAATTATATATATGTGTGCTAAAATAACATAAAATGTTTAAATTTACAATATATATTAATTAACTCATCTGAAAAAAATATGTTTCAAGAAGACAACCATAAAACATAATCATATTCCATCAATGGAATTAAGGTTTATTTTTTCATTATATAATTTTCCTAGGGTATTATATGATTCATTAAATTCGGTCATCACAAATTAAATACACTTTTATAAAAAAAATTGGAATATAATTTGAATAACCAGAAGAAGTATCCTTTTTATTTTGTAACATTTAAAAAATAAATATTCATAGAACAATGATGACGGTGTCTTTTTAAAATCAATGAAAAATTTAAAATTAGTTACAATAATAAATATCATTCATGACGGAAATTCATTAATGTGGTAATATTAAAAAAACAATTTCACACAATTTTACAAAGAGATAAAAAAATAAATCACAATAAACACATTAAAAATATTTCTTTATAAAATTTTGTTAATAAAATAATATTTAAAAAATTAATTTTAGTAATCATTGATGTGTAGAGAATACCTTTTTCAAAACTATATAAATAATATGAATATATAAGATGAAAAGTTTGGTAAGATAATTCAAAACATTTAATGAAACGATTTTAAATAAAACCCCTTATGAATTTTAAAATAAAAGCTACTTGATAAGAATAGACATAAGAATAAATTAAAATAAAATTTGTGCACATATATTCTTGATATAATTTTTCAAATATAAATTATATACACCATATAAATGAAAATATGTACACCATATAAAAAATGTCTCAACAAAGTGAAATTGAGTTGAAAAATCTTGGCCTCAAAGTTCTTATTGGTCAGATACACTCTAACCTCCTATAATAATAAATTGAGATTCATTATAAATCCATAATATAATCATATTAATATTTATATTAATATATACCTTTCAATTATAGTTTCTTATGACCCATTTAGTAATAATTCTTAGAAAAATTCAATATTCTTGTGTTAACGGTTCGGTTTTCCACTCATTTTCCCAATAATAGGTTTTCATACTTGCACCATATGCATGGTATAATTGATTATAAAATGTTTAGTAATTTTTATAGTATATTTTTTATATAATTATAGTGTATAATGGACATTTTATGGATGTTTTTCTGATGAGTTTTATGGAAATCATTAAAAATATATTTTTTAAAAATTTCAATTCTATAAAAAGAACTGATTTTTTGGTGAATAAAAACTATATATAACCATAAAAATCATTAGAACTTCGTAAATTGATTAATTAAATATAATATTTCCATTATATAATATTCCCCAATCATTCATGATATATATATATTATATCTTTTCTCAAGTATGTAGTAAAATTGTCTCAAACTAGAGTATATTATAAAAATTGAATGATTGAGAACATGTTATTTCATAATGATGATATTAATTTTATATTAGAATAATGATTTAATTTGTTTATGAAATTGATAAATTAGATTTAATAAGAGGTATATTAAGAATATGTAGAAGTAAAATTATGAATAATATATCGCTTATGTTGAGAGTATGAATCTCCTCAAGGACAACATGGGAATGAGAGGTCTATGAAATATTCTTGGGACCAGTGCCTCTAAAAAGAGATATATGGTAATGAGGTAGATGATATTGTAAAATATTCAAGAAATATTCAATGAAATTGTTTAGTTTTAGTTGGGTATAGGTGGGATCATTTTATAGTTGATAGGGGTGACACTTTATAAAATACACTAATATATATAAAAAATAAATGTCATTCTCGAAGAAAGATTACACAAAAATAAGAAAATTTAAAAGATAATATAAAGTAGTATACAATCCATTAATCCAAACAATTATATATATATATATATTATTTTCATCCCGATCACTTAGTTTAACCCTTTGTTAACTATTTTAACATTTACCGTGGTGAATAAATTGTAACTCGATAACTTATTTTTATGACCAAAAAATAAATTGAACATTTTTCAAAATTTAAATATAATTATTGAAAATATAAAAACAATTGTACAAGATTAAATTTCTTTATTTATTAAAAAAATTATATTAATATAAATAGAAATAATTTAATAAAATATTTTTTTAGAAAAATGTTCTTTTACATCCTAAAATGAATTTAAACGAAAATCAACTATAGTATTAACTCCAACAACATTTATTAGTTTATGATTAAAAAAATTATTTTCAAATACATCAAAAAGTGAAAGAATCATGGTAAATACATAGTTAAATAAAAAGAAACCAGATATTTTTCTATTAAAAAAAATAAAATTTTGGTTCCAAAAACTAAAGAATGGGTTTAAAAATTCATAATAAGTAATTTAAATTCATTATTTTACTACATTAATACATTTTCAGTTGGGAAAAATTCAATACAAATTTGGTCATTTTTATATTAGGATGATTTCATAAAATTATGGTATTTATAAAATGGAATTTTTCATTATTCTCCTAAAAATTAATTTCATAATAAATGTAAAAAATTCCCCATTAAATAATGTTTATATAGTTATTCAAAAAAATAATTTTATTTTAATAACAAATTTTTTAAAAATTAAAAATATATATCTTATAATGAACCATATATAATAAATAATAATAAATTTTTTTAAACAAAAAATTCTGTTTTGACCTTAATCATTAAAGTACTAATTATTAAAAAATTTAATTAAAGGTTAATAGTTTATTTTAATCATAATTACATGATTTTCATAAATAGATTTTACTAATATTATTCTTCTAAAATTGATTAATTTATCCAAAAATACATAAATTTAAAAAACTAATTCTTTCAAATCAATGATATATTTTTATAAGAATTGAAATTTTTTCTTTTAACTATTATATTCCATTTAATTTTCATGTAATATTTTTATTTATGTATTTCCATGAAGCATTATTCACTTTTGTTCTTTATTTCTAGAAAAACAAGCTATCAAAAATCCTCAATTTATTCCAAAGTTAAATACATACTAATATCATTGAGTATTTCATTATACCCTCTTAAAAGAACCTTTCCATTTAAATTCCATTAATTTTATGGAAAGAATGAGAATACCACTTACTCTTTACACCCTCAGGATCCCACATTTATTCCTTGAACTTTTGATTCTTCCATAAAACCTTAACCAGGTGAATGGTCTTATTGTATAGTATATTATCACTGTGATATAGTATTTCTACCAATCGATCCTTGTAAGAATGTTCATGATGCATCTATATAAACCCTGAGTTCATCACATGTAACGGTTCATGTACGTACTTTATCAAGAATGACAAATGGATCACATCATGCACTTGGAAATGTTTTGGTTGAAGTTCAAGATGATAATCCAAAAATTCCACACAATTCTTGATTTAAAATTGGCCAATGTGCCTAGGAATTATAGACATCAGATATCTTGGATAAACCAATAAAAAAATCCAAGGTGGAAATTCACCATTTTCAAGTTGGAATGGGTAATGGTTGCTTTATCCTTTTATAATTATGATTTTTAGCCTTAAATTTCTAGAATATTGATCAATTACATACATACTCTTCAATATCTCTTTTCATGTGCTCATATTATAATTGATATTTGAGATATCTATACATATTTTTTCATTAATGATGGGTAAATAATAGTGGGAAATTTAATTTATGCAATAGATCCTTATTAAATTATGGTATTTATAATATATATATTCTAGTAATAAAACTTATCATTCCATCGTGGTTAATTTTACACATTAAAACATTCCTTACATTGTTTTTTATCTTCATATCATCCTTATTTTCAATTTTGATCTTATCATGGATATATGGTTTCACATTATTTTGATCAAGAAAGTATTTCTCACTAATTTATATGATTTAATGGTTCATCCTATACAAATACATGAGTATTGGATATTTTTTAATCCTCATCATAGATATGGTAGCGTGATCCTTTCAATATAGAGCATCAACCACCCTTTTTTTCCTTCCGAGTATGGTAATGTATTGAGAAATCATAATCCTTGTTAAACTTTGACCATCTTCTAAAGTGCATACTCAACTAAATCTATAATAATATATATGTTAATATTTTATTAAATTTATATATATATATATATCACACCATTAATCATAGATATAATTCTTCCATATTTTCAATACAAAATTTCCATTATAAGCTCTAAATTATGAGCCATGTTATTTTAATCATCAAACATTAATTTGATAGATTCATATTATACCACAATGTCATTTTGAATTAGGAAACACAACTGTACATATATTAAGGCTTTATTATATATCACAAACCCATCAACACTTCAAGGTAATATCATTATAGGTGTAGTGACTATCATGCTACTAATATCCTTAAAATTTTCATTACATTCACAAATCCAAATGAACTTTTCTACTTTCCATGTTAATGTAGTTAATGTATTTGAAAGTCATGGAAAATTTCATACACATATCAGTAGTATCCTTAAAATCCAAGAAAATAATGTACCTTGATCATAGTAGTTGATTATTCAATAACCTCTACTTTTAAGTATCCATGGATATACTCTTTCTTGGGATTACATGACCGAAGAATTAGAAATTCTCTATCCAAAATTCACAGGCTCTAAATTTGGAATACAGATTACCATTTCTCAAGGTTTTCAATCATCCTATGTTATCCATATTGTTTTATTATCTTGGAATATATAGGAATATCATATATAAAGACTACCGCAAGTTGGTCATGGTAATATATGAATACTAAAAATTAATAGTTCCAAAATGATTTTTGAATAATTTGTAAGTCCAAATAGAATTACTATAAATTCACAGTGATTATACCCTATACAGAAGGTTGTATTGGGTATGTCCTTAATTTTTATGATTATTTGATTATATATTGATCAAAGTTCAATAATTGAGATGTACGACCCCTTGATAGTGTATTGAAAAAGTCATTAATATAGGATTGAGGATACTTGTTCTTGATCATGATCTTTGTTAAGTAGATGAAAATTAATACAAAGACACATTTCACCATAATTTTTCTTAATAAAAATTTATAGTTCACCCAATAGTAATGAAAAATGTTGTATGAATACCTTATCTATATTCCCTTTGTGTTACTTCTTCAGTTCATATAAATCAAAAATATCAATTCTAAAATCATTCTATGAAATATGTGTTGGAGTAGGTATGAGTTCTATTAAAAAATCAACCTCATGACTCAGGGGAAGAGATGAAACACTTTAAAAAATACAAAAAAAATACAACACATAGGAATATATTCAATGTTGTTTCTCACTGGCCATTTTATCTAGATACCCCCTAGAATAGATACTAAGACCCATATGGAGTATGTAATTTCCATTGAGAGTTCATATTCATCCTCATACTAATCGAAGATCATGGCTTGATTTGGGAAATTACATGTGAATTCCATAACTCAGTAATTGGTGTGGGATATATATAAATAGATCTCATACATAAAAAATATTTTAAATTACATTATAGGATGATTAATAATATTTTAAAGATGCACACTCGTAAAAACTTCTACTATAGAGGGTTTATATGTTTGGGATGAAATCGTCAAACCACTAGGAGTTTTCACAGATAATTCAACATATATTAATTAAGGTGGGGATAAAATACCCTAATAAAATTCTTTAGATATAAATTATTGGGTAGAACAATAATCAAAAAACACATTTGTAATTCATGAGTGGATAAAAAGGTTACCTCTTTCCACTTTTTTCTTGAAACCGACTTTAGTGGTCATGATTTCATAAAATTTCCCTTTTTCATTGTCTTAATTGGTTAATGATATCAATTTGGATTATTAACCCTCGGATTCATGCACTGGTTAGTATAATTTCTATACCCCTTTCAAGTGATGAACTAGAGTTTGGTTGGTTCATTAGGTTTAGCTTTCTACCTATTCATTTCATTGGATTGTCTTTTCATATCTATTCAGCATTAATTTTTCATTGTGGCCTTATTTTCAATAATTGAATAATTTAATAATCCACTTAAGTTAATTTGTCCATTTCTTTATACCACATTTTATTCATGAAGGAATATTTTCTTTCTCTAGAGGTTTTATTAATTTAATTCCCTAAAAACTCCATTTTTTATCTTATATCGCTCAAAACCACAAGAATAATGGGATTCATTAATATCCATTTCTACCTTGAGAACACATCATACAATTTATCCACACATACCAAAGACACTTATAGAAAATGGGTTCTAAATAATTTTTCTAATACACTAAAGAACCAAAAAAATTACTTTAAGGTAGATAATAAATCTAGAAGCATACCTTGAATATCTTGTAAAAGTTTCTTCATAGGTTCAAAGAGAATCAACATGTTTATATTTTAATTCTAAGAAATTTCGTTCCATTTTAGTGTGAATATTTCTAGGAATAACATATTGAAAAATAACTTCTTAAAATGATCCCATTTCATCGAATTATTTTATTCCTTTGCATAGTTTACTTGATAAAATTCCAGAATTGATCACCTTATCTATCAAAATGATAAAAATATGACACAACCTATTCATTCATCTAGAATTGGAGAATGTACAATATAATTTTTCTTATAAAAAACTATTTCATGGTAATTAGTGGATTAAAGGACCCACTAAAGGAAGGAGGAAATTGATTCATGCAAAAATTAATGATGAGTTATTCCTTCCTTTGAATATTTGGAAGTTCAATATGATTCAAGTTATTTTTAATAGCCAGATTATGTTGGGTGATTATGAAAATTAGATTTTTCATTCCATATACCATCCCATTTGATAGTTCATGTGAACTATAATTTCATACCCCATCACATTAATTATTAACATGATTCATCATGGTTTCAAACATTGACTAAAATGAAAATGGTTAATCTGAGTTACAATAAATAATAATGTGAGTGGTTAATTCTATGATAAGGAAAATAATTACTAATATTCCCAAAATTATGACATATACTTTCAACCCAAGGTATTTTGTGTTCATACAATATCTCTTTTGGTTTATCATTGATTGTTTTAGGTTTTAGCCTCTAATTAATCATAACCAAATCTGAAAAAATAATTAAACATTGCTATGATACCAACTGAGGAAATCCGTTTGTGTAATTAATGAATATTAAAACATTTTAGATGAATATTTTATACATCTCATTATAATTCACTACCCAAAACCTAAAGGTTTAATGTATATGAATATTAAATTCAAAGTAAATTAATTTTACAACCATTATTTGACATTTTAAAAAAATATTTGTCAAACAAAATAACCCACTAGACATATCATTCATTACACTCTTCTCTAAAACCCAAGTAAAAGGAAACATAAGAATGGGTGAGATTAGATGCTCAGTAAGGGTAAACATCAGTGATAATAATCAAAGAAAATGTGGATAAATAAGGATGGAATAATGGAATAAAAACATAATTACGTTACATGATATTAATATATGTTAATCATATCAAAAATTTATTAGATAATGAATCATGATTTTAGGAATAAGTATATGGTGTAACATAAGATAAAAGACATAATAGTGAGTAAACAAGATTAATAAGTCAATGATCTTAAGTAATGATATCATAAAACTGTTATAAGAATATAGAATAAAAGTGTGGAAAATATATAAATATATAAATTAGTTTCCATTTCCAATCCTTACAACCAATATTATCATCACATTGTGGACAGATTCTTATTATGGATAGGTTTCACTCTTTATTCACATTAAATCTTGGTGGATAAAGCCAATTGGAGAATTTGGTTCACTCCCTCATGCCTCATATATTATATCATGATATATAAATTTTTAACCTATATATTATAGTTATATATATAATCTAGGATCACCTATTACATAATTTAAACTCTATATATGTGTGGCATAAGAACATAAAAACGTTTATATTTCTATCATATCATAATTAACCCATAAGAAAACGTTCTTTTCATTTAAATTATTTATAATGTTCAATTATATTTTTAATTGGTTTTAAAGTAAAATTATTTCAGTTATATATCAATAAATACAATTTAGGTCATTTCAATCATTTTCATTTTAAATATTTATTTAAAAAATTATATGGTTTTTAACATTTCCACTTTAGAAAATCATTTTCTCATCACGTCTATGGGATTGATTTTGAATAATATTATTTCAATTGAATGAATTAAAATTTTGAAAATGGATTCAATATTTAGAATTAGAATAATTTATAATTTCTAATATGGTCAAATTAATTTTTGACCAAATTAATAGTGGATTTAGTACAAATTAATTACCATAGTTAAGGTAAAAATGGGTTTACCAGGGGTTAAACTAAAAATATAAGGGTAAAAATAACCTATAAACTTTCCTAAAAACTAATTTATTTCAATATTATAACTATTACATATATAAGGTTCCATAATAGTCCATCATGGACCCCAATTTTGTATTAAAAAAGTTATAGCACTAAATTATTTTCAAAAGTACTAAGAATGTCCTCTCCCCCACTTAAAAAAGGCTACCCAGTATCCTCTATTATTCACACCATAAAGAGGATTATATTTTTCTAAGACCTGAATAAATGACCTAGAAATTTTCTTTCCAATAATCCTTTAAGAATTATTTTTGGATAATGCTATCATACGACGAAATTTGTGAAAATCTAAGGAGGATACCTAAAGAAGAGGTATTGTTCTTCAAAGAGCATCTTTATTTTATATCTTTCTAAACCTCTATAAATTACTATTAAAACATGATTATATGATAAATTCAATATATTACATATATTTTTATGTTTTTATATTATTTTGAAGGCCAAAAAAATCTCTACTTCCCTCAAATGTATTAAGAAATCAATATTCCGGTGTACGGTAAACTACCGCCTCTTGAACTGATGTCATTCGTTATTCCATTTCTACCTTTCACGGTGGGGTGTGATGATGGATATAAAGAATATATGTGATATTTATAAAATATATATACCTTTTTATTAATTTTTTTATATATATATTTTTACCTTCCACTTTGAATGTCATACAGTAACGTCGCTCGTTGTACAGTAGACTACCACATCACAAAGCGATGTGATTCGTCGTTCACTAACCATCCATATGGAAGGAAATATGGATAAACTTAATTATTATGTTTTAAAAACAATAAAATATTATTATATTAATGAAATATTTATCACTATATAAATAAAATATATATCATTTTCAATCTTATCTTTTCAATCACATAAATATGGTAACAGCGTTCGTGTATGTGTGGACTACCGCATTTACGAAGTGATGTGATTCTCTTTTCATAACCAGACCACATAGATGATATATAAAATTATATAATATTTTATATATTATATTGTAATAATTATTTATGTATTATATATATTACTTACAATATATATATCTATAATGATCGTTGAAAAATTGAAGTGTTACTCATGTTTACATATGGACAACCGTCTCTCTGATCGTAACATACTTCTTTTTTCATAACCATATTTCAATATAGGTTTTAAAATTAAAATTGATGTAAAAATATGGTAATTATTTCATTATTATTATAAATTATATTATATAACTATATAATATTCACAAGAATAGGATCTTTCATTTCAAAACATGCATGAGAAAATAAGGCAATTAACATTCAAAAAATGAATAAAATGAAATATTATTAACGAATGCGAAATAAGTGGATATAAAAGGTTAATAAAAGTGATTATAAATATTAATATTCTTATATTTTAGTTTAATAACATTTTTAGAACAACTTTACTTGAGGTTAAATCACATTCAACTAAAATGAAGCATGAGGTAAGGTATTTCATCTCAAAATCATTTCATTGAGGAACATTGTATTTGCATGCACCTAATTTATTTTATATGCTGAATACAATTTACCTATGACATTTAATATTGTGAATATATAAGTTTTCATGATATTTTATGTTTTAATTTGAATTATTTCATCTAAGGGGATTTAAATTAAAAGTTACTATGTTTTAAGTAATTTCATAACTCAATTTCATTTCATTAGGTTATATAACATCTTCATAATAATTGATAATCTAAGATTTTGTGTGTTGTTAATTTTTAATATATTATGGTTTCTTAAGAAAAATTATTTTATTTAATGTTTATAGAAATAATCTATTCATATATTCATTCTCACATCAATGTTATGATCATTTTAAATTTCTATTTCACAATCTTATTCTAATTGAGGTTATTTAATCTTGAATTTTTATTAAAGAAAATTATTTCATAATTATTTATTAAATCTGTTAATATTATTATTATTTGTTTATTAGTAATCTTTTTCAAGTTATAGTACCATTTTCTCAATATTTGGTTCTAAAATTAATTGGGTAATGTTTTTAAGAAAATTTGACTTCATTTCTCTCTTTTGTGGGATAAATATTTTCTTCCAAAACCATTTCATCCAAAAATGTTTTCAAAAATTATTTAAACATTTAAAAATTATTAATTTAATATATTTTACCCACATTTTTTTCAGTTTTTTTCAAATGGATACTTAAATCAATTTTGAAACAAATATTTTTTTGCCCTTTACCAAGAAATGTGAAAGGTTGTTATGTTTTATCATTTACGACAAGTATGGAATTTTTAAAAAACAAGACCTCAAAATTTTTTAAATATTTCATTATAGTTTTTCTATTTTATTTCCCATGAGTTTTTTTTGAAAATTTTTTATGTTTTAAAAAATGATTTTTAAAATAAAAAAAACATATTTTCCTCAAGAATGTCAATAAATATATTTTTATGGAATTTTTATTCATCAATGAAAAAACTAGATATTATTTCTTGAATGGGTATAAGTTAGACTGATACCCTCATTATTATTCCTTTGGGTGGTTTATGATTATTTTGAACAAGGATACTATTGGAATTTACTTCCTTA
The DNA here is from genome assembly GCA_963277665.1 of Viscum album. Classification (NCBI taxonomy): domain Eukaryota; kingdom Viridiplantae; phylum Streptophyta; class Magnoliopsida; order Santalales; family Viscaceae; genus Viscum; species Viscum album. The sequence goes on from OY728131.1 coordinate 447,493,764, forward strand.
TTTCATTTTGTGGTCTTTAATTTTCCCTTGAAATATTCACTTTCCTATTATCATTAGTCGTTGAATTTCCACAAAAAATCCATACTATATATCGTGGATGGAATTATTTATTAAAATATATCTCAATTCTATATCAGTTATTTTACTTTGATGGTTATTTTATTAGATATGGAAATATTGATAAATTCATATCCATTACACAATAAGAATATATGATGAACATGGAACATTATTCATGAATTAAATCTATTATTCAAAAATATCTAGAATTATTTGGACATGAATATAAAGGTAGGTTCCAATTATAGATATCCACTTGATGTATCGACGAGTCTCGTGAGTTAAAATAAGTTTCCCAAAACTGATTCATTTGTAACGATTAGTTATAAACTTTTTTGAGGTTACCTGATGGGTATGTACCAAGTGGTTATAAAATATTTTGTGGCTAGATCTTGAAAATAAAGGTATCATGTTCCTAGGAAACTTGAGTTCTTATTATCAATCATTTCCTCCATTGATAATTCAATTTTTGTTATTATTATACATGATATTCTCACTATGACATTATCCATGGATTCATTTCATTCATATTTTATTGATAAAATAGAATTTGTTTTCAGTAATTAACCTTTAAGTAATGATACATCCTTATTTATCAAGATATTAAAGTTATATAAATTCAATCTGTGTTTAGTTGTTTACATACCATATTGATTATTCTTATTGATTCATGATGGCTTTTGTTGTACTTAACCCTTAATAACCACTTGATCTTACCGTTTATTTGATTATTTTTCTCAGGAATCTGTTATGTGTACTATGTGTGACACACAAGGATATTCTTGAAGTAATAATGTTATTCTCAAAAAAATTGTGTTTAAATTTGTGTTTTCAAATGTAATGTAAGACTCAAGTTTGTATCTAGTTCTCCCATATTACTAAACTATTCCATAAATTGAGATTTCATTTCTTGCATCAAATGTCAATGTAGTAAGGTATCCATTACTTTGAGTTTCTATGGTCAGGATCCCCAAAGTTGGAATGATATAAATTTTGGAAGAAACCATGTGAACTAGATTTATAAAAAAAATATTCTGGTAGAATTCAAGGATATGTATATAAGTGAATTCTAATGTTTTGGTAGTATAGAGATTATGTGGTTTTCTGTATAAATACATCCAATTATAGATACAAAAAGTAGTTTTGGTTCTAGTAAAGATGTACCTAAGGGTAATAACTTCATAATGGTGTATTGGGCTTGACTTGATCGTCACCTGGTGCATGATAGTGAGCCTTATATTTTACTCAGTTTCACACTCTTGGGGGATATACTTAGTACAATTTTTGTTTTATTTACAATCCATTATGAAGGATTTGAGTTGATGATGATAGTGAATGATCTAGGATAAACCTAATGTGTCTTATATTGAAAATAAGGTGGATCAAAGGAATAGACATTTTTTTTATTTGTGAAAATGAAGGTCATAAAATAGTGAATTATTGTGGAATAATGAAGAGGATGATGGAATGAAATTAATCCCATTCTTGGGATCCATTTATAGGTTGTTTTCGTAAATATAGATAAATTGGGAATTATCTTATTCAATTATATCTAATAAAGATTAATCCATATACCAAGGAAGGATCTATGTGGGAATAGAATGGATGAAGTATTTATGTGTTGGGATTCAAGAACAAAATTATAGAAGTATTTTACCAATGGTATTTTGGTTATAAGAATCATGATACATATAAGTATTTTACAAAATTTGAGAACCATATTTGTCTTCATTAACTTACAATTTATGGAATCCATAATTGGTTTATGAGCATAAGGATGATCATAATTTCCTTATCTTAAACATCACTTTTTTTATTTTATTTGATAGGAGTCCAACATGAATAATTATATTTTGGGAGAAATTTATGGAATTTATATGTTTTAATAAATAATGTTATTTTAGGAATAATTCCTTTACATTTTATAGACACAAGTATAGAGGTATTGATAACCTTTAGGGTTAATATTACCATTAATTACATTGCAATGATATTCAAATAATATTATTAGAATTTCTGACCAAATAGGATTTTTACTAAAAACCTTATTAAAAAGGTTATATAATATTAATTTTATTTAAAGGATTCCAATCATATTTTTTTTTGGAACGTTATAGGAATTACATTAATATATTTTAAAAAATTACTAACTGGTTGGCAGCCCAACACATTTGTGAAGGTTGTGGGGATTGAATCCATGACCGAAGAATGATATTGGTTTACCACCCACAACTAGCCTACGTGATGTATTGGTTAATATGTCATTATTTTTAGTAAAATGATTTGAAAAATAATAATTAATGATGAACTAGTGATGTTAACTTTTATGTTTAGAGATTATTTTATTTTATCTAATAGCTTTTGGAAACCATATTGGTTTTCTAAAATAGTTAGAGATAGATGGAACAAGTTTTCACTTATGAATTTTATGATCTACTAAAAGTTACTTTCACTGCTTCATGCATAAAAAATTCAGGTTTTGAATATTCATTTATTAGATTAAGTGATGAATTAGAAATTGATCAAAGCACTAGTAAATGATGAAATTGTACTTGTGAAATAGAAATATATTTAGAAATTATTTTTCATTATATTCATAGATAGTATAATAATTCCCCAACATTAGGAAATGGATCTTGAAAAAAAAATTACCATATTTCCCTCATATATGATAAATAATATGGTGTATAAAATCATATTAGATTTATGATTCGGAGATCATTAACTTTTAATTGATCGTTCAATTACTTGTGATAAATTACCTCAATCACTCTATATAACTATTTATGCTTTTATACCATGTTTATATCTTCACTTTCCACCAATGTTCTAATATATTGAAAATAAGTTATGTGTTATTCTATATGACTTTTTTACATGTTGCTCTCCCTAATTAATAGGATATTTTATTAACTCTATTATGATGTGTTATTTCAACAATGGTATATCCAAATTTCATAGCCTTGATTAATGATATCATGTTTAAATTGTGATGACACAATTTATTTTAGATGGGAGAATGTAACACCCCAAAATTCTAAAAGAATAAAATTTTATTCAATAATGTATGTGATACACAAACCATGCTTAGAATATAATATAATACATGAAAACGTAAAAATTTATTTCTTTTAGAATAAATTTAATTTCTCCATTATCTTATGATACACAGAACAATGAGTTTCTTCAATATCTTATGTTACATGAAAGAATTAATTTTATAAAACCACAATATAAAATAAATAATATTATTTAATATCATAGTTATCTCCTATATAATAGAATATCGTGTATGTATATAATTAACTAACCTATGAAAATATATATTTTATAATTTTTTTTATTTATCTATTGATTAAAAATAAAATTATAATCATTTAAAAGAAAAATATATGTTTTCTCGAAAACCGTATTTTTCTAAAATATGGTTTGTTCTCACTTTCTCGTAATAATTTAAAATTTATTTTTAGAAAATTTATAAAATTAATTTTTATATATAAAAATAACTTTTTAGATCATAATACCAAAATAATCATAGAGTTAATTTTTTATATTTTTCTAAAATGATTCATTTTTTATGAATAATAAAAAATGATAAATTATAATTAAAAATATCCTTTTAGTTTAAATTTTTTATAATATTAAATAATATGTAAAATTTTATTTAAACTGAAATTATTTAAATTATATTTCAATTAATATAATATTTTTATTCAAATCATTTTCATGTTAAATTTATATTTAAAAATGTTGTAAACTTTTTAATATTTCACTTTAAAAACATACTTTCTCATCATGTCTACAGGATTAATTTTAAATTACATTTTGACACTTATGTGAATGAAATTATGAAAAATGGTTAATTTTTTTTGAATAATCGTTATTTTTAACTTATAATAATTTAAAATTAATATTTGAACAAAATAAATAGTAAATGAAGAAAAAATTAATTATTGTAGATATGGTAAAATGAGTTTACCGGGGGTTAAACTAAAATGATAAAGACAAAAGATACCTAATCTCATTTTTAAACCTCATTTAATTTACATTTTTATACCATTACACATATAATTTTCTATAATCATTCATTTTTACCCTTTTGATATATGAAAATTTGGGGAACACTCAATTCTTTTCAAAAATACCAATTATGTCTACTCCCCCACTTATAAAAGGTAACACCCTCTCCTCTATTCATCACACCTTCAAACCACATTGGTTAGGTCACTCCTTGACAAAATTACCTCTCAGATTCCATCCCCTTGTCCTATAATCCATATTTTGGGCATAAAATCAACCTATAAATTCATTAGTGTAAACATATAGAGGATAATCGATGAAGACGTAATGGTTTTCAACGAGAAAATTTATTTATTTCTATTTCTCCACCTATATAAATTATAATTAAAAAATTATGATATAGTATCCTAAATATATTAAATATATTTTAATAACATTATTAAAATTTCATAATCAAACAACATCTCCAATTCCATCTAATGGGTTACACAATAATTGTTCATGTGTATGGCGGACCATCGCCTTGCGAAACGATGTCATTCGTTATTCCATTATCACCTTACATGGTTCTGTATGAAGACGGATATAAAGTATATATATGATATTTATAACATATATATACCAATTTATTTATTATATCATATATATATATATATATATATTACCTTTTATTTCGTAGGATAAATTATAACATCGCTCATGTGTACGGCGGACTACCGCCTCCTGAATCGATGTGATTCGCCTTTCCATATCACATCACCTGATAGTTGATAAGGGTAAATTTAATGATTATATGGGATATAAATGAAATAATAATGATATTAATAACATATTTTACATTATAAATGATAATATATATATATATATATATAATTTTCTTTCATACCATTTCACTCACTTAAAGATGATAACATCATTCATATACGTGTGGACTACCGCCTTCACGAAGAATTGTGACTCTATTTTCATTAACACACTATATGGATAACATATATAAGTGTATAATATGGTATATATGATATCATAATAATTATGTAATGATATATATTACTTAACTTTTTCTATAATGATCATTGAAAAATTGAAGTGTTACTATTTATACGTATGTCCTCCCATCTCCATGATCATAACATTATTCATTTTTCATAACCATATTTAAATATATTTTTAAAAGTATAATTTAGGTATAATTATTATAATTGTGTCCTGAATATTATTCTATAGGTTATAGAACTATATAATATGTCCAAGAATCATATCTTTCATAACGAAACATGAAGGATAAAACAAGGTAGTTAACACCCGAAAAAATTGAAAAAACTAAAAAATTATAAATTAACTTGTGATAAGATGTTATAAAATGATAATATATGACAATGTATGTATTTATTTTTTTATTTTATAAATTAATAACATTTTTAAAACCACAATAAAATATTTTAAATCTTTTTCAACAAAAAGGTATGATTAGGTAAGGGATTGAATCTGAAATTCATTTCATTAAGGATCATTATAATGTTATGCACCTTATTTATTCTATGTGGTGTATATTATGACCCTTTGACATGTAATATCAGGAATTATTTATTATTAATGTTATATAAAGTTTAAATATAACTTTTTTTCATGTAAGTGTACTTGAATTAAAAGTTAACATGTGTTAAAGAATTGCATTACTCAATTTATTTTCATTGGGTTATATAATTTCATAATTATTTTTTATATTTTAAGATTATTTTTATAGTGAATTTTTATTTTATTTTGTTTTATTTCAAACTATTTTATTTGGATTTATATTTTATAGACATAATTGATTCACTGATCAATCCTCACATCAATGTTATGATCATTTTAAGGATTTATATGACAATCTCATTCTAATCGAGATTATTTACTCATGAAATTTTATAAAAGTAAATTATTTGATAATTGATTAATAAAAAATTTAATTATTTTCATATATGTTTATTAATGATAGTTTTTGAGTAATAGTACCAATTTCTCGCTGTTTGGTTCTTAAATTAATTGAGAAAATGTTTTTAAGAAAATATGAATTCATTTCCCTCTTCGATTAGAAACCCATTTTCTTCTAAAAACATGTTTTCTAAAAAAATTTAAAAAATGTATTAAACAATTTAAAAATAATTTATTAAAAACATTTTTACCCATGTTTACTTATTATATAGTAAAATCAAATGAATCCATATATATTTCAAAATAATTTCTATTTTAGCCAAAAACGAAAATGTGAAAGGAGTATTTGTTTTAAAATGTACGACATGTATGTAATTTCCCACCGCTATGGCCTAAAAATATTTTAAATATTACTTTAGAATTTTTCAAGTTTATTTCTAAATAATATTATTTTTAAAGGTTTTAAGTTTTAAAAAGTTATTTAAAAAAAAAGTATATTTTCCCCCAAGAATTTCATAAAAGGAATTTTAGTTTTATAAGTATTCATGAGTGATAATTAAATATTATTATTACTCCAATGGGTATGACTAATATTTACCCTATCCTTTTTCATCCCGAGGATGGTTTATGTATATTTTGTCTCAGAATAGTGTTGACATTCTCTTACTTATTTTATTCTTGTAGTCATTAATTTATAATTGAAATTTTCACTTTCTTATGATCATTAGACATTATATATTCTCTAAATATCCAGATTATTTATCATGTATATGATTATTTCTTAAAATTTATCTCTTTTATACATACGATATTTTAATTGGGCAATTATTTAATTAATAGGGGAAATATCGATAAATTTGTATCATATAATCAATATAAATATTTGATTAATATGGCATATTATTCATCAGTTAAATCTATTATTTGATATATGTGGAATGATTTGTACATGAAGATATGGGTGGGAAAAAAATTGATGTCCCCTCGATGAATCGATAGGTATCATGAGACAAAATTAGTTGTCCAAACCAAAGGTGTTAGTATCTTTTAGTTTTAAACATTTTTGAGGATATATCTGAATAGTATAGGTACTATTCACCAAACCCTATGGGTTTGTGCCCAATAGTTTTAAACTGTCTCAAGGATAGGTCTTGATTGTATAGTTATCATGTTCCATTGATATATTTTGTCATATAATTAGCAAATTTTTTCATTGAGAATTCAATTTTCATTATTATTATCTATTATAGTTCCACAAAGACATAATCTATGGATTCATTTCATCCTCATTTTAAAAATTAAATGGAATGTGGTTTTAATTATTCACTATTCCATTGTGATTCTTACTTATTTTATCATGATATTAAATTTATATAAATGAAATTTATTTTCAGTTATGTTTCTTTCGATATTGATTATGCTTTTCGATTTCTGAAAGCTTCCACTATACTTAACCCTTACTGAGAATTTGAGATCACACTTATTTTTTTTCATCTTATCTAAAATCTCTAAAGTGTAATCGATGTGATATAAAAGGATATTCAAGAGGTATAATGTTATTCTCTAAAAAGATGTATCATTTTTTTCAAATGTAATGTAATATTTCAGTACGTAATGATTTTACCAACACTACAAAATTATTCAGTCCTTCAGGATGTGATTCCTTATATCTTATGCCAATATAATAGAGTAGACACCAACTCTGAGATACTAGGGTTTTGGTCTCTATAATTGGAGTTAGATAAATTATAGTGAAAACTATATAAAAAGATTTAAGAAAACATATAATAGTGAAAATAACTCTAAGACAATATTTGAGGATAAATATTTAAGAATATCCTCGTGTTTTGGTAAGGTAGAGATTAGGCGGTTTTTCCTTGTAATAAATCCATATCTGGATACTAAAAGTTTATGTGGTTCTTCAAGAGATGTAACTTGGGTTAATAACTCCAAAATTAGTGTATTTAACTTAGTTAGATCATCACCTAGTGCATAAAAATGGGCCTTACTACATACCTGGTTTGACTCTCCTAGGGGGAATTCATAGTAAAATTCACATTTCTTTACAAACCAGTATGAAAGATTTGAATATATGGTGAAAATGAGTGATATAGGATAAAATTATTATGTATTATATTGAAAATATGGTGTCTCAAAGGAATGGTAAAATGTTTTATGTGTGGAAATGAATGGAATAAAACAATGAATTTCCTAGTAAAAATGAAGACTATGATGGAAGGAAATAAATATCATCCTAAGGATGTGTTTATAATTTATTTTATCAAATGTATATAACATGGATTTTATAATATTCAATACCCTATTCTAAATTTTGAAACCTATACTAGGGAAATATTAGTTTGGAAATTAAAAACATAAAGTATTTTTGTCTTGGTATTCATGAATTAAATTGTAGAAGTTTCTTACCAACGTTATTTTGGTTATAAGAATCATGAAATATCTAATGATTGTGTGAAATTTTAAAATCATATATAGCTTTATTAACTTAAGATACGTGGAAACCACTATTTGTTTATGATTTTAAGGATTATCATAATCACCATGCATTAAACACCTATTTTTATGTTTTTGTTGATGTGAGTCGACCAAGATAAAAGATATTTTGGGAGAAATTTATGGAAACTGTATGTTTTAATTAAAAAAGATATTTTATGAATAATGCCTTCAAATTTTATAGACATAAGTATTAAGGTAGTGATAACCTTTAGGGTTAAAATGATAATTAATTTCATTGTAATAATATTCAAATAAGATTATTCGAATCTGTGAGAAAAGGGGGTTCTATTGAAAACCTAATAAATAAAATATTTGATGAATACTTTTATTTAATTTATTCTCGTAATATTTTTTTGTGAACATTGTAGTAATTTTATTAATATAGTATATAAAAAGGAAAAATTACAAGATAACTCGATGCATATGGAAAGGTCGTGGGGCTTGAACCCATGACTGAAGGGTGATAAGCATTTGGCACCTACCGTTGTCCTAAGATATGTCTTCATTTATATTTCATTGTTTTTCCTCAAAAATATGATAAATAAATATTAATTATGAGACAATGGTGTTACCTTTGAGTTTAGAGATTAATTTGTTATATTGGATAATATTTTCTAACAATATTATTTTTGGAATATATTTGGAAACTAAAAAAAGACTTGTCCCTCTATTATGGATCCAGAAATTCGTTAAAAGTGAATTTTGGTGCTTCAAGAATAAAAATTTTATTTTGGGAAAATTCATTTGATGGAGTAAGAGATGAATTGGATATTAATTGACGCCCAACTAAAGGATGAAATTTTACATACGATATAGAAACATATAAAATATTTTTCCTTATATTTTTAGATAGTAAAATAATCCCTCAATATTAGGAAAATGAAAATGAAATAAAAATGATATCTTATTACATTAATATCTGATGAATTAGATGATCAATAAGATTGTAACATATTTATGGTTTTGATACCCTTAACATTCCATTGATATTTTATTTCATTGTGATCAATGACCTCAATAACTCTCTATAAATATTTATGATTTTCTTTCATGTTAATATCTACACTTTTCCCCAATTTTCTCATACATGGAAAACTAGTTATGAGCTATTCTATATGACCTTTGTAATTATAATTCTCTCTTATTAAGAATATATTTTATTAATAATCCTTAAAATGTGGTTTTTCAATGATTTTATTTGAAATGGTCAAACACTAGATCATCAACATCTTATTCGAATTTCAGCAATGCAATTTATTTATGGTATGGATAATGTAACAACTCGAAATTCGAAAAGTAAATTATTTTAATCCCTAGTATATGTGATGAACAGAACAAAGATTATAAGATAATATAACACACCATAAATTTAAAATATATTTATTTTAGGGTAAATTTAATTTCTTTGATATCATAGGATATATGAAACAACAAGTTTCTTCAATAGATTGTGTTACACATAATACTGAGTTTTAATGACCAACAATATAATATTAATAATATTATTTAACTATACAGTTATTACCTAGCCATTGTTAAATTATGTATGAATTGGATTAAATAAAAAATTAAAATATATATTTTATACATCTTTATTTATTATCTCTTGATTAGTAATAAAATAATAGTCATTTAAAATAAAGAAGAAATATTTTCTGGACAAATGTATTTTTATAAAAGATGATATAATCATGGTTTGTTCACATAATTTCAAAATATTTTTTTTATAATTTTAGAAAATGAATTAGAATAAGTAAACATAATTTTGAAATAATAATAATAAATTATCTTATGTTGAATTTTTTGGTATTTCTCTAAAAAGATTCAGTTTTTGATTAATAGTGAGAAATAATGAATTTTAATGAAAATAGCCTTTTCATTTAAATTTTTTACAATATTAAAATATATTTTAAATATGTTTGAAATAATAAAAAAATTAAACCAATTTATTTCATTGTAATCATTTTCATATTAAATTTTTATTTTTTAAAAAACTTAATCCTTTTAACATTTTCACTTTAAAAACCCACTTTCTCGTCATGCCTCTACGATTAATTTTAAATTAAAATTTTCCAATTATATGAAATGAATTTTGAAAAATGTATATTATATTTGTAATTAGAATAATTTATAATTTATAATATGTAAAACATAACTTTCGACCAAAACTATTAGTAAATGCAATGAGAATTAATTATTTCGGTTGTGGTAAAAATGTGTTTATTATGGGTTACAACAAAAATATAAGGTTGAAATAACTTGAAAATTTTCATAAAATCTATTATATGACCATTTTATGACCACTTAACCTATAGGGTTCTATTTTGGTCCACTATGGATCCTTGTAACATATGAATAATATGAAGGACCCCGGGACACCCTGAGAGGGGAGGGGTGAATCAGGGTGACCACTTTTTCTTTTAATTTGTTGGATCTTGTTCCCACGTTGGTAGGAACTTGTTGAACCTGTATGATGATTACGATCAAAAATGAAACATTCACACGCACAGAGAAGACACAATCATTTTTACTTGGTTCACCACTAAGGGCTACGTCCAAGGAGCATACGCCGACAGGTTGCCGGTCGTACCTAAATCCACTATACTTCACTAGCTGCGGATACAAAAGTTCGGGTACAGACACCCTGTCCCAGGCTCACTGCCTTTACAATAGTTCAGGGATAACTCACTGCGTCCCTCGGGTCACTCCCGTTGACTCCCCCTGGCTCACTGCCGTTGGTGAAGTCCCACTCAGTTTATAGACGTGTAGGTCTCTTCTTCATTTGCATAAGAGTGCATCCTTTGTTGAATGTAGATGCTCTATTGAAGTCCGATTCTCACCAGAAGAAGAATATCACTTTTCCTCGAATGAACCGAGTAGTTTCTCGGCTTTCGTGCAACTCCAGCAAGGCAGGCGTGCTTCAACAGTGTCTAGGTCTCCTTTTCAAGCCCGGCGCGCAAGTCTCCCGGCGGCGCGCAAGTCTCCCGGCGGCGCGCAAGTCTCAGGCGCGCAAGACTAAACTGGCGCGCAAGTGTCACTGAAGCACCTGCGCGACACTGCCTTCTTGAACTAAAAACTTGCGCGATCCACTTCCTTTCTCTTCCAAACTGCCTTGGGAGAACAGCCAAACACCGGCGCGCAAACTCTACTTGCGCGACAAAACAACCACCTGCGCGACTCTACCACCTGCGCGACGAGAGCTCGAACAATCTCTCGGCCTTGAACTCCGTTGGAAATGAGGAGGGGTGGTCCAGTATTTATAGGCAAACTGGACCCCCTGCGCGGCGACGCGCAAGTCCCTCGACGGCGCGCAAGTCCTGTCTCCAGATCCTCTGTCGCGCAAGTTACTTGCGCGACCCAACCAACACTTGCGCGACCTTCCTTCCTTAGCCAAATTTTGATGTTCTGATCCTCAAAAACATATGGCGCGCAAGTCTTTCATCCTCCAAGAGCTCGGCGCGCAAGTATCTTTGCCAAAAACACTTTACTTTATTTACGGATTTTCAGGCCCAAAAATTTGGCAAACACTGGGAAACAGCGCCACCTTCACTACTGTTTTCTTCCTGAACGGTAGGATCGCTTTGTTGGTTCACACCCTGAACTTCCACTGAGGATTGACAACAAACACAAACCATACACCAAATCATGCTTTGAAGAACCTGGTTCCAACAATCTCCCCCTTTGGGTTTGTTGGCAATCAGAATAAATTCAACAGATCTTCAACCATGAGCAAATCCAAAACGCAAGCATCAACTCAGCTAACACTCTAAGTCTACGTGAGCAATGCTCGGTGTAGAAAACAAGAGAGAAAGCTTGAATTGGGTCTTAGTGTGTTGAAATCGTACACAAAATCCTCCATCCCGATGTTATCCTTATTAAACTTCTCATCACAAGCTTACACTTCTCATCACAGAAGAATTTCTTGCCTTGAATTTATTCCTTTCTCCCCCATTGACAATAAAACCAACGACTGAAAAGTTTGTTCAACATTCAGCTCAAGCCATACTCCCCCTGGATAGTATCTCCCCCAAAAACCTGCATCATAGCCATAAACAGATAAAAACAGTTAAAACAAACGGGGAGAGGGGACTTCCGGAGCCTCCTTATGCAGTAGGAGGTGGTCGAACACCGAGGTTCAACCGATGCTTCTCGAACACAGCCGCGGACAATGGCTTGGTTAGGATATCAGCCACTTGCTCATTAGTTCCAACATGATCCATTTAAATCACGCCTTTTTCAACCTTTTCTTTGATAAAATGATACCGTATTTCAATATGTTTTGTACGAGAATGCTGAACCGGATTCTTCGTAAGATCAATTGCACTTTTGTTATCACAATAAATCACCATTGGTTGCTGCACCTTATCACCAATATCTGTTAGCTGCTGCTTCATCCAAAGAAGTTGAGTGCATGCTTTTGTGGCGGAGATATATTCAGCTTCAGCAGTACTAAGAGAAGTACTTTCTTGCTTCTTGCTTAACCAGCCAACACATTTATGCCCAATATAGAAAGCTCCACCACTAGTGGACTTTCTGTCTACTACATCCCCAACCCAGTCAGCATCAGAAAACGCTGATAATTCATTGTCCCTGCCTGCAGCAAAAAATAACCCAAAGTTATGTGTGCCTTGAATATACCTCATGATTCTTTTTACTGCTGACATATGTTCCTCCTTTGGATTACTCTGGAAGCGGGCCGCAAGGCATGTTGCAAAGACAATATCTGGCCTTGTCGCTGTCAGATACAGTAGGCTTCCAATGATCCTCCTGTACATGGTGGGATCAATAGAGTTCCCATCCTCATGCTTTCCAAGTTTAGTTCCAACAGGAATCGGAGTTGACATTGGTTTGGAGTCTTGCATATTGAACTTCTTCAGCAACTCTCTTGCATATTTTTCCTGAGAAATGAAAGTGTATTCCTTCTTTTGAATTACTTGCAACCCCAAGAAATATGTGAGCTCCCCAATCATAGACATTTCAAATTCTGATTTCATGTGGTTGGCAAATTCATCCACTGATTTCTGCCTGCTGCCACCAAAAATGATATCATCAACGTAGACAAGAACCATGAACTGATCTTTTGGAGAATTCTTCACATAGAGATTGTGATCAACTCCTCCTCTTTTGAATTCCAACTTCTTGAGATATGAATCTAGCCGTGAGTACCATGCCCGTGGTGCCTGCTTCAAACCATATAGAGCTTTCTTTAGTTTGCAGACCTTTGTTTCGTCGGTACCCAAGACAAACCCCACCGGTTGTTCAATGTAGACTTCTTCTTCGAGTACACCATTCAAGAATGCTGTCTTAACATCCATTTGATATACTTTATATCCTCTTTGGAGTGCCATGGCAAGGAAAAGCCTGATTGATTCCAGTCTAGCAACTGGAGCAAAGGTTTCTTCAACATCAATACCTTCAATCTGGGAGTATCCTTTACATACTAGTCATGCCTTGTTTCTGATAACATTTCCATGCTCATCAACCTTATTTTTGAAAATCCATTTGGTACCAATCACATTGTGACCTTCAGGTCTCTGGACAAGATCCCATGTCTGATTCTTATCAATCTGATCTAATTCATCATTCATGGCTTTAACCCAAGATTCATCCTTTGCAGCTTCTTCGAATGAGGATGGCTCTACAACTGATAGAAATACAGATTGCGTGGTATTCCTCATCCTTCTGGTTTGTGTGGGTGCACTCCTATCCCCAATTATGTTGGATGGATCAATCTCAGCTCTTCGATTTCTCCTACGAGGTTCAGTAGTATTCTCTTCAGCCATAGTTTCTTCTTCAGATTCTTCTTCTGAGTCAACATCATTATGTGATTGATGAGTGTTTTGAACAGCTTCCTCTATTTCTGCATTTGTAGTTTCTTCATGTCCACATTCTTCATGACTTTCTATCACATCAGCATATGACGTCCGTGAAGCATTTGTGGTTTTCTCTTCAATTATCTTAACATCATTGCTTTCCACAATCCTTCACAAACGACTGTTGAAACATTTGTAGGCTTTGCTGTTCATTGAGTAACCGAGGAAGATTCCTTCATCTGCGTTGTCACCATATTTCCCCTGATTTCCTTCTTTGTTCCTGATGAAGCACTTACTTCCAAAAACACGAAAGTATTTTAGAGAAGGCTTCCGTCCATGCCACAATTCATATGGTGTCTTCGTCTCACCCATATAAAGTCCTGTTCGATTCTGAATGTACACTGCAGCTTGAACAGCCTCTTTCCAGTAATGTCGTGGAATACGACTCTCAATCAGCACAGTTCGTGCCATGTTGTTCACCTGTCGATTCCTTCGTTCAACAACTCCATTTTGTTGTGGAGTTCTCACAGCAGCTACCTCATGTTGTATCCCATGCTTCTCCAGATAATTTTCAAATTCAATGGACGTGTATTCTCCTCCATTGTCAGATCGCAACACTTTGATTGTTCGTCCAGTATCATTCTCGGCGATTCGCCGATATGTTTTCATGCAGTCAAGGACCTGTCGTTTCCGGTGAATGACCATCACACATGCCATTCGACTGTAATCATCTATGAAAAGGACAAAGTACCTTTCTCCATGAGTTCCGGCAACATTTATTGGACCAAAAACATCTGTATGAATCAGATCAAGAAGGTGGGATGCCTTTTTCTTCTTTGGCCGATATGAACTGCAGACCAACTTCCCACGAATACAAGCATCACAGGATTTTTCACGCTCACGCTTCAGGTTGGGAATGTCCATGAAAATTCTCAATTTTGATATTTTCTCCATGTCTTGTTGATTGATGTGTCCCAATCTCCGATGCCACAGATTGTTTTCTTCTTCAACAATCATGTAACATACATTCTCTTCACTATCAACCTGATACAAGTTTCCTTCTGTTCTGCATCCCTTCATGAGAGAATTGCCAGTTTTTCCCTTGATAGTGCAGCCTTTCTGATTAAAAGTAACAACAAGTCCTGAGTCACAGAGTTGACTCACGCTGAGGAGATTATGACGTAGGCCATCTACGTAAAGGACTTCAGTCTTCTTTAGTTCTCCATTAGCTAATTTGGTACTTCCACTCCCTTTGATTTTCAGAGCCCCATCATTACCAAATCTTACTGTACCATCAACATTCTTTATGATATTTGTTAGTAGACCGGCATTACCTGTCATATGAGATGAGCAACCGCTATCTAGAATCCAGGTACTGTTGTTCTTTGTAGCTTTGAGAGCTACCTCTGCAAGGTTTGATTTCTCAATCTTCCTCCTTTCCTTCCATGAGACATTAGATTGAGTATATAGAACTGATGGCCTTTCAACTATCTCTTCCTCAAACCCAGGTTCTTCATAGTCAAAGTCTTCTTTAAGAGGTGAGAACCTGTTTGAAAGAGAAACATCGTCTTGCTGACGAGACTTGACATGTCTGGAACTTCTGTATGAGGTGTCAATGTCCCTTCTCTGCCTGCAATTAATGGACTTATGACCGAAGTTAGAACAATGAAAACAATATCCATAGAAATTATTTCTTCTATAAGAATTAGGATATGAAATTGTTCTCCTTTGTTGAGCATCTATATCTTCTCCATTCAGATAGCTTCTTGCCTCTTCACAATAGGACATGGTATGGCCCAGATAGCCACAGAACTGACACTTCATGAGAAGAAATGTCTTCTCACTTGAATTTTTCCTTATAGCTTCTTCCTTGGGAGAATAGTAAGACTGTCTGCCATTTTTGAAAGTTTGAGGATAATTTTCAGGTCTCCTTTTAGTTTGGATTGAGGGTTCCTTTTTTCAGCACTCTAGGTAACATTTCAACATGTTAAACTTTCATCTTATCTGTCTTTTGGATCTTTGCACTTCCAGCAGTTGATGACTCAGCCTCACAGCCAATTCCACTCTTTCCCATGCAAGCAGGTCTTTGATCACTCAAGACTTTTCCAACCCCATCTGAACCACACTTGGATCTTGCAAGTAATTCTGCATCTGAGAATCTTCCAAACTGTATTTTCTTCCTCGATTCTTTTGGAACTGATTCTGTCTCCATTTTACTCCTCAGAGTAACTACTTCCTCCTCAAGACCCTCAACAGTCTTGGATTTTTCATCCAGTCTGGATGTGAGGTCATTGATGACCTTTGCTTGCTCTTCAATTCTCAGCTTCAGATCAACTGCATCATCATTGCTTTCAATTGTTTTAGACTGTACCTTCAAAAATTCTTCCAGTCGTTCAATTTCAGCTTCATGTTGATCAACATATTCAGTTGATTCTTCTACAATTGATTTCCACTTATTGCAGCTCTTACATTTAATCTTAAGCTTACTAACTTCATCCTTAAGTTGCACCTCAGGATCTACACAAGTTCTCAGTTGTTTTTCACCATCAGTATCTTCTGACTTTTCAACAGTGGCCATCATAGAAGCATGGTTCCCAGTTTTGAATTCTGGTTCTTCTTCATCACAGAATTCATTGTCATCTTCTTCCTCTTCACAGACAAAACTCTTTCTTTGCATTTTCTTACCAGATTTGAAGTCTCCCTTTTTGAAGATCCTTCTTTGAGGCTTCTTGAAGTTTTCATCTTCACTGTCATCATCATTGATATTCTTCAAGCACTGAGAGGCAATATGCCCAACTTTTCCACAACGGAAGCATGCGAGAGGTAACTTCCCTTTGAATTTCCCTTTCCCCTTCTGGAACTTCTTTGCAATGAGAGAAAGAATTTCTTTCTCTTCGTCATCATCAACGCTACTATCCTTTGAGATTTTCAATTTATCCATGGCCTTGAATGCCATTTCCTTGCTCACCCGAGTCGTAGCATCTTCTGGTTTGACTCTCATTTCATATGCTACCAAACTGCTCAGTAAGTCATCAAGAGAAAGTTTGGAAAGATCTCTTTCCTCAAGAGCTGACACCTTCGCATTATACAGAGGTGGAAGTCTTCTTAAAATTTTCTTTACAATATCAATATCTTTGATTTCTTCGCCTAGACCCCGAATTGCTCCAACCACTTCAGTAATTCGATTGAAGAAAGAGTCTGCATTCTCGTCTGGATGCATCTTCAGATCATCAAACCGATTGTGTAGCACTTGTAGTTTCGCCTCCTTCACTTTGCTATCACCTTCATAAATATTCTCAAGTTTATCCCACATAGATTTTGCTGAGGTGCAATTCATCACCTTCAGGTAAATCTGATCAGAAAGGGCAGCAGTGAGAGCATTCTGTGCTTTGGCATCTGCATCAAGAAGTTTCCTGTCTGTTTCAGTCATAGCCAGACCTGTTGGATCAGTGACATGTATTCCTTGCACAGTAGAAAAAAGAACTTCCATTCCAAGAGATCTTAGATGAGATCTCATTCTGTTCTTCCAGATCTGGAAATTGCTTCCATCGAAGTGAGGGACTCCCCTGACATTGATCGCGTTTTCCATGACGAAGAAGGTCAGATTCAACGCCCGCAACCTTTACGATCTGATACCACTTGAAGGACCCCGGGACACCCTGAGAGGGGAGGGGTGAATCAGGGTGACCACTTTTTCTTTTAATTTGTTGGATCTTGTTCCCACGTTGGTAGGAACTTGTTGAACCTGTATGATGATTACGATCAAAAAGGAAACATTCACACGCACAGAGAAGACACAATCATTTTTACTTGGTTCACCACTAAGGGCTACGTCCAAGGAGCATACGCCGACAGGTTGCCGGTCGTACCTAAATCCACTATACTTCACTAGCTGCGGATACAAAAGTTCGGGTACAGACACCCTGTCCCAGGCTCACTGCCTTTACAATAGTTCAGGGATAACTCACTGCGTCCCTCGGGTCACTCCCGTTGACTCCCCCTGGCTCACTGCCGTTGGTGAAGTCCCACTCAGTTTATAGACGTGTAGGTCTCTTCTTCATTTGCATAAGAGTGCATCCTTTGTTGAATGTAGATGCTCTATTGAAGTCCGATTCTCACCAGAAGAAGAATATCACTTTTCCTCGAATGAACCGAGTAGTTTCTCGGCTTTCGTGCAGCTCCAGCAAGGCAGGCGTGCTTCAACAGTGTCTAGGTCTCCTTTTCAAGCCCGGCGCGCAAGTCTCCCGGCGGCGCGCAAGTCTCCCGGCGGCGCGCAAGTCTCAGGCGTGCAAGACTAAACTGGCGCGCAAGTGTCACTGAAGCACCTGCGCGACACTGCCTTCTTGAACTAAAAACTTGCGCGATCCACTTCCTTTCTCTTCCAAACTGCCTTGGGAGAACAGCCAAACACCGGCGCGCAAACTCTACTTGCGCGACAAAACAACCACCTGTGCGACTCTACCACCTGCGCGACGAGAGCTCGAACAATCTCTCGGCCTTGAACTCCGTTGGAAATGAGGAGGGGTGGTCCAGTATTTATAGGCAAACTGGACCCCCTGCGCGGCGACGCGCAAGTCCCTCGACGGCGCGCAAGTCCTGTCTCCAGATCCTCTGTCGCGCAAGTTACTTGCGCGACCCAACCAACACTTGCGCGACCTTCCTTCCTTAGCCAAATTTTGATGTTCTGATCCTCAAAAACATATGGCGCGCAAGTCTTTCATCCTCCAAGAGCTCGGCGCGCAAGTATCTTTGCCAAAAACACTTTACTTTATTTACGGATTTTCAGGCCCAAAAATTTGGCAAACACTGGGAAACAGCGCCACCTTCACTACTGTTTTCTTCCTGAACGGTAGGATCGCTTTGTTGGTTCACACCCTGAACATCCACTGAGGATTGACAACAAACACAAACCATACACCAAATCATGCTTTGAAGAACCTGGTTCCAACATAATAAGGGATCACTCAATTCTTTCCAAAAATACCATGTGCGTCCTCTCCCCCACTTATAAAAGTCCACCCACTATCCTCTATAATTCGCACATTAATACCACATTGGATCTGAAATTATAGACCAAAATAACTTCAAATTATCCCTCAACTCATCCTAGAATCCATAGTTTGTTCATAAATCTGACCTAGGAAGGCATTAGTGCAAACCTAAGGATGATACCCGAAGAAGAGATCATGTTCATCAATGAGCATCTTTATTTTATTTCTTTATTAAAATATTTAAATTATTATTAAACAATTATGATATAATAAATTAAATATAATTCATAGATTAGGATTTTTTCATCATAATTTAATGACCTGAAACCATATCCACTTCTATCAAATGGGTTATAAAATCATTATTTGTGTGTATGGGAGGTTACCGCCAAGCAAACAGATGTCATTTATTCTTCCATTACAAAATTTAATGGTTGGGTATGATGATTGATATAAATTATATATATGTGATATTTATAAAATATTTACACATTGAGATTCATTATACCATATATATATATATATATTGCCATCCATTTCATAGGATATACGATAATGTAAATCGTGTGTGTGGAGGACTACCTCCTCACGAAGGGGTGTGATTCATCTTTCACTGATGCATCACATGTAAGGTGAAAAGGATGGACTTAATTATTATTTGTGATATAAATAGAATAATTATAATATCTTTTATATATATATATATAATTATTTAAATTTATATATAATTTATTCCTTATATTTTTAGTCACTTGAATATGATAACATCATTCATGTAAATGTGGACTACCACCTTCCTAAATCAATGCAACTCTATTTTCACTACCACACAACATGGATAATATATAACAGTATATAATATTGTATATTTGATATTATTATCATTATTTAAATATTATATATATATTTCACCATCATTCAAATAGTGGTCATTTAAAATTTGAAGCATTACTCATGTGTATGTATAGCCTACTGTCTCTGTGATCGTAACATACATCATTTTTTAGAACCATAATTAACAATTGGTCATAAAAGTATGATTGATGTAAAAATATGATAAATATGTGAGGATTATTTTTCTATATATGATATAACTATAAAATATATGCAATATTTGGATCATTAATGGGGAAACATGCATGAGAAAAAAATAAATTAACACACAAAATAATAAAAATAATGAAATATTCACTTCTGGAATTCCCCTATATACCAATGCCCCTATCCAAACTGTTCACACAAAAATATTCAGAAACTGTAAATTATGTTAGGTTTTCCCAAAGGTTTTTGAAAACTGTTGGAAAAGTGTATACATGTTAATGTTTTACTAATGTTTTTTTAATACCATTTGGAAAAGTATGCATATACAACAAGTGTTTTTCAACTGTTAGTATACAGAGTATATCCCAATGGTTTTTAAAACCTGTTGGGAAATATTTTCCCCAAATACAATCGATCCCACCTCCCCATTCCATTCCATATTCTATAGTTTTTCCCTAACACGTGGTGCTCTCTATTAGTCGGCGACCACTATCTTCCAACACCAGGTCCGTCATGGTTATAAATCCATCAATTACAGTTCAAATCATTTTCTTCCATTTCTACCTACATTTACCATCAAATTGGTGAGTTTGGTTTTTTCCATTTATCATTTTTTGTACATTATATATTCTAATATTGTTCTTTTTAATTCATTACACATATTGTTTTAATTTCTAAAATATCTTTAGTTTATTGTTGTATTTCGTGTACTAAATTTTTTATTTAGAGGGAGATTAAAAAAGATAGTTCTTACAATAACATATCTTTTCAAAGGGGATAAATGATTGGATTAAGTGGGGTTATACTTTACTATATTAAATTTGATTATCTATCAACAATTGATATCCCATTAATTGATACAATGAACTATATTAGTTTTCTTTTTTACCTTGTTTTTGTTTAATCATGTTAGACATAGTTTATCATTTTCTTAATATGTATAATTATTTTATATTGGAAAGAAATTTATTTTTGTTATTGGATTTATATTTTGATTATTTCAAGGGGAATTTGTGGGACCCTCAGTCATCTTTTGAAATAATCCAAAGGGGGGAGGTTGTTCAGGTGATTTTCATTTCTTAGTTTTCATGTATTTCAAACCCCTTGTTTTATGTGTTATTATATTCTTTTGTGTATCTATGTTCTTGTTCTATTATATTATGTTATATTAATTATAATAAAACAAATTTTCAAATATGTTATACTTATTGATTTGTGTCATTGAAATAATGTCTTCATCATTTTTTCTTTTTTATTAAGGATATAGAGTTTTATTATAATGAAAATAAATATACTTTGTATTATTATATTATCTAATAACCAAAACTGAATATTATATTCTATATATTTTATATTTTATTTTAGTATTATTTCTTTTTCATATGGAAATATTATATTTGGATCTCTTTTTCTTTATTGTTAAAACTTTGGTTAGAATATAATTATTATACCATTTAATATATTTTCATAAATTAGTATAAAATCAGATGGGATTTTGGTTTTAGTGGTGTCAATCAGGATAGTCTATATAATGAAAGGTGTGTTTCATGTTTAGCACAAGATAGATCACATGGGTAAAGTATGTTCTGTATGTGAGATGGTGTATATGATAGGAGATTGAGTTAAAGAACAACATTACCTATAGGACACAACTAGTTAAATGAGCATGCATATTGTCATAAACACAAAACATATCACCAAATAATACTAAAATAAAATCATTACAAAGATGATAACAAGAAAGGACTATCATGCCATGTTATAATGGGAATAATAACCATGATTGGTTTTAAGACAATATCTGATATCTAATGTACTCCATTAAATCAACACGCATAGTGAAGTAATCCAACATAGTGATGGTTATTCTATGCACAGAACACAGATACTCTAGTGCAAACAACTTCTAAAACACATGTACCAAAGTAGTTCTTAATGAGGATATACCTCAAATCCAAAATAAATCATATTTCTTTTTGGTAATTTCATAATGAATATATGTGTATGTAATAGGGTAAGATATATATGAATACAAATAATATAATATGCCTTGAAATAAAGGATTTCATATGTAATGATATATTGGTATCGTATTACCACTTCCATAGTCGATCACATTGCACAATTAGGCTGTATCATAATGTAATGATATGGTTTAAACATAAATTATGACTAATATAGGCAGTCAAACATAAAGTGTTAACATTTGGGTAATTGTACGAATAATCTATAATTTATCATCAAACTTTCATAGATTCATTGATTATGTTGTATATACGACATCAGTGTATGCATAGATACACTAATTTTATATAAATTAATTATATTACATTTGTGTAGATACACTAGATTTATATCATTTTCGTTGAGCACCAACGTGTTTCAAGTTTATGACATCAATATGGATACCTTTTAAATAACACAAATTATAGAAATATTAATGATCACTAATACTACAATGAAACCATTGATTATAAATATATCATTAATTTTGGAATATAATGATCTCTATAAATTTAGCCTTAACGTCAACTTTTTCCTCATAATTATTCTAGATATATTATTCATTATATAATGATTTTTCATCACATACACTATGTTTCAATTCAATATTTTAGTTTCTTATTTACAATATTTGGTTATATATATATTGTTTTGTTGTCTTCCATATTATGATTCTAATATAGTGTAGTGTGTTAGTTATGGTTTTATATATAGTGGAATATTTTCATTTCCTTAAATATATTTTTGACTGAACTTCAATATTATAGAATTGACTTCACTTAATTAATTATTATAGTTTTTTAACCAAACAGATAGAAGTTGGATGTATGAAACTGATCTGATCTCAAGAAATTTTTAAAACTATTTGGAGATATTTTTAAATTATTCATTCGAAAATACTTCAGATAGTGGTCACATACACTACCCATGTTATAATTATTTCGGAAGACCATGGTTGAACTTTGAATAAGTTAGATAACATATAACTAGATACGGTTTTCAAAAAAACTATTATGTGTGGTATCATGATGGGTATAAAATCAAACCTCAAAATACTGATGATCAAAATGAGGGGACTGGATGGGGGAATTTGATATATGACTGATTTCCATTTATTTTTCATCATGAGAAGCAATGGATGTCAAACCAATAATATTTTGATACGATCACACATGATTCCTCCAGTGAAAATGAATATGTCAAGAGGGTGAAAAAATTAAATGATGATGCAATGAATCCAGTATATCAGTAATGCCGTAAATTAAAAAAATCAGTAATTTTTTATTCAATTATTTCTTTGGAAAAATATGTATGGGGTTTCTAATATTATCATTGATTAAATTCCAATCTTCTTGAATTAATTACTTCCAAATGATGCATATATTCCCTCAAACCACTATATTTTATGGAAGTTAATTGAAGAACATGGATTTTCAAACAACAAAATTCATGCTTTCCCGAAAGAATGCAGCTTATTCTAGGAGGAAAATGATTGAAGAAAATATTGTATAAAATGTGGAACATCCAGATAGAGCCGAAAATATGATTGAACACCATCCCATGATCCACGTAAATTAATTTGGAACTTTCCATTGATCCCCAAACTCTAGAATATTTTTATATGTGATGAAATATCAATAAAAATGTAATGGTGTGATAACAAAATAAAGAAGAATAATAAAGAGTTAGTTCACTCTTCCGATGGATTTTCATGGTAGAGATTTTATGCTCAATATCCCTATTTTTTATCTGACATGGTGTCATGTGATATTTGTTCTTTCATGTGACATTTTTAATCTGTTTGGGAAGATTCTTAATTCACACAACACATGGAGAATTTTCATACACATTTATAACCTTCCCCCATGGATGTGTATAACGAAACTATTCACTTTCATGATTATACATATACCTTTCCCTAATCATCCCATTAATTAAATATACATATACCTTAAAACATTAATAAAAGAGTAGAATATTCTTTTGGGTGTGGGTGTGCACACATACAATGCATGTTAGAAAGAGATATTTCAGATGTGTGTTATGTAGCTGTGGATGATCAATGATTTTACCACTTATCCAATGACGTATGGATGGGGAATGAAGGGAAAACTATAATGTCCTATTTGAATGAAGAACACTCGATCCAAAAGACTAAAATGTCACTATAGGTTTAGTTTTATAGGAAATCGATGATTCATACTAGTAGACCATTTGTATAGAAATAATCATCAAACATTTGTCAATACCATGGAGACCAAAGATCCACCTCAGCATATGACAGGAACTGATGTGCTTAACGAATAGAAAGATTTCAGTTTTTCATTCAGGAAGGGTCAAATGAAATCTAGAATGATGAATAATGTTTCC
This sequence comes from Viscum album, assembly GCA_963277665.1. Lineage (NCBI taxonomy): Eukaryota > Viridiplantae > Streptophyta > Magnoliopsida > Santalales > Viscaceae > Viscum > Viscum album. The sequence continues at coordinate 447,518,494 of OY728131.1, forward strand.
AATGATACATGTTTCAATTGGAAGAAGATGAGTATCTTCATTGAGTATCTTTATTGTTCATCCAATTTGTTACATCACTGTATAGACGTAATGCACATTGAAAATAATATATGTGAAATTTTTCTTTCGATTATTATAAATTTAAAAGGAAAGACAAAAGATGATTTGTGCTCTCGGTGTGACTTGTTGTATTGGGAGATCAGACCAGAATTGCATCCTGTGTGTATTAGTTAAAATAAATGGTATAATACATGTGCTTCTTATGTGATGACATAAGTATAAAAATCAATTTATTGATGTACTAGAGACTATTAATGTATCTAATGGATATTCACGAAATATATTATAATGGATCTATATAAGTGATTTAATGTTTAAATATTTGAAGAAAAGTGATTATCACATCCTTCTACATGAGTCGATTCTAATAGCAACCTGTCATCATTTTTTCAATAATGTAAGGGTGTCAGTTTTTTGGTTGTTACATTTGTTTAGATATATTTGTGATAAGAATTAATCACTATAACTATTGCAAAAAAAATTTGGCAGATACACCATTTATTATGTGTTAGGTAGAGAAGATATTTCCTCCGTCATTTTTCACATGCATGATGCATCTAAATGTCTATCTACAAACCAAAATACTTCTCGGAGAACCATTCACTTTTCAATCTATGTATCCAACTAAAAGAAATACATACACATTGAAATATTATGTTTGGATCATGAATCACCCTGATGATTGATGACATTATGCCTTGAAGAGCATGTGCCGACACATTGATGACATTAAGACTTAAAGAGCATGTGGTGGCACATCACACAATGTTGTTGTAACACCCCAAGATTTCATAGTGTGTTATTTCTTCAAAATAATTCAATAACTTGAAATACATGCAACACCGAGTTCAATCACACCATGACTTACCCAAAAAAAATCCATTCAAAAGAGGTTATGAATTGTATTAACTAAATTTTAAACTTTATATAATCCTTATAATTTTAGAATCCATATTATGAGTTTCTTAGACATAATGCAAGAACAGATTCATTTTCAGTATTACACTTTTATCAACTTTTAATAGTGAAACCTTTTTAAATAAAATATTTTAAACTTTATGAATAAATGGGTGACATCAAAAAAATTTAAAATGAAACATCCCATGCTTCCACGGTACGCTTTCCTTTGAATAATACAGTAGCGTGTGTTGTACACAACTTCGAGTTCTAACACACCACAACCAATCAAACTAGCCGTTATGAATAGTAATACCTACCTTTTAAAATTTTAGAAATTTTATCCCTCAAAATGGACTTCATTTTTGGATTCGGAGTATCGAATTTAGCCTAAGGTGAAATTTTGGTACTTTTCGGATAAATTTCATATTTTGATGAATAGTGAAAATTACTAAATTTTAATTAAAAACAACTTTTTTAATAAAAATAATTAATAGTTATAAATTATAAATTTGAGTGGTTTTAAAGTATATTTAGAATATATTTTTACCATTTAATATAATTTTGGTCATTGGACATAATTTTACAATTAAACTGAACATAAACAAGTGTCAATCTTTTGATAGTTATTATCTCTTAAAAACACGCTTTTTGTTTTGACAGCGGGAATTAATTTTAAATTAATTTCTGCCAACTCTGTGTTTTGAATTTAGAAAAATGGATTCCATATTTGGAATAAGGATTTTCAAATTGTGTAAACAGGTAACTTTTATTTTTAGACATTTTGAATAATTACTGCGGTCAATATTTTATTTACGATGGTTAAGGGTAAATCTGGTAAATAAGGGTTAAAAAATAATATTATAATAATACTAAATTACCCTAAAACGTGTCCTAGCCTTATTGGTTGATACATGTTCTACCATAGGCATCTTTGGGGCGATTTTGGGACCCCATGGTGTAAAGACCCGTAAAATTCAAGGGAAATTTTTTCTTAATTTTCTTTAGAATTTTACAAGAGCGCGGTTTCAGACGGCACCTGATTCCGAGGCCCGGAGTGCCCGGAATTAATTTCCGAAGTTTGGCTCGGGTACGTTCAGTGAACGAACGAGCGGGAATTCCTAACTTTTGATACGGTGCTCGGAATTGAAATCCGAGGGCACCGATGAACTCGCAGCGCCGATATTCGCTTAAAGAGACCTTTTCGGGAGTTGCGTTTGTTGCGGGTTGAAAGTTAGTTTTGGGGTTTAAAAAATAAGTAAAATAAAATTTTGTGTGTGAATTTTATTTTATTCTTGGTTGTTAGACTCTCTCATGGGGAGTTGTTGGTGGGGCCCACAACCACCCAACTTCCCATGTGTGGTTATGAGGAAGGTGGGGCCCACACGAGCCCCCACCTTTTCATTTTTCCTAACTCCTCATTAAACTCCACTTTATTAATTTGACAACTTGTGTAATTTATTACATGAGTTAGTTTTATTTTCAAACTCTTGGAATTCAAGAGTCACGTGGAGTTAAGGTTGGAAACTTAATAAACTTAAGTTATAACTTAAGATTTAAATGAGGAGAATTAAATGAAGTGGTTTGAATTTCAAACCTTTGAAATTCCAAACCCTTTTATTTAATTCTTGGTTTAGTTTCCTATGTTTGGGTTTTTGGGTTATGCTGTGCGGAGAGGAAAGGAGGGAGACTTCTTGTGAGTTCTTCCTCCATGTCGAAGAACGCGGCGACCTTCTTCCACGACGACGGACTGCAACGCGTTGGATTTCCTCCACGACGCCGCAACGCATCCTTTCCGCGACGTGCCTCTCGCGGCGAACCCACGTCCGTCTACCGCGACGCCATAACCGCGATGCCGACGACGTCTTCCTCCGTGACGTCCGACTTCCGCGACACACATCTCCCGCGGCCGTTGACGAACGCCGAGTTGTTATTTGAGGTAGGGGTTTGTCTTATTTAAATTATGTGTTTTCTTTCCCTCGAGCATGAAAGAAAATCCGTTGGGCATAGTTCCAAATTTTATTAAAATTTGTGAAACGTTCATTGTTGTGTATACTCGATTGACCAACTGATATCGTTATAACGGGAGGAGATCGGACCGCACGAACACGACCGATTCTCCTCCCCCTTCTAAGCTTTCGTGTTGTTTTAGCGGAGACGACGCGGTGTCGTCGCACCGTGCAGGAACAAAAAGGATAAAGGCCGGTTTGGGTCACGGCGAAGAACCGCGACGCTATAATGCCACGCCTTTGAGAACGGATGAGACCGCGGCCGGAGTCGGGCCATGGCGGTGGGGCGCGACGTCGTTACGCTACGAAAATATTACAAGGACCGAACAAGAAGGGCGGCCAGAAAACCGGCCACCGGCGGAAAAAGAAGAACCGCGGCTGGACGGCCACGGCAAGACACCAAGAGGCGGCCGGCCACGCCGGCCGCCGGAGATCAGAACAGCCGCGGCCCTATGACCGCGGCGGAGGAGCAAGGGGCGGCCGGCCTCGCCGGCCGCCGGGAATCAAGAAGGGCCGCGGCCCTATGGCCGCGGCGGAGCAGCCATGGGCGCCGGCCTTGCCGGCGCCGGAGATCGGGTGGGCCGCGGCCCTACGGCCGCGGCGGAATAACCAGGGGCGGCCGGCCTCGCCGGCCGCCGGAGACCGAGGAGGAGCCGCGGCTACGGCCGCGGCGGAGAAGAGAAGGCGGCCGGCCGCGCCGGCCGCCGCTTGGACAGGAGGCGGGACCCGCGGGTGGGTCCCGCGTGTGTAAAGAAACGGCCGGCCAAAGGGCCGGCCGAGATCCGGAAAAAGGGGGGGTTACACCCCCCGCATGCGACACATGCGCGGCGCGTTGACCGCGCCGCCGCCGCTGGCCGGACCGCGCCGCCGCTGGCCGGCCGCGCCGCCACCGGCCGGGCCGGGTCCAGCGGACCGGGTCGGTCCGACCCGGTTCTGTCGGACCCGGGTCGGGTCGACCCGGGTCGGGCCGACCTGAGGGGGGGGGGTCGGGCCGGGTCGGTCCGGACCCGGACCCCCCGTTTCGGACCAGTTTCGGTCTCTTGGCCTTATCTTGAGCCTCGGACCTCCGAACGACGAACCGTCTGCGGCAACGCGATCCTTGGATCGAGGCGGTCGTTTCGGTATATCGCACTCAAGGTTTCGGACTACTTTGAGTTCGGCCGGGTTGGTTCGTTCACGAAACCAACCGGGCCTTCGGAGCGGAAACGCTCATATCTTGAGCTACGAACGTCCGATTGACGCACCGTCAGTCGCGTTGTGATCCTCTTAGTGAGACGGATCTTTTGGCATACTCCGCCCGAGGTTTGGACGCAGGTGGAGTACGGTCGGTTGGTTTTTCCTTAAAAACCAACCGGGCCCCGGAGACGAAAATGCCAATAACTCACAGACCGGGCGTCCGATTGACGTGCCGTCTGTTTCGTTGACTTCCTCTTGATGAGACGGAACTTTTGACATACTCCGCCCGAGTTTTGGAAGCAGTCGGAGTATGGCCGGGTTGGATTGTTCACGAAATCCAACCGGGCCCCTGGAACGGGAAATCTGATATCTTTCAGACAGGACGTCCGCTTGACGAACCGTCAGCGGCATTGATGATCACGAAGAGAAACGGTCCCTATGAGTATACCCTATGGGAGTTCGGGGTACAGTTGAGATACGGCCGGGATTGGTTCGCACTCGAAACCAACCGGGCCCCTGGGACGAAAAGGCTAATAACTCACAGACCGGGCGTCCGAACGACGCGCCGTCTGTTGCGTTGAGACCCCTGTGACGAGACGGACCTTTGAGACACTTCTTCGTGGGACTTTGTGATACTTGGAGTATCGACCAGTAGCTCGTGGAGCGGACCCTCCCGGAGACGAGCGTGCAGAGTACGGAGACCGTGTAGCCGGCTGAGACCTGACGACTGCTTGACCGACTCGACTTGGAGTGAGTCGACTAGCCCAGTGGACGGAGCGCCCGGTACTTGGCGGCAGACCCACGGCGGACGGAGCGCCTGGTAGTTGGCAGCAGACCCGCGGTACTCGACAGGAGGAGTACCTCAGTAGGCTATCTGGGTAGCGCCCGGTATTTGGCAGCAGACCCTCAGCGGACGGAGCGCCTGGTAGTTGGCAGCAGACCCGCAGTACTCGACAGGAGGAGTACTTCAGCAGTCTTAGGTTAGTGAGCAGTACCTCGGAGTCGTGACAGGACTACTGCACACTTCAGAGACGGGGCTCTTCAGCAGTTACGGTTTCGATAATGAAAATCCTGGTTTGAGCTGAGACTTTTGACCCTGTGTTACTTAATGATTGAGATGGGTCACTTGCTAACTTAGGTATATGTATGGGCATATACCTGGGTAGTGGTTATCCGTTGATCTCATGATCCTTGTGTTTCCTCATGACTGAGATGGGTTACTTGATAACTTAGGTATGTGTATGGGCATATACCTAAGTAGAGTTTATCTGTTGTGATCTTCTTGTGGTTATACTTGTTGGTTTTAGTGAGACCTTGAGGGTCTCGGGGTCCCTACTGAGTATCGTTATACTCACCCCTGCACGGGCTATGCCCGCACCTCGTTGTGTTGGTTGCAGACGACGGACAGTGCTGGCAGAGGCCGAGTGTTCGAGGACTGGACGGTACCTGGAGGTGGACTATACGACGAGGCGGTACCCAGAGGCAGACCACTGGGCGGGACATACTCGGAGCAGACGGCGGGACCCGAGGAGCAGAAGAGCTATCTGTACCCACCCTTCAGGTGGGATTTCCAGTGGACATCTCAGCGTAGCAGCTTTACTTTTCAGTCGCTGTTTTCCCTTTCGAGTTGTACTTTACAGTTGGGCTTGTATTTCCGGCCCCTTTTTACTTTTCAGCTCTTCTTTTTGTACTTAGTGTTTACTTCCGCTTGTACTCTGTGGTGCTTGTTTTCTTTTATAAAGGCAATGCCTTCCCAGTTATTGGGATTTTACGCCTTTGGTGCTAGTCGCCAGCCCCTGGCCTATGGAAGGCGGGCTTGGGGTAGTCACGGCACGGGCCCCGAGGACGGGTCGTGACAAATTGGTATCAGAGGAGTTCGGTTCTACCGCAGAACTTATAACTCTGATGTTTCTTTCTGTGAAGCAATAGTGTTGAGAGTACCGAGTGTGGTTTTCAGTTCAGGGAGTCCAGTGTTGGTGCGGGCGGCCGACGTATCCATACACCAGGACCCTGACAACTGATTTCCGACTTTGTGCACGAAAACAATGATTGCGTGTGTGTTTTCAAAGGTTTTTCCCCTTAAAACAGCTCAAACCAGGTCAGCTCACCAGGTATAATCGTTTGATCGTGTTACGTTGTTTCTTTCATGATGGCCCACCGAGCAGCGAGACTCCAGTGCAGGGCCCTTTTTCAGTGTTGGCACCTTCGGATGGTGTACCAGCAGCACCACCACCCGTTAGGCAGCAGATTCCACTAGCTGACGATGCACGCTAGCAGAGCGCGATGCACGAGTTCCAGCAGTAGAGGCCTCTGAGGATACGAGGCGAGATAGATTTCCCAGGCAGCAGTGGACTGGATGGAGGCAATTGCTAGAGTTCTACGCCAAGCTTTGTTACTAGTAGAGCGGATGATGATCTTAGCTCCTGTTGTTTCCAGTGAGTGACCATGAGGTTGGTCCTTATAGTAATGAGGCTTCGTTACGCGAACCGATACCTGGGATAGTACCTACGGGTAGTGCGCCAGCTATGTCACTACCTGTTGGTCAGCAGACACTACCGGCGGTACCGGTAGCAGAGAATCACAGGCTTAGTGCCTTACATATGTTTTAGCACCATATATCCCTCAAGTTTCGAGGTGAGCCTGACTCGTAGGCGGCTGAGGACTGGCTTGAGGAGGTGGTTGTGAGTTTTCTGGAGCTAATACAGCTTCGACAGTACGACATGTCGGAAGCAGAGCACTCAACGTGGCTTACCAATCGATCTTGGTACTCGTTGGTTACGTTGTGATCAGTTCTTTAGACTCGAACTTCTGAGCGAAGTGTGTCTAAAGGACATCCGAACCATTTCTTTTCCTCTATGCATTCCTACCTATGTTAGGATGCTAGAGAGAACCTTTGTGGTTGTGAACGTTAGCAGTGAAAGGCAGGAAACTAGCGCCAGTCCCAGAGACTCGGGCGTGTAAAAATGTTTCAGGAGGAGGAAGTGCAAGGGACAGATGAATCTGCAGGGTAGCAGACATGGAAGCGGAGCTTGGAGAGCAGCATGTGGTGGTGTACGTTTCGACATGTTACGACCACCCGACTTAGTAGTCCCCGCCAGGCTCAGGGAGCAGGAGGGCTGGGGAGGAGAGTAGCTGCATTACGGTCAAGAAGTGTGACCCAGTAGCTCTAAGAATGATTCGGGGTACGAATTATGTCTATCACGAGCTGCCATATCTATAGACATAGGAACCAATCATTCTACCCTTCCACGAATCATGTCCCAGACCTAGAGGTTCCGGGTAAGCCGTAGACTTGACCCTCACGTCTGGAGATACCTTTGGAAGGAGACTCGATAATCACGCTTACGCCGACGGTGTGATTTGACCTCGAGGCGAGAGTTTCGGTTGGAATCTCTTGGTGGCAGCGTAGAGGCCTTACGACGTTGATCTGGGTATGGTTTTGATTCACAAATCATACCCCGGTTGACTGTTTTAGGCAAACGTCGGAATGGGTTTTCCTTGGTCGGCGAAAAGGAAACCCTGGGCAGCTCATGTTAAACTCAAACATAAGAGGGTGTGACCGATTACTCTTGAGTTGGTTAACCCTACCCCTGTGGCAGCAGGAGTTTGAGTTCAGTTCTAACCTAAAAAGGGAAACCTCTTGAGTTCGAGGGTGACGAACACGTTCTTATACGGACTCAACCCGATGAGGTTTCGGAGATGTGGCCGAGGCGGCATGTTATCTCCGAAGTTCGATGGACCCTTTTGATCTTCAGCAGGGTAGGCGAGGAGGTTTACCGCTTAACCCTACCACCTCAGTCGCACCGGGTGCATAGTGTCCACCACGTGTCTCAGCTGTTGAGATACGTGTATGTTTCTTCACACGTCATCGACCCCGGGGAGTTGGACGTCGATGATAGGGCGATAAGCACAGAGATTCTAGTAGAGATTGAGGATCGACAAGAGTAGGTTCTACGTGAACGGTTGCTTCCTCTGGGGTGCTTCTCGGGTAGCACAAGATCTTCAGGTGAGCATATGAGAGCGTAAAGCTCAGTTGCGTGCTCAGTACTACTTTGTTTCCCTTAAGTGTGAGTTGAAGCTTTACGGGGACGTAAAGCCCTGAGGTGGGAGTAATGTAAAGACCCGTAAAATTCAAGGGAAATTTTTTCTTAATTTTCTTTAGAATTTTACAAGAGCGCGGTTTCAGACGGCACCTGATTCCGAGGCCCGGAGTGCCCGGAATTAATTTCCGAAGTTTGGCTCGGGTACGTTCAGTGAACGAACGAGCGGGAATTCCTAACTTTTGATACGGTGCTCGGAATTGAAATCCGAGGGCACCGATGAACTCGCAGCGCCGATATTCGCTTAAAGAGACCTTTTCGGGAGTTGCGTTTGTTGCGGGTTGAAAGTTAGTTTTGGGGTTTAAAAAATAAGTAAAATAAAATTTTGTGTGTGAATTTTATTTTATTCTTGGTTGTTAGACTCTCTCATGGGGAGTTGTTGGTGGGGCCCACAACCACCCAACTTCCCATGTGTGGTTATGAGGAAGGTGGGGCCCACACGAGCCCCCACCTTTTCATTTTTCCTAACTCCTCATTAAACTCCACTTTATTAATTTGACAACTTGTGTAATTTATTACATGAGTTAGTTTTATTTTCAAACTCTTGGAATTCAAGAGTCACGTGGAGTTAAGGTTGGAAACTTAATAAACTTAAGTTATAACTTAAGATTTAAATGAGGAGAATTAAATGAAGTGGTTTGAATTTCAAACCTTTGAAATTCCAAACCCTTTTATTTAATTCTTGGTTTAGTTTCCTATGTTTGGGTTTTTGGGTTATGCTGTGCGGAGAGGAAAGGAGGGAGACTTCTTGTGAGTTCTTCCTCCATGTCGAAGAACGCGGCGACCTTCTTCCACGACGACGGACTGCAACGCGTTGGATTTCCTCCACGACGCCGCAACGCATCCTTTCCGCGACGTGCCTCTCGCGGCGAACCCACGTCCGTCTACCGCGACGCCATAACCGCGATGCCGACGACGTCTTCCTCCGTGACGTCCGACTTCCGCGACACACATCTCCCGCGGCCGTTGACGAACGCCGAGTTGTTATTTGAGGTAGGGGTTTGTCTTATTTAAATTATGTGTTTTCTTTCCCTCGAGCATGAAAGAAAATCCGTTGGGCATAGTTCCAAATTTTATTAAAATTTGTGAAACGTTCATTGTTGTGTATACTCGATTGACCAACTGATATCGTTATAACGGGAGGAGATCGGACCGCACGAACACGACCGATTCTCCTCCCCCTTCTAAGCTTTCGTGTTGTTTTAGCGGAGACGACGCGGTGTCGTCGCACCGTGCAGGAACAAAAAGGATAAAGGCCGGTTTGGGTCACGGCGAAGAACCGCGACGCTATAATGCCACGCCTTTGAGAACGGATGAGACCGCGGCCGGAGTCGGGCCATGGCGGTGGGGCGCGACGTCGTTACGCTACGAAAATATTACAAGGACCGAACAAGAAGGGCGGCCAGAAAACCGGCCACCGGCGGAAAAAGAAGAACCGCGGCTGGACGGCCACGGCAAGACACCAAGAGGCGGCCGGCCACGCCGGCCGCCGGAGATCAGAACAGCCGCGGCCCTATGACCGCGGCGGAGGAGCAAGGGGCGGCCGGCCTCGCCGGCCGCCGGGAATCAAGAAGGGCCGCGGCCCTATGGCCGCGGCGGAGCAGCCATGGGCGCCGGCCTTGCCGGCGCCGGAGATCGGGTGGGCCGCGGCCCTACGGCCGCGGCGGAATAACCAGGGGCGGCCGGCCTCGCCGGCCGCCGGAGACCGAGGAGGAGCCGCGGCTACGGCCGCGGCGGAGAAGAGAAGGCGGCCGGCCGCGCCGGCCGCCGCTTGGACAGGAGGCGGGACCCGCGGGTGGGTCCCGCGTGTGTAAAGAAACGGCCGGCCAAAGGGCCGGCCGAGATCCGGAAAAAGGGGGGGTTACACCCCCCGCATGCGACACATGCGCGGCGCGTTGACCGCGCCGCCGCCGCTGGCCGGACCGCGCCGCCGCTGGCCGGCCGCGCCGCCACCGGCCGGGCCGGGTCCAGCGGACCGGGTCGGTCCGACCCGGTTCTGTCGGACCCGGGTCGGGTCGACCCGGGTCGGGCCGACCTGAGGGGGGGGGGTCGGGCCGGGTCGGTCCGGACCCGGACCCCCCGTTTCGGACCAGTTTCGGTCTCTTGGCCTTATCTTGAGCCTCGGACCTCCGAACGACGAACCGTCTGCGGCAACGCGATCCTTGGATCGAGGCGGTCGTTTCGGTATATCGCACTCAAGGTTTCGGACTACTTTGAGTTCGGCCGGGTTGGTTCGTTCACGAAACCAACCGGGCCTTCGGAGCGGAAACGCTCATATCTTGAGCTACGAACGTCCGATTGACGCACCGTCAGTCGCGTTGTGATCCTCTTAGTGAGACGGATCTTTTGGCATACTCCGCCCGAGGTTTGGACGCAGGTGGAGTACGGTCGGTTGGTTTTTCCTTAAAAACCAACCGGGCCCCGGAGACGAAAATGCCAATAACTCACAGACCGGGCGTCCGATTGACGTGCCGTCTGTTTCGTTGACTTCCTCTTGATGAGACGGAACTTTTGACATACTCCGCCCGAGTTTTGGAAGCAGTCGGAGTATGGCCGGGTTGGATTGTTCACGAAATCCAACCGGGCCCCTGGAACGGGAAATCTGATATCTTTCAGACAGGACGTCCGCTTGACGAACCGTCAGCGGCATTGATGATCACGAAGAGAAACGGTCCCTATGAGTATACCCTATGGGAGTTCGGGGTACAGTTGAGATACGGCCGGGATTGGTTCGCACTCGAAACCAACCGGGCCCCTGGGACGAAAAGGCTAATAACTCACAGACCGGGCGTCCGAACGACGCGCCGTCTGTTGCGTTGAGACCCCTGTGACGAGACGGACCTTTGAGACACTTCTTCGTGGGACTTTGTGATACTTGGAGTATCGAACAGTAGCTCGTGGAGCGGACCCTCCCGGAGACGAGCGTGCAGAGTACGGAGACCGTGTAGCCGGCTGAGACCTGACGACTGCTTGACCGACTCGACTTGGAGTGAGTCGACTAGCCCAGTGGACGGAGCGCCCGGTACTTGGCGGCAGACCCACGGCGGACGGAGCGCCTGGTAGTTGGCAGCAGACCCGCGGTACTCGACAGGAGGAGTACCTCAGTAGGCTATCTGGGTAGCGCCCGGTATTTGGCAGCAGACCCTCAGCGGACGGAGCGCCTGGTAGTTGGCAGCAGACCCGCAGTACTCGACAGGAGGAGTACTTCAGCAGTCTTAGGTTAGTGAGCAGTACCTCGGAGTCGTGACAGGACTACTGCACACTTCAGAGACGGGGCTCTTCAGCAGTTACGGTTTCGATAATGAAAATCCTGGTTTGAGCTGAGACTTTTGACCCTGTGTTACTTAATGATTGAGATGGGTCACTTGCTAACTTAGGTATATGTATGGGCATATACCTGGGTAGTGGTTATCCGTTGATCTCATGATCCTTGTGTTTCCTCATGACTGAGATGGGTTACTTGATAACTTAGGTATGTGTATGGGCATATACCTAAGTAGAGTTTATCTGTTGTGATCTTCTTGTGGTTATACTTGTTGGTTTTAGTGAGACCTTGAGGGTCTCGGGGTCCCTACTGAGTATCGTTATACTCACCCCTGCACGGGCTATGCCCGCACCTCGTTGTGTTGGTTGCAGACGACGGACAGTGCTGGCAGAGGCCGAGTGTTCGAGGACTGGACGGTACCTGGAGGTGGACTATACGACGAGGCGGTACCCAGAGGCAGACCACTGGGCGGGACATACTCGGAGCAGACGGCGGGACCCGAGGAGCAGAAGAGCTATCTGTACCCACCCTTCAGGTGGGATTTCCAGTGGACATCTCAGCGTAGCAGCTTTACTTTTCAGTCGCTGTTTTCCCTTTCGAGTTGTACTTTACAGTTGGGCTTGTATTTCCGGCCCCTTTTTACTTTTCAGCTCTTCTTTTTGTACTTAGTGTTTACTTCCGCTTGTACTCTGTGGTGCTTGTTTTCTTTTATAAAGGCAATGCCTTCCCAGTTATTGGGATTTTACGCCTTTGGTGCTAGTCGCCAGCCCCTGGCCTATGGAAGGCGGGCTTGGGGTAGTCACGGCACGGGCCCCGAGGACGGGTCGTGACACATGGTGCCACTTGTAGGTGATAGGGACACTTTATTTTAATTAAGTTAAAATGAATACAAAAATGACACAAGCATGTGTCTTTTAGAAAAACAATTTTTACATAGGGTTATATATGTTGGATTTTAGATTATAAATATTCATTAGAAAGATAAAACTATTTCCTACAAAATAGTATTTTATTTCTAATTTTTAGACATTAAATAATTTAATTTATATATGACACAATGATGATGAATTAATTACTATAATTGTGAAAAATTAAAATAATTGATATTATAAATACCCAAATAAATTTAATATGAAACTTTTAAGGAATTAAAATAATTTTATAGTATAATATGATATATTAGTATTTATTTAATTGACGTTTTTCGAAGTAATCAATCTGTTATGAGTTTCAAAAAAATCAACTATTGAATAGTGTCAAAATTGACATAAAAGAGTTCTTAAAACAAATATTATATTATTAATTGATATTAAATTCCTAAAAATCTATGGTTCTACCAAAAAACTTATATCATGATAGGTTCAATATTTATGGACCACTTGGGGGTCTCTTGTATGTATATAGTAAGTTTATTAACCATATTATATAAAAATACAAAGAGACATTGTAAAAGTGAAACTAATTAACTTAAAATTAATACTTAAGGATAAGGTTAATATAAGTACCCAAACCTATCTAAATTCTATTGGTTGAGTTTTTTTCGACACATACCCACCTTAAAATTTAAATAATAAACTTTGGATCCATTAGAAACCCAATATGAATTTATTATAAACTAATATTTCCAGCTTTTCCAAAGGTTCCCCTCACCCCTCTTATAAAAGTGCACTCCTCCTTCTCGTTTCTTCACACCTTCAAAACCTTTTGGATCGGAACAACTCTGCCCAAATACTCTCCCAACTTCCCTCACTACAACCTAGAGGCCTTAGTTTGATCAGAAAGCCAACCTAAGGAGCCCTTTTGATCAAATCAAAAGGAAGAACACGAAGAAGAGGTAATGATGTCACCACCCTTTTCCAAGTTCATTTCTTCTTCCACTTCTTATTCCTTTGTTATTACCATTCTAAAATAATAAATCCAGTATCATATATATAATGTGATGTTATTAGAAATATGGTACAACCATATTCAGTATTCTATCCACCCTTTGAATAACATGTCACCATACGTGCGTACGTACGACTTACCGTCTCTACGTCGTGGTGTAATTGTCATTCAGTATATTATTATTTGGATGGGTATAATAATGATATGTAACTCATGTAAATAATAAATATAACATTTTAATGATTCTGTATATATTATATAACAACCATTTATATATTATTTCAAAAGAATGATATTGTCGCTCGTGCGTACGTACGGACAACCGTCTCCACAAACGCGATGAGATTCATTCTCCACTGTATCCATTCAAGTATAATTATCATTTGATGAATTAAAAATGATGTTTAAGGACTTGATATCATTCTGGATATAAATAATATACAACCTATCCATTACAAACATGGATTACGTAACAAAACATATAAAAGAAAACAAGTAAGTTAACACCCGAAACAACGATCATACTAAGATATTATTATCAAATCAATATTAAAAGATCATATATGATATCATATTAATGTATATGATTCTTGAATTATTTAATAACAATTTTTTCATCATTATACAGGAGGTTAACCTACCCCAACCAAGGAAAAGTACAAGGTAAGGGGTTTTCATCTCACTCCTTATTCCCGTGAGATTCATGCCATATTGCCACCATCACCTTTTGTGTGGTGTATGTACTGCCCGTAATAATATTCTTTGTGTAATACACTCTAATTTATGTGTATTTACATATTCATTGTATGATACCTCTTTTATGGGTTTTATGTTTCATAAGTTACGAAATAGGTAAGGGTTATTTCACAATCTCTTCATTATCCGAGGTTGTTTATATGTAATAATCTACTGGGATCTCTTTATCATCCACATCCATGTTTTCTTAATAATGTATTTCAAAACTTTTTTACTATTTACAAGAATATGGGTTAAGGTCCTTTATACCATTATGTGTTTCGAAAGGAATCTTTCCGTCGTTTTCCAAACAATGCACTTTTAACCTTTTCGACAAATTTAAGGTAAGAATGTTTTTTTAACTTATACGGTGGGTGCGGCTATTTACCGCCGTTATAAAATCGTCAAAGCTTCCCTTACAAGATAATAAGAATATTTTCAAAAAAAAACGTTTTATTTCATAAATATAAGACTCTTAAATGATTTCAAAATAGAAAGAGATATTTTTCTAAAATAGTCTTTATTTCATCTATGTCAACATCCTTTGATGGATTTTAAGCTTATTTGAAGTTGATTTATTATGATACAAAACATCCATATTTTATTTATTGACTGTGGATAAGTTATTCTTATGTCACTCATGGTTTTTGTTTAGTGTATTGACATTTCATAAGTTATTTGTAATCCAAATGTTTATGTTATATTTCAACCTTTCATTCAGATTAATGTGTTAGACAAGTATGATCCGTGTTGGGGACCGGTAAAAGTAAGCCCTCCGGTTTGGTCTCCGGTTATTAGAGGAACTCCGGTTTGGTCTCCTGTTATTAGAGAAACTCTGTGTTGGTGTTCGGTTATTAGAGGCACTCCGGGTTGGTGTCCGGTTATTAGAGGCACTCCGGGTTGGGTTCCGGTTACAGTTAGCCCCTAGGTCTTGGGACGAGGCCTTGACAAAGAAATTAAAGTTCATCATTATGCATTCCAACATTATGAAAGTGGTTATTGATATTTCATGTGATTATTCGATTAGTAGAATATCCATGTGAACAAGTAAATGGCAGTATTTCATTTTACTTTTGTCATACTATGTTGAAGTTCAAGTTTAAAAGGCTTTTGTTTTAGTAATGCATTGCCTTAAATGTTTATGCTTATTTTGAATGTTCCACTATATTGTTATCCTTACTGGGCATTTGAGCTCACCCCTTTTCTATGTTTTATTTTTCCCAGGACGTGAAGAAGTAAGTTATGAATGACCTGCAGGGATATTATGAGGGGATAATAGTGTGGACTATGGAGACAATATGTTGTTGTAGTATTTTTTCACTTTATGATGTAATGTAAGACTTATGAATATATCTAGTGTTTCCAAGGCTACTAAACCAATCGGTCTTTAGAGATTTGATCTTTCTTGTGATCATGCCAATGTTATGTAATAATGCATCGACTCTGGGTAACTGCGGTCGGGGCGTTACAGTTGGTATCAGAGGAAGTTTAGTACAAACCTTGGAAGCTAGATTTAGATAAACTCTGATTAGAGAACATATATTTAAGATGAACTTTGAGGATTAGTATAGAAGAACTTCCTAGAATTTTGGTATTGTAGAGATTTTGTGAGTTTTCCGAGCAATACATCCCTGTCTGGATACGAGCAGGTAGAGGCGGCTCTGGCACTGATGTACCTAGGGGTAAAATCCGAAAACACCGCTTTGAGCTAGACTCGAACGGTAACTGGTGCACGACAACGGGCCTTGCTGCACTCTTGGTTACGACACTCCCGGGGGATATGCTTAGGATAATTCTCGTTTTCTTTACAAACCATTATGAAGGGTTTATGAGTATATACTTCCTCAAAGGAGACATTTTTATGATTATGGATTATATCCATAAACTATTTAATTTATGTTATTTGTTTTACAAGTTTGGCATTAGGTATTGGTATTCATAAACTAATCTAGTGTATGCCATTGTTTAGAAATGGCGCCCAGTAGAAGGAATGAGAACTCTAGCAATGCACATGATACAAAGAGAAAGAAGGATCATATATTTCATGGTCTTAAGCCAGAATTTAAAAGAGAAATAGTCTCGCATGTATTATCATCATATGAAGAAATAAAATCACGTGTTGATAAGATAAGTGAAGAGTTTACTGAGTCCTATGGCTTTGAATGGAAGCAAGAGAAGAAAAGGATGGAAGAGAGAAAGGTGGATAAAGGGAAGAGGGAAAAGAAGAATTTTCCCATATGTGATAACTGTGGAAAGAAACACCATGGAACTGCCTGAAAGGAATGGGAGTTTGTTATAAGTGTGTAGGAAAAGGGCACAAAGTACGTGGATGCAAGGGTAAAAAAATAGTTTCAAATGTACAATGCTTCATTTTCAAGGAGTTTGGACACTACGTGAACCTATGTCACAGTCATCAGACTATGCTGCAAATGATGCTATTGGATAATAATCAAGTTATGATACTACCACAGATGGAGAGGAATGATTAGAGTTATTATGTTGATTATGTCATTTGAGTGTTGTATCAACAATGTACTTGTTATAATAATTTTGGAGTATATAAGGATTGTACTGCAGTACTATTTCATTAAGGACTTGAGATTGTGTGGAACAAAGAAAATTGACTCAATATCAGGTTAAATTTTTGGAAAATATATGGCTGAGAGAAAGATAAACCACAATATGGTTCTGATACCGAGGTAGTGATTTTAGAATAATACATGATTGATTTGGATAAATTATATTGGATATTCTTGACTACCTTGAAGCTGATTTATGATTTGTATATTTTATCATTGTTGGGGTTTAAAACATTTTTGGATTGATGAAGTATATCCAGAATTCTATATGGAATAAGGGATCATGAATGTAATCAATAAGGAATATGGTAATTCAGGATGTTTCAGTGTATTAAAAGAATACATGATGAAGGTATTCATATGCTATTACGGGGTAAAAAGGATCTACATTATGTTTACCTTCCTTATAAATTTTGGACTGTGAGTTTGGATAGAAGTATTTTGGATAGTTCTAGTTTGGATTAATTTGGATTTCCATAAAAGGTAAACCCGGAGGTCGGGCGGCAACCCGTCGCGTCCGGCAAGGCTGTGAGACTTGAACCCGCAACCGAAGGGCGACAAGGGTGTATCACCTACCACTGGCCCACGAGATGTCCTAGATTAAATAATGTAGTTTTTTTAAAAGATCTGGTAGATGAATTATAAATTCATTTATTTTGGAACCCTGTACGAATAGTATAAATAGAAATTTTTTACGTTCTATTATCTTTTAGAGTGAAAGATGATTTTTTGGTAGAAATTTATTAATGGATAAAACTCTAATTATAAAGTAAGTATATCTCCTTATGATCTTATCCAATCTCATAAATAAATTCCTCAACATTAATGAAAGGAACATAGAACAAAATTGTTGTCCTAGATGGTACCTTAAATCATCACTAATTTATGGCTTTGGGATTGTTAGCCTTTTCATAGCCATGTTCTCTACCACTCTCCATCAGATAATTGATGGTTAGATTTCTCTTCCATATCCATATTTTCCTACATGGAACCCTAGTATGTGTTATTTTTGGTAATCTTCATACTTTCCACTCTTTATTTTAAATAGAGGCCTCATTAATTCATTTTTCGATGTGGGATTTCAACTAAGATATTTTGAAACGTCAAAAATGTGTTATCCCAATACCCTATTTTTTGTTGAACCGATGGTATTTCAAATCATCATAGATTGATGAGTTTAAGGACCTCAATTTTATACTTGTTTGTGATTGATGACCTCAATCACTACCTATAAATATTTACGTTTTTCCTCCAATTATGTCTCTAATTTCCACCAATGTTCTCCTAATCGAGATCATAATTTGGTGGTGACCCTTTCATTTCTCTTTTCCTCGTATTAAGACTAAATTTTAGTAACCCAATTTCCGATGTGGGTTTTCCCACAAATATATATTCTATTTTCAACCTTTTATTTTCTAAGAACAATTTCAAATTGCGAGGATGCAATTTATTGAAGGAGGGGAGAATGTAACACCCCAAGATTTCATAGTGTGTTATTTCTTCAAAATAATTCAATAACATGCACTACACGCAACACCGAGTTCAATCACACCATGAATTACCAAAAAAAAATCCTTTCAAAAGAGGTTATGAATAGTATTAACTAAAATTTAAACTTTATATAATCCTTATAATTTTAGAATCCATATTATGAGTTTCTTAGACATAATGCAAGAACATATTCATTTTCAGTATTGCACTTTTATCAACTTTTAATAGTGAAACCTTTTTAAATACAATATTTTAAACTTTTTGACTAAATGGGGGACGTCAAAAAAATTTAAAATGAAACATCCCAAGCTTCCACGGTACGCTTTCCTTTGAATAATACAGTAGCATGTGTTGTACGCAACATCGAGTTCTAACACACCACAACCAATCAAACTAGCCGTTATGAATAGTAATACCTACCTTTTAAAATTTTAGAAATTTTATCTTTCAAAATGGACTTCATTTTTGGATTCGGATTATCGAATTTAGCCTAAGGTTAAATTTTGGTACTTTTCGGATAACATTCATATTTTGATGAATAGTGAAAATTACTAAATTTTAATTAAAAACAACTTTTTTAATCAAAATAATTCATAGTGATAAATTATGAATTTGAGTGGTTTTAAAGTATATTTAGAATATATTTTTACCATTTAATATAATTTTGGTCATTGGACAAAAGTTTACAATTAAACCGAACATAAACAAGTGTCAATCTTTTGATAGTTATTATCTCTTAAAAACACGCTTTTTGTTTTGACAGCGGGAATTAATTTTAAATTAATTTCTGCCACTTCTGTGTTTTGAATTTAGAAAAATGGATTCCATATTTGGAATCAGGATTTTCAAATTGTGTAAATAGGTAACTTTTATTTTTAGACATTTTGAATAATTACTGCGGTAAATATTTTATTTACCATGGTTAAGGGTAAATCCGGTAAATAAGGGTTAAAAAATAATATTATAATAATACTAAATTACCCTAAAACGTGTCCTAGCCTTATTTGTTGATACATGTTCGACCATAGGCATCTTTGGGTCGATTTTTGGACCCCATGGTGCCACTTGTAGGTGATAGGGACACTTTATTTTAATTAAGTTAAAATGAATACAAAAATGACACAAGCATATGTCTTTTAGAAAAACAATTTTTACATAAAGTTATATATGTTGGATTTTAGATTATAAATATTCATTAGAAAGAGAAAACTATTTCCTACATAATGATAGTTTATTTATAATTTTTAGACATTAAATAATTTAATTTATATATGACACAATGATGATGAATTAATTACTATAATAGTGAAAAATTAAAATAATTAATATTATAAATACCCAAATAAATATAATATGAAACTTTTAATGAATTAAAATAATTTTATAGGATAATATGATATATTAGTATTGATTTAATTGACTTTTTTCGAAGTAATCAATCTGTTATGAGTTTCAAAAAAATCAACTATTGAATAGTGTCAAAATTGACATAAAAGAGTTCTTAAAACAAATATTATATTATTAATTGATATTAAATTCCTAAAAATCTAAGGATAGGCCAAGAAACTTATATCATGATAGGTTCATCATTTATGTCCCACTTGGGGGTCTCTTGGATGTATATAGTATGTTTATTAACCATATTATATGAAAATACAAAGAGACATTGTAAAAGTGAAACTAATTAACTTAGAATTAATACTTAATGATAAGCTTAATATAAGTACCCAAACCTGTCTAAATTCTATTGGTTGAGTTGTTTTCGACCCATCCCCACCTTAAAATTTAAATAATAAACTTTGGATCCATTAGAAACCGAATATGAATTTATTATAAACTAATATTTCCAGCTTTTCCAAAGGTGCCCCTCACCCCTCTTATAAAAGGGCACTCCTCCTTCTCATTTCTTCACACCTTCAAAACATTTTGGTTCGGAAAAACTCTGCCCAAATAATCTCCCAACTTCCCTCACTACAACCTAAGGCCTTAGTTTGATCATAAATCCAACCTAAGGAGCCCTTTTGATCAAATCAAAAGGAAGAACCCGAAGAAGAGGTAATGATTTCACCACCCTTTTCCAAGTTCATTTCTTCTTCCACTTCTTCTTCCTTTGTTATTACCATTCTAAAATAATAAATCCAGTATCATATATATACTGTGATTTTATTATAAATATGGTACAACCATATTCAGTATTCTATCATCCCTTTGAATAACATGTCACCATACGTGCGTACGTACGACTTACCGTCTCCACGTCGTGGTGTAATTGTTATTCAATATATTATTATTTGGATGGGTATAATAATGATATGTAACTCATGTAAATAATAAATATAACATGTTAGTGATTCTGTATATATGATATAACAACCATTTATATATTATTTCAAAAGAATGATATTGTCGCTCGTGCGTACGTACGGACTACTGTCTCCACAAACGCGATGAGATTCATTCTCCATCGTATCCATTCAAGTATAATTATCATTTTATGAATTAAAAATTATGTTTAAGGACTTGATATCATTCTGGATATAAATAATATACAACCTATCCATTACAAACATGGATTACATAACAAAACATATAAAAGAAAACAAGTAAGTTAACACCCGAAACAACGATAATACTAAGATATTATTATCAAATCAATATTCAAAGATCATATATGATATCATATTAATGTATATGATTCTTGTATAATTTAATAACAATTATTTCACCATTATACAGGAGGTTAACCTACCCCAACCAAGGAAAAGTACAAGGTAAGGGGTTTTCATCTCACTCCTTATTCCCGTGAGATTCATGCCATATTGCCACCATCACCTTTTGTGTGGTGTATGTACTGCCCATAATTATATTATTTGTGTAATACACTCTAATTTATGTGTATTTACATATTCATTGTATGATACCTCTTTTATGGGTTGTATGTTTCATAAGTTACCAAATTGGTAAGGGTTATTTCACAATCTCTTCATTATCTGAGGTTGTTTATATGTAATAATCTACTGGGATCTCTTTATCATCCACATCCATGTTTTCTTAATAATGTATTTCAAAACTTTTTTACTATTTACAAGAATATGGGTTAAATTAATTTATACCATTATGTGTTTCGAAAGGAATCTTTCCGTCATTTTCCAAACAAGGCACTTTTAACCTTTTCGACAAATTTAAGGTAAGAATGTTTTTTTAACGTATACGGCGGGTGCGGCTATTTACCGCCATTATAAAATCTTCAAAGCTTCCCTTAAAAGATAATAAGAATATTTTCAAAAAAAACATTTTATTTCATAAATATATGACTCTTAAATGATTTCAAAATAGAAAGAGATATTTTTCTAAAATAGTCTTTATTTCATCTATGTCAACATCCTTTGATGGATTTTAAGCTTATTTGAAGTTGATTTATTATGATAAAAAACATCCATATTTTATTTATTGACTGTGGATAAGTTATTCTTATGTCACTCATGGTTTTTTTTTAGAGTATTGACATTTCATAAGTTATTTGTAATCCGAATGTTTATGTTATATTTCAACCTTTCATTCAGATGAATGTGTTAGACAAGTATGTTCCGGGTTGGGGACAGGTAAAAGTAAGCCCTCCGGTTTGGTCTCCGGTTATTAGAGGAACTCCGGTTTGGTCTCCGGTTATTAGAGGAACTCCGGGTTGGTGTCTGATTATTAGAGGCACTCCGGGTTGGTGTCCGGTTATTAGAGGCACTCCGGGTTGGGTTCCGGCTACAGTTAACCCCTAGGTCTTGGGACGAGGCCTTGACAAAGAAATTAAAGTTCAGCATTATGCATTCCAACATTATGAAAGTGGTTATTGATATTGCATGTGATTATTCGATTAGTAGAATATCCATGTGAACAAGTAAATGGCATTATTTCATTTTACTTTTGCCATACTATGTTGAAGTTCAAGTTTAAAAGGCTTTTGTTTTAGTAATTCATTGCCTTAAATGTTTATGCTTATTTTGAATGTTCCGCTATATTGTTATCCTTACTGGGAATTTGAGCTCACCCCTTTTCTATGTTTTATTTTTCCCAGGATGTAAAGAAGTAAGTTATAAATGACCTTCAGGGATATTATGAGGGGATAATAGTGTGGACTATGGAGACAATATGTTGTTGTAGTATTATTTAACTTTATGATGTAATGTAAGACTTATGAATATATCTAGTGTTTCCAAGGATACTAAACCAATTGGTCTTTCGAGATTTGATCTTTCTTGTGATCATGCCAATGTTATGTAATAATGCACCGACTCTGGGTAACTGGGATCGGGGCATTACAGTTGTCCAACTGTGATTTTTTTTATGACTACATCATGTAAATTGAAAATGTATATCATATATCAACACTTTTAATTATAGATATATGTTAAAATATTTCTATTTTTATCTATAGAGAACCTAATGAATTGATAAATAGAATGCATCGTTCTTTATCTTTGAGAAGAAGATAGACTTTTCATATAAAAGAGTTTTCTATTTAGTTGAAATTGAGGGTATAAATCATGATGTAATAAATAAATAAAATCAATATTTAATTAATTTTAGTATTCTTCTATATTTTAGGTATCGATTTTTTCTACTAATACAAAATATTTGGAAATAAGATATTTGGATTTTGGTTCTAATACTGTGGTTCAAGAATGTATTGAATGAGAAAAGAACATGGGAACACAACATGATAGTGTTATGCTACATTCCACGACAAACTGTTATGCTAGTGCATTGGATAATAGACCTCATTTTGAAAAAGTAGATTATTATGGAGTCATTGGAAAAATAATAATTTGGATTATTACTCTAATTGGCGAGTCAATATAATAAAATGTCATTGTTTTGATTTGATGATGAGGCAGGGCACCTTTATTGATGATTGTGGATTTCACGTTATTGACATGACTCACACTCTTGCTATTGATGAACTACATTTAGTGGCATCAATGGTGAAACATATTATTTATGTCAAAGATCATCTTCAACCTGAATTTGGTGTCATTATTGATGTAATGCGAAGACATATTTTTTTGATGATGTTGAGGATGAAATTAATACCATTCATACTTCAGTTGGCCCCGATTTATTTATTACTTATGAGGATTCCAATATTTAAATTGTTTGCATTGATTGCAAACAAGATGTTGTGGTGGGAAATACATAGAAGAATTTATTTGTGTAATCAGTTTTGTTGGTTTATATTGACTTGAGTTGTTGAGGTTTGTGGTATAAAAATTGATTTACTATTGATTATAAAAATTGTCCAACTAGTCCTTTATGTGCATTATCAATTTTCTATGGATGTATTTGTCTATGAATTTTATTTTATAATATTGAATTGAATTGTATTCAGAGCACATGAGCCTCAGCACGGTTGGTGAGGACTCGGAAGGTGTGTCCAAGAGACTCGAGATCAAATCCAGGTTGAGGAGGATGTTCGGGTTACTGTAGAAGTACTATAGCAGCACTGTAGCAGGTACTGTAGCAGGCACTGTTCGGTACTGTAGCAGCTGGAACTATTCTTCCATTTGGGCCTTTGGGCCACTAGTTTGGTCCTCAGGTCTTGTAAGGCTGTTTGGCCACCCAAGGCCTTTTTGCCAATTGATTCTCAAGGCCTTTGGGCCACCTTAAGGAATTTGGGCCACCCCAAGGCCCTCGGGCTACATGAAATGCAGATGTACCAGTTAGACTACAAGGGAGAAGGATTCAGAGGGGGATTTAGGGCAGGTGTATCTGCTAGAGCAGAGCTAACCAGAATTGGAAGAATGAGAGGGTATGGATTTTCCATTGGTATTAGGCATGTGTAGATTTGCATAGGACAACTATCCGACCAACCCTGCAAAGGTGCAGTGATGATATCATGACATATATTGGGGAGGAGCAGTTCCATGTTTTTTTTTCTGGGTGATTCCTTCTAAGACCTACGGGTCAAGTAATGGTCTCTAATCCTTAGGGCCTTGTAAGGGTTCCACCTCACCCCTTTAAAGGTGGATTATCAAAAATATTAAAAAAATTAAGGCCTTTGGGCAATTCCGATCGACCGACCTACCCAACAAAACAAACCCGAAACACTTTTGTTTTAATAAAAAACAAGATGAATTTAATTGAAAATATTAAACTAATTGATATGATAATCAAAACCAATGAAAATAATGACCTAAAACAAAAATGACTAAATTACCTACCCAAAAATATGAACCAAATGACTAAAGAAAAATAATCCATGTCTCAAATTTTTTGTACTCTTTGTTACATAACAATTTTTCTTTTCTAATTACTTTCATATTTTTTCCCATGAAGTAAATGAAACCATATGAGGATCAGTAAAGAAAAAAGATGGCGGGAAACATTCATTGAATGGCTGAGATTGGAATTCCTCTATTTGTTCATGTGGTGAGTATTTTATTTCATATATATATATATATATATCAATAAAATATAATTTCATGTGATTAATTTTTATTTTAAACTTTTATATAAGATCCACCATTAAGAAGCCAGTTATTTGACAAGAAGCTGAGTAGTGGTCGTAGTGATCATGCCGATGGTATGAGGGGGTGGTACGAGAGCTATTTTCCCTAGTCAGCATACCTGTTTAGACTCTACCCCTCCCACTGACATACCATCTTCCACACATTCTTATCCCAGTTTGTCTTTAGGGACACATGGGATATTTAGGACTCTGATGTTTTCAGCACCCTTCACATCTGAGCCTCCTCACCCATATTTACTATATCGCATAATGATTCCCACTCCTCGTCCATATTATGAAGTAGGTCAGTCATCCATGCCATCATCTTTAATATCAATTTATTTTTCTATGGGCATCTACATTCCTTATTTGACTCATACTTTGACACATTCTATGCCTACAGAGCATACAATGGGACCCACTCCATCAGTAAAGGGTGATGTTACTTCTATATCAGTTGATCTAGATGGGTCTATTGAGAAGATTTTCATAGGTATATTTTATAACCCTACAAAAAAAATTTACCTTAATTTATTTTCATTATAACAATTATTGATATAATATTTGTTTTCTATCCTAATATATACATATAATGGTAGGTGGAAGAGTTGGGGGCATACATGGATGTGTTCAATGTTGAACCACCACATGAAATTGATGGCCTACTACAACGAAGACAATCAAATGTTCTAAAAAACAGGGTAGTAATGTCAGAGTTTTGTTGTGAGGCTTTCCAAATACTTTGACATCTTTCCTGTCAGATCGATATCACGGAGAGAGTTTATAATAAAATTCAAGGATAATGCTTGGGAACATATATGGGTAAAAAATATGTTTCATTTAATTTAATATTATTTTATTTATTTATATGAAATAATATTTTAGTGTCATCTTCAGTTTAATTTCCCCGATGAAGAGGGTGCACGACCAACATGTCTAAAGGTGTTGGGTGATCTTTGGAGAGCCTATAAGCATGATTTTTTTAATGTATATAATTATACTGTTGGAACAAGGTTAGAGGTGGTCCTGTCATGGATGATTTTCTGATAGAACAATATAGATAAATTACTACTCATTGGATGACAATCAAGTTTATGTTATTAATCACATTTGAGGTATTTAAATGATAATTTTTCAAGTCTTTCATTAAAAATATATGTCGTAAGTTTTTATTTGTTTATTTAAAATTTTAATATCTATTTTTTAACTTAATAATCTGTTTATATTTTTAACAGGCTACTTTATAGGCTCTTGATGCCTTGGAACCTGACAATTTTGGGACAAATGATCACTTACATCAGGTTTTGGTAGATGAGAACCTTGGTAGAGTACACTACTGACCTGAGAAGAGTACATCACTGATTAGGTATTTTCCCTCTTTAGGTACAAGATTTAGGGCCACTGAGTTCGAATAGGTTAAGGCACAGGCAGAACAGGCTGAAAAAGGTCAACCCATGTGGAAGAATGGTCTGCTAGGGAAAATAATAAATTTATGAAACTGATGAATGTTTTATAACCAGCACATCCACTAGAGGTCAACACAACATGTGGTGAATATATGTTATTGATTCATTCAATATATAGTGAACCATTTGTTACTTGTTGTGGTGGTCAAGACAATGTCATTCCAGGTGATGACGATGGCGAGGAAGAGTCTGTGGACGAGGATGATGCTGAGACCGAGGCCAAGGATGAGGCCAAGGCTGAGGGAGAGGTAGAGGATGATGTAGAGGACAAGTTTGAGGATTAGGATGAGGATGATGATGAGGATGAGGATGAATATGAGGATGCGGGTAGGGATGAGGATGATGATGAGGCTGATAATGGTGGTGGTGATGGTGATGGTGATGGTGATGGTGATGATGTAAAAATTGATCAATTACATTTTTTACTGATATTACAGACATTTGATATTTGTTGATTTGTTGTGAATGAATATATGTGTGATTAGGTAGGTCACATTATGATTGTATCTTTATTTGTTTATCTATAATTTTATTCTATTGAGCACTCAATATTAAACCTATAAATAATTTCTCTAACAACCTAACCATATACCAATGCTCCTCTCATCATAGTATGTTTCCATTCATGTACCTAGCTCAATAATAAAACTCCATCATCTAACCATCTAGAAAAATAAGCACAAACCATCAAATATTATATAACCATAACCTACTACTCTAAAAGACATAACTAGTATCCTACCTAGAGTAACATATAATCACTACAGAGAGATCCAAAATATTATCCCACACTAGAATCACCAATATCAACTTGACTCATACAAAAGTATTTAACCAAAAAACACTTCTCATGCACAACCCATACTTGGGAACTCATATCTAGATCCCATAATAAAAAAACTCATACCCAAACCTACACAATAAATTTTTTTCAATCACTATGAGAATAACTATAACCACATTAGAACATCACACAATCATCACCACAATCATCCCAATTAATAAAGTCACCCCCAATGTGTTATTTTACCAAATAATGAATATGTTATTATCAACACATTAATTAATCAAAACCCATTCCATACTATTATCAAGAATTTTTTCCTTTTTTAACAATTTAATAAACCCATTATCCTCATTATAAAAATAATTGCAAACCCATAAGAGGTCATCAACATATCCAAGTATAAAAACTAAATGATGAATGAACCCACACTCTCATACCTCCTCAAGATAAGAGTAAAAAAATAAATAATAGTTTACCCAAAACGAAATAAATGAATCAAAATATTGATTAGAACACTAAAAATAAATGAACAACAATCTCATCAACATTTAGATTTGACTTTCCTTATACATGGGTTAGTTACATACCCATACAAGGTCTATTCCAAGTTCCAACAACACATCGTACCTCCAACTACCATGCTAAAATAGTCAAACAACAACAAACAATATTTTGTAAACTATTTGTACTACCTTGACTAAAATAACTCATACAAAATCATTGGTAAATCACTACAAGACCTCAAGAAAACCTACCCTTATACCATACTCTTTAGACTAGTGATGAGAGTCTGTAACTATCATTAGGATATTATACTCTTTATACCTTTCTGAATAAAAATATATAAATAACATAAGAAAAATGAAACATAAGAGTAAGAATAAGAAATTATATCTTAGAGACATACAATAATAATAGTTAACATCACTATGATATAATATAAATGAAACTCATGCTTAAAATACATTCATAGAACAAATTCCTCCCACCATGATGAGGATTTAAAAAAAAATACAAGGGTGAATTGACTATAAAACATAGGTTCCTCCACTTACCCATCTCTTAATATCATTTTAAATGATCCAATATGATTCTCCATACAACCTGTCACCAAAAAGTGAAACATAAGGTCTCAAAAGGAAATAGTATCCTCATGCAGGGTGTGAGAATATAACTCGGTAGTTTCCCACCAATTTCACCCAATATACTTCATTATATACACTATATATATGTTTGATAAAATAAAACCAGTACCAATTTATAACATGAAACAATTGTGTTTATGGAGATTTATTTTCAATCTTTTGAGGATTCTAGTGGGGTATTCAGTATAATGGTTGTATTTAGAATTCTAGGGTGTATTTATAGTGGTAATTGTAAAGGATTACACTTGCAGGTAGTTGCAGTAATTGCATAGGGGGGGAGGCAAGATATTGCTTATTGTGGATTTGAAGGAACTATATACCAATAGTTTGGTATGGATTTGAAAATTCAATCTATACCAACGGTTCATAAACCATTGGTATAGAGTTATATAGAAACTATATTAAACCATTTGAAGAAATATGTCCCAATGGTTTGTAAGAACTGTTGGGATAAGGTGATTTTTAGTGCTCTATGCCAACAAATTTTTAATATCCTTTGGCATTTTCTATCCTCATGCCACAATAGAAAATTGTTTGGAAAACCATTGGTATAGTGTATACCAATAGTTTTCTATCCTATACAAACAGGTTAAAACCATTGGTATATAATATGTTTCTAGTAGTGATTATTAGATAATGGGTGATAAGATGTTATAAAATAAAATATATGATATTATTAATATTATATGATTCTATTATAAGTTAATAACATGCTTGAAACCACTATACATTATTATAAATCACGTTCAACCAAAAAGTTTCACGAGGTAATGGATTTCATCTCAAATTCATTTCCTTTAATAACATTGTAGTATTATGAACCTAATTTCTTTTATATATTGAAGATAATTCTCTTGTGAGATGTAATATCAAAAATAATTTATTATTAATGGTATTCTATGTTTTAATTTTAATTATTTAATCTAATGAGATTTGAATTAAAAGTTACTAAGTGGTAAATAATTTCATAACTCGATTTTTATCAGTGGGTTATATTACTTCTTCATCATCTTTGATATTATATGATTATGTGTGTAGTGACTTTTTGTTATCATATATTATATTTCCACATGTTTTATTTACATTGATATTTGATACACATAACCAATTCATTTATTAATTCTCACTAAAATTTTATCATCATTTTAAGGGTTTATTTCACAATATGGTTTTAATCGAGATTGTTTATTCTTTAATTTCAATTAATGGAAATTATGTGATCATTATTTAATTAACCCTTTAATTTTATTATAATTCAATTATTAATGATCTTTTTCAAATAATATTAAAATTTATTCAGTCTGTAGTACTTAAATTAATCGATAATTGTTTTGAAGAAAATTTGACTTCATTTCTCCCTTCAATCAGAAACCAATTTTCTTCCAAAACCATGTTTTAACCTTTTAAAAATTATTTATTAAATAAATTTTTCCAATTTTTTATTTTTATAAAAAAAATTCAAAGGAATTTTTTTTTACATTTTCCACAGAATACCCCTTTGGGATTTTACCAAAATTATGAAAGGATTCATTATTTTAATGTTTATGGAATGTACGACATTTCACACCATCCTAAACTCAAAAGGTTTTAAATCCAAAATTATAATTTTTCTAGTTTATTTGAAAAGAAATGTATTTTGAATATATTTTATTTCTTAAAATATTACTTTCAAAATAAAAATGATATTTTCCTCAGTAATGTATTTAAAGATATTTTATGGTATTTTTATTCATCAATGAAAATAACCTATTATTCCTACAATAATGGGTATAAGTTTGATTAATATTGTCCTTATTATTACTCTAGATGGTTTATCATAATTTTTAAAAAGGATAGTATTGAAATTCATTTCCTTGATTAAAATTTTTAGTCATTAATATCTGCCTGAAATATTAACTTTTATGTGATCATTATACATAAAATTTCCCGTAAATATCTGTATTTTTTATTATGGAAAATCTTATTTATTCAAATATATATCATTTAGAAATATTGTTTTTTTACTTTGAATGTTATTTTATTAACTTGGGAAGTATTGATAAATCTATAAAGTTTATTTAATACAGATATTTGATGAACATGGAACATTATTCATGAATTAAATCTATTATCTGATATATATAGAATGATACTAAAAAGAAGATGTAGGTGGGGACCAATATAAATAGACCCTCAATGCATCGATAGGTCTCATTAAACAAAACTTAATTGGCCAAAAACTTTATTCTTGTAACTAGTGGTTGTAAACTTTCTTGAGGATAGATCTTGACATTAGAGGTATAGTTCTCCAGACTCATGAGATTTTTACCCTATAGTTTTAATCTATATTTTTGATAGATCATTAGGAAAATGTATTTATATTTCTCAGGAACCTAAAATATAATAATTAAGAATTTACTTCTATGAGAAATCGGTTGTTTTTATTATTATCCAAGAGATTCTCCATGTGATATTATTTATAGATTCAATTAATTTTCAATTTATTTACTTAATAGAATATTTTTTTAGTTTTTTACATTCCTTATTGTTTTTTCCATATCTTATCATGATCGTAAAGTTACATAAATTGAATTTGTGTTCATTTATACACTGTTTCATAATGACTATTCTTATTGACTCATGATAGATTCCACTATACTTAACCCTTACTGATCATTTGTGATAACACGTATTTTGTTTCCTTTTCTCAGGAATCTTGGAAGTGTACTATGTTTGATATGTTGGGGTTTTCTAGAGGAAATTGTGTTATTCTAAAAAAATTATATTGTAATTTTTGTTTTCAAATGTAATTTTATAGTCACTTATATATCTAGTTTACCAAGAGTACTAATCTATTTTGTCCTCTATGAAGTGATTCATTTTAACTAATACTAGATTAATAAAGAATTTATCAGCTTCAGGATACTAGGGTTAGGGTTTCTATATTAAATATTCATTAAAAATTCATTAATTCATTAATTTTACAAAAAAAACTACAGTTATATAACAGTATTTATTCATTCTAGACATCAACATTGTAACATCATTCCAGTTTGTGGTAAAACGGACGAAAATAAGAGCATGTTATAACAACCTAATAAGTAAGAACAATCTATTTAATAATGATAATATATATTTTACATAATAATAAATATTTAATAACATTTTATGAATATTATTAATATTATTTAAAAATAGCTAGAAAAATAATATATAGAATAAAATTCAATAATAAGATATCTTTTAAGTTGTGATCTCATATCCATTCTTGAAGGCCCTCTACAAAATGAAAGGTTTAGGACTTATTTTGGAGGCCAATGGATTAACAATGTGATAGTGGATTATAAGAAAGATAATTTGGGAAAGGATTAAATATAAATTTAATGTAATGGTGTGGTGTGGTGTGGTTTTATGAGTGTAGATTAAGGATCCTTTTATAGGTGAGAGGGATGACACTTCTGAAAATACTCTTAACATTAAATAAAATAAGTTTCCATCTCAAGGGAAACTGTAACTAAATTTGGAAAATATAGGTGAAAATATAATGTCTTCTAAAATAAACTCATAAAATCATCTACATATATTGTTTTAGGATATTTTTTCCCTCTAACTGAGTTTAATCACCAATTTACCATTTATGCCTTAACCCTAAAAATTAACTTTTACCTTGGTAATATATTTTTATGAATAATAATGAAATTAAACTTATTAAAAAAATATGAATACACTACCAAAAAACTGGGTTTCTGTAGCGCCACCCTTTAACAGTGCTAAAAAACCGCTGATAAAGGGCGGCCCTTTATCGGTGCAAAAAACAGGCCTGATAAAGGGTCACTTTGAACAGCGCTAAAAAAAGCCCTGTGAAAAGTGACCATTTATCAGCGCTTTTTTAGCGCTGATAAAGGCCCCCCTTTTTCAGCGCTTTTTCTAGCGCTGTTAAAGGGGACCCCTTTATTACCGGTTTTTTTAGTGGCGCTGATAAAGGGGAGATTTATCATCGCTTTTTCCTAGCGCAGATAAATTTTAAATTTAAAAAAATCATGAAAAATAATATATTGTTATATAGGTATATTTATATTTATATAAATATAATATTTATTTTTTAAATATGTTTTAGAAAAATATAAATAGAGTACTACATTTAATAAAAATAAATTTACTGAAAATTGCTTTAAATTTTTTTAAAAAATATTATTAATTAATAACTTACTAATTATCATCGATTAATAATCATTTAATAACAATTTGTAGACAGAAAATATCAGAAAAATTAATAAAATATCTAAAATACGTTGAAAATGTAACTCAAACTTCAAACAGCCATAACTTTTGATCCGGGTGTCCGTTTGAGCTCTACAACATATCAAATCGAAGCATGTGACAAGATCTACCCGCTAGTGACTAACAATAAGCCTCAGTCAAACTTTTCAAGGGCAAAAAAGCCATATAAGTCCTCCAAAACATAGTTTTTAGTCAGCATACCCCGATTTGTTAACATTAAAATAGGTATAAATTCTCATTCGGATGTTCGTTGGCCCTGTACCACATATCATATCAAATGTTGTTTCAATTTCTTCAATTTGACTGGTTGTAGAGTTGAAATGGGCTTCTGGATTATATGTTATGGTTGTTTAAACATTCTATAGCTTTTCAAATACACATATATATGTATTTATTTGTAAATATGTATGTGTTTGTGTGTGTGTGTGTTGTATATATGTATGTATGTATGCATTTATTTATTTATTTATTTATAAACACACATAAAAAACTTTTATAAATGTATTTAAAACTAATATTATAAATATATATTAATATACAAATTAATATACGGATAAAATATTGTAACTACAAATATATATATAAATAGATATAAATATATATTAATATACGAATGAATATATATACTAATATATTAATAAACATATATGTATTAATATAACTAAATATATTTATATTAATATGAATCTATATTAATATACGAATAAATATAACTATATATATATAAATAAATATAAATATATATTAATATATGAATATATATATATATATATATATATTACTATATGAATTAATGTATATGTATTAATATAACTAAATATATTTATATTAATATGAATCTATATTAATATAAAAATAAATATAACTATATATATATATATAAATAAATAGATGTATCATTAAATACATTAAAAATGAAATGTCTTAGTGGTAAAGGTGCAGGCGCGCAAGGGGGAGGTCGTGGGTTCGAATCTGGGTGGAAGCAAGGAGGGGTGCGCGGGAAAGTGCTGAATGAGACGGCAAGGGAAACACGCGGGAGTAAGAGGGGGCCTCCTAGCGCGGATATAGGGGGGAAGCACTGTTAAAATCTCTACCCTTGAATATAAATTATTATTTATTTTTTTTTAGTTTTATCAGCGCTTTTTAAAAATACCTGATAAAAGTCGCATTTTATGAGCGCTAAAAAAAGCACTGATAAAAGACCCCCTTTATCAGTGCTTTTTTTAGCGCTGATAAATTGGGTCTTTTATCAGCGCTTTTTTAGCCCTGATAAAAGGGGTTATTATCAGTGCTTTTCTGAGCACTGATAAAATGGACCCCCCCCCCTTATCTTCACCTCGATTAAAAACACCTTTTTAGCACTGATAATGCACTTTTCTAATGATAATAAAAGCCATGTTTGTATTAGTGATATATTTTTTTAAAAATACCATTTTAATATATTGAATTTCAAGTGGTTTTAAAAATTAATTTTTATAAAAATGCACTTAAAACAAAAAAATAGAAAAAATCCCTTTTGAAGAATAAAATGAATTTACAGCAAAATCATGTATAGTATTTATTCCCATGCCATTTATTATTTTATGATTATAAAAATAATAACATATTCAGTCCAGAAGGAGTTGCTAGTGTATGAGATGAGGAGACATGTCTTCCCGATTGCGCCATCTCTGATGGTCACGCACTTGACGAATCTAGTTCCCATGCTCTCCATTCTAGTATCCGAGTCACTCCCTCCCTCCTATATCTGTCTGGGCGCATGAAAGGGCACAGAGGGGGATAGGGGGGAAGGTTAAAAATCAACCATTTTTTAAAAATCTTAAATATTAACCCCAAGAAAATTTTCATTTGATGAATACAAAATTGAAGTTAATTATTCCAAACTAAAATTTTGAATTTTTTAAATTTACCATTTAAATAATACATATACATTATAAAATAAAATCAATGTTCTTAAACAAAACATTTTTGTTTTTACATGAATCATTAAACTAGTGCTTCTGATAATTATTTAATTCTTTCATAGATGTTACTAATTTATTTTAAAAATACTTCCATGAATTGAATTAATAAATTTTATTTGTATTATTCTTAAAATCTGATAAATTTATCAAAAAAACATAATTCATAAAATTGGATTCTGTAATATCAATGATATTTACCTATGTGAATTAAGAAATTACATTAATTATGTTCCATTTAATTTTAATTCAATATATTTAATTCCTTTTTATAATAAGTCATTATTCTATTTAGCTTGGTGAATCATTTCTCATAATCTATACAAAAGATTGAATTTATTCTAAATAAAAGTATATATTTAAATAATGGGGTGTCATTAAAAAGTGGTGTGGAAGCCCTTGGGACAAGAGATATGGTTGTGGGTGTCTAGTGGGGGCTCTATAAATTTATTTGGGATCATGATTCTAGGAGATAATTTACAAATAATGCACTGGTTAAAGAAAGTGAATTCTCACTCATTGATGGACGAGCATGAGTAGTGGAAGTTATATAATATGTTACTTGTTATTTATGACTATTTATATAAACTGTTACATGTATGGATATTAGTTAGGGATGCCATTGGTCATGACTTACTGAGTTCATACTCATATCTTTCATGATCCCTCCTAGATGCATGCATAATTTAGGTCATGTGGATCATTTCTTGGTAAACAATCATCATTTGGGGTCTAATTAAGATAAAGGTGTAGACGACATATGCCCGGGAAACTTAAACTCTAAAGATTAGCCGAGCATATCCTCAGTGCCAAACTGGTTAAATTTTTTTTTTGATTTTTTACTCGTATATATGTTATTAGCCTAGTTTAGTTGTGTAAGACATGTACTACAGGATATGTGGTTATTTAGTTGACCATATGTATATTTTTGTCTCTTTGTTACTTATTACAGAAACTTTTTCCACAATGTTACATTGATATGATTTTTATTTTTCATTATTGGGTATAGTCTCCCCACATTCAATTCAAAGACCTTCTTTGTTAGTTGGTAGCCTTTGTTATATGGGATGGAATACCAAAGGTTCAATAGCACTTTGAACTGGTCTCTATAGAGTGAGTTGGGTCGAGGCATTAAACCCATGTCAGTAATGGCATATTGTGTCGCGTCAATTGGGGGAGTGCCTTAACACCATGGATGGTGGACTAAACCCCATCACATTTAAAAGAACCTAAAATATATCTCTTATATGAAGGATCGTGCTCTGATATGCGAAGGTCACCAAAGGAGTTTTAAAACCCCATTTCTACTTCAAATACCCTGCCCAGTCATTTTTTTAATCTCTATGAAGACAATATATTTAAAATTAATGTGTGTGTGTGTGTGTATATATATCCTATGGTAATGAATACAACCCTTCCATCCCATTCAACATGAAAAAATGAATAGAATTTAATATTCTGTTATTTGGATTCTAACTCCAATGATGGAATATAAAATAAGTTCCAGAGTAAAGATATAACATGGCATATAATTCTACTCAAAATAGTGTGTTCTTAATATGGGGAAAAATAAAACATATGGTTTTTTCATAGCTAGGTTTTTTACCATATATATCATGTGTGACCCCAATCGATATTATGTGTGAGTCTCATCAATCAGTTATTGTGTACTACCGAGACATGAGCCATGTTATCCCGACCAATGTGACTATTCAAAACTTTGACATTGCATGGGAAAGTACCCTCATACCATGTTGTATCTTTTTAACACAAGATATGATTTATTTTTCATCCTACAAAGTATATGTGTCTAGATGGATATTTTGGTGTGTACTAATGTATAACTATGGTTATATGTTTTTCCAATGCACAAAAGGTGGCTCAAGCTTAAAATATCATGTGATAGTTAACTCCACCTAAAAAACCTACCTGTCAACCAAATGTGAGACATGAAATGAATCATGAAACAAAGTTTTCATACATTCCTATTAGATAAATTTTAAGGAAAATAACATAATATCAATACATTATAGGATCGAATGGATTATTATCTTTAGAAAATTATTTTCATACATCACTTGTACATAATAAAAAATAAAAATCATTTAATTACTTCTTTATAGTCTTCCTAAAGATCTAATTTTATTCTTATTATCTGTATTCCCATGAGAATATACATTAAATACTGGGGTGGGCTAAAATCTGGGTAATGGTAGAAATAACATCGAAGTAACAGAGTATATGGGTAAGCATAATAATAATCATCATATGTATAGGATCATCACAATCATAAGGGAATCATTTGAAAAATGAATATAATGTTACATATACATAATAATGAAATATAATAACATATTTATCAAATACAATACATAGTTTCTAACCAATCTAACATTATGTTCACATATAACATATGTTCAGAAATCATAACTTCTTTATTGTTAACAATGTTAGCATCATGTTTGTGCATAATAAAAATTATATCATGAAATATATCACATTAACCAATTAATTGGAGGGATACATAATTTCTTACCTCATATTATATCATAAAATGATCATAATCATTCATTACATAGAGAAAGATAACATATTTCTATGATAGAAATGAAAAAATTCCAGGAAAATAAAATATGTTTCATAATAGTTTCGTGAATCACATCTTGGTGAATAGACTTTGAGGTTCTATAATAAGGTAAAAACATTGTCTTAGGAATAAAATTATTTCATAAATTATCATGGTTCATAGATATATCAGTTATCAATTTAAAAGGAATCTATGTGAGGTTTTGGGAAAAGTGGACTTTCTAGAAAATCAATACATGTATCTTTGAAATCATGTCATGGAAATATAAGAATGCATATCCCAAAAAAAACATAAAAATGGAGATAAGAGTGAAATATCAATTTCTGAATTAATTTATAATATTCCACATTGAAATTGGAGAGAAATAAGTTATAATCCTCAAAGGAACGAGTGAGGTTCAAGATTCCCCTTACCTTAGAGCGCAATTTATTTCATGACTTTTCTACCACCTGTATAATAAGAGTTTATTTACAAAAACATGAAATTAGTTTTTAATTATGTTAATTTTTTACTCTTTATCGATTATAATAATTTGGGATTATTTTTTTATACTATTTTTTAAAAGAGTAAGGTATGGATTTTATGTTTTCATGGATATTATTCCATTTTTGTTTTGACTTTTTCATTTTGATTATTTTATTTAAACATTAATATAATTTACTCTAAGACATCATAAATACACATATTTGTATTCTTATATATTATAAATATTTTATTTTAGTCATTAAAATTTTTTTGATAGGTATAGAGTTGGAAACAAACTCTTATATGATTAATTATCTATTGACAAGACATTGTGAAAAGAGGATGTCTGGGATATATAATATATTATAATATTATAAATAACATTTTTATGGGAGATTAATATTATCAATATCATGTTAACATAAAATTTATTTTTTTAAGAATGTTTAAATTATAAAATTATAGGAGGATGATGAATTATAAGTGAAAAAATAAATAAATAGATAAAAGTACATTACCACTTTCTTGAAGTTGTTCCTTCTCTACAACCATAAACATCTTGAAATATAAGAGTTATATAACCCTAGAATTCCCATATAGATTTTAAGTGGATTAGTAGTTGGTAATCAGTCATATTTATTGCTTAGATAAGTGTATTGAAAGTGTTTTTCTAAGTTGATGGTGAGGGTAAAATTTATACTTTAGGAGAAGGGTGTTTTAGAAAAAAAATATCAAATAAAATGTAATTTTAAAGGAAAACCTTGTAGTAGTGACAATTTTAGAATTATTAAAATTATTTCATTCAAAATATATGTTTTTAAGACTCCAGAACCTATTATAAATTTAATTAATTAGCATATTATAAAAGAAAACTGGAAAATTGATTTTTCAATTGAATACATTAGACTTTAGACTTCAGAAAATACTTTTTAGGTTTGGAATTTGATTTTAATGAATTATTTAAATCATAAAACTTTTATTTGGATGATACTTAAATTATATAATTGGTTATGTCATTTTTACACCATGAATAATGTAATTTGAAACATATTGGTTATGAAAAAACTGTGTTTTTACTATTTTGTTTAAAAAATGTTTTTTTCTGAAAATTTCCAAAACAATCACCATTAGAATACATCAATGTGACAATTATGAAAAAATAATTTATGAATATATATTTATAGAATATATCAATTTAATTATTAACCTAAAAATAATGATTTTTTCAAAATATATTAAAATAATGATTATTACAAATGTGCTCATAGTTTCATTGAGTTTATAATCTTTATATTTATATTATGAAATTAAAATAGTTATATTTTCCAAAATTAATCAGGATAAATATTATTTATATTAGATATTTTATTTTTGAGGTCAATTGACAATTGTAATGGTCAGGTTAATATTCATAGTGGTTAGGTTTCATTTCATCCAATCATATTACCTCCAATAAATACCTTTTAATTCCACCATTCATCATTCACCATGATTCTTCTCAAGGTGTAAAATTAATCATTTCTAAAAAATTTATTGGATTACTAATGTTCGTTCTCCTTTTTACAGTGTTATTTTTGAGTGTTAATATTCTTTGAGATCAACATTAACCATATTCTCTTGTTTTATTTTTTTATTTTTTTCTCTTTATTATCCCATTATACTACTTTAGAAATTCATGTCTACATTTATTATATAAATATAATATCCCCAATTAAATTAAAAAGGTGTTATGTGTTTAATTTGTTTAAACTATAATATATTCTTAAATAAATAAAAGATTGTTTATTCATAATGTAAACTCAACATATAAATGTTTGGGATCTTGCAACTTGTGCATTGAGTACCACACAACATGTGAACATAAATTGAAATCATAGAAAACCATATCATCTTGATCTACCTTTATCATCATGGTTCACACAGTTTACTCACAGTTTATGTCATTTCTTTGACCTTTTCCTCCCTCACTATGTTGTCTCGATGTCTCCAAGCTTGATGGGTTAATAATTATTCACCACTTTAAGTCATTACCATATGAGATTCATATTTCAATTATTCATATTTTCTCAAATCAATCTCCACCTCTCATTCACCTAATGTTATACCACTTTTCATACAATATTATATTATTATTCCATCTTGTATCATTGTGTCTTTGTCTACCACTAACCACCATGAGGACTAAAAAAGATTCACCCTAAGTCAATCTTGAAAAAGGGAAATATGTTGATTATTGGAGTTCATTCCCTTTAACAAACTTGATATGTACTTTTTATGGACAAAATACAAATAAATATTTTATCCCATAATGAGTTCTCTTTTATGTAAAAATAATGTGATAATGTATATAATTATTTTCTAATAATTATAATGATTTCTCTTTTATGTAAAAATATTTTGATATTGTCTATAATGTGATAATGTCTATAATAATGTTGATAATTATTTTTCACATTAATTAAGATTACCGATTCACCACTATAATGAGAACTTAGAGTTTCAATGATGATATTCATAAATATGAAATATGGTATAGATAAAATATTTTTGATGGGAATAAAATCATTTTTATACTATCATTTGTGGGGGACTCATATGAAATTAAGACTTCTTCACATGAAGTTATCCCTATAGTGGGAAGTCGGGAGGATAGTCCTACTAATAATTATTCCACATGATTTAGTTCTTATTAGATATTACAATATAGAAACATGTGTATTAGTATTTATACAAGATATTATAATTAATATGTTTCCGGAATTGTATACTTTGATATGTGGTTGAAATATATGACAGTATATGCTCATGGTGAGGTATAATATGTTATGCGTGTCATAAGTTATTCTAGAATAATTTAATAAATCGAAAAAGGATTTACCCTTTTAAATTGATAGAAGAAGATATCTCTAATCCTTCAATTGAATTGGAATTTCCCAATTAAATACATGGCCATTGTAGTTTATAGATGATTTCATTTTGGAAAGTAAATGAAAGATATATTGAACATAAATGGTGATGAAAGCCTTTTTCATCTTGATTGATTAGATATCTATGGAAAAAGGGAATTTTTTTACATGTTAAATTTTATATAAAAGTTTTTTAATTGATAAATTAATTTCTTCTTCTAAGGTTTACTCCACATGTACATATACACTGATCTTAGACAATAGGTATGTTCACCTATTACAATTAATAAATGCACTTAGGGGGTTTGACACTAAGTGTTTCATGAATCTCATTAAATTATATGGAATTTAATATTAATAATAAATATCATTCTTGGTATGTGGAATAATAATTATAAAATTAAAATTGATTGAATTAATTTAATCATAATATATTCAAGTTTATAATATATGAATTTAATTTTATCTCTTATTTAATTATTCACAACATAATAAATATATGATTATTTATTTATTATTTTAGTGAACTATATATAATAAACACCTACTTATATTATGGGAATATTAAAATAAATGTTTTTAGGATTTTAGAGAATATAATATTTATTTAATTATCAAATGAATAATATTTATTAATATGAAAAAAATTATTGTTCAAGGTTCGGTAAATCGTATGAAAGAATAAATAAGCCTAATTAATGGATCACTAGAATTTGTGAAAAACTATTATTTAACCCAAAGCATATATTATAAATTATATCATTTTTTAGGATAGACACATTCTAAAAAATATAGACACCTCTAGAATTGTCTTATGCCATAGAGAGATTATTCCTCCCTTCTACCCTCTCAAGTAGAAGAGATAGAAATATTGAATGCTACAATTGATGGTAAAATGTTTAAGAATCTTATTTCCTCCATAGAACACCTAAATACCAATTATTATGATCATATATTCATGGATAGTTTGTGGATACATCAAGATGGATCCTCATTTTGGGTGTCTACCACAACAACAATGCAAAAAGATATAAAATAGAACTTTATTGACATGATTAATAAGGAAATATCCATTACTATTTAAATTAATTATAAATTAATTGTGAAATATACAAAAAATATATTATATGGTGTCTATGCTAATTTATTCTAATATTATCTATTCATATCGATGAAAAACAAGGTTTTTCATCTACTGGATGCTTCTGTTATGCCTCATAACCTCCATGTGGCATCAGTGAAATCACATTCCAATTTATAATTATTTACAATATTTTATGAATTTAATTTATTAGTTTTTTAATTTTTATATTCATTCTTACATTATTCATATAATGATAAATTCATTATGTTATTTATGTTTTTATAGATAAGAATGAGCCAGATTTCTATGAAGAACGCTTAAATAATTATTTTGGACATGCCAATGATGTTGGAAACATGAAACAATTACATGTTGGGTATACATGGTCAACTATATAAGGGTCAAGATTTGTAAATATCAGCACACCATGTGGATTATTAGATCGCAAAATTACATGTGGCTTATTGAATACAAGTTTGGAATACATATTGAAAACGGTTACATAAAGTGTATTGTCCATGTTCATGCCATGAAACCCCACATGATTAAACATTCTATTTAGTTTATAGAACATCATTTGGGTCAATACACAACATTGGTAGATGTTTCCTACTAACTCCCAACTAAGAAATACAATAGGACGCATATACAAAATCTATCGCGGGACATATATTCCATGTAACACATGATACCCCATAGAAGGTACACACTGTAGATTTTGACATATATTGTGTATCAATATGTGGAGTAATTAAAGTGATACATGACTACACAACATCTTTCTATTTTTACACACAATGTGCCAAGAGGTTTCCACACCAGGTGCACATTGAGTGAATCTTGATGTCCTGTGTGGTTCAATATGATAAAAAATTACATTTATTTTAAAAACTAAAACTACGGGACATGTAATGGTCATCATACACACCAAATAATTCATGTCGGTTTTTAATGGTAAAAACCATGTGTATATATGGTATATAGTATGTTTATACATATAATGAGGACTACATAGTTTTACCACATAGAACTACACACCGTCTATATTGCAACATGTTGGGTAGGCCTACATGTTCTATAAGTATATGATATATGATAGAGACAATACACAACATGGGTCCAAAGACATTTTGAGTCATAGTACACATCATGTAAAAGATAAATTCAAAAATGGGATTTAATGTTAAATGAAGAAAAAAAAATTCCCTTTTGTTTACATGATATATAATTAAATTATTTTAGAATAATATAAATTTTATTTAATTTTTTTATATAGTTTGTGGGATTCATAAAATGTATCGTGGGCCAAAAGTTAGATCTAATTTAAAATGATTAGTTAATTAATTTTTTGTTTTAATAATTTATTAAATCAATACATCATATCTAAATTTGTATGATAAGAAATTAATTTAATAATTTCTAATTTTCATTGTCATTGTATGTTGTGAATGATAAAAATATTTCATCAACCTATGTATAGTTTGGATTAATTTATATAATTTGATTATTTATTGTGTCATTATATATGATATCAATTATTAAATTAAATATTATTATATTTGAATCAACCCGCATTCCTTTTTTTGAATGGGAGTGTATGTATATGGTTTATTTTATAAAACCTAAGCCTATGGGTTCCCTCACTTGTGTGTGAGAAAACAATAGTAAAGATAGAGTTCCTAACTAGAGGGGGATGTTTAAGACACAGTCCAGGGTGAATCAATTCCAAGGGGATGTAAAAGTGAATAGAGAAATTCTATGACGTGAGATAAGAAAAGGTTTAAGGAATCATTTGACCTAGGGTCAAGGTTTGTTTATCATCACTCATTAAACTAACCAGTATATAAAAACTTATTACCATTCCATATATTTATTTTATTTTCTCTATGCTTGGTTATTTATTTATTTAAGTTATGCAAAGTTTATTTATTTATTTAAATTCAATAACATAAATTAAAAAAATAATTAATCATGTTAAGATAGAATTAAGTAAAACTTATGAGATATATTTTATTGGTAATAGTTAGTTAATTATGTAATATCTTACATAAAGTAATTTCTGGTATGCAAAGATACAATAATATATCTTTAGGTATGGGTATAAATTATTTTGTCAAATATGGTAAATTTATTATATAAGATCCAAATAATATTAAAAATCATTGGAAGAATATATTAAATAATTATTATGTATAAGTTAAATAAAATCCATCAATCAAACAATTATGTCAACAAATTCTTTCATTAATTGAGTTATAGTACTCCACAAGTGACCTTTGTTATGTGATTATTATTGTTATGAAAAAATCATATAAATATTTTCGTTGTTAATGATAATGGTGTTAAGTGATAGATTGTGTATCCAACTAATTAAATACATAAAAATATTCCCAAATTGTTTATGGGTAGTGTTGGATAGAGAGTCATCTACCAATGGATATTTGAAGTGGGGTTTCATATATTAACAATAGAGTTTAAAGGCTTATATATGAGAATCACAATACATAATATGATTGATAGAGTTTTCCCACAAGTAATTTATTACATTTTATATAATAAGTGACACTTTTCTATCACATTTGATAGAAGTGAAAGATTTGGCTACTATAAACAAAATCAAAATATTTTATCAATTTGTATGAAAAGATACCTAGTTGGGGAGTCTAAAGGACAATGTTATTTGAGAAACCAACCAAGTTTCACTAATCATGAAGAACACTAAAATAAATTTGATACAAAAATTGTATCTTTTTTAGTATTTAATAAACTATAGAAGATATTTAATGTATGGTGAAGTTAATGAAAATACTCTAACTTGAGTATTTAAAAAGAGAAAAGTATTATTGGGTATAGAGGTGAATTTTTCAAGAAGTATTGAAAAATTATGATAATTTTAAGATGTTTTTGAATACGATTCAAGGATAATGAGTTTATTAGAAGATAATTTGAGCTTAGTTTAAGAATTTTTGAATTTTGAGTTTAAATATGAAATTTGGATTTCATTGTATGTAATATCTCAGGGAAAAATGACTTATGTATTGATGATTGAGTCTTATATAAACATTATAGGATATATTCTTAGAAGAGTTCATGTATTATCTTCATTCTATGCAAGCATGAATCTTGGTGGGCATAAGGATTATCTAGCCTTTCTGTAAACATTAACAGACCAAGGTGTGTATGGATTTCTACTATGTAAGAATCACTATGACATTATAAGGGTGAATAATTTATATTTAATCATGACTCATATGTATATAATCATAA
The DNA here is from genome assembly GCA_963277665.1 of Viscum album. Taxonomy (NCBI): domain Eukaryota; kingdom Viridiplantae; phylum Streptophyta; class Magnoliopsida; order Santalales; family Viscaceae; genus Viscum; species Viscum album. Next base: position 447,563,117 of record OY728131.1, read on the forward strand.
TATATCTATTTGTAAGAATAATATTTTCTATATAAACATCATCACTTCATGAAAAGGAAAAGATTTATCTTTTCTAAAATATTGGTTTCAAATTTAGTTCTAAAGGAGATAAATTATTTGGATGGTACTATGATTTATTTTAATGGACCAAAATTTCAAAAATTAAAAGTGATAAAATACCTGAATGTTGTAAAATATTATCTTAAAACTTGCAATTTAGAACAACAAATAAAGAGAGGTTTTTAGGGACTCGCATGTCTAAAAAATATATTTTATAGAATTTTTCATTCTAATGATAAATATATCTAGTGAAACTCATAAATATTTTCTCATGGACTAACATACCACAATATTATTGTGATTCAATAGGGATTTCAAATAAAGAGGATATCAATGGAAGATGAAATGGAGAATGGTCAATGTTTTTTCATTCACATAACTTCAAATAGAATATTTTAAAATAATTTATCTATGATCAATTATGAAAGTACAATGTGGGGATGATTAAGCTGATATGAAGTGATATAAATATCATAAGACTTTGTTATTTAAGCTATTTGAATATGATGTTGTTTGGTATAAGCTGATTCTCCAAGACTCACACACCACAAAGAAATTCGTAACCCTGTGAATATATTAGCTATGTGATTTTGCATTTGAATTGGAATAATGATGAATTTTTAATATTTGGAAAGATTATTTGATAATTAAATGAGAAAATTAAATCAATCCAAATATATTGTAAAATTGAATGATCTATTGGATGAGACATAATAAAAATAATAAAATAATAAAGGGTGATCCTAAAAATGTATAGGATACATTAGTTGAAAATAAAAAATTTAAATGAGGATATTGTGATGTACTCTCGTATATAAAAACATGTGAAAAATGAGAATTTGATTGTGGAACCAAAAAATTTATGAAGATTTTATATATTCAAAATATATATATAATTCATTTCATTTTATGTGTACATAGATATAAAAATAAGGATATAGAAGGTGTGTTTGAGTAGTATGTTTTGAGATCCTTTGTGGAGTGATGAAGAGAGACCTATTGAACTAGAGGATCAAGGAGGATCAAATAATAAAATGAATGGAAGATATAATTGATATAAAATAAAAAAGAAATAGGAATTTGACCGTGATTTTGTGATTTTATCAAGTGGTAGAATCTTTGAGAAGAAGATATATGCTGATGAGAGGATAAACCTCTACTGGTGTTAAAATATGTTTTCTAAAACATTTAGTGATTAAGAAGTCAATTGAGGAGGTTGGGTGAGTAGTTTCAATTGACATTAAATAAATATAATAATTAATAGAAACTAAGATATAGGTTTCATTCTTAATTAATATTCTAGCATTGAAAGACTCTGTTGAGGAAGAAATAGATATATATTATGGATCCGTTGAAATCTTTTTGTTGAGTTATAATCCAGTTTAGAGGAACTATTGTATTTACATAGTGTGAATCCATATAACTATTGTAACTCTTTGTTTTTATTAATATCATAGTGATACTATTTTTAAAAGAATAGGTAAATAGAAATTCACCCTTTTATTAAGGAAATAAATCCCATTTTTAACTGGGTTGATAGGTAAACTAAAACATGACCTGAAGGACTTATGGTAAAAATCCCCATTATAATTTTATGGTTCAAAGGCGTAGTGAAATGAAAGCCAAAATAGGGTCTTTTTTAAGGCCTTGGGTGAGAATTATACATCATTTCATGTTTCAAGACATCTTCATGCTACCCCCTATTAATCAGTGCAACGTGAACATAGTCTCGAAGTCCCCCCCCCCCGCCAAGAACCAATACAATAAGAAACATGATGCCTCATAGAAAGGCATCCCTACTTCCTAGAATGTGTAAGTGAGAGATGAATCAATCCCTTTGTAATATAATATTTATTATAGTGGATAATTGATTATTTTGAAATAACCAATCAAGGGAAGGGGTAGGCCTTTCTTAATGAACCTTATAAATTTTTTATTTATTTTCCTTTGTATAAAACTTTATCCCGGGTAGGTTTTGAGGCAAAAATTTGATTGGATAGAGACAGGGAGAAGTATAAGTGGTCGAATGTAAAAAAAATTAATAAAATAAAAAATTCCAAACGATTTACCCCTCCCCTCTCAGTGGTCTACTGTCCCAATGTGATGCCTAAAAAAATCCTTGTTGCCTATAATTTTAATTTGAGTTGATGAAGTAAAACATTAAAGAGTTTTTTAAAGAAGATTATCCAAAGTAATAACCAATTTCAAATCATATTTTTATACATGTATATGTATCTATAAATTATATTGAAAATAATGAAAAAATATTAAATGTATATGAGAAAAATCTCTCGAAAGAAAAGAATCAATGCTAGTAGAATGCAGTCAGTATAGCGATAGTAGTTTATGTTATGAAAATTTTGATGGTATTAAAACTATTAATATTATATATTTTTAGGTTGGGTATTATTTAAATAATGTTAATACAAAATTTTTACTCGTATATTGGGGTTTCTTCAGGATATATTTTATGAAAAGTAATAGTTGATGGATCGTGTTAAGGAAATAAAAAAGTTATTGGCAGTATAGTTAATAAAATGAAACTCTCTCATTGAAAAGATAAAATATAATGAGTAATCATTATATATTATAAATGATAATTTCCAAATGTATTAGAGTATCATACAATTCTAAAATAAAGGGAAATATATGTTCGTTAAGATAGTTGAAGATAATATATATTCTCTAGAATAATAATAAAAAGATAATCTTGATGTAACATAATCTCAATTAGAAGTAAAATATAGTTGATTTAAAAACATTGATGTTATCTAAAAGAGATAAATATATTTCATGTGGATCAATTTTTAAATTTAAATATATATTTGGAAGAGAGATTGAAATATTTTTAGGAATATTGACCTCCCATAAACATGGATTTCTTAGATATTGGAGAAAAATGGAACGATTCAAAATTAGTAAAAGATGTAAATTACCTAATAAATTAATAGGAAAATAATTTGAGAGATTTCATAATACAATGTACATGATGTATAATAAATTTTTTCCTAGAAGGTGAAAAAATATAGGCCGCATATATCAAAAATACATGGCTTGGCATCCTGGTCAAAAGGATATGATAAGTCACAAATGGAAAGAACCAGTAGCTTAAATTTCTTATACTATAGCATTAAAGAAGATATCTATATTGATAAAGAAGAAAATTCATCTAGTTTACGAGTGATTTATCATAATGATTTTTTTGATTTGATAGTCACATAAAAAAGCAGAAAAATGAAAAAAATAAGGTTTCTCAAGTTCCTCAAGTGAAGAATCAATTTTTTTAGATAAAATCTAAAAAGAAAGAGGGATATTTTCTACCCCAAGGAAAAAAGATCTATAAAGCTATAAAAATAAAAGTATGAAAAAATTCCAAAAAACATAAAACCTTAATAAATGAATGTTATAGGTTGAGAAAAAAGTATCATCCCCAGTGTTATGAATAATATTTTTTTCGATTCCACATTATCCCCTCTTATTTAATAGTGTATTACAAATAAGGGAATTGATGGTAAGTTATGAAAATATTGTGTGGAAGGATGTGATATTTATATAGTTATAAAATAATAATTCATCATTATATACTATAAAACAATTGGCGTTCATTTTAAATTTGTCTTAGCCATCAAATGCTATCAAATATACATAGAACATGTTTTTAATTTCCATGGTGAAGTTTTGAAGCATACCTTAAGGGGGAACTACCAAAATAAGTGAAGATTCCCTATTCTATATATTTTCTCACAAAAATCTAAAATTTTGATATCCCTAAAAAAATTGAAGTTAAAGGAATTTTTATCCATATCCTAAAAGTTATTATTTTATACTTATTATATAATCCTGGGGTAGTTGTGATCTTATAAAAAATGGGAAAATAACTCATAATGGAAAATTTTGAGGCAATTTTTTTGAAATTTTGTACATGTTTATATCATTTATTTTAATTCTATTTGATCAGTACCTAGAAAAGTAAATTTTTATTTGATAACATATTGAAAAATTTGAATAGAAATATTCAATTATTTGGTAGAATCACTCTTATATTAAACACTGGGATATCCATTTTAGAATTAGTGTAGAAGTATATAAGGTTCAATACTAATGAATCTATGGTTACCACCTTCTCTAAAAAGGTATTATTTTAAAATGGAAGAAGATTTTTTTTCTACTTGTGAGATGGTAAAATGAATCCTTACCTTAAATGCATAATATGATCAAGGGTCTAGAAACTTTTTTTCTCCACTATATTTTTTATCTCTTAAGGGAAGATTGAAAGTGAAATTCTTGTGTAATATTGATTTTTTTCTTAGTTTTATAGAAGTTAAAAGTATTAACAACAAATACACAGTAGAATATTTAAGTAATAATTATTGTGTGATTGTATTTGTTGACAATGAAACATATCAATATGTATATCTTCAATGAGGATGGTGTTGGATGATGTAATTAGTATCTTCCCAATGAATTACATGATAAGATACCTTCATTGTTTATTGTTATATTTAAATGAAGATTTGGATAATTTTTTATATTCAAAGAAGGGTTTCGTATATTGAAAATGGAGTTTAGTAGGCATATATGTAATTAGCCCATATATATAGTGTTTTATAGTTACTGTACCAAAATAACTAAATAGTGTAGATGGAAAGGAGAGAAATTTTCCAAAATAGTTGATAGAAATGAAAGAGTTGGATGATATAAGAAATTTTAGATGTGTTACTAATAAGTGTGAAAAGATAGATGATCTGTGTGTTTGAATATCCATGTATTTCAATAAACTATCCCAATATCATTGGGCATGAAGGAAACTAAAATCAATGTTTTTTATTATTTAGATGTTGGATTTTATTAACTGAATTTTAGATAAAGTTTTAATTGTAACAAAATTAATTAAAATTTCCTAACTATTGAATTTAAAATGTTATACTAGTTCTTTGGAAAAGAGATGAATAGTTCAAGAAGGGTTTATAAATTCTTGATGTGTTTTAAGGTTTTTTTGAAGAGTATTTTAGGGATAGTTAGTTTATTTAAATACAATCACATCATAATTGAAGAAGTTTTAATTTTTCAAGTTTAAAATTTATGTTTTTATAATTTTGTGTATGTGTGTTTGCATCATTTTAGTGATGGAGAACTTCCACAAGGATGATCTAGTGCTCCACAAGCATCCTCTGAGATATTCTGAGTAGTGTGTAATAATCATCTTCATTACATGTTGGGATGAATCTAGATGTGTGTAATAATCATTTAGCATTTTCAAGATCATTAAAAAACATTCATAAGTATGAATTACCTCTGTGTATGCATCAAATATGACTTCATAAAGATAAATGATTCATTCATAAGCATAATTGTTGTCTATATAAAAATCATATGTTTGTGCATATGAATCATATCAGTCTATGAAACGATAAACACTTATTAAAAAATATGATATTTATTATTACATACCCAACCCATAGGTTAATGACTAGAAATGGGGGTATAATAAATCACATAGAGATACTATACCAACATTACCAGAGTAAGAAACAACAAATAACCAAATAAAGAGTAGAAACAATAAGAAGAATTTAAAATCATGCATAAACAACCAATTCTGAGACAGGGTATAAACCATAGCCAAGAGTGAAATATGTCATTTCATGCTAAGAAGGGACAAGTGATAAAAACCCAAAATGAATAAAAATAGTAAAATTCCAAAAATGGTCTTGACTCTATGTTTGGAACTTCGTCTATGAACATCCAAAGCCTGACTCAGCTCCAAAGCATAAGGCCATTGCCCTTATCCGGATCGGCAAGCATTAAATCTTCCCAGGTGCCCAATGGCGCCCGAATAGGGTGTGAGTTCATCTTAGTAGGCCACCACCAATGGTGTCCTCAAAATATCTAGTCTAATAGGTAGTTCATGAAAATTAAAAAAAAATGAAATATAAACAAAATACAACTTGTGTTCCATTAGTTAACTATCTATACATTAAACATTTCAGGCCTCGATACCATTTTCAACATATTCATCATCTTCATAACTTAATTCATTATCAGAATGTGTTCCATTTGTTAAGAATTTACATAATTCACATAGGGTTTTAAAGAATGTGTCTCTAGGCATAAGGTAATATTTCAATTCCCCATCTCACTAGGGGTGATCTCATAACAACAAACACATTATCCTCACCTAAAAGCATCAGACCTGGAGGAATGAAACCTTTATGAGAATAGGTATTCGTCTCCATCCCTAACCCATGCATTGTGGGGTGGAGTTTGGAGCCTCACTCCATCGCAAACCAAGGGTCTAGAACCTTAATCAATATCCCGCAATACCAAGCCATGTGAACTTGTTTATATATATCCATTCACCACACATACTATATCACAATCAAATACAACCATTTCAAATAATAATCATAATCCACAAAAATAAACATGAGAATACATATTGTGCCACAACCTATTAAACATTTTTTTCTTTTATATTACATTGTTGATTAACCCAATTCCCATTTCATATGCCTCACTCATTAAGCATATTCACTAATTCCCATACATTAACCCATTTAGCATATTCAACCATTCCCATGTGTTAACTCGCATAAATAATTCATCATTTCTTATGTATTAACCCCAATCAATGAATTTCGAGTAAAAATCACAATCCATTGAAATATTCATACTAATCTCTTTACACAAAATTTCATACCCAAACTCATTGGTCATATTCAACATAATTCAGACTCCATTTAACATAATCTCAATTAATTCAATTTAACCCATTACTATGAAATACGAAAAAAACCCTTAAGGCATTATCAAATCTTGGAACACTATCAATGTTATATTTCCAACTCAACTAGATGTATTAATGTGTTAAAAAATGTATCAACATTATCACACATCAGTTTCACACATGACTTTACCAATCTCTAAATTTGGAAATGTTGGTACATGTTATGGGTAACCTAAAAACATTATTCAACCTCAAAGAATCCCATGGGGATTAGGATAGTTTTAAGTTCATCATTTTGACACCGATTTTACCAAATATCACTAATGGAATAAAATTCACAATAATGGATAATAAATAATGCAACCAAAAATGCACAAATCAACACAAGGACTATGGGATTTGACATGTAGACCACCTACCACGAATCTGTTGGAAAACATGCTCTAAATTGTAGCCTTAGAAACTAATTCAAACCCCCTTTGAAAACATAATTCAGATTCAACTAGAGAAAGATGGTTTTAGAGATCTGGATGAATATTGACAAAGATATATTCCATAATCCAAAAAAGACAATAATGGGGGGATTAGACATACCTAGAGCAACGATCTGAAACCAACAGTTCTCTGAATGGCCTAAAAATGAGGGATAAAAACCCTTGGGAGATCTTGAGGGTTATTATATCACTTGGGTTTCAAGGGAATAAATGAGGGAGAAAATGGATGAGTCGTTAAAATAACGTAATGGAAATTTCTTAATTTTTTAACATTTAAAGGGTTGTACAGTTTACCCAAATGGTTTTCTAAACCGTGAAAAACCGTGAAAAATCTGATGTCCCATAGTAGTTTGGTCACATGGTTACTTGGGAATGATGCACGAATTTAAAAATTGGGTGCTTATCATTTGATATGACACAATTTCAAAGTAGCATGGGTTGGATGGGAAGGTAGAACTATTTACATAATAGTGCTCCAAATGTGTTCCTTGCATAGGTTGGGCCAGTTTCTCATCTGTTCTAACCCGAACCCCCTCGGAACACCCCTAAGGCCCCTGAAATTCCTAGTAAACATTTAATTAACCAAAAAAGTGATTGAAACAAAAATTTAAACAAGTGCATACCTCTATAAGTATTGGATATTACAACATCTCCACCTTATAATGGCTCATCTTTGGGTTATATTCCCAAGCAATACTGAGATTTTGAAGCAAAGAGATCTGGCCACTTAGCCTGCATATCCAATTTCTACTCCCATGTTTCTCCTTGATCATTTACATGCTAACATATAATACTAACCGATGGAAAAAACTTTCCATTCAATACCTTCTCACTAGGATCCACAATACAAATTGGATACTCATCAAAGGATGCATCATCCTCAACCACAAAACCCTCAACATTAATCACATTATATAGGTTAGGTTGGTAATTTTGAAGATTTGAAACATGAAAAACATCATTCATAACACTATATAACTGTGGAAGAGCCAATTAGTATGCCACCAGTCTGATACTCTTTACAATCTCAAACGACCCCACATACTTAGGTTCCAACTTGCCCTGTTTCGGAATTCGATGGTGAAACAACCTAGGAAACACACAAATAACCACAATATCACCCACCATAAACTCAAGAGGTCTACTACACCAATATGAATATGAATTATACCTACTCTATTTCATTTTCAGGTATTTCAGAAATAGAAAAACCTTTCCTAATGTCTCTTACAAGAGATTATATCCCAATAGCTTAGACTCACTAACCTATAACAAACAAAATAGTGATCTACTCAGTATTCCATAGAGAGCCTCAAGTGGTTAAATCTGAATCATAGACTATAACTCTTTGTTATAGGAAAAAATCAACAAGAAATAAGTGTTTTTACCATGAACCACTAAAATATAGGACACCAGCCATCAACATGTCCTCTAAAACCAAAATCATATGCTCTGACTCCCCATCCATCTATGTGTAGAAATCCGTACTCAATAACATCTAGAAACCATGTATCGTTTGTAATCCCATCCACAAGTGCAATGTGAAATGAGGATCCCAATATAAATCTATAGTTATTGGTTCTCTATGAAACCACGCTATATATGGGACATAAAACTCACCCAACTAATCGATGGTGAATGTATCTTGGATCAGTAAGAAATGATCCACCTTAGTCAACCGGTCAATGACCACTCATATGGCATCATTATTTCGATGATTCCACAAAAGACCCACTACAAAATCAAAGGTTTCATCATCCGATTAATATTTTGGAATAGGAAGTGGCTAAAACAAACAACCTGGGGTTGGATGACTGGTCATAACTTGTTGAAAGATGAGGCATTGAGCCATAAAACCCGCAAAATATTTCTTCATTCCCAACCAATAATATAGCTTATGAAGATTATGATACATCTTAGTCAAACTAGGATGCACTACCCACTTCAATGTAAGGAACTAGTGCTTCAAATCTTCCCTCATACACACCAGAACAACCATATGTCCTCAAAAACTAAACATTTCACCATCTTCAATAGCCCAACTAGAAGGTGAATCCCCAAATTTAATGGTTTCCATCACAGAAAAACACTCTGGATCATCAATACGACTCTCCTTGAACCGGATCAAAAGCATGGACACAAATACTATGGATTTAAGGTTCATATACTCATGCCCATCCTGCACCTCTAGGTGCATCTTAGTAAACAATTCCATCACTCTCTACTTAGATTTGGATTCTTGAACCACCAGATTCCGAGTCTTCTGACTCAGGGAATCCTTAAAACTATTCCATTTTCTCGGTGTGTAATAAAACATGGGGTCAATAGAGTTCATGTATTCCACCCATATTCACTTAAAATGGTTTAAAACACACTAATAGAGGATTTACTTAAGACCTTTATGATTATTAAACACCTTTAATTGCTCTCCCAACATGTAATGACGCTAACAATTTAAGTCATACCACACTGCAGCCTACTCAAGATCATGAGTATTATAAATTATTTCATGAGGCCTCAAATATCTTGACCAATATGCTATAACCACATCATCCTACATTAACACTACCCCAAGTCCAACACCAGATGCATCACAGAACAATGTGTACCACTTACCTATCTTAGATAAGATTAGGATCAGTGTGATTATCAACAACTACTTAAAATCATGAAAATAATTCATGAATTCCTTAGACCACTCAAACATTACTCCCTTCTTGGTCAGGCCTAAAGTAGACACTTCCAAACGATATATATATTTGATAAAACTTCAATAATAACCATCCAAACCCAAAAATATTAGGATATCAGAAACATTATTGGGACATTCCCATGATACCACTACCTGCACTTTCTCTAGATCTACTAACATTCCTTCCTTTGAGATAATTTGGCCCATAAAATTCACTGTATTGATCTAGAAATGACATTTGGATATCGTGGAATATATCTTATCCTCTCTTAGTTTACTAAAGACAATTTCAAGAGTTTTAGCATGATGATCATGAGTTTTAGATTACACCAAGATACCATCAACAAAAACAACTACAAACAGATCTAGATATGGGTGAAATATTTGATTCATTAGATCCATAAATAGTACTAGTGTATTGGTAAACCATAATGGAATCACCAAAAACTAATATAACCTAAAACTACTATTAAAAGTTATCTATGGCATGTTAGAATGTATCACCATCAACTGATCGTATCCCAATCTCAGGTGGATCTTGGAGAACTCCTAAACACTTCTCAGCAAGTCAAATAGATCATCAATCCTGGGAAAAGGGTATTCTTTCTTAATGTTCACTTGATTGAACTTCCTATAGTCAACACGAAACCTCAATGATCAATCAACATTATTGTAAAGCAAAAAAAGTGATCCCCAAGGTGACTTACTATGATGAATAAACCCTTTATTCTATGATTCCTCTAGTTGGGTTTTACGCTCCTGATGTTCTTATGGTTCCATTCTATATGGCAGAATGAAAATTGGTTCTTATAACATTATAAACTCTATTATAAACTCAACATCTCTCTTAGGTGGTATCGCTATGAAGACATCTGAAAGAATATACTGGAACTAATCCACTACAGAAGGAAAGAAATGTTACTCCATGCCTCCATAATCAGAATAATTCAAGCTACTTGGGATGTGAGTTCTCCAAACTATGGAGTAATCAGACCTAAATAGAATTCCCAAACATCCCACTCACTAATAATAATATAGGTGTCTCCCTAAAGAGATATTAACATTACTCCATGATGATAACTTTCAATATGACCCTGATATAACACTTGTCAGTCCATACCCAAATGAGGTCAAAACAAAACATCTCAAGGATCATATTTCCCATAGAAAATGGAACCCACAAACCTCTATATCCAAAACCTCACATTTTATAATACCCTTATCTCACTCCCCCAACAATTTTCCCATAAATATAACCCCATATACACATTCAACTAGGAGGTCCAACACAACTAAAAACTAAGCAGAGATAAAATAGTGTGTGGTGCCTATGTCAAATGAAGAACTAGAAAGTGTGGAAGCTAAAAGAATAGTACCTGAAACAGTAAATGGTGATACCTCCCCACATCAATGTGTATACTGAACTATGTGGGGATAACCTACCACTCGGCTCGGAGCTCTAGTTTGAGTACCCAAGACTTCACTTCCCTACTGGTGCGGATGCTCTCACCCTGGAGTACCACATCCCCCACCCCTACCAGTACAGCCCGTGGAAATCCAATTACCTACATAATACGGGGTAACTGAACCCCTATGTACACTCTTCATCTCCCCCATACCTCCAACTATGTCTATCTATTGAGGGATCTATAATAACTTCTATATCTATGCCATCCTGTCGCATGACCGACACTCAACTAGGGGTTGAGGGAATTGACTACGCTTGTGACTCGACCTAACACATAGGTAAAAGAATAATTGATCTCTACCCTAGGATGATAATCCTCTATTATGGATAATATGGGCACTACCACCCTGATGGATGCTCCAAAAATGATGCTTCCTAACCTCTGAAGCCACACCACTCCTCCTTCTAACTAGCTTTATAATTCCACTACCTAAAGCTCTCTTTTGGTTCTTTTCTGAGATAAGGGCATGGTCTACTACCTCTAAAAAACACTTTAAATGAATATATTCAGTTGGGACCTGATATAATGTCTAAGACCATATTAAAAACATTTCTCCACAGATTCCCCATCCTCTACCAATGTTAGAATAAAGTGACATAAGTCATTCAAACGTCTAGTGTAATCTATCACTGATGAAGTCACTTAGGTTAAACTCATAATCTATGTAGTCACTTATTTCCTCAAAGTTTCAAGATATAATTCTCAATAAACATCTCCTAGAAATACTTCCAGGTCATTCCCTCTGCATGCCCTATTTGAACCATGATGATACACCAACACTTTTCCTGGCCTTATAGTATATAGTCTGCTAACTTGACTTGCCTCTTGGGAGGAATATACAAATGATCAAGAATCATCTGGATGGACTCTATCTAGAATTAATCTACCTCTAGCACACCCTATCTAGTAAAGGTTGGAGGAACATGCATCTAAAAATCTCTAGTTTTCTCGAATATAATCAGTATAACCCTCCCGGGATCTCGTTCCATCATATGCATGGAATGAGAAAAGTTCTCACAGAATTTCACTTCTCTATTACCATGGATCTCCAGATTTTCCTACTCCACTACTGGAAGAGTTTTATTAGAAGCATCTTCTTGTTTCTCAATCTACACTCGTCTTCATAGTGGAATATCTCCACAATACAATAAAATAGATTTGTAGCATATAACATACCTTTAAAACTTTTTATAAAAGAAGTATCTTTGCTTTCCATAAACAATACCATTCACAAACAATATCCCAAGGTCATAATTACTTCCCAAACAGTACCATTTACTATCCCTATTTCAATTCAGGGCCAACATAGTTCACACAAACATAAACGGTTAGAGGTCTTATAATAGAAACCAGAAAAAAATTATTTCCATACTTACAACTAAAATTATTCCTCCTAATCACTTTTCTAAACAATTTAACTTATTTCAATACACATTTTAACTCACATAAAATACTTTATTAGTCACAATTCCTTAACAATTAATTAAAATTTTCCTTTTTCTTACCCATTTACATCATTTTATTAAACACCATTCTCTTATGTTCCCATGGAAGTAAAATGCATCCAACTTTTCATTCTCCACACACCCATCTCATGCGTGCCAATCATGATGCATGCTAATTATATAACTAGGTGGATATAATGATGCATCAATTCATAACCTCAAAATGTTCTGACCATGAGAAAAAAATTATGAAATGATCAAATCACACAACATGTGCATCACCCAATGGTGAAATATCATCAAACATAATGACACACAAAAAAGAAAATTAATCCCTACCCTATATGACTAAGGATTTCCCTCTTACATTTGTTAGCTACTCCCCATAATGAGATCATTTCCCAAGCTCGAAACATCATATTCTCCCTCCTACCATCCAAAATAATAATACCATAGAAAACCACTTCTATGATACCACTTTGTAACATCCCTGACCCAGAAGCCACTAAACCAGTTCCATAAGACGAGTCTTCACATAAACTCAATCATGCCTCACCATATTCCAGAGGATTCCAAATAGTGTAGAGGGTATAATAAATCATGTAAGGCGACTATACCCTCATTACCAAGTAATCCACATCTAATACCAAATCAAATACAGAAAATAATAAGTTGAAACAAAAATCATGCATAACCAACCACTTCTCAAATAGGGTACAAACCATAGACAAGAGTGATATATTTCATTTCATACTAAGAAGTTCCAAGTGATCAAAACCTAAAATGTAGAAAAACATTGAAATCCACAAAATGGTCCTGACTCCATGTTTGGAACCACATCCACGAAAATTACATGCCCGACTCAACTCCCAAGGATAGGGCCTTTTCCCTTGTCTTGACCTGCAAGAATGAAATCTTATTGGGTATCTGATGGTGTCTGAGAATGGTGTGAGTAAAAATTAGTATGCCACCACCAATGTGGTATATAAAATATCAAGTCTAAAAAATAGTGCATGAAAATAATAACTAAATGGACAATAAATAAAAACCAACTCAGGTACCATTACTTAATGATCTTTACTTTAACTATTTCTTACCACACTACCATTTTCCTAACATTAATCCTCTCTATTACATAATTCATTATCAAATTCTATCCCATGGGATAGGCATTTACATTTTCCACATATGGGTTTAAGGCATTTGTCACTATACATAAGGGAATAAGTCATTCCCCAATCTCCCTTGGGATGATCACATCACAGCAAACACATTATCCTCGCCTTAAATGCTCAATTCAGGTAGAATGAAATTGTTATAAGAATAGAGCTTTGTCTCTTTCCCTATCCTATGAATTATGGGGTGGAGCTTGGACCCTCAGTCCAACTCGACGCATCGGAATTGAACCTCGCTCATTACTCCATACTACCAATCAATGTGCACATGATTATATTTATCCATTCACCATGTAGACCATATCACAACAAAAACACAATTACAAATAACATTAATAATCTACAACAATCAGCATTGGAATATATATTATACTACAACCCATTAATCACTTTTCCATTTATATTACATTTCTGTTTCTTTCAATTCCCATTTCTTATGCCTAACTCATTAAGAATATTCAATATTTCCCCTACATTTACCCATTTATAATATTCAACCATCCCCACATGTAAAATCAAATAAATCATTCTTCATTTATCACCTATTAACCCCCCCCCCCCCCACACACACACACTTATGAATTTTATATAAAAATCATAATCAATTGTAAGATTCATAATAATCCCTTTAAACAAATTTTCATGCCTCATCACATTCGTCAAATTCAACATAATTCATATTCCATTTGACACAATCTCAGTTAATTCCATTTTAACCATTACTATGACATTTCAAAAAACCCATTAACACACCATCAAATCTTGGAACACTATCAATGTTCCATTTAAAACTCAACTAGATGTATTAACATTTTCAATAAGGGATCTAAATTATCACACATCAATTTCACACTTCACATTACCATTACCTATGATTGGAAATGTCAACGCAGCCCATGGGTGGCCCTAAATTGCTTTATTCAACCTGAAAACATCCCATGGGGATTTCGTGGGTTTTAAATTCATTATTTATACACCCATTTTACAAAATCACAATAAATTAATCAAATGAACACCAAGGGATAATCAAGAATGCAACCAAACATGAATTAATCAGTACAATGACTATGGGATATAACTTGTATACCACCTACCTCAAAACCATTGGTGAACACTCTCTTAATAGAATCCTCAGATCCTGATCCAAACCCACTCTGAATTCTCAACTAATATTCCCCCAATGAAAGTGGGTTTTAGACCTTTGGAAGAATATTTCCAAAGATACAAGCCCTAATCCAGAAAAGAGAAAAAAGTAGGGTATTAGACCTACTCAGTATAGCCACCCTAGACTTCTCACAGAATATTACATGATTTTAAACATAATTAACTAGAAAATTAAAATAAAAGGATTATAAATACTAGTTTCTTAGGAAGACTCGGTACATAAAACAAAAAACAAATAACTAAATAAAACATTTCTTTATTTATCACCCATTATGAGCTCCTAAATTCCATTGACCCCTTACATGTTTTTTGGATAACCTGGGGAAAAAATAAAATATAAGATGAGCTAAAAATCCCATTAATGGAGTAAACATAAGAATAAACCACACCATATGGGTTATAAGGAATAGTATGATATATAAATGGCATGGATATATGTAATGAAGCAGAACATATGTAATCATGGTACCATATGAAATATGTCAACAACATACAACATGACATAAGAATGAGTCAAGCTCATTTTACATAAAGGAGAATTATTCAAGGTTAACCACCAAGACTATTGAATGTGGGGTATGATTCAAGGGTAACCACTAAGACCGTTTCACATGGAGCACGAGTCAAGGCTAACCACCAAGGCCTTTGCACATGATCTATCGTGAGACTAAACATTACCCAATACATTGGAGCACTATCTGGTCACACCCATTATAACATGTTCATGAATATGTGATCCACATAAAGAATCATACATTGGGAATTAATCGTAAACATATGGGTTACCCACAGAAATAATTGGGTACCATAACCTTGTCAAAAGGCATAACATATGGGAATATCACAATTGTGTCCTTGAAAGAAATGATTTAAATAATGAAAAGACATTTATAAGGTAAAATAGGCATAGCTCATGATAACTAATGTCAAACTAAAGAGAATACATGTAAGAAATGAATTTAAGAAACTTTAGCAAGAAAATATTTTAGTTTAGTTTTTAGGAAAATATTAAAAAAACATTTAAAGATTAAAAGGGGATAATATTTTATATAAAACCAAAAGTAAACCCAGAAATGTTTCATAATAAAATAATTGATTTTAAAAAAATATCAGTGGATTAAAAATATCATGGAGTGCACATGAAAATGGGTTATAATTCTAGAAGTTTCCTTAAATTGGGATTTCTTATCATGAAAGATCGAGTAGATACCATTTTAAAAACATGTATATCCCAACAAATAAACGATAGATAGATATTGATACATCAGTTTGGAACATAGAAATAGAATTTTGAATATGTATATAAAAAATAAATGATAATTTCATTTGGGTAAAAAGAGAAAAATAATAACCCGAATGAATAATGGAGGTTTGGGTAGAATCCCTTAACTTAAGTTCAAAGTTATTCTCCACTTGATCTTAATTTTCTATATAATAAAAATAGATTAATTAATTAGTAGTTAAATAACCATATATATATATATGTATTTTATTTTTTATAACTTTATTATGTTTATTTGTGGCATTTTTCATAGGGTAAGAGATTCAATTTTATCGATTTAGAGTGTGGGTTTCCTTGATTTTCCTAACTGGTTTACTTGTATATATGTAGGAAAGGTTGTGTAAAGTGGGGATAATTAACCAGAATTGAAATTATATGTTATTAATATATTCTAAAGGATAAATTTTTCTTATATATCATTTGGTTTTATAGAATGAGGATGAATCATTGGATAAATAGTTAATAACAATCCATTGGGTTTATTATGGAGGTAATGGATCACAAAAACTCCTTTTCTCATAAAAATTAATATCGTGTGTAAAATTTATTCCAAAACATTAAATATTTTAATTATAATTTGTTTTAACCATAAAAATGGTTTCATTACTAGCCTCAATAATGGTACTAGTTATTGAAAACTTCATCACCCTTTAATGTGATAAATTAACACATCACGGACAATGTTTTCATTTTTCGTATTAAAGGAGGGGGAAAGAGAGATAATAATGAATTTTACCATCAGCATAAAAACAATTAGAATATTTAAGTTATTTTAGTTTTTATACCATTTTTATGGGGTTAGGTTAGGAGAGAAAAAGAAATGAAAGAAACATGAAAAGAAATTAAAATAAAATGAGGAGGGTTTTACCACTTGATTCCTTATTCTTGAGAACCTGCATAGGGGATCAGTTTTGGTATTTTGTTAATACCAAAAGATCATGGATTTGGGGTAGGGTCTTGGGAGGATAGTTGGTCCAAATATTCACAAGGCTTAAGGGTTGAGATTTGTGAAGAGAATTAGTGGTGAGGGTGGTATTTATAATGGAGGAGAGAGGTACTTTCTCATTATTTTAAACAGTAGTATATTATTTTGGCTCAATACTATGATTAGTTTGAGAATTATCATAAAAAATATTAAAGTAAGTAATTATAGTTTGATATTTTCTGATTATATAAGCCATGCATAATCAATGACTCCAAAATTCATGTATTTTTCATTTATCCTAATTTATCATGTTTTAATATTCATCCTAACTTTAAGTATTTCGGGAAAATATGTAAAAACTAAACCTAAACATTATCAACATGTAGGATTCCAAAATGAACTCCATTTTATGAAAATAATTTTATAAATTTGATAAATTTAATTTTTATTTAAAATTATAATTTACTCGAAAAACATACACTTTAAAATTTTAAATAGTTAATAACACTTTGAAAAATTAACTAAGAACTCCTAAAAGATTTTCAAAATAAAGAGAAAAAAAATATTAACTTTTGAATTTTTTTAGGAAAATAAATTTTTATTTAAATTATTAAATTAAGAAAAAAATTGTAATTAAATATTTTTGTCCTAAAAAACCAACAATTAATTAATAATTTTAAAAATATTTATTTACTTATACTATTACATAAATAAATAATGTTTTTACTTATTAGATGTATAAATTTTTTTTATACTTTCTTAGGTGAGGTTACTATTCAATTGTCTATTTTATTAATCATAAGGGTCACATTACTATATCAAAAGTCATGCTACTATTTCATCAGTATATGTTCCTTAACTTCTAAAAATACATTTTATTTCATTAATTCATTATTTATAAATTTTTTATTGTGTTATTAATGTTATTTTATGTTGTTTATACTATATGAAATAATTATAAGAAGATAATTTTATTGATATAATTTAGGTTCATCACATTCTTCCCCCCTTATGAAATTTTTACCCCAAATTTTCATTTTACTTTCTAAGATGAAAACAGGTGTGGGTACTTTTTCTTTATTGCTTCCTCTAGTTCCCATGTTTCCTATTCATTAATTATGGTTCCCCCATAATAATTTGACAGTGTGAGTAGTATTATTGCACATAACTTTGTCTCCATGATCCAAGATCTTCAGCTGATTCTCCACATAAGAAAGAACATTATCGAACTGTACCACCTCTGAAGTTAGTACTTGTGAAGGATCCGGTATGTACCTACTTATGAGGGATATGTTAAATACATCGTGTCCTTTTGACATCATTGGTGGAAGTGATAGTCGCTAGGCCATAGTTCTGACACGATTAGGAATCCATACATGGCCGATGTACCTTGAAATTAGCATTTGTTTCTTCCCAAATATCATGACCATATTTCATGGAGATATTCAGAGGAATACCAGGTCTCCAATAATAAATTCAAGGTCTCTTCGTTGATTCTCTGCATAACTATTTTGTTCACTTTAGAATACCTTGATATTCTACTAAATGGTTTTCTCCTTTTCCCCCATTTCTCAGACCATTTCATGTCATAGAATCTTACACTCATCAACTTCATCCTAGCATGTTAGGGTTCTTTACCATTTCCCATAAAGGGCTTCATTTAGAAAAATTCAATTGCTCGATTGGAAAATATTTTTGTAAGAGAACCCAACAATAGGTAGATGTTGGTCTCGTCCTACTTTGAAGTTCATATAATATACACTCAACATGACATCTTATATCTGAATAGTTTTCTCGGATTGGCCCTCAATTGGATTATGATATGTCATACTGATGTTTAGCTTAGTGCTTAGATCATGTTGGACACTTTTCCAAAACATCGAGGTGAATATCGATTCTCGATCAGATACAATATATTTTGATACTCCATGTGTCCTTACTACTTCTTTTATATATATCTATGTAAGTTGATCCAATAAGACATCCTCTAAAATTTCTATAAAGTGATATGTATTTGTAAGATGATCCACAATAACCCATATAGAATTATTCCCACTATATTTCTTTAGAATTATAGTGACAAAGGCCATGGTGATGTATTCAAATTTTCATATTGGCATGGGTAATGGTTCCATCAACCCTTTAGAATTTTTCCTTCCAACCTTCACTTATTGACTTATCAGGCACTTTGATGTGTATTTAGAAGTCTCTTTCTTCATATTAACCCACCAATAGTTATCTTGGATATCTTGATACATCTTTATGCTCCCTACGGGTAAATAGAAAGTCAAGTTTAGTGCATCATTTAGAAGCTCAATATTTATTTTTGGATTGGATGGTACACATAGTCATTACCCAAATATTAGTAATCCTTCCTCATACATTTAGAAACACTGGGGAATTCACATTTTTTATTGCCTCCGCACTTTTTGGAATTTTCAAATCAATTATTTGAGAAGCCATTATTTTTCCCATGAGGGATGGCTGAGAAATAATTTGAGAAGAATTGATGATGTTCCTCCCTTAATTATTCCCATGTACATATTTTTTATGTTTAATAATTTTAGATCATTCTCAATTCTCATAATTGATAAAGATTAAGGATCATTTATACATATAGCATCTGCTACCTTATTTTCGTTACAAGGGTGGTTGTGGATTTAGCTGTCATAATCGTTGATGAGAGCTAACCATCTTTGATGGCGTATATTAAGCTCATTTTGTGTGAATATATATTTGATACTCTTATGATCAGAATATATCTCACAATTATCCCTAGAGATATAATGCTAGAAAATTTTTAAAGCAATGATCACATCAGCCAAGTCTAGATCACACAGGGGATAGTTTTTCTCATAGAGTTTTAACTACTTTGAGGCCTAGGCTATATCTTTATCATCTTGAATCAGTTTATAGCATAAGACCTTTTCTAAGCACCATCTTACACCAGAAAGAGTTCCCCACTTTTCTTGAGTCCAAAAAAACTTCAATCCCTTCTATTTTAACTTGGACATTAGTTTTGAAAATCATGAATATTTCATCATAAATCATTTATAATATCTATCTAGACCAAGAAAAATATGGATCACTGTTATAGATATTATCATGGGCCACTCTTTGATTGTCTTTGTATTGGAAGGATCCAAAAACATTCATTCACTGGTGAAAACATTCCCTTGGAATCATAATTCCTCCATACAAAACTAACATTTACTATACATTTCATAATTTTGTTCTCATAAAAAAGTCTTTATAAAAGCATTCAAATTATCTTCATGTTCCTCCCTTCACATAGAGTATAACGAAATATCATTGATAAAGACTACCACAAACTTATTGAGGTAATATCTAATGATTTTATTCTTCTAATCCATGAAAATTGATAGGGCATTAGTTAGTCTGTAGGGAATCACTATGAACTCATAGTGTTCATACCTTGTTACAAAAGATGTCTAGGGAATCTCTTCCTTTATCTCCTTTAATTGATAATATCCTGAACAAAGGTCCTCCATAGAAAATAATTGGCCCCACATAGTTGAACAATTCATATTGCCAAGGTAGCAAATACGTTTTCTTTATTTTGATTTCATTGATCTCTTGATAATCAATCTATAGGCGCATTGATCCATCATTCTTCTTAATGAAGATGACTAGAGCACTCCATGGTGAAGCAATCGGGCATATAAAACCCTTTCCTATATTCTACTGTAACATCTTCTTTAGCTCTTGCAACTCAGTGGTGGCCATTTTATAAGGTGTCTTTCATATAGGCAGATATCCAGGAATAAGTTTAATTTATAACTCAACCTCTCGACCAGGAGGAAGGCCTAGAAAATCTTCAGGGAATACATCAGTATAGTCCATTAAAATTATACTATCTTTGAGCATTATTATGTCATTTGTCACAATCATTTGAACTAGATATTCATTATAATAAGGTATTAATATCCACTCATTATAAAATGATTCTAAAGAAGATTCATCCTCCTCCTTACACTTGTAAATGATTTTATATTGCTAGTATATATAAAGAGTGATTTCCCATTCATGATAGTTTATGTTGGATTTATATAAAGATATCCAATCAATGCCCAATATAGCATCAAACTCCACCAAAGGAAGTTTAATGAGATTTTTAGAGAGGTTCAATCCCTAAACATTAATTGGGGAGGAGTTATATATTTGGGTTGCAATAATTTCCCAATTTTCTATTATCATTGATAAATCAAGCTCCATATTTTGAGGTGGTGTTTGAGCGGTTCTACAAAACATTAATGATATGAAATAACAAATAGAACCAGAATCAAATTGTACATTTTCTACTCGTGAATAATTAACTAGTGTACCTATCACCACTTCATTTCCTGGATCGACCTCAGCGATAGTGATATCATATTCCGTTCTATGTTTCCTTGGAGGTTTTTGTTGATTTCCTCTGAGAACCCTATTCTTAGGGAATTGGTTTTCAAAATTCTCATGTTCCTTGAAGTTGAAACAAAACACTACCGGCTGAGTATTAATATGATCCTTCCATCATTCTTCCACATTAGTTGAATTATTCATATCCCTTTGGAAATTTTTAGCTAGTTTTCCCAATATTTCATATTTTAAGCACTTCTTGGATCCCTTTATATTGTTTCCATGATGCTTCTTCCCACAATTTTGACATGTGGGATATTCAATATTCTTTCCATCAAGGGATTTATTTGATTATAAACCCATATTGAACTACAATTTATGATTGTTTTCCTCCACCCCCATGAGACCATTGAGTTTCTCCAATCACTATTTCAGCATTGAGGGCACAACGGAAAATATCCTCATAAATTTCAATGTCTCAAATCACCAACGCATTTCATAGACTCAACATTAGTCTACTAAAGAAGCAATCCACCTTTATTTCGATGTTCATGAAAAAGAAGGATACGTATCTGGAAATCCTTGTACATTTCTCTCTATATGCCCCAATAGACTCTTATTCCACCTTCTAAAATCCTACGAACTCTCTTTACATCTTGACATGGAGTGTTCAGGGAAATATTTTATTCAAAAATAGTTTATTGAATTCAGGCCATTCCATGGAATCAATTTATCCGCTTGGACATCATATTTTGATTATGTTTCCACCACAGATCTTCGTTTCCATCAAAATGATAGACCTCCAGCCCAACATTCACTTATTTTAATAACTAATGGATAGGGAATATCATTTTAATGGATTTCATCCACTCTTCCAGGAGGAGGGGATTCGAAGACACCCTAAATATGGGAGGCCTTTTCTACATGAAGGATTCAATGGAAACTTTTTCTTTACTTGTAGAAGGAGGGTGTTCCACAAGATTGAAGTTATTATTCAAAACTTAACCCAACTGAGAACATGTTATCATAATGATTTGAGAAACCATTCCCATCATATTTGGAATTTCATTAGGGAAATCATCACATTACTTGTCATATAGTTTTTTTGGAACAAGTTCTTCTATTTCCATCCATTAACAAAGAAAAATAAAGTAAAATTAGGGGGCTATAATAATTAGCTACTAGGAATGTAAAAAATTAACATTAAACATAAAAAGGATAAACATTTAAAAGAAAATGACATCTTATCTTTTTAATATTAGGTTTGAATCTAGGTTATCCAAGGTTTATTTCCTCTTATGGGATTTTTTTTGTTCCCTTAATAATGGTTTATAATGATCTTATGTATTTACTGAAACATATCCCTCAGGAGTGTCAAATCAGGAATGCATTAAGGCATGTTATCGTGTACCAAGATACCCCAATTAAAGCTTGAAACACCTTGTTGGAGTTGTTACTCCAAGATACATCCATTCCAGAACCATGTAAACTTTTAATATCCAGACAGGTATGTAATTTCTAAATAAGAAATTTACACAATTCTTACCAAACTTTTGGGATGTTTTCTTAGACTTAGTCATATCCTTGATGTTCTTACTACATTTTTATATTCATAATCACAAAAAATAACATGTCTGTCCTCTGATACCATCTATAGAAACCCTAGCCTTTTCACAAAATATTAAATGATTTTTAACATAATTAACTATCAAATTACAAGACAAGGATCATTAGGTATAGTGACTTTGGAAGTCTAGGTACATAAAACTGAAAGCATTAAACTAAATAAAACATTACGTTATTTATCATCCATTATGAGATCATAAATTCCATAGAGCCCTTGCATATTTATTAGATAACATGAGGATAATATGAACAAAGGGATGACTTAAAAAATCCAAATAAGGGAATAAATATAAGAATAAATAATATCACATTGGTTAAAAGGAAAAAAATATGACATAAAAGGCATGAATATACATAAAAAAATCATAACATATGTAATCATTGTATCACAGGAGATGAGGAAACAATATAAAACACGACATGGCCATGAGTCAAGGCTCATTGCACATAATGGAGCATGAGTCAAGGTTAACCACCAATACCATTGAACATAGAGCATAAGCTAAGGCTAACCACCAATACCTTTTCACATTGAGCATGAGTCAAGGATAACAACCAATATCATTCCCAGACTATTGCACATGATGTATTATGAGACTAAAAATTATCCAATTCATTGAAGCACTCTCTAGGAACACCCCTCATAACATGTTCATGAATATTTTTCGCATGTGATGAATAATAAATAAAGAATAAAACATAAAAATAAGGCTTTCCCATGGTTATAATTTTGTACCCTAATCCTGTCAAAAGACATAACATAAGGGAATATCATAATTGATTCCATGAAAGAAGGGATTCAAATAATAAAAAGACATTAATAAGGGAAAATGGGCATAGATCATGAGAATTTATGTCAAACTGAATTAAATTCATGAACAATTATTGTTTAAGAAACTTTATAAATAAAATAATTTAGTACGATTTAAGGACAATATTAAAGAGAATTTAAAGAAGAAAAGTGAATAATCATTAATATAAAACCAGAAGAAAACTAGGAATGTTTTCATTATAAAATGAGTTATTTTAGAAAAATAATGGTGTCTTAAAATAGATTATGCAGAACACTTGAAAATGGGTAAGAATTTGGGATGTTCCCTTAAACCGAGCTTTCTTATCGGGAAGAATCGAGTAGGCAACCTTTTAAAAACATGCATATCCCCAAAATTGAAGGATGTACGGAACATGATACATGATTTTAGAAAATATTTATATGATTAAAAATATTTAAATTAAAAATATATATATAATTTCATTGGGGTAAAATGAGAAAAAGTATATCCCAAAGGAATAATGGAGGATCGGGTAAAATACCTTACCATATGTCCGAAGGTGTTCGTCACATAATATTAATGTCATAGATAATCAAATAATAATAATTAAATAATAAGTCCATAACACTATATTAATTTATTTTATTTATTATAACATTATTAATTTCATTTATGTTCTTTTTTATAGGTTAAGATATTTAATTTCAACATTTGGGATTGTTGGTTTCATTGGTTTTTAGGAACAATTTACTTTTATACATGAACCAATGGTCATGTAATGTGAGGATAATTATACATAATTGAACATATATGTTATTAATTATCTTATAGAGGTTTGATTTGTCTTATATATCATTTTTTATAGAATTATAATGAATCATTAGATAAATAGTTAATGAAAATCGTTTGGGTTCATTTTGGCGGTTTTCGATCACAACGAACTCATTTTATTTTATAAATTTATATCATGTGTACAAAATGACTCTAGAACATTACAAAAGATAATTATAATATAGATGAACCATAAAAATGGTTTGATGATGATCCTGGAAGATGGTAATGAAAATTGAAAACTTCATCATCCTTGAAGGTGATAAATTAACATATCACATATGATGTTTTCATTTTTAGAATAAAAGGAGGGGGAAAGAGATATGAAGATGAATTATTCAATTAGCATAACAAAATTCTAGTATATGTAAGGTACAGTAATTATAATACAATTTATATGAGGGTAGGTTATGAGAGAAAATTAAAATAAAGGAGCTTGAAATGAAATTAAAAAGAAAAGGAAGAGTGATTTACCTCTTGATTCCTTCTTAATGAGAACCTCCTTATGAGATCAGATCTTGACTGTTATTAAGAAAAAAAGTTCCTAGACTTGGGATAGGGTCTTGGGGGGATATTTGAGAATAATTTGGACAAGACCATTGCATTATAGGTGTGAGGAGAATAGTGGTGAGGGGTGGTATTTATAGTGGAGGAGAGGGGTGTTTTCTCATTATTTTAATCATTAGTTTGTTATTTTAGGCCAAGACAATAAATATCATGAGAATTATCATAAAAAATATAAAATAATGAAGTATAGTTAGATATTTCGTGCATACATCATCCAAACATCATCTATGACTCCATAATTCATGTATTTGGCCTTTATCGTAAATTATCATTTATTAATATTCAAAAAAATCCAATATTTCAGAAAAATACAAAAAATTCAACCTAACAATTTTTTGACATGTATAATTAAAATATGAACACCATTTTATGAAATTAAATTTCTAAATATAAGAAATTTAATTTTTAAATTAAACTATAATTTACTTAAAGAATACAGATTTAAAATTATAACTGATTTTATAATAGTTTTACATATTAACTAAGGTCTCATAAAACAATCACATAATAATGAGACTAAAAAACATTAACTTATCAATATATTTTATGAAAAAACATTTCCTTTTTAATTATTAAATTAATCATAACATTTTATTTAAATATTTATGACTTAAAAAATACCAACAATTAATTTATAATATTTAAAATATTTATTTACTTTTAATATGATATAATTATATCACATTTTCACTTAATAGAGTGATAATATTTTTTATACTTTCATCAGTGACGTAACTATTCAATTGTCTCGTTCTCTATTCATAAGTGTCAAATTATTATTTCAAAGGCCAAGTTATTGTTTCATCAATATAGTTTCCTTAAATTCTATAAATACCTTTTATGTCACGCATTCATCATGTATAATGCTTTTATCGTATTATTAATGTGATTTTATTTTCTTCATAAAATATTATATAATTATAAGAAGGGAATTTCATAGATAGAATTCAGGGGTGTTACACCCAGTGCTTCGATCCGCAACCAACGACGCCCCAAATGGCCTTAAAATGATGTAGATTGATCTTTGAGAGATATTAAGGGTTATTTTTTATCACATGGGTTATAAAGGAGAAAATGGGGGTGAAAATCAGGTGAGGAATTAAAATCCACTAATGGAAATTTTCAGATTTTTCCAAATTTTAATGGGGAGAATGGTTTACCCACATGGTTTGACAAATCGTGCACAAACCATACACAATATACTATATAAGGGGATTTGGGTTGCATGGTTATATGGGTAGTCTGCATGGATTGGAAAACTATGTGTTTCCCTTGTGATATGCCACACTCCAATGTTGCATGGCTTGGTTGGGAAGGCCACATGGTTTACTTAATCATCCGCTAACCACACACTTTTCATAGGATGGCCTGGTTTTTCTTCATTTCATGCCCCTAACCTTTGGAACACCCCCTAGTACCCTCAATGTCTAAGAAGATATTTCAATAACCAAAAAAAATATTGAAATCAAAATTTATAAAATTATACACTTCCATAAGCCTAGGGTATTACATTTCAATACCCTAAAATGGGGTTTCAATATTTAATATCTAAATGATAAAAATTATTTGGATGAATCCTCATCTAGTTTTTGTATATGAAAATATAAAAAATTAAAATTTATACAAGATATAAATACTGGAGAACATGATATTCAAATTGAGAATAGATAGTGTCAAAGTAAAAGATATTTTTTAACAAACTTTTCAAGTCTGAAAATAGAGATTATAGAATTAATAATTCTAATGAAAACTATATCTCATGATGATGGTGATGAATCTCAAGAGTATTTAATTATAATAATGGTAATGATTTTAAATAGTATTTAAATAAAAAAATAAATCCATGATTAAATATGGTCTTCTGAGAA
This sequence comes from Viscum album, assembly GCA_963277665.1. NCBI lineage: Eukaryota > Viridiplantae > Streptophyta > Magnoliopsida > Santalales > Viscaceae > Viscum > Viscum album. The sequence goes on from OY728131.1 coordinate 447,590,574, forward strand.
ATAGGAGATCAATGGATGATGAAATAAAGAATGATCATTATTTTATTTATTTAAGTATTTTCAAACTGAATATTTTAAAATCATATATATTTTATCAATGAAGAAATTAAATGTGAGGAATATTTAATTTAATTTAAGTGTTACAATTCACATAATACATTTGGATTCATGTAGCGTGAAAATAAATATGATTGGGTTAAGCAGATTCACTGAGTCTCTCACATGATAAATAAATAAGTAGTCCCATAAAACATTTATCTATTTGATTTTTTATATAGATATGAAATAATAATGAGGTTTATATTTTATTAAATACATCTAGATAATAATATGGTAACATATATTTCATGAAGAACCAGAAAGATAATTTGGTTGAGACAAGTGTGGTAGAAGAGAAATAATAATGATGACCCAGTAAATGTACATGGAATAATGGTTGACGACACAAAAAATAAATGAGGATCATGAATCACTGTAATATATAAAAAAGTTAATGAATATATAATAATATCATGTAACCAAAAAAATAATATTTTTTATATTCAAAATATATAGAAAATTCATTTCAAGTGACCTATACATAAAAGGAAAAAATGACAATGAAGTATCATCGATATAGCGTATTTTGAGAGCTTACTCTATGAATAAGAATGATTAGGATATAAAACTAAAATAATTGGTAGATCTACATAGTATTTATGTTGAAGTAATAATAAGGATTTATCCATCATTATTTGGTTTGATAAAGTATGTCGAAGCATTCTTAATAATTACGAAGCTTAGAAGAGGTCGACCTGTTGATTCTATTCAAATATATATGGTAAAAATATAAATGATTATGATTTGTGTTTATGAGCCTAGGTGAATATTTTTTATAATTTTTTTAGCTAATCTAAATTAGAGACTATATTGGAGGTACTATTTCAGAATAATATTTGGGAATTTGAATCTTCTATTGAAGAATAAAAAATCTATATAATGGATGTAGTGGCATCCTTGTGTTGAACTATTCTTACCTTCATGGATAATAAAGGAACAATTTATAATATATCGGGTAATCTATAGAACCATTAGGACTCTAGGAGTGTTGGGATATCATATTTATAGTTTGTAACTATAATTGGAAGATGTCGAAAGAAGTTCAATATAAAGACGAAAAGATAAGTCCAATGAAATTGAAGAATGTGTATGTATGAGATTAACCAAACCCATTATAATCAAAGATTGATTATTGGGGAGAATCCTTGATTATATAGAGTAACCAATCAAGGAAATGGGTATTTATTTATTTCCAACCCTTTTAAATATTTTTTTTCATGTACAGTTATTTACTTTTAATGACCCAGCTTCAACAACACAGAGTAAGTGAATACTTTATTACATTGTTTCAAAATACTAGGATCACATCAAAAAGGGCCTAATAGTGTAATAGTATTTTGGTACTAGATACATAAAAGATATCCATGTTACATTGGAACATTGAAGTACTATATTGAACCTTCTTAAAACTTTCTTATTCCTTTAGGTTTATCCCAATATTTATTCATATACTACTACTTGGTACACTCGGGAAATTGAAACATAATAGGGGTGAGATTAAATTCTCATTATGGGTACATGTACATTGGAATCAATCAAAATAGTCATGCCCATGAAAAAAGAGTGTATAATCAATAATAAATCTATATAATCAGTTACTTGGGCATAAAAAATCAATGTATAAAAATGAATATAACCACTTGTGTAACAGTAACAGAATTCATAGTGGTGAAAGGAATAATGTCGAACATGCTGATATTTACCATCAAGGCCTCAATCAAGACAATATTCTTTCCATAAATATCACCACCACGAAATCATTTTTTTATCACTGTTGTATCCAACACAAATTCCTTGCATTGGGTAAATATGAACCAAATACCCTAACCTTTTATCCCATCAGGCTCATGAATCAATGGGCTATATAATATCGGTCCCCATATATAACTCATTTTAGTTGAATAAATTCAGCATATAAAATATGTGATTATTAATAAAAACACATATTTAACTATCCTTTTGAATAAATAAAAAATTGTATTAAGATACAAACTTACAGACTTTCATTACTTTCCAAGTAAATATGTGGGATAACATGGACATAATCCATCTAGAGAATAAAGATTGATATTTAAACAATAAATAATCAATATTGAAACTATGGAGTATTCTCAATGTAACGTGAATTTCTATTTTCAATGAAATAAAGATATGGTTGTGTTGAAGGGAACCTTCAAAGTGGTGGTTTATCAATAGTAAATTGTAATATTTTTTTGCTAGTAGAAAATAATAGAAATGGTAGAAAAAACCTTCATTATGGTTCATAAAGAGAAAGTGAATTATACAAAGCATATCCTCTGGGAGTTACTAGACACATGTTAAGTCTTTGGTCCACTCACCATGCACCATAGTGAAGATTTAGATAAAACAAAACTAACCTATTCAGGCATATTACCCCAATGTGCATCTGTCTACAGTCTCATCCACATTCTAGTATCCATACAAGGATGTAATTTCTAGAAAAATCACACACACTTTACATTCCCAAGTTAATTACTTTTTCTAATTATTTATGATTAAGAAAAGTATTTAATGAGATTGAATTTAATTTTTAATATATCAAATGTTTGATAATTCTGTAGAGTTATATGCATGATGTCATATTAATAATGGTTTCTAATTTAAAATGGAAGGGGTAGAATGATAACCCATATATAGGTATAATAATGTCCTTGGAAAAATGGTATAATGATAGGGGATAAGTAGTGTCTAATTGAAAACATATCAAATAGAAGATAATACCATGAAATTTTAATCAAGTAAATATGTAAAAATTGTATTATAAAAAAATAATTTCAATTAAAAAGTAAAGAGAAGTATTGCAAACACATATCTTGATATGTATATTGTTAAATATTTAAAGGACTCTTATAAAATTAGTAACACCTTAGGTAAATTTAGAGAGGTAAAGTTAAAGTTAATTCATGATAAATTCCTTTGTAGAGGGATTAGGGAATGTTTGAGAGTGATCACCTTTTACAGTTTAAAAATGGTTTATTTTCCATGGAAACTAATGTTAGGTAAGGGGTAATAATGGTATCACATATGGATTAGATGGGTTTGTTGATTTAGGCGATATAGAAGATGAAATTATGGTAAGACTGGTAGTTTTGAATTTCTAACCTAAAAAATATGTTAAATAAGTTACAAGGTTAAAATTGATTTAATGAAATTGGAGCCACTAGATTAACCATTTTAACACATATTAATATTAAGTTAATATTAATCATGGATATTATTTTAAAATTAAAAAATAATATGACCCTTATTTCCATGTTTTTAAATAATGAATATGAATTTGGGCTAAATTTAACCTAATTAAATTTATAAATATGTAAACATTTACATTAAAATTTAAATATATTATGTGTATAAAATCCATTCTTGTATAAATATGATGTTATAATTATTATGTGTTTTTAATATTATTTAACATTAATTATAAAATAAAAACAATCTTAATTTATTTGAATATATTTCTAAACTTCATGTTAAGGTATTAATTTTAAAATAAAACCATTTAAAAATACATAATATTTAACAATGTATTATTCTGTGAAAAATAACTATTTTACCACTCTAACTAATATTTACCTTAAAAACATTATTTTATGCCAAAAAATAATGTTTATCATGTTACTAAAATTGATAATTAAGATTAATAATACAAAAAAAATTAATTTATTCATTTTATAAAAGTGATAAGAAATTTCAATTTTAATTTTAGTGCGTGCAATGTATAAATAGCCCATATTTAGAAAAATTTTATTTTTAAGCATAAAAGGTTTGTGTAGTTTAAAATTATCACTGTTTTTTTTTTCACAAAATAAATCATCTTATTATAAAAAAATATGTTTCATCAAAATCAAACTGAAATTAATTTTTTGCAAAATAAAATTTAATTAAATGAAAATAAAAATATCCTTTTATAGAAATTATTACTCATGTTCATAAAATGTTGATCACATGATTTATAATTTCAACATTGTGTTTTTATAAAATATAGTATTAAGTATGTCAATTAATTCATAAGAATATATATGGTAATAATTTGAACGGGTATGATTAAAAACTAATCATATGGGGAGATCTACTTGGTACTGAAGCTGAAGAAAGAAGAAGGATCCATCAATCCTTGTTTGGTTTGATCAATTATGTCGAAGAATTCATAAGAATAATAAATCTTAGAAGAGGACAACCTATTGATTCTATTCAAATATATATATGGTAATAATTTCAATGATTATGATTTGTTTTGAGGAGGTGAGGTGAATTGTTTTTATGAGTTTTGGAACTGATGTAGTGAAGAGAATATGTTGGAGGTACTAATCTAGAATAATCTTCTAGAATTTGAATAATATTTTGAAGAATAATATATATATATATATATTGGATGCAGTGGAATCCTTATGTTGAACTATTCTCTACTTCCTGGATCATAAAGGAATGCTTTATTATATATGGGTCGAATCTATAGAACCATTGGGACTATTGGAATATAGGAAGATCATAGTGAGACTTTGTAACTGCAGTGTGAAGGTGTTGAAATAAGTTAAGAATGAAGATGAAAATATAAGTCCAATTAGATTCTAGGAAGTGTATGTGTGAGATTACTGTAACCCAATATACTATAAGATTGATTATATAATATAATAATTGATTATCTAGCGTAACCAATCAAGGAAATTTGTATGTATTTGTTTCCAAACCTTGTAAATATTTGTGTTCATGTACCTTTATTTACTTTTAGTGACCCAACTACAGTAACACAGAGTCGATTATTACATTATTAAATTATATCCAAATACTAGGATCACATCATAAAGGGCCAAACAATTTAGTAGTCATGTGATAATAGATACATAAAATATTTCCATAATATATTGGAACGTTGAAATTCAATAGTGAACCTCCTTAAAACAATCTTATTATTTTTAGTGTATCTGAAAATTTATTCGTAGACTACTACTTGGTAAACTATGGAAATTGAAACACAAGAAGGGTGAGATTAAATTCTCATTATAATTACATATAAATTGGAATCTATCAAAATAAACAAGTACAAGACAAAATAGTGTATAATCAATAAGAAATCCATATAATCAGAATCTTGATCACACAAAAATCAATGTATATAAATGAAGATAACCACATAGATAATAATAACAGAATTCATAGTTGTCGAAGGAATAATTTTGAACATCCTGATATTTACCATCAATACCTTAACCAAGACACTATTATTTCCATCAAAATCACCACCAAAAAATAATTCTTGTTATAATTGTTGTCTCCAACCCATATTTATTGCATTGGGAAAATATGAACCAAATACCCTAACCTTTTATTCCATAAGGACAACTAATGCATCAATGTGCTATATAATATCAGGCCCCAAATGTCACTTCTTTAAGTCGACTAAATTCATCATATAAAAGATATGAATATTAAAAAAACTCTTATTCAACTAGCCTTATGAATCAATAATAATTCTTATTAATATAAAAACATATATAATATCATTACATTGCCAGTAAATATGGGGGATAACATGGACATAATCCACCTAGAGAAGGGGATATTTAATCAATACATAATCAACAAAGAAACTATAGGGTATTCAGAATGTAACAAGAATTTCAATTTTCAATTAAATAAAGATATGGTTATGTTGAATGGAACCTTAAATGTGATGGATTATCAATAGAAAATGCTAATATTTTTCCCCGGTATAAAAAACATATAAATTGTTGAAAAATCCTTCATTATAATTCATAAAGATAAACTGAACTATACAATGCATATCCATTGGGAGTTACTTAAAATATGTTAAGTATTAGGTCCACTCATCATTCACCATATTAAAGATTTAGTTGAAACAAAACCAACCTTTTCAGGATCATTACCCCAAGGTTCTTCTGTCCACAGCCGATTCCACTTGTTAGTATCCAGAAAAACATATAATTACGTGGAAAATCACACACCCATTACATCCCAAATTTATTTTTTTTAGAATTATTTAGTCATAGGAAATATCTTTAAACATAGTATATCTAAACTTCAATATATCAAATGGGTGATAATTCTATTGAATTATAAGCATGATGACATTGTAATAATGGTTTTCAATTTAAAATAGAAGGGGTGAAATAAAAACCAATATATAGGCATAATAATGGCCTTAAAAAGGAAATAATGATAGAGGATAAGTAATATCTAATTGAAAACATATCAAACAGAAGATAATAGCATGAAATTTCAATATATGAAATATGTACAAATGGTATCATAATAAAATAGTTTCAATTTAAAAGTAAAGAGAATTATTATAGTGACTTATCTTGATATGCTGATTGTTAAAGATTGAAAAGTCTCTTAGAAAAATAGGAACACCTTGATAAGGGATTTATAAAGGTAGACGTAATGTTAATTCATGATAAATTCCTTTTAGGTTGAGAGGTATTGGGGAATGGCTGAGGATGATCTCTATTTATGGGTTACAAATATTGTATTTTATATGGAAACTAATATTAGGTAAGGTCTAATAATGGTATGAAATATGAATTAGATGGGTTTGGGTAGTTAGGAGAGTTATTAGGGGATTTATTGGTAAGACTCGTAGTTATGAATTTCCATCATAAAAAATGTGTTATATAATTTCCATGTGAAAAATTCATTTAGTAAAATTGGAGCCACTCAGGATTACCCATTTTAAATGGTGTAAATAATAATTTAATATTAATCATTTTTAATTATATAACTTAAAAAATAAACATTCTGTTATTACCAACATTTTGAATGATGAATCTGAATTTGGACTCAATTTAACCTAATTAAATTTCCAAATATGTAAAAATTAACATTAACATTTGAATATATAATGTGTAGAAAAACCAGTTTTGTATAAAGATAATTTTTTCATTATTATGTGTTCTTAAAACTATTTAGAATTAATTATCAATTAAAAATAGTATTAATTTATTTGAATATATTTCTAAACATCATATTAAGGTATTAATTTTATTATATTTCAATTTAAAAATACATAACATTTCACAGAGTATTATTCTTTGAAAAATAACTATTTTACGAGAGGGACTAATTTTTACCTTGGAAACAATATTTTATGCCAAAAAAATAAATTTTCCCATGTTACTAAAATTTATAATTAATATTAATAATACTAAAAAATTACTCATTTTATAAAAGTGATAATAAATTTTAATTTTAATTTTAGCTCATGCAATGTATAAAAACAAATTTTTAGAAAAATTGTATTTTTAAGCTTAAAAGGTATGGGTAGTATAAAATTATAATTTATTTTGTTTTTCATGAAATGAATAGGATTATTATAAAAAAAATATGAGGCATAAAAATCAATCTGAAATTGAATTTTCAAAAAATAAAATTTAATTAAATGAAAAGAAAAATACAGTTTTTAATAGAAATTATTACTTATGTCCATAAAATGTTATTCATAGGATTTATTAATTAAACATATTATTTTTAAAATATATAGTATTAATTAATATAACTTTTATCAATAAAATGTTTTATAGACTTCATGGTCTTTATTGTTCAATTTTGTAGTTTTGGTACAAACTTTATTTTTGACTACTCACTTAAAAATTAATTATTTCATAAAAATCCCAAAAATTTCACCCTAAGATAATTTTTATATAATAAATCCCCATATGATATACATTTCTACAATATAAATTCAAGATTTTTGGAATTTAACTTTTAGCTATAATCATCAATAAATTCTCTTTAGAGTAGACATTATACAATTGTTTTGGAGATGTAGTTTTGACCTTCTAGAGTTAGGTATCAACTATTACATCCCCAACCCCCACCCCCATTAATTTAATCATTTAAATTGGGGTACATTTTAGCTATTAAAAAATTGTGGGAATTTCTTCCTCATATATTCTTCAGGATCTCATGTAGCCTCAACTACTTTTTAATTTCTACAAAGGTCTTTCACTGACTGAGTTTTCTGATTCCGCAACACTTCATCTCTAGTGTCGATCTTCTAAATATGATGTATATTATAAGACATGTTAATTTCTAACTCAATTAACACATATGTTATTACATGAGTTGAAGATGATATATACATCCTCAATATTGAACCATAGAAGACATTATGTACTTTAGGAAGGTTGGGTGGCATAGCCAGTAGGTAATTTATAACGACAATTCTCTCCAAAAATTAAGAAGTACCAATATACCTAGGTCTTAACATCTCATTTTTCTCAAATATTATAACTCAACTCCTTGGGGACACTTTTATGAATTTATTGTCCCCCACCATAAATTCAAAGTCTTTCCTTCGGTTATAATCAAAGGTCTTTATTCTATCCTAAGTAGATTTGATTTGATTCTAAATTGTTAACACATTATCCCTTGTATCCTCTATAAGTTATTGTCTTATTATAATCAATTATATAACTCATTCGCCAAAAGTTGGATTAATATTTCTCTACCTATAAAATGCCTCATACGGTGTCGTCTCGATCCTCAAATGTAAACTATTATTGTATCTATATTTCACAAGAGGTAGATACTGATCACATGCACCTTTGAAATCAATATAACATGATCTCAACTTGTACTGTAATGTATTAATTTTCATTTTAGACTACCCATCTGTTTAGGGATGATAGGTTGTTCAAAAATGTATCACAGTGTTGAGAGCCTCATAAAGGCTCCTCTAAAATTTTGATGTTAGTTGAGGGTAATGATCAAATTCAATTAATATGGGTTCACTATGAATTCTCACTAATTCATTGAAATAGAGTCATACATGATTGTAAATAGGTAATTCCACACTTATTTTAATAAATTTTAATACTTGGTATGGTGATTATAAGTGATCAATTTAGAAATATTCTTTTTACCATTTTTCAGAAGTACAATGAAAAAGACTATTGTAACAGTATTCCACTTCCACAGTTATATAGAGAGTCGTTTCATGACTACACTATGATGTTGTCCTTTATCCATTACCTACTAATATACCAAGAATCAAGACACATGGTCTGCAATATACCACTTTATACCAATCCAAAATAAATGTTCTCCAAAATACCTATACAAAATTGAACAACCTGGGTGTAATGAAACTTTTGATCCATGTAATCCATTTATTAATTCCATTTTTAACTCAGGTTGGATATAAAATATAGAATCTTTATAAATTTTAACACTAAATATTAAAAGGTTTAGTATATTAATCTCTCAACATTCATGTATTTTAATACTTTTGTAAATATTTATCCACATTTTGGAATTTTTATATCATATCTAGTAAGGAAGGTTTAGAAATCATTTAGAAATGGATTGGTGTTTCTACTTCCTTAATGATTCCTATATCTAAATTTACCAAATTAATGAATTTAAGATCCATTTATATCCTCATCTTGGTCAAATGTCTAGGATATTTTACACTTAAGGCTTCAAATATGTTTTTCTTACTTTCTTAGGGTGATAGTGTATCAAGAAATCATAGTCCATGAATAGTTCCATCCATATTATTTATCTCATGTTGAGTTGATTTTGTGAGAAAATGTATTTCAAACTCTTGTGACTTGTATATATCTAACATATCTCATCATGGAGATGGTTCATCCATATCATCGAGGAAACGATTAAAGTAGTCGATTAAATACCATGAGTTATAATTTTTTTTCAGGGTTCACTAGTTTCCTTGATGCATACAAAATCACTCTATCATTTTACATATTGACATAGCCTAACCCTTTCTTTAATTCACCACTACATATTACAAATAATTTTTTTCCCAATAGCAGAGTAAAAACTTTAGAATTTAGCAATATCTTTTAATCTCCTCAAATATTTCCTCACATTCCTCTAACCATGTGAATTATACCCCTTTACATGTCAACATGGTTAATGGTTTTTATAATCTAGGAAACCTTTGAAGAAATAAACACTAGTAACCCGTTAAGACCCAAAAACTATGTATCATAGTAATATTCATATATTTAATCGATTTATTTATTTCATTTTTCTTTAAATTATCAACAAGTATTCCATCATCAGAGAAAATATGTCCATGAAAATAAATTTACTAGAATAAAAACATAAAATTAATAAATTTTAAATAAAATTATATATCTCTTGGGGTACCATGAATTTTTTAGAATTTATTCTCAATATCCCCCTAGATTTTAATGTATTTAAATATTTAATCAATGAATACCACTATGAAATCTTCAATATAATCATAGAATACTCATTTCATCATATCCATAAACACATATCGTCCATTAATTAATCCAAAGTGAATCCCAATAAACTCATAATATCCTTTCCTACTGTGAAATAAAGACTTTGGTATATAATCCTTATTCAACATTAATTATAGACAACCAGAGTGAAGAATGATCTTTGAGAAATAATGAGATCTATATAACTGATCAACTAAATCATCAATGTGTGGTATATGATACTTATTATTTATTGTAATGGAATTTAACTTCTTCTAATTAAAAAAATCATATTGACCCATCCTTCATCTTAACATAAATAATTGGGGATCCCTGGGGTGAATCATAGGGGTGGAAGAATCCTTTATCACATGACTAAGATAGTTGTTTCTTAATCACCACTAATTCAATTTTGGCCATTCTATATCGAGTCCTTGACATAGGTTTTTCTTTTGAGATGAGTTAAATAGAAAATCTAGTTCATCCTCAAAAGGATGTCTCATAATTTTTTTAGTAAACACATCATTGTATTCATCCACAATAGGTACATCATCCATTTTTTATGTTTTCCATTCTATCCGTAGGTTTTATCCTATTTTCCACTCGATGGATTTCACTAAGGTGGGCTTATATAGGAGAATACAACTATGAATTACATAATTTGGCCTCACCTCTAAAGATAAATAACTCTTCTATGAATTCTTGAAACATAATACTCATTTCTTAGAAATAATTTTTTGAATTATAATTTTAAATCCAATTTATTTTTCTATGGTTCCTAGTTATTTTTATTTTTATCTTGAATTCATTTTACAATGTAATACATGGAAAATTAGTTTTGTTGTATTTGTGTAACATGACACTATATCGTCGTATGATAAAAATAGTTGAGAGAATAGTTCCTTTTAGAGGCTCATATTAAGTATATCAACAAAATGATTGATCATAAATTCATGTTTATATATATTGTATATAGAATTCCAATAAAATCATTTCAAATTAGCCTCATACTTAATAGCACAATACTCTTCCTTCATCTTCAAATTATGAAATTTCATTTCCATATCAGCTCATTACACTCGAGGGAAGTATTTCTTAAAGAATATTTATCTGATATAATTCCATTCTATGTTTAATATCTCATCCTCCTACTTAATATTTTTAATAAATGGATATTTTTTATTATAATATAATCTTATGAAATAAATATACATGATAACCTTTTTTTCTTTCATTAATTCCTAATGCAAGAAATATCCTTTCTAAGGACATGTACCATTGTTTAGCTACTAATGCATCAGTGGTCCCATTGAATGATTGAGGATTTTGTCACATGATGTTGCCCAAATTTTTTGTATGATGTTTTTTATTATTATCTTGTTTTATATGATAAAGTTTATTAGTCATAATCAAATTCAAATACATATTATATTCATAATCCTCTCTATTCCAACATCGGCCACACAGACTACAAGTTCTAATTTGATTTCCCTTACTCCTGCTATGTTTCATATCTAAACAATGGAATATATTAAATTCTCTCATAAAATTAAGAAGATTATAGAATAAAACTCTCAATGAAAGTAAATATTCATTGGAATCCTAAGGGTTTATCAAACTATTTTTGAAGTTGTATTCTAAACTCTAGTTCTCAAGGTTCCTTCTAAACATTATTTGATTCCAATGATAAAATATTGGCTCCAATAACCCAATATGTGAAATTTCATTATTAAATTGGTACTAAATTCATGGATTTTTCCATAATGGACTGAATAATTTAGTATTATTAGGAGAACAAATACATACATGATTTCCATTTTACATTGTAACCTAGAAAATAAAACATATAAACATCATGAAACATTATTATTCATTTTAGTGGATCCCTATATTTATTCATAGACTATTTATTAGTACCCTATGAAAATGTGAATATAAGAAAGGTATGACCAAATTCTTAGTAAGGGTAAAAGTATATAGGAAACTATCATAACATGAATAAACAGGATGTAATATTGAATTATAAATAAATATTCCACATAATAAATATCTTGAGCATGAAAAGATATCCATGTATTGTAATGAAAATACCCACATGGATAATAATAATTGAATTATTGGTGAAGGTATAAATAGTGTAAAGCATCTTGATATTTTCTGTCATGGACTCAACCGAGAAATTATTCTTCTCATCAACATAAAAATAAAGATATCATTCTTGTCGTCAAGTCTAAAACCAATACATCATGCTCTAATTTTGAATGCATACACCAAATACCTTACCCCTTTTTCTCATGAGACCAACAGATTTGTCAAGGTGATATATAATATCGACCCCCCACATGTCACTTATTTCAATCCAATTAATTGACTATATAAAATATATGAATATCAATATAATACATAATCCACCTGCCTTAGGAATAAATAAATATCCAAATTGATATATGAACATATGGAACATTAATACATTCCAAGTTAATTAGTGTGATAAAATGGACATAAGGCATCCAAATAAGGATGGTTTGTAGATAAACAATACATAAACTATATAGAAACTATGGGGTATTTTCAAAATAATATTATGTAACATTATCAAATAAAAAAATACAATGTAGTTGAAATGGGAACATTCAAGCTTATCTTTAGTCAAGTGTGCAAGAATATGTTTAGTCAGGAGTGCATTCATAGGTCAACTCACAATGAACCAAAGTGATTATTTAGGTGAACCTCATCTGGCCTTTTTTATAGATATAAACCATATGTTTATATGATCCATAGTAACATCCACTTTCTAGTATCTATATATATATATATATATGTGATTCATAAGAAAACCAGATGCTCTTTACATTACAAATTTTGGCATTTTTAGATATTATGATGTCTAAGGAAAACTTTTTAACGAGAGGTAATATCATATTAAATATATAAAATGGGTGACAATTCCATATAATTACAAGAATCATGAGAATATAATAAATGATTATAATGGGAAATGGAAGGGGTGTTATGAGAACCATTTTGTCAACATAATAATACCATTGGTAAAAGGATATAATGAAAGGGGATAAGTAGTATATCAACAAAAAATATCTAATGAGAGATAGTACCATTAAATTTAAATAATGATATATGTTGAAATTGTATTATAACAAAATTATTTCACTTAAAAAGGAAAGAAAGTGATTGGAAACCCTACATTACTAACTAGATTCTTATCGAGTGGGAGGAATCCTTAGAACCCTAAGAACTCCATGTAAGGGCATTAGAGGGGGAGTGGGGAGGGAAATTTGTGATAAATTGCATTTGGGTGTGTAGTAATGGGAGAATAAGTGGGAGTGAGATGTATTTATAGGTGAAAAATAGGGCTTTTCTCATGGAAACAAAGTTTAGGAAAGGGGTAATAATGGTATCATATGAAGGTTAGGTGGGATTGGTGAGTTAGGTGTGTTATGCGGTAAAAATTGGATGAAACATGTAAGTATAATATTCCAATATAATAAAGGTATTATATAAATTATAAGTTTCAGTTTTATTTAGTAAAATTTGAGCCACCTAACATTAACCATTTTAACACTGATTAATCTTTATTAAATATTAATCCAGTTATTATTTTATCACTATAAAATAACCTGAACATTCTTACCAAATTCTAAAATGATGAATTAGAATTTTTAATCCATTTAACCTAATTAAATTCATAAATATGAGAAAATAATCTTTTAAATTTAAACATATAATATGTATAAAAACTCTTTTTTTAGAAAATGATGTTTTAATTGTTAAAATGTTTTTAATATTATATAATGTTTATTAAAATATAAAAGAATGTAAATTTTTTAATATATGTCAAAATTTTATATTAGAGTATCAATTTTGAAATAGATCCATTTTAAAATACATAATATTTTTTAAAGTGTTATATATTGAAAAATAAATGTTTTAACTAGGTATCTATTATTTACCTTTGTAGATTAATTTTATATGAACAAATGAAATTTCCATCATTAACTAATTATAAAATTATTATTTAAAATAAAAAAATATTATTATTTTATTGAATTTATATAAGAAATAAAAATATATCATTTATTATTAACTCATGTAAAATGTAAAAATCTATTTTTAGAAAAGTGCATTTTTCTGTATATAATTCATGTCTATATTAAAGTTACCAAAGATTTTGGTTTACATGACAAAAATTGGATTATTATAAAAAAAAATATTAGTTTTTTGGCATGAAAATAAATCTAAAAATCTATTCTATAAAATAATATCTAGTTAAAATAACACACCAAAATAGATTTTATTGGAAATTATAAATTATGTCCCCCAAAATTATAATCACAGGAATCCCAAACTCAAACATAGTATTTTTAAAATATATATTTTTACATATTAAATCATTGATCAATTAAAAATCATTATAAAATTCTAGTAATTTCTAATATAAATTTAATTATTTTATATGGTATTTCCATAATTCAACTAAAAATATACTATTTACAAACAATTCCAACAAAAAAAATCCAAAGATAATTTTGACATAATAAATATAAATATAAAATAATTTTTACAATATATTTATTATATAATTCAGAAATTTAACTTATAAATATAATCATGAATAAAAGCTCTTTAGAATGAACATTGCTAAATAGTTCCAAATATGTAGTGTTTACCTACTAATATAAGGTCTTGGGTATTAAATTAATAATTTATATAAGTGATTCTGTGAGATACGAATTAGAGAGAATCTATACTGGGAGTATTACATAAGGTTGAATTTAAAATAAAAATTTATAATACAAAATGAGTACACTGGTTCAGCCCTACCCTCTCAGAGGTCCACCAATCCCTATAACACATCAAAAACTATAGTTCAATGTACTAGCATTTTCTTCATTAGGTTAATTTAAATTATTGGGGATTTATAATGAATTTCTATGGTTAACTTCAGAACTTTATCATAAAGGGTTTATTTTATTAGCATGAATTTGTATATATTAGAGGGTTCGAGTGAGAAAATTGGAGATTATGATTTTATGATTGGGTATTCCACTCAAAAGCTCAAGTAGTTAAAATTTAATTATATTTGAAAGGAAATAATCCCTAAATACATTGTAATATTTAATTAAGACTTATTTCTAGGTTATTTTAATGGAATTATGGGACCTTGACAATATAATATTTGAGTGATTGGATATTCTATATCTAATGGTGATGACTGCTAACATTTTTCATAATAGTTATTTATTAATTAAATAATTTATTTATTTATTTATAACTAATAATCAAGAAAATTAAAAATATATAATTTAATGTTTTTTATATAATTGAATGTAATTCAAACACAAATCCACTATGGTCTTTTTTGGATAGAGATAATTTCCTCACTAGTATAAATTTCCCAGAGTCGAATAGGAACTTGCGTATTGAAATACTATAGAAAATTATTTTTTTTATATGTTATAATCCACAAAAAATTATTTTCCACCTCAGAGAGAAACTAAGGATGAGATATATGCCTACTCGTGGCGCAAGAAGGATACATCTAATTTCCATTGCATTAGGTTTTCAATTATGTTTGATGAGATGAATATGTAGTATAAATACGTAGGTCCAAACAAGATATTGACTCATCTCTAATAAATTTTCCATTATACTCATATTATCATCATACAACCAAGATTATCCACAATAACTATAAGATTTAAAATGTACGATATGGATAATCCAACAAAGTATTATTAAATGTTGATTCTCTAAGTAAATAATAATTTGAAGGAATTTAGTTATTCAGTCCTTATATTGAATGAATATAAAGAAAAGGTTTTGATACCTTTGTGACATCCTTCAAATTAATAATAGATAAAGATAGGGAGAGATAAATAGGATGATATTTTATTCACATATTGAAACGAAGGTCCCTATAAGCGGAATTTAATTGAATTAGAGAAGAACTAAGTAGAATCTTTTACTTTAAGTCTACTCAAAACTGTAGGGAATATTTAAATTTAAATTTTTGGGTATTTAATATTATATGTGACATAAATATTTTAATTAAAATACACAAACAAAGGAAGACCAGGATGATTAAAAAACTGAATTGTATCTTCAATTTTTCTATGGGACTTAACTCATACGTAAATTTAAAAGGATCATAACTTAAAAATCTATAAGTTGGTTAATTATTACCAAACATTCATTTTTTATTTTATATTACCAAAATATGTATCTTAGTGTCCCATTTTTGATGAAAGGAGCCATTATTTAATGTATGAATTTCATATTTTTTTGTTATACCACACAGAATTAATAGTATAACTATACTTGAAACATATAATTTCCGATATCAGTAATTAATGATTAATATAAATATAGAACTTAAATTGATACACTATTGTTGAAAAAAGGTGTAGTTGTAAAGAATATTTCCATATGTGTGTTTAGACTACTAGAGATAGAACTCCTAGGTATTTTATGTATTTACATATTATGTTTTAAGACATTAAAACATTTAAAATTAAATGCTGTAATGACTAAAATATTTTATAATCAGTTCAGTAAGATATGTGTGAGTTATTACAGAATATATAAGAGGTAAATTAGCATTATTCATGGTATGACTTTAATAAATTTCAGGAATGTGAAAGTTAAGTATATAATATAATTGGTAAAAATATTTATAATTCTCCAAGTAGACATTTCAGAGAATATATTAATAAATAATTTATTAATAATAAAATTATACACTATATTAATTCATAAACTCACATTTACATATAAAATTCATAATGATGATGTTGGTAAGATGATGATCATTGATGATTATTATAAGTATCAAAATTATTCCATTACTCCTTTAGAGACTTGATTTGTAAATCGTATTGGAAACGCTTAATCATATGCAAATGAAAATGATGAAAAATGGATACCATATAAGGTATAATTTTAAGAAAAATCATTATATATTAAATTTGTGTGTTTTTATGTCAATATTTTTTATGTATAATTTTATTAACGAAATTACATAATGTAAACACAAAGTCCATATTAATTTAATTATCAGGAATATTTATGAGAAAATTATATGAATCCCTGAGAGATAAAATTTTTAGTCAATTGAAAAACTATATTTACATAAAAAGGTTGAACATATACAATTGAGATAGTGGTATAAATCTAGACTTTATTCAAGTCAATCCTCATGATATACATGAGTTAGAATAGGAATATAAACTCCATAATAATTAGTGGGAGGAGTTGTTAGAGACCTGTATTGTCTAGAAAATTCAAAAACCATATAGTAATGGATTTATATTCATTTATTTATGGGATATATTATATTATGAGAATAATTTATACTAATATTACATGAATGTATCAAATCTAAAAAGATAAAATTGGAAAGTTTATATGACCTTGGAATTGGATTCTATGTACCAAAATCAACCATTTTATATTGGTGGTTTCTCCAGTTGATATATAGAATATAGGGGGGTATTCAAGAACAAACTGAACATGTATAGTTTTGTACAAATAACATATAAATACCAACATAATTTTTCAAGAAATTTCAAGGAATGGAATATGAAAAAACCTTTTCCAACAATCACTATACTAAAATTTATTAGAATTATACATTTCGAAACTAATTTCCATGATTATTAGATTTAGAAAATTCATTTCAAGACTAATTTTGTTAATGAAAACATTGAGAGGTATTTATAATTTACAGGAAGAAAATGGTTTTAAATTTTTGAATATGAAAATAAGATATGCAATTATGAAGATCAATTTATGTGTTAAATAAAGAATCAAGTTCAAGGAATCTTCATTTTAACAAGACAATAAGAGAGTTTGGTTTTATTAAGAATGAGATATATCTATGTGTCTATAAGTGATTATTGGAATAAACATAGTTTTCCTTATCAAGAATGTTGAAAAAATAAATAAAATGGATTTTAGTTTTGTAGTTTATTAATATTTAGTTAAAATATAATTATCCAAAATGACTTAAAGTAGTGACTGAAGTTCTTGGGAATAAGATATATTGGGATTGATCCATTAGGTTTCTTGTATTATATTTTAGTTCCAACATTGATAAGGTATTGACTATTGAATATTAAAAAACAATAATTTTTTAATTGTTTCCAATTTCACATGTAATAAATATCTCTAAGAAGATTTCCTAACTCATGGGGTTAAATTATTATAGTGATTAGAATTTCATATGATTAAGAAATTGGATTTATCACATATTAAAGGATATTAAATGACATTTGATATTTCTTATGATTGAATCATAATGGTAAAATTTCGAATATAACATAGATAATTATATTAGGCATCTATCACAACAATATAATATTGTTGGGAAATTATAAAAGATAAGTTATTGGTAAATGGAGATGTGGGAATTCTAATTGCCCAGGGGGAACAAAACTATCCTTCTTGTTGATTATATTTTTCTTGTATCTCATTTAGGAAAAATAATGTAATTGAGATAGGATTATTATATGTAGTGGAATTCATATCTATATATGTTGAGTATGTTGTTACTTCTGATTTAGCTAATGAAGATGTATTGAATACTAAATTAATTTTTCCAAATTTTAAAATTATAAATATATAAAAACATTAGTAATAATATATATTATGATAATATTTTAAATATTTTATTACTAAAGATGTCAATTTTATGATTAATGATAAAAATTAAAAACTTAAGGATATCACCTCTTATGAGTTTTAATTAGAGAGATTAATTCGTAGAAATAAAATTATTCATAAAGAAGAATTTGGATATCCCAGTATGTATATTCATACATTAAAAAATAATAATTAACATCTGAGAGCTAATGATTTAAAAAAAATTGGTATTTGGTTGTAGTGAAAGTTAAATTTTTTTCAATTTGGTTCCACTTAGCAGATAAACTATTTAATTTCAATTACTGTAATAAAAATAAATATATTATCATATAATGATTTTTTTTATAACATTGATGTGATAATATTCTTAGAGTATTTATAACATTATTAGGTCATAACTATTACCCACTATAATGTGAACCTAGATATTGTTTTATAATATTATTAAATATTCCATAAGGTCTTGATAACATCTATATGAAATAAAAAAAGATTATTTTATGAAAATAAAATTTCGGGATATTATAATTATAAGGCCCCGGCCTTAAACCTTACTTAATCTTGAGTTATTACAAGATTACACATTGAGGATCTTTTCAGGTTTAATGTTTTAGAGAATTAGATCATGAAACTTGCATTACATTCCATATTTAAACGAAGTGGTTACATAAAGGACAGTATTCATTCTTCCCATCAATGGAACATATTGAAAATAAAACATGGATTCTTCCTTGACACATCCTTGACACTATCATCACATCATGTACCTTTCCCCTGACCTGTGAAAAACATTTCAAAAACTTGGGATGAGCATAAAAAGCTCAGTAAGGGTTATAAAAATATGGAAAGGAAACATGAGTTCATATATACATAAGAATGAAATCATACTTTACCCATAAAACATAGGCACTTTAACATACCTCATCAAACCATGAATAAATCATAGAAATCATAAGACATAAAGGTAACTTGAGGCATTCATAACATTCTGACGTAGGGAGTAACCCTCTTGGTTACGTTTTGGAATACCCATCACAGTATATTCCCTAAATCTCTTCGGAGAAACCTTAACGTTTCACTCCGTCGCGTTACCCAAATCATTGGAGAGCTATATCCGGAACACCCTCCCTTAGTTTATCACGGAACCACCCGTCTTCATAACAATTCCCAACAACCATAACATAATCTTATCACATAAAACATGCATAAAGAAAACATAACATTTCCACCTTGCAATAACAAGATATCAATACAACACATTGATATATTATGAAAACCATTTTAAATACCAAAATAAAAGAAAAGTAAAACATGGTATTTATTTTTCTTTTAAAAAGATCGTATGGCTTGTAGAGGAAGCCGAAACTCAAATAATGGTCACGGTGGCGGAGAAGTCGTTTTCGCCACATACGTATGACAAAAACATTCCCTTTTTGTCATTTAGTAAAACACTTCGTATAAAATAGATTCATTTTGGATAAACGTAAAATTCAAAGGGGTTTATACACCGTATAAAAGAAGGTGGTGTATGAAACAAAATATGTCTCAATGAAAGAAGATTGAGACGAAGTCCCTTACAAAGACGGTATCCTTCGTTTAAGGATAAATCAATTACATAATTATGTGTGACAGATGAATACACCAAATATAAGTGGATATTAAGTGTAAAATAATCAAAGGTCATTCACACATATTCAAATAATGATATATTCAATAACTACATGTTGATCCCAAAGAAATCGAAATTGGGTTAAGAAGTTCCCTTGACAGCCTACGACGTCACATCAAAATGAGTTGAAGAGAGATAAAAAGTGTATCTCATCACTTGGACATAAAATTTACATCAATAAGGATATATGAGAACATATCCCAACATAACAATATGTAAATTAAAAGACCCAACAAAATAAGTCTTTTAAAAAAGAGGAGGGTGAAAGGTTCCCTTACCGACTTGGGTATCTTTCAAAACATACACCCCATGAAAGAAGGACAATAAATCATTGATGTAAATACTCATAAACAAAATTATATTACACAAAGAGTAGAATAATGGGAAGTACATACACCACTCAAAGGAAACTGTGGAAAATGTATCATAAATCTCATGGGAATAAAAGTGAGATGAAAAATCCCTTACGAAAACTCGGCAGCCTAACAGCGCCACATAAAACTTACAAAAATGGATTGATGAGATCAAATAGGGTATCTCATCATATTAACATGAGGTTTATAGAAAGAGGAATATAAAATAACATTCCCCAACATAACAAATAGGATCTTAAAAGAAGTGACATAAAGGAGAGTACTTTAAAATAAAGAGAGAGGTTAGATCTCTTATGAAAATTCAGCAGCCTATCGGCGCCACTCAAAACTTCCAAAATGGATTGATGAGAGATAATAGGGTCTCTCATCATATGAACATAAAAATTAAAGTAAGAGTAATATAAAATAACATTCCAATAACAAGAAATATGAGCTTTAAAAGGGATGACATAAAAGAGAGTACTTAAAAAGAAAGAGAGGAGTAGGATCCCTTACCTTGGGTCCGACTTGACATGATCATTCTTTAACGTCTTGAATAATAGACATGAGTTAATTTCCACTTTATTAAGAACCTTTTTATAGTTCATTATTCCTTTTAGATCACTTATTGTCATGTTATAAACATTATGTAATCATTTATGTTAATAATGTTTGTTTTGTCGATATTTGGTTCTTAAGTCGAAAGTGGACTTCTTACAATTACATGTTGTTCGTGTGGTAAAAGGTTCTTTATATCCATAATGACATTCCTGATTTGGATAGAATATATATCATATATATCCAGAATATACATGTATTTATAATATTACATAATCATTTAGAGGTAAGAGATGAAATGCACCGTTCATGGAGACGGTAAGCCATACGTACGCATGAATGCTACTTTCATTTCTTTGTCATATTAATGGAATTAAAACTAAATGAGAGGTATGTATATTTTAATTCCAGAACTATATTCATAATTTAGATGTATCATTCATCATATATATCCATTATATACATGTACTTATAATAGTACATTACATTTTGGGATAATAAATGAAATGCACCGTTCATGGAGACGGAAAGCCGTACGTACGCATGAAATCTACTTTCATTTCTATCTCATAATTTAATGGAAATAAATAATAATGATATATAGGTATATTATAATTCCAGTATAACATCATATATAATAACATTAAATACATCCTTTATACGTCCCACGTATGGCATTAACGAATCACATCACTTTGAGGGGGCGGTAGTCCGCACTTCCTGAAATGAAGATATCGTGTATACCCATAATGGAAACAATAATGGTATTCCATAAATGAAAAATACAGAAGCTTAAGGAAAGAATAAACATATTATATATCATATATAAAAATAGTGACATCATAATGGCCACCTTTGAAGGTGTTAAATGAGTATTGAACAATCATCGTTTCGGGAGCCAAATTTCGCCATCCATGGAAACCGTATGTTCTTTTACCATTGGATGTAGTTTTGTGAGATTGTAGCTCGAATAAATCTTATACCAACATCCTAGTATATTTAATATACTGGTGTTGTTACAAAAGAAGTAAATAAAAAGAGTTTAGGGGGTTGGAGAAGCAAAATAAATGAAATGAACATGAGAGAATGAATTAGCTTTAAAAGTGTAACTCCTTTTGATTTGAGCCTAAAGGCTTCCTTTGAAAGTATTATGACCAAAGGGAATCATCTAGGATGAGGAGAGGGATGTGGAGAGAGTACATGTTTAGGGGATGGCCGAGCCAAAGGCTTGAGGAGTGTGTGAAATGAGGTAGATGTGGGGGCCTTTTATAAGAGGAGAGGAAGGGCACTTTTGTAAATCATGAAACTATTATTTTATTTTCAAAAGTGTTTTGAATTTATAAGGTCCCACATTGATATATTTCTAAGATAAGATTATAAGGCTTCTAAATATTCCCATCCAATAGTTTTTGGACAAGTGTAGGTCTTAGATTTTATATTATTGTTTCATTTTATTTAAATTGTTCATTAATGAGGTCATCGTTGCATCATCATGATGTCATAATTAAATTAATTTATTTAATGTCTAAAAATTATAACAAAAATATCCTGATGTAGGAAATATTTTTATCTTTCCAAAGATTATTTATAGTGAAAAATATGATTAGTATAACCCCTTCTAAAAATTGTTTTAGTAAAACAATTTATGTTAGTGTCCTTTTCACCTTTATTTAAAAAAAGCATTAAAGTCATTATCTCACCCAAGAGGCTCCATAGGGTCCCCTAAATCGACCCATGGGTTTTCTTTGTCGGCCTTGACTCATCCAATAGGGGTAGGACAAGTGTCATGGTGTTTTCAAATTTTTATAATATCATTTTTACCTTAAATTACACTAATTACCTCTAATCGCGATTAATGAAAAAAAGTTACTATTGACCAAAAATTTATTTTCATCCCATTGAACGACATTTTACATACTAATGACAACCATGTATGTCGGATTTTCAAAATTCAATACACATTAGTGGTAAACTTTCATTTAACTGAAAAATCTGTTTGCTTGATTACAACTTAGTGGTTTCACTATTCATCAAAAATTGGAGGTTTTCAGAAAATTACCAAAAATTCACTCTAAGCTATATTCGATATTCCGAATTAAAAAATGATGTTTATATTACCTGCTTCAAAGAATATAAGTATAATTAATTAATTTAATAATTAACTCCCACTGTCAAAACAAATAGCGTATTTTTAAGAAACAACATATATCAAAATATTGATATTTGTTTATGTCAGAATTTCAAAGTGAAATTAATTCCAAAGTCCACCATTGAATAAAATGGTAAAAATATTTTATGGTTTCACATTAAAACCAATTCGAAAGATAATCTAATCATATAAATAAATTTTATTAAAAGAGGTTTTGAATTAAAATACAACATTTTTCACTTATTCATAAAAAATGAACTTTATCGGAAGAATAACAAAAACATACACAAAGTAAATTTTGATGTCCCAATTATAAAGAAGGATTTTATTTGGTCCAAAAGGATGTATAAGAGTGACCAAAACTATATTTAAAGAGGGTTCGCCATCAAAAGGTGATAAGTGAACCTTTAGTGAAAACTAGGGCATATACGCCTAAAATTGAATTCTTTCCGTATTTTAAGCCTTTATCTTTTGTTGGATAAATGTAAAAACATTTAAAAAAATATATAATCATATTTTAGTTATTTCTATCCATTCTCGCCAATACAATGGCTACATGTAAACTGCCATTTAAAATAATATTATTTTATTATTAGAGTGCAACGTAAGATTCCCAAGAAACTCGTTGTTGCGTGTTGGGTACACCATCGAGCATAGAGTCCCCTTTAAAGTCATATTAATATTTTATTCACAAATATGGATAAATATGAAAATGTCATATTCTTTATTTACCTGGGGTGTTACATCCTTCCCCCCTTTTGGGAATTGCGTCCTTGCAATTTTAAAATTGGGCTTGGAAACATCCTTGAAAGTCCCACATCGGAAGAAGAGTCGGTAAAACAATCACTTTAAAATAAAGAAAGATAAGTACAAAGTTCACCCGAGTTAACCCATACTAGGATTCCAAGTATGAAAACATGGACATGGAGGAGAAAACATAGGGTCATGTTCTGATGAAGAGTGATAGAAAACATGTTTAGGAGAAAGTTAACCATGAGAAAATCACAAACTTGTGATGGGTTAAACGGTATTCGATTCCCCAGTAGGAAAAGTTAATAGACAACATTTTTGTTTTAAGATACTTTTTATTGGGGAATTTATTTATAAGGAAACATAATCACTTATCATGTTGACTTTCAACTTTTATTAGATTCCATACACAAACTCATATTTTCTCCCAAAGGCGAGTATTTAGGAAGACTTGTTCACATTAAGAGTACTATAATGAACTTTTAGAGAATCACCTAATCCACAAAAGAGAACTATATAATTACCATGTCTTTAGACATTAACCAAAACCAAAACCAAAAAGGCTAGTACAAGACCAGATAATCCAGAAAAGGATAACCCTTTATAAAAAAAGAAATCTATTCTTAACCTCCAAAATTTGTCCAATAAAATCCAAAGTTCAACGAGGACCATTAGATAAACAATTTGTCCATAAAATTCTTCATAGTAAACCAATCTATGATTGAAACCCAAATATTTGAAGGATTTAGTCACATAGTCTTACAAGTTAAATCGTAACATTTATCTCCAAACAACATCAGTTGCTCCTAAAGTCTCGTATTGAAAAGTAATTAACCTAATCACATATCCTCCATGATAGGTTAATCATTTTCATAAATAACCAAAAATCAACTTACTCTTAATTCATAAAATCATATAACTAGAAAGAATCAGTCAAACTAACCAGGGACTTCACGTAGTCCAGTGGTAGGCGATAAATACCAGTCGCACTTTGGTTGTGGGTTCGATTCCCGCAACATTGTCCGACGCGACGGGTTGTCACACGGTCTGCGTGTTGTCCTTTGCCCAAAACTATATAATTCTCAAAACATTTCCCAAAACGAGATAAAATCTTCAAAAATAAACATAACATATTTTAACCTCAAGTTTATCTCATGCCTTTCATTTTCCATCATAACATATAATAACCCATAATTACCTCAAAAGTAAGGATCATATAAACCCTAATGGTTACCTTTTTAATTATTACCTGAACTTCCACATCGATTGGTCTTCTCATACATGATGCATTATAGAACATACCAAGGTTCACGTGGTTGATCATGACTCCTTGATAGTTGGTTTAGAACAACCACGAGTTTCCTCATTGAATACCCCATTTCATCGAGTCTCTTAATCATAGAACCACCATAGTTTCCTTCAAACCAATTGTCACTTTGGTGCCTGCAAGATCCAACCATTCACTAAAAACAAAAATGTCAGTGTGAGTATATCAACAAAACCATCATTTACTAATGAGGAAGGTAAACACTAAGATATACTTACTCATTCACTTTATCTAAAACTAGGACTCTTTGTGAAATCCTAACCATTATGGTAATGTCACTTATGCTTAGAGAATACCCTATCCTCTAAAGTTATCTAAACCGAACTTTGATACCAACTATAAGGCCCCACCCTTAAACCTTACTTAATCTTGAGTTATTACAAGATTACACATTGAGGATCTTTTCAGGTTTAAATTTTAGAGAATTAGATCATGAAACTTGAATTACATTCCACATTTAAACAAAGTGGTTACATAAAAGACATTATTCATTCTTCCCATCAACAGAACATATTGAAAATAAAACATGGATTCTTTCTTGACACATACTTGACATTATCATCACATCATGTACCTTTCCCCTGACCTGTGAAAAACATTTCAAAAACTTGGGATGAGCATAAAAAGCTCAGTAAGGGTTATAAAAATATGGAAAGGAAACATGAGTTCATATATACATAAGAATGAAATCATACTTTACCCATAAAACATAGGCACTTTAACATACCTCATCAAACCATGAATAAATCATAGAAATCATAAGACATAAAGGTAACTTGAGGCATTCATAACATTCTTACGTAGGGAGTAACCCTCTTGGTTACGTTTTGGAATACCCATCACAGTATATTCCCTAAATCTTTTCGAAGAATCCTTAACGTTTCACTCCTTCACGTTACCCAATGCATTGGAGAGCTATATCGGGCTAACCCGCCCTTAGTTTATCACGGAACCACCCGTCTTCATAACAATGCCCCAGAACCATAACATAATCTTATCACATAAAACATGCATAAAGAAAACATAACATTTCCACCTTGAAATAACAACATATCAATACAACACATTGATACATTATGAAAACCATTTTCAATACCAAAATAAAAGAAAAGTAAAACATGGTATTTATTTTTCTTTTAAAAAGATGGTATGGCTTGTAGAGGAAGCCGAAACTCAAATAATGGTCACGGTGGCGGAGAAGTCGTTGTCGCCACATACGTATGACAAAAACATTCCTTTTTTGTCATTTAGTAAACACTTCGTATAAAAAAGATTCCTTTTGGATAAACGTAAAAGTCAAAGGGGTTTATACACCGTATAAAAGAAGGTAGTGTATGAAACAAAATATGCCTCAATGATAGGAGATTGAGATGAAGTCCCTTACAAAGACGGTATCCTTCGTTTAAAGATAAATCAATTACATAATTATGTGTGACAGATGAATACACCAAATTTAAGTGGATATTAAGTGTAAAATAATCAAAGGTCATTCACACATATTCAAATAATGATATATTCAATAACTACATGTTGATCCCAAAGAAATCGAAATTGGGTTAAGAAGTTCCCTTGACAGCCTACGACGTCACATCAAAATGAGTTGAAGAGAGATAAAAAGTGTATCTCATCACTTGGTAATAAAATTTACATCAATAAGGATATATGAGAACATATCCCAACATAAGAATATGTAAATTAAAATACCCAACAAAATAAGTCTTTTAAAAAATAGGAGGGTGAAAGGTTCCCTTACCGACTTGGGTATCTTTCAAAACATACACCCCATGAAAGAAGGACAATGAATCATTGATGTAAATACTCATAAACGAAATTATATTACACAAAGAGTTGAATAATCGGTAGTACATACACCACTCAAAGGAAACTGTGGAAAATGTAGCATAAATCTCACGGGAATAAAAGTGAGATGAAAAATCCCTTACGAAAACTCGGAAGCCTAATAGCGCCACATAAAACTTACAAAAATGGATTGATGAGATCAAATAGGGTATCTCATCATATTAACATGAGGTTTATAGAAAGAGGAATATAAAAGAACATTCCCCAACATAACAAATAGGAGATTAAAAGAAGTGACATAAAGGAGAGTACTTAAAAAAGAAAGAGAGAGGTTAGATCTCTTACGAAAATTCAGCAGCCTATCGGCGCCACTCCAAACTTCCAAAATGGATTGATGAGAGATAATAGGGTCTCTCATCATATGAACATAAAAATTAAAGTAAGAGTAATATAAAATAACATCCCAATAACAAGAAAGATGATCTTTAAAAGGAATGACATAAATGATAGTACTTAAAAAGAAAGAGAGGAGTGGGATCCCTTACCTCGGGTCCGACTTGACTCGATCATTCTTTAACTTCCTGAATAATAAACATGAGTTAATTTACACTTTATTAAGAACCTTTTTCTAGTTCATTATTCCTTTTAGATCACTTATTGTCATGTTATAAACATTATGTAATCATTTAAGTTAATAATGTTTGTTTTGTCGATATTTGGTTCTTAAGTCGAAAGTGGACTTCTTACAATTACATGTTTTTCGTGTGGTCAAAGGTTCTTTATATCCAGAATTACATTCCTGATTTGGATAGAATATATATCATATATATCCAGAATATACATGTATTTATAATATTACATAATCATTTAGAGGTAAGAAATGAAATGCACCGTTCATGGAGACGGTAAGCCGTACGTACGCATGAACGCTACTTTCATTTCTTTGTCATATTAATGGAATTAAAACTAAATAGAGGTATGTATATTTTTATTCCAGAAATATATTCATCATTTAGAGGTATCATTCATCATATATATCCATTATATACATGTACTTATAATAGTACATTACATTTGGGGATAAGAAATGAAATGCACCGTTCATGGAGACGGTAAGCCGTACGTACGCATGAACGCTACTTTCATTTCTATCTCATAATTTAATGGAAAGAAATAATAATGATATATAGGTATATTATAATTCCAGTATAACATCATATATAATAACATTAAATCCATCCTTTATACGTCCCACGTATGGCATTAACGAATCACATCACTTTGAGGGGGCGGTAGTCCGCACTTCCTAAAATGAAGATATCGTGTATACCCATAATGGAAACAATAATGGTATTCCATAAATGTAAAATACAGAAGCTTAAGGAAATAATAAACATATTATATATCATATATAAAAATAGTGACATCATAATGGCCACCTTTGAAGGTGTTAAATGAGTATTGAACAATCAGCGTTTCGGGAGACAAAATTTCGCCATCCACGGAAACCGTATGTTCTTTAACCATTTAATGTAGTTTTGTGAGAGTGTAGCTCGAATAAATCTTATAAAAACATCCTAGTATATTGAATATACTGGTGTTGTTACAAAAGAAGTAAATAAAAAGAGTTTAGGGGGTTGGAGAAGCAAAATAAAACAAATGAACATGAGAGAATGAATTACCTTTAAAAGTGCAACTCCTTTTGATTTGAGCCTAAAGGCTTCCTTTGAAAGGATTATGCCCAAACTAAATCCTCTAGGATGAGGAGAGGGATGTGGAGAGATTAAATGGGCAGGGGATGTCCGATCCAAAGGCTTGAGGAGTGTGTGAAATGAGGTAGACGTGGGGGCCTTTTATAAGAGGAGAGGAGGGGCACTATTGGAAATCATGAAACTATTATTTTATTTTCAAAAGTGTTTAGAATTTCTAAGCTCCCAAATTGATATATTTAGAAGATAAGATGATAAGGCTTCGAAATATTCCCATCCAGTAGTTTTTGGACCGGTGTAGGTCTTAGATTTTATATTATTGTTTCATTTTATTTAAACTGTTCATTAATGAGGTCATTGTTGCATCATCATGATGTCATAATTAAATTAATTTATTTAATGTCTAAAAATTATAACAAAAATATCTTGATGTAGGAAATATATTTATATTTCCAAAGAGTATTTATAGACAAAAATATGATTAGTATAACCCCTTATAAAAATTGTTTTAGTAAAACAATTTATGTTAGTGTCCTTTTCACCTTTATTTTAAAAAAAACATTAAAGTCATTATCTCACCCAAGGGGCTTCATAGGGTCCCCTAAATAGACCCATGGGTTTTCTTTGTCGGACATGACTCATAAAATATGGTTAGGACAAGTTTCATGGTGTTTTCATATTTTTATAATATCATTTTTACCTTAAATTACACTAATTACATCTAATCGCGATTAATGAAAAAAAGTTACTATTGACCAAAAATTTATTTTCATCCCATTGAACAAAATTTTACATACTAATGAAAACCATGTATGTTGGATTTTCAAAATTCAATACACATTAGTGGTAAACTTTCATTTAACTGAAAAATCAGTTTGCTTGATTACCACTTAGTGGTTTCACTATTCATCAAAAATTGGAGTTTTTCAGAAAATTACCAAAAATTTACTCTAAGATATATTTGATATTCCTAATTAAAAAATGATGTTTAAATTACCTTCTTCAAAGAATATAAGTATAATTAATTAATTTAATAATTAACTCCCTCTGTCAAAACAAATAGCGTGTTTTTAAGAAACAATATATATCAAAAGATTGATATTTGTTTATGTCGAATTTCAAAGTGAAATTAATTTCAAAGTCCACCATTGAATAAAATGGTAAAAATATTTTATGGTTTCACTTTAAAACCAATTCAAAAGATAATCTAATCATATAAATAAATTATATTAAAAGAGGTTTTGAATTAAAATACAACATTTTTCACTTATTCATAAAAAATGAACTTTATCGGAAGAATAACAAAAACATACCCAAAGTAAATTTTGATGTCCAAATTATAAAAGAGGATTTTATTTGGTCCAAAAGTATGTATAAGAGTGACCAAAACTATATTTAAAGAGGTTTCGCCATCAAAAGGTGATAAGTGAACCTTTAGTGAAAACTAGGGCATATACGCCTAAAATTGAATTCTTTCCGTATTTTAAGCCTTTATCTGTTATTGGATAAATGTAAAAACATTTAAAAACATATATAATCATATATTAGTTATTTCTATCCATTATTTCCAATACAACGGCTACAAGTTAACTTCCATTTAAAATAATATTATTTTATTATTAGAGTGCAACGTAAGATTCCCAAGAAACTCGTTGTTGCGTGTTGGGTACGCCATCGAGTATAGCATCCTCTTTAAAGTCATATTAATATTTTATTCAAAAATATGGATAAATATGAAAATTTCATATTCTTTATTTACCTGGGGTGTTACAATAATATATTTATACTTCTTCTCCTAAGGTTCACATGAAGTAATATTTAAGGAGGGATTTCATGAGGACATAAAAAATGATATGAATTTCACATGTTTTATGTGTCAATGGATTTTCCTATATGTGAACATGTTTATTGTCAATTGGAAGTGATATTATTATTATTGTGTATCATGAATCACATATATTGATGTATCGATGAAAACCATGATGACACATATTCATGGTGAGGTAAAATAAATTTTTTGCATCATCATTGATATAGAATTAATTGAATAATTAAATAAAGTATTTTCCTATTTTATATTAATAGAATAATATTTCAATAGCCCTTTTAATAAAATGTAACTATCTAAAGAGAACCGTAGTCTTATTAGTTTATAGATGAGTTCATTTCTGAAAATCAATGAAAGATAAATTGAGAATAAAGAGTGATGATACAACAATGAATCCTTATTAATGAGATATTGGTTAAAAAATAATCATATTACATTTTAAAATTAATGATAAGGTTGTAGTTATTGCATAAACTTTTTTCTCTATGGGTTCCTTGGTGTGTTGTCAGACACTAATCTTGGAATTTTGTTAAGTATACTTATTTCCATTCAGAAAGGGATATAGAGGGTCACACACTAAGTATATTAATAATCTCATTAAACTATATTAAATTTATGAATGAGAATAAATATTATTCTCATATTGTGGAATAATAAATATTCTAGTAAAATTGACTGTATAAATTCAATCATAATATATTAATGTTTAGAATATGATAGTTTTATTTTATATATTGTTTAATTATTCAAAATGTAATAAATAAATATTTCTTAATTCATGAGTTTAATGAATAGAATATAATTAATATTTTTTTAAGTTATAGGAATATTAAAATAAATATTTATTCATGAGTTTAATAAATATAATATTTATTCAACTATCAAATGGATGATATTTTTTTATATGAATAAATATAGTATTATTCGTGTTTTGTAAAATTATATGGGAGGATAAAAAATATTAGTTAATGGATCAATGGAAATGATACATATATTTGAAATCATTTATATAAATACTAATTCTTTTATTTAGATAATTTATATTTAAATAAAGACATACCATGAATTATAGTAGTAATATTATTGTTACTATTACGTTCCATGTGTAATAATCTAGATAAAATATAGATAAGGACTTTTGTGAATTTTTTTAAAGATATACTTCTGTTCAATGACTAGAACACAAATTTTATTGATAAAAAAACAAATAGTTACACAAGTCTGAAATAAGTAATTTTGTTTACATACCTAGCATAAAGCAGGAGCAACTCAGGAAGAAGATCATACCTCCACTGAATATCATGAGCAACACCCATATTAGCAATACCATCAATGATCTTGTTTACTTCATTATATGTATGAGTGACGATGAAGTTGATATCTGAAAGATAGTTCAGGCAGTCCATCTAGTGCGCAGTGAGCATCCCAGCAAGACGTATGGTACCATTCCAGATGGCCTGGACAATCATAGTGGAGTCACTTTCGATCAAGATATTGTTTCAGTTGTGTAGATTGTCGAATGAGATTGCAAGGTTAATTATCATAATCTTGGCTTCCAAAGAGGAAGCAAAATCACATGATCTATAAAAGTAGTTGAGCGACCGGTCAAGGTGATTTCTAAAGATGGCTCCACAACCCTCTGGGTAAGGGTTTCCTTTAGAGTAACCATCCCCATTGATTTTGATCCATCCAGGTGGAGGGGGCTTCCAAAAAACATCAAAAGTAGATCTAGGGAAAGGTTAATTCCCATCAACCCCAATATACCAAAGAACCCCAAGGTCACACACTGAGTTGTTGCAAAGATACTTTTGAATCAAAGCTGCCTCAAAAATAATGATGAGAATTCTCATTTTAACTGCATGTAGCTTGAATGAGTTGTTATGAATGGTAAGATCATTTCTACCATACCAGATCACATGAAGAAGCTCCACTATTGTTACGACAAAAATATTCTTGATCTGTTGGGAGTCAGGTAGGTCCATACACTGATGTAGTTGCGAGGTAATAGAACTACAAAAAACCATCTGCACTCAAAAATTTCAAAAATATAATTCCAGAGATTTGTTTCTATGTCACAGGAAAGAAAGAGTTGATTAATATCTTCTCGTTGTTGATTACACATATGCCATTTATAACAGAGATTAACCCCAAAATCTTGTAAGAAGGTATCCATGGGGATTCTTCCATGGTTTATATGATAAACTATAGTGAATCTTGAGGGTTTTAACCAAGCTTTATTGAAGATTTTTAACCAGGATAAATTTTTGTCATAATTGTTGAAAAAGTGATTTTAGTAATTGTGAAATTTATTCTTATTTAACCAAAAGTATATATTCTACATTATATCATTTTATAGGGTAGATATGTTCTGCACAACGTACACACCTCTATAATTACTTGAATCCCAATTGATATTCTTCCACCCATCCTCTGTCTCAAGTATAATAGTGAATGGTAGATTTTTTTGTGATCGATGGAAAATAGAATAAAGTACGTGGTCCTTCCATGCTAGCACCCAGAATAAAATAAATAGTGAAAAAATAGTAATGGGTCACACTTGGATATGTATAGAGGGATCCTTTATGCATTCTCAGCTATAAAAATAACACAAAAATAGTGGCTACATAAATTGATCCTTACGATTACTGAAAATAGGTAATTATTACATAAATTAATTTCAATGTTAACGTTCAAGATCCAATATAGATGTTATGGGGTTTCTTCCTTATGTTATTCAAATATTATCCTTTTATTTCAATGAAAAACAAGATCAAACCTCCACCAAAATATTCCACTATGTCCCAAAATCTTCATAGTAGGGGTGGTGATTCATATCCCAACAACCTTTTCAAAATGCCACCAATTCAACATGGAGGGATACCATCATTCCTTTGTGAAATTCATATCTTGTGGGATAAGATAGGTTCAATCCAATGGGTATCTAACCACTCATTCTTCATTCATCAATTGTTCTTTTATGACCAACATGAAAACATGGAAAACATATAATAAAGAAATAATCTATAATTGAAATAATCATAGAAATGAAAATGGTCAAAGAATTAATTTTGGAAATATCAAACCTGAAGAATGATGAATAAAATTTTTAAATAAAGTTCCACCCCATAACAGTTCTTTGATTATTCAATATCTGTTCATATTCTCCTAACTAACACATTCTAAAAATATGATTTTTTTCTATAAGGGTGTGATCTCCCTTCTCGGTTATCTCTAACTCTCTAGGGTTTCATTATTGTCGGTATATCAACCTCATTAGAGGATTAAAATAGATATTATTACCATCAAAGCTACTTCAATTACTTTTAAATTTTAAAATAGATATGGGCCCTCTCCGAGACCTAAAACCCAATCCAAGAAATATATATTTCCTAGTTAAAACCCCCCATCAAGAGAAAAACATTGATATGGAAATTTTAATATAGAGACATGTAACAACTAATTAATTTCATCCATATGAAAGATAAAATTAATATCTATATATATATATTAAATATTTTATAGGATCTCATGGTTCAAAATAAATAATCAAAATACAATTCAATTTTTCAAAATATAAATACATTTTTTAAATGTTTAAAAAAATTTATTTTTTATATAAATCAAATTCATAAAATGAAAAAATATATTAATTTATTTTCATAATAAAAAATTGACCAATATGGAGAAATGATACATATGGTGTATAACAACCCGACTCTTTAGTACACACATAAACATGATTCATTACATAAGATTTCACATAAGAAAACCCTTTGGATTGTTAAGTCTAGTGTGTTTGGAAATTAGGAACATTATATAACAACTTAGAACTAAAAACACAACATCATTATTTAAAACGGTTTTTACAAGATCACAACATTCCTTCATACTTATCATTGTATGGGATAACAAGAGGACATGCATGAGAAAAGGGTGGGCTATAAAACCTGGTGAGGGAGTAAAAAATTCATAACATGAATAATATATTACATGTTAGGAAATGGGAATATCAATGGATAATAAGAGAAACATGAACATAAATCATGATATATCATGATTCTCATAGCATGGAATTGTGGCAGAAACATTTAACTTGATACTAGCATGATCCAAGGCACATTGCACATGGAGCATGAGTAAACCCTCATGGCACTTGAATTAGCATGAGTAAACCCTAATTAAACTTAAATTATCATTACTAAACCATTATTTCACTTGAAGTATCATGATACTAATATTTACCGAATGTATTGGAGCACTATCAGGGAACACCCTTTATAACATTTTATTTTTTGCATAAGTGTGCCACATGGATCATACCACAAAGATTCATTAAACATAAAAATTTATTCAAGAAATAAGATATGTAGAACACATAAATGTAAGTCCTCAATCAGAGATTACATGTGCATAAAGGTGAATACCATTGATAGGTAAATGGGTATGGAATTCACT
Source organism: Viscum album (assembly GCA_963277665.1). NCBI lineage: Eukaryota > Viridiplantae > Streptophyta > Magnoliopsida > Santalales > Viscaceae > Viscum > Viscum album. The sequence goes on from OY728131.1 coordinate 447,626,164, forward strand.
TACATGATTATTTTGGCATGGGAATTTTTGGTCTAACATCGAAAGCATAACGATGTCAAATTGAAATTGTAAAATGGTTTAATGATAGATAAAGGGGTATCTCATCATTTATACATGAAATGGATAGTAAGGGGGTCATGTAAAATAATATCCCAACATATATAATGGAATTTAGATTCATAATATAAAATAATTGATTGAATGAAAATGAGAAGAGAGACATTCCAAATAGAATTTCGGCTTGGTAATGGGTGTACATTGGAGGAATTAATGAGAGATAAAGAGGTCTATCATCATTAAAACATAACTAGGGAAGTATGGGGGAGGTATGAAATCATACGCCATCATTTTTAATTAAAAATAAAAATGTATAACAACGTAAATAAATTTAGACAAAAATGAGAAAGGAAGAAATCCCTTACTTGGAAGTGTGAACCCAAAGGCTTGGGAGAGGCTTGAGATAGGCTTCTTGGGAGGTTTGGGAACCTTGGGAGGATTATAGAGAGATTAGGTCATATTAGAGACCTGCTCCAAGAGATTTGAGTGAAGATACGTGAGAGGTTGGGTGGGTTTATATAAGAAAAGAGAGGGGAATTCTTTCATATTTCACAAACTTAGGTTTTGGAATCTATATAATTAAATATTTAAAACCACAAATCAACCCATGGTTTTCACCAATGATTTTTTCCAAAGTAGTGTGGAAAAAATTATTTTCTAAGGCCAATGGACGAACATATTAAAATGTTAGGATTTATTATGTGGAGGTGAGTTACACTCTTAAGAAAATCATTTTAAAAAGATAAAATATTATATATGTCTTGGAAGGTCCACTAAATCATTGTAAAATAAATGAAACAAATATAAAATCACAATATTTTAAATTTTAAACATATATTGGCCGAATATACCATTTATAGTATTTTATTACATCATTATTGGGTCATTATGATGTCATAAAACACATTATATATTTAAATGGTGTTTAGTTTTTAACCATAAATTCAACTATCTCAGAAAATTTTGAAAAATTCACCATTGGAGAATTTTGAAATCAGGATTCTAAAAATAATATTCATTTTATCTAAATAAATTTATAAAAATTTGAATTTTTACTTTTAAAAAAACATACATTTATAAAAAATTCATGGGTTTTGACAAAACAGCTTTTAAAAATTAATAAAAATTACAATATTACTCATAAAAATTATACGGTCATTTATTTTTACTAAAAATTAATTTAGTAATAATATTTTGTTTAAATATTGTTTAATTCAAAAATCAATTTATTCATCAAAATATTTTTTTTAATTGAATATTAAATAAAAATAGTATTTGTGCATTAAAAACCATTTACAAAGTAACAATGAATGTATATTCTTTATATTAAAAATAAAACACATAATCATATTTCTAGAGTCTTTTTACATAAACCCTTATAACACCCGCATAATAGCTAAGGGTAAGATGTGTGATGGTGACAGAATCCTAGGGCGTCCTGAATAACATCATCTGTGGGTAATCTCTATCAACTTCAACTTCTTCCATAGGTAGTTCCATTCAAGATTAACGTATTGAAGCTTGGATTGGGCTTGGTCAAAAGTGAAGAAAAGTTATTCTACCTCTTTACTTAGTTCTAACAAATGGGCTTCATATGGAGAAATTCTACAGGATGAGGCCATCATTTCCTTTGTCTGAGTAAATTGAATTTGTTAAAGCCCTATATTTATACTAATAATGTGATCATTGTTCAATGGCTATAGTAGAAATTGTATCAATTATTAATAGTAATTTAAAATCCAAGAACATAAAACCAAAGAAGTGCATATGTTTTACATAACCATTTTATATAATAAGACATTTAATTAGATCAAGGTGATTTTTCATTAAAAAAGTTTGGGTCCTTACAATCTTCCCCCCTTAAGAAATTTTTCCCTTGAAATTTACTCTTCCCACTCAAAAACATATGAGGGTAACTCTGCTTCATCACTTCCTCTAATTCCCATGTTTCTTCTTCAAACATTTGGTTTCCCCACAACACCTTGATGAGAGGAATGTCTTATTTCATATAACTTTTTCCCAACAATCTAAGATCTTCACAGGATTCTCTTCATAGGAGAGGTCTTTATCTAATGGTACCAGATATATATTGAGTAAATGTGGAGGTTCAGGTACGTAATTCCACAGGAGTGAAACATTGAATAAATCATGTACTTGAGACAGGTTCAGTAGGAGTTCTAGTGGATAGGCCACTATTCCAATGTGATCAAGGATCTCCAAAGGGCTGACATACCTTGAACTAAGCTTTCCCTTCTTCCCAAGTCTCATAACTCTATTCCAAGGTGATATGCGGAGGAATACCATGTCTTCACCATTAAACTCTAGGTCTCTTCAATGATTAACAGCATATATTTTTTGTCAACTTTGAGTGGCTATAATGTGCTTCGAGATGATCTTCATGTTATCCTCCATTTTTTTCGACCATTTCTGGACCTAAGAGTTTCTACTCCCCAACTTCATCCCAGAAAGTTGGTGTTTAGCACCTATTCCCATAAAAGGATTCATAAGGACCCATTTGGTTTCTTGAGTGGAAAATGTTTTTGTAAGAGAACTCTACTAGAGGATGATGTTGATACCATCCTCCTTTGAAGTCCATTTATCATTCTCTCAACACCTCCTCAAGTGTTTGGATAGTCCTCTCATATTGCCCATTAGTTTGAGGATGATAAGTTTTACTAAATTTCATATCAATATTCAGAGTGTGTTTGAATTTCCTCTAGAACATAGAGATGAATCATGGATCTTGATCAGATACAATCAATAGTGGTACTCTATGAAACCTTACCACTTCTATGATTTATATCTTTGCGAGTTGATACAATGATAAATCCTCTCGAATTGTAATGAAGTGTTCAGTCTTTGTCAGACAATCCACAACAACCCAGATAGCATTGTTTCATTTGGATGACTTCAGAAGTCTGGTGACAATGTTCATGGTGATGTTCTCTCATTTCCATGTTGGTATGGGTAATGGTTGCATCATACCCTTATAATTAGGCCAATTAGACATCACATGTTGGCATACCAGTCACTTTGATGTATACTCAGAGATATCCTTCTTCATGTTATCCCACTAATAATGCTCGAGGAGATCTCAATACATCTTTTTGTTTCATAGGTGAATGGAGAAATTAGAACTATGTGAATCATCCAAAAGTTCTTTCTTTAACTCCATATTTGATGGAATGCATAGTCTTGATGTAACGCCCCGACACTAGTTACCCAGAGTCGGTGCATTATTACATAACATTGGCATGATCACAAGAAAGATCAAATCTCGAAAGACTGATTGGTTTAGTAGCCTTGGAAACACTAGATATATTCATAAGTCTTACATTACATCATAAAATGAAAAAATACTACAACAACATATTGTCCCCATAATCCACACTCATATCCCCACATAATATCCCTGCAGATCATTCATAATTTACTTCTTCACTTCCTGGGAAAAATAAAACATAGAAAAGGGGTGAGCTAAAATCCCCAATAAGGATAAAAATATAGCCGAAACTTTCATAAATAAGAGTAAACATTTAAGGAAATGTATAACTAAAACAAAATCCCTTCAAACTTGAACTTTCAACATAGTATGGCATAAATAAAATGAAATAATTCCATTTACTTATTCACATGGATATTCTACTAATCGAATAATCACATGAAAAATCAATAACCACATTCATAATGATGGAATGCATAATGCTGAACTTTAATTTCTTTTTCAAGGCCTCATCCCTTGACCTTGGGGCTAACTATAACCGGAACCCAACCCGGAGTGCCTCTAATAACCGTACACCAACCCGGAGTGCCTCTAATAACCGGACACCAACCCGGAGTTCCTCTAATAACCGGAGACCAAACCGGAGTTCCTCTAATAACCGGAGACCAAACCGGAGGGCTTACTTTTACCAGTCCCCAACCCGGAACATACTTGTCTAACACATTCATATGAATGAAAGGTTGAAATATAACATAAACATTCGGATTACAAATAACTTATGAAATGTCAATACTTTAAAAAAAACCATGAGTGACATAAGAATAACTTATCCACAGTCAAAAATATGACAAAACCTTCAATAAAATATGGATGTTTTGTATCATAATAAATCAACTTCAAATAAGCTTAAAATCCATCAGAGGATGTTGACATAGATGAAATCAAGACTATTTTAGAAAAATATCTCTTTCTATTTTGAAATTATTTAAGAGACTTCTATTTATAAAATAAAACATTTTTTTGAAAATATTCTTATTACCTTGTAAGGGAAGCTTCGACGATTTTATAATGGCGGAAAATAGTCGCACCCGCCGTATAAGTTAAAAAAACATTCTTACCTTAATTTTGTCGAAAAGGTTAAAAAGCACATTGTTTGGAAAATGACGGAAAGATTACTTTATAAACCTCTTATAAAAATTCAGACAAGGTTATAAATGACTTTAACCCATATTCTAGTAAATAGTAAAAATGTTTTGAAATTCATTTTTAAGAAACATGGATGTGGATGATAAAGAGATCCTAGTAGATTATTACGTACAAACAACCTCGGATAATGAAGAGATTGTGAAATAACCCTTACCAATTTGGTAACTTATGAAACATAAAACCCATGAAAGAGGTGTCATACAATGAATATGTAAATACACATAAATTAAATTGTATTACACAAAGAATATAATTATGGGCAGTACATACACCACACAAAAGGTAATGGTGGAAATATGGCATGAATCTCACGGTAATAAGGAGTGAGATGAAAACCCCTTACCTTGTAATTTTCCTTGGTTGGGGTAGGTTAACCTCCTGTATAATGGTGAAATAATTGTTATTAAATTATTCAGGAATCATATATATTAATATGATTTCATATATGATCTTTTAACATTTATTTGTTAATAATATCTTTTAATTATCGTCGTTTCGGGTGTTAACTTACTCATTTTCTATTATATGTTTTGTTACATAAGCCGTGTTTGTTATCGATTGGTTGTATCTTATTCATATCCATAATTATATCAAGTCCTTAAACATCATTTTTAAATCATCAAATGATAATTATACTTTAATGGATACGATGGAGAATGAATCTCATCGCGTTCGTGGAGACGGTAGTCCGTACGTACGCACGAGCGACAATATCATTCTTTTGATATTAAAATAATATATAAATGGATGGTATATAATATATAAAGAATAATTAACATGTTATATTTATTATTTACATGAGTTACACATCATTATTATACCCATCCAAATAATAATATATTGAATAACGATTACACCACGACGTGGAGACGGTAAGCCGTACGTACGCACGCATGGTGACATGTTATTCAAAGGGTGGATAGAATACTGAATATGGTTGAACCATATTTATAATAACATCACAGTATATATAAGATACTGGAGTTATTATTTTATAATGGTAATAACAAATAAAGAAGAAGTGGATGAAGAAAGGAACTTGAAAAGGGGTGGTGAAAACATTACCTCTTCTTCAGGTTCTTCCTTTTGATTTGATCAAAAGGGGTCATTAGGTTGGCTTTCTAATCAACCTAAGGCCTCTAGTTTGTAGTAAGGGATGTTGGGAGAGTAGATGGGAAGATTTTGGCCAAACTAAAAGGCTTTTAAGGTGTGAAGAAATGGGAAGTAAGAGTGACCTTTTATAAGAGGGGTGAGGGGCACCTTTGGAAAATCTAGAAATTTAGTTTATATTAAATTATTATTCGGATTCTAATGCCTCCAAAGTTGATTATTCAAAGGTTAAGGTGGGTATAGGTCGAAAACAACTCAACCAATAGAATTTAGACAGGTTTGGGTACTTATATTAACCTCATCTTTAAGTATTAACTCTAAGTTAATTAGTTTCACTTTTACAATGTCTCTTTGTATTTTTATGTTATATGGTTAATAAACTTACCATATACATCCAAGTGACCCCCAAGTGGTCCATTGATGATACACCTATCACAATATAAGTCTCTTGGCCTAACCTTATATTTTTAGGAATTTAATATCAATTAATAAGTTAATATTTCTTTTAAAAACTCTTTTATGTCAATTTTGACACTATTCAATAGTTGATTTTTGTGAAACTCATAACAGAATGATTACTTCGAAAAAAGTTAATTAAATCAATAATAATATGTCACAGTATCCTAGAAAATTAGTTTAATTCATTAAAAGTTTCATATTATATTTATTTGGTTATTTATAATATCAATTATTTTTATTTTTCACTATTATTGTAATTACTGCATCATCATTGTGTCATAAATAAATTAAAATATTTAATGTCTAAAAATTATAAATAAAATATCATTATGTAGTAAATCTTTTTATATTCCTAATGAATATTTATAATCGAAAATATAACATATATAACCCTATGTACAAATTGTTTTTTTAAAAGATATATGCTTGTGTCATTTTTGTATTCGTTTTAACTTAATTAAAATAATGTGATCCTATCACCTACAAGTGGCACCATGGGGTCCCCAAATCAACCCAAATATGCCTATATACGAAAATGTATCAACAAATAAGTCTAGGACACGTTTTAGGGTAATTTAGTATTATTATAATATTATCTTTTAACCCTTATTTCCCAGATTTACCCTTAACCATGGTAAATAAAATATTTACCGCAGTAATTATCCAAAATGTCTAAAAATAAAAGTTAACTATTTACACAATTTGAAAATCCTGATTCCAAATATGGAATCCATTTTTCTAAATTCAAAACACAGAATTGGCAGAAATTAATTTAAAATTAATTCCCGCTGTCAAAACAAAATGCATGTTTTTAAGAGATAATAACTATCAAAAGATTGCCACTTGTTTATGTTCGGTTTAATTGTAAAATTATGCCCAATGACCAAAATTATATTAAATGGTAAAAATATATTCTAAATATACTTTAAAACCACTCAAATTCATAATTTATCACTATTAATTATTTTGATTAAAAAAGTTGTTTTTAATTAAAATTTAGTAATTTTCACTATTCATCAAAATATTAAAGTTATCCGAAAAGTACCAAAATTTCACCTTAGGCTAAATTCGATATTCCGAATCCAAAAATGAAGTCGATTTTAAAATATAAAATATATATAATTTCTAAAAGTAGGTATTACTATTCATAACGGCTAGTTTGATTGGTTGTGGTGTGTGTTAGAACTCGAAGTTGCGTACAACACAGGCTACTGTATTATTCAAAGGAAAGCGTACCGTGGAAGCCTGGGATGTTTCATTTTAAATTTTTTTTGATGTCCCCATTTAGTCAAAAAGTTTAAAATATTTTATTTAAAAAGGGTTCACCATTAAAAGTTGGTAAAAGTGCAATAATGAAAATGAATTTGTTCTTACATTATGTCTAAGAAACTCATAATATGGATTCTAAAATTATAAGGATTATATAAAGTTTAAAATTTAGTTAATACTATTCATAACCTCTTTTGAACGGATTGTTTGGTAAGCCATGGTGCGCTTGAACTCGGTGTTGCGTGTAGTGCAAGTTATTGAATTATTTTGATGAAATAACACACTATGAAATCTGGGGTTGTTACATTCTCCCCTCCTTCAATAAATTGCGTCCTCGCAATTTGAAATTGTTCTTCGAAAATAAAAGGTTGAAAATAGAAAATATATTTGTGGGAAAACCCACATCGAAAATTGGGTTACTAAAATTTAGTCTTAATATGAGGAAAAGAGAAATCAAATGGTCACCACCAAATTATGATCTCGATTAGGAGAACATTGGTGGAAATTAGAGACATATAATTGGAGGAAAAACATAAATATTTATAGGTAGTGATTGAGGTCATCAACCACAAACAAGTTTAAAATTGGGGTCCTTAAATTCATCAATCTATGATGATTTGAAATACCATCGGTTCAACAAAACATAATGTATTAGGATAACACATTTTTGACGTTTCAAAATATCTTAGTTGATTTCCCACATCAAAAAATTAATTAATGAGGCCTCTATTTAAAATAAAGAGTGGAAAGTATGAAGATTACCAAAAATAACACATACTAGGGTTCCATGTAGGAAAATATGGATATGGAATAGAAATATAACCATCAATTATCTGATGGAGAGTGGTAGAGAACATGGATATGAAAAGGCCAACAATCCCAAAGCCATAAATTAGTGATGATTTAAGGTACCATCTAGGACAACATTTTTGTTCTAAGTTCTTTTTCTTAATGTTGAGGAATTTATTTATGAGATTTTCTAAGATCATAAGGAGATATACTTACTTTATAATTATAGTTTTATCCATTAATCAATTTCTACCACAAAATCATATTTCACTCTAAAATATTATAGAACGTAAAAAAAATTCTATTTATACTAATCATACAGGGTTACAAAATAAACGAATTTATAATTCATCTACCATATCTAAAAAAACTACATTATTTAATCAAGGACATCTTGTGGTCCAGTGGTAGGTGATACACCCTTGTCGCCCTTCGGCTGCGGGTTCAAGTCTCGCGGCTTTTCCGGTCGCGATGGGTTGCCGCCCGACCTCTGGGTTGTCCTTTTATGGCAACAAAAAATTAATCTCAAACTAGAATTTATCCAAAATACTTCTGTCCAAACTCATAGTCCAATATTTATAAGGAAGGTAAACTTAATGTAGATCCTTTTTACCCCGTAATAGCATATGAATACCTTCATGATGTATTCTTTTAAAACACTGCAACATCCTGAATTACCATAAAACCTTATTGATTACATTCATGATCCCTTATTCCTTAAAGAATAATAGATATACTCCTTCAATCCAAAAATGTTTTAAACCCCAACAATGATGGAATATACAAATCATTAATCAGTTTCAAGGTAGTCAATAATATCCAATATAATATATCCAAATCAATCATGTATTATTCCAAAATCACTACCTCGGTATCAGAACTATATTATGGTTTATCATTCTCTCAACCATATATTTTCCAAAAATTTATCCTGCTATTGAGTCACTTTTCATTGTTCCACACAATCTCAAGTCCTTAATGAAACAGTACTGCAGTACAATCCTTATATACTCCATAATTATTATAACAAGTAAATTGTTGATACAACACTCAAATGACATAATCAACATAAGAACTCTAATAATTCCTCTTCATCTATGGTAGTATCATAACTTGATTATTATCCAATAGCATCATTTGCGGCATAGTCTGATGACTGGGACATAGGTTCGCGTAGTGTCCAAACTCCTTGGAAATGAAGCATTGTACATTTGAAACCATTTTCTTACCCTTGTAGTCACGTACTTTGTGCCTTTTTCCTCCACACTTATAACAAACTCTCATTCCATTAAGGCAAGTTCTAGGGTGTTTCTTCCCACAGTTATCACATATGGGAAAATTCATCTTTTTCCTCTTCCCTTTATCCATCTTTCTCTCTTCCATCCTTTTCTTCTCTTGCTTCCCTTCAAATCCATAGGACTCAGTAAACTCTTTACTTATCTTATCAACACATGATATTATTTCTTCATATGATGATAATACATGTGAGACTATTTCTATTATAAATTCTGGCTTAAGACCATGAAATATATGATCCTTCTTTCTCTTTGTATCATGTGCATTGCTGGAATTCTCATTCCTTCTACTAGGTGCCATTTCAAAACAATGGCATACACTAGATTAGTTTATGAATAACAATACCTAATCCCAAACTTGTAAAACACATAACATAAATTAAATAGTTTATGGATATAATCCATAATCATAGAAATGTCTCTTTTGAGAAAGTATATACTCATAAACCCTTCATAATGATTTGTAAATAAAATGAGAGTTATCCTAAGCATATCCCCCAGGAGTGTCGTAACCAAGAGTGCAGTAAGGCCCATTGTCGTGCACCAGTTCCCGTTCGAGTCTAGCTCAAATCGCTGTTTTTTGGGTTTTACCCCTAGGTACATCTGTGCCAGAGCCGCCTCTACCTGCTCGTATCCAGACAGGGATGTATTGCTTGGAAAACTCACAAAATATCTACAATACCAAAATTCTAGTAAGTTCTTCTATACTAATCCTCAAAGTTCATCTTAGGTCTACGTGCTCTAATCAGAGTTTATCTAAATCTAGCTTCCAAGGTTTGTACTAAACTTCCTCTGATACCAACTGTAACGCCCCGACCCTAGTTACCTAGAGTCAGTGCATTATTACATAACATTGGCATAATCACAAGAAAGATCAAATCTCAAAAGACCGATTGGTTTAGTATCCTTGGAAACACTAGATATATTCATAAGTATTACATTACATCATAAAATGAAAAACTACTACAACAACATATTGTCTCCATAATCCACAGTCATATCCCCACATAATATCCCTGCAGATCATTCATAATTTACTTCTTCACTTCCTGGGAAAAATAAAACATAGAAAAGGGGTGAGCTCAAATGCCTAGTAAGGATAACAATATAGCCGAAACTTTCATAAATAAGAGTAAACATTTAAGGAAATGTATAACTAAAACAAAAGCCTTTCAAACTTGAACTTTCAACATAGTATGGCATAAATAAAATGAAATAATTCCATTTACTTATTCACATGGATATTCTACAAATCTAATAATCACATGAAAAATCAATAACCACTTTCATAATGATGGAATGCATAATACTGAACTTTAATTTCTTTGTCAGGGCCTTGTCCGAAGACCTTGGAGCTAACTTTAACCGGAACCCAACCCGGAGTGCCTCTAATAACCGAACACCAACCCGGAGTGCCTCTAATAACTGGACACCAACCCGAAGTTCCTCTAATAACCAGAGACCAAACCGGAGTTCCTCTAATAACCGGAGACCAAACTGGAGGGCTTACTTTTACCGGTCCCCAACCCAGAACATACTTGTCTAACACATTCATCTAAATGAAAGGTTGAAATATAACATAAACATTCGGATTACAAATAACTTATGAAATGTCAATACTTTAAAATAACCATGAGTGACATAAGAATAAATTATCCACAGTCAAAAATATGACAAAACCTTCAATAAAATATGGATGTTTTGTATCATAATAAATCAACTTCAAATAAGCTTAAAATCCATCAGAGGATGTTGACATAGATGAAATCAAGACTATTTTAGAAAAATATCTCTTTATATTGTGAAATCATTTCAGAGTCTTATATTTATGAAATAAAACATTTTTTTGAAAATATTCTTATTACCTTGTAAGTGAAGCTTCGACGATTTTATAACGGCGGAAAATAGCCGCAGCCGCCGTATAAGTTAAAAAAAACATTCTAACCTTAATTTTGTCGAAAAATTTAAAAAGCACCTTGTTGGAAAATGACAGAAATATTACTTTATAAACCTCTTATAAAAATTCAAACAAGGGTATAAATGACTTTAACCCATATTCTAGTAAATAGTAAAACTGTTTTGAAATTCATTTTTAAGAAACATGGATGTGGATGATAAAGCGATCCTAGTAGATTATTACGTATAAACAACCTCGGATAATGAAGAGATTGCGAAATAACCTTTACCAATTTGGTAACTTATGAAACATACAACCCATGAAAGAAGTTTCATACAATGAATATGTAAATACACATAAATTAAAGTGTATTACACAAAGAATATAATTATGGGCAGTACATACACCACACAAAAGGTAATGGTGGAAATATGGCATGAATCTCACGGGAATAAGGAGTGAGATAAAAACCCCTTACCTTGTACTTTTCCTTGGTTAGGGTAGGTTAACCTCCTGTATAATGGTGAAATAATTGTTATTAAATTATTCAAGAATCATATATATTAATATGATATCATATATTATCTTTTAACATTTATTTGTTAATAATATCTTTTAATTATCGTCATTTCAGGTGTTAACTTACTCATTTTCTTTTATATGTTTTGTTACATAAGCCATGTTTGTTATTGATAGGTTGTATCTTATTCATATCCAGAATGATATCAAGTCTTTAAACATCATTTTTAAATCATAAAATGATAATTATACTTTAATGGATACGATGGAGAATGAATCTCATCGCGTTCGTGGAGACGGTAGTCCGTACGTACGCACGAGCGACAATATCATTCTTTTGATATTAAAATAATATATAACTAGATGGTATATCATATATACAGAATCATTAACATGTTATATTTATTATTTACATGAGTTACACATCATTATTATACCCATCCAAATAATACTATATTGAATAACAATTACACCACGACGCGGAGACGGTAAGCCGTACGTACGCACGTATGGTGACATGTTATTCAAAGGGTGGATAGAATAATGAATATGGTTGTACCATATTTATAATAACATCACAGTATATATAATATACTGGAGTTATTATTTTAGAATGGTAATAACAAATAAAGAAGAAGTGGAAGAAGAAAGGAACTTGAAAAGGGGTGGTGAAAACATTACCTCTTCTTCAGGTTCTTCCTTTTGATTTGATCAAAAGGGCTCCTTAGGTTGGCTTTCTGATCAAACTAAGGCCTCTATGTTGTATTGAGGGATGTTGGGAGAGTATTTGGGCAGAGTTTGGATGAACCAAAAGGCTTTTAAGGTGTGAAGAAATGGGAAGGAAGAGTGCCCTTTTATAAGAGGGGTGAGGGGCACCTTTGGAAAATCTAGAAATATTAGTTTATATTAAATTAATATTCGGTTTATAATGGCTCCAAAGTTGATTATTCAAAGGTTAAGGTGGGGATAGGTCGAAAACAACTCAACCAATAGAATTTAGACAGGTTTGGGAACTTATATTAACCATATCATTAAGTATTAACTCTAAGTTAATTAGTTTCACTTTTACAATGTCTCTTTGTATTTTTATATTATATGGTTAATAAACTTACCATATACATCCAAGAGACCCCCAAGTGGTCCATTAATGATACACCTATCATGATATAAGTCTCTTGGACGAACCATAGATTTTTAGGAATTTAATATCAATTAATAATATAATATTTTTTTAAAACTCTTTTATGTCAATTTTCACACTATTCAATAGTTGATTTTTGTGAAACTCATAACAGAATTATTACTTCGAAAAAAGTTAATTAAATCAATCATAATATTTCATATTATCCTATAAAATTATTTTAATTCATTAAAAATTTCATATTATATTTATTTGGGTATTTATAATATCAATTATTTTGATTTTTCACTATTATAGTAATTACTGCATCATCATTGTGTCATAAATAAATTAAATTATTTAATGTATAAAAATTATAAATAAACTATAATTATGTAGGAAATCATTTTATCTTTCTAATTAATATTTATAATCTGAAATCCAATATATATAACCCTATGTACAAATTATTTTGCTAAAAGATATATATGCTTGTGTCATTTTTGTATTCATTTTAACTTAATTAAAATAAAGTGTCCCTATCACCTACAAGTGGCACCATGGGGTCCCCAAATCTACCCAAATATGACTATGTACGAACATGTATCAACCAATAAGTCTAGGACACGTTTTAGGGTAATTTAGTATTATTATAATATTATCTTTTAACCCTTATTTACCGGATTTACCCTTAACCATGGTAAATAAAATATTTACCGCAGTAATTATTCAAAATGTCTAAAAATAAAAGTTACCTATTTACAAAATTTGAACATCCTGATTCCAAATATGGAATCCATTTTTCTAAATTCAAAACACATAAGTGGCAGAAATTAATTTAAAATTAATTCCTGCTGTCAAAACAAAAAGCGTGTTTTTAAGAGATAATAACTATCAAAAGATTGCCACTTGTTTATGTTCGGTTTAATTGTAAAATTATGTCCAATGACCAACATTATATTAAATGGTAAAAATATATTCTAAATATACTTTAAAACCACTCAAATTCATAATTTATCACTATAAATTATTTTGATTAAAAAAGTTGTTTTTAATTAAAATTTAGTAATTTTCACTATTCATCAAAATATTAATGTTTTCCGAAAAGTACCAAAATTTCACCTTAGGCTAAATTCGGTATTCCAAATCCAAAAATGAAGTCCATTTTGAAATATAAAATATATGTAATTTCAAAAATTTGGTATTACTATTCATAACGGCTAGTTTGATTAGTTGTGGTGTGTGTTAGAACTCGAAGTTGCGTACAACACACGCTACTGTATTATTCAAAGGAAAGCGTACCGTGGAAGCCTGGGATGTTTCATTTTAAATTTTTTTGATTTCCCCATTTAGTCAAAAAGTTTAAAATATTTTATTTAAAAAGGGTTCACCATTAAAAGTTGATAAAAGTGCAATACTGAAAATGAATTTGTTCTTACATTATGTCTAAGAAACTCATAATATGGATTCTAAAATTATAAGGATTATATAAAGTTTAAAATTTAGTTAATACTATTCATAACCTCTTTTGAACAGCTTGTTTGGTAAGTCATGGTGCGCTTGAACACGGTGTTGTGTGTAGTGCAAGTTATTGAATTATTTTGAAGAAATAACACACTATGAAATCTTGGGGTGTTACACTTGACCCAAATATCACAATTCCTTCTTCATTATCATTGAACTCTAAGTATTTCCATTTTCTGATAGTTTTCACTTTCTTATGAATTCCCACATAATCCTTTTGATAATCCTTTAACCTTTCCAAAATAGGCGGTTGAGAAATAATTTGTGAATGGATTAATTATGTCCCCTTCTTTATGATTCCCATGTCCATCTTCATCAAATAAATGACGATTTGGTACTTTTCAATTCTCATCAATGATAGAATCACTGGGTCCTTTCTACTTAGAGTATCTATCACCTTTTTCTTTTTCACCTGGTGGTAATGGATTGAGAAGTCATTGTCTTTGATCGGCTATAACTATCATCTTTGGGGAATATTCTACTCTTTTGTGTGAATATAAACTTGCGGATTTTTTGATCCGTATATATTTCACACTTCTACACAAAAGAGGTAATTCTGCCAAATTTTCAAAAAAATATATTACTGCAGCCAACTCCAAATCATGTGTTGGATAGTTTTTATCATGTAAATTCAATTTCAATTAATAATAGGATATTACTTTTTCATTTTCCATCAACACGCAGTGTAGGTCCCTATTTGAAGCATTATTGAATACCACAAAAATGTCTCCACCTACGTGTAGTGTGAGCATGGGTGCAATGATAAACCCCATTTTTCATATTCATAAAGATATAATTTCATTCAACACTCCATGAAAGATGGACTCCCTTCCAGGTTATCTTAGTAAGAGTGTTGTAAAATCGTGAGAAAGTTCTCAAAAATTAGTGATAATATCCAGCTAACCCCAAGAAGCTACGGATATTCATCACAGATGTTGGACTCGACCATCCCTCAATTGCATTTGTCTTGGATAAATCCATAGATATCCCATTTGTTGTGATGATGTTACCCAATAATGAGACTTCTTTCAACCATAAATCATAGTTTTTTACTTTTCATATAGATTATCCTTTTGAAAGGTCTCTAGTAAAGTGCATTGATACTCCTCATGCTCCTCATTGGTTTTAGAGTATATTAGAGTGTCGTCTATAAGGACTACCATAAATTTGTAGAGGTAATATCTAAAGACTATATTCATTAATTAAATGAATATTTATAGATAATTAGTGTGTCTCAAAGGTATTTCTATGAATTCATAGTGCTCATACCTTATACAAAAACCATTCTTGGGGATATCCTCCTTCTTCTCCCTTACTTGGTAATATCCCAACTGCAGATCCACCTTGGAGAAGTATTTTGCTCCACGTAGCTAATCGAACAATTTATCAATTCATGGAAGAGGATACTTGTTCTTTGTCATGATTTTGTTGAGCTCGTGATAGTCAATTCAAAGGTGTATTGACCCATCCTTATTCTTGGTGGAGAGGACTGGTGCACCCCATAGTGAAGCACAAGGGAATACAAACCCTTAATAAAGAATATCCTATAGTTTTTTATTTATCTCCTCAATCTCCAAAAAATATATTCTATATGGAGTCTTGGATATAGGTAACACCCCTATTATAAGATCAATCGAGAATTAAACATCTCTTCTAGGAGGAAGACTAGGAAATTTCTCGGGAAACACTTCAGCGAATTCCCTCATAATCGGCATATCTTCAAGGAATATTGCTTCCATAGACTCAATAATCTGAGCAAGATACTCATTCTCACAGGGACGTAATATTCACACATGAGATGATGGTGATAGAGAAGATTCATCTTCTTCCTTTCACTTGTACAGAATCGGGGGACGATTCACCATATGAAGAGTGATTTCCCTCTCATAGCAATTTATGTTGGATCTATATAGGGAAAGCCAATCCGTGCCAAGAATTGAATCAAATTGCACTAGAGGGAGTATGAAAAGGTTATATGGGAAGTTCAAACAACAAATTGTGATAGGGGAGGAGTTACATTCATGGGATAAAATGACTATCCCATTTTCCATTCTCACCGACATCTTTACTTCCATGACATTTGTTGATGTTGGGTTTGTTCTTCAAAAATTTTGGAATATAAAATAATTCATAGAACTAGAATAAAAAAGTATGTTCACTATACTTGAATGAATAACTAGAATACATGTCACCACTTTGTTTTTGGGGTTCGCTTTGGTGGTAGTAATGGAAAAGGCTCTCTCTTGCTTCATTAGAGGTTGATGGATGCCTCCAAAAACGCTTGCCTTAGGAAACTAATATGAAAAGTTCCCTGTTTATTTGAATTTAAAGCAATAAACAATGCATTGAGGGTGGAACGGAGCGTTCCTCTCCCTTGTTGTAGTAGCAGGTTTTTCTTGTTGTCCCCTTTAGGAAATTTCTGGGGTGTTTCTTTCCGCACCTTTTGTAAGTGGGTTTCTGTAATTTCTTAGCGCTACTGGATTTATCCATCTTACTGAAAAATTAAATTCCACTTTATTCTTCTTATCCCCATGATAACCCTGAGATTTTAGGATCTTCATTTTGACATTAAGGTCACATCATACAATTTTCTAATAGCTATCAAAGTCACAGATCCCCAGGGCTTTCCGTAGGCTTGGTTTTAGCCCACCAAAGAAGCATTCAACCTTACATTCGGGGGTAACAAAAAAGAAGAAGGAATATCATGCAATATTTGAGATGTTTTCCTTGTACACTTTGATGGATTTGTCATCTTTTTTACTTTAGGGCAAGGAATTCCCTTTCCATCATAGGTCGGAGGGTGCGTGGAAAATGTTTATCAAAAAACATTTTCTAGAAATCCTTTCATTCCAACCCCTCGATCTATTCCCCATACATCTTTTTTTTATCAATATCCACCATTGAACAGATTCACCCTTCATATGATAAGTAGCTAGAAGAGCCATTTTTTTTGGAACATTGAAGGATGGAGAAGATATTTCCAATGGAGATGATCCATTGCTCGGTGATTGAGGGATCAAATGATCCCTTAAATGTGGGAGGTCTTTGTCTCATTAAGCTCTTGATTGTGACTTATTCCTTCTTGGGGTGTGGAAATTCCTCTTAACCCATTATTCTATTACAATTTGAGTAAACTGAGAGACTATCATAACAAAGTTTGTGATTCTCACTCCCATCGGATTGGGCATCTCATTAGAATAGTCATCCCATTGATCTTCACATCGGTTGTTAGCTTGAGTCTTCCTATTATCGTCCATTGGCTGTAATAAAAGGAATGTTAGGGGTAACACATAAATGGTAATTCAATGAAAAAAGGGATAACTTCTAAATTACATTTATTTCTATAAATTATGAATTTATAGGCTTCAATATATGATATACATGATCTACTTCCCAACATATATTCTTAGGGGAATTCTTTTTTATTCCATTAATAATGGTTCATACTAAGCGTACGAATTTACCAAAGAATTTTACCCAGGAGTGTCATAACCCAGAGTGCATCATATCCCATTTTCATGCACCGGTTCTCATTTGAGTCTACCTCAAAGCGGTGCTTTCTAGTTTTACCCATAGATACATCTATGCCAGAGCCACTTCTACTTGTTTTTATCCCGATAGGGATGTATTATCATGATAAACCACTTAATATATACCCAACAAAATGTAGGGATGTTTTTATTATAATTAGTCTTATCCCAACAGAATTCACTAGGGTTTTCTAATCCTAATCCCAAAAATAACTAAACTTATCCTCTGATACCAATTATAACAACTATGCTCTTTATTACACACACAAACATGATTCGTTACATAAGAATTCACTAAGGACAACTCTGAGGATCGATAGTTCTAGTGTCATGGGATATTAGGAATATTACATACCAACTTAGAATATAAAACTCAATATATTTATTGAAAACTTGTTTTATATGAACACAACATTCCTTCATACTTGTCATTGTATTAGATAACCTGAGGACATGCATAAGAAAACTGTGAGCTATAAAGCTCATTAAGGGAGTAAACAATCCATAACATAAAGAATATATTACATGTCAGGAAATATTCATATCAATGGAGATCAATAGAAACATGAACATAAAGGCATGATATAGCATGATTATCAAAACACAGAAATGTGGCAGCAACATTTAACAAGATATTAGCGTGCACCAAGGATCATTGCACATAGAGCTTGAGTAAATACTCAGTGCACTTGAATTAGAATGAATAAACCCTCATTGTACATGAATTATAATGATTAAACCCAAATTTCACTTGACATATCATGATACTGGTCTTTTCCCAAAGCATTGGAATGCTATCAAGGGCACCCTTTATATCATTTCATTTCATGAATAATTATTCCACATGGATCATACAACATGGATTAACTAAAAATCATAATTTATTCCTAGAATAAGATATGTAAAATATATAAATGTAATTCCTCAATCAACTAGTACATGTTCATAAAGGTGAATACCCTTGATATAAAAATGGGTGTGGTATTCACTTACACGATGATTTTTCCATGGGAAATTTTGGTGTAACTTTGGGAGCATAAAGACGTCAAATAGAAATCGTAATATTTGTTGATGAGAGAGAAAGGGGTATCTCATCATTTATAAATTAAATGGATAGTAAAGGGGTAAGGTAACATAATATCCCTACATATATAAAGGAATTTGGAAGCATAATATAAAATAACTTCTTGAATGTAAATGAGAAGAGAGAAATTTCATATAGAATTTATGTGTGGTAATTGGGCTAAATGGAAGGAATTAATGAAGGAGAAACAAGTATCTCATAATTGAAAAATAAATAGGGTAGTATTGGGGAGGTGGAAAATTATATCCCATCATTTTTAATTTAATAAAAAATGTTATAACAACATAATGAAGATTGGACATAAAATAGAAAGGAATAAATCCCTTACTTGGAAGTGTGATACCAAAGGCTTGGGAGAGGCTTGAGGGAGGATAATTGGGAGATTGGGGTGACTTGGGAGGATTATAGAGAGATTAGGGTAGATTAAGGATGTTATATAAGGGGTTTTAGTGAAGATAAGTGGGTGTTTTGTTGGGTTTATAGAGAAAAGACAGAGGAATTATTTAATATTTCAAAAACTATGGTTTTGGAATCTGTATAATTAAATATTTAAAAATACAAAACAACCCATGGTTTTTGACCATGGATTTTTCAAAAAGAGAGTAGAAACCATTATTTTATAAGTAAAATGGCCCAAATTATGAAAATATTAGGCTTATTAATGTGAAGGTCAGTCACACTCTTAAGGAAACCATTTTAAAAGGTTAAAATATTTTATAAGTCTTGGAGGGTCCACTAAGGCATTGTAAAAAAAATATAAAATCACATTATTTTAAATTTAAGACATATGTTGTCTGGATATATCTTATATATTATTTTATTACATCACTATTGGGACAATGTGATGTAATAAAACACATTATATATTGAAACGGTATTTATGTTTTACCCAAAAATTAGACTGTCTCATAAAATTATGAAAAGTTAACAGTTTGATAATTTCAACATCCAGATTATAAAAATAATATTAATTTTATTTAAATAACTTTATAAATATTTTAATTTTCACATTTAAAATAAAAACTGGCATTTATAAAAAATTCATGGGTTTTAACAAAACAGCTTTCAAACATTAATAAAAATTACAATTGTATTCATAAAAATTATACGATAATTTATATTTAAAATTAATATTTTAGTAATAATATTTTATTAAAATATTATTTAATTAGAAATCCGTTAATTCATCAAAAAATATTTTTAATTGAATCCTAAATAATAATATTATTTGTTCTTTAAAAACCATTGACAAAGTAATAATGAATGTATATTCTTTATTCAAAAAATTAAGCACATAATCATAGTGCTATGTTATTGTTACATAACCCTTTATAACACTCTCATAAGACCTAAGGGTAAGGTTTGCGATGGTGACAGACTCTTGCGGTGGCTCGGATAACATAGCTCGGGTGGTAATCTCTGTTAATTTCTACATCTCCTGTAGGCAGTTCCGTTCAAGATTAACGTGTTAAATCTCAGCTTGGGCATGGTCCAGGGCAAAGACCAGTTATGTTAGCTCCTTTTTGAGCTCTGATAAATGGGCTTCATATGGAGAGATTAAACTGGATGAGGCCATCTTTTCCTTTTTTTGAGTAAATTGGATTTGTTAAAGCCCAATATTTATACTAATTATGTGATCATTTTTCAACATCTATATTAGCAACGGTAAACATTTCTAATAGTATTTTAAAATCCAAAACCATAAAACCAATAAAGTTCATATGTTTTACAAAACCATTTTACATAATAATAAATTTAATTATATCAAGAGAAATTTTCAATAACAGAAGTTTGGGTCATTACATGGTGGACAATAATCATATCAACTTATTTTTATTTCTAAAGGGATAAGTTTCACTTGATATTTCATTAGTCCAGTTTCACTTGATATGCCACCAATCTATCATCCCATGTTCAGTTTATTATTAAAGGGATAATATTTTCCTGATATGTTGTCACAAGTCTACCATTATTCATAAAATTTTGATCAGTCATAAACATGGAAAATATTTTAATATATTTTCTTTATTAATTACTACCCTTGGGATTAGAGAAATTAGGAAATCATTTCTAAAGTTTCATAAAGAAATCACAAGAAATTTTAATTCATATTTTCAAGCAATGAATATTTTCATGGTAGTTTTTTACTAAATATTTTCACTTATATTTTTATAATGGAAATCCATAGTGAAAATTCATAATTCATATATTTATTGAAAAAATGTGTTGAAATTTTCAATATTCGTGAATTTTTTATGTTAGTTTATTCACACTATGAAGTCAATGTTTAATTTTTCTATTATAAAATTCCAATGAAAATTTCCAGTTTGAGACCAAAAATTAATGGCCATACCATTTCACTCAAAATTAAAAGTTTACTATAAATTTGAAATTTCATGAATTCTAAGTATCTATGAATTTCAAATTTAAACTCAAAGTTCAACTTTACAATGTTAAATTTTAAATATAAATTTCTAGAAAAAACATCATAGTATATTTGAGTTTGATATTTGGATTCAAAATTAACATGTCAATTCCTTACAATAAAAATAAAATTTCCATTAAAAATATGAATATTCAAGAATTGATTTTGTACAAATCCTTTAATCTCAACCATGAAATTTAAAATGTAAAATTTTCAAATAAAAATTCTTATTCCAAACGTAGACATCAAATTACAGATCATATTTCAAATAAAAAAATGTTAGAGTATGTGAAATTGATTATTTATTTGAAAAATAGGCTCACGTAGAACATTATCTTCTCTTGTATTACATTAATTAAGGTATGGATATTGATATAAATTAAATATTATTGAATATTTTCACACACAAAAATAGGATACCCACATCTATCTCCTTGTTAAAAAGTTTTATTACATTTAGATGAGGTATAAATCATTATCTTCTCCATTTTGGACAAGAAACATTATCCTCAATTCCCATTACTAACTAAAATGTCCCCATTTTTTAAAAACAACCATTCCTCCCAACATTAGTTATTCTCTATACAATCTCATATCTATTTATATTCTTTATAAAAGTATATTTAATATATTATATCCATTTCAAACCTAAATTTTATTCCCTCGTCATCAATAAAATTATGACATCAAGAAGACTAATTCTAGTACCATATTAAATTGGTGATTTTGAATTTTAATTTTTTTATATAAACATACAAATTGTCTTAATAAATATATAGAATATTTCTCAAAAATATCATATCATAATTAAACTAGTTATACCCACATATAGATAAATATATTTAAAACATATATTAAAAAATTATTTAACATATAAGCATATAAGTATACATATGTACATGAACAAAATAGACTTATGTGAAAATCAAAAATCAACATTTTGTGGTAGAAATTTGAAGTGTGTTTTTTATATAAACTGCATAAATAGATATATATATATATATATATATATGTATATATATTTTTTATATACATAAATACATATATACAAACATAAAAATTAATATGAAAATATACATACATACGTACATAAATATGTTATAATATAAGTTTATAGATACATACATAAATGAATCTATATTAATATAAGTTCATAAATAAGTGTCAATATAATTATATAAAAATATACATATATAAAGTGGTATATAATTATAAGTATATGAATGTATACTATTACAATCAATGTCTGTGAATTGGATTTGTTTTCAATTTCA
This sequence comes from Viscum album, assembly GCA_963277665.1. Taxonomy (NCBI): domain Eukaryota; kingdom Viridiplantae; phylum Streptophyta; class Magnoliopsida; order Santalales; family Viscaceae; genus Viscum; species Viscum album. The sequence continues at coordinate 447,648,945 of OY728131.1, forward strand.
AGAACTTGTTATTAATTTATGATAGGGGTCAAAGGCTAGAAAAGACAAGAAAATAAATGGTAACATAGATAAAGAAGTGAATTTTGTTAACATAAATATAGAAAGGATCTTTGGGTGGTTTATGAATCATAATAATTACACACATTTAATTGGATGATGAGAATTAAAGATACAATAGTGGGTATATGGGGGAGATTGTAAATAGGGACACCTTGATAGAATTAGCAAGGAAAAGGAATTTGATGAATTAGAGATTAGATAATGTCTTAGAGTCTGAAGGAATATCTATCTTTGAAGAATGTGTGATCAAGTTTAAATATGAATGGAAATTATTAGAGTTAAGTTTTTTCATTTTTTGAGTTATAGTAAAAAAACATGATGTCGAAACAAAGAACTTGTTGGGAGTTAATTTCAAATAAAATTTGTAGCCTGAAGCTTCCTATATATATGTGATATACTCCCTCTATATGTAAAATATTGTACCTGTTTGTAATGGACCATACTTTAAATACCTATATATTTCTTCTAAACAGAAGTATTTTCATTACAAAACCTAACAAAACCACACCAGGACCATAATAGTTTAGTTTCTTAATAAAATGGGAAACCAAAACAACTAGTTCTTAAACTATAATCTTGTATATCATTAATCAAGATATCATGTAATGGGATAAATCATAGAATTTCACCAAAGAATATATTCCCAAATAGCATAATATAAACATGGAAAATGTGTAATACACATAAGTATAAAAAATATCTTATATATATTAGTCAAGGATTGTTTCCAAGAGCCTTATAGTGGAAAATGTCCTTTACTGAAATGGGTTCACATCCTTTTTTAGCCCTGTATTACTTAACCATTATCATTTCTCATTCCATCCCTATATTAATGAATTGATATCATTTTTTGTTCCATCCATGTGTATCTCATGAGATATAAATAATTATCCATTGAATTAGAAGGATATATAGGTCTGACTCATCACATAATGAAAACAATGCATATATTTTTCAAAAGAACCAAAATCCTTTATCATATCAAAACCGATGAAAATAAAAGGGTTTCCTAAAACTCATTCAATCAAAATATAACCCGTGGAAAATAAATGGGTTTTATACTTATCATTCCAATATAAACATAAACAAAACATATGAATAAAAGGGATGTTATCCTAGAAATATATTCCCATTAAAACATATGTAACATGAATTAATTTCATCTTATATGGAAAATTATTTTGAGGGATAACTTGAAAATAATTTTTGAGGAAAATATCATTTCTTACTTTAAAACATTTCTTTTTCTCAAAAAACCACGCAACATAAAAATAAAAAAACTATTTTAAAATAACCTTGTAATATTGTAGGATAATATTTAAATAATTAAGGCTTAATGATGGAATAAAAATCCATTCATTTTGTATGATTTTAAAAAACATTCTCCTTATACTTCTATTGGATATGTCAAAATGTACATCCAAAGGAAAATGACAAAAAGGTTCGTTTAAAAAGATGAGTAAAAGGTAAAAAATGTGTAAAAATAAATTTAAATAATTTATAATAATATTAATAATATTTTTGAATAAATATTTAAGAAACATGGACATGGAATATAAATATACTCTGGTAAATACATACGTAAAAACAATCTTGGATAATAATGAGATTGTGAAATAAACCCTTACCTTAGTTATGATTTTGATCATAAAAATATGAAACTACTTTAAAATGGATTAAATAATGTTATGAATTTATTTCAGAACCATATTAATATTTATGATGTCAAATATGATCATATTATCACTTGTTTGTTAATAATATTTTATTATTACTCCTCTATCCAGTCTTAACTGCTTTATTTTCCTAAGCATGTTTTGTCATATAAGTCCCAGTTAATGCATATAGAATATAGTTCTATATTTTATAGAATTATATTAAGATATAATATATCATATTATTTATCCTATATATTTATATAATCATTCCTTGATGGTGATTATGTATAATGAATCACATCGCATCGTGGGGATGGCTGGTTATACGAACACACAAGCGACAATATCATTTCCTAAATTGAGAACGTTTATGGAAGTGGATGTAGTATATATTTGTTTAGGATCAATATAATGTCATAATAATCATATATAGTTATTAATTCTTATCATTATATCAAACCTATTAAAATGGTTTTGAAAAATAGATTACACCAAGATGTAGAGACGGTAGGTCGTACATACGCACGTGTGGTGATTTCATTTTTTGTAGGATGGATAAATGGTTCAATATGGATGTTAAATAATCATAATAACATCTCATAATATTGGTTATATTGTATTTATTTAATCATAATAGAAACTACACATGGAGATGATGTAGAATAAGAAATACTCCTGAGAGATTCTTGGAAGGAGATTACCTCTTCTTCAGTGAGCTCCCTCTGGATCTTCTCTTAGGGACACTGGAGTTTGTATTTTGAGGATACCATAACCTCTAGATTGTGACTAGTTAAATTGATAATGTAAATTGGTTGAGGATGACCGATATTGCAGGATCAATTTTATGTGAATAAGTGAGCGAGAAGGGTTTCTTTTATAATTGAGGTGAGGGGCACTTGGGGAATTTCAACAAATATTAATTTATACTAAATTCAATCTAAATAAAAATGCATCCAAAAGTCCAAAGAATCAAATATTATATTAGATAATTTGTTAATCTCATCATCCAATATATTTTTGAAAATTTTTCATAATGTTGTAAACCTTATGATTTGGATTAAATCTTAGTTAACATATTTTAATTTTAACTAAGGTAACAACATTTTCTATATTAAAAAGTGCAATTTTTATTTATTTTATTTATATTATAAAATAAATGGAAAATTTAAAATAGTTTTCCAAATATCATAATTGTTTATTATTTTATAAAAATGTTTCATGATTTTTTAATAATTAAATAATACATTATCATGATAAAATATCAATAGTGTCAATTTTGACACTATTCATTACATGGTTTTTTAAAAATATCAAGAGAAAATGCTATCTTTAAACCAGATATTTAATTATATCCCTAAGATGTTAAGGATATCCATAAAATTTTTTGATCACATTCATTATCTCAAATTAAATTTATTTTAATATTTTTAATAACATTTATTTCATATTTCCATTAATAAAATAATTGATATATCATCATTATATAAGACATTAAAGAAATTATTTATTTAATAAAAATTAAAATTAAATTTACATTATAAAGAAAAAAATAATCTTTCAAATCTATTTTTATATTATAATTTATCTTATTTTTAACATTTTATTAAAAATAAAAAAAATTATTAAAAAAATGAGTATCACAACTTAAACATTTCATTAAATAAAATATAATAAATACGATACTTTCATCCAAATTGACTATAAAGGATATAATTCTAGCCTAAGGATGATTATTTTTGAGAAAACTCATCCAATAAAATTAGATCAGGTGTTGGGATAATTTTATAATATTATTTTTACCCTTAATTACCTGATTTTCCTTTTACCGTATCAATAAAAAATTTCATAAGTTACTATTCATACTGACCAAACATAAAATATAACTATTTACATAATCTGGACCCACTAATTCCAAATATTTAATCAATATTTAAAAATTCAAAACATAGAAGTTTTAGTAATAATTTTAAAATTAATATCTTTCACAAGGAGAGAAAATAAGATATTAAAGTTAAAACATGAAAAAGATTAAAATGTTTTTATATCTAAATTCAATGTAAAATTGATGAAAATGACATAAATTATATAAAATGATAAAAAATATCTAATTATACTTTATAACCAATAGAAAAAATATAATTCTGCAGTATAAATTATTTTGATAAAAAAGTTGTTCGCAATTAAAATAATGTATATTTTAACTATTCATCAAAAACTAAAACTTATCATAAAAATACATAAAATTAAAACAAAGTAGATTTTTATATTTATATTTAAGATAAGAAGTTTACTTTTTCCAAATAGAATATATTAATTTTTAAAATTTTGGATTTAAAATTGGTTCCCTATTGAAAGGCGGTAAAATTGTCTTTAGAAAAATATTGGTTTTATGCATAAAATTGGGCTTAATCATATCATATGACTATAAAATATATTGGATAAATATAAAAAAAATATATTTTATTATATATATATATAACATATATATTTCATTAATATCATTCACTAATTATAAACATATTAAAGAGAAATTCCTTTGGGATAAAAAAATCGGAATATTTCTTTTACATTCAATTGATTTATATTTTCGTTTCTAATTAACCAATGAATTCATAATAAATTTTCATAAGTTATTTTTTCATATTTATTTATACTAATTTAATTCATGGGTTATAAAGGTCATTTTATACTATCTCACAATTCATTTAAACAATCAATTGTTTTAAATTAAAGATATTGAAGAACTAAAATTATTTAAAGAGAAACATTTATTAAAATATTAGGGAGTTGTATTCTACCCCCCTAAAAATTAACTTTTCCCTTCATATTTTTAACTTAGATATAAACATATGGGGATACTTCTACCTCAAGGCATCATCAAGTTACGACATAGCTTCCTCAAATTGGTGGTTACTCTATAAAACATTATTCAAATGAGTGGTCTTGATTCGTAGAACTTTTTCGCTATGATTAGGAATCTCTCAAGGTTGTTCTTCATTAGAAATATATTTATAAAATGGTGTGACTTTTGAGTATAGTACATGTGAAGGATATGGTATACAATATCTCAAGAGAGATACGTGGACAACATAGTTAACTAGAGATAGATTCAGTGGAAGCACCAAGTTATCATCTACCTTCCCAACAATATCAAGAATTCCAAAAGGAAAAATATACCAAGTGTTTAGCTTTCGCTTGTCTCCAAATAATATCACACTCTTACTAGAAGATATTCATAGAAACACCTTGTCACACACTTCAAACTCTAGGTTTTTTTTGTTACTTTCCATCAATTGTTTTGTCCAAGTTGATCAGCTCTTATGTGATGTTGAATAGATCTAATCTTATCTTATATTTCCTCAACAATAACAGGTCCTAATAGCTTTATTTCCCAAACGTCACCCCCAAATGTTGGATTCCTACATTTATTACCATATAGGGATTCATAAGGATCCATATATACACTATAGTGAAAGATATTGTTGTATTAAAATTCTACCAAAGGTAAATGTTAATCCAAAACACCTTTGAAATCCATAGAGAAATATCTCAAAATGTCTTATCGAGTTTGAATTTTCCTCTTAGACTGACCATCTATCTGAGGATAAAATGAGGTGCTAAAACATAACTATATATCCAAATCCTACTGAATATATCTCCAAAACATTTAGCTAATCCTCATATCTTGATCAAATATAATGGAAAGTACTTCACTATTCAATCTTACCACTTAATTTATATATATCTTGGAAAGATAATCAATAGATTAATATTATCTAGTAAAAATGAAGTGTGTAGACTTCATAAAGTGATCAAATATAACTCATATAGAATTATGGAATTTAGATGTTTTGGGAAGTCAAAAAACAAAGTCAATGGTGATGTTTTTTTATTTCAATTCTGGAATGGGTAATGGTTGTAATATCCTACTAGACTTTTGTTTCTAAACCATAACATTGTAACAAAAAAAACACTGAAAAACATATCCTCCAATATCTCTCTTCATGACTTCCCAAAAGAAATATGCCTTCAGGTCCCTATATATCATTTTGCTTCCATGATGAATAGAGAATGATGAACTATGAACCCCATCCAATAGCTCCTTATTTAACTTTGGTATGGGAGGAATACAAACACGGGTTTTAAACTTTATTATTCAAACACATTCAAGTTTTAACTCAGGAATATTTTTCTCCATCTTTTGTAGCTCCACATATTTCTTATGTGTCTCCTTAATCTTCAATGGTATAGATGGTTGAACATTTATTTGAAAAATATTGGATTTCTCCCCATCCTTTTTGATTTCTAGATCTATCCCTTGAAAATTCATAAATATATTATCTTTTTTTATCACCACCATAGATAGGATAGGATGGTCCATTCAACTCAAATTATCTTCTACCTTGTTTCCATACCCAGGGTGGTAATTTATTGAGCAGTCATAATCTTTAATCAACTCTAACCATATACTTTTGGGAATATTTTGCACCTTTGGTAAAAAAATATACTTTAAAATTTCATTATTAGTATATATATCACACCTTTATCCATAAAGAAAATGTATCCATATCTATAATAAAAATATTACCACAACTAACTCCAAATCATGAGTTTGGTAAATTATCACATGGAATTTCAATTGTCATGAGTCATAAGCTATCACAATATAATTTTTCATGAGAACTCATCTGAATTCCTTCTTGTTTGAATAATTATAGATCACAAACCTCACCTCAACTATAGGGTAGGGTGAGAACAGGTGCATGGACTAACCTTTTTTCAAATCTTTGAAATTTTCTTCACATTACTCCATCCATATGAACTTAACTCATTTCTAAGTCATCTTGGTGAGTAGATAATATAATCATGAAAATAATTCAAAAAAATTTGATAATATCCAATAAAACAAAGAAAACATAGGTTCTCCGTTACTGTTGTTCATCTTGACCAATATTCAATAACTTCTGTCTTTGTTAGATCTACTGATATCTCGGATCTTGAGATTATATGACCTAAAAATGAAACATTCTAATGCCAAAATTCAAACTTTGTAAATTTTTCAAAAATCTTATCCTTTCTCAGGTTCCTTTGCGCAATCCTCAATTTATATTCATGTTCTTACTTGATCTTTGGATATAACAGAGTATCATCTATAAATACTAAAACAAATTGATCAAGATATTCTCTAAATACTCTATTAATTTAATCAAGTAATATAGTGTGGTAATTAGTAAGAACAGAAAGCACAACTATACAATCATATTGTCCATATATTGTATGAGATATTATATTGGGTAAATCAACCTACTTGACCCTTAATTAATGATATCCAAAATTAAATTCAAGTATGGGAAAGTACTGATCTCCACATAGATGGTCGAATAAGTTATCAATATGGTGGAGAGGATTTTATTTATTGATAGTGATCTTGTTAAGTTATTTATAATCAATGTAGAGCCTCATTGATCCATATTCATCTTAAAAAATATAAAATATTCACCCTAATGTGATGCACTAGGTAATTTGAATCTCGTGTCAATATTCTCTTGGGGTTTCTTCATCAATTCATGCAACTCAATTGTGTATATTCTATAAGGAGTCTTTGAAAAAGGCATAACACCTAGTATGAAATCTATTGGAAGATAACCCTCATGACTTGGTTGAAGACCTAGAAATTTATTTTAAAAGACATCAAAAACTCATGAACAATAAGTGTATACTTGATGGTGAGTTTCTTCCCAATCATATGACCTAGAGAACCTTTATTTATATGAATCAAGACCTATAAGATGGAAGTAATTTTCTCTAGAATTTCAAATTCTTCCTTTAATTAATAGATGGTCATGGATTCATTCGGAATACGAAATGTGACTTCCCTTACTCGGAAATGGATGTGGGATCCATATTTAGAAATCCAATCCATTCCAAGAATCACATAAAGTTATACTAAAGTAAGGATCCCAAGATTTACAGGAAGAACTTTCCAAAAAACTTCTACTAAGGAATAATTATAAACATTTGATATGACTATTGTTTCATTAGGAGTTTTCATGGGTAACTCAATATCTAATTGTTTTTTTAAAATGGAGATACCCTTAGAAAATTATCTATAAATAAATGATTGGGTGGATCCAAAATATAATAATACAATTATTACTTTAGGGTGGATGGTAAATGTAACTCTCATGACTTCATTGTCGCACTCCACATCGCCAAGAGTGATTGCATGTGATTTTCATTTTGTCTTTATCCTTAAGAGGTTGCTGATGTCTATCATCACCAATAACCCTTGTATTAGATCATTGGTTAGCATATTTCTCCATTTCCTTAAATATATAAAATTAATGGCTGGGAGGTACATTTTGTGTAACCTTTTCTATATTTTCATCCTTAATTATCATTTACTCATCACTTTGTTAGTCAATTTACCTATATCCTACTTTCCCACACTTAAAACATATATTATTACCCTTAAGATAGATTCCTCTGTGTTTATTTACACACTATGGGAATACAGGAAAGTTCATCTTCTTTTCACTAGGGATTTTATATTTTCCATTGAATTCCATTTTCCTCTTCTTATCAAACACATAAAAATTATGGGCAACACCAATCTCTATATCACCCTCGAGAGCACATCGAATGATATCCACATAGATAAAAAATTCATTTATGGATAACTTCCTTTGGTTAATTGTTTTTAAGCCACTAAAGAATCTGTCAAACTTACTCTCAAGTTGGATGATAATTCTAGAAGTGTACATTAAAATTATTATAAAATATGAATTGTAGTTACAAACAGATTCATTTCCCTTTTTCATAAGATCAAGGAACTCCTTCTCTATCTTTGTTAGAAAAATATAAGGAAAATAATTGTTGAAAAATAAGTTCATGTACTCATCCCCCTCCCTGGATTCAATTTCATCTCATATCCTCGTATTCATAATATGGTTCCACCATCGATCTGCTTCACCTTCCAAAAAATAGACTTCCAAGATGACTTTATCATGTTGTGGACATTGGAGAAATAAAAATATATTTTCTGTGGATCAGAATACCCACTAAAAGAAGGTGGATTCAACCACATGAAGAACTCAATAGAATGTTGTTCCCACCTTTTTTATTTGGGAAGTCCGGCATGATTCACGGGTTGATAAATTTGTGTGATCATAGAAATAATATTTTTCATTCCATATCCCATAGCATTCGTTTTCTCAAGAGGAAAATTGTTAAATTTCCCCTTGCATCTAGCATTAATAATGTTCCTTCAGGTTCCATCCATTGAATAAAACCAAGAAGCACAATGTGAGAAACAATAATCATAATGGGATAACAACATAATTATAAAATATAAAATTTCAATCGGGACATCTTATGTTTTATCCAATTTTACTCATGATGATTCCAAAAACCCTAGGATTTTAATCTATGCATAGACTTATACTTATGGTTCTTATTATGGTTTTCTCATCCTATTTTAAAAAGGTTAACTAAAACTTTCTTCTGATACCAACTACAATGGCCCATAATTTGTATACATTGATATTACTTATTAATAGAATAATATTGATTACCCAACCTTAAAAAACCACACCATGATCGTATAGGTTTAGTGAATTTAGAAACTGGGAAAGACAAAAAATGGGTTCATAAAACATCTACATTTCCTCCAACTTATTCCTTCAAACATAGAACCATTTTTGACACATCTTACTTAATTACCTTCTTTCTAACATGGGTAAAAAACATAAAAAAGTGTGAGCCTAGTTGCTCAGTAAATGAGGTATCAATCATATCATAATCATTAGACATAGGGACATAACATTTGAAAATTTAAAACTACGTATGAAAGATTATGATATCATGTCATGGGAAAAATCATAGAAGTTCATCGAAGAAAATATTCCCATCGATCATAACATAGACATGAAATTTTTAGTATATACATAATCATATAAAATAATTTTCATATTATTAAAGGATCATTTCCAAGACCATTATAGTGGGTAATGTTCTTTACTGAAATAGGTTCAGCCCCCATTCTACCCCTATATCACTGAACAAATATAATTTCTCACTTTTTCCTTGTATTACAGAACGGAGATCATTTCCTACTCCAAATCTATTTTTCTCGTGAGACATAAATATTTAAAAAATTCATTAGAGGGAGATATAGGTCCCACCCATCACATAATTAAAACTATATATATCTATTCCACAAGAACATAAATCATTCATTATATCATAACCCATGAAAAAAAATTGTTTCTTAAAAATTATTAAAACATAACATAACCCATGGAAATAAAATGGGTTTCATTATTATCATTACATCAGAAAAAACCAACCATAGTAATAATATGGGTTATATCCTTGAAATTTATTCCTAATAAAACATAATGAACATAAAATAATGTTATCATAGATGGTAATAAAATTTAAGAGATCACTTCAAAATAATTCACATGTAAAATAACCTTTCTTATTTGAAATTGTATCATTCTCATAAAACAACATGAAATATTAAAAGAAAAAAATTTATTTAAAAAAAATTAATCTTATAAGGTAATATTAAAATCATTAAGGCGTTATGAAAGTGTAAAAATCCATTCATGTCATATAAGTTTAAAAATATTATCCTCATACTTTGACTGGGTAATTCAAAAAGTAACCCGTCTGGAAAATGAAAAAACGAATCCTTTAAAACCATTTAGTAAAAATTAAAAAATGGGTAAAAATGACATTAGAAAAAATTTATAATAATAGTAATAAAAATTTTGATTAGATTTTTAAGAAACATAGACATTGAAGATAAATATACCATAGTATATACTTACGTGTAAACAATCTTAGATAGTAATGAAACTGTGAAATTAACCATTACCTTGGTTATGATTTCATTCCTACTTATATGAAACTTATGTATAATGGATTAAATAATTTTATTAACTTATTTTACAAACATATTCATTATTATGATATCATATATGGTTGTATCATCACCCATTTGTTAATAATATTACATTATTACTCCACTTTTAGGTGTTAACTACTTCATTTTCTAAGGCATGTTTTCTCATATAAGTCCCAGTCTATTCATATAAAATATAGTTATATTATTTAAATAATGATATTAAGATAACATATATCACATTATTTTTCCAATCCCTTTATATAATAATTCTTCAATGTGGCTCAGGGTGATTGAATTACAACGCTTCGTGGAGATGGTAGGTCGTACATATAGACGAGCGATAAGAATTGGGAAACAGTATGGAAGTGGATGGTGTATATATTTATACAGAATAAATATCAGGTTTTCATAATCAAATATAGTTATAATATTTATCATTATACCCATCAATGTAAGGATGCGATAAAAAACAAATTACACCACAGCGTGGAGATGGTAGATTGTACGTACACACACATGGGGATTTCATTTTTTGTAGGATATATATAATGAGGAATATGGTTTTGCAGTAATTATAATAAAACCTAATAATATATTTTATACTATATTTATAACTTTATAGTGGAAACAACACATGAAGAGGAAGTAGAAGAATAAATTCTCTTGAGAGAGTAGGTAAAGGAGATTACCTTTTCTTCAGTGAGCTCCCCCAAGATCTTCTCTTAGGGACTCTACAGTTGGTATTTTGATAAGACTAAAAAATATATAATGTGAAAAGATATTTTATAATGGAAATGGGAAGGGGATGGAAGATATTTATGGACCAATTTGATGTAAATTATTGATGATGGATGTTCCCATTTATAATTGAGATGGGGGCACTTTTGAAATTTCAAAAAATATAAATTTATAATAAAATAAATCTCAATAAAAACACCTCCAAAAGGCCATGGATTAGAAGATAACATGAGATAATTTTCTAATATCATCAAAAAAAATTATTAAAATAAATTAATTTTTTAAGCCTTATCATTTTGATTATTTTTGAGTCAACATATTTTATTTTTAACTATGTAAAAAACTTTTTCATTATTAAAAAATGAGTTTTTATTTTGTTTATATCAATTATACCATAAATGGGCAATTTAGAATATTTTAGATCATATAAAAATTATTTTTTATTTTAAAAAACGTTTTATGATTTTTAAGTAATTTAATAAAACATAATTTATATAAAATATCAATAGTGTCTATTTTGACACTATTCCATTCTTGTATATTTAATAATATGAAGATAATGATTTAACTTGGAAAAAATATTTAATTATATCTATAAGAGGTCAATGTAATTTATAAAAGAAACTAATCCTATTAATTATCTCAAATTAAATTTATTTTTTTTAATAACATTTATTTCATATTTCCATTAATAAAATAATTACTAAATCATCATTGTATAAGACATTAAAGTAAATATCTATTTCCGATGAAATAAAAATAAATTAACTTGATCAATAAAAAAATTTATTTTCCAAATTAATATTTATAATTGAATTTTTCTTTTTTAGAACATCGCATAAACATTGGTAAAATTATTAAAAATATGAGTATGACATCTTTAACTTTCCATTAAATAAAACATGATGGATGTCATAATCTCATCCAAGTAGATTCAAAAGGATATAATTTCATCCCAATGATGATATTTATCTAAAAAACTCTTGTATGTAAATAATGGAAAAATTTAGTGTAATTTTATAATATAATTATTACCCTTAATTACGTGATATACCTTTTACTATATTAATAATAATTTTTTAAAGATACTTTTCATAATGCCCAAAAATAAAATAAAACTCTTGGCATGATTTGGACCCACTGATTCCAAATAAGTAATCAACTTTTAAAAATTCATAATAAATAACTTGTAGTAATTAATTTAAAATTAATCTCATTGATATGGTGAAAAAATGAGTTTTTAAATTTAAAACATGCAAAAAAGTGAAATGTTTTTATATCTAGATTCAATGTAAAATTAATGAAAAATACCAAAATTAAGTTTAATGATAAAAATTTGATCTAGATATAATTTAAAACCAATCGAAAAATTAATCTATCAATAAAATAATTTCAATGAAAAATAATTGTTTACAAATAAAAATTAATATTTTTTACAATTAATCAAAACATGAAACTTATCTGAACAATACCGAAAATTCCACCAAAGTAACTTTTTATATTAATATTTAAAATAAAAAGATTATTTATTCAAATTTAATATAATAATTTGGAAAAATTATTTAAAATATGTTCTCCACTAAAAGGAGATAAAACTACCTTTACAAAAATATAGGTTTTTATGTGTAAAATTAGGTTTATTCGTATCCAATGACTATTAGATCTATCAGATGAATATTAATAATATTTTATTTAATGTATTAAATATATAACTCATTAAAATAATTCATTAATTTTAATTATATTAAGAAAAAATTCCTTTGGGAGCATAAAATAACAATATTTCCTTTATATTGAATTGGTATATATTTGTGTTTCAAAAATCCCATGAATTCAAAAAATATTTTCATAAGTTAGTTATTCAGATTTATTCCAACCCGTTCAAAACCTAGGTTATAATGGTCATTTTATACTATCTGATGGTTCATTTAAACACTCGATTTCTTGAAATTAAAGATATTGAAGAATAAAAATTATTTAAATAGAAATATTTGTTAAAATATTGGGTTGCTACATTATACCCACCCAAAAAAAAGAGTGTTTCCCTCAACATTTCTTGCATAGATACAAATATATGGCAATACCACTACCTCATCACATCCTCAAATTCCAACATATATTCCAAAAATTGATGGTTCCTCCATAAAACATTAACCAAATGAGTGGCCTTATTTCGGGGAATATTTTCACTATGATCCAGTATCCCTATCATTTGTTCTTCATAATAAATATCATACTCCAGCAGTATGACTTCTGAGTTTGGTAAATGTGAAGGATTAGATATGTACTCTATCATGAGAGATACATGGAACACATCATGAACTTGAGAGACATTTTTTTGGAAGCACCAATCTATAAGCTACCTTCCCAAAAAGATTATGAATTTCAAAGGTTCGGATATACCTATGTCATAGATTTCCCTTCTTTACAAATCTCATCACTCACTTATAGGGATATATTCATAGAAACACTTTTTCACCCATTTCAAACTCTATGTATTTTCTTCAATTTTCAGCATAACTTTTTTTTCAATTCTGAGATGCTTTTATGTGTGGTTGAATAGATCTAATCATATTTTTCATTTCATCAACATGATTCGATCCAAATATATTTTATTTCCCAACTTCATCACTGTGTGCTAGAGTTTGAAATTTCTTACCTTATATAGCTTTATAATATACCATCAGGAAACTTTAGTGAAAGCTATTACTGTAAGAAAATTCTGAAAAATGTAGGTATAGATCCCAAATTTGAAATCCATAGAGAAAGATATCAACATGTCTTATAGAGTTTAAATTTTTCTATTGGAATGACTATCTATATAAGGATGATAAGCGGGGCTAAAACAAAACTATGTATCAAGATCCCACTAAATACTTCTCGAGAACATTGAGGTAAATCACAGATCTCAATCATATATAATGGAATGTGGTAGTCCTTTAAATCTTACCACATTCATTAAATTTATAATAGAAATATTTTAAAGAGATAAATCTTCTATAATCGAAATAAAGTGTGTTGAATTCATAAGTATATCAACTATAACCCATATAGTGTTGTGGACTTTAGATGTTTTGGGACGTCCAAAAAAAATGTTCATAGTGATGTATTTTTAATTCCATTATAATATGGGTAATGGTTATAACATCGCATTATATTTCTATCTATCATCTGTAACATATAGAAAAACCAACCAAGAAACATATTCTATAATATCTCTCTCCATGTCATGACATCTAAAATACTTCATTAGGTCCATGTGCATCATTTTTTATCTAGGATAAATTGAGAATGATGAACTATGAGCCTCATCCAATAACTCATTGAATTTGGATTTGGGAAGAATACAAACAAGGTTCTAGACCCTTATTACTTCATCACAATCATGGCTAAACTTAGGAATGTTTTTCACCTTTTTTCCAAAATATTTCTTATATGCCTCATTAATCTTTAATAGTGTATATAGTTGAACATTCAATTAAAAAATATGGGATTTCTCCCTTTACTTTTAGATTTCCAAATCCATCCTTTACAAATCCACAAATATTGGATCATTTTTTATCCTCATCATAGATAGTCTAGCATGGTTCTTTCGACACAAAGAATCTACCACCTTGATTTATTTCCCAGGGTGGTAATGTATTGAGTAGTAAGAATCTTTAATCAACTGAAACCATATACATTAGTGCATGCTATATTCCTTTTGAGTGAAATTATACTTTTAAATTTTATGATATGTAGATATATCACACCTTTATCCGTAAATATAATTCCTTCATATCTTTAATGCAAATATTACCATAGTTCACTTCAAATCATGAGTTGGGTTAGTTTAATCATGGATTCCAAATTTTCATGATGTATAATTTGACACCATATCATTTTTCATGGAAACGCATCTCAATCCACTCTTTAATGCATCATTGTACATCACAAACAACTCTTTATTGTAGCGTAGTGTGAGAACATGTGCATTGACTAACCTTTTTTTCAACACTTTGAAATTCTCTTCACATTCCTATGTCTATATAAACATAACTTCTTTCAGAGTAAACCTAGTGAGTGGATTACATAATCATGGAAAATCTTTCAAAAAACATCATTAATATCCATAAAAACTAACAAGACTTTGGGTCTCCATTACTATTGTTAGTCTAGGCCCATATTCAATATCTTATATATTTTCTAGATCTACATATTTCCCCTCTATTTATATTATGTGACACAAAAATGACACTATATGAATCAAAAATTCACACTTGGTAAATTTTTCATAAACCATTCACTTTCTCAGGGTATTAAACCAAATCCTAAATTGATCTTCATTCTCTTCCTTACTCTTTGAATATTCCAGAATATCATCTATAAAGACAACCAAAAACTGATCAAGACAGTCTTTAAAGACATTATTCATTGAATCTTTGAAGATAGAGAGGAATATGTAAGACTAAAAGGAATCATTATAAACTAATAGTGTCCATATATTATATCTAATGTCGTCTAAGGTATTTACTTCTTCCTAACCCTTAATTGATGATATCCAAAATGAAGATGAATTGTGAAAAAATATAGATCTCTACATATTTGGTAGAATAAGTCACCAGTACTGGGTAGTTGATACTTTTTCTAGATAGTTGTCTTTTTAAGTTCTTGATAATCAAAAAGTGTCTCATTTATCCATCTTTCTTCTTAACCAACAGAATTGGTGCACCCCAAAGTTATTCACTATGGAATATGAATACCTTATCAAGATTTTCTTGGAGTTGTTTTTTTAATTCCTTCAATTAAATTGATTACATTCTATAGAGTCTTTGAAATATGCATAGCACCCGGTATGAGTTCTATTAAAAACTCAACATAAAGATTTGGTGCAATACCTTGAAATTCCAATTTATGATAGTAACAAACCCTCATAAAATATGAGTATCCATAATGGTGAGTTTCTCACCATTCATCTGAGATAGATAATGTTCATTTATAGAAATCAAGACCCATAAGATAGAATTAATTTCCACTAGAATTTTATATTCATCCTTTCATTGATAGATTATCATAGATTCATTCATAATATAAAATTTCACTTCCCTTCTTTTGTCAATTCATATGATATACATCAAGACAAATGTAATCCATGCCAAAAATCACATCAAATTCAACTAAAGGAAAGATCACAAAATTTTTAGTAATAAATTTACAAGAAATATATACCATATAAGTGTTATATACTTGTGATGTGAACATTGTGTCATTAAGAGTTTTTACAGCTAACTCAAAATATAATCATTGAGGTAATACAAATATCCACTTAGAAAGTTTATTATAAATAAAAGTGTGGGTGGATCCAAAAACAAATAAAACATTTTCAACTTGAGAGTGGATGGTAAGTGTACATTTCACCACATCATTATCGTATTCCAAATCTCCTATAATGATTGCATGTGATTTTACATTTTCTTTGGCCTTAAGTGGTTTCTAAAAATGGTCATCATTGATAAACATTCTTTTAGGTCATTCATTAATAGAATTCCCCATTTCCTTGAACTAGTAACATTGATGTTTGGGAGGAGGGTTCTATGTATCGTTTTCTCTATTTTCATTGTTAGTTATATTTTTCCCATCACTTCTGTAGTTAATTTTCAGATAGACTTCTTCCCCAAACTTAATACATTTTCTAGTAACATTAATTCAGTTTCGTCCATGTTTCTTTCTAGACATTGAGCATAAAGGAAAGATCATCTTCTTTTCACTAGGGTTTTTATATTTTACCCTAAATTCCATATTTCTATTCTTATCAAGCCCATAGGATTAATGGGTAACTCTAATATCAATATCAATCTTCATATCACAACAAATGATTTCCTCATAGCTTATAATGTCCCTTATGGAGAACACCCTTCAGAGAGTTTGTTTCAAAAAACTAAAAAAATGATCAACCCTACTCTCAGGTTAGATGAGACTTCTCGAAGTGTACCTTGCAATTCATGTAAATTTTAATTCTTAGGTACCAATGGATTCATTATCCTTTTTCTTAATGTCAAGAAAATACTTCTCCATATTTATTTTAAGAATATGAGGGAAATAATTATTATTAAATAAGTTATTGACTAATCCCATTCCATGGATTCAATTTCTTCTCATTGCCTTGTATTCTAGATTTGGTTCCACTGTTGATTAGTTTCACCTTCCAAATGATAGACTACCAAGTTGATTTTATCGAGTTCTAAACATTGGAGAACAAAAAATATATTTTCAGTGGCACCGATACATTGTTCAGCCACTAGTGGATCAAAAGACCCATTGAAAGAAGATGGACACTGCATCATGAAGGACTCAATGGAATGTTATTTCCTCCTTTTTCCATGTGTATGCCCTGCATGATTCATAGCTTTGGAATGTTGTGTGATCATAGAAACAAGATTTTCCAATTGATCTCCCATAACATTTAATTGCTTTGGAGGACAATCACTGTGTTGCCCATCGCATTCAGTATTAACATAGTTCCTTCAGGATCTAGCCATTGACTAAAACCTAGAATCATAGTTTGAGAAATGCAAATAAAAATTAGAAAAAACATAAGTAATGGAAATAAAATTTCAATTATGAGGACCTTAGGTTTTATCCTAGGTTACTCATGATCATCACCAAGACCATAGAATTTTAATCTGTAATTAGACTTATCCTTAGAGTTCTTACTGTGGTTTTCTAATCCTTGTTTATATAGGTTAGCCAAACCTTTTCCCAGATACCAAATATATTGGCCAATACATTATATAAAATTATATTACATCTAAATTTATTGATATTCATTACATATCCTATCAAAACCACACTAGGTAAATCTATTTTTATCGACATTAGAAACTAGAAAACAAAAAAACATGTTCATAAAACATCTAAATCATCTCCCGCTTATTCCTTCAGGTTGTGAATTTTTTTTGAATAATTTTACTTAATAAAATTATTCATATCCTGGGGAAAGGAAATGTAAGAAATTTTGAGATCAATTTCAGAGTAAGGGAGATATCAATCATATCATAATCGAAGATATAATAAGAAAACATTTTAAAATTTAAACATGCATGGTAGAGATCTTGATTTCATGTCATGTGATAAATCATAGAAGTTTATCAAATAATATATTACTAGAGATCATAATATAAGAAATGGAATTTGGGACATAAACATAAGCATAAAAAATCATTTCCAAGGCCATCATACTGGAAAAATTTCATTACTGAACTAGGTCCACTGCCCATACAAGCCTTATGTTACTAAACCAATATCATTTCCCATTCTAACCCTGTATTCTTGAACCATGATGATTTCTCATTCCAATCCAATCTACATCATGAGATATAAATATTTATCCAATTAATTTGAGGGATATATAGGTCCCACCCATCACATAATGAAAACCATAAAAATGTGTTCTGTGGGGCATAAGTCATTCATCATAAAATAACCGATGAAAATTAATGGGTTTCTTAAAAATAATTAAATCATAACATAACCAATTGAAACAAAATGGGTTTCATAAATATCATGTAATAACTTGGATTTTTCTTTAAATTATTTTTATAAATTAGTTAAAAAATTATGAGATCAGGTATTGAGACGGCATGAAATTCTAAGGCTTGGTGTGCCCAAAATAAATCTTTCAATAGGGACCAATTTTTAATTAAAAGTGCTCAGTAGCTAACTTTGAACATTAATAAATTTTAAAAATGTGTCTAGATCGATAATCTGAGGGTAGCATTACATTCAGAATAGAAAATTTACCTTAGGTGGGGCCTACCATCGACTGGCACATATCAAGGGTAAAAGTTAATTTTTGGATGTAAACATCATTAAAATATTTTCAAATAAAAATATTTTGACAAAGTAGAGATTTTCTTTTAAAAAAAATAATATTTGACATAAATACATGGTAATCGCCATAACCATGGATTTTCCCTCAGACAAATAGGAGAGGCTCTCTCAAATGAAAAATGCTGGGGAATTAGGATCTGATATTGGATCTAGGATCAAAGATCGATGGATCAACAAATGAGAGCACCACTTCCTTGGTTAGTCAATGATTAATCCATCCAAGAGATAGTGGGTTTATTTTTGAGTGATTTATTTCTCATCATTTCATTCAAATAAAGAATTTGGATCAACCCACAAATAGGTTGATATGTGGGTCAATCGTTTTTATGGGATGGGTTCTTCTACTTTGAGGTTTTAATGGGAGAATAATCTATGTGAATACTTTTTTTTTGTTTCCATTTTTTCTAATGGGATGAATGAAGGACGAACAAAAACAGATGATGCTAATTCTTCAGGCATTCTTTGTGATTAATTCTATCCTCATTCTTGCATTATTCACCATAGAACCATCGTGGTCGTGACACATTTTTCACAGAGGTTCTGAACATGTTCAAACCCCCAGAGTGGTGGTGAGAAGTATCAAAGGCCAAAGTATTAAAGGTTTCAACACGATGATCACAACGGTACTTTTGTCTTGAAAAATAGACCAGCAGGGTGATGGTGGCAACTCGTAGAAGGGGTGCTGCTGACGTCGATGCATGGCGGTGGTGGTAGTGGCAGGTGGTGGCGCGATGTCCTAGAACCAAGCAGCCACAAATCAACAACCTCCGGTGAGGAGACCATGGCAGCGCCGCTGTGGGTGGTGACTAGAGGCATAGCTAGGGAGGGATGAAATGGTGGGGACCATTGATGCAGCATAGCATCATGTCCACCAACTAGCACATATCCCCATGGGCCACATGTGGGAGGAGCGGGGACCTCAATGGTTGGTTGCATTGATGAGGTGGAGATGTGGCACCAGCTGTGTCATGGGCAGACGAACGGGCACACTCGAGTGGGTCAGGATGGAGCCGGTGTGCCAGACCGACAGTGAGCTAGGTTGACCTGGTGGGTTGGGTCTGACCTAGAAGGTCAGGTCAGCTAGGATTGTGGTTGGTTTGGGTTGGTTTTGAAGGACCAAGTCGGGCCAGACCTGACCGGCCCCTTTTTACTAAAATGGACATAATTTCCAAATCGTAAGTCCTTTTTATGATCCATCTATGGAGTTGGGACCCTCACAACGAGGTACCCCTTTTTAAAATCTCTAATTGAGCTTTTGTGAAAGTTGACCCACAAACTTAATCTTGAGGAGTAGGTTCTCCCAAAACAAGCGTGCTACGAACATAATCATATGGATGGAAGGGACTTACTGACTATGTGAATTGGTGGCTTTGTGAATTGGATTTTATGTGACTTATTGTGACTAGGTGTCTCATCGAGACTGAGTGTCTCATTGGGACTATGTTTCTCATCGAGAATAGGTGTCTCATTGGGACTACATGTCTTATCGATACAGGTTGTTCAGTGGACTACAACCATTGTTCTTTTTTTTAGTGTCATAGACTTATACCTATGTGATTAGAAAACACTTCATGTGTACCTTTATTTTGTAGTCATTCCTTTGTGGTTTTTTCTGACCTACTGATTACTGTGTTTCTCACCCCTACATGGGCTTTTCCCGCACGTATTGGGTCTTTTGCATACCACAGACATTTTGATGGAGACCTCAGTGTGCCAGGACTAGGTGGTGCATAAAGTGATTAGATGGATGAGAAGAGATCCTACAGCTTTTGACAGCTGAACTGCACCTACCCTTCATGTAGTGATTTCTACTGATGAGATTCCAGTGACTTGAGTACTTTCTTGTGTTCAGTTTCCCTTTTTAGGGGGCTTATATACTAGCTCGTTTTCCATTTTTTACATTTTGTACTACAATAACTTGTGGTTTGTTTTAATGTTTTCATGCATGGTTTCCAGTGGTTTATTTTCTAGTCATGTGTGTGTGTGTGTTCATGGGTACTTAGGAAAAGGCCTCCCATTTGTGAGATACTCCTTCTCGGCACTAGTTTCCAACCCCTAGCCTATTGGAGGTGGGCTTGGGGTAGTCACGCTATGGTCCCCACTCATATGTGTTGTGATAGAATGCTATTTGAGGGAAGGTTAAGTTCCACATTGGGACAGAGAGTCTGTGAGATTGGTTATTGGAAACAATGTTAAATTTTTCAAATTTGGAATTCAAGTCAGGGAATCTAGTGTTGGTGAGGCGGCCAACATATCCATACACCAGGACTCTGGACACCTTTTGTCCAAATTGGTACATGAAAACACTGGTTTTAGGGAATTAAATGGTACATACATCATATAAGATTTTTGAGTGTGTCCTCATTTACTTCTTGAGTCTTCTTACCAGGTATACTCTATTGATCATGGTTCATCTTGAACTGTTTCAGGATACCTCCACACAAACAGTCATTTACGATTTTTTTACATGATAACGAGGATCGAACACCTAGTGATGAGGTATTGGTACAAGGAACAGTTCTAGAGATTTCCCCGCCAGGTGGTGTAAAAGTGATACCACCACCTGTCAAACAACAGTTACTACCAGTACTATCACTAGAGGATGAATGTAGGATTAGTGCGTTACATGACTTCCAGAGGAAACGACCTCCCTGATTCAGGGGTGATACTAAACCCCATGTAGCTGATTATTGGTTGGGGGAAGTCACACGTGTCTTCCGCCTAGTGAGGACATCGCCCGAACAGATGGATGTTTTTGCTGAGAGCCTTCTTCGAGGATTAGTGGGATGGTGGTGGAGCTTAGTGATTCAGTCACATGAGGAGGAGAGCCTCCCTTGGGTGGACATTGATGGATCATATGGGAGGATTTCTTCCTAGCTATGTTATGATAAGTGTGTATACATGAGCACTTTCATCTGTAGTAGGGTAACTAGGTGTTAGAAGAGTACTCAACAAGATTCACAGACTTATCTTGCTAGTCCATAGATATGGTGCGAGGTCCATTATTTCGGGATCATAGCTTTGAGAAGGGGATACACTGGGATATCAGGGAATCGATGAAATACCTTAGAATTCTTACTTATTTCTGGGTTTTGGAGTGAGATCTACACATGGAGCGATTTCAACAGAGCAGTCTCCAATAATGGGAGCTACCAACAGACACCATGCACCTGAATCTTCAACAGTATGTATCCTATAGCAGATGTAGGGACCCAAGAAGGTAAAACATCCAAAGAATGACCCCAATACACAGGGTTGGTAGTCTGAGCCTCCCAAGGTAGAGGGAGTCAATTGAGGACATGTTATGCTACACGTGTTGCAGTCAGGGACACATGGATCATGATTTCCTGACATGCCACATGGAAGATAAGCATATGGTCGAGGGACTGCTGAGGTAGAGGTATAGGTTCAAGAAAGGTGGTACTCTGAGCGGAAGATTTGGAAGGGGAGTAGGCTGATCAGTAGGTGGTGGAAGGAGGTTCAAAGTACTACCACCACCACCCCTAGCTGGTCCACCACGGGCTCCAATAGATGGTGGATAGGGGTGGGAATAGCTAAAGATGATAGAGGCTCATGATCTTGATTCTCTAGAGATGATTAGAGGTATAATTTGTGTCTTCTCCACCCTAGCTATAGTGCTTATAGACACAGGTGCTACTCAATCATTCCTTTCCACAAACCTTGTTTAGATCTCGAATATTCTGGTGGAGCCATTGGCTTGATCCTTAAATTTAGTAACTCTAATGGGAGGATATTCGTTGATCACACCTTGGTGCCGGTAGTGTGAGATTACTTTTTGAGGTGAGATATTCGACTGGGATCTCCTAGTAGCAGCGTTGAGGCCTTAAGATTTCATTCTGGGTATGGACTGGTTATCCACGGTCCATGCTCATATTGATTATTTTAGACATAGAGTGTGGTGTGTCCACGGATATGGTAATAGGTTTTCCATTACTAAATAAAATGAAGTGCATGTAGTGTGTGATGGACTTTATTTGAGGAGGGTGCAGTCGATTACTCACATGTTGGCTAGTCTTACCCTTGGTGCGGTAGATGATAGGATTCCTCAATTTCTTTTAGTGGTGGATGCGTATGAGGACGTCTTCCCTGAAGATGGTTTGGGATTACCTCCTCACAGTTAGGTTGACTTCTACATTGATATATACCTCTAGATGACACTAATATCCTCACCATCATATCAAATGTCTCCCATTGATCTTCACGAGTTGAGGGTACGACTAGAGGACCTGTAGAGGAAGGGGTTCGTGAGGCCCAGTGTTTCACCCTGGGTGGCCCCAATGTTGTTTTCCAATAAGGAATAAGGGATCTTGAGGCTATTTGTGGATTATAGATACCCGAATCCGGTGAACATTAATAAAAAATATCCATTGCTCATAATTGATGACCTTTTCAATCAGCTGAAGGGAGAGAGGTGGTTCTCAAAGATAGACCTCAGGTCTAGATACCATCAACTTCATGTACGAGATGTGGATGTACTGAAGACAACCTTCAAATATTGGTATGGCCACTATGAGTACTTGGTGATACATTTCATCATGACCAATTTGTAGGCTATATTCATGGGATTCATTAATAGGATCTTCTAGCATTACCTTGACCGATTCATTGTGGTCTTCATTGATGACATTCTAGGTTTCTCGGTGTCTGAGGAGGAGCACATGATACACTTGAGGATGGTCCTGGATACACTACAAGAGAACCATTTTTTTATTGTAACATCACAAAGTGTCAGTTCTAGATTTTGTAGGTCCACATTCAAGGGAACATCATTTAATAGGATGGAGTTATAGTGGATTAGATGATGATAGAGGTTGTGCTTGTGTGGGATCCACCCAAGAGGGTACTGAGGTAAGGAGATTCTTGGTTTTTCCTGGGTATTATCGATTGTTTTTTCCCAACTATTCCAGGATAGAACCACCCCTCAAGGCTTTGACATAGAAGGAAAAACCCTTTGTAAAGACGGAGGAGTGTCAGTTGTACATTCAAAAGCTGAGGGAGAAGCTGACAAGTGCCCCCATCTTGAGGCTACCAGAGTAAAGAGTTGGGTAGGTAGTGTTCTATGATGCATCAGGTTCCAAACTGGATTGTGACTAGATGTAGGGGAAAGTATTGATTGCCCATGGTTCTCAACAATTGAGACAACATGAGGGGAACTACATGACCCATGACCTTGATCAAGTAGTATTGGTATTTTAATTGAAGAAGTGGAGGAACTACATGATCAGTGAATGGTTTACCGTCTACTCAGACCACAAAATTCTCAAGTAGATCTTCTCCCAGAAGGATATGAACTTGAGACAGAGGCAGTGGAAAGAGTACCTCCGTGATTATGATTTTGATATTGTTTGTACTCCTGGGAAGGGGAATGTGGTGGTGTACTTTCTGAACAAGATATTTGGCTTGTAGTTGCTGAGTGTGGTGTCATAGAGGTTAGCCATTATGAAGATATCCTTTGTGGATGGTGGTGGAGCATCGTACCTTCAGTCAATTGTTTTCTCTCCTCCACTCTTAGAGTGAGTTAGAGAGTCAAAGCATAGTGATGTTTAATATGAGACCGGACATTCTCATATATCCAAAGGGAAATCCTTTAATGGTAATTCAATAGTTGTGGAGCATGTCATCCTTTTTAGAGGGAGAATCATTGTACCAGTTGCGTTGTGAGAGGATGATTTGATGGAGTTTCACAAATACCCTTTGGTGGTGTATCCAGGTGTGGAAAAGATGTTCTAGGATATTCGATGTCAGTTCTGATAGATGGGGATGGAGAAGGCAGTGGAAGAATTCATTTCCTGTTACATCAAGTGTCAGCAAGGGGAGGTAGAGCATCAGGCCCTAGTAGGCTTGGAACAACCACTTGAGGTACCAGAGTTGAAGTGGGATATAATAGCTATGTATTTCATGATGGTTTTACCTCACACATCTAGGGGATATGATACCATTTGGGTGATCATTGAAAAACTCACCATGTCGGCCTACTTCCTAAACATCTAGGAGTAGGGATCAGTATATTGCTTGTGATGACTTTACTTTCAGGAGATAGTTTGGTTTCACGAGGTTCCTTTGACAGTCATTTCAGATCGTGATTATCACTTCACATACCAACTATGGATGGGATTACAGGAGGCATTTTAGTCTTAGTTATGCTTGATCATGGTGTTTCTCCCCCAGATGGATGGTCAAATGAAGAGTGCTATCCAGGTTTTAGATGACATGCTATGTGATTTCATCTTAGACTTTCTTCATAGTTTGGAGGATCACCTACGTATGGTGGAGTTTTCGTTCAATAATATCAACCATTCTACCATAGGAATGGAAGCATTGGAGGGAATGTATGGGTGACCATGTTGTTCACTGTTATGTTGGATAGACCCAAGGGAATTAGCACTCATGGGTCTAGATTTGGTATGGGAAACCATTGTGAATGTACAAAAAATCCTGGAGTGGATGAGAACTGCACAATGCGGAAAAAAAATATTATGTGGATAGGAGATGGAGGCCCTTCGAGTTCAAGGAGTTAGACCATGTGTTTCATTAGGTCTCACCTCGATGGGGATTATAGAGATTTTTTCAAGGCGGCAATTTATCTCTGAGATTCGTCGGCCTTTTTTAGATTCTTAATAGAGTTGGAATGTTGGAGTACCTCCTAGCTCTACCCACATAGATGAATTTGATGCATGATGTCTTTCACGTGTCACATATGAGGAGGTACGTGCATGATCCATCGCATGTCATCGACTGAGGAAAGATGGACATTGATTATGGGGAGCCATTGTGGAGTTCACAGTGTAGATAGTGGATCGACAGGAGCAGATCCTTCATGGGTAGTTGATTCCACAAGTTCTCGTTCGGTGGAAGCACGGTAATCTCTAAGAGAGCACTTGGGAGAGGGAGCCTCAGATTCATACTCAGTACTGTCACATTCTTATCAAGTAGCCCATGTTTTAGCATTCGTGGACATAAATCCCTGTGGTGGGGAGAATGTAATGACTCATATTTTTTTCTAAATTATTTTTATAAATTAATTGAGAAAATTATGAGACTAGGCGATGAGACGGTATGAAACTATGAGGCCTGGTGTGCATGAAATAAATCATCAAATAATGTTCATTATTTAATATAAAGTGCCCAGGCAGCTAACTTTGAACTTTAATATCTTTTAAACGGGTTCCCAAATCAAAAACTTGAGGGCACTATTTCATTTGAAATAGTTACTTTACCTTAGGGGGCATAACCTTGACCGGCGCAGGTCATGGGTAAAAGTTAGTTTTTCGATGTAAACATCATTAAAATATTTTATAATAAATATAATTTGAATAATAGAGGTTTTTTAAACAACTCATTATCATAAATCTAGGGTTAACACCATAACCATTGAGTTTCCCTAAGATAAAGAGGAGACAATCTTTCAAACGAGAACTTCCTGAAAATTAGGATCAGAGATTGAATATAGGATCAATGATAAAGGATCGATTAATGACGATGCAACATTTGTTATGAATCAATGACTGATCCAACCACAAGGTAGTGGGTTTATTGATAATTGATTTCTTTACTATTCTTTCTTTCAAAAGACAAATTTGGATCAACCCATGAATAGGTTGATAGGTGGGGCGATCATTCTTGTAGTATGTGGTCTTCTGTTGTGGGGTTTTAAAGGGAGAATAATCTATGTGAATACTTTTGTTTCATTCCTCTCATTCTAATAGTAGGAACAAAGGCTGAATGAATAAGTCTAGCATTTTCTCTTTGGGTGTTCATAGTGATTTATTTAATCCCCATTCTCGTATTCTTCACTAGAGATTCTTTGTGGTCGCAAAACATTTTTTCAGGACATTCCAAATGTGGTCGGACCCTCGTAGTGGTGTCAAGAAGTATCAAAGTCCAAATAAGTGAAGGGTGGGACCTGAGGATTTCAATGTTACTTCTGTCTCAAAAAACAGAGAAGTAGGGTGACTGTGGTGGCCCATGAAAGGGGAGTCGCGGCCGCCGACTCGATGACCAATAGAAGAGGAGAACATGTTAGTGCAGCCATGGGAAACGATGAGAACCTAGGCCAGGGTAGGCCATGGTAGTGTGGACCGATGATGCAACAGAGTTTTATGTTGGCCGACTGGCATGCGGTCCCACCAACTACGTGTGGGAGGAACATCTGGCTAGATGGCCTACCACATTTGACCAGGTGGGGATGAGGCACCCACTCCATCCTGAGAATAAGAACTAGTTGTTTGGGTCAACCCGGTGGGATGTTTTGGACTTGGAAAATCTAGTCTGGTTGGAGCAAACTTAGAATCCACTGGCCCCTTTTTACTTAAATTGTCATAACTTTCAATGAAAAAGTCTGTTTGACCAGATGTCTACATCATTGGGACCCACGTGACAAGAAAGTATTTTTGAGATACTTTATGTGAGTTTTTGTGGTAGTTGACTAACCATCTTAGGCTTCAAGGGTAGGTTCTCTTAGAATAAGTGTGATATGAATGGAATCCTATTGCTAGTAGAGACTTAGTGACTATGTGAATTAGTGGCATTGTGACTTAGAGTCTACATGACTTACCAAGACTTTGTGTCTCATTGGGACTGAGTGTCTCATCAGGATAGAGTGTCTCATATGAACTATGTGTATCATTGGGAATACATGTCTCATATATATTGGGTGTTATGTGGACTATATCTATTTATCATGATTTTAACGTCATAGGCTTTTACCTATGTGAACAAGAAATAGTTCATGTGTACATTTATTTTGTGGTATTTACTTTACCGTTTTGGGGTGACCTACAGAGTACTATGTTACTCACCCTGCACTGGCTTTTCTAGCATGTGTCATGTATTGTGTAGAAAACTGAAATTTTAATTGATACCTAGGTGGTCTACGGTCAGGTATTTCATAGAGTGATCATGCAGATGAAGCGAGCTGATACGCCTTCTGACAGCTGGCATGCACCTACCCTTTAGGTAGGGTTTTTTCCAATGAGCTTCTAGATACATGAGAGATTGCTTGTGTTTAGTTTCCCTTTTTTAATAGTTTTTTATACAGGTATGGTTAACCTTTTGTACTTTACTCTATATTGCACGTTGTGGTTTGTTTTAATGTGTGCACACATTGTTGTTGGTGGTTTCTTTTCTAGTCCTATGCAACTGTATTGTTACTTAGTAAATGGCCTCCCATTTGTGAGATATGCCTACTGATGCTAATCACAATCCCCTAGCCTATTGTTGGTGGGATTGGGGTACTCACACCATGGGCCCCATTAGGATGGGGCATGATATATAATTACATCATAAACATAAAAACACATAGGAATAAAAGTTCAAATATACTGGAACAATATTCCCATTAAACCATAAGTGACATCAAATAATGTTATCATAGATGGAAAATAATTTTGAGAGATCACATTAAATTTATTCTTGAGTAAAATCTCCATTCTTAATCAAAAAATATTTTTTTCTTAAATCAACATTCAACTTTTAATGAAAATATTTTATTTGAAAATAAAATTGTAATCTTTTATGAGAAGATATAAAGCATTACATCTTCATAAAAGCATAAAAATCTATCCATGCAATATAATTTATCCAAACATTCTCCTTGTACTTTTTCCAGAAAAGTAAAAAAGTACCAATTTAGGAAAATGAAAAAATGATTCCTTCCAAACCATATAGTAAAAATTCACACATTAGTAAAAATTATTTTAAACAATTTAAGAAGAAGAATAAGAACATTTTGGGATTCATTTTTAATAAACTTTGACATGTTAGTTAAATATACACTTTTAAATAATTATGTATAATGAATCTCGGATAATAATGAGACTGTGAAATTAACCCTTAGCTTAATTATGATTTCATTTGTATGTATCTAAAACTCATGTATAATGGATTAAATAATGTTGTTAACTTATTCCAAAACCATATTCATAATTATGATATCATATATGATCATCTAATCACCCATTTGTTAATAATATTTCATTATTACTCTTCTTTTGGGTGTAAACTACTTTCTTTTCTTATTTATGTTTTTTCTTATAAGCCCATGTTCATGCTTATAGAATACAGTTATATCATGTACATAAGGATATTAAAATAAAATATATCATATTTTTCATCCTATGCAGTTATATAATCATTCTTTAATGGTGATCATGGAGAATTAATTGCATCGCATCGTGAATTTGGTAGACCATGCGTATGCACGAGCGACAATATCATCACCTTAATTAGGAATCAGTATGAAAGTGGATGGAGTATATATTTTTAAAAAATAAATTTCATGTTATAATCATCATATTGGGTTATTATTTCCATAATAATACACATCCATGTAAAATGGTGATGAAAAACAGATTACACTAAGGCTTGGAGATGGTTTGTCATACATACGCACGCGTGGTGATTTCCTTTTTTATAGGATCGATAAAAGGTGGAATATGGTTTTTTCTATAATAATAATAAAAAAAATATCAGAATATATTTGATATTATAGTTATTACTTTATAATATAAACAACACATGAAGAGGGAGTTAAAGAAGAAATACTCTTAAGAGAGTCGGTAAAGGATATTACCTCTTCTTCAGTGAGCTCCCTCTAGATCTTCTCTTAGATACACTAGAGTCAGTATTTTGAGAAGAACAGAACCTATATAATTTGACTAGGGAAGTTGATAATGGGAATTTCTAGGTTATTATGGATATCTAATGCTCAATTTGATGTTAATAAGGGTGGGAGTAGGTTCCCTTTTATAATTAAAGTGAGGGCATCTTTTGGAATTTTAAAAAAAATTGATTTATAGTAAATTATATCTCAGTCCAAATTCATCCAAAAGGATATGTATTAGAATATAATATGATATAATAGTTTGATTCCATAAACATATATAATTTTGACATGTTTTGTTATAATTTTACACCTTATCATTTTGATTAACCCACAACTAACATATTTTAATTTTAACTACGGTAACGACTTCTTCAATATTAAAAAGTTTAACTTTTAATTATTTGATATAAATTAGACCATAAATGGAAAATTTTAAACATTTTAGACCATATAATATTTTCTTGGTATTTTTTAGAAATGTTTTGTGATTTTTAAATAATTTAATAAAACATTATTTTGATAAAATATCAATAGTGTCAATTTTGACACTATTCAATTCTTAGATTTTTAAAAATCGGAAAAGAACAATTTAACAACCATATAAATATTTAATTATATCCCTACAAGTTCAAGGTCATCTATAAAATTCTTTTTTTAAATTAATTATCTCAAATTAAATTTATTTTTATATTTATAATAATATTTATTTGATATTTCCTTTAATAAAATAATTACTACATCATCATTGAATAAGACTATAAAGTAATTATTTATTTCTAAAAAAATTAATAATAAATTTATGTGATAGATAAAAATATTTTATCTTTCAAATAACTATTTATAGTTGAATTTTACTTTTGTGTAACCTTATATTAAAAATGATATATTTTATAAAAATATGAGTATGACATTTTTAACTTTTCTTTAAATCAAATATAATAAATTTTATACTCTCAACCAAGAGACTTAAAAAGGATATAATTTCTGTACAGTGATTATTTTGTTCAAAAAATACACATCCAATGAAATTATGACAAGTGTTAGGGTAATTTAATAATATATTTTTCCCTTAATTACCAGATTGACCTTTTATTGTATTAATAAAAATTTACTAAATTTAATATTCATAATGAAAAATAAATAAAATAAATTTGTTTACACAATTTGGACCCATATATTCCATATGTGAAATCTAATTTTTAAAATTCAAAACACCGAAGTTTCAGTAATTAATTTAAAATTAATCTCATTGATGGGGTGAGAAAAGAGTTTATTAAAGATAAAACATGCAAACAATTGAAATGTTTTTATATCTAAATTCAATGTAAAATTAATTCCAAATACCTAAATTAGATTAACTAATTAAAAATTAATATAATTATACTTTAAAACTAATAAAAAATATAATTTTACATAATAAATTATTTAGATGGAAAAGTTGATTACAATTAAAATTTAGTATTTTTTAAATATTAATCAAAACATTAATGTTATAAAGAAAAAAACCAAAAATTCTAGTAAATATAATTTTTATATTCTTCATTAAAGGATTATGTTTATTTTGTAAAATAGAATATACAAATGTGTAAAAATTTGGATTTAAAATATGTTCTTCATTAAAACGTGGTAAAACTACCTTTTAAAAATATAACTTTTTATATGTAAAATTTTGTTTGTTCGTATCCTATGAATATAAAATATATTGTATTAAAATAAAAAATATTTTCATGAATATATAACATATATATATCATTAAAATCATTCACTAACTTTAATTATATTAAGTCAAAATGCCTTTGGGATCATAAATTATGAATATTTTCTTTCACATTCAATTGGTTTATATTTTCATTTCCAATTAACCCATGAATTCACAACATATTTTCATAAGTTATTTATTCATATTTATTCTTGTAAATTTAATTACTAGTTTATAATGGTCATTTTATATTGTCTCATGGTTCTAATAAACTCAACATTGTGTGCAATTCATGGTATAATATAATTAAAATTATTTAAAGAGAAATATTTATTAAAATTTGGAGGTGTTATACTATCGATGTAAGATATTCTGAATTTTTTAGAATTGGAAATATCATATAGGTCTTACTACAATATTTAACAACCATATTATTATATAAAATATATTTTTGTTGATGCATACTATTTTTTGAATGATTCACAATATCATCTAGAATACTGAACTATAGAAAAGGAAAAATATAGACTAGAATACATAATATAATAGGATGGTACGTAAGAGTTTTTACTAAGTGTAGAATTAATATTCTCATGGAGGACTTAATATGATATGTAATGTCCATATTATTATTAAAAATATCTTCCAAGTGATGTATAAGATATTTGGATGATGTGTATTATCTTACAAAACGATGCAATACAGAAAAGTATTAATGTAAAATGGAATAAATAAGATACTATGATTCTAGTAAAATGGTAATATCATACACGAGGTTTTTTTATTTATGTTATATAGGTGTATTCCTAAGATGACTGGGTTTAAAATTAGAAGTGTAATCCACTTATGGAATTCCACTCATAAGGTTTTTATTGGTGAATAAGATATTCACCCTAGCATATAAGGTTTTTCAGGAATATCCTTTTAATATTAATGATTTTGTATAGATTATAAGAGGTATTTCTTATAAAATAAATAAGGAAAGTTATTGTTTCACTATCTAATATATAAATTTATTTTCCATTATCAATCATAACAAATAATTTATAATTCTGACATCTATAGATAATGATAAACAATATATTATAATATACAATTGAAAATTAGGATGGACATGGGTATTATCCCGATGTGACATTCATATAAGTGAATTAGAATTATGTTGCAAAGAATCCATGATCAAGGAGAGGAAGTAGAAGATCATACTATAGTGAGAAGTCGCATTGTAAATTGGTCATTTTTAAAATAGTCTTCACATTTGGTTATAATTTAAAATGATGAAAATATGGACCATATTTTAGGAAGTTAACTCAGTCTAATTGGTATATTATGCTAAAATTAAAGCTCGTGGTAGTCTTGGGATGGTAGTGGAGAACATGGAGAAGAATAATTGGTCCCAACCATTAAATGAAGGGTTTAATGCATTGAAGGCCTTATAAAAACTAATAGTAATGGTTCTAAAAATCAATTCTGAATATATTGATATATCCAATTCTATGAATAAGAATAGAAGATTCCATAGAGTATTTCTATTAAAATAGCTAGTTCAATTTAAGGAAGAAATCTTTAGTAGTATAATTGATACACAGTCCTATCTGACTATTAATGAAGTAATGAAAGAGGATTACTATAGTGTGGAATTATCTCTTTCTGGAGGAAGTGGTGATTCTTTAGGGATTATCTCAAAGACCACTGATTGACACTCACGTTGAGTTTTCATTATAATCAGGACTTCGGAATATTGTAAGAGTATAAAATGTATACTAAAAATCATAATCAATACTATATTTGTGATGAAGTGATATTTTCATTCTACATGATATTTATGAAGAGACCCCCATGTCTATAAAAATTCTTTTCCTTCACTGAAGCAGTGCATGGGGTAGAAGAATAGGGAGTGTCCCTTTAATAGATGGTGTGCCTTTTTAAAACCTTATAAGGGAAGATAATCTTAGCATGGAGTGAGAATGAACTAAAAGATATATCCACCAAATCGAGCATGATAATGGATTTTGGTGCACTAATACATCAACATGGGAATACTCCTTTGATTATCCTTTAGTAGTGAATCGCATTAAATCATTATCTGTGTTTTTGTGATTTAATTTATTTATTTATATTTATTATTTTGTTTAGTATGAAACATGAGAAAGATGAGTTAAATTGTTTCCTTCCAATAATGGAACACGATCTATATGGTCTATGGAGATAATAAAATAGATACGTTTTATTTTTTGTACACCCAGATTCACACATTTACTTAGTGTTTAATATGAAAATATATTTTTTATTTTGTTATGAACATGGATTAAATGATTAAGACTATATTATTTATTGTTAAATCCCATGATGTATAGAAAAATAATAATATTACTTTTATAAATACTTGTGGGAAGTAGTTCATGGAGTATATACTTATGTATAATATATTTAATAAGAACAATGAAGTAATTTGACATATAGAGATAGAAAATATAATGGAAAGATCATGTTCCACTGAATTATATAATGAAACTTGTCATTGTGTCACTATATTAGAGATATAGAAAACAATACAAGAAATATATGAATAACCAATGGGATAAAATAAGGATGTAGGGCCAACCTCAAATGACGAACATAAATATGGTGGTGATGAGAAACTAGTGAACAAATCTGGTAAAAACTATCTTATGGAAAAGGGAAATAAGAAGAAGAATGTAAAGAAGGAACTTGGGAAGATAGAAACTTGAATTATGTGGATAAATTATGAATCTAATTAAAAAATACAAATATGGATTAGAAAATACTTGAAAAAAATGGAAACTCTAATTACAATATAAATATTGAAGGGGGTGATGATTTAATTTGAAAAATGGAAATGATAATAAGTTTTCAAACCAAAGAATGCTCTTATAGGAACCAATGATAGATACATACCTTACATAAAAAGGATGATTAATTTAATATCATAAAAAAATATGATTATGTACTCATAAAATATATGACCATGGAAAATTATATATAAAAGATGGTGTAGGAATCCACAAATAGAGTCATTATGAAAAAGGGTGTAAATATATAGGGTCAAGATGATCTAATAGGGGAACATTAATATGATATGGGATAATAGATATTCATAGATAAGGAACAAAAAAATAATGTTATCCCTCTCAAAATAAAGCATATAGATTGGATGAAATCTAGAAATCAATTTGGTTCAAGGTTTCAAATAATGGTTGACCAATTAATGGAGAAGAACATTATGATCATGAATCTTGAATTAAAGATAAATTTCATGAAATTAAATTATAAGGTTTGAATTTCAATCATAAAAGAACTAATAATTGGATTTAATGTATGTTCAAATATATAATGGTTATGTTCAAAAATTTCATTAAAAAACTAGAAGTGGAGGTTCTCAAAGTGAAGTAGCTACAAAGTAATATTATTATAGAAGAATGGCACAAACCATGGTTCAGTGTCAGGAATCCCAAGTTCTAATTGGTTGGAAAAAAATAAGTTACATCAACATATAAATTTAGATAAGACTACTAGAGGTAAACATTTAATGGGTTTTTTTATTTTTTCTAACCATGGACATATGTCTATAAAATGAAATAAGATAGGAGGTGAAGGAGTCAAGGAAAAATAATCCTCTTTTATGCCAAATAAGAAGCAAACATCCACAAAATGAAAATATTTTTTCCTATAAAATTGTTTTACAACATTAGAGTATAATAATAGTAGAACTCGATAAAGGTTTACCCATGCACTAATAACATCTTATATACAAAAATCCTTTTGGAAATACTGAAAAAAAATTATGGAATAATAAATAAGTATATCCAGATTTGAGAAAGATATATGTGAACTTCAATAAATACTCTCTATGAATGATAACTTTCAAGGAGGATATAATGGAAATTGAAAATGAGAAACATGAAAATTTTCATTGTGGTATAAAAAATAATAACATAAGGTAATAAGTGATGGCAAGTTGAAGACCCCTCCTATAGTAAAGTAAGAATGCAAAAAATATTCATTATCGATGCATCAAAGGAAGAAACATATACTAGTTCTAGAAATATCACATTATAGGTGGATAGTACAAAAAATAATAATGATAAGTATAAATCAAATATCAAGAATAATGTTTTCACAAGTGGTTTTATCCAAAGAAGAAACACTAACAATTATTAGAAGAAAATGGGAATTAATAATAAGGTACATCAATACAAACCATAATACTTAACTTGAAGATGATTGGAAACTACCTATACCCCCTTGTGTTTAAATTTTAAAAGTTTTTTTGATGTGAAACCTATTTATGTTTGATATATAATCCAAGGTGTGTGATTGTGCTGAAAGGAGAAAAATGTAACAAGTGGGGTCAGACTTATACGTAATTGGTATCATGTCTAAATGTTTCAATGGTGTCATTTACTAATCTAACTCGGCTAGTGGTGTCAAGAAACCACTGTAGATTTTTATGCAAAATCTATAATTTCATATTTTTATGAATAACTCCAAATAATGAATAGCCCGGTATGAAATTCAGTTGGTGTCGAGGCCTTATCTAAAATATCTATAGGTAGTAGGGAAACATTGGTGATAAAAATGATATTATGATATATGTTAAGTGGTATAATCCCACTAAAAAGGAGAATAAAACCTAATGAAATAAGAAAAAATATTTACAGAATTAATGTTTATTTGTTCATGTACTAAAAATTTGGTATTAGCTGATTGTTTTTAGGAAATTAAAAGTTTTCGGAAATAATTTTTTATAACCAAAAGTGGATTCACTATGATAAAAATTATATCAATACTTGTTATAAAGAACTGAAGGAATTTAGGGGTAGTTGGTGATCATCATTTGATGGGTTTTTATCCCTATCTTAGATATGATAATCCTCGTAAGGAAAGGATGAACAAGGATATCAAGTGGAATCACAAGTGGATCATGAAGAAATTGTATAAATTAAATCAATATATGGTATGATCGACACACTCTATATTATATTTTTATTCACTAAGGGATTTCAGGAATTGTGATTGAGATTGTAGAATGTTTAAGAGAAATTAAAGAAATTATAAACTATATGTATTTATGAAAGTATGTTGGTGACATTGGCATATTTGATATTATTGATTTATAATCAGGTTTTTTATATCGATTTTTGAATCAGTAGGTTTAGATAATTTTTTAATGAGTCATTGATAATTTTTTAATTCACTTGCTATAAATCATTGAGTAAAATTCAACTAGAGAGAGGATTAATTTTGAAGATTGAAAGGTGAAAATCTAGAATGGTTTTTTTAATAAATGGTATCAAGGTGGATGTAAGAAATATTGATTTCTTCTAGTGATTAATAATTCATAGGTTAAATAAAAAATATGTTTGGTATATAATAATGGTCATATTGTGGGAAAAAGTGCTAAAATATCAACAGCTAAAGTTATTTTTGGATGAGGTTAAAATAACCCAAAATAAAATGGGATTGGAAGAAATTTCATGAAAAAGGAAGAGAAAAAACTCTCAAAATATATATTTTAGAAGTTGAGAAGAATCAAAATGTCCCAAAAAGGCCCTAGAATAAATAATTGAAAATATAGAGAAATTACTACATAGATGAAGGTGGTATAATGAAAAATATAACCCTTAAGAAATTATTTGATAAAGAGGAAGAGAATGAAAATAAAAAATACAGATAATAATCCCTATATATTTTTTTAAAGGTGTGGAATAAGTGTGTTATAAATCCATATATGTTTTCAGAAAAAAAAAATTATTTACAAGTTGGATAAGGATTTATAGTAGATTTGAAAAACAAATATAATGTGGAGAATGTTTCACCTAGATATTCTGAATTGTATTTCCTTCAATTTGTATAGGAGTTCTTGTCATTTGAGGATGGTCATGGGAGGCTATGAAAGATATGAAAATACATGCTAAAATGGATAAATAAATAAACATGGTTACCATAGACATCAGATCAACCTTTATATTATTAAGGATCTATAAAATTTAAATTTATGGCATTAGATCAAAATAAATAAATAGACAACATTGATTATTTGGTGAAGATTGTAAATGCATGAAATTTTGCATCATTATCAAGAACCTGATATGTTAAGTATTAGAGAGGAGAATTCGTTTTTTAGTGTGAAGGTATATCAAGCTTTGTAAAAGGTTTTAGTTGGTTTGAAGATATTTGAAAATATATTTAGTAAAGTTATAATTTTTTGGAGTTGTAGGAAAAAACCATAGAATGAACACGGGGATGATTCCATGGGATAAGTTCATATAAAATTAATAAAGGCATGA
Organism: Viscum album; assembly: GCA_963277665.1. Classification (NCBI taxonomy): domain Eukaryota; kingdom Viridiplantae; phylum Streptophyta; class Magnoliopsida; order Santalales; family Viscaceae; genus Viscum; species Viscum album. The sequence goes on from OY728131.1 coordinate 447,686,818, forward strand.
ATCTCCATGTATATGAATGATTTTCTCCATGTATACATATTATATTCTGAAATTTTCATAACTTAATAATTTATTTAGATCTTATTATGATCGTAAATATCCATACTATGTAACATAATATATTTGAATTGATACATAAGATTTTATAGATGATGTGTAATATCATAAAAAAATTTTTATTATGAAAATGGAAAAATACCCACTGGGATATATAATATATCTATATGCTCAATAATATTTTTATTGAGTATGAAATTGAAAAAATTGTAATGGTCTTACTGTGATACATAAAATCTATATGATTATTCATAATATTTTATAACTAATAAATAATATAGTTGGATTATTCATAAAATCATAAAGATTATTTAAATATTGAGAAGTGTATAACTACACTAGAATAGGTAAGATATTGTGATTCTATGAAAATAGAGAAGTCCCATGAATAAGGTTTTTTCTAAATGTTACATAAGTTTATTCCAGAGAAAAGTGGGTATGAAATTATAAAAAATTTAAACATAAGGTTTTCTATATGTAATTTTTTTATTGGCATGTATGATATTTTCCTTGGTACATAGAGTTTCGTAGAACTTCCCTATGATACAGAAGATTTTGTGCAGCTTGCATAAGGACTATTACTTGAAATAAAATTAAATTTGTCTGGGTCACTATCTGATACAAAAGATTAGTATCCATTATAAAAAATATAATAGTATTGATAATATTTCCTTCCATGGATAATGATATATAGTATATTTTATAATATCATTAATAATCCATCCATCTATGGATGTTATCATGACATGATATTATGAGCAGTAAAATATTATATATTATGTGCATTTATTAGATTTGGTTGTTGATGGATCATCGCACAATAAATAATGATGTCACATAATGACTAGGATAAAGAAATAAAAGACCACATATCAGTGAGTATGTCATTATATAAATAGGTTATTTCTCGATCATCTGTAAGATTTAGTTGGAATCTAAATAAAGAAGATATAGACCTTTTTTGGAATTTTACTCTAATTAATTGGTATATTATGAACTTATGAATTCATGTGATACACTTGGAATACGAATATAGTATTAAAAGTATAAGGAATCATACCAACCATTAAATAAAATGTTGGATACATATAAGACCTTATAAAAACTACTTGTAGTAGTTATAGAAAAAGGGAGAGTCTAAATATATTAGTATATCTAATTTTGAAAAGAATAAGAATATTTGAGAGCCAAAGAGTTTCTTCATTGAAATATAAGGCTCGATTAAATGAATATGAATCAAAGATTACAAGAGTTTCACTATTACGTATAGATGTTATTGAGGGAGAAAAATTATATAATTTCTGTGTGTGATTTTATTTGTATGGAGGTATTGTTTTTTTGATTATGTTTAAGATGACTAATTAATACTCATATTGGGTTTTCATTCACATATAGCAGGGAAGGATTAGAATGTTGGAGAATACAAGCTACAAATAAGAATCAGTTATATATTAATTATGTAGAAATATTCAATTGTATATAGTGTTTATATAGAGACACTCATGTATATAAAATTACTTTTCATTTACGGAAGTACTTCATATAGGAGGAGGAGAGGGACTAGCCCTTCGATTGATAGTGAACCTTTCCAGAACCATATAATGGAAAATAAAATTGGTATAAATTTATGATGATATAAAATATATATCCACAGAACACTTCTTGATAGTGGATTGGGAACACAATCACATCACAGTGTGTATCCTCCTTGGATTAGAACTTAGCAGTTAATATGTAAAAATCACTCTATGTGAGATAGTTCTTTAAATTTTTCTTTTTATTTTTGATTAGTTGTGATAAAAAATGAGATAAATAGAGGTTATATGCGTTCCATCGAATGGGGGAACAAGATCTAAACAGCCTAAGGGAGTAATAGAAGGCAAGATATTGATTTGGTGTGCACACTAATTCACACCCCCAGCCCCTCTTAGTGCATTTACAATCTTTTTGGCCCCAAAACAAATATAAACACATCTATATAAGTATACATACATACATGTGTATTAATATAAGTATATACAAATATTATTGTATGCACACAAACATACATATATACATATTAATATAGGTATGTATATTCATATATACAAGCATAAGTATGAGTATATACAAATATAAATATTTAAAAATATATATTAATATTAGAACATGAATTTAAGCATGTAGAAAACTATATTAATGAAAGTGTTATAAATTTTATATAAATAATACTTGTCAAATCAGTCATCATATCTTCTTGAAGGCATGATTATGAGAGTATGTTAGTGAAGACAGATGGAATCTTGAGCTTCGAAACCTAGTAAGTCTAAAAAAGAATCTACAGAAAGTGACATGGACTAAAAAATTGGGATTATAGTTTGGAAGGAGATATGGCTTGAATAAGAATAATTCTAAAGGACTTGTGTATGAATAGATTTGTGTTTTTAAAGGGCTACGTAAGAATAATCATAGCACTATGTAAGAATTTTTTTCATAGATCATCTGATTTTTAAAGTTGAGGTGGTGTATCAACTAGTGTCCTTAATAGGGAACTGGGTCTCATATATGGATTGGAATATGGTGTGGACTATCCACATAGAATGAATAGTAGTGTAAATATATATTATAAAGCAACTCTTCTATAAATTAGAGGGTGTGATTATTTATCTTATAGATAGAAATATTACGATCATTCTTTTATATAAATAATAAATAGATGGATTGTTTTTTATCTGTAATGGGATTAATTTATAAACCATGTAAATACTTATATAGTTTTGTTTTGTGTGTGAGAGATTTCATTATTCAATTTTTCTGTAATATGTAACATATATAGGTGATCAACGAAATTTAACATGAAACATTTGATCTTAGTTTCCTTTTCTTGACATTGCAATTGAGTTTTTTTAAATTTTGGAACATCAAAACATAATCTAAAAGTGAGGTTCTATAAGGGGTTATAAAATCTAGGATCTAATAATAACAAGTTGTGTCAGAGATTTCATGAAAAATCTTATAGTTTCCCATCTTTTAACTTTTCAATTTATTATGAGTTTTCTACTTTAGGGGGATAATTTTTCATGAATTAAAACTGTATATTAAAAAGTCTAACTAGTGAAACTTTAGCTTCTGGAGAATACATATTAAAGATTATGTGTATTACATGAAGCATTAGCTTCTATTTAAATGCATTAATCAATAAAAAATAATTATAAACTATAAATCAAAAATCACTTGGGGTGGTATGGATGAAGTTTTCATAGAACACAACCATCAATTTATATTAAGAGAAGAAGAATACTAACTTGATGGTGAATCTTAATAAAATGCATAAAGAACAATCTACCATGAAAAATATTTTCTTGTTATAATGAATTTTTAGTATGAGGATTTTAGAATCATGGTCAATTCCTGATCATCTAAATGACATCAATATAATAAATAGTTAGCTAGAATTTATTATCATGAGTTTTACTAAAAGTGTGTTGTACTTAATACTTTTATATCACTTACAGAATCATATAATGTGGTCGTTACTTTCATTAGTAACTCTAGAGGAAATAATGACTAGATATTCAATGAAATATAATATGAGGTTCAGAATCAAGATAATCAGAAAAATGAATTCTAGAGTTCTACCAAAATATCTTATAGTGTGGAGAGTAGGTTACATTACACTGGGAAGAAAAACCAAAACCAACATAAGGGGAAATTGAAAATAGAGAATAGATAAAGAAAATCATATGGGAATCGACCCACATGTTCTCATTATTGGATGACGGGGAACTTTGAAAAATATTGAAGGGAGAAATTGGAAAGTTTGAAAAGGTTTTGTTCCAAAGGATCTTCTTAAACCATCATAAATATGGAGAAAATATATTTATTGTATGAATGAAGAATAGTTTAAAATATTGTGTTTTTGAGACCAATGGATTGTTTTTTATGATCAAAAGTTAATAGAGAACCCCTTTAATAGATTTTTATAAAAGTTAATAGGTGACATGGATGTAAATAAATCGATATGGTTGTTGTGTTTCATTTTTTTAGTAAATATAAAAAGAATTTGAAAACTCACATAAAATAAAGTTAATCATTTTAGATGAAGGTTGTATGAAAGTCTGTTGGTTTTTGAGAGAAGGAAGAAGTTGTTTTGATGAATTTTGTAGATATTCGGTTTTTTAGTAGGCTGGATTAAAAAAATAAAAAAAAATTCAATATTTTTGTTTACATTTTCTCAAAGCATATGTTTAACTTTTTTTGGTTAACAAATAGGGATCATACATAAGAGTAACTTTTCTAATATGCCAGGGTGACTCAAGTTTTCTGTAGAAGAAGCCTAAAATTTGGATATGGAAATAAATTCAAGTAACGTTTATCATACATAATGGTCTCTCAAGTGTAGAGTATAAGAAGTATAAAATTTTGAGAATGTATATATATAAGAGAAAATTTCAGATATATAATGTTTTATCTATCAATACATAATGTTTGATCGTAGTAAAATGAAATACAAAATGTTTAATATTTTATACATAATGGTTACCTAAAGTTTCCCCAGAATACACAGGGGTCACTTTACATTATAGAGTGATACATTAGGGTTCTAGATATTTTTAAATTTTAAAATGATGATACTAAAATTGTTCTTTAATAGATTAAATATCATGGAGACACTGCCATAAAAACAGCTTTTCCCAGCACCAACCTTTATCAGTGGTAACGAAAAAGCGCTGATAAAGGTACCCCCTTTATCATTGCTTTTTTTAGTAGCGCTAATAAAGAGGGGCCTTTATCATCGCTTTTTTTAAAAGCGCTGATAAAGGGTCAACTTAAAAAAAATTAGTTAAAAATAATATCTTAATATATTAATATATAAATATAGTTATATTGATATAAATATAATATATAATTTTTAAATATATTTTAGATAAGTATAAATATACATTTACACTTAATATATTTAATATATAAGATATTTAGTGAAAATGGCTTAGAAAAAAATTAAAAAAATATTTTTAATTAATAATTTCCTAATTATTATGGTGTAATAGTAATTTCAAATCAATTTAAAGACTACAAAAATTAAAAATAATTAAAAAAAGATCCAAAATATGTTGAAAATGCAACTCGAACTTCAAACAGCCTTAACTTTTGATCCGGCTGTCCGTTTGAGCTCTACCATATATCAAATCGAATCCTGCGACGAGCTCTACACCCTATTAATTAAAGGGGACCTCATTAAAGGTTTTTTCAAGGCCAAAAATTCCCATAAGGTCTCCAAAACTGAGTTTTTAGTCGGGATACACCGATGGTTTAACATTTTGTGGATTTTAAGACACATTTAAGGTGGTATTATTGGCTTTTTTTGGTGGGGACTGAATTTATTCCAAGGTATTACATTCATATTGATATTATGTCTTTGAAATTTTATCATTTTTTATAATGAACTGCTATTTATAATCAAATATATTACAATATATACATATTTTTTATATATTCACACCTAAAAAGCTAATTTTTTAAATAAATAATTAAACATATTTATATATAAAATATATTATCTTTTTCTAAATAATAACTAATATCCATTTTATTTAAAATACCAATATATGAATATTTATATAACTATATATTAATCTAACTATATATATTAATATTACTATATATATTAATATAACTATATATATATATTAATATAACTATATATATTAATATAACTATATATATATTAATATAACTATATATATATTAATATAACTATATATATATTAATATAACTATATATATATTAATATAACTATATATATATTAATATATATATATATTACTATACGAATAAATATAACTATATATATATATCATAAATAAGAGAACAAATCAATATAGGGTAGTGGAAAAGGCTTCAGGCGCACAGGGGGGAGGTCTTGAGATCAAATCTGGGTGGAGGCAGGGGCACGCACGCAAGGGTGAATTAGAGGGGCCAGCACTCATAAAGGTGGGGTATAATGCTAATAAATGGTGGAGGTGGTGCATGGGGGTGATGGAGGTGCGGGAAAGCACTGATAAAGGGGGGGCTCAAGCACTGTAAAAATCCCCCCCCCCCCCCCGAGATTGGAAGTATTTTTTTAAATTATTTTAATTTTCTTTAGTTTTAGTAGCACTAAAAAGAAAGCGCTGATAAAGGACCCTTTTATCAGCACTGATAAACGATCCCTTTTATCAGCGCTGATAAAAGATCCATTTTATCAGCGTTTTTTTCGCCCTGTTAAAAGGGGTCTTTATCAGCGCTTCTTGGAGAACTGATAAAGGGGACCCCCCCCCCCCTTATCTTCTCCGGCTTTAACAGCGCTTTTCTAGCGCTTTTAAATTCCATTTTTAGCGATGATAAAAGGGGTATTTGAAGTAGTGAGAGAAATCGTGATATAATAATTTGGGGAATAAGGGTTACATTGTGAAGGTGATAGTCACACCAAAATGAAATTCATGGATCAATAGAGGCTTACAACTTCCATTTTGGTTTAAGAGATACTCACATCATGTTGAGAAGTAAAATCTATAGTTAATTGTGTGCTATTATTTATGATATGGAGTCATGTCATGATGTGAAGCTGTAAAACATAAGGTATACACTATTTTGATATGGAAAGATGTATTGTGCCATAAATAAGATCATTACACTCTATAGACGTAAAAATCATTAGATGAAGTTATAGGAACTGGTTTGTTGTCTTGTGAGGTATATAGTCACATCATAAGTTATTCTAGAGTCCACCCAGAAGTATTCAAAGGCTGAAAAAGTTAAATGGGAGTTGAAGAAATTTTATTGTTCAAATTTTATTTTTATATTCCAGTTTTAAATTTCAAAAAAATCTCTTATTATGTAGGATATATTTCTACCAGGATCATTCATGAATATATATGAGATAGTGTGGAGAAAAAGACCATGAAAGGGAGTGAGGATAAAAATAAAGAAGGGGATGGTTTTGGGAATCTTTTACAGTGTCTGATTGTAAGATGAAAAATCACAATATAATACACTCAATGTAATAGATCCTCAAGAGGAATCCCTTGACTCGGTGTTCTAGAATATAAAAATCCATGAACCCTAAACAACGCACCAAATTTAACTTACACACACCAAAAAAACTATCAAATCCCACAATATTCAAGAGTATTATAAAATAAACAAATCAAATAGAAATTTAATTTGGTTTTATGTGGATTTGAAAATACTATATACTCTCATAAGAGAAACACTATGGAATTCCATTGCAATCAGAGGATACCAGAGTCACAGTCACATTTTCTAAGATAAATAATAATATCACTTATTATAAATAATATTTAAACATAATATTTTATGTGGACAACATACTTATAGTATGTACCCATTTGTCATCCAGATTCACTGACCTATAGAAATCATGAATTTCCCACCAATATTTCTTGTTCAATGCTAATTTCTTGTAGAAATTGGCCTATCGATGATCAAGTTGGTGAAAAATCCATGTTACCCTTGAAATTTCACTAATGATACATACCCCTCAACCATTTTCTATAGAAAACATTATCAGGAAGATAGAAATGTAAAAACCTGAGGATTTTACTTGTAGGCATGTAACATCCATCCATCACCATCTAGTCTACTATATATGCCCATCAAACAATACCATCATCCGACCGAAATATCATTCATTTAAAATATATTCTTCTACTTATAAAACATTAGGAATTTCTTATCATCTAATTTACTCTACATCTTTTATATGAAATCATCACTCGAATTTTTCCTCACATCCCAATAAGCTCCCACTTAAATATTGCTTCATGTAACTCTTGACATCTATCCAATAATTTATAACAAAAAAATCTATTCTAATTTCTTATCAATGATAATTAGTGTTATTCTTTTCCTTCCATTCACTCGAGTCCCACTAAATAATAGTTCTACCTCAGCCTTCCATGAACTAAATTCCTAATGAACATATCATTTTGAATTTTATTACCAATTTTCATTGGAAAATATAGTACCCTTTCCTATACTATGTTCTATAAGAAATCATATTTATGGTCAATATATTTCACTCTTTCATATAACATTGGTATTTAATCCAAGTGAGTCACATTATGATTACCATATAATGACACTCCACCCACCTAAATCCATTCAATATCCTTTAAAAGCACATTAATCATAAAAATTCTTTAATATATTCAATTGTAGAAACATATTTAAATTCTATTGTGTAAAAATTGAGGATCTGTTATAGTTGTTACATCCAATTGATTTTCATTCCTCAATAAGTAAACAAAAACCCCGTGGTTATCTTTTAGGTATCTAAACCCCCAATTAATTTTGTAACAACAGAACCTCCCAATGTATCATACATCCCAAATATCAAGGTTATATATTTTTATCCCTAAATCTAACGGATGATCCATTTCATAGTCTCCTAGTGTTCCCTTACAAGATACTACAATCAGCTTATAAATCCCATTGAAAAAAATTATTAATGGGAATATATCCTAGAGTATATTATATTTTAATGTTCTGATACAAAAGAAACTTGCACCATTTATATGGCTTTATCTTTCATTATAACTGAATTCTTCTAGGAAAACTTGATGTGTATGGAAAATATAGTATAGAGAGGATTGAATATTTTCATCCCAAACATTTCAATAACCTTTTGGATATAGTGACTTTGAGATAGTACCAAAGACATAATCTTTCTAACACTCAATCTCTATTCACAATATCTACTTATCCTATCCAAGATCTTTCATTCCAAATTTTACAAAATAATCGTGCTTCAGATTCCATATCCTTTTAATATTTGTACCATTTAAAAAACAATTTAACATACATGTTAAAATTTTTGAACCTTCTATCATCTATTAACTTATGGTAGCAACAATGGTACATGTTTAACTATATGAAATCTTATTTACCAATGATATCATCAAACTTCTGATTCCACTTCCTTGTAACCTTGTTCAATTGATAGAGACCATTCTTAATCCATTGCACCCAATACTTCATTTCTATTATCCTCAAAACTCAGCATTTTTTTATATAAACCTATTACTTCAAATCACAATGAATAAATAATTTCTTTGAATTTACCTACTATTCTTATAAATTATCATATGAAACCATGCTCAAAATCATTCAGATCGTACTATGATTAACTATCAGTGAGAAAAATTCTAAGAAATATATTACCACTTATTGAAATCCATTACTCAAAGATATCCCAAAATCAATTACAATCCAATTAATACATTTGTTCATTCATAGTTGAGTCCAACATTTTTGTGTCACTAAGAGTAGTATCATCTTCAAAGATTTTAGGTTCCACCTCATCAATTAGTTTTAGAAAATTTATACCATGACCAAACCTTTTGATTATATGCCTGACTCTAGAATATATTTACACTAAAACAAATGAATGAGCTCTATTTGACTCTACCTTTTTCGGTCCTCTATCTTCTATAGAATTCTCTATTTATGCTCAGACTATTAGACATTTACCTCAAGATTCATCAATCCTAGATCATTCTAGAACATCTTTCATTGGTCCCACTTCTACACTTTCTATGCTTCCATCAAAACTCCTAAAACATGTTCCCTTCTGGTATCCCTACTCAGATTAACTTTAAATTAATCAATCAATTATTTTTATTCAAATTCTTTTTCATAAAAATTATGGTTCGTCCATAGAAAAATCTCATTAAATAGGACATCTCATCTTCTTATAAATTATTATTTTTCATCATCCCATAGTTTTAATACAAATATTTCTTCTTCATATGATGCAAGCAAGAATTATATTTTTTTCTCAAGTTTATCTTGATCCATTTTTTCTAAATATATATAAATAAAACTCTATAATACTCTAAATTAGAAAAAAATCTATTTTTTACTATTCCATATCAATTATGGTACTTCTTATCCTATAAGAGAAGATAGACTTATGTTAAGGAAGTGCCCTATCACATTAATTTTTACTAATAAAATTTCCTTAAACATTACTAAGTATACCCATATACTTAATGTATCTTTACTTAATTTCTTTTTTACCTATCTAGTATATTGTTCTACTACATTGTACCATGAACAATTCTCTCTATCTTGATTCCCTTTATCCAATATATGTTTCTAAAGTTCCTTTTATTATAGTCACCACCATTGTTGGGCCTCGAGAATTTTAAATTTTGACTATTCCCCTATCTTCTATGGACATGAATTAAATGATTAATGAAAGTAAATCATATTTATTATATAGAAATTCCATACCTTCCATGATGGATTATCAATGAAATTCACAATGTAAGTTTATCCACTATGAGATTAGATTGGTTTAGGTCACCAAAAATCTATGTGAACTAGATATAACTTTCAAGATTTGGGATTATATTCAATTATATTAAAAGGAACCCTTCTATACATCCTATGAACAAAACTCTCACAAAAAAAGAAACCTAGTTTAAGAAATCATTAGTATTTTTTCTATTAGAAATTTCATATTCTTCTTAGAGAGATGTCTGAGTCAGTAATGTCTTAGATATGGCTCATCAGACATTGCAATTATAAAAAATTCCACTCTATCTGGTCTTCCAATCAGATATATGGTTCAATCCATTACACATTGTGCCAACACCAGGGATCCTTGATTCACCTTCTAAACTGCATTGGTGAATCTTATACCATATCCTACCGCATCAAGATGTCCAGTATAAATTGTGTTTGTCTATAGTCATGGGATGTTTTTGACTTATTTCACCTGAAAGTATCATTAATTATATATTCAGATGTTGAGATCGCATTTCCCTATAATAGTCAAAGATTCATCAACTGAGAAATGAATTTTTTTGAAATTCCCATATGCATAGTTCATCTATAATCCCATCACTTTCATTGGGTAAAATAATTTTACAGATACAACCATCCATGAGTCCACTAGAATCTGATAATAAAAAAATTCCCCCCACCCTCAGTTGTACTCCTATAATTTGAACTTTTAAAATTATATCTTCCAAAAATTTTATTATGCTTTTGATAATCCTTCTAGAGATATCCACTCTTCTGAAAATTGCAACATGTAAAACTCATACATACAAATTTTCCTTGGACCCTATCTTAGTAAGTGTATTCCAACTATTTCTTATAACTTATTTCCTTGTGTAAAAATTATCAAATGTATAAATTCAGTGAACTTGTAGATAGTTCTTATAATTCCATCCACCTAATTTATTCATTCCAGATTAAGTTCATCACATCATAAAACAATGATTTAGTTTTTTATATGATCGAAACTATTATTACCATCACATCTTTTGACTCAAATAGTGATGAAATAAATATAATAACTCATGCATATTTCCAAAATTTCACCTTCACTTATTTAATATTCCCATAGATCATGATAAAGTTATTCACATGATTCACTACTAGTATACCTTCTGATATCCTCATAATGAATAACATTCACATCATTATAATATTACTGAGTGTCAATGGCTTCTCATGCATGTCTTTTAGGAAATTCATTATCTCAATAATGGTCTTCACCTACCATATATAAAATGATACATTATGTGCTACTGAAATTCCAATCACAACCAATGATTTACTCTCATTATATTCACATTCTATGTTTTCTGACTTCATTAGAAGAACCTTGGTTAGTGGAATATCTAGGTTATTTTGAATAATATGATCCTCTATCATCATTCTCCAAAACAAATATACATTGTTGAACTTATAAAACCTGACATCAGCTCCCTCTAATTTCATAAATTATTATGATAGTCAAATCTCACTAAAATAGAAATAACATCACGGAAATATTTAGTGTCACCTAATCTTCCTCGGAGTGTGTTGATGATAAATCATTAAACCAATATCAGATACCACTTATTGGGAATACTACACAGTGTTTGTTACTTATATTCTAATTTACTAAATGATACAAACAGAAGAATAAATCATTTAAAAGACTCCCTCCACATTATGAACTAGAAAAGAGGAATCTAATAACCATGCTCACTACCAAAAATCAACCTTGAACACACTCACGAAAACTATTATCTCATAAAAAAGTAATGAGAAGTGGGAAATAAATAAATCAAGAAACTACACTAGGAATTTATGTGGTTTGGAAATTATGACCCATGTTCATGGGAGAAAAAACATTGTATTATATTTAAATCCAAGCATAAAATTATTAAAATAAACTTTCCAAATACAAAAACATATATCACTAATTAAAAGTAATCTAAAATCGCATTCCAGTAAGTGTACTAGTGGTCCCACTTACTTTGTAAGTACCAACCATTCATATCGTTGCAGTAACATATAAAACTCCAAAAAAATCACACCAATTATCTTGTGGAATACTTATTTTCTTTAGCAATAAATACATGACTTATGAATCTAGTGATGATTAAACTCATAGGAATAGACCTTCCATCCACCACCATTTGATCCACTATACATTCACATCAAACAATACCATTATCCGACCAAATTATCATTCACTAAAGATCTCTACTACCTCTTCCTAAACTCTAATATTTATATTTCATCGAGTTCACTACTGGTCTATAAAATATAATAAACACTTGAATTTTTATTCACATTAAAATATACTTATGAGTATAATAATCACTATGAAATCTTGATGAAAGTATTACTCAGTTGAATACATTATTGATTTTGAAAAATAGATTCTATATTTTTTTTGTGAGATCACTTTACACAAGATGAGTGACATTTTTTTGTATCACAAGTTCAGGGATAAACCATGTTCATTGTATCCAACATTATAATTCTAGTGGGTTTTGGGATCATGAGTATTATAATATCACACCAAGGATATAGCTACTTGTTTTGAGTGGTGAATATTGTAAAACTCCATGGTGCCAATTATTTTTATACTCTATTTTGTGTTATAGAAACCAATTCATTTAATTTAATAAGTTTCAATGTTTTTTAAAAAGACATAAAAAAGGAAGTGACTTCATTGATTCACCCCAACCAAACATAATATTCACTAATCTTGTTATTCGTTTTCAAGTGGTGTTGGAGCACTTGGGTTTCCATAAAAAATAATCAACTATTTTTTGTATAAAGTAAAAAATATTATTATTATATGTATGATGATTTTGTTTCTATATCTATTTTGTGAATAAATAAAAGAATAATTTAGTTAAAAATTAGTGTATTCCCACTTGTTATGGGGAAATTTATTATATATGTAAAGATAGAATTTTTCATACTTAATATCTATCAATCTGGATGTTTGGAGGTGGTTATATACGTTTTTTTACTTTGGATAACATTTTTTCTATGATTGGATTTTATATAATGAATTGGGAGAATGATAACCATTCTTGAAATTAAATTTTTTTATATATTTCTAAAAAATGGTTTCTTAAGGATAAGGGGATGAGAATAGAAAGGGGTTCAGGAAAAATTAAAAATTATCTCTGAAGTCATTTTAAAGGTGAATAAATCCAAGATATAAATTTATAAATTGAAATATAGATATCTCAAGGTGAAGGATGATGAAATATTTGAATAAATCTTCACCCATGTTATAGAAATTGAGAGCAACAAGATAGGTTTTGGTGAGAAGTTAGAGGATTATATGTTTTTTTAGAAGATACTACATATTGTTCTAGAAAATATTGATATAAAGGTCTCAGTTCATGAGGAGTAAAATTCGAGTACAATTCTATTGGGTGATGTTATCCCCACTATGTTAAATAACCTAAGCGCAGTGGTTAACCATGGTACGATGGATTAAAACAAAAACCCCTTTGTTCATTATTTGTAATTAAACAAAAAAATTGATATTTTTCTCATATAAATATATGTATGAAGAAAAAAAATTGCTTGTTTTGAAAAAATTGTACTTTATTCACACTAAAAGACCTAGTCTAAGAATCATATAAAGTATACTTGTTGACGTACTATAATCAACTATATAACACAATTGATACAAGTTTCCATAAAGGATCATTTAACCTCCTATTTCACAACCATTCACACATTAAAACTCACTATTCTACCTACTAAATTCAATGTAATTATCTTCCAAAATATTATTTCATTGATTTGAATCACCTGAGATTTTATTCGCACATATGTAAGTCTGACATGATTCTCAGCTTTCATATAAGAGATGAAATCTACTTTACCTTGTACATAAGTTCATCAAAAACTGATTCTTCTTAATTAATTTTATTTTGAGAACTTGAAACTATATAGAAATAAACACCATGAACTATAATATCATAGAAATTAACTCCTTTTTTTGGTACACACTCACTACTCACTCTAAAATAAAGGAAGTGAACTACCAATTAATGGTGAAAATCCTCGGTGAAATTGAGTATTACTCTGTATAATCCAATGTCATATGCTAAAATTTACTATAATATCTGAATTCATGGGATACACATCTATGAACTTCATTTCATAAATTTTTAGTTCACAAACATCTTTTCAAACATAGCTGAATTCCTCAAGTGATAATGCTCTCTAATGGAATTCTCTCTCTTAAAGTAGTTTTTAACGACCTTTTTATTGGAAAATATCTCCAAAAACCCCCTTAAATATTCAATTATAGTTTATACCTTCACCTAAATGCATGATATTCATCATTTCACCACATATCGTGAACTCGGCCTAGTAGTGAATGTACCAACATCAATATTTGTGAACTCACCACCTAGCTAGCCCAAAAAACTACTTAAATTGATCATGTACACCATTATTCCATATCATCTCAAACTCTATCCCACCTTATATCTACATACTATATTCAAGGATTTACAAATTTACCATATAGTCTACGTACATGATCTCATAGATAGCTTTCTTTGACCTCATGACCTTCCAACAGTAAACTTCCTTCGAAATTCCAAGAACTTGACCACGAACTTTGTGTACTAATCCTTATGACCCATGTACTCTAATTCATGGAAATATTTCATTTTAACAAAACAAAATTTGAAACTTGAACTTTTATGACAATTCTTTTTCAAACATTGGTAACATTAAAAAATTCAACATACTAATTCTAAGCACCGCCAAATTCTTTTGGAACTAATTTTTCAATATTCTATGTCCACAATCATAGCCCAAAACACCAAAATAACATCATGGTTATTATTTCCCAAAATATTATCTTCACAAAAAATTTATTTATTATTAAACATATATGGTAAGTGACATCAAGAAGAAGATTGTGGTTGGTATGAAAATTTCATTTAAAGCATTGAAATAAGATTAGAGTATGAAAGAAGTGGTTTCGGAAGAATTTGAAGCTAATAAAGAAGAGGATATTGAATTAAAAAATTAATAAACCCATGTAATTAATTTTATAATGTTTGAGAAGATGAAAAAGGAATGTTTCATGGTAAGCTAACACTAGAGTTATTAAAATGTAGTGTTAAGAGGTATTACATATTACATTATACATAGTTAAAAGGTGAATAAGATTATTAATATGGGAATGATAGGTCAAGGGGTTCCTAAAAAAGAAGATAAATATTTTAAAAGTAAATGATTTATTAAAAGGTGGAAGTTAATTATCTTTTAAAATATTGGAAAAGAAATTTCTTATCAAAAAATTAGGATGATGATAATAGTGAGGATGAATATAATGTTGATACTTCTAGCCAAGATGATTAATAATTATTGGTTATAATAGTGAATGAGGAAGAATTCACTAATAATAGATTAATAAATACTAAAATTGAGGAATAAAAAATGTTCCTGTTGAAGTGATAACACAAGAAATATATTTCAAATATATCAAAATTTTATTAGTAGATCATAAATTTAAATAAATACAATCAATACTTAAGCAATAATGATTCTATTCATGATATAATGGATTGAAAGTTGATTAAAGAGATTGATAAACTGAATATGTTTCTTATTTAATAGTATAATTTAAAATTTGAAATAGAGATTTAGGTTATATAAAAGGATAAGGATTTTAAATGTGTTCAAAAAATATTTTTTGAGGATGAAAAGAAATTAAATATATTGAAACTCAATATCAAAAATTTTATGTAGGAAGTTGGATAATTATTATTTAATAATAGTAGTATATTAAGATTTGATTTTTAAGAGAATTATGAAAATCATTTGGGTAAATAAATATTACATTAAAAAGTATAAAATTGTCTTGACAGTTTTCGGTAAATGTTTGATTAAATGCCACAGGTGAATAAAGTAAAATTTAATGAAAAATGAGATGATTCTGTAAAATCTTGAATTTCTAGGAATACAAGTTTTTAAGTGATAGTTACAATAAATTTTAACCTAAAATTTTCAAAAAAATAGTATAGAGTGAATTGGAAGGTGTCGGTATCCTATAAAAATTTTATTTCACAAAAATTATTCAATATTTATGGTTAAAAGATTAAAGAAGGTAATGTATCAATATATGTCTAGAAAGCTGTTTTTAGGGAAAATTATTTATTTTATTGATACTATTTGAATTTTATTGATTTTGGAAACATGAAAAACTATAAATTCATTTAGATAAAAATATTTATTGGATTAAAAAGTATTTTGGACACAATTTTTAAGTGGTATTCAACCCATTAAAATAATAAAACTTTAGAAGTAATCAAAAAAAATCTATACATAAGGTTGAAGAAAAGTTCATACCATTGTAATAGGTTATAGAATATGTGACCAACCAAATAAATTTTTTGAATACTATCTCACCATTATACCTAAACAATTAAGTATGAATTATAATACTCAAAATATTTAAATTAGAAAATACATCGGAATGTATGAGGCATTAGTTATTAAAGTTTCACAAAAATCATCTCCAAAATAATGTTTTTTAAATTTTGCTAGTGGATGTTCTTTGCATGTGATAGAAAATTTAATCCTATTTAAAGATATTGAGAAGTGGGAGGAAGGATTGGTTACCATTGGAAATTGTGGGTCACTTAAAATCAAATGATTTAGATCAATATTTCTTGGAAAAGATAAGGTGTAGTTTAAAAACATGCTATTTATTGGTTGGATAAAATGAAATTTATTAAGTGCATATAATCTCTATAATGAAGGTTGTGATGTTTTATTTTGAAAATATAGGCTCTTGTTGATGATTTTCCCAGATATATTTGTAGTGATAAGATGTAAATAAACATAGGGTAACCTATTTCTAGTTTGTGATGCTGAGGATTACCATTACTTAATCATAGGGGAGGAAAATCAGTTTTGGAATCAAAGGAATGGGCCATTCACTAAGCCTACGAGCCATATAAGGGTTCCCCTTCAACCACTAAAAAAGGGGATTATCAAAAATAAACAAATAATGAAGGGCTTCGGGCCATTCAAGCATCAAAGGCATAGTCACCAGGTAAAAAAGAACCTGGGAAGTATTTTTTGAGGAGATAATGTTCATGATGTTCCTATTTTGGATTGATAGAGATAGAGATAGAGATATAGATATTCGATGTGCTCTATCTGCTAAAAGGGGAATATTTTAAATTCTTCACATAATAATATAGATATTCAAACATCTAACTTGTTTGAGCTCATTAATTAAGATATTTGGAGGCCTATGAAGATCGAATAATAAATAATTCATCATTATTTTATATCATTTATAGTTGGATTTAATCATTATATATTCATTATGTTAAAGAGAAAAAAAATTGAGGCTTTCAAAATGAAAAAAAATTAAAATAAGTGCTGAGAAGGTGTGTGGTTTCTCCTTGAAAAAGATATTGATAGAAATGACAATGAATATTGTAATGGTAAATTTTAAACATGTATTGAGAAGAATTGTATTAACCATTAACTCAGTACACTATATACCCAAAAACAAAATGGTTTCACTAAGGATAAGAATAAGGGTTTAGTTAATATGAGTCCTACTATGTTGATTGAGGATGATACTTCTCTTTATTTATAGACAAAATAAATTTATAAAGTTATTTATATTAAAAAAAATTGTTTGTATCTAATAAATTTACATATGTAAAATTATGAAATGATTATAATAACACCAATAGTTTTAAATACTTACGAGTGTTTGGTATCCCTTGTATTATCAAAGTTAAAGGTAAGAATCCTAAGAAGTTTGACTAGGGAGAAGTTGATTGAATCTGCCTTGGTTATCCTTTAAATTGAAGAGGATATACCCATTAGAAAAACAAATAGGAAGGATTATAGATTATTATAATGTATAGTTACTAGAACAATAAAATAATTAAATCCCACAACAATAATAATGTTTCATAGGTGAAGAAACAAAGTAGTTTTTCTTGAGAAACAGGGTGACGTTTCTAAAAATAAAAAAAAATCAAAACAAGTAATGATTACAAATGATTCGTCAGGAATTTCAATTGATGAATAAGAACTTTTTAAAAATTATAGAATTCTAATAATGTATGTGGAGGTCTAAAATATCATTGTATAATAAGGAACAATAGTTTAAACTAAATTAAAATTGAGGACAACAACACATACCTCATTATTCTATCAATTATAACCATGATATGTGCAAGAGGATTTAGATAATCAATAGTTGATTAATGAAATTAATGAGAAGATAGAACAGATTGTGAAAATGATACTTTTGATTTGGTACACAAGATAATAAAAAATAATATTTTCCTAATGGAGTGGATATTGCGTAAAAAGATGAATGAAATAAGAGAAGTGGTAAGAAAAAAGGAAAGAATTTGAGTAATAGGTACTCACAAGTTTATGGAATTAATACCAATGAGATCTTTACATGAGTCTCTAATATTACGACCATTTTGATATATTTTTTCATTACAAAATCATTTTTATGCATGATCTTCCAAATGGATGTCAAGTTAGACTTCCAAAATGGAGAGTTGGAACAGGATGTATATATTGAGAAACCAAATAGTTTCTTGTTTGGAGAAGATAAAAGATATTTCTACAAATAAAATAAGGATTTTTATGGGTTAAAACATTCCCCAAGGACATGGTATTCTATGTTATGCACTTGCTTAACGTTTTTGAAGTGTAATAAATGAATATTTGACAGAAATATCTATATTAAAGATGAAAATGATGTGTCACTTATTATTTATACCTATTTTTATGATATAATATTTTCTATAAATAATTAAATTTTGTGCATGGAGTTTTCATTAGAAATGAAAATGATGTTTTAGATGTCCGTGATTTGAGAAATGGGGTAATTTTGGAATATATATTTCTCAAGAGTAATATCATGTTTTTCTATCTCAATAGAAGAAATCTCGAGAACTTCTAGATAGGTTTCGAATTGAGTATTGAATGTTGGTTTCAACACTGATTTGAATGGGAACCAATATTTTGAATGATGAAAATGGGAAATTAAGTTAATAAAATAAAATTCAAGAATATTATTGGGATATTTATATACATGACATCTGTAGTAACAAATATACTTATTTTGTTACAATATTTTCTAAATATCAATGTTCACTGAAGAAATCTCATTTTCTTTCTAGAAATATAATTTTAAATTATATTAAATACATTATGGGATATGTATTTATATATGATAGTAATTGAAAATATATGTCAATGGACATACAAATATTGATTTGGATGGAAATTTTGATGATGTAATATCAACATTTGAAGGATTTTTCTTTTTGAAATAAATGTGTGTGTGTGTGTTGGGACACAAAAAAACAAATTTTAGAAACCCTGACTATTTCAGAAGAAAAGTGATTCTATAAATCAATAAATATATCAATTTAGGTGGATGAGTAATCAATTGTAATATCTCAATATGGAGGTGAAATTTTAATTATTGATGATTTATGATAATGAAAGTGTTGTCAATTTATCAAAAAATCATGTAATAATTGTGAGTACTTTCCTCAGAAAACCCAACAAACTAGGCTCTGAATCAGAAAATGGAAAGACTTGAAGGGAACTCCTAACAACCACATGCCGATGACTAGAACCTGGGAATCTGATAAAGACCAGACGGAACAATTTCCCTTACCTGGAATAAGAAACATGGCAAGTATATAATGATAGAATGGAAATAAATATATCATAATAAAAACTAATATAAGTTTTAATAAAACTATAAAAAAAGATAAATTCAATGTACATGTCTAAGAACCAAGACAAATTCCACAAAAAATACCAAAACCTAACATTTGTGATATGTGGGGAATATCCCACCATCTCACCACCAGCTACCCTTTCCCAATTGACATGAAACCCCACCACCTCACTGTATCACCCTTACCATCCCTATATCAGACAAACAAGTTCTACACACCCCCATGGGAGTGTGAAGGGTGTGATATAAACGATTCCAATAGCATCCCACCCAAGTATTCCATAGAAATTTGTTGTTAAATAATCCCAATATACTCAATTTATGATAAGCATGTCCTGATAAAATAATCATAACATTTATATCAAAATCATGGAAAATGATTTCCTCTTTTTCCCAATTTTAAATTAGATTCCCTATAACATAGGTCAAAGAACATTTTAAAATAAAAAATTTATCAAATCATGCACCAATTTAATATCAATACCTTATCAAAAGGAAAAAAAGTTAAATGTAATGAAGATCACCTCTAGTATAACATAAGTCTCGCCAATCTTGGTCTCTCTTACCTTAGTAGGCAAATCAAGAATTAGTGAAAACTAAACAAATACCTAGAATAATAGGTCTAATGGAATAGATGAGAACACCATGAGGGAAACCCTGATGGTGCCATAGAATAAACTCTCTAGAATAACAGGACTTATGGAATAGAGGAACACCACATAAATGAACCCCCTATTAAAACAATGACATGTCACAATACTAAAACCCACTTCTATGTACACAAGGATCTCATATTATTTGTATGTAAATATTTCAAAGGAATTATAGCATTTTATAAAATACTTTCCAAACAATCCTTTTACCATCAAAATCATACTTTGAAGACCAACACCATAAATCATTTCATGGTGCTTCATAAAACTTCTTTCTTTTACAAAAATAAGGGGAAATAAAAACATTTATCAAAAATAATTCATGCACACATATCAATAATATCAATTACAATGTCAAAAATCATTTATAAAAAATGTTAGAAAACCAAAGCATATGTGGTTCACTACACACAATTCTAGAGATGGAACCATCTACATCACACTTGGGATCTCAAAGAAACAACATTGAATCGAAACCTGATATTTTCTGATTATATCAGATCATTTTATGGGTATCATAAACACACTAATAAAATTGTTTATTAAAAAGATATTTATAAATATAACTTTCTAATATACATGAAAAATAGAAGAAAAATATTTTATAAACAAGAAATACAAAATCTTATAATACTATTAATGACTTACCATCTTATAAGATAATTTACGGTTTAACCATAAGAGTTAAGGTAGTCATAAATCATTACTAAAGATATCCACAATTTTAATACATACTATAAAAGGTCAATATTTCCTTACTAGGAAATCTCTTGATCTGATCAATCTATATGGATCTATCTTTTAATCCATTGGAATCCCTCAATCTGATAGATCATAATCAACTTTGTCTTTCTTGACCAAAAAATTCCTCGATACAATGATTGATGTCAGCTCTGTCTTTCTAGATCTACAATCCATCGATCTGATAGATTGAATTCACCTTCTTCATATCCCTGCAATCCCCTAATCCAATATATTGAAAAAGAGAATAAAAAATAAAAATTTTCTAAGGAATTTACAATCCCCACAAATATTCCTTATAACTTCAACTCTATAAAAGATTACAAATATTATGTAAAAGTTTTTCGCTTGGATAAATCAATAGTTCAATTTATTTTCGAATGCATCATCTCTACGCTCTTTAAAATACCACTTATTTATATGTGATACTCTTGTGGTCATATTTCGGATTTGGTTTGAAGGGCCTTATATTGCATTTGCTTTGATAGATCACAATGATCTAGATCATGAACATGATAGTTAAGAATGAGTTATACTTCATGTTTCTTCTATCGTATTGTTTACCACCATTAAAATTAATAATTTAATCCATCTATTAGATATAATTATACTCATATTGATTCCAAACATTGGATATTCTGATGGAATTTACTATTGATTCTCAATCCAATAAACTAAACAAAGTTCAGTATGATGTATCATAACCAATTTTAGTTCAATGATCATAGATTTTTTCATCCTGATAGATAGGACATATGTCTAACCATTGGTTAGAAAAAAAATGGCCCAATTTACCAGACACACCTTCACTCTGATGGATCATATTGAATAATAAGATTTTATATTCATTTTACATTTGAATTATATTTATGTTTGGTATAAAAAAAATTCTACAAAATATATTAAAACACATGAGAAATATAAAGTTTGTAAAATATTATTTTAATATTTGTTTGTGATTTCAAAAAATAAGGAATTAGAAAGTAGATTGTATGACTTTTGAATCAACAATCTCCCCCTTTTGGAAAGTAGAAAACTAAACACGTAAAAAAATATATTGATAACATTGAAAACCATTCATCCCTTTGTTATTTTGAACTATTCAAAGAAATATTTTATATGGAAATTTTAACTTTATCATATTTAAACTCTCCTTGAGTTTATGAATTTTTTATAAACATCATTTTTGTTTTGATAAAAAGCAGTGATTCTTCATATTCTCCCCATTAATAAAAAATTAACCTTATAAATACACTACCCCATAATAAAATTATCTCATTAGAATCTCAAAAAATTATACAATTAAAACTCTCCCATAAAACATAAAAACATATCCCCCTTTATAATTTAAAAAAATGTATAGTGAAATAATTATAATTCTATAAAAACCTGGAACTTCTTTTCAGATATAGATCTTGATTTCGGGTTGTTTTTTAGAAAAAATAAGGGAATATGTTTTTCTAAGTACACATGGTGTTCTCTTGAATACACATTGTGTACTTGGAATTTTGTTATAGCCACGTATTGACCATGTAACAGCTGAGTACATGGTTATGTGGTGACCTAATAGAATGCTTAAGTCGAGGGGGGGGGGGTAAGGATACTACACTTCATGTATTTTTAATGAACATGATATGTAGTTTTCTTTTTATTTGATATATCATAGTGGGGTCACGTCTTATGTTCATAAATTTATTCCTCTCAAATGGCATCTACTACTGAGACCTGTACGCAATGACTCATTCCCCATTCATAATCACTGATCATATCCTGATAACTGATTCATCATAGTAAATGGTGTTACTCTTTCCCGGCTCTAGAAAAATCAGTATCGGTGATGAAGTCAATCTTCCCTTCAACTCCTGAAAGGATGAATCACAAGAATATGTGCACAAGTACTTCACAACCATCTTAGTCAGCCCCGTCAGTTTCACTACTAAGTGCGAAATGTCCTGAATAAAGAGTTTATAGTTACCATCCATCCCCAAAAAACTCCATACCTCAAAGATGTTCTTTGGTTTCTCCAAAGAAACTAATATTCTCACATTCTCTGGGTCTACTGATACTCCTATCTCAGAGATAAAATGAACTAAGAAATGAATCTTGTCCATCCAAAAGTTTCATTTTGTGAGCTTATCATATAACTGATTATCTTGTAGTGTACTCAATACTATCTCAAGATGGGTGGAATATAATCTATTTGGGTCCCAAATTATGACCCAAATAGGGTGTGAGATGAATCCCAAAAGGAAACCACCTAATGATCTATGACTAACTATTAGTGAATATATAAAGTAGGTAATATGAAATAATGAATGAATAAGCTAGGAAGTACTCAAATGTAAACAATATTATAGTATTCAATTACATTC
This sequence comes from Viscum album, assembly GCA_963277665.1. Taxonomy (NCBI): domain Eukaryota; kingdom Viridiplantae; phylum Streptophyta; class Magnoliopsida; order Santalales; family Viscaceae; genus Viscum; species Viscum album. Next base: position 447,710,713 of record OY728131.1, read on the forward strand.
ATTTAACATATATTATTCATCCATTGAATCATGTAACCCCTAGATCAATTGTAAGATATATATCCCCCATGTAAAGTAACCAAAATAGACATCTCATAGGACCATATAAATAATCAAGTAAGATAGAATCAAAGATTGTGCTTTATCTTAGAAGACACTTCACAAACATTCAATTATTCCCAACGAACCTCTAGGAAAGATCTCACGGTCTAACCCCTTTGGTCTAACAACATCAATTTGTTTATAAATTACAACCTAGTAAAGCTCTCAAGGTCTAAACGCTTGGTTAAAATATTCATTTAATCAAATATAAACAACCACATGGGCATCCCTCATGGTATAACCCCTTTTGTCTAACATAACATCAATCAATTATAAACAACCACCTGAGAAAGCTCTCATTGTCTAAACACTTGGTTAAAAATTTATTTAATCAATTATAAATGACCACCTAGGTATATCTCGTGGTCTAACCCCTTTGGTAAGCTCTCACAGTCTAATCCCCTTGGTCAACATTCAAAATGTGTATCACTGGAATTTCATATAATCAGTAACTCTAACCTATTAACACAAGTTATGGAAAACAAGGAAATCCTAATAGGAATTCTAGACCAAACGACCATAAACAATCAATCAAGAGGAATATGCACCCATGGAGTGTCTCATAACAAGGTATTAAACCTTATGCATAAGAAACAACCCTTTTTCAATCAATTAAACTATATCCAGTGATAAACATGGTTTAATTCCAAATTATGAAATACTAGAAATGTGGGTATGTATCTCTTTTATCATATATAATCAAAATAAAAACAAAAAAAGTTATAAACCTTCTACCTTGATTTCGTACGATAGATATACTTGAATTTTGGCCCTTGAATCGGCCTAGATAGGTATAGATCTACAAAATGGTGAAACCACTCAATGTTGAATTACTAAAAAAGAGGATGAATCAGGAAGAAAGGATCTAGGGGTTTTGAGAACTCACTGGTGGGATTCCAATTCACTTGAAGATGTCTTAATTTGAGAACGGACAGAGAATTGAGAGGGGTTCTAGGTTTTTCAGTCGTTCTATCACCCTCATGTATGAACCGAAGAGAGAATAAAACATTTACAGATATAAGAGATAACCCAAATCTGATATATCAAATAAAAATAAAACTACACTGTGTGTTCATTATAACTACATGTCGTTTAGTAGCCTTAACCAGACCCTGACTTAAGCAGTCTTCCAGGTAACCATGCATCCATGTACTCGGCCGTTGCACGGTCAGTACGTGGCTATACCAGCTTTCTAGGTACATGGAATATATTAAGGAGAACATGGTCAGTACATGGCATAGAGAACCTTCATGTTGTGATCCATAATTTGAATAGGGTGCTCCTCAAAAGATTCATCCACCTCAAACTCAACCTCCTCAGGTTGAAGACATGAGACTAGCCCAAAAAAGTAATGTTGTAGCTAAGGAACATGAAAGATGTCATGCATACCCAGTACCTCTGAGGTAACTGCAACTGAAAGGCAACCAACCAAACTTTCTTCAAACCCTCAATTGACCCGATGTATCCCAGTGAATGCTTCTCATATCTCCTTAACATCGTGTGCCCCAGCCTCTATGTCAAACGTAGGAAAACTTAATCTATGACCTTGAGATTTATAGGTCATCTCCATTGATTTTCATAAGATTTCTGGTAAGACTATGTAGTTTTCATTCTCTCCCGAATCAACTCCACCTACAATGTGGTCTCTGGGACAAGACGAGGTCCCAACATAGCTATCACTCCTACCTCCAGTAAATATATGGGTGATTAGCATAGAATACCATACAAAGACTCATAAGGTTCCATAGGAATCATTTCTTAAAAACTATTATTGTAGGAAAACTCCACTAGGGGTATGTGTCTCTCCCAAGAGACCCCGAAATCCAGGACGCATGCTCGAAGCATGTCCTCCAAAACCTGAATTGTGCGCTCGTACTAGCCATCTGTCTGGGGGTAGTAAGTTGTACTCATAAATACTTGTATACCCAAAACCCTTAGTAGTACCTTCCAGTCATGAGAAGTAAATCAGGCATCCTTGTTTGAAACGATAATATGAGGAACCCCATGCAAACGTACTCTCTCATGGATGGACAATCTTCCAATCTCATCAACACTGAAACATTCCTTGATCAGAAATAAATGTGCAACCATCATGAGTCTGTCAATGAAAAACCATAAAAAATCTTTTCCTTTAGGTGACCTTGGAAAACCTGTCATGAAATCCATTATGACTTCATTACACTTCCTCTTGGTAATTGGTAACTGTTTTAATAGCTCTGCCAGTCATTTATGCTCTACCTTCACCTGATGACATGTGTAGAATCTCATAACAAAACTAGTAACATCCCTCTTCATACCTGGCCACCAATACTGACAATGTATATCTCTATAAATCTTGGTGACACCAGGATGAGCTTCGCATACTGAGGCATGAAAATCTTGCAACATCTCCTTGCACATGTTTGTTGACACCCATACACATCCACAAAAACACAAAATGTCATCCTTGCATATTCATTTAATCAAATATGAATGACCACATGGGAAGCTCTCACGGTCTAACCCCTTTGGTCTAACATAGAATAAATCAACTATAAACAACCACCTGGGAAAGATCTCAAATTCTAACCCCTTTGGGAATCTCTCATAGTCCAATCCCCTTCGTCAACATTCACAATGCATATCATAGGCATTTCATATAATCTGTAACACAATCCTAACAAAATAATGAAATCCTAACTAGCATTCAAGACCAAATGGCCATAAACAATCAATCAAGGGGGAAACACACCTAAGGGGTGTCCCATAAAAAGGTATCAAATCCTATGCATAAGAAACAACCATTTATAAATCTATCAATCTATAGCAGGTAATAAACAGGGTTTAATTCCAAATCAAGAAATACCTGAAATGTAGGTATGTGGCACTTTTTGCATATATAATCCAAATAAAAATAATGAAAGGCACAAACCACATACCTTGATTTCATACGATTGATATACTTGAACATCAGCCATCGAATTAGCCAAGATCGTTATAGATCTACAAAATGGTGGAAAACACTCAACAAAGAATAACTCAAAAGAGAGGATGATTCGAGAAGAGAGGCTCTAGGGGATTTTAGAACTCACTTGTGGGATTTTAATGCACTGAATATGTCTCAATATAAGCACAGATAGAGAATCGAGAGGGGTTCAAAGTTTTTTGGTCATTCTGTAGTGCTCCTGTATGAAACACGAGAAGAAGAAGACATTTTCAAATGTGAGACGCAGTCTCGCTCTGATTTATCAAATAAAAAAGAAAAGTACATCACGTGTTATTTAAAACTACATGCCATGTAGTACCCTTAATTGGCCCCCAAATTAAGTGGTTTTCCAGGTCATTGCATGGCCAGGTACTCGGCCATTAAAAGGTCAGTACGCAGCTGTACTGGCATGCTAGGTATATGGGCTGTAGTGCTTCTACATTCTATATAACCAACATTTTTAAAAAATAAATGTTTTCCTTCTCCTGTTCTGTTATTTCAATTCTAAGTTGTAGTCCTTGATAATCTCATACTGAGGTGTTCACTTGACTCTGGAGAGTCATTCCACCAAGTCATCCTCTAGTTGTACGCCATGTACATGGAGATGATCAGAAACTGGAAATGGTAGATCAAGGACTACCAAAAGATACTCTTATTGTGCCTATATTGGTACCAACTATTATACCAAATATAGGTTCTGTGGAACAATTCTAGGAAGGCTTTATGAGGATGATGCAGAATTTTCAGGGAGCACCACATCTAAACCCGACTATGGTAGAGTTGACGTGAGTGTTCCAGCTATAGCATACTCCCACTTTTTTATGGGTTGGATGGCTACTGGAAGTAGAGTCATGGTTGGAGACCATGCTTTCTATCTTCGAGCATCTGGAGATTCCTTATGAGAAGAGGGTGATTCTTGCGACTTACTTGCCATGTGATTCATCCAAGAGAGGGTGGGATGTTATCTAAAAGGTCATATGACATCGAGATATGGTTTGGGAAGAGTTTTAGAGAACCTTTTATGATTAATTATACCTATAGATGTTGAGGGATGACTATAGGTGGGATTTCATGTATTTGGAGTAGGGAACTATTTTAGTAATGGATTACTCTTCCAACTTTACAGAGCTTCAGTGCTTCGCACCTGTTTGGGGAGGTGAGGAGCTATCACTAGCTAAGAGACTTGAGAATGGTCTCAAATAAGACATTTAATCATAGCTGAAGGTTTTCATGTTGACATGAGTGACTAATATAGTAAACCAGGCCCCGATTACAAAGAGTAATATGAGGGAATTTGTAGCCATGAACCAAGGTGGTTCACCATACAGGGCAAGTACTCCTTCAACTGATAGAATGAAGTGTGGAAAGGATGTTTCTTTAGGTAGTGATGTGGTGTACTACCAGTGTGAAAATAGTGGGAGTATGAAACTACTTTTCCCAAGGGACCCAGTTGAGTGCCGATATTGGGGCATGATGGGCCATATTCATCATTTTTTAAGATGTTCTGACCAGCAGTGACTGAGAGGGGATCTGTTGTGACTCCACATTCAGGATCGGGACCCCCAGTTTCTCATCTATCAAGGAACTAGAGATTATCAGGCCGTTTAGGCCAAGGAGGTGGGTGTGGTTTTGGTATCCAGATTATATGTTTTTCAGTGACAGTAGGGTGGATCATCATAGGGTATCCAGGAAGGGTTGTAAGGCCACTGTATAGGTTAGACTTTTGTGGTGGAACAGACACTGTAGTAATAGGATTCTGAACCCTCTACAGTTAGAGATACGATCCTAGTTTCCTCAGTTTTAGCTTATTCTCTTTTCAATATTGGGGCTTCTCAGAGTTTTATATATATTTCCAATGTTAAGAGACTTGGGCTCTATATCTTTACATATGATGATTTTATGACACCAGACACTATTTTGGGGATTATGATGTGTAGTGTACGTCAGTGCAAGTATATCCCTCTTGAGTTTGGTGGGTGTCACTTTTTATAAGACCTCTATGTCTTAGTGATGATAGGCTTCGATTTCATTATCATAATAGACCGGTTGGTCTCTATTCAGGCCTTTTTTTACTACTCTCACTACATGGGTGAGTTTCACATCACCTGAGGGTGGATATATTCTACACAAGGGTGAATGGAATGGCTAGGTGAGTAGATATGGACCCGAGCATCATGGGTTAGTTGGAATTATAGCCCATAATTCTAGTTTATATCTCGATGACTTGGGGACCTCACCAAAGGACTTTCCTCAAATGGTGGATCATTTCAGAGATCTCTTTCCAGATGACTTTTTAAGTTTATCTCTGGATCGAGAGGTAGATTTCACTATTTAGCTTGTTCTAGGAGTAGCAATGGTATCCATTTCTCTATATTGGATGGCTACCCCAGAGTTACAGAAGATCAATAAGTAGTTAGAGGAGTTTTAGGTGAAGGGTTTCATCTGACCAAGTACTTCTCCTTTGGGTTCACAAGTCCTTTTTGCAAAGAAGGCAGATGATACCCTCAGGCATTGTGTAGATTATCAGAATCTGAACTAGTTGATGGTCAAGAATCGATATTCCTTTCCAAGGATTGATGATCTCTTTTATCAACTTCTAGGATCCTAGGTGTTCTAGATTATTTACATGAGATCTAGTTATCACTTGCCGCATGTTAGACCATCGTATATACCTCTTATATTCTTTTGGAGCAGGTGTGGTCTATAAAAGTATTTGGTTATTCTATTTGGTCTCACGGACATACCGACAGTTTCCATGGAACTGATGATCCAAGTGTTTCATCTTTACTTGGATTCTTTTATGGTAGTCTTTGTGGACGATATCTTGGTATACTATCAAACTTGATATGGCCATGCCACCCATCCTGAGATCATATAGAGTACACTAAGAGAGCCTGAGTTATATGTTAAGATCACAAAGTCACACTTTTGGATGGATCAGATTCATTTCTTGGGTCCTGTTAACTCGAAGACAAGAGTATCAGTAGACCTAGAGAAAGTTAGAGAATTAGTTTTCTAGGAGCAGCTAAAAACGTTTTTGAGGTACGAAGTTTTCTAGCGCTAGATGGTAACTAAAAACACTTTATTCAGGAATTTTCACACAGGGCAGCGCCATTGTCGGACCTTACTAAGAAGGGTGCAATGTACTTGTGGACAGATTCCTGCGATTTAGCCTTTTAGGATCTAAACAAAAAAAGACTTTAGCACCAATCCTGATTTTTTCAGAGCTGGGCAGAGTTACACCGTTTACTGAGATGCATCATGTATCGGTCTGGGAGATGTGCTTATGTAGGGGGAAAAGTAGTTGTGTACATGTCTCGGTAGTTGAGGTGACATTAGAGAAACTGCCTGACACACAATCTCAAGTTATCTATAGTTGTTCATGACTTCCACTATGGCCTGCATTATCTTCTGGGGATCATTTTGTGGTGTAAACAGGCTGCAAAAGCCTCAAGTATATCTTTACTCAAGGAGATCTGAATTTGACACGGTGAAGGTGGGTTGAGTACCTTCAGCCTTCTGACTTTGAACATTCCTACACACTAGGGAAAGGAAACATAGTGGCTGATGTGCTGAGTAGGAGGACTCAGATATAGGTAGTTCAGGAGGCCAGTAATGAGTAGAATCTTATGGATCAATTCATTGACATGCATTTGGAGGTGCATGACAAACAGGGTAAGGCATTTCTTTCTTCTACAGTTTTTACATCTAATCTACTAGAACGAGTGAGAATGAGATAGATATCAGATTCAGAAGGCCTAGTCCTATGAGAGAGTGTGTCAAGTGAGGACCCTACTCCTAGGTGGACCATAGGCAAGAATGAGGTTTTGTGTTTTCATGGGTGCATATGGGTATCCGCATACATACGTGTGGATCTTTTGTGAGATTTTTATTCCTCGTTATGGGAAGTACATCCCGGTGTCACCAAGATGTATCGAGATTTACATCATCAGTATTGGAGGCCAGGTATGGAGAGGGATGTGGATGCTTTTGTAGTGAGATGTTCCACCTATAAGTAGGTGAGGGTGGAGAATCAGTGATCGTTAGGACTATTATAGTAGTTACCTATTATCGAGTGGAAGTGGAATTATGTCGCAATGGTTTTCATGATGGGTTTACCAAGGTCACCTAATGGAAATGTTGTTGTATGGGTTATTGTTGAAAGACTCATAAAGGTTTCATATTTCCTACCGATCAAGGAAACCTTCTGTGTTTATGAGATTGGAAGGTTGAACATCTCATAGATAATACGTTTTCACAGGGTTCATCACAATATAGTTTTAGACAGGGACTCCCAGTTTACTTCTTTTGTCTAGCAGGGACTACAGAAGGCTTTGGGTAAATAGGTACTTCTGAGTATAGAGACAAATGGCCAGTCTGAGCGCATGATTCATGTTTTGGAAGACATGATTCGAGCATGCATCCAAGATTCCAGGGGCTCTTAGGATAGACACATACCCCTAGTATAGTTTTCCAACAATAACAGTTTTTAGGAAACGATTCAGATGGAATCATATAATTATTTGTGCGGTAGGTCATGTCGATCAGCCCTATGTTGGCTGGAGGCAGGATAGGTAGCTATGTTGGAACTTGGTCTTTTCAAGAATACCACCGAGAAGGTGGATTTGATTTGGATTATGATGGCTACTAAACTGTCTCTCTAGAAATATTATGCAGATCGACGGAGAGGACCTCTTGAGTTCAAGATCAAAGATTAGGTTTTCCTAAGTGTCAAATTGTGGTTGGGACACAAGAGGATTAGAAGACCTGGGAATATTTCACTGAGATATGTCGGGCAGTTTGAGGTTTTAGATAGAGTCGGGACGGTTTCCTATCATTTGTAGTTAATGAAGATGTATTGGGCTATTCACAATATAATTTAGGTTTCTAAGCTATGGAATTACTTTTTAGACTTGTTTAATGTTTTTTAACCTGAGGAGGTTGAGTTAGAGGTGGATTCATCCTTCGAGGAGCACCCTATTCAGATTGTGGATCGCAGCACGAATGTTCTCCATGACCGGTCTATTCCTCTGGTATGGGTGTCATGCCAGCATGACTAAGTGTAGAAGAAGACTTGGGATAGGGAGGTCGATGTGTGATCATTGTTTCCAGAGTTGTTCAGGGATTCTTCTTCACCACCTTTGGAAGGGTAATTGAAGAACAAATTTATTTATGGCAGGAAGTTTGAAATAACTCTGATCTTCTTTTCTGGTTTGGATCATTAATTTGGGTTGTTGTTTAGGAAAAATGAATAGAAGTGGTTTTCCAAAGTATAGATCATATAATCTTAAATAAACATCATGTTCCTATAATGTCGGTACAGCTGCATACTAACCCTATAACGGCTGAGTACATGGTCGTGTGGTGACCTAGAAGACTGCTTATGTCGGGGGCCAGTTAAGGCTACTAAATGGCATGTAGCTTTAACGAACATGCCATGTAGTTTTCTTTTTATTTGATATATCATAGAAGGGTCACTTCTAATGTCTGTAACCATCTTTTTAACCCCATGGTTTGTACATGAGAGAAATAAAACGTCCAGAAAACTTCGAAACCCTCTAGATTCTCCATCCGAGCCCCGATTAAGACACCATCAGGTGAAATTGAATCCCACTGGTGAGTAATCAAACCCCATTGAGCCTTTCTTCCTGATTAATTCTCTATTTTGAGTTGTTCAAGGTCAATCGTTTTACACCTTTTTGTAGATATACAACAATCTAGACTGATTCAAGGGCAGACGATCATGTATATCAATCATACGACATCGACATAGGTGGTTTATGCCTTTAGTTGTTTTTCCTTGGATTATATATGCTAAAATTTCTACATACCCATGTTTCGGGTATTTCTTTATTTGGAATTAAACCCTATTTATTATAGGATATGGTTTTATTGATTGATAAAGGGTTGTTTCTTATGCGTAAGGTTAGATACCTTATTAAGAGACACCCCATGTGTGTGTTTCCCCCTTGATTGATTATTTATGGTCATTTGGTCTAGAATGCATGTAAGTATTTACTTGTTTTACATGCCCTATTTTGTTAGGATGGAGTTACTGATTATTTGAAATGCCTATGATAGGCATTTTGAATGTTGACTATGGGGATTGGACTACGAGATCTTCCCAAAGGAATTAGACTATGAGAAATACCCATGTAGTTGCATATTTTTTATTAAATGAACCTTTGACCCAAGGGTTTATACTATAAGTGCTTTCCCAGGTGGTCATTTATAAAATAAATGATGTTGTTATACCAAAGGTGTTAGACTATGAGAGCATTCCGAGAGGGTCATTGGGAATAATTGAATATTTGTGATGAGTCTGCTGATCCAAGTCACATGCTTAGATTTCGGTCTACTTGATTGTTTATATGGTCTTATGAGACATCTGTTTTGTTACTTTACATGGGCGATACAGAGCTTGGGCTAGATCCCATAGTTTCATGATTCAACGGATGAATAATAATTATTAAATGAATTTAATTGAAAATTGTAGGATTGTTTACTTTTGACTACTTCCTGGTTTATTTGTTCATTATTGCATATTATCTACTATATATATTCGATAATAATTAGGCATAGAACTTTTGGTGGTTGCCTATTGGGATTCACCCCACACCCTGTTTGGGTCATGCTTTTGGACCCAAATAGATTATATAATTGGAGTTATAGATAAGGTAAAGCACCCTTCTTCCTCAGGTACTTGATTTCTATTGGTGCCAGAGATCATGGGACCATGTTGAGGCTTTTGATGCTACTGGACTTTACTTGTTTATTTTTTACAAGTATTTCTATATTGATTTCAAGAATTATTACTTTTTTGGATTCTTTATTAGATAAATATGACATACATCATATATATATATATATTATGGCCTCTATTGGATTTACATTTAGTATTCAACTATTTATTTTGATGGTATTATTGCTTCCACTATTATTTACTATTTTTTTACTGCTATGTATACTCTTCCAATGAGGGAACAGTTCCCCCAATATCACACCTTGGTCCTCACTTCTAGTTGGAAGCCTCTGGTATTTGGGGAAATGCACTTGAGGTTATGTTACCAATCAGGGTCGGGGTACCTTTATGCGGTACCCGGAATCGGGACGTTAAAAATTCCATAAAATGATAGAAAATTAATAATTCAAAACAATTGTATGTGAATTAACTATTCATTCAAGATATCCAAGAGAGAAAACATATACAAATGAAAATTTTAAGACATTTTGAGATAATTTATTCAGATAAAAAGTCATTCACATTCAAAATTTATTCAAAATTTTTCAAAAATTACATCCGAAGTACAAATGAAAATTTTCATTATTTCTTTAAAAACATTTACATGATCACCTTCATCTTTTTAACATCATCACGATCCTTCTAAGAATCTATGACTTACGACTCAAGCTTCAAAATTTTATCCTCCATAATTTCTTTCTTCTAAATTTTATCCTCCAGGATTTTAACCTCTTCACTTATTTTCTTATTCTCATCCTTTATAAAGAAGATATAAACATAAAAAGAATGGAATATGCTATTTTCAAATTCTATATTCTAAACATTTTATTTGAAAATTTTCAATTCTTTATCCCTATTATCAGTCATATATCTGAATTCTTCTCAAAACATTATTATTTATGAGACATCGACTGATATCTTATCAAAAATATCTTTAAAATCCAAAGAAATTATCTTCATTTCAACTATCTAATCATCGTGGTACTTTAAATCATTATCAACATATCTAAAACATCTAACCATATGATTAAAATTTCTCTTGTGATCATTTGTTTTAATTTTTATAGTTTTTATTATGTTTCATTCTGAATGGTCATCTTAGTTAATATCAATAATGATTCTAATTTTTTATCCAAATATTTCTGAATTTTTATGCACCTAGACTTGATATCTTAAAGGTATGGAATTGAACAGCACAAACTTTTCATAGATATGAAAATAAATTCAATGTTGTTTTTTGACTCTATTTATTAGGGTTTTGGTAAATTTTATTGTACCTCTAAAACATATGATCTAGAAGGTCATTTATCTTGTTTCTTTTCTTTTTAATTAACATTCACATCTTCAGAAACTTTTATAATATGTATTTTTTTATCTGATACCTTTGGGTGATAATTATAAGATTAAACATCCTATTTAGATGAATACTAAACTTATTTTGAATTCTCTTAGTATAGCTTTATTTCTAACCAGAAATGTAATGGAGTCGATGATTAAGATGACTCTGAAATACTCTTCTTTTTCATAATCTCTTCTTCAATTTTTATCACTTCTTATTATTCTTATTCAACTTATTCATCTTCCTTATCTTCTTCTAATTATTCTTATTCTTCCTCGATTTCGATATGTAACTTTTTTACAATTTAAAGAACACCTTTTCAACCTTTCTCAATATATTTTTATTTTTTCTTTATCAAAAACCTTATTTTATTGAACTTGGAATGATTCTATGACTTCTTGTACAATAAATTTTCTTATAACTTTTTATCTAGATTCTGGAACTACTAAATGAATAACTAAATTTTCTACCAACTACATACTATAATTAGAAAATGATTTTACAGTGTAAGGAACGTTTCTGGACTGTTAAGCTGGTTGTACGACTGAAAAAAGAGAAACTAATAAAAGTGGATTCTATAAAGCTTTTTCAATAATTAAATATTATACTATTTTAAATTGTGAAATCCTTTTCTTATGTTTCTTTATTTTCTATACCTTCTTTATCATATCAGTAATTATATTATTCTGAAATTTGACCTCAGCCTTATCATGTCCAAAATCCGAATCACTAAGTTTATTTTGATCATTATGAGCCATGAGATTCTTTAAATCATCAACTATCTTTGTTTTCAATTTATTTTGGTAATCTAGACGAGATAAATCAACCTTTATTATTTATTTTTCAATTTATATCTCTTTTACTAATCCAACATCATATTTGGATCTTTCTATTCTATCTATAAACTTTTTTTCATTGAATCAAAAACTAATTTCATCCTCAACACGGATTCTTCACCAATCCGGGAAATATTTTCACCCATGGGATATGTCTTATCCTTGATCCTCAAAGAATCCACACAATTTACTAAAAACATGTTTATGAAGTATGGAAACATCAAAAACATTGATTTCATATAATATTTCATGATTGATTCCACTGTGATGAAAAAAAATCACATGGTTTATCTTCCTCATTTTCATAAGATAATATTAAAAATAAACCAAAAACTTAAAGGGTACCTGTTTCACCCTTTCTTGGGATTAGATAACCCTGCATTCACAAATTGATAAGCCTTTCATCTGGTGTGAGGTGTGAAACATTCCTTACATTTTCAAAATAAGTATAAAATGAGGCCTCATATTTATATTCTATAAAAATTCCAAGTCTTTAAGGTAATTTATGTGAAGGGAGATATGCTTCCCCCTAAAAATGTACTTCCACTATCTTTGATACTTATTCACAAGGAAGTTTATATTTCTCACCAAACATATTAAATGGAATATATTCCTTATCTTTCAAAGAAATAAACCAAACTAAAACATAAAACTCTATAACTATATCAAGGTAATATAATAAAAAATCATCTTTTTGAAAAAAAAAAATTCCCAACATTAAAAATTGATAAATCTTTTCAAAATAGAATCATATTTCTCATACTATTTTTTTATATCTGTGCTTCTCTGAAAACTTCCATTTTAAAAAATCTTTAGTGGGGGTCCATCATACTTATAATTTTTCTGACAATCATAAAATTTTAAAAAAATCATACTGGTTAGTAAATGTTTTGGAAGGATTTGGGGTATAAGGTACTAAAAATTTATGTGGTAAAATGGGTGACCCATCCTTATATAAGCCCAAAAGGTGATGATTCAATTTTTGGATAAATGAACACCTCATATTAAAAATAAGTATCTTATCTAATGATTGAGATTTAATTAAAGAATGTTTTAAATATATATGTGAACTATTAAAGTTTTTTGAATAAGAATTTTCATTGGAATGAGAAAAAATACATTTAGAAAATTGTTATGTTTATAAAAAAATAAAATTTTTCAAAACTAAGTGAACAACCAATCAACAACATTGTTAAAATAAATTAATGAATAAAAAAATAGAGGGGAATATAAGTCAGATTAGAAATGTTTCATCGGAATAAGTAGTCGATTCTTCTTGGTTTTTTATAATATAAACTATTTATGATAATGTTTATAACAGAAATATTTTCCAGAAGTTTTGTAATGTTTTTCGAGTACTGAAAAATATTATCTAATATATCTTTTTTATAAAAATAATTTGGTTACGGTGTGTTTTATGAAAATTTTTACACTGAAAAATTTTATAAAATTTTTTTAGTGAAAAATGTTTTATAAAATTCATTGACAGTGAAAAATTTTATAAATGTTTTTGACTCTGAAGAAGTCAATAATATGATATTGAAAAGGTTTTAGAAAAATAAATAATTTTAGAAATCAAAAGATTAAAAAATTAATATGTACTCCCCTCATGAAAAGGAGTTTATTAATATAAGGATATTGGTAAACAATAAGTAGATATGAATAATAACTGACAATGATCATTCATAGATTTTGTTTAATGTGTTCAAATATTTCATAACTAAGATGTTTAGTAAAAATATTTGTAGGTTATTATTACATTCTGATGAATTGTAAAATAATATCTTCTTTTTGTGAGATCCCAAATGAAATGGTTTACTATGTATATTTACTTTGCACATGACTGATGTGTTGGGGTTTTAATTAAAAAAAATTAATGTGTGTTATCACATAGAGTTTGAGTTTTAGAAAAATTCATTTCATAGTCATTGAGTTTCTGTTGCATTCACAACACTTGAGCACAACAACTTCTAGTTGCCCCATATTTATCTTTATTAGTGGAAAGATCTACTGGGTGTTTCTTCTTAAAATACCAAGAAACAAAAGCTTATACTAATAATTGACATGTTTTGGGAGTAATTTTCTATCCATTTTACATCCACTAGTGTCAACATCTGAAAAAACATTATAACTCAAAGTCATCTCTCGAAGAGTAAAAAATCCTTAATCTGTAATTCCCTTAAGGTATTGAAAAAAATTAATAGGTTTAAAATGGGAATGTTTTGTATTTTATTGATATATATCACATAATTATATTTGAAATATTAAATCTAGATAACAAGTCATTAATTAAATTAAACTTCTAGTCATAACTATAAATGTATTTTGATCAACTAGTTTCCCATCATCAATAATATCTAAATGACTTGAGGTTTCAATAGAATTATTAATTATTTTAGTGTATTCATATTATAATATCTTAAGAATATATTTTATATACTTATGTTGAGATATAAAAGTTCATTCCAGTTGTTTTAAAATTTGAAAAAACCTATAATGTATTTTAACTCACCTGTCATACTTATTTCAAACTTAGACATCATAAGATCTAAAAAGTACTCTATTAAAAAATTTTGAGTTGGAGAGAATATAATTTCTTCAACATTTATTTTTATAATTATAATGTTTTTATTAATATATTTTATAAAAATAGTTGGATCCACATCTCCCTTAACAAAATTATTTTTTATCAAAAATCTAGCTAACCGGTCACACCATGATCTTGGAAATTTTTTGAGTTCATAAAGTGACTTAGTACGTTTATAAACATGTTTTATATGTTTTTTATTTCCAAAACCTGGTTATTTTTTAACATAAACATCCTCATCAACATATCCATTAAGAAAACCACACTTCACATCCATTTGAAAAAGTTTTTATTTTAAGAATGTTTCATAAACTAGAAGTTTATAAATATATTCAAGTCATGATACCAAAGAATATGTTTCTTCATATTATATTCTCTATTGTTGATTGTAAACCTTATAAAAAAGTATATCATTATTTCAAAGTATTATACTATTTTAATCACATTTGTTCTAGAAGACCCACTTAACTCCAATGATAGAAGTATCTTCTGGTCATTAAACAAACTCCAAACTTTTTTTTAAAGATAATTGAGTTGATATTGTATAGATTTTATCCTGTAATTGTCACTTAAAGCCTAATTATGTATTTTAGTATCAAATTTAAATAATAGTTCTAGATTTTCAATTTCATTTATCCAAGAACTTCTAGTTCTAACTAGTTGATCAACATCTCAAATGATATTATCACTATGATGATTCCTAAAAAATAACTAATTTCTACGATTTTTTAACACTATGTTTTTCAAAAAGAGTTATAAAATATTCTTGAGATATGACTTAATGGACCTATTCTTTTGTTTTTATCTCATTACAATAAATTTCTAACATAGGTTATAAATCAATATTATAAATAACATAAGAACATATAGGTTGGGGTTGTTTTAAAATAAAGAGATCAGTTTCATCGAACATAACATTCACTGTTTCCTCAATGATACTTGTATTTTTCTAAAAAAACCTACATGCCTCACTATTTTTGGAATAACCTAAAAATATTCTTTATCAGATTATGGAGAAAATTTATAAAAGTTATATTTATTATTCAGAATGAATACTTTG
This sequence comes from Viscum album, assembly GCA_963277665.1. Classification (NCBI taxonomy): domain Eukaryota; kingdom Viridiplantae; phylum Streptophyta; class Magnoliopsida; order Santalales; family Viscaceae; genus Viscum; species Viscum album. The sequence goes on from OY728131.1 coordinate 447,726,344, forward strand.
CATCTAAAAAATTTTATGATGGAAAGTTTTGTGTTTGTTTCAATCCATAACTAAAAATGGGTTTTATTAATAAAAGGTATAATTAAAACTATAATTATAGAATAATATGCAGTACTAAATGTTTCAACCCCAAAAAATTTTGAAATTGAGTATTCACTCAACATGGTTCTAGTAATCTCTTGATGAAATCTATTTCTTATTTTTATAACACTACTTTATTGTGGAGTTCTAAGTGAAAAAAAAGGTGTGTATAACACCTTTCTTACTATAAAAAGGATCAAAGTAATAATTTATAAATTCTCCCCCATGATCACTATGAATAGTTATTTTGGAGAAGTTTTTTGTAATTTTAACTCTCGCTACAATATTTATAAAAATTCTAAAGGAATCATATTTTATTTATTAAAAATATACCCATGTATATCTAGTGTAATCATTAACTAAATATTATATATTATTTTCCAAAAATACTTCTTGATTGTGTTGAAAGAATAAGTCCATGTGAACTAACTATAAAGAATCAGAATTTGAGACATCGCTAGTAGATTTAAAACATGACTTATGTAGCCTACCAAATTAATAAAGATCATGGAATTAGTAAGTATCAAACCTATGTTATAGTATATCCTTAACTAATACTTTCTTATAAAAATTATTTAAAGTTATATGACTATAGTCTACTAATATTATATGTTATAAGCAAGAATAATCTTCTATTGCACAAATTTAAGGTAAGTCATGGCTCCTAAGGTCTTCTATGTTTAATGTGTAAAAAATCTCTTGATGATTGTCTAAAAGAATAAAATCATCTTTAGAACTATGTAAAATACATTTTTCATTAAAACGTTAACAAGATAACCCTCATCACATAATTACCTTATTCTTATAAGGTTGTGATTTAGTCCTATATAAAATTATACATTTTAAATTAATGATTTTCCAAGAATAAAATTGTTACTTGTACCAAAAATTTAACCTTTAGCATTATCTCCAAAAGTAACATTTTCACCTTTAATCTTTATGATATTATTAAAGAAATATTTTTTTCCATTCATATGTCTATATCAACCATTATCCATGAACCAAGTGTTTTTATTGTTTGTACTTTCTTTATTCTTAGGAAAATAAAGAATTTTTTTTTGGAACACACAATTTCTTGGATCTAATATTAAGTGAAAATAAAATTTTAGGCAACCAAATTTTCACAACACCGTTATGTTGAGAAAGTTTCATTTATTTTAAAATGTATGATTTATTAAAACCTAAATAATAAATTTAATGTAGAAAAAAAATTTATTGAAGTTTCCTCTACATTGAAATTTTTTACCAAATAAATAACTTTTTAGAACAAAATAGTTATTAGTAAATACAATTTTATTATTAGTAAAACCCATTCCCAAAATCTTTATACGAGTCATAGAATTTTTAAACAATTTATCAAATCCTTCCTTCCCATAAATAAATTGAGATAAAATTCTATTCAAACAAGAATTTTTAGATTTTAGTTTGAAAACTAAATTTTTATCTTCAGTATTAGATGTTATTGAATTATGTTTTTCAAAATCAGTTTGTTATCAATTTTTCATAGAAGTAGATTTTTCATGATCTCTTAAAATATTATCTTTTTTAAATTATACGTTTCAACATATATAGAAAGATCTGATATTTATTTAGCCGATGTAAAATATATTGAATCTACCTTAACAATTTTTTATTTTTAATTATCAAGTTTTTTTATCAACATTGAAATTTTAATTTTCAAAATGTTTTATAAATCTTGATACTCATTCAAAACAAGTTAAGGTATTATCCTCTTCATCTAAGTAAGTTCATTTATCTAAAGATGTAGAATGTTTCTCATCACTACTATTAGGATAATTAGTTTTTAAACATGGTTTTTAAGAGATTCATAAATTTTAACCTTATCCACAAATCATTTATTCTTTTGGAATTTTAGAAAAAAAACCAATATTTACCTGTCTAGAACATTAATTGTTTGAAAATTTATTTGACAAAATATCTCCTTCAATGAACTCTAAGTGTTAGAATCTTTCAAAGTATTCATTTTCCTAATATTATAATACTTTTTAGTATTTCTATTTAAATTACTCTATTATTGTTACATTCGAGCTTAGGACAATAGGGTCTTAATTGTTATTCCTTTTTGAATTCGTAAGATATAACTTTGTGAGATTATTTCCTCCCAGTCTTATCCATATAATTTTTCATATATTTGTTCTAAAAATATTTCTTACCAATGATCTTATTCATCCTTCTTGAAATATTTTCTAACTTATTTATGGTCAGTTTTGGAGAACCAGAATCTGATTCGATAATAACCTTCTCCTTCTTAGAAAATTTCACAACTTTTTAGGCATACTGAGCTTTAGTTTAAGAGACATATATAGCTTCAAATGAAACTCCTCCATTCTTATTTTTCATCTTTTCGTCATCTCTTTCTAATCTATCTCTTTTATTTCATGAGATTAAAAATAATATCATCTAAAGTAAGATCTGTAATCTTCCTTATATTATCAAAGGATTTCCTTTTTCATTCCCATTCATTATACATTATCTCTATAACCATTTCAATTAGTATTATATATATTACATATTTCTCTCCAGTAGAATGTAAACTATTTACTATAGTCATAAATCATTGATATGTCTTTGCTACTTATTCTCTAGGTAAGAAATAAAAATCCTGATAGTCATATATCATTATAGCTTTTTTATTCTCAACATCTGTAGAAGATACAAAGTGAGTAACTTCTATCTTTTTCTAAATACTATTTTCAACTTCACATAAATATATTTGAAAATATATATTCATTTTCATGGAAAAAATTAGAGTACTACTTAATCTATAATTTAGTTGGTATTCTTGTTTTCCCTAATGTGTAAATATAGTAACTTCCATTTATTGTATCTTATAATCACCAATAAGCATTAAAAAGTCATCCACACCAGTATTGATAATTATATTTTTCATTATGTCTCTCTAGTACTCATAACCATTTCCATCAAAGATGGGTGGTTATCTTGTAAATATATTTTATAAAGTTCCAATGTTTAGAACTGTCATCTTATAGATAATAGAAACTCTTTACTTCTAAACAGGTCAGTGTAAACAATTTAACAATAAGAAATTTATAAAAAAGATTAGTAAACATACAATTGATAGTAAAATTAAAAAAATATCAAGTAAACTAGTATAAATTTCTCTAATACCAATTTCTAGATCATAACAGTTTACCACAGAAATAATAGAGGTTAAATTATATATTAAAAATATATAGTAAAACAAAACAAAAAACCACCAAAGAAAAAAAAAGATCAGACTCTGAATTTGTCCATGGATCAGAGTGTTAAAATCATAACCCTGTTTTTTCAAATTACATCAGAGTTGTTAATTGATATCACAAACACACAGGTTAAAAAGTTTCTTATAAAGATAAGTATAAAACTAAATTTCTAATATATATTCACAGGGGAACAAAATCATATATAAATAAGAAATAAAAAATCTTATAATCGTAATAATGACTTATAATATTATAAAATAATTTACTCTTTAACCTCAAGAGTTAACATAGACATAAATCCTCACTAAAGATATCTATAATTTCAGTATCTATAGTAAAATGTCAATATTTCTTTACAAGTAATCCCTTGATGAGATAGAACAGTATATCTCTATCTTCCAATAACCTAGAAGCCCTAGATATGATAGATTGGTATCAACACTGACTTTATTGACTAATAAATGCTTTGATACGATGATCAGCATCAACTTTGTCTTACTAGCCCTAGAATTGCTAAATCTAATGGATCAGATTCACCATCTTATTATCCCCAAGAATCCCTCAATCCAATAGATCAGGCACATGAATATAGAAGAAAATTTATCTAGAGAATACAAAATCCCCACAAGGATTCCTTAGAAAATAAAATATCTAAAATATTAAAAAGATTAAGAATTATATATTCATGTAGAGTGATCTTTTGATGACTTGAGTTGGGAATACATCAGGTCCCAACTCTTAAAATGATATTCTATTAATATGATACTCTCCTATGTTCATATTTAGGGGTTGGCTGGAACGATCTCAGATAGCTTGCACTTTAACATCTCATAATGATATGGATTTTAAACATGAGAGTTAAGAATGAATTATATTTTATTTGTCGAATCTCATCTGGAATAACACCATTACAATTATTTTATATATTCCATCTGATAGATATAATTATAATCACTCTGATTATAAAATTTGGATAGTCTGATGGATTTTACTATTGATTTTCAATCTGATAAACCAGAAAAAGTTTAGTTTGATGTATTAGAAACAATGTTAATTAGATGTTCATGGATTTTTTCAGTCTAATAAACATGAAATAATTCTATCTATTGGGTAGAAAAAACATTGGTATAATGTTTTAGATACACCTTCAGTCCAATGGATTAGATTAAATAATAAAATTTTATATTTTTGTTATATTATAACTATTTTTCTGTTCGATATAAAATAATTTTTTCTACAAAAATACAATAAAACACTTGTAAAATATAATGTTAATTAAATAATGTTTTTTAAAAAAATTTGTGATTTCCAAAACAAAATAAAGGAAAATTATGAAGTAAGAATTTTAAATTAAAAGATCCATTCACAATAAGTAAAGGGAACCCACTATAAATTAATATAAGCCCCAAGAAATCAATTTCTACACCATATAATTGAGATTACATAAGAATAAGCTCTGTAGAAATGATAGTATATCACATGCTTTCTAAAACATAAGATCTGCACCAAACTAAAAAAGATTTGGGCTTCAAGAATCAAAATTTTGATGGTTATATGATGAAAAAATAGGAATCTCCACACGACTGATATATAAGATCAACATATCAAAGATCATATAAAAATATAAGAGAAGAAGAAATAATATGAATGATCGGATCAAACACACCAATTTGATGACAAAAAATCGATTTGAGATCAAAATTACAATTAGAGAAGTTTGAATGAGCTAAAAATACCATAGAAAATCCACTCCATGAGACCCATTTTGATAAGGTACGAATAATAGGGATTAAAGATCTAAAAAAGGGTTTTATTTTCATAAAAATACTAAAAAATGTTTTCTTAGTCAGCCCATCCCTCCACCACCGACTTGTCGATGGATTCCACCAAAAATCTGTTGGTTCCAGGTAGAATTCCCTCGCCAAAAAAAGCGCCACCAGCTGGATGGTAAATCTATATAAATATTTCCATTTGTCCAGTATTTTACCAGTTAAATGGCAGCATCATGCAGTAGCGACCCACACTTTTCATATATAGATATTACTATTTATTATATGATTATTAATTATATTACATAATGATCCATGATAGAATAATATAGGTAAAGTATCTATAGAAACTTGGATATATAAATAAATGGTTTATATGTGAACAATATTATCTCTAACTATGTTTTTCAAAACAACCACCCTTCATAGACATATCATACATAATACCTTTCTTTATAACCTAAGGAAAAGAAAACATAATAATGGGTGATCTATGTGGCTTACTAAAAGTAAAAAAAGGATGGTACATAAACATAAAACAAGAATAAGGGTATGAGAACATGAGAATAACTTTTGAAAACAATATCCTATATATCATAGTTCATTAAAATGAATCATGGAATAAATATTCGTATTTCATAAGACATGAATCATAAAGGAATCAAAGATAATGAGCTATGAGATCATAACATTGCATTAAGACATATATTTTTGGCCTAAAAATAAGCATAGAAACTCATTTCCTTATTAGTTTAGGCTTACTTCCAAGGCTATCATTGTGAAATGGTCTCACTCCTCAAACCATTGTAATAATCAATGCTAACTCCTAAGACAATCCTAGTTGACAAAGTCCCTTACTAAACTGGGTTCACTCACCTTTTTAGTCCCATTTATCTCATGAGATATCATTATTTACCCAATGAAATAGAGGGATATATAATTTTAGTCCCACCCCTGAAATAATGAAAATCAAATTTATCTCTACCAAAAGATCATAAATTATTCACTAAATCATAACCCATGAAAATGAAATGGGTTCAATAATCACTTCATTATAGAATAACACATGGAAAAGAAATGTGTTATTTAAATATTTCATCATGGAATAACCCATATAAAATAAACAAGTTTCATAAACCATGCTTCATGTATTAACCCAAGGAAAATAAATGGGTTCCATAATTATTTCATTAATTAATTATAGCATAACCCATGGAAATAGAATGAGTCTCATAAGCATCTTGTCATTACAATCATAAACCATCAAGATAAATGATAAATATGGTGTCAATAGATCAGATACCCATTAAATATTAATAAACATCCAAGGTTTATGTTTTCAATGAATAGAAATACAATAAAAAATAACAATAAAACATTCTTGAGGAAGTTATCCTTTCCATTTTTAAATCACTTATTTAAAATCTAAAAAAATCCTAAATATTAAATAAATAATTTTCAATGAAAATGAGAATGGAAACTATTAATGGAAGCTTAAAATTATTAAAAATTCATTGTAGTGGGTAATTATAAAATTCTATATAATTTAAAAGAAAACATCTTTTTCACTCTTTTGAAAAAAAAAAATTAAAAAAGTTCCTCATTCAAAAAAAAATATAAGAAGGTTACTTTTAGACCATTTTTTAAACAAGTAAAAAATGATAAAAAAGATTTTAAAATATATATATCATCAAAAAATTACTTTAAAAAATTTACAGAATACATAGATAGTGAATGGAAAGGATTTTCGACAGAAGATAGAAATAGTTTCATTTTTTCCTTAAAAACACTCTCTGGAACTCATAAGTACATAAAGAGAGGAAAATGATAGTAAAAATGTAATTTTCAGAAATTCCTAGAGGAGAATAAAATTCATGATTAGATTTAGAGGTAGATCATAAGATTTCATCATTGGGAAATTAACCATAAATAATCCTAATAAACAATGAGATTTTATCATATAACCCTTACCACTCCGGCACTTTTTGAATCATAGGCCCCATGAAATAATAAATTAAATTGATACATTATATATCATGAAAATAATTATAATAATTATATATCTAGTATTAGGGGTATTATATACACCACATAAAAGAAAAAAGTGATGAATATGGCATTTGTGTCATAGAAAAAAAATGTGAGATGAAAATTCCTTACCACATGTATGTACTTTCATCACACGCATTCAAACATCCTATATAATAAATATTGTTTTATTATACATATATTCCATTAACAAACTCATATATATCATACCATATTTTATTCACTTATAACCGTTTATCACTTGTTTATTAACAATTCTATATTAAAATCATTATTCCACGTGATAACTACTTCAATTTTTATGTATTTTTTGATTTAGTAGTTTTTTTCCCAAAAAATTGATTATATTCACATAATATCGGTAATGTTAATATAAATATCATATATATTCACTATATACATATTTAGAGACATCCATAAAAGTTTGGGTCCGGAAAAACTATAACAATGTTCATGGAGACGGCGTGTCATACGTACGTGTGAACATTGTTACAATTGTCTCGACAAATGGAATGAAGGAAATGTATATAATAATTAACCCTTAAAAAATAATTTTCATATCATATTTATAATATATATTTATTAATTATATTTTCATTACCATCTATTATAAAATTAAATGAAAGATGTATCACATCGCATTGTGGAGGTGGTAGTCCACACATACATACGAGCGATGTCGTCATTTATCAATGGATTGAAAGGTAAGAAGGTAGATTTGATATTAATATTATAGAACTATAATTATGTTATTAATATATAAAATATATATATATACTTTAAATACAAAATTATATCCACTGTTGAGAGGGAGTGATGGAAAATAAATTACATCGGTTTGTGAGGCGGTAGTCCTCCATACACAGAATCGATGATTTCATTTCCCATTCGATAGAGGTGGAGCTAGATATAGTTTATTACCATAAAAATAATAATATATATATATATTTAAGGTACTTTTATTATTATTTCATCATATTTGTAGAATATTTTAAGGATTTTGAAGATGAAATAAAATAAAAAATCATGTTTAATAATTATACCTCTTCTTAGGATAATCTATTTACCTTTGCACCAAAAGCCTTCCTAGGAGGGTTTTCAAATCAATAAAATGCCTCTATGACATGGGTAATGAAGTATGGAATGGATTTTTTCTTGTATTTGGTGATTTAAAAGTCTTTTCAAGTGTGAATATTATAGAGTAGTGGGTTCCCTTTTATAATTGAGGGGAGTGGAACACTTGTAATTTTTTTAAATTTTACAATAATACCATGAAACATTTTTAAAAAAATATTTAAATGGATAATTATAAAACATAATATTAGATAAAGTCTATATATATATATATATATTATATGTTTTTTTGGTCATTGTATCCATTTTATTTTTAGTCCCTCCCCCTCGAGAAACTTGTTTTAACCTTAACCACAATATTTAATTTTTAATATTTTCAGTATTAATTATGACCAAACAAAAAGTGGGCCTTATTAAAAAAAATTATTATTATTATTCCAAATATTTAATTCATTTTAGGAAAATAAATCCACATAATTTTAAGGTTTAAATTTAAAATTAAACATGAAAACGTGATGAAAAAGTAATTTTCCAAACCAGTGTTTTCATAAGTATAAAAAAACATAATATAAAAAATCAACATTAAATTGATATTAATGAAATCAATTGGATTCATAATAATATATTTAAACTAAATTTATTTTTTATACATTATAAAATAGTGTGTATCTTTTTAAATTATTTAAACAAAAAATAAAATTTTAAAAAAAATCGGTATTTTTCACTATTCATCAAAAAAATTAATCTTTTTAGAAAATTGTAACAAATTCACTTTAAAGAAATTTTGAAAAGTTGATTTAAAAAATAATTTTTTTAAAATACATTTTCTGAAATTGGTAAAAAAAATTAATTTTAAAATAATTTCAAATAATTAGATGAAACTGATTTTTAGTAAAATACAATTTTTAAAATTAAAATCATTCAAAAATTGTGATTAATTTGGTTTATTATGATAAAAACACAATATGTGAATAAAAATATTTTTTGATAAAAACATTTCTTTTACTTTAAATATATTTAAAATTAATTTCTAATCAATCGATAACCAATGAATTTATTTTATTCATGTATAAAGAAAAAAATTTAATAATTTAGTTAGCCCTATTCATAACTTACAATTTAACAGTTAGGTTATTACTGTCACATTAAATAATATTATTTTAATAGTATATCATGGTTCATTTAAACTCGGTGATGTGTTATTAAAGATATTGAAGAAATTAAATATTTTGAAAATATATATTTCAAAAAATATCAGTTTGTTACATTATACCCCTTAAAATGAATTTCATAGTCAAAATTCCATCACATTTATAAAAATAACTAAGGATACTTCTACCACATCATATCATCTGGTTCCCTTGTAGATTCCTCAAATTTGTGGTCCCACCAAAAAACATTGACCAGGTGAGTGGTCTTGTTTCTTAGAAGTTACTCTCGATGATCCAAAATCTCTATAGGTTGTTCCTCATAAGAAATGTCTCTCTATAGTAGTATGACCTATGAGTTTAGTACATGTGAAGAATCCAGTGTGTACTTCCTCAAGAGAGATACATATATCTCATTATGAACTTTAGAGAGGTTCGGTGGAAGTTCCAAGAAATAAGCTATCATATCATATCGATCATCAATCTCAAAATGCACAATATACCTAAGAATCATCTTTCATTTCTTCCCAAATCACAAATCCTTCATCCATGGATAAATTTGTAGAAAAACCTTCTCAGAAACATCATATTTTAGATCAACTTTATGATTATTAGTATACATTTTCTATACACTATAAGCTACCTTGAGGTGTTATTTAATGGTTCTGACATTCTCTACCATTTCCTCAATTAGATCAAGTCTCAATAGCTTTCATTCTCTAAATTCTTCCTAGAACATTTTAGAACTATATTTATTTCCATATAGGGATTCATAAGGATCATTTTGAATACTCGAGTGAAAGACATTATTGTAAAAAACATAGTTAGAAGGAGGTGTTGATCCCAACAGCCATTAAAATCTATATAAAAATACCTTTGTTTATCCTCTATGTTTTTAATGGTTCTATCAGGCTGAAATTTTTTCAAAAGATGATAAGATTCTTTAAAATGTAACTATGTCGCTAGAGTCTAGTGAGTAATTCTGTAGAACTTCAAGTAAAGCCTCATATCCCGATCATATACAATAGAATGTGGTATTCTATGAAACCTTAACACTTATTTAATGTATATTTTCAAGAAAGTTGGTATAGATAGAGATATTATCTAAAATTAATGATTTGTGAAAAATTTGTAATGTGATCAACTACAACCCAAATGGAATTATTCCCATTTAGAAATTTTAGGGAGTCTAAGGGAAAACCCATAGTGTTTTTCCCCATTTCCATTATGGTATGGGTAATGGTTGTGACATCCCCTCATAATTTTTCCTCTCAACCTTAAATTGATATCATACAAAGAACAAGGAAATATATTCATCAATATCTCACTTTATGATGTCCCATAAAAAAATCCTATTTTAGATCTCAATACATATTTATACTTCAAGAATGTATAGATAATGGAGAATTATGAGCCTCGTCTGATAGTTACTAATTTAAATCTAGTATAAATAGAACACATATATAGTTCTTAAACCATATCATTCAATTTTAATACTAGTTAAACTCATAAACATTTATAACCATCTTTTTCATCTCTACATATTCATTATCTGCCTCTTTAATCCTCACTTATATTGATGGTTGATCAAGATAATATTTCTCCCCTTCCTTTAATAATTTCATATAATACCTTTGTAAATCCAAAAATATTTTTCATTTTTTTACTCTTATCATAAATAATTTATCATGATCCTTTCAGATCAAAGAATCTGGCACCTTGTTCACTTTCCTAGGGTGGTAATACATTAAGTGGTTATAATACTTAATCAGTTCCATCCATATTCTCTAACTCATATTCAAATTATTCTATGTGAATATATACATTAAAAATTTTATGGTCTATATATATATTAGACCATTCTTTATAAATATAATTACACTATATATTTAAATAAAAAATTAGTATATATCACTCTAAATCATGATTCAAGAAATGTTTCTCAAGAAACTTCAATTTTCCTGAGATATAAGTTCTAACCATGTCATTATTCCTATGAAAAAATCCAAATATTTTTGTTGATGAATCCTTAAAGATTAAAAATCATTTTCCAATATAGGGTAATGAAATAATGGGTGTGATGACTGGAATTTTCTTTAGTTCCTTGAAATTTTCCTTACATTCATTAGTCCAAACTAACTTGGTTCCCTAACAAGTATAATTGGTGAGTGGATTATATGGTTATGAAAAATTCTATATGAACATTCAATAATATCTAGGAATACCAATAGAAATTCATTTGTTTGTCCCATTGGTTGGTGTGGGCTAATATTTCATAACTTTGGACTTTGATGGTTCCACATATATACCCTATTTTGAGATTATATAACCCAAAATTGAAATCTATTGGAGAAAAAATTCAAACATGGGAAATTTTTCATACAAGATATTTTTCCTCATGGTGTTAATAATAATTCCCAAGTGATCTTCATACTCTTCCATACTCTTTTAATATTTAAGGATATCATATACAAAGACAATCACAAACAATTCTGTATATTCTCTAAAGACTGTATTCATTAAATATATGAAGATATAGGAGGAATTATTAAATTCCAAAAGGAATATCAATTTATTAAAAAAATGTACCTTTTTTGAATTGTTTTTCTAATATAATTAATGTCCAGGATTTTTTGAGAGGGTTGAAATCCAAAACCTGTTTGAATTTTTGAAGTTTATGGGTCGAACAAACTTCTTTCTTGATCTTAGGAACATATTTATGATATTCACCTTGACACATGGTCTTTTTGATAGATTAGTTTTAATGATTGGATAATTCCTCACCGTTTAGTTTGGGTTTCTAGTGCATCAGTTCCCAGAAACCCAACTTTTCTAGGTTTGTAGATAAAGATGTATCGTTTAGAAAAACTATTAATCCTACAAAGAGTAACTATGAATCCCACTTTCTTTAATAGACATGGTTTTACAAACCATATAAGAGTGGATACACGGCCATGTAGGAGCTCTACATTTTTTAGAATATGGGTTTACATGGCCTTCACATAGTCTGGGAAAACTATCCACATGGCCAAACACGTAGTTCCACATAACTAATGATTGGGCATGGGCTCCATGTAGTTTGGAAAAAACATGTGGGATAACTGTGTCTTGTGTGGTTCCTAAGTAGTGGGAGTCGTTTTGTTGGACCATGTATACAATAACCGTGTGGTCAAAATATATGGGTCTTTAAAAGAAATATTTCTATTTTCCCTCCCTACTTATTTGATATTTTTCCTCCTTTCTCCCCTCTTTCACCAGCGCGGATAGGGGGTTCCCCTGAAATTCTTCTACCCATAGATTTTTAGCACCTCTCCTCATCTGATCTCTAATTCTCGATCCATCTATAGCATTGGATATATATCGGTGAGATATTGAATACTATTCCTTCATTTCTATTTTTATCTCTCTATATGGTGTGTTAATTCCATACACTTAGTTTTCCCTATTTTTAGGGTGTTTGGATAAGACACTATTTTATTCCAAACCAGATCGAGTTAGATCTCGATACAAGATGAGAATATTTCTACCAAAATTAGGTAGGTGGTTCCTAGATTTCTCTTGACTTCACTCATGTTTTTGGGTGCTTTCTTTAGTGTTTTGTTGGGTAGTCTGAGCAGGACCCTATTTAATTAACACTTTTCTTTTAAATTAATTAATTGATCATTTTAGATACTGTGGGCATGCTTCTACCTGACTAAAAATGGGTTGACATTGGTAAGAGGATTCAGACCTTGTCTATATTAGGTTGGGGGGTTTTTATTTATTAAATTAAATTAAATTATATAGTTTTCTTGTGATGGTTCTATGGGAACATGATTGGCATGGACATAAGATTAAGATGGTGATTACCAACAAGCTTGAGGTGACATTGGTCGTCAGGTTGGGCATTTCCCCATTACATTGGGTGATGTAGATCACCGGTTGGGTGACATGGTTATCGGATTGATGGGATGTGATCATCAGGATATGGGAAAGACCCATGCTCTATTAGATGGAGTTGACCACTATATTGAGTGACACGGTCTTAGGGGCATGATGTTTCGGGATGATGTGGATTGGGTATTTGTTTGGTGATTTCTGTTCACTATGATTGGCTAAAGTACCTTTGCAGTCATGTTTAAAGAGATATAACTTCGATGATGACATGTTTTTACCACTCATGTGGGTCGAGGCCTCTCTTACACGTGGATTATGGTGGCGTTGATCACTATTATGGTCATAGGTTATTTCTATAGAAATACATGGGGATGGTAAGATTCCATTGATTGATGGTTTTGATACCCTCGATTGGGGGATGAGCCTCACCATATTGTGAGGTTGTTAGAAATGGATTATTAAGGAGGACTGCTGTCTTGATTCCTTGGGATTTCAGTTGTTGATCTGATGGTGTTATTATCTAGAGGACATATATCATTGTGCCTCAGACATCATGCTTCTGGTCGAGGGGGATTCTTTTGAGCTGAGGTCTAAGCAAACAGGTACATGATTAGGCAGGCCTTTGGGACTTAATTTATTACTTGTTTGAAGTTTGGAGGTGGAACCTGAGGGTTCACCAATGATTCACTTTCAACAGGGGATTCCTTGTTATTTACCGTAATGATCCTCTCTACTACTGTTATCCCGATGATGGTCGAAGTTGGTAAATACTTCCTTGTGGTAGATGAGAATAAGATAATAAGATTGTATATATGATATGCATTTGATGTTTTATTGATTTTTAGATACACATGCCTTATAGCTGATGTAAGTTAGGAACACATTGGTGGTGGCCTATTGATATTATTCTCACACCCTTTACATACCGTTTTCTATGTGTTTAGACATTATGTTTCTGTGATCAAAGGTTTGGGCTTCAGATCTAGACCTTAGTGATCATGTTGGGAAATTTTCTATGGGATGGATGGAAATATCCTTGGGTTCCTTCATTAGTTGGATTTATCTTTTGATTCTTTATTTTGTATCATCATTCTTATATATATATATATATATCTGTGTGTGTATCAAGGTTGGCCATGGAAGACCCTTTTTTATTACTTTTTATGACCTAAATTGGATGTATGTTTCTTTATATGGTATTTTGTGATGTTTATTTCTAAAATTTTAATATTTTTACTTATCATTCCACTGTAGTCATTGTTTAGGCTTCCACTATTTCTTATTACAACTTTCTGTATGGCGGGTTATTGGTCCCATCATTTTATGGTGTTACTTTTCTGATCCTTATTTTATATGTATATACCATTATTATTATCATTAAAAAAATTTATTGTATCCCCACTATCACCTCTTTACACCATCACTATTAGTCAGTAGTCTTTGGCATATGGGGAGGCGTGGTTGAGGCCCAGTGGCCCACCAACCCTAATCACTGTTCCGGTGGAAATTCGGGTCAGGGTGCTACAAATTGTATCTGATCAGTTCATGGTTGGTAATTAGAATCAGTATTTGGATGACTACAAAAGATAACAAATGCTTTTCTTTTTATTTGGTATTACTATTTGGGACATGGTAAACTGGAGATTAGGATATTTTTGGAACTTGGTAAAGAACTCATGATTGGGTGCTTGTATCTCCATGCACGAGGGACAATCCAAGTTTCCATATATGGTAACATGGTGTTATTTTTTTTTTACAATTTATTTTATTTCTACATTGAGTGGCATTAGAATCCTGTCTTTTATTAAATAACTTTTCATTGCATTTTACAAACAGAGAATCTTTAAACTATAGAGTCTTGGAAATCAAAAACAATATACATGAAAACATTAAACATTATTATAATCCACTTGTAAGGATTATTCGAAGGTTCACCCTATGTAAAATTACTACATCTCATAACCTAGAGACATACATCAATGTCAAGGGTGAGTAGAAGGCCCTGTAAAGAAAGAAAGGGAATCAGTTTACTTGTGATATCAATAAGAACGTGATGAAAAACATAAAGATATGAGCAATGGAAAACGAGTAATATCAAAATAAAAGAACATGAATAATAAATTAAATATGTGTCTACAAAATTTAATTTATATATTCATGAACATATCACCAAGTTTCATCCCCATGGTGTCATAAAAATTACCAAGGTTATTCACCAAGGTATCATGAAACTTGTCATCTTTCTAGATTAAATTCTTTACCCAATGTATTATAGTGATTTCAGGGTGACACCTTAATATGTCTTTATTTTAATTTGATCCAGATATATCATAAACAATATTTTCATAAATAATCCAAAATTAATAGAAGAAATGGGTTTCATTTCAAAATCATGATGTTTTAAAAGTGCTTAAAAAACTTGATTATTATGTCATTTATAACCCATGAAAAATGAATGAGGGTTTCATGTATGTCAATTCCAGAATAAAATATATCATTTTTATGTCTTTATGAATACCCCCAGAAACTAAATGGTTTTGGTTAGTCATATAAATAAAATAAGATAATTTCTTGAGAAAAAGAGAGATAGATTTTGAAATGAAATTTCTACAGCATAATGGCTATATAACATGGTTTTAGAAAACATTAAAAAGAGAGGGGGAAAGGGTCAAACTCTCAAAAATAACTCATAATACTGTATAGGGATAGAATAAAATTTAAATAAGATCATGTTATGGATGTTTGAATGACATATAACATGAAAAGAAAACTTGAAATAAAATAGAAGATGTGATTTCATTTACGAAAATTCGGCAGCCTAACGGGGTCAATTAAAAATTCAAAAAATATGTTGATGAGAGAGGAAAAGGGATCTTATAAATTGGACATGAAATGTACAGTAAAAAGGATATAGAAGAACACACCCCAAAATAAGAAAATAGATACTAGAAGACATAACATAAAGGATGTCATGACTTATAAGAGGAGGGTTAAAGGTTCCCCTACCTTGATGAGTAACTTCGAAAGCTTGAAGATTGGGACATTGGGGGGATTGAGGGAACCTTGGGAGGACTCCTTGGCAGGTAAAAGACTATATCATCGATTATGATGAATTTTGAATTCAGTTAATGAAGTAATGGGTTGGTATTTGTAGCAAAAGTGAGGGAATATTTTTTTAATTTTCAAGGGACACCTCATCGATGGTATTTCCAAAACCATGGGCTTCCCATGGTATTTTCACATGGTATTGGACACATGGGACCCCTCATAACATATCTTACTATTCACAAGTCGACCAAAATTATTACATCATTAATGATGTCATTAATCACACCGAAACTCAAAACTATATTTTTACTATACACCAAAAAACAAAACATTTAAAAAAATATCATAAATTCACCCTAAACTAATATCGATGATCTAAATTAAAAAATGAACTTCATTTTTTGAAAATAATTTTCTAATTATGAGATATTTAATTTTCAAGTAAAAACGCTATTTACCTGAGAAAAAATAATAATACTTAACTAATAATTTTAGAAATAGATATTTACTTATTCTATTAAATCACTTCACCATTCAAGATGCCTAAATTATATTTATAATTTCTTAAGTGAGATTATTATTCCATTGGTCACATAACTATTCATAAGGGTAATATTGCAAGTTATACTTTACTATTAACTAAAAGTTAAGTTGGTCTTATTATACTCTAAATTTCTTACTGATCACAATTTTAGAAGACCATCTTTTTAAAATCATTTTACATTAATAATTATTTAAAGTATACAAAAATATTTATAAATTCTCTTTTTTCCAAAATTTCATCAATAATATGGAACTTCTATAAATTCCTCCTATATTTATCCAGACATTTGAAATACATAGATTTTACCATAAAAATAAATAACAAGTTTATTTATACAAAAGGTTTACACAATGTAACTAATGCCTTGTTACATAGCCCCTTATAACACATGTATAGGACCTAAGTGTAAGGTGTGATATGGTGATAGAATCTTGGGATGGATCAGGAGACATTGCTCGAGTGGTGATTTCTATCATCTTGAACTTCTCCCTTAGGAGATTCTGTTCAAGATTCACATGTTGAAGCTCAGATTGGGATTGGTCTAGAGAAAATCCTAGTGATGAAACCTCCTTCCCAAACTCTAATACTTGGGCTTTGTATGGCACGAGTCTACTGGATGAGGCCATCGACTCTTCTTTTTGTATTAATTAACAATGATCACTTTTATTTATAAACAATAATCATACTATTAAGAATTTATTTTCCAATGGTCATATTGACAAACGGTCATATAACAGTCAAAACCCGGTGGTATTATTTTAATTAAAGTCATTTAATTAATTAAAGGATATTGTTTTGTTGAGTATAAAATAAAATAATACAAAAATTAAAGAAAGGAATATTTTTCAAAAGTTCGGGTCGTTACATTCTTTTCCCCTTAAGAAATATCATCCCCAAAATTTTGACTCATACTCTCAGAAAAGAAAAGGTGTGGGTACTTCTGCCTCATAGAGTCCTCTAGTTACCAAATGGCTTCTTCATATTTGTGGTTCCTCCACAACACCTTAACAAGGTGGGTAGTTTTGTTATGTATAACCTTGTCTCTATGATCCAAGATCTCCACCGGCCGCTCCTCATAAGAGAGGTCATGTTCTAGTTGTACCGCATCTGGATTTAGTACATGTGAAGGGCCTGGTGTGTACTTCCTCAAGAGGGATACATGGAAGAAATCATGAACATGTGCTAGATTTGGAAGAAGTTCAAGCCGATAGGCCACTACTCCTATGTGATCAAGGATTTCATAGGGGCCATGGCTCTTATGTGAAAATATACTTCAAACTTTTATGGTTTGTGTATATATAACATTTCTACCCATAAAGATAGTGCCTCCAAAACTTTAGAGAAAAAACGACCATAGCCAGCTCTAGATCATGCGTGGGATAGTTATGTCCATTAGTCTTCAATTTTTGAGATGCATAAGAAAGGACTTTTTCATTTTTCATGAGGACTCACCCAATCCCTTTTGGAGATGCATCGCTAAAAATAAAGAATCCTTCTCTATTTGAGGGAAGAGTTAACATGGGTGTAGTAACCAATCTCTTCTTTAGATCTTGGAAACAATTCTCATGCTCCCTTGTCCAGATTAACTTGACCTCTTTTCGAGTTAACATGGCTAATGGATTAGAAAGTTGTGAAATGTTTTTCAAAAACCTCCTACAATATCCCACTAGTCCAAGGAAACTCATAATCTCAGTTATTGTTGTAGGCTGAGGCCACTCCTCTATGACCTTTGTCTTTGTAGGCACAACTATGATTCCTTCATTGGTTACAATGTTCCCCAAGAAAAAAACTTGTTGAAACCAAAATTAACTTTTTCTAAACATTTAAAATAACCTCTCCTTCAATAGAGCTTTCAAAATAACCCTTAGATCATCCTCATGCTTCCTACGAATTTTGAAATATATCAGAATATTATCAATAAAAACTACCAAAAATTTATCAAGGTAGTCCTTAAAGACTCTCTTAATCAAATCTATAAAAATAGCAGGTGCATTATGAAGTATAAAGGGAATAACAACTAACTCATAATGCCCATATCTTGATCGGAATGCTATTTTTTGAATATCTTCTTTCGTCACCCTCAATTGATGATAACCATATTGATATTCAATCTTAGAGAATAATTTATCCCCATGAAGTTGGTCAAATAAGTCATCAATTCTTGGAAGATAATATTTTTTCTTCACTATGATTGTGTTTAGTTCTCTATAATCAATTCATAGCAATATTGATCCATCCTTCTTTATCACAAAGTGAACTGGTGCTCCCCAAGGAGACACGCTTGGATTGATAAACCACTTCTCCAAAAGATCTTGGAGTTTCTTCTTTAATTCCTTCAGCTCCACATTTTCTATTCTATATGAGGTCTTTGATAGCATATGATATCATGGTACAAGTTCAATGGATAACTCTACCTCTCTTTTCGGGGGAGGTCGGGGTAACTCCTTAAGAAATAAGTCAATGTATTTATAGACGATGGGGACATTTTCTATCCTTATATTCTCCTTTCCTTCTTCTTCGGCACCGATCAACTCCATAAATAAGGATATATGAGGTTCTTCTAGACAATGATCATGTTGAGATATCTCTCCTTGGAAGATAACTATAGGTTTTCCATTCAAGACTACTGATATTTCCTTGCTTCTGCATTTGATCTTAGAATTATACATTGAGAGCCATTCCATCCCTAGTATTATGTTGAATTCCAGCATGGGAAATAATACTATATTTGTGATAAGATTGTTCTCACTAATGTAAATACTAGAGTTTCTAAACACTTACGATTCTTGGATAATACCACCCGGAGTCTTGACTGATAACTCTACTTTTAGAAATTTAGGATTTGATTCTAAATTTTTTTCAAACTTGGTGGAAATAAAGTAATGTGTAGATCTAGAATCAACAAAGTAATTTATATCCTTTAGAGTACAACAAGAGTACCTACCACCACATCACTCAAATCTTCATCATCAATTGTCGTGATTGTAAAAGAACGACCTTGCTCCCTGGTCCTTTGATGAGGTTAATGGTGGTTCCCCTCTACTGCCCTCGGATTTGGACAGTGATTGGAAAAGTGCTCATGTTGTCCCCACTTATATCATTGGACATTAGGTAGGGAAATAACCATCTTGGCTTTGTCTTTAGTGTTGGGAAGTTGTGGCATCACCTCACTACGACAATTCTGCACTATATGGTCATCTCTTCCACACTTGTAGCACTTCTCGCTCCCGAGTAGGTAGTTCCATGAATGCTTCTTCCCACATTTATTACGTGTGAGATGTTGCACTTGTTTTCCCCCTCTTCCCTGATTGAAGCTCCTCCCTAGGCTTTTATCCATTGATCTATTTTTGTCATTGGATTTATGAGACCACTGTGTCTCACCAAACTCTAGTTCGACCTTCATTGCACTCTGTATGATCTCCTTATAGCTTTCATAGTGTTGGTTGTCTAGATTATTCCGCAAATGAGGTCTCAGTCCACCAAATTATCTATCATCCTTCCCATTATAATCCATGAAAAATTTTGAGGTGTAATGGGAAAGTCTAGAGAAGTTCATCTTGTAGATTTCAATAGATTCATTCTACTTCAGCTTTAACTTGAGAAACTCCTCCATTTTTGTTCTCATCGAATGAGGGAAACACTTATTAAAGAAGATACTTCTGAACTCTCTCCACTCCATAGCTTCAACCTCCACTCTTTTCCTTGTCTTTTTTTATTATCTCCCACCACTGATCAACTTCACCCTCTAAAAGGTAAATATCCAGGGTGAGATTCTCTTGTTCCGAACACTAGAGCACAGAAAACAACTTCTCGATAGAGCTGATCCACTATTCAGCAATCAATGTGTCAGTAGATCAACTAATGTTTGGTGGTTATTGATGTATAATGGACTCAATATAATGTTGTTCCCTTAGCGGTGAGATCGGTCTATCAGATTTATTCAAGTTATTTCCCACAACATAAGTCGGTTGGTTCATCATTCTCATGAAAGTTTCCATTCCGGATTCTATCGGAGGGATGTCAGCACATGGTCCACTGTGGTCACCATTTTCACGGTTCCTCCTATTGCCTATCATTTTCTAAAAACAATTAGTTATAATCTTGTTTCGTTTACAAATATTTTAACTATAAAGGATTTTATATCTCAAAACTTCATGATTAAACAATTATGTTTCTCTATAAATCCTTCGTAATGATTTATAAAAAGCTTGAGATTAACCGAACATATCCCCAAGGACTATCAAACCAGGAGTGGAGCAGGGATCTTTTTCATGTACCAAGATATCCCTAGTTAAGCCCAAAACTCCTTATATGATTTTTCACTCTTAGGTACACATGTTCTAGATCCGCATGAACTTGTCCGTACCTAGATAGGGATTTATTTGTTCGGAAACCACTTACTTAATATTTCACCAAAATACCAGGAAGTTTTCCTATATTTAAAATTTTCAATAGGGTTATTCCTAAAGTTTTAATATCCTAATTTCCATAAATAATTAAACTATTCATTTATACCAACTATATTATCCTGCCTTTTATTACAAAACTTTTTATTACATTTTAAAAATATAGGATCTTTAAAGTCTAGTGTCTTGGAAATTAGGAACAATTTACATGGAAACATGAAAAATTATTCTAATAAACTTGTAAGGCCTCATAAAAGTTTCCTAATAATTACAATTACTACATTTAATAACCTAGATACATACATCAAAGGAAGGGTGATCAGAAGGCCCGATATGGAAACCAATAGAATAAGATTACTTGTGATATCAATAAGAAATTTATGAAAAACATAAAGATATGAACAATGGAAAAAGAGGAATATAATAATAAAAATAACATAAATCATAAAATGAATATGTGGCTACAAAATTTAATTTAGACATTCCTAAACATATCACCATGGTCCATCCCCAAGCTTTCCTAAGAATTATCAAGCGTATTCACTAAGGTATTGTGAAACTTGTCATCTCTAGAGATTAAATTCTTTACCCAATGCATTGGAGCATTATAAGGCACACCCTTAATATGTTTTTATTTTAATGTGAGCCATAGAGATAATAAACAATAATTTCATAAATAACCTAAAAAGAATAGAAGAAATGGGTTTCATTTCAAAATCATTACATTTTAAAAGTGCTTAAAAAACATGATCGTTATGTCATTTATGACCCATGGAAAAGAAACAAGGGTTTCATGTATGTAAATTCCAGAATCAAATATATCATTTTTATGTCTTTATTAATACCCCTGGAAACTAATAGGTTTTTTGTATTCATATAAATAATATAATATAATTTCTTGATAACAAAAAGAGAGATATTTTGAGATGAAATTTCTGCAGCATAACTGCTATATAACATGGTTTTCTAAAAAATTAAAAAGATAGGGTAAAGGGTCACCCACTCATAAATAATTCATAATAAAGTATAGGTACATAATAAAATTTAAATAAGATCATGGTATGGATTTTTTAATGACATACCACTTGGAGAGGAAACATGAAAGAAAAGAGAAGATGCAATTTCTTTTACTAAAATTTAGAATCCTAACAGCGTCAATTAAAAATTCAGAAAATCCATTTATGGGGGAGGAAAGGGTATCTAATCTATTAGATATGAAATGTAAAGTAATAAAGATATAGAAAAACACACCCCTACATAAGAATATAGAAACTAGAATACATAACATAAAGGAAATCATGGCTTAAAAGGGGAGGGTGAAAGGTTTCCATACCTTGAAGAGTAACTTCAAAAGCCTGAATGTTGGGACTTTGGGGGGCTTGAGGTAACCTTGGGAGGACACCTTGGGAGGTAAAAAAACTAGAGCTTCGTTGATGATAAATTTTTAATGAAATTAATAAAGGAATGGGTTGGTATTTATAGCAAAATTGAGGGAATATTTTATTAATTTCCAAGGGACACCTCATCGGTGGTATTTGAAAAACCATAGGCTTCCCATGGTATTTTCCCATGATATCAGCCACATGGGACACCCCATAACATATATTACTATTCATAAGTTGACCAAAATTATTATATAATTATTACATCATTAATGATGTCATTAATCACACTAAAACTCAAAAAGCATTTTTACTATTCAGTGAAAAACAAAACACTTTTTAAAAATATCATACATTCACCCTAACCTAATATCGAAGATTTAAATTTAAAAATAAAGTCCATTTTATGAAAATAATTTTCTAATTATGAGATATTTACTTTTTATGTAAAAACACTATTTACCCAAAAAAATACTAATACTTGACTAATAATTTCCAAAAGAGTTGTTTAATTATGCTATTATATCACTTCACCATTCAAGATGCCTAAATTAAATTTATACTTTCTTAAGTGAGGTTACTATTCTATTAGTAACATTATTATTCATATGGTTAATATTTCTATTTATACTTTATTATTCACTAAAAGTTAAGTTAATCTTATTAGGCTCTAAATTTCTTACTGATCACAACTATAAAATACCATTTTTTGGAAATCATTTTACATTATTAATTATTTAAAGTATAAAAATATATTTTAAACACCCTTTTTTCCAAAATTTCATCAATAATATGGAACTTATATTAATTCATTCTATATTTATCCAGACATTTGAAATAAACATATTTTACCATAAGAAGAAATAAAGAATTTATTTATACAAAAGGATTAAACAAAGTAACTAACACCTTGTTACATAGCCCCATAAAACACCTGCATATGACCTAAGAGTAATGTGTGATATGGTGATAGAATCTTGGGGAGGCTGGGATAATATTTCCCGAGCGGTGATTTCTATCAGCTTGAACTTCTCCCTTAGGTGATTATATTCAAGCTTCACATATTGAAGATCAATTTGGGCTTGTACCAGAGCAAATCCTAGTGATGCAACCTCCTTCCCATGCTCTGACAGATGGGCTTTGTATCACCCGAGTCTACTTGATGAGGACATCGACTCTTCTTTCTGTATTAATTAAGCACGATCACTTGTATTTATATACAATAATCATAACGTTAAGAATTTAGTTTCCAACATTCATATTGACCAACAATCATATACCAATCAAAACCAAATGGTATTATTTTAATTATACTCACTTCATTAATTATTGGATATAGTTTTGTTGAGTATAAAATAAAATAATTCACAAATTCAACAAACAAATACTATTCAAAAGTTTGGGTTTACAGTGGTGTACTTGGGTGTGATTTTTATTTATTGTGATATGTGACACTTGGCCTGGTGTGATAAGGGAGGATATATGGACCCTTATCTTGATATGTAAAGAGGAGGTTTTTTATTCTTTCTTGATATTAACATAAGATTATATATATAAATTTTCCTTGATAAATTTCTTATGATCATCATTGGGAACTTGTATAATGTTAAGTGGTTTTGGGTTATTAAAATTTGCAACGAATCAAGCTAAACAGTGTTTTCATGTTTTCTCTTCTTTGGTGGCATTATACTCAGCCAACCCAGGCATGCGGTTCCAATGAAATATATATGTGATTTAATATGTGATATATATATATGTGTGTGCGTAGTCCTAGATATGATAAGAGTAGGAACTGGTGATGATTTTGGTGATTTTTTTAAAATGTCAACAAATGAAACATAATAGTGTTTTCCTTCATAAAATTATTTTCTGGCATCTTACAATACTAAATAATATTGATATTTAATTCTTGACACTGATGTGGGTAAGATGGGGGTTGTGAGGCTGGGTAACTCATGACACCAGACACTAATATGGGAAGATAAGGGGCCTTAAGGCCAGGTTTAATGTTATATGGTTGTGATGGGGGTGAATAAGGGTGGTGAGATTGCACTTTCAGTTACAGTTTTAACTATCTGAACTATATATATTATTACGGATGTGTGACCATTAAATTGGTACTCAACAGGTTTCCACCTAGAAGGATTCTGTTGGAGCATTAGGTGAGCGGTAATTCTATGTTGCATGAGCACAGAGAGGTTGAGTCCCCTGAGGGTTGGGTTGATTCCATGGAAGGTCAGGCCGATCATGATCCATAGGTACTTGAATTGGTATTGGAACTAATACAGGTGAGGTATCCACATGATTTGATAGATTTTGGTCTATGGCTTGAAGATAATATCAGAGAACACCTAGTAAATTTCACCCAGAGGAATGGTAGGGGAGATCATGGAGTTGATCCTTCTATGGAATACATGAATCAGGAATTTCAATCATATCACACATAGCTATTTCAGGGTGATGGTGGATAGAAGACAGTGGAGAATTTTATTGAGTCCATTCAGACCATATTCAACCATTATGGAACACCCCCAGACCATAGGGTGATGCTATATGAATGCATGCTCAGAGGACCAGTAGAGTGTTGGTGTGATGTGTTGGTACATGCTGGAAAACATGAGGGAATAACATGGATTTTTTTTTTAGGTTCATCGAGCACTTATTTATAGATATATTGAGGGTGGAGAGAGCTTGGGAGTTCTCAAGCCTACAGAAAGGTGACATTTCCTTCATTGAATATATAGCTACTTTCACCAACTTGTCTCTTCTATCCCTTTGTATGGTTGAAAATGACATCATGAGGGTGATGCATTTTGGGGATGGTTTATGACATGCCATTTGGGTGAAAGTATACATCTTCAAGTGACGACATCAGGTGATTTTAGATGTGATGATTTCAATAGTATGATGAGAGGGACAGAAGAGTACCAATATGGTGTTCAGTCTAGAGACTCAATCAGGCCACCGAGGAGTGGGTCTTCATTAGTGTTCTTCCAATACAGGCAGCCATGACATGTTCGGATGAGGTTTGATCAAGCAACAAAAGAGTGTCGAGCATGTAGTCAAGTGTGCTACCACTAGGGTTTCTATAGTAGGAACTCTCAAATATCAAGTAGTTAGGGACAGGCATAGACTTTGGGTTTTGAAGTTGTATTGGGAGTGGTACCAAGACCTAGTAGTTGATATATAGCTATATATGTAGGCTACAGTAGAGATAGAGGGACCTACCAGTGGGGTCATAGGTCAATTTTTGGTGAATCATCGTAAGGAGGACATGATCTAGGAAGTTAGGATTTATGGTAGGTGCATTCCATTATGATTCAATGGTCATAGAAGACCAACAAACCTACTAATATTAGGGGTACGCCTTTGGAATAATCAGGGTTCTTTTCTTGTGGCATGGCCCCCTTCGTAGGCATGTTCAGTTTCCAATGCATGAGATTCATGAGATATATTTTCACTAACTAGATGTTGGTTAGTAGGTTTCAATCGTCTAGAATTCATTATATATGTATATATATATATACGAGGTGTATAATACTAGGGTTTTCTAAGGGAATAAATTTTATGCAAGATTACTTCGGGAATGTTGGAAGCTGGGAATCGATATGATGTTGGTTTCTTTAAGGTGTATTGGAATCTATGAATCAAGATGATATAGGATCTATATGATGTGTGAGGCACGATAACATCTAATGGGAATATGATGAGATGTGGGACCTCATAGTTGAAATTTTCAACCTTGTCCTGAGGCATGAATCTAATGAGATGCAGTACTTGGTCAGTGTCTGATGTGAAATGGGTATGATCTTAGCACCTGATGAGGTGCAAGATTGAAATGCCTCATGAGAGGACCTTGAGTCTAAGTATGGTGGATGGACCATTAGTTTATTTGAGTTTTTTATGAAGTGAACAAGATAGGAAACTTCTAAGGTGGGTAGCACATTGAGAGATTAAACCTGTGACTTTATAATTGGGGGAGACCAATGTGATTTGAACAAGATGTGTATTTTTGGTACCATCTCAGGGAAATTATTTATAGTTCTGATATGAATAATTTTGAGGTGGGGGAATTATAACATATTGGGATTTAGAGCAAATCAATATCCTCAACCCATAAAATTTTTTTGAGATTGGTTGTTGGAAAAATTTTATTCTTTATCCTCAAAACATAATTTACAGAGTCTCTTTGACCCAAGTCCTTTAATTTAGATGTGTTTTAATACTCATCAATTTCCCTGGGGTTTAGTTTGGGCTTCTGGTGCATTGGAGCCTTGAAAAAACAACTTTTCTATGTGTGCAAAAAGGGGTCCATGTTTTGGAAAACTATACATCCTCCCAAGAGTAACCAAGTGGCCATCTTTCTTCACTAGACATGGTTTTACAAACCATGGAAGAGTGGGCTCACAGCCATGCGGGAGCTCTGCTACTTTTTGCAGAGGGGTTTTCGCCACTACACATTGTTTGGGAAAACCCTGGACATGGTCACATGCATAGTACCACTTAACTAGTGTACATGCACGGGCTCTTTTTGATTCTTCCAAACTATGTGGTCCAACCATGCATATTGTGGTTCCTAAGCAGTGGGAGTTTCAATGTTAGTACATGGATAAACAAACCATAAGGCCAACCTATATAGGTCTTTATGAAGATAAAAATTTACATTTTCCTCTCCCTTGTTATTTTATCTTCCTACTCTTTTCTACCCTCATTCACCTATCCACACTGAGGGTTCCTCCCAATTTTTTAACCCCTATATTTTGAGCTCTTATACTCATCTGAGATCGGATTCTCTATTCATCTGCAATGTTGGATGTGTTTCAATAAGAACTGAATCAACTTCCTTATTTTATAATTTTCTCTCTCTATATGGTTCACTAAATCATTGCAAACCATTTTACCCTATTTTCTTCAAATTCATCTAAAATTATAGTTTCATCCGATTCTGATCAAGTTAGAGGCTGATATTGGACTGGAGAACATCTAAAAATATGAGGTAGGTGGTTCATATATTTCTCATGATTTCACTCATGTTTCAAGCGTACCATATTGATCATTACATTGGGTAGTCTGAGATAGTTCCTATTTAATTAACTCCTTGATTTTAAATTAATTAATTGATCAATAAAGATTCTATGGGAAATATTACACCTGATTAAAAATGTTTTGATCCTAGTGAGAGGCTTCGAACCATGGGAATATTAGCCACAGTGTTTTTATTTAACAAATTAAATTTAATTATATATGTTTGTGGATATGTTTATATGGAAATGTGATGGGTGTGACCTGAGGATTAAGATGGTTATGACTATATCGATTGAGGAGACGTTGGTCGTTACGTTGAGCCAGACATGGTTTCTCTGGGGGAAATGGATAAATGGTTAGGTGACATGGTCATCATATTGAGGTGATGTGGTTATCAGGATATGGGCTTGAACCCTGTGATATTAGGTGGTTTTGGGCATCATATTGAGAATCACAGTCTCAAGGGAATGAGGTTTTCAGATGATGTGTCTTAGGTACATATTTGGTGATTACTACGCATCGTGATTGGTCAACATGTCATTGGAGTTGTGTTGACACAGATAGGACTCAGATGATGTGGTGGTGATGAACACTCATGTGGGTAGAGGCCTTCATTATATATGACTTAGGATGGTGTTTATCGCTAGTATGGTTGGATGTGCTTGTTTTAGAAATCCATGAGGATGGTCAAGAGCCATCAGTTGATGGTGTTGAGACCAGCGATTGGGGGTTGAGGATCAATATATTTTGTGGCATTTTTGGTGGTATTATGTGGTATGATTGATATCTCTTTTCAACGAGATGAATACTACTCATCCAAAAGTGTTATTTTTTGAGGAAAAATATCGATGTGCCTCATACATCTTTCTTCGTATGATGGGGGTTCTGTTGAGCTGAGGTACGAGCGACCATGTACATGATTGGGCATGTCCTCAGGATGTCTGATATTTCTAGTTGACACGAGGTGTATATCATAGAGGTGGAACCTAATTGTTGACCTGGGATGCACATTCATCATAGGATTCCTAGGTATTTACATTGAGACACTCTCCACTACCGTTATATCAACGATGGATGAATCATGTAACTACTTCCTTTTGGCTGTTGAATATAAGGGGAGAAGGTTAGATATGTGAAACACATGTGTTGTTTTATTTATTTTTAGATACACATACCTTATCACAGATGTATGTTAGAAACACATTGGTGGTGGCCTAAAGATATTATTCTCGCACCCTACACGAGCACTTATAAAAATTTGTAGACTTAATATTTATGAGAATAAGTAATGGTTCAGTCTCAGGAGATGGACCTTACTGATCATGTTGGGTTGTTTTTCATGGGATTGATGGAAAGGACCATGGGATCGTACATCAACTAGAATTTATATTTTGATTATTTCATTTTAGTTATCATGGTTATATATATGTGTGTGTGTGTGTGTACTAATTTCCTCCAGAGGATACCCTTTTTTAATACTTTATATGTAATGATTTAGATTCATGTTTCTATATATATAATCTTGTGATGTTTCTTTCTACAAGTGGAATGTTGGTACGTATCATTCATTTGTTTCTATTGGTTATTCTTCCTCTATTACTTGTTGTTACTTCCTCTATGGAAGGTTACTCATCCCATAATTTTATGATCTTTATTTTTTTCTACTTCTAATATATGTATATAACATTATTACTTTCATAACCATAGGGTATAGTCACCCCACTATCACCAATTTAAACCCTAATTTATAGTAAGAATTATTTTTCATGTGGGGAGGCAAGCTTAAGGCTGAGTTGCACACCGACTGTGAGTACTGTTTGGGTGGAAATATTGGTTGAGGTTCTACAATATACTCCTTCATCACCCTCAACTGATGATATCTAGAATTAAGGGTAATCTTGAAAAATTATTAAGATCTACGTAGTTGATTAAACAAGTAATAAATGTGGGGTAGAGGATAATTGATCTTGATAGTAATCTTATTTCGCTCTTGATAATCATTACAGAGTCTCATCAATCAAGATTTCTTTTAAACAAAAAGTATAAGTTTACCCCAATGTGACACACTAGGATGAATAAATCACTTTTCAAGATTATTTTTGTGTTTCTTCTTTAATTCTTGCAACTTTATCAGTGCCATTATATAGGGAGACTTTGAAATAGGTGTAGCACAAGGTATAAGTTTTGTTGGTAACTGAACATCATGTTTTAGTGGAATAATAGGAAATTCTATTAAAAACACACAAACAAAATCCCATACAATCATAATATCAACGATGATGAGTTTCTAATTAACCATTTAAGATAAAGACCACTTTTGAATAGAAATAATGATATATACCGTCGATTTGGTTTCCATAAAAAGTTATAATTTATCATCACATTGACAGAATGTTATGGTTTATTTTGTAATATCAAATATGACTTCTATTCCTTATCAACTAATGTTTGATTTATACAGCGAATTCCAATCCATGACTAAGATAAAATCAAACACAACTATAGGGAGAAATAAGATTTATAGGAATCACATTCCCACAAACTTCAATTGGTGATGAATCATAGACATAAGATTTTATTATCATACAATAATAGGTTTTCACAATTAATTCAACTTTTATTCATTGTGGTGGTACTATGATACCCTTATCAATTTCTTCATATATAGAAAAGTGGTTAGATCTAGAGTAAAATAAGAGTTTAGTAGTTCTATATTTTATGGTAATTATTCCTTTAACCACATCATTATTGTACCCCCACATCCAAAAAAGTGACCACAAGAGGTTTCTATTTGTATCTCAGCTTTAAAGGTTTCTGATGTCGATCATCATCATTAACTTTTTTATTTTATAACTAGTTAGCTTAATTCCCATACTCCTTGAAATGAAAACATTGAGTGTATGTGGTGGATTATATTGAGCTCCTTTTCTATTCATATCATTAGCTAACTTTATCCCATCAATCCATTATTCAACCACTCCATGAAATTCCATTCAACGCTAAAAAAATTTACTAGTCCCATTAATAAAATTTACTATATGTGTCCATACACACATCAAACATAAAGGCAATAAAATCTTCTTCTATATATAATTTTATAAATTAATTTGAATTAAATTTTTATTTTCTTATCAAAACCATGATATTGATTCGTAACTCTAATCTTTGTTTCCACCTTGATGGAACATAAAATGATTTATTTATAGAAACGGATGTCCATTATAGATAAAATCTTTTGGGTACTTGGTTTTAACCTACTAAATCATCAATAATACAAACTTTTAGGTTGGATTATAATGTCAGAAGAATATATTGAAATTCTTGTAAGATATTCCTCATAGCTACTAGCTGATTCATTATACTTATACTTTAACTAAATGAATTCCTTATCTATTTTCATATAAAAAATAGGAGGAATTTTTTAATTGAAATATAAGCTCTTAAAATAACCCCACTCTATGAAGTCAATTTCCCCATGTTTCTTTGTATTCTTTATAAGATCTTGACCTTCATTTGCCTCACATTATAAAAAATAAACAATAAAAATGAATTTTTCATACTCCAAACACTCAGGGAAAACAGATTCCTTTTAAATGGAACTAATCCCTTGCTTGAAAACTACCAGATCATCAATACCACTAAAACAATTTTGTTATTTATTCATGAAGGATGAAATATAACCTCTTCCCAACCATGGATCATTTGGAATTTTAGTATGATTCATATCTTGAGAAACTTGTGTGAGAATAACAATGATATTTTTCATTCCACATCTTATAACATTTGTCTTCTCAGGAGTACAATCATTGCATTATCCATTGCATTTATAATTAACATGATTCCTTTAGGTTTTATCCATTATCTAAAACTAAGAAGAATATTTTGAGTAACAATAATCAAAGGGGGAAACCACATAATCATGAAAATTCATTTATAGAATGCTAAATTATGACACCTTCTTTTCAATCTATGACTCCTTAGCTTTAACATAGTCCATTCACGTTCATAATCTATTAAAATCCTTGACGATGGTTAATAAAGAGTTTTTGAATTTAGAAAACATATCCCTAGGGACTGTCAAACAAGGTGAGATTCAAGGCCCACTATCACGCATCAGGTGATGATTGGGTAAGATCCAAATGCACTCATTTTGAAGTTATTAACATTGGGTTCAACTGTTTTAGAGCCACACCCACATGTGGTATCCATATAAGGATTTAATTTCCTACAATCCACTCGCTCTATCCTTAAAAAAATTATATGACATTTTCTTATACGTTGACTTATCCTTAGGGGTCTCTCCAAAGTTTTATCATCCTATTTTCTAAATTTTAACTAAATCTTGATTTGATATCAACTATAGAAACCCATATATTTCATACATAGATATTACATCAAATTATATGAATATCCACTACATAACATAACTATACATTCTAAAATTATATTGTTCATGTGTATTTGGAACAATGGATACATAAACAACTGGTTAAAAAGTGAACTACATCATCTCACACCATGCTCTTCATAACTATCACCCTTCTCAGACATATCTTACATAATACCTTTATTTATAGCATATGGAAAGTAAACACTAGTAAGAGTGATATCTGGTGATTAATAAGGGTAAAGAGGAGAGATTGTTAAACATAACATTATAATAAGCGTTTGACAACATGATAATGACATTTGAAAACCATACAATATATATCATAGATCATAAACATGAGTCATGGAATAAATCTAGGTTTTTCTTAAGACATTAATCATAAAAAAATTGAAGAGCATTAGCCATGTGAACATAAAATTGCCATAAGGCATAGATTTGTGGAATACACATAAGCATTCAAAAAAATTTCATAGTATTCAATGCATACCACCAAGGATGTCATAGTGTAACAAGTTTATAAAACCCTGTGATTTTTTTAATTATTCTTTTCAAATTAATTTAATCTTATTGATATATAGAATTTCGTGAAATACTAAAAATTGTTTATTTTATATTAAATAAATATTTCTGGATTGTGTTATATAAAATACCCAGTTAATCAGGCATGACACCCGACATAACTTTTATCTTCATATATATAGAACACCAAGGTTAGCTTACGTTACACACAATACTGAATTTCTTCGATGGATTGCATAACAAGAAAGGCCAAGTGTTACCAAATAACAATTAATTATTAAAATATTATTATTTATTATGATATAACATATTCATTAAATTTAATATTATTGCATTAACTAAATTACATTGGAATACATTGGTTACAAATTAATTAGAAATGAATAGGAAACCCGATTGAATATAAAAGAAAATATTATTATTTTTATGCCAACACATCTTTTTTCCCTAATAAATTAAGTTAGTTACAATTAGTGAGTGATATTAATGTTATATGTATATATATTATATATTCAATAAAATATTTTTTATATTCATCACAAATATTTTATAGAATTGATATAAAAAGAAACCCAATTTAATGCATAAAATATTTTTTTATTTAAGTCGTATTTACCACCTTTTAACGGAGAACCCATTTTAAATATATTTTTTTTGAATTTTTATAGATTAAATAAGTAAAAATAAACATAATATTTGAAATTTTAACATATGAATTATTTTAGGGTAAATGTTTTGGTATTTTTCAGTGAATTTTTAGTTTTAATGAATAGTGAAAAATACTGGATTTTAATTCAAAAGTGGTTTTTCATATAATTTATTTATAAGTTATAGTTTAAATTTAAATTAGTTTAAATGTTTAATTAGATCATATTTAAAAAAATTCAATTTAGGTGTTTGTAATAAATTTCTCTTTGAAATTTAATATTAAAACATAGCAAACTTTTGAACGCTTTTACTTTAAAGACATGCATTATCAACCCAATTACGATGTTAAATTTAAATTAATCTCTCTCAATTCTGTGATTTGAATTTGGAATAATATATTACTTGTTTTTAATAATCATAATTTATAATTTTTAATATGTTCAACTTTGTTTTTTAACAAAAATACTTGTGAATTAATTAAATTTAATTACATCGATTAAAGTTAAATTATGATTAACTAAGGACTAAGCCTTAAATTTAAGGGCCTAAATGTCCAATAAAATTATCCAAAATACATTGGCTATATGTGGACCCTATAATCACTTTTATCTATATTGTACAATTATTGGATCCACTTTTCATGGAAAAACATTGTTTTAATTCCCTTTCCCAAAAGTTACAAGATTGTCACTCCTCCTCCACTATAAAAAGGCCCCATCTTCTCCCACATCCTCACACTTCTCAACCCAATTTGGATAAAAGTAAACCCAAATAACTCCTAAAAATCCCTCCTCTAATCCTTTAAAACTCCCCTTGGGAAAAAATAAATCCATGGAATCCCATTGGTGCAAACTAAAAGGAGTTACTCGAATAAGAGGCAATATTCTTCCTCAAGTTCTTTTATTTTATTTGAATTATCCACCTTCTCCACTCCTATTGTTACGTTATTGTATCAAAAACTGTATCCTAAATATAATATAATTTTGTTTATATATTTTTTTCCTACAATTAAACACAATTTCATCTAATAGGTAACTAACATACTATTTATGTGTACGGGGACCTACCGCCTCACGAAACAATGATTGTTCATTTTTCCTTTACCGCAAATCATGGTGGATACTATAATTGAAACTATATTTATATATGTTTTATGATATATTTATTATTTATTTATACTTCTTTAATCTTTTTAAATCACATATCTTTATACTTTTTTGGGTGTAAATATGATAATTTTGATTGAGGAAGTGTAGACCACCGCCCCTCAAAGTGATATGATTCCTTCACACACCACATAGAATGTATTATGGATGTGTTTAGTGAAATAATATGATATATATTATATAATAATTAATCTTTAATGATATTACATACATATATAAATATATTTCATTTTCATGATTTCTTTTAATATGATAATAAAATGGAAGCAACGTTCATGCATACATACGACGTACCATCTCTATAAACTATGTATTCCATTTCATTATTATATATTATATAGATTATTATAATAAAAATATACTGAATATAATTGATATTTATATCATGTTTTATATTTTTTAAATCATGATATATTTATAAGCACCAAATATATTACAAATTAAGACACATATGAAGAACAAAGCATATAATACACAAAGTGAAACCCTAATATTGAATTGTTAACAAGAGGGTAATATAATGTCTCAATAAAAAAAATATGGTATTATAAATAATAATATTTTTATTTTATTGATTTATAATAAAATTATATATATTATATAGGAATTTTGTATGTGTACTATGAGAGTCAATATTTAATTTAAGGGGATTGCATCTCACTTTTTATTTTTGTGAGATCAATGCCAATTCACCAATAATTTATTTTTTGTGGTGTATATACTTCACATGAAAGACATATATTATCATTATACTAAAATTTATGGTTATATACATATACATTTTATGATCATTATTTCATGAGTTTTATAGTTCAAAATTTACCAAATTAGTAAAGTAATTTTTTCTCAAATTGCCATCTTTGAGACACATATTTTGTTATGAACATCTATTCATTTAAAAGGTGTATATTCTTCCAATTGAGATGTTATATCATGAATATACATCTTCTTAATGGTAATTTTTACTCCATTTAATTTCATTTTCTCACATGGGTAGTATGATTCAAAGTTACCAAGTGGTGAGAGTTTATTGAAACAATCTCTTCAATTATCGAGATTGTTTATGATTATGAATCCATTTATGAAATATTATGATTCATATCTATAGATTTATAATGATTTTTATAACCCTCTGGTTAATAAATTAATATCTATGTTATGATACCATTTTTCAACACTTTAGTACATAAGATAATCAATAAAGTGTTTTTTAAGAAAGCCTAACATTACCTCTCTCTTCAGTCAAAAATTTGTGTCCTTTGAAAACCATGTTTTCTAAAAATGTTTTCAAAATGTTTTCATGAATTATTTATAAGCCTTAAAATTATTTTCAAAGAAAATGATTTCAAAAAAAAATATGCCTTAAAGATCCTTTTTCCATGAAGAAATTTTATTTTTCTCAGGAAGTATTTTTAAAAAATAATATTTCAAAACTATTTCCCGTATTAGGTTATATCTCTCGGTGTTGCACATGAATTTTTGGGGAAATGATTGAATATTTATATTAACAATATTTCTCTAAATGATTTATGTTTTTATGAAATGATTATAAACCCGTTTATCTTTCATGGGTCATATACTTCTGAAACCGACATCCTTTCACAGGTTATGATTTTGATAAAATTATTATGAAACCAGTATATTTTTCCACATGTTATTATATGATTACATGTTTATGATACCCATTTCATTTCATGGGTTAAGATATGATTGTTTACGATTTTTTTTCACATATACGTATGATTTCACTATGATATCAGTGAGAAATGTATCTGCCTCTAATGCCTTGTGTAGAGATTTATATATCATGAGATAAACTAATATAGTCTTGGGAGTGAACCTTGAATACTAAGATATCCATGGGAGTGAACCATGACTACAAAGATGGTATGATGACTGAAATCATACTAATAAGGTGGCCATGGTAGTGTACCATGACTACCAATATGGTATGGGGAGTGAACCCATGATACTAATATGGCCATGGTAGTAATTCCTTTAACTACTATGAAAATCATATTATATGCTTATGTGTCTACCACAATTCCATGTTTTATTACAATGTTAGTATTTCATAGATAATGTTATTTATTTCCTTTGGATTCATGTCTTATGAACAAGAAAGATTTATTCCATGACTCATTTTTATGGTCTTTGATACGCAGGGTATGATATTCCAATATTTTGATCACACTCTCAAACCCTGATGCTCATGTTTATGCTCACGTGTCTCCCTTGGTTACCCTTACTAAGCATATGAGGTTGACCATTTTTATTTTTACATCCCCATGTTATGAATATATGTATTATGTATGATGAGTCTAAGATGGGAGGTTTTCATTAAGAACCTAGTGGGAGTTAATGTATCACACTTTTGTATCAGTGTTTATGTTTCCTTGGTTCAAAAGGCACTAAACTAATACAGTCTTTGGGTGTCTATTTTTTGAATGTTTAATGTATTCCAAAAAAAGTGATGTAATAACTATATACATCAAGATCGGGTCATTACAGTTGGTATCCGTGAAAAGTCCTAGTCAACCTTTGGAATATTGGGTGATAAAACCTTATTCAGAACCATAAAGACATGTCTAGTTATAAATCTAAGGATAAAGAAATGTATTGGAAAGTGTCCAAGAATTTTGGTAAAGGAAAAAGTAAGTGGTTTCCTATAAATAAATCATTTTCTCGATATTATGAGTGGATGTGGCTCTAGAATATATTTACCTTGTAATAACAACTCTAAAAAGATGTTCTGGGCCTGACAGTTGGTAATCTAGTACATGAAAACGGGTCTTGATGCGCACTTGGTTTGACACTCCTTAGGGATATGGTTTGGGAATTCAAAAACTCTTCAGAAACCATCATAAAGTATTTAATATTGTATTTTCCTATGAATAACCTAGGATAAACCTAGTGTGTCATATGTTAAGGAATGTTTCATTATTTAGACATCTTATAAGTAATTTTTCATGATTATGTTGTTTTATTCTATGATATGTGTTTATCACTGTATTATTTCTGGTTGTATTCAATGAAGATAAGTAGAAGGAACATGTTTGAAAATTAATGTTTTAGATGTGGAATGTGTGGACATTATGAAAGTTTACTTCCCAATTATAAATCTCATAAAGTGAATAAGGAAGATGGTGTCAGTTTTGGTTATACATATGATGATAAATAACCGCACACACAAAATGAAAGTTATGTGATTTTCTTCTAGTATTTTTTACATTAAACATAATAAGCATAATAAGATTAAGGTTGAGGAACATAATGACATGATTCATATCTCATATTATAGGAAATAGGTTTTACATAATAAGTTGATGAATCCAGTGTAATGGTTTAAGAATAATGTTTGATGAAGGAGGTATTTATGTTTTATAATTTAAATATTATGTTATAGGAATCTTGAAATATATAAGTATTTTCAGTATAATTTTTCATTAAGGATTGAAAAGGAAATGTTGAATGGTAATTTTAGGGAATGATGATATTTTGATTAAGGTAATGTAACCTTTAATTGATGAATGATGTTGAGATAATGATCTTTGGATAATGATATATTGGATATGAATAAGTATATTGGATGGTATGGATTACCCTAGAACTGATTATTAAAAAAGTGGTATATTTCATCAAGTATGAAGTTTAAAACTTCTTGAATTAAAATAATGTATCTAGTAATCAATAGAATAATGAAGTATACATTTTTTCCAAAATTATTTATAGTAATAAAGGTTATCACTATGTTTCAATGGAATATACAATGGGGGTATTAACATGTTTTGAATGTGACAAATAATATAAAATTTTTGATATATGAAAGATCAATGTAAATATGATTTCATATAATTCCTTCTAAATATTTTTATTTTCAAAATTCAGAAGGGTTATAATGTTAACCATTTATGGGATGTTTATGTTGGATGAAGTTTGTGAGATTGAAGTTTTATCTCACCACATGAGAATTTCTGCGTATTAGATAAGCTGCTCTAACAATTTTCTATCATTGGTAGCTAAAGAAAAATTGGATGACTTGTCATTAATCTCATGATCTATTAGTTCTTTAGGAATGAAAAATTCACCTTCCTTTTTGGAGAAATAGTTGCAGTGGAAATTGGTCAAGAAATGATAAAAGGGTGAGATTTTACTTATAGAAGGGAATGAAATCAAGTAAATATTTCTTATCCTAAATAAATTTCAACCTTAGGGAAAGGATATTTAAACCAAAAAGGTTATCCTGGTACCTCAATTTTAGATGAATCAAATGGTCCATTAAATAATCATAGATTTATGGATTTTTTCTTGTTAACTTTATCTAGGAAAAGTTCTCCATAAATCTCCTCCAAAACATGATAATTATATTTCTCTTTTATTTCCATGTTTTCACTTTCCATTTATGTTCTCCTATGTTGAATCTCAACTATGTGTTAATATGGGTAACTGTTATGGTTCCAACATTCATCTTTTTAAGGAAGTTTTAGTGTTAATTTTTATGATGTCGGTTACTATTAAAGAGACTTAAAATTATTAAACCTTTGACAACTAAAATTAATTTCAAGGGTGAAATTCATTTTAATGGGGGTACAATTGAACACCATAAGATTTGGTAAATTGTTTTTTAAGTTAATTTAGTCTTTTTTAAATTTTTCATTGCACAAAACACTTAAAATAGCATATTTTATATTAAATCACTATGTATGTCTTGTGTTATATACAAAAACGAGTTAATCATTCAGTAAATTCTACATAAATTTTATATTTATATACATGAAATACTAAGGTTAGCTTACATTACACATAGGACTGGTTGTCCTCGATGGTTTGTGTTGCACGAAAGGCCGATTGTTACCAAACAATAATTAATTATTAAAATATAATTATTTAATAATATATAACATAACCTTTAAATTTAAAATTATTGAATTGTCTATCTTATTGTATAACTCATTGGTTAAAAATTAATTAGAAATGAATATGAAAACCAATTGACCATAAAGGAAAATATTGTTATTTTTAAGGCCACAATGTCGTTTAACCCTAATAAATTATTTTAATTAGAACTAGTAAGTGATATTAATGTGATATATATATTATATTCAATAAAGTATTTTTTATATTCATCGAGTCTATTTTATAGGAATAAGATAAAAACAAAACCAATTTTATGCATAAAATACTATATTTTTTATTATGTAAGTTTTACAACCTTTTAATTTAGAACCAATTTAAAATATAATTTTTGGAACTTTTATAGATTTTATATATAAAAACAACATTTATATTTGAAAGTGGAACATAATAATTAGTTTAGGTTATTTTGTGTTTGTAATTTTCTGTGAGGCTTCATTTTTTAATGAATGAAAAAAATTATGGATTTTAGTTCAAAAAATATTTTTCATCTAATTTATCTATTATGTTATATTATATTAAATATGGGAATCAATTCAAATTATAAATTGAATCTAAAAACCTAGAAAACATTTGAATGTTTTTACTTTCAAAACCTGCATTGTCAATCTGACTATGAGATTAAATTTTAATTAATTTATGCCACTTCTATGATCGAAATTTAGAAAAATAGAATATATATTTCAAATAATCATAATTTCTAATTTCCAATAATGTCATCTTATATTTATATCAAAAATATTATTGAATGTAATCAAAATTAATTACATCGATTAAGGTATAATTAAGCTTAATAAAGGACTAAACCTTAAACTTAATGGCTTAAAGGACCTAGACACTTGTCCAATATCCATTTTATGTCCATATTTCAACCCTATAATAAATGTTTTGGAAATTTTACCATTATTGGATTCACATTCGATGGGAAAAACATGGGTCGAATTTGCTTTCCCAAAATTTACAACAGTACCACTCCTCCACTATAAAAATACCTCCCCTCCTCTCACTTCCTCACACCTATCGAGACACTTTAGATTGACTAATATCATCCCAAATATCTTCTCAAAATCTATCCCCCCATCCTAGAAACTTCCTCTTGTTCATAAATAAATCCAAGGAATCTATTTGGTGAAAACCAAAATGAGTTTCCCAAATTAGAGGTAACATTATTCCTCAAGTTCTTTTATTTTCATTCAAATATCCACCCCCTAAACTCATATTATTCCATAATTGTATAAAAACTAGTATCCAAAATATAATATGATTTTTGATGTTATGGGTTAAACCTGTACATACAGACACTTCTATCTAATAGGTAACAAACATATTGTTACCGTGTATAGAAAACTACCGCATCATGAAACTATGATTGTTAATTTTTCCTTTGCCACCTATAATGGTAGAAATTATGATGGAAAACCTATTTTTATATGTTATATATTGTATTTATTATTTTCTTAGTCTTCTTTTATCCTTTTACATCACATTTATTTATACTTACCATTTGGTTTAAATATGATAATTTCGTTTGAGAAAGTGAGGAGTACCGCCCCCTCAAAGTGATCTGATTTGTTCACACACAAAATGGAATGTATTAGGGATGTGTTTAGTAAAATTATTTAAGGATCTAGATACATCAAAAGTATGATGGTTGGTGGGGCTGAAAATTTATTTTTTCTTTATCGATAACCAATTCAGGATCAATATGACGATGAATTAAAACATCAAATAATTAAAATCAAATATTTAGACAAAGAGAAGAAAATCACCAGATCAAAGAAAGAGGATCTTGAACATAATGTTTACAATTAAATTATTACTTTCTGAAGAGAATTAAATAACTTGGTCTTTGGTACTTTCTTTGTTTATGATCATTGATCATCCAAAATGACTCTTCCAGACTATCAGTGTTGCGTTCATGTGGATCCAAAGTAGAATCTCTCTAGTTGGGATCCACACATGCTCCAATGGTCTTTGAACAACACCACTCATTCTCTAGGTTCTAGCATGGCGAAGCAAATGTCTTGTGTCGACCGTTCTTGATCACTCATTCTTCGGTCTTGAATAACTTATTTCTTTCTTTAGAGGGAGAAATGAGAGGATTCAAGAAGGAAAAAGGTTTTTCTCTACAATTCTCAATTCACTAGGGTTTGGAACAATAGATATACCTACCTATTAATAAACATGGGGTTTATGTTATAATATTTAATTTCTAAATAGAAATTAAACGCAATTATACCAATTAGTTAAAACTCATGCCACATAATAACAATAACAACACCATTATTTATGGTGCACCAACTTGCATAAAACAAAACCATAAATAAAATATCATGCCACATAATGATAACAGTATTATTATTATTTATTTCACCAACTAGATAAAAATTATTTACTAACTTGTAAATAATTAATTTATCAATGGACATAGTCTTGGTCCATTAGAAATCCTCTTCCATTTATTGAACACTCGAATAAAATTTTTTATTCTCTTAAATATATATTTTTATTTAAATACTAGTAAATAAATATTTATAAAATGTTCAATAACATAAATAAATATATTTTATTCACAATTTTGTGAATAAATTTTTATTTAATTTATGCAATCATTTTAACATAAATAAAATTATCCCTCGGTCTTGAGAATGATATTTATTCCATTAATTAAATTCAAGTAGAATTTAATTGAGAACACTAGAAACACATAGTGTGTGACCCTCTAGGATTATTTATCATTGGAATTAGGTGGTCTTGCCTGAAGTACAAGATTATTATCTAGAAATGGGTTAGGGAACCCTATAGAAACAACATAAAGTACCAACATGACATCTACATAAAAATGCTCATTGTGTCATATAATCCCTTTGTCATGATATCTCATCAACCAGGTTTCATGATAGTTTCATCAACCTATATGCTTGATATGTCATTCTTTGACTACAAGAAATAAACTCTTCATTACTCCATGATCATGGGATTTAGGGTGACATTTCTATTTCAATCATAGGGATAAGATATCAACTACAATAAATGGAAGGGGAAAATCCTTCCTTGACTTATCCATTATAACATGCAATTTGTGACGCACCCAATGTACCCTTCTTCCCTACAACATATTACGTGATGGTTTTCATCAGTAAATAAAAGTGTGAATGTCATGACACATGTTAATGATAATATTAATTTCTAAGGACCATTACACATGCTCGTAGATAAGAATATCTAATGACACCAAAACATGTGGAATTCCTACTGGAGGTTCCTTTCCCATAATCTCTCATATTAAAGATTACGAAGTGATAAATTCATGAGAAGAAGTCTAATTATCTTATGAGTAATCACACATGATGTTTTGTATAATATATGTCCCATCATAGTTTGTCATCCAAACGCATAACCATATTTAATAATATTGTCATAGAACTTCAAAATTCTCATCATAGAGGGGAACTATTATGACCTTATTATTGTGACAAATACTCTAAGAAATTATTACATTATAATCATGAAAAACAATGAATAATATATGAAAAGATTTTTAATATTTAAATACATTAAATATTTATGTAATCAATGTACAACCAGTTGGTTCTAGGACACCAACTCCAACAAACTCCTACTTTGACTATAGCCAACTGCCTTTGACTTTCAGTCCGCTAGACCTCACATGATGATCATGTTTCTGCTGATTCTGGGCTTTAGTCAAGGGGTCCTCCATATTGTCTTCCATAAAAATACTTATCCCTCTATCTTCACCACTTTGAGAAAAATCCATCAATAGATGATTCT
The DNA here is from genome assembly GCA_963277665.1 of Viscum album. NCBI lineage: Eukaryota > Viridiplantae > Streptophyta > Magnoliopsida > Santalales > Viscaceae > Viscum > Viscum album. The sequence continues at coordinate 447,769,399 of OY728131.1, forward strand.
TGTGGTGTATGCGCTTCTCCTGCTGATGTGACCTTGGCTCTTTTGTAAGAGCCACCACTATAGTATTATCACCATAGAGTGTGATGGGGTCTTTACTATTAGAAACCACATCTATCTCTTGAACGAATCTCTATATCTAAAATAATTCTTTAGTTTCCTCAAAGGATATGATATACTCAAAATCTATTGTAGAATTCATGACCATGCTTTATTTGACCTCATCCAGCTCATGACACCTCCATTAAAAGTGAAGATGTATCATGTTTGTGACTTCATGTCATCTTGATCATTATATAAATTATCATATTTATATCCTATGATGACTAGTTCTTCATATCCTCTATAAACTAGGAACATTTCCTTAGTACACCTCAGTTACTTAATGAGAGTCTTGACATCCATCCAATGGTGGTAACTAGGATCAGCTTGATATCTTCCTACCACACTCAATGCTTAGGTGACATCTAGCCTAGTAAATATCATGGCATACAAGAATGACATAATTGTTGATGTGTATGGAATCCATTGTATTCTTTTTCTTTCCTCATGCATATGAGGAAACATTTTCTTTTAAAGATGAATGCCATGTGTCACTAGAAATAATCCCCACTTGGAATGTTTCATACTGAATCTCTTTAGTGTCTTTTCAATGTATGTACTTTGACTTAGGCCAAGATTCTATCACGATGGAAATTTATCCCAAACATATACGATGCCTCTCTAATGTCCATCATGGAAAAGAATTTATTCAACGATGACTTAACAGACTATAATACTGCTATTTCATGTCCATTAAATAATATGTCATCAACATATAATATTTGGAAAATGAATGCACTCCATCATTATTTATTAAACCAAATTCATTTATGCATTCTTAAAAATGAATGTTCCGTGAACTGGATGCTTGCTTTAATCCATAAATGGTTTTTTGAAACGTGTATATATTATTGGCATCATTTGGAGTCACAAAACCTTCAGGTTATTTCATGTATACATATTCCTAAAGGATCCTATAAATGAAGTCGGTCTAGACATCCATTTTCCAAATCTCGTAGTCAAGTTAAGAGGTAATGGCCTATATAATTCTAATGGATTTCAGTATTTCAACTAGTGAAAAGGTTTCTGCATAGAAAATTCCATGATGTTGTTTAAAATATTTTGAAACTATTTGTGCCTAATAGGTATTTATTTTTCCATCCATGTTTATTTACTTCTTGAATAACCATTTTTAACCAATTGTATTTACATCTACTATAGGATATACCAAAATTCAAACATGGTTTTGGAACATGGAATCCATTTCAGATTTCATCGCTTATTTCCACTTGGAAACCTCTGTGCCACTTACTTATTCTTTCTTAGGTTAGAGGATCATTATTATAAACTAATAATATGTCACTATGCTCGGTAATTAGAAAACCGTACTGTCTTGGTTCTCTAAGCTCTATTTTACTCCCATGCACTACTTGTGTCTTTGGAATAGATCTTTCTTCAATAGATCTTTGTTGAATCTACTCTGGAACCAACTCTTGTGTACCTTGAGGCTCTACTTCATCGAAGTCTATCTCGCTCCTACTATGTCTTTTGGATATGTGCTCCAATCAAGGAATATGGTGTGTCGTTCCACTATAACATTTTTTATGAGGGTTTATATAGGTAATATCCCCTTTTTACTTGGGGTATCCTATAAAGGTACACATTGTTCCTTGGGGTGTGAGTTTGTTAAATGAAGGGGCCTTAGAAAACTCTTTTCTTATCCAAACATGTAAATTCAATAACATGGATTTTCTTCCACTCCAAAGCTTATATGGAATACAATTTATCGATTTAGTTGGTACTTGGTTTAGTATCTCTGCCATTTTTTGAACGCGTATCCCCAATATAATATTGGATGACTTTTATGACTCGTCATTCATCTCACCATATCCAATGAGGTTTTGTTCCTCCTTTCATTTACACCATTCCACTAGGGCATGTAAGGAGGAGTGATATTATGTGCCTCAATCTGAGTGAGGTTTCTTAATATTCTTACCAAGATGTTTCTAAACTTCATTCTTGTATTCCTTGAACTTATCAAAAGCATCTGAGTTTCACCTAATTAAGTAGATATATCCATATATAATAAAATAATCAGTAAAAGTTATGAAGTATGAGTGCCCACCCCTTTCTTCAACCAGAAATGGTCCACAGACATCGATATGTACCAATTCAATAGGCTCTTTGGACCTTTCACATTTCCAACTAAATGGGGATTTGTTTATTTTGCCTTGTAAACATGTGTGACATACACCAAGTGGTTTTAGTTTGAAAGAATCTAAATATCCATCATGATGTAACTTTTTCAATCATTTCTCATTTATATAACCTAGTCATTGATTCCAAAGTTTGGTGTGGTCTGAGTCATGTGAAGTATCTTCATTACCTATTTCCATTAATTGGTTTGTGTAATCCAATATGTAACAACCGTTATATAAATGTCCATTTCCAAACAAAATTCGATATTTATTAAAGAAGAAAAATTCACTTCCTAACATGGAAATAAATCCATCTGTATCTAGTCATGATACATAAATAAATAACTTTTGTTATAGAAGGCACATAATAAAAACCTTTTAATACCAAGATCATCCCAATCGGCAATGTGAGGTGGTAGTTCCCGAAAACTACAGTATCAAGTCAAGATCTATTGTTTGCTTGTAGATCTACCTAACCTTAGAAATTTTTTGTTAAATATAATTGTTTCATATATTTGGATACATGTGTGATCACCACACGTTGTATCTAATACCCAATTTTTAGAAATAGATAAATTTCACTCGATAACAAACACACCTAAAGTTTCCCCTTACTTCTTTAGCTAGGTGAATTTTTTCATCCATTGTCCCTTATTTCCACATGAAAAACAAACAACTTCATGTTCCCTTCTATACACCTTGATCTTCTTTTTCTTGGAAGGGCGTGAAGAATATTTTTTCTTACAGATCTTTTCCTTCCCATTCCTCTTATTCACCATAAGGACAGAAGGCTTTTTGTGCTTCATGTCTTTGTCCTCATCGTGAAGGAGGATAAAAAGATATATTAGAGACTTCTCAATGTTGTTCATATTTAAATTCACAAAAAAACTACAGAATCTAGAGGGATTGATGTGAGAATGTGAATAGTACCCAGTTCTTTGGGAAGTTTAAACCTCAGAACCTCCAGGCGGTTAATGTATCCAATGAGCTTGACTATGTGAGGCCAAGCTGGGATACCCTCTCCAAGATTACTCTTAAAAAGTGTCCTGGAGATCTCAAACTTTTCCTATCTTTCTCTCGCCTGGAAAATACCACATAGGTTCTCAAGAATCCTGTAGTAATCCATGTTTTCATGAGACTTCATGAGTTTAGTAGAAATTGATGATAACATAAAACATTGAATGTAGATCACATAATTCATATGTTTCTCGTAGACCATGAACTCTTTATCACTCACCTCTTGGGCAGGCAGATTTGGTAATCATGTCTCCAGCATGTAAGATTTCTGTTCATGGTGTAGAATGACCCGAAGGTGTCTAAACAATTTTTGGAAGTTACTGCCTGTGTAGACATTGTCTTTATCCATTATTGATAATAGGGATCGTTTAGTTGATGATTATTCTATTTTTATTATACATTTAAAAGAGTAGATAATTATCACTTTCATGATTACATTTTATGAGAAATAATAAATTAATTTTATTAAGACTCCCACTATTTTATCAAGTCCCGATGACCCTCACCATTGAAATCGTAATTTCTAGTTTATAGGACATTCTAGTGGAAAGGATCCATATTCCCCTTCTCATAACCCCAAAAAGGGTTGGTAAATATATTTGAAGTTATTTAGGTACATAGTTCTTTTCTAACTATGGGATTGTCGCTCCTTGATCCATTGAGTGGAATCCCCAATCCTGAAATCTTGAATGGGATTTCCTTAGAAATTGCCTCCAAATTTACACCATGTCTAACAAGGGATACTCCTCTTCATTTAAAATGGTTAATTAAACCTGAAACATTCATTAGATATTCCTGTATAAAATTATTTTTCCCAAAAAGGGTTGGTTAAACACATAGTTTTATTGATTCCTTCCCTTAATCAAGTAACGAAATGCTTAGTTTGACTTAATATTTTATTGAGGGATTTTTATCTATTATGTGTAAATTGACGTATTATCTTCATCACATTCTTGTTAATATTAAGTGGAACTTACTTAAGTGATTAACCATGTCATAGATAATATTTATGGATAAGCCAAGTTTATTTTAGTTCTATCTTTAATTCTTGTTAATTCATTAGTTATGTATTCATGATAATACATCCATAATAAAAAACCATTCAACTAAAAAAATCAAAGGGAATGATCATGAGCTTTTCAAATTGTTAGTTTATCTATAGGTTGATAAACTAACCAATAACCTAGGGGAGAAACACCATGAACCTTTTTAAGGTTTGTGTATACTACTTTCCACCTATCCCCATTTGTATCTCCTTGGATTGGTTTTTCCTTGGCTCCTGACTTGATCCACCTCCACAAGAGTAGGAGCTCCATCCATTACATATACTTTTTAACTCACATACAGGTGAGGGGTAAAAACGAGGTTTACATAAAAGAAACTATGGGCACACAATCCCTGCATATTAATAAGTAGATATAGAAAAGTGGACGGCAATTTAATTTAAAATAAATTAAAAGGAAACAAATCACATACAGTGGTCTGATCTAGCTAATGATCATCGACATACATGTAACAAATTACACATTTAATTAAACTAGCATTAAATTATTTATTCATTCTTGTTAAGATAAATTGTGCTCAAATCGATTAATTATTATCTTTAAAAAATCAATCATTTTATCTTAATCCTTTTCTAAATTTCCCTGAGATTCTCATCCAAAAACTTAGAGGAAGCATGGTGAACACTCATTCAAATCTACATGATATGAAATTCTGAACATTACACAAACATTAAAGATTTAATTATGTGTAATTTGGTAAATTACACGATAAGTAGTTCCAACTACACGATGTGTACTGCCTTCACCGTCTTATATGAAGTACACAAATACGGACTCAGTGTGTGAGGCGTACTTTGGAAATCTAAGAGAACACGGTGTGTCTAGTGGTCCACACGTCGTGTTGTCCCCAGGTTACATGGTTACCAGTCATCATAGCCATGTATGGGATACACAGTTTGTCCCTTGACATGAAGGGACAACACGTCGTGTCTAGTGGACCCCACGATGTGTAATTCAACTGACCATTCCTCGGACCATCATGGTCAAAACTAACATTTATAAATCTTACAACATATACAATATTTCTTCATGGTTCAAAGAATAGTATCTAAATGGTCTATATGATCCCCCTCTATCTTATAGTGAACCAACATATCATCCATGAACACAATAATGAAAGATTTAAATAACCAATGAATGTTTCAGTTTATTAGATCCATAAATACAACATGAGAATTAGTGAGACCAAATAGCATAACTAAAAACTCAAAATACTCATACTATATCCTTATTATGGTGTTAGTTATATCCTCTTCTCATAATCTCATCTAATGGTACCCTGGATTCAGTTCATTCTTTGAAAACCAACACCCCCCTTAGATATTCACAAAAATCTTCATTCATGGTAAAATAATATTTGTTCCTAACATCACCCTAATTTAACTTTTGATAATCTATGAAAATTATGATACTTCCATATGCCTTCTATGAAAACAGAACAGATTAAGACCGCGGTGACATGCTAGGGTGAATAAATTCTTTAACCTCAAGGTCTGCAAGATAAACATTATATTCGAGTAACTCAACAAGTGTCATGAGATAAGATGGAATAGAAATGGGCATCATACAAGAGAGAAGTTCAATAGTAAAATCAACCACTATATGGTGGTAAACTAGAAAAATCATCAGGAAATACCTCAGTCTATGAACAAACCATGTAAGGATGTTAAATACCCAAAAGAAGTGTCAATAGATTCAGAAACATTTCTAAAAACTTGGATGAATTTTCCCTAGCATATGGAAATATAGGCCCCACCCTTCACAATCTAGAGTCTCACTCACCTTGAATGACATGAGTAACCCCATTGGACGATAAAAACTAAACCTGATGATGATAACAGTCTGTTTAGGCCTCAATGTTGACCATCTAACCCATGACAAGTATCAGGTTAGAGATGTTAATACTGAAAACTAAAAATTCCCATTTCACTTCATTGTTAGAAATCATCACATGACATACAGGACTCCGGAAACCATGTGTGGACATCATTACTATAAGAATGGAAAGATTTAACAAGTATGAAATAAGTTCTAAATGTAATTTTGACACGTTAATTTACTTTGATGATCTAAAAGAATGAGTAGTACCTAAATCAAACAAAGTCAACATCATAAAAGGTAAAATAAACATTTTACCTATAACAGTAGCTAGCCCAAGTTCATATTCATGTATTTCATTCTATGTCACATAAATTCATCCATTATTATCTACATTAACACCCCATTAGATTAAGTATTAGACCCACCACCCTTCGAATAGAGTAACCATGTTGATTTATCTTTTTCTAAAAATTGAGTATTAGATACAACTTTTGGTTCACACATGTGAATTCAAATAGAGTAACCATGTTGATTCTGAAAAATCGAATGAGGGTAGGTAGATTTATGAGTAACTAATAGATCAAAAAATATAGTTATAGCTATCGGGGACTACCACCACACATTGTAGGCCTGAATGATCTTGGTTTTAAAGTGTTGTTATTATGTGCCTTTCGTTACCAAAAATGTTATTTCTGTATCCAAACTAGATATATATGGATTTATTGTCAAATTTGGAAATAAATGTTTCAAATTTTATAAAAACAGTATTTTTTATGGTATGTAACATTTACATAATGTTCTTTACATGTTGGATTCCATGAACCAGGTAATGGAAATTGATAATGAAGTAACTTCACGTGACTCATACCACATATAACTTTGGAATCACCGTCTAGGACATAAAAATGAAAAAATATTTACAAAATTATATCAAGATGGATATTTAAATTCTTTCAAACTAAAACCACTTGGTGTATGTCTTGAATGTTTACAAAGAAAAATGACCAAATCCTCATTTAGTGGGAAAGCTAAAAGGGATAAAGGGATTCTTGAATTAGTTCATACTGATGTGTATACACCATTTCCTATTGAAGAAAGGGGTGGGTACTCATACTTCATAATTTTTACTAATGATTTTAGTAGATACGAATATATTTACTTAATGTGGTCTAAGTCGAATTCATTGGATAAATTCAAGGAATACAATAATGTAGTTGAGAACCAGCTTGGTAGGAAGATTAAGAGACTCTGCATGGACTGTGGTGAAGAATATATTAATCAAGACTTCATTGATTACTTAGAGGAGTTTTGGATCGTATCCCAACTCACTTTTCCTTACATGCCTCAGTGGAATATTGTTAGATAAAGGAGGAACTACACCTTGTTGTACATGGTGAAATCAATGATGAGTCATGAAAGTCTTCCATTTTCCTTTTGGGTATATGTTTTACAAACAGTGGAACACATACTAAACCAAGAAGAAACTAAATAAATAAATGGTTTTCCATAAATTTTTTGGAGTGGAAGAAAATCCATGTTATCAAACTTAAATGCGTCGGGAAGTAAAGCATTTTTTAAGACCTCTTTAGGTAACAAACTTTCACCCCATGTCACAAAGTGCACATTTATATGATAACCCAAGGAAAAAAGGGGTGTTGAATATATGAACCCTCATACAAAAATCTTATAGTGGATATACCTGATATATTCCTTGAGAGTTAGGACATCTTAATAAGAGATTATAGGAGTGAGACTTTGATGAAGTCGAGAATCGAGGCACACAAGAGTTCGTAGAGGATCAGATTCAACAATACCATGTTGAAAAAGAAATTGTTCCAAGAGACACAAGTAATTCATAGGAGAACAAGAGAGGTTAGAGAACCAAAACAGAATGGTTTTCTAATTACTGAGGATGGTGACTCATTATTTTTTGATAATAATGATCCTATAACCTATAAGGAAGTAGTAAGTGGCACAGATGTTTCCAAGTGTCAATAAGCCATGAATTCTAAAATGGATTACATGTACAAAAACCAAGTCTAGATTTTGGTAGGTACTCTTGTAATTGTAAATCCCATTGGTTGGAAGTGTCTCTTTAAGAAGAAACTGGACATAGAAGGGAAAGTTAGTAACGATAAGGCGCGACTGGTTGCAAAAAAAATTAAATAGCATCAGCGCATTGAATACAATGAAACAATTTCACCAGTTTCAATGATAAAATCCATCAGAATTCTACTTTATATTTTTTCATACAATGACTATGAGGTTTGGAAAATGTATGTCATAAAATCCTTACATAATTATAAGCTTTAGGAAAATTTCTACATGGAACACCCTGAAGTATTGCAAACTCAAAATGATGCCAATAAGATATGTATGTTTCAAAAATCCATTTATGGTTAAATAAATAATCCAGGTCATGGAACATTCATTTTGATGAACCCATAATATAATTTCATTTTTTAAAAAATGATTGTGACCCATGTATATAAAAATGGTTTAGTGGGAGTGTAGTCGTTTTCTTAATAGTACATGTTGATAACATATAACTTATTGGAAATGAAATACCAGTCTTATAGTCTGTTAATGTGTGGTTGATAAATTCTTTTCCCTGAAATTCTTGGGCGAGAAAGAATATATTCCTGGTATCAAGACCCATAGTGATAGATCCAAGAGGTTTCTTGGCCTAAATAGAAGTATATACATTAACAAGATACTGAATATATTCAGTATGGAAAATTCAAATAGGGGATTGTTGTAAGTGTCACATGGAATTCATCTTTCCCAGAAAATGTTTCCTCAAAACCATGAGGAAAAAATAGAATGGAAAGGATTCCATACTCATCAGTAATTGGGTCAGTCATGTATGTTATGCTATGTATTAGTCTAGATGTTTCCAATGTATTAGGTGTGGTGGGTAGATGTTAAGTCGATCTAGGTGACCGCCATTAGATGGAATTCAACACTATCCTTAAGTATCTAAGGTGTACTACGGATATGTTCCTAGTTTATGGATGATATGAGGAACTAGTCATTAGAGGATATGAATATGATAGTTTAAAAACTAATCAAGATGACATAAAGTCACAAATGGATTACATCTTCACTTTTAATGGAGGTAACGTGAGTTAGAAGATCTCAAAGTAGGTTGTTGACACTAAATCTATAGTAGAGTCTGAGTATATTGTGGCTTCTGAGGTCACTAAAGAAGTAGTTTGGATGAGAAATTTCATTTGATAGATTGATGTGGTACCTAATAGTAAAGATCCCTTCACACTATATTGTGATAATACTACACCAGTGGCTCTCACAAAAGATCCAAGGTCACATCAGTGTTTGAAGAACCTACATCAAAAGTATCACCTCTTGAGGGATTTTTCTAAGAGAGGTGCAGTTGAAGTGAGTAGTACTTCCACGGAAGAAAACATGGTGGACCACTTTACTAAATCCATGACCCAATAGAAACAAGATTTTCATGTGAGGTATAGCGGACTAAAAGGAATACATAGTTGTCTCTAGTCCAAGTGGGAGTTTTTAGAGTTGGTGTCCTAGAATCAACTGTTTCTACTTCGATTACATGACTATTTGAAGTATTAAATTTTAAATTAAACATATTTTTACATATCATTTATTTGTATACATGACATTAAAGTAATAATGTCCTAGAGTATTTTTCGTGTTGATAAGGTCATAGTAGTTCCCCACTATGATGTTAACCATGAAGTGCTATAACAATAATCTTAATATAGTTATACGGTTGGATAAGATACTATGATGGGACACATACTATATAGAACATTAAGTGTGCATACACATTAGAAGATGAGACTTCATCTCATGAAGTTAACACTTGGTAACCTCCAAGATGATATATTATGAGAATAGACCCACAAGTTGGAATTCTACATGTTTTGGTGTCATCAGATATTTCTATCTACGAGCATGTGTAAAGGTCCTTATACTTTATGATTATTATTAATGCGTGTCATGACTCACGCACATATATTTGTTGGAGAAAATTGTCATGCCATATATTGGTAGGAATTAGGGTCCATTGGGTGTGTCATGAATGACATTTTATTAATTGATAAGACAAGAAAAGATTTTTCCATTCCATATTTGTAGAAGTTTATATCTCAACCATTTGGTTGAAATAGAAACGTCTGCCTAAATTCCATGGAAATTTTGTAACAACAAGTTTATTTTAGATATCCAATTAATGATGTATCGAGGATATAGTTTGATGAAACCATCATCCAACCTACTTGATGAGATGTTATGGTAGAGGGATTATATTAAATAATAATAATTCATATGTGGTTGTTGTCATTTCAAATTTACATTCATTCTCTTCAGTTCCTTGACCCATTTCTAGATAGTTATCTTTGAATTTAGGCAAACCCACCTACTTCCAATGAGAAAAAATCCTACAGGGTCGCACACTAAGTATTTATGTTGGTCTCGATTAAATTCTATTTGAATTTAATTAATATAATAAATATTATTCTCAATATTGGGGAATAATTTTTTTCTAGTTTTATTGATGGAATAAATTAAATAAATATTTATTCACCAGTTTATGAATTAAATATATTTATTTATTTTATTGATTATTTAATAAATATTTATATAATTGTTTGTGAATAAAATATTTATTTTATAGAATAAAATATTTATTTGGTTGTTCAACATGTGAAAGTGGAATTTCAACAGACCAAGACTATGTCTGATGGTAAAATAATTATTTACTAGTTGGTAAATTTTATTTATCCATTTTGTGAAAGTTGTAACACCACAAAATAATAATAATATTAATAATAATAATAATATGTTGAATTATATTTAATTAATTGTAACAGTTATATTTAATGGCGTTTATATAATTAAATTTTTGTAACCAAAATCTCAACTCTATAAATTGATGATTATGTCTACTATGTAAAGAATTCAAACCCAATTCCATGTTTCTGAATAGAGAATTGTTGCACACAAATAAAATCTACCTCAAATTCTCCTCTTATCTCCCTCTCAATAATGAGAAACCCAAGAGATAATTTCTTCAAGACCAAATAATAGGAGATTAAGAACGAATAGTGAAATACATTTGATTTGTTGTGCTAGCACTCAGAGAATGAGTGGCATTGCTCAGAGATCATTAGAGCACATGTAGACCACCTCAAGAAGAATTCAACCCTTGGATCCTTACAAATGAAAAGAAGGAAATCCAAAAGGGACTTTTGAGATGATCAATAATAATTAACCAAGAAAGTTCCTAAGCTCAGGTGTTTATTTTTTCATATATTATATAAATTAATTATAAATTTGACATGGAAGATATTTTCTCCTCGTTTCAGCCAATAATTATTAATAGAAATTTTAATATATCACCCTCCACTGAAATTCTTCGACTATTCCCAAAAAATAATATATATAGATAGAGGTATCCAATAAAACACTATCAAATATACAATAGAAGATGGTGAAAAAGGATAAGAAATCCCGGTCTATCAAGTTCCTCCTGGCTTTGTGGGCTTACCACACCACCATGCATACTGCTATATACAAAAATCCATATTCACTTATATATGGGACCAAGGTAGTGTTTACCATATAATTAAAGTTTCCATCACTCTTGATAGAAATTTCCGGATAGCTCTCAGATGATGAGAAATCAAAAAAGTGGCTAGATGAATCAGAATAGCTTGATGAGAGCAGGTTGTGTACATTGTACAACATTGAAGTCCCTCAGAACTAAATTTCATGAGCCTTTAATAAAAAGTTTCACCTCCATTTATTCCTCCTAGGAGAAATAGTATTAGCTCATAGAACCCCAAGGATACCAAGAAATAAGACTCTGGATTAGGAACACAAATGGTAAGGGTCGTATATCATACACAAGGTCTATCATAATGGATCTTACTCATTATAAAAATGGATGGAGAGTTTTCCAGAACCCCCTCCAATTTGAGGATTCTCAATAAATAATTTATGTAGCTATTATCAAGTGAGCTTCATCCCGGTTACAAGGAGTTAAACTATACGAGCTCCTCCTAGTTGTATGAACTAAAACTACACACATACGTCATGACCACATAGCATTAAAACGTAAGGTGATGTCTTTACCATATGACGTTAAACTACACGGTTTATATCCTCACTGCATAACATTAAACTACAAAAAAATATCCATATCACTAATGAATAACCACACACAATCCAAATCTATGTGAAAAAATGATGAAATTCCCCCATCCCCATGTGAGAGTTAGCTCCACCTGGGGAATCTATACATCCATGAACTATGTATGGATTGATTCCTACCATCCCAAGATATGTAGTGATGACTGAAACTCTATTCTTATATCCATCCATAATATTCATTTTTTTCACATCAGGTGATCAATGTCCTTTCGACAGGACATTAAACTACACTGTAGATGTCCTTTCCGCATGACATTAAACTACACAGTATAGGTCCTTTCAACATTACAATAAATTGCATGAGTTTTCTAGAACTATGTATAGATTTATTCTCACATTTAATGAGATATATAGATATTCCTCTATCCTATATCCAGTTACAAACACCACATTATACAAAATTCACCATTCATATACTTAATTTCATTTTCATGATGTGTGGAATTCTTACTATTCTTTGTTCCCACACCGATTATATCTCACATAGGATTAGGAATTTAAGTAGGGTTTCCCCCCAAGATCAACTCATATCAACCCATGACAGGGTTATCATGGTGTATAATGAAATACATTATAATGTATAACATGATACCTCACCGCATTATGTTAAATTGCATGGTTGATGCCCTTTTCACAACATAAAACTATACATTCTTGTGGACCTCACCTGATAGGACCACCATTATTAGTGTTCGTACCATAGAACACCTCCATTAAATAAATACATGTGACTTGATTCCTGAAATCACATTATATGTATTGATGCTCAGATCTGTAATGCTAGGTCAAGTCGCAACAAATATAAAAATTCCCCCTCTTCATTTATAGGCCAAACATTTTCATGCAGGTCCTTTCTCAAGAACACCATTTGGAATGATTCCTATTACTATAGGATACATAGTGACACCCAAATTTCCATCCATGGGTCCAGCCATAATACCCATTTTTCATTTTGGGAAGACAACCTCTTTACTGCATGATGTTAAACTTCACGGTTCCTCAAGAACTATGCATCACTTGATTCTTATCCACACATGATATATAGTGACGCCTAGATCTAAAAACTTAGTCCCAACCCAAATAATCAATGAAAAAAATTCCCAACTCTATGTATGGGTCAGACCTACATAGAGAGTTTCCCATTTGGGAACTACGTGTCTCTTGATTCCTATAATCACAGGAAACACATTGATGCCTAGATCTCTAATCCTGGGCCTATCTACAAAAACCGATAAAATAATTCACCCCAATTGCATAAGAGTTGATCCATAAAATATCATTTCACCTAACCATGAGTTAAATATATGTTTGAAATTCCTATTCATGTAATATATCATTCATAAATTTTCACATCGTTTCCCATGTCCCTTCTACATTCTATGAAACTGCAAGGAAAATATCCTTTTTGCATGACATTAAAACTACTCAACAAATTTCCTTACATCTTGATGCCAAAATACAAGGAAAGTTTCCTTAGTATATGACATAAAACTATATGAAATCAAGTACATCCCTACTATGCAATGTTAAACTGATAATTCCATCACTCATTTTCATTCCTTATCAAAGGTCCACAAGATCCTTACCCCAATCAGCCAAAGTTTGGGGTACATCTTCTATATTTTAAAGAAAACAATCAACCATAACTCAAACATCATGTTCTGAGCAACTCAAGATGCCACAATCCTTTCATAGACCCTAGAAAGATATACCCAGATCCCAGGGACCCCTTTTATGACTATGCATGTCTGCTTATGGCTACTCATATGCGTCTATGGTTGTCAACCAAGTGTGTAACTTTAAAAAATGGTATTTATGATCCTTGTGAACCCAGACATCACTGTTGTAGAACACAACACCTCAGTGTTTTCTGGGCCATCACCTGTATGATTTTCCCATATCATTACTCATTGCCTCATAACCTTGACTCGTGATTTACTACATTTTCCTCTCTTCCTCATGAGGATGTTAGAGTTCTCCTGGCCCTGGGTGTCCTAATTTGTCCATTGTGTAACATCCCCCATATTAGGTCTATGTGCATCATGACCTTAAACAGTCAAAGTTATTCTTCCTTAAAATATATCTTATAAGGGTTAAAATCCCAAGACCTTAAACTACTGGATAAAGAGGAACAAACCTTGTCATGTTGAAAACCCACAAATGGAAGCCTTAGAAAAATTCAAGTCATCTGTCACTAAAATCTTATTCTCTAAAGTTTAGGAAAAAAATTGAGCATAAATAAATAAGGAATAAATATCATACATACTAATTTTTATCATACATAAATTCTAAGATATTCTTGCAGGACCCCCTGGTCCATGAAAAATTTATATTAAGGTTTTTTCACATCTCCTCATCGTGATAAAGTGTTCTCTAGGTGGTGACACAATGTATAGGGTTCTTAAACCCTTCATGGATATTAAACTTTACGCATATTATACTTCATGATTTGATCACCTTGAATCACTGTAAATCTTTCATGGCCATTGGAAAAGGATACCTAGATCCAAGGGACACTATATGTGACTATGCATGTATTCCCATGGCTTCTACATATGCGCCTATGGTAATCGACCAAATGCATCACTCTACAAAAAACGATTTCTGATCCTTGTGATCCCTGAAATCACCATAATAGAAATCATCACCTCAGTGTGGTTTGGTTCCTTCCTGGTATGATTTTCATGTATCATCTTCCTCAACTGAGCACTTTGGACCATGATTTAGAATCTCTATACCGAACTATCTTAGAGGATTTGACATCCTCAATGTTATTTCACTATATTTTTTATTCTTTCTCAAATAAGGAATGTGAAACTCTATTCTCAATCATTTTATGGCCCACACCTCATGATTCGAAACCATAGTGCATAGGGACCAAGCTTCATAATTAGAAGTTGAACTACCCTTGGGTGATAGAACCCTTCCTGGATATCTTTCCTCCCATACCCAAACTCATCATTTGGAAATTTGAGTCTTCAAAAATATTTCATGGACCTCATAATGTAGTGGAGATCCTTTTTTCTTGACCGTGATATCAATGCATAAGGTTTTTAACCTACCAACTAAAGGTATCTCCTCATTATAAGAAAGGAGATTCAATCCTTGTGATCCCTCGAAACACCGTGGTCGAACTTGGCACCTCAAGGTGTTATGGGTCATCCTCAATATGTCTTCCCGATCCCATATTCACTTACTAAAAATTTTGGGTTATGACTTATATCACCCGTACTCCCACTATATAGGTGGACCTAGAATCCCTGGTATTTTTTCCTGAACCAATATTACCCCCATACATATTCCATGGACATTAGAAAAGATTAGTGAAACTTCTATTTGACTATGTTTACGATGCGTATGGGCTTTGACCTACCAACCAGGGGAATATACTCCTTGTATGAAAGGAGCTCTGATCTTCAATAGCCTAGGAAACACTACGGAAAATCCCAACATCTTAGTATGTTTTGGGTCATTATAGGTATGTGTCCACCATATCCCATGATTGTTGATCATGTCAGGGTAGTAAGACATTAAACTACATGGAAACCTAAGCTCCGATATAAAATAACATAAAATACATCAATAAAAGATCCAATCTAAAAAACCCTAAACTATAGTGATAAAAGGATTGAGATAAAAGACTCTAAACTATAGCGTTAGAAGGTCTAATCTAAAAGACCCTAAAACTACACCAATTGAAGTTTTGAGCTAAAATACCTAAACTACAGTGATAAAATGTTTGATCTAAAAACCCTAAAATACATCAATATATGGTCCAAGCTAATAAACCCTAAACTACAACAAAAAAATATATCTATTCATCAAGATTGTAAAATCTTGTATGTTTCTCCATATGGATTTAGTAAAAATCATTCTATGATCACAAAGCTTGTTGTCCTCAGAAAAATTAAGATATCTCTCCATCTAGGAAATTTATTCTACCATATTATCCATCTTTGAATCAAATGATTTCGAGATAACTGGAATAGATATATCTATGAAGAATATCATATCTATGGGAATATATGAGTATTTATCAAAGAAGAATCTATCAGAATTTCAACATTCAAGTCTAGACATTCAGGATCACTTTATATTATAAATAGGATGGGTATCATTGGAAATTCACTTAAAGTTAGATTTTCAAAGTGTCATACATATCCTGAATGAAAGAAAATCTAGAAAGTAACATGGAATACTCTGTAAATCCGTTCAGTAGGATGAATCTCCACATTGTTTGAGTATCTCAAATAATATCATGAAAAATAGAGTACATAGAGCTATAATAGGATTAAATATGCTGATATGGATAGGTTGGAATGATTCTGGCAAGAAGTGTTAATTGAACGCTGAAGTGCCACTCTCCCCATCTCTTCTGCTTCTTCCCCAGGATAGTGAGTCTTGACTACAGTATTCATCTTATAAACTCTCTTTTGAGTAGTTTACAATGAGGAATATGCTTCTAAGAGGTCATACCTCTAGATAAATATAATTCCCTCACATATCCATGTTTTCACAATACAAACATCTATCTAGGGTTTAAAATTAGACTTAAAATGGAGACTCTACTCTAGTGACATCAGAGCCTCCGTCATCTATCTAGAAATGGGAACCTCATCTTCAAAATCACGAAAGTCCCTCCCATTAGTGGTCAAATCATTACGAGTGAGTATAATTTGTCTCATGATTTCATATAGTGGTTGGTGATCAAGACCATCAACCACCAAGTCATTAAATAGCTGACGAAGGCATTCCCCTTGGCTAGGAAATGTTTCTAAAGGGGTCTCAGTAATCAATGTATGAATTTGATTCTGGATTAGCCTGTTTCAGTCTAAGCATTTTTTATTGTTGGAATTGGAACTCAAGAAGAAGGAATATAAATTTTAGTTGGCAATGAAATAGAATATGAGGTTCCACATTCACCACCTCAATATAGTCATCACCTATTTCTTTTGATGTATGGATTATTTCATCAATAGATTATGTCCCTCTATCGGGATTGTCACGACCCGCCTTCACCAAAAGGAGGGAAGGGTCAGCAAATTGTCAGGACCTTCCTTCTTTATGTTGAAGGAGAGATAATGACCCCCAGGCCCGCCTTCAATAGGTCCCGGAGTGGCGACTAGCACCAAGGGAATGGAAATTTCACACAAATAGAAGGCATTACCCTTTTTATTTTATAGGATCTAGAGATAAGGAGAAGAAAACCCAACAACACCAAGGTAAAAAGAAAATTAAAGCCGACAGTAAACCATTCCCACATGCATGTTTCAAAAGTAAAAGCCACAAGGTTCAAAAGGTGTCTATACGGGTAAGTACCAAAGGAAGAAAAATGACAACTGCAACTTCTCCAAGGATCTGAGCTAGTACGGTCCCGCACGATCCCTGAAGTCCTCCTAGAAACCTGAAAGCAATTTTATATACGTAGGGTGAGAATACAAGTACACTCAGTAGGGAAAACCAAAGACTCTCGTGCACAAGTGGGGGAACGTACTAAAGTCCCGTGAGAAAAAGAGTAAACCAAACACCTAACAGGGTAAACAATCCACCCAAGCCTCACCAAGGTACACTCCCCAAATAATGCAAGTCAATCCCGCCATTCTCACCGCAGTCCCAGTGCCTCACCCGCCCACACACACCTGGGCCACAACCACACGTAGTCCCACTACCAAAACCCCGCCCGCACACACCTGGGCCTCAACTGTCACATATAATCATGCCTGTAAACACCTAGGCCAGAACAACCACCACCACGCCTGAAGACACCTGGGCTAAAGGATCCACTGCCACGTCTGAATACACCTGGGCCTCATCCCGAAGACACCTGGGAAACCACCTGCCGCACACACCTGGACAACCACCACACTTCCCCGACCAAAGGTTCTTGGGCTAATAATGGACCTCAGGCCATCACAGCCTGCCTGAAGATACTTGGGCTATCCTGGAAAGGAAGCAGAAAAGGAGCTAATAACCAGCCACTATGAATAGTTTTGGGAAAAACACCCTCCCCCATGAAATGGGGGTGTTCGGCACTAAGTGGTCAACTTGGGTGGGGCGCTAATAAGAAATAAAAAGCTACAAGTATATATATATATATAGGTAACAAGAACTCACCCAAGCTAGGTTTTTCTTCAGACAGCCTACAGATCACAACAGCACTCAAGTCCGAGTCACGACTCACGCTAACAACCCATTTGTCCCCTTTCTTATTTCACGTTCAATAATAATGTTTATGTTTAAGCACTACTTGGAAACTAGTAGGCATACGAACAAGTCCAGTAAGGTAAACAATCAAGCAACAACCGTAACACCCATACCTTGTTCTCAACAACAGAGGATTCCACCCCAATTCGTGATATAAACAAGTATCCACCGGGTCATAAAACTCACTACCACCGAAGCTGCATCAACAGGGGATCCCATCCCTAGCTTCATAACCACCAAAAGTATAAAAGAACAAGGGATCCCATCCCCTCCTACATCTCCAGCAATCGACTCGTAAAAGAAAACCACCAAAACACTGCCACCAACACTAAGCAAGGCCAAGCCTGTATTTTCATATTTAAAAGATTTTACATGTTCCATGATTTCAATTCCATTTTGACTGGGGTTAGCACACAAGGGATTGATCCTGGTGCTTTCAATTTTTTCAGCCGGATATACGTGATTAACCAATTTCATAGCAGGAGTTCACATTTACAAACAAGCCATTTAAAACATCAGCAGGGTTTATTAGTGCACAAACAAAGACCACCAACGGCCTCGATTTTTAGAAGGCATAAGCCAGCACAACTCAACAAGATGGTCATAAAAGAAACAGAATCAAAATATAGGACAACATCAATGATCACAGCCACCCTCCTTTCTTTATAAAATTCATTCATTATCTTTAATTAGGTCTGGTTTATCAAATTATACAGAACAAAAGCACGCCCACCCCGCATGATACACCAAAAGAGAGAGACGAAGGAAAAATTCCCTACCTGTTGGATCAACGATCTACGCTAAGGACGGGGGAGGAAGATCATGAATAGCGATTCGGCTCGCCTAAATGAAAATCTCTTCGTCTATCAGTGCTTAGGCCAGGTGCAGAACTTTACGGATAACGATGTGCCCGATGCACCAGAAGCTATTTGTGAAAATCCACGATCGAGGAAAGGAGAAACCACGGCTAACCATTAGTTTATAAGAGCCTCGGATGGTTGAGGTGAGAACGCGTAACCGCGTAAGGCGCGGGGGTCGTGGGTTGACCACGTGGCTGGGCAGTTACACACGGAGGCCTCTCGGGATTTTTAGGAATTAATTATGGGCTTTTAATGGTTTTAAAAGGAGTAAAACAATTAATTTACGTCAAAACTTACGTTGCGGGAGCGGAAAAGTCAGGTACTGGAAGAAGAACGAGGGGAAACGGTGCCACCGTCATGGTGCACCCTCACGGTGTCACCCTCACGGTGCCACCGTCACGGTGCCACCCTCACGGTGCCACCGTCAGGGTCCCACCGTCACGGTGTCACCCTCACGGTGCCACTGTCACAGTGCCACCCTCACGGTGCCACCATCACGGTGCCACCGTCACGGTGCCACTGTTTTGGTGAAACCTCACTTTTGGCAAAGTAATGGGCCAGGAGGGTCCGGGCCATTATTGGGATAGTCATCTCTAGGAAAAGGGTTCTTCCTCGATGTTTATCCCAAGACCTGAATTAAATTTATTTTATCCATGAAAAGGGGATTTGGTGAAGAAAGTGGATTGTCTATAATATGGACCAATTGGTTTAGCATGTCATTAGGATACGATGCTACCCAATCCTAGGCATAATAATGGGTAAGAAAGGTGTGATCACTATAAGAGGGAAGAATGATCTCAACATCAGTGTCCCCATGCACCAACATCATCCAAAACTAGAGGATGATACTAGGGTGACTCTCTCCTCACACACCATCTGTAGAGAGAGGAGATACTCATTGGGTGTTTCCAAACTAAAGATCAAATTGATAAGGTGTATATGTCCTGCTGACGATCATCTTGTCCGCTATAGCTTCAAGAAATATGTCACTAAGGGAGATCATATAATTCCTATAATTGAGGGAACCACTACCAGTATCAATGACTATCCTAGTTGGTGCACAATAAGGGATGGAATCAATGCTATCAGATCATCTTAGTGCATCTGTTACCTCATCGGAGCTTAGTGACATGGACCTTACCCAATATATGTTTAAAATCAGGGATGAGGTAGGTAATCGGGGATCTTGGGGCATTATAGTATTTTTAGAAATAAAAATTATCCCATATCCACTAAATAAAACTGGAAAAGAAAATGTATCCTATAGGGGATGTTGCCTTGTTGAATGTGGCTTAAGTGTTGGTAAAGGTTTGAAAGGGTTGAAATTTCCAAATTAAGGTATTTTATTTTAGATAGTCGCTTTTTAATCCCCAATGTGCTGACATAGATTCTTGAATGTGCACACCCAACTTCTTTACATCTCTATGAGATGGGAAATCACACCCAATTAGTAGATGTCCCATAGTTTGATGCCCATATCACCCAAGAAAAATCGAATGATTCAGTGCCATAAAATAAATAGATGACCAGTTCTCATAAAATATCAGGATGGAGATAGATAATAAATTAAGAAATCCACACTACTTAATAATAAAGGGCTATGTTTAACTGGTCAGAAAACTCTAGGCAACATTACCTTGCCCAAGAGGGACATGCCCATTCATCATAAAAATGACCACCAATACCTTTTATTGGTCACATGGTGCATCACCAATGGGGAGGGTGATTTCCTTTGACAACACTCATATATCCTCACACGATCCCCAACCTTTGTAAAATAAAAAATTGAAATAAAAAGGAGAAGGAGGGAGCCTCTTGCAGTCATAAACAACATGGGACACACCACTAGTGACCAGAAAGATGATGCAAGTTCCCAATAATATGTCTGAATTATCTCATGAGTACCCCTAGATAGGCCATCCTTTTCTTATGAAAGGTTCCATACAAGTCACGTAAGACCTCACAAAGTCCCTTCAGTAGGAATCTTGATCTCACAATCTCCCTTGGACATGTTGTCCTGACAATGTATGAGTCCTTACATATGTCTGCATGATTCAACAAGACCCCTAAATCCTTAATAATACAATATATGGTGTGTTGATAGGATGCTCTTGAAGTCACTAAAAATCATGTGATTCCCCGAGTGTAATACATGGCAGGAACTCATGACGATGTGTGATGATGAATACCTTCGTAGACTCTATCCTGAATTTGAACAATACACGTCGGGAAAAGTGGAGAACAACTGGGGTGTGGAGGCCTATAAATCCCCCAACAAGAATGAAAAATTTACACATACACATGATGAAATCTGAAGTCATGTAGGTGAAAAAACTCCTGGAAATCCACACTAGTTCTTGAGAAGATTTCTTGGAGCATCTGATCTCGTAACCAGAAAAGTTTAAAGTCTACAAAGATTTGGGGAACAAATAGAGCCATCATGAATAATTCATAATGAACTTCATGTGATCACTCCTAGATCACATTAAGGACATATGGTAGGACATGTGAAGAACATCCTGTATATATTTTAAATCACATGATACTTAAAACAACCTAACACTGAACAAATCTTAGGAATTCAAAATATAAATACTAGAACAAGGAGTAAAATATGGGTGACCTGTTCAAAGAACATATACACTAATCATCATGAGCTTCACATGAACCTTCCACGTCATGAAGTGTCACCAGGAAATGTCACTCAGATCATTCGACAGTCCTTTGGAATACTATTTATATCATGAAAAGTCCCTTGGAAATTTCAAAGAAGGTCACATGGAACCCCTCAGGCATGTCACACAGGTCTTTTGAAACCCTCTGGTCTAGCCATCCAACCCTTGATATTCTATCTTGACATGTATCTGAGACCATATGGTGGCACCAATAAATGTCAGCTAAGTCTCCTTGTGTCATGGTGGTATGTCATCTGGCTCTTGCGATGTCCCCCATACATGTTTGTATGCTCTCACGATGTCCTTTAGACAATTCAAATAGGGCATGTGACACCCTTCAAGACAAGTCATAGTAACTCTCATGACTCCCTTCAAGCATGTCAGTCAACTTTCCCAATGACATTAGGGCATTCCAGCTAGATCATGAGGCACCCTCTACAAAATCTAGCCGAAATAATGCAATGACTTCCAGGACAAGCTGACTAGGTCTTAAGATTTCCTCTAGAAACGTTATCATTGATCATACGAAAACCTTCACATGAGCCATCCAGGTTATGCAAAGTCCCTCAGACAAGGAAACTAGATCATGAAATTCTCTTTGGATATGTCAGGAAGACACCCTCTGACATGTCAAGTAGAAAATCAAGGCATGTAGAGGGTACAACCAACACGTTTCAATCAAACAAGTAGTCTAGGTCAACAGGTATCCCATGAATTGATAGCCATGTCCTTCCTTAGTGTGTAATCCCAGATCAGTGGAGTAATGTGAAATTTTCAACATATTAGAGAAATGTTCGTGTGTAATCCTTGATCCAACTGAACTACAATGAATCTGATTCCTTCCATAACCTGGATATGAATGACCCCTCTCCAAGGCCTATGCTTTATATTTACCTACCAACAGCTATCCCAATACAAAATTACTACATCAATATATAGTGAAACTAGTTACTTTTTATCCTTTTTATGACATTGAGTAAGTATCATGTGATCTTAGGGAGCTACAATTATCATATAATTCACATCATAAATCTCCACTAGCCATAGACACATCAGTTTGTATTCCCTAATGAGTGGAATGATATAAATTTCCTCTATATTAGGGCATCTACCTTGGGTCTAGTACCATTGGTGTTAACTGAACTATGAGAACTTTGATTCCTATGATAAAGATATTCAGGATGAATTCATAATGCCTGGCCTCAAATAGGAATATAGTTTAGTGTAAGATCATTAATGTCTCAGATATCCAACCATTATCACCCAATAATTCCCATAGGCTAATCATTCTACCTCATCTGTCAATGGAATAAGAATACAATAAAACTATGAAAAATCTAATTCTTTCTATAACAAGGATACATAGGATGTATCCTTGAGACTTGAGCCTAAATATCTAGGACCTAAATTCCCACACATAGGTACTTTCCACATGACATCAAACTGCATGTGTTTTAAAAAAAACTATGTTTGTTTTGATTAATTCAATAACCACAATATGTAGGACACCTCATAATGGTTCAATCCACTTATCATAATATTAATCTCCTCCCTATATTTTAGTAAATTTATAATCACCTCATTATTCATCTTCATCACATAACAAGCTACCCATTGTTAGTAAATGGATGAAGAACCTTAGATACATATAGATGGAATCACTAATCGGGCCCCCTTTTACTTCCCATATAAGGGGTTAACATATGATCATTCTATTAGCACAATCGATCTCATATTGGGATTAGTAAGAGATTCATAAACATATCTTAAATTTATAAGAGAGTCTTGGAGTATGAAATAATTCCACTAAAAAGGGTGTGATGAGAACGAACTCCCATCCACTTGACCAATGTGTATTCCAAAGTGTCGATGGGTCTAAAACCCCAACCAACCACCTGCCTTTGGAAAGCCATTTTGTATACAGTTCTAGATGTGGTTACCATTGGGAGTTTCTAGAGAACTCTAAAAAAATGTTAAACCAAATGGGAGTGATTGGGAAACAGATTTAACCCCCCCCCCCCAACACACACACACATAGTTAAACTGCCATGCTAATATTTGATCACGACAAATCCTTTACAACAAAAAATGGATAGATTTTTCGATTCTGGTCCAACTATTTTATTTAACGAATGAGGGTTTCCATACAAATGATATCTTGGGGAAACATAAGGCATTAAGAGGAGTAATTGCATTATGAAATATAATTATAATGGAACTACTCGATTCAAATTTATTTCATATTTTTTATGAAATAATTACTCAATTTTTAGTGAAATCATTTAATGCTTCCAATATATTTTTCTTCAAAAATTTGTTATTATTTTTTGTAAGAAAATATAATAATCAATTTATGAAACTTTTAGAAATTTTATTTTATAAATATTATATAAATTTTGAAATTATCATATAGATATTATCTTATGCTGAAATTTTCATAGTTTTCTTAAAATAATAGTTTCTCATGGAATAGTTAAAAAATGAATTTTAAATAAAATTGCCTTCTCCGTTCAAGTATTTACAAAGTCCCTTTTTATCTTAAATTGATTTAAAAATTTCACTAGTAACATTTAATTACAAATCATAAAATTAATTTTACTCTAATAAACATAATTCATAATTTTTATGTAAAAACATTTTAATGCATAAAAATATGTTTTTCTAGAAAATCAGTTTTCATCACATTTTGGAGGTTTATTTTAAGAATAATTTATACCAATTATAGGGATTGAATTTGAAAAAAAAGATTCCTTATTTAGAATCATCATTTCCAAATTTGGTAAAGAGTTCATTATTAATTTTTGTCCATCATGAATGGTAGCTTCGGTAAATATTTGTCACCTCTAAAAGGGTAAATAATGTAATTAAGGATAAAAATAATATAACAAGGATTTAAAAATAAATATAAAATCTGATTTATTTCTATTTTATTTGTTTAGTTTGACTATAATCACCCAATATTTTAATATATGGAAACTTGGTGCCATTTTTCTTTTATAATGAGCTTAATATTTTTTTTAAGTAAACAATAAATCCAAAATTGTCACCCTATTTGTTCTTATAACTCAGGTATTTTCTCAAATGTATAAAGGGGGTTTTTTCAATTATAATTTTTTTTTATATTACAGAATTTTTTTTATCATGGTAATTAATTTATAATTTTTAGTAATGGAATAATTACCATAAATGAATACGCAATGCTGATACAGTGGTTGTTTAAGCAATAGAAAATAAAGTAAAGGATTTTAAAAACTTATGAAGTAATATATTTTCGGTGATTTGTAGTGTTAAAATATATATATAATTTATTATTGATGTGTTAAAAGTTTATGTTGAAACTGAATAATAGTATTGTTATTTTTTAATGTAAATTATGTGAACAACACTGAGAATTACTTTAATGGTATTTTCTATTAACTAATATTTTATTGAAAGATTTAAAATTTATAAAATTATTATATTTGGCCAATTTAATGAAATATGGTCAATAATATCAATAAATGTTCATTTATGGGTCATTTTTTCCCATATAGTAACTTTCCTGACTCATAAAGAGAAAAAAAACATTGTTATCAGATTAAACATAAAATGGGATAACGAGGGTTAAAACTAAGCGACAAAGATTAAAATATCACATAAACATGTCTAAATTTTATTTTATGAGAATATTATTACTTATATACATATTATATTATAAATATGTGAATTTTGTTCTACTTTAGCATGAAAATTAATTTATATTAATTTTATACTTTAAGAAATTCCAAGGGTGCTCCACTCCTCTCTTATATAAGGACACCACCTCTCATATATTCTTCATAATTATTTATCCACTTATATCAGTTAAAACATGAAAAAAAATATTATCAAAATTCTTATGTACATTTTATATGTTTTTTATTCTTAAAATAAAATACATATGGACCTTAAAGAGATATCCAAAGGAGGTTCTTCAAAGAGGAGGTAATCATATTTATTGAGCATTTTCAATTTATATATTATTATACCACTTTAAATTATATCCTAAAAATTAAAATAAAATAAAATAATCATTACCTATATATATTTATATAATTATATTAATTTAATAACCATATTTATTTCCTTATTCAATCAAATAAGGAACAAAAACACCATTCATGTGTGCGTGTGGACTACCACCTCCATGAAGCTATGTGTTTCGTTTTATATAACCACCTCTCATGAATTTTAAAAAAAACTTATTTAATGTATATATATATTATATTAATGGAATAATTATCACTTTGGAAGGATAATGTATCATATTTTTCTTTACCCTTCTATCTGTTGGAAAATGATAATGTCATTCATGCATAAGTGTGAATTACCACCTCCATGACGATCTATGATTCATTTTTCTGGTATGTTTTTCATTGATGGTTATAAAATTATATTTAATTGATAAAAATGATAATTTAGTAGTGATTAATATTTTTTATGTGGTTTAAAAATTACCCCTTTGACCATGATCAACATACCAAAGTTATTTTTCAATATTTAACTGAATGTCCTCAAAACAACGAATATTAAGTCAACTGATTAAGTAATTAAATATTTAATTTAAATTAATTAAATTAATTTTTTTATTATAAATAAATATACCTATAAAAGGTTTTTAAATAATTAAATAATTAATATAAGTGAATTATACATTATTCAAAGGACATAGAAATAAACTATGAACATGAGGTAAGTGGTTTTTTAACTCACTTTCCTTTCATTGGGTTATAACACATATTCATTGACTTTTTAATCCATGATTATGTATAAAATAAAATATGTTTATATTATGTATTATTTATAGTTGTTTTACAAGTTGAGGCATGATCAATTTTTACCTATCGAACGTTCAAGGGTTTGGTGCTCTGCTATTGTGTATAGCGGCACTCGAGTCGACTCCTTGGTGATGGTACTTTTTTTATAGTCAATTATTTTTGTGTTTTTTATTTTTAATTGAGGGGTATTTGTTTTTAGAGCATAATTAAATTGATTAATGGATTAATTTTTTTTGATTTAACCATTTTATAAATATTATTTAGAGTTTATTATTGTGTATTTATGGTTATCATATCATTTATCTGAGCATTATATTTCATTAAATTAACATCCACTTCACGAGATGACTTTTATCAGAATTATCAAGTGTTAAGGATTTAATTTTAGACATAACATAATTAGGGGTCTAATAATAATTAGTACTTGTTTATGGTATCATATTTATGGTTTCAATAATCCATGGAAGCCACATGTTAAACAAAACATGTCATTAATCCATGACATTTTAAGTTCAACATTCATAATTTTAACCGAAAGAATATTCATCAAGAAAAATCCCTCAAACACATAATATCGCCAAATTAGGACTCAAAAAAATGGTATATTTACTCATACATTGATATGGTTATTAATATATTAATATGTTTTTATGGATATTAATTACAAATACAACGAAAAGAACAGTATAAGAAAAGAGTTGTGTGTCGAACACACACACGGACAATGATGAGAATTTAAAACAGACTTTCGATTGAATGAGGAAGAAAATAAGGGAATGGGATTCAACATGATTTAAAATATTTTAAGAGAATTAATATTTAATAACATAATGTGGATGATTAAAATATATAAAGAATAAGAAAAATGCATTAAAATGTTATTGAAATGAAAACAAACTTACATGATTACAAATAAGAAGAACACAAAATAACATGAAAACAAAGAGAGGATGAAGGTTATATCAAGTGAAAACATGAGTTTTTCATATCATACCAATACATTTACCAGGACTTTTTTATTCCAATATATCATTCCATTCTCTGAAATTTCAACTTCTTACAAGGAGAGGAGGGGATGCATTTATATCCCAAGGTGGTGGATTGTTTTCATTCCAAATCTTCCCCTCCGTGTGGTTCAAAACATTGGCCATTAATAAAGATTAATATTGATATATTATCTTCATAAAATATTTATTCATTAATTTTTAATGTCTACCATCAAAATTTGGAATCTATAGGACTTAAGGAGCTAAAGTTATGGCGGGTTGATTAAAATATTTTAATCTGTCCATTTCAATCTAGAATTTTTTGAACGAAAAAATTTGAATGGGTTTTTGAATTTGAATATGATCTAAAATACAAATGAATCATTCAAAAAATAAATCCACATATATCTGTGACTTCACAGAATAAAATCTCATCACGAATTGATGTCTATGTCAGGAGAAAATTCTATAATTGTGTGTTGGTTTTAATTCATGGAAAGAATGTTGAGATGAAGTTCATAGAATCATTTGGGAACCTTTTTGTGAACTTGGGAATTGAAATTTTTATAAAATATGAATTTTATTGTCACTAGAAATTTGGTGGAGAATCAACTATTTTGGACTTCTGGATTGATCCCATAAATTCAATCTTCTTGGATGGACCATTTTCTTCACATATTCTTTGGAACTTCTTGTGTGGACCATATGACCATTAAAATGGCCTAATTATTCAATCATTCATTCTAATGATATGTTTTAAATTTAATAAGAAATACTAAAAAACAAGAACCATAAAATTTGGATATGTAGTGTGGTATTTATAATTAAAATAGTAATCTAACTCGATTGGATTACATAAAATATTGCTCAAAAATTATATGTAGTATTAATACATGAGTATCCCACACCAATTATCCACTTTTACATGAAATTGACTAAATTGAGTAGAAAAAAAGTTATGAATAAATTAATAACATAAACTCCACCACACTTAGTCTTATGCATGTCCTCAGGTTCAACAAATATAAAAACATAAGAAAATCATTCTCTCTCAAAAACAAATATTAACATTTTTTCCCCAATTAGGGGAGGTTTATACTAATTCACTCATCCATATTTAATTCCACCAAAAATTTCAACAAAAACAATATTATAAAAAAAATTAATTTCTTATGCTCAATTTTAGAAATAAAAAAAATTGGGAACTTACAACTCTCTTCTCTAAAGATGATAAAAATTTCATTATTAAGGTTCACTCATCCACTAACCAAAAGTGAAAATATTAGAGTTTGAAAGAGATATCAGCTTCCATTCCCTATCCAGAAGTTCACAAGAATCAATATGTATTTTTTAGGTGTTATTATGTGGCTATGGGATGGTAGGAATTTAATTTCCAAGAGAAATGAAAAGAGGGATAAAACACCAGCATGCAGAAAATAATGCACAATTTTATTTAAATGAAACATGGTAGTAAATTGAAACACATGTTTACAAGGGAATGATTGTCTGATGAAATACACAAAATAGGAAGAAAATTTTAATTGAATGAGAAGATAAAATATTTAAAAAACACAAAAATTCTCCCAATTACATAAGTGTTCTTTTCTTCTTTTTATCTTTTTTTCTTTTCTTTTTTGCATTTTTTTGAAAGTTGAACTAGAAAACGATCTCACACTCACCTCCAAACCCTTGTTTTATATCCTCATGAAACTAATTTTAATAGTTATAATAATATGAGGGGTTTAGGAAGAGTGATTTTTGACCTTCCTAAGACACAACCCATTTTTTTGTTTTTGATTTTTTTATTTTTCATTTTTTGAACACATTTCGATAGAATATAAAAAATTACATAAATTAAAATAGATTCCCAAACTCACTGAATGAAAACCTCTCCTACAAACTAAAATGATTTTTTCCCTCAAGAATATTACAACACATTGAAAATCAATTAAATGACACCAAAAACTAAATCCATTCCCCCCACACTTAAATTTCAATAAATTATGCAATATAATTCTGTGTATATGATTGGTGGGACAAGGTATTAGTATTGTAATGTGGCTAACAAAGAAAAGGTTTTCATAGGCTAGAACGGGATTTCAAAATGAGTATTAAAGTAAGGTTAATGGGAGGCTATTTTTCTGTTGTAATTATCATGTTGTTCAAAAAATACCTCTATAATATTCCAGCACACCAAAGTATGAAATTCAACTCAAAGGAATCAAGACTCACAATTAGGGGTGAAAACATAAAAAAATGAAAATATTTTCATAGGTTACCTTGGCATGAAATCTAATGTTGTTCCTCACTATTGGGGAATAATCATTTTCCAAATAAAAAATTAAGCATTCAATTTTTTTTGGTTTTGATACAATATTCATTATACAAATTTATTATGAAAATACAAAATTTTTGAGATGAATCCATGTCTTTTGACTCCCCAAAATGGTTGGACAAAATTTCAAAAGTGTATGGTGGGTTATTATGACTCTTTTTTCATATATTTTTTTGTTTTTTTAGTCTTTTTTGGTATTTTTGAGTTTTTTTAAATACACACCCACACAAAATAGAAATAGGGGGAAAGTTTGATGAAGAAAGTGGCAAAAAAATGATAATGCGAGAAGAAAAAGAAGAAAGATATAAAGATAGGAATAGAGGGAGAGGGATAGTGAGAGAAAGAGATAGTTAAAGGAAAATAGGTGACCTGTGGTTTGGATTTGGTGGGTCTCCATCCATATATAGTGGTGGGTAAATAGTAGGAGTTGGGGATTCTATGGAAGTTGATATGGTTCTTGGGATGTGTGTCCAATCAATGTGATGCTTTAACCGATGTCTGTTAACTGTGAATGTTGTTTTTGAAGAGGGGTCCTGGACTTGCACTGCCCCAAATCGGTAATCATTAGTAATCATTAATGGGCCTTTCCAAAGGGAATTAAGATTACCTGGGTGAAGTTGAAATCTAAAATTAAAGATAATTACCTTTTCACCTTTATAAAATACCTTCCGTATATTGTTTTTTTCATGGATTACATTGGCCTTTTATTTGTAAAGATTATAATTCTAAAATGAATCAAGTTGAAGTTCCTCCAATTCAGTCAAATATAATAATATTTATTCACCAGATTTATCAAAATAAAAATTACATTTTTTCACAAAACAAAATGAATTATTTAATTTCAACCGGTAAATGAAATGCTTTACCAAAAACTAGCCTAAATGGAGATATCCTAATGGGTGTTTTGTAGGCTGTTCGATAATCCCAAAGTGCTTCACCATGTATTTTAGGCCAATATTTTATGTTGGGCAATACAATTCTCTCAATCACTATTTTCACTTATCTATTAGAAATTTTAGACACGATGTTTTTTGGGGGTGATATTCAGTTAAGGTTTTATGTACAACCCCATTCTTTTTCAGAAGAGATTCCATGGTCCGATTACAGAAATGAGTTCTTAAGTCACTTATCAAGGCATGTGGTGTTCCAACCCGGGGGATGATGTGGGTTTTTAGGAACTCAATATTATTATGAGAATCATCCTTTCTAGTGGGTTTTTCCCCAACCCATCTAGAAACATAATCAACCTCAAGAAAAATATATGTGAATCCATAGAAAGGGGGAAATGGTCTCCTAAAATCTATGCCACAAACATCAAAGATCTCATAGAATATTAAATGATTTTGGTCCATTTAATTTCTTATGGAAATTGTGCCAAACCTTTGGAAAGTGGGACATGGTTTATAAAACTCATGTGAGTCCTTGAAGAGTAAAGTCCAAAATAATCTAGAGTCTATGACCTTTTGGGAGGTCCTTTATGGCCCAAAGTGGCCATAACCAAGCATTGAATGAAAAAATTCCAAGATGTAGGAATTTTCATCTTAATTGAAACATATCTGAATTACCATGTCATCCCTAATTCTAAAAAGTTTATTTTATTCCCAAAAATAGAATTTTTAATCAATTTTCAGCTTCAAATTTTTTTCTTTGGAACCAATTTCCAAAAAAACACCAACAACCAAGTATTTTACAATTGGGGCATACCATGGTAACATTGGGGTGAGAAATTAAAGGTTCTCATTAGAGAATTAAGGATCAATGATTTCAGAATTCAAAAAATTTGAAGTTATACTCAAGTGATTAGTCACAAGGTTTTCTTTTAGAGGTATATATATAATCACAATGTCAAACTATTAGAGCATCAAGATCTATCTTATTAGCCTCGGTTTTGAATAAATTTTCTTATGTAATAACTTTAAAGGTGAATAGTCTATAAAAAACGTTTATTTTTCACCTAAGAGATAGGGATGAAATTTATCCAATGCAAAAAACACTACTAAACATTCCTTCTCAGTCATAGTGTAGTGAAACTGAGTTTCATCCAATGTTTTTGACTAATAATAGATTAAATGGAGAATATTTCTATTCATTGACCAAGAACAAATCCAATGACCCTATCAAAGGCATTACACATTAATTCAAAGGGTAAGGACTTATCTGGGGGTTGGATTATCAGGGCAGATGTTAGAATAGTTTTCAATTCAATGAATTCTCTCTTGAAAGCCTCATTGAAATGGAATGAGACCTCATTTTTGTGTATTTGAGTGAGTGGTATGAAAATCCTACTTAATTTATAGATGAATCAATGATTGAAACTGACATGACCATTGAATAAATAGATGTGTCGAATTGTTGTGGGTTTAGTAAGTGATTGGATCCCCAAAATTATAGTAAGCTCAATTTCAATACCCTCTTATGAAATTATGTGCCCAAAAATAATCCCATTAGTAACCATGAAGTGACATTTTTTAAAATCTAATACAATATTTCATTTGAAACACTATTGTAAGACCGAAGAGACTAATTGTAAGAAGGATTCAAATGACTCCCCATAAATGGTAAATCAACCCAGGAATACCTCTATGTCATGATCAATTATTTCTGAAAAGATACTCATTATACATCTTTGGAATATTATAGGTGCATTGAAAAGGTCAGAAGGAATTATCCAATATGCATATCTTCTAAATGGTCAAGTGGAATTAGACTTTTCATGGTCTTGAGGTTCTATTTGTATTTGGAAGTAGCTGATGTATCCATCATGAAATAAATAATGTGACTTTATGGCTAATATCTCTAGCATCTAATCAATTAAAGGAAGAGGGTAGTGAACTTTTTTTGTTTCTACATTCAATTTATGGTAGTGGATGCACACACACCACTTATTTTTTTACTGATGTTTTGACCACCTCTATCTATTCATTTATAACAATAGTTATCCCACCATTCTTTGTTACCACTTGAATTGAACTAACCCATTCACTATCATAAATTGAGTAGATAATTCCATCTTGGATAATCTTGGTAATATCATCCCTAAATACCTCAATTATGAGGGAATTGAGTCTTCAATGTTGTTTTCTAATTGGTTTAGATGATTACTCAAGATGAACGTGATGCATACAAAGAGACGGTTTGATTTCTGGTATGTCATCTAAGTTCCAACCTAAGGCCTTTTTTGTTTTCTTGTAAAAAATTAACAAATTTGGACTCCTCAGTTTCAGTAATTGTGGCAGATACAATGATAGTATAAGAGTGATCATGGAAGAAGAACGCATAGTTTAGGTGTGTAGGAAGAGGTTTTAGAATAATATCATCTTTAATTTATGGGTTAGAAAACTCATAAATGGAGTAAGGGCATTCAATTTCCTTTGATTCATTACTGTCCAAGCTGGAGTAGTATAGTTTAGAGTTGATGTGGGATTCTAGAGAGTTTTAAAGATATTTTAGTTTGATGGAGACTATGAAATAAAGTTCCACATCAACTTCCCCATTTATGATTTGGTTAATCATGGTGAAAATATCACAAGATCCTCTATCATTAGAACATGATAAACATGATGAAATATGGGAGAATCCACTCTCAGAAGTGTCCTCAGAAGCATGGATTTAGAAGTCATAGTGATCCCCTAATGGGTATCACGTGGCTTGAAAAATGTTGAATTTGACCAGTTCGTCACCAAATTCTATGGATAAGATGCCCACATGGACCTCAATATTAGTTATATCTGTCATGAAGAATGGTATTCCTAGAATTAGGGGAGATAAATAAGGGGAAGTCTCACATTACATGTCTATGACATAGAAAACAATAGGGAAGATAAATCATTAAATCAGACAAGGAAATCCTCAATTATTCCCTGAGGACTGGATGTTATTAAATTGGATAACTAGATTAAAACAAAAATTGGGGGCAAGGGACCTATACCAAGGCTAGATATTATGGATTTGTGAATGATGTTTATCGAGGCTCCTAGGTCTATGTGTACATCATCGAAGTTGGAACTTTTTATTTGGAATGGTATAGTAAAGTTACCTAGATCTTTTCACTTCATGGGTATATAATTTTCAGTTAAAACATTCTCAACGGTCATAAGTTTCCTCTTATGGGTTCATAACTCCTTAAAAGAAACTTCCCATACTTAGGAATTTGTTTAATGACATCTAAGAGGGGTATGTTCACTACAACACGTCTAAACATGTCAAGTATTTCAGTATCGGGTTCAAAGGACTACCTTGTCTTGGAAATGGCTTGAAGAAAAGGAATTGGGTTCCATGGAGGAACGAAAGGATGTGGGGTAGTGGCTTCAAGTTCCTTTTTTGGTTTCTTTTTATTTTCATTTTCTAGGTCAGTATTCAAAGGAGAGTTAGAGGACACATCATGGGGCACATAAATTTTATTTCTTGGTCTAAGTGAAGTTTAACTTATATTACCCTTAGGGTTGGGTAATGGTTGATTTGGGAGTTGGGAAGAATTTTTTTGTTGCTGCTGGCTTAGGTGGGATGCAAGTTGACCAATTTGGATTTCAATTTTTTTAAGGCTAGAATGGGTGAAGAAGGCAAGATTGGCCAAAGCACGTTCACATGGTTTCTTGGAAAAGGATGCATGTCCCGTATTGGGATTACCCTGATTTTGGTTCTTGGGAAAGTTCTTGTATTAGGTTGGGAATTGGTAATGCTCATTAGGGTAGTGGAAACAAGGAGGAACAAGAGGAGAATTGATCCTTTTAGTTTGGGGGACAAAAGGATATGGTTGTTGGAAGTTACCAACACCTTAACCATATTGGGATTGGTTTGGGTTTTGAGGAGGTAATTGAGGGGGATGACAAATGGGATTGCCATACCTAAATCCTAGGTTAAAGTTACAAGAGAAGGGATCATTGTTGGGTTGGTTGGAGTTTCTAATGAACTATCTAGATTGTTGTGGGTTAGTGTTCCTCTAATAATATGTTGCATTGAGCTCCATTGGAATAGAAGAATTTGAAGGATCCTCTTGAAGTTGTGGACATGTGTTGGTTGGATGGGAAGATGAGTTATATATTCCATAGTTTTTGATAGGTATCGGGAACCTAGATTGTGGATAATATGAGGTTGGGTCTTTGGAGGCCACAACTAGTTGACACACAAGACCTGTAAGTTAACTCATCCACTCAGTCATCTTTTTGGGCTTTATGGATTGATTCTCTTTCACTTTTTTTACTTGAGCATGATATTGAGTTTGGAATTGTTGTGTTCTTACATCCATAATTCTTATGAGATCTCATGTAGTTGTAGGAGCTTCTTTAACAAGAGAACCTCCACTAATGACCTTAAATAGAGTTCTATCCATATCCAAAAACCCCCTCATAGAAGTATTGGATCAAGAGTTGGTCAGGGATTTGGTGATGTGGGCAGGTTTCCACAATATTTTAGAACCTCTCCCAATAATCATGGAGAGATTCATTAGGTAATTGAAGAATACCACCTATTTCCTTTTAGATATAAGTGGAATGAGAAGCCGAAATGAAATCTTCTAAAAAGAGACACTTCAAATCAATCCATGATTTTATAGAACCAGGAGGGAGGCAATAGAACCATGACATGGAACATTAAGATAGGGATAACGGGAATGCTTCATGTTTGATTTGTTTTTCAGAAACCCCTTAAGGCTTCATGGTAGAGCACACCATTTGCAACTCTTTGAGATGAAGATGTGGATCCTCCCCTAGCTAGACCATGAAAATGAGGTAGAAGATGAATCAAACCTGATTTGAGTTTGAAATAAGCCTCACTATATTTATACTGAATACCATGGGGTTAATAATTCATATTAGGGGAAAATAGTTCTTTAAGGGGTTTTCCCTATGATTGGTCATCTCTAGTTTAATTGGTTGGAAAATGACTGGATCTTGAGTGATTTGATTATCTCTAATGTTACTTCCAAGTTGTTTAAGATTTCACTCTATATCAGCATCAAATAGTTCTGAGGTATTTTTTGGGAGTCTATATGGAATTTAGAGAAGTTTGTAAAGGATGGGGAAGGCATGTTTTTCTTTGTGTTTTTTTCAGAATTTTTTTGGTTTATTTTTTTTACATTTTTGTTTTTTTTTACCAAAAAAATAAAAACTACCAACAAATTAAAGAACCATCCTTTGAAACAGATCCATTTGAATCAGGTATGATTTTCACCTATCGACCATTCAAGGTTCTGGTGCTCTACTAATGTGTATAGTGGCACTCGGGTTGAATCCTCAGCGATGGTACATTTTTTGTAGTCGATTGTTTTTATAATTTGTCTTTTTAATGGGGGGGTTTGTTTATAGAGCTTAATTCAATTAATTTACAGATGGTGGTTGATTGATTTAACAATTTTATAAAGATTGGTTTGAGTTCATTATTGGGGATTTAATATTATGATATGAGTGAACTTTGCTTTATATTGAATTAAATTAACACCCAATTCACAAGATCACTTTGATCAGAATTCCCAAGACTTGTGTGACGTACCCATACATAAATGATGATGAGAATTAAAAATGGACATTATATTGAATGTATAAGTAAAATAAGTGAAGGGGTTTCAAATTGATTTAAACTATTTTAGGAGAATTAATATTTAATAACATAGGGTTTATGATTAAAATTGATGAATAAGAAGAAACAAGAATTAAAATTCTATTGAAATGAAAAAAACTTACATGATTAAAAATAAGAATAATGAAAAATAACATGAAATCAAAGAGAAAAGGAAGGGTATATCAAGTGAAAATGTGAGTTTTAAATATCCTCCAAATCCTTTGGTAGGGCCTTGGTCATGAAAATATATTATCATTTTATCTGAAATTGAAACTCCTTGCAAGGAGAGGAGGGGGATGCATTGCCCAAGGTGGTGGACTGTTTTCATTCCAAATATGGCCCTCCAATTGGCTCACCAATTTGGCCATCCAGGTAGCTCAATATAGAGATATTATATTCCACAAAGTTGTATATATTAATTCTTAAAGTATACCCTCAACATTTTTTGGCTATAAAATTTATCACAATATTATTAAACAATTTTAATCTATTCATTTCAATGCATACTTTTTCAAAGTCCCAAACATGAATGGGTTTTTTAATTGGAAGATTCCCTTAAATCAAAAACATTTATTCTAAAAAGTTGTCTGCATATATCTTCAATTTCACATTGAAAAATTTTCATCTCTAATTTATGTCTATATCAGGAGAAACGTCCATAATTGTGTGCTGGTTTTCATTCTCAGACAGAATGGTTTTCTGAACTACATAGATTCATTTCGGCCCCTTTTTTTGTTAATGTTGGGCCTTGAAATTTTTATCTAATATTTATATTGTTTTCCATCAACTTTTGGTAGAGAATAAACGATATTGGACTTATTTATTGAGCCCATAAATTCAATCTTCATAGATGGCCCACTTTCATCACAGATTCTTTGGGCCTTCTTATATAGACCATATGACCATTCTAATGGCAGAATTGGCCAATTATTACTTATAATGATATGTTTTAAATATAATAAGGAATCCTAAAAAATAAAAAATAAAAAATTTGGATAGAAATAATGATATTTTAAATTAATATAGTACATTGAATTGATTGGATTACTTCAAATAATGCTCAAACATTATACGTAGTATTAAAAAATGAGTATCTCACACCAATTATGAAAATTTACACAAAATTTACTAAAAAAAGTAGAAAAAAAAATTTATGATTAAATGAATAACATCACATTGTGTATAAGTGTTACACATAGTTGCCTCAATCATTAATTCTTTCTTTAGTGATATGAACTCTGTAATGATTATTCAGCTTAATATTGTTCTTTGATAAATGTTTGTATTATCCGCATTCACCATTTTATATGGTGTATATGATGCCTTTTGGGAAATTATATCATTAATGACCCTTTTATAAAGATATTTAAATAATTTTTTAATTTACATATTTCATGATATATTGATTCAATTGTTATAAAAGTTGTAAGGTTTTTTATGGTTCCAATTTCAATTTTTTGAGACATAATTCATGTTATAAACCATGTATTATTTTATATTGTGCATGTACTTCCCCATGAACGTGTTATAAAATATAATTTCATGTAAAATTTGGCATATATATGATCATTTTATGTTCCTTCATTCAATGTATTTTTTATTAAATAATTACCCAAGATACATGGGTTTCACATCACAAACTTCCTTCTTCAAGACATGTTTTTATTGATGCACCTATATTCATTTGTATGGTTTATATAATGACCCTAGAAATATAATATCATGAAACTTTTATAATCATGGAGTTTTAAGTTCCTTTTTATGTTATTTATTTTATATATTTTGTTAGTTTTAAAAGGTCGTAAATGGTTCTTTTACATTCCTTTAAAGGATTTAAAGTCTTTTAACCAAAAATATTTCTCAATGTTATTTATAATATTTCAAGAATGTTATTTTAATAACATAAATGATTTCCTAACGTTATTTTACATTATATTAGAAATTATTTTACGCTGCATTAAAAGGAAAATTGTTAATGTTTTAATCACAATATACTTTTGAATCTCTTTAAAAAATTTGGAAAATATTATTTATTTTTAACATTTAAAATATGAAAAAAAATTCTCACTATCATGACTATTCATTGTTTAGATTCTTCGAATAAAGTTATCCATGATTTTTGTTAATAATTATTTGGTTTTGAGGATTCTTTTTAATAATTAATCAAAGCAAAGTCCCCTTTCATTATGGGTAGGAGAGACCCAAGACCCGACCCATAGGACCAAGGCATATATGTTTAATGACATGACCGAAAGATCTAAACATGAACTAAAGGACGCTAAATCACATAACATTTCCCATATGGCCCTGAAACTCATGTTCAATAACCATCCATCATAGCCACACCCAACTATGCTAGCACATCCACCATGTGTAGTCATGTTCATGCACCACCATTGTCACAAGCACTGTCTAGCCCACATGAGCATACACCCTCTAGTGATGCCCCCACTCAATCACACACTTAGACCATGGTTATCTATACTCCAAGATCCCATAACCAATTATACCATTACCTTCACCCATACCGTTAAACCCTATGACCATGTAGTAAACTAGGTATAATGACATGTGTGTAATCTGACTTCATGTGCACCCGATGCTAATTCTACTACCAGCCCGGGTGAAAGAACAAAAAAAGAGGAAATTAGGATTTTAACCCTGATAAAAATGTATTATTATGGATTAGCTTACTGCTATGATTCAAAACTAATTGAATCTTTTATAACTGTTTTCAATGAAAATTAGTCTTTCAATATTTTAGTAATTTTTAGTTCTGTAAGTTATTTAAAGAAAAGGGTATTTTTCCCTCTTTTCCAAGAAAATTTTTAATATTTATTTTAGATTTATTTTCATCTATTTAAATATCCTTTAATGATTATTATTCCTCGATATGGGATATAATCTTATGATAACACTTTATTTTTTATCTAAATGATTTATGATGATGTTTTAAAGAGATTGTTAGGAAACTTATTTTTTAGTGGGTAAATCAAGATATGTAAGTTTTGAAAAAATACATGTATCCATGGGATTTTATTCGTGATATGGAACTTGGAAAATGCTGATAAAAGTGGAATCGGGGAGTAAACCCAAATCCTTAATGTACTTTATTTGATATGTGATGGGTGGTCCCTATATATCCCTCCGATGTATTGGGTAATGAGATGGAGTTAACTAGATGTATGTTACTCCTAAGAGATGACAAAGTTATATTAATACTAAGAAATTATAGAGTTAACTAATTGTAAGTTACTCTTAATAGATGATGGATTTTACTAGTTATAAGTTACTCCTAATAGATATTAAAATTATTTGGTTAGGTGATTACATAATGAATATTTGATGTTCCAATATACCAACACATTTTTCATTGTTTTCTATGAGTTCTAATGGATCCTTTTATCAAGGATTCTTGTCACATGGGTCATGACTGTTGACTTATATGAATATTTCCTTATTTAAAAGCCTTATTCCAAGTCTCATGATTTATAATCTATAGTTCAATGGAAATGAATTCTCTTATGTTACTCTCATTCATTTTTATTATTTAATGATATAATTATGATAATATTATGCTCATTAATGATATAAAACTATTAATTCCATTGTTTAACCTTATTGAGAGTTAAAACACACCGTTATTATGTTTTTTACTTCCTTAGGTTATGATAAACGATGTTAAATAATTTATATTTATAAAGATTTCATGTGTGAATAATTTTATGGGAGATGTTAAAGATTTATTAAGAAATAATAAAATTGGGGTATAGTACAAAAGATGATCTCTTGCAGAAATGGGTATTGTTTTGAAATTTTTTGCCCTAATTATAAAAAATGTTAAACCTGAAAGTTCCATGGGTATGCAAGTGTTCCAAAATTTTATTTTCATGTTGTATTTTTGGATGGGTAAAATAGGGTGGTGTTTGTCATTATACAAGCAAAAAATGTAAAGATTGTGTTTTTAGCTCCAGATCCAAGATTGTGGGTCTAGTACCATTAAAGTTAGTATCAGATTATTTTTTAGATAATATTGGATTTTAGGATGTTTTAATGTGATGTAATCTTATGTGTTTTGGATACTATCATGGGTTTATAGGTTTATGGTTGGTCATAAGTTCAAAGGAATAGAAACCCATTTTAAGGTTTTAAGTGATGGGATTTTAAAGTTATTAATGATATTTTGGGAGAAATTTAAATATGTTGAGGTACAAGTAACACTTAGCTGTATTATGTGATTTACCATGAAAAATTATTTGGGAATAATGACATTAAATTTTTGGATATGCAAGCTAAAAGGTATAAGATAACCTTTGAGGTAAAAATATTCTTTAATTTTGAAATTATTGTGGTAAATTTAGATATAAGGTTATTTAATTAATTAATTATATAAGTTAAAACATAGGTTTTATTCTTTAATTATTGGTTATTAATGTTGCGTGTATTATTATAAAGGGTTGTTTCAATATTATCTAATCATGTGATAAACATTTTGGTTTTCGTAAAGACATGGAGAATATATTTTCAACCATTTATATACCTCATGTTAAATCAGAATTTGACATTAATGCTTTGAGAATTAAATATTCATACTCAATATTTATATTAAAATATAATATAAAGGTGGAAAATTATTGATACATTCATCCAAAGGATGAAAATGTATTTAAGGGTTTGAATAAAATCAAGGATGTATATTTCTTTATATTCTTAGTATAGATGAAAAAAGGAATTCCTAACATCTATGAAAATGATCTTGAGATAAAAAAATTTATCCAATAACATTAATTTATGATGAATTTATGTTATTCTTAATCCCTTGTTGATTTATGGTTTTTTGGTCATTTTATTTCTCATGGTCATTCACTTTCTTATGATCAATGTTCTACATCACTCTACATAATTTTTTGGATGTTAATTCTCTCCTCCTTGTCATTATTTCCACTTATCACTTATGTTCTAATATTTGAATTCAAGTTATGTGTAATTCCATTTGACCTTCATATTTCAAATTCTCTCTTTTCAAAAGGAAGTTTTATTAACCCATTATATGTTGTGATTTTTCAAAAAAAATTATATTCAAATATTAAACCCCTAATTACAAAACAGGATATAAAATTTAAAGGAAGAAATTTATTTAAGTTGGAAATTTTAGTACTCCCTGATTTTAAAATTATTCAATGTTTGATAGTTTATACTACGAAAAACATCGATCTAAAATAAACAATGAAATAATATTATATTAAATTTGACGGTTATAACAAATTTATTGAATTGGAAGGTACAAATAAGAGTACAAACAATATGAAATATATGAATAACTCTTATACTCAATAAATCTTTATTTATTAAGGATTATTAAATAGAAACATAATTTTTAGTGAAGTCGTTTCACTCTTCATAAATAATTTTTCTTAAAAAATGTTTTTTATTTATTTTTGTAAGAAAATATACTAATTAATTTATACCAAATTTATAAATTTTATTTTATAAAAATGATACAATTTAATAATCAAATTATAATTATCTTAAGGTGAAAATATGGCATTTTTCGGATAATACTAATTATTAAGTAAATAGTGAAAAATGACGATTTTATAGAAAATTTACTTTTCTATTCAACTATTTAAAAAATCATTTTGTTTTATATTGATTTTTTAATTTCATTAGTTACCATTGATGAAAAATAATCAAATTAATTTAATTGGAATTGACCTGATGCAAAATTTTTATATATAAAATTGTTATACTTAAAAATGAATTATTCTATAAAATCATTTTTCATCATATGTTATACGTTTACTTTAAAAAAATCTAAAAATATAAGGATTTAATTTGAAAAAAATGATTCCATATTTATAATCATCATAGAAGTTTTTTTAAATAGTTTAACTTCCTTCTTTCTCATTATCAATTGTAACTATGGTAATTATTTTTCACCTTGATAAGATTAAGTCAAGTAAATAAGATAAAAAATAAT
The DNA here is from genome assembly GCA_963277665.1 of Viscum album. Classification (NCBI taxonomy): domain Eukaryota; kingdom Viridiplantae; phylum Streptophyta; class Magnoliopsida; order Santalales; family Viscaceae; genus Viscum; species Viscum album. Next base: position 447,812,130 of record OY728131.1, read on the forward strand.
GTGATAAGGATTTAAAAAGTATATATAACACCTGAATTATTTCTATTGAATGGATTTATTCGGATCGTAATCATCCAATATCATAATATATTTAATCTTGGTGCCATTTTTCAATAATAATGACCATAATACTATTTTAAGTAAAGAATAAATCCAAAATGTCACTCTGTTTTTACAACTCTAATATTTTTTCATAGGCATAAAATAAGTGTATGTTTAGTTATAAATGGTTATATGAAAAATTAAAGTTTTTTTATCATGTTAATTTATTTTTAATTTTTAATTATGGAATAATAAACTTAAATTCTAATATAACACTGACACAATTCTTGTTCATGTAGTATAAAAATAAAGTAAACAATATTAAAAACATACAAAGTAATATTTTTTCAGAGAGTTATGGTGTTCCAATTTTTTTTTAGATAAATAAAATTTATTATTTATGTGTAAAAATTTTATATTCAATCTAAATTAGTGAATTGATATTTATTTAAAGTAAATTATGTGAATAGTATTGAAGATGACTATAATGGTATTTTATATTAAATAATATTTTATTAAATGATTCAAAATTTAAAAATTTAAAAATGATTATCACTAGCCAAGTAAAAGGGATATGGTTTATAATATCAAAATATTTCCATTTATGTGTCATGTTTCCTTATATAGTCACTTTTCCCCCCTAAATAGAAAAAAACATTTTTATCATAGTAGCCATCAAAATGGTTAATGGGTGTTAAAATTAAGATGTAAGTGTCCAAAATTCATCAAAAAATCCTCCAAATTTTATTATATGAGACTATTTATACTTATATACATATTATATTATAAATATATCAATTCTGTGTTTCTTGAAGATAAATATTAATTTTTATTAACTAATTACTTTATTTAATTCCAAGGGTGATCATATCCTCTATTATATAAGGACACAACCTATCATATATTACTCACACTTTAGGAGCCAATTATCGTGAAAAAATCATGAAAAAACCCCCTTCTTAACTTACTTAGATACATTCTCAAGGTTATGTTCTTATTAAAATACCATCCCTATGGATCTTAAGGAGAGAACCAAATGAGGTCCTTCCATGAGGATGAGACCATCTTAACCTACCAATTTCCTTTTACATCTTCTTATACCTCCTTCAATTTAGTCTTAACAATTCCAATATAATAAAATTAGAATATCCTATAAATTTAGATGTTATTATGTCAATTTTATAACTGGATTCATCTTATTACTCAATCAAATGAGAAAGAAAAACATCATTCATGCATACATGTTGGCTACCACCACTATGAAGTATTGTGTTTCATTTAATATCACCGCATCTCATGGATTTTTATAATGATAGATTTAATATATATATATATATTATATTAAATAAATTATTATAATTATATAAAGATAATATGTCATCTATTTCCTTATTGTTTAATCTATTTTAAAATGATAACATCATTCATATGTAGGTTATGATTAATATTATGTATATGGTAGAATGATGACCCATTTAACCCAGATCAACCTACCAAAGACATTTTTCTATTATGACCTGAACATCCTCAAAACATTTGCCATAAATTTAACCAATCAATTAATTAAATATTATATTATAATAAATTCAATAAATGGTTTAATGGTAAGTTAATACACATATTACAGGTTTTTAAACATGTAAATAATTCCTATAACATTATTATACTAGAGTTAAAGGAATGACATAGAAATTTTGGACTTGAGGTGAGGGGTTTCTTAACTCAATATCTTTCACTGGGTTATAACATTTCTTTATTGAATTTTATTTTTCATTATTATTGGTAAAATCGAATAAAATTTTATTATTTTTTATTTTAAATGTTTTATGTGGTTTTAAAATTTTCACACAAAGTCACCTTAATGACTAATTCTCACTTCAGTGATATTATCCTTTGAACTATTTTTCTTCTCAATATCGTTTCTTTGCCACATGTTTCATATTATGCACCTAATTCATTTTATCAGATTTATATACTTTTGATTGATAAATTATATTATTAATTAATGTTTGATCATTATATTTGAAGTACCTTTCAAGTTCCCTCTTTTATGATATTGTGATTCAAATGATATAATTGTTTCAAGGGTTTCCATCATCTTAATTTCAATTCATTGAGACATAATTAAATTTATGCACCATGTTTTACTTTATATGATGTACTTATTATCCCATGAATTTGATTTCAAATATTATTTCATTGAAATTTTTTGTTTTATAGAATAATATAAGGATCCTTCATTCAATTTATTTTTTGATTCAAGCATTACCCAAGCTGCAAGGGTTTCACTTCTCAAACGTCCTTATTTGAGATAGGTATTGATTGATGTGACTACATTCATTTATAAAGTGTATATACTGAATATTGACATATAAAACCTTAAATATATTTATAATCATAGTATTTTATGTTATTTATTATTTTATTTATTTTAAAGTTTTTTTATACTAAAATTTTAGAAATGGCATTTCGTTAAAAATATTGCATTAAAGGGTTTATATAATTTTAATCTAACTCTTACTACATGTTATTTATCTTCCATCAAGAATGTTATTTTATAAACATAAATTATTTAAAAAAAAAAATTTCCATGATCTTTGACATTCTTTTAACGGTTTTAAAAAATAAAATTTCTAAATTTTTTCCTTATTGGTAACTTTTGAATATATTTACAAAAGTTTCAAAATGATATATATTTTTAATATTTAGGACATAAATTAATTTTATCACTATAATGAATATTATCTTCTTTGAATCTCCTATTAAAATTCTACATGATTGTTTTAAAATAAATTATTTTCCCTAATATGTTGGGTACCTTTAGTTTTTAAATGTTTCGAAAAAAATTAGTATTTCCCCCATTTCCAAGAAATATTTTAAATAATATTTTAAAGGTATTTTCCTATATGAAAACCTAATTTAACCATAATTTTTACTTTTGGGGATAACATCTTATGATACCATTCACATCATTTTTATGAATGGGTTATGATGATGTTTTAAAGAGACTATCAGGAAACCCATTTCTTTTTTAATGTGTAAATCAGGCTACAAAAGTCTTGATGAAATACAAGAATCCTTCTATTTTGTTTTAAGATATGGTATATGGAAATTATTTATGAAAGTAGTATTGTGGAGTGAAAGAAAATCCTTAAGTTAATTTTCTTGATATGTGATGGGTGGGTATTTTATATCCCTCCAATGCATTAGGTAATGAGATGGAGTTAACTGGATGGAATTTTCACCTATGAGGCGATGTAGATATTTTACTCCTAAGAGATAGAAGGTTTTAGTGATTATAAGTTTATTCTAAAAATAAATAGTTTAATTGATATATTTTACTTCTAAGAGATATAGTATTTTTCCATTTTGGTGATTCCATGATGAATTTTTTATGTTCTGTGGTACCTACATAATTTTTCAATGCATGTTATCGGTTCTAATAGATCATTTTCTCCATGATTATTTCAAATAGATCAAAATTGTTTATTTATATAACTATTGAATTATTTTTAATATTTATTCTATTTATCATGATTTATAATCCATGATTTTGTGGGTCTGAATTTTATAATGTTATTCTCTTGCACTTTGATTACGTCATTATACCCATATTCTTATTTTATCTCGTTGCTAAAATTTATTTGTTAATTTATATGTTTGAACATTCTATGAAATTTTACTCACCATTATTATGTTTTACATTTCCTTAGGTTATTATTAATTATATTAAATGATTTGTGTTCATATAGGTTTTATATGTGAACAATTTTATGGGTGATGTTGAAGACTTATTATCAAATAAGACAATCGAAGTATAATTGGAAAAATCATCACATAAAGATAAGGGAATAGTTTTCAAAGATTTTTTTCTAATACTCTAAAACTAATCATAAAAATTTTATTGGTATATAAGTTATTTAATATTTCTGTTTGATGATGTATGTTTTGGTTGTTAAAATTGTGTCACGTTTTTCAGTATCAATTCTATAAATCTAATGATTATATTTTTAGCACCAAATATGAGAATGTGGGTTTAGGGATATTATAGTTGGTATCATAGTAGAGTTTATATATAGAGAGAGATTGGGATGATTTCATGTGAGGTAAAATTAAGAGTTATGGATATCATCATCGGTTTTTAATTTTAATTTTGATCATAAATTCAAAGTGTCAGGACCCCCTCTCTCTAAAGATGCCCATCCTGAGCTGGAAATAAAGGAAGAGAGTTAATGACCTCGGAATCCCACCTACAGTAGGTCCCGAAGTGGTGACTAGCAATAAGGGTACACAGATCTCACAATATTGATGGAAATACCCTTTATAAGAAAACAAGATCGGGAGATGAGATGGTTCTTCCCAAAATCAACTCAAAGATATAATATATATAAATGAAATCCCAAACAATCCCAAATGAATTTTTAAAACAAAACTATTACAAATAAAATAAAAACCCCAAATAAAAATACCAAAAGCAAGATAAATCATCAAATCAACAACATTCCCAATGTCCAAGTTAATAACGCTCAACATGGTCCATGTAGTCCTCCTAGAAACATGCAAGAAATTTTATAATTTAGGGTGAGCTGACAAGTATACTTAGTAGCATACCAAAATTCTCTCATGTACAAGTGGGAGAAGAATGTTAATTCTCCCTTGAGAAATCTGAAGAACCAAACAACACCAAACAAGGTATACTATCCATCCCAACCTTACTATGGTACTCTCACTAAATAACACAACTCAAGTAAAGAAATATATTAATTACATCGATGATGGGGTATCAACCACTAATTTCACACTAATTAGCCACCCTCACACCCTAAAAAAGGTCCTAGAGATACCACCACTTTCAAAAGAACCATACCATAACTGACCCACACACGCCTAGACCACATACCACATCACATCCCAATCACACACACCTGGGCCACATACCACATCATATCCTACCCTCACACACATGGTCCACAACCACAACACATCCCGCTCTCACACACCTGGGACACAACCACACCTCATCTTGAAGACACCTGGGAAGGAAAACACATATCATCTCGAAGACACCTAGGAAGCACAACTCACCCGCACACACTTAGGCCTCAAGAACTACAACTTGCTCAAAGAATCTTGGGTTATCATCACCTGAAAGAGGGATCAGGGAAGGGTGGGTGTCTAGTCATCCATCCTCCCATTAGGATTTATAGGAAATAAACCCTCCTCCATGACAATGGGGGTGTTTAGAAAACAGTTATCAACTATGGGGGGGTACGTATAGAAATCACAAGAAAATACAATCGTATACATATAGATACCTAAAACTCAACCTGACCTTTTAGTTTTTAGAAAAACCACAACCACCCTATACCACTTCCAACTTAGCTGCTACCTTGTAAGGCATTTATTAATATCCGCAACAGTCACTTTAGAAGTTGATAAAAGAATTCCGCTTAAAAAATCTCTTTCTCTCAACACACATTAATTTCATTCTTTAGCTATAACTATAGTTAATCATGACACACCTCATTTAACTTTTCATTGAAAAAGTCCATCCCATTTAAATATCCAATTCATTCCACATCAATATTATTAGGTACTTATTTTCTCCATCACTACCCAAGAAACTAAGTAACATAGACCATATTAAGAAATACGAAACACACAAAAATGGTCAAAACCACCATATTCATTTTAGAAGGTGAAGAGCCTTCTAGCTTAACACCCTTCAAATTCTTTCTTCGTTAACAACCATTCAAGATTTAACAAGTTATTGATCCTGAAACATGAGATGAAACTTTATGCATGCTACTCATGGAGAAACTCTAGGTGAATTACCCATACCAACCACTTCAACCATCATTCTTCAAAGTCATTCCACCCAATACTGTCTCTCAATAGATCAAACCCCCAACTCATAGACACACCCAACAACACATCTCATCACAAAACTATCGATAACCCCACTACATAACACTGGTCATCCATTCCAAAATGAAACAAACACTCCACCTGGGATTCCATTAAAGCACCTGAACCACCTTATAACACATAGCCAATCCCACAACCCACAATAGAAAACAAAAATCCCACACACATCATACCACCACACAAAAAAAGGAAAGGTGCTTTCAGATTCAACAAGTCATCCCATTATTTAATTTTGATTGTTAATTGTGGGGTTATCACAGAAAATTTTGATCCTAGGAATCCATATATTTTAGATGAATTTTAGTGGTTAACTAATTCCATAAAAATTGTTGAGCAGAATCCCAATTCCATGAATTCCAAAATCATTACTTTGTGCACAAACAAAGAGCCCGAACGATCATGATTTGTAGAAAGCATATAACCCATACAGAACACCATATCAACTAAAATAATAAAATAGGAGCATGAGTCACTTTTATTCATCCCATATTTACCGATTTTAAACTGATTCAATTATCTTTAGTTAGTTTGTATTCAATTTTATTTAAAGAGGAGACAATCGTACACCAACCCCACGTAATACAATAATAAGATAGATGAATGAAAACCAACATTGAATAAAAGTCGATTAGTATTCCATTTTGTGCCAAAAATTGGGGTGCACGTGCAATAAAATCTTTCATGGAAAAAGCAATCCAAAAAGGGGAAACACAATTGCATGGCTCCTCGGGGAAGAAGGATTTGTGGTGCACCAAGGGAAAATGGGAGCAGACAAGGAAGAGTGGATCCCCACTTTTTAAAGTACAAATCCTAAATCTTTAGAAGGAATGGTTTTTAAAAACCATTAATGGTACATCTTGTCCAAGACCACATGGTTTGGAATTAAAAAAGAAGATTTAGGTTTTTAGAAGATATATAAGATTTTAAATAGGTCCAAAAACCATTAAATATGGTATTTAACTCATTTGTCATCAAAAGAAATGTCAAAGGGGTAAAATTGGAAAAAATAGAGGAAAACATGAATTCTGAAGAACTATTGGAAATGAATCATAATTAGGTTAGTCACCACAAGGAGTCTGCTAAGTGATTCAATGGTGTAACTAACCATTGGACAAGCTATTAGTGGATCTTTTATCACTAGGGGACTCACCGTTGCACAAATCACCACTATTGACCTATCATCGCAACATTCTATCATGTCTTTCCATCAGTGACTCACTGTCACGAATCACTATTGCGATTCACTGGTACGAGTTTCTATTCTGACTCATCGGTCCTGACCCACTGTTGCGAGTCACCAGTGAGAGTTGACATTTTGAATCTCCATTGCGAGTCCCCGGTGTGAGTCACCATTCTGAATCCTCATTCCTAACTCACTGGTACTAACTCACTATCGTGAGTCACTATTGTGACCTACCATTTCCACATACCATTGGAAAACTTGAAAATTTTCAATGTGTTGGATTATGTCTCTTTGACCTCCCATAACACCTCAAACACAATATTTTCACAACATAATGAAAATAAGATGTTCAGGACATTACATCATATACCTCTCAAACTATTCCCTTCCTAAAGAATCTAACACTAAAACAATAAGAAATAGGGGTTCGAGCAAGAATAATCCTAGAAGAAAGAGGGGTCCAAAAATCCACCACACAAGATAACTCTCAAGTATCTCGCCATAATTGAAACACAACTACGGAATAAACATATCAAACAAGCTAGTCCAAAATCTAACTGGAATACCTAACACCAAGTACACAAGAGGACTCTCTATGTCTTTTCCCAGAGCATGGGATAGAGATCATGAAATAAAGGAGTGAGAAGTGTTGGAATCAAACAAACCACAATAAAGGGTAATAAACAAGATGATCATACCTTTAACGATATCAAGGTCTTCTTGAGCAGTTTCCTCTGGTGTGTGAAAATGACCATGTTTGACTCATATTCCCCTCTACTGATGACCACCTCCAAGATAATTCATGGTTTAAGGTCCCTGAGGAACACCCTAAGGTTGTTCTCTACCTTCCCCATCTCCCCTTGGTGGAGCACGAACCTGTTGTCCCTGCTGCTAAAACAGCCTAGCTGGAAACTGCTATTGAGGCTGGTGCAGAACCTATCCACCTCCACCATACTAAGCTCAAATGGTTGCTGGGAACTTATTATGAAGATGTACATAGACACCACAAAGTAAACACATCGACCCCAATACCACGGGAAAGGAATGAGAACCAGAAGGCCAAAACAAAAACTGTTGAGCTTGACTCCCCGCTGGTTGAAACCTTGAAGGCTCATGGGACAGAGACCAGATACTAGTATCCCTACCTCTTACAAAAACCCTTCTATCTCCCCTCTTAGGGTATAAATCCTTGTGAGTGCATCTGTTCAATTACTTTCGTCTTCATATGTACCTCTAAGTACCTCGATTATGTAAACGGGGAAACCATGTACTAGGTAGAAGGACGAAGTTCCACCGCAATATGTCTCACATGAGACTCGTCATCTGGAAAGAGATCCTGGGTAAAAGGATGGAGATCCTTCAACTTAATCCCTATCTCCTGCGCCAACATACTCCCCTATTGAAGGGATTGTATCTCCTGCCTCTTTTCATCCTTCAATGTTGATGAAAGGAACTCTGCCCAAAAATTCTTTAGAAATCTGTCCCACAAAACGTATCCATACTTCTTATCCTCTAAATACAGTGTACACCACTTATGCGTAGCACCCCATATTTGGATAACTACCAAAGGAACCCAATACTCTATCATAGTATGGATAAAACTGAAGGTGATCTCAATCTCCTCGATCCAGCTCTCTGTCTCCATGTTCGAAATAATACATTCATACTTTCCCAGAGACAGCTGCTGGAAAGAACCAAATGTTTTTTGTCATTAGTCATCCTCCTCCACTAGATCAACCCTCCATTAATCAACTGGATTGGCCTGTTGAGCCTAAACTACCCAATCCACATGCTGAAGATTACTGGGTGTCATAGATGAAAAGTTAAACAAGCAATTCCTAAGCCTAAGTAGTATGTAATGTTAATTGAAGATTCATTTTAACTCATTTTTATTCTAAAAAAAATCCCAAAACACCCAATTCAAACAAGAACACAAGTCTTTATAATGTGTGTACCATTACTAGGGTCCCTACCCTATAAATAGTGTTGCGTGGATTGTTTTTTCGGTAGGCTCAGAGCCCATACATCGAATCACAAGGGGGCCTTAAAACTCATGTCATGGCTTGTCTTCTCTGGTCTATGTCATGCACCAAGATCACCTAACATAGTTTCCCTACTAACCCATGAAATCCTCAATTTTTATAACCCCATGATCCATCCTATCTCTCAACCATCCCTCTAATACCATTCTCTCATGACCCCTCTCTCCAAATATTCCACTCCTTAGCTGGTAGTGACCAAAGATAGATAATGACCCCTGAGTCCCACATCCAGTAGGCCCTAGGGAGGTTACTACTACCAAGGGTTCAAAGAAATCACAATATGAGAGGCATTACCATTTATAAGAAAACAAGATTGAGAAATAAGAAGATTAATCCCAATGACATAATATATATAAAAGGAATCCAGAAGCATTCTGCATGCATGTTCAAAACAGAACAGTTACAAATACAATAAAAACTCCAAAGTAAAATACAAAAGGTAAGTTAAAGTAGAGACTCAACAACTATCCCAACGTCCCAGCTAGTAATGCCCAGCACAGTCCACATAGACCTCTAGGAAAGTTGATATAAATTTTATAACATAGGGTGAGCATACAAGTATACTCAATAGGAAACCCAAAGTATCTCGTGCACAAGTGGGAGATGCATACTAATCCTCTCGTGATAAAACAGAAGAACCAAAGTGCACCTAACAAGGTATACTACCCATCCAAAACTCACCAAGTAACTCTCACCAAATAACACAAGTCAATTACAGTAATATAGTTAGTACATCGATGATAGGGTTCCGCGCACTATTTTCCCACTAATTATCTGACCTCGCACTCTAATGGAAAATGTCATGGTGCTCCCACCTCTTCCAAAAGAAGGATGTCACAACCCTTCTGCACACACCTAGTCCCAATACCTCCTCATATTCCCCCCCCCCCCACGTACACACATTTTCCACATACCACATCACATCCCACCCACACACACCTAGGCCACAATGATAACACATCTCATTTGTAAACACTTGATCCTCAACCACACCTCATCCCAAATACACCTTGGAAGAATAATACATATCATCCCAAAGACACTTGAGAAGCACAACTCGCATGCACACACCTGGGAATCCCAAACCACAACCTGCATGAAGAGTCTTGGGCTATCAACACTTGGAAGAGGGAGTAGAGAATATCAGGTATCCATTCATCCATCCTAACTCCTTGATGTTTAGTAAATACACCCTCCCCAATGAATATTATGGTGTTTGATGCATAGTAAAAAACTAGGGTGGGTCAATATTAAAATCACAAAAAACAAAATACAAGTGTATACATAAAGATATGAAACACTCAACCCAACCTATGGGTTTTCAAACAACAAACCACCCCATAACACTGAAAAATATACTGCTACCTCTAAATGAATTTATTAGTATCAACAACAGTCACTTAAGAAATTGACAAGTGAATACATATTCCCAAATATTTTTCTCTCAACACCCATTCATTTCATTGTCTATCGAGAATCAAAGTTAAATGTGAAACCAATCGTTTAACTTTTCATTGACAAGCTCCTTCCCATTTAGAAAACCAAATCATGCCATCTCAACATTATTAAGTGCATGTTTGCTCTATCACTACCTAGGAAACTAAGTTACATAGACCATAACTAGAAAAAAGAAACCCAAAAAAATAGTCAAAACCACTATAGTAATTTCAGAAGGCAAAGAGCCTTCTAGATTAACTCACTTAATATTTCTTCTCTGTTAACAATCATTCATGATTTAATAAGGTACTAATCATGAGACATGGGGTGAATATTTTTTTCATACTACTCATGGAAAAACTCCAATAGAATTACACATACCACCTGTTGTCATCATCATTCTTCAAAGTCATTCCACCCAATCAATCCTATCAACAGAGAAAACCCCCAACTCATATCCATAACCAGTAACACGTCCCATAAAAACCATTATCTATATCCCCACTATATAACACTGCTCATCCATTCCACAATCAAATAATATCTCAACGCCATATTCAATTACACCACCCAAACCACCCCATAACACACAACCATTCTCGCAACCCCCTACAACAAAAAACAATCCCACATAGAGCATACCACCACATGAGCCACTGTAAGGCACATTTAGATTCAAAAAGGCATCCCTTTATTTAATTATAATTTTTAATTATAGTGTTATCATAGAAAAGTTAGATCTTGGTGCAACCACTTATTTTGGCCTAATATAAGTGCTTAATTGATTACTTATAATCTATTTAGAAAAAACCAAAAATCATGAATTCCATAATCATTACTCAGTGCGCAAACAAATAACCCCAATGGACATGATTTTTACTAGTTATATAGCCCATAAAGGAACGCAATATCAACAAAAATAAAAAAACAAAAACATGCATCACTTTTACCCAGACCATGTTTATTGATTTGAAACTGATTCAATTATATTTATTGAATTTGGATTCAACTGTAATTAAAAAGGAAACAATCATAAACCCACCATGTAGGATACATGAATCATAAAGATTAAGGAAAACAAACCTCAACAAAGAGAAAATCATCACTTCATTATTACGCCTAAACACAGGGTGTGCATTCAACAAAATCCTCCAAGTAAAACACTTTCCAAAATGGTGGAAAAAAAATTCATGGATCCTTGAGAAGAAGGTTTTGGGGCACACCAAGAGAAAATGAGATCATAAAAGGAAGAGATGATCTGGTATTTAGAAAGTCTAGATCCTAAATCAACAAAAGGAATATTTTTTATAAGCCATTAAAGGCAGATCTTGACCTAGACCACACAGTTTGGAATTCAAAAGGAAGCTTCAAGTTTTTAGAAGATAGATATGATTTGAAACGGCTCAAAAAACCATTAAATATGGTATTTAACTCATTTATAGTCAAAGGAAATTTCAAAGGGGTGAAACTGGAAAATTTGGAGAAAAACTAGAATTTTGAAAAACTGTAGGAAATGACTCAGCATTATTTGAGTCACTAATGGGAGTCCCTAGTGCGGCTCACCATTGAAAGAGCTACTGGTGGACGATTCATCATTAAGAGAGTCACCATTAGACGAAACACCATTGGTGACCTATCTTCATAACCTATCATCAGTGATTCACCATCGTAACTCATCGTTATGAGTCACTGATGTGAGTCATCGTTCTGACTCACAGGCCCTGACTCACCAATGTTAGTCACTGGTACGAGTCACCGTTTTGACTCACCCATACTAACTCACTATTGTGAGTCACCAGTTTGCATCACCAGTGCGAGTCACCATTCTAACTCAACGATCCTGAGTCACTGGTCCTAACTCACCATCGTGAGTGACTGTTGCGACCTACTCTCACCACCTATCATTGGAAAAATTGGAAAATTTTCAAATTGTTGGATTAAGTTTCCTTGACCTCCCGAAACACCTCAAACACCATATTTTCACAAAGTAATAGAATTGAGAGGTTTGGGCCATTTCACAATGGCATAGACATCCCTTTTAAGTTTTTATGTTATGGGAATCTAAGGTTAATAATGATATTTTAGACACATTTTATTGGTTTTAGGAACAATTAAACCTTAGGTTTATTAAGAGATTTAACATGAATAATTATTTAGGAAGAATGCCATTACATTTTTTGGGATGAAAGCTAAAATATATGAGATAACCATTGAGGTGAAAACATTATTTAAGGTTGAAGTTATTGTAGTTAATTGATATATAGTGTTAATTATTTATAGAATGATATATGTTAAACCTTATATCTTATTATTGAATTATTATAGATTAATGGTTTACATATTCGTATAATGGTTTATTATGATATTATCTTATCACGTGATAACCATTTTGATTTTATTAAAGATGAGAATATTAAATTTTCAACCTTTTGTACACCACATGATAAATTATAAATTTATTATAGTGCTCTGTTCTTTAAGTATTCATACTCATCATTTGGAGTAAAATATGTGATAAAGGTAAAAATTTATTGAATCATATAACCATAGGATAAATTGTGTTTATAGATTTCAGGAAAATGAAGTCACTATATTTATTTATTTTCTTATTTTATATGGAAAAGGAATATCTCAAATCTAGAAAAATGATCTTGAAAAAAAATATCCTATTACCTTCATTTATAATGAATTAATGGTTCTTATAATCCATTATTTATTTATGGTTTTTTGGTTATTAACTTTCTCATTATCATTCTCTTTCTTGTGATCAATGTTATCTATGACTCTACATAGTTACATGGACATTAATTTTCTCCTCGGGGTCCATATTTTAACTTTCTAAAAAATTTATATTATTTTAAATATTTTTATCTATCATTCTAGATTACCTTTATATTTCCCTTTCCCCATTTTCATAGGAAATTTTTAGTAACCCTTTTTACATTGTGACATTTCAAAAAAAGCTATTTTTAAATGTTCAACCCTTAATTACCAAGCATCAGATCAAATTGTGAAGAAGCACTTTATTTAATGGGTGATAATTTAATAGCTTGATATTTTAATAGGATACTATGTTCTAAATCATATATGATGCACGACACTAAGATTAAATGAACCAGAAAATAATATTTTTTTAGATATGACCGTCATAACCTAGCCATTGAATTTATCAATATGAATAGGAGTAATGTCAATATGATATATATATATATATAATTCTCATACTCAAAACAAATTTCTTTGACTAATTATTAGTAACTAAGAACTCAATTTTTACTGAAATCATTTTATTCTTCAAAAATACATTTTCTTAAAAAATTGGTTTTATTGCTCTCTGTGAGAAAAAATTATAATTATTTTTTGGAACTTTTTTAAATTCTATTTTATAAAAATAATATCATTTTGGAAATTATCATATCAAAATTATCCTATTTTCATTTTTTGGTATTTTTTTACAAGTTTAATTTTTCAGTGAATAGTGAAAAAATTGATTTTATAGAAAATTGCCTTTTCCATTCAAGTATTAACAAAGTCCCTTTATATTTTAATTTAATTTTAAAATTTTAGTATTTAATTTTCATTAAAAATAATAAAATAAAATTAATTATAATTGACATTATTCTAAACTTTTCTAAAAAACATTTTTATACATAAAAATTAATTTTTTTAGAAACCTATTTTCATCGTATTTTGTGTGATTATTTTAGAATTATATTATTCTAAATATAGGTATTGAATTAGATAAAATGGATTCCATATTTGAAATAAACTTTTACAAAAAATTTAAACATTTCAACATTATTTTCATCATTATCAATAGTAACTGTAGTAGATATTTGTCACCTCGGTAAAGGAAAATTACGTTATTAAAGTTTAAAAAATGTAATCATGCTTTAAAATATATATAACCCCAAAAAAATATATATTTTATGATTTTATTTCAAACATAATCATAAAATATCAACGATATCACAACTTGGATCCATTTTTTATTTGATAATGACCTCAATATTATTTTAGGTAAAGAATAAATCCAAAACGTTACTCTCTTGGCTTAAATAACTGTAATATTTTCACATAGGAATAAAATGGGGTTATGTTTTTTTATAAATTTTTATTTGAAATATTAAATATTTTTTATAATGTTAATTTATTAGAAAGTTTTAGTGATGCAACAATTACCTTAAATTCTTAGGCAATATTGACAAAGTGTTTATTCAAACTGTAGAAATGTCAAGTAAGATATTTTTAAATAATAAAAAGTAATATATTTGGGGGTGAGTTTCTGTGTTCAAAGAATTTTTTAGATAAATATAATTTATTATCAATGTTTTAAATTTTTGTATTTTAACTACATTAATTTGTTGATATTTTCTTAAAGTATATTATGTAAATAGTCAGGAAAATGAATTTATTTATATTTTATGTGCAATAATATTTTATTAAATGATTTCAAATTACAAAAAAATATTAAATTTGGAAAATTGAATGGAATATGGTCAGTAATATCAACTATTTTCCATTTATGGATGACTTGTCCTTATATAGTAACTTTCATGACCCCTTACGAGTAAAAAACATTATTGTCGTAATAATAGAAAAAAGGGTTAATGGGAGTTAAAAAAATAGATAAGGGTTTAAATATCAAATAAAAATGTCTAAATTTTATTTTTTTTAATATAATATAATGTTATATATGTCATATTTTCATAATTTATTATTTTTTCACTTGATCATGAAAATTGATTTATATTAGTTTAATAGTTTAGGCAATTCCATGGGTGACCCTCTACTCTTTTATATAAGGACACAAACTATCCTCTCTTCCACACAATTCATAAGAAAATTATATAAAAAACCTATTAAAAACATATTATTTAGTTCATTATATAAATTTTTGTGGTTTTTTTATTCTTAATATAAAGTACCCATGGTCCTTAAGGAGTGATCCAAAGGAGGTTCTTCATAGAGGAGGTAATAATCTTAACATAGAAACCTTATTTACCACCTTCTTCTACCCCCTTAAATTATATACTAACCATAATAATATAATAACATGATCATCAACTATATACTTGGATATTATTATGATAATTTTATAACCTTATTCACCGTCTTCTTCCATAAAATGTGGAATAAAAACATCTTTCATGCATACGTATGGACTACCACCACCATGAAGAGATGTGTTTCATTTTCCATCATTGCCTATCATAAATGTTTATGATGATGCATTTAATATATATTTATATATATTAATGAAATTATTATAATTCTTGAGAGATAATATATCTACTATTTCCTTACCCTTCCATCTATTAGAAAATAATAATGACGTTTGTGCGAACGTATGGACTACCAATTCCCTGAAGGGGTGAGATTTGTTTTTAATGTATGTATTTAATAGATGGTAATATTATTATATTAAATTTATAAAAATTATAATTATTTCATGGTTAATATTTTTGATATGGTAGAACTATGACTCATTTGACCACAATCAACCTTCCAAAGTCATTTTTCAATTTTGATCTGAATGTCCTCAAAACACCTCATGTGGACATAACAAATTAATTAATTAAATATTTAATTAAAATAAATGAAAAAAATTGTTTAATGATAAATTAAGAAAACTATAAAAGTTTCCTAAAATAGTAAATAATTAAAATAATTTTATTATATTGTTGTTAAAGAACATACATAGCAAGTCTAAACTCGAGGTTAGTGGATTCATAAATCAATTTCTTTTTAATGGGTTATAACACTTATTCATTTATTTTTTATGACATGATTATTTCAGAAATTACCTATAACTATATTATATATTTTTACACTAATTTTATGTTGTTTTACAATTATTACACATAATCACCTCAATTATTAAATCTCACTTTAGTGATATGATATTTGTAAGGATTATTCACCTAAATATTGTTTCTTTGAAACATGTTTTAGTTTATGAATCTACCTCCATTTATAATTTATATATTTTAACACCCTGATATTTAAAAAAAATATGTTCAATAGCATATATGACATGCAACATTGAGCTTAAACAACTAAGGAAATATATTATTTACATATAACCATTACAACATATGCATTGAATTAGTGAGTACGAATAGGGTTAATAAAATTATGAAATATTTATTTAGGTCCTAAAAAATACATACT
Source organism: Viscum album (assembly GCA_963277665.1). NCBI lineage: Eukaryota > Viridiplantae > Streptophyta > Magnoliopsida > Santalales > Viscaceae > Viscum > Viscum album. The sequence goes on from OY728131.1 coordinate 447,828,936, forward strand.
TTTTCACAAGTTATTATTAAATAATCATTCAAAATTTTATTAAATTCATTTTATGCTTTAAAATACATTTTCCTCAAAAATTGGTTTTATTATTAATTTTACATTTGGGAATTATAATTACTTTATACCAATTTTAAAAAATTTATTTTATAAAAAAATATAATTTTTTAAATCAGAACATAAATAATATATTAGTGTAAATTTTTTTAATTTTTCTACAAATAGTGATTTTTCAATGAATAGTGAAAAAATACCACCTTTTGAAAAACTGAAATTTACATTTAATAAAATAAGTAATATAAAAGTATTATTATGATTTTTATTTTATTTAAAAGTAACATAAATTTTGTTTTGTAATATTTAAAATAAATAATTACATTTTATTCATCTTTATACTAGATTTTTTGTATAAGTTTAGTTTTTGGCTTAAAAACACATTTTTCTGAAAATAAATTTAAATATATAATGTTCCTCCACTTTAATTAATTAAAATAACCATTAATAATGAAATAAAATAAATATTATATATATAACTATATTAATTTAAATCCATATAATTATGATCACTAACCATATAGTTAATTTATGATCATCATTTTCTTGAAAAATTCATTTCTTGCAGAACCAATTTTTCACACGATTTATGAGTTTATTTTAAATTAAAATATAATAGTTATATGAATTTAATTTGGTAAAATTAATCAGAAAATTTAAATCATAATAAATAATATTTTTTAATAAGTTTAAGTTATTTTTTTTATAGTGAATTGTAAAAAATAGTAAAAAGATGTTACTATAATTAAGGATAAAATAGTTTTATCATGGGTTAAACTAAAGAGACAAGGGATATAATTTCCCCAAAACATGTATAATTTCTTTTGGATGACCATATTTTGACCCTATATCATCTAATTTCTTTATGTTTTCCATTTAGGATCTATATGTCTAGGATTGTGACCGTTATAATAATTTATGTTATGAAAAGGAAAAAATGTCATTCTCTTACTTTTAAAAATCACTAGCATGTTCACATAGGGATAAAAAAAGTTAAGTTTGAGTATATATATTAATTTTATGGGAAAATATATTTTTTTATCATGGTCATTTATTTATAATTTTTAGTGATGATATAATTACCATAAATACTGATGCAATGCCAACAGAGTAATTATTTAATTAAAAAGAAAATGAAATAATTATTTTTAAAGTATTAAATGTAATATAATTTTATTAAGTTATAATATCCCAATAACTTTATATATTAAAAAAACATATTAGGGAATTTTTAATGGTCTATATTCAATTATTATTTTTCATGTCATTTTTAAAGATCAATTAAATGAATAATTCCAAAATTGAAATTAAAGAGATTTGGTAATAAATAATATTTTATTAAATTATTTAATATTATTAAAAATACTATATTGTGTAATTTTGTATTGATAAATTTTATTTCATATTAATAATTAGTTTACCCAAAATACCTAATAAGGATCATTTTATATTATACATGAAAGATAAATTTGATAGTTTTAAAAACTAATTAATGTGGTGAAAAATAAAATGGTAAAAGTATGTAAAGTTAGAGGATAAGTAATATAATGTTTAAAAATGTTTATTTTTTTGGAGCTGTGGATTTACATTAAATTTACTTCAATAAATTATTTATCAATTTTAGGAAACTTTCAGTGATATTTACTTTTAATTATTGAATAGGTTTGAGTATTTAAATAATTTCACTCCTACAAAATTATAAAATGGCACTCCATCCTCTCAATTACTCACACCTCTCAAGTGATTTGGATCATCCAATACCTAAAACATATCTCTCAAACAGTATTATACAAATTTTATATATGATAAATATTAAATTTTGTTAATTATGTAAAATTAATATATCATAAACTTCCTTACAATTTCATGCATCAAGGGACAAATATCATCGATCATGCGTTCGTACGACTTACCGTATCCATGAAAAAATGTGATTCATTTTCAATATACAAAATTGAAGAATTGTTTGAAAAAATAATACAATGAATAAATATGATATTTAAAACATTAATATAATTCATGAGATAATGGATCTATAAAATATGCACAAGAATCAAAACATCCATGATAAACCATGCATGGTAAAATGAAGGAGTAAACTTCTGAAACAATGGTAATAATGAAATATTATTAACAGACAGGTGGGAATATGTTATAAGAAGATCATATATGATTTTATAAATATTAAATTGGTCATGTTAAAAATTTATAACATTCTAAAAACCATTATAATAGTTATTAAAACAAGTTCAACTAAATATAAGCGTGATGTAATGGATTTTGTCTCAATTTTCTTTTATTGAGGCATATTGTAATGTTATAAACCTAATTAATTTTATAGAGTGTATATACTTCCCCTTTTATATATAATATCATGAATACTCTATATTTCATGTTATTTTATGTTTCAATTCAAATTATTTCATCCAAGAGGATTTTAATTGAATGTTTCTAAGTGGTAAGGAATTTTATAACTCAATTAATTTTCATTGGGTTATATTACTTATTCATTGTTTTTGATATTCTAATATTATGTGTATAATGAATTTTTATTATTTTATATTTTATTTCAACTTGTTTAATGTAGATTTACATTTTACACACATAATCACTTCTTTAATTAATTTTCACTTCAATATTATGATCTTTGTAAGGGTTTATTTCACTATCTCATTTTAATCGAGATTGTTTATGCTTGAATTTCCAAAAAAATAAATTATTTATCATTGTATAATAAAAACTGCTAATTTTTTTCTCCTTATTTTATTCATACAATTTTCATGTAATGGTACCAACTTTCCTCACTTTTTAATTTAAATTTATTGAGAAAATGTTTTCAAGAATATCCAACTTTGTTTCTCTTTTCGGTTGAAAATATTTTTTCTTCCAAATCTGTGTTTTATAAAAATATTTTCTAAAATACTTTTAACATTATAAAAATTATTTATTAAGGATATTATTACTCAAAATTTTCTTTTTTCAAAATTTTTTGAAAGTAATATTCTTGTCATTTTCTGAACAAGGTACTTTTTAAAAAATTTAGAATAATGTGAAAATGATGTTTTTTAACATATATGGCATGTATAGAATTATCATCCATCAAGAAAAATAATTTTTATGAATCTTCCTTTACAAGTTAATAAGATAATTTTAAAATAACTTTTTTTCTGATATTATTGAAATTTTTATTTTCAAAAATAATTTTTCAATGTAAAAAAACTTATTTTCCTCAAGAATTTTTTAATGATCATTTTTTTTATTTCTATTCATAAAAAAAATATAACTTTATTTTACTTATAATCCACTGGTTATATTTTGTACTAAAATCATCATTACTATTTCTCTGGATGGTTTATGATAAGTATGACCAGGGAAAGTATTGACATTCACTTTCTTGATTACTTTTGTATTCATTAACTTTCTATTCAAGCATTTACTTTCTTATGATCAATGTCAATTATATTTCTATTAAATACCAATATTTCATGTATAATTAATTTTATTATTTCATAAACATTGTACACTGTTTATTTATGAAGATTACATTTAAATTTATTTTATAATCCATATTCTTTACTCAATATGGATATTTTTTTATAAGGAATATTTTAATAAATTAAATTGATCATTATATATATGAGGAATGCGTTGGATATGAAATGATGGGTGGGACCCCAAATTATATAGCATCCCAAAGCATCTGTAATCACAAAAGAGGAATGAATTATATAACCTTATTTAAATGGGTTTGCTAAATACCTACGCATCAATTAAACTATCTTGGAACATGCTCTTGATGGTATAGATATCAGGATATCTGAAATCCTGACATCCAATATTATGAATATCCATCATTGAGAATATAATTATTTTTAGCCACGATATTATTACATTGACATTATCCATCGATGCATTTTTTTCCAAAGTTATTGATTAAATGTACTGTGTTTTCAGTTATTTACCTCTCCATATTGATTATGTCTTATCTAATTATGATATTGAAATTATTGATTAAATGGATTGTTTTTTTAGTTATTTAACATCCCATGTTGATTAGGACTTATTAATTCATAATATATTCCACTTTACATAATTCTTACTAAGAATTTGAGCTCCCTCTTATTATATTTCCCATCCCCTATATATGAAGAATGAATCCTTGAAGGAGTTAAAGGATGAAGTATATTTAATTTCTCTATATTTTAATTTATGTTTTAAAATATGATGGAAAACACAAGTTTTATCTAGTTTACCATGATTAATAAACTAATCAGTCCTTTGGGATGTGATTAATTGTTTATGTCATGAATGTAATAATGAAACAACTGACTCTGGGATACACAGATTGGGGTATTTACAGATTGTATCAAAGATATTTTAGTGGAAACCTTGGGAACTATATTTAGGAAAACATATATTAAGGAACATAAACTAAAGGTAGACCTTGATGATAAGTATATAAAACATACTAATTTTTTTAAGGAATATATTATGTGGTTTTTCTATAAATACATACATGTCTAGATTCTGGAAGTGAATGCGCCTCTAGAAAATTTTTATGTTAGGGAAATAACTCTGAAAAGTTTTAATTGTGATTTGACTTGATCTTCACCTGGTGCATAACAACAGGACCTGCTTCACAACTGGTTTGAAACTCCCGAGGAATATGATTAGTACAATTCACACTTTATTTATAAACAATCATGAATTATTTGAATATATGATGATAATAAATGACCTATGTTAATGCTAAGGAGACTTAGAATAAGAATAACATGTCATGATTTAGATATCCTATAAATGATTACATGGATTCCCACTATGATTATAATTTATCATACTATGATTTTTGGTTTTAGTCAAAAGTTAGAACCCTAAGGAACCATGTTATTATTGAATATGCTATAAAATGTTGTGATATGAGAAAAAAAATGGGATTATGACTCTAGTGAAAAAATCATGATTATTCCTCATATGTGACCATGATATAAGATTAACAACCTACACCATAACCAACTCTTCAACTCGCTAAATAATAGAAGTATAGAGTCCTTTAAGATCTCATGTTATGGAGACCATAAAGGTAGGAAAGATCAATTTTCTTCATGATGGAAATGTGGAAAGAGGTACCCTGTAGAATTTATCAAATAAATGGTAAAATGTTATATTTGTACCAAAGAAGGTAAAAGATTAAAAATTTATGGAGGAAAAGTGATGAGTTCAATGGAGATAAATAAAATTGTACAAAGATACCCATTTATAGTTATTTATCTTAAATGTGGGGAACCTAGGTATTATCTGTGTCAATGAACTATTTAGGGGTCAACTCCTAGACTAATCAGTGACCTATTTTGAATTAAAAGGGTTGAAGTATTTATGTATCTGGATTCAATCACTATATTGTAGAAATATTTTACCAATGATATTTTGGTTATAAGAATAATGAAACATCTAAGAATTATTTTAATTCCTTTATGCGATATTAACTTATAAGTTAAGGATACCATCATGTGTTTATGAGTTTAAGGTTTATTGTAATTTCAATGTCTTAATCAACCCTTTTTTATGTTTTATATAATGAAATTTTAACAAGATTAAGTATATTTTGGAATACATTTTATGGTAATATAACCCATTGGTTTTGTATATGTTTATTGAAAAAGTTTTTTACGGAATAATGCCATTAAATTTTGTGGACATAAAATTAAATGTATTGTTAACCATTTAGGTTTATGTTATCTTTTATTTTGTGGTAATTATGCATCATTAAAATTTTGGAATGTTATAAGAATAATATTAATCTAGTTTTGGATAAAGGACTACACGCATGTCGGGTGATAACCCGTCACATCTGGCATGGTCGTGGGGATTGATCCCACAACCAAAGGGTCATAAGGGTGTTGTGCCTACAACTAGCCAACATTATGTACTCGTTATTATGAACTTGTTTTTACTTGTAAAATTTGATTGATAGGTAATTGTGGTATAAATTATGTTTAATTTTGCATGGTATTGTTGAGGTTAAGATATTAATGTATTGATTTGGATAACTGATGCTAAGCATTTTGGTTTTGGTAAATATTTAAGGAAATGTGGAAGGAAGTTTCACTATTTTATAGATATAATGATCCATTAAATGTTATTTTTAGTTATTTGTACATAAAAAAACATATTATATCTTCATTTATTGGAGTAAGAGAAAAAGTGGGAATTGATGAAATCACAATAAAGGATACAATTGTGCCAATATAATAGTAAGATATAATGTACATTTCCTTATGTTATTATAAATGGAAAAAGAATTCCTAAACTCTAGGAAAAGGATCTTAAAACAAAATGTTATCATATTTCCTTCATATCTGATAAATCTATTCCTTTTCAATCATCACAGATTTATGGTTTTATGGTTTTTAACTTTCTCTACGTCATTCACACTATTTTGATCAATGATTTTTATCACTTTCTATAATTATTTGTACTTTTAATTTGTGTCCATATTTGCACTTATCACTAATTTTATCCCACATTGAAACCTTGTTCTATGTTATTTAAGATGACCTTTGTATTTATCATTCCCTCTTTTGAGAGGAAGTCTAATTAACACTTTTTACAATGTGGGTTTCCAATAAAGGTATTTTCAAATATAGAAACCTTAATATCCAAGAATAATTTAAAATTGTGGGGGGGAAATTTATTAAATTTGGGGAGAATGTAACACCATAAAATTTTAAAATAATAAAATTATGTTTAATAATGTATGCAACAGGCAACACCAAGCTTAAATGGTATGTAAGATATATTATTTAATTATGACTGTTATAAACTATCTATTGAGTTGCGGGGTATGAATAGGATTAACCAAATCCTGAAATACATATATATATATAAATATATAGTACCTAATCAATATAAATATATTTTATAAATTCATAGTAAATAAACACTCACATTTTTACTAAATTCATTTTATTCTTTAAAATACAGTTTCTTAAAAAATAGTTTTTTTCATTTTATATTAGAGAATTATAATTAATTTATATCACTTTTATAAATTGTATTTTAAAAAAACAAGATCATATTTTAAATAATCCTTTCATAATTATCTTATAGATAGATTTTGGGATTTTTCTGAAAAGGATGATTTTATAATTAATAGTGAAAAATATCGCTTTTATCAAAGTCTAATTTATTTTCAATAAATTAAGTAATTTAATAGTACCATTATTTATTGAATTTTATTTATAATTAATAATAGTATTATTTATTAATATTTATGATAATTAATAACATTTTAATTGTATTTACACATGATTTTTGTATAAGTTTATTTTTAGGATTAAAAATGCATCTTTTTTAAAACAAATTTCCAATGCATAATGTTCCTCCATTTCAATTAATTAAAAAACCAGTAATAAGGAAATATTTAAATAAAATTTATAGATTATATATATAAATTAATGAATCTAAATCTATATAATTATGATTACTAATCATATAGTTAATTTAAGATTAGTTTATGCTTGAAAAATACATTTCTTGATAAATCATTTTTTGACACGATTTGGGGGTTTATTTTAAATTAAATTATGCCACCTCTATATATTAAAATGGTTAAAATGGATAAAATAATTTTATTAATAATAATTAATATCAACTAACAAGTTTAACTAATTTTTTTATAATTAATAGTAAAAATAGTAAAAATTTGTTATTACATTTAAGGGTAAAATAGGTTTATCGGGGGTTAAACATAAGATATAAGGTCTATAAAGACCTAAAAACTAGTGTAATGTTTATTTTATGGCTATATTTAGAACACATATCATTCACTTCCAATATATTTTCCATTTTAGAGCCATATGGTCTTGATTATGACCCTCATAAAAATTTAAGTCAAGAAAAGAACAAAATGTTAGTTTCTTACTTTTAAAAAAAATTGTGTTCACATAAGAATAAAAAGGATCTATGTTCATTTATAAATATCCATTTAAAGTACAATTAATTTTTATATATCATTATAGTTTATTTATAAATTATACTAATAATATAATTACCTTATGTGCTTATGAAACACAATGTAGTAATTATTTAATTAAAAGGGAAATGAAATAAATGATTTTAAAAACATTAAAAGTAATATAATTTGAATGAGTTTTAATGTACCTATAATTTTATAGATAAAAATTACATACTGTATAATTTTTTTAAATAATCAACTATTTTTTTTAATTTTATTGTCAAATACAAATTAAATAAATAATTCTAAAATTGACATTAAGGATATTTTGTAATAAATAACATTTTATTAAATGATTTAAAATTCTTAAAAATAATATATTATTCCATATGATTATTTTTTTAAAAAAATCATATATTTTCCATTTATGGACCAATTATCCTTTCATAGTAATAATATTTACCCCTAAAGAGTTAAAACTGTGTTATCATGGTTATTGTTAAAATGGGGATTTTGTGTTGCATGTGCTTGTGTAAAAATTAATTTTCTCAAACACATGGTATTGTTATTTGATAAATTTAATTTAATATTAATAATACATGCATCCAAAGTATCTAATAAGTATTTATATTTTATTCATAATTGATAAATAACCTAGGTTTAAAAACTAATTATCATGGTGAAAAATAAAATTGAAAAAGTAATTCAACATAGAGGATAAGTAATAACATGTTTAAAATATTTTTTTCTTGTTTGTAGGTTTTTATTCACCTTAAATTCACTCCACTCAATTATTTATCAATTTTGGAGTCACTTGAGTTGAAATTGACTTTCTATTATTAAATGGTTTTTTATATTTACAAAAATTACACTCCTCAATTAAAAAATGGCACTCCCTCCCCTCACCTCTACATTCCTCTCAATCCATTTGGCTCAACCAAACCCTAAAATTTTTCTCCAAAACATCAATAGACATATTATATATTTTTTTATTCCAACATGACCAAAAATAGGGTCCTTAATAATATATCCAAAGGGGGTTCTAATAAGATAAGGTAATTGTCTTCACTAAGTTCCTTCTTTTTGTTTACTTTTTTTCCACCTTCAAATATATCCTAACAATTCCAATATTATAAATCCAGTATATAACATATATTTATATATTATTATTTTTCTTCCAAAATATTTATCCACCTCCTCCTCCATAAAATGAATAACAAATCAATCGCTCATGTGTACGACAAGTTATCGCCTTGTGAACCTATGTAATTTTTTTTTCAATCACCAACTCACATTGATAGTAATAATGATGGAAATAATGATTATATATGGTAAATATGACAAGATATTAATTCCTAAAAATAATATGTAATATAATTTATTTCCCTTTCACCGATTAAGGGAATTATATCCTCGCTCATGTTTATGTACAGCCTACCGCCACCATGAAGAGATGAAATTAATTTGCCGTGTCCAATAATAAATAATTGTTTTAAAAAAATATTCAATGACTATATATAATATTTAAAATTTTAATATCATTCTTGAGATTATTTATCTATATCCCAAGTACAAGAATTGTAACTTTTTTGACAGACCATGCATGAGAAAATGAAGTAGTTGACACTCGAAAGAGTGGTAATAATGAAATATTATTAACAAATGGGTTATCAGATGTTATAATTAGATAATATATGATATTATAAAGATGAATATGGTTCTGGTATAAATTAATAACACTAATATGTCAATTATATATGATTTTGAAGAACTTTCATCTAAAAGGAAGTTTGAGGTAAGGTATTTGGTCTGAATTTCCTTTCATGGATGCACACTATAATATTATGCACCTAATTAGGGATTTGGAATGTAGGCATGCTACCATTGTTAATATGTAGGGGAGTCTCATGTAAGACTCCTTGCTTTTGAACTCAAAAGAAGAAATGGTGGATGGGATTCTTTATATCAATTCTACTCAAGAAGAGGCAGATAAAATGATGTGTAGGGAACTTCGGGTGGATGTTAATAGGGAGAAGGCTGAATTGGCCAACAAGCAGGACCTTATTCTGATAAGGGGTTTAAAGGAAGTGAAGATAAGTAAAGTGGAATATTCTCAAACTTGGGACAAGCTGGATGATCACTTTGAAGACTTTATTCTTGACAACCCTGATGCTCAGGTGCACTCTATCCTCTGGAAACTTTTTAGGGAGGAATCCTCTAATAGGCTTAAATTCTGTTTTAATAATCTCATGATTTCTTATGAGGGATATCCTCCTGGTTGAACTATTTGGTTTATCACTTTTCCTTAAAAGTGTTTTCTAATAAAAATTTAAATTTCAGTCAGTCAGTCATAACTCGTTTTCCTTTAACTGGGTTATATTACATATTCATTGTCTTTTATATTATATAATTATTTTTGTAATGAATTTTGATTATTTTATATTGTATTTAAAATATATTATGCAGATTTAAATTTGAAACACATAATCACTTATTTTATTAATTCTCATTTCAAATTTATTATCTTTATATGGATTTATTTAACAATATTATTTTATTCAAGATTGTTTATGATTGAATTACCATTAAAGGAACTTATATTATAATTTTATAATAATCCCATTTAATTTTTTTATACATTAGATATTAATTAATTTTTAGTGTAATATTAGCATTTACCTCTCTCTGTAACTTAAAATGATTGATAAAATGTCTTCAAGAAAATTTCACATTATTTCCCCTTTAAGTTTAAAATTGTTTCTATTCCAAAACCATGTTTTCTAAAAATATTTTCAAAAAATAGCATCCTACAAAGGATTTATTAAATAAAATTTTACCCATGTTTAAATTTTTAGAAAATGGTTTTAAATGAGTCTTATTTTCATTTTCAAAATGATATTCTATTTAACCTTTTTATAATAGTTTGAAAAAAATGATTTTATAGATTATATGGCATGTACAGAATTACACACCTTCATTACCACTCATTGTTTTCAATATTCCATTACAAGTTTACAAGTTTATTTAAAAATAATATTTTTCTCTAATATTCTAGATATTTCAAGTTTTTAAAAGTGGTATTCAATGTAAAAAGGGTATTTTCATCAAGAATGTTTTAATGATCATTTTATTGGTATTTATATTTTTCAATGACAACAAACATTTATTTTACTTGTAAAACATTGGTAATATTTTATAATGATAGAATTATTATTCATTCTCTATATGTTTTATGATCAGTTTGACTCGGGAGAGTATTGGAAGTTAATTTCTGGATTATTTTTTTATTTGTTAACATTACTTTGAAATATTTATTTTCTTATGATCATTGTAAATTAAATTTCCCTTAAATATATATACTATTTTTATCATGGATATGACAATTTCTAAAACCATATACCATTGGTATTTATAGTATTTACTTTTAAATTAATTTGATGGTCCATATTCATTATTCAATATGGATCTTTATTAGTGAGTAATATTGTTCATGTATTAAATCAATAATTTTATATATAAGGAATGTGTTGGACATGTAGTGATGGGTGGGTCATAGAATTATATATACCATTGATTGATATATAGTATCATGAGATAAATCAGTTGGATAACCTTATTTAAATGGGTTTGGTGTATAACTACCCATCGATTAAGCTGTCTTGGTGTAAGGGATTGACGATATACATATCATGATATATGAGATGATGACATATAATATTATTCATTTCCTTAACTGAAAAATCAGTTATTATTATCTAATAGATTATTACATTTACATATACATAGATGATTTTTGTGATAATTTTATTGATTAAATTTCATGTGTTTTTAGTTATTTATCTTTCCATATTGATTATTCCTTATTTCTAACGCCCCAAGATTTTTGAGAAATATTTTTTTCTAAATTAATTTAATCTTTTTGATATTTATCATTTCAAACAACACTGAAATTTCTTTTTATAAACCACTAAGCCCAGATTGCATTATAAAAAACATTAATTCAATCATGCACTACATGCAATATAATGATTACTTTTTTCTACAAGGAAAACTGAGGTTAGCATAGATTGCTTGCAACACTGACTTTCTTCGATGGTTTGTGTAACACACAAGAATGAGTCTTACCAAACCATAATATATTATTAAAATTATTATTATTAAATATAATAATATATAACCAAGCTGTTAAGTTGTTGGTTATGAATAAAATTAACAAACTTAAAAAATACATGGTTGAATTCATTAGTAATAAATTATTTAGAAATAAATACAAGAACCAATTGAATATAAAGGGAATGTTTTTATAAAAAATACTTTTATGCACACAAAGAACTTTTATCCTAATTAATTAAATTAATTACTATCACTAAATCATATAAATGCAATATATATTTTATATATTAAATAAAATAAATTTACATTCATCTAATACATCGGATAGGAATAATATAGGATCATACCCAATATCACACATAAGAAACCTATAATTTTATAAAAGAAATTTTACAGCCTTTTAATGGAAAAAAATCTTAAATGTAAATTTTGGAACTTTTATAATTTTTATATGTCAAAATAAACTTCAGTTTTTAAATTGAAACAAAAAAAAATAGGTTATGATGAATTTTACTTATTTTTATTTGAAGTTTCATTTCTTGATAAATAGTGAAAAATATAGAATTTAAATTCAAAGCTGTTTTTTTCTAATTGGTTTATAAGGTTAAATTATATTTATATTGGGTTTTAAAGTATAATTATATCTATTATACATAAATTAATCCAATAAAGGTCATTGGGGTCAATTTCACTTTGAAATTATATATATAAACATTGCAAACTTTTGAACATTTTTACTATAAAAACTCGCGTTGTCATCCCATATATGAGATTAATTTTAAATTAATTTGTCTCACTTATATGACTGAAATTTTGAAAAATGGATTCAATGTTTTCAATCCGACGAATTTTTATTTTCTAATTATTTTATTTTATTTTTTACCAAAAATATTAATGAATATAATTAAAATTAATTACAATGGTTAAGAGGAAAATTAGCTTAACAAGGGACTAAACCTTACACTTAAGGAAAAAATGGCCTAGAAACTTGTCCAAATTCCATTATCTATCCATATTTATACTATATCCGTTCATGGTTATAATTTTACGATATAGTAGTATTCTATTCAATAAAAGTTCCATATTTCATTAGTTAAGTAAGGAAATGGACAAAATAGAAATTTCTTAACCTTCAACATTTATAAAACATTGAGATATGAAAAAAACAACATATTTTCAATTATACATATCATTTTTAGAGATAAATTAGTAATTACTTTTCATAGTTATTTATCACTAATTTTTATAGATTAATTTGTTGAAGTAAACCCTTAAAAACACTAACGAGTGGATAATTTAGTTAAAAATTAAATAAAACAAAAGATGCTAAAAACATTAAAATTAAAGAAAATTTAATGAATTTTCATGTTATGGAATTTTTTAAAAGAAAATACCATGTTACACAGATGTGAACTTAATATATTTGAATTCCAATAAAGTTTTTATATTTTTAAATTATAATTAGACAAGAATTGTCAAAATTAAAAGTAATGTTATTATACAATAAATTATATTTTATTAAAATATTTCAAATTAAAAAAATACTACCTTCTGAAAATTAATTTAAAAGGGTTAATAAATATAAAATATGGTCTATTAATGGAACAATGATCTTTTATAATTGATTTATAGACCCCTAAATAGTAAAAACATTCTTAGCATGGTTCGGGTTAAAGTAATGTTTTTGTGCGTTATATGCACTTATTTAAAAATTAATTATTGTAAAGACCTGAGAATTTATATGGAATTTCTGAGTCTTTACATTCTCCCCACATTAGGGATTTTTTTCCACGAAAGATACTACAAAACTAGCGAAACAAATGGGGTTAATGAGCACGTATCTAAGCCTATCACTCCCATTTTCTCTCCTGGAGTGTCATGTTCTTCCAAAGAACTCACACCATAGGAATCGACTGCCCATGAAGGACTCACTCCTTTCAATCCTCTATATCCACTGGAAACTCCATAAACATCACCTCATCGTTGATGTCCAGCTCGCCCTATTTGATAACGTGCGATGAATCGTGCCCGTATCTCTTCAGCTACAACAAATGGAAAACATTATGCACCTAGTGCATCTATGGGATAAGATCTAGATGGTACACCACCTCACCTACTCTGTCGAGGATCTGGAAGGGTCCGATTAAACTCGAAGACAACTTGCTTCCCTGACCAAACCTCTATAATCCTTGTCGGGGTGAGACTCATATGAATACATGGTCTCCCTACTCAAACTCCAAGGGTCTTCACCTCTTATTGGTATAAGAATTATTCTAGCTCTGTAAAGTCCTCATCTACTCTTGGATGATCAACACCTTCTCTGTGGAAGCCTGTACCAACTCTGGACCCATATGTACTAACTCTCCTGGGCCTGTCTAGCAAAGAGGTGATCTGCATGGTCGCCCGTACAAGCCCTCAAACGGAGCCATGCCGATAGTGGAGGGATAAATATTATTGTATGAAAACTCAACTCAGGTTAGTTAGTCCTCCAAACTATGGACAAAATTTAGGACACAAGCACGAAGCATTTCCTCGAGTGTCTGTATGGTCCGCTCCGTCTGACCATCTGTCCGAAGATGGAAGGCGGTGCTAAAGCATAGCTGACTCCCGAATGCCTCCTACAATCCCTTCTAAAAGCGGGATATAAAATGAATGTCATGATCAGAGACGATCTTTGATGGCACCCTGTGATGTCATATAATCTTTTGTACATAGATACATCCCAATATCTCTATTGATCCCTTCTATCAGATGGTTAGAAAGTGGTCTGACTTAGTGAGTCGGTCAATGACCACCTAGATGAAATCGTAACCCCTGGATGTACGTGGTAGCCCTGGCATGAAGTCCTTGGAGATACCATCCCACTTCCACTCTGGTACCTTATGTGGCTAAGCTAAGTCTGCTGGTACTTGATTCTTGACCTTCACTTGATGACATGTGAGGCATTGGGATACAAACTCATCCATTGGTTTCTTTATCCTTGGCCACCAGTATTGACGTCAGAGGTCCTGGTACATCTTCCCCACTTCTGAATGTACCACTAAAGGGGATGTATGGATTTCCCTCAACACCTCTTCTCGTAGCGTCATTGGTACCATGGTGCGTCCTTTGAAGAGAATCACGTTCTCCCCACCATCTAAAAATCCATCAGGAGCCTGTCCCGAGGATATCTGAGCATGTCAGGCCTCGCAGTCTATATCTCCAAGCCATGCCTCTCTGACTTGTTGAAGGAGTGGGGGAGTAACTATCATAGACTAAAGATAAGATTTCCCATCTCTATCAACACACGATATCTGCAACGTGGCTAGCTACTCTATCTCCTACCTCATCAACTATAGACCAGAACTTCTATTCAATTCATCTGCTACTATGTTATCCTTCCCAGGACTGTAGACTATCTCAAAGTCATAGTCCTATAGGAACCCCAGCCATTATCATTGTCTCAGGTTCAGGTACTTCTGTGAGAAGATATACATGATACTCTTGTGATCAAAGTAAACAATAAATTGTTCACCCATCAAGTAGTGCTGCCACATCTTCAGTGTAAAGACCGCTACTTCTAACTCCATGTCTTGGGTAGCGTAGTTCTTCTCATGCTGTCACAACTTCCATGAACTGTAGGTGATCACTTCTCGCTCTTGTATCAGGACACAACCTATTTCGGTCCCTGATGTGTCACAGTAGACTACATACCCAACGCCCTCTTCTAGTAGCCTCAAGATGGGTTCAGTCATCAACCTCTGCCTCATCTCCTGAAAACTCTGCTGGAATATCTCCTTCCACATGAAGGGTTGTCCCTTATTTGTCAAAGCTGACAAGGGTTCCGCAACTCTGGAAAAGTTGGGTACGAATCTCCGGTAGTACCCAGCCAATCCCAAGAAACTATGAACCTCTGTCACACTCCTGGGTGGCTCCCAAGAAATCACTATCTCTATCTTCACTGAATGTATTGAAAATACATCCTCCGAGATAATGTTCCCCAGGAAGTTAACATCTCGTATCCATAATTTTCACTTCGAGATCTTTCTATAAAGCTGTTGCTCTCGGAGTGTATCTAGAACAATATGAGGGTGCGTAGCATACTCCTCTTCTAACGCTGAGTATATCAAGATATCATCAATGTAGAAAACCATGAAAAGATCAAGTTAATTCTAGAAGATCTTGTTTATGAGCCCCATGAACACTTCCAGAGTGTTGTTCATGCCAAAGGGAATCACCAAGAACTCATAATGGCAATAACTAAATTTGAAGGTTGTCTTCGGTATGTCCTCATCCCGTACTCTGAGATGATGATATCTTGATCTGAAGTCTATCTTCAAAAACCATTGATCTCCCTTTAACTAGTCGAAGAGATCATCAATCCCTGGGAGTGGATACTTTTTCTCCATGGTCACTTGGTTCATGCACCGATAGTCCACACAAAGCCTCAAACTCCCATCTGCCTTCTTGGTGAACAAAATCGGGGATGCCCATGGAGAAACATCGGGCCTTACAAACCCCTTATTCTTTATGTTCTCTAACTGTACCCACAAATAATGAAGCTCTGCAGGATCCATCCAATATGCTTGAGTAGATATCGGTGTCGTCCCAGGGTACGTGTCGATATAGAAGTCTACCTCTCTCTGATGAGGTTGTCCCATAACATCATCAGGAAAGACATCAGCATATTGGTCCACCACTACAGTATAACTCAGACTCCTCACATCAAAAACTCTGAGGGTAAGTCTATTCGGATGATGAGGGATCGGTTGTACCCTCCTCTGATTAAGTCCATCCTGTGTTTTAAAGGTTCCCTTTTTACTGGTGAAGGAAAACCAGGTCCCATCTTTGTGAAAAATCCACACTTTGCACCTAAAATTATCAATCTGAGCATGGACCGTGGATAACTAGTCTATACCCAAGATGATATCATATGTCCTCGATGTTGCTACTAGAATATAACAACTGAAGCTCTCACCTCTTAAAGTGATCTCACACTTCTTTCCCTAGTGTGTAATAATTGAGTCTTATCCCGTAGGAGTCTCTAATCGCAAGGATCGAGCCAACGTCTCCATAGGAATCTCCAAACTCTGAACGAGTGTCGTAGAAATAAAAGAGTTACTGGAACTTGTGTCTATAAGAACTGCAGCTAGGGTGCAATAGACACAGATCATAACTCTAATCATCTGTGGAGTGTCGTGGTTGTAGGACTCTGCCACCTGAAGCTGAGCTCTCCCATGTCCACCTACTCCCTGTGGTCAGGGTGGTGGTGGTAGAACCTCAAAATGTTATCCACCACTTGCTGCATGACCTACTCCTCTAACATGTCTACTACCCTGTAGACCTCCTCACTCAAATATCTACCACTGCCTCCACAGTTCCTTGACCTTCTGTTAATTGTCGGTATGGCGGGTCAGGTAGTCACGAACCATGTGGCCTTACCCGCTACATGTGAAACACAGTCTTCTTCCCTGATGACACCCTCTGCCTCGCGAGATTTTCACCTCTAAACCTATATTGTGGGGTCTCCCTCTAGAAGGTCTGCTTCACTTGGAACTCTGCACCATCTTTCTACTGCCTGCTACAGATGACTCGGCTACCTGCCATCCTGTGGTGGCTGTCACCATCGCTGCCTGCTCAGCTAAGAAGCTCTCCACAAAAAATGTTTTTTCGTACACTCCAGTCTGCGTCGGGATATTTAGTGATATCATTGGAGCTCTGATCTCTCATTAAATACCTAGCTCAAATGTCTGGGCCCTGAATAAGGGGTCTCGTACCATGTCGGTGGAGTATCGTGAGAGGTTAGTGAATCTCGATGAGTACTAGGCCACTGATAAGATGCCCTATTGCAAGTCTAGTAACTGCTGGATACGAACACAGCATGGTGTTGCTGGGATGAACTCCACCCTGAATAAGATCTCAAAGTCAGTCTTGGTTAGGGTCTCCACGTCACCTAACTGGAGCATCAGGATCTACCATCTTCCAGTAGTTCCCTTAAAAATTCTAACAGCAAGGATCACCATCTGCTCTGCTGGTGTCCTAACTAGGCGGAAAACTCTAGACATAGCCTCTAACCAGTCATCAGCTTCCTGGGGATCTCTCTTTCCTTGAAACCTCTGAGGTCTCTACCACTGGAACTCATGCAACGTGCTCAGTAGGCATGCACTGTTCGCCAGTGGGGCTGGTGACAACTACTTCCCAATGGGTGTTGGTTTTTGTTGGTGCACCACCCGAAGCTGCTAACATAGTAATAGGGCCATGCACTGAAGCCTCGTCGCTCGGTGGGCCATCATCATGTACTCTCTCTGGAATCCTCATTGGATTTCTATGCGGTGGCATCCTAAAAAGAAACAAGTGCACCATAGTAAAAAATTCATACCTACTGAGCTAACTCAAAAGAGATTAAAAGTAAAACATTTCAAAAACACACATAATCAGTGTTTTCATGCACCGAGTCAGAAATAATAATTTAGGATCCTGGTGTATGGATACGTCAGTCGGCGCACCAACAATGGACTCCGAGATCTGAAAACCAAAATCAAAACACCTCACACGATTGATCAATTAGAAATATTAGAGTCCTTGTTCTTCATGGGTGGTCCATTCCCTTGGTGTGAGTTCCTTGGAAATACGGGACTCTCTAGGAGAGCACATTGAAGCAGGAGGCTCAGATATATGCTCAATACCCCCATTTGATTCCCTAGTTTTGTTGTAGCTTTCAAGTATGAAAGGCCCTAAGATAGAGAGAATCTAAAGACCTAGAAATTCCATATAATTTTTTTAAAAATTATTCTGGATTATTACGAGTCTGTAAAAATTGACGGCGATCGATTCTGAGAACCAGTGTGCCTGGAACAAATTTTTGAACTTTTTTAAGGTACATTCACTAAATGTGGGGGTGGCATTTTCTAACTTTTGAACCTGTTCTCAGAATTGAAATCTGAGGACACTGTTGAATCTGAAACTCCTATATTCGATTAAGGTAAGCATCACTTTTACCGTAGTAGGTCGGGAGAAAAATATAGTTTTTGGACTTTACAAAAAAAAATTGACAAATCATTTTATTTCTTTTTTTTTAACTATTTGGAAACAAGGTGGGATCGTAGGTTTAAATGATCCATTCAAGGTCATGACCCTTGGGTGGTGTAACCTTGATGTTGTAACATTAAATTCAGTTCATAAATGAACCACATTAATGTTGTGAAACATGGTTGGATTCCTCCACCTATTTAAGGGAGGCTTGGGTTGGAGTTTTGACATAACTTCGTCAAGAATGGAAAATCTGAAAAACTGACGTGATGTCTTCCACTGATGAGGAATGAAAGATTGGATGTCATTTGATGGATCGAAGATGAACGTCGATGCCTTCCATGGAAAAGGATTCTGCATCCACCACCGCGACATCCCCAGGGAATCTTGAGGTACGGGGTTTGACTTGATTTATTTCTAAGTGGATGATGATGAATTTATTGCTCCCCATTTGTTATGATGCTAACGAGGAGGGAGTGGGCCAAACTAACAAGGCCAATATCCTCCACCGCTTCATTCTTGTCACATTCAATGGGGGATGAATTTTCCAAAATGAAAGAACCATCAATCCAGGAGCCGCATAGGGACAACAGCATTCCGAGAGGCCCGTAGGTGTGAGCGAAAGGGAAAACAAACCACCAGATCTCACCCAGTGGCCCGCAAAAGATCCATCGGCGCAGCACCGGCAACTGGTGACCGATGCTCACCAACCACGGAAGGGGGTGGTGCCACTTGGTGATGTGGCGAACCCGAAGGGAAGGCTAGCACTCAGCCGTCCACATTGGTGAGGTGGCACGCCGTCGCGTGCCCCGGTGAGGTGTCCGTGACAGAGGTGACGGGGACCCATGCCTTGAAGGTCCTGCTGACAGGGGGTGGCGCCACATAGCGCCACCATTTCGGAAGACCGAATGGACCATTGGTCCGTTCAAGACATAGACCTTGTGACCCTTCGTGTGGGTCACGCCAGCCCGCGGGCCGAGCCGGTCCGCTTCCCAGCGAGCTGAGCCTGCCACAGCCCAGCCCAACCGGGCTGCCCCATGCTGGTTTGGGCCGGGATGGGTAGGATCCGGACTAGGTCAGGTTGACTCAAAGTGGGTTCGGTCAGCCCAGGTCGGGTCGGGCCGGACCCAGACCCCTTTCGGGCCCAGTTTCACTTAAAGAGTCGTATGTTGCGAACTAGACATCAGTTTGATGAACCGTCTGAGGAACTGAGATCCCTGGAGAGAGATGGTACTTTTTAGATACTCCAATTATGTTTTAGAGAACATTGGAGTATGGCTAGGTTGTATTGTACCCAAATCTAACTGGGCTCTTAGCATAAAAATACCTATAACTCACAGACCGGGCGTCTGATTGATACGTCGTCGGTTGTGTTGGAACCCTTACGACATGGAGGTCCTTTGGGTTACTCCTTCATGGATCTTAGTAGAAGTTAAGGAATGACCAATTTCTATAAAATCAAATACTATAGAACTCAAGCGCACCGGGTGTGGGGAATCCTGTGGCTGGCTGTCAGCATCATAGCGATCCTGTGTGGATTTGCAACTAGAGACCTTGTGTCGATTAGAATTATAGGGACCCTATCTGGATCAACATTATAGAGACCCTCTGTAGATCAACATTATAGGGACCCTGTGTGGATCAAAATTATGGAGACTATGTGTCGATCGACGTTATAGTGACCCTGTGTGGATCAGCATCATAGCGACCTTGTGTGGATCAATATTATAGAAACCCTATGTAGATCAGCAATATAGTGACCCTGTTTGGATCAAAATAATAGTGACCCTGTGTGGATCAGTATCATAGAGACCCTCTGTGGATCAACATCATAATGACCCTATGTAGATCAACATTCTAGCGACCCTATGTGGATCAATAGTGTGTGACCCGACAAGGACCAGCCTTAGAGCGTCCTGTTGTGGATCAACGGCATACGATCCTGTGTGGGTCAGTAGTAGAGCCTCTCAAAAAAATAAGATGATCTAGCCTTACAACTAATCATCTGTATTTCTGTACTTATGTTATATAACTGTCTTGAGTTTATTATTTTTCTTTGTTCTTCCTGATTGATATCATGCTTTGTGGTTTTCATTTGAGGAATTCTAAGAGACCTTTGGGGGCCTCAGGGTCTATACTGGGTATTGTTGTACTCACCCCTGCACGGGATTTTCCCACACCTTGTTGTGTCTTGTGCAGACGACGAGTAGCTCGGCTGAGACTCGAGGAGCTAGGACCTATCAGTGGTGATGGTTGACGTGGAGAGTTGTGGAGAAGATTTGTACCTACCCTTCAGGTAGGATCCTTGGTGGATTATCCCAGGAGCTATTTACTCTTTATATTATAGTTGTATCTTTCAGTTGGGCTTGTATTTCAGACCCTTTACTTTCACTAAAAACTTTTACTACTGCAGTTTTACTTCATGGTTTCATCTTGTTGTCTTCTTGTACTATGTATTTGTACTGGTTTAAAGTCAATGCCTACCCGATTATGAAAACGCCTTTCTAGTGCTAGTCACCAACCCTTGGACTATTAAAGGAGGGTATGGGGTAGTCACGTCATTAGCCCTAGGGGACGGTTTGTGATAATTATCAACACACATAAGATTTTTTAAATTATATATCATATTTTTAATTCAGTGGGAATATATTTTCTAATAAATAACACCTTAATTTATTCTTAATGTTCAAATTACATAGGTTGTAAAACTAGTTACTCAAAATATAAAGTTAAGAAAACTTAATGACAAAGGAAAATATTTAAAAAAATTCACTTATTTTTGTGTGGTGAAGGTTTGGCTTGATCATACCTTCAATTTAATCCATTAGTGGCACATTTTTTAAGAATATTAGGTAAGGTAGACCTCCCATTAGTTCTTACCTTTTGGTATTTATAACAATGTCACTTATCCTCCATTATAAAAAGGCATTCACTATTTCTCTTCCCCGCATCTCTTAAGTTACTTTGGAACATACAAAATCCACTCTAATAAGCTTCCAAAATATCTACCTTAATCATAGAATACTTACATTTTCATGAAATCCATCAAAGTAATCCCTTTGGTTCAAACCCAAAAAGTTACCCAAATAAGAGGTAACATCCTTCCTCAAGCTCCTTTGTTTTATTTTCATTCTCCACCCTTCAAAGGTTTTTATCCCATACTTATATAATAACCTCAATATCCTCAATTATCTAAGAAGTTTTTATTATTTTTTTTATACCTTCACTTACACACACATACATCTAAGGGGTTATGAACTTACTGTTCTTGTGTACTGTGAACTTCCACCTCATAAAATGATATTTGTTTTTCATTTACCTCCTATCACTACTAAATAAAAGGGCAAGGGAAGCACTACCCCTTTATCAGAGCTTTTTTTAGTGTTGATAAAGGGTACCCCTTTACCAATGCTTTTTTTTGTAGCGCTGATAAAGGGGGGATTTATCAGCACTTTTTCTTGCCAGTGATAAATTTTATTTTTAAAAAAATCAAGAAGAATAAATTATTGTTATATAAGTATATTTATATTGATATAAATATAATATATGTTTTTTAAATATGTTTTAGATACTTATAAATAGACTATTAAGTTTAATATATAATAAATTTAATGAAAATGACTTTAAAATATTTAAAATATATTATTAATTAATAATTTTCTAATTAGTATCGATTAAAAATCATTTAATAACAATTTGAAGACACAAAAAATCAAAACAATTATTAAAAGATCTAAAATAAGTTGAAAATGTAACTCAAACTTCAAACGACCATAACTTTTGATCCGGGTGTCCGTATGAGCTCTACAACATATCAAATCGAAGCCTGCGATAAGCTCTATGCGCTAGTGACCTAGTTGAGGCCTCTGCCACATTTTTTGAGGCTAAAAAAGGCCCATAAGTCCTCCAAAATTGAGTTTTTTGTCGGGATACCTCGATTTGTTAACATTCAAATAGGTATAACTTCTGATTCGGATGTCCGTTAGCCCTGTACCACATATCATATCAAAGAATGTTTCATTTTCATAGATTTGACTACTTGTGGAGTTGAAACGGGCTTCTCGATTATAAATTATGATCTTTTTAACATTCTATGGATTTTTAAATACACATATATATGTATTTATTTGTAAATATATATGTGTCTATGTGTGTGTGTCTTTTATATATGTATTTATTTATTTATTTAATTATAAACACACAGAAAAAAATTATTTCATAAATGTATTTAAAACTAATCTTATAAGTATATATTAATATACAAATAAATATACGGATAAAAAATTATAACTAAATATATATATATATAAATAAATAAATATAAATAAATATTAATATACGAATGAATATATATATACTAATATATGAATAAATATATTTATATTAATATGAATCTATATCAATATATGAATAAATATAACTATATATATACATATAAATAGATATATTATTAAATAGAGAAAAAAATGAAATAGCTTAGTGGTAAAGGTGCAGCTGCAAAAGCGGGAGGTTGCGGGTTCGAGTTTGGGTGGAAGCAAAGGGGTGCGCTCATGTGAAGATGCGCGGGAAGGGCAGTGCACGGGAGACCTCCTAGCGCTGATAAAGGGGGGTCAAGCACTGTTAAAATCTCTCCCCTCATTATTCAATTCTTTTTTATTTATTTTTTAATTTTTTTGACCTTTATCAGCGCTTTTCAGAGCGCTGATAAAAGGGACCCCCCTATATTAGCGCTGAGCTTTACAGCACTTTTTTAGCACTGTTAAAGCCTGTTTTGAGTGCAGATATATGGAATTTTTGTAGTAGTGTCTCATGGTTGGGAATTATGATGTACAATTTATTTTTATATGATATATATACTATGTTTTATTTATTTATGATTTTCAATTATTATATAACATATACCTTCATGCCTTCCGTTTTTGTAAGTACGATAATTTAATTTGGGGAAGTGTAGACTACCACTACCTCAAAGTAATGTGATTCTTCTACAATCTATATGGAATGTATTATGGATGAGGTTAGTGAAATTATATGATATGTATAAAATAATAATGGTAATGTGAGGGTATTATATATATATATATATAAATATATCATTTTCTTTCTTTCATTCAATACAATAATAAAATGGAAATGGTGTTCATGCATACGTACGACCTACCGTCTCCATGAATGGCATATTCCGTTTCATGATTATATATTTTATATATTATTATAAATATATATATATATATACTGAATATATATGATATTACTACCATTTTTGATATTTTTTAATAATTAAATCATGATCTAAGTAAGATGATCAAGAATAATGAATCAAAACATCTACAAAGAACCACACAGATATTACTTGAAGCAAAACCTTGACATTGAATTGTTAATAAGCGGGTAATATAAAGTCACAATCAAACCATATATGGTATTGGAAATAATAATATGGTTATTTTTGATATGTATAATAAACTTATAATTTTTATACAAGTGTTTTTAATGTTGATGAAAAATGTCAAGACCAAAGGTAAGATAATTTCATCTCACTTTTTATTTTCTTGAGATACAAGCTTTAATCACCACTCATTTATTTGTTGTGGTGTTTATATTGCCCCAACATTTTTTCTATGATTCTTATCCTAATATTTATAGGTATTTACAGATCCATTTTAGGATCTTTCTTTCAAAGATTAAATGTGAAAAAAGATACCAAATCAGAAAAGTAATTTTTTCTCAATTGGCCTTCTTTGACATACATGCCACGTTATGCATCCAAATTTTTTTAGGAGGTGTATATATTCCATTTGACATGTTATATAATTAATATCCACATTTTCATGATATTTTTATGCTTCATTTAATTTTATTCTTTCCATTTTATTATGGTTTGATGTTGCCAATGTGGTAACGGTTTATTAATACAATCTCATCATTTATCAACATTCACTATAGCAAATATGGTCTTCAAAAGTGATAGAAAAATGCCATTTATAGTGCTAAAAATTGTTGTTAATCTCAGAAAAGATAAAGGGGGTCCCTTTAATCTGTGCTAAAAAACACTAATATAGACCCCTTTTAACAGCGATAAAAAAAGTTGATAAAAGGGTCATTTATCAATGATTCTTTTTAGCAATTTTAAAAACCCACTTTTATGAGTGATTTTTTATAAGTGAAGATAAATGTTTAAAAAATGGAAAAAAAGTAAAAAAAAATCTACTGATCGGAGGGGGGTTTCCTCAACACTTGACCCCCCCCCCCCACATCGCTATGAAGCACCCCCGCCCACCCACGCACGCCCCATCCCAACACCCAAAACTTTAATAGTGCTTGAACCCCATTTAGCAGCGTTAACAGAGCCCTTCATCACCTCACGCACCCATGCCTCCCCCAAGATTCAAACTAGAGACCTCCCACTCTGCGCCAGGACCCTTTATCACTCCCCTATATTTCCTTGTTGTCTATTTAAGGATATATCTATTTATTTTAATATATATTTAGTTATACTTATTTTTATATTAATATATATTTATATTAACATATATATATTTATATTCAAATATATATTTATTTATATTAATATATATATATAATCATATATTAATATATATTAATATATATTAATATATATATACACATATAGTTATATTTATATATTTATATATCTATATATCTATATATTTATTCATATATTACTATATATTTATATCTATCTATATATATCTATATTTAGTTATATTTTCTTATCCCTATATTTATTCGTATATTAATATATATCAATTTTTCATACAGAAACACACAAATACACACACACACACATTATATAAGTATATGAATATTCATATATTTGTATTTTAAATAAATTGGATATTCGTTTTTATTTAGATAAGCCATATATATTGAGAAATATATTTTATATATAAATAATATTAATTTTTTATTTATATAATTAAATTTTTTATGTATGAATATATAAAAAATATGTATATATTGTAATATATTTGATTCTAAATAATAGTAAATTTTGAAAAATGAAAAAAATTTAATTCCAAAATATCATTATGAATTTAATCCCTTGAAATAAATTCATTCCACACTAAAAAGGGGGGAAATCCCCCCTTAAAGAAGATTGAAATTCAATCGAATTTTAAAACATTTGGGTATCCGGACTAAAAATTCGGTTTTCAAGGGCTTCTAGGCCATTTTTTCCTTGATAAAATACAGATCAGAGTTTCTCGTCTCATGATAGCAGAGATATCGTCACAGGATTTGATTTGATTTTTTGTAGAGCTTAAACGGACACCCGAATCAAAATTTATAGCCATTTGAAATTTGAGTTATGTTTTCAACTTATTTTAGATCTTTTATTAATTTTTCTATTTTTTTCTTCAAATTGTTATTAAATGACTATTACTCAATGATAATTAGCAAATTATTAATTAATAATATTTTTTAAAATATTTTATAATCAATTTTCACTGTATATCTTATATATTATGTGCAGATGTATATTTATACTTATCTAAAACATATTTAAAAAGTATATATTATAGTTATATTAATATAAATATACTTATATATTTATATATAAATATATTATTTTTTAGGATTTTTTTAAAATATACCCTTCATCAGTGCTAGTAAAAAAAGCACTGATAAATCCCCACTTCCTTTATCAACTCTACTAAAAAAGTGCTGATAAAGGGACCCCTTTAACAGCGCTAAAAAACACTTAGAAAGGGGCACTTTTAACAGTGCTTTCTTTAGCGCTGCTAAAAGTACCCTTTATGAGTTCTTTTTTTAGCACTGTTAAAGGGTAGTGGTGCAAAACCAGTTTCGGTGGAAGTGATTGTTTATGATTATGCTTCCATTTATCAAATCTTATGATCCATTTCTCAAGAAATGTCATGAATTTTCTTACCATATAATTATTCATGTTATTTAAAATTTATATTAAATTTTTTCCCACTCTTTGGTACATAATATAATTAATAAGGTGTTTTTAATAATGCATGACTTTACCTTCATCTTTGGTTGGAAATATGTTTTCATTCAAAACCAAGTTTTCTAAAAATGTTTTCAAGATTATCTTATAATCTTTCAAGGAAATTTTTTTTCACAATGTAATCATGAATTTTTTATAAGTTTTCATACTATATTTAAATAAACAGTTTTTGAAAAAAATTTCAACATTTCTTTATATGTTTTCAAATTATTTTAAAAGAAACGGATATCAAAATGATTCCAATCTTTGTTTTTCAGTTTTCAAATTATTTTCAAAAGAAATGGTTTTTAAATTATTTTCAATCTTCTTTCATAAGTTTTCAAGGAAAATGGTTTTCAAATTTTTTTCAATGTTTCTTAATAAGTTTTCAATGAAATGGGTTTTCTAAAAGTTTTCAAATCTTCCTTTATAATTTTTTTTAAATTTATTTTCATGAAAATGGTTTTCAAAATGTTTAATATTTTAAAAATAATTTTTCAAAGAAGAAAGGATTATTTCATCCTGAAATGTCTTTAAAATATCTTTCAAATTATTTCCCATATAATATTACATCCATTGGTGTTACTCATGCCTTTATTGGGAAATGATCCAAAGGATTCATTCATATTCATACATTTAATGGTTTATGTTTTTATGGAATGATGTTTATGAAACTCAAATCAATTTCATGGGTTATATGTTTATGAAACATATTTTTGTTTCATTGTTTATATTCTTGTAAAACCCTATTCTATTCATGGGTTATTCTTTGATGAAATGATTATGAAAATTTTATATTTTTCATGGATTATGATATGAATACAAATTAATGATACCCATCTAATTTCTTGAGTTATGGAATAACTATTTATGACATAGTGTCACATGTATATATGATTTTATTATACGATGGGTGGGACCTATATCTCCCTCCAATGCATTAGGTAAACAATTATATGTAATGAGAGAGTTATAGGATTCAAGTCGATGGGCATAATCCACTGTGGAAGATTGGGAAACTCGATCCAATATGGGAATAGGAGGAAACCCAATCAACTATAGGAAGATGGGGAAACCTAATCTACTATGGAATGATTGAGAAACATGATAAACTATGGGAAGTTATGTAAACCTAATCCACTATGAGAAGATGTGGAAATCTGATCCACAATGGGAAGATGGGGAAGCCCGATCCACTATAGCAAGACGGAAAAGGAAGTTACCTTACAAGAAAAGGACCGTGACTGGGGGTAGTGGTGTGTCCCACCCTATAGGTGTAGTCCCCATGAAGTGGAATGATAAGTTCTATAAATGTGTATTGACTTATAAGGAATGATATTACAAGTTTATGTGTGTTCCACAATTCCATGTCTTACTCCTATGTTATGATTTCATTGCTTAGGATCTTGATTTCTTTATGATTATTTCCTTGTGAACTACTAACCTTTATGCCATGATTCATGTTTCTGATATGCAGGGTATGATCTTCTCATGTTATGATCACATTCTCATACCCTTATGCTCATGTTTATGCTTACATGTCTCCCTTTTTACCCTTATTATGCTTCTGAGCTCTCTCCTTTTTATGTTTCCTTCCCAAGGTTATGAAGTTATATTTTATTTATAATATTTATAAGTGGGGTGATAGTCTTGTAGAATCAAGTGTGAGATAATGTATCTCACTCATGTACCAATGTTTACATTTTCATGTTTACAAGGCACTAAACAAATACAATATTTGGGAATCTATTTGGGTAATGTATATTGTATTCCACAAAAATGATGTAATGTATATTTATGTTCAAACTGGGATGTTGTAGTAGGTATCCTAGAAAAGTTATATTAAACCATTAGAAACTAAGATGAGAAAATTTAGTGAGATCCATAGGAATATTTCTATGGATATGTCTAGGTATGTCTCTAAGTATAAGTTTAGGGATAAGGAAAAGTATATAAATATTTCTTGGAATTTTGGTAAAGGATAGAGCAAGAGGCTTCCTAGCATTTTGTCCATGTATGGATACAACAAGTGGGCGTGGTTCTGGAACAAAGTACCTAGGAGTAACAACTCAGACATGGTGTGTCTGGCCTACTCGAGCATAACCTCCTACATTACAACGGGTCTTACTGCGCACCTAGTTTGACACTCCCATGGGATATTATTTTTGAATTCATAGACTCTTTTTAACCATCCTGAAGGATTTAGATATAGGAAAACTAAGAATAACCTAGTATAAACCTCATGTTTCATAGATTAAATAATTAAGTGTCATGATTTAGACATCCTGTAAGTAATTTTTCATGATTATGTGGTTTTATTCTAGGATAAGTATTTCTCACACAATGCTTCACGTTCTTAGTCAATAGTAGTAACTTAAATCAATTCAGTTAACGTTGAATGTTTTAGATGTATAAAGTTTGGGCATGATTAATATAAAGTTACTGCAAATGAAAATTTAAAGTTATGGGATGTTCCTCTAGCACTATTTATATTAAACGAAAGAAGCATGATTGGATTGAGTTTGAGGGACTTTAAGAAATGATTAATATTTTATATTCTAAGAATGTAGTATTAATGTATAAGTAATGATTTAAGATTAAAGTTAGACGATTGAAGTATATATGTATATTAATTCATGAATTATGTTATTTGAATCATGAATCATTTTTTCTATTAAGGTTTTTCAAAACTATATTGAGTAGTGATAATGAACTAGAAAAGGGATTTAATGTAAAGATGTTATTTTGATTAAGGGAAGGTAATCCTTGATGATTCCTTGATGTTTAAAAAATTATGTCTATCTTGAATAAAGAGATGATAGGCATGATAAATAAATTTGATAGTATTGAATAACCTAGAAATTATCATGGATTTGTTGACAAAGAATTTTCTGCTATGATGGATGAATTTTATTTCATTTTGGATTTAATTAATACATCATATAAACATTCGAAAAAGGAAACATGCATGTTTTCGATAAGGATATATGGAAATTCAGGTTATTACCTTGTTTCAAGAGAATACATTATAAAATTATTCACTTGTTTGGAATGTGAAAGAGAAGAGATAATTTCTTTTATATGGGGGGTCTATGTTAATTGGATTTTGTGACATTTTTTTAAATTTTTATATTTTCATCTTTTGGAAGGGTTATATGGTTAACCATTTATGGAAATTTTATGTTAAAATTAAGATTATTTTTGTGAAATTAAAGTATTATCTCACCACATGAGTATTTATAAACATGGGATAACTTGTCATAAAAAAATTTTGTAATAAAAAATGACATATGGAATGACTTATCATTCTATTCATGGATCTCATTATCTATTAGTTCTTTAGGAATGAAAAAATCACCTTCTTTTCTTGGAGTAAGGGATGAGGTTGGAATTGATCATGGAACAACCAAAGGGTGATATTGTGCATATGGAATGGAATAAAATCAAGTAATTATATATTCTTTTGAATTTTCTTCATCTATTTTAATGAGGACCTTGAAACCAAAAATGTTACCCTTTTACCTTCATTTTTTATGAGTTAAATGGCCTCTTAGACCATCACGGGATTTTGGATTCGTGATTGTAAACATTCTCCTAACCATTTCTTATATCACTCTCCATCATAACTTGATATTTATATTTCAATTCCATGTTTTTTTTCACGTCCCACCTATGTTCTCCTATGTGTAAAACTAGTTATGAGTTACTTTGGGTGATCATTGTGGTTCTGAATTTCCCTTTTAAATGAAGTTTTAGTATTTTTTTTACAATGTGGGTTTCTATGAAAGGAACTTTAATGTGTTAAACCTTTGATAACCCAAACTAATTCATAGGGAAAAATCATTTTAATGGGGGTATAATGTAACACCCCCAAGATTTTTAGAATTTTTTTTTATAATTTATTTAATCTTTTTGATATTTAGCATTTCACAAAACACTAAAAATAGATTTTTTTTAAAAGAACTATATTTGGAATATGTTATATGAAAAAAAAAGTTAATAATGTAATAAACACAACATAAAGTTCAGTTTTTTCTACAAAAACCACCAAAGTCATTTTACATTATACACAAGACTCACTTTCCTTGACAGCTTGTGTAACATGCAAGATCGAGTTTTACCAAACAATAATATATCTTTAAAAATATTATTATTTAATATAATAAGATATAAACTAGTATTTAATTTAAAAAATTTGAATAGCATTAACTAACTAATGAAAATACATGGTTGAGTTCATTGGTTAAAAACTAATTTGAAATGAAAACTAGAACCAACTGAATATAAAGGGGAGGTTTTAAAAAAAAACTAATTTTATGCTCATAACAGAATTTTATCCTAATAAATTAAATTAATTACTATTTTTTAATCATATTAATGAAATATATATTTTATATATTCAATAAAATATTTTTTCATTCATCTAATATATTTTATTGGAATAAGATACGATCAAACCCAATATCACGCATAAAAAAACCAATATTTTTATAAAAGTAGTTTTATATTATTTTAATGGAAAGCCTATTCTAAATATAAATTTTGAAACTTTTATAAAATTTATAGGTCAAAATAAACTTTCTTTTTGAAATAGAAACATAAAAATTAGGTTATGATGAATTTTTTGTATTTTTTTTGAAGTTTCATTTATTGATAAATATTGAAAAATACTAAATTTTAATACAAAATAGTTTTTTTCTAATATTTTTATAAGATTAAATATAATGGGTTTTAAAGTCTAATTATATGAATTATACATATATCCATCCAATATAGGTCCTTGGTGTTAATTTCACTTCGATATTAGATATGAAAACATAACAAACTTTTCAACTTTTTCACTCTAAAAACTCGTATTATCATCTCGTTTGCGAGGTTAATTTTAAATTAATTTCTACCACTTATGTGATTTTAATTTTAAAAAATGGATTAAATTTTTTTAAATAAGAATAATTTATAATGTATAATAAAATCATATTAGTTTTTGATCAAAAATATTAGTGAATATATTTAAAATTAATTACAATGATTAAGAGGAAAATTAGCATACGAAGGGACTAAACCTTAAACTTAAGGGCCAAAATGACCTAGAAAATTGTCCAAAATAAATTATAAACCTTTATTTAGACTATATACATTCATGGTTATAATTTATGAGTTAGTCGAATATTATTCAACAAAAGAGTCATAGTACATAAGTTAAGTAAAGAAAAAAGACCAAAAAGGAACTTTCCTTATCTTTAACATTTATAAAACATTTATATATATAAAAAACATCATATTTTTAGAAATACATATAATTTTGAAATATAAATTATTTAATTTTATAATAGTTACTTATAATTAATTTTTAGATATGAATTAGTCACATTAAACTCTTAACAAATGCTTACGCTTGGATTATTAGTTAATAATTTAATAAAAAAAAGATGCTATAAACATTAAAAGTAAAGTAAATTTCATGAATTATTATGTTAAAATATTTTTGTAGAAGAATTTATCATTTTACACAGATGTTAACTTAATATATTTTAATTTCGATAATTTTTTGA
Organism: Viscum album; assembly: GCA_963277665.1. NCBI lineage: Eukaryota > Viridiplantae > Streptophyta > Magnoliopsida > Santalales > Viscaceae > Viscum > Viscum album. The sequence continues at coordinate 447,861,595 of OY728131.1, forward strand.
TATTTTTAAATTAAAATTAAATAAATATTACAAAATCGAAAATAATGTTATTTTTCAAAAAATTATAACTTATTAAAATATTTAAAAAAAAATCATACCTACTTCCAAGTGATTTTTAAGTGTAAATAAATATAAAATATGGTCTATTAATGGTTCAAATGATATTCTATAAAGAATAATTAGTCCCCTAAATAGTAAAAACATTATTAACATGGTTCGGGTTAAAGAAGTGTTTTTCACGTTATATGCACTTGTTTTAAAATTAATTTCCAACACACATGAGATTTTGTAAATTAGATATCATATTTGTTATAATAAATAACACCTTAATTTAGTCTTAATGGTTACATTACATAGGTCGGAAAACTATTTATTTAAATGAAAACCCAAAATGAATAATATAAGAAAACTTAAAGACTAAGGAACAAAATTATAAAAAGAAAATTCTTTTTACAAGAATGGTACTCTTCCTACACTATAAAAAGGAATTAACTCTTCCTCTTCCTCGCACCACTTAAGAAACTTTTCCTCGTACAAAATATACTCAAATAATCTCCCAACATCCCTACCTTCATCCAAGAAGCCTTAATTTTTGAATAAATCCATCCAAGGATGCCATTTTGTGCAAACCAAAATGAGTTTCTCAAAGAAGAGGTAACATCCTTCCACATGATCCTTTGTTTTATTTTCATTCACCACTCATAAAATATTTTTATTCCATGATTATATAATAAACTCAGTATTATCAATATACTAAGTTGTTTTTATTATAATGGATCAAACTTTACTTACACACACTTCCATATAATGGGTAAAAAAACTTACCATTCTTGTGTTCGGTGAACTACAACCTCATGAAACGGTGTTGTTCATTTTAAATTTACCACCTCCCATGGTTTGGAATTATGATGGAGGCTATATTTTTATGTGATATATATGATATTTGTTATGTATTTATGCTTCTATAATTTATATATAATGCATAACATACTGATTTACATTTTTTGTTAATATGATAATTTTATTTGGGGAAATGTGGAGTACCACCACCTTAAAACAATGTGATTTGTTTAAACTCTACATAGAATGTATTAAATAGGGGTTTAGTTAAAATATATGATATATATGACATTATAATTACTCTGTAATGATGTCAGGAACGAACTTGGGTATCCTGGTAACCCGATAACCGAGTCAGTCCTAACATAGCCCGAAGGACGTTCCCAATCCCCACAGGTCGGTGACTGGAACCTGACATCATACAAACTGAAAGTGGGAACGATTTACCATGAAAAATCTAGAAAGAAAAGAAAACAAGATTGTGTGCATGTCAAAGGAAAACTCCAATGGGATTAAAGTACCAGAAGTTAAATTGGAACAACTGCTAAAGCACTACATCCCAAGTAAAAAAGGGTAAAAATAGCCTAATGTCCCTAAGGACACAAATTACTAAGACCAAAGTTCAGTAGCAGGATCCACCTCCAAGAGATCCTTTTAATTTTCCCAAACCTAGAATGGGATAATCTATAAATACCCTAAGGCCAAAGTTGGGTGTGATCCAAATCCTATTAGGATTTCACCTAAAGATTCCATAACAGATTCTGATATCAATTTTACTAAAATGTTCTTTAAATATTAAAACAAACAAGTTTCGCATTAAAAAATAATATTTTAAAAAGTAATGATATATAGGTTAAAATATGGAAATACCTTTATAAAATCATGTTATACATGTAAAACTAGGGAAAACATTTCAAAATATGGAATTTTATTTAATCAAAGGATACATTGCATAAATAGAAATTCTCAAAAATGGCTTAAATAAACACTTTATATAAATAGTTTATATAAATTCTCAAGGCATGAAAAATAGTTTATAACAATGGAATATATACGCATTCAATAAATGAAAACAATATTGCCAAATGGTCATCTTCCAAATAGGTATGATAGTTCCAGGCTAGAGGGATCCAACACTGTGAGTACGACAAAGTATGTACATACACCCCTTTGGGCCTAATGTAAAGGGATGTCATAACCATCTCCTAAGGAATAAGATGTTATGATATAATTTTTTAGAACATTGTATAATTATAAAGGTCCACCAAAAATAACTCAATAACTACCTCATTCTTGCATCTACTCAAGTACAAATCAATTATGGGTAATTAATTTTATAATAGAAAATGCAATTCATCTTATTCAACATTTCAAATATGAATATTTTGTCTTTAAAAAATAATGATTTTTTAATCAAAATCAGGATTTTAATCCAAGATGAGACCCTCAGGTTTCCAACAAAATATTTAATTCCATTTTTCAAAAAATTGGGATTAGAAACCAAATAAATCAATTCCATAATTATCATCACAAAACCCAAAATCACATGAATCGAGTTTTTTCACAAACATTATATAAAATAGATTTTTCTTCAATTAAAATCAATATTTCAATTGATTTAATTCTCATAAAAAAAAATTAAATTAAACAATTTAAATCTCACCAAATTCTAATTCTAATCCAAAAACCCATTTTATCCTCAGAAACCGCAATTCATCATATTTGGGTTTTTCCAAAAAAAAAGGACTGAAATCCATTTGATTCGAATCTAACCAATTTCATTTAAATCCAAACAATTAAAATTTAAACAAATTAATTTGGTTCAATACAAATTGGGCATCGTAACGGAACCACCAACCAAAAACAATGGATCTCACAATGCCAAACCCTAATTGAGATTTTTCCATGAAGAACGAAGATCATAGAAAAGGGAATCAAACCTAGGTTTAAGATCCCAAAAACAAAGGGTATCAGATCCACAAATCAATACCAAGATATATGGAAACCTAAGTAGAAAGATAGAGATTTCCAGAGGAAGATAACGGGAAGATGACACTAATCCGAAGGAGGTCGTCCAACATTATCCTTGATTCAGATCACTTTAGGAAGGGGTTAGAGGAGCCAAGAATCCTTCTTGGGAGCTCTATGGAAGGTGGAACTGCATTTGGGTCGAAGGATTTCTGTTCGAGACCTAAAAAGGGGTCTCAAAAAACATTAATAAAAATTTCAGTTTTAGAAAAACCTATCTGCATGGTTTCTTGGGAAACTGTCCATGGTTTGGGAAAACCGTGCACTGACCATGCGGAGCACACTATCCAAAACATGGTACTAGTGCAAGATTTGAAAAATTGTGCATAGGGTCTGCACAAACTGTCCTCCAACCCCGAAACCTCCATAATATTCATAAAAATCCAAAACAACTTCAAACAAAACCCAACAAAGCTCAATCAAAAGATGGTCTTAGGAATATTAGAAAACGGAAATGAGATGTCGCAACCTCCCCACCATAGAAACATTCTATCCCCAGAAATCCTATGAAGAAGCCCCCCTATAATAAAGATGAGGCCACTCCTCCCTCATTAGTGGCTCCCTCTCCCACCTCTCATGAGAATCAGAACCATGTTGCCATAGCACAAGAACCAAATCTATCATTCTCCCACGAAGTACCTTGGTCTCATAATCAACTATCATGAATTTTTGTTGAGTCATTGATAAATCAAGTTCTACTTCAAGATCATGCCAACTCAAAAAAATGAGATGGATTAGATAAATACTTTCTAAGTTGAGATAAATGAAACACATTATGTATCAATATCAGCCGCGGTGGTAGTACTAACCAGTATACAACATTCCCCACCAGCTCAAAAACCTCAAAAGGTCCAACAAAATGAGAAGCAAGCTTCCCTTGCCTCCCAAACCATCGATGACCCAACCAGGGTGAAACTTTCAAGAACACCTAGCCACCAATTAAGAACTACAAAGGTCTATGAATACGATCAATATAAGACTTATATCGGATCTAATCTGTCAGCATTATCTAAAAAATAGACTCAATCTTTGCAGTCGTCTCTTAGACCAAACTTGGTCCCACTAAGGAACTCTCCCAAATCTACATCCAACACAACAAATATTTACAAGGCTGTCCATATAAGGCCTCAAAATGAGCCATCCTGATCGTGGATTGATAAATATTGTTATAATAAAACTCAACTATCCCCAAATGATCGTATCATGCTCCACCAATGTCAATAATGAAAGCGCGTAGCATATCCTCAAGAATCGGTGTAGCTCTTTCTATCTGGCCATCTGTTAGTGGATGGTATGTCATGCTCAAATAGACATGAGATCCCATAGCCTCCCAAATTCTCCACAAAAAGAGATAAGTAAACCAAGTATCTCTATCAAAGACTATAGCAGATGTAACTCCATGCAAATGAACAATATCTTTCACATATAGACATCCCAACTCCTCAACTTTGGTTGTATCATGAATGGGTATAAAATGATCCAATTTTGTTATCCTATTGATCACCACCCTAATTGAATTCTTCTCCTTCTGTGTACTTATAAACCCGACCACAAAGTTTATAGATATCTCACCCCACTTCCAATTAGGGACTGGAAGTGGCTGAAGCAACCTCGAAGGTTTCTGGTGATCATCTTTCACCTGTTGGGATGTATAACAATGAGAGACCAACACAGAAATGTATCACCTCATACCTGGCCACCAGAACAACCACCTCATGTCGTAGAACATCTTTGTGGTTCTAGGGTGCACAACCCACTAAGAATTATGGCAATCCCCTATCACATATCTCTTTACCAAAGATAGTACTACCAAAGGATTCTGATAGCATAGAATTCCATCTTTTGAGAACAACCATTAGGAAACTGTCCCCCACTGTTAAGAGAGTATCTATTATTATGGAATTCATCGTCAATCTATTGATCATGGGGAATAATTTAAATTAGAGAGGATGAAAAATGAACATTGGCCTAGGAAACCTCGACCCCTTTTTCTGAAACTCCAATATGAAATTGTGCAATGAGAGACGTCAAGTTCCACTCCTCCAAAAAGATTCTTTCACTTGATGGGCCAAAATCTTTCTACTAAAAGCATCTTCAATAACATTACCTTTCCTTGGGGTATAGGGAATGTTAAAATAAAAAAAATCAGGTATTCCACCCAATGTATCTAGAGTAAATTCAAATCATTTTGAGAGAAGATGTAAATCAAGCTTTTGTGGTCAGAAAACATAGTAAACCTTTCTCCATAAAGGTAGTGTTTACAACTCTTAAGAGTGTGTATCATAGCTTCAAGTTCAATTTCATGGGTCAGATATTTCTTCTCATGTAGCCTAAGATGACAAAAACCATAAGTAATAACAGGATAACCCTATATAAGAACATAGCCCAAGCCTGAACCCGATGCATCAAAAAATAACACCTATCCCTGATCGGCCTCTAGAAGAGTCAAAACGAACATAGTAGTGAAAATACATTTCATCTCAACAAAATAACTCTAACATTTCTCATTCTAAACAAAATTTACTCCCTTATAAGTGAGAGCAGTCATCAGAGACACCAACTTTGTGAAGTCTTTCACGAAACAACAATAATATCCAGATAAACAAAAGAAACTCTAAATCTTGAAGACATCCCAGAGTTTTTCCCGTGTAACACCCCAAGATTCTGAAAATAAATATATAATGAAATTTTATAAACACAGCTTTGTCCTTTCTATGTTTTGAATTTCGAAAAATGGTCATCTAGAGTTGTGTTCAATAAGTCATTTGGAGTTCGATAGAACAAACTTGATTATTTAGTAAATAGTAACATACCATGATGAATAGTAATATGAATAGTAATATGACCCTAATGAATAGTAAATTTTATTATTATTTTATTTTCTTATGGCTAGAAGATAAAAACATCTTGGTTAATTTTTCATTGTGATAAAGAAGTAGTTGTAGAATTAGAACTGTTAATTTTTGAATTAAGTATGATTTTATTTAAAAGTTAAATTAATAATATTTAGAAAATTATTTTTCAAAAATTTAGTTCACTTTTGAATTCTAGACGTCAAAAAATGGTAGGGGTGAATATTAGGGATTTTTCTGAAATTCTTGAATTTTTGATGAATAGTAAAATACGATAAAATACGATAAATGCTAAATACTTGATTTACTGCATCATAGGTGATTCAAGGATGATGTAAGACCACTTGTTTTGAACTCACATTCCATTATTACTATTAGGGGTCAGATGAAACAATACTATTGGTTGTCTTGAGAGAAATAATAAAATAATGAATTAAATATTCAAAATTTACTCCTCTTCTTCACTATAAAAACCCCTCACCACTCCCTCTTCACTACACTCCTCTAAGCCTTGAAGCTCCTCAATGTTCTGCCCAATTAACTTTACCTAGTCTCTCCCCACGTCCAAGAATCTTTTGGTCTTTCCAAAAGACCAAAACCCATTCCCTTAAGGACTTTCTCAAGGAGGTTATTTCAAGAGGTAAAGTACCCTTCTTTTTCATTTGGTTTCATTTCAATTTATCTTCTTTTGTTATCATCTCCTCACCTCCTCTGTCCAAATGATCATGATAACTGCAGTAACATCTATATACTGGATTTATATTATGTGAAAGGAATAACCATCATAAATATTCTTACTCCCTCCCTTTTATTTTATAAACGAAATCGACATCCATGAGGTTCTGATTTATAACCTTCGTGGACAACAAAGTGTCATTCTTCAATTTATTCTTCATTACTGGTCATGAAACCATATTCATGGTTGAACCAGACTATAATATATGTGTTATAACCTAATTAATATTCATGAACTAGAATATGTACATATATTTATGTTATATGACAAAACTAGTACATAATATTCCAAATACCGCCGAATAATCGAAGTGGTGGTCATCTAATGATTCATCCTCATTCCATGTAACCAAATGATAGAAATGGAAATTAACAATTCTGGATGTTCATAAATAATATTTAATTATAATTCTGGATATTTACATCCATTCCACTTCATTACTTAAAAGCAAGTGAACCGAATATGAAAATAAAGGAAACGAACACTCCAGAACAACGAAATTTAATACAATAACTTGTCAATAAAGACATTAATAAACTAACCAAAATTATGGTAAACTAAATACATGTATAATAGGTTCTAAAATAAGTTATTAACAAGTATAATTTCATATTCCAGGAACTTATGTACAATAGAGGAACACGTTTGGAGTTAAGGTAAGGGTTTTTCCACCCAAACTTCCATTTTCATTCGGGATACTTTCATTGTCTAATTACCTCAATGAAATTATTATGTATTTTTATGTACTCATCATATATTCTGTGCTATTATCATATATATGTGTACAAACTAGAACCCTTACTTATTTTATGGATATTTACACATTTTTAAAGGAACATTCGAAGTTGTTTCCAAAATACAAGCTCGATCCAAGAGAATTTCTCAAATTCTTTCCCATTTTCAAGGGAACTCTATGATCTATTTTTGGAAACCTTTATATTTATAAAATCACTCATTTTATTATGAAAATACTATCTTACCTCACTTCTGATTTTATACAAATATTTTTCCTAAAGAACTCTTCTTTTCAAAATAAAAGAGTATTTATCTCCAGAATTGCTTAATGATTTTATAAGAGTGTTTTCATCTAATTCAACACTCGTATTGATAGCATGGTATTATTGGGTTTAATAATTTATGAAGTCATCTACAATATTTTATTTAATGGTTTATGACTAACTCAGTTGTGAATGATCTATCCTAAAACCATTTACCATATTACTCGGAATGGTTAGTGTTTTATGTTTAATGATTGGGGAAAGTTAGTGACATTTCATATGATAGTTTCAATATGAATGCATATGTTATTTATGTTTATCCCCGCTCATATAAGGAATGCATTGGAATTATTATGTGATGGGTGGGTCCCGCTATAGCCCCTCGATGCATCGGTAGGTCTCATGAGACAAATAGACGTGGAATTGGATGAGGCCTTTTCCAATGTGATATGGATTTTGGTCGAGGACTTAATCACTAGATGTCTTGGCTGAGGCCATGAAAAAATGATTCAGAATGTCCGGAATATGCACTTCCCTCATTAAGAAGCTATTAATTCAAAGTTCATGTGGTTATTCGACTAGTATAATACCAATTATTATGTTTTATTAAGGAATTATTTACTCAGCTCATTTTCCTACCATAATGTGTTCATATTTATTATTAAAGGCATGTGTTTTCAATTATTCACCATTTCTAGTGTTTATATTATCTTCCACTGTATTGCTTACTCTTACTGAGAATTTGAGCTCACCCCTTTCTTATGTTTCATTTTCTCAGGATATGAAGAAGTAATTTATGAATGACTTGAAAGCATAATCTAGGAGACGTGAAGTTTCTAGAGGAATAAAATAGTGTTTTTGTTTACCTTCAGGTTGAAATGATAAACTTATATATGTAACTTGCTTCCAATAATACTAAACCACTCGGCCTTTCGAGATTAGAATTCCTTGTATGTATGCCAATGTAATCAAATAAGGCACTGACTCTGGGCAACTGGGGTCGGGTCCATACAGTTGGTATCAGAGAAAGTTTCGTAGAATACTTGGAAACTAGATTTAGAAAATGGGGAATTAGGGAAGAGTACCTAAGTTAGTCTTTGAGGATATATATACAATAAACGTCCTGGTATTTTGGAAAGGAATATATTATGTGGATCTTTCATGCAATACATCCCTGTCTGGATACGAGCAGGTAGAGGCAGCTCTAGCACAGATGTATCTAGGGGTAAACCCCGAAAACACCGTTTTGAGATAGACTCAAATGGGAAATAGTGCACAAAAACGGGCCTTTCTTACCTCTTGGTTACGACACTCACGGGGGATATGCTTAGGGTAATTCACATTTTCTTTACAGGCCATTATGAAGGAGTTAAATGTAAAATATTTCTCAAAGAAACAATATTTGTGAATATGGGAGTATCCATGTGTCGGATCTCAATTTTTCTAAGTATTTTTATGTTAAGATTATACATTATGATTCATAACCTAATCTAGTGTATTCCATTATCTAGATATGGAGCCTAATGGATGGAATGGAAATCGCACGAATGCACGTTTCCCCTATAGGAATTTTCCTCTGACGCAAGATAATGATGTTGGCTCTAGTGCTGTGACTGGTGCTGAACAGCTCATAACTATACTAGGAAAACTTACTCAGGTTATGAATAATAACCTTCCCTGTATGGAGCATCTGAATACACCACGTGGAGAAGCCATGCTAGATTTATTTATGCGACAATAGCCTCCATCCTTCAATGGGACTACAAACCCGTTTATAGCAGAGCAGTGGATATGTTCCCTTAAGAAGATATTTCTCGCTTTGGGATGTAATGAAAGAGAGAAGGTTATCATGGAAGTATATCGTCTATCGGGAGATGTGGATTAGTGGTGGCCATTAATCCAAAACACAAAGGAGGAGGAAGATATATAAGATATGGAATGGAGGGATTTTAAGGAAATATTCTTAGAAAAATATTTCCCTCGTGAGCAGCGAGCAGATATAGAGAGAAAATTCTTGAATCTGAGGCAGAAGGAAGATGAGACTGTTTCAAGGTACGAAGCTAACTTCACAAGATTAGCAAGACATGTTGTAGGCTACATACGAAATCCAAGGAGAAAAATTTATCGATTCTATGATGTCCTAAAGCCATTCCTCCGTTGGGAACTAGTCTCCCAAATTTTTTCATCATATGAGGATATAGTTTCATATGCCATCAAGATAGAAAAATAATTCTCTAAGTCTTATGACTTTAAGGGAAAGAAAGAAAAGAAAAGGGCTTCTGAAAACCCTGGGAAAAGAAATTAGGAAACAAGGAAGAAGGGAAGAGTCCAATTTCCACCATGTGACAATTGTGGAAAGAAACACCCTGGTGCATGCTTAAAAGGAAAAGGAGTATGTTACAAATGTGATCAGAAAGGCCATCTTGCTGGTGATTACAAAGGGAAGAAGGAATCAGATGATGTTCAAAGCTACAGTTGTCATGAGATGGTACACTATGCTAATGATTGTCCAAAACGTCAAGGAAATATGCAACAGAAAAGGGCAAGGGATCAGGGACAAGCTTATATAATCACAACTATAGAGGTTGAAGTTCTTAATGACATGGTGGCAGGTACTTTAATTGTTTCTTCAAATTTATCCAATGGTTTATTTGATTCTGGATCATCACATTGTTTCATATCTTCCCAGTTTGCTAAGAAAATTAGATATTTCCAGTTTTATTTAACAAGGGAGTTGTCAGTCAAAACTCCTAAGGGAAGTATCATTGCTACGAAGTTCTGTGAATTAGTTCCCATTAAGGAATATAAATGTTCTTTATCTGCTGATCTTATCATCATACCCATAATTGAATTTGATATAATCCTTAGTATGGATTTTCTTTCGGACCATGATGCAAAAAATTATTGTAAGAAGAAGGAGGTTACGATTTTTGATAACGATGATAAAGAACACCTTATCTTTAGAGAAGAATCGTCACCACCTGATTCTTATCTAGATCCACCCTCAGTATCTCAACTAAATTCAATTATTAGGGTGGAAGAGAATGAAATAACTGTGTGTGAGGAAAGGAATGTTCAAATAGGGGATGTACCTATTGTGAGAGAATATGTTGATGTGTTTCCAGAAGATTTACCTGGACATCCTCCAGAACGAGAAATTGAGTTTTCTATTGATTTAATTTCTTGTTCAAGGCCCATATCGAAGACCCCTTATAGAATGGACACTATGGAATTAGTGGAACTAAAGAAACAACTAGAGTAATTGAGTTATAAGGGATTTATTCTCCCTAGTTTTTCTCCAAGGGGATCCCCTGTCTTTTTTGTTAAGAAGAAAGATGGATCTATGAGGTTATGTATCGACTACAGGGAGATCAATACTACAACAATAAAGAACAAGTATCCTCTACCTCGTATTGATGATTTATTTGACCAACTGCATGGAGCTCAATACTTTTCAAATATTGACCTTCGATTTGGATATCATCAGTTGAGTGTGAAGAAGGAAGACATTCCAAAAACAATGTTTCGAACCAGGTATGGTCATTTCAAGTTTACAGTAATTCCTTTTGGATTGACTAATGCACCCTATGTCTTCATGGATATAATGAACACAGCTTTCAAGGAATATCTCGATGATTTTTTAGTGGTATTTATTGATGATATCTTGGTATACTCCAAAATCTATGAATATCATGAAAATCACTTGTGCAATATCCTGAAGACTCCTAGAAGACATGAATTATATGGGAAATTTAGCAAGTGTGAATTCTGGATTTAAGAGATTTCTTTTCTTGTCCATATTATTTCTAAGGATGGAATCCTAGTTGATCCTACAAGGACAAAGGAAATCCAAGATTGGCCCATGCCAACAAACAGAGCTGAGGTACGCAGTTTTATTGTCTTAGCAGGTTATTATCGGCATTTCGTATAGAAATTTTCCTGACTGGCTAACCCGCTAATGAAGCTCACATGTAAAGGGGTTAAATTTGTTTGGACAAAATATTGTGAATAATGTTTCAAATAACTGAATAGAAGATTATTCAATGCTCCTATATTGACTATACCATCGGGGAATGCAGGGTTTTCTATTTATAGTGATGCTTCAAAGAAAGGACTTGGTTGTGTCCTTATGTAAAATGATAGGGTTATTGCTTATGCATCACGAAAACTAAAAATTCACGAGAAAAACTATCCTACTAATGATCTTGAGTTAGCAGCTACAATCTTTGCTTTGAAGATATGGAGAAATTATTTCTATGGTGAAAAATGTGAGATTTATACTGATCACAAGAGTTTGAAGTATATTTTCTCATAGAGAGAACTCAACATGAGGAAAAGGAGATGGCTTGAACTGCTCAAGGATTATGATTGCATGATAAACTACCACCCGAGGAAGGAAAATAAGGTGAATATGCCTTGAGTAGAAAGGATCATGGAGTTTTGAACAAGATGAGAGTTGAAAGGGATCCTATTTTCATGGATCTAGTAAATATGGATACAGGAATAACTATGGAAGGTGAAACATCAATTCTTTTTCAAATGGTTTCCAAACCATCTTTACTAGAAATGACAAAAAATTGTCAGGCTGATGATGGGGAGTTTCAAAAGAAGATTAAAGCTATGAATGATGGGATATTGAGTGACTTCGTATATGAAGATGGAATTTTTAAATTTGGAAATAGACTTTGTGTTCTCGATACACCTAATCTAAAAAGGTAATTGTTGGATGATGCTCATAGTTATAATTTCTCTATAAACCCTAGAAGCAATAAGATTTATAGAGATTTGAAGTAACATTTTTGGTGGGACAACATGAAGAGGGAGATTGATGATTTTGTGTCAAGATGTACGGTTTTTCAACAAGTAAAATCTGGAAGGCAATAGCCTGGAGGAGTATTGCAACCTCTTCCCATACCTGAGTGGAAATGGGATAATATCGTGATGGAATTTGTCATGGGACTACCAAAGACTCCTAGAAGGAACAATGCAATATGGGTCATTATTGACCGTCTTACCAAGTCAGCACATTTTCATGCTATAAGAGAAGATCTACCACTTGAACGTCTAGAAAGACTATATATTAATGAAGTTGTGAGACTTAATGGAGTACCCCTATCGATTATTTCTGATTGTGATCCACGTTTTACATCAAGATTCTGGAAAAGTTTTAGAAGGCCCTAGATACTGATCTTCGTTTGAGCACTGCCTACCACCCACAAACTGATGGAAAATCAGAACGGTGTATTCAAACATTGGAAGTCATGTTGAGGTCTTGTTCACTTGATTTTCAAGGCATGTGGGATCAGTATTAACCTCTCGTATAATTTTCCTACAACAATACCTTCCATTCAAGTATTCAGATGGAACCCTATGAAGCATTATATGGGAGGAGATGTCATACACAAACTTGCTAGGATGATGTTGGTGAAAGAAAGCTCGTGGGCCCAGAACTTGTTGAAGAAACAATGGAGAAGGTGAATATTATCCAGAACCATATCAAAATAGATCAAAGTAGGCAGAAGAGCTATGTTGACAACTGAAGGAAGGATTTGGAATTTCAGGTAGGAGATCATGCTTTCTTGAAGGTATACTACTAGAATATTGGGCTATGAAGCCCCATGACACGGGCGACCGTATTTGGCAGTCATTGTAGGTACCAAATAGTGACCGCCAATGGCGGTCGCTACCCTTTGTAAAAAAAACTTAGTGCTTTGGCGCCCCCCCCCCCCCCCCTCGCCGCCCTCCTCCTCCCTCCCCGTGCGCCCTCCCCCGCTGCCCTGCCTCGTCGTGCGCCTCGCCGCCCTCCACCGCTCGTCGTCGTCGCCCCCCTCATCAGCCTCTTCCCTCCGCCCTCTTCCCTCCCACTCCAACCGCCCTCCATCCTCCATCCGTCCTCCAATCCCCTCTGGCGTCCCTCTGCCCTTTGGCCTCAGGCCTCCGGCCTCCAGCCTCCAGCCTCTGCCCCCTCGCCCCCCCCCCCCCCCCCCGTACCCCGGATGGCCCCCGCACCCTGTAGAGCCCCCTTGCACCCCAGAGCCCCCCCCCCCTCACCCCGGACACCCCTCCACGCACCCCGGACAGCCCCCCCCCCCCCCCCCCCCCCCCCCCCGCACCCCGGACAGTCCCCCGCACCCCGGACAGCCCCCCGCACCCCAGATAGCCCCACACACCCCGGACATCCCCCCCCCCCCCCCCCCGCACCTCGGACACCCCTCCCGCACCCCGGACAGCCCCCCGCACCCCGGACAGCCCCCCGCACCCCGGACACCCCTCCCCACACCCAAGACAACCCCCCCCCCCCCCCCCCTCCCCACTCCGGACAGCCCCCCCCCCAACCTCGATGCTCGTCCCCCATCCCCTCACCGCCTCCTCTCCTATGGATCCCCACCGCCACTGCCGCCCGTCCCCTCCCTCACGGCACCGCCTTTGGCTCTGGCTCCCCTTCGCTGCATCTCCTCTCCCTCGCAGCACCGCCTTCAGCTCCCCTCCCTTTCAGGTTTGTAGCGCAATCAGGTATGACATGGGAATTCATATATATTATTATTTTATCAATGGTTCATAAACAAATTATTAGTATTTATTTTAAATATAGATGATTTGAAAAATGAAAATGTAATAAGTATTGTGTAAATGTTTGTTATACAGATATTATTATGGATAAGAGTTGGATTTATATTCCAAATCGAACGTCTAGATAATATTTCAATGGAATTATGCAGTTTATTGACCTCACCAGAGTATTTGAAAGTGACTATATTAGTTTTCCATGTAGAAAATGTGCTAGCACATATCATTTCACACAAGATACTGTGAGGGAGCACCTATTATTTAATGGATTTCTAAAAAATTGTAATAGTTGGACTCATCTTGGAGAAGAATATGTTCATTGTCAAAATACGGATGCTACTCAGATTGATGTTGATGCAAGGATGAATGATCCAATGCATGAAATGCTTACTGAAGTGGTACGTGGGTTTGATCCTGAAGGCATTGACATCCAGAATCTTGAGACCGATGAGATAAATGTTCACTCTGGTGCAGATCATGATTCGAGGAGGTTTTATAAAGCACTTGATGATGCGAAAACATAATTATATCCTGGATATACTTCTTACAATAAACTGTCGTTTATCATGGAGTTGTTGCATTTGAATACTTTGAATAATTGTTCAGACACATCATTCGACATGCTTTTGGTGTTATTGAAAAAGGTTCTTCCTGTCGACTCTAAGATTCCCGAGTCGTATTACTATGCTCGTAAGTTGAAAGATAACTTATGTTTTACATATGAGACCATAGATTCATGTGAAAATAACTGTATGTTGTTTAGAAAGGAAACTACCCATTTGGATATTTGTACGGTTTGTGGTGCTTCGAGGTGGAAAGAGAATAGGGGAAATAAGACTCATCAAAGTCAGATTGTGATATAGGGGAAACCAATTTCCATAAAGAAAATGCATTACTTTCCCCTTAAACCGTGGTTGAAAAGATTTTTTATGTCATCTAAAGTTTCTAATTTAATGAGATGACATGAAGAAAGAGTTCATGAAAGTGATATGTTAACCCACCCGGCAGACTCTCATGCATGGAAGGATTTTGATAAGAGACATCCCGACTTTTATAAAGATGTTCGTAATGCCTGATTGGGATTGGAAACAGATGGTTTCAATCCATTCAAGTCTATGGTTGGTTCAACTCATATCACATGGCCTGTGGTGTTGGTTTCATATAATCTTCCTCCGTGGCTTTGTATAAAGAAACAATTTATTTCACTTTCCACTCTTTTTGATGGACCTAAAAGTCTGAGGGATATGACTGATGTTTAACTTCATCCATTGATTGATGAGTTGAATGAATTTTGGGGTGATGGTGTGAGGACTTATGACTGCGAAACGAATGAAATGTTCAAACTGTAGGCAGCTTTATTGTGGACAATCAATGACTTCCCAGCTTATGCAAATTTATCAGGCTGGAGTAAGAAAGGAGAATTTTCTTTCCATTGTTGCAGTAAAAGTAAAAAATCATTATGGATTAAACATTCCAAAAAATGGGCATACATGGGTCACGGACGTTTTCTCCCCCCTCAGTACAGGTTCAAAAAGGACATAGTGGCATTTTATGGTTCTAGAGAGTTCAGCCCAGCACCAAAGATCATGACAGGAGTAGAAATGTTATCGCAGATTGAGGAAGAAAGCATCCGCACTGTATATAAAATTCAGGATTTGGTGGCTCCTCCAGTATATAATATTCATGCTACGGGTAGGCAGCGCAGTCACAATTGGAAAAAGAAATGTATTTTTTATAGTCTTCCATATTGGAAAACTAACATGTTGAGGCATAATTTGGATGTCATGCACATTGAAAAAAATGTTTGTGATAACATATTGTGGACCATTTTAGGTGTCAGTGGAAAATCAAAGGACCATGTTAATGCACGTCGTGATTTGGAAGAAATGGGTTTAAGGAAACAGTTGCATTTACAGTTAGCTGAGGGAAACAAGGCATATATGCATACTACACAGTATACGATGACTACATAGGAGAAAGAGACATTTCTTTCCATTTTTAAGATGGTCAAGGTGTATGATGGTTACTCTTCTAATATTTCAAAGTGTGTAAATCTGACAAGAAAGATGTTGCAAGGGTTGAAAAGTCTTGATAATCACATACTACTTCAGCAGTTGATTCCAATCACAATTTTTGATTGTTTATCCACCAATGTTGATTAGCCGTTGATTGAGATGAGTAATTTTTTTAGATAGCTTTGTTTAATAAATCAACGAATGAGTGATTTAAAAAGTTTTCAGGACCAAATTGTACTTACACTTTGTCACTTTTGAGAAACTCCCCCCCCCCTCATTTTTCAATGTTATAGTCCACTTGACAGTGCACCTAACTGATGAAGTAATGGCTGCTGGTCCATTGCAATTCATGTGGATGTATCCTATTGAATGGTATTTGAGTACATTGAAAATATTTGTACGCAATAGAGCTCGTCTGGAGGCATCAATAGCCAATGGTTATTTGATGGATGAATGTACTACCTTTTGTGCAAAATATCTTACGGATGTTGAAACAAAATTAGATAATCCCTCTCAGATTCATGATGGCCCAGTTGGAGAAGGAACCACATTTGATATAGACAACATCGAGTGGATACAAGAACATCGATATATCTTGTTCAATACTCCATCAGTTGAACCATTAATGCAATAAGTATCTTATCAATGTGCTTGTATAACTTTTACATGTTTTGTTTGCATAAGTTGATCATTTAAACAGCGCGTTATCATTTTCAGGAAACACATTAATGAGATAAAATAAGACATGTATCGTGTGACTGAGTTGCAAATTCAACAATCTCATTATGCGTCATTTCATGATTGGTTCAAGGATTATGTATGTATAAATTGATTTTCATTATGATTGATGTATTATACTAATTTATTTCTCCATATTTCAGTATTGAATTTTTTAAATTATGTAGGTTCGTAAGATGAGCGAGTTAGGGGACCCCACTCTAACTAAAGTATTTATCCAACTGGCTGAGGGTCCATCTATAACGGCTCGTCGTTATAAATCTATTGATGCTAATGGTTTTTGATTTCGCAAAAATGATATTGATGACAAATGAGCAACAAAAAATAGTGGCATCGGTTGTCCATTTGTCGATTCTGGTTATTACTATGGTCAATTGATAGACATCATTGAAGTTGTATACACGCACGGTTTGAAGTACATATTATTAAAGTGTAATTGGGTTGATTCAGTGTGTGGATGTAAAGTTGATCAATATCAGTTTTCATTGGTGAATTTTAACTATATGTTATACAGAAATAATGAACGAGTTAAGAATGAACCTTTCATTTTGACATTAGAAGTGGAACAAGTATTCTTTGTTACATTGCCTTCAGATCCATGTTGGAAAGTTGTTGTCAAAATGTCTCGGCAAGGAGTGTTTTTATTTGAAGAAGATGAACCCAAGACTGTTCTGTTTGTTTACCAACAGCTTGTTCAGCATACTTTAGTTCAACGTGAAGAAGATATTTATTGGGTCAGAGTGGCTGTTGAAGGAGAAACAGTCGATTTTCATGCTTAATGAAAGGTATAATTGTTTTCCCTCTATTCAGTATTGAATGTCCTAGGATATCATAAATTATCTAACCATTTTATAAATCCTTGTAAGTTTCAATCCTCACTATTGGAAGTTTATTCAGTTATAAATATTTAGGATGATTTTACTCTTGGTTTATTGATGTTATTGTTGGTGTATCTTCCCTTTGAGGTATTCTTCGTCTAGTTCATGTGCTGCTTGAATTTTTATTAATTATATCTGAAATTTGGCTATGCATTGACTGGTTTTGTACATAATTTGTATATCTGTTTTTGTTAACTTTCTGATTTTTTAAAATTCATTCACAACTAATTATTCAATCCATTTTTTGTTTGATTAAAAATTGTACAAGTTTTATTTTTTTAAGAAAAATCCAATTTATCTTTTCGACACTTTGGATAGTCCCCTTACTAATGTTTTCTATGACTGCAGGCTTGTCTGGAGAAGAGGCAGTAGATCCACATCATCCATTTAAGGCATCTATGACTCAGGGTCGAGGTATGTTTGAATGTCATTGTCTCTATTTTTTATGTAATTGATAAACATATATATATATATAACATATGTCATATTATATATAAAATTTCAACAGGATCAGACTCGATTGCTTCTTCCTCTTGCAAGAGAGGCCCCGGTTGTGGCATTTTATCATGTAATTCTGACACGATGATTGATGTTTCATTTGATGACGTATTTCATTCTGTGGGACTGAATGACCATACATTTATTCATCAGCTGGGTCATATCATATGTGACCCACATAGATTTCCATTGACCACGCGTGACTGGGCTTCTATCCCTCAGGACACATTAGATCGTCTTTGGAGGGAGGTTCAGGTAAGAAGACCATTTTACTTTATTCTCTATGTATAAACAATACTAATACGTGTCATTTTTTATTTATATCAAAATTTGAAAGTATGCCCCAAAGAGTTTCGGCATGTGTGTATGAGCAAATGCCGTAATATGTGGAAAGACTATAAAGGCAAAGTGAAGAGGGACCAATGGGTACCAAATGTGGATGCCCTAGTCATTCTGGAAAAAGTCCTGAGAGGTGTCCTCCCAGCTCAGTGGCGTGACTTGGTTGCATATTGTTCAACTGAGGGTGTTTCGGATTGTATATTTATTTTGGTGTATATATATTTTCAAGAATGTGTGGTTTGTTTGAAATTTGAATGAATTGAATGTAGGAGGTGTCAGCACGCTATTCTGAGAATCGAGCGTTGTAGGGACCACCTCACAGGCTCGGGAATCGTCACATGTCTCAGATCCGACATGAGGTATTTATTATTGATTTTTTAATTTTTTAATTAATATGGTTTTGTGTTTATATTCTATTCATATACAGTTGTGGGAGTAAGGTGCATCGACTGATAAAATGTCAGTGTGGATGAGGACTCATGATCGCAATGATCCATAGGCTGCAGCATTGATAGTCAGTGCTTGTACTTACCAATACTTACATAAATCTGTATATTAACAAATATATGTATATATATTTAAATATTTCATCGGCTCAATTTGAAGCTGGGTTAGAACATCTTCTAGAGGACCAGTGACAGCTTCCCATGCGAAGGGATGAGATCTTTCATCGCATTATTGGTCGGGATGGGCATGGATATAGTTTGACCTATGGAACTGGGATTCCTTATTCTGTAGTGTCACGCGCTGCGGTTGTCGGTCCTGCTGTTTCTCAGATGACACAACAGTTGTCAGATTTCAAGGCACGGTTGCGCGCTTCCGAGGAGGAAAATGCACAATTGACTGCTGAGGTTAGAGCACTACAGGAATATGTGCGTCCAGGTGATGGTGCAGGGGATCATACGACGCAGGTTTATACTGTATTTATTTATTTAATTTAAATTATTTTTGTTATGAAATTATTCATAATGTTTATTTGCTGTAGGCCCCTAACCCACCGGATGGAGGTGGCAGTGATGACCACGCGTGACACATCATATTCATGAGGTGTGTTTTTATTTTTACTGGTGGGGTTGTTATTGATGTATAAGTTGGGTTTCTAGTGAGATTTGTTTTGTTATTTGGGGGTATCATGTGTGTTGTGGTCTGACGCAATGTTTGTGTGCACGAATTGAAAAGTAACCATGAAATTGATTAATGATTTGTATATTTTTTGTTCATTTAATTCTTTAATGTTTTAAATTGCATGTTCTGTAATAGTTTTGAAAAAACCATGTTCTATAACCACCCCCGGATAGCCCCCCTACCCACCCCACCCCCCCCCCCCCCCCGCACCACCGTACAGCCCACCCCGCACCACCGGACAGCCCCCCCTGCACCCCCGGACACCCCCCCCCACCCCGGACACCCCCACCCCCATACAGCCCCCCCAACCCGGACATCACCCCCACCCCCGGAGAGCCCCCCCCCCCCTGCACCCCACCCCCCGAACAGCCCCACCCACCCCGGACAGCACCCCCACCCCAGACAGCCCCCCCCCCCCGTAAAGCCCCCCCAACCCGGACATCCCCCCCCCCACACCCCCGTATATCACCCCCCCCCCCCCCCCCCGCACCTACCGGCCACCCCCCGCACCCCCTGGACAGCCCCACCCACCACGGACATCACCCCCCACCCTGGACAGCCCCCACCTCCGTACAGCCCCCCGCACCCCCAGACAACCCCCCCCCCCCCCCCCGCACCCCCTCGGACAGCCCCCCCCCCCACCCCGAACAGCCCCCTCGCACCCCCGTACAGCCCCCCCACACCCCCCGGACAGCCCCACCCACCCCGGACAGCACCCCCCACCCCGGACAGCCCTCCCCCCCCCCACCTCGGATAGCCCCCCCCCCCCACCCCGAGACAGCCCCCCCCCCCCCCCCCCATGACGGACAACCCGCCCCACCCCCGGAATCCTGGTGAATGTCAAGCATCATGCATAAACAGAAATAAAAATAAAACAATGGTTGTAGAATCATCCACAGCTGACCTCAACATCTTATCCCAAACCAGGATTCCACATCGATTCAGATTATAAAGTAACACTCGCAAGAATCATTACCCAAACACACACACCCACTTAGGATCATTCTATCAATAGGGCACCCACTCGAGTCCTTAGTTCCTATATGTATGAAGATGCATTCCAATTGGGATCCTCAGTAGTTCAGCGCGCTCTAAAAGGGCGCGCTGGGTGGTCAAAACCACCCGAATGACCTCGAAATTCCCTGAAATCAAACGACAATAACCACAGAGTTAATTTTGAAATGGTTGGATAGACGACATGTCAATCGAAGGTGTCGTTTGACCGTAGTGACCGGAAACGCGTTTCCGGATTCATAAAACACCAAAACGGTGTGTCACGGTCGAATTCAGAGCAAACGTGCTCTGATTGACCTGAAACTGCACGAGAATGATAATAATATTATTCTTGAGATGCAGGAGGAGACAACACGTCAATCGGACGTGCGGTGCACGAGGTACGACCGAATGTGTCGTTTTCAGCAGTTTGGCGCGCTCTAAAAGGGCGCACTGGGTGGTCAAAACCACTCGAATGACCTCAGAATGCCACTAAATCATACGACAACAACCGCGGTGTGAATTGTGAAATGGTCGGATAGAAAACACATCAATCATATGTGTTGTTTGACCACAGTGACTGGAAATGTGTTTCCGGAGTCATAAAACACCAAAACGGCGTGTCACGGTCAAATTCAAAGAAAACATGCTCTGAATGACCTAAAACTGCACGAGAATGATAGGAATATTATTCGTGAGATTCATGAGGAGACAGCACATCCATCGGACGTGCGGTGCGTGCGGTAAAACCGAATGTGTCGTTTTCAGCAGTTCGGTGCGCTCTAAAAGGGCGCGCTGGGTGGTCAAAACCAACCGAACAACCTCGGAATGTCACGAAATCATACGACAACAACCACGTTGTGAATTGTGAAATGTTCAGATAGACGACACGTCAATCGAAAGTGCCATTTGACCACGGTGATCGAAAATTCGTTTCCAGAGTCATAAAACACCAAAACGGAGTGTCACAGTCGAATTTAGAGAAAACGTTCTCCGAATGACTTAAAACCACACGAGAACAATAGAAATATTATTCCTGAGATTAAAGAGGATACAACATGTCCATCGGATGTGCGGTGCATGCGATATGATCGAATGTGTCATTTTCAGCAGTTCGACGCGCTCTAAAAGGGCGCGCGGGGTGGTCAAAACCACTCAAACGACCTCAGAATGTCATGAAATCATACGTCAAAAACCGTAGAGTGAATTGTGAAATAGTCGGATAGAAGACATGTCAATCAAAGGTGTTGTTTGACCGCTGTAACCGGAAACGCGTTTCCGGAGTCATAAAACACCAAAACGGCGTGTCACGGTCGAATTCAGAGAAAACGTGCTCCGAATGACCTGAAACCGCATGAGAACAATAGTAATATTATTCGTGAGATGCAGAAGGAGAGGACATGTCCATCGGACATGTGGTGCGCACGGTACGACTGAATGTGTCGTTTTCAGCAGTTCGACGTGCTCTAAAAAGGCACGATGGGTGGTCAAAACCACCCGAACAACCTCAGAATGCCATGAAATCATAGAACAACAACCGCAGTATGAATTTTTAAATAGTCGGCCGACGACATGTCAATCGGAGGTTCCTTTTTACCACGGTGACCGGAAACGCGTTTTAGGAGTCATAAAACACCAAAACGGCGTGTCACGGTCGAATTCAGAGCAAACGTGCTCCGAATGACCTGAAACCACACAATAACAATAGGAATATTATTCGTGAGATGAAGGAGGAGACAGAACGTCCATCGGACATGCGGTGCATGCGGTACGACCAAATGTGTCGTTTTCAGCAGTTCGGTGCGCTCTAAAAGGGCCCACTGGGTGGTCAAAACCACCCGAACAACCACGTAATGCCACGAAATCATACGAAAACAACCGCGGTGTGAATTTTAAAATGGTGGGACAAAAAACACATCAATCATAGGTGTCGTTTCACCGTGGTGACCAGAAACGCATTTCCAGAGTCCTAAAACACCAAAACGGCGTGTCATGGTCGAATTCTAAGAAAACGTGCTCCAAATGACCTAAAATCACATGAGAATGATAGGAATATTATTTTTGAGATGCAATATGAGATAGAACATCCATCGGATGTGCGGTGCACGCAGTACGACTGAATGTGTCGTTTTCAGCAGTTCTACGCGCTCTAAAAGGGCGTGCTAGGTGGTCAAAACCACCCGAACAACCTCAGAATGCCACAAAAACATACAAAAACAACCACAGTATGAATTTTGAAATGGTCGGACATACGGCATGTCCATCAGAGGTGTCGTTTGACCGCGGTGACCAGAAACACGTTTCCGGAGTCATAAAACACCAAAACGGCATGTCACGGTCGAATTCAGAGCAAACGTGCTCTGAATGACCTGAAACCGCACGAGAACGATACGAATATTATTCGTGAGATGTAGGAGGAGGCTATATGTCCATCAGATGTGTGGTACACGCGGTATGACCGAATGTGTCGTTTTCAGCAGTTCGGCGCGCTCTAAAAAGGCGAGCTGGGTGGTCAAAACCAACCAAACGACCTCGGAATGCCACGAAATCATACGACAATGACCGCGGTGTGAATTGTAAAATGTTTATATAGACAGAATGTCAATCGGAGGTTCCATTTGACCGTGGTGACCGAAAACACGTTTTCGGAGTCATAAAACACCAAAACGGCGTGTCACGGTCGAATTCAGAGCAAACGTGCTTCGAATGACCCGACATTGCACAAGAACGATAGGAATATTATTCGTGAGATGCAGGGGGAGACGACACGTCCATCAGATGTGCGGTGCATGCGGTACGACCGAATATGTCATTTTCAGCAATTCGGTGCGCTCTAAAAGGGCGTGCTGGGTGGTCAAAACCACCCGAACAACCTCGGAATTCCACGAAATCATACGACAACAACCGCTGTGTGAATTGTAAAATGGTCAGAGAGACGGAACATCAATCAGAGGTGCCGTTTGACCGCAGTGACTGGAAACATGTTTCCAGAGTCATAAAACCCCAAAACGGCGTGTCACGATCGAATTCAGAGAAAACGTGCTCCGAATGACCTGAAACTACACGAGGATGATATGAATATTATTCATGAGATGTAGGAGGAGACGGATCATCCATCGGACGTGCGGTGCACGCGGTACGACCGAATGTGTCGTTTTCAGCAGTTCGGCGCGCACTAAAAGGGCGCGTTGGGTGGTCAAAATCACCCGAACGACCTCAGAATGAATGCGATGGAATCATACAACAACAACCACGGAGTGAATTTTGAAATGGTCGGAGAGACGGAACGTCAATCGGAGGTACCGTTTGACCGTGGTGACCGGAAACGCATTTCCAGAGTCATAAAACACCAAAACGGCGTGTCACGGTCGAATTCAGATAAAACGTGATCCGAATGACCTGAAACCGCACGATAACGATAGGAATATTATTCGTGAGATGAAGCAGGAGAGGAAACGTCCATCGGACATGCGGTGCGCACGGTGTGATCGAATGTGTCTTTTTCAGCAGTTCGGCGCACTGGGTGGTCAAAACCACCCAAATGACATAATAATGCCATGAAATCATACGACAACAACAGCAGAGTGAATTTTGAAATGGTCGGACAGATGACATGTCAATCGGAGGTGTCGTTTGACCGCGGTGACCGGAAACGCATTTCCAGAGTCATAAAACACCAAAACGGCGTGTCACGGTCGAATTCAGAGCAAATGTTCTCCGAATGACCTGAAACCACACGATAAAGATAAGAATATTATTCTTTAGATGCACGAGGAGACGACACATCCATCAGACATGCGGTGCTCGTGGTATGACCAAATGTGTCATTTTCTACAGTTCGGTGTGCTCTAAAATGGCGCGCTGGGTGGTCAAAACCACCCGAACGACCTCAGAATGCCACGAAATCATACGACAACAATCAAAGTGTGAACTGTGAAATGGTAGAATAGAAAACACATCAATCAGAGGTGTCGTTTGACCACGGTGACCAGAAACGAGTTTCCAGAGTCAAAAAACACCAAAACGTCGTGTCACGGTCGAATTCAGAGCAAACATGCTCTGAATGACCTGAAACCACATGAGAATGATAGGAATATTATTCTTGAGATGAAGGAGGAGACAGAACATCTACCAAACGTGTGGTGTGCGCGGTACAACCGAATGTGTCGTTTTCAGCAGTTCGGTGCGCTCTAACAGGGCGCGCTGGGTGGTCAAAACCACCCGAACAACCTCGGAATGCCACGAAATCATACGACAACAACTGTGTTGTGAATTTTGAAATGGTCAGATATATGGCATGTCAATCGGAAATGTCGTTTGACCGCGGTGATCAAAAACACGTTTCTGGAGTCATAAAACACCAAAACGGCGTGTCACGGTCGAATTTTGAACAAACGTGCTCTGAATGACCTGAAACCACACAAGAATGATAGGAATATTATTCATGAGATTAAAGAGGAGACGAAACGTCCATCGGACATGCGGTGCACGCGGTACGACCGAATGTGTCGTTTTCAGCAATTCGGCGAGCTCTAAAAGGGCGCGCGGGGTGGTCAAAACCAGCCGAACGACCTCAGAATGTCACAAAATCATATGGAAACAACCAATGAGTGAATTTTGAAATGGTAGGACAGACGAAACGTCAATCGGAGGTGCTGTTTGACCGTAGTAACCAAACACGTGTTTCCAGAGTCATAAAACACCAAAACGGCGTGTCACAGTCGAATTCAGAGCAAACGTGCTCCGAATGACCTGAAACCACAAGATAATGATAGGAATATTATTCATGAGATGAAAAAGGAGATGGCACGTTCATCGGATGTGCGGTGCGCACGGTACGACCGAATGTGTCGTTTTCAGCAGTTCGACGTGCTCTAAAAAGGTGCATTGGGTGGTCAAAACCACCCGAACGACCTCAGAATGCCACGAAATCATACAACAACAACCGTGGTGTGAATTTTGAAATGGTCGGCTGACAACACGTCAATCGGAGGTGCCGTTTGACCACGGTGAGCAGAAACGCGTTTTCGGAGTCATAAAACACCAAAACGGCGTGTCACAGTCGAATTCAGAGCAAACATTCTCCGAATGATCTGGAACCACATGAGAATGATAGGAATATTATTTGTGAGATGAAGAAGGATACTAAACGTCCATCGGACATGCGGTGCACATGGTACGACTGAATGTGTCGTTTTGAGCAGTTCAGTGCGCTTTAAAAGGGCTCTCTGGGTGGTCAAAACCACCCGAACAACCTTGGAAATCCACGAAATCATACGACAAAAACCGCGGTGTGAATTGTGAAATGGTCAGATAAAAAACATGTCAATCGTAGGTGTCGTTTCACCGCGGTGACCGAAAATGCATTTCTGGAGTCATAAAACACCAAAACAGCGTGTCACGGTCGAATTCAGAGCAAACATGCTCTGACTGACCTGAAACCGCAAGAGAATGATAGGAATATTTTTCGTGAGATGCAGGCGGAGACAGCACATCTGTCGGACGTACGGTGCACGCGGTACGACCGAATGTGTCGTTTTCAGCAGTTCGACGCGCTCTAAAAAGGCGCGCTAGGTGGTCAAAACCACCCGAACAACCTCGGAATGCCACGAAATCATACGAAAACAACCGCAGTGTGTGTTGTGAAATGTTTGGACATACAGCATGTCAATCGGAGGTTCCGTTTGACCGCGGTGACCGGAAACACGTTTCCAGAGTCATAAAACACCAAAACGGTGTGTCACAGTCGAATTCAGAGCAAACGTGATCTGAATGACCTGAAACCGCACGAGAACGATACGAATATTATTCGTGATATGTAAGAGGAGACAAAATGTCCATCAGACGTGTGGTGCACATGGTACGACCGAATGTGTCGTTTTCCGCAGTTCGGTGCGCTCTAAAAGGGAGCACTATGTGGTCAAAAACAACCAAACGATCTCAGAATGCCACGAAATCATACAACAACAACCGCGGTGTGAATTGTGAAATGTTCATATAGACGGAATGTCAATCGGAGGTTCTTTTTTACCATGGTGACTGGAAACGCGTTTCCGAAGTCATAAAACACCAAAACGGTGTGTCACGGTCGAATTCAGAGCAAACGTGCTCTGAATGACCTGAAACCGCTCGAGAACGATAGTAATATTATTCGTGAGATGTATTAGGAGACGACATGTCCATCAGATGTGCAGTGCATGCAGTACGACCGAATGTGTCATTTTCAGCAGTTCGGCGCGCTCTAAAAGGGTGCGCTGGGTGGTCAAAACCACCCGAACAACCTCTGAATGCCACGAAATCATACGGCAAAAACCTTTGTATGAATTTTGAAATGGTTGGATAGACGGTACGTCAATCAGAGGTGACGTTTGACTGCGGTGATCGGAAACGCATTTCTGGAGTCATAAAACACCAAAACAGCATGTCACGATCGAATTCAGAGAAAACATGCTCCGAATGACCTAAAACTGCATGAGAACGATATGAATATTATTCTTGAGATTCAGGAGGAGACATCACATCCATCGGACGTGCGGTGTGCACGGTACGACCGAATGTGTCATTTTCAGCAGTTCAGCGCGCTCTAAAAGGGTGCGTTGGGTGGCCAAAACCACCCGAACGACCTCAGAATGCCACAGAATCATACAAAAACAACTGCAGAGTGAATTTTAAAATGGTTGGAGAGACAGAACATCAATTGGAGGTGCCTTTTGACCGTGGTGACCGGAAATGCGTTTCCGGAGTCATAAAACACCAAAACGGCGTGTCACGGTCAAATTCAGATAAAATGTGCTCCGAATGACCTAAAACCGCACGATAATGATAGGAATATTATTCTTGAGATGAAGGTGGAGATGACACATCCATCGGACATGCGGTGCACGTGGTACCACCGAATGTGTCATTTTCAGCAGTTCAACACGCTCTAAAAGGGCGCGCTGGGTGGTCAAAACCACCCGAACGACCTCCGAATGCCACGAAATCATACGACAACAACCGTGGTGTGAACTGTGAAATTTTTGGATAGAAGACACATCAATCGGAGGTTCCTTTTGACCGCGGTGACTAGAAACGCGTTTTGGGAGTCATAAAACACCAAAACGGCGTGTCACGATCGAATTCCATGCAAACGTGCTCCGAACGACCTGAAACCGCACGAGAATGATAGGAATTTTATTCGTGAGATACAGAAGGTGACGGCACGTCCATCGGACGTGCAGTGCACATGGTACGACCGAATTTGTCGTTTTCGGCAGTTTGGCGCACTCTAAAAGGGCACATTGGGTGGTCAAAACCACCCGACCGACCTCATAATGCCATGAAATCATACGACTATAGCCGCGGTGTGAATTGTGAAATGTTAGGATAGAAGGAACATCAATCAGAGGTTCCGTTTGACCGCGGTGACCGGAAACGTGTTTCCGGAGTCATAAAACACCAAAACGGCGTGTTACGGTTGAATTCAGAGAAAACGTGCTCTGAATGACCTGAAACCGCACGAGAACGATAGGAATATTTTTTTTGAGATGTAGGAGGAGACGAAACGTCCATCGAACATACGGTGCGTGCGGAAAACATTCATTTTAAGGCAATAAAAAACACTTTCCAAAACTAAAGGAAAGACTCCAAAATAAGAAAAAAAAATCAAAAATGATAAAATTTCTTAAATTGGTGGTTTAAAAATATTATTGCACCCATGAGATGTTAGATTTTATTTTATTATATGTATATAATATCTAAATAAAGAAGTCAAATTTATGTTTGTTTTGTTTAGTTTTCTTTGTATCTTATTGTAGGTTTTAAAGCAGATGGTTGTGGATCGTTGAAGCATGTCTATCATTTATTGTTTATGATGATCTTGATGTTTATTGTGTTTGGATTTTTTTTCATTTTTTATGATTTATATGTTGTTCTTTTATTCTGTATCATGAAATTTAAAAAAAATCCAGTGTAGCGACCGCCATTGGCGGTCGTTGTAGGCCGAAGTCTCGGCCACCTTCAGCGACCGCCAGTGGCAGTCGCTGTAGGCCGGATTTTCTTCCGGCTTCTGGGACCGCCATCGGCGGTCGCTTTAGGCTGGAATTCCGGCCAGCTTCAGTGACCTCTTCGGTCGCTGTAGGCTGAGGTCTCTTCCACCTTCAGCGACCGCCATTGGCGGCCGCTGGGTGGTCTCTACAGGCCAATAGCGGTCGCTCTAAGTGGAATTTTTAGTAGTGGTATCTCTATGGAAGGGAGTTATACGTTTCGGTAAGAAAGGTAAATTCAGTCCTAAGTACATATGACCTTTTTAAATTCTAGACCGAATTTGAGCCGTAGCTTACCGTTTGGCAATGCCACCAAGTCTCTCCAAGGTTCACTATGTGTTCCATGTGTCAATGTTGAGAAAGTACCTGTCAGACCCAACACATGTACTCACTTTTGAAGAAGTGGAACTTGAGCCCGATCTATCTTACTATTAAGAGTCTACCAAGATTCTTGATACTAGAGAACACGTATTGAGAAATCGGACGATTCGACTGGTAAAGGTTCTATGGAGGAACCATAAGATGGAGGAAGCAACATGAGAGCCTGAAGAGCTTATGTTAAAGAAATACCCGAATGTTTTTAAGTAATATTTTGTCAATTTTGAGGATGAAATTTTTGTAATGAGGGGAGAATGTAACACCCCAAGTATTTGAAAATAAATATAGAATGCAATTTTATAAACACAACTTTTCCTCTTCTATGTTTTGAATTTCGAAAAATGGCCATCTAGAGTTGTGTTCAGTAAGTCATTTGGAGTCCGATAGAACAAACTTGATTTTTAGGGAATAGTAACATACCCTTATGAATAGTAATATGAATAGTAATATGACCCTAATGAATAGTAAATTTTATTATTATTTTATTTTCTTAAGGCTAGAAGATAACAACCTCTTGGTTAATTTTCATTGTGATAAAGAAGTAGTTGTAGAATTTGAACTGTTAATTTTTGAATTAAGTATTCTTTTATTTAAAAGTTAAATTAATAATATTTAAAAAATTATTTTTCAAAAATGGACTTCACATTTTAATTCTACACGTCGAAAAATGGTAGGAGTGAATTTTTGGGATTTTTCTGAAATTCTAGAATTTTTTATGAATAGTAAAATACGATAAAATACGATAAATGCTAAATACTTGACTTACTGCATCATAGGTGATTCAAGTATGATGTAAGCCCACTTGGTTCGAACTCACATGCCATTATTACTATTAGGTGTCACATGAAACAATACAATTGGTTGTCTTGAGGGAAATAATAAAATAATGAATTAAATATTCAAAATTTACTCCTCTCCACTATAAAAACCCCTCACCACTCCCTCTTCTCTTCACTCATCTAAGCCTTGAAGAACCTCAAATTTATGCCCAATTACCATTCCCTAGTCTCTACCCACGTCCAAGAAGCTTTTTTTCTTTCCAAAAGACCAAAACCCCATTCTTAAGGAGTTTCTCAAGGAGGTTATTTCAAGAGGTAAAGTACCCTTCTTTTTCATTTTGATTCATTTCAATTTATCTTATTTTGTTATCCTATACTCACCTCCTCTGCCCAAATGATCATTATAACTCAAGTAACATCTATATACTGGATTTATACCATGTTAAAGGAAGAACCATCATAAATATTCTTACTCCCTCCCTTTTATTTTATAAACGAAATCGACATCCATGAGGTTCCGATTTATAACCTTTGTAGACGACGAAGTTTCATTCTTCAATTTATTCTTCATTACTGGTAATGAAACCATATTAATGGTTGAAACAAGCTATAATATATGTTTTATAACCTAATTAATATTCAGGAACCAGAATATATATATATATATATAATTAAGTTATATGACAAAACTAGTTCATAGTATTCCAAATACCGCCGAATAATCGAAGTGGTGGTCATCTAATGATTCATCCTCATTCCATGTAACCAAATGATTGAAATGGACATTAACAATTCTGTATGTTCATAAATAATATTTAATTTCAATTCTGTAGATTTACAACCATTCCACTTCATTACTTAAAAGCAACTGAAACGAATATGAAAATAAAGGAAACAAACACTCTAGAACGACGAAATTCAATACAATAACTTGTCAATAAAGATATAAATGAACTAACCAAAATTATGGTTAACTAAATACATGTCTAAAATTTTATAAAATAAGTTATTAACAAGTATAATTTTATATTCCAGGAGATTAAGTAGAAGAGCGGAACACGTTTGGAGTTAAGGTAAGGGTTTTTTCACCCGAACTTCCACTTTCATTCCGGATACTTTCATTGTCTAATTACCTCAATGAAATTATTATTTATTGTTATTTAATCATCATATGTTCTGTTTTAGTATCATATATATTTGTACAAACCATAACCCTTCCTTATTTTATGGATATTTACACATTTTTAAAGGAACTTTCAAAGTTGTTTCAAAAATACAAGCCCGATCCAAGAGAATTTCTCAAATTCTTTCCTATTTTCAAGGGAACTCTATGATCTATTTTGGGAAACCTTTATATTTATAAAATCACTCATTTTATTATGAAAATAATATCTTACCTCACTTCTGGTTTTATACAAATATTTTTCCAAAATAACTCTTCTTTTCATAATAAAAGAGTATTTATCTCCAGAATTGCTTAATGATTTTATAAAGAGTGTTTTCATATAATTCAACACTCTTGTTGATTCCATGGTATTATTGGGTTTAATAATTTATTAATTAATCTACCATATTTTATTTAATGGTTTAGGACTAACTCTATTGTGGATGATCTATCCTAAAACCATTCACCATATTACTCGGAATGGTTAGTGTTTTATGTTTAATGATTAGGGAAAGTTAGTTACATTTCATATGATAGTTTCAATATGAATGCATATGTTTTTTATGTTTATCCCTGATCATATAAGGAATGTATTGGACTTATTATGTGATGGATGGGGCCTGCTATATCCCCTATATGAATCAGTAGGTCTCATGAGACAAATAGACGTGGAATTGGTCGAGGCCTTTCCCAATGTGATATGGATTTTGGCCGAGGCCTTAATCACTAGATGTCTTGGCCGAGGCCATGAAAAAATGATTTAGAATGTCTTTAATATGCAATTCCCTCATTATGAATCTAGTAATTGAAAGTTCATGTGTTTATTCGACTATTAGAATACCCATGATTATGTTTTATTACGGCATTATTTACTCAGCTCATTTTCTTACCATAATGTGTTCATATTTATTATTAAAGGCATGTGTTTTAAATTATTCACCATGTCTAATGTTTATACTATCTTCTTCTGTATTTCTTATTCTTAATGAGTGCTTGAGATCACCCCTTTCTTATGTTTCATTTTCTCAGGATATGAAGAAGTAATTTATGAATGACTTGCAAGCATAATCTAGGAGACATGATGTTTCTAGTGGAATAAAATAGTGTGTTTGTTTTCCTTCATGTTGTAATGATAAACTTATGTATGTAACTTGTTTCCAATAATACTAAACTACTCGATCTTTCGAGATTCATATTCCTTGTATGTATTCCAACGTAATCAAATAAGGCACCGACTCGAGGCAACTGGGGTCGGGTCCTTACATCCTGTGTCATAAAAAATTTCACCATTTCAGGATCAACTGAAATACCATGTTCTGACACCACATGTCCCAAGAACTTCACTTCCCGAATATAAAAATCACACTTTTAAATCTTGGCATAGAGTTGGCGATTTTTTTAGTCAACTCAGCACTGTGCTCAGATGATGCACATGATCATCCTCATATTTAGAGTACACAACGATATCATCCAAAAATACATCCATAAAGGTATCGAGATACGCATGGAAAATCATATTCATTAAATCCATGAAAAATGGTGGACAATTGGTTAGAACGAAGGGCATGAAAAGGTACTTATAATAGCCATACCTGCTCTGAAAGATGCCTTTCTAAATGTCAGATTATTTTATCCTCAACTGATGGTAACCCGAGCGAATGTCATCTTTGAGAACCACTTAACCCCTTTCAACTAATCAAACAGATCATCAATACATGGAAATGGATACTTTTTCTTTACCACTACTTGATATATCATTCGGTAATCTGTGAAAAGGAAGGGTGAACCATCATCTTTCTTGGAAAAGAGGACCAACACCACCCAAGATGATACATTCAGATGTATAAAGCCATTGTCAAGAAGATAATCCAACTAAGACTTCAACTCTTTCAATTTGGTTGGTTCCATGTGGTAAGAGGGAACATAGACTAGCTGAGTACAGGTCATCAAGTCAATGAAAAACTCAACCTCTATTACCTATGGCAAACCATATAAGTAATAAGGAAACATTTCATGAAACTTAACAATGACTGGAGGGAGGTCACCGCTCAAAGTTACCCACTCCAAATCAATAGAAAAAATTGATATTACTTTCCCTAACTTCAGATAAGAGGGTATAGCCATGATTGACATTGGATCCCATTCTTCTTGAAATATGAGAGACACGCCACTAGGTGTAGTGAAGGAGACCCCTCAAATATAACAATCAATCCGGGCTTTATTGGCCATGATCCAATCCCTTATGAAGATTATGTCCAAATATTTCATGTCGAGAACTAGAAAGGTCCAACTAACACCCCATTTTATAGAGGGAAAACACAAGCGGGACTATGAATAACCAACTCCATCTTCATACCTGGGGGTGTAGTAATGCCCATTGCATGAGATAAAAGTTTCATAATAATATTAAGTATATTAAAATCATGGGTCTAAAAACATTAATGAGATACATCAATATCAAATAAAGTAGTCACTAATGATGAGTTTATAGTGATGGTACCTCTCATGGTCGTTGGACCCGTTTCTGCTTCCACTAGAGACTCTTCCACAATGTGAAGAAGTTTCATTCCAAATTCCTGTGGCTGGATCCCTTTTTCACAAAAAGAATATGATTTCCCCATAGTTTTAGGAGGAGATGATGATACTGTCCCACTGTGTAAAGTGGAATAAATATGGCAGAACCTCTACAAGTTCTCTGAATGCCCATAGGATCCTCAATTCATGGGTACCTCAGTGGAGACCATCTATGAATACCCTGGATTACCACACTGGTAACAAACCAAAGGGCGAACACCTGGTACTATAGGAAGTCTATAAAAACCCTTCCATTGAGAAATTCCATGAGAATAATAATGCTTCTTCTTTCCCTTAAAGAAACTCATGCTGGCATTGGAAGAAAAAGGGAGCCTCGATAACGCTGACATACCTGCTAGGTCCATCTCGACCATCTGGGCTCTATCCAGTACATCAAAATAAGAGGGTAGCTTTAGAAAGAAAACCAGAGAATGAATATCCCGATGAAGTCCCAACTCAAACCATTGAGATTTCATCCTCTCGTTTAATACTATCTCAAGTGTGAAGTGCACACGTTCAGCAAAATGGTTTGCATACTCTATCACATACCTCTCAGCCTACTCAAGTATGAAAAAATATGTATACTTATAAAACCACATCAGATCTTGATAGAAAAAGTTGGTGAAAAGGAATTTTAAATATTTTCACTCTAAGACCTCATTATTTTTCACCATCGCCATAGTGTCCCACCATCTTCTACTTGGTTCATCCAGCATAAATAAGCCACACTTCTCTTTGATCACATCAGGTATGTCTAAAAACCCAAATAAGCATTCCAAACTACTCAACCACTCCTTATCCTCTTTAGGGTCATTTGATCCCTCAAAAAATGCTAATTTCTAGTAAAGGAACTCTTGAGAATGTCCCTATGAGGTTCCACAATGGGAGCTTGAATGGGAACTAGAGGTGGTGTCTGTCCCAGATCTTGGTGAGTGTGCATAATCACCACAATCAGATTTGTATTCACAACAAGATTCGCTCACTAAGGTATAGCGACATCTTCCTCTTGGGTCTAATTCACGTGTCTTATCGAAGGCATGATGATACTAAACATCAGAAGACAACAAGGAAGACATTAGGAAATGTTCAAATTGAGAAATGAAGAAAATTAATCCCAATTGATAGGATGAAAAATGTTTTTATTTCAAGATATCCAAATCAAAAAAGGGGATAGACTAGAACTAAACCATGATAAATCTTTCCCTTACCACCTCTGGGTACTTAAGGTTCATTGTAGTGAGAGTTGGCCAGACAATTAATCACAACTACCTCCCAAGTCCCGAAAAGATTTCACAATGCATACTAACTTCAAGACAAAAGCACAACCTGGATCTAATTCCACTTCATCAAAAACCATCCTAGGTACCCTGGTAACCTAATAATCAAATCAGTCCTAGCATAGCTCGAAGGGACTTCGTGATCCCCACGGGTCGATGACTAGCACCTAGCATCATACAAACTGAAAGTGGGAATGATTTTCCACTAACAATTTGTAAATAAAAGAAATCAAGAGTGCATGCATATAAAAGGAAAACTCCTCTGGGATTAAAGTACCATAAGTTAAATGAAAAAAACTGCCAAAGTACTATGACCCAAGTACAAAATGGGGGAAAAGAGCCTGAAGTCCCTAAGGAAAAACTCACCAAGACTAAAGTTCAGCAGCAAGATCCACCTTTAAGTGATTTGTTTCCTTCGCTGGAACCTGTAAAGAGATAATCTAAAAATACCTGACGGAAAAAAGTAGGGTGTTAACCAAATCCCAGTAATATTTTACCCCATGATTTGATAAAATATGCCAATATCAATTTAACCAAAAAGTGCTTTCAATTTTCAAATAATCATTTTTGGCATTAACAAAGAATAATTAAACTAATAATGCTCTATAGTTTAGAATATGGAAATTACTTTATAAAATAATGCTATACATTTCAAATGATGGAAAACATTTTCAAATATTGAATTTTCCTTTAATAAAATAATGCTTTGCATAAACATCAATTCTCACAATTGGATTAACTAACCACTTTATATAAACAGTTTATATAAATTATCAAGTCTTCTAAAAAAGTTTATAAAAATGGCATATATATGCATTCAAAAATAAAAACAAGCTAGAAACATGGTCATATGCCAAGTAGGTATGATAGTTCCATACTAAAAGGATCCAACACTATGAGAACAAAAATGTATGTACATACACTATTTTAGGCCAATGGTAAAGGGATCTCATCACCATCGCCTAAGGAAAGAGATGTGATAATATGATGTTTTATAATGTTGTAGAATTTTAAAGTGCCACCCAAAATAACTCACTAACTACATAAGGATTTCATGTACTCAAGTACAAATCAATTATGGGAATTTAATTTTATAACAGAAAATGAAATTCATTCCATTATCCATTTCAAATATGCCAATTTTCTCTTTAAAACCCATAATGGGTTTTAATAAAAAAACATGCCTTCTCACCCAGATGAGACCCTAAGGTTTCCATCAAAACATTTTAATTCATTTTTCATAAAACCGAGATTTGAATACAAATTAAACAAATCCATCATTTTCACCACAAACCCCCAAATCACATTAATTGAGTTTTTTCACAAAATTTTCATAAAATAAATTTTTCATCAATTAAAATTAACATTTCAATTGATTAAATTACCATATAAATTAAAAATACTATTAAACAATTTAAATCTCACCAAATTCCAATTATAAGACAAAACCCCATTTTTCCTTAAAAAACCCTAATTCATCGGAGTTGGGTTTTTCCTGAAAAAATATTGAAATCCATTTGATTAAAATCTAAAAAATTTCATTTAAATCCAAACAAATGAAATTTGAACAAATCAATTTGGTTTAACAAAAATTAGGCATCATAACATAACCACCTACCAAAAACAACGCATCTCGCCACACAAAACCCCAATCGAGATTTTTCCATGAAGAATAAATATCACAGAAATAGGAATCAAACCTAGGTAAAAGATAATAAAAAAAGGTTATTATATCCACAAATCAATACCAATATCTATGTACCCCTAATGAGAAAGAGAGAGATCATAGGAGGAAGTAAATGGGAGGAGGACAGTAACGGGATGGAAATTGAATGATGTTCACCTTGCTTCAGATCACTTCCTTTAGTGGGTAAAGGGTCCATGAATCATTTTTTAGAGATCTATGGAAGTTAGAACCACATTTGAGTCGAACCAGTTCTGTTTGGGACCTAAAAAGGGGGCTTGGGAAATTTTAATAAAAAATTCAGATCTAGAAAAAATTGTCCGCACAGTTTCCTGGAAAACTGTAAATAGTTGGGGAAAACTATACACAGACCATTCAGAGCCCACTATCTGAAACATGGCACTGGCTCAAAGTTTTCCAAACCATGTACATGTCGTGTGAAAACTGTGCTCCATCCCAGAAACCTCTAGAAAATTTACAAAAAACAGAAACAACTCCAAACAAAAACCAACCAAAGCTCAACCAAAAGAGGGGTTTAGGAATACCTTAAAATGGTAACAATATTTTGAAAATGATATTATATATATACATATATGTAACTTTATTTCTTTCTTTCAATACAATAATAAATCAAAACAACTTTCTTGATTACGTACAACTTACCGTCTCCATGAATGGTTTATTCTATTTTCCATTTCAATATTTTATCAATTACTATAAATGCATATATAATGAATAAATATGATATTTTTATCATGTATTACATTTATAAATAATTAAATATTTATATAAGTAAGATGATCACGAATAATAAGTCAAAAATTGTATGAAGAATAAAGCATATATTACCAGAAGCAAAAAACTCAACTTGGAATTGTTAATAAACAGGTAATATAAAGTTATAATTAAACAATATATGGCATTAGATATAATAAAATGTTTATAAGGTATATTTATAATAATATTATATTTTTTATTCAAGATATTTGAATGTTTACGAAGAAAGTTATGACTTAGGGTAAGGGAATTTCATCTCGCTTTTTATTTCTGTGAGATACATACATTATTCAGCACTCATTTCCTTTTTGCAGTGTGTATACTTACCATGGTTGTATTATATGAATATTATCCTTAAAAGTATACATATATACATATCCATTTTATTATATTTATTTCATGGGGTTTATTTTTCAAAAGTTACAAAATCGGTAAATTATTTTTTCCCTAATTTTCCTTCTTTGAGACACATGACATGTTATTTTCCTATACTTTTCTATGAGGTGTATATACTTCCTTTGACATGTTATATCATGAATCTACTTTTAATGATATTATTAAGGTTCATGTAATGTTATTATTTAAATTTTATTGTGATTCAATGTTTCCAATGTGGTAAGGGTTTATCGCTACAATCTCATCATTTATCGAGACTGTTTATGATTATGGTTCCATTGATGAAATATTATGATCCATATCTCAAGAATTCTCATTAATTTTCTCAAAATCTAGTTATTTAAGTTATATGTAAGTAATTTTACCATTTTTCTACTCTTTGGTATAAAAAATAATAAATATTGTCTTTAAAAAAATCTGACTTTACCTCTCATTTCAGTCAGAAATATGTATTCATTCAAAATTATATTTTTCTAAAATTGTTTTCAAGCTTATAATATATGTTTTCATGTAAAAAGTTTCTAAAAATATTTTTTATCATTATTTATATGTTTTCAGAGTGTTTTCAATGAATTTTTTTTTCAAAATTATTTCAGTTTTTCATTATTTGTTTTCAAAGTTTTTTCAAAGAAATTGCTTTCAAGAGGTGCACAAGTTTTATTTTTAAGTTTTCAAATTATTTTCTAAAGAAATGGATTTCAAAACTCTTTCAATATTCTTTATAATTTTTCATGTAAAATGGTTTTTAAAATATATTCAAGATTTATTTATAAGTTTTTGAAAGAATTAGTTTTTCAAAATGATTTCAAAGCTTTATTTATAAGTATTCAGGTATATTTTCAAGAAAATAGTTTTCAAAAGTTTAATGTTTTAAAAATAATTTTTCAAATAAGAAAGAATAATTTTCTCATGAAATTATTTTAAAATATCTTTACAAATTATTTCATATATAAGATGACATCTTTTGGTGTTACTCATTCCTTTTTAGGTAAATGATCCAATGGTTCCATTCATATTCATTCTTTGAATGGTTTATGTTTTTATGGAATTATTTTTATGAAACTAATTTCTATTTAATGGGTTATATTTTTATGAAACCCATTTCTCTTCCATGGGTTATATACCTTTGAAACCAACTTATTTTCATAGATTATTATTTGATGAAATGATTATGAAACCTATCTCTTTTCCATAGGTTATGATATTATTACATGTTTATGATACCCATTTAATTTCATTGGTTATAATATATTTTTTTATGATCTAGTGGAAGTTGTATGTTTTATTTCATTATGATATTGTTGGGACCTATATATCCCTATAATCTATTGGAAAAATATTTATATATACTATGATAATGATAGGATTTAAGTTGATGGGCGTGATCCACTATGGATAATTGGGAAACCTGATCATCTATGAGAGGATGGGGAAACACAATACACTATGGGAAAACGAGGAAACCTGATCAAATATAGGAAGATTGGGAAACCCGGTCCATTATGGGAAGATGGGGAAACTCAATCCACTATGGGAAGATGGGCAAACCCGGTCCACTATGAAAGGATGGGGAACCCTGGTCTATTATGGGAAGAGGGGGAAACCCAATCCACTATGGGAGATGGGGAAACTATATACGCTATGGGGAGATGGGGATACTCGATCCTTTATAAGGAATGAATTGTGACTGGGGATGGTGGTGTATCCCTCTCAGTATTTTTAGTCCCCATGATGTTCCCTAATATGTTCTATCAATGCATCTTGACGTATAAAGAATGATATTACATGTTTATGTGTATGCCAAAATTCCATGTCTTACTCCTATGTTATGATTTCATGAATTATTCTCTTGATTTCCTTATAATTCATTCCTTATGAACTTCTAACCTTTCTATCATGATTTGTGTATGTGATATTCAGGGTATGATTTTATAATCTTATGATCACCTTCTCATACCCTTATGACCATGTTTATCCTTATATATCTCCCTTGTTTACCCTTATCGAGCATCTAATCTCACCCTGTTTTATGTTTATTCCCTTAGGTTATGGAGATATATTTTATGTATGATATTTATAAGAGGGTGTATATACTTAGAGAACCTAGTGAGAGATAATTTGGATCACTCATGTAATAGTGTTTACATTTCCATGTTTCCTAAGACACTAAATTAGTACAGTCTTTGGGCATCTGTTTTTGTAATGTTTTAAGTATTCTTCCAAAATAATTAAATGTATATATACATTAAGAATATATTGTTATATTATTTAATCAAGATAGTAAAATTATTGATTAAATTGAATATTTTTTAGTTATATACATATCGAAACTAATTATACCCAATTGATTCATGATCACTTCTTTTATATATAACCCTTGATGAGAATTTGAGGTCATCCTTATACTTTTACCTTTACTAGGTTATGAAGAAGTAATATTTGAATGAGTTCAAGGATAAAAATTATTTACTTTAATTATGTTATAATTTATGTTTCCAAATATAATTCAAGTCTTAAGTATGTATCTAGTTTACCAAAACTACTAAATTATTTGATTCTTTGGGATATGATCGCTTATATCTAGAACCAATGTAATAAAGTGACCACTGACTCTGGGCTACAGGGGTCAGAGTATCTACATATATGCTACCTATAGAGAAATTATATCACGAATTACCCTTTGATCATGATATTTAAATTAACTTTTACATTATACCTTCTGTGAGATATTGATTCAAATGTTATAAAAGTGAAAGGGTATTTACGGTCTCAATTTCAATTATTTGATAAATAACTCATGTTATCCATCATGTTTTATTTTATATGGTGTAATTAATACCTAATGAATATGGTATTACACATTATTTCATAGAAATTATGGTTTACATGATCATGTAAAGTTCATTCATTCAAGGTATTTTTTATTCAAAAATTCCCCAAGTTGTAATGGTTTCACATCTCAAACATCCTTCTTGGAGACATGTTTTAATTGATGAAACGATATTAATTTATATTGTTTATATAAAGACTCTTGAAATATAATATCATGATAAATTTTATACTCATGTTATTTTATGTTCCTTCTTATGATATTGTATTTTAAAGGGTTTTTTGGTTTCAAAAGGTCATAAATGGGTTTTCTTTAAAACCATTTTGTAAAAGGTTTAAATGAATTTTAACCAAAAATATCCCCCCATGTTATTTATATTAATTCAATAATATTGTTTTTTAGACATAAATTATTTCCTAAATTTATTTTCCATGATTTTTTAGTTTCATTTAAAAGGTTTTAAAAATTAAATTTCTTAATATTTTCTACACAAGTCACTTTTGACTCTCTTTAAAAAAGTTTAAAAAGAATGCTTATTTTTAACATTTATGAAATTAATTGACTTTATCATTGCCATAATGATTATTTATTATTAAATATTCTATTACATGTCCTTATGATAATTTTCAAATAATATAATTTTATAAATATTTTTTTACTTTTTTTGAAGGTATCATAAGAAATTTAAAAAGTCTCATCCTTAAACCTTAAATAATTTAGTAAATTCTTTTAAAATTCACTTTTTCACATTACAAAAGATATTTTTGGTTTATAGTTTTAGATAATTAGGAAATAATTCATTAATATCTATCTGTAAGCAATAAAAGTGGCTAAAACTAAAATAGTACCCATTTTTCCATAATATTTTTTTTAATAAAAAGTGAAATATTTTCATGAAAAATATTTTCAACATTCATCTTGTCTTCATATTTTATCATACCCATCATTAAACCCTGTGAAAAAAATTAAACTGTGGATGAGCGTAAAACACTCATTAAAGGGACATAAAATAAAAGAAATAAATTATTAGTTCATCAATACTTATAAACATATGAAATCATTTTGACAAAGACATAATTATCACCCAAAAAGTATCATATAATTACATTGTGAAAACAAGATATTTCTAAAAAAATATAGAAAACATAAATAAAACCATAATGGTAAGTTTTGGAATTACTTATTGTTTTAAGCCTCCCAGATACCATATGATTTGTAACCCTTATGGCAACCTTAAAATGTATCTCACACAACTATCTTATGATGTAACCCTCACTGATACCTTATTGTGTAACCTACGTAGTTACACTTGGAATAAAAATTATGGTCAACTTAAAACATAAACATACCTATTATATTGAATGGATATATAGGTCCCACCATTCATAATAAAAAATTCCAAATAACTAGAAAATAATCATAAAACATGAACACTTTCATCATAAAAACATTTTTTTGAGGAAAATCACTTATTTTAAAAGAATTATGTTCAAATAAAAAGAAAATACTTTTCTATATAAATAAACATGTAATATTTTAAAGAAAATAACAATACATTAGAGTTTCATGAAAACAAGATAATCTTCTCATGCCATATAAGTTAAGAAGAAACATTCTTTTTTTATTTTTTTAAAAAGAGACATTAAATAGTATTTTTAAATGTAAAGTCCCTTACCTTGGGTTTAACTTCCAAAAAACATGTTAAAAACTCATGTATAATGGTTTAAAGAGTGTTATTACCTTATTAAAAAACTATATTCGTATTTATAATACCTTATATGATCTTTTTATTACATATTTTCACCCATTTATTTATAATATTTAGTAATATAATTATTTTGGGTGTGTTTATTTCATGGTTACCATGGTTGGTAATTATGGGGTTTCTGAATGAATGGAAGAAAAAATATCTACGTGGAAGTAAATTTTATTAATATGTTTCAACAATTTTAAATGATACCATATATCATTTTTCTTTTTTATGTGATGATGATTCATTAGATAAACCATTAATGAAAATGACTTAATTTTTTTTCGGTTTTTACGACCATCGCAAACTTATATCATCTTATTAAATATAATTTTTATATATTGGTTCCATAAAAATATATTACTTATAATGTGTAAAATAAAATCTTATTTAAACATTATAATTATTTATGACCATCCTTGAAGGAAATAAAAGAAAATGAAAAGGAATTTTCCATCCATCCATCTAAATTTAAATTGTTATTAA
The DNA here is from genome assembly GCA_963277665.1 of Viscum album. Classification (NCBI taxonomy): domain Eukaryota; kingdom Viridiplantae; phylum Streptophyta; class Magnoliopsida; order Santalales; family Viscaceae; genus Viscum; species Viscum album. The sequence goes on from OY728131.1 coordinate 447,904,322, forward strand.
TACATTTTAAGGAAAAATGGGAAACCATATTGCACAAACAAGAACCACCACTTGTAGAAAGAACTCAAAAAATGATTAAACACAACACTAATATTACTTGAATTAGCTAACATGTATAGTTACCATTGGAGCGTACTAACATAAATATTTGGATCCTCTTTGATAAGCTCTTACAAGTGAATAGTCATCCTGTCCTTTTTCCGAATAAATTCCTTCAAGATGATTTTTCTCTGATTGAAGCCTCGGGCCATGATTCGATCTTGTTTGTCTATCCACACTTCTTTCTCCTCATTGGAATCAACTTCCAGCTTTCTTTCATAGATTCTTTTACTATCATCTTACGATATATTGGTTCGAAAAGCTTTTTTTAGTATTTATTCCTTGGATTGTTGGATGAGTTTCAAGAACTCCCCATCTTCTTCATCCCTATCTATTGTATTTCTACTCAATTATTCACTTTCCCCATTGTGCTGAGATTTTTTTCCTTGTTTTTTCTCTTCTTCACCGACCTAGTTTCTATCAGTTTTGGTAAGTGGGAGTAATCCTTGTTTCCCTTTGGTTTTTTCCCTTGGACCACAACACATTTCCATAAGTATCGAATCCTTTTTTCCTTTTCTTCCTTCTACGACTGTGAGTAACTTTCCCTTGAATTTGTTCCATGATATCCATTGAGAGTTGACTATAGTTGTCATCCCTTGAATTATCCTTCTCTTGAGTCAGAGGTTTCTCTTGAACATCCATACATTCGAAGTGGTTCCCCAGCTTAATCGATAAGCCTTATTTGAGGGGAATTTTCTTACACATAAACTCCTCTTTTCATAATTTATTCTCCAATCCATTCTTCTTCCCCCCATACCCATCCTTCAGACAGATTATGGAGCTGGCACTGAGGATTTTTGGGTATAAGGTCCCCAAAACACCCACTTAGTCTGGCCTCCCTTGTCCATGGTGAGATTTTGTTACGACCAACAAGAAATACTTCCCATGCAGCATGTCTGAGCCTGTGGGATGATCATATCTACGACATATAAACTGTGGTTTCTTGTTAGTATCCTCCCAACCTAGACCTTGAGTTCCACCAAGACTTTGGACATCACAAACTATCAAGTTCACCTCACCTTCCTCGGTGGTGCTGGTTGTACCCTTCTCAAACATGATTTGGGTATAAACCCCTCGCAGGTGGGCAGAAAGGAGACAATTCAAGTGGGTGAAACTAAAAAGGATATTCCCTTGGATGTGGCTATAGTGAAGCCACCATACATTATTTTCTTTTTTTAGAATAAGAGGAGAAGTGGGGTGGTTTGATGCTTGACATTCCATTAACACAATAACATTATTGTGTATGTAAGATACTGGATTTATTGTGTCACTTGTATTAGGGGAGGTTAGGATATAATAATGTAAGAAAATAAATTTAAAATAAAATAAGATGGTTTTTCCTCTTGAACTTCTTCTCCTTGAGAACATCCTTAAGACACTAGGTTTTGGACTTTTGGGGAGTCTAGTAGGTCTTGGACTTTTAGAAGAGTATTGTGAAGTTAATTAAATATACATTAAACAGTCTAAAAGTATTTTGATGTGTGAGAAGAATAGGTGGTGAGGGTGGTATTTATAGTGGAGGAGAGCGGTGTTTTTTAAATTTTTTATTCTTTAGTTTATTATTTTGGCTCAAAGCTATAAATATTTTAAATTTTATCATTAAGTATCTTAAAATAATGAATGGTAGTTTGGTATTTTTAGATTTCATCAATCATACATCATATATGACTCAATAATTCGTGAATTTGTTTAATATTGTAAATTACAGTATTTCACTATTCATAAAAAAATCAACTATTTTAGATAAATTACAAAAAAAACCTTAACCATTTTTTGACAAGTATAATTCTAAAATTAACTCCATTTTATGAAAATTATTTTTTATGTATGAGAAATTTAATTTTTAATTAGTATCATCATTTATTCTAAAAATAAATATTTTAAAATTTTTATTGATTTTATGAAACTTCAAAAAAAAAGTTAAGGTCTTATAAAAAAATATTATAATAATAATATAACAAAATATTAAATTATGAATATATTTTATGAATATAAATTTTCTTCTAAATCATTATATAAATTATAAAATTGTAAATAAAAATTTATGTGTCACAAAAATACCAACAATTAATTTATCATTTTCGAAACATTTATTCACATATTCCATGATATAAATATATCATATTATAATTCGTAAGATACATAAATTTTATTTATAATTTAATATGTGAGTTTACTATTCTATTTGTATAGATTTCTTAATTTATATAAATACTAATTATTTCATTATACATTTATAATTAATTTAACTATTTTATTTCTGAATTAAAAGAAATGATTTTATAAGTACCTAGGTTGTTACATTCCACCCCCTCCACTTCTAAAAATTGCATCATCGCAATTTTTATTCACTTATAAAACAAGTGAGGATACATTTACCTCACATAATTTTTATATTCTCATGTTTCTTCTTCAACCATGTGGTTTCTCCAAAAAACCTTAATTTGGTGAATTACATTATTTAGCAATAATTTCTCTCCAAGATCAAGAATCTAGATAGGATTTTTCTCACTAGAAATGTTATCATCCAGCTGAACTAATTATGGGTTCATAACATGCGATGAATTTGGAACATACTTTCTTAACATCGAACCATGAAATAAATTGTTTACTTGAGGTAAACTCTTTAGGCAAAGCTACTTGGTAGGAAACTGGTACAACTTTCTCCAGTATTTCATAAGGTCCAATGAAACTTGGACTTAGCTTTCATTTCTTAACAAAATGCATAACAATTTTCCAAGAAAATATTTTTTATGGAAAAAATAATCACCTGCCTTGAAAGAAAAGTATTTCCTCCTGTTATTTGTATAACTTTTCTGTTTTCTCATAGAAGTCTTAATGTGTTGCGGGATCAAATTCACATTCTCTGACACTTCCTCTACTAATTATATTCCAAGCAACTTTCTTTTCCTGACTTCATCCCAAAATTCTAGAGTTCGACATAGATTTCCATATAATTCCTCAAAAGGATTCATCTATATACTGGTATGAAAACTTATATTATAAAAAAACTCATCTAAAGAAAGATGATGTTATTAACTTCCCAGGTAATCTATTGAACAAGTACGTAACATTTCTCCCAATGTTATAATTTTTCACTCGGTCTATCCATTAGATTTAGGATGAAAGGTTGTGATGAAATTTCATTCAGTTCCCAAATAATTATAGAGGACATTCCAAAAGATAGATATGAACCAGGGATCACGGTCAGATACAGTTAATATAGGTACTCCATTTAAACTGACGATATCATTTATGTGCAGTCAAGAAAATTGATCAAGCGAAATTGTGTCTCAAATTGGATGTAAATGTGAATATTTAGTCATCTGATCAACAATAACCAAAATTGTATTATTTCCTCGATAAGTGTTCGGTAGTCCCACTAAAAAATCCATGGATATATAATCCCATTTCTTCTCTGGCACTAGAAAGTGTTGAAGCATCTGATTTGGTAGTTTTTTCTCTTCTTTAACCTATTGAAAGGTCAAAAATTCTTTTGTAGAATCAAAAATATCTATTTTCATTACATCCCACTAGTAATACTCCTGAAGGTCTTTTTAAATCTTAGAGATTTCAAGACGAATTGAAAAATGGACAACTATATGCTTCACTTAACAATTATTTCTTTAGATGGGAATAATAAGGGACACATAATATCTTTAAAAATATCAACACAAAATCTTTATCAACATTTAATTCAGAAAACATGCCTCCCTTGACCAATTTTTATTTATATGTAACTCATGCTCTTCCTTATTTGATTTCTTAATTCTTTCTATGATAGAAGACTACACTGACACCTAAAAAAATAATGTAATTTCCTAGACCAACAACTTCCAGGCCAAAAAATTTCAAATTCTAAACCAAGAATCATGTTCCAAACATAACATGGTTAATGATGCATGATGTTTTCAAGTCAAGGCATCTGCCACTTTGTTTTCTTATCCAAGATGGTAATTGATCATGTAGTAATAATCATTTATCATTTCCAACCATCTTCTATCTATCATGTTCAATTCCATCTGAGTAAATATATTTGTCAAAATTTTACAATTAGTATATATTTCTCATTTGGATCCATATAAATGATTTCTCCAATTTTTTAAAGAGAAAACCACTACTGTAAATTCCATATCCTGTGTGGGATAATTTAAGTCATGAGATTTTATTTTTCTTGAAGCATAAGAAATTAACTGATCATTATCCATGAAAACAAACCAAGTCCATTCAATAAAGGATCGTTGTAGATGAAAAAAATTATTTCTTAATGGAAGATCCAAAACTAGAGAATTCCCCAATCTTCTTTTAACTTCCTAAAAAAACATCACAGTCTTTTTTATAAATAAATTTAACCCATATTCATGTTGACTTAGTAATCGGGTAAGATAACCATGAAATTTTTTAACAAACAGTTGATAATAACCTACTAATCAAATAAAACTATGAATCTATATAATATTTTTAGGTCTTGGCCATTCATCACCACTTTTGTTTTGGTGGGATCCACTTTTATGCCATCATTATTTGTAATGCTCCCAAGAATAAAAATTTGTTAAAACCAATAATCATATTTTCCATATTTTCCGTATAACATATTTTCTTTAAGTGTTTGCAGAAAAATTGAAGGTATTTTTCATGATCCTCATAACTTCTTGAATAAACCATAATATCATCAATAAAAACAGTAGAAAATTTATCCAAATATTCATGAAAGATTATATTCATATGATACATAAATACAATAGGGTAATTATTCATACCAATGGACATCACAACAAACTCATAATTCTAATATCTAGTTTACAATGAAATTTTTGGAATCTCATCCTCCTTCACCTTTAAAAGATGGTACCCGGATCTCAAGTCAATCTTGTAAAAATGATGAACTCCATGAAACTGATCACAAATCTCATTGGAATGAGGTTGTGGAAACTTATTATTAATAGTAATGTTATAAACTATCTATAATTAGTAAAAAGTCTCAGGGAACCAATTTTCTTTTTAAGGAAAAAATAGGATCACCCCATGGTGAGGTGCTAGGATGAATGAAGCATTTATCTAGAAACTCCTTCAAAAGCCTTTTGAATTCAATAAGATTAAATTGAGTTATTCAATAAGGGGGTTTCATAATTTTCTTAGCATCAAGAATTAATTAAATGGTAAATTCAACTTCCCCATCAGGTATAACACCAGGAAAACTCATCAGTAAAAACATTTAGGTATTCATTTATCATCAGAAAATCATTAATCTAAATAGTCCCTTTGTATTTATCAATATGTGAAAGATAAATTTTATTCCAATATTTTAATATTTTCTCGGCTTCTTGATATGTTTTCAATGGTATGGTTTCATTATTATATAAAAACTAAAACTCTTTCTGGAAAAAAACTTCTTTATCTCTACAGTCAATTTTATCATGATAAACATAAATCTGACCCATACCCAAAATAACATAAATCTATATTATGGAAAAAAAACAAGTCTTTCAGTTAATTTATTTCCCCCTAAAATAAAAGGATGATTCTTATAATGCCTTTTTTACTTTAATATCCCCCATAGTGTTTTAATTATATTTTCTAGTTTCATTTCTTGAGGTGAAATTTCCAATTTCCAAGAATATTTTTTCAGAAAATAAGGAATGTGTATTCCCCTTACCAAACATGACATTAGAAGAATCTAAGTAAAAAAAATGTACCTGATACCAATTTATTGGATATCCCAACATCTATTGGAATATTTTCAAAGGATTTATCTTCTCCTTTATTCTTATAATCTGGCTACATTCCATTATTCATATATTTCTTTGTGTAGGTATTTTCATAATGTTCCGTCTCACCACATTTAAAAAAAATTACAGTTTACTAATCAGAATTAAAATTATGTTAATTTTCATTGCAATATTAGGCCATATGTCCAAAATTACCACATTGAAACACTTCTTGTATTTTTTAAGTCATTCTACATGGTTCATTTTACCACACTTCCCACAAACTGGAAATTGGATTTTCTTACCTTCAGATTTATTTGATTAATTATTACCCATTGCCTTCCATCTCGACCTTTATTTTTTGTGACTTCAAAGTGAATGTGATCATTAGAAGACTCCATTTCTATAGCCTCAACACAACATACCTGATTCTCACAACTTTTGAATTCATGGGAGGTCAATTCCCTTTGATATCTTGGCTTCAATACTAAGTAAAAAAGATTGATTTTATAATCAAGATCCCAAATAATATTTTCATCATACCTTGCCAACCTAGTGAAGTTTTATTCATACATTTCCAATGAATCTTCCTCGTTTTTTTTCAATTATAGGAATTGATTATCCATCCTAAGTAAAACCACCTTTGGAAAAAAATTCAAGGAACAGATTCTTAAATTCATTCCATTCCAAGGCATCATTCTCCTCTTTATCTCTGATATTCATGACCATTAACAACCACTATTCAGCTTCACCTTCAAAATAGAAAATTGAAAGACTAACTTTTTGAATATATTAATATCCCACGACATAACATATCTTTTCAAGGTCTTTAATCCACCCTTAATCCACCACTGGATTAGAAGATCCATTGAAATCAAGATGGAGTTTCCTCATAAAAATGATTCACTATCATCATGTTCATTTTTTGTAGCTCTATTAATTCTATTTCATGTATTCCCCCACTATTTATAGAATGTTTCAAATGATCCATTACTATCACAAACTACTCAGTTTGAATTCCCACCATTCTATGTTGCATATTTGGAAAGATATCATCCTCTTGGTGCCTTCCTACTTTAGCTTCCTAGTTTGTTCTATGGAAAACCATTTTGAACATATATATCTTAGATGAAGAAACATGGTATTAATTAAATAATATATCATTTAAACTTAATCATAAGGTAAAAATAATTTATGGTATTTTATTAACATCATCCTAACCCGTAAAGTAATCTAAATTTTTTTATGATACCAACTATAAGATCTCAACCTTAAACATCACATAATCTCATAAATTCTCATATAATTTACATTCTTAAATTCCCAAATATATTTTCTATTTTATTTTTAGATAATTAGAACATAATTTATACATATAAAAACATAAGCATACAAAGTGGGTACTACTAAAAAAGTATCCATTTCGTCTGTAACAATTTTTTTTAAACATGAAATATTCTCATGATAAATATTCACAAAATTCATATTGGATTCTTATTTTCTCTTACCCATCCTTAAACCAAATGTAAAACATTTAAAAACATGGTATGAGCACATAAATTTCAGTAAGGTAGATAAAAAGAATAAATGAAACTACTATTTCATGAAAACTTATAAACATATGAAATCATTTTCACAAACACATAATTTTTTCCCATAAAGCATCATATACTTACTTTTTCAAAATAAGAAATTTCAATAAAATGTAGAAAACATAAATAAAACAATAAATGTAACTTGGGGGATTTCTAACTGTAATGGATCAGACCCTCCTAGTCCATTACATTGCTGAATTTTCTATTGGTTGGGTGTCTTGGGGACCATCGTTGACTCATTAAAGAGTTTCCCAAAAACCCAGTTCCACCAAACGGTTCCACCAAAATGGTGGCATCAGTCATAGAGGCACTGATCATGATGACACTGTGATGGTTACATTGTAGTGGTTTCACCATCACGGTCACACACCGAAATGGTGGCACCGTGACAGTGGAACTATAGTGGTCACACCATCATGGTCACACACTGAAAAGGTGGAACCGCTTACAGTGTTCTACTAAACCGGTGGCACTGTTATGGTGGCACCGTGATAGTGGAATAGTTATAGTGTCTCACTAAACTGTGTCACACCATTTTTTTCAGTTTTTAACTTTTTTAGTTATACTCCTATAATGTATCTTTGGATGTAAAAGTGTTTTAATGCCCCTTTAAAATCCATTTAAAGTCCATAAATGATATCTAAAATCCCCCAAAATTTGGGCAATCCTAGACTTACCAAAACATGTGTCTTTTTCCTCGGTGTCACACCCTTTCCCATGATTCCATCTTTTCCCTTGTTTCGTGGGTTTTTTTCTTGTTTAAAGAAAACCCTTTAACTCACAGCCGTTATTTCCACCTCTTTGATGAGAATTATTAAATAAAAATTAATTCCATCATTTCTAACTATCCTATCAAAAGGTGAAACCGAGATCCTCTTTTAAATTCATTCAATATTTCATATCCCGTTACTCTAAGATATCGCCTTTTAGCACATGGAATTTCTTTCTTCTTCTTGGCTCATATCTTGTCCTTCCCTTTGTGCATTTAGAGTACCTCTTCCCAAGGTTATCTAGTAGCCCATGATGGATCCATTCCTACTCACTCTTGGAGTCCTTGGAGTTCTTCCCCAAGAATTTATGCATCCACAGTTCTTGGTGTGGGTAGAAAACATCGATCGTTGATCTTCCAAGTAGGGTCTTTCTTCGTCTTTCCTTACCATGTATCATGTGGGTGGGTATGATATTGTTTCTTAGAGGCGTGTATTAAACCCAACCATAACAAAGAAAATAAATGGTTTCTAAAGAATTAAGGGGGGTGTTTGATGATTATGTTGTACTCTTTTATCTTCCTTTATATGTTTTCAATTGTATGGGCTTATGACCACTTATAATAGTGGTCAGTGGTGGTCCTTTCATGTGCACTGATGAACCTATATTTTTATGTATAGGTTTGTGATTGAATGGATGTAACATGGAAATGAGTTAATCACATAAACTATGTTGATTAAACAAATGCCCAATGAACAAGAATCCTTGTGTGATCACCCCAGTTAACCAAACAGAAAGATGAAACTTGATAAATGGTGTGTTTAAATCTGAAAACTCCCTTGTTTTGTTTTGCTAATAAGAAAAAATGTTCTTCTTGATGCTTCTGGGGTGGTGTCAATGGGGATGGGATCCCCTATTGTTCACTTGTTGGTTTGTGGATCTGAGACCATTTAGGGCCATATGGTGGGGCTTAGTTTGGTTCTAGTACTTTGAGGGATATCACATATCAGTTTTGTTGTTGTAACATTACAAGAGAATTGGGTGTAAATGCTTAAATTTCTACTTGGCTATTTTTCCTTTATTTGCATGTGGCTATGCCTGTCAGTTTCCTTGTAGTGAAGAATTATTTAAATGTTATCACTTGAATACAATAACAAGAAAGATTTCAATGGGGAATTGTTTTCCAAGAATGATTTGTGATCTGGTTGTGGTTGTTGTACTTTTGTATGAATGAATAGTATTGAGGGTGTTTGTTTGTGGACTAGTTTTGGAACCCTTATATTGGGATTAGTTCTTGTCTACCTATGTGTATAAATTTAGTTCTTGTGTTTTTTATATTCACCCCACCCACGTTGAGCACTTCATGCTGAGCACCCCATTTCATGGGGGAGAGTGTTTTTTCAAAAACTCCTATGAGTTTATGGTTTTTAGCTCCTTTTCTTCTCCCTCTCCTGAGTATCCCAAGATTCTTCGAGCAGGTTTTCATAGTTTGAGGTCCATTATAGCTCAAGATTCTTTGGGTAGGGTATGTTTTGGGTATTTTCCCAGGCGTGTGCGAGTAGAATTGTTTCCCAAGTGTCTTCAGGATGAGGCCCAGGTGTCTTCAGGTGTGGCAGTGGTAGTTGTGGCCCTGGTGTCTGTGGGTGGGGATGTGTGTTGTTTTTTTGGACCAGGTGTCTGTGGACGGGATGTGTGGTTGTGGTGTCCCAAAAGGTTATTATTGGGGAGGGAGTGGGACTGTAGTGAAAAATGATGGGGGATTTACAGTGCCTAGGATGTCTTCAATAACCAGTGGGAAAGTGGTGTGTGGTACCCATACATTGATTTGTTATTACTACTACTTTACATGACTTGCATTATTTTGGGAGTGTACCTTGGTGAGGTTTGGGTGGATCGTTTCCTTTTTAGGTGCTTTGGTTATCTCCTTTCCTCATGGGGTATTATAATGACTCCCCACTTGTGCATGAAAGATTTTGGTTTTCCCTACTAAGTATACATGTATACTCACCCTACGTATATATTTTTTTTTTAGGTTTCCAGAAGGACTTCGGGGACCATGTGGGACCTTACTAGCTTGGATGTCAGGACAGTTGAAGTTTCTATTTCTTTTCTTTTGGTATTTTCCCTTTGGAGTTTTCTTGTACCTTATTTGGGTTTATCTTTGAACATACATATGGTAATGGGTTTTAGATTTACTTTTACCTTCAGTTTTTGGACTTGTTTGGGTTTTTACCATCATATCTCCTAATACAATTCAATAAAAAGGGTAATTCATTCCGTACTATGTGTTATTATATACCCTTGGTTCTAGTCACCACTCTACGGCCAATTGAAGGTAGGACTCAAGGGTCATTATCTCTCCTCCAACATGAGGAAGGAAGGGTCTGGCAGTTTGTTATCCCTTGCCTCATCTTGGTGAAGGAGGGTCATGATAGAATGGTATCAAAGGTGATGGTTGAGAGATTGGATGGAGTTCAGAGTTAGGCGTAGTAAGGATTGTATGGGATGGTAGGGAAACAGTGTAAGGAAATCTTGGTGCATGAAATATGCCTAGGAAGACTGTTTAGGACATAGGATTTTAGGACCCCCATGATCCAATTCAAGGAATTTGTACCTACTGAAAGACCAAGTGAGCCTACACTGATTGCATGTTAGAGACCCTAGTAAAGGTACATGCATCATAATTACTTGTGGTCTTGTGTGTTCTGGGTGTTTTAGGAATTTAAAATAAATAACAAGTTTATGCTAAATTGAAAAGAAATATTCTACACTACTCGAGCTTAGGAATTCCTTATTTACCTTGCAGATATAGAACCCAGATGACAAACACTGGTAGTGTGGGAGATCGGGGCCTAGTGGGATAATCTGGATAATCAACGGAGGACTGATCAAGATGAGGTGGATGACCAGTGGCAGAAGATGCTTTGTGCCTTTCAAAGGCAGACCTTTGGGAAGTACGTGGTTAGCATCTCAGACAAAGAGATTGAAAGCTGTATTGAGGAGATGGTGATAGCTTTCAGCTTGATCTGGGATCTGATAGAGTATTGGGTTCCTCTGTCTATAATCTAGATGTGGGGAGTGGTGCGTCAATGGTGGACGCTCTATCTTAGGGAGAAGAGGGAGGCTGAGGTTTCGTGGGCTGACTTTGAGAGGGAGTTCTGAACATAATTCCTCTCTTCCATGATGAAGGCTGAGAAGAGTAAGGAGCTACTCTCCCTTCAGCAATGGGGTATGTCAGTGAGGGGTCTAGGGATCATGTTTAAGTATATCCTTCATTTTTCTTCAGAAATCTTTCCGTATGATGAGTCTCAGGGGATACTTTTAGAGGGGGCACTCCAACCTTCTCTTCATTATGTTGTTACTCCCTTAACTCTACTGATGTACTTGGAGGTCTAGAAGAAGGCTAAAGTGGTGGAGAGGATGGACACACTGGGAGGTGTACCATGAGAGGGGATCCAGTTGGGCTCATCAAAGGGGAAGGGCATAAGTAGCAGGACTCTTGCATTAGGGCCTTCCAGGTTTCTGCCAGTGGGGAGTAGGCACCATCAGTTTCAATTTCAATCTTCTAGTTCATACCGTTTATTTGCAGGCCTAGGACCGAGATTCTTCATCTTTAGGGGTGGGTAGGTTCAACACCCACCTCAAAAATATTAGTTTCTAGCTAGGCCCTTACAATAGCAGCAACAGGGACAACAAGCTCCCGCTCTTCTGACAGCAGACGTTGCAGGAGGATACCGAACTTAGGGCGATAATCAGGGACCTCTACCAGAGCATGTTTGGGGAGTTGACCGATAGCTGAGGGGTAGAGGAGTTGGGCGTGGGTAGTTTCATGCCGCAAAAGTAAAATTTCTAGTAAGGCTAGAATTATTTCGAGGTACGATCAGACCGTTTATCACTCTTGTCTATGCCTTGTTCGATTATAGAGATTCACACTCCTTTTTTGCACCCAGTCTAGCCCATGATTTGGGTCTAGATATAGAGAGGATTCATGTGCTCCTAGTTTTGAGTATTCTATTTAGAGGTCAGACTAGATTTTCTTATGTTTTTTCGGGGATGCAGACTGATGTTGGGGCCACATCAATCCAGTGGGGACCTTATTTTTCTACAGATGCAGCTGTATGATGTCATTTTAGGCATTTAATGGCTGTTCTATGTGTGTGACATTATCAAATTATTTTTAATAAGGGTCGTGTTTTCTGATATGGTAAAACAATGTGGGACTTTCTTTGGCGTGCAGGGTTTCTAAGAGGGCAGCCAGCGAGTGAATCCCCTCCATTCCTTGTTAGCTGAGCTGCTAGTAGAGTCGTAAGATGCAGATATGGTGGATGTTCCAAGGGTCATTAGTGAGTTCCTAGACATCTTCCCTAGAGAGGTGGTGGCTCTACCCCCCTCGATGCAATGTTGAGTTAGGAATAGACTTTCACCCCGGTGCTCATCCAATTTTCAGGGCACCCAATCAGATGGTGCCTTCTAAGTTACGGGAGTTACAAATTCATATTATTGATCTGATGAAGAAAGGTTTTATCTGACCAAGTGTGTCCCCATGGGGATCTCTAGTCTTGTTCTCAAAGAAGGAATACGGTGGTCTCAAGATGTGTATAGACTAACGAAGGCTGAATCAGGTGATGTTCAAGAACTATACCCACTCTCGAGGATCAATGACATTTTTTACCAGTTGAAGGAAGAAGGTTGGTTCTCTAAGATCGACCTGGGATTGAGATATCACCAGTTGGGGGTGAAGGAGGGGGCCATCTCAAAGACTGCCTTCAGGTGTAGATATGGGAACTTTGATTTCATGGTCATTCCATTTGGCATTACGAACACACCAACTATGTTCATGGGGCTCATGAAATCAGTTTTCTATGACTATCTGGATCAGTTTGTAGTTGTGTTTATTGATGAAATATTGATCTACTCAAGACCATAGGAGGATCATGTTGAGCATCTGAATAAGGTTTTAGAGGTCCTCTGACAGCACCAGCTCTACGAGAAGTTATCCATGTTAAAATTCTAGACACGACAGGTCCACTTCGTAGAACATGTGGTATCCCAACAGGGAATAGCAATGGACCCGTCAAAGGTCAAGGAAGTTGTTTCCTGGATAGAACCCAAGAACATAGTTGAGCTTCATAGTTTACTGGGTCTATAAGGTTACTATCGGATGTTCATTCCCAACTTCTCTCGAGTTGCAGCACCATTGACAACCTTTACCATCAAAGACTATGCTTTTTTATGGAGTGAGAAGTTTCAGGCATCCTTCATCTATCTGAAGGGGAAGTTGGTCAGTTCCCCAGTGCTGAGGTTTCCATAAGTAGGGGTAGTGTTTGAAGTGTTTTGTGATGCATCAGTCCTAGGATTGGGTGTGTGTTGATGCAACAGCAGGGAGTGATCTCTTAAGGGTTTGGGAAGTTTTGTTCTCCCGAACATAAATATTTCAACCATGAACTAGAGCTTACAGTAGTAGTGTACGTGCTTAAGTTGTTGTGGCATTAGCTCATCGGGGAGTGCTTTGTGGTCTTCACAGATCATAAGATCTTGAGGTATATCTTCTCCCAACGTGTCCTGAACTTGAAACAGCCAAGGTGGATGGAGTTCCTTCAGGACTATTATATAGATATTTCCTAAACCTCAAGTAAGGGGAACATGGTGGTTAATTCCATGATATGGAAGTCACAGAAGGATGCAGTTCGAGAATTAGCAGATTCCTAGAAGGTGGGGGTGAGTTACTTGCCTTGCTCCTGGATGCAAGGGTAGAGGATGATTGGGGCTTCCCGTTCCAGATGATGGTGCAGTCTTCCTTGGTACTGCATGTGGTAGAGTCTCAGTGGGGGTACTTAGAGGCTGATGTGATGCATGATCATGTTAGTCAAGGCAATGCTCCGGAAGGGTGGTCAGAAGATGGATATAATTAGATGATGTTTCATGGAAATTTGTTCATCCTAGTGGAAATACATGAGAGAGTTCCTGGTGAGTTCCACAAATAACACCTAACAGAACACCTAGGAGTTTCTAAGATGTACTAGGGCTTGAGGGTTCAGTTTTGGTGGCCTGGGGTGAAGTGGGCAGTGGAAGAGTTTGTGGTGAAGTGTCTTGTGTGTCAGTAGGTAAAGACTGAACACCGCCCCCTAGGAGGTCTATTGCAGCCTTCAAATGTCCCTAAGTGGAAGTGGGATGACATCTCGATGAATCTCATCCCGGGACTACCCATGGTTCAAGGAGGTTGTGATGCTATCTGGGAAGTGGTGGACCGGAAGACAAAATCAGATTTCTTCTTGGCAATAAAGGAATCAAGTACAGTGGGTGCCTTAGCATTGAGGTACAAGGATGAGGTGGTGTGGTTGCATGGAGTTCCGAGGTCCATTGTCTTGGATCGGGATACATGGTTTGCCTCACAGATCTAGAAAGTATAGAAATATACTTTTGGCACCCCGTTATGCCTTAACACTGCTTTCCACCCCCACACAGATGGGCAGACAGAGCGGACTATCCTGACATTGGAGGATATGCTAAAGGAAAGTGTTTCTGACATTGAGGGATCATGGGTTTGACAATTTCCTCTAGTAGATTTTGTCTATAACAATATCTATCACTCTACCATTGTCATGACTCCATTTGAAGCCTTTTACGGGAGACCATTTCGCTCACCTATGTTCTGGACAGAGGTCATGGAAGCTGGTGTTCTTTGCTCGGAGGTGGTGTGGAGAACAATGGAGAAGGTTTAGCTTATATGGGAGAGGATGAACACGGATCAAGACTGTCAGAATTAGTATGTCGATCATAGGAGGTGACCCTTGGAGTTTGAGGTTGGTGGAAACATGTTCTTGATGGTCTCCCCTCAGCGTGGGGAATAGAGGTCCGGCAGGGGGAGTAATCTCTCTCCCAGGTTCGTCGAACCCTTTGAGGTGTTGCGGAGAGTCGGCCAAGTGTCTTATTAGCTGGAACTACCACCACCACTATTGAGGTTGCACGAAGTCTTCCATGTGTCTCTTCTCGATCAGTATCTATAGGATGATTCACACGTCCTCAACTAGTGAGATATGGATATCGAGGACGATGAAACATTTGTGCAACGACTTATGAGGATCGAAGATAGTGAGGAGAAGGTGATTCATGGGTGAACCATTCCCTTTGTTCGTGTTTTGTGGATGCATGTTGGCCTTGAGGAGAATACCCAGTAACGTGAGGCATAGATGCGCGTCCAGTACCAATAGCTGGTTTGAGTTTTGTTCTATTTTGTTTTGTTCTTGACTGTGATATAATTCTTAACCATGTTAACTATGATATGGGTTGTTTCCCTTATTCTCTAAATGTGTGTGAAGAGTCCTGATTATGGGAAGGGTCGTATCTGATCCCTAATTAAGATGCATTAATGTGGATGTGATTAAACCCATGGGGGTGAGTTAGTGCTGCCCAAAGCGGATAGTATCTTGACATGGAGGAAGGTACTCCCTAATCCATGTGACAGGCCGGTATGACCTTTACATGTTTGTGTAGTTGCTTGAGGTATGGGTGTTCCTATATGTAGAGGAGGTTCAATCCTAAGAGGTATCTTACGAGGTGGTCATTTTGGACCCCTCTCTTTTCATTGGGTATACTCTTGGATTCTCGAGGGCTAGAATAGTTTGAGGGGTATCTGATGTAATGGCTCGGACCCTCCTGGTCCATTAGGTTGCCAAATTCCTAGTCTTTAGGTGTCCTGGGGACCTTCGATGACTCATTATTGAGTTTTCCAAAAACTCAGTTCCGCCAAACGGTTCAACTAAAACGGTGGCACCAGTCACGGTGGCACTGGTCACGGCGACACTGTGATGGTGGCACCATTGAGGTCTCATCGTCATGGCCACACACTGAAATAGTGGCACCATAGAAAATGCACACTGAAATGGTGGCACCGCTTATGGTGTTCCACCGAACCGGTGGCACCGTTACGGTGTCTCACTAAACAGTGTCCCACCCCTTGTTTTTTTCCAATTTTTTACCTTTAACAAGTTCCCTCCTGTAATGTATCTTTTGACGTACTATTATTTTAATACCCCTTTCAAATCCATGTAAATTCCATGAATGATATCTAAAATCCACAAAGAGTTGAATGACCCTTGACTTAACAAAACGTGTTTCTTTTTCCTCAGTGTCACACCATTTTCCTTGTTTCCAGCATCACCCCTTTTACATGGGTTTTTTCTTGTTTAAAGGAAACTCGATAACTCACAGTTGTTATCGCCACCTTTCCGATGAAAATTATTAAATAAAAATTAATTCCACCTTGTGTAACCATCCAATCGCACGGTGAAACCATGATTTTCATTTAAATCTGTTCAATATTTCATATCCCATAACTCTATGATCCCACCTTCTATTATACAGAATTTATTTCTTCTTCTTGGCTGGTCTCTTTTCCTTCCCTTGGTGCATTTGGAGTCCCTCTTCCCGAGGTTAGTCATGCGCCCATGCTGGAGCCTTTTTTACTCATTCTTGTAGTCCTTGGAGTTCTTCCGCTCCAAGTTGTGTATCCCCAGTTCGTGCTAAGAGGAGAAAACTTTGATCGTTGATCATCCAAGTAGGGTCTTCCTTCGTCTCTCTTTACCGTGTATCATACGGGACAAGTATGATAATGCTTCCTCAGGGTGTGGATGAAACCCAACCATAATGAATAAAATAAATGGTTTCTATAGAATGAAGGGGGTGTTTGACAATCACGATGTATTCTTTTATCTTCCTTCATATTTTGTGAATTGTATGGGTTATGACCACTAAAAATGGGGGTCATTGGTTGTCCTTTCTTTCACACAACTGAACCTCTATTTTTCTATATAGTCTTGTGATTGAATGGGTGAAACATGGAAACTGGTTAATCATGTAAACTCTATTGATTAAATGGATTCTCAATGAACGATAATTCTTGTGTGATCACCCCGGTTAACCAAACGGAAAGACTAAACTTGATAAATGGTGGGGTTAAATCTGAAAATTCCTTGTTTTGATCTACTAATAAGCACGGATGTTTATCTTGATGCTTGTGGGTGACGTGAATGAGGATGGGATCCCCCATTGTTCAGTTTTTGGTTTGTGGATATGAGATCATGTGTGGATGTATGTTGGGGCTTGGTTTGGTTTCAGTACTTCAAAGGATCTCAAATATCCCTTTTCTTGTTGTAACATTACAAGATAACCAAGCGTGAATGCTTAAATTACTACATGGTTGTTTTTCCTTCTTTGGCTTGTGGCAACGTCTATTAGTTTCCCAGTAATAAATAATTATTTAAATGGAATCACTTTGATATGATAAGAAGAATGGGTTCAATGGGGAATTGTTTTCCAGGAATGAGTTGTTCTCTGGATATGGTTGTTGTGCTTTTGTATGAATGAATAGTAACAAGGGTGTTTGTGTATGGAGTGGTTTTTGAACCCTTAGGTTGGGATGAGTGTGTTTCTACCTATGTGTATAAATTTAGTTCTTGTGTTTCTTATTCGAACCCCACCCTCATTGAGCAATTTGTGCCGGACACCCCCATTTCATGGAATAAAGTGATTTTCCCAACACTCGAATGAGTGGATGATTATTATCTCTTTTTCTTCTCTATATCCCTAATATCCCAAGACTCATAGGGTTGTATGTGATGGCATGAGGTCCATTATATCCTAATATTCTTTAGGCAGGGTATGTTTTTGTGGTTGTCTGAGGTGTGTGCGAGAATAATTGTTTCCCAAGTTTCTTCGTGATGAGACCTAGGTATCCTCAGGCGTGGTAGTGGTTGTTTTGGACCATGTGTATGTGGATGGGGATGTGTGGGTTTTTTAGGACCAAGTGTCTGTGGTTGGGATTCATGGTTGTGGTGGCCCAAAATATTTTTTTGGGGAAACAGTGAGATTGTAGTGAAAAATGGCGACGAAGATCTGACATATAGGATATCTTCAATATCCAGTGGGAAAGTGGTGTGGGGTACCAAAACATAGATGTGTTATTACGACTACTTTACCTAATTTTCATTATTTGGGGAGTGTGCCTTGGTGAGATTTGGGCACATAGTTTCCTTGTTAGGTTCTTTGGTTATCTCCTTTCCTCACGGGGCATTAGAATGGCTCCCCACTTATGCATTAGAGCTTTTGGTTTTCCCTCCTGAGTGTAATTGTATACTCACCCTACGTATATAAAATTATTTTTAGGTTTCCAAGAGGACTTAAAGGACCGTTTGGGACCGTACAAGCTCAGAAATCAAGACAGTTGCAGTTGATGTTTCTTTTCTTTTGGTACTTTCCCCTTGGAATTTTATTGTACCTTGTTTGGGTTTATCTTTGATCATTTATATGGGAATGGGTTTTGGATTTACTTTCACCTTCAGTTCTTGAAGTTGTTTGGGTTTTTACCATCGTATCTACCAATCCTATTCAATAAAAAGGGTAATTACTTCCATATTATGTGTGATTCTATACCCTTGGTGCTAGTCGCCACTCCGGGGCCTATTGAAGGCAGGAATCAGGGGTCATTATCTCTCCTTCAACATGAGGAAGGAAGTGTCTGGCAGTTTGTTGTCCATTCCCTCATCTTTGTGAAGGTGGGTCATAACACTTACATTATATTTTAATCCTCAGGGATTTCATATGATTTGTAACCCTCACTGCCACATTACATTATTACCCTCAACGATACCTTATGATGTAACCCTCATGGATACCTTATGATGTTACCATCACATTTACACTTAGAACAACCATTATGATAAAAATACAATATAAACATAGAAAATAAATTTAAGGGAAATTTAGTTCCCACCCATCTCCATAAGAAATTACCAATATCTGTAACATAATCATAAAACCGAAAGACTTGAATCATAAAAGCCTTTTTTGAGGGAAATCACTTATTTTAAAAGAATATTGCGCAAATATAAAGAAAATACATTTTTCTATAAATAAAAATTTATTCTTCTAATGAAAACATAAAAATATTATGACTTCATGAAAATGGGATAATCCAATCAAGCTGTATAAGTTAAGAAGAAATATTCTTTTTTGAATTTTGAAAAAAGAGACATTAAAGATGATTTTTATAAGGAAAGTCTTCAGGATTGTATTTGACTTCCTTAAAACATGTAAAATTCTCATGTATAACAGTTTAAAGAGTGTTATTAATTCATTAAATACCTATATTCATATTTTTAATAACTTATATGATCTTTTTATAACATCATTTCACCAATCTATTGATAATATTTTGTTATTTTATTATTTTGGGTGCGTTTATTTCATCGTTTCCATGGTTGGTTCATTATCGGATTTCTGGTCGAATGGAGGAAAAAAACTAGAAGTTAAAATAAATGGTATTAATATGTTTCAATAATTTTAAATTAAAAGATATATCATTTTAATTTCTAACATGAGGATTATTCATTATAGAAAACATTAATGAAAATGGTTTAATTTATTTTGGTGGTTTTAACGACCATTACGAACTTATATCATCATATTTAATATCATGTTTATATATTTATTCCAGAACATTATATAACTTATAATGAGTATAATAAAATCTTATTTAACCATAATAATGGTTTTATGACCAGTCTTGAAGGTAGTAAAATAAAATGAAAACACATCATCCACGATGAAGGTAAATAGAAACATAAGAGACAATGTTTTAATTTTTTAGAATCAGAGGAGGAGAGGAGAGTTTTGATGATAGATAGTCCATTAAAAAAATAAAATTATAGTATTTTTAAGATATTGGAGTTATCATGTGACTTGTGTGAGTATATGTAAGAAGAGAATAGGAAAATATAATAAATTTTAAAGAAATTTAAAAGAGAACCAAAGAGGATTTTACTTCTTGAACTTCTTCTCCTTGAGAACCTCCTTAATGAACTTGGTTTTCAAGTTTTTGTGAGGCAAGAAAGTCTTAGACATGTGGAAGAGTATTTTTAGGGTAATTTCATAAAAACTAAACAAGATACAAGGTTTTGGAGGTGTGATGACAAGAGTTGGTACTTATAGTGGATGAGAGGGTTTTTTTATTATTTTGTTCATTAGTTTTTTATTTTATCTCAAGAGTATGAATAGTTTGAACCTTATACTTAAATATATTAAACTAATTAAAGAGAGTTCAAGATTTGGAGCTTAAATTATCCATACATCTTTTAGGACTCAATAATTCATGAAATTGTTAAATATCGTAAATTTCCATATTTCACTATTCACCAAAAGTTCAACTATTCTGTAAAAATACATAAATTCAACCTAACAATTTTTCAATTTGTAGAATTTAAAAATGAAATCCAGTTCATTAAATTAATTTTATAAATATTATAGATTTAATTTTTAATTAAAATCAACATTTATTCAAAAATTATCGATTTTAAAATTATACCTGATTTTATGAAACTTTGAAAAAATAATTAAAGTCTCACAAAATTATCTTATAATCATAGGAAAAAAATATTAATTTATGAATCTATTTTATGAAGATAAGTTTTTTGAAATCATTATATTAATTATAAAACTGGAAATGACTATTTATGTGTCACAAAATTGTCTTTACTTAATTTATCATTTTCAAAACATTTATTTACAAATTCCATGATATAAATATATCATATTATCATTTAGAAGATATATAAATTTTATTAATACTTTCATTGGTGAGGTTATGATTATATTTTTATATATTCCTTAATATCTATAAATACCACCTATTTCATTATACATTTATAATGAATTTAACTATTTAATTCAAAAATGAAAACAAATTATTTTATAAGTACCTGGGTTGTTTCAAAAAGATAATTAGCTATGTTTTCCAAGAAACTAATTATATGTTTTTTTAAAGTTATTTTCTTCTATAACAACATCCATTAAAAATATTTATACCTCATTGGGGATATGATCTTTTGATACATTAACATCATTTATTTGAATGGTTTATGATGATGTTTTAAAGATATTGTCAGGAAATGCATTTTATTTTCACTATTAAATCAAGATATGAAAATTTTGATGAAATATAAGAATCTAGGTGTTTTGTATCATGATATGGTTCATGGAAATCATGTATGAAAGCGTTATTTGGGAGTAAACCCAAATCCTTAAGGTACTTTTTCTAATGTGTGATGGGTGGGTCCTTTATATCTATGCAACGCATTGGGTAATGACAAAATGTTAATTGGATATAAGTTACTCCTAAGATATGAAAGAGTTATGTTACTCATAATAGATGGTGGATTTAACTAATTTTAATTTTCATCAAATATATGGAATATTGTATCAGTTATAGGTTACTCCTAAGAGATATGAGAATTATGTAGATAAGTGATTCCTTGATGAATGATTGATGATCCAAGATACTAACACAATTATTTTATGTGTGATATGAGTACTAATGGATCCTTTTATCGAGGATAATTTACACATTACTCATTCTTGTTTAAATATAAGACTCTTGGATTATGTTAAATATTTATTCCATGTCTCGTGATTTATTGTAACACCAAGTGCTTTTGTGAAAAACAATGAAGTATTCTAATCTCTTTGATATTTTTATTTCACTCAATACTGAATATAGGTTTATAATATTAAAGAACTAATTGTTTCTGGAGTTATATGCAATAAAAGTTTAAGATTTCACTACATGAAACAAATATAGTAGCTTTCGGTACACTCCACACTATGTTTGCCTTATGTCACACCAAAAATAGAGTCATTTCAATAACATGTATTTCACACAAGGAATAGTTTTACGGAACTATAATACACTATTAATATTAACATTAAATTATTATAATAATAATCACCTAGATAATAGAATATAATATATGAATTTGATACAAAAAATTATGAAATTATGGTTTACACATGTATATAAAATTAATCATTTGGTCATCAATTAGTTATAAATTAAATTAAGAACTATTTCAAAATAAAAAAAATCATTCTAAGAAAACTATTTTTCTAAGTACAAGAACAATTTTATCAAAATAAATAATACAAACCAATTTTGATGATTTTTTTCAATAAAATTTATATATTATATATTCAATCAAAATTTAAATAGTCATACAATATATTTTATAGTCATAAGATGAGAATATATCCAATTTTTTGAATAAAGAGATGTATTTTAAAAAAAGTTAATTTTACCGCCTTTTAATGGAGAACCCATTTTAAATCTAATTTTAGAAACTTTTATAGTTATTAGTTGAAAAAATAAACTCCATTTTTTAAATATTAGTATCAGTATTTACATTGGGTGATTTGTTTCTGAAATAATTCATTTTTTGTATGAATTGTGGAAAATACAGAGTTTTAATTCAAAAATACTATTTCATATATGTTATTTATGTAGTAAAAATATTTTTAAATTTGGTTTTAAAGTGTAATCATATCAATTATACAAAAATTAATCCAATTTATTCTATTGGAACCAATTTAATATAGATATTTATTATAAAAATAATTCAATATTTTGGACTTTTTCACTTTACAAAACTCGTCGTCTCATCACATCTACGAGATTAATTTTAAATTAAATTTTTAAAATTATGTGATTATAAATTCGAAAAATGGATTTGAAATTTTTAATATTAATAATTTATTATTAATAATATTTCAACTTATTTTTTGACCAAAAATATTAGTGAAAGTGATTAAAATTAATTATAGTTATTAAGTGAAAAAGTAGCTTAACAATCGAGTAAATCATAATCTTAAGGACCAAAATGACCTAGAAACTTGTTAAAATTCTATTAGAGGTTTCTATTTAGACCCTATAATCACTTTTAAAATATTTGGACCATTATTGATGTCACAAACCAACCCAGTTCGACTCTAATCTGGTCACCCAAGTGGGCCTACGATATGGCCCGAAGGGTGTTCCTGATCCCCACGAGCTGGAAACTAGTGTTGGGCATTCAAATTAAATAGGTTAGAATGATTTGGCCTATAAATTAAAGACAAATAAATAATTAACAACTGAACAAATAAAACGAAAACTTACAGTCGTGAGAAAATAAAATTGTACATGCCTCCATGGGACCCTACATGTCACCACTGACCTCAAACCAATATCTCACTACAACAACTAATTCCGAGTAAGATGCAGTACCTAAATCAAAAGGAAAATATAAACTATAAGAGTGAGTATTAAATATCAGTAGGAATTCACAAAAAATTTATTCCCAAATTTATTTCTTACAAATAAATAAACATCAATTTCAGTTTTAACTACAATATATAAAAGGTAAGATTTTAACCCATTTTCCCTTTAAGGAAAATCATGATCTATTTCACTTGTTATCTCAAACTGGTTATTTTTTCAAGAAGAAATATTTAACAATTTAATAAAAGGGGGATTGAGAAGAAGGAAGAGTAGAAAATTTTCAAAACCTTTTTCCACAAACATTTAAAAATCATTTTATCACTTTTAGAAAAGAGATGCACCATACAATGAGGTGAAAGTAATGGTCACATAAGGGCAATGGAAAATAGCAAGCAAGAGTAACCAACCCGAACATGCATCTCAATCATTTTCCGCATATAACTAAGTACCAGACAACATGGAAGAACCTAGGATATTGTGATAATCTAGAGCATACTATACATGTGACTCATCCTGAAATAATTCCCTACTCATTGATTTCATAATGCCCAAACACCTTATTATCTCCCCACTTGGCCTGACCGAGGTGCCCAATCCCATAGAAATGATAACAAAATAACCCCTTGTATGGGCCACTAGTTATCATGATAACCTAGACTAGTGACACACTCGTTCACCTTGAATTCTCTCTCTATGCTGGGTTCCCATATTCAAACTAAAAAGGGGGTGAGTCAAAAAACACCAACCAAGCAACCCAACACATGCATTTCCTTCTTACACCATCAACACACACAACAAAATTACCCCTGAATCACTCCTAGGGATTTTATCCCTCTTGAATTCAACCATAAATACGTGAGGTAAGTCCAATCTGAGTACTACCCATTCCCATCAACATCCAACAAGGTAAGAGGTGCATCCCAAAGATGGTTTTTAAAGTAATTCATTTTACAAAAGTACCAAACAGGCCTCAAGAAACCATTTAACACTAAACCATTTCCAAAAGAACCAACACACGCCACTTTCAAAGCCAAAATCCACTTAGAAACTCATTTAAGAAATCAAAGTCACCATTTAAAATCTAAAACACATTTATAAAGGCTAAAGGGGAATTTCACCGAGCACTTGGTATGCATATTTAATAAAAAAAATCATGCAATTCACGTACAAATATGGAATCATTCAATTTCAAAATAAACATTTACTATAAAAACTATACACTACTAACTGACATTAAATAAAGGCGAGAAAAAAAATAAATCAATAATTCATTATATTTAAAGGATAAATCATAGTAAAACCTATCTCAGGGTGAAACTAAACCAAAAATTCAACCCTTGGAACTTTCTAACTACGAGCTGTCGCTCCCCCACTGAGAATATGCATCTTCACATACATATGAGGACACATAGCCCCTATGCACACACATGTATGACCATGAGCATGCGTAAGGGGATCCTTACATATATTATTATATGAATATACCCCTCTCCACTCACCTACGTACGTATTTCCATATATATATATATATAATAAAACCTAGCCCCATAAATGTATATTTACTACCATGGATGAATATACACATAATGGGGGAACTTAGATGTGTATATACTTACCTATGAATACGTAGGTGAGTCTCCTTAGACTTAGCGACTTGAAACTACAAAGCATTGAACAAAACACCTTAATTAAAATACCATAAATCCATAAACATCATAATACCCTAAATTAAAATTAAGAAAAATAAATGAACCAAGATATGATTAAAAAACCAATGAAACATTTAGAAAAAACTATTCAAAAACATTTAGGATAATTCACATTTAAAAGAAACTTGAAAACATTATTAGACAAGTTATGTACTTAAATGTAAATCTTGCTCCAAGAGGAGTAATAAATTTCTCTCAACATATACATATAACACATAAAAATGAATAAATATTTTTAAAATGATAAGTAATCAGAGAATTCAATTTCAAGGAATGGGAATATAGAACTTACCTTAGGAAGAAGAAGACCAAGTTGGAACGCCTGAACACATGATGATGACAACTTGGGTCCAGACTTTACACAAACACATACATGAGTTTATACACACATATATATATATACAAATACCCCTAGCTGTATTGTATATATTACCCTCACCATGAGGGAATATTCAAAACGAGGGAACATATATATATTCTGTACCCATGCATGTGTGAGTAGGTTGCCCTCACGAATGACAGGTCAAATGTAAAAAATAAAATGCCAAAAACTAAAAAACCAAAAATCCCTAATTTAAAACTCTGCTAAAGAAAAAGAAGAAAGGACCTTTACTTGAAATCGAAGAGAAACCCGATTTTATTGATGGAGGTGGAAAGAATCCTTCCCAATAATGAACAGAATACACTATAAAATTATTAGGGAATCAAATATCATAAAAACCTAATTAAAATTAAGGAAAAAGAAAAGGAAAAGGAGAAAAAAACCTCAAAATGGCAGCGGATAGACCGAAATGGACTGAAACACTTTTCCTTCGATATAAGACACTGAAAAATACATACAACCGACCCAAGAGAACTTCTACATAACCTAAAAATGGAAGAAAGAAAAAAATCGGATTAACCCCTGACCTAGGGTTAGAAAAAAGAAAATTGGATGATAGGGATACCTAAATCGGCCGAACTGAAGGAGGAGAAGGATATAGAAACACATTTCATGACGAACTGATCTAGAATCGTGAAGAAAAACAGTGGAAAATGGAAAGAGGAGAGAGTGTTGGAGGGGTGACATGCATTAGAAGGGAGCGGTAGAGAGGGGAGTCATGCGAGCAGAGAGGCTACATGTGGTGGAGGACCGCCAAGTGAGGGTGGTGCTACCGTCAGAGGGAGGTGTGGCCTTTGGTGGGAGGTAGAAGCGATGGGGGTCATGTGGTAAGGGGGAGGAAGGGAGCGGTGTCGTGAGGTGAGGGTAAGGGAAACTAGGGGATCGAGCGGTGTGGTGGGGGAAGTGGGTGAGGAGACACCCTATAAGGTTCTCCCCCATAAAAAAAATATAAAAACAAATAAATAAATAAAATAATATATAAAATAATAATAATGACGATGATGATAATATCAATAATAATAATAATAATATCAATAATAATATCAATAATAAAATTCATTTCATTTTTAATAATAGTAGTATTATCATTATTACTATTAAAACAATATTTTAATTTTATCTTCATAAAATTTATTTATTTAAAATATTGGGATACTGTATGTTCACCTGAGCCAACCACGTGGTTACTGATAACCATGTAGTGCCTGTGCACCATCCCGAAACCCACCAAAATTACAAAATATCAAAAATTTAAACTGGGTCTCAAACTCAAGACTCAACCAAAAGAATCGGGATCAGGAAAAGAATAAAAAATAAGAGTATCTGAGGTTGGGGTGTAACAATTGAAACCACTTGATGTGATGTCTCGGACCTAGATGTCACTTGGGAAGTGCCCCGAGCCCAGTGGGCCACATGGAATCAAGAACATCTTCCCAAATGCCAGATACTGCCGACTTGTAGTGAGAGAATAGGGTATGTACAAGTGGAGATTATTCCCTCATTAGTAGAGTAAAATGTAGTGGATAATAAATAAGATACAATCAGAGATAAATTTCAGAAGCAATATTAGTAAATATAATGCACAATGGAAGGATACATATCAATAATAACTAAAATAACTAGAATAGCATACAATAGATGATGATGAAAATTTTCAAATCAATAGAAATATGGAAAACATGGATAAAAATTAGTAGGTATACATGAAAACCCCAGTTTATAAAAAACAAAATACATAAACAATCCCAAGCATCCGGAACTACACCTTAGTCATCTACTACAAGCTCCATCCTAGAACAATAAGAAATCAAGTGTTTGAAGCATTACACCCCCCTTTATCAACACCTACATGCATGTAATATTCCTCGGATACTAGTGAAACCCTGAGAGGGCGTGATATAACTTTTAGTGGGCCCCCACCAATAGTGTCTATAACATTCATCTTGTGAAATAGAAATGTAACAGTGTGCAAGAATGCATATATAAAGTAAATCAGTACAATGTAACTAAATTCCAAGTACCTACTTCAGCCCTCAGCTAGTGTCTGGACATTTAACCAGTTCATTAATTAATTATATACCAGTTTATATAAACAAGTCACTTGAGGCATATCCATCACCGACATTACCTCGTGATAGTATAAATAATGAAGGTTCCAAAATGTAACAAGGAAACCATAGTTGATAATTAATATAAAGTGTTTTCATGGTAATAACCATGGAAACCTAGACCTCAGAGTCCTCTAACTCAATAGTAACTAAGTCTATAAAATGGAAAGAGTGTAATCCAAGGAGAATCAACCAAGTCATTCCCACAATAATGTTTCTAACCGAGTCCAAGGAATTCATCCAGGGTAAAATATGATATAATTAGTGTTTGGGGACAAGGATGTAACCTAGGAACCTCAAGTCATGCTAGATCCAAGGATTTTATTTGAGTAATCCTACAATAATAATGAAGCAATCCTACAGTGTCATACCAAAAATCCAAAGGTAGATAAATATCAGGTTCTCAGGTAGGTCTCACCCAAGGAAACTGGGATCCTTGAATTGGATTCACATCCATGAGTACCTAAGGCTTTCCCCTAGGAATCAAAGAGCTAACATGAGTCAATCCTTCCTATAAATATTTAAAGGTCCATGTGCATAATTTGTCACCTTACATTTAATTCACTAGAATTAATTTGGTCATATGATAACTATGACATTAGAAAATTCACATGGTTCAAGCCTTGACTTTCATTAGTTCAACACAGAAAAGTGGCATGCAAACTTTTAATTAAAACCATGTAAGTTAAGTTCAATTAAAAAGGTTCACTCCAATAACTTCCATGAACTTGGAAATGCGTGCTATGGACGTGCAACCAAACATTCATTTTCATTTAAAAAGGTCAAGTCATATACTTATGTTTTCTTTCTATAATATCATTAGAATGAATTACTTACATTTATTAACTTAACTTAGGTGGGTCAAGTGGAAGTAATATGGTAAAAATTATTCAAAAGTTGATGATTCAAAAGGAAATTAATGTAATGAGGCTTACGAGTTTGGTCAGGCTCAACCACACTCGAAAGGTGGCTCAAAATTTTCAAAACACTAAAACCCAAATTATGGAATGTTACCCTACATGGGATTTTGGGCATTATTAATATAACTACTGACAACTATTATTAATTCTAGAAGGATCATACCCATACAGTTTTAATTAATATAAGCTTTGTATACAAATTTAATGAATCCCACCCAATGAAATTGGTGGGCCCCACATATCAAACCTAAAATCAATGAACTTGAGGGATGAGTTATAGAACACCCACCACATACTCATATGAATATCCTAATCTGGTATCAGCCTATAATTTTTCTTGGAATGGAATATATCTAAGAAATGAGCATAAACGCTTACACATTTATAACAAGGTCGAGATCAAGAGGAAAAACAAACGGCTTAAGAAGACTAAATTACCTACCATTACAAATCAAACATGACCAAGATAAGTTCAATCAGATCCCAGATGAAGGATATCTCTAAATACCTACTTTAGGCCTTCAAATACCTCTAAAATGATAAAAATTGATGATCGTTCCACTGGAATTCAGATTAGGGAAGAAGGGTTTAGATAATTAGATAATTAGATAATTATTGGTAAAATAGTAAACTTAACAAAAACTTATCTTGTTAATGGTTTGGCTGCATGGTTTTCCAAACCTTGTGCCAACCCTATATGATAATTTGGAGGAAGGGGCATACCACATGGTTAGTTGGAACAGTTAGGGAAATCATGCGCCAATAGTGTAGAATGGATCTACCTGAACATGGAAACCATCATCCCAGTTAAATCAAACTATGATTCCTACCTACATGGTTTACTATAACCATGTGATGGGGCCATTTTTTCTAAAAATCTAGGCTCTGAAAAATCCCCAAACACCATTGTGACCATCGTGAACTCATTATGAATCTAAAAAAGGTTCATAATAAAGAGTTAGAAAAAAATCAAAGGATCCATACCTGAGTTAAAAACAAGGTTATTTTATTATTTCTCCCTTAAAGGAACTCATCCCTAAGTTCACCTTCCAAGGGTGGAGAAGAACTTTTAGAGAATAACTCTGGCCACTGAGCATGTGAATTGGCCTCCTGCCCCCAAGCATTGTCTTGTACATAGCTCGGTATCCATATCACTTGTACTAGAGGAACAGATCGGCCTTGTTGAGCCTTTATTCTCCTATCAATTATTCATATAGGATAATCTTCAAAATATGCATTGGAATCAAGATCAACTTTCTCAGGATCAAATGTATGGTATGGTTCAACATTATAATGGAAAAGCTAGGAAACGTGGAAGATTTCATGTGTGGCATGGTACCTCTTAGGTAGTATCAACTGATAAGATACCAGCCTGACCTTTTCCAAGATCTCAAATGGGCCTATATAATGAGGTGAAAACTTTCCTTACTTTCATAACCGTCTATGACCTAACCTGTGCAATAATCGTAGGAAAACATGATATTTAACATTGATCACTAGAGGTTGTTGATGACAATCAACATAATATTTCTATCTAGAATGAGCAGTATTCATATGCTTCCTGATTAGCTAAACCTACTCTGATGTTTCTTGCACGAGACAAGGACCTAGTAAGGCTGCCTAACCTACATCTAGCCATCATAGGGGTGAACGGTACGACCTACCATACAAGGCCTCAAAAGGATACATCTGAATTGTCTCTTAAAATCTATTATTATTAGAGAAATCGATGAGAGGGATATGATTATCCAATGAAATGAAATATCAAGGACATGATATTAGAGAATTTCCTCTATAACCTATATCATCTATTCCAAATACCCATCAATGTGAGGGTGATAATCCATGCTTAGATACACCTGTGTACCCATAGCTTTCTACAACCCCTACTATAACCATGATGTGAAATGAGATTCCCTATCTAAAACAATCATACAAGGTCCCATGTGAAGTCGTAAGATCTAATAGACAAATAGTATTCCCAATTCATCAACTGAAAAATTATCTTGAATAGAAATGAAGTGGGATTCTTTTGTTAGTTAGTCAATAACTACCCATACAACACTGCTACCCCTAAGCGACCTAGGTAAGCTAACTACGAACTCCATATAAATATCTTCCCATTTTATTTTGGGATTGGAAGTGGATGTAACAATCTTGTAGGACTCTGGTGCTTCACCTTAACCTACTGAAAGTCTGAACACCTAGTGATAAATCCTACTATCTAATATTTTATCCCATGCCACCAATACTTGTGTTACATATCTCAATGCATTTTGGAGATTCTTGAATGAACTTCCTACTAAGAAGAATGGAAATCTTGCAACAACTCCTATCTCATATATGTAGAAACCCATATGCACCCATGAATATGTAGGAATTAATCTTTGTCCACAGACTAATCTGAAGCTCAGTCAGCTCCTGATATACTCTCATGGATAACCAAGCCTTTAGGATCTGATAGTTTCCTTCCCTTCACCTTCTTAAGGAGGTAAGAGGTAACTATCAAGGCTGAGAGGTAAGAACACTAGGGACTTTCATGATACTCTAGATAAATCTCATAAAATATGGCTCTTAACTTACATTCATCAATGGATTACCATAAATCGTGTGCAAGATTTTTTCGACTCAATGCATCAATAATTAATTAGCCTTTCCATTCCTATAGGCAAGCTCAAAATTGAAGGACTGTTGATATTCGACCCATATTCACTGTCTGATATTCAATTCATACTGTGAAAATATATATTTGAGGATCTTGTGATCCATGTATAACATAATGTGATCACCTAAAATATAGTGTCTCCAGTAACGTCAGGCATGGACAACCGCTGCTAGATCAAGGTTGTGATTTGGGTAATTACTCTCATGGGGTCTCAACTACTGAGATTTGTACACAATGACTCCATCCTCCTACATTATCACTTCTCCTAGTCCGATGCCTGATATATCACAAAAGATGATATAAATTCTTCCAAGATCTGTTAGAATCAAAATAGGTGCCGAGAGAAACCTCCATTTTATCTCTTGAATGGATTTCTCACACTCTTATGACCACAGGATCTTAACACTCTTCCTTTTGAGGAATGTAAGTGGTGAATAAAGGTATGAGAATTCGAGTATGAAAAACCTATAATATCCAACCATCCCCAAGAAAATCCGTATATCAAACATGTTCTTAGGTTTCTCCCAGGAAACCACCATACTCACCTTCTCAAGGACAACAGAGACTCCCAATTATGAGATAATATGATCCAATAAGTGGATTTTTTAACCATAAGTGGAACTTGGTAAGAATATCATAAAGATTATGCTCTCATAGTGTAATAAAAATGATCTCATGTTGCATGGCATGGTCGCTGAGAGTGTGGGGATGCACCAAGATGTCATCCATAAAGACTATGAAAAAAATCCAAAGAGGGGAGGAACACCCTATACATCAAATCCATTAAAATATATGATGGTTTTATAAGATAGAATTGAAAAAATAGGTACTCATATAGACCATAACTTCTACAAAAATTCATACAAGGTATGTATGATGGCCTGAATTGCAGCTGATGATAGCCTTATTTTAGGTCTCTCTTAGAGAAGACCTTATCTCTTCAGTGCTTGTCAAGGAGATCATCTATTTGAGATAGTGAATATTAGTTCTTGACCATAATATGGCACAAAAATCTATAATCCATAAAAATATGAATATTATCATTCTTCTTCTTTGTGAAAATCATTATCAAAACCCAAGAGGAAGTGATGTACCAAATAAAACTTTTGGCCCCCAAGTCCTTTAATTGCTGCTTGAGCTCTTAGACCATAAAAGGTTCCATCCTATATAGAGGAATGGACATGGTAGTTGCTCCTGGAACAACATCTATCCGAAAAATCAACCTCCCTATTAGGATTTAATCCATAAAAATCATCTAGAAAGACATATTGTAAATGATATACTACTATAAGAAATTTATCCAGTCCTAAAACTTGATCCTCCAAGAAGAGATTGGTAATTTGGGTGGTTACCCTACCTAGCTCATGATGATTTGGTCTAGTTTTGCAGTCCTATAAATCCCACTCACCCTTATGAAGATAATTTCAGCCCTCTAGTTATGTAAATGATACCCTTCTATGATATTATTATACAAAGGCGTGATATGGAACCAACCATTCCATCCCCAGAATGAAATCAAACCCCATCATCTCAAGAAGTAAGAGGTCCCATAACAAATGGTAACAACCTTACTTAGAGAGATAGTCCCTACATTGTTGAATTCCCTCTCTCCATATTCCCAATAGGGTATTTAGGGCTATAACACCCCATAAAAACTATATTTTCAGTTCAAGAGTTTCCATGATAGATAAAGAGATGAAAGAGTGTGAAGCACTTATATCAAATAAATCAGATATTATAGTAGAGGATACTATAATAGTACATCTTACTATAGATGGTCCCATAACTTGATCCTCAAATATCAGGTGTAAATAGAGCATTTGGCCAGATCCATTACCCTGAGAAATAGCTGGACTACCATAATAAAAACTTATTTGTTTTCACTGTTGGTGATCAAGGATCTAGATACCATGGACATAACCTCCTTCCCACCCATTCCATCCAGTTCTACTCCAACTCCCCACCTAATGCATCATAAATGAACCTAACTTTGAATATGGAGATGGTACAGAACCTCTTCCCCAAGAATATGATGGAAAGTTCTAACAGAAACATTGAAGATTCCCCATACGACCACAATCCCATCACTCCAGTGGGTCTCTATCATACTAGGTATTCATATTCCCCCATCACCCGCACTTATGGAATACTATAGAGCAACCTATATAGGTACCTCATCCACTATTTCCCTAATGAGAAACCTCCAGGGGTGGATTTCTACCACTAGAATAACTACTGGCACGCATTGGCACTGATCATCTTTTCTCAGTACTTCCATCATCCCTCAAGTTGTACTCAGTTATTAGAGACTAATTTACAGTCTCAAAAAAGGGAGAACAACATTCACCTAAGTAGGATTGGAATAATGAATCCCATCCTTGAAGCATCTAGCATGTGAAAGTTTATCACCAATAAGAAGTGGTGAAAAGTGATGTAACTTAGTGAAACATATTGTATACTCCATAACTAAAATAGAAACCTTCTTGAGATGCATAAACTCTCCATATCTATTAACCCTCAACATCTTATTAATGAACATATCATAGAATATAGTCAAGAAATCAACCCATACCATGAACTTATGACAAGAAACATGAATAATCACATCCTACCAACTATTGGCGAAATCACAGAGCATGTATATAACAAGTGTGACCCTCCACTCTAGAGGCATCTCTAGATGCTAAAATATATACCAGGTGGTCTCTATCCAAGACTCATCATACTATACACTTCCATACCCCAAGAAGGTGGGAGGATTCTATAGCTGAAACTCACGAGTTAGATCAGTCATCATAGGTGCATCTCGTGGTGCACCATGAATGAAATGCATTAGATGTAGAAAATTGTCTTGGTCTTGGGCATCAGTTCCTGAATTAGGTATAGTAGATGGTGACTCAAATGTCACTTATGGATGTAAGACTGGAAGCTCAGGTCCCACCACTTCTAGAGCATTGTCATTTCCACCTTCATAGCATACGATATGAGGATGTGGTGGTGGAATTGGTCTACAATTTCTAAACACAGGCTTCAAAAAAACATAAAATCATAAAGACAGAAACACTAATGGAATTTGAAAAAAATAAAACCCAATACCAAAGGAATACTACCCCAACTACCCACTTAGAAGGTAAAGTATTAGTAAGTTCTCAGATATTAGCTTTATGGGTTCCATTAGATAAAGGTTCAATAGTACCTTGCCTCATAATTTACTGGAAACCGCTTCGTTTCTCTTAACATTTAATTACTAGGTTAACTCTTATACCTTTCATAAACATGAAAAGGTGGGATAAGGATGTTAACCCATTACACTGTTATGTTTTCATTTTATTATAAATTGTATCAAATGTCTTTTAAAATGAGTTGTATATCCGAGTGAATCGGGGCCCATACTTCTTATCATTGAGATTAACACCCACTTGAATTTATAATAAAAGTATTGATTTGGTAAATTACTAATTACATCCCAAGAGGGCCCATAAAACCTCATGAATTGGAACATTAAATCACTTAATCACAACCCAAAATCAACAGATGAATATATACAAGAAATTCTCACTCAACAATCACTAGCATATCAAGCAATGAAAGTAGTGAAATTCACCTATATGGCATGGAAATATGAATGAAATGTAAACTATTGGTTCCTATAATGATGCATGTAAAAAATATAATTTCCCTCATATAATTGATCCAAGTATGAAATAAAATTATCAATCATAATAATATTCAACAACTTTACACAACATGTGTGTAACCCAATGTTGAAAGGATATCAACTGTAATAGGTAAATGCAGAACAAAAATTATAATTTGGGAAACTTGGATTTTACCCTGAACATGGGTTTTCAACACTCAATAATGTCTTATGAATAAGTCCCAAGTGTTTTTGATCTCATTATTATTGTCTCCAAATAGTAAAGAAATAAAGGAATCGCTCTGATACGACTTTTTCATGTCCTGAACCTGGATTCCACTTAGCAGGTTCCCCATGCATGGTGGGACACACGGCCTCAAGCGCATCTCCCAAAACTCTATAGAATGCTCACTAGAAGCGAGGTATTGGGGTGTGTCCAAGGTGATACTATTACCTCATTATAGGAGTTAAATGCAATGAAAAATATATATGATACAATATGAAATAAATAGTTGAAGCAATCTTGGTAAATAAAATTCTCAACGGAAGTAGACAGATCAATAATAACCGAAATAATTGGAATAAAATACAATAGTTGATGAGGATATATGTCATGCTACTAGAAATATGGAAAACATGGATACAAAGTAGCATGTATACTTGAAAATACAATGTAGAAAAAAATATAAACTATCCAAAGCATTACAAGCTATAACTCGGTCATCTGCTACCAGCTCCATCATAGATTAGCATGAAATCAAGAATCTGAAGAATTATGCTTCCCTTTAACAACATATTCATGCGTGTAATCTTCCTCAGGTACCAAAGGAGCTTGTATAGTCTGTGAGATAAATCTCAGTGGACACCACCAATGACGTCGATAACATATGGCTCGTGTAATGAAAATGTAATAGTGTGAAATCATGCATATATAAATTAAATAAGTACAATGTAACTAAATTATAGGTACCTTCTTCTACCCTCGGCCAGTGTTTGAACATGTAACCAATTTATTAATTAATTAAGTACCAATTTATATAAACAATCACATGAGGGATAGCCTGTCACGTACCAACCCGGCTCGACCCTGAACCGGTCACCCGAGCCGGCATGCGACATGGCCCGAGGGGCATTACCGATCCCCACGGGCTGGCAACTAGTGTCGGGCATCAAAATTAAATAGGTGGGAATGATTTGGCCCAAAATAAAATAAACTAAGCAGTGTAAAATACGAAGAACAAAAGAAAATTAATAAATAACAACCAACAATGCTACTAACCTGACTACGACCAAAACACCACGTGACCCCATGGTTCACTCTCCAATACCACAACCAACATTGCTCAAGGTGAGCAACTGAATCTAGAACTTGAAAGAGAACTAAAAACAAGAAAACACTAAAGTCGTGAGTATTAAAACTCAGTAGGCATTCCCAAAAAACTATTCCCAAAGCACTACCTTTAAATAAAGAAACTTACTAATTCCAGGTTTGAACTAAGTTGTACAAAATATGGGTTTTCACACACACACTTTTTTTTAAACAATTAACAGTCCATTGCCCTTTTTAATTTAGAAAAAGTTTAATGTTGAAAGAAACAGGTGCATTGAATTTTAAAACATTTTGTGAACAATTTAGAAATCCAAACTTTAGTTGTTAGTCAAATGAAAAATCACACACAACACACAACACACACTAAGGGAAATGGGAAAAGTGGCACATGGGGGTCAGCAACCTAACTCAACCTCTCAATCGTCCTCTACATACAAATAAACACTAAAAGAAACATGGGTCGAACTTAGGAGATCGTGAACAATCCAGAACATACCATACATGTAACTCATCCCGAAAGCATGCTCAAACTCGATGATGTCATAATGCCCTAACACCTGGCATAGACCCACATGGCCTAACTGAGGGGCCCAATCCCCATAGAAGTAATAACTCAGTATTCCCCTACTGTGGGGCCACTAGCCAGTGCAGAGTCTAAACTAGTGCGACAATCATTCTCAGAAGATTCACTCACTAAATCATATTCCCATGTCAAGAAAAGCAATAAAAGGGGGTATGTTCACAATGTAAATTAATCAAACCTGATGCACAAACATCACATACACCTCACCCAATCAATGCACACCAAAGATCACCCCCAAGTGGGTTTTCCAAAATAATCTATTATTTTAAAGTGCCAAACGGGCCTTCACAAATTTTAAAGCAAAACCTCATTTCTCGAGAAAACCCAAAACACTTGTTCAGAAGAAATCATTTATCCTTAAAACTAAAAGTACATTTGAAATTCCGTGAATTATGTTTAAAGACCAAATGGGAATTCTTTCAAAACTGGGTGTTCGCTCGTCAAGAAAATGTTTCAAGTGTTCGGTATAAAATAAATGGCTCTTTTCACACCAAATAATCATTTAAAAATTAATTATTTTATATTATTTCTCATTCATTAAAATTAATAAAACATCGAGAAATTAATAAATTCTAATTTTAAAGGTGAGTGCAGTGGGGGACCTACCTCGGTTCACTACTCCGTTACGACGACGACGCGGCACGTCTCACACTCATGTACAAGAACGTGCAACCTACTGAAGACCGCAGTATTGTGGGTTTTACTCGCCAAGGTGCTGAAAAAAACGCAAAACAACTAAAAACCCAAAACCACTGGCTTAGAACAATCCAAACGAACAAACAACGCAAAAACCCCTTCGACGTGTTTCCAAAACATCACATCAAAACACGTATCAAAACACAACCAAACTCTATACTAGAATCCAACCATGACCTTTAGACCCACCAACCGCCTTACAAACATCATATGCACCACATGATTAAAGAAATAAACCATTTGAATAATTTATAAAATATCTGCAAAGGTGAAACCATGTTTCACATAAAAACATACTCAGTTCCACATAAGAAAACATTTCAAAATAAAACACACAACATCATCACACCAAAACATGACTCACACCTAACAACCAACCCATAAAACAATTTTATAAAATAACGCACCTGTTTTCACACACAAAACATCACCGCTTTCCATTAAAAATTATGTTCGCAGTACTTACACATGTTCACCACCTTAAAATAAAATCAACACCCAATAAACAATTGATTGAGCACTTCTATAAAATAACCCAAAACAAGACCAAATTGAAAAACACACCATTTATAATAGAAAATAAAATTTCATCACACACGCATGCCAAAACAATTGTAAAGCGCATTTCACAACTTCCAAACACTCTTAAAACCCATTTTGAAACCATGAATACACAACTTTAAAAACCGTAAACCAAAACTCTACCTTTGAAATCAAGCGCACCCCAAAATACTCCCAAAACACAATCCGCACCACATAAATAAATTAAAAAACATAGTAGATTAATCAAACAAACAAGCCAATCAATGAAGACACATGAAGACGTGAACCAGGAACTCACTCCAAACATATTTTTAACAAATTCAAAAATATTCAAGAACATTATAATCATTTAATTAAGGGTATAACGAAGCTGAGAAACCAAACAAAGGACATAAAACTATACCTTGGTTGGTGGTGGCAAACCAAAACATGCGGCGAGGCCAAACACGCCCCGCGAACAATAGGGGACGATCCGAAGCGATTTGAATCGCTTCGCCTTCGGCGGCAGCGAACGAAATGGGGTACAACATGACCCGAGACACCCTTCGCGAACCCAGCGAGGGAATTCGCGGCCACGTCGAAGCATTCTGAGGCGCTTCACACCAAAATTCGGGTTTGTGTCGGAAGATTGTTGAATGACAGGGGCGGGGTTCGCCAAAAACGCACCAGGAAGGGGGGAAACGGGCTGTTGCCGGTGGGTTGCGCCAAGTAGAAGGGTTCAGAGGGATCTCATGCCAGCTTTATAGGGAAGGGGGCACAGAGGTCGTGTAGCAAGCCCGGCCGGACGGCCGGACAACGCAGGTAGGATTTGCGGCGAGCAGCAGCGTGGGGGGGGGGGGGGTCGAGCCGTTGGAAAAGGGGGATTCCGCTGGGTAGTGCACCGCTAGTGAAAGGGGGTTCCGGCACCGGAATAGAGGAGGTGGCTGGGGGTTCAGAGCAAATAGGACACCAGAGGAAGGAGATCACACTGGGTAGAGTAGAAGGCCACCGGAAGGGGCTGGTGGTGTGAAGCGCAGAATAGGGGAAAGGGGGAGGCTCGTGTAGCGCAAATAGGCAGGGGGAAAAATTGGTGCACCGCCGGGGATGATTAGGTCTAGGGTTTTTTTTGCCAATTTATCTTAAAATTAAAATTAATATTAAAACCAAGGATAATAATAATAATAATAATAATAATATCATTATTATTATTATTGTCAAAAATTTATTTATTTATTTCATTTTATTTAACCCACTCTTATTTTATTTTTAAAGAAGCAGTTGTATTATTTATTCTAAAAACTAGGTAACCCCGCGGGCCGCACACGATTACCTGCAGCCGGATGCACAGTTGAGTAAGTCGTGCTCAACCCGCGTCACCCAACACTGCCCACTTACAGTTCTGATCCATGTGCTCATCACACGGATTAAAAAAACACGCGCACTTACACACCACAACCCAATGCACTTGGGTATCCATGCTGGCTGACCGCACAACAGTGAAAAGAGCATCCAAATTTTTAAAAATAAACCCGTCAGCTACCGAAACTCAAAAATAATAATTAAAACAATTAAAAATAATAAATCAATCAGGTTGGGGTGTGACATAGCCAGCACTGACATCACCTTGTGATAGTATAAATAGTGAAGGCTCTAAGATGTAACAAGATAACCATAATTGATAATTAATATGAATTGGTTACATGGTAATCACCAAGGAAACCTAGACATCATCGACCTCGAACTCAGTAGTAACTAACTCTATCTAAGGGGTAAGGGTGAAATAAAAGGAGTATCATACAAGGAATTCCCACATTAATGTTTCTAGCCAAGTCAAAGAAATTTATCCATGGTAAATAAGATATAAGTAGTGGTTGGGCCCAAGAATGTAACCAAGGAACCTCAAGTCACATCGGATCCATGGATTGTATCCAAGTAATCCTATAAAAATAATGAAGGGATCCTATGATTTCATACCGAGCATCCAAAGGTAGAAAAGGATCGGGTTCTTGGGTAGGTCCCATCCATCGCAATTGGCATCCATGAATCAGAGTGATGTCCTTGAGTACCCAAGGCATTCCCTTAGGAATCCAAGAGCCAACACAAGTCAAAACTTCCAATATAGATTTCAAGGTACATGTTCATAAATATTCTCCTTATATTTTATTCATGATAATTAATTTGGTCATATAATAACTATGCCATTCACAAATTAACTTGGTTCAAGCCTTTACTTTCATTAGTTTGACAAGGCCAAGTAGCATGCAACCTTATAATTAAAACCATGTAAGTTAAGTTCAATTAATATGGTTCACTAAATTACCTTCCATCAACATGGAAAGGTGTGCTACATATGTGAAACCAAACTTTCATTTATATTAAATAAGTCTAAGTCACATACTTAAGTATGCTTTCCATAATATCATTTGAATGAATTACATAAATTTAGGAACTTACCTTAGGTGGGTCAAGTGTAAGTATCATGGTACAAGATATTAAGAATATTATTATTCGATAGGAAATTAATGTAATGAGACTTACAATTAGTGAGTTAAATCTCAAACACACCCAAACAGTGGTAAAAAAGTATCAAAAAACTAAAAACCCTATTATGGCGTATTACTATACATTGGGTATTGGGAATTATTAATATAACCAAAAACAACTAATCAAATTTACAAAATGATCATAACTATATAGTTCTAATGAATATAAGTATAGAATATAAATTCAATAAATGGAACCTGATTAAATCAGTGGGCCCCACACATCAAACCCAAAATCAATAAACTTGAGGGATGATTTATATACCACCTACCTCATACTCATACAACTCTCCTACTCTAGTATCAGCCTCTAATTTGTCTTGGAATAGATTATATATAAGAAATGAGAATAAATGCTTACACCTTGATAACTAGTTCGAGATCAAGAAAAATGAAGAATGACTTAAGAAGACTCGATTACTTACTATTGCATATCCAATGTGACAGATGGAAGCTCAATCAGATCTCAGATGAAGGAGATCTCTCAATCCCTAGTTTAGGCCTTCAAAGAGATCCAAAATAAGAAAAATGTAGGGTCGTACCACATGAATTCATATTAGGAATGAAGGGTTTAGATAATTAAACCATTAAGGGTAAAATTGTAAAATTAGCCAAAAAAATTAGCCTATGCATGGTTTGGCTACACAGTTTACCAAACTGTGCGCCAACCATGCACGAGCACCTAGAAGAAGGGGAATACTTCATGGTTAGGGAAACCATGCGCTGACCATGTACAATGGATCTACCCGAAAATTAATACCAGCCACACAGTTAGATCTAATTGTGCTTCTTTCCCATATTGTTTACTCTAACCATGTGATAGGTCCATTTTTTCCAAAACAAATACTGGGATATGGTCTACAAACAACCCATGAACACACTTGTGACCTTAGTAAACTCATTATGCATCCAAAAATGTCCAAAAACAATAGTTAGAACAAAATTCAAAGGATCGATACCTAAGTCAAAATTTGGGTTCTTACACATGACATGGGAAAAACATGGGTGTAATTCCATTTTTCAAAAAATTACAAGAATGCCACTCCTCTGGTACAATAAAATGGTACTCATGCCACCCACTTATTCACACCTCTCATGCCCTTTGACTCATCCAAAATCTTCCCAAATTTTATAAAAACATCCATAAATTCATCCTAGATTCCTCCCTTTGGGAATAAATCCATCCAATTAATCCCTTTGGCGCAATCCAAAAGGAGTTACCCGAAAAGCAGGTAACATCCTCCCACAAGATCTGTTTTTTTACTTTCATTATACACCCCATAAAATATTATTGTTACATGATTATATAATAACCTCAGTATCCAAAATATACTAATATTTTATTAATATAAAGTTTATACATTTACTTTCACACACTTTCATAAAATGGATAATGAACTTACCATTCTTCTGTATGGCGAACTACCGCCTCGTGAAATGATGTTGTTTGCTTTTCCTATACCACCTATCATGGTTGGGAATTATATTGGACACTCTATTTTTATTTGATATATATGATATTTATGATATATTTATGCATCTATAAATATTATATTAAACATGACTTCATGATTTCCATTTTGTGTAAATACAATGACTTTGTTTGTGGATGTGTGAACTACCGCATCCTCAAAGCGATATGATTCGTTCACACATTACATTGAACATATTAGGGATGTGTCTAATAAAAATATATGATATATATGACAAAAAAAATTATACTATAATTCTAATATATATACATATATTTCATTTAGTTTCTTTCTTTCAATAGAACAACAAAATAGAAACAACGTTCATGAAAACATACAACCTACCGTATCTATGAATGGTGTTCGCCATTTCATTTTCCTATCCATTATGGATTATTATAAATATTTGTATATAGAATATATACATATGTGATATTTACATCATGTTTTAAAATTTTTAAATAATTAAATTATTATCTAAGTAATAGGATCTAGAATAAAAAGTCAAAACATATACAAAAAACATAGCAAATATTACCAGAAATGTAACGTTAACATGAAATTTTTATTAAACAGGTAATATAAAGTCATAATAAAATCATAAATAGTATGATATGTAATAGGATAATTCTTTGGTAGATGTGTGATAAACTTATACTTATTATATAGGATGGTTGAACGTGTATGAATAAATTCAAGACTTAAGGTAAGGGTTTTCTCATCTCAGTTTTTATATCTGTGAGATACATGCCATATTCACCAGTTATTTCATTCTTTGTGGTGTATAAATTACCCATGAATGTATTATATAGTTATTATAAATAAATTTATGAGTACTTTTATATCAATTTTATGATATTTCTTTCATGGGGTTTATTATTAAATAGTTACCAAATTGATAAATTAATATCTGTCCAAATTTTTTTCTTTGAGATACATGGCAAGTTATGAACCAATATTTTTCTATAGGGTGTATATAATTCCCTACAACATGTTATATAATTAATATAACAATTTCATGACATTCTAAACTTCATGTAATGTTGTAATCTTGTTTTTATTATGTTTCAATGTTAAGAAATTAGTAATAGTTTCTTATTACCATCTCATCATTTATCAAGATTATTGATGATTATGGATCCATTGATGAAATATTATAATCCATATCTCAAGAAAACTCAT
Source organism: Viscum album (assembly GCA_963277665.1). NCBI lineage: Eukaryota > Viridiplantae > Streptophyta > Magnoliopsida > Santalales > Viscaceae > Viscum > Viscum album. Next base: position 447,947,266 of record OY728131.1, read on the forward strand.
TAATTTTATCCTCCTATTGTTATTAAAGATATCTTCATGTATTGGTACCATTTATTCTCTATTTGGTACTTAATATAATTAAAATTTTGTTTTTTTTAGAAAATATGAATTTATCTCTCACTACAGTTGGGAATCTCTATTCATTAAAATCCATGTTTTATAAAGATTTTCAAAAAAAATATTATGTTTAAAAATTGTTTTAAAATATTTTCAAGCTTATTTTATAATTTTTCAGAGAAAAATATTTTCAAAAATATTTCATTTTTTTAATATTTTTTAAAGGAAAATGTTTTCAAAAGATTTTTGATAATTTTTCATAATTTATTCAAATTATTTTCAAATAAAATGTGTTAAAAAACTTTTTAATATTATTTTATAAGTTTAAAATGAATTTTTTTCAGAATATATTCAATATTCCTTTATAAGTTCTCAAACTATTAAAAAAGGTTTTTAAAATGCTTGATTTTTTAAAAATAATTTTTCAAAGAGGAAAAGATATTTTCCTCAAAAAATGTTTCAAATGAAATTATAAAGCTTTAATTATAAGAAAAATATTTTTTAAATGGTTTTATTAAAGGGGTTTTCAAATAAAGTATATTTTTCTTAAGAAATGTTCCATGTTATCCTTTAAAATACTTCTCTATCTAAGATGGAATACTTTGTTAATTTTATGCTTTACTGGGGATATGATCCAAGAATACCATTCATATTCTTTCATAAATGGTTTCTATTTGGATGGAATGATGTTTATGACACATGTTTCTTTTACACGGGTTATATGGTTTTGGAAATCACTTATTTTAATGGCTTATTCTTTGATGAAGAGATTGTGAGGACTATTTATTTTACATAGGTAATAATGGATGAATGAGCAGTATATATGTTATGTGTGAACCTGATTATATGTTCACAATGTTATACATGGACTTGGTTGGATGTCCCCAAGTTTATGCGTGAACATGATTACATGTTCACAATGTTATGAGTGGACCTTATTAAGTGTTGAAAATGTTATGCATCAACCTGATTGCATGTTCACAATATTGTGAAAAGACCTGGTTGAATGTCAATATGTTTATTTTGGAGCCTGATTATAGGTTCACAAAGGTATTCATGAACCCGATTATATGTTCAAAATGTTTTGTGTGGACCTAATTGAATGTCCATAAGTTTATACAAGGTCATAATTTCATGTCCTTAACTTAATGAGTGAAATTGTTTCTACTTATACATGTTCACAATGTCATAAACTTATTTTAATGTGACAAATTCCATGTCATAATCTTATGTTATGCTTTTATGGATTATGATCTTGATTTACTAACGATTCATGTCTTATTAACTGAAAATATTTATGTCATGATTCATGTTCATCATCTTTGATATACAGGGCATGATCTTATAATTTTATTCTCATGTTCTCAAACCCTTATGTCAATGATTATGTATATGTATCTCCCTTTTTTACCCTTACTGAGTATTTCATCTCAACCATTTCTTATGATTTCTTTTCCCAATGTTATAAAGAAAGTTTTTAGGTTGGGGTACTAAAGGGGAAGATCTTTGTTGGAAAAATTGAATATCTTTCCCCAGACTAGAATTTCATATTTCATATTTCAAAAGTCACTAAACTAATATGGTCTTTGGGTGACTTTTTGTGTAATATATTATGTGTTCTATAAAAATGATATAATGTTAATATATGAAAAGAGAGGGTATCTATAGTTAGTATTAGAGAAATATTTTGTTTAACCTTTAGAAACTATGATGAAAAACATTAGTGAGATCCCTATGGATATTTCAAAGGATATGTCTAGAGATGTCTCTAAGGATAATTCTAAGGATAAGTTAAAGAATAAGAATATGTCTTATAATTTTGGTAATGGATATAGAGAGTGGTTTCTATAAAATTAAATCTATATCTAGATACTAAAAGTGGTGATTCCTTTAGAATAGATATATATAGGGGTAACAAACCTAAAAACACTTTATTAAGCTAGTCTTGATTGAGAAATAGTGCATGACAATGAGCCTTTCTACACACTTGGTTTGATGCTCCTAGGGGTTACTCTTTTGAAATTAACAAACTCTTTATGAACTGCCATGAAGGATTTAAATAAAAGTTGACTATGAATAACCTAGTATAAACTTAAGGTGTGATATATTAAATAAGTTGTTAGGTTTTAGAAATATTATAAGTAATTTTTCATGATTATGTGAGTTTTCACTATAATAAGTGTTCCTCACACTATGAATTCTAGTTTTAGTGCATGAAAGGGACAAGAAGAAGCTAGATTAAAATTTAATTTTTTAGATGTGGAAAGTATGAGGTTAATTAAAATAAATTTATTGAGTGGAAATATATAGAAGAGAATCAATAATATCGAACAAGTAATGGTTATACTATTGAATACAAAGAGAATGAAAATGACTTATGAAAGGTATAGGATGTTCTTCTAGAATTTTTTACATTAAACGAAAGAAGCGTGATTAAATTGAGGATGAGGAACCTTAAGACATGATACATAATTAAAATTTTAGGAAAAAGGTATTAAGGAATAATTTAATGAGGCCTAGGTAATGGTTTGAAATTAATGTAAGAAGAATGAAGTGTATTTGTTTTGGAATTCATATATTGTGTTATATGAATATTGAAGTATATAAGGGTTGTTTTTAGAATTTTTTAATTATGTATTGTCAAGAATTTTTTAAATAATACTAATGAACTATAAAATTTATTTAATGTAAATTATACATTAAGGGAAGGTAACCCTTAACATGTTCATGTGAATGAGAAAATGATATTTTATATTGATAAAGAGATGATGATATGGATAGTATAAATTGGATAGTATTTATGACCTCATAAATGATAAATGGTTGATTGTAAAAGTGGGATATGATATCATGGATGAAGTTTACAACTTCTTGGATTTAATGAATATATAAAGTAATCTTTATAATAAGGAATTATGTATGTTTTTAATAAGTATGTATGGTAATTAAGGTTATTACCATGTTTCAAGAAAATAAATGATAATGGTATTCACATGTTTGGTATGTAACAAACAAGATCTACTTTATGATATATTGTATATCAATTATAATCTATTTTTTAGTGAACCTATTACCAAGGTTTTTTCATTTCATCTTTTAGAATGGTAATAAGGCCAACCATTTGTGGAATGGTCTAAGTAAAACTTTTGACGTTGTTTTACAGATTCTATTATTATCTACCCATATGAGGATTTATACAAGTTGAATAACCTATGATAATAATTTTTTTATAGTGTTAATTAAATACAAAAGGAATGAATTATCATTATATTTATGGATCTCAGGATATTTTAGTTATTTAGGAATGACAAATTCCCCTTCATTACCTATATTAATATATGAGGTGGTAATATATCGAGGCAAAAATAAAGGATGAGGTTGTTCATAAGTAATGGAATGAAATTAAATATGTATATCTTCTTTAGTAAAATGGACTTGAAATAAAATATTTTCCTATTTTAATAATTTTTTATGATATCAATGACCTCTGTCGCACTTCTTCAGTTTATGGTTTTGTGGTTGTTAACTTTATTTGGAATACCCCACCTTCTTGTGATCAGTTATCTATATCAATCCCTATAATTATTTAGGATTTTCTTCCATGTCCATATTTCACTTGTTAGCTATGTTCTCCTACGTATGAGTTACTTTCAGTAACCATTATGGTTCCAACTTTCCTTTTTTAAAGGAAGTTTTAGTAATAATTTTTAAAATGTGGGTTTCTATGAAATGAACTTTCATGTATTAAACCTTTGATAACATAGAAATGTTTTGAGGGAAAATTAATTTTAAGGGGGGTAAAATGAAACCCCAAGATATTTTTTGGAAACAAATTCGAGTTAATTTAATATCTTTTATATTTTTCATTTCACACAACACTGAATATAGATTTTGTCATATAAAATAACCAAGTGTGTCTTACATTATATTCAACACAAAGTTGAGCTTGTGCTACATGAAACATATAGATTAACAGAAAGTATATGAAATTCTATGTTTGTCTTGTGTTCACGCAATATTGAGTCCCTTTAATAACTTGTGTCACATGAAAGACAGAGTTTTACCAAACTACAATATGCTATTAATATTATTATTAAAATATTATTAAAATATTATAAAAATATTATTAAAATTATGACTTTTCCATTAAAATAGAATATATGAATGAGGTTGAGTAATTATGAAACTATGGTTTACACCGATATATAAAATTAATCCTTTGGTAATCAATTAGTTTACAATAAAAGTACAAACTATTTGAGATTAAAGAAATTCCTTTTCTAAGGAAACTATTTTTTAGGTACAAGACTTATTTTATCTCAATAAATTAAAAAACAAATTGATGAATGTTTGAAATAAAATTTATTTACTATATATTCAATAAATATTTTGATACGAATACAATTTCTTTCATAGGTATAAGTTAAAAATAAATCCAATTTCATGATTAAAAAGATGCATTTTTTAAAAGGTAATTTTACCACCATTTAATGGAGAACCCATTTTATATATAATTTTTAAACTTTTATAATTTTTAATTGAAAAATAAAATTCATTTTTGAAATAATAATATAAAATTTTACTTTGGATGATTATTTTTTATTTTTCAAAATATTTCATTTTTTGGATAAATAATGAAAAATAATGAGTTTTAATTCAAAAATACTTTTTCATTATAAAAAACATAATCCAATTTATTCCAATTGAACTAGTTTTACCTTGAAATTGGAAATAAAAACATTTTAAACTTTCAGACTTTTCACTTTGAAAACTTGTAGTCTTAACCCATCTGCGAGATTGATTTTAAATTAATTCCATCCAATTAAATAATTAGAATTTTTAAAAATTGATTACATAATTAGAATAGGAATAATTTATAATTTATAATAATTTCAATATAGTTTTTGAAGAAAAATATTAGTCAAAGTGATTAAAATTAATCACAGTGATTAAGAGAAAAATTAACATAATAAAGAACAAAAGCTTAAACTCAAGGCCCAAAATGACATTGAAACTCGTTCAAAGGTCATTTTTTGTTCATATTTATACCCTATAATCAATTTTATTGTATTTTCACCATTATTGGTGCTAATTTACATAGGAAAAATGTGGGTCAAATTCATTTTTTAAGAATTTACAAGAATGTCACTCTTCCTCCACTATAAAAAGGAACTCACCCCTCCCACTTATTCTCATCTCTCAATCCATTTTTCTTGGCCAGAAAAAGCCTTAATATCCTCCCAAAATCTCTAAATTCATCATAGAATCATCCTTTTGGTAATAAATCCAACCAAAGAATCCCGTTGGTTTAAACCAAGAGGAGTTTGCTGAAATGGTTGTAACAACCTTCCAAAATTTATTTTGTTTAATTTTCATTTTACACCCTCTAAAATATTTTTACTACATTATTTTATAATAACCTTAGTCTCCTAAATATACTTATATATTATGATTCAAAAAATTTATACCTAAACTTACACACACTTCCATCAAATGGGTAATGAACATATGGTTCTTGTGTATGGTGAACTATCGCCTTATAAAACGAGGTTGTTACTATTTTCCTTTGTCACCTATCATTATTGGTAATTATGATGAAAAATATATTTTTATATGATATATTGGATATTTATGATTTTCTTATTCTTAATTAAGTATTATTTTAAACTTTATTTAATGAATTTCATTTTGTGGAAGTAAGATAACTTTGTTTGTGGATGTGTGGACCACTGCCTCCTCAAAGCGATGTGATTCGTTCACACTATACATGGAATGTATTAAGGGTAGATTTAATAAAATTATATGAAATATATGAACTAATTGTTATTTTAAATTATAATATACATATATACATATATTTCATTTAATCTCATTCATTTAATACGACAATAAAACTGAAATAGTTTTCATGCGTATGTACAGCCTACCGTCTCTATGAACGATGTATTCCATTTCATATTCATATCATTTATATATTTTTTAAATATTTTTATATTGAATATATATGAAATTTAAATAATTTTTTAAATTATTTAAATAAGTAAATCATGATCTAAGAAAGAGGATCAATAACAAAAATTCAAACACATATAAGAAAAACAAAGAGGATATTACCTGAAACGTAACATTAACATGAACTTGTTATTAAACCGATAATATAAAGTCATAATAAAATAATTAATGGTATGATATATAATAATTTGGTTCTTTTTTAGATTTATAATAGACTTATAATTATTATACAGTAGGTTTGAATGTGTATGAATAAATTCAATACTAAAGGTAAGGGTTTTCTAATCTCACTTTTTTATAATTCTCATATACATGCCATGTTCACCACTAATTTATTTTGTGTAGTGTACATAATGACCATTAATTTATTTTAATATTCTTATAATTAAATTTATGTGTATTTAAATATCTATTTTATTATATTTATTTCATGGGATTTATGATTTAAAAGTTACAAATTGGTAAAGTAATTTCTGTCTCAATTTTCCTTCTTTGAGATACATGCCATGTTATCAACCTATATTTTTATATAGGGTATATATATTTCCCATTCAAATGTTATATCATGAATCTACCTATATAAATTTTTTTAATATTCATGTAATTTTATAATATCTTTTGTATCATCAGTCAATGTTACCAAAGTTTTAATAATTTATCGCTACAATCTCATCATTTATCTGGATTGTATGCGATTATACTTACATTGATGAAATATTATTATCCATCTCACAAGAACACATATTAATTTTATTATAGTATGGTTATTTATGGATTGGCACCATTTTTCCACTCTTTGGTAATTAATATAACTAATAAAGTGTTTTTAATAAAATACAACTTTATCTCTCTCTTTGGTCCAGAATCTGGGTTCTTTCAAAATAATGTTTTCCAAAAAGGCTTTCAAAAAATTATTATGTTAAAAAAAATTCAAGATTATTTTATACATTTTTAGGGGAAAATATTTTGAAAATATTTTCAAACTTTTTTATAATTTTTAATGAAAAAGGTGATCAATTTTTTTCAAGAATTATTTATAATTTATAGAAGTAATTTCAAAGAAAAAGGTTTTCAAAAAGGTTTTCAAGCATTATTTATAAGTTTCCAAATTATTTTAAAATAAAACTGTGTTCAAATTTTTTTCAATATTATTTTATAAGTTTTAAAAGAAACACATTTTCCAAATATCTTCAAACTTACTTTACAAGTTTTCAATTCTATTTTAAAAGAAAAATATTTTTAAAAATGATTGATGTTTTAAAAAGAATATTTCAAAGAAAAAAAGATATTTTCCTCAAGAAATGATTTAAATGAAATAATAAATATTTCTTTATAATAAAAATATTTTTTAAATGCTTTTATGAAATTTATTTTCAAGGAAAAGTTGTTTTCCTTAATAAATATTCCATGTGACCCTTAAATATCCTTATCCATATAATATGACATAATTTTTTGTAGTTTATCCTTTACTAGGGATATGATCTATGACTACCATTCATATTCTTTCTTGAATGGTTTATGTTTTGATGTAATGATGTTTATGAAACACATTTCTCTTCCACAAATTATATACCTTTGAGGACTGCTTCTTTTCACAAGTTATGCTATGATGAAATTATTATGAGACCTATCTCTTTTACATAGGAAATGATATGAAGAAATTTTTATGATACCCATTTCATTTCATGGGTTATAATAGGATAATTATGTATAATCTTTTGAAACACGTATGTATGATTTTATTATGTGATGGGTGGGACCTATATCTCCCTCCAATGCATTGGTTAATTATGGATGACTCGTGAGTATATTTTTGATATGTTAGCCTGATTATATGTTCAGAAAGTTATGCATGAACCTGATTACATGTTCACAGAGTTATATGTGAACCTGATTACATGTTCACAATATTATGCATGGACCTGGTTTCATGTCTGTTTTTTTATGCATTAACCTTATTTCATGTTCATAATGTTATTAAAGAACATTATTACATGTTCACAATGTTATGTGTGAACCAAATTACATGTTCACAATGTTATTCATGGACTTGGTTGCATGTCCATAAGTTTATGTGTGATCCTTATTACATGTTCACAATGTTATCCGTGAACCTGATTACATGTTCAAAATTCTATATATGAACCTTGTTTCATGACCTTAAGTTTATGCGCAGTTCTCCTTTCATTTTCTTGACATAATTAGTGAACCATTTTCTACTTATACATATTAACAATGTTAAAATCTAATTTTTTTCCCATAAATTACATGTCTTATTCCTATGTTATGATTCCATGGATTATTATCTTGATTCCAATATGATTTATGTCTTATGAACTACCCATATTTATTCCATGATTCATGTTCATGATATTTGATATGTAGGGTATGATATTATAATTTCATGATCATGTTTTCATACCCTTATTTTCATGATTATTCTTAAGTAAATCCCTTTTTTACACTTATTGAGCATCTGAGCTCTCCCTTTTCTTATGTTTTCTTGTACTTGGGTTATAATAAAGTATTTTAGTGAGGGATACTAAAGTGGAAGATATTTTTGGGAAACATTGAAGATAAGTCACCATAATAAAAGATTATTTTACATGTTTCAAATGGAACTAAACTAATACAGTCTTTGGGTGAATTTTTTGTAATTTTTTAATTATTAAATACAAATTTTGTAATGTTAATGTATGAAGAGTGAGGGTCTCTATATTTTTGATACTTTATATGAGGGTAATTAATTATTTTATTTTATATTTATGCACCTTGGTTATGTTATTATAACCTTATACTCATCTTATTCTCAATAATAACATTAAAATGTTATTATCAATATTTCCCCTTACTAGTCATTTGAGATCATCCTTCTTATGTTTTCCATTCCCATAGGTTATGATGAATGATGTTAAATTATTTACATCTATAATGGTTTCATATGTGAAGAATTTTAGGAGAGATTTTGAATATATATTTTGAAATAAGAAAATATGGTTTTAGTAGGAAAAAATGATCACTTAAAGACATGGGTATTGTTATGTAAGTTTTCCCCCTAATTCTCTAAAAATATAAACCTAAAAGGTCTAGGGGTGTGTAAGTTATCCAAAAAATTTGTTTTATTAGTTTGTTTTGTATGGGTAAAATTTGTTCATGTTTATCACTATTAAAGAAATTAATATAATGATTATATTTTTATTAATAGATCAGATAGTGAATGTTTGGAGGTATTGCAGTTGGTATCAGATCACGATTTAGAAAACTTTGGATATTCTGATGTTTTCATGTGATGTTAACTTGAGAGTTATGGATACCATCATGGGTTTATAAGTTTAAGTTTGATCCTAATTTCAAAGGATAGACAACCCTTCCAATGTTTTAAGTGATGTGATTTTAAATATATTAATGATATTTTGAGGTATTTTTTATTAGGTCAAGGTACAAGTAACCCTTAGGTGTATCATGTGATTTAACATGAAGGGTTATTTGGGAAGGATTCCATTATTTTTTTATGGATGTAAGATAAGAGATATGATATAACCTTTGAGTTTAAGTCATTATTTAATGTTGAGGTTATTGAGGTTAATTGAGATATAAGGTTAATTATTTATGGAATGATATAAGTTAAACATTAGGTGTAATTGTTAAGCATTAGAGAAAAATGTTTTGCATATTTATATATAGGTTTATTCGAATATTATCTTATCATGTGATCACCCTTTTGGTTTTTGTAATGATAAAAATAATAGTTTTTAATCCTTTTATATATATCATGGTTAATTAGAAGTTGATTATAGTTCTTCATGCACAAAATATTCATATCCATAATTTGTATTAAAATATGAGATAAATATGGAAACATATTGAAACATGAACCAAATGATGAAATTATGTTCATAGATTTGAATAAAATCAAGTAAGTAATTTTTTTTATGTTCTTAATCTAGATGGAAAAGTAATTAATCAACTTTAGGAAAACAATATTGTAATAAAAATGGTATCCTATTACCATCATTTCAGATTAATTATTGCCTTTTTAATCCCTTATTGATTTATAGTTTTTTTATCATTGAATTTCTAATGATCATTCACTTTCTTGTGATCAATGTTCTCTATCACTCCTACTTCTTATTTAGACATTAGTTTTCTCCTCCATTTCCATATTTTCACATCCTTCTAATGTTCTCCAACTTGTAATATATTTATGTTTTATTCCATATGACCATCACATTTCATGTTCTCTCTTGTCAATAAGAAGTTTCATTAAACCTTTTTATGATGTGGTTTTCAAAAAAGTTTTTTTATATGTTAAACCCTTGATTTCCAAGATAGAGATCAAGTTTTGAGCCCTAATTTTATTTCATGTGGGATAATGTAATACCCTAAGATTATAAAAAGAAGACAATTTTCAATAGTATATAAGACATGCATCACTGATCATAAATAAAATTTGAAATAATATTATTTTAAATATGAATGTTATAACTTAGTTGTTGAATTGGAGGGTTTGAATAGGAGTAACCACATTATGAAATATATGTATAATGTTTCTAATCAATATAAATTCAATGAATAATTCTTATGAAATAGGCAATTGATTTTTAGTAAAGTCATTTTATGCTTCTGAAAAAACATTTCTTGAAAATTGGGTTTTATTACTTTTTGTGAGAATCTTTTAAAATCAATTTCTTCCAATTTTAAATTTTTATTTTATAAAATTAAAAAAATATATTAAACCATCATATGAAATTTATCCTAATGTTAAATTTTGGGATTTTTTTGAAAATATATATTTTTTTTTTGAAAAGTGAAAATATATGATTTTATAAAAAATTAACTTTCTTATTCAGATATTTTAAAATTAAATTTTTGTTATAAATTGATTTATATTCTAAATTAGTAAATTTTAATAATAATAATAAAATTAGTGTCATTTTAATCGACATTATTCTTAATTTTTTTATAAAAATATATTTTTTACTTAAAACACGTTTTCATAAAAAATTATTTTTCATTAAATATTGAATTTTTATTTAAAAAATTAATTACTACCAATTATATGAATTGAATTTGATAAAATTTATTTCATATTTAAAATGAACATGTCAAATTTTTTAAATATTTAAATTTCATTTTTAGTCATTATGAATTGTAATTGTTGTAAATATCTGTCACCTCTATAAGGGTAAATCAGGTAATTAATTTTAAAAATAATGTGGTAAGGATTAAAAATATAAATAAAACCTGTATTTTTTATATTTTATCACCATCCTCGTGTATTATTTTAAGATATTGAAACATTTTTCCATTTTTCTTTGATGATGCCCATAATATTATTTTATGTAAAGAATAAATCCCAAATGTAGTCTCTTTGATTTAATAACTCTAATATTTTTTTCATTGGTATAAAAGGAGGTCATGTTGGGTTGTAAAGGATTATTTTAAATATTAAATAATTATTTTATCTTTTTATTTTATTTTTAATTTTTTTTGATAGAATAATTACCTTAAATTCTTATTCAAAATTGACACAACATCTGTTTAATATGTATAAAAATCAAGTAAACTATTTTAGAAGCATACAAAGAAATATTTTTTGGGTAATTTATGGTGTTGATTTTTTTTTTAGGAAAATATAATTTACTAGTGTTGTTTCCAAATTTTATATTCAAACTACATTAATATGTACATATTGTTTTAACATTGTTATCATGGTAATCATCAAAAGGTTTAATGGGGTTAAAACTAAGAGATTGGGGTTAAAACATCACCTAAACTTGTATAAATTTTATTATATGGGATTAATTTGACTTATCTACATTATATATTATAAATATTTCAATTTTTTCACTTTAAGATGAAATTAAATTTATATTAATTTAATACTGTAAGTAACTCCAAGGGTTCCCCTCTCCTATTATATATTAGGGCACCACTACTCCTCTCTTCCTCACATTTCATCAGCCACCTATATTGACTAAAACCTACCAAAAACTATTTTTAACATCATTAGAAACATTCTACAGGTGATGGTGTTATTAAAATATCATACCTATGGTTCTTAAGGATACATACAATGGAGGTTCTTCAAAGAGGTGGCAATCATCATAACCAAGTGTTTTTATTTTACATCTTCTTCTTCCTACTTAAATTATATTTTAACCATTTAAATTTAATAACCTTAGTATATTCTACATACTGACATATTATTATGTAAATTTAATAACCTTATTCTTCTCCTTATTCCATCAAATGTGGAATAAAAACATCATTCATGCATACGTGTGGACAACAACCTCCACATATTGATGTGTTTCTTTTTCCCACAACCGCCTCTCATAGCTATTTAATTATGGATTTACATATATATATATATATGATATTTTCAGAATAATTGTCATTGTATAAAGATAATATATCATTTATTTCCTTAACCTTCCATCAAATAAAAATGATAATGTCATTCCTACGTATGTGTGGATTACCACCTCCACGAAAGAGTGTGATTCATTTTTCATGTACTGATTTCATTTATGGTTTTAAAATTATATATAATGTATAAAATTATAATTATTTAATGATTAATATTATATATTTGGTGCAACAATGACCCTTTACACCATGATCAACCAACCAAACTCATTTTGTAATTATTAATTGAACGTCCTCAAAATTCCCGATGTGGAATTAACTATTTATGTAATTAAATATATCATTGAAAAAAATGAAATAATTTTTTTATTGATATATTACTAGACCTATAAAATTTTATGAATAATTAGATAGTTAATATTTTATTATTATACCAGATTTAAATGATACACATAGCAAGTCTTGACTCGAGGTATGGGGTTTCTTAACTCCATTTCCTTTCATTGGATTATAACACTTCTTCATTGACTTTGTTAGGCCATGGTTATGTGTGAAATTACATATTATTATATTATGTTATATTTACTCTTATTTTATTTGTATTTAAAATTTTTACACACAACCACCTCATTGATTAATTCTCACTTCAGTGATATGATCTTTGTGAGAATTATTCATCCCAATATTGATGCTTTGGGATATGTTTCGTATTATGAACTTACTTCATATTGTAAGGTGTATATGATAACTATTGAGAAATTATATCATGAATTAATAGTTTTTTCTTGATATTTAAATTTCCAATGAATTTCTCAATTTCATGATATATCTATTCAAATATTATAAAATTTTCAAGGGTGTTCATGTATCGATTTTAATTATTTGAGACATTAATCATGTTATGCACCATATTTTATTTATATGGTGTAATTATTTCCTTATGAATGTTTTTTAACATATTTATGGATTTTACATAATCATGTTAATTTCCTCTATTTAATGGATTTCTTATTCAAGCATTGCCCAAATTTCAAGGGTTTAACGTATCAAACTTCCTTCTTTGAGACATGTTTTGATTTATGGACCTATATTCATTTATACATTGTATATATTGAATCTTAAAATATAATATCATCAATATTTTTACAATCATGGTATTTTATGTTCCTTATTATGTTCTTGGTTTCAAATGGTTATTTGGTTTTAAATGGTTGTAAATGGGTTTTCTTTAAAAACATCGCTTTAAAGGTTTTTAAGACTTTTAACCAAACTATTCCTCTATTTTATTTATCTTATTTCAATAATTTTATTTTACAAACATAAATTATTTCATAAACTTATTTTCCATTTCCTTGACCTTCTTTTATTATTTTTTTAAAATAAAGTTTCTTAATGTTTTCTACACGAGTCAGTTTTGACTATCTTTATAAAATTTTGGAAATAATATTTATTTTTAACATTTAAGTCATTGATGGATTTTCTGACCAATATTAATACTCTTTTCATTTAATATTCACACTTATTTATCCATGATTAATTTCAATTAAAATATTTTTCTTATGATTTTGGGAATTTTTAGTTTTTAAAGGTACAGAAAGAAAAGGGTATTTTACCTTGTTTTCCAAGAAATGTTTTAAATATTATTTTAAAGGTATTTTCATCTAATTAACCATAATTTAATAATTATTATACAAAATTTGTAATTTTTATTTTTTAAAAGCATCCATGCATTTTATTTCAACATATGGTAATTGGTAATTATTTATGAAATCGAGATTGTGGAGAGGGACAAAGTCCTTAAGGTAATCATTCTGATATATGAAGGGAGGGTCTATTATAGCCCTATAATAAATTGGGTAAGGAAACAGATTTAACTAGATATGTGTTACTCCTAGTAGATAATGGAGATATTTTAATCTGAAGATATGATAGAGTTAACTGGTTATAAGTTACTTCTAGGAGATGAAGGAGTTTTCTGGTAATAGGTTACTCCTAAGAGAATTGGTAATTATCCAATTATGAGATTATATGATGAATGTTTAATGTTATATGATACCTATATAGTTTTTTAATTCATTTTATTATTTTTAATATATCCCTTTATCAGGGATTTTTTTAGGTGGATCATTATTTTTGACTTATATGAATCATGTCTTATATTAAGGCTTTATAAAATGTATCATAATTTTTTATCCATGATTTTATGGGTATGGATTCTATTTTGATGTGATTATTCACTTTTATTTCATCATTATAATCTTAGGCTCATCTTATGTCCACTTATGACATGGAATTGTTAACGCTTATGTTTACCCTTATTGAGAATTTGAGCATTTGATAATTTGATATGCTTACCCTAGGTTATGATAAATGATTATTATTGATTTATGTCTATAAAGGTTTCATGTGTGAATAATTTTATGGCATATTGGAAGACTTATTGTTAAATAGAAAAACTAGGTATGTTATGAAAAATGATAACTTGAATCCATGGGTATTGTTATGTATGAGTTTTTCCTAATTATATAAAACCCTAAACCTAAAAATTAAATGGGCATGAGAGTTATCCAATATTTAAATTTGATTTTTCATGTTTTGGATTGTTAAAATTTGTTTATGTTTAATAAAATAAAATTCATAAATATAAATATTCTATTTTTAGTACTATATCTAAAATTGTGGGTTCATAGAATTTATGGTGAATAACACACCATAGTAATGAATGAATTGTGATTTATGGGACAGATTCATTCCATGATAAAAATATTTAAAATTTTAGCACTGTGTTGTTTTGATGTCAAAATTTGCATTGCATCATGAAGAAGATTGTCACATTATAATGAGGGGAGAAGTTTGAGATGTAGTTAAAGTATTTTTTATGTCACACTATAAGGAATATATTCTAACTATGAGTCATTACAGAGTCCAACTGGATAAATTTTAAGGTTGAATATGTTTAAACTAATTTTATAAGAAGTTTATGAACGTTAATTGTTCAAATTTTAACTTGAATAAAATTATGATGATATTTAAGTTACATTTGAATGGCGATCATTTTTTATTATTGAAGAGAGAGAGATACTATAAGATAAGGCTATAAATGAGAATATTAAGGGAGGTGCATATAAAAACAAAGAAGGGGAAGTAGAAAATGAATAAGAACTATGAAAACTCAATGGAATTATAACTCGGTTAAAGAATATCTTATTATTAATTCACAAAGAAAAAAAATTCTAGATCTTTGTATAGTATATCTTGATAAGACAATTACTTCTACACCATTGGGGAAATAACTTATAAAATAGTTATGGATTGAAAGAAAGGTCTATATATCCCACATCACAATATTTGTGTGTACTACTAATTACCATGCTAATTATAGAAATAGGGACAATTTAGAAGAAAATTCCCAAGAATAATTATTTATAGGTCATGGAAATAGAGACTTTGGATTTATAAAATGGGATAATGACCTCTATATGGTTATCAAAATCTAAAATATTAAATTTATTGAAAATTTCCTTTAGAAGACTATATAGATGAAAATAAATAGGCATCACGTTCTACAGTTTATCTAAATAAAAGTCTAAAATTTTAATTTAATTCAAGAATAACTCAAGTTTGGGAGAATATAATAGTCTAGAATGATTAATTTAATATGAAGTTAAGATTTTTTGTTTTTAGCCAAGTATATATGTACTTAAATGCGTAAGTAATGCCCCAATATAGAGAACTTTTTTGAAAGAAGTAGTACCGGAAGGAGTATATTTTCAGGAGTTGATGTAGTCTAATAGATTTTGAAGATGAGTACAAAGATATGGGTTTGGCGTGAATTATCTACTTATTATGGATAATGTATATCCATAAATCCCAAATGAGGCTGAAATTATTAGTAATGAAAATATGTGTGAGTTGGAAATGGAGGGGATGGACCACATGAATGCTTCGAGGACCAGGGAGACTTCAGAAAAAAACTCAGTGCAAAGGTACTACAAAGAAATGGGGATTCAAGTTAAAGAAAGAAGCAACTGGTAGGAAGCGATATAAGGAAATATTAGCTGTGAAAGGTTTTCAATTGAATAAAAGAGTATAATTTAGTGAAATTATCTCTCCAATTTTTATGAAATCAATGATCTGAATGATGCTTGGAATTTTTGAAAATTAATTTCCTCATATTGAACAGTTAAATATAAAAACACCCTTTTACATAAAGATGTAGATAAAGAAATTTACATGGAGAAACCTAAAGGATTCAAATAATCCATATCTAACATAGTGTGAAAAAATAAAAAAATTCTTTATAGAATAAATTATACACCCAAAAAGTGGAACCAGATGTCACGACCCATCCCCTGAGGCTCATGTTGTGACTACCCCAAGCTCGCCTTACATAGGCCAAGGGTTGGTGACTATCCCGGAAAGGCATATCCCTAAAACGAGAAGGTGTTTCCTTTAAACCTGTACAAACAAACAAAATGGGTACACAACAAAAGTAAAACACGCAATAAAACAATTGATGTAAAAAGTGTGTACTAAAAGTAAAGGGGGTGGAATACAATCCCAACTGAAAGATGCAATACAACAGAAAAATAGAAAACAACACCTGAGATTATCTGCCAAGGATCCTACCTAAAGGGTCAGTACAGATCATCTCCATAGCTCTCTATGTTAACCATCACCTTCGTCCACTGTCATTTTATAGCTCCCCGAGTCTCAGTCAAGGTTGCTCGTCATCTGCATAAGACACAACAAGGTGCGGGTGAAGCCCGTGCATGGGTGAGTATAACAAAACCTAGTAAGGATCCTGAGACCCCCGAATGTCTCTCAGAATTTCAAAAAGGAAAACCAAAATTCATGATCTCATTCAAAAAGCACAAATAAAATACTCAACTCAAACCAGGTATAACTTAATTACAGAAGTGAATATTATTAGTCGTAAAGCTTGATCATCTTATTATATTAAAAGGAACTATTGCTAACTGACACAGGATCGATAGTTACTAACCGCCGCTAACCCACAAAGGATCTAACCCACCCAGGATCAATTGGTAATAACCCCCACTGACCCACATAGGATCCAACCCACCCAGGATCGATAGTTACTAACCCCCACTGACCCACATAGGATCTGATCCACAAAGAATCAGACCCACATAGGATCGGTATGTGCAGACCCACATAAGATCGCTGAGCGTTGACCCACATTGGATCAGACCCACATAAGATCAGTGATAATCCACACATGATCTCTAGGTGATGATCCACATAGGATTTCCAGGTGTTGATCCACACATGATCTCTAGGTGTTGATCCACAAAGGATCTCTAGGTGTTGATCCACGCATGATCATTATTCAGTTGACAGCCAGTCACAGGATTCTCCGCACCTGATGCGCTTGAGTTCCATAGTATCTTCTCCTCAATATATCAGTCATTCCTCAACTTCAATAAAGTCCCATGAATAAGTATCCCAATGATCCATCATGTCATTAGGGTTCCAACGCAATAGACAACACATCAATCAGACATCCGATCTGAGAGCTATAGGCATTTTAGTGCTGAGGACCCGGTTGGATTCGAGTACGACCCAACCTAGACATACTACAACTTTCTCCAAAACATAGGTAGACTATCTCAAAAGAACCATATCATTCCAAATATTCATGCGCTTTAGACAGTTCATCAAACGGTCGTTTGGTTTGTAAGATACAACCTTTTAAGTGTATCTGGGCCGAAGAGGGTTCGGGTCCGGTCCGACATAGCCTGACCCGGCCTGGGCCGGATCCACCCGGTTCAGGCCGAACCGACCCGCTTCTAGACGCCTGACCCTGTTTGAGATGACCCGACCCAGTTTGGGTCCGACCCGGCCCGGCCCGGGCCGAACCGAATGGGCTGGGCCGTGGCGGGCTCATCCGGCTGGGCAGCGGACCAGCCTGACCCTCAGACCGGGCCACTGGTTGGCGCGACCCATATGAGGGTTTTCACATCCCTTCATTCCCTAATGGCTCAAAGATCCATTTGGCTCTTTAATTAGAGGCGCCACATGGTGCCGCCTCGACAGGCAGTGGGAGCCGAGGGGCGCCTGTCCCCTTTTCCATTGCTTCAAAGTCGCGACCACCTATGGCGGCATGCGACGGTTCGTCTCTCTCCTCCATCATGGATAGCCTAGGATTTTTCGCCTGTCTAGTCCTCCGCATCGTCGAGCGGCGCTCCCTCCTTCTGCGGCCGGTAAGCGTCGGCCGCCGCCTTCGCCCGCCTGCACTGGTCGTCGGCGCCACCACACCAGCGCTTCTTCTGTGGGGCTCTGGTGATGCTTTAGACTTCCATTTCCACTCTCATATGTGCCTACTGGAATCTTGGGATGTCATCCTCACTGTGTTCCTCCTAGTTCATGGTTTCTTCAAGTTGAGAAATCCTCACCTTAAGAAGGCAACAAAAATACAAAAGCGGTGGAGGCATGGGCCTTGTTAGTTTGGCATGTGCCCACCGCATTACAACAAACATGAGTTTTTTAATTCAATATAGATAAACTATAATAATTTTTTTCTTCAAAATTCCTTTCAGGAACGAGAGAAAGAAACAAGTCACTTGAATTAAACAAAACCCCTACCTTGTAAATGTAGATAACTTGGTTGTGGTGGGAGAAGAGTCCTCCTTGGATGGAGTCATCGACGTTCTTTGATCTTGGATCATTGACTCTTGAGATTCCATCCTTTGCTAATGGAAGATGTTGTGAAACTGTGCCATAGGTTCCTCACTTGATGAAGTCGTGTCAAAAACCTTAATCCGAGCTCCATTTAAATATAGAGGGAGAGTGTGTAACGCATCGAAAGAAATAATGTGGTTCATTAATGAGTTTTAAATTAATGAATCTCTTAATTACCAATGGTGTAGTTATGAAACAAAAGAGTCAAGCCATTAAATGGCTTGAAAACCCATCGATCCCACCACCTCCCATCAACAATTTGTAGGAAAAATAAAATAACAGTTTATTTTATTTTATTATTTCTTTAAAAGTTTCAAAAAATAACATTTTCACCCAACCTATTGTAGTTGAAGTTAAGCCTCCCTTAAGTGAATCCTGGTGCTTCAGATTCAATGGTGCCCTCATATTTTTAATCTGAGCATCGGTTCAAAAGATAGAAAATGATGCCCATGCGTTTACCAAACGTACATTAAGAAAAAGTTCAAAATTCTGTTTCAGGCACACCGGGCCTCGGAATCAAGCACTGTCAATTTTTACAGACTATTAATAATCAAAAATATATTTTTAAAAAAATTATATAAAATTTATGAGTCTTTACATTCTCCCCACCGTAGGGATTTTCATACTCAAAATCTACAACAAAACTAGGGAAACAAATGGGGGTACTTAGCACGTATCTAAGTCTCCCGCTCCCATGTGCTCTCCAGCAGATTCCCATGCTTCCAACAAACTCAAACCAGAGGAATTAACCACCCATGAAGGAACCACTCCTATCGGTCCTCTATCTCCAATGGGAACTCCGTGAACATTTCCCCATCGTCGATGTCTGGCTCTCCCCAATCGATAACATGCGATGGATCATGCACATTCCTCCTCATCTACGACACATGGAAAACATTATGAACCCAATGCATCTGTGGAAGAAGATCCAGATGGTATGCCACCTCGCCAACTCTACTAAGAATCTGGAAAGGTCCTATAAACCATGGATATAGCTTGTCTCCCCAACCAAACCTCTGTAATCCTCATCGAGGTGAGACCCATAGAGAGACATGCTCACCTTCCTCGAACACCAATGGTCTCCATCTTTTATCAACATACGACTTATACAAGATTTGTTCAGTCTTCATCCACTCCTAGTTGATATGCATTTTTTTATGGTATCTTATACCAACTCTCGACCCATACATACTAACTCCCCTTGGTATGTCCATCATATAGTTGATCTGTAGGGTCTCCCATATAGGGCCTCAAATTGAGCCATGCTGATGGCGGAGTGATAATTGTTTTTGTATGCGAACTCCACCAGTGGTAGGTGGTCCTCCCAACTGCATCCAAAATCGAGGACACAAGCATGAATCATGTCCTCAAGTGTCCGTATGGTCTGCTCCATCTTCCAATCTATTTGAGGGTGAAAGGTGGTGCTCAAGCATAACTGTATCCCGAACGCCGCCTGCAATCCCTTCCACAATCAGGAGATAAAACGATCATTGTGATATGAGAAGATTGTAGAAGGCACCCCATGAAGTCGTATAATATTCTATACATAGAGATGTCCCAAGCTCCCTACTGATCCCTACTCTCAGATGGGTACGAAGTGGGCTGACAAAGTGAGTTGGTCAACGATCACCCAGATGGAATCATGGCCCCTGGACATACGTGGTTTCCCTATCACGAAGTCCATGTAGATACCATCCCACTTCCACTTTGTAACTCAAGTGGCTAAGCTAATCCAGTTGGTACCTCATGCTTGACCTTCACTTGCTGACAAGAGTGGCATCATGATACAAACTTTGCCACCGCTTTCCTCATTCTGGGCCACCAGTACTGACGCCAGAGGTCATAGTACATCTTTTCCACTCCATGATGTACCTCCAAAGGGGATGTGTGTAACTCCCTCAACACCTCCTCTCTTAGCATAATTGGTACCATGGTGCATCCTCTGAAGAGGATGATGTGCTCCCCACCTTCAAAAAATCCATCAGGAGCTTGTCGTGAGGATATCTGAGCACGTCGGACCTCGTTGTCAATGTCCCCGTGTTGTACCTCCCTGACTCGCTGAAGGAGTGCGGGAGTGACTATCATAGAATTGAGGTAAGATTATCCATCACTATCTACAAAGGTTAACTGTAACGTGGCTAGCTGCTATGTCACCTTACTCAACAACTATAGACCAAACCTCTTACTAAGTCTGTCTGCCACTACATGCCCCTTCCTAGAAGTGTAGACTATCTCAAAGTCAAATTCCTAGAGGAACTCAAGCCATAATCTCTATCCCAGCTTCTAAAAACTATGTTGGAATCTTTCCATCCACACGAAGGGTTTTTCTTTCTTTGTCAAAGCTAACAAAGGTGTTGTAACTATAGAAAAGTTGTGTAAGAATCTTCGGTAGTACCCGGCAAATCCCAAGAAACACTGCACCTTAGTCACACTCTAGGGTGGCTCCCAAGAAAGAACTGCCTCTATCTTCAACGGATCCACTACAACTCTAGCCTCTGAGATAACATTACCTAGGAAGTGGACTTCTCATATCCATAACTGGAACTTTGAGAGATTTCCATGAAGGTAGTGCTCTTAGAGTGTATCCAGAACTATCTGTAGGTGTGTGGTGTGCTCCTCCTCCGACGCTGAGTATATGAAGATGTATTCATTGAATACAACCAAGAAGAGATCAAGGTAAGGCTAGAAGATTCTATTCATGATCCCCAAGAACACTACTGGAGCATTGGTTATGCCGAAGAGCATCACCAAGAACTCATAGTGGCCATACCGAAGTCTGAAGTACGGCTTCAGTACGTCCTCATCTTGTACCCTGAGCTGATGATAGCCTGATCTAAAGTCTATCTTCAAAAACCACTATGCTACCTTTAGCTGGTCAAAGAGATCATCAATCCTTGGGATGGATACTTGTTCTTCACGGTCACCTATTTAAGGCGTCGATAGTCCACAAAAATCCTCAGACTCTCATCTACCTTCTTGGTGAACAAGATTGGGGATGCCCATAAAGAAACACTGGGTGTTATGAACCCTTTACCTTGAAAGTCCTACAACTGTACCCGAAACTCACAAATCTCCACGGGGGCCATCCGATATGCTATCATAGATATAGGTATCATCATGAGGTATAGGTTGATGTATAATTCTACTTCTCTATGAGGAGGTAGTCCCAGAACATCATCAGGAAAGACATCAGCATACTGGTCCACCACTACAGGATATCTCAGTCTCCTCATGTCAACTGCTCTGAGGGTATGATTATCCAACTAATTAGTGATCAGCTAAACCCTCCTTCGAGAAAGTCTATCCTATGCTGCAAAGGTTCCCTTCTCACTGGTGAAGTAAAACCTAGTCTCATCCTCATGAACACACTGAACTTTGCACCTTAAATAGTCAATCTGAGCATGGACCATGGATAACCAACCCATACCCAAGATGACATTTTAAGGCATCAGTGCCGCTACTAGGAGATCCCAACTGAAGATATCTCCTCCTAGAGTGAGCTCACACTATCTACACCAGTGTATAATCATCGAATCTTCTGTCGTAGAAGTTTCTAATCGTAAGTATCGAGCCAACAGCTCCATCAGAATCTCCAAGATCCGAACGAGTGTCATGGCAATAAAAAAGTGACTGGAACCTATGTCTCTAAGAACTGCAGCTAGGGTGTAATAGACACAGATCATACCTCTAATAATCTCTATGTTTTTAGGTCTTGGTGTCCTGAAGCTGAGCTCTCACATGTCCACCTTCTCCCTATGTTCGGGGTAAACCACCTAGGGGTGGTGGTGGTAGAACCTCAAACCGTCGTCCACCTCCTACCGCACGACATACTCCTCTTCTATGTCCACCTCCCGGTGGACCTCCTCACTCAAACCTTGGCCACATCCTCAGTGGTCCCTTGACCATATAGTGATCATCATTACAGTGGGTCAGGCAGTTGTGATCCATGTGGTCCTGCCCACCGCACGTGAAACACAGTCTGCTCCTCCGCTAGTCTGCTCCACCTCAAGAGCTCTGCACCTCTGACCCTATATCATTGGGTCATCCCCTTGAAGGTTTGGCCCACTTGGACCTCCCCGTCATCTACCTACTACCTACTACAGATGACTCGGATACCTGTTGTCTGGTGGTGGCTCTCACCGTCGATGCCTGCTCAACTAAAAAGTTATCCACCAATAATGCTCGCTTGAGCACTCCATCCTGTTTTAGGATATTGAGTGATATAATTGATGCTATGATCTCCCGCCGGAGACCCTGCTCAAATGTCCAAGCCCTAAATAAAGGGTCCGATACCAGTTTGGTGGAGTAGTGTGAGAGGTCAGTGAATCTCACCGAGTGCTGGGCCACATATAGGCTTCTCTGTTGTAAGTGAAGTGGCTCCTGGATACGCACTGAGTGTAAAGTCGCTGGTATGAACTCTTCCATGAAGAGGGTCTCGAAGTCCAACCAGGAGAGTGTCACCTCCTTGGGCATCTAGAGTGTTATACTCCATTATCTCCCTATTGTTCCTTGGAAGTGGCTAGAATCTAGGATCACCATCTGATTTTCTTACATCTCAACTAAGAGAAACACATGTGAAATAGCCTCTAGCCAGTCCTCAGCTACCTGGGGATCTATCTCGCCTCAAAACCTTAGAGGCCTCTGTCTTTGGAACTCATGCAATGCGCTCAGTCGGTGTGCATGGTCTGCCAGTGGGGCTGGTGGAAACAGCTGCCCTCCGAGTGGTGGTTTTGATGGTACACCACCCGAAGGAGCCAACACAGTAATAGGGCCCTGTACCGAAGCATCGTCGCTCGGTGGGCCATCATCGTGTACTATCTCTGGAATCCTGGTTGGATGTCTACACGGAGACATCCTAAAATTAAATAGGTGCACCATGGTAAATAAGTTATACATGGTGATCTTACTCAAAAGAGATCAAAAGTAAAACATTTCCAAAACACACACAATCATTATTTTCGTGCACCGAGTCGAAAATCAAAATTTGGGTTCCTGATGTATGGATACGTCGGTCGCCGCACCAACATTGTACTCCTCGAACTAAAAGCAACACTAAAAACACTTAACACTATTGCTTCATTGGAAATATTAGAGTCTTAGTTCTTTGGTAGAACCGACTCCTCTGATACCACTTTGTCACGACCCATCCCCCCGCACCCATACCGTGACTACCCAAGCCCAACTTTTATAGGCCAGGGGTTGGCGACTAGCACCGAAAAGGTGTCTCCCTAAAATGGGAAGGCGTTTTCTTTAAAATTGTATAGACACACAGACTAGGTATACAACAAAAGTAAACCATGTATTAAAACAGCTGAAGTAAAAGTGTGTACTGAAAGTAAAGGGGCTAGAATATAAGCCCAATTGAAAGATATAATACAACAGAAAAATAGAAAATAGCTCCTGAGATCATCCGCCAAGGAACCTACTTGAAGGGTATGTACAAATCATCTCTTCACCTCTCCACGTCAATCATCACTGCCGTCCACTGTCAGGTCCTAGCTCCCCGAGTCTCATCCAAGGTTTCTCTTCGTCTGCACAAGACACAAAAGGTGCGGGTGAAGCCCGTACAGGGGTGAGTATAATAATACCCAGTAGGGACCCCGAGACCCCCGAAGGTCTCTCAAAATTATACAAAGGAAAACCACAAAGCATGATCTCAATCACAAAGCATAAAGCAAAGTCTCAGCTCAAACAAGGTATAACTTAATTACAGATGTACAGATGACCCATACAGGATCAATAGGTACTAACCCCCACTGACCGAAATAGTATTTGACCCCCCCAAGATTAATAGGTACTAACCCCTACAGACCCACACAAGATCTGAGCTTCCCAGGATCGATAGGTACTAACCCCCATTGACCCACATAGAATCTGACCCACACACGATTGGTATGTGTTGTGTAACACCCCAAGATTTTATGAAAAATATTCTTTTTATTTTATTAATGTCTTTTGCTGCACCAATATTACCTTGCGCTATATGCAACACCGTATTAGCTTGTAGTATACACAACACTATTCTTGGATCGTGTTACACACAATTTTGATAATAGTTATTCTATGCAACATTGAGTGTATATATATATATATTCAATGTATAAATGAAATATGGTAGAATTATGTTATACGAAACAACGAAGGATTCTTGCACAACACGCAACCCTGACTTGGCTTGCATTACACGCAATCGCGACCTTCCTCGATAGTGTGTGTTGTACACAATACTGGGTTTTACTAAACAACGATATATTATTATAATATTGTTATGAACTAGCCGTTATGAATAGTGTTAACTAAATTTTTAATTTTATAACATTATTATTCATCTTACACATTTCTAGAACATGGTATAAGAACAAAATAAATTTTTCGGGTAAAATAAGTATTTTTAAAAAAATGCAGTTTTGTCGCATTTTGATGGCGCACCCACTTTAAATATAGTTTTTGACATGTTTATAAGTTCAATTTGACAAAATAAAATTTTTTTTTTGAGTCAGGATATAAAAATTTACATTAGATAAAGTTTTGATATTTTTCTGATAACTTTCATATTTTAATGAATAGTAAAAACACGCTATATTTTAATTAAAAACAACTTTTTTCATCGTAATATATTATGTGGTTAAATTATAATATTGAATGGTTTTAAAGTATAAATAGAATATATTTTTACCATTTAATATAATTTATGTCATTAGCATTGATTTTACCTTGAATTCATAGGTTAAATCAATTCAATCTTTTGCAATGTTTTAAAGAAAAATCTGTTTTCTTTCGACAATAGGATTAATTTTAATTTAATTTCTGCAACTTTTGTGTATTGAATTTGAAAAAATGGATTCCATATTTGGAATCAGTGGATCCAAATTATGTTAATAAGCTACTTTTTATTTTTGGGAATTATGAATAGTAACTACGGTAAATTTTATTTACCATAGTTAAAGGTAAATCGGGTAATTAATGGTAAATATAATATTTTAAAATTACCCTACCAAATTTCAAAATACTATTGGATGACTAAAGGTCGACCCATATCACCTAAGGGTCGGATTAGATTCATTTAATAAAATTTTTTCAATGAAAATAATTTAATTATTATTAAAACCAAAGAATGTGACAACATGTCACTTTCTTAAATCTTATAAGTATAATAATTTTAATCTTATGATAAACTTCATGAAACTTCAAACATGAATATTCTACAGAAATCTAATACAATTATATACATCATAGGAATTTATTTAGAATTTTTAGGGATTAAATAATTATCATTTATTATGACACAAAGATGATGCAGTAATTGTCTTATTAATGAAATATTGACATAATTGATGTTATAAATGCCCAAATAAATGTAATTTGAAACTTTTTATGACTTACAGTAATTTTATAGGTTAATATGACATGTTATTGTTGATTTAAGTTACTTGGTTCGAACTTATCATTCTGTTATGAATTTCATAAAAATCATGTACCAAATAGTGTCAAAATTGACATAAATTAATTTTTAAAACAAATATTATATTATTAATTGTTATTTTATTCCTAAAAATCTATGGTTAGGCCAAATGACTTAGATAAGATTATATATATTAATAATAAACAACTTAGGGTTCGTTTGGCTTGATATAGTAAGTTTATTAACCATATAGTGTATGAAAACAAAAAGACACGGTAAAAGTTAAATTATTTAACTTAGAGTTAAATCTAATTGATAAGGTGAAAATAATAACCAAAACTTGTCTAAATCCTATTGGATGAGAGGATTTCGACCCATCCCCACTTTATCTTCCAAATAAGACCCTTTGAACCATTATAAACCGAATTTTACCTTAATATAAAATAATATTTTGAGATTTTCCTAAGGTGCCCATCTCCTCCCTTATAAAAGGGCACCTCCTCCCTCTCCTCCTCACACAAATTTGAGCATTCAAGCTAGGCCAAACCCTGACAAAATCTCTTCTCAACTTCCCTGTTATCATCCTAGAGGTCTTGGTCTTCTTCAAAGACCATCCTTAGTTCTTTAAGTGGAGGTTAAGTGAAGGCGCTTCAAAGAAGAGGTAATGTCTGTTACCGATTCTTTCAACTTTATTTTTTCTCCCACTTCTTCTTATTAGGTTGTTTCATTGTGAAGTAATAAAATCAGTATCAATAATATATTGATATGTTATTATAAGTATGAAACAACCCTATTTCACCATCTATCCATCCTACAGAAAATGAAATCACCGCGCATGCGTATGTACGGAATACCGTCTCCACGCCGTGCTGTAATCTATTTTCCGCCACCACCTTTATTGGATGGGTATAATGGTGTAATGAGTAACTATATATTATTATTATAAAGTGATATTGATACTGAAATAGTATACATACACTTCAATACAAGTTCACGATCATGAGAATGATGTCATCGCTCGTGCGTACGTACGGACTACCGTCTCCACGACGCGATGAGATTAATTCTCCACATTAACCATTCATGAATGATTATAAAGTATATATAATGAATAATAATGAAATATATGACATGTTAAATCTACTGGATTTATGTATATGTATGTCATATACTTACTTCCATTCAAGACAATAAGGAAAGGAAAACAGTGTTCATGCGTACGTACGGACTACCGTCTCCATGAACGGTGTGTTTCATTTCATTTATCTATCTATTATATATATATATATATATATATTGAATATATATGATATATAAATCATGTTTTATATTCTGGAAGTAATTAAATCATGATATAAGTAATAATAATGTCAAGAACAACAAGTCCAAACACCTACGATAAATGAAACGATTTTACGCAAAATGCTTCTTTAACATGGAATTTACAAAAGAACGGGTAATATAAAGTCATAAGTGAACCATATATGATATCATAACAATGAATATGATTCTTTAATAAGTTAATGACATTATTTAAATCATTATACAGGAGGTTCGGATACGTACAAAGCATATCGGACATAAGGTAATGGAAATATCACAATCTCATTTTTATCCGAGATTGTTTATACTTTAGTATTTACTAGGGTGTATTTTATCATCCACATCCATGTTTCCTCAATATGTAATATTATTTCCATCCACCTAAAATTGTTTAAATCCTATTTTACCCTTCGGTGAGTTTTTAGTAAAAGATATGACATGAATCTTTTGTCGTTTTTCGTACGAGGTACTTTTTGACTTTTCCGACAAAAGTACGAGAAGAATGTTTTTTTTAACATATACGGCATGAATGTATTTTTAAAACATTATTTCCAAGAAGAATACTTTACATGTTTTAAAGTTTATTTTTAATCAACTTCTTTTAGTTTAAAGTTGTATGACATGTTAAGAAAGGAAAAATGTTTTTGAAGAAGAAAGGATATTTTCCTCAAGAATGGAGTTCAAGTGTTTTATCAAAATTATTTCACATCTAAGATAATAAAGGGTTATGTTTTTATCCCTATTATTACATTGATTTTATTATGTTGTGATGGAATTATTTTTATGAATTCCTTTATCTTATATGAATTGTTTTATGATGTCATGATGTTTAAGATTCCCATTTGTATTACATGGGTTATGCAATGATGAATGATTTATGATTTTGTGGCACACATAAGAATGGTATCATTATGAGATGGGTGGGACCTATATCTCCCTCCAATGCATTGGGTAAAGATTTTATATCTCATGATATAGACATGGCTGGAATGGTAGGTTATACCGGTTCAGTGAAACAGGACTGAAACGAGGGTGACTCGGTTCAGAAATGGACTTTGTCCACTAAGATAGTCTTGGCAATGAGTCTTGACTAATAAGATATGATTATCTATGATTATGTGTGTATGACACAAAGTTTCATGTTTTAAGTTATGATTATTGGGATTTCATTTCACTACTATGATTTATCCCATGTTATGAAATTATGCTCTCTTTTGCAGGTTAAGATTTCAAAAATGTTATGTTCTTATGAATATGATGTGATTGACATTTCTTTTGTTTACCCTTACTGATCATTTGAGCTCACCCTTTTATGTTTTCTTTTCCCCAGGATATAAAGAAAGGTTTTAGGTAAGAAAAAAAGGGAAGATCTTTATGGGAGATGTTGAAGATCTTTCACCATGATTAGAAGATTACTTTCCGAGTTTCCAAAGACACTAAACTATTTCGGTCCTTGTGTGTGTGTTTTTGTTATGTAATAAGTATTCTGAAAAAGTAATGTAATGTCTTTGTACATTAAGCTTCGGGTCTCTACAGTTGGTATCAGAGGAAAGGTTTAGTCAACGTTTGGAAACTAGGATGCGAAAACGTTAGTGAGATCCCTAGAGATATTTCTAAGGTATGTCTAGGGATGCCCCTAAGGATAAGTATACATATAGGATATAGTCCTAGAACTATGGTAACGTTCTTAGAATTTAACCTAAGATGTTAGATATTGAAGTTACTCCCCCTTTATTATGATTTTTGCCTCTCACACTATTATTTTTGGGTTTTAGAAAATGGATGGAAACAAGATGATTCACGATAATGGAGGATATGATGGACAATGGAATGATATTCTTCATGAGAAACCAAATGAAATGGGATTTGGAAGTCCAAACATAATTATTATGCCGAATCAGCAATCTCATAATATGATCAATAAAGTAAAATTTGGTAAGTTTCCTGACTCGGCTAATAAGAGAAAGATGGAGTTTCATGATGATCATAGAGGAAAGAAAGTTCAATTTCCCCTATGTAAATCATGTGGGAAGAGGAATCAAGGAGAATGTTTCAAAGGAACTGGAAGATGCTTTGGGTGTGGAGAAGAAGGACACAAATCCAGTAAGTGAAATGGAAAAATTTTCAGTTAACACCAGGGATGAGGATAATGGTATTGCTACGACATCAACAATGGTTAAATGTTTTAAATGTGGAATGTACGGGCATTATGCAAACCAATTCCCTAAGGTAAAGTCTCATGAAGAGAATCAGTATGGTGGTATGGGTAGTATTTATGTTGATGATGATGAAGAGACTACAAATGATATGTGAGATGAAAGAATTGTTGAAGCTCGGTCAATGGTTTAAGAATGTAGTGGAATGATTACATGTTTATCATGTGTAATGTTGTATAAGTAATCTCATTGTACTATGGAATAAAGAGACATCTAAGGATTGTTACACTGTTGTCTTTCCATGAGTTTTGAAAGTGTATGATTAATTGTACCAGTATCCATGAAAGATTATTCAGATATTTTTGGAATGTAGATGATATGCGCATAATGAAGGGATAAGGAAAAAATTAAATGTTTGATAGTATTAATGAGCTCATGACTGGTATAAGGAAATAGTTATATCATGGTTTGAGTATATAGAATTTTGGGTTTTTGGTATGTGGAATGCATTAACTTTTGACAGCACTCATGTTTTTACTAAGATTCAATGGGTATTAATTTTTCAAGATATTACATGATTATGGTATTCACATGACTGGAATGTGACGAACAATATATATGAGGGATAAATGATGACATTCACGTGATCATTTTCTCTATACTATGAGCTTGGACCGAAGTATTTTGGATAAGCCTAAATATTGGAATGGATTATGTTGGACATAAGTTAGTATTGTTTAAGGATAGAACCTTTTTTCGATATTATTGATGGGATGATATAGTAATGTAGTTTTAGAAAAAGGAAAACCTGCAGGACGGGCGACAGCCCATCGCGTCGGACAAGGCTGTGGGAATCGAACCCACAACTGAAGTGCGACTGGCCTTTATTGCCTACCACTGCCCTACAGGAAGTCCCTGTTTAGTAGAAACTAGTTTTATTTTATTAAGCGGTATGATATATGTAGTATAAGTTCATTTTTGGAACCATATACGATTAATCTAACCATAAGATGGACTTATAACTTTTTCTAACCTTTTGTTTGAAAGAGATGGAATGACCCATCATTCAATCACATGATCTGCTAACACATCACGAATAACAAATTCAACTTCATTTCTTTGAGGGATGAAGTTGAAATTGTTCAATTCACGAACAACCGTGAGATTGTACCAAAATCATGTAAGTATTTATTTTAATTCATCAAATTTAGGGAAATGATCTTGAAAACCAAAAATGTTTTCCTAGTTCCCTTATATCTGATGATTCAGATGGTACCTTAGATCATCAAAAATCTATAGCTTTGTGATTGTTGGCTTTTTCATAGCCATGTTCTCTACCACTCTCCATCAGAAATTGATGGTTAGATTTTTCTTCCATATCCATATTATCACCTATGTTCTCCTACGTGGAAACCCAGTGATGAGTTAATTTGGGTAACCGTTACATTTCATACTTTAGTTTTTAAAGCCATGTTTTGGTATTCCTTTTTAATATGTGGGTTTCTATTAAACAAACTTTCGAGTAGTAAACCATTTATAACCCCGATGAATTTTGAGGGCGAAATTCATTTTAAGGGGGGTAGAATGTAACACCCCAAGATTTTATGAAAAATATTCATTTAATTTTATTAATGTCTTGTGCTACACCAAGATTACCTTGCGCTATACGCAACACCGTATTAGCTTGCAGTATACGCAACACTATTCTTGGATTGTGTTACACACAATTTTGATAATAGTTATTATACGCAACATTGAGTGTATATATATATATATATATATTCAATGTATAAATGAAATATGGTTGGATTATGTTTTACGAAACAACTAAAGATTCTTGCACAACACACAACCCTGACTTGGCTTGCATTACACGCAATCGCGACCTTCCTCGATAGTGTGTGTTGTACGCAATACTGGGTTTTACTAAACAACGATATATTATTATAATATTGTTATGAACTAGCCATTATGAATAGTGTTAACTAAATTTTTAATTTTATAACATTATTATTCATCTTACACATTTCTATAACATGGTATAAGAACAAAATAAAGTTTTCGGGTAAAATAAGTATTTTTCAAAAAATGCAGTTTTGCCGCCTTTTGATGGCACACCCACTTTAAATCTAGTTTTTGACATGTTTATAAGTTCAATTTGACAAAATAAAATTTTTTCTTTTGAATCAGGATATAAAAATTTACATTAGATAAAGTTTTGATATTTTTCCGATAACTTTCATATTTTAATGAATTGTAAAAACACGCTATATTTTAATTAAAAACAACTTTTTTCATTGTAATATCTTATGTGGTTAAATTATAATATTTAATGGTTTTAAAGTATAAATAGAATATATTTTTACCATTTAATATAATGTATTTCATTATCATTGATATTACCTTGAATTCGTAGGGTAAATCAATTCAATCTTTTGCAATGTTTTAAAGAAAAACTCGTTTTCTTTCGACAACCGGATTAATTTTAATTTAATTTCTGCAACTTTTGTGTATTGAATTTGGAAAAATGGATTCTATATTTGGAATCAGTGGATCCAAATTATGTTAATAAGCTAATTTTTAATTTTGGTAATTATGAATAGTAACTACGGTAAATTTTATTTACAATAGTTAAAGGTAAATCGGGTAATTAAGGGTAAATATAATATTTTAAAATTACCCTAACAAATGTAAAAATCCTATTGGAGGACTAAAAGTCGACCCATATCACCTAAGGGTCGGATTAGATTCATTTAATTAAATTTTTTCAATGAAAATAATTTAATTATTATTAAAATCAAAGAATGTGACAACATGTCACTTTCTTAAATCTTATAAGTATAATAATTTTAATCTAGTGATAATATTCATGAAACTTCGAACATAAATAGTCTCCAGAAAGATAATACAATTATCTACATCATAGAAATTTATTTATAATTTTTAGGGATTAAATAATTATCATTTTTTATGACACAAAGATGATGCAGTAATTGTCTTATTAATGAAATATTGACATAATTGATGTTATAAATGCCCAAATAAATGTAATTTGAGACTTTTTATGACTTAAAATACTTTTATAGGTTAATATGACATTTTATTGTTGATTTAAGTAACTTGGTTCGAACTTATCATTCTTTTATGAATTTCATAAAAATCATGTACCAAATAGTGTCAAAATTGACATAAATTAGTTTTTAAAACAAATATTATATTATTAATTGTTATTTTATTCCTAAAAATATAAGGTTTGGACAAATAACTTATATAAGATTATATATATTAATAATAAACAACTTGGGGTTCGTTTGGCTTGATATAGTAAGTTTATTAACCATATAGTGTAAGAAAACAAAAAGACACGGTAAAAGTGAAATTATTTAACTTAGAGTTAAATCTAATTGATAAGGTTAAAATAATAACCTAAACTTGTATAAAACATATTTTATGAGAGTATTTCGACCCATACCCACTTTAGCTTCGAAATAAGACCCTTTGTAACCATTATAAACCGAATTTGACCTTAATATAAAATAATATTTTGAGATTTTCCTAAGGTGCCCCTCTCCTCCCTTATAAAAGGGAACCTCCTCCCTCTCCTCCTCACACCAATTTGAGCATTCAATCTTGGAAAAACCCTGCCAAAATATCTTCTCCACTTCCCTAGTATCATCATAGAGGTATTGGTCTTCTTCAAAGACCATCCTTAGTTCTGTAAGTGGAGGTTAAGTGAAGGCACTTCAAAGAAGAGGCAATGTCTGTTACCGATTCTTTCAACTTTATTTCTTCTTCCACTTATTATTCTTAGGTTGTTTCATTATGAAGTAATAAAATCAGTATCAATAATATACTGATATGTTATTATAATTATGAAACAACCCTAGTTCACCATATATCCATCCTACGGAAAAGGAAATCACCGCGCGTGTGTACGTACGGAATACCGTCTCCACGCCGTGGTGTAATCTATTTTCCGCCACCACATTAATTGGATGGGTATAATGGTGTAATGAGTAACTATATATGATTATTATAAATTGATATTGATACTTAAATAGTATACATACACTTCAACACAAGTTCACGATCATGAGAACGATGTCATCGCTCGTGCGTACGTACGGACTACCGTCCCCACGAAGCGATGAGATTCATTCTCCACATTAACCATTCATGAATGATTATAAAGTATATATAATGAATAATAATGAAATATATGAAATGTTAAATCTACTGGATTTATGTATATGTATGTCATCTACTTACTTCCATTCAAGACAATAAGGAAAGGAAAACAGCATTCATGCGTACGTACGGACTACCGTCTCCATGAACGGTGTGTTTCATTTCATTTATCTCTCTATTATATATATATATATACTGTATATATATGATATATAAATCATGTTTTATATTCTGGAAGTAAGTAAATCATGATATAAGTAATAATAATGTCAAGAACAACAAGTCCAAACACCTACGATAAATGAAACGATTTTACCCAAAACGCTTCTTTAACATGGAATTTACAAAAGAACGGGTAATATAATGTCATAAGTGAACCATATATGATATCATAACAATGAATATGATTCTTTAATAAGTTAATGACATTATTTAAATCATTATATAGGAGGTTTGGATACGTACAAATCATATCAGACATAAGGTAAGGGAAATATCACAATCTCATTTTTATCCGAGATTGTTTATACTTTAGTATTTACTGGGGTGTATTTTATCATCCACATCCATGTTTCCTCAATATGTAATATTATTTCCATCCACCTATAATTTTTTAAATCCTATTTTACCCTTCGGTGAGTTTTTAGTAAAAGATATGAAATTAATCTTTTAGCATTTTTCGTAAGAGGTACTTTTTGACTTTTCTGACAAAAGTACGAGAAGAATGTTTTTTTTAACATATACGGCATGAATGGATTTTTAAAAAATTATTTCCAAGAAGAATCCTTTAAAAGTTTTCAATTTTATTTTTAATCAACTTATTTTAGTTTAAAGTTGTATGACAAGTTAAGAAAGGAAAAATGTTTTTGAAGAAGAAAGGATATTTTCCTCAAGAATGGAGTTCAAGTGTTTTATCAAAATTATTTTCCATCTAAGATAATAAAGGGTTATGTTTTTATCCCTATTATTACATTTATTTGATTATGTTGTGATGGAATTATTTTTATGAATTCCTTTATCTTATATGAATTTTTTTATGATGTCATGATGTTTAAGATTCCCATTTGTATTACATGGGTTATGCAATGATGTATGATTTATGATTTTGTGGCACACATAAGAATGGTATAATTATGAGATGGTTGGGACCTATATCTCCCTCCAATGCATTGGGTAAAGATTTTATATCTCATGAGATAGACATGGCTGGAATGGTAGGTTATACTGGTTCAGTGAAACAGGACTGAAACGAGGGTGAATCGGTTCAGAAATGGACTTTGTCCACTAAGATAGTCTTGACAATGAGTCTTGAATAATAAGATATGATTCTCTATGATTATGTGTGTATGCCACAAAGTTTCATGTTTTAAGTTATGATTATTGGGATTTCATTTCACAACTATGATTTATCCCATGTTATGAAATTATGCTCTCTTTTGCAGGTTAAGATTTCCAAAATGTTATGTTCGTATGAATATGATGTCATTGATATTTCTTTGGTTTACCCTTACTGAGCATTTGAGCTCACACTTTTATGTTTTCTTTTCCCTAGGATATAAAGAAAGGTTTTAGGTTAGAAAAAAAGGGAAGATCTTTATGGGAGATGTTGAAGATCTTTCACCATGATTAGAAGATTACGTCACGAGTTTCCAAAGACACTAAACTATTACGGTCCTTGTGTGTGTGTTTTTGTTATGTAATAAGTATTCCGCAAAAGTAATGTAATGTCCTTGTACGTTAAGCTTCGGGTCTCTACATGTTGACCCACATAGGATCGCTGACCACTGACCCACACATGATCAATGTTGATCCACACAGGATTGCTAAGTGCTGATCCACATAGGATCTCTATGTGTTGATCCACACAAGATCTTTAGGTGTCGATCCACATAGGATCGATATTCAGTTGACAGTCGTCACATGATTCTTCATACCCATTGCTCTTGAGTTTCATATTATCCACTCCTCAAGATAAAATTATTTACTTAACTACCACAAATTCCCACAAAGAATTAACCCAATGATTCATCATGTCATAAGGGTTCCAATGAAATAGAAAATGCATCAATCGGACGTCCGATCTGAGAGTTATAGGCATTTTAGTGCTGAGGGCCCGGTTGGATTTGGGTATGATCCAACTCATCCATACTCCAAATTTCTCAAAAACGCAGGTGGGGTATCTCAAAAGGTCCATATCGTTACAAGTATTCTATCGCCGCATACAGTTCGTCAAATGGTGGTTTAGTTTTCGAGATACGACCTTTTAATTGTATATGGGCTGAAGAGGGTCTGGTCTGGTCCGACCCAGTCAGACCGAACCAGCCTGAACAGACGAGGCTGCTGATCAGCCTGGCCTGAACCGGATGGGCTGGGCCATGGCGGTCTCGGCCTGCTTGGCAGAAAACTGGCCTGGCCCACCAGCTGGCGCGACCCACATGAGGGGTCGTGCGACCCCTTGTTCTCGAATGGTTCAAAGAGTCATTCAGCTTTTTTATCGGCAGCGCCACGTGGCACTGCCTTGGCTGGCAGCTGGACCTATGGGGCGTGAGCCCCCTTCATCACAGCTTCAAATCCATGAACACCTCTCACGGTGTGCGATGGTGCATCGCTCTCCACCAACACGGCCGGTGAGTGTCAACCGCTGCCTTCGCCCGCCGGAACCACTCGCCAGCGATGCCGCCCAAGTGATGTGTCGTCGCTTCTTCTGTAGGGATCCGGTGATGCTTCAGAGCATCATTTATACTTCCAGCTGCACCTTTGGGCCTCTCGGGATGTCTCTGTTGCTACGTGACTCCTGTTTCAGTGTTTTGTCACGTTTAAAAATCTGCTCCCAAAGAACGCAACAAAAATACCAAACCGGCGGAGGGTTCGGGCCTTGTTCGTTTGGCCTGTGCCCACCACATTAGCATTACGACAAGCAAGGGTATTTTATTCAACATAGATAAACTAAAATACTTCCACTCTTCAAAATTACTTTCAAGAACAATGGAATGAAACAATTAACTTGAATTAGACAAAACCCCTAACTTGTAAATGGAGGTAGCATGGTTGTGTCTGGAGAAGAGTCCTCATTGGATGGAGTATCTAGAGTTCATTGATCTCAGATTATTGCTGCCCAAGATTCCGCCCTTCTCGGTTAGAAGATGTTGTGGCACTTTTCCATATGTTCCTTGCTTGATGAAGCCTTGTTAAAAACCCCAACCTGAGATCCATTTAAATAGAGGGGGGGAGTAATGAATCGAAATAATTAATGAGGTTCATTAATGAGTTTTAAATTAATGAACCTCTTAATTCCCAATGGTGTGGTTACAAAAATAAGGATTCAAGCCATTAAATGGCTTGAAAACCCATCGTACCCACCACCTCCACTCAATAGGTGTTCTGAAAAATAAAATAACAATTTTTTTATTTTTTTATTCTATTAAAAGTCAAAAAAATAACTTTTTCACTCAACCTACTACGGTCGAAGTAAAGCCTCCCTTAAGAAAATCATGGTGCTACATATTCAATGGTTACCTATGAGTTTTAATCTAAGCACCAGTTAAAAAGATAGAAAATGTCGCCCATGTGTTTACTGAACGTACTATAAAAAAGTTCAAAATCTCGTTTCGGGCACACCAGGCCTCAGAATCAAGCGTTTTCAGTTTTCATAGACCTGTAATAATCCCAAATAATTTAATATATATATATATATATATATGAAATTTTTGGGTCTTTAAACTAGAGTTTTGTTTCCTTTATAGAAGAATGGATGTTCATCTAGTGAATTTTTCATCATTATTTCTATCTAAAGGTGTTTGATGATGAATTGTAACATCCTAGTTCCAGAAGCCCCCAAGAGGAACCTTGTACCCAGTTGGTCACATGGCCTCAAGTGTATTTCTATGAACTTTAGAGGCTGCCGACTAGCAGTGAGGGTATTGGGTGTGATAGTGGAGAAACTATGCCTTCATTGGTAGAGTAACAGAGTAGAAGTAAAACAGATTACAATAGCAGAAGCTGCAATAACACCATAAAACAGTAATCAGTGGAAGACTGGAAGTAATAACTGGAGCACACATATATAAATGATGCATTATACACATTTTTTAAAAAGAATCCAAACAAATCACAATACTGGAATACAGTACTAAACCCAAGTACAAAAGTAAATCAAGTAAACAACTTCATAGCATCGCAAGCCTCAGCTTGGTCCCATGCTCCCCGAATCCACAAAAATCATGTAGATGAAGTAGAAGGGTGCTTTCCATTATCTATTCCTGGATAAATATAATCTGTTTGGGCCCAAAATCATGACCCAAATAGGGTGTGAGACGAATCCCAGTGGGAAACCACCATAAGATCATTTCCTAACAGTCAGTTAATATATATGTAAGGAAAGAAACAAAATGAAGCAGTAACAAGGAAGTACACATAATAACAGTCCTTCAAATTTATTTGCATTAATTTTCATATATCAATTAATTAGATAAACAAAATTAGGTAACCCTATGGGAGGTACTCACATCCTAACACCTTCGGTTCAACCAAACAAATACAAGAAACCCTTTGGGAAGTAAACACAGTCTAACCATCTGGTTCAGCTTTAGAAAAGACACTCTGAAGATGTACTCACCATCAATTACCCTTGTGGTCTTATATAGGTAGCTAATAGGCACTTTGGGGAAGCACTCAATGTACAATTCCCCCTATGGCCCATATTGAGGAAACTACAGACACTCTGAGGGAGCACAAAGTCCATCGCACCTATGGTCTCGCAACGTAATAGTAAACAGACACTCTGGAAAAGCCCTCAACGTCCATTCTCCCTATGGTCTACTACACCAGGTTCTCACGGACCAGTGTAAGTAAATCATGCAAAAATGATACATGGAATCAAATTTAATCCTCAAGAACTACTTGGATAAACAATCTACAGCATATCACAGTATGTCAGATAACAATCACTTCATCCTAACAATACTAGGCATGGAAAGGAAAGCAACCTAACAGGAAAGCTGGACCAAATGGTAAAAAAAATAAAATAGGTGAAAACCTCCATATCATGGAAAAATTAACCCTATTCATAAAAAAACCACTATCCAAACAAACAAGGAATAAGAGGCAAAATTAGGTTAAACCCATAAACATGCAATACCCCGTTCTTGGGTATTGGGCACTTTTGTGCATAAAACTCAAGCAATATCTACGAAAAGGTAAAAAACACCTACCTCGGTGTCGTGAGACTGATATACATGAACCTCAGGCCTTGAATCCCCCTAGAATTTCCTAGATCTACAAAACTGTTAAAAACTTTCAACCGAGGATATCTTGTGAAAGATGAGAAATCAGGAGATGAAGTTCCAGAAGAAAGGAGAAATCACCGATGCGATTTCAATGCAATCGACGGTGGTCTATTCGGAGAATGAATGACGAGTCAGGGGCTCGGAGAAGAACCGTGTCCATACGGACGCTATTGGACGAGATGATCAAAGAAGAATAACGTTCTGTCAATTAGATGTAACCTCGGTCCGTTTAATGAAAAAAACTACATAGCGTGTTCTTTAAAAGTACACGGCATGTTCTTTAAAATCACACAGCATGTACTTGTATTTTCCGCCCTCCACTTTAGGCGGTCTCTAGGTCACCACACACGGACATGTGCTCAACCATTACATGGCTAGCACAAGGTCACCAGCGGTAACAGGGTACAAAACATGTACTTAAAAGTACACAGCGTTTACTACTGAAATTTCTAGAAACTCTTATTTTCTCAAAAGCATACTTGAAAAGAAGATCTGAGTTCTTACAAACTTCCCCCCTTAATGAAATTCATCCCCAAATTTCTCTAACAAGGCAGTGTAGAAGAATAAACCACGAACAGCTCCGACCACTGTGATTGTACATCGGCCTCCCTCTCCCAAGTATCGTCTTTTACTCTCACATGAATCCATATAACTCATACCGGAGGAACAGATCAGCCACAGAGAACCTTTTCAATTCGATAAAAAATCCGGATAGGATGATCCTCAAAGGATGTGTCCACCTCTAACTCAACCTCTTCGAGTTAGAAAACATGAGATAGGTATGAGAAGTAATGTTGAAGCTGAGAAACGTTGAAGACCTCATGCATATCCAGGTACCTCTAAGGTAACTGTAACCAATAGAAAACCAGCTTTACTCTCTCCAACACCTCAAATGGTCCGACATACCTCAGTGAAAACTTATCCCACCTCCTAATCCTTTTGTGTCCCAACCTCAGTGTGACAAGCTAGAAAACCTGATCTCCGAACTCGAACTCCAGTGGTCATCTCCATCGATCAGCATAAGACTTCTATCGTGACTGTGTAGTAGCCATCCTCTTTCGAATCAACTCTATCTACTCTATGGTCTCCTATACAAGATGAGGTCCCAGCATAGTTGCCTCTTCTGCCTCCATCCAGTATAAGGGTGATCGGCATGGCTTACCATACAAGGCCACAAAAGGTGCCATATGAATAGTTTATTGAAAACTATTATTGTAGGAAAACTCTACAAGAGGTATGTACTTCTCCAAAGAACCTCTAAAATCTAGGATGCATGCTCGAAGCATTTCCTCAAGCACCAGAACCATACGCTTTGACTAACCATCTGTCTGGGGATGGTAAGTTGTACTCAAAAGTACCTATGTACCCAAAGCCTTTTGTAATCCCTGCCAGACATGAGAAGTAAAACGGTTGTCCTTGTCTGAAACAATGGAGTGTGGAACTCCATGTAAACCTACAATCTCTTAGATGTACAACCATCCTAGCTCATAAACGCCGAAGGTCTCCTTGATCGGAAAGAAGTGAGCATCATTTTTGAGTCTGTCAATAACAACCCAAACTACATCATTACCTCGAGGTGACCTTGGAAAACATGTCATGAAATCCATCACGAAATAATTCTATTTCCATTCAGGAATGGGTAACGACAGCAAAATCCCTGCTAGTCACTGATGCTCTGCCTTTACCTGCTAACAGGTGGAACACCTCATGACAAAACCAGCAACATCTCTCTTCATACCTGGACACCAATACTGATGGTGTAGATCTCGATACATCTTGATGACACCAGGATGAACTGCCCAAATTGAGGAATGAAATTCTCGCATCAACTCCTTGTGTATTTCTACTGGCACCCACACACGTCAATGAAAACCCAAGATCTAAATGCACTATTGTTGTCTCAAATTCATGTCACACTGAGTGAAGATATACTTGAGACATTTTTGGTCGGTGAAAACCATAAAATTCTCTTCCAATAGGTAGTGTCTACAACAACGTAAAGCATGAACAACTATAGCCAACTCAAGATCGTGTGTTGGTTAATTTTTCTCAGGTGGCCTCAACTGCCAAGAACCATATGCAACAACCCCTTCTCCCTGCCTATAAACTACTCTTATCCTGATACCTAATGAATCACAGTATACAATATACCTCTTGACCAGCTCTGGAAATACTAGTATCGGTGCTAAAGTCAACCTCACTTTTATCTTCTGAAATGCTGAATCGCAAAAATCTGACCCCAAGTACTTTTCACCCTTCTTAGTCAGGCCCATTTGTGGTGATGTTAAGCGTGAAAAGTCCTGAATAAAATGCATGTAGTAACTAGCCATCCCTATAAAGCTCTGTACCTCAAATAAATTCTTCAGCTACTCCCAGGAAACTACTACTCTCACTGTCTCTAGATCTACTGATACTCCTTATCTGAGATAACATGACCCAAGAAGTGAATTTGGTCCATCCAAAAGTGGAATTTTGAGAGCTTAGAATATAACACATGTTCTCTCAGTGTACTAAAAATGATCTCAAGATGTGTGGAATGGTCATGTCGAGTATGAGAGTACACCAAGATATCTTCCACGAAGACTACCATGAATGAATCCAAATTTGGATGGAACACTTGGTTCATCAGTTCCATGAAAGCTGGAGGTTTGTTCGTGAGACTGAATAGCATAACCACATACTCGTATAGACCATACCTGCTCCAAAAGGCTATAAGAGATATATATGCTGATGGTAACCAGAACTCAAGTCAATCTTCGAGAACACCCAGAATCCTCGAAGATGATCAAAGATATCATCAATCCTCAAGAAGGGATATAGATTCTTGACCGCCAATTGGTTCAACTTCCGATAATCCACACAAAGTCTAAGGGTACCATCCGCCTTCTTCACAAACAGGATATGTGAACCCCAAGGAGAAGTACTAGGTAAGATGAAACCCTTTACCTGCAACTACTCTGACTACTACTTGAGTTCCTGAAACTCTGGTGTAGCCATCCTATAAGGAGGAATGGACACGGGTACCACTCCTAGCACAAACTCAATAGAAAAGTCCACCCCTCGCTCTAGAGGAGAACATGAAAATTACTCTAGAACAACATCCCTAGAATGATCCACCACTAGAGGAATGTCCATCTATGAAGTCCCCTAGTCATTCAGATATAGACTAGCAATCTAGCCTATAACTCCTCTTAACCCATGATGCTCGGGTCCTGCTCTGCTCGTCCAGACACACCCCTCACCCTTACAAAGAAACGATCTACCCCCTAGTGATGTGAAACTCACCCTACGATAATAGAAATTGAAAATAGTGTGGAAGGAAACTAACAACTCCATTCTGAGAATAACGTCATACACTACTAAACATTCAGCCTATAGAGACCGCCATTGGCAGTCGCTATAGGCCTCTATAGACCGCCCAACGACTGCCAATGCTGGTTGCTTTAGGCCCGACAATGTAGGCCTACAGCGACCACTATTGGTGGCCGTTGAAGCTGGATAAAATGCCAGCCTATAGTGACCGCCATTGGTGGTCTTTGAAGCTGGCTGAAATGCCGGCCTACAGTGACCGCCATTGGCAGTCGCTGTTTTTCTGAAGCGACCCCCAATGGCGGTCGCTGTTGAGGATAGTAGGAAACCTAGAGCGACCTCCTGCAACGGTCGCTAAACTGGAAATATTTTTAAAAAACATTTTATGGTACAAAATAGAAAAAACAGCATATAAATAATAAAAAATGGAAAACAAATCCAAACACCATAAACATCAGGATCATCATAAACAATAAATGATAGACGTGCTTCAACGATCCACAACCATCTTCTTTAGAAACCTACAATAACATACAAAGAAAAAAACTAAACAAAACAAATGTAAATTTGACATATTTATTCAGTTATTATATACATATAATAAAATGAAATCTGACATCTCATGGGTGCTATAATAATTTTAAACCCAAAATTTAAGAAATGTTATCATTTTAGTATTTTTTTCTTTGTTTTGGATTCATTGATTTAGTTTCTGAAAGTGTTTTGTTGTCTAAAAA
Source organism: Viscum album (assembly GCA_963277665.1). Classification (NCBI taxonomy): domain Eukaryota; kingdom Viridiplantae; phylum Streptophyta; class Magnoliopsida; order Santalales; family Viscaceae; genus Viscum; species Viscum album. Next base: position 447,990,812 of record OY728131.1, read on the forward strand.
GAAATGTTTTACACATGAACCACATGTCCGATGAATGTTCCGTATCCTCCTACATGTCGCGAATAATATTCTTATTGTTTTCGTGTGGTTTTAGGTCATTTGGAGAACATTTTCTTTGAATTCGACCGTGACACGCTGTTTTGGTCTTTTATGACTCCAGAAACGCGTTTCCTGTCACCATGGTCAAAAGAAACTTCCGATTTACATTTCCTATGCCCGACCATTTCACAATTCACACCACTGTTGTTGTCGTATGATTTCATGGCATTCCGAGGTCATTCGGGCGGTTTTGACCACCCAACGCGCCCTTTTAGAGCGCGTTGACCTACTAGAAACGACACATTTAGTCGTACCACGCGCACCGCATGTCTAATGGATGTGTCGACTCCTTATACATGTCACGAATAGTATTTCTATTGTTTTCGTGTGGTTTCAGGTCATTCGGAGCACATTTTATCTAAATTCGACCGTCACACGCCGTTTTGGTCTTTTATGACTCCGGAAACACGTTTCCAGTCACCGAGGTCAAATGACACCTCCGATTGACATTCCTCCTACCCAAACATTTCAAAATTCACACCACGGATGTGTTCTTATGATTTCATGGCATTCTGAGGTCGTCGGGTGGTTTTGACCACCCAACATGCCCTTTTAGAGCGCGTTGAACCACTGAAAACGACACATTCGGTTGTACTGCACACACCGCATGTCCAATGGATGTGTCTTATCCTCCTACATGTCAAGAATAATATTAATATTGTTTTTGTGTGGTTTAAGGTCATTCAGAGCAGGTTTTATATGAATTCGACTGTCACACGCCGTTTTGGTCTTTTATGACTCCGGAAACGCATTTCCGGTCACCGCGGTCAAAAGACACCTCCGATTGACATGTCGTGTGACCTAAAATTTCACAATTCACACCATGGTTGTTGGTGTATGATTTTATGGCATTACAAGGTCATTCGGGTGGTTTTGACCACCCAACGTGCCCATTTAGAGCGTGTCAAACTGCTGAAAACGACACATTTAGTCGTATCGTGCGCACCGCACATAAGATAGACGTATCGTATACCCTACCAATTCCAAATTCACACCACAGTTGTTTTCGTATGATTTCATGGAATTACGAGGTCGTTCGGGTGGTTTTGATCACCCAACGCGCCCTTTTAGAGCACGCTGAACTGTAGGAAACGACACATTCGGTCGTACCGTGCGCACCACACGTCTGATGGGTGTATTGTATCCTCCTTCTTGTCACGAATAATATTACTATTGTTTTCATGTGGTTTCATGTCATTCAGATCACATTTTCTCTGAATTCGACCGTGACACACCGTTTTGGTCTTTTGTGACACTAGAAGCAAATTTCCGGTCACTGCAGTCAAACGACACCTCTGATTGATATGTCGTCTACCTGGCCATTTCAAAATTCACACCATGGTTGTTTTCATATGATTTCATGGCATTTTGAGGTCGTTGGGGTGGTTTAATCACCCAACGCACCCTTTTAGAGCCCGCTGAACTGCTGAAAATGACACATTCGGTCGTACCACGCGCACTGCATGTCCAATGGATGTTTCGTCTCCTCCTACATGTCACTAATAATATTACTATTGTTTTCATGTGGTTCCAGATCATTCAGAGCACGTTTTCTATGAATTCGACCGTCGTACGCCGTTTTGGTCTTTTATGACTCCGAAAACGCATTTTTGGCCACCACGGTCAAAAGACACCTCTGATTGACGTGTTGTCTGCCCAACCATTTTAAAAATCACACCATGGTTGTTTTCGTATGATTTCATGGAATTCCGAGGTTGTTCGGGTGGTTTTGACCACCCAACGCACCCTTTTAGAGTGTGCCAAACTGCTGAAAACGACACATTCGGTCGTACCGCACACACTGCATGCCCGATGGAAGTTTCGTCTCCTCATACATGTCACGAATAATATTACCATTGTTTTAGTGTGTTTTCAGGTCATTAGGAGTAAGTTTTCTCTAAATTCGACTGTCACACGCCGTTTTGATCTTTTATGACTCTGGAAATGCGTTTCTGGTCACCGCGCTCAAACGACACCTTCGATTGATGTGCCCTCTACTCGACCATTTCACAATTCACACCATGGTTGCTTTTGTATGATTTCAGGTCATTCTGAGGTCGTTCGGGTGGTTTTGACCACCCAACGTGTCCTTTTAGAATACGCCAAACTGCTGAAAACGACACATTCACTGCACGTCTGATGGAAGTTCCGTCTCCTCATACATGTCACAAATAATATTACTATTGTTTTAGTGTGTTTTCAGGTCATTCGGACCATGTTTGATCTAAATTCAACCGTCACACACCGTTTTGGTCTTTTATGACTCTGGAAACGCGTTTCCGGTCATCGCGGTCAAACGACACCTCCGATTGATGTGCCCTCTACTATACCATTTCAAAATTCACACCATGGTTGTTTTCGTATGATTTCATGGAATTCCGAGGACGTTCTGGTGGTTTTGACCACCCAACGCGCCCTTTTATAGCGCGCCGAAATGCTGAAAATGACACATTTGGTCGTACCGCGCGCACCGCACGTCCGATGGATGTGCCATCTCCTCCTACATGTCACTAATAATATTACTATTTTTTCATGCAGTTTCAGGTCATTCGGAGCATGTTTTCTCTGAATTCGACCGTCACATGCCGTTTTGGTCTTTTGGGACTCCGAAAACGTGTTTCCGGCCACCGTGGTCAAACGACACCTCTGATTGACGTGTCATCTATGAGACTATTTCACAATTCACAACACGATTATTTTTTATGATTTAATGTCATTCCGAGTTTGTTCGGGTGCTTTTGACCAACCAACGCGCCCTTTTAGAGCACACTGAACTGCTGAAAACGACACATTCGGTCGTACCACGCGCACCGCACGTCCGATGGACGTGTCTTCTCCTCGTACTTGTCACAAATAATATTCCAATTGTTTTCGTGTGGTTTCAGGTCATTCGTAGCATGTTTTCTCTAAATTCGATCGTCACTCGCCCTTTTGGTCTTTTGTGAGTCCTGAAACGCATTTCCGGTCACCGCGGTCAAATGACACCTCTGATTAATGTGTTGTCTACCCGACCATTTCACAATTCACACTACGGTTGTTGTCATATGATTTCATGGCATTCCAAGGTCGTTCAGGTGGTTTTGACCACCCAACGCGCCCTTTTAGAGCGCGTCGAACTACTGAAAATGACACATTCGGTCGTACCGCATGTACCGCACGTCCGATGGACCTGATGTCTCCTCCTACAAGTTACGAATAATATTCCTATTTTTTCGTGTGTTTTCAGGTCATTCAGAGCACGTTTGCTCTGAATTCGGCCGTGACAACCCGTTTTGGTATTTTATGACTCCGAAAACGCATTTTCGGTCAGCGCTGTCAAAAGACACCTCCGATTGACGTGCTGTCTACCCGACCATTTCAAAATTCACACCACGGTTGTTGGCGTATTATTTCATGGTATTCCAAGGTCATTCAGGTGGTTTTGACCACCCAACGCACCCTTTTAGAGTGCACTGAACTGCTGAAAACGAAACATTTGGCCATACCACACACACCGCACGTCCGATGGACGTGCCGTCTCTTCCTACAAGTCACGAATAATATTCATATTGTTTTCATGTGGTTTCATGTCATTCAGAGCACGTTTTCTTTGAATTCGACCGTCACACGCCGTTATGGTCTTTTATGACTCCAGAAACGCGTTTCTGGTCACTGTGGTAAAACGAATCCTTCGATTGATTTTTCTTAAGGCCAAACATTTTACAATTCACACCACGGTTGTTGTCATGTGATTTCATGGCATTCCAAGGTCATTCGGGTGGTTTTGACCACCCAACGCACCCTTTTACAGTGTGTCGAACTGCTGAAAATGACACATTTGGTCGTACCATGCGCACCTCACATCTGATGGATGTTACATCTCCTCCTAAATGTCACAAAAAATTTCCTTGTGGTTTTCATGTGGTTTCATATCATTCGGAGCACGTTTGCTCTGAATTCGGCCGTGACATTCCATTTTGGTCTTTTATGACTCCAAAAACGTGTTTCCAGTCACTGCCGTCAAACAACACCTCTGATTGACGTTCCATTTGCCTGAACTTTTGACAATTCACAGCATGGTTTTTGTCGTATGATTTAATGGAATTCTGAGGTCATTCGGGTGGTTTTGACCACCCAACGCGCCCTTTTAGAGCACGCTGAACTGCTCAAAATGACACATTCGGTCGTACCACGCGCACCGCATGTCCGATTGACGTTTTGTCTCCTTCTACATGTCACGAATAATATTCCTATTGTTTTTTGGTGGTTTCAGGTCTTTCGGAGCATGTTTTCTCGGAATTCGACCGCCACACGCCGTTTTGGTCTTTTATGACTCCAGAAAAGCGTTTCCGATCACCGCAGTCAAAAGAAACCTCTGATTGACATTTCTTCTGCCCAAATATTTCAAAATTCACACCACGGTTGTTGTCGTATGATTTCATATAATTCTGAGGTCGTTCAGGTGGTTTTGACTACCCAACGCGCCCTTTTGAAGCGCGTCAAACTGCTGAAAACGGCACATTCGGTTGTACCATGCGTACCGCATGTCTGATGGATGTTTCATCTCCTCCTACATGCCATGAATAATATTCCTATTGGTTTCATGTGCTTTCAGGTTATTTGGGTGGTTTTGACCACCCAACGCGCCCTTTTAAAGCGCGTCGAACTGCTGAAAACGACACATTTGGTCGTATCGCACGCACCACACATCTGATGGATGTGTCGTCTCCTCCTAGATGTCACGAATAATATTCTTATTGTTTTAATGTGGTTTCCTATCATTTAGAACACGTTTTCTCTGAATTCGACCATCACACGCTGTTTTGGTCTTTTATGACTCCGGAAACGCTTTTTCAGTCACCGCGGTCAAAGGAATCCTCTGATTGATGTTCTGTCTTCTTGAACATTACAAAATTCACACCACGGTTGTTTTCATACGATTTCATGGCATTTCGAGGTCGTTCGGGTGATTTTGACCACCCAACGCGCCCTTTTAGAGCACGTCGAACTGCTGAAAACAACATATTCAGTCGTATCACACACACCGCATGTCCGATGAAAATTTTGTCTCCTCCTACATGTCACGAATACTATTGTTTTCGTGTCGTTTCAGGTCATTCAAAGAATGTTTTCTCTGAATTCGACCGTGACACACCGTTTGGGTCTTTTATGACTCCGGAAACGCATTTCCTGTCACCAAAGTAAAATGACACCTCCAATTGACCCGTAGTCTACCCAAACATTTCACAATTCACACCACGGTTGTTTTAGTATGATTTCATGGAATTCTGAGGTCGTTCGGGTGGTTTTGACCCCCCAACGCGCCCTTTTAGAGCGCGCCTAACTGCTGAAAACAACACATTTGTTTGTACTGTATGCACCGCACATCCGATGGATGTTCCGTCTCCTCCTACATTTCACGAATAATAATCCTATTGTTTTTGGGTGGTTTCTGGTCATTCAGAGAACGTTTTCTCTGAATTCGACCGTGATACGCCGTTTTGGTCTTTTATGACTTCGGAAACGCATTTCCAGTCACTACAGTCATACGACACCTCCGATTTACGTGTCGTCTTCCCGACCATTTAACAATTCACACCACGGTTGTCGTTGAATGATTTCATGGAATTCTTAGGTTGTTCGTGTGGTTTTGACCACCCAACACACCCTTTTATAGCGTGGTGAACTGCTGAAAATGACACATTCAGTTGTACCGCGTGCACCGCACATTCGATGGATGTTTCGTCTCCTCCTACATGTCACGAATAATATTCCTATTGTTTTCATGTGGTTGGAGGTCATTTAGAGCACGTTTTCTCTGAATTTGACCGTCAGACGCCGTTTTAGTATTTTATGCCTCCGGAAACACGTTTCTGGTAACCGCGGTCAAACGACACCTCTGATTGATGTGTCGTCTACCCGACCATTTCACAATTCACACCACGGTTGTTTTTTCATTATTTCATGGCATTCCAAGGTCGTTCGGGTGGTTTTGACCACCCAACGCGCCCTTTTAGAGCGCACCAAACAGCTGGAAGTGACACATTTAGTTGTACTGCGCGCACCGCACGTCCGATGGATGTTTCGTCTACTCTTACATGTCACGAATAATATTCCTATTGTTTTTGCGTTGTTCCAGGTCATTCAGAGCATGTTTGCTCTGAATTCGACCGTCACACGCCGTTTTGGTCTTTTATGAATCCAGAAATGTGTTTCTGGTCACCTTGGTCAAAAAACACCTCCGATTGACATGTCTTCTACCTGACCATTTCAAAATTCACACCATGGTTGATTTCGTATGATTTCATGGCATTATGAGGTCGTTCGGGTGGTTTTGACCACCCAACCCGCCCATTTAGAGCGCATTGAACTACTGAAAATGACAAATTTGGTTGTACCGCACGCACCGCAGGTCCGATGGTTGTGTCGTCTCCTCCTACATGTCACGAATAATATTCCTATTGTTTTCGTGTGGTTTCAAGTCATTCGGAGAATGTTTTCTCTGAATTCAACCGTCACATGCCGTTTTGGTCTTTTATGACTCTGGAAACACGTTTCCGGGCACCGCGGTCAAATGAAACCTCTGATTGTCATCCCATCTACCCGTCCATTTTACGATTCACACCACGGTTGTCGTCGTATGATTTCATGGTATTTCGAGGTCGTTCAGGTGGTTTTGACCACCCAATGCGCCTTTTTAGAGCGCGCCAAAATGCTAAAAATGAGACATTCAGTCGTACCGCACGCACCGGAGGTCCGATGGGCATTCTGTATCCTCTTACTTGTCATGAATAATATTCCTATTTTTTGGTGTGGTTTCAGGTCATTCGGAGCATGTTTGCTCTGAATTCAACCGTGACACGCCATTTTGGTCTTTTATGGCTCCGAAAACACGTTTACGGTCACCGCGATCAAACGACACCTCTGATTGACGTGATGTCTATCTGACCATTTAAAAATTTACACCACGGTTGTTGTTATATGATTTAATGGAATTTCGAGGTTGTTCGGGTGGTTTTGACCAGCCAACGCGCCCTTTTAGAGCTTACCAAACTGCTGAAAATGACACATTCGATCGTACTGCATGCACCGCACGTCCGATGGACATGCAGTCTCCTCCTACATGTCACGAATAATATTCCAATTTTTTTCATGTTCTTTCTGTGCATTCGGAGCATGTTTTCTCTGAAATCGATTATCGCATCCCGTTTTGGTCTTTTATAACTCCATAAATGCGTTTTCGGTCACCGTGGTCAAAAAACACATCTGATTGATGTGATTTCTGCCCGAAAATTTGATAATTCACACCATGGTTGTTGTCGTATAATTTCATGGAATTCCGAGGTTGTTCAGGTGGTTTTTACCACCCAATGTTCCCTTTAGAGCGCATCGAACTGTTAAAAATGACACATTAGGTCGTACTGCGTGTACCGCACGTCCGATGGACGTTTTGTCTCCTCCTACATGTCCTGAATTATATTCATATTGTTTTTGTGTGGTTTCAGGTCTTTCAGAGCATGTTTGCCTTGAATTCGACCGTAACACACCCTTTTAGTCTTTTGTGACTCTAGAAACTCGTTTCCGGTCGCCGCGGTCAAATGAAACCTATTATTGACATGTTTTCTATCTTAACATTTCTCAATTCACACCATGATTGTTGTCGTATGATTTCATGGCATTCCGAGGTCGTTCGGGTGGTTTTGTCCACCCAACGCGCACTTTTAGAGCGCGCTGCACTGTTGAAAACGACACATTCGATTGTACCGCATACACCGCATGTCTGATGGACATGTCGTATCCTCCAACATGTCAAAAATAATATTTCTATTGTTTTCGTGTGGTTTCAGGTCACTCAGAGCATGTTTTCCTTGAATTCAACTGTGATACTCCAGTTTGGTCTTTTATGACTCCCGAAACGCATTTCCAGTCACCAAATTCAAAATACACCTCTGATTGATGTGTCGTTTGCATGAAAATTTTACAATTCACATCATGGTTGTTGTCGTATGATTTCATGGCATTCCAAGGTCATTCGGGTGGTTTTGACCACCCAAGGTTCCCTTTTAGAGCGCACTGAACTGCTAAAAACAACAAATTCGGTCGTACCGTGTGCACCGCACATTTAATGGATGTTCTATCTCCTCTTATATGTCACGAATAATATTACTATTGTTTTCGTGTGGTTTCAGGTCATTCGGAGCACGTTTTCTCTGAATTCGGCTGTGACACGCCGTTTTGGTCTTTTATGCCTCCGAAAACGTGTTTCCGGTCACTGCGGTCAAAATACACCTTCGATTGACATGTCATCTAGCCGACCATTTCAAAATTCACACCATGTTTGTTGTCGTATGATTTCATGGAATTTTGAGGTTGTTTGGGTGGTTTTGACCACCCAACGCGCCCTTTTAAAGCGCACCAAACTGCTGAAAACGACACATTTGGTTGTACAGCACGCACCACATGTCCGATAAATGTTCCATATCCTCCTACATGTCAAGAATAATATTCCTATTGTTTTCGTGTGTTTTCATGTCATTCAGAGCATGTTTTCTTTGAATTCGACCGTCACACGCCGTTTTGGTCTTTTATGACTCCGGAAACGCATTTCTGGTCACCACGGTCAAACGACACCTCTGTTTGACATGTCGTCTGCCCAACCATTTTAAAATTCACACCATGGTTGTTTTTGTGTGATTTTATACCAATCCAAGGTCAGTCATGTGGTTTTGACCACACAACACGCCCTTTTAGTGTGCACCGAACTGCTGAAAATGACACATTCGGTCGTACCGCGCGCACCGCACATCCGATGGACATTTCGTCTCCTACTACATGTCACGAAAAATATTACTATTGTTTTTTTTTTTGGTTTCAGGTCATTCGGAGCACATTTTCTCTGAAGGGGCTAATGGCATAACGACTAATTGGCCTAACGGCCAATTGGCCTATTGTATAGTTGTACAATTTGAATAATGGCATAATGGCCTAATGGCCATTTGTTCTAACATCCAATTGAACAATTGGCCAATTGGCCAATTTCCCTAATGGACTAACAACATAACATCCAATTGTCCTATTGTATTGTTTCACAATTGGGGGGTGGGGGGAGGCTGTTCGAGGGTGTGGGGGGGTGTCCGGGGTGGGGGGTCCTGTCCGAGGGTCGGGGGTGATGTCCAAGGTCGGGGTTGTCCGGGGGTGCGGGGGGAGGGTTTCCGGGGTGGGGGTGTTGTCCAGGGGTGGGGGGTGGGGGAGGGGGTGTCATGAACCAACCCAGGTCAACCCCGAACCGGTCACCTGAGCCGGTCCGCAGCATGGCCCGAAGGGCTTTCCCGATCCCCACGGGATTGAAACTGGTGACGGACATCAAGATTTAATCATTGGGAACGATTTTAGCCCAAACAAAACCAGGATAAAAACAAAATAGAAACTAAACAAAATAGACAAACACTCACAACAGAAATAAAATAAAAGCCACGCGACCAACGTACCTCCACGTGACCTCGCAGGTCACCACCCAAACAAAGGACCAACCTCGCCCAACACTGAGCGGCACAAACCAAGAAACCTGAACAAAGGAACCTGCAACTGAAATGGTAAAATATAGGCTTCAGTACAAAAAAATACTCAATAGGTGAGCCCAACAACAAATCCCAAAGCACTGCCAATAAATAAATAATTCACAAATCCAGGTTTGAACTACAATGTATAAAAGTATTCTTTCATAAATATTTCACTTGAAAACAAAACACGAATCATTTCCCTTATTCATTTTCAAAAGTTATATTCCTTTCATTAGTTCCAAAATCATTTTCAAATGGAGAGTAGTGTTAAATTTCAGATTTTACACAAAGAGAATAAAAAATTTTCATTTGAAACCATTTTCACAAAAAGAACAATGTACCAAAAGGAACAGTAGAAACCACACAGTAAGGGGAAATGCAGGTATAAAAACAAACACTACACTGATCACTACTAACAAAAGAAAGCCAAAATACATGGGTCAAACCATGGAGCTCGTGGACAATCCAAAACATACTAAACATGTGACTCATCCTGAAGGCATGCCCTAACCCGATGACGTCATAATGCCCTAATGCTCGTCATAGATCTACATGGCCTAACCGAGGGGACCAATCCCCAGAGCAGCAATAAATCAGTATTCCCCTAATATGGGGACACTAGCCAGTGCATAATCTAAACTAGTGCATCAATCGTTCACAAAAAGTTCACTTATTATGCCAGGTTCCCATGCGAAATTCTAAAAAGGGGGTGAGTAAACAAATACTAGTCAAGCAATTCAACAAATGCATTATCATCTTACACCATCAACACGCACACACAAAAAAAACACCCCCAAGTACCCCAAGGAACAAGACCCTCACCTTTAAACCATTATCACACAAGGGAAGCCTCAAGCCAAGGTAACCCCCATCTTTCATCAACCAACAAGGTGAGGACCCATTCCAAGGAGATTTTTCCGATGAAACCATTTTTATTTAAAGTGCCAATCGGGCCTCAACAACCATTTAAAACCAAAACATTTCCAAAATATGCAACACACGTCATCCTATTGAAAACCAGAAACACACTTAGAACCTCATTTATGAAACTCAAATCATATTTTTAAAACTGAAACACATTGGTGTCACAAGTAAAACCATTTTTGAATCTCCAAACGCACCCACTTTCATCAAGATCCAAACGGGCCTTTTATAACTTTAGAAGGAACACTATTTCTAAATTAAAATCCAAACATTTATTCACATGCCAAAGAAAAACATTTTTCACAAAACAAGAACCACACTTAAAGTTTCCAAAATCATGTTTAAAGGCCAAACATGCATTTTCTCTATTCAAGGTTTTAAGAGAACACCATTTTCCATAAATAATACAACTGCCATTTTACACACACCAAAACCATTTCAAAACACACTTCAACATGATTTGAACATTTCATAAAGAACCCATTTAGCAATATCACAAGAAGAACACAGAATTAAAATCCAAGAACAATACTTCCAGTGCAATGCAAGAAATAAACAGATTCCATTTTTAGCAGGTTACCACACTAAAAATAACTATTTAATACTACTTTAAATTTACTGAAATTCAATGAAAAGTCAAGGAATAAATAAATTATAAATTTAAAAGAAAGTGCAGTGGGAGACCTACCTCGACTCGAAAACTGAACTCAATGACACAACACACCTCGCGCAGGCGCGTACGCACGCGCAAGCCGAAGACTGCTGCATTGCGGAATTAGTCCACCAACATGCTGCAACAACACCAAAATAACAAAAACAGCCAAACACTGATATGAAATAAACTTAAACAGATTCACGTCACAAAATTTACCTCGGCGCAGAGACGCGCTCGACCCACGGGGTCGCGCGCCAGTCATAAGGGGTGGAGCTCTCAAGAATGGAGACTGCCGAGGGTCACGCACCAACTGTCACGTGCACTGCTGGCCGGCTCAAGGCGGCGGTGGTTGGTCGGACCACGGAAGGTCGGAACGTGACTGACTGAAGGTGTGGCGGTCAAAAAACGCAGCGCAGGCGCGACGGAGGAAGCCGGAATGCCGGAAGGAAAGCCGAAGGGCGCGCCGGAGCACCGGTAAAAAGGCCGGGAGTTCCCAGGATGCCGGAATGGAGGCCGAAGGGCTGCTGGCCGAAGGCGGGGCTCGCCGGAGCTCGCCTGGAGGTCGCTGGAGGGGGCCGGAAGCCGCTGGCTGGAGGCGGGGCTCGTCGAAGCTCACCCGGAGGTCGCTGGAGGGGGTCGGAGGCCGTTGGCCGGTGGCGGGGCTCGCCGGAAGGGCTGGCAGGGGAGAGGCGGAGCCGGGGGGGTCGTGCAGAGAAGGGGAGAGGCAGAGCCGGGGTGGTCGGGCCATGCGAGTGCGGGAGCGGGGAGTGGAGAGCTCTGGAGGCGGCACGAGGAGCGGTGGGGTGCAGGGTCGACGACGCTGGCTGGGCCTGGGGGTGAAGCGGGATGCCGGTAGCACGGTAGTGGCGAGGGTGGGCCATCGAGGGCTTGCGGGGTGCGAGGAGCACCGTAGTGAAGGAGGGTGAAAGCGGGGGGAAAGGGGTGACACGCGGGGTCTAGGGTTCGGTTAGTTTTTTTTCATTTCATTATAATAAAATACTAATAATAGTAATAATAAAATCCGAAATAAAATAATAAAAATAGCAATAAAATAATAATTCCAATAATAATACCAGAATAATAATAGAATTAAAATTAACAATAATAAAGACAATATTAATAAAATCAATTTAACAATAAAAATAATAATAATAATCAGAATGATAAAAATAAAAATAAAAATAATAACATAAATAATAATAATAAAAATTTAACAACCCAAATAAGAAAATATTTTACTTATTTTAAACATCGCTCAGCTGCAGGACTCACGTGCAGCCGTGCGCGCGGTCGGGCGAACTGCGCTCGAACCATGCCACCCGGCACTGATCACATATAGGGTTAAGATGCGTGATTGATGCACGATTTTATAACTCGCGTGCATGTTGCACATCAGCGAGATCAGGGTGTGACAATTCTCCCAACCACAGTCACTTTCTTCCCCCAGAAAGTCACCTAGTCGAACGATAGACAAAACAAGAATACATGCCCGATTAAAACTAGAAGAAACCACAACACAAGAGAATAGGAGAACATGATAGGGTTCTCCCAACCACAAGGATTTAGCTAGTGCAGAAATTTAACACCCAAACATACCACCCCAGGATGGGGGTGACACGGGAACTCCCAACTGATCCAGACTAACCTTTATAGCACTAGCGAAACAACACCTCCGCTAAAACATGGAACTCTCGACATAGACCAATAACCCCAAACACTAGAGAGAAACCTCCGAGAAGAACTTAACCCATGAAGTAAACTCGGTCATTACCGCAAACTTCGATCCTTCCATAGGCACTTACATCTCCAAACGAACACAGTCAAATAGAGATTAACCCCTATAAGGTTCAAACACACTTTTAAAGAAAAACGTATGATTCAGAGAATCATAATTCAGACAAAACAGACTATTTGGATTACAAATGAACACGTCCATCCAAACTTCACGATGAAACAGTCGACCTATAACAACACCAAAACTTTATCAGTGGAAGAATGAGAACAGAAGGACTTTAAATGTTTCTTTTCCAACAAGGAACACAAAACCTGAACTGAGACGTCACACCCCTGACAACTCCTGAATACGCTCAAGCTTTACCCCAAGACCTATGGCTGGGACTCTGATGGTTGAAGAATCTCTTACCTCACAGTCTGGTACTCAAATCTTCTGGTCACAGTGTCTTCCTCAGATGACGCTTCCTGCAAAACTTCTCTAGATGACCTGCACACATTCAATGATGTAACGTACTTAGTGGGATGTGACATGATGGCTTTACATGCCCTAAACGTCCACACTGACGGAACACCATTGGACAATCCATCGAACCAGAAACCAGAGTCACTAAGAGGTCTCTTTTGAAAAAGATCCATCTAACACACTCTGCTCGCCAGATGGGGACCTTCACGAGCAACTGGATATGGTGGATTGCCAACCGTCTGCGCTCCGGAGACCAACTCAGCTAAAAACACCTCATGTAGAAACTTCTCAAAATGATGGACCCAAAAAGGGAGGACCCACTCTTTGATCTCTAGACAAAGACCCCTGATGAAGGGAGGAGTCTTCATCAAATCCTGTGACGCTACCTCCATAGAAAGACACAAGTTCCTTGAAATTGTCAGCACACGCTTTCACCGTCTGTTGGCCCTATTGAATACGCATGAGATCTTCCAATTTATTCATCTTCACCTCTTCAAGTATAAACCATCGGACGAAGAAGACTTTAAAGAAACCCCACATTATCCCAACTTACAGTGATGGCAGGGCGAACAACTCCTACTCGTCCAGATCTGGACCTTCGAACAGACCCAAAACGGTATGCACTCTAATAGCTTTGGGATTTCCCAATACCCTAAAGACGTGATCGACCTCTTCAAGCCACTATACTGTCTCTAACAGACTCCAATCACCACAAAGTACAGACAACGTCTGAGAAGGACCAAAAAATAGGCATGACTCATCAAAACTCTGGGGACCTTTCTGGGCGGCATTTTTGAACAACATATATAACACCAAACTGAAACTGATATCAATCGAAGAAACATAAATAAAGTACCCTCATCCAAAAACAACCATCTCAAAAAAACCAAACAAACACAATCACAACCCAAAATTCCCTATCCAAAATTACCGTTCCATTTTAGATTCCAAAACCACTCTTTTTTCATTTCAAAACCGCTTTCTTTCAAGACCACTTTCCAAATACCAAGTCCACTTTTCAAACCAAAATCACTTTCCAAAACCATTTTCCTCTTTAAAATCCAATTTAAAAAACAAGGTCAAGCCTTTAATTTCAAACACACCCAGGTAATCCCATGAACCATTGCACATTTCTTCATCCACTTTTATTCATACAAACCAACATGCACTTTCCACGCATCCAATCACATTTTCAAACATTCATAAGGAGTACCTGAGGTTTCACCCCAAACCATTATTGACCAATTTCCAAGAAAACACCAATTTCCAAGAAAACACCAATTTTCCAAACTAAAGTCTTTCAGTTTTAAAACTCATTTCATAAATTTAAAGTCATTTAAAAGATATCAGTCCCATTTTAAAAAACCCTTTTTTTCATTTTCACAAACGCTCTTACACCAACCAGAATGAAAACGACACTCAACCTTCATCAAACCATCAGAGTGAGGGACTAGCGGTCACACTTAACCTAGTGACATAGTAGTGGACCATGCCCCATGTAAGCATCAACTACTAGGAGGAATTCAAACCATGTACCCGGACTTCACATGGGTCACTACTCCATGTGAGATCATGATGTAACATCGGTTTACCTCCGTTCTCATCCCCCAATCAAAAATGAACTAGAACTAAATGTTCCTTGTTATCCTCAATAAATTTTTTAAATGAAATTATAAAGCTTTAATTATTAAAAAAATATTTTTTAAATGGTTTTATTAAAGAGGTTTTCAAATAAAGATTATTTTTCTTAAGAAATGTTCCATGTTATCCTTTCAAATCCTTCTCTTTCTAAGATGGAATACTTTGTTAATTTTATGCATTACTGGGGATATGATCCAAGAATACCATTAATATTCTTCCATAAATGGTTTCTATTTGGATGGAATGATGTTTATGACACATGTTTCTTTAACACAGGTTATATGGTTTTGGAAATCACTTATTTTAATGTCTTATGCTTTGATGAAGAGATTGTGAGGCCTATTTATTTTACATAGGTAATAATGGATGAATTAGGAGTATATATGTTATGCATGAACCTGATTATATGTTCACAATGTAATACATGGACTTGGTTGGATGTCCCCAAGTTTATGCGTGAACATGATTACATGTTCACAATGTTATGAGTGGACCTTATTAAGTGTTGAAAATGTTATGCATCAACCTGATTACATGTTCACAATATTGTGAAAAGACCTGGTTCAATGTCAATATGTTTATTTGTGATCCTGATTACAGGTTCACAAAGGTATTCATGAACCTGATTATATGTTCAAAATGTTTTGTGTGGACCTAATTGAATGTCCATAAGTTTATACAAGGTCATAATTTCATGTCCTTAACTTAATGAGTGAAATCGTTTCTACTTATACATGTTCACAATGTCATAAACTTATTTTTATGTGACAAATTCCATGTCATAATATTATATTATTCATTCATGGATTATGATCTTGATTTCCTAACGATTCATGTCTTATTAACTGAAAATATTTATGTCATGAGTCATGTTCATTATCTTTGATATATTGGGCATCATCTTATAATTTTATTCTCATGTTCTCAAACCCTTATGTTAATGATTATGTATATGTATCTCCCTTTTTTACCCTTACTAAGTATTTCATCTCAACCATTTCTTATGATTTCTTTTCCCCGTGTTATAAAGAAAGTTTTTAGGTTGGGGTACTAAAGGGGAAGATCTTTGTTGGAAAAATTGAATATCTTTCCCCAGACTAGAATTCCATATTTCATATTTCAAAAGTCACTAAACTAATATGGTCTTTAGGTGACTTTTTGTGTAATATATTATGTATTCTATAAAAATGATATAATGTTAATATATGAAAAGAGAGGGTATCTATAGATAGTATCAGAGAAAATGTTTGTTTAACCTTTAGAAACTATGATGAAAAACATTAGTGAGATCCCTATGGATATTTCAAAGGATATGTCTAGAGATGTATATAAGGATAATTCTAAGGATAAGTTAAAGAATAAGAAAATGTCTTATAATTTTGGTAATGGATTGAGAGAGTGGTTTCTATAAAATTAAATCCATATCTAGATACTAAAAGTGGTGATTCCTTTAGAATAGATATATATAGGGGTAACAAACCTAAAAACACTGTATTGAGCTATTCTTGATTGAGAAATAGTGCATGACAAGGAGCCTTTCTACACACTTGGTTTGATTCTCCTAGGGGTTACTCTTTTGAAATTAACAAACTCTTTATGAACTGTCATGAAGGATTTAAATAAAAGTTGACTATAAATAACCTAGTATAAACTTAAGGTGTCATATATTAAATTAGTTGTCAGGTTTTAGACATCTTATAAGTAATTTTTCATGATTATGTGGGTTTTCACCATAATAAGTGTTCCTCACACTATGAATTCTAGTTTTAGTAAATGAAAGGGACAAGAAGAAGCTAGGTTAAAATTTAAGTTTTTAGATATGGAAAGTATGAGGTTTATTAAAATAAATTTATTGAGTGGAAATATATAGAAGATAATCAAGAATATGGCATAAGTAATGGTTATACTATTGAATAAAAAGAGAATACAAATGACTTATTAAAGGTATAAGATGTTCTTCTAGAATTTTTTACATTAAAAGAAAGAAGCATGATTAAATTGAGGATGAGGAACCTTAAGACATGATCCATAATTAAAATTTTAGGAAAAAGGTATTAAGGAATAATTTAATGAAGCCTGGGTAATGGTTTGAAATTAATGTCAGAAGAATGAAGTGTATTTGTTTTGGAATTCATATATTGTGTTATATGAATCTTGAAGTATATAAGGGTTGTTTTTAGAATTTTTTAATTATGTATTGTCATGAATTTTTTAAATAATACTAATGACCGATAAAATTTATTTAATGTAAATGATACATTAAGGGAAGGTAACCCTTAACATGTTCATGTGAATGAGAAAATGATATTTTATATTGATAAAGAGATGATGATATGGACAATATAAATTGGATAGTATTTATGACCTCACAAATGATAAAGGTTTGATTGTAAAAGTGGGATATGATATCATGGATGAAGTTTAAAACTTCTTGGATTTAATGAATATATAAATTAATCTTTAGAATAAGTAATTATGTATGTTTTTAATAAGGATGTATTGTAATTAAGGTTATTACCATGTTTCAAGAAAATAAATGATAATGGTATTCACATGTTTGGTATGTAACAAACAATATCTACATTATGATATATGGTATATCAATTATAATCTATTTTTTAGTGAACCTATTACCAAGGTTTTTCATTTCATCTTTCAGGAGGGTTATAAGGCTAACCATTTATGGAATGGTCTAAGTAAAACTTTGGACGTTGTTTTACAGATTCTAGTATTATCTCAACATATGAGGATTTATACAAGTTGAATAAACTATGATAATAATTTTTCTATAGTGTTAAATAAATATATAATGAATGAATTATCATTATATTTATGGATCTGAGGATATTTTAGTTATTTAGGAATGAAAAATTCCCCTTCATTACCTATATTAATATATGAAGTGGGAATAGATCGAGGCAAAAATAAAGGATGATGTTGTTCATAATTAATGGAATGAAATTAAATATGTATATCTTCTTTAGGAAAATGGACTTGAAATAAAATATTTTCCTATTTTAATAATTTTTATGATATCAATGACCTCTTTCGCACTTCTTCAGTTTATGGTTTTGTGGTTGTTAACTTTATTTGGAATATCCCACCTTCTTGTGATCAGTTATCTATATCAATCCCTATAATTATTTAGGATTTTCTTCCATGTCCATATTTCACTTGTTAGCTATGTTCTCCTACGTATGAGTTACTTTCAGTAACCATTATGGTTCCAACTTTCCTTTTTTAAAGTAAGTTTTAGTAATCATTTTTACAATGTGGGTTTCCATGAAATGAACTTTCATGTATTAAACCTTTGATAACATAGAAATATTTTGAGGAAAAATTAATTTTATGGGGGGTAAAATGAAACCCCCATAGATTTTGTGGAAACAAATTCGAGTTAATTTAATATATTTTATATTTTTCATTTCACACAACACTGAATATAGATTTTGTCATATGAAATAACTAAGTGTGTCTTACATTATATTCAACACAAAGTTGAGCTTGTGCTACATGAAACATATAGATTAACATGCAGTATATGAAATTCTAAGTTTGTCTTGTGTTCACGCAATATTGAGTCCCTTTAATAACTTGTGCCACATGAATGACCGAGTTTTACCAAACTACAATATGTAATTAATATTATTGTTATCATATTATTAAAATATTATAAAAATATTATTAAAATTATCACTTTTCTATTAAAATAGAATATATGAATGAGATTGAGTAATTATGATACTATGGTTTAAACCGGTATATAAAATTAATACTTTGGTAATCAATTAGTTTAAAATAAAAGTACAAACTATTTGAGATTAAAGAAATTCATTTCTAAGGAAACTATTTTTTAGGTACAAGACTTATTTTATCTCAATATATTAAAAAACAAATTGATGAATGTCTGAAATAAAATTTATTTACTATATATTCAATAAATATTTTGATACGAATACAATTTCTTTCATAGGTATAAGTTAAAAATAAATCCAATTTTATGATTAAAAAGATGCATTTTTTAAAAGGAAATTTTACCGCCATTTAATGGAGAACCCATTTTATATATAATTTTTAAACTTTTATAATTTTTAATTTAAAAATAAAATTCATTTTTGAAATAATAATATAAAATTTTACTTTGGATGATTATTTTGTATTTTTCAAATTATTTCATATTTTGGATGAATAATGAGAAATACTGAGTTTTAATTCAAAAATACGTTTTCATTATAAAAAATATAATCCAATTTATTCCATTGGAACTAATTTTACCTTGAAATTGGAAATAAAAACATTTTGAACTTTCAGACTTTTCACTTTGAAAACTTGTAGTCTCATCCCGTCTGCGAGATTGATTTTAAATTAAATTCATCCAATTAAATAATTAGAATTTTTAAAAATTGATTACATAATTAGAATAGGAATAATTTATAATTTATAATAATTTCAACATAGTTTTTGAAGAAAAATATTAGTCAAAGTGATTAAAATTAATTACAGTGATTAAGAGAAAAATTAACATAATAAAGAACAAAACCTTAAACTCAAGGCCCAAAATGACATTGAAACTTGTTCAAAGGTCATTTTTTGTTCATATTTAGACCCTATAATCAATTTTATTGGATTTTCACCATTATTTGTGCTAATTTACAAAGGAAAATTGTGGGTCAAATTCTTTTTTTAAGAATTTACAAGAATGTCACTCTTCCTCCACTGTAAAAAGTAACTTACCCCTCCCACTTATTCTCATCTCTCAATCCCTTTTTCTTGTCCATAAAAAGCCTTAATATCCTCCCAAAATCTCTAAATTCATCATAGAATCCTCCTTTTGGTAATAAATCCAACCAAGGAATCCCTTTGGTTTAAACCAAGAGGAGTTTGCTGAAATGGTTGTAACATCCTTCCAAAAGTTATTTTGTTTAATTTTCATTTTACACCCCCTAAAATATTTTTACTACATTATTTTATAATAACCTTAGTATCCTCAATATATTTATATATTATGATTCAAAAATTTATACCTACACTTACACACACTTCCATCAAATGGGTAATGAACATATGGTTCTTGTGTATGGTGAACTACCAACTTATAAAACGAGGTTGTTACTTTTTTCCTTTGTCACCTATCCTTATTGAGAATTATGATGAAAAATATATTTTTATATGATATATTGGATATTTATGATTTTCTTATTCTTAATTAATTATTATTTTAAACATTATTTAATTCATTTTATTTTGTGTAAGTATGATAACTTTGTTTGTGGATGTGTGGACCACCGCCTCCTCAAAGCGATGTGATTCGTTCACACTATTCATGGAATGTATTAAGGGTAGATTTAATAAAATTATATGAAATATATGAAATAATGGTTATTTTCAATTATAATATATATATATATAGACATATATTTCATTTAATCTCATTCATTTAATACGACAATAAAACTGAAATATTTTTCATGCGTATGTACAGCTTACCGTCTCTATAAACGGTGTATTCCATTTCAGATTCATATCATTTATATATTTTTTAAATATTTTTATACTGAATATATATGAATTTAAAATCATATTTTAAATTATTTAAATAAGTAAATCATGATCTAAGAAAGAGGATCAATAACAAAAAGTCAAACACATATAAGAAAAACAAAGAGGATATTACCTGAAACATAACATTAACATGAAATTGTTATTAAACCAATAATATAAAGTCGTAATAAAATAATTCATGGTATGATATATAATAATTTGGTTCTTTTTTAGATTTATAATAGACTTATAATTATTATACAGTAGGTTTGAATGTGTATGAATAAATTCCATACTAAAGGTAAGGGTTGTCTCATCTCACTTTTTTATAATTCTCATATACATGCCATGTTCACCACTAATTTATTTTGTGTAGTGTATATAATGACCACTAATTTATTTTATTATTCTTATAATTAAATTTATGGGTATTTAAATATCTATTTTATTATATTTATTTCATGTGTTTTATGATTTAAAAGTTACAAATTGGTAAAGTAATTTCTGTCTCAATTTTCCTTCTTTGAGATACATGCCATGTTATGAACCTATATTTTTATATAGGGTATATATATTTCCCATTGAAATGTTATATCATGAATCTACCTATATAAAAATATTTTAATATTCATGTAATTTTATTATCTCTTGTGTATCATGAGTCAATGTTACCAAAGTTGTCATAATTTATCGCTACAATCTCATTGTTTATCAGGATTGTATGCGATTATACTTACATTGATGAAATATTATTATCCATCTCACAAGAACACACATTAATTTTATTATAGTATGGTTATTTATGTATTGGTACCATTTTTCCACTCTTTGGTAATTAATATAACTAATAAAGTGTTTTTAATAAAATACAACTTTATCTCTCTCTTTCGTCTAGAATCTGGGTTCTTTCAAAATAATGTTTTCCAAAGAGGCTTTCAAAAAATTATTATGTGAAAAAAAATTCAATATTATTTTATACATTTTTAGGGGAAAGTATTTTGAAAATATTTTCAAACTTTTTTATAATTTTTAATGAAAAAGGTTATCAATTTTTTTCAAGAATTATTTATAATTTTTAGAAGTAATTTCAAAGAAAAAGGTTTTCAAAAAGGTTTTCCAGCACTATTTATAAGTTTCCAAATTATTTTAAAATAAAAACATGTTCAAATTTTTTTCAATATTATTTTATAAGTTTTAAAATAAAAACATTTTCCAAATATCTTCAAACTTACTTTACAAGTTTTCAATTATATTTTAAAAGAAAAATATTTTCAAAATGCTTGCTGTTTTAAAAAGAATTTTTCAAAGAAAAAAAGATATTTTCCTCAAGAAATGATTTAAATGAAATTATAAATATTTCTTTATAATAAAAATATTTTTTAAATGGTTTTATGAAAGTTTTTTTCAAGGAAAGGTTGTTTTCCTTAATAAATATTCCATGTGACCCTTAAATATCCTTATCCATATAATATGACATAATTTTTGGTAGTTTATCCTTCACTAGGGATATGATCTATGACTACCATTCATATTATTTCTTGAATGGTTTATGTTTTGATGTAATGATGTTTATGAAACACATTTCTCTTCCATAGGTTATATACTTTTGAGGCCCGCTTCTTTTCAAAAGTTATGCATTGATGAAATTATTATGAGACCTATCTATTTTACATAGGAAATGATATGATGAAATTTTTATGATACCCATTTCATTTCATGGGTTATAATAGGATAATTATGTATAATCTTTTGGAACACGTATGTATGATTTTATTATGTGATGGGTGGGACCTATATCTCCCTCCAATGAATTGGTTAATTATGGATGACTCATGAGTATATTTTTGATATGTTAACCTGATTATATGTTCACAAAGTTATGCATGAACCTGATTACATGTTCATAGAGTTATATGTGAACCTGATTACATGTTCACAATATTATGCATGGACCTGGTTTCATGTATGTTTTTTAAGCATGAACCTTATTACATGTTCACAATGTTATTAAAGAACATTATTACATGTTCACAATGTTATGTGTGAACCAAATTAGATGTTCACAATGTTATTCATGGACTTGGTTGCATGTCCATAAGTTTATGTGTGATCCTGATTACATGTTCACAATGTTATCTGTGAACCTGATCACATGTTCAAAATGCTATATATGAACCTTGTTTCATGACCTTAAGTTTATGTGAGGTTCTCCTTTCATTTCCTTGACATAATTAGTGAACCTTTTTCTACTTATACATATTAACAATGTTATAATCTAATTTGTATGCCATAAATTACATGTCTTATTCCTATGTTATGATTCCATGGATTATTATCTTGATTCCCTTATGATTTATGTCTTATGAACTACCTATATTAATTCCATGATTCATGTTCATGATATTTGATATGTAGGGTATGATATTATAATTTTATGATCATGTTTTCATACCCTTATTTTCATGATTATTATTAAGTAAATCCCTTTTTTACACTTTTTGAGCATCTGAGCTCTCCCTTTTCTTATGTTTTCTTTTACTTGGGTTATAATAAAATATTTTAGGGAGGGATACTAAAGTAGAAGATATTTTTGGGAAACATTTAAGATAATTCACCATAATAAAAGATTATTTTACATGTTTCAAATGGAACTAAACTAATACAGTATTTGGGTGAATTGTTTGTAATGATTTAAGTATTAAAAAAAATTTGGAATGTTAATGTATGAAGAGTGAGGGTCGCTATATTTTTGATACTTTATATGAGGGTAATTAATTATATTATTTTATATTTATGCACTTTGGTTATGTTATTATAACCTTATACTCATCTTATTCTCACTAATAACATTAAAATGTTATTATAAATTTTTACCCTTACTAGTCATTTGAGATCACCCTTCTTATGTTTTCCATTCCCATAGGTTATGATGAATGATGTTAAATTATTTACATCTATAATGGTTTCTTATGTGAAGAATTTTAGGAGAGATTTTGAATACATATTTTGAAATAAGAAAATATGGTTATAGTAGGAAAAATGATCACTTAAAGACATGGGTATTGTTATGTATGTTTTGCCCCTAATTCTCTAAAACTCTAAACCTAAAAGGGCCTTGGGTATGTAAGTTATCCAAAAAATTTGTTTTATTTTTTTGTTTTGTATGGGTAAAATTTGTTCATATTTATAATTATCAAAGCCATTAATATAATGATTATGTTTTTATTAATAGATCAGATAGTGAATGTTTGGAGGTATTGTAGTTGGAATCAGATCATGATTTAGAAAACTTTGGATATTCTGATGTTTTCATGTGATGTTAACTTTAGAGTTATGGATACCATCATGGGTTTATAAGTTTAAGTTTGATCGTAATTTCAAAGGATAGAAAACCCTTACAAGGTTTTAAGTGATGTGATTTTAAATATATTAATGATATTTTGAGGTATTTTTTATTAGGTCGAGGTACAAGTAACCCTTAGGTGTATCATGTGATTTAACATGAAAGGGTTATTTGGGAAGGATTACATTATTTTTTTATGGATGTAAGATAAGAGATATGAGATATCCTTTGAGTTTAAGTCATTATTTAATGTTGAGGTTATTGAGGTTAATTGAGATATAAGGTTAATTATTTATGGAATGATATAAGTTAAACATTAGGTTTAATTATTAATCATTAGAGAAAAATGTTTTGCATATTTATATATAGGTTTATTTGAATATTATCTTATCATGTGATCAGCCTTTTGGTTTTTGTAATGATAAAAATAATAGTTTTTAATCCTTTTATATATATCATGGTTAATTAGAAGTTGATTATATTTCTTCATGCACAAAATATTCATATCCATAATTTGGATTAAAAGATGAGATAAATATGGAAACATATTGAAACATGAAACCAAATGATGAAATTATGTTCATAGATTTGAATAAAATCAAGTAAGTAAATTTCTTTATGTTCTTAATCTAGATGGAAAAGTAATTAATCAACTTTAGGAAAACAATATTGAAATAAAAAAATTTTATCCTATTACCATCATTTCAGATTAATTATTTCCTTTTTAATCCCTTATTGATTTATAGTTTTTTATCATTGGATTTCTAATGATCATTCACCTTCTTGTGATCAATGTTCTCTGTCACTCCTCATTCTTATTTAGAAATTAGTTTTCTCCTCCATTTCCATATTTTCACTTCCTTCTAATGTTCTCCAACTTGTAATCTATTTATGTTTTATTCCATATGACCATCACATTTCATGTTCTCTCTTTTCAATAAGAAGTTTTATTAAACCTTTTTATGATGTGGTTTTCAAAAAAGTTTTTTCATATGTTAAACCATTGATTTCCAAGATAGAGATCAAGTTCTGAGGCCTAATTTTATTTCAGGTGGGATAATTTAATACCCTAAGATTATAAAAAGAAGACAATGTTCAATATTATATAAGACATGCATCACCGATCATAAATAAAATTTGAAATAATATTATTTTAAATATGAATGTTATAACTTAGTTGTTGAATTGGAGGGTTTGAATAGGAGTAACCACATTATGAAATATATGTATAATGTTTCTAATCAATATAAATTCAATGAATAATTCTTATGAAATAGGCACTTGATTTTTAGTAAAGTCATTTTATGCTTCTGAAAAAACATTTCTTGAAAATTGGGTTTTATTACTTTTTGTGAGAATCTTTTAAAATCAATTTCTTCCAATTTTAAATTTTTATTTTATAAAATTAAAAAAAATATATTAAATCATCATATGAAATTTATCCTAATGTTAAATTTTGGGATTTTTTTGAAAATATATATTTTTTTGTGAAAAGTGAAAATATATGATTTTATAGAAAATTATCTTTCCCATTCAGATATTTTAAAATTAAATTTTTGTTATAAATTGATTTATATTTTAAATAAGTCAATTTTTATTAATAATAATCAAATTAGTGTCATTTTAATCGACATTATTCTTAATTTGTTTATAAAAATATATTTTTTACTTAAAACTCATTTTCATAAAAAATTATTTTTCACCAAATATTAAATTTTTATTTAAAAAATTAATTACTATCAATTATATGAATTGAATTTGATAAAATTTGTTTCATATTTCAAATGAAAATGTCAAATTTTTTAAATATTTAAATTTTATTTTTGGTCATTATGAATTGTAGTTGTTGTAAATAGTTGTCACCTCTATAAGGGGAAATCAGGTAATTAATGTTAAAAATAATGTGGTAAGGATTTAAAAATATAAATAAAACCTGTATTTTTTATATTTTATCACCATCCTCGTGTATTATTTTAAGATATTGAAACATTTTTTCATTTTTCTTTGATGATGCCCATAATATTATTTTATGTAAAGAATAAATCCCAAATGTAGCTCTCTTTGATTTAATAACTCTAATATTTTTTTCATTGTTATAAAAGGAGGTCATGTTGTGTTATAAATGATTATTTTAAATGTTAAATAATTATTTTATCTTTTCATTTTATTTTTAATTTTTTTTTGATAAAATAATTACATTAAATTCTTATTCAAAATTGTCACAACATCTGTTCAAGATGTATAAAAATCAAGTAAACTATTTTAGAAACATACAAAGAAATATTTTTTGGGTAATTTATGGTGTTGAATTTTTTTTAGGAAAATATAATTTACTAGTGTTGTTTCCAAATTTTATATTCATACTACATTAATATGTACATATTGTTTTAACATTGTTATCATGGTAATCATCAAAAGGTTTAATGGGGTTAAAACTAAGAGATTAGGGTTAAAACATCACCTAAACTTGTATAAATTTTATTATATGGGATTATTTTGACTTATCTACATTATATATTATAAATATTTCAATTTTTTCACTTTAAGATGAAATTTAATTTATATTAATTTAATACTGTAAGTAACTCCAAGGGTTCCCCTCTCCTATTATATATTAGGGCACCACTACTCCTCTCTTTCTCACATTTCATCAGCCACCTATATTGACTAAAACCTACCAAAAACTATTTTTAAAATCCTTAGAAACATTCTAGAGGTGATGGTGTTATTAAAATATCATACCTATGGTTCTTAAGGATACATACAATGGAGGTTCTTCAAAGAGGTGGCAATCATCATAACCAAGTGTTTTTATTTTACATCTTCTTCTACCTACTTAAATTATATTTTAACCATTTAAATATAATACAATTAGTATATTCTACATACTGACATATTATTATGTAAATTTAATAACCTTATTCTTCTCTTTATTCCATCAAATGTGGAATAAAAACATCATTCATGCATACGTGTGGACAACAACCTCCACATATTGATGTGTTTCTTTTTCCCACCACCACCTCTCGTAGCTATTTAATTATGGATTTACATATATATATATATATATGATATTTTCAGAATAATTGTCATTTTATAAAGATAATATATCATTTATTTCCTTAACCTTCCATCCAATAAAAATGATAATGTCGTTCCTAGGTATGTGTGGATTACCACCTCCACGAAAGAGTGTGATTCATTTTTCATGTACAGATTTCATGGATGGTTTTAAAATTATATATAATTTATAAAATTATAATTATTTCATGATTAATATTATATATTTGGTGCAAAAATGACCCTTTACACCATGATCAACCAACCAAAGTCATTTTGTAATTATTAATTGAACGTCCTCAAAATTCCCGATGTGGAATTAACATATTATGTAATTAAATATATCATTGAAATAAATGAAATAATTTTTTTAATGATATATTACTAGACCTAGAAAATTTTATGAATAATTAGATAATTAATATTTTATTATTATACCAGATTTAAATGATATACATAGCAAGTCTTGACTCGAGGTAGGGGGTTTCTTAACTCCATTTCCTTTCATTGGATTATAACACTTCTTCACTGACTTTGTTAGGCCATGGTTATGTGTGAAATTACATATTATTATATTATGTTATATTTACTCTTATTTTATTTTTATTTAAAATTGTTACACACAACCACCTCATTGATTAATTCTCACTTCAGTGATATGATCTTTGTGAGAATAATTCATCCCAATGTTGATGCTTTGGGATATGTTTTGTATTATGAACTTACTTCATATTGTAAGGTGTATATGATAACTATTGAGAAATTATATCATGAATTAATATTTTTTTCTTGATATTTAAATTTCCAATGAATTTCTCAATTTCATGATATATCTATTCAAATATTATAAAATTTTCAAGGGTGTTCATGTCTCGATTTTAATTATTTGAGACATTAATCATGTTATGCACCATATTTTATTTATATGGTGTAATTATTTCCTTATGAATGTTTTTTAACATATTTATGGATTTTACATAATCATGTTAATTTCCTCTATTTAATGGATTTTGGATTCAAGCATTTCCCAAATTGCAGGGGTTTAACGTATCAAACTTCCTTCATTGAGACATGCTTTAATTTATGGACCTATATTCATTTATACATTGTATATATTTAATCTTAAAATATAATATCATAAATATTTTTACAATCATGGTATTTTATGTTCCTTATTATGTTCTTGGTTTCAAATGGTTATTTGGTTTTAAAAGGTTGTAAATGGGTTTTCTTGAAAAATATCACTTTAAAGGTTTTAAAGACTTTTAACCAAACTATTCCTCTATTTTATTTATCTTATTTCAATAATTTTATTTTACAAAAATAAATTATTTCATAAATTTATTTTCCATTTCCTTGACCTTCTTTTATTTTTTTTAATAAAGTTTCTTAATTCTTTCTACACGAGTCAGTTTTGACTATCTTTATAAAATTTTGGAAAGAATATTTATTTTTAACATTTAAGACAAGGATGGATTTTATCACCCATATTAATACTCTTTTCATTTAATATTTACACATATTTATCCATGATTAATTTCAATTAAAATAATTTTCTTATGATTTTGGGAATTTTTAGTTTTTAAAAGTACAAAAAGAAAAGGGTATTTTACCTTGTTTTCCAAGAAATGTTTTAAATGTTATTTTAAAGGTATTTTCATCTAATTAAACATAATTTAATAATTATTATACAAAATTTGTAATTTTTATTTTTTACAAGCATCCATGCATTTTATTTCAACATATGGTACTTGGTAATTATTTATGAAATCGAGATTGTGGAGAGGGACAAAGTCCTTAAGGTAATCGTTCTGATATATGAAGGGAGGGTATGTTATAGCCCTATAATAAATTGGGTAATGAAACAGATTTAACTAGATATGTGTTACTCCTAGTAGATAATAGAGATATTTTTCTCTGAAGATATGATAGAGTTAACTGGTTATAAGTTACTTCTAAGAGATGAAGGAGCTTTCTGGTAATAGGTTACTCCTAAGAGAATTGGGAATTATCCAATTAGAAGATTATATGATGAATGGTTAATTTTATATGATACCTATATAGTTTTTTAATTCATTTTATTATTTTTAATATAGCCCTTTATCAGGGATTTTTTCAGGTGGATCATTATTTTTGACTTATATGAATCATGTCTTATATTAAGGCTTTATAAAATGTATCATAATTTATTATCCATGATTTTATGGGTATGGATTCTATTTTGATATAATTATTCACTTTTATTTCATCATTATAATGTTAGGCTCATCTTATGTCCACTGATGACATTGAATTGTTAACACTTATGTTTACCCTTATTGAGCATTTGAGCATTTGATAATTTGATATGCTTACCCTAGGTTATGATAAATGATTATTATTGATTTATGTCTATAAAGGTTTCATGTGTGAATAATTTTATGGCAGATTGGAAGACTTATTGTTAAATATAAAAACTAGGTATGTTATGAAAAATGATAACTTGAATCCATGGGTATTGTTATGTATGAGTTTTTCCTAATTATATATAACCTAAACCTAAAAATTAAATTGTCATGAGAGTGATCCAATATTTACATTTGATTTTGCATGTTTTGGATTGTTAAAATTTGTTTATGTTTAATAAAATAAAATTTATAAATATAAATATTCTATTTTTTGTACTATATCTAAACTGTGGGTTCATAGAATTTATTGTGAATAACACACCATAGTAATGAATGAATTATGATTTATGGGACAAATTAATTCCATGATAAAAAGATTTAAAATTTTAGCATTGTGTTGTTTTGATGTCAAAATATGCATTTCATCATGAAGAAGATTGTCACATTATAATGAGGGGAGAAGTTTGAGATGTAGTTATAGTATTTTTTATGTCACACTATAAGGAATATATTCTAACTATGAGTCAATATAGAGTCCAAATGGATAAATTTTAAGGTTGAATATGTTTAAACTAAGTTTATAAGAAGTTTATGAACGTTAATTGTTCAAATTTTAACTTGAATAAAATTATGATGATATTTAAGTTACATTTGAATGGAGATCATTTTTTATTATTGAAGAGAGAGAGATACTATAAGATAAGGCTATAAATGAGAATATTAAGGGAGGTGCATATAAAAACAAAGAAGGGGAAGGAGAAAATGAATAAGAACAATGAAAACTCAATGGAATTATAACTCGGTTGAAGAATCTCTTTTTATTAATTCACGAATAAAAACAAATTCTATATCTTTGTATAGTATATCTTGATAAGATAATTACTTCTACACCATTGGGGAAATAGATTCTAAAAGAGTTATGGATTTAAAGAAAGGTATATATATCCCACATCACAATATTTGTGTGTACTACTAATTACCATGTTAATTATAGAAATAGGGACAAATTAGAAGAAAATTCCCAATAATAATTATTTATAGGTTATGGAAATAGAGAACTTGGATTTATAAAATGGGATAATGACCTCTATATGGTTATCAAAATCTAAAATATTAAATTTATTGAAAATGTCCTTTAGAAGACTATATAGATGAAACTAAATAGGCATCACATTCTACAGTTTATCTAAATAAAAGTCTAAAATTTTAATTTAATTCAAGAATAACTCATGTTTGGGAGAATATAATAGTCTAGAATGATTAATTTAATATGAAGTTAAGATTTTTTGTTTTTATCCAAGTATATATGCACTTAAATGCGTAAGTAATGCCCAAACATAGAGAACTTTTTTGAAAGAAGTAGTACCGGAAGGAGTATATTTTCAGGAGTTGATGAAGTCTAATAGATTTTGAAGATGAGTACAAAGATATGGGTTTGGCGTGAATTATCTACTTATTATGGATAATGGATATCCATAAATCCCAAATGAGGCTGAAATTATTAACAATGAAAATATGTGTGAGTTGGAAATGGTGGGGATGGACCGCATGAATGCTTCGAGGACCAGGGAGACTACAGAAAAAAATTGGGTTAAAAGGTACTACAAAGAAATGGGGATTCGAGTTAAAGGAAGAAGAAACTGGTAGGAAGTGATATAAGGAAATATTAGCTTTGAAAGGTTTTCAATTGAATAAAAGAGTATAATTTAGTGAAATTATCTCTCCAATTTTTATGAAAACAATGATCTGAATGATGCTTGGAATTTTTGAAAATTAATTTTCTCATATTGAATAGTGAAATATAAAAACACCCTTTTACATAAAGATGTAGATAAAGAAATTTACATGGAGAAACCTAATGTATTCAAATAATCCATATCTAACATAGTGTGAAAACATAAAAATATTCTTTATAGAATAAATTATACACCAAAAAAGTGGAACCAGATGTCATGACCCGTCCCCCGAGGCTCGTGTTGTGACTACCCCAAGCTCGTCTTACATAGGCCAAGGGTTGGCGACTAGCCCGGGAAGGCGTATCCCTAAAACGAGAAGGTGTTTCCTTTAAACCTTTACAAACAAACAAAATAGGTACACAACAAAAGTAAAACATGCGGTAAAACAATTGATGTAAAAAGTGTGTACTAAAAGTAAAGGGGATGGAATACAATCCCAACTGAAAGATGTGATACAATAGAAAAATAGAAAACAAATCCTGAGATTGTCTGCCAAGGATCCTACCTAAAGGGTCGGTACAGATCATCTCCATAATGAGTTTTAAATTAATGAATCTCTTAATTCCCAATGGTGTAGTTATGAAACAAAAGAGTCAATCCATTAAATGGCTTGAAAACCCATCGGTCCCACCACCTCCCCTCAACAATTTGTAGGAAAAATAAAATAATTGTTTATTTTATTTTATTATTTCTTTAAAAGTTTCAAAAACTAACATTTTCACCCAACCTATTGTAGTTGAAGTTAAGCCTCCCTTAAGCGAATCCTGGTGCTTCAGATTCAATGGTGCCCTCATATTTTTAATCCGAGCATCGATTCAAAAGATAGAAAATGATGCCCATGCGTTTACCAAACGTACATTAAGAAAAAGTTCAAAATTCTGTTCCAGGCACACCGGGCCTCGGAATCAAGCACCGTCAATTTTTACAGACTCTTAATAATCAAAAATATTTTTTTAAAAAAAAATTATATAAAATTTATGAGTCTTTACATTCTCCCCACCGTAGGGATTTTCATACTCAAAATCTACAACAAAACTAGGGAAACAAATGGGGGTACTTAGCAAGTATCTATGTCTCTCGCTCGCATGTGCTCTTCTACAGATTCCCATGCTTCCAACAAACTTGAACCAGAGGAATTAACCACCCATGAATGACCCACTCCTATCGGTCCTCTATCTCCACTGGGAATGTAGAGACCCGAAGCCTGACGTACATGGACATTACATTACATTTGAGGAATACTTAGTACATAACAAAAACACACACACAAGGACCGTAATAGTTTAGTGTCTTTGGAAACTCGGAATATAATCTTCTAATCATGGTGAAAGATCTTCAATATCTCCCATAAAGATCTTTTTTTTATACCTAAAACCTTTCTTTATATCCTGGGGAAAAGAAAACATAAAAGGGTGAGCTCAAATGCTCAGTAAGGGTAAACAAAAGAAATATCAATCACATCATATACATAAGCACATAACTTTTGGAAATCTTAACCTGCAAAAGAGATCATAATTTCACAACATGGGGTAAATCATGGCAGTGAAATGTAATCACAATAATCATAACATAAAACATGAAACATTGTGTCATTCACAAATAATCATAGAGAATCATTTCTTGTTAGTCAAGACTCATTTCCAAGACTATCTTAGTGGACAAAGTCCCTTTCTGAATCGAGTAACCCTCGTTTCAGTCCTGTTTCACTGAACCGGTATAACCTACCATTCCAGCCATGTATATCTCATGAGATATAAAATCTTTACCCAATGCATTGGAGGGAGATATAGGTCCCACCCATCTTATAATGAATCCTTTCTTATGTGTGCCACATAATCATAAAACATACATCATCGCATAACACATGTAACAAAAATGGGATTCTTGAAACATCATGACATCATAAATCAATTTATATAAGATAAAGGAATTCATAAAAATAATTCCATCACAACATGATCAAATCAATGTAATAATAGGGATAAAAATAGAACCCTTTATTATCTTAGATGGAAAATAAT
Organism: Viscum album; assembly: GCA_963277665.1. NCBI lineage: Eukaryota > Viridiplantae > Streptophyta > Magnoliopsida > Santalales > Viscaceae > Viscum > Viscum album. Next base: position 448,023,955 of record OY728131.1, read on the forward strand.
TTTGAAAAAACACTTGAACTCCATTCTTGAGGAAAATATCCTTTCTTCTTCAAAAAACATTTTTCCTTTCATAATATGTCATTCAACTTTAAAATAAAAGAAGTTGATTAAAAATAAACTTGAAAACTTGTAAAGGAAGCTTCTTGGAAATAATGTTTTAAAAATCCATTCATGTCGTATAAGTTAAAAAAACATTCTTCATACTTTTGTTAGAATAGTCAAAAAGTACCTCGTACGACAAAACATTCCTTTCATACATATTACTAAAAACTCACCGAAGGGTAAAAATGGATTTTAACAATTGTAGGTGGATGGAAATAATATTACATATTGATGAAACATGGATGTGGATGATAAAATACACCCCAGTAAATACTTATGAATAAACAATCTCGGATAAAAATGAGATTGTGATATTTCCCTTACCTTAGGTCCGATTTGCTTCGTATGTGTCCGAACCTCCTGTATAATGTTTTAAATAATGTCATTGACTTATTACAGAATCATATTCATTGTTATGATATCATATATGGTTCACTTATGACATTATATTACCCGTTCTTTTGTAAATTCCATATTAAAGAAGCGTTTTGGGTAAAATCGTTTCATTTATCATAGGTGTTTTGACTTGTTGTTATTGACATTATTATTACTTATATCATGATTTAATTACTTCCAGAATATAAAATATGATTTATATATCATATATATTCAGTATATATATATATATAATAGATAGATAAATGAAATGAAAAACACCGTTCATGGAGACGGTAGTCTGTACGTACGCATGAACGCTGTTTTCCTTTCATTATTGTCTTGAATGGAAGTAAGTAGATGACATACATATATTTATATATACATAAATACAGTAGCTTTATAATGTCATATATTTTATTATTATTTCTTATATATACTTTATAATCATTCTTAAATGGTTAACATGGAGAATGAATCTCATCGCGTCGTGGAGACGGTAGTCCGTACGTACGCACGAGCGATTATATCATTTCCATAAATATTGAATTGAATTGGAGTGTATTTATACAATATATCAGAATCAATATTATGTTGTAATAACTATGTATAGTTATTGTTTACACCATTATACCCATCCATGTAAGGTGGTGGTGGAAAATAGATTACACCACGGCGTGGAGACAGTATTCCGTACGTACGCACGCGCGGTGATTTCTTTTTCCGTAGGATGGATAGATGGTGAAATAGGGTTGTTTCATACTTATAATAACATATCAGTATATGAGTGATACTGATTTTATTACTTCATAATGAAAAAACCTAATAAGAAGAAGTGGAAGAAGAAATATAGATGAAAGAATTGGTAACGGTAATTACCTCTTCTTTGAAGCGCCTCTTTGAGACCTCCTCTTAGGGCACTAAAATTGGTCTTTGAGGAAGACCAGAACCTCTAGGATGTTTCTAGGGAAGTGGAGAAGAGATTTTGGCAGGGGTTGGCCGAGCTTGAGTGCTCCAATTGGTGTGAGGAGGAGGGGGAGGAGGTGCCCTTTTATAAGGGAGGAGAGGGGCACCTTAGGAATATCTCAAAATATTATTTTATATTAAAGTCAAAATCGGTTTATAACGGCTCCAAAGGGTCTTATTTCGAAGATAAGGTGGGGATGGGTCGAAATCCTATCAACCAATAAGATTTAGACAAGTTTAGGGTATTATTTTAACCTTATCAATTAGATTTAACTCTAAGTTAAATAATTTAACTTTTACCATGTCTTTTTTGTTTTCTTTCACTATATGGTTAATAAACTTACTATAACATGCCAAACGAACCCCAAATTGTTTATTATTAATATATATATCCTTATCTAAGTCATTTGGCCGAACCTTAGATTTTTAGGAATAAAATAACAATTAATAATATAATATTTGATTTAAAAACTATTTTGTGTCAATTTTGACACTATTTGATATATGATTTTTGTGAAAGTCATAACAGAATTATATGTTCGAAACAAGTTGATTAAATAAACATTAATATATCATAGTTACCTAGAAAATTAGTGGAATTCATAAAAAGTCTTAAATTACATTTATTTTGGTATTTATATTATCAATTATGTCAATATTTCATTAATAAGATAATTACTGCATCATCATTGTGTCATATATAAATTAAATTATTTGATGTCTAAAAATTACAAATAAAATACCATCATGTAGGAAATCGTTTTAGCTTTCTAATGAATATTTACAATCGAATTTATCTTATGTATAACCCCATATTATAAATGATTTACTTATTAAACTTTGATTTTAACTATTTTATCCCTTCTTTAAATAAATTAATAATAAATGTCCTAATCTAATCCAAGTGGACCTAAATGGTCATATTTTATTCCTAAGTTTATTTTTGGTCGAATTACACTTGTCCAATAGAATTAGGACATGTGTTAGGGTAATATTAATATCATATTTACCCTTAGTTACCCAATTTACTATTAACCGCGGTAAAAAAAGTAAAAAGTTACTATTCACCAAAAAATTATTTTCATCTCATTGAACCACATTTTAGTCCTTGATATTAACCGTGTCTCTCGGATTTTCAAAATTCCATTCACAGAAGCGGTAAAATTAAGTTTTATGCAAAATTCAGTTTTTAACCTACCACTTAGTGGTTTCACTATTCATCAAAAATTGAAAGTTTTCAGAAAAACACCAAAATTTCACCCTATGCTAATTTCGATATTCTGAGTCCAAAAATGAAGTCCATTTTGAAAAATAAAATTTATAAAATTTCAAAAATTGATTATTACTATTCATAACGGCTAGTTTTAATAGCATATCATTGTTTAGTGAAACTCGGTATTGCGTATTACACACGCTATCGAGGAAGGTCTTGATTGCGTGTAATGCAAGGCAAGTCAAGGATGCGTGTTGTGCAAGCTCCTTTTGGTGTAGCGTACAACACAAGACTTTAATAAAATTAAAAAGAATATTTTTTTATAAAATCTTGGGCTGTTACAGGGAACTCCGTGAACATTTCCCCATCGTCGATATTCAGCTCGCCCCAATCGATAACATGTGATGGATCATGCACATTCCTCATCATCTATGACACATGGAAAACAGTATGCACCCAATGCATCTATGGAAGAAGATCCAGATGGTATGCCACCTCTCCAACTCTACTAAGAATCTGGAAAGGACCTATAAACCTTGGATATAGCTTGTCTCCCTGACCAAACCTCTGTAATCCTCATCGAGGTGAGACACATAGAAAGACATGCTCACCTTCCTTGAACACCAATGGTCTCCATCTTTTATCAACATACGACTTCTACATGCTCTGTGCAGTCTTCATCCACACCTAGTTGATATGCACCTTTTTTATGGTAGCCTATACCAACTCTCGACCCATACATACTAACCCTCCTAGGTATCTCCATCATATAGTTGTTCTGTAGGGTCGCCCATATAGGGCCTCAAATGGAGCCATGCTGATGGCGGAGTGATAATTGTTATTGTATGTGAACTCCACCAGTGGTAGGTGGTCCTCCCAACTGAATCCAAAATTGAGGACACAAGCACGAATCATGTCCTCAAGTGTCCGTATGGTCTTCTCCGTCTGCCAATCTATTTGAGTGTGAATGGTGGTGCTCAAGCGTAACTGTATCCCGAACGCCGCCTGCAATCCCTTCCACAAGCGGGAGTTAAACGAGAATTGTGATATGAGACGATTGTCGAAGGCACCCCATGAAGTCGTACAATATTCTATACATAGAGATGTCCCAAGATCTCTACTGATCCCTACTCTCATATGGGTAGGAAGTGGGCCGACAAAGTGAGTCGGTCAACAATCACCCAGATGGAATCATGGCCCCTGGACATACGTGGTTTCCCTATCACGAAGTCCATGTAGATACCATCTGACTTCTACTTTGTAACTCAAGTGGTTGAGCTAATCCTATTGGTACCTCATGCTCGACCTTCACTTGCTGACAATATTGGCATCATGATACAAACTCTTCCACCGCTTTCTTCATTCTTGGACACCAGTACTGACACCAGAGGTCGTAGTACACCTTTTCCACTCCATGATGTACCTCCAAAGGGGATGTGTGGAACTCCCTCAACACCTCCTCTCATAGCATAATTGGTACCATGGTGCATCCTCTGAAGAGGATGACGTGCTCCCCACCTTCAAAAAATCCATCAGGAGCTTGTCCTGATGATATCTGAGCATGTCGGACCTCGTTGTCAATGTCCTCGTGTTGTACCTCTCTGACTCGCTGAAGGAGTGGGGGAGTGACTATCATAGACTAGAGGTAAGATTCTCCATAACTATCTACAAAGTTTAACTACAACGCGGCTAGCTACTATGTCACCTTACTCAACAACTATAGACCAAACCTCTTACTAAGTCTGTCTGCCACTACCTTCCCCTTCCTAGGAGTGTAGACTATCTCAAAGTCAAATTCCTAGAGGAACTCAGGCCATAATCTCTAGCCCATCTTCTAAAAACTATTTTGGAATATCTCCATCCACACGAAGGGTTGTTATTTCTTTGTCAAAGCTAACAAGGGTGTTGTAACTATAGAAAAGTTGGGTAAGAATCTTCGGTAGTACCCGGCCAATCCCAAGAAACACTGCACCTTAGTCACACTCTAGGGTGGATCCCAAGAAAGAACTGCCTCTATCTTCAACGGATCCACTACAAATCCAGCCTCCGAGATAACATTCCCTAGGAAGTGGACTTCTCATATCTAGAACTGGCACTTTGTGAGATTTCCATAAAGCTGGTTCTCTCAGAGTGTATCCAGAACTATCTGTAGGTGTGTGGTGTTCTCCTCCTCCGATGCTGAGTATATCAGGATATATTCATTGAAGACAACCACGAAGGGATCAAGGTAAGGCTAGAAGATTCTATTCATGATCCACAAGAACACTAATGGAGCATTGGTTAAGCCGAAGAGCATCACCAAGAACTCATAGTGGCCATACCGAAGTCTGAAGTACGGCTTCGGTATGTCCGCATCTTGTACCCTGAGCTGATGATAGCCTGATCTAAAGTCTATCTTCAAAAACCACTATGCTCCCTTTAGCTGGTCAAAGAGATCATCAATCCTTGGGATGGATACTTGTTCTTCACGGTCACCTAGTTAAGGCCCCGATAGTCCACAAAAATCCTTAGACTCTCATCTGCCTTCTTGGTGAACAAGATTGGGGATGCCCATAAAGAAACACTGGGCGTTATGAACCCGTTCCCTTGAAAGTCTTAAACTGTACCCGAAACTCACGAAGCTCCATGGGGGCCATCCGATATGCTAGCATAGATATAGGTATCATCCTGAGGTATAGGTTGATGTATAATTCTACTTCTCTATGAGGAGGTAGTCCCGGAACATCATCAGGGAAGACATCAGCATACCGGTCCACCGCTACAGGATATCTCAGACTCCTCATGTCAACTGCTCTGAGGGTATGACTAGACAACTAATTAGTGATCAGCTAAACCCTCCTTCAAGAAATTCCATCCTATGATGCAAAGGTTCCCTTATCACCGGTGAAGTAAAACCTAGTCTCATCCTCACGAACACACTGCACTTTGCACCTTAAATAGTCAATCTGAGCATGGACCATGGATAACCAACCCATACCCAAGGTGACATTGTAAGGCATCAGTGCCGCTACTAGGAGATCCCAACTGAAGATATCTCCTCCTAGAGTGAGCTCACACTATCTACACTAGTGTGTAATCATCGAATCTTCTGCCGTAAAAGTTTCTAATCGTAAGGATCGAGCCAACAGATCCATCAGAATCTCTGACCTCCGAACGAGTGTCATGGAAATAAAAAAGTGACTGGAACCTATGTCTCTAAGAACTGCAGTTAGGGTGTAATAGACAAAGATCTTACCTCTAATCATCTCTATGGTTTTAGGTCACATTGTCCTGAAGATGAGCTCACCCATGTCCACCTTCTCCCTATGTTCGGGGTAATCCACCTAGGGGTGGTGGTGGTAGAACCTCAAACCGTCATCCACCTCCTGCCGCACGACATGCTCCTCTTCTATGTCCTACTCCCTGTGGACCTCCTCACTCAAACCTTGGCTACTTCCTCAGTGGTCCCTTGACCATCTAGTGATCATCAGTACAGTGGGTCAGGCAGTTGTGATCCATGTGGTCATGCCCACCGCACGTGAACCACTGTCTGCTCCTCTGCTAGTCTGCTCCACCTCAAGAGCTCTGCACCTCTGACCCTACATCATGGGGTCATACCCTAGAAGGTTTGGCCCGCTTGGATCTCCTCGTTATCTACCTACTACCTACTACAGATGACTCGGCTACCTGTTGTCCAGTGGTGGCTCTCACCGTCGGTGCCTGCTCAACTAAAAAGCTATCCACGAATAATGCTCGCTTGAGCACTCCATCCTGTGTTAGGATATTGAGTGATATCATCGATGCTATGATATCCCGCTGGATACCCTGCTCAAATGTCTAGGCCCTAAATAAAGGTTTCCATACCAGTTTGGTGGAGTAGTGTGAGAGGTCAGTGAATCTCACCGAGTGTTGGGCCACATATAGGATTATCTATTGTAAGTGCAGTGGCTCCTGGATACACACTGAGTGTAAAGTCGCTGGTATGAACTCTTCCATGAAGAGGGTCTCGAAGTCCATCCAGGAGAGTGTCACCTCCTCAGGCATCTAGAGTGTTATACTCCATCATCTCCCTGTTTTTCCTTGGAAGAGGCTAGAATCTAGGATCACCATCTTATTTTCTTACATCTCAACTAAGCGAAACACATGTGACATAGCCTCTAGCCAGTCCTCAGCTACCTGGGGATCTGTCTCGCCTCAAAACCTCAGAGGCCTCTGTCTTTGGAACTCGTGCAATGCGCTCAGTCGGCGTGCATGGTCTGCTAGTGGGGCTGGTGGAAACAGCTGCCCTCAGAGTGGTGGTGCTGATGGTACACCACCCAAAGGAGCCAACACAGTAAGAGGGCCCTGCACCGAAGCATCGTCGCTCGGTGGGCCATCATCGTGTACTATCTCTAGAATCCAGGTTGTCTATCTACATGGAGACATCCTAAAATTAAATAGGTGCACCATGGTCAATAAGTTATACATGGTGATCTTACTCAAAAGAGATCAAAAGTAAAACATTTCCAAAACACACATAATTATTATTTTCGTGCACCGAGTTGGAAATCAAAATTTGGGTTCCTGATGTATGGATACGTCAGTCACCGCACCAACATTGTACTCCTCGAAATAAAAGCAACACTAAAAACACTGAACACTATTTCTTCATTGGAAATATCAAAGTCCTAGTTCTTTGGTAGAAACGACTCCTCTGATACCACTTTGTCACGACCCATCCCCCCGCACCTGTACCGTGACTACCCAAGCCCAACTTCCATAGGCCAGGGGTTGGCGACTAGCACCGGAAAGGTGTCTCCCTAAAATGGGAAGGCGTTTCCTTTAAACTTGTATAGACACACAGACTAGGTACACAATAAAAGTAAACAACGTAGTAAACCAGCTGAAGTAAAAGTGTGTACTGAAAGTAAAGGGGCTAGAATATAAGCCCAATTGAAAGATATAATACAACCGAAAAATAGAAAATAGCTCCTGAGATCATCCGCTAAGGAACCTACTTGAAGGGTGGGTACAAATCATCTCTGCAGCTCTCCACGTCAAACATCACTGCTGTCCACTGTCAGGTCCTAGCTCCCCGAGTCTCATCCAAGGTTTCTCTTCGTCTGCAAAAGACACAAAAGGTGCGGGTGAAGCCCGTACAGGGGTGAGTATAATAATACCCAGTAGGGACCCTGAGACCCCTGAAGGTCTCTCAAAATTATACAAAGGAAAACCACAAATCATGATCTTGATCACAAAGCATAAAGCAAAGACTCAGCTCAAACAAAGTATAACTTAATTACAGATGTACAGATGATTAGTCGTAAAGCTAGATCATCTTATTCTGTTAAGAGGCATTGCAGATGACCCATACAGGATCAATAGGTACTAACCCCCACTGAACCAAACATTATTTGACCCACCCAATATTGATAGGTACTAACCCCTGCTGACCCACACAAGATCTGACCTTCCCAGGATCGATAGGTACTAACCCCCCATGGACCCACAAAGAATCTGACCCACACAAGATTGGTATGTGTTGAACCACACAGGATCGCTGAACACTGACCCACGCATGATCAATGTTGATCCACACAGGATTGCTAAGTGCTGATCCACATAGGATCTCTATGTGTTGATCCACACAATATCATTAGGCGCTGATCCACATAGGATCGATATTCAGTTGACAGTCGTCACATGATTCTTCGTACCCGATGCTCTTGAGTTTCATAGTATCCACTCCTCAAGATAAAATTCTTGACTTAACTACCACTAATTCCCACAAAGAATTAAACCAATGATCCATCATGTCATAAGGGTTCCAATGAAATAGACAGCGCATCAATTGGACGTCTGATCTGAGAGTTATAGGCATTTTAGTGCTGAGGGCCCGGTTGGATTTGGGTATGATCCAACTCAGCCATACACCAAATTTCTAGAAAACTCAGGTGGGGTATCTCAAAAAGTCCATATCGTTCCAATGATTCTATCACCGCATATAGTTCGTCAAATGGTGGTTTAGTTTTTGAGATACGACCTTTTAATTGTATATGGGCTGAAGAGGGTCTGGTCCGGTCCGACCCAGTCAGACCGAACCATCCCGAACAGACTAGGCCGCTGATCAGCCTGGCCCAAACCAGATGGGCTGGTCCATCGAGGGCTCGGCTTGCTTGGCAGCGGACTGGCCTAGCCCACCAGCTGGCGTGACCCACGTGAGGGGTCGTGCGACCCCTTGTTCTCGAATGGTTCAAAGAGTCATTCAGCTTTTTTATCGGCAGCGCCACGTGGCGCTGCCTTGGCTGGAAGCCGGACCTGTGGGGCGTGATTCCCCTTCACTGTAGCTTCAAAGCCATGAACACCTCTCATGGTGTGCGATGGTGCGCCGCTCTCCACCAATACAGCCAGTGAGTGTCAACTGCTGCCTTCGCCTGCCGGAACCAGTCGCCGGTGATGCCGCCCCAGTGACGTGTCGTCGCTTCCTATGTAGGGATTTGGTGGTGCTTTAGAGCATCATTTCCACTTCCAGTTTCACCTTTGGCCCTCTCAGGATGTCTCTGTTGCTGCGTGACTCCCGTTTCAGTGTTCCGTTAAGTTTAAAAATCTGCTGCCAAAGAATGCAACAAAAATACCGAAGCGGCGGAGGGTTCGGTCCTTGTTCGTTTGGCCTGTGGCCACCACGTTAGCATTACGACAAGCAAGGGTTTTGATTCAACATAGATAAACTAAAATACTTCCACTCTTCAAAATTCCTTTCAAGAAAAATAGAAAGAAACAATTCACTTGAATTAAACAAAACCCCTAACTCATAAATGGAGGTAGCATGGTTGTGGCTGGAGAAGAGTCCTCATTGGATGGAGTCTCTAGAGTTCGTTGATCTCAGATTATTGCTGCCCAAGATTCCGCCCTTCTCGGTTGGAAGATGTTGCGACACTTTTCCATATGTTCCTTGGTTGATGAAGCCTTGTCAAAAACCCCAACCCGAGCTCCATTTAAATAGAGGGGGGGAAATAATGCATCTAAATAATTAATGAGGTTCATTAAAGAGTTTTAAATTAATGAACCTCTTAATTACCAATGGTGTGGTTACACAACTAAGGATTCAAGCCATTAAATTGATTGAAAACCCATCGCCCCCACCACCTCCACTCAATAGGTGTTCTGAAAAATAAAATAACAATTTTTTTTATTTTTTTATTTAATAAAAGTCACAAAAACTATATTTTTCACTCGACCTCCTACGGTTGAAGTAAAGCCTCCCTTAAGAAAATAATGGTGCTACATATTCAATGGTTCCCTTGGATTTTTAATCTGAGCACTGGTTAAAAAGATAGAAAATGTTGCCCATGCGTTTACTGAACGTACTATAAAAAAGTTCAAAATCTCGTTTCGGGCACACCGGGCCTCAGAATCAAGCGTTGTCAGTTTTCATAGACTTGTAATAATCCCAAATAATTTAATATATATATATATATATATATGAAATTTTTGGGTCTTTAAACTAGAGGTTTGTTTACTTTATAGAAGAATGGATGTTCATCTAGTGAATTTTTCATCATTATTTCTATCTAAAGGTGTTTGATGATGAATTTTAACGTCCCAGTTCCAGAAGCCACCCAGAGGAACCCCGTACCCAGTTGGTCACATGGCCTCAAGTGTATTTTCCTAAACTTTAGAGGATGCCGACTAGCAGCGACGGTATTGGGTGTGATAGTGGGGAAACTATGCCCTCATTGGCAGAGTAACACAACAGAAGTAAAACAGATAACAATAGCAGAAGCAGTAATAACACCATACAACAGTAATCAGTGGAAGACTGGAAGTAATAACTGGGGCACACATATATAAATGATGCATTATACATATTTTTAAAAAAGCATCCAAAAAAATCACAATACTGGAATACAGTACTAAACCCAAGTACAAAAGCAAATCAAGTAAACAACTTCATAGCATCGCAAGCCTCAGCTTGGTCCCATGCTCCCCGAATCCAAAAAAATCATGTAGATGAAGTAGAAGGGTGATTTCCATTATCTATACCTGGATCAATATAATTCGTTTGGGCCCAAAATTATGACCCAAATAGGGTGTGAGACGAATCCCAGTGGGAAACCACCATAAGATCTGTTCCTAACAGTCAGTTAATATATATGTAAGGAAATAAACATAATGAAGCAGTAATAAGGAAGTACACATAATAACAGTCCTTCAAATTTATTTTCATTAATTTTCATATATCAATTAATTAGCTAAACAAAAGAAGGTAACCCTATGGGAGGTACTCACAGCCTAACCCCTTCGGTTCAACCAAACAAACACAAGAAACCCTTTCGGAAGTACACACAGTCTAACCACTCTGGTTCAGCTTTAGAAAAGACACTCTGAGGAAGCACTCACTGTCAATTACCCTTGTGTTCTTATATAGGTAGCTAATAGGAACTTTGGGGAAGCACTCAATGTACAATTCCCCCTATGGACTATATTGAGGAAACTATAGACACTCTGAGGGAGCACAAAGTCCATCCCACCTATGGTCTCGCAACGTAACAATAAAAAGACACTTTGGAAAATCCCTCAACGTCCATTCTCCCTATGGTCTACTACACCAGGTTCTCACGACCCAGTGTAAGTTAATCATGCAAAAACGATACATGGAATCAAAATTAATCCTCAAGAAATACTTGTCTAAACAATCTACAACATATCATAGTATGTCAGATAATAATCACTTCATCCTAACAATACTAGGCATGGAAAGAAAAGCAACCTAACAGGAAAGCTGGAGTAAATGGTAAAAAAAATAAAATAGGTTCAAACCTCCATATCATGGAAAAAATTAACCATATTCATAAAAAACAAACTCTATCCAAACAAACAAGAAATAAGAGGAAAAATTGGTCTAAAACCCATAAACATGCAATACCCTGTTCTTGGGTATTGGGCACTTTCGTGCATAAAACTCAAACAATATCTACAGAAAGGTACAAACCACCTACCTCGGTGTCGTGAGACTGATATACATGAACCTCAGGCCTTGAATCCCCCTATAATTTCATAAATCTATAAAAATGTTAGAAACTTTCAACCGAGGATATCTTGTGAAAGATGAGAAATCAGGAGATGAAGTTCCAGAAGAAAGGAGAAATCACCGATGTGATTTCAACGCAATCGACGGTGGTCTATTAGGAGAACGAACGACGATTCAGGGGCTCGGAGAAGAACCGTGGCCGTACGGATGCTCTTGTATGAGACGGTCAAAGAAGAAGAATGTTCTTTCAATTAGATGTTACCTCGGTCCGTTTAATGGAAAAAAGTACACAGCGTGTTCTTTAAAAGTACACGGCATGTTCTTTAAAAGTACACGGCATGTACTTGTCTTTTCCTCCCTCCACTTTAGGCGGTATCCAGGTCACCACACACGGCCATGTGCTCAACCTTTACATGGCTGGCACAAGGTCACCAGTGGTAATTGGGTACAAATCATGTACTTAAAAGTACACAACGTTTACTCCTGAAATTTCTAGAGACTCTTATTTTCTCAAAAGCATACCTGAAAAGAAGATATGAGTTCTTACAAACTTCCCCCCTTTAAGAAATTCATCCCCAAATTTCTCTAACAAGGCGGCGTAGAAGAATAAACCTCGAACAGCTCCAACCACTATGATTGTACATCGGCCTCCCTCTCCCAAGTATCGTCTTGTACTCTCACATGATTCCATATAACTCATACCGGAGGAACAGATCGGCCACAGAGAACCTTTTCACTTTGATAAACAATCCGGATAGGATGCTCTTCAAAGGATGTTTCCACCTCTAACTCAACCTCTTTGAGTTAGAAAACATGAGATAGGTATGAGAAGTAATGTTGAAGCTGAGAAATATTGAAGACCTCATGCATATCTAGGTACCTCTAAGGTAACTGTAACCGATAGAAAACCAGCTTTACTCTCTCCAACACCTCAAACGGTCCGACATACCTCAGTGAAAGCTTATCCCACCTCCTAATCCTTTTGTGTCCCAACCTCAGTGTGACACGCTAGAAAACCTGATCTCAGACCTCAAACTCCAGTGGTCATCTTCGTCAATCAGCATAAGACTTCTATCGTGACTATGTAGTAGCCATCCTCTTTCGAATCAACTCTATCTGCTCTATGGTCTCCTAGACAAGACGAGGTCCCAGCATAGTTGCCTCTCTTGCCTCCATCCAGTATAAGGGTGATCGGCATGGCTTACCATACAAGGCCTCAAAAGGTGCCATATGAATAGTTTCTTGAAAACTATTATTGTAGGAAAACTCTACAAGAGGTATGTACTTCTCCCAAGAACCTATAAAATCTAGGATGCATGATCGAATCATTTCCTCAAGCACCAGAAGCATACGATTTGACTAACCATTTATCTGGGGATGGTAAGTTGTACTCAGAAGTACCTGTGTACCCAAAGCCTTCTATAATCCCTTCCAGACACGAGAAGTAAAACGGAGGTCCCTGTTTGAAACAATGGAGTGTGGAACTCCATGTAAACCTATAATCTCTTAGATGTACAACCATCCTAGCTCATAAACACTGAAGGTCTCCTTGATCGGAAAGAAGTGAGCATCATTTGTGAGTCTGTCAATAACAACCCAAAATGCATCATTCCCTCGAGGTGACCTTGGTAAACTTGTCATGAAATCCATCACGAAATCATTCCATTTCCATTCGGGAATGGGTAACTGCTGGAAAAGCCCTGCTAGTCACTGATGCTCTGCCTTTACCTGCTGACTGGTGGAACACCTTATGACAAAACCAACAACATCTCTCTTCATACCTGGACACCAATACTGATGGTGTAGATCTCGATACATCTTGGTGACACCAGGATGAACTGCCCAAACTGAGGAATAAAATTCTTGCATCAACTCCTTGTGTATTTCTACTGGCACCCACACACGTCAATGAAAACACAAGATCTCAATGCACCATCATTCTCTCAAATTCATGTCACACTGAGTGAAGATATACTTGAGACATTTTTGGTCGGTGAAAACCACAAAATTCTCTTCCAATAGGTAGTGTCTACAACAATGTAATGCATGAACAACTATAGCCAACTCAAGATCGTGTGTTGGGTAATTTTTCTCAGGTGGCCTCAACTTCCAAGAACCATATGCAACGACCCCTTCTCCCTGCATTAGCACTACTCCTATCCCGATACCTAATCAATCACAGTATACAGTATACCGCTTGACCAGCTCTGGAAATACTAGTATCGATGCTGAAGTCAACCTCCCTTTTATCTTCTGAAAGGCTTACTCGCAAAAATCTGACCACAAGTACTTTGCACACTTCTTAGTCAGGCCCATCAGTGGTGCTTTTAAGCGTGAAAAGTCCTGAATAAAATGCATGTAGTAACCAACCATCCCTAGAAAACTCTGTACCTCAAATAAATTCTTCGGCTGCTCCCAGGAAACTACTACTCTCACTATCTCTAGATCTACTGATACTTCTATCTCTGAGATAACATGACCCAAGAAGTGAATTTTGGTCCATCCAAAAGTGGAATTTTGAGAGCTTATCATATAACACATGTTCTATTATTGTACTCAAAATGATCTCAAGATGTGTGGAATGGTCATGTCGATTGTGAGAGTACACCATGATATCGTCTACGAAGACTACCATGAAAGATTCCAAATTTGGATGGAACACTTAGTTCATCAGTTCCATGAAAGCTGGAGGATTGTTCGTGAGACTGAATAGCATAAACACATACTCGTATAGACCATACCAGCTCCAAAAGACTATAAGAGATATATATACTGATGGTAACTAGATCTCAAGTCAATCTTTGAGAACACCCAGACTCCTCGAAGATGACCAAAGATATCATCAATCCTCAGAAAGGGATATAGATTCTTGACCGCCAATTGGTTGAACTTCCGATAATCCACACAAATTCTAAGGGTACCATCTGCCTTCTTCACAAACAGGACATGTGAACCCCAAGGAGAAGTACTGGGTAAGATGAAACCCTTTACCTGCAACTCCTCCAACTACTTCTTGAGTTCTTGAAACTCTGGTGTAGCCATCCTATAAGGAGGAATGGACACCGGTGCCACTCCTAGCACAAACTCAACAGAAAAGTCCACCTCTCGCTCTAGAGGAGAACATGAAAAGTCCTCTAGAACAATATCTCTATAATGATCCACCACTAGAGGAATGTCCATCTGTGAAGTCCCCTAGTCATTCAGATATAGACTAGCAATCTAGCATGTAACTCCTCTTAACCCATGATGCTCGGGTTCTGCTCTGCTCGTCCGGACACACCCCTCGCCCTTACAAAGAAACGATCTTCCCTTTAGTGATGTGAAACTCACCCTACGACAATAGAAATTTAAAATAGTGTGAAAGGAAACTAACAAGTCCATTCTGAGAATAACGTCATACACTACTAAAAATTCGGCCTATAGAGACCGCCATTGGCAGTCGCTATAGGCCTCTATAGACCGCCCAACGACTGCCAATGGTGGTTGATTTAGGCCCAACGTTGTAGGCCTACAGCGACCGCTATTGGTGGCCGCTGAAGCTGGCTAAAATGCCGGCCTACAGTGACCACCATTGGCGGTCGCTGTTTTTATGAAGCGACCCCCAATGGCAGTCGCTGTTGAGGATAGTAGGAAACCTAGAGCGACTGCCTGTAACGGTCGCTAAACTGGAAATATTTTTTAAAAAACATTTTATTTTATAGAATAAAAAAACAGCATATAAATATTAAAAAATGGAAAACAAATCCAAACACCATAAACATTAAGATCATCATAAACAATAAATGATAGATGTGCTTCAACGATCCACAACCATCTTCTTTAGAAACCTACAATAACATACAAAGAAAACAACTAAACAAAACAAATGTAAATTTGACATATTCATTCAGTTATTATATACATATAATAAAATGAAATCTGACATCTCATGGGTT
This sequence comes from Viscum album, assembly GCA_963277665.1. Lineage (NCBI taxonomy): Eukaryota > Viridiplantae > Streptophyta > Magnoliopsida > Santalales > Viscaceae > Viscum > Viscum album. Next base: position 448,039,535 of record OY728131.1, read on the forward strand.
CTATAATAATTTTAAACCCCAAATTTAATAAATGTTACCATTTTAGGATTTTTTTTCATTGTTTTGGATTCATTACTTTAGTTTTTGAAAGTGTTTTGTTGTCTAAAAAGAAATGTTTTCCACATGCACCACACGTTCGATGGATGTGACGTATCCTCCTACATGTCACGAATAGTATTCTTATTTTTTTCGTGTGGTTTTATGTCATTTGGAGAACGTTTGCTTTGAATTCGACCGTGACATGCTGTTTTGGTCTTTTATGACTCCAGAAACGCGTTTCCGGTCACCATTATCAAAATACACCTCTGATTGACATTTTGTATGCCCGAACATTTCACAATTCACACCACGGTTGTTGTCGTATGATTTCATGGCATTCTGAGGTCATTCTGGTGGTTTTGACCACCCAACGCGCCCTTTTAGAGCGCGTCGAACAACTGGAAATGACACATTTGGTCGTACCGCATGCACCACATTTCTAATGGATGTGTCATATCATTATACATGTCATGAATAATATTCCTATTGTTTTCGTGTGGTTTCAGGTCATTCGGAGCACATTTTCTCTAAATTCGATCGCCACACGCCGTTTTGGTCTTTTATGACTCCGGAAACACGTTTCCGGTCACCGCGGTCAAATGACGCCTTTGATTGACGTTCCTCCTACCCAACCATTTTAAAATTCACACCACGGATGTGGTCGTATGATTTCATGGAATTTTGAGGTCTTCAGGTGGTTTTGACCACCCAACGCGCCCTTTTAGAGCGCGCTGAACCACTGAAAACGACACATTCGGTTGTACCGCACACACCGCACCTCCGATGGATGTGTCGTCTCCTACTACATGTCACGAATAATATTAATATTGTTTTCGTGTGGTTTAAGGTCATTCAGAGTAGGTTTTCTATGAATTCGACCGTCACACGCCGTTTTGGTCATTTATGACTCCAGAAACGCATTTCTGGTCACCGCGGCCAAAAGACACCTCCGATTGACATGTCGTGTGACTGAAAATTTCACAATTCACACCATGGTTGTTTTCATATGGTTTTATGGTATTACGAGGTTGTTCAGGTGGTTTTGACCACCCAACGCGCCCATTTAGAGTGCGCCAAACTACTGAAAACGACACATTCAATCGTACCGCGTGCACCGCATGTCCGATAGATGTGTTGTCTCCCCCTACTTGTCAAAAATAATATTCCTATTGTTTTCATGTGTTTTCAGGTCATTGGGAGCACGTTTGCTCTGAATTCGACCCTTACATGCCGTTTTGGTCTTTTATGACTCCGGAAACGCGTTTCTGGTCACCGCGGTCAAATGAAACCTATGATTAATGTAATGTCTACCCAACCATTTCATAATTCACACCAAGGTTGTTTTCATATGATTTCATTAAATTCTGAGGTTGTTCAGGTAGTTTTGACCACCCAATCTGCCCTTTTAGAGCGCGCCGAACTGCTGAAAACGACACCTTCAGTCGTACCGCGTGCACCGCACGTTTGATGGACATTCCATCTCCTCCTACACGTCACAAATAATATTCCTATTATTTTCGTGTGGTTTTAGGTCATTCAGAGCACGTTTGATCTGAATTCGACCGTCACACGTTGTTTTGGTCTTTTATGACTCCGGAAACGTGCTTTCAGTCACCGCGGTCAAACGACACCTCTGATTGACATGCAGTCTACCCAACCATTTCCCAATTCACACTACGGTTGTTGTCGTATGATTTCATAGAATTCTAAGGTCGTTTGGGTGGTTTTGTCCACCCAACGCGCCCTTTTAGAGCGCGTCCAACTGCTGAAAATGACACATTCAGTAGTAATGCATGCACCGCATGTCTTATGGATGTGCCTTCTCCTCTAACATTTCACGAATAATATTTCTATTGTTAGCATGTGGTTTCAAGTCATTTGGAGAATGTTTGCTCTGAATTCAACCGTCACACTCCGTTTTGGTCTTTTGTGACTCCGGAAACATGTTTCCCATAACCGCGGTCATACAACACCTCCGATTGAAATTCCGTCTGCTCGACCAATTTAAAATTGACACCACGGTTGTTGTCGTATGATTTCATGGAATTCTGAGGTCATTTGTGTGGTTTTGACCACCCAACACTCCCTTTTAGAGCGCGTCGAACAGCTGAAAACGACACATTCGGTTGTACCGAGCGCACCGCACATCCGATGGATGTGTCGTCTCCTCCTACATGTCATGAATAATATTCCTATTGTTTTCGTGTGGTTTCAGGTCATTCGAAGCACGTTTTCTCTGAATTCGACCGTCACACGCCCTTTTGGTCTTTTATTACTCCAGAAACTTGTTTCCGGACACCGTGGTCAAACGACACCTCTGATTGACATGTCGTCTGCCCGACCATGTTAAAATTCACACCACAGTTTTTTTTCGTATTATTTCATGGAATTCTGAGGTCTTTCGGGTGGTTTTGACCACCTAGCGTGCCCTTTTACGGTGTGTCGAACTGCTGAAAACGACACATTCGGTCGTACCGTGGGCACCGCACGTCCGATGAACGTTCCGTCTCCACCTACATGTCATGAATAATATTCCCATTTTTTCGTGTGGTTTTAGGTCATTCATAGCATGTTTTCTCTGAATTCGATCGTCACACGCTGTTTTGGTCTTTTATGACTCCTGAAATGCGTTTTCGGTCACCACGGTCAAATGACACCTCTGATTGGCATGCTGTCTGCCCGACCATTTGAAAATTCACACCACGGTTATTGTCATATGATTTCATGGAATTATGAGGATGTTCGTGTGGTTTTGACCACCCAACGTTCCCTTTTAGAGCGCACCGAACTGCTGAAAAAGACACATTTAGTCGTACCGCGCGCACCGCACGTCCGACGAACATGTCATCTCCTTGTACATTTCACGAATAATTTTTATATATATTTTTGTGTTTTTAGGTCATTCGGAGGAAGTTTGCTCTGAATTCGACCGTGACACCCCTTTTGGTCTTTTATGATTCCGGAAATGCATTTTCCGTCACTGCGGTCAAAAGACACCTCCAATTTATGAGCTTTCTACCCAACCATTTCACAATTCACACCACGGTTGTTGTCATATGATTTCATGGCATTCCTAGGTTGTTCGGGTGGTTTTGACAACCCAACGCGCCCTTTTAGAGCGCGTTGAACTGCTGAAAACGACATATTCGGTAGTACCGCGCACACCGATGTGTGGTGTCCTCCTACATGTCACGAATAATATTTCTATTGTTTTCGTGTGGTTTCCGGTCATTTGGAGCATGTTTTCTCTAAATTCGACCGTCACACGCCATTTTTGTCTTTTATGACTCCAGAAACGCGTTTCAGGTCACCATGGTCAAACGACACCTCTAATGGACGTACCATCTAACCAACCATTTTACAATTCACACCACGGTTGTTGTTGTATGATTTCATGGTATTCTGAGGTTGTCCTGGTGGTTTTTACCACCAAACACGCCCTTTTAGAGCGTGTCGAACTGCTAAAAACGACACATTCGGTCATACCGCGTGCACTGCATGTCTGATGGATGTGTCTTCTCCTCATGCATTTCACAAATAATATTCCAATTGTTTTCATGTGGTTTCAGGTCATTCGGAGAATGTTTTCTCTGAATTCGACCGTGACACGCCGTTTTGGTCTTTTATGACTCCAGAAACGTGTTTCTGGTCACCGCGGTCAAACGACAGCTCCGATTGATGTGCCGTCTGCCCGACCATTTCAAAATTCACACCATGGTTATTTTCGTATGATTTCATGGAATTTCTAGGTCATTCGAGTGGTTTTGACCGCCCAATGCGCCCTTTTAGAGCACGTTGAACTGCTCAAAACAACACATTCGGTTGTACGAGGTGAACCTCATGTATGATGGACGTGAACTCTCCTTATACATGTCACGAATAATATTCATATTGTTTTCGTGTGGTTTCAAGTCATTTGGAGCATGTTTGCTCTGAATTCGATCGTGATACACCATTTTGGTCTTTTATGACTCCAGAAACGCGTTTCCAGTCACCGCGGTCAAACGACACCTCCGATTAACATATCATATACCCTACCAATTCAAAATTCACACCACGGTTGTTTTCGTATGATTTCATGGCATTACAAGGTCGTTCAGGTGGTTTTGACCACCCAACGCGCCCTTTTAGAGCGCACCGAACTGTAGGAAACGACACATTCGGTCATACCGCGCGCACCACAAATCTGATGGGTGTAATGCCTCCTCCTACTTGTCACGAATAATATTAATATTGTTTTCATGTGGTTTCATGTCATTTAGAGCACATTTTCTCTGAATTCGACTGTGACACACCGTTTTATTCTTTTGTGACACTGGAAATGCATTTCTGGTCACTGCAGTCAAACGACACTTCTGATTGATATGTCGTCTGCCCGACCATTTCAAAATTCACACCATGGTTGTTTTTGTATAATTTCATGACATTCTGAGGTCGTTCGGGTGGTTTAATCACCCAACACACCCTTTTAGAGCCCGCCAAACTGTTGAAAATGACACATTCGGTCTTACCACGCGCACCGCATGTCCGATGGATGTGGTGTCTCCTCTTACATGTCACTAATAATATTACTATTGTTTTAATGTGGTTTCAGGTCATTCAGAGAACATTTTCTTTGAATTCGACCGTCGTACGCCATTTTGGTCCTTTATGACTCCGAAAATGCGTTTTTGGCCACCGCGGTCAAAAGACACCTCTGATTGATGTGTTTTCTATCCGACCATTTTACAACTCACAGAATGGTTGTTTTCGTATGATTTCATGGCATTCTGAGGTCGTTCGGGTGGTTTTGACCACCCAACGCGCCCTTTTAGAGTGTGCCAAACTACTGAAAACGACACATTCGGTCGTACCGTGCGCACCGCACGTCCGATGGAAGTTTCGTCTCCTCATACATGTCACGAATAATATTACCATTGTTTTAGTGTGTTTTCAGGTCATTCGGAGTACGTTTGCTCTAAATTTGACCGGCACACGCCGTTTTGGTCTTTTATGACTCCGGATTCGCGTTTCCGGTCACCACGGTCAAACGACACCTCCGATTGATGTACCCTCTACTTGAACATTTCAAAATTCATACCATGCTTGTTTTTTTTATGATTTCATGTCATTATGAGGTCGTTCGGGTGGTTTTGACCACCCAACGTACCCTTTTAGAGTACGCAAAACTGCTGAAAACGACACATTCGGTCGTACCACACGCACAGCACGTGCGATGGAAGTTCTGTCTCCTCATACATGTCACGAATAATATTACTATCGTTTTAGGGTGGTTTCAGGTCATTCGGAGCCCATTTGCTCTAAATTCGACCGTCACACGCCGTTTTGGTCTTTTATGACTCCAGAAATGCGTTTCCGGTCACCACGGTCAAATGACCCCTCCGATTGATGTGCCTTCTACTATAACATTTCAAAATTCACACCATGGTTGTTGTCGTATGATTTCATGGAATTCCGAGGTCGTTCGAGTGTTTTTGACCACCCAACGCACCCTTTTATAGCGCGTCGAACTGCTGAAAACGACACATTCGGTCGTACCGCGCGCACCGTACGTCCGATGGATGTGTCGTCTCCTCCTACATGTCATGAATAATATTCCTATTGTTTTCGTGTGGTTTCAAGTCATTCGGAGCTCGTTTTCTCTGAATTTGACCGTCACATGCCGTTTTGATCTTTTGTGACTCCGAAAACGCGTTTCCGGCCACCGCGGTCAAACGACACCTCCGATTGATGTGTCATCTATGAGACTGTTTCACAATTCACAACATGGTTATTTTTTATGATTTCATGTCATTCTGAGTTTGTTCGGGTGGTTTTGACCAACCAACGTGCCCTTTTAGAGCGCGTCGAACTACTGAAAACGACACATTTGGTCGTACCGCGCGCACCGCACATCCGATGGACGTGCCGTCTCCTCATACATGTCACAAATAATATTCCTATTGTTTTCGTGTGGTTTCAGGTCATTCGTAGCATGTTTACTCTGAATTCGACCGTCACTCGCCCTTTTGGTCTTTTGTGAGTCCTGAAACGCATTTCCGGTCACCGCGGTCAAACGACACCTCCGATTCATGTGATGTCTACCCGACCATTTCACAATTCACACTATGGTTGTTGTCATATGATTTCATGGAATTCCAAGGTCGTTCAGGTGGTTTTGACCACCCAACGCGCCCTTTTAGAGCGCACCGAACTGCTTAAAATGACACATTTGGTCGTACCGCGCGTACCGCACGTCCGATGGACATGCTGTCTCCTCATACAAGTTACGAATAATATTCCTATTTTTTCGTGTGTTTTTGAGGTCATTTGGAGCACGTTTGCTCTGAATTCGGCCATGACACCCCGTTTTGGTATTTTATGACTCCAAAAATGCATTTTCGGTCACCGCGGTCAAAAGACACCTCCAATTGACTTGCTGTCTACCCGGCCATTTCAAAATTCACACCACGGTTGTTGGCGTATTATTTCATCGTATTCCAAGGTCATTCGAGTGGTTCTGACCACCCAACGCACCCTTTTAGAGTGCACCGAACTGCTGAAAATGACACATTCGGTCGTACCGCATGCACCGCACATCTGATGGATGTGTCATCTCTTCCTACATGTCACGAATAATATTCATATTGTTTTCGTGTGGTTTCTTGTCATTCAGAGAACGTTTTCTCTGAATTCGACCGTCACACGCCATTACGGTCTTTTATGACACCAGAAACGCTTTTCTGGTCACTATGGTCAAACGACTCCTCCGATTGTTGTGTCTTCAAGCCAAACATTTTACAATTCACACCACGGTTGTTGTCATATGATTTCATGGCATTCCGAGGTCGTTCAGGTGGTTTTGACCACCCAACGCGCCCTTTTAGAGTGTGTCGAACTGCTGAAAATGACACATTTGGTCGTACCATGCGCACCTCACGTCCGATGGATGTTACATCTCCTCCTAAATGTCAAAAATAATTTTCTTGTGGTTTTCATGTGTTTTCATATCATTCGGAGCACATTTTCTCTGAATTCGACCGTGACACTCCATTTTGGTCTTTTATGACTCCAAAAACGCGTTTCCAGTCACTGCGGGCAAACGACACCTCTAATTGAGGTTCCATTTGCCTAAACTTTTGACAATTCACACCATGTTTTTTGTCGTATGATTTCATGGAATTCTGATGTCGTTCGGGTGGTTTTGACCAGCCAAAGTGCCCTTTTAGAGCACGCTGAACTGCTCAAAATGACACATTCGATTGTACCGCGCGCACCGCACGTCCGATTGATGTTCCGTCTCCTTCTACATGTCACAAATAATATTCTTATTGTTTTTGGGTCGTTTCAGGTCATTCGGAGCACGTTTTCTCTGAATTCGACCGTCACACGCCATTTTGGTCTTTTATGACTCCGGAAATGAGTTTCCGATCACCACAGTCAAAATACACCTTTGATTGACATTCCGTATACCCAAATATTTCAAAATTCACACCACGGTTGTTTTCGTATGATTTCATGGAATTCTGAGGTCATTCGGGTGGTTTTGACCACCCAACACGCCCTTTTGAAGCGCGCCAAACTGCTGAAAATGACACATTCGGTTGTACCATGCGCACCGCACGTCCGATGGATGTGTCATCTAAACCTACATGTCATGAATAATATTCCTATTGTTTTCATGTGCTTTTAGGTTATTTGGAGCATGTTTTCTCTGAATTCAACCTTCACATACTGTTTTGGTCTTTTATAACTTCGGAAACGCATTTCTAGTCACGACGGTAAAACGACACCTCTGATTGATGTGCCATCTGCCCATCCATTTTTCAATTCACACCACGATTGTTGTCATACGATTTCATGGCATTCCGAGGTCGTTTGGTTGGTTTTGACAACCCAACATGACCTTTTTGAGGGCGTCGAACTGCTGAAAATGACACATTCGGTCATACCGCGTGCACCGCACGTCCGATGGACATTCCGTCTCCTCCTTCATTTCAAGAATAATATTCCTATTTTTTGGTGTGGTTTCAGATCATTCGGAGAACTTTTTCTCTAAATTTGACCATGACACACCATTTTGGTCTTTTATGACTCCAGAAACACCTTTCCGGTCACCGCGGTCAAACAACACCTCCGATTTATGTGCTTTCTACCTGACCATTCCAAAATTCACACCACAGTTGTTTTCGTATGATTTCATGGAATTCTGAGGCTGTTCGGGTGGTTTTGACCACCCAACGCGCCATTTTAGAGCACGTTGAGCTGCTGAAAATGACACATTCGGTCGTACCGCGTGCACCGCACGTTCGATGGACATTCCGTCTCCTCCTACAAATCAAGAATAATATTAATATTGTTTTCGCGTGTTTTTCATTCATTCGGAGCATGTTTTCTCTGAATTCGACCGTCACACGCCGTTTTGGTATTCAATAACTCTAGAAACTCGTTTCTGGTCACCGCAGTCAAGGGACACCTCTGATTGATGTGCTATCTGCCAGACCATTTCACAATTAACACCACGGTTTTTGTCGTATGATTTCATGGCATTCTGAGGTCATTTGGGTGGTTTTGACTACCCAACGCGCCCTTTTAGAGGGCGCCGAACTGCTGAAAACAACACATTCGGTTGTACCGCATGCACCGCACGTCCGATGGACATGTCGTCTCCTCCTACATGTCACGAATAATATTCCTATATTTTCATGTGGTTTCAGATCATTCGGAGCACGTTTTCTCTGAATTCGATCGTGACACCCCGTTTTGGTCTTTTATTACTCCGGAAACGCGTTTTCAGTCACTGCGGTCAAACGACACCTCCTATTGATGTGTTGTCTTCCTGATCATTTCACAATTCACACCACGGTTGTTGTCATCTGATTTCATGGCATTCCAAGGTCATTTGGGTGGTTTTGACCACCCAATGCGCCCTTTTAAAACGTGTTGAACTGCTGAAAACGACTAATTTGATCATACCGCACACACCACACGTCTGATGGATGTGTCGTCTCCTCCTAGATGTCACGAATAATATTACTATTGTTTTAATGTGGTTTCCTGTCATTCAGAGCACGTTTTCTCTGAATTCGACCATCACACGCCGTTTTGGTCTGTTATGACTCCGAAAACGCGTTTTCAGTCACCGCGGTCAAACGAATCCTCCGATTGATGTTCTGTCTGCTTGAACATTACAAATTCACACCATGGTTGTTGTCATACGATTTCATGGCATTCCAAGGTCGTTCTGGTGATTTTGACCACCCAATGCGCCCTTTTAGAGCACGTCGAACTGCTGAAAACGACATATTCGGTCGTACCATGCACACCGCATGTCCGATGAAAATTCTGTCTCCTCCTACATGTCACGAATCCTATTGTTTTCAAGTCGTTTCAGGTCATTCAGATCACGTTTTCTTTGAATTCGACCATGACACGCCGTTTGGGTCTTTTATGACTCCGGAAACGCGTTTCCTGTCACCGCGGTAAAACGACACCTCCGATTGACCCGTAGTCTACCCAAACATTTCACAATTCACACCACAGTTGTTTTAGTATGATTTCATGGCATTCTGAGGTCGTTCGGGTGGTTTTGACCACCCAACGCGCCCTTTTAGAGCGCACCAAACTACTGAAAATGACACATTCGGTTGTACTGTATGCACCGCACGTCCGATGGATGTGCCATCTCCTCCTACATGTCAAGAATAATATTCCTATTGTTTTTTGGTGGTTTCAGGTCATCCGGAGAATTTTTTCTCTGAATTCGGCCGTGATACGCCGTTTTGGTCTTTTATGACTCCGGAAACGCATTTCCAGTCACCGCAGTCATACAACACCTCCGATTTATGTGTCGTCTTCCCGACCATTTAACAATTCACACCACGGTTGTTGTTGTATGATTTCATGGCATTCTGAGATTGTTCGTGTGGTTTTGAACACCCAACACGCCCTTTTAGAGCGCGACGAACTACTAAAAATGAAACATTCAGTCGTACCGCGTGTACCGCACATCCGATGGATGTGGCGTCTCCTCCTACATGTCACGAATAATATTCCTATTGTTTTCATGTGGTTGCAGGTCATTCAGAGCATGTTTGCTCTGAATTCGACCGTCACACGCCGTTTTAGTCTTTTATGACTCCGGAAATACGTTTCGGGTAACCGCGATCAAACGACACCTCCGATTGATGTGTCGTCTACCCGACCATTTCACAATTCACACCACAGTTGTTTTCGCATGATTTCATGGCATTTCGAGGTCGTTCGGGTGGTTTTGTCCACCCAACACGCCCTTTTAGAGCGCACCGAACAGCTGAAAGTGACACATTTAGTTGTACCGCACGCACCACATGTCTGATGGATGTGTCTTCTACTCCTACATGTCACGAATAATATTACTATTGTTTTCGCGTTGTTCCAGGTCATTCAGATCATGTTTGCTCTGAATTTGACCGTCACATGCCGTTTTGGTATTTTATGAATCTGGAAATGCATTTCCGGTCACCTCGGTCAAAAAACACCTCCGATTGATGAGTCTTCTACCTGACCATTTCAGAATTCACACCATGGTTGATTTCGTATGATTTCATGGCATTATGAGGTCGTTCGGGTGGTTTTGACCACCCAACCCGCCCATTTAGAGCATGTCGAACTACTCAAAATGACACATTTGGTCATACCGCACGCACCGCAGGCCCGATGGATGTGTCATCTCCTCCTACATGTCACGAATAATATTCCTATTGTTTTCGTGTGGTTTCAAGTCATTCGGAGCATGTTTGCTCTGAATTCAACCGTCACATGCCGTTTTGGTCTTTTATTACTCCGGAAACACGTTTTCGGGCACCTCAGTCAAATGAAGCCTCTTATTGACATCCCATATACCCGACCATTTTACGATTCACATCAAAGTTGTTGTCGTATGATTTCATGGTATTCCGAGGTCGTTCAGGTGGTTTTGACCACCCAATGCGCCTTTTTAGAGCGCGCCAAACTGCTAAAAACGATACATTCAGTCGTACAGCGCGCACCGCACGTCTGATGGTCGTTCCGTCTCCTCTTACATGTCACGAATAATATTCCTATTTTTTGGTGTGGTTTCAGGACATTCGGAGCACGTTTGCTCTGAATTCGACCGTGACATGCCGTTTTGGTCTTTTATGACTCCAGAAACACGTTTACGGTCACCGAGATCAAACAACACCTCCGATTGACGTGATTTCTATCCAACCATTTCAAAATTCACACCACAGTTGTTGTCATATGATTTTATGGCATTCCGAGGTTTTTCGGGTGGTTTTGACCACCCAACGCGCCCTTTTAGAGCATGCCAAACTTCTGAAAATGACACATTCGATCGTACCGTGTGCACCGCACGTCCGATGGACATGTCGTATCCTCCTACATGTCACGAATAATATTCCAATTGTTTTTGTGTGGTTTCTGTGCATTCGGAGAATGTTTTCTCTGAACTCGATTGTCGCACGCCGTTTTGGTCTTTTATAACTCCAGAAACGCGTTTCTGGTCACCATGGTAAAAAAACACCTCATTTTGACGTGATGTCTGCCCGAAAATTTCAAAATTTACACCACGGTTGCTGTCGTACAATTTCACGGCATTCCGAGGTTGTTCAAGTGGTTTTTACCACCCAACGTGCCCTTTTAGAGCGCGTCGAACTGTTGAAAATGACACATTCGGTCGTACCGCGTGTACCGCATGTCCGATGGACGTTTTGTCTCCTCCTACATGTCATGAATTATATTCATATTGTTTTTGTGTGGTTTCAAGTCATTCGGAGCATGTTTGCCTTGAATTCGACTGTAACACACCCTTTTGGTCTTTTGTGATTCTAGAAACGCGTTTCTGGTCACCACAGTCAAACGAAACCTCCGATTGACATGTCGTCAACCTGAACATTTCTCAATTCACACCACGATTGTTGTTGTATTATTTCATGGCATTCTGAGGTCGTTCGGGTGGTTTTGACAACCCAACGCGCCCTTTTAGAGCGAGCTGCACTGCTGAAAACAACACATTCAGTTGTACCGCACGCAGTGCATGTCTGATGGACGTGTCGTATCCTACGACATGTCCAAAATAATATTTCTATTGTTTTCGTGTGGTTTCAGGTCACTCAGAGCATTTTTTCTCTAAATTCGACCGTGATACGCCGGTTTGGTCTTTTATGACTCCGAAAATTTGTTTCCAGTCACCACAGTCAAAATCCACCTCCGATTGATGTGCATTTTGCATGAATATTTTACAATTCACATCATGGTTGTTGTCATATGATTTCATAGCATTCTGAGGTCGTTCGGGTGGTTTTGACCACCCAAGGCGCCCTTTTAGAGCGCACCGAACTGCTGAAAATGACAAATTCGGTCGTACCGCGCGCACAGCACATTAGATGGATGTTCTGCCTCCTCCTACATGTCACGAATAATATTACTATTGTTTTCGTGTGGTTTCAGGTCATTCGGAGCATGTTTTCTCTGAATTCGACCGTGACACGCCGTTTTGGTCTTTTATGACTCTAGAAACGTGTTTCTGGTCACTGCGATCAAACGACACCTTTGATTGACATGACATCTAGTTGACCATTTCAAAATTCACACCACAGTTGTTGTCGTTTGATTTCATGGAATTCCTTGGTTGTTCGGGTGGTTTTGACCACCCAACGCGCCCTTTTACAGCGCACTGAACTGCTGAAAACGATACATTTGGTTGTACCGCGCGCACCACATGTCTGATAATTGTTCCATCTCCTCCTACATGTCACAAATAATTTTCCTATTGTTTTCATGTTTTTTCATGTCATTAGAAGCATGTTTGCTTTGAATTCGACCATCACACGCCGTTTTGGTCTTTTATAACTCCGGAAACGCGTTTCCGGTCACCATGGTCAAACGACACCTCCGTTTGACGTGTCGTCTACTCGACCATTTTAAAATTCACACCATGGTTGTTTTTGTGTGATTTTATACCAATCTGATGTCATTCACGTGGTTTTGACCACCCAACATGCCCTTTAGTGCGCACTGAACTGCTCAAAACGACACATTCGGTCGTACCACACGCACCGCACATCCGATGGACATTTCGTCTACTATTACATGTCACGAATAATATTACTATTGTTTTTTTTGTTTCAGGTCATTCGGAGCACATTTTCTCTGAAGGGGCTAATGGCATAATGACTAATTGGCCTAACGGCCTATTGGCCTATTGTATAGTTGTACAATTTGAATAATGGTATAATGGCCTAATGGCCATTTGTTCTAACATCCAATTGAACAATTGGACAATTGGACAATTTCCCTAATGGCATAACAGCATAACTTCCAATTGGTATATTGTATTGTTTCACAATTGGGGGGTGGGGGGGAGGCTGTCCGGGGGTGTGGGGGGGGGCTGTCCGGGGTGGGGGGTCTTGTCCGGGGGTCGGGGGTGCTGTCCAGGGTCGAGGTTGTCCGGGGGTGCGGGGGGGAGGGTGTCCGGGGTGGGGGGTGTTGTCCAGGGGTGGGGGGTGGGGGAGGGGGTGTCATGAACCAACCCAGGTCGAACCCAAACCGGTCACTCGAGCCGGTCCGCGGCATGGCCCGAAGGGCTTTCCCAATCCCCACGGGCGAGAAACTAGTGACGGACATCAAGATTTAATCGTTGGGAAAGATTTTATCCCAAACAAAACCAGGATCAAAACAGAATAGAAACTAAACAAAACAGACAAACACTAACAACAAAAATAAAATAAAATCCACGCGACCAACCTACCTCCACGTGACCTCGCAGGTCACCACCCAAACAAAGGACCAACCTCGCCCAACACTGAGCAGCACAAACCAAGAAACCTGAACAAAGTAACTTGCAAATGAAATGGTAAAAGATAGGAATGAGTACAAAAAAATACTCAATAGGTGAGACCAACAACAAATCCCAAAGCACTGCCAATAAATAAAGAATTCACAAATCCAGGTTTGAACTACAATGTATATAAGTATGCTTTCATAAATATTTCACATGAAAACAAAACACGAATCATTTCCCTTATTCATTTTCAAAATTTAGATTCCTTTAATTAGTGCTAAAAGAATTTTCAAATGGGGAGTAGTGTTACATTTCAGATTTTACACAAATAGAATAAAAAAATTTCATTTGAAACCATTTTCACAAAAAGAACAATGTACCAAAAGGAACAGTAGAAACCACACAGTAAGGGGCAATGCAGGTATAAAAACAAACACTACACTGATCACTACTAACAACAGAAATCCAAAAGACATGGGTCAAACCAAGGAGCTCCTGAAAAATCCAAAACATACTAAACATGTGACTCATCCTGAAGGCATGCCCTAACCCGATGACGTCATAATGCCCTAATGCTCATCATAGCTCTACATGGCCTAACCGTGGGGACCAATCCCCATAGAAACAATAACTCAGTATTCTCCTACTATGGGGCCACTAGCCAGTGCGTAATCTAAACTAGTGCATCAATCGTTCACAAAAAATTCACTTACTATGCCAGGTTACCATGTGAAATACTAAAAAGGGGGTGAGTAAACAAATACTAGTCAAGCAATTCAACAAATGCATTATCATCTTACACCATCAACACGCACAGAAAAAAAACACCCCCAAGTACCCCAAGGAACAAGACCCTCGCCTTTAAACCATTATCACACAAGGGAATCCCAAAGCCAAGGTAACCCCCATCTTTAATCAACCAACAAGGTGAGGACCCATTTCAAGGAGAGTTTTCCAATGAAACCATTTTTATTTAAAGTGCCAATAGGGCCTCAACAACCATTTAAAACCAAAAAATTTCCAAAAGACGCAACAAATGTCATCCTGTCGAAAACCAGAAACACACTTAGAACCTCATTTATGAAACTCAAATCATCTTTTTAAAACTGAAACACATTGGTGTCACAAGTAAAACCATTTTTGAATCTCCAAACGCACCCACTTTCATCAAGATCCAAATAGTCCTTTTATAACTTTAGAAGGAACGCTATTTCTAAATTGAAATCCAAACATTTATTCACACGCCAAAGAAACACATTTTTCATAAAACAAGAACCACACTTAAAGTTTCCAAAATCATGTTTAAAGGCCAAACATGCATTTTATCTATTCAAGGTTTTAAGAGAACACCATTTTCCATAAATAATACAACTGCCATTTTACACACACCAAAACCATTTCAAAACACACTTCAACATGACATGCACATTTCATAAAGAACCCATTTAGCAATATTACAAGAAGAACACAAAATTAAAATCCAAGAAAAATACTTCCAGTGCAATGCAAGAAATAAACAGATTCCATTTTTAGCAGGTTACCACACTAAAAATAACTATTTAATACTACTTTAAATTTACTGAAAATCAATGAAAATTCAAGGAATAACTAAATTATAAATTTAAAGGCAAGTGCAGTGGGAGACCTACCTTGACTCGAAAACTAAACTTGACGACACAACACACCTCGCGCAGGCGCGTATGCACGCGCAAGCCGGAGACTGCTGCATTGTGGAATTATTCCACCAACATGCTGCAACAACACCAAAATAACAAAAACAGCCAAACACTGATATGAAATAAACTTAAACAGATTCACGTCACAAAATTTACCTCGGCGCAGAGACGCACTCGACCCACGGGGTCACGCGCCAGTCATAAGGGGTGGCACTCTCAAGCACGGAGACTACTAAGGGTCACGCACCGACCGTCACGTGCGCCACTGGCCGGCGAAAGGCGGCGGTGGTTGGTCGGACCACGGAAGGTTGGAACGTGACCGAACAAAGGTGCAGTGGTCAAAAAACGCAGCGCAGGCACGACGGAGGAAGCCGGAATGCCGAAAGGAAAGCCGGAGGGTGCACCGGAGCACCGGTAAAAAGGCCAGGAGTGCCCAAGATGCCGGAATGGAAGCTGAAGGGCTGCTGGCTGGAGGCGGGGCTCGCCGGAGCTCGCCCGGAGGTCGTTGGAGGGGGCCGGAGGCCGCTGGATGGTGGCGTGGCTCGCCGGAAGGGCTGGCAGGGGTAAGGCGGAGCCGGGGGGTCGAGCAGAGCAGGGGAGAGGCGGAGCCGGGGTGGTCCGGCCGCGCGAGTGCGGGAGCGGGGAGTGGAGAGCTCCGCTGGCGGCACGAGGAGCGGTGTGGTGCAGGGTCGACGACGCTGGCTGGGCCTGGGGGTGAAGCGGGAGTCCGGTAGCACGGTAGTGGCGAGGGAGGGTCGTTGAGGGCTTGCGGGGTGCGGGGAGCGCCGCAGCACATGAGGGTGAAAGAGGGGGGAAAGGGGTGCCAGGCGGGGTCTAGGGTTCGATTAGTTTTTTTTCATTTTATTATAATAAAATACTGATAATAGTAATAATAAAATCTGAAATAAAATAATAAAAATAGCAATAAAATTATAATACCAATAATAATACCTGAATAATAATAGAATTAAAATTAACAATAATAAAGATAATATTAATAAAATCAATTTAACAATAAAAATATAAATAATAATAATAATAATAAAATAAAAATAATAACAATTTAACAACCCAAATAAGAAAATATTTTACTTATTTTAAACATCGCTCAGCTGCACGACTCACGTGCAGCCGTGTGCGCGGTCGGGCGAACCGCGCTCGAACCATGCCACCTGGCACTGATCACATATAGGGTTAAGATGCGTGAATTCCGCGCGGTTTTATAACTTGCGTGCAAGTTGCACATCAGCGAGATCAGGGTGTGATAATTCTCCCCACCACAGTAACTTTCTACCCCCAGAAAGTCACCTAGTCGAATGATAGACAAAACAAGAATACATGCCGGATTAAAACTGGAAGAAAGCACAACACAAGAGAATAGGAGAACAAGATAGGGTTCTCCCCACCACAAGGATTCAGCTAGTGCAGAAATTCAACACCGAAACATACCACCCCAGGATGGGGGGGGCGACACGGGAACTCCCAACTGATCCAGACTAACCTTTATAGCACTAGAGAAACAACACCTCTGCTAAAACTTGGAACTCTCGACATAGACCAAAAACCCCAAACACTAGAGAGAAACCTCCGAGAAGAACTTAACCCATGAAGTAAACTCGATCATTACCACAAACATCGATCCTTACATAGGCACTTACATCTCCAAACGAACACAGTCAAATAGAGATTAACCCCTACAAGGTTCAAACACACTTTTAAAGAAAAACGTATGACTCAGAGAATCATAATTCAGACAAACCAGACTGTTTGGATTAGAAACGAACACGTCCATCTCAACTTCACGACAAAACAATGGACCTATAACAACACCAAAACTTTAACAGTGGAAGAATGAAAACAAAAGGACTTTAAATATTTCGTTGCCAACAAGGAACACAAAACCTGAACTGAGACGTCACACCCCTGACAACTCCTGAATATGCTCAAGCTTCACCCCAAGACCTATGGTTGGGACTCTGATGGTTGAAGAATCTCTTACCTCACAGTCTGGAACTGGAATCTTCTGGTCACAGTGTCTTCCTCCGATAACGCTTCCTACAAAGCTTCTCTAGATGACCTGCACACCTGTAATGATGTAACGTACTTGGTGGGATGTGACATGATGGATTTTCATGCCCTAAACGTCCACACTAACGGCACACCATTGGAAAATCCATCGAACTAGAAACCAGAGTCACTAAGAGGTCTCTTTTGAAATAGATCCATCTAACACACTCTGCTCGCCGGATGGGGGACCTTCATGAGCAACTGGATATGGTGGATTGCCAACCGTCTGCGATCTGGAGACCAACTCAGCTAAAAACACCTCATGTAGAAACTTCTCAAAATGATGGCCCCAAAAAGGGAGGACCCACTCTTTGATCTCTGGACAAAGACCCCTGATGAAGGGAGGAGTCTTCATCAAATCCTGTGACGCTACCTCCATAGAATGACACAAGTTCCTTGAAATTGTCAGCACACGCTTTCACCGTTTGTTGGCCCTATTGAATACGCATGAGATCTTCCAATTTATTCATCTTCACCTATTCAAGTATAAACCATCAGACGAAGACGACTTTAAATAAATCCCACATTATCCCAACTTGTAGTGATGGCAGGGCGAACAACTCCTACTCGTCCAGAGCTGGACCTTCGAACAGACCCAAAACGACATGCACTCTAACAGCTTTGGGAGTTCCCAATACCTTGAAGATGTGCTCGACCTTTTCAAGCCACTGTACTGTCTCTAACAGACTCCAATCACCATGAAGTATAGACAACGTTTGAGAAGGACCAAAAAATAGGCATGACTCATCAAAACTCTTGGGACCTTTCTAGGCGGCATTTTTGCACAACATATATAACACCAAGCCGAAACTGATATCAATCAAAGAAACATATATAAAGTATCCTCATCCAAAAACAACCATCTCAAAAAAACCAAACAAACACAATCACAACCAAAAATTCCCTGTCCAAAATTACCGTTCCATTTTAGATTCCAAAACCACTCTTTTTTTATTTCAAAACCACTTTCTTTCAAGACCACTTTCCAAATACCAAGTCCACTTTTCAAACCAAAATCACTTTCCAAAACCATTTTCCTCTTTAAAATCAAATTTAGAAAACAAGTTCAAGCCTATAATTTCAAACACACCCAGGTAATCCCATGAACCATTGCACATGTCTTCATCCACTTTCATTCATACAAACCAACACACACTTTCCATGCATGCAATCAAATTTTCAAACATTCATAAGGAGTACCTGAGGTTTCACCCCAAACCATTCTCGACCAATTTCCAAGCAAACACCTATTTTCCAAACTAAAGGATTTCAGTTTTAAAACCCATTTCATAAATTTAAATTCATTTAAACGAAATCAGTACCATTTTAAAAAACCCTTTTTTTCATTTTCAAAAATTCTCTTACACCAACCATAACGAAAACGAAACTCAACTTTCATCAAACCATCATAGTGAGGGACTAGCGGTCACACCTAACCTGGCGACATAGTAGTGGGCCATGCCCAAAGTAAGTATCAACAACTAGGAGGAATTCAAACCGTGTACCTGGACTCCACATGGTTCACTACTCCATGTGAGATAACGATGTAACATCGGTTTACCTCCGTTGTCATCCCCCAATCCAAAATAAACCAGAACGAAACAAAGACTCAATTCCCGGACTATCCCTAGAGACTCAAGGTGTGGAACGGGAGAGGGTTCATGATGTCCTTCCCGTACCTACCTCTCGAGTCCCGAAAATCCTATCTCCATCTACCAGACACCCCAAATAACAAGGGCCTCCTATGATACCATTTTGTCAAGAACCAACTCCATTTGACCCCGAACGAGTCACCCGAGCCAGTCTACGGCATGGCCTGAAGGGCGTTCCCGATCCCCACAGGCTGGAAACTAGTATCTATCATAAATATTTAATCGTTGGGAACGATTTTAGCCCAAAAAAACCAAGATAAAAATAGAATAGAAACTAAACAAAAAAGATAAACACTAACAACATAAATAACATAAAATCCACATGACCAACGTACCTCCACATGACCTCGCAGGTCACCACCCCAAAAAAAGGACCAACCTCACCCAACACTGAGCGGCACAAACCAAGAAACCTAAACAAAGGAAATGACAACTGAAATGGTAAAAGATAGGTGTGAGTACAAAAAAATACTCAGCAGGTGATCCCAACAACAAATCCCAAAGCACTGCCAATAAATAAAGAATTCAGAAATCCAGGTTTGAACTACAATGTATAAAAGTATGCTTTCATAAATATTTCACTTGAAAAAAAAACACGAATCATTTCCCTTATTAATTTTTAAAAGTTATATTCCTTTTGTTAGTGCCAATAGCATTTTCAAATGGAGAGTAATGTTACATTTCAGATTTTACACAAAGAGAATAAAACATTTTCATTTGAAACCATTTTCACAAAAAGAACAATGTACAAAAAGGAACAGTAGAAAACACATAGTAAGGGGAAATGCAGGTATAAAAACAAACACTACACTGATCACTACTAACAACAGAAAGCCAAAAGACATGGTTCAAACCTAGGAGCTCATGAACAATCCAGAACATACTATACATGTGACTCATCTTGAAGGCATGCCCTAACCCGATGACGTCATAATGCCCTAATGCTCGGCATAGCCCTACATGGCCTAACAGAGAGTCCCAATCCCCATAGCAGCAATAACTCAATATTCCCCTGCTATGGGTCCACTATCACTACTACAAAAATGGGCAATAACAGCGCTAAAATCGGGTTTTAACAGCGCTAGAAAATCGCTGTAAATCTCAGCGCTGATAAAGGGGGGGGGGTCCTTTCACAGCGCGTTTTAAGCGCTGTTAAATGTCACCTTTAACAGTGCTAAAAAAGCGCTGTTAAATGTCATCTTTAACAGCACTAAAAAAGCGCTGTTATATGTTGCCTTTAACAGCGCTTTTTTAGCGCTGTTAAATGTTGCCTTTAACAGCGCTTTTTTAGCGCTGTTAAATGTTGCCTTTAACAGCGCTAAAAAAGCGCTGTTAAATCCCTGCCTGCTGCTAAAAAAAACCTGCACGAGTACAGCCAGCCGAGCAGACCTGCACAAAAACCAGTATATCAACCACAGACCTGCACAAAAACCAGTATATCAACCACAAGCATGTCATCAACTGATCACAACCCAACCAAACAGTGTTCTTACCATGAGTTAGATATCGTCTACCCAGAAACAAAAACTACATCATTACATAGTATCACAAAATATTCCTACACAACTCAGAAGATAAATACTAGAACATTCCACTATGCATTGTTTCTCCTTGGATTTCCACTTGGTTTTGACAAATCGTGCAGAGCCCGTACTCCTTGAATCATTCTGCAATACATAAAAAGGATATCTCAACTCTCCCAACCATCACCCTTAGTAATTATGTATATTAATACAAAAAAGGTAACATATCATAAACTGGGGGACTGTAATGAGACATCAAGATTAACATTCTATATATAGGATCGATGTCTGGTAGGATTGGTTGCATTGATACATGACTCTACCTGGACCTCAAAAATAGATATATGATCTCACTCCAGGACTTTCAGAGAGATTCCAACTATGTCTAGGACGTCCTGCTGAAGCGATCGTACTACCGTAAGTAGGAAAAGATATCAAAACCATCCTAGGAAGGATCATGGGATCCAACCCTAATGAAATATGTCCTTGATATAGTGTTCAAAGAGATCAATCATGGTACATAAAATTATGTGTCATTTAAAGGGTCACATGCCTTGTCCCTTTACCCTGGGTAACTCCAATGTTCAGCTGCCTGTGTGAATATACATGTCATTTCAATAGGAAATTACATGGCATGTTAAAAAACATATACTTGTTACCCTTTGATCTTGTGTCCTCTTATGCACCCTTGCCCTATGTTAGTACATGACGTCGATCCCATGTGATTCTTCCTGTGTATCTGTACAAGGGATAAACTGCGTAGCTGGCTCATTAAAGACGTGTAGTGGGATATATTCCATGTAGGAAAGCCATGTAATCCACCCCATGTTTGTGTATCTCAAAAATTCATGCGAAGTCTTGGGGGAGGGTCTAAAGTACATGTGAGGTGGATATCTCAGTTGTTGATTTCACTTAAAAATAAGTCCATTATGAAAAAAATAGAGGAACTTTGAGTGGTGTCGACCACACCGGGCCTCGGATTGAGTCGGGGTTGACTCATACACATCAAATTTGACCCATGGATCATTGTCCTTAAGTTTAAATAGAATCCGAATGCATTTGGTCAGTTTCCCGTATGTCAGTTGTTGATTTCTCACTTAAAATTAAGTCCATTTTTAACAAAAACAGAGGCACTTTCAGTGGTGTCGGCCACACCGGGCCTCGGATTGAGGCGGGGTTGACTTTTACATGTCACATTTGACCCATGTATCATTGTTCTAAAGTTTCAACAGAATCCGAATGCGTTTGGTTGGTTTTTCGTATGTTAGTTGTTGATTTCACTTAAAATTATGTCCATTTTTAACAAAAACAGAGGCACTTTGAGTGGTGTCGGCCACACCGGGCCTCGGATTGAGGCGGGGTTGACTCGTACACGTCAAATTTGACTCATGGATCGTTTTACTTAAGTTTCAATAGAAACCGAATGTGTTTGGTCGGTTTGGTGTATGTATGTAAAATATTGTCCATTTTAAACAAAATACATACACATGGAGTGATACCGGCCACACCGCGTCTCGGATTGAAGCAGGGTTGACTCGTACACGTCACATATGACCCATGTATCATTTTACTAAAGTGTTAACACAATCCTAAGGCGTTTGGTCGGTTTCCCGTATGTCAGTTGTTGATTTCACTTAAAAATAAATCCATTTTGAACAAAATAGAAGCACTTTGAGTGGTGTCGGCCACACCGGGCCTCGGATTGAGTCGGGGTTGACTCTTACACGTCAAATTTTACCCATGGATAATTGTCCTTAAGTTTCAACAGAATCCAAATGCGTTTGGTCGGTTTGCTGCATGTCAGTTGTTAATTTCACTTAAAAATAAGTCCATTTTGAAAAAAAGAGAGGCAATGTGAGTGGTGTCGGCCACACCGGGCCTCGGATTGATGCGGTGTTGAATCTTACACGTTACACATGAGTCATTGATCATTTTGAAAAAGTATCAACGCAATCAGAAGCCGTTAGATCGGTTTGGCTTATGTACGTAAAATATTGTCCATTTTAAACTAAATACATACACTTGGAGTGATACCGGTCACACCGCGCCTCTGATTGAGGCGGGGTTGACTCGTACACGTCACATTTGACCCATAGATCGTTGTCCTTAAGTTTCAATAGAATCCCAATGAGTTTGGTCAGTTTTCCGTATGTCAGTTGTTGATTTCACTTAAAATTAAGTCCATTTTTAACAAAATAGTGACACTGTGAGTGTTTTCGGCCACAACGGGCCTCGGATTGATGCGGTGTTGAATCGTACACATCACACATGAGTCATTGATCGTTTTGAAAAAGTATCAACGCAATCAGAAGCCGTTAGATCGGTTTGGCGTATGTACGTAAAATATTGTCCATTTTAAACTAAATACATACACTTGGAGTGATACAGGTCACACCGCGCCTCTGATTGAGGAGGGGTTGACTCGTACACATCACATTTGACCCATGGATCATTGTCCTTAAGTTTCAATATAATCCCAATGCGTTTGGTCGGTTTTCCGTATGTCAGTTGTTGATTTCACTTAAAATTAAGTCCATTTTTAACAAAACAGTGACACTGTGAGTGGTGTCGGCCACACCGGGCCTCGGATTGATGTGGTGTTGAATCGTACACGTCACACATGAGTCATTGATCATTGTGAAAAAGTATCAACGCAATCAGAAGCCGTTAGATCAGTTTGGCGTATGTACGTAAAATATTGTCCATTTTAAACTAAATACATACACTTGGAGTGATACCGGTCACACCGCACCTCTGATTGAGGCGGGGTTGACTCGTACACGTCACATTTGACCCATGGATCGTTTTCCTTAAGTTTCAATAGAATCCCAATGCGTTTGTTCGGTTTTCCGTATGTCAGTTGTTGATTTCTCACTTAAAAATAAGTCCATTTTGAACAAAACAGAGGCACTTGGAGTTGTGTCAGCCACAACAGGCCTCAGATTGAGGCGGGGTTGACTCGTACACGTCACATTTGAAGGTGAGTATGCATACACGATAGTTTACCTTCTTAGAGAAGAGTTTCTGGAAGAGTATAAAAGACATGAAGCAATGAAGATGATTAGAGTGTTGGAGCAAATGTGGTTGCTACAAACAATGTGGAAATCGGCTTGTGCAAAGCGACCTAAGTTACAACTTGCAGGTATTGTACTCTATTTTTTTCTGGAAGGTTTCAGTTTAAATGCATTTTTGAATGATCATTTCTAGCCATTGTCTTTTAGGTTTTTTTGACAGCCGAGGGGAAAGGGTGGGGTCTGCAGACATTGGAGGATATGTCGAAGGGTGATTTTGTGTGTGAATATGTTGGAGAAATGTTAACTCCCGCAGTTTTGAAAAGAGTCACTATTTAAAAGAAAGTCATAAGTTTAGATACATCTCAAGATGGTCAGTTTAAAGACATTTTGAGGGACACCACTAAAGACATGCTCAGATATGCACACATCCCCCACTTTTATATCATTGTCTACTACAATGATATTCCAAACAAGATATGCATTAGAACGCTCACGATACATAGAAAAATTCACTGGCCACCTTCGAGAATGATCTGAAGCACAAACCATGACAGCATTATGTTTTTCCTTGAAAATTCTCTTGGTGAACTGGAATGGAAACTCACTCTTGTGATTTTGCGTCTCTATAGTGCACAGGACCACAAAGTCGAACCTCTCTCACCAAATGAACCATCAAATAAACCATCATATCAAAGAATGTTGGCAGGAGAACATTTATAATTCACATAATATGATGACAATTTCTTTTTCCATAGCTGGCAATTTCGCCGGGTCTAAAACTTTACTGCATACAGCTTTGAAGAAGAAACAAAGTTTTCTTAACGTATGACGAACATTCTTGGGCAAAATGCAACGTAAAGCTATAGGAATTAAATCTTGCATCAAAACATGGCAGTCATGTGATTTCAAACCTTTTAACTTCAAATCATTCATTGACACAATGTTTTTGATATTTGATGAATATCCCTATGGAACCTTTACATCATTGAAGAAGTTGGAAAACTGATATCTCTCATCCCTAGAAAGAGTGTACGCAGCTGGAGGAAGAAACGTTCGATTTTCACCCTTCACGGGAGCCAACTCTTCTCTTATTCCAATGTCAACCATGTCCAACCTTGCCTTAATTCCATCCTTTGTTTTTTCAGGAGCATTTAGCAACGTTCCTATAACACTGTCACATACATTTTTTTCCACATGCATCACATCAAGAAAATGTCTGACGTACAGACATTTCCATTATGGTAATTCAAAAAAAATTGATCTCTTTTTCCAACCGATTTTCGTAAGGTTTTTCGAAAATGGTTTACCAAAAACAGTGTTCACGTCTTTTACTTTCTCAAACAGCTGATCACCTGTTAGTGGAGACGGTGTTTTGCGTTGTTCTGAACTTCCATTGAATGATGTCGTCCAAGATCGGTACTTATGTCGACGGGGTAGAAATCTACGATGTCCTAGAAACACAAATTTGGATGAATGTTTCAACCTAATTGATTCTGTATCTTCTTCGCACACAGGACACCCTTGACTTCTGTTAATGCTATAGCCTGACAAATTTCCATAAGCAGGGAAATCATTTATCGTCCCATACAACAACGCTCTCAACGTGAAGTATTCTTTTTCATAAGCATCATACAACATAACACCTGAATCCCACAGTAACTTCAAATCATCGATCAAGGGAGCCAAATATACATCAATATCGTTACCCGGTTGTTTTGGTCCTAATATAAGCAAAGATAACATAATGAATTTCCGTTTCATGCATAACCAGGGTGGCAAGTTATAATTTACCAACATAACAGGCCAAGTACTATGAGTGCTGGTTTGAAAACCAAAAGGATTCACTCCATCGGTAGATAACGCAAGACACAGGTTTCTCGACTCATTTCCAAATTCTGAATACTCATGATCAATTCTCTTCCATTGAGGAGAGTCGGCCGGGTGACGTAATTTTCCATCTTTATTTCTTTTATTTGCATGCCACGACAATTGTCTTGCAGTTTCTTCACATCCATATAGACACCTAAACCTTGGAATGATTGGAAAGTACCATACAACTTTCATAGGACTGCGTTCATCTTTCTTGTATCGAGAAGCACCACACTTTGGGCATTCTGTAAGTGATTTTTTCTCCTTGCGAAACAATATACAGTCTTTCGGGCAGGCATGTATTCTTTCAGAAATCGTACCCATCGAGTGTATCATTTGTTTAGCTTCATATGTCCGTCTTGGGAGCTCATTATCTTCTGGAATCATGTCATTCAAAAGAGAAAGTAGTTCTGTGAAACTGACATCACTCCATCCGTTTCCTGCTTTCAATTTATACAACTTCAGTACAGCTGACAATGTAGTATATTTAGTGCAACCAGCATAAAATGGCGTCTTTGCACAACTCTTTAACTTCTCAAACAATTTTGGGCAATCACGGAGTTCATGTTCAACTGTCCTTGTCATTTCCTCAATACGATCTTCATCATCATTGATATCTGTAATCACATCCTCTATACGGTCTTCTTCATTATCCATATTTGTAATCATATCTGATGATCCATAAAATGCAGTTTTATTCCAGCCAATAGCTACATTCACTTTTTCCCCGTGTTTATTCCAAAATTTATAACTCCTATCTATTCCGTGACATATCAAATGTTCTTCCAACTCCTCTGGAGTAATTAGTCTAGAATAACATCAACGTAAACACGGACAAAGGAGTTGAGAAGGATCCTTTTCATGATACTGTGCAAACTTGATGAACTCTTTCACTCTGTTCTCATACTCTATTGTCAAACGATTAGCATCCATCCAATCTTTATTCATTGCCATTAATTCTGAATAAACAACATGGAACATCATGTCCATTAATTTCAAATGAACAATAACGAATGTCGTGTCCATTAATTCCATGTAAACCATAAGGATCATATTGTTCATTAATTTTGAATAAAAAATATGGAACATCATGTCCATTAATTCCAAATAAATAATAAGGAATTTCATGTTCATTAATTCTGAATAAGCAATACAGAACGCCATGTCCATTAATTCCAAACAAACAATATAGAATGTTAATTCCATTAATTTCGAATAAGCAATATGGAAGTTCATGTCTATTAATTCCAAATAATCAATGAAACATCATATTCATTAAAGAAGGTAATAAGGATGTAATCACATCCATATCATATTATGATCAAGTCTAAGGAATATCACCCTTGTATTTTATCAATTAATTTGATAAATTTAAGTCTTATAACTGATAATTAGTAAGATGGGGTCCAAGGTATATAATCAATAGCACTACATTGTTTAAAAATGGTTAAGGAACATGGCCTTACCATTCAACTTTTATTTAATTCATTTATAAGTGATCAAGTAGTCCATGGGTATGTCCATTACACATAAATATCATTAATTCCCTTTAATAAACCCATGGGCATGGGATATATCAACACATGTCAAAGGTGGTTCAATTTCAAGCCAAAGATCAATAGGGGTCATGGGCCTATAAGAAACACACCCTAAGGGGGTGATTCGAGTAAGGTATACAACCTACAAAGAATAAGTTTGGTGCACAATGACTAACCAATTTAAGACATGATAATCTACTAAATTAATTTTACATTTTATAGTCAACATGCAGAAGGTTCACCACACGGCACAATAGCGCATCATATAAACTAGCGGTGTCCATGGGTCGGGTCGGGTCGGGTTGGAGGTGTTTCAAGGCCCGACCCGAACAAAAAAGTTCAGGTTGGGTCGGGTCGGGTCACAAGCTTCCGGAGCAACCAACCTGACCCAACCCGACCCAGTGGGGTCGGGTTACCCGTCGCATGCCCGAAGGACCAAACCCAACCCAACCCATCGAGGGTCGGGTCAATTTGGGTCGGGTTATATGTGTAAACCCGACCCAACCCGACCCAAACCAATCCAACCCATCCCAACCCAACGGACCCGAACCATCCACTCAAACCCAACCCCCCTAGACCCAACCCGATGGACCCCCTGCACTGCACCAGCCAACTGCACAAAAAAACCAGCCCCCCTGCACAAAAATTTCAGCCCCCTCCCCCTACACCCTCTGCCCCCTCCCCCAGGCACACCAGCCCCCCCCCCCCTCCTGTACCCTATACAACACAACACCCCTCTCCCCCTGCCCCCTCCCCCCTGCACAGTCTCCCCCCTCCTACACCCCCGCACAAAAAACCCAGACCCCCCCCCCCCCCGCACAAAAATTTCAGCCCCCCTGCACAAAAAATTTCAGCCCCCTGCACCCTCTGTCCCCCTCCCCCAGGCACACCAGCCTCCCCCCTCCTGTACCCCGTACAACAAAACAACCCTCTCCCCCTGCACTCCCTGCCCCCCTCCCCCTGCACTCCCTGCCCCCTCCCCTCCCCCCTCCTGCACACACCAAACCTACCCATCCCGTACCCCTGCACACACCAGCCCCCCCTCACACCCCCTGCAAACCAGCCCCCCCTAATGTGACTCACTATCAACACCAGTAACAGAACCAATTGAAGTTAAAGTGGAGTAAATTCATGATGCAGTAGAAATAAACATTACTAACATAAGGAAAATCAAATCAAAAAAACACACAGCAGTAGCAGATTTGAAGAACGAATAAGCGAAAACATATGAAAAAAAAATCATCACCAGGAGTAGAGTGAATAACATTGATTCAGTCTGAAAAGAGGGAGGAGGGGAAGCAGAGGCGACAAATAAATGACAACCACATAAAAACTTACACTGCAAAACAATATTTAGGGCATCCACATACCTTGGGTGAAGAAATCGGAAGTCCAAAGAGGTGAGGGAGCCTTCTGCGCTGCCTGGAAGACGCGACCGCCGGAGTAGGGGTGCACGGGAGGAGCCGCCAACCGTTGAAGAGGAGGAGTAGGGTTCGGAAGGGATGAAGATCCGCGGAAGAGGGTCGAGAAGAAGGAGAAGGAGTACGGCGGAGGTCCGGCAAAGGAAAGATCGGGGGGAGGAAGCAGTCGCAAGGGTACAGTCCCGTGAGAGCTTGGGGCACGATAAAAAAGAGGAGACTGTCGGCCTTCTTTTAATAAAATGGGAGACATGTTTTAACAGCGCTAGAAAAGCACTGATAAATCCCCCCTTTATCAGCGCTTAAATTTTAGCGCTGATAAAGGGTGGCTTTATCAGCGCTTTTATAGCGCTGTTAATGGTGACCATTAATAGGGCCAGAAAAGCGCTGATAAAGCCACCCTTTATCAGCACTAAAATTTAAGCGATGATAAAGGGGGGATTTATCAGCGCTTTTCTAGCACTGTTAAAACCTGTCCTTTATCAGCGCTAGAAAAGCGCTGATAAATCATCCCTTTATCAGCGCTTTTAAATAGCGCTGATAAAAATTATCCTTTATCAGCGCTTTTTGATTAGCGCTGATAAAGGTAGCACTTTGCTTGCCCGTTTTTGTAGTAGTGTATCCAGTGCTTAATCTAAACTAGTGAAACAATCGTTCACAAAAAGTTCACTTACTATGTTAGGTTCCCATGCCAAGTACTAAAAATGGGGTGAGTCAACAAATACAAGTCAAGCAATTCAACAAATGCATTATCATCTTACACCATCAACACACACACAACAAAAACACCCCCGAGTACCCCAAGGAACAAGACCCTCGCCTTTAAACAGTTATCATACAAGGAAGCCCCAAGCCAAGGTAACCCCCATCTTTCATCAACCAACAAGGCGGGGACCCATTCCAAGGAGGGTTTTCCGATGAAACAATTTTCATTTAAAGTGCCTACTAGGCCTCAACAACCATTTAATACCAAAACATTTCCAAAAGACGCAACACACGCCATCCCGTTCAAAACCAGAAACACACTTAGAACCTCATTTAAGAAACTCAAATTAGCATTTTAAAACTGAAACACATTGGTGTCATAAGTAAAACCATTTTTCAATCTCCAAAGGCACCCACTTTCATCAAGAGCCAAACAGGCCTTTTATTAACTTTTAGAAGGAATGCTATTTCTCAATTGAAATCCAAAAATTTATTTACACGCCAAAGGAAAAAAAATCATCAAACAAGAACCACACTTAATGTTTCCAAAATCATGTTTAAAGGCCAAACACACATTTTCTCTATTAAAGGTTTTAAGAGAACACCATTTTCCATAAATAATACACCTGCCATTTTACACACACCAAAACCATTTCAAAACACACTTCATTATGACTTGCACATTTCATAAAGAATCCATTTATCAATATCACAAGAAGAACGCATAATTAAAATCCAAGAACAATACTTCCAGTGCAATGCAAGAAATAAACAGGTTCCATTTTCAACAGGTTACCACACTAAAAATAACTATTTAATACTACTTTAAATTTACTGAAAATCAATGAAAAGGCAAGGAATAAATAAATTCTAAATTCAATGGCAAGTGCAGTGGGAGAACTACCTCAACTCGCAAACCAAACTCGACGACGCAACACACCTCGCATAGGTGCGTACGCACGCACAAGCCGAAGACCGCTGCGTTGCGGAATTATTCCGCCAACGCGCTGCAACAACACCAAAAAAGACAAAACAGCCAAACACTGATATGAAATAAACTCAAAGAAATTCACGTCACAAAATTTACCTCGGCACAGAGACGCGCTCGACCCACAGGGTCGCGTGCCAGTCATAAGGGGCGGCACGCTCAGGCACGAAGACCACCGGGGGTCGTGCGCCGACCGTCAGGTGCGTCACTAGCCGGTGCAAGGCGGCGGTGGTTGGCCTGACCGCGGAAGGCCGGAACACGACCGAACGAAGGTTTGGCTATCGGGAAATGCAGCGCAGGCATGCCGGAGGAAGCCAGAATGCCGGAACGAGAGCCGGAGGGTGCGCCAGAGCACCGGGAAAAAGGCCGGGAGTGCCCGAGTTTTCGGAACGACGACCAAAGGGCTGCTGGCCGGAGGCGAGGCTCACCAGAGCTCGGCTGGAGGTTGATGGAGGGGTACGAAGGCTGCTGGCCGGTGGTGGGGCTCGTTGGAGCTCGACCGGAGGTCGGTGAAGGGGGCCGGAGGCCGCTGGCCGGTGGCGGGGCTCGCCGGAAGGGCTGCCAGGGGGTGAGGCGGAGCCGGGGGGTCACGTCAAGTAGGGGTGAGGTGGAGCTGGGGTGGTCGGGTCGTGTGAGGGCAGGTGTGGGGAGCATAGAGCACCAGATGCGGCACGAGGAGCGGAGGGGTGTGGGGTCGACGACACAGGTCGGGCCTGGGGGTGAAGCAGGAGGTCGGCAGTGCGACAACAGCGAGGGAGGCCGGCAAGGGCTTGCGTGGTGCGGGGAGTGTCGCAGCGCGGGAGGGTGAAATAGGGGGAAAGGGGTGCCGCGTGGTGTCTAGTGTTGGGTTAGTTTTTTTTCATTTTATTATAATATAATACTGATAATAGTAATTATAAAATATGAAAAAATAATAATAATAATAGAAATAAAATAATAATACCAATAATAATACCAGAATAAAAATAGCAATAAAATTAACGATAATAAAGACAATATTAATAAAATTAATTTAACAATAATAATAATAATAATATAAAAAATAATATAAAAAATAATAATAACAATTTAACACCCATAATAAGAAACTATTTTACTTATTTTAAACATCGCTCAGCTGCACGACTCACGTGTCGCCGTGCACGCGGTCGAGCGAACTACGCTCGAACCATGCCACCCAGCACTGATCGTATATAGGGTTAAGATGTGTGATTGCCATGCAGTTTTATAACTCGCATGAAAGTCACGCATTAGTGAGATCAGGGTGTGATGGGGGGGAGGGGGGGTTCTGTCCAGGGGTGCGAGGGGGGGGGGGGGGGTGGGCTACCCAGGGACTACAAATAGTGAACCTGAGCTGAGTCATCAAAAACAAGTTTCATGGTTTATATTAGGAATCATATGGTTTTTTCAAAACTATTACAGAACATGCAATTTAAAACATTAAAGAATTAAATGAACAAAAAATATCCAAATCATTAATCAGTTTCATGGTTACTTCTCAATTCATGCACACAAACATTACATCAGGCCAAAACACACATGATACCCCCAAATCACAAAAAATATCACTATAAACCCAACCTGAATATCAATAACAACCCCACTAGTAAAAACATAAACACACCTCATGAATATGATGCGTCATGCGTGGTCATGACTGCTACCTCCATCTGGTGGGCCAGGGTCCTACAACAAATAAACATTATGAATATTTTCATAAAAAAATAATACAAATTAAATAAATAAATATAGTATAAACCTGCATCATATGATCCCCTACACTATCACCTAGACACACATATTCTTGCACTACTCTAACCTCAGCGATCAATTGCACATTTACCTCCTCAGAAGCATGCAGACGTGCCTCGACGATGAAAGATATCATCCCTTCGCATGGGAAGTTGTCGCTGGTCCTCTGGCAGATATTCTAACTTAGATTCAAATTGATCCTGTGAAATATTTAAATATATATACATATATATGTTAATATACATATTTATGTAAGTATTGGTAAGTACAAGCACTTACTATCAATGTTGCAGCCCCTGGATCATTGTGATCATGAGTACTCATCCACACCGACATTTTATCAGTCGGTGCACCTTGCTCCTGCAACTGTATATGAATAGAATATAAACACAAAAACATATTATTAATAAATTTAAAAATGTATAATAAATACCTCATGTTGGATTTGAGACATGTGACGAGTCCCGAGCTTGTGAGGTGGTCCCTACAACGCTCGATTCTCAGAACGGCGTGCTGACACCTCCTACATTAAATTCATTAAAACTTAAACCAAATCAAACATTCTTGAAAATATATATACCAAAATAAATATAAAAACTGAAACACCGTTAGTAGACCATTATGCAACTATGTCACGCCACTGAGCCTGGAGGTCACCTCTCAGGAATTTTTCCAGAATGTCTGGGGCACCCACATTTGGTACCCAGTGGTCCCTCTTCACCTTGCCTTTATAGTCTTTCCACATATTACAACATTTTCTATTACACACTGGCCTAAACTCATTAGGGAATACTTTTAAATTTTTCTATTAAAGAAAAAAATCACACATATTAGTATTGTTTATACATAGGGAATAAAATAAAATGGTCTTCCTACCTGAACCTCCCACCAAACATGATCTAATGTGTCCTGAGGGATAAAATCCCAGTCACTCATGGTTAATGGAAATAGATTTGGGTCATGTATGATATGACCCAACTAACGAATAAATGCAGGGGAATTCAGTCCCACAGGATGAAATACCTCATCAAAGGAAACATCAAACGTCGTGTCAGAATTCCATGATAAAATGCCACGACCAGGGCCTCTCTTGCGAGAGGAAGAAGCAATCGAGTTTGATCCTGTTGAAAAAAAATTTATATATAGTTTGACAGATGTTATAAATATATATATATATATATATATATGTTTAACAATTACATAAAAAATAGAGAGAATGACATTCAAACATACCTCTACCCTGAGACGTAGATGCCTCAGATGGATGATGTGGATCTGCTGCCTCTTCCCCTAACAAGCCTACAGTCATAGAAAACATTAGTAAGGGGACTATCCAAAGTTTCCAAAAAATAAATTGGATTGTTCTTAAAAAAATCAAACTAGTACAGTTGTTAATCAAACAAAAAGGGATTAAATAATTATTTGTGAATGAATTTTAAAAAATCAAATAGTTAACAAAACAGATATACAAATTATGTACAAAACCATTCAATGCATAGCCAAATTTCAGATTGAATTAATAAAAATTCAAGAAACACATGAACCAGATGAAGAATATCTCAATGGGAAGATACACCGACAATAACATCAATATACCAAGAGTTAAGTCACCCTAAATATTTATAACTGAATAAACTTCCAAAATTGAGGATTAAAACTTACAAGGATTTATAAAATGGTTAGATAATTTATGATATCTTATGACATTCAATACTGAATAGTAGGAAAACAAGTATACCTTTCATTAAGCATGAAAATCGACTGTTTATCCTTCAACAATCGCTCTGAACTAATAAATATCTACTTCACGTTGAACTATTTTATGTTGATCAGGCTGTTGGGAAACAAACGGAACAGTATCGGGTTCATCTTCTTCAAATAAAAACACTCCTTGCCGAGACATTTTGACAACAACTTTCCAACTTGGATTCGAAGGAAAAGTAACGATGAATACCTATTCCACTTGTGATGTCAAAATGAAAGGTTCATTCTCAGCTCGTTCATTTTTGTATAACATATAGTTAAAATTCACCAATGAAAACTGATATTGATCGACTTTACATCCACACACTGGATCGACCCAATTACACACTTTAACAATATGTACTTCTACCCGTGTGTGTATACAACTTCCATGATGTCTATCAATTGACCATAGTAATAAAAAGAATCGACAAATGGACAATTGATGCCACTATTTTGTGTTTCATGTTTTTCGTCAACATCTTTAATGCGAAATTGAAAACCATTCGCATCTATAGCTTTATAACGACGAGCCGTTATAGATGGACCCTCAGCCAGTTAGATAAATTCTTCAGTTAGCGTGGCGTCCCCTAACTCCCTCAGCTTATGAACCTACATAATTCATAAAATTAAATACTGATATATGCAGAAATAAATTAGTATAATACTTCACTCATAATGAAAATCAATTTATATGTACATAATCCTTGAACCAATCATTAAATGACACATAATGAGATTATTAAATTTGCAACTCAGTCGCACGATACATCTCTTCTTTTATCTCATTAATGTGTTTCCTACAAAGGATAACGTGATGTTTAAATGATCAACTTATGAAAACAAAACATGAAAAAGTTAAATAATAAAAGTGATAAGATACTTACTGCATTAATGGTGCAACTGATAGAGTATTGAACAGGATCTATCGATGTACTTGTATCCACTCGATGTTGTCCATATCAAATGTGGTTCCTTCTCCAACTGAACCATCATGAATCCGAGAGGGCTTATCTAATTTTGTATCAACATCCATAAGATATTATGCACAAAAATTAGTATACTCATCTATCAAATAACCATTGGATATTGATGCCTTCAGATGATCTCTGTTGCATACAAATCGTTTCAATGTACTTAAATACCGCTTAATAGAATACATCCACTTGAATTGCACTGGACCAGCATCCATTAATTCATCAGTTAGGAGCACTGTCAAGTGGACCATAACATGAAAAAAATGAGGGGGGAAATAGTTTCTCAAAGTGACATAGTGTTAGTACAATTCGGTCTTGAAAACTTTTTAAATCACTAATTTGTTTATTTCTTAAAAAAAAGATTTCTAAAAAAATTACTCATCTCAATCAAATGATGAACAACATTGGGGGATAAACAATCACAAATTGCGATTGGAATCAACTGATGAAGTAGTATGTGATTTTCATGACTTCTCAAACCTTGCAATGTCTTTCTCGTCAGATTCAAACACTTCGAAATATTAGAAGAGTAACCATCAAGCACCTTGAGAATCTTTAAAATGGAAAGAAATGTCTCTTTCTCCTTTGTAGTCATCGTATAATTTGCAGCAGACATATATTCCTTGTTTCCCTTAGCTAACTGTAAATGAAACTGTTTACTTAAACCCATTTATTATAAATCACGGCGTGAATTAACATTGTCCTTTGATTTTCCACTAACACCTAAAATGGTCCACAATATGTTATCACAAAC
Organism: Viscum album; assembly: GCA_963277665.1. Classification (NCBI taxonomy): domain Eukaryota; kingdom Viridiplantae; phylum Streptophyta; class Magnoliopsida; order Santalales; family Viscaceae; genus Viscum; species Viscum album. The sequence continues at coordinate 448,075,033 of OY728131.1, forward strand.
ATTTTTTTCAATGTGTATGACATCCAAATTATGCCTCAGCATGTTAGTTTTTCATACGGATGACTATAGAAAATACTTTTCTTTTTCCAGTTGTGACTGCGCTGCCTACCCGCAGCACGAATAATACGTACTAGAGGAACCTCCAAATCCAAAATTTCATATATCGTGCAGATGTTTTATTCCACAATCTGCGATAACATTTCGACTCCTGTCATGATCTTTGGTGCTGGGCTGAACTCTCTAGAACCATCAAATGCAACTATATCCTTTCTGAACCTATGCTGAGGGGGGAGAAAACTTATGTGACCCATGTATGCCCATTTTTGGAATGTTTAAGCCATATAGATTTTTTACTTTTATTACAAAAAGGGAAAGAAAATTCCCCTTTCGTACTTCAGCCTGATAAATTTGCATAAGTTTGGAAGTCATTGATTGTCCATAATAAAGCAGCCTACAGTTTGAACATTTCATTCGTTTCACAGTCATAAGTCATCACAACATTGCCCCAAAATTCATTCAACTAATCAATCAATGGATGAAGGTAAACATCAATATTATCCCTCGAACTTTTAGGTCCATCAATAAGAGTGGAACGTAATATAAATTGTCGCTTCATACAAAGCCACGAAGGAATATTATATGGAACCAACACCATGGGCCATGTGCCATGAGTTGCACCAACTATAGACTTGAATGGATTGAAACCATCTGCTGCCAATCCCAATTGGACATTACGAACATCTTTAGCAAAGTTGGGATGTCTCTTATCAAAATCCTTCCATGCACGAGAGTCTCTCGGGAGGTTTAACATATCACTTTCATGAACTCTTTCTGCATGTCATCTCATTAAATTAGAAACATTAAATGACATAAAAAATCTTTTCAACCTCAGTTTAAGGGGAAAGTAACACATTTGCTTTATGGTAATCGGCTTCCCCTGTATCGCAATCTGACGTTGATGAGTCTAATTTCCCCTATTCTCTTTCTACCTGGAAGCACCACAAACCATAAAAATATCCAAATGGGTAGTTTCATTTCTAAAAAACATATAGTTTTTTGCACATGAATCTATGGTCTCATATGTAAAACCTAAGTTCTCTATCAACTTACGATCATGGTAATACGGATCGGGAATCTTAGCGTCGACTGGAAGAACCATTGTCAATAACACCAAAAGCATGTCAAATGATATGTCTGACCAATGATTCAAACTCTTCAAATGAAACAAATCCACGATAAATGACACTTTGTTGTAAGAATTACATCTAGGATATAATTATGTTTTTGCATCATCAAGTGCTTCATAAAACCTCCTCAAATCACGATCTACACTAGAGTGAAGATTTATCTCACCGGTCTCAAGATTCTGGATGTCAATGCCTTCAGGATCCAACCCACGTACCATTTTAGTAAGCATTTCATGCATTGGATCATTCATCCTTGCATCAACATCCATCTGAACTGCATCCGTATTTTTACAACGAACATATTCTTCTCCATGATGAGTACAACTATTATAATTTTTCATAAATCCATTAAAGAATTGGTTCTCCCTCATAGTATCTTGTGTGAATTAATATTTTTTAGCACATTTTCTACATGGAAAACTAATATAGTCACTTTCAAATCCTCTGTTGAATTCAATAAACTGTATAATTCCATTGAAATATTCTCTAGACGTTTGATTTAGAAGATCAATCCAACTCTTATCCATAATAATATATGTATAACAAACATTTACACAATACTTATTACATTTTCATTTTTCAAAACAACTATATTTAAAATAAATACTAATCAATTATTTGTAAACCATTGATAAAATAATAATTTAAGTGAAATCCCATGTCATACCTGATTTCTCTACAAACATGGAAGGGAGGGGAGATGAAGGAGGTGTTGCGAGGGAGAGGAGAGGCAGTGAAGGGGAGCTGGAGCCAGAGGTTGTGCGGTGAGGGAGGGGATGGGTGGCGGCAGCGGTGGGGATCCGGAAGAGAGGAGGCGGTATGGTGGTGACGGTGTAGCGAGAGTGGGATGACCAAGGAGGGGACCAAGGACACTGGGGAGCCAGAGTGGACGGGCGACAGTGGCGAGGGGACAAGTAGCGACCATGCAGGGAGGGAGGGGACCGGGTGGTGGAAGTGTGACAAGGGAGGGGACAATGAGAGAGGGGATGTGAGGTGGTGGTGAGGCGAGGGAGGGGGACGAAGAGGGAGGGGATGGGGGCTGGCAGGGAGCCGGAGCGGAGGGCGGTTAGGGGACGAGGGACGGGCAGCGAGGGGGGGGGGGATGTCCGGGGTGCGGGGGGGGGGGGGGATATCCGGGGTTGGGGGGAGGGCCGAGGGGGAAGAGGGCCAAGGGAGGAGGGCGGAGGGTAGAGGGGTCAGAGACCGGAGGGGGTGGAGGCCGGAGGGAGGAGGACAGAGGGTGGAGGGACACTAGAGAGGATGGAGGGCAGGTTGGAGGATGGCCGGAGGGTAGAGGGCGACCGGAGGGTGGGCAGAGCTGGAGGGAAGAGGGCAGAGGGTGGGCGGAGGGTGGAGGCCGACGAGGGTGGAGGCTGACGAGGGCGTAGGGCAGTGAGGGAAGTGACTGGTGGAGGGCGGTGAGGGAGCGCGGTGATGGGGGAGGGTGTGCGGGGGAGGGTGGAGGGCGGAGACGGGGGAGGGCGCGCGACGAGGTCAAGGGTGAGGGAGGAGGGATCGCAAGGGGCGGGGGGGGGGGGGGGAGCCCCCGTTTTTTTGGCAAATCTCAGCGACTTCCAGAGGTTTTCACCCGTTTCATGGGGCTTCAAAGCCCAATATTGTAGTATTGATATCCCATAATATCTAATACAAAGAGATTCCAAAAGAAGTGACACCCACCGACCACTAGAGTGAACTCTTTGCAATGATGTACAATAGCCGTTCTTGTCCCCAACAGAGTGTCTAACGTCAAGATATCTTCTGAAGAAAAGATACAGAGCCCAAGGCTCTCTAAAACAGCAAATGATATAAAGCTACGGGAAGCCCCTCTATCGAAAAAAGAAGAATCTAAAACAGAGGTAATTAGGATCGTACCTCGAACTGTATAGGGTTCTAGATCCTGCTCCTACTGGGTCTACTCCACTGCAAAAGTCTAACCTATACTACGACCCTATAACCCTACCTGACCACACTGAGCTGATCCACCCTGTTGTCGCTGAATGGTTGGAAATTGGCTACCACAACCACGACCTCCACATTAACCTAAACTGCTGGAATAACACTAGTTACTTGAATGATGAGAAGCTGGTGGTGCTGCACCTGAATGCGAAGTCATAGAAGAACCCCTGTCACCAAATATTTGTGAGAATAACTAAAAAAAGCATTGAATATGACCCATCTTGCCGCTATATCGGTACTCCAATAGGTCTCTCGGGCAATGTGGCCTCGTATTCCCACTCTTCCCATACTGGTATCACACCACCTGACTACCAAAATAAGTCTCTCATCTCCTCGGATCTCCATGCATAGACTCTATGTGGTTCTTTCTGCTGTCAGTAGGAGGGATAACAACTCCAGATATTGAGCCTCCCTAGCTCATAGCTCCAGAATCCCTCAGATTTCCCTCCATGATCAGCACCTTGTTGACTATAGAAATGATGGAAGTCAACTTGAATATGTTCACCTAAGATCGGATGTCCTACCTAAGACTATACTCAAACTACTTTGAAAGAAATAACTTATCACCTCCTGGAATAGGTGTGAAGTGATGCAACTCTGTGAAGTGAGAAGAATACTCCATAAAGGAAAGAGTACCCTGCTCCAGACTCATGAACTCTCGGGCTTTATCGGCCCTCAAAGTCCCCAGATATAAGTACTCATAAAAGGCATACTGGAACTCATACCAATCCATAACCTGCTGGTGTCCCGCATGTGAGATCACATCCCACCAACTCTTGGCGGATTCCCAAAGCATATACATATCAAGATTAACCCTCCTCTCTGGAGGCATCTCCAGATGCTCAAAGATAGAAATCATGGATTCTAACCATGACTATGCATCCTGAGGTCCTCCTTCCCCTATGACAGTGGGAGGATATTGCTACTAGAAAACCCGAGTCAACTCTGCAACAGAAGGGGTAGGATGTGGTACTCCTCTGAAGGTCTGAAAAAACCTCATAAAACCCTCTCGGAACTATGCATCATAACCTGTGTCCAGAATGACGGTTGGTGCCCAGACTGGCACAACTAGAGGATCTACTGGTAGTCCCTGATCATCCATATCCGGTGTCTGATCACTGCCCTGTAACTGGCAGACAACCAGGGGACGTCATGGTGGCATGACTCTACAATGTCAAGTGCACACCTTAGATCAAGATTAATAGGGGCTAAAGCTTATATGTGTAAGAAGGGAATAAGAGAAAGAAACCATTTATGTTTTTCAAAACATGGATACACGGTGTGTATAAATCATACATGGAATGTTTCCTTAAGCTTTCCCATGGGCATGTACTTCTACCAAACCAGGTCGTGTAACACCCCAAACACACGACGTGTTGTCCTAACACACAGCGTGTATTTGAATCCTCTTTCCCTGACCGAGTTCTTCTACACAGATAGGCCACACGGTTTCCCTAGAACAAGACTACACAATGTGTTAGTGCTAGACAAGGACTGTACTAGACGAACCTCAACAACCGATGTTGTTCTATACATGACCGGTTACATGGATCACACTATATAGAGTGTTCCAGATGGACACATCATGTACTAGAAGGATTTCACTGACCTTTGTTGTTCTCTACGTGGTCGGATACATGGGCTACACTACACACCATGTTTAATCTTGACACAGCGTGTATAACTTAAGTTTTATCCATCCGTGTTGTTGGTCACACAGGTGGACACATGGTCTACACAACATGGAATGTACTTATAGTACATGGTGTGTCCCACTAGTATTTCCCAACCCCATGTCTCTACCCACATAGCCAGTGACATGGTTATAGACTACACAATGTGTACATACAGTACATGGAATGTACATACAGTACAAGACATGTACTTAAGAAAATAGTTCCTTCTCAAACAGGACACATGGCGTGTATTCATCATTACAAGTCATAAATTTTGGGTTCTTCCGAACAGTAAGCCTCAGAAAATACTACAGAATCCAGAAAAGACTGAAACGAACATTAAGGTTCCAAATTTTGATCTTTGAGGGACCATACTCCCCGCGAATTAATTCTTGTCATCTTATAAACTTCATATTCAAGGTAAAATAGTACAATGATCCACCAAATTCTGATCCATGAGGGCCCATAACACCTCAAGAAAAAAAGTTTGGCGTCCATTTAAACAAAACCTTACACAAAAAAATACCTTATAAAAAAGAAGTTATTCTATCAAGGAATCTATCACAAGATCATGCGTATCTATCACAACATCTATCACAAAAACATGCTATAAAAAAACACCCTAAATGGCATGGCCAAAATGAATGACATGTGATCTCTATAAAGTGACCATATGATGCATGAGATGAAATACCCTCATCTCATCGGGTTGAAAAAAAAAACCTCAATAACTTCAACAATAACATCACAAAAAATGTGAATCACCCATTGGTGAAATCAAATTAACTTTAAAATTGAAAAACCATAAAATTGTAATAATGAGGTAAATTGGATATTCTCTGTACATGGGTTAGCTACGCCTAGGCACAACTTATTACTAAGCACACATTCCTTCCAATCCCTTACTATAGGCTCCAAAAAGTAAGTCAAGAAGAAAAAAATCCCTCTGATACCACTTTGTAACGTTCCAGTTTCAAAAGCCACCCAGAGGCGCCCCGTACCTGGTTGGTCACATGGCCTCAAGTGCATTTCCCCGAACGTAAGAGGCTACCGAATAGCAGCAAGGGAATTGGCTGTGATAGTGGGGAAACTATTCCCTAATTGGTAGAGTAACACCGTGGAAGTAAAACAGATAACAATAGCAGAAGTAGTAATAACACCATACAACAGTAATCGACAGAAGACTAGAAGTAATAAATAGAGAACATATATATAAATTATGCATGATACATATGTCTAGGAAATAATCCAAACAAATGCACAAAGATGGAAGATAGAACTAAAACCAAGTAAAAAAGAAAATCAAGTAAACACTTTCACAGGATCGCAAGCCTCATCTTGGTCCCATGCTCCCCAGCTCCACAGTAATCATGTACCTGAAGTAGAAGGGTGCTTAAACATATCTATACCTACAGCAATATAATCTATTTGGCCCCAAAATCATGACCCAAATAGGGTGTGAGATGAATAATAGTAGGAAACCACCACAAGATCTGTTCCTAATAGTCTATTAATATATATAGCAGGCAATAAACAAAATAAAGCAGTAACAATAAAGTACACTTATTAAAAATCCTAAAAATTCAATTGCATTAAATTTCATATATCAAGTAAGTAGCTAAACAAAATCTGGTAACCCTCTAGGAAGTACTCATAGCCTAACCCCCCCTTTAGTTAAATGAAACAGACACAAGCAACCATTTAGAAAGTACACACAGTCTAACCCCTATGGTTCAGCTTTAGCAAAGACACTCTGAGGAAGCACCCACCATCAGTTCCCCCTATGGTCTCGTATCGGTTACTAATAGGCACTCTCGGGAAGCACTCAACATAAAATTCCCCTTGTGGAACATATATAGGAAACTACAGACACTCTGAGGGAGCACAAATTCCATCCCCCCTATGGTCTTGCAACGTAACTGTAAACAAGCACTCTGGAAAAGCACTCAATGTCCATTCTCCCTATGGTTTACTACACCAGGTTCCCATAACCATGTGTAAGTCAGTCTTGCAAAAACGATACATGGAATCCAAAGTAAACCTCAAGAACTACTTGACTAAACATTTTATAGTATATCATATCATGTCAGATAATAATCACTTCATCCTAACGATACTAGGCATGGAATGAAAAACATCCTAACAGGCAAGTTGGACCAAATGGTAAAAACAAGCAAACATGGGAAAAAACTCCATAGCTTGAAAAAATTAACCCTATTCATAAACAAAAAACCTCTATCCAATCAAATAAGGAATAGGAGGAAAAACAGAGCTAAAACCCATAAACACACAATACCTCGTTCTTAGTTATTGGGCACTTTTTCACATAAATCTCAAAGACTATCTACAGAAAGGCACAAACCAGCTACCACGACATCGTGAGATCGATATACATGAACCTCAGGCCTTAAATTTCCACAGAATTATGTTGATCTACAAAAATGCTAAAAAATTTCAACCTATGATATCTCATGAAAGTGGATAAATTAGGAGATGAAGTTCAATAAGAAAGAAGAGCTCACAGATTCGATTCCAACGCAATCGATGACGGTCGATTCAGAGAATAGATGGTGAGTCCGGGGCTCAGAAAAGTACCACAGTCGTATGGATTCTCTTGGATGAGATGGGTAAATAAGAAGAATGTTCTTTCAATTAGACGTGACCCCGATCCGTTTAATGAAAAAAAGAAAGTACACAATGTGTTCTTTAAAAGTATACACCATGTACTTTCCTTTTCCAGCCTCCGGTTTAGGCAGTCTCCAATTCACCACACACAACCATGTGTTGAGCCATTACATAGCTATCACACAATCACTAATGGTAACTGGGTATACGATGTGTACTCTTGAAATTTCCATAAACTCCTCTTTTCTCAAAAACCAACCTGAAAAGAAGATCTTGGTTCTTACATGAATGGTTCATCATAATTATCTTGTATATGGACAATATTCTCTTGATGGTTCTAAATAAGAAATTGATTGAAGAGATAAATTCTATTTTATTTTTAAATTTTCAGATAAAGGATATTAAGGAGGACAAATGGATATTGGGATTGAGGTTATGAAGGGTCTGAATATAGGTAAATTTGTTGTTTTCTCAGTCGAAGTATATCTATAAGATAGTGAAAAGGTTCATAATGTTTGAAGCCAAAATTGCATCTACCCCATTATCCAGATAATTAAAATTATCCAAATAGAAGTCTCCATTGATGTAATATGAGGCTAATAACATGTGAAAAGGTTTATTTTTAATTGATAGTTAGAATTTTTATGTATGCTGTTATTTTTAAAAGTTTGGGCATTGCTCAAGTAGTGGGAGTAGTTAGTGGATTCATGTAAAATATTATAAAGGGGAACTAGGAAGTGGTGAAGTGTATTATCTTATGTATTAAGGGTTTATAATTATTATCCTTTTATTTTAGAATTAATAATCCCTAATAAAGATATATTGATGATTAATTTATAGGGGATGTAGATATATAGAGGAGTTTTACATGTTTTGTATTTAACAATGAGATTTCAAAAGTTATATGTCATGACTTCAATTTTTAGTTCCACTGTTATAAATACCCAACCTCAACATGCCATTTTTTACATCATTTCTATAAGGTTAACAATACATCTCAAAAATAATCACACAATCCCTAGAACAAAAGGTTTATTGTCTTTGAGTACTGGATACATAAGAAACTTATTCCACAACCCTTGTGAAAATTTCTCCATAATTGAGCCAGACTAGACTCCCTCCTAATCTTATTATACATTATAGTCATATTATTAACCTAGTGGAATGGAAACATAAGAAAGAGGTGATATCATGTGCTTAGTAAGGGTAAACATAAGTAATAAAAATCAAATATCATATGTGAATATAAGATGAGCATATGAGTAAAATCATGATATGTAAGAAAATTCATACCCACTAAAGTATATATCATAAATCATGGAATGTGACTCATCATAACATAAAATATTAATTAAAAGAGTCTTGAAATATGATTAAAAAAATGTGATCTGTGAGATCTTAACACATTCATGAGAATAAGAATAAAACCATGGACCAAATTTCAAATCTTCCAAAAAAATTATTATAGGGAACATTACCTTCATAAACAACAATATAAGTTACCATGCATATAGAAAACTAAAATATACTCATGAATACTTATCTCATGATATATAAATAATAACAAATCATTGGAGTTTGATATAGGACCCACCCATCATCATCTATACTTATGAGTGCCACATGAACTTATCACATCATAAAGAACCCATGGAAATAAAATGGGTTTCATAAAACATTCCAAATGAAAATCATTCATTTTTATAAAAAATGAACAAATGGAAAGAAAATATGCATCATTAAACAAATCATAGAGAACCCAGGGAATGAAAATAGGTTTCATATTGATTCACAAAAGTAAATAAACAATAATTCCATCAATAATCATAACATGATAAACCCATAGAAAATAAATGGGTATCCAATGATATAAAGTAACTTTCAAGTTAAATCTCATTCAATAAAGATAATTAAGCATATGGTATTTTCATTATATAGATAAAAGGTATAAATATAAGTCAATAATTTAACCAAATCTATCTATTTAGGGAATTTAGGTAAACACCCTTCAATCAAATGAATCGAAAATAGGTTATTCGCAAAGGAAATGCATTGGGAGAGAAATTTGTATCGTACATAATGGACGATTACGAAAGATAAAGGAAGTGGTATATCATTTTACCAAAAGATAAGGTCTTTATATAGGTTATTAAATAAATAATGTGGATGGTTACAATATAATAATACAATTAATCAAGCATAATGTATGAAAAATGATATGGATTTCGAGTAAACTCATTTTTAGGAGCATTAGGGAAAAATGATTTCAAAATAATAAAAATTGATGATCTATTTTAAAACATTTTATATAAAAATATTTCAAATAATAAGATTTATTTTATAAAACCATTAAATAATAGAAGGTAAGTATCATGTAAAATGGAAAAGATGGTATAAAGTGGTGTTCACTTGGAAAACATTAAAAAGTGATTCTGTTTTTAGTTTGATGAAATGACCCATATAGAAAAAGTCACAATTTTCTTTATATTTTTTTGAATAAGATAAAGTAGTATAAAATAGCCTTTATAAATTATTTATCTATATATAAGGACATTTTCATAATCACCTAATGAATTAAAAAATGAAAAATGGATGTTCTTGATCGAAAATAAGAGAAGAGGTTATTTTCACATACAAGAAAAACTTTGGGTAAAATATGAGTCAAGGGGAAATGTAATATCATAGGAACATATAAAACCATGTTTATACTTAATGGAAATTGGAACATGTTATGTGACATCTGAAATTTGTAAATTTATTAACCTAATAACTACTATAGAAACAATGAGTAATGTCAAACAATAGAGAGAATGTGCATAGACCCAAGGAATATCCTTTAAGAGGATGCTCAGTCAGATGAGTTTTAAAAGTGGTTAACAATTAAAAATTATAAAAATTAAGAAACTAATTAAAAATTACTATTTAAAATAAATAAAATTATCTAACTGAACTAAATTAAGATATGTAAGAAACTTAAAGATATAAAAGTGTCAATGTTTTGATATTCATTTAGGTGTATGAAATTCAAATTATTTAATTCTTAAGTCTGAATATTCATTTATTTAATTATCTCATATTTTAAATTTAATCAAAATACTATTAGGTATTATTCTAATATGTTAGAAATTGTTCTAATTTTCATAAAAATCATCTATCAACTTATTCTATGGCATGATGAAAAATTTCTGTATCACTTCAGCATTGGATCACTTAGTAAAATACCACAAATTTTTTCTCACAAAGATGAAATATCTATCAATGTTGGGTTCGATCACATGAGATCACTGGTTAAATATCACTTATAAAATATTGAAGAAGACTACACACGAAATATTATTCTTTCAATTAATAAATTTCTTTATTTGAAATTAGCACACGTGCGATTTACGATTATCTCATGCATGTGATCGAATTTCGAACAAATAAATTCTCCAATAATATCCCACCCATGATAACATATTAGGTATCACAAGAATGGGTACCAAATCAGGTGTGTAGACTCAAAATAACAATTAATTTTATCACCAATATAATTAATTAATTAAACATCCAAATAATGTAAAATTATTAGAAATTAAATATGGAATGAAAATAAGGGCATGCATACACCGTCACATTCATCAAAACCCAACACCAAAAATATTATATAACCATTGTGAAACAATGACACATGAAATAAATAAGACAAGTTATCACCTTGTACGTCTCGACACAAATATCATTGAAATATTCCTCAAATTATTTCAAAAAATAACCTTCACTCTGTCGATCACCTCAATATCGAACCAAACCATCGTACTGCAGAAAAAATGATTGGATTTGTGTTCACTCTAATTGTGCAACATTGATCTCAAAAATCAAAATGAATACACTACCTATGTTGATGTTAGGTAAAAAAATCCTAAACAATTCTGACTGAAGAGGAGGTCGAGTGGCCCACTGGTGGTGGTATAGCTTAATATAAGGGGTGAGGTGAAGAGGTTTTCCACCGATGGTTGTTGCAGAAGAGATGGGTGTCTGAAGACTTTTCTCTAGTTATACATGGGTAGTAGATATAAGATCTTCTACCACTATTGTACACAACAAGAGACTGGTAGCATGGATTGTGGTGGTATGTGGCTGTGAAAGGGGAGATGAATAGGAGGTGGCATGGTTTGATAAGGTAAATTATAACTACCCAAACCTTTATTAATGAAAATTCCTCTTGATCTAATTAAATGTATTATTATCTAAAATGGTTATATAAAACATATTCACTTACTTTATTTTATATTTTTGTATTTTAAAATACCGTATTGAATTGTTACCATTGCTAATAGAGTCATTGAATAGTGATCACATGATTGTTTTAAATATAGGGATTTGACAAATCCAATTTACTCCATAAAAGGAAGTGATGACCGTATCAAATAAAATTTCTCCCTATGAAGCCCATTTCTCGAATCTTGGAAAGGAGGTAGCATCACTGGGCTTCACACTTTACCAATCCCAAGCCGAACTTCAACATGTTAAGATTGAACGAAACCGCCTACGAGAGAAGTGGATGTTAGTATAGATTACCACCTGAGAAATGTTATCTGAGCCACCCCAAGAGTCTGTCACCAGTGCACACCTTACCCCTTGGTCTTATGAGGGTGTTATAAGGGGTTATGTAATAAGACACTAAATTTGATTATGTGCATTATTTTTTTATATAATAAATAATATACCTTCATTTTATTGTTATTTCATTATAAATGGTTTTTAAAGAACAAAAAGTATTTTTAGTAATTATTTAAATCTAATTACGAAATATATTTTGATGAATTAATAGATTTTTTAATTAAATGTTATTTTAAAAAAATATTATTACTAAATTAATTGTTATTAAATATAAATTATTGTATAATTTTTATACTATTGTCATTTTTATTATGGTTTGAAAACTATTTTTGTTAAAACCCATGAATTTTCAATAAATGTCAGTTTTTATTTTAAAATTAAAAATTCAGATATTTAAAAAATTATTTAGATAAAATGAATATCATTTTTGGATTCAGGGTGTCAAAATTATCCAACGGTTAATTTTTCATAATTTTTTGAGACAGTCGAATTTTTTGGTAAAATTTAAATACCGTTTTAATATATAATGTATTTTATGACATCATAGTGACATAATAGTGATTTAATAAAATGATATAAAGATATTTTTGGCCAATATATGTTTTACCTTTAATATAATGTGATTTAATATTTTTTTGATTAATTTTAAAACTCCTTAGTGGACCCTCCAAGACATATAAAATATTTTCACTTTTTAAAATGATTTCCATAAGAGTGTAACTCACCTCCACATAAGAAAGCCTAATATTTTAATAATTTCAGCCATTGGACTTATAAAATAATTTTTTCCACTCCACTTTGGATAAAACCATGTTCAAAAACCAACAGATGGATTTTTTTTGATTAGTTTAATGTGTTGGGTCCAAAACCTAAATAATAAAGAATTTTCTCTCCCTTACTATATAAACCCACAAAACCTCCCATTGTTCTTCACTCATACCAATTTTAGCTTGAAAAAACTCTTCCCTGCTCTCTCTAGAATCCTTACAAGGCTCCCCAAACTCCCAGGAAGCCTCTCTCAATCCTCTCCCAAGCCTTTGGGATCACACTTCCAAGGGATCCTTACATTTATTAGTTCCTTATTTATGTTCAACTTTCCTTATATTGAAATGACCTTTTATTTTCAATAAAAAAATGTTGGGGTATGATTTTTCACTTTCCATATAATTACCTCTTTATTCATGAATTATGAGAAACTCCTTTCTCTCTCATTACTGCCTCCCACGTACACCTGTCACCATGCTGAAATTCCGTAAGGGATTTCTCCCTTTCCCATTTTTATCCAAGTTTCCTTATGTTGATATACCCTTTTATTTTAAATTATAATGTTGGGGTATGATTTTACACCTATCCCATACTTCCCTCCTAATGTTTGAATGATGAGATACCTCTTTATCTCTCACTAATCCCTCCCATATACACCCATTACCATGACGAAATTTCATAAGAGTTGTTAACTTTATTCTCTTTCTTCAAGTTTCTTTATTATGTTATGCCTTCTATTTCCAAATTTCATGTGTTGAGACATGTATCTATATTAACCACTCAATTTATATTTCATGTACATATTATGAGATACCCATTTCTCTCTCATCAACCATTTTTATGAATTTTTATGTCATGCTGTTAAGCTGCCAAAATTGCACTGCAATTTTTCAAGCCAAAATCATTGTGTAGTGAATACCATACCCATTTATCTATCAAGGGTATTCAGCTTTATGAACATATATATATTTAATGGTATTTAATTTTATTTATTCCATATTTATTTATCATGGAAAAACTTATAATGTTTAATGATTCCATGTTAAATGGTCCATGTGGCACACTTATGCATGAAATGAAATGTTTATAAAGGGTGCATCCTGATAGTGATCCAATGCATTGGGTAAGGAATAGTATCACGATACATCATGTGAAATGAGTATTTACTCATGATAATTCAAATTCAATGATGGTTTACCCATACTAATTCAAGTGTAATGAGGGTTTACTCATTCTCCAAGTGGAATGAGCCTTGGCTCATGCTAATATCATGTTAAATGTTGTTTCCACATCTCCATGTTATGATAATAATGAAATATAATGCCTTTATTTTCATGTTTCCCTTATGATCCATTCATATTAATATTTCCTAACATGTATCGTATTTCTCATGTTATGCCTTGTTTACTCCCTTACAGGGCTTTATAGCTCACCCTTTTCTTATGTATGTCCTCAGGTTATCCCATGCAATGCTAAGTATGAATGAATATTGTGGTCATGTGAAAGAAGTTTTAAATAAAGGTGTTGTATTTTATGTCTTTAATTTTCATGTAATGTTTCCAATTTCCCAAGACATTAGGCCTCTTGATCCTCAGAGTTGTCTTAAGTGCAATTTTATGTAATATATAATGTTTAAGTGTGTAATAAAGAGGTGGGTTGTTATAGTTGGTATCAAAGGATAGGTTTAGTAATTTTTGGGATTAGTATTAAAAAACCCTACTGAATGCCATAGGGGTAAGACTAAGTATAAGAAAAATGTCCCTAATTTTTGGTGAGTATAGAGTTAGTGGTTTATCATGAAAATACATCACTGTCTAGATATGAACAAGTAGAGGTGGATCTAGCACAGATGTATCTAGGGGTAAAACTCGAAAACACCGCTTTGAGCTAGACACGAACAAGAACTGTTACATGACAATAGGTCTTACTGCACTCTTGGTTCAATAATCATAGGATACATGCTTTACTAAATTCATTAGCTTAGTATTAAACATTACTAATAGAATAAAAAAATTCCCCTAAATATATATGTTGGGAATTAGATCATGGAAAACATAGATTAAAGCCTATAAATTCATTAGTTTAGGAATTAAAAGTAATTTATAAGTTATCCATTTTTGTAATTGGATTCACCTTTATGTGTTACCCCTAACTTTTGTTTTCTTCTAGCTAATGGGCAGTAATAGGAGGACTTGGGCTAAAAACTGATGTGAAGATCAATGTGATGGCTATTCTAATGAGATGCCCAATCCGATGGGAGTGGGAATTGCAAAATTTGACATGATACACTCTCAGTTAACTCAAATGGGTCAATAGGAACATTCACCCCCCCCCCCCAAGAAAGAACAAGCCCCATCCAAGAGCTTCATATGACAAAGGCTTCCTACATTCAATGGATCATCTGATCCCTAAATCGCAGAACAATTGATCAACTCCATTGAGAATATCTTCTCCATCCTTAAATGTTCCAAAAAAGAAAAGGTTCTTCTGGATGCTTATCGTATGGAGGATGAAGCTGATCAATAGTTGGCATTGATCGAAAATTTTGAGACTAATGAAGAGATCATGGGGTTTGAATGGAATGATTTCCAGAAAATGTTTTTCAATAAATATTTTCCTCACACCCTCCGACTTAAGATGGAAAGGGACTTCTTTGACCTCAATAAAAAAAGATGATGAATTCATCAGAGCGTACAAGGAAAATCTCACAAGGCTTGCACGATACGCCTCCAGCTTTGTCGTTACCCCCAAATTCAAGGTTTACTGCTTCTTTGGTGGGATAAAACATACCCTATGGAAATCCATAGTGATCTGTGACTTCGATAGCTATGATGAAATTTTCTAATGTGCCCTCAAAGTGGAAATGGTGATTATTAAATCTCAGGGGTATCATGGGGATAAGAAGCTGAAAGTGGACATTAATTATAGTGGTCCAATGGATAAATCCAATGATGCTATGAAATTCCTACACCCCACTTCCCAAAGGTGTGGAAATAATCACCCCAGAAATTTCTTGAAAGGGATGAAAAAATTATTTAGGTGTGGAAGAGAAGGTCACCTGGCCATTAATAGCTGACAAGAAAAACTGGATACAATGAAAGAGGAAATGAACACTATATCCGACCCTCAATGCATTGTTCATTGATTCAACTATAAAAAACCAGGGAACTTTGCAAACCATTTCTCTATGCCAAGGGTTTTGGAGGCAACTAACAATCTCCAAGGAAGCAAGGGTGAGCTTTTTCCATAACTACCACTGAAGAAAACCCCAAAAATGACGTGGTGACAGGTACACCAGTTATTAATTCAAGAATAGTGAAATTAATTTTTTATTCTGGTTCTATGAATTCTTTTATATCCTGAAATTTTAGTATAACAACCCAAATACCACAAAAAATCATGGAAGTAAAGTTTTCGGTGAGAATGGAAAATGGGAAAATTATTGCATCCCATGAATATAACTCCTTCCCTATCACAATTTGAGGATTGAACTTCCTGGCGAACCTTGTCATAATCCCTCTGGTGGATTTGATGCAATAATTTTTATGGATTGGCTTTTGCTATAGTGAGCCAACATAAATTTTCGTAAGATTTAAATCACTCTCCATAAGGAGAATTGACCCAAAATTCTATACAAGTGCAAGGAGGAGGAGGAATCTTATTTAGCACCAAAATCTCAAGTGTGGATATTACTACCCTATGAGCATGTGTATCTTTTTTAGATGATTGAGTCTAATGAAGAAACCATATTTGAGGACATTCCTATTGTGAGGGAATTCACTGAAGTGTTTTCGGAGGAATTTTCTAGTCTTCCTCCTATAAGAGATGTTGAATTCTCAATTGATCTTATACTTGGGTCTTTTCCAATATCCAACACTTTGTATAGAATGGATGTTGTGGATATTGAGGAGCTAAATAAATAACTATAGGAGTATCTGGATAAAGGGTTTCTATGACCAAATGCTTTTCCATGGGGTGCACTAGTCCTCTTCACCAAGAAGAAGGATGGGTCAATGTGCCTTTTCAATGATAATCATGATCTCAACAAAATCTTGATAAAGAAAAATTATCCACTACCACGAATTGATGACTTATTATATCAGCTATGTGGAGCATAATACTTTGCCAAGGTGGATATGTGGTTAGGATATTTCCTAGTAAGGGTGAAGAAGGATGATATCTCCAAGACTTCTTTTCGTACAATGTATGGGCACTATGAATTCCTAGTAATGCCTTTCAGACTCACTAATGCTCCATAAATCTTCATTGACATGATGAATAGAGTCTTTAGATATTACCTCGATAAGTTTGTGGTAGTCTTTATAGATGATATTATAATATATCCCAAAACCAAGGAGGATCATGAGAAGCATCTAAGAACTATACTAGAGACCTTGCAAAAGGATAAGCTCTAAGAAAAGTATAGAAAGTGTGAGTTTTGGTTGAAGGAAGTCTCATGCCTGGGTCATATCATCACAAGAAATGAGATATATGTGGATCCATCCAAGACAAATGTAATTAAGGTATGGTCAAGGACAACATCTGTGATGGATATCCATAGCTACCTTGGGTTAACTGGATATTATCACCAATTTGTGAGAAATTTCTCACAATTATCAAACCCTCTTACCAAGCTAAATCGGAAGGGAGTCAAGTTTTCCTAGAGTGATGAATGTGAAGATAGCTTCAAGGAGTTGAAACAGAGCCTTATCATTGTGCCCATGCTCATAATACCCATAAGTGGAGAACATTTTGTGGTATTCAGTGATGCTTCGAAGAAGGGCATGGGCAATGTGTTGATGAAAAATGATAAAGTCATTGCCTATGGTTCAAGGAAATTGAAAGTTCATGAGAACAATTATCCAACACATGATCTAGAGTTGGCTATAGTAATCTACACTATAAAAATTTGACGACATTACCCCTTTGGGAAGAAGTGTGAAATATACACGGATCACAAAATCCTTCAGTATATATTCACATAGAAAGAGTTGATTATACACCAATGAATATAGTTAGATATTATCAAAGACTATGACTTCTCAATTCACTACAATCCAGGTAAAGCGAACAAGGTTTTAGATTCTCTAAGTAGAAAGGATCCAACAACTATTTCATTGATGAGAATTAAAAAGCATCCAATATTATTAGATTTGATAAAGATGGACATGGGAATCATAAGGAATGGATCATCATAAATCTTTTCTGAAATGATTTCTCAAATCTCTTTTTTGAAACGTTAAAGGATGATAAAAAGAATGATGTGTGGATTCAAAAGAAAGTGAAAACTATCAGAAAAGGTAAATCCTCATAGTTAAATGTTAATGGAGAAGGAATTGTGAGATTTTGGTCAAGACTATGTGTTCCATCATGTCCGGAGTTAAAGAAAGAAATTTTGGATGATGCACATAGTTCAATTTTTTTATTCACCCAGGAAACACAAAGATTTATTGAGATCTACAAGAGAATTATTGGTGGGATAACATGAAGAAAGAGATCTCTGAGTATACATCAAAGTGTCTGGTAAGTCAGAAAGTGAAGGCTGAGAGGAAGAATTCTAAGGGGATGATGCAAAAATTACCCATACCAACATGGAAATGGGAGAACAATACTAGGGAATTTTTCATCAGACTTGCGAAGATATCCAAAGGAAACAATTCTATATGAGTTTTTGTGGATCAGATTATAAATACTCACTACTAAAAATCAGGTTATAACCATAATTTAAAACCGTGGATATAGGCCCAAAAACCGTGGCTATAGGTTATAGCCATGGTTCCCACAACCATGGCTGGTTTTGGCATGGCTATAGGGTAAAACCTATAGCCACGGTTCCCAATTATGGTAACAACCATAAAGCCACAGTTTGGAACCTATGGCATAGGCTAAAATCACTCATATCTTATATCCATGGTTCCAACTGTGGTATAGACATATATCCATGGTTAAGAACCATGGATTAGACCTATAACTACAGTTTAAAACCGTGCCTATAGGCCTACACATTTTGTAAAAAAACCAGCACCGTTCAGCCAGTGCTGGCCCCTTCCATCCTCCCCATTTCCCCTACAAATCCCCCCACTCTCTCCCTTTCACCCCACCTGCACCTTAAATCCCCCCATGCACCCCTCCCTCTACAGCCCCCTTTCCCACCCTGGACAGACCCCACTCACCCCCCTAGATAGACCACCCCCCCGGACAACACCCCCTCCTGGACACCCTCCAGGACAACCCCACCCGAATAGCAGCCCCCCTGTTGAACACCCCTTTCACCCCCTGCTAAAAACCCCCCATGACAGACCCCCTGTAGACCCCTCCCTTTTGAAAACTGGACACCCCCACCCTACATAAACCTCCTCCCCTGGATAGCCCCCTCCCCCCTTAGACATCCCCCTACAAAGCCACCCTCTTGGACAGACCCTGGACACCCCCCCCCCCAGACAGACCCTAGACACCCCCTAGACCCTGGACACCCCCCAAACCCTGGGCACCCCCTGAACAGACCCCAGACACCCCCCAGACAGACCCCAGACACCCCCCCTGGACAGACCCTGGATACCCCCCGGACAGACCTGGGACACCCCCACCCCCTAGACCCTGGACACCCCCAGACCCTGGACAGATCCCCATGGACAGCCCAGACCTCCACTCCCCTGGACAGCCACCCCCACACTCTTGGACAGACCCTGGACCCCCCCCCCCCAGAACTTGGACACCCCCATACCCTGAAACCCCCCAGACCCTGGACAAATCCCACTAGACAGCCTAGACCCCCAATCCCATGGACAACCACCCCCACCCCCTGGACAGACCTTGGAACCCCCCAGAACCTGGACACCCCCCAGACCCCCCAGTCCTGCCCCCCCCCCCCCCCCACCTGTTTCCCCTCCCCCCTACCCCTGCCAGCCCCCACTTTTACCCCTACCAGCCCCCACTTTCACCCCCTGCCAATCCCCTCCCCCCTGCCAGTTTCTCCCTACCCCTTGTCAGTACCCTCCAAATTAAATTATACAGGAAATCTAGTTACATAGTAAGAATAAAACAAATACAAATATGAAAAACATAGAACTGCACTTACATGAGTCTCCCTGCAAGACAAACTATCAAAGAAGTCTGGAAGAAACTCAAAAGTACCTACAACATAAGGTAGAACATAGTAGTTCTCATCCCCAGAAATTATGGTAAAACAAAACATCACAGAATATTCAAAAATAATATAACTCAATAAATAAGAATAGTGCATCCCCCCTGCTGGACCCCCTGGACAGCACCCCCCCCCCACTGCTGGCCCCCCTGGACAGCAGCCCCCCTGCTGGACCCCCCTGGATAACATCCCTCCCCTATGGGCCCCCCTGGATAGCATCCCCCTGGACAGAACCCCCCCCCCCCCTGCTGGACCCCACTGGACAGCAGCAACCCCCCTGGACAGCACCCCTCTGCTGGACCCCCTGGACTGCAGCCCCCCCACTGCTGGACCCCCTGGACAGAAGCCCCCCCGGCTAGACCCCCTGGCCAGCAACCATCCCCTCCGGACCCCCATGGACAACAGCCCCCCCCCCGGACATAACCCCCCACCCCCCTACTAGACCCCCTAGACAGCAGCCCCCCCCCCCCCTACTGGACCCGCTGGATAGCATCCCTCCCCTCTGGACCCCCCTGGATGGCATCCCCCCTAGACAGACCCCCCCCCCCCCCCGCGCTAGACCCCCCTGGATAGCAACCCCCCCTGATGGACCCCCTGGACAGCCCCCCTACTAGACCCCCTGGACAGAAGCCCCCCCCCCCCCATGGACACTCTTAGATAGCAGCCCCCCTGGACAGACCCCCCCCCCCCCCCCCCCCCGCTGAACCCCCCTGAACATCTTCCCCTCTGTTGGACCCCCCAAAAAGCTTTCCCCCTGCTGGACCCCCTGGACAGCAGCCCCCCTTACTTTAGAAGATTCTTATGGTTGAGGCCGAGAGATGCTGGGTTTATCCAATAGAGACTGACAGAGATTCTCATAGTGGGGTTATAGGTTTCTTGTGGAGGATTTAGGAGGCGAGGTTGTGAGTTTTGTGTTTCTGTTTGGAATTATAGGACCTTTGAAGATGGGTTTCATTTGGGGGTGTTGCTATTTGGATTTTTATACATGGTGTAGTATAGGATACACTTACATGGTCCATGGTGCTGGTTGGTTTGTGATTTCTTCTATGGGTGGTAACATGTTTTGGGTGCATAGGGGTTGGCTTTCTGGTGTTTCTTCTTTGTTTTGGATTACTATTGTAGGCTTTTGGTTCTCTCGATTGTCTAGTGTGGTGGATATAGTTTGAGGTGGGTCTTCAGGTGGTGGTTTGGAGTAAGTTCAGTTTTCCTATGCTCGGTTTCCCCATCTTGTGTATTCTGGTTATTGATGGTGTAGGGATTTCTATGGTGGATGTTCTAAAATTCCCTTGAGAGGCTGGATGCTGTAGGTTTGGAGGAATGTTTCTGGTAGATGGGTGGTTATATTTCTAGGGTGGGTGCATGTTGACTACTTTGTGGGTCTAGAGCTATTGGATTCAGGGTGGGTATTAGCTCACATTTAGATCATGGACTGCTTGGGGATTCATTAGGTTGTATGATAGGTTAGGCGTGGGTGATGCGGGGCACTTCAAATGGATGGTACAAGTTGAATACTGGTTTTTTAGACTTTCTTATTGTGGGGTGGTCCATTTGATGAAAGGTGTTCAAATGGTGATGGATGGGGCCAGATGGTGGTCTAGGGATTATTTGGTTTCTAGCTAATATTTTGGGTCTTGTGTCTACTATAGGTGCTTATTGTGGTTGGATCTGGGGTGGTTTAGGGTTCTTTTTCAAGTAGGTGTTGGTGTAGTGGACATTAGTTGGCATGGTTGTCTAGAGGTCTTTCACTCTAGGCTTTGTTTGGATAGGGATGTTGGTCTGGTTGGTTGATGTTGGTTGCAGGGCTGGGGGTTCAGTGGTTTTATTTCTTTCGATAAAGCTAGACTTTTGGATGGGTGATGGATTTTGGCAACTTGTGTGTGGGTGGGTGGGTGGGTGTGTCTATGTGGGTGGTTGTGAGTGATTTCATGAATGTGTGTGTGTTGTTGTTTTCTATCATTTGTGACTACTTCCTTTTGGGTTTTTATATTTCTCCTTCTGCCGCCTTGTTTCCATGGTTATACTTCCCCTAGGAGTTCTTGTTGGTTTTGTGCTTGGGAGATTATGCGATTCCTTCTGCTGGTTTGTAAGTGGTGCATATGCTAGGATCTTATGCTATTTGGTGGGTTTCTAGTGTGATATTGATATGATACAACATATATATATGGGGTATTCATTAGATGAAATGTGGAAACACAAGTGATGGATGTTGTAAAAATAGAAATTAAAAGAAGTGAAAAGGAAATAAAAGGGGAAGGTGGGGGGGTGTTGTGGGATAAAATGTTGGTGGCAGTGGGATAAAATGAAGGTGGAAGGGGGATGGTGTGGGCTGGATGTGGTTGGAACAAGGCCAAATCATGGCATTACCGCGGCGTGACCGCAGCGTGACCGCGGCCTGACCGCGGCGTGACCGCGGCATGACCGCGGCGTGACCATGGCGTGAGCACGATGTGTTGGCCTGGTCTAGCGACATCTGTAGGGAATCATCTTCTGGCCAGGAGCAGAAGGAGCAGGAGGAGGCGGGGCAACCTTCCGGCCATCACCCCGCTGATAGAAATTATGATTAGTCAGTCTCAACATTGATTACAAGAATTATGGAATACTATCACTGCGAACCACCATGAGGTGTCATCCTGGAGCAGGGCCAAATCATGGCATTACCGCGACGTGACCATGGTGTGACCACGGCGTGACCGTGATGTGACCGCGACGTGACCGCGTCGTGACCGCATCGTGTTGGCCCGGTCCAGCAACATTCGTATGGCAGCATCTTCCGGCCAGGAGCGAAGGGAGCGGGAGGAGGTGGGGCAACATTCCGGACGTCGCCCCGCCGGCAGAAATTGTGATTAGTCAATCTCAACATTGATCACAAGATTCATAGAATAGTATCACTGCGAACCTCCATGGGGTGTTGTCCTGGAGCAGGGAAAAATCACGGCATTACCACGGCTTGACCGCGGCGTGACTGCAGCATGACCGCTGTGTGTTGGCCCGGTCCAACGACATCTACGGGGTAGCATCTTCCATCCAGGAGAAAAGGAAGCAGGAGGATGCAGGGCAACATTCCGTTCGTTGCCATGCTGACAAAAATTGTGATGAGTCAATCTCAACATTTATCATAAGACTCCTGAAATACTATTAATGCGAACCGCCGCGGGGTTTTGTCTTGGAGCAGAGCCAAATAATGGCATTACCGAGGTGTGACCACGGCGTGTTGGCCCGGTCCAGTGATCCGTGGGGAAGCATCTTCCGACCACGAGCGAAGGGAGTAGGAGGAAGCAGGGCAACATTTCGGTCATCTCCCTACCGCGGGGTGTCGTCCTGGAGTAGGGCCAAATCAAAACATTACCGCGGTGTGACCATGGCTTGACCGCGGCGTGACCGCAGCTTGACCGCGGCGTGACCACTGCATGACCACGGTGTGACCGAGACGAGGTTTCCCAATCTAGCGCCATCTGCGGGGTAGCATCTTTCATCCAGGAGTGAAGGGTGCGGGAGGAGGTGGGGCAACATTCCGAACGTCTCCCCACTTACAGATGATAGAACAGATCAACTATTTAATATGCTATAACAAGGGATCGCCAGAGAAGGTTGTACCGAGCGGCACAATGACGCAATGTCCAAAGGGAAACAAAATGATGGAAAAGAATCATACACCCTACACAAACCGTTTATAAATTCATTCAATTTTCCTAAACATGGAAATTTTATTTATAATATTCAAAGCGTGAAAAAGAAAAGTGTCATGGTCAAGGCATATACCTACTCGGGCAATGTCACTTGAGTTAAATGAGTTTGATAAGCCAATTTATATTATTCAATGAAAACAAAAACTAACTAGCCACAAAACAAACACCAACAAGAGTCATATGAAATACTCAAACCAAATATAAACATGATACAAATAACAATCGCTACTCTTTGGTTTAGAAGACAACGCACCATCATTGGAGGGATTTTATTATAAAATCATGGCATTTCTTTATCACAAAATTTATTTAATTATATTTAACATTTATTCTAAAACTCATTCAGCACAAATCAAATGAAATAATTTAAGTAACTAGATCAACATAACTATCACTGTGAGTTTTCGCAGACAGCGCACCTCTGTTGGAGGGGTTTTATTATAAAAACATGACATTATCAAATGAAACAATTATATTAAAGAAAAATTATTCAAGATATACAATTCAATATAATTAATAATAATTAAGAAAGAAGCTAAATTCAATTTAAATAATTCTTTAATTAAAGTGGCTAGAAGAGGGATCCTACCTCAAGGTGGAACCAAACTGTCCACTTCGGCTTTTGGAGCTTTCTAACTCAATGTTGTTGCTCCCCCACTGGGTATACGCACCTTCACACATTAAATGTATTTTACAGAAGCCTTCAAATTAAATGGGAAATGTCTCACATACAATTTAAATAGGAATGTGTAAAACATAAAAAACATTGAAAACAAGGTAGAAACATGAACCTGGATGTTTTTTTATGCTTGCAACAACAGTATGATTCGATCTTAAACAGGTGCATGAGGTGCTGTCCAGCTTTTTTCGTGCCCAGAAAACACAAGAAAAATGTTATTAAATAGTAAAATAATTAAAGGAAATAAAACAAAAAAATTGGAAAATAATGTTTAGGTTTCAAACCCCGAACAGGGGCTGTTGTTAACCTGTCCACAGCTGGACAGTTCTAGCAGGTCAACCCCAATCCATTTGCGGGTGTGGTCATCAGAGTAAGAACCACCTCATCTTGTTTCTATTGAGTTTTGATTGTATTTCACCTTGAACTTCAACTTGATTGAAGTCAATACGAAGTCCATTAAAACCTCTAAGTATCTCTTCCCGGTATGCACCCCCTTAGCATCAACCAGACTACTTAAGTGATGGTTCTTATACAATAATCAACCTGAACCCAAATGTTTAATGAGATAAAACACAGAAGCAGAGTCATGTATATAAGAGTTCATAAAGAAAAAATGTTAAATCCATGAATTATTGGTCTAATACCATCCAAATAAGCATATTTAATGAACTATTTAATCATGAACCACAAACAAATAGTAAAAATAAAATATGGAATATCAAAGTTTTTAATCCAGATAATGGTATTTACATATTTATCAGGAATTTCAATATGGACAGTGATAGGAATGAATATTGAGAAAATACACCTCACATCATTATAGCAATAGTATGGTAATAAGAAATAAATGAACATGCCAAAATGTTACCTTCGAGTAGTAGGGTGAATTAAGAGTACATTGTCAAATAGATTAGTCTTATGGATGGTAAAATTGACATCGTTGACCTGTCACCTGCTCTGAAGACCTCCCCCCTGCCCCTACCCCCTGCCCCCTCCACCCTGCCCCATGCCCACTGCCCCCTGCCCCCTCCACCTTGCCACCCTGCCCCCTACACCCCTCCACCCTGCACCCTTCCCCCTGCCCCTACCCCCTCCACCCAGCCCCCTAGCCTACACAGCCCCCTTGCACCCCCCCACACCCCCTGCCCCTGCCCCCCCCCCCCCCTCCACCCTCCCCCCTGCCCCCTGCCCCCTACCCCCCCTGCCCCTGCCCCCCTCCACCCTTCCCCCTGCCCCCTGCCCCCTGCCCCCTCCACCCAGCCCCAAGCCTTCACAACCCCCTGCACCCCATTCCCCCTCCATCCATTCCCAGTTGCTAAATAATGTTTTTGTATTATGTACAAGTGTTTTATGAACCTAAGTTTCCTATGATACTAAACATTTAGATCCTTGAATGTATTATTATGTTATTTATCTTAAAAATTCTGTAATAGACATGTACAAATATGTTGGTTTTCTATATAATGACATCTCGATGTCCCTTTACAAGGTTTTACATGAATATGATAAAAAATACCACTATAAGCACAATATATTATTGAGTACATATCATTGTATACATTAAAATTACAACACCTAAGGAATATGGAAATTTCTCCATGTATTGGAACTCTTCTTCCATTGTGAGTTCTTATGCCTTGGTCAAGTTGAAGTGGCATGCAAGATGGGTAGTCACTATTTCTAATCTATTCATGCCCAACCTTTTGATGATCCTATTTATATTCTCCTTCTGGGTTATTCCTAAATCTTTATTCTTATTATCTATTTATATACTTATCCACAATATCTTCTCGAATTCCTTGGGATTTTTCATCTCAAAACCTCCAAAAAAATATCCATATATTTCTAAATCATTCAATAATCTAGTCCAAGTAGAAACATGTAATTTAAATAAAATATGAACTTTATGAAGGTACCATTATCCCATTTATTTCAGTAGAATTAATTATCTCTATTGCAACTATCAAAGACTTCATCAGTGATAAATGATTCAAATTTCTGATTCCACTATCACGGTACTTGCTTTATTCTATATAATATTTTATACAATATACAAACCAAGTCATGGATCCCAATTTCTGGTACTCATATTGGTTTTTTCATGTTGATTTATTCCTTTAACTCAACATTGAAGCAAAGTTGTCTTGATGTCCACCAAATCTAGAATCATATTTTCCAATTCCACCATACTTAGAATTGTTTAGATGATATAATGCTTATATTTAGTGAGAATATTTCCAAAAAATAAACTTTTTCATTCTACTAATAACACATTATTACCATCCATAATTTTATCATTTATAAACATAGTTCTATTAATTAATTTAGTTAAACCACTTATTTTCAAGTTCCTTTTTACCCACTTAAAGTTCAACCGTATCTAATTTTTTTTAAAATTCAAAGAATACAACTCTTTATTCATGGAATATTCCCTTAATTTGAATAAGAAAATCCCATTTTAATTTGGATTTTCATGTTTCTATTCATTCAATAGAAGTATGTAATTCATTTGAACCCCATACCCTTGCACCAGTCTCCTAATTTTGGTTGATCTCATCAACTGAATCATATTTTCTAAACTAATCAACTTAGTACTTCCAACATGTACATGAATTTTTATTATTTGAATGTTGAACATGTACTTTCACTACTCCCATCCATGATTTATCTGCACATAAACTCTTTTGATGAACAAATGATGGTTTTAATTTTTATAATTCAATTTCCTTCACCATTGGATTCTGAGTTATTTGGAATTTATTAACTTCTAGTAACCTTACTATGATCAACATGGGATTTAACTATGGCTTCTTCATTAATATCATTCCCAATCAAGTTCTAATCATTCAACAAAACTATTTTATTTAAGAAAATATCTCTCATTTTGAGGATCTTTTTATTCATCATCCCACAAATGATATCCAAAATCATTATAATCATATCCAAGGAAGAAACACATTTTATATTTTGATTCAAGTTTGTCTCATTCATGAGAAAAAATTTAGAAATTGAGTCCACTACACCCACCTGCATTGTCTATAAGAAACAATTCATCTTTTGATTGTACTCCCATTATGGAAAAGCATTCCATGAAGTAAACAGAAATACATCAAATATTTTATTCTAAAAAAATCCTTACCTTTCTAGTAGAATCATCAATGAAATTAATTAATTAAATTAAAACACCATAGTATTTTATAGGGGTAGGTCCCCAAACGTCTTCATACACAAATTCCAACTTTTGTTTTCTATGATTCTAAAAATCTATGTTGAAAAAAACTTTTCTCTTCTTTCCTAACACAGAACATTCACACTTTCCAATTTATTTATGATCAATATTTGTTATTATGTTATCCTATAGAACCTTTAAATTCTTTTCACTAAGGTGATTAAACCAATAGTAAAAAATCTTTAGATCATCAAAGTAATACTTATAAAAATTTCCCCTCCAGTTAAATTGCTAGTGAAGTAGAGAGTTCCATCATTTAATCCTTGTGCAACTATCATTGATCCATTGGAAAATTTCTTTACCCTATTTTAAAAACTAGTCCTAATGGATATATAATTATGTTTACAAATTAAAATTAGATTTATTCACAAATCATGGATGTTTGAAACATCCATTAACTTTAATAATCATCCATTATTTATTTATATGGTTAGTTATCCTCTTCCAATAAATTCTAGGGATTCACTATTCACCAGATGGGATCTTCAAAAAATCCTTGATACATAATTAACCATGTATATTTGATCACCAATGGATTAATAAGAATATCTAGAATCAGTCACCCAAGATTATACAAGAGTATTCACACTTAGTAAATAGAACTTGGTAACTTACGTTATTTAAATAGAATCTAAACTATTTTACATTGACTCATTTGTGGTGTTATCCTTATGATTCTTGCATTAAATCTTGAGATTTCCATTCCTTCCATATTTACAAAATATGGTATAATGAACAGCCAACAGAATTTGGCTCCACACATGAGGTTTTTATTTCATTGGTTTCTTCTCATAGACTTTCTTCTGATGGGGTTACCTTCCCCTTCCATTATTATTAAGGGAACTATCAATTGGATATTGAAATTCCCTTTTCTTAATTTATTCAATGAGTATAAAATTCATAATATCATTGAACAAAAAATATATTTTCCACAAGAATTACTAATATTAATAAGTATAGAATCCAAGCTCTCTGGAAGTGAAGATATAAAAAACACATATACATCATCAAAAAAAGTAACCTTCGCTGATTAAATCTACCCACAAAACATATTAAATTCATTCACATGATCTATCACTGGTGTTACTTATGAAAAAATTAATTTTAAAAACCATCGTAACATGAGAAAAAATTTGAGGGCCATCATGTTTTTATACATATCCATAAATGAATTCATAGCATCTGACAACTCATCAACCAACTCTGAGTTCACTTTTCCAACCCCATCTTTAATTTGATGTTAGTTATGCTAGCTCTGACAACTCATCAACCAACTCTGAGTTCAATTTTCTAACCCTATATTTAGAAACTGGGAATGGATCTCCCTTCAATCCTAATGCTCTACAGATTCTAGTTCAGGACATGTTAGTGACTGAAATTTCAGGTTCTAAAAACTATGCAAGTATCACAGAGGGTGGATTTGATGACTTCTTCTGATGAATTACAATTCCTATACAGTATGTAGTAGTGTTTATGTCCCTACTTGTTAAATGTGTTAATATAGTTAACATTACCCTCTATCCATGTGGATAAGGCTAGCAGAATATAGATCTGTACTATGTACAAGTCTGATGGAAAATATCAGCTGTCAAATTATTCATTTTTCCTTGTTATTTTTAAGTAAAGGAGTAGGAGGGTGACTGTAAATCACCATGCATGATAATTGTGAGTACAAATCACACTAGTAGGTCCGTAAACTAACTTTTAATGAAAGGGAGAATAAAGGATTAAAAATTAACAGTTATGATACATAATTAGTGTGTTGTTTTGATAATGGAAACCTTACCTCTTGGCTAGATGAAGGCAATGGCTCTTGAGCACCAACAACATGGACATGGCTAAGGGCAACATAAAAAGGTATCCAATATTGTTTCATGGCCTCCATGTTATACTCATGTGTGTTCTACAAGAAAACTTTAATGCTTGTGAAAGTTTTTATTGGTCACATATATGTTCATAGAAAGGATAGATTGAGGTTGTTGTCATCATCATGTGTTTCTTTTTTTTCCTTTATTAACATGAGATTAGACCTAACCCGAATCCCACCATCCCTACCACTTGGATAATTTCACCCCTTACATTTGGTAATTCTTTTTACATCTAATGAGATCACTATGTTTATGTTATTGGGGTTAAAACACAATATACTTTTCACATAAGGCATGGGAGTAGAAACAATACGTTGCATTTTAGTACTAATTAGTAAACCCAATCCACTATTCTTATTGTATTGTGATGTAAAAAAATTCCTATATTATAGGAAAAAATTCTCTATGATCTATCAATTTGGAAAAACCTATGGGTAGATATAATATTGGAATAGTAATAATGTTTTTAATATAGTTAGTTTGCACCAACATTCAACAAGTCACAAACTGAAAAAGATATATAAAAGGAAAATAAGCTATTATCTATGTGTAGAGACATAACTCTCTTGAAATTAAGATAAATCATAGTGAATTTAGTTGTCCCAAAAATAGGCCCTTGCTGAAATCCTAGGGAGGAGCAGTAGAAAGAGTTGAATTTAAGGAAACCATATATTCCTGTGTAGAGATAAACAAAGAAATTGTTAACAAATATAAAAAGATGCTAATTCATCAAGAATAATACCTTTCATATTTCCATCACCTGGAATAAAAACCCTTTCCCATAGTGCTATCATAGCTTCAAACTGGCCTGACACCAAGAGGAAGTATCCATAAAAGTAGTTTGATGACACAAAGGCTTGGGGAATCCCTTCCACCTGAGAAAACTATAGTAAAGAAATAAATAATCATCATGTAAATTAATACATTGAAATATATAAATTCTTTAATGGAAACTCACAGGGATCCCCTACATATGATAATTCCTCAAGAATAATACATTTCATGATTCTATCACCTATAATAAAACCCATTTCGCTCGGCACAACCATAGCTCCAAGTTGGGCGGACACCTAGAGAAAGTATCCATCAAAGCAGTTTGATGATACAAAGGCCGGGGGAATCCCTTCCACCTGAGAAAACCATGGGAAAGGAAAAATATGCACACCTGTATGGAATAAAAGATGGACATGTTTGAAAAAAATATGAACAAATTAGAACCAAAATATGAACCTATTAAATTATGGAATAAAAGATGAACCTGTTTGAAAATATGGCACTAACTGGGCCTTCCTAACTCAGCTCCTTGGAGAGGTTATTTGTCTATGTTGTGTTGTACTATTATATCCTTGTGTAATTGAAACAACAAAACATAAAACATTAAGATATAAGTAATAATATAAAGAATATAAAGATACGATACAATAAACACACCTTTTATCAGTAGAATATCATACACAGTTCAGGTCGTGTTTTGGTTGTGTTTGAATAGCACACTTGAAGCACAAAATAGACTCATTTGGAATTTCTAGAGCCTGTGTAAGGTTAAAAAATTACCTCAGTCAAGAAATATATCAGGGACTTGCAGCAACACAATGTAACCACAACATACCTTATAGACATTTATAAGGGTTAGGTAGGCGTCAGGAAATGTAGGTTTCAGCTTTATAACTTCCTGGATGAATGAAATTAGTACGAAGGAAACAAAAAAAGGGAAGGGTAACCAAATTCACAAGTTTTTTCTAACTCATTTTGAATAACTTCCCCACCTTCCAGATGTAATCGGGTTGAGTCGGGTATAATGTATCATAACTTAAGTCCCTCAAAATCCTTATCCCTAGGATCTATTTTGCTGGAACACGATTCTTCATCTTGAAACTTCCAGAAAATTTGATCTTTATCTCATTAACTATATCTTTTATTAAACTGTAAATAATAATATCATCAACATGGATATATAGGATGATAAAGATCCAATCGTAGAAAAAATTCACGCAATAGTAATGATTTGTATTGTTTCAGATGAAATTTTGTTTCATAGAGAAACTAGATGCCATGTATTTTAATCTCTACGAGGAGTGATTCTATATATCTCATAGCTTCACAACTATCTCTCCATTCCATCAAAGGATCTCACCACCAAAAATCATTCACCTAGTACGTTGTGCACATTGTAAAAATATCATGAGAAAAACATTATGTTTGATTCATTAATAAACTAGTATATTATCTTTTCTAAAATATTCCAAGAGTAAAAACTTACATACACTCCAATAAGGGAAAATATTTTAAAGTCCTTTTCATTTCCCACATTACTTCCATTATAATAAGTTGTTGGGTAATATTTGATTTTCATTTTCTGATTGTACCATCCAGTTAAAGTAACTTATATTCTTCTATATTTTTTAGCTACTACTCCATTATTGCAATCAATGTTCCAGAAATTACTCTTCTGGAATATAACCTTATATTTGACTATGTTTTGTAACCCAAAAATGGTTTTTACACACATAGATGAAACCTAACAATCTTCAAAATTTGGAATCTTTTTTTGGGATTCACTATTGAGTCCCCCATCAACTTCTATAAACCTATTTCTATTCCTCAAACTTCTTTAACAAATGTATTGTTCCCCCATGATGATTTTATTTATCCTAGATCAACTGAGGTGAATATCCCCTCGGAACATCTTGACAATGACCTTTTTTAGTATGTCTACTATATTTTGATTCCCTTATATTTTTTTTATATATCTAGTACTCTATCCTCTGAAAACTTATAGATAAAGTGATAATTCCTCAAAATATTCTTCATACTAGATTAAAACATCATATTTTTTACTAATTGAATCACAATCTGTGATTCAAAAAACAACATCTCATCATATTTCCTCCTTCTGAGATCTTTCAATGCCCCATTCAACCCAAAAAACTCCTTTACAACTTCTGTTAAATAAATATAATCTAATTTTATTATTGCGAGTGAAAATATCAATTAAATCTTTGACATTTGACACTAATCCTTGCCTCTGAAATTGAACACATATATATTGGTTCTCTTTCAAGTGTAAAAATATCTCTCAAATTATGACTTAGAAAAACCAGGAAATGACTCATCTATTTTGAAGGAAATTTCCAAGCTTCTAGAACCCTTTAATTTCTATAAAATCCACTTCACATGAACCCCATATTATCTTTTGGGATTCTATGTGTTCCTTATCATTTATCAATTTGAAATGTTCAACTAAGGGTGTGGTCATTGGTTTCACCTCTCCCGTGATGAAGTGATCCACCAATTTCTAGATTTAATCCAAATAATTCAGGTACAAAATACCGAAACATAAGTCCCTCAAAATCCTCATCCTAAAGATCCATTTATTTAAACTAGTGTTTATCATCTCAAAACTTCTGGACAATTCAATCTTCATCACATTGACCCTTTCCTTTACTGGATTGGAAATACGCATATTATCAGCATAGTTTAGTGGGATGATGTATCTCCTATCATAAAACACCCAACAATAACAAAAAATATTTTTATTTCTCTAGATGAACTTCAAATTCACCATGAAGTTATTAAACTTCCAATTCTATTGCCTTGGTGCCAAGTACAAAGGCATGAAATTAACTTGTGTTACTTGTATCTAATGGATGATGGAGAACCCAACAGCTTAAAAGAGGAAATATATTTGAAAGATTTAAATTAGTGGGAGTTATACATAAGGGGTGATAATGATTCCCTCCATGTGTATGAGACATGGGAGAAAATGGAGAGGCCTGATAGAAATAAATTTATTCAGAATAAATGGATGTATCTATTAGAGTAGGTAGTGGATGATAGATAGAGTTACAAGGCATGACTATTTGTGAGCGGTTTTTTTGGGTGCATGGATATCTTCCAGAATACCCCTTAAATATATCCTCCAAAACTAAATTATGAGGAATCAAAGTACAGATAGTTGAGCTCATGCTTTGGAGTCTATAACATAAAAAACTATGCACGTATATCACCACATTGTAATGTACAAAACCACTACAAATGAACACAGACAATAGTACTGTAAGAAAATGATTGAAACAGAAGAATTAAAATGAGAAACAAAAATTTAACCCCATTGTATCAAACTCAAAGTATAATGGGGAATTTGTAGCAGCATCCATATCTTACTTGTTACCTGAAAAAATTGAGCCTCTTTCTAGTAAGTTTATGATTACCCAGTGTGAAGAAGAGTTATAGAAGATAAGGTTACTCAATTCGAAATTAATTAGAGTTAATATACCAACAGAGTGAAACTCATTGTAACAGGATAATTTATCTCCTCCAATGAATCCATGTCAATATTAATGAACTACTCAACCAATAACGAAGGTAATAGATGAATATTCCTACCTCAAATCTCCGCATAGGAGGTGATCCAGAGGAGGATATGGGAAGGAAGCCTTGGAGCAGTGTCGACAGGGAGGTGAGGTGACCACAGGGAGGTGGTTAGGTCATGTCATTGGGGAGGTGGGTTGGCAATGCCGGAGCTGTGTCGGCAGGGAGGCGTCAGAGCCTCGTTGGAGCTGTCGGGGAGGTTTGATGGCTGTGTCGGAGCTAAAGGGGGAGGATGAATCATGATAGGAGGAGGAATAATGAGGGGAGGATGGGAGGAGAGGAGGAGAAATCGCAAGGGAGGAGGAATCCCAAGGGGAGGAGGGGAAGAGGGACAATGAGGATGGCGAGTGAGGAGGAATCGCGATGCGGGAGGAAGGGAGAGGACAGGGAGGAGATTCACGATGCAGCCCGATCAAAATTATTTTCAAATAATCTATTTCCATGCCTAGCTATTTGGGTGTGGCTATATCTTAGTTATAGCCCCATATCATTTAAAGTGTGGCTATAGATCTGTGGCTATAGATCATTTTTTAGTAGTGAATGCACACTTCATGGAAATTTGAGAAGAATTATCATTAGATCAACTGGCACGAATATACATCAGAGAAGTGGTAAGGCTACATGAAGTACCATTATCAATTGAATCTGACCGAGATCCAAGATTCACCTCTAAGTTATAGAAGAGTATCCAAAACACTCTAAATATTGAGATAAACTTTTGTACGACTTATCATTCTCAAACTGATGGACAATATGAGTGGAATATCCAAACACTTGATGACATGTTGAGAGAATTCTCAATGGACTTCAAAGGAGGATGGGATCAACATCTTCCTCTGGTTGAGTTCTCTTACAATAGCAGATTCCAATCAAGAATCCAAATGGCTCCTTATTATTCCCTTTAAGGGAAGAGGTACAGAACACTGGTAGGTTGGGATGAATATCGGGAGCAAAAACTTCTAGGTCCAGAAATGGTCGAAGAAATGGTGGATAAGGTTAAGGCCATCCAACAACACATTAAAGCTGCTCAGAGTCAACAAAATAGTTATGTTGATCATCGTCGACAAGACCTAGAGTTTGATGTTTGAGACATGGTATTCCTCCGAATATCACCGTGTAAGAGAGTTATGAGATTTGTGATGAATGGAAATCTTAGACCAAGGTCCATCAGACCTTTTGAGAACCTTAATCACATTGGAGTAGTATCATATCAACTAGCACACCCACCATACCTATCTCAAGTACATGATATATTTCATGTGTCACTCTTGAGGAAGTATATACCTGACCCATCGAATGTACTCAATCTAGATGTGGTACCATTGGAGAATGGATTATTATATTAAGAGAAGCCAATGAAGATCTTATATCATAGGGAAAAAGTTCTACAAAATAAGACAATGCCATTCGTCAAGGTGTTTTAGAGAAACCACAAGTTTGAAGAGCCAATGTGGGAATTAGAGTAAGTGATGAAGAAGAGTTACCCTAATCTATTTTAGTGTGGAAAAAATGAAATTTTGAGGGTGAAATTTCTTAAGGGGGAAATATTGTAACGACCCAAACTTTTATTAATGAAAATTCCTCTTGATATAATTAAATTTATTATTATGTAAAATGGTAATATAAAACATATTCACTTCCTTGGTTTTATGTTTTTGGATTTTAAAATTCCATTAAAAATTGATTCTATTTATAATATAGTCATTGAAGAGTGATCACATTAGTAGTATAAATATAAGGCTTTAAAAAATCCAATTTACTCAGAAAAAGGAAGTGATGGCCTCATCCAGTAGAATTGATCCATACAAAGCTCATTTTTCGGAGCTTAGAAAGGAGGTAGAATCACTGGGTTATGCTCAAGACTAAGCCCAAGCCGAGCTTCAACACATTAAGCTTGAACAGAATTGCTTAAGGAAGAAGTGGAAGGTAATAGGGATTACAACTCGAGAGATATTATCTGAGCCTCCCAAAGAGTCTATAATCATCGCACATTGTACCCTTAGGTCTTATGAGGGTGTTATAAGGTGTTATGTAACAAGACCCTAGATTTTATTATGCACATTATTTTTGTATATAATAAATAATATTCATTTATATTATTGTTCTTACATTGTAAATGGTTTTTAAAGCACAAATAGTATTTTCAGTTAATATATAAATTCAATTAAGAAATCCATTTTTATGAATTAATGGATTTTTTAATTTAATTATATTTTAATAAAATATTATTACTAAATTTATTTTTATGAAATATAAATTATTATATAATTATTATAAAATTGTACTTTTTGTTAAGGTTTGAAAGCTATTTTTTTCAAGACCCATGAATTTTCGATAAATGTTCTTTTTTTTAATATAAAAATTAAAATACTTATAAAATTATTTAGATAAAATGAATGTCAATTTTGGATTCAAGATGTTGAAATTATCTAATGGTGAATTTTTCATAACTTTCTGAGATGGTTGATTTTTTGGGTAAAAATTAAATACCGTTTAAATATATAATGTGTTTTATGACATAATAGTGACCCAATAGTTATGTAATAAAATACTATAAAATTAATGTTCAACCAATATTTGTTTTACCTTTAAAATTATGTGATTTTATATTTTTTTGATTAATTTTACAATGCCTTAGTGAACCCTCCAAGACTTATAAAATATTTTAACTTTTTAAAATGATTTCGATGAGACTGTGACTCACCTCCACATAAGAAAGCATATATTTTAATAATTTCGGTAATTTTACTTATAAAATAATTTTCTCCACTCCTCTTTGTCATAAAACATGGGCAAATACTATGGTATGGTTTTTGGTTTTGATTAGTTTAATGTGTAGTTTCAAAAACCTAAATAATAAATAATTCCCTCTCCTTTCCTATATAAACCCACTCAAGCTCTCATTCCTCTTTGCTAAAACCATTTTTATATTGAAGAAACTATGCCCTCCTATCCCTATAATCCTCCCAAGGTGCCCCAATATCCCATTAATCCACTCTCAATCCTCTCCCAAGCCTTTGGGATCACACTTGAAGTAAGGGATCCTCACTTTCCTTCCTTATTTATGTCCAACATTCCTTATATTATTATGCCCTTTTATTTTATATTAAAAATATTGGGGTATTCTTTTTCACCTCCCCTATAATTAACTTCTAATTATTTAATTATTTGACACCCATTTCTCTCTCATTAATTCCTCCCATGTACACTCGTTACCGTACCGAAATTCTGTAGGGGATTTCTTCCTTTCTCATTTTTATCTGAGTTTCCTTATATTGATATACCATTTTATTTTCAATTAAAAATCTTGAGGTATTATTTCACACCTCCCCCATAATTCCCTACTTATTTTTTAATGATGAAAGACCTCTTTCTCTCTCATTAATCTCCCCCATGTACACCCATTACCATGCCGAAATTTCATAACAGTTATTCCCTTTCTTCTCTTTCTTCAAGTTTCTTTATTATGTTACACCTTATATTTACAAATTCCATGTGTTGAGACATGTATATATATTATACCATTACTTACCATTTCATCTACATGTTATTATATTTCCCTTTCTCTCTCATCAACCATTTTTATGAATTTTTATGTCACATCGTTATGCTGTCGAAATTGCTCTATGATTTTCCAAGCCAAAATCATTGTGTAGTGAATACCATACCCATTTATCTATCAAGGTTATTAACCTTTATTCACATATAAATATTTAATATTACTTAAATGTATGTATTCCACATTCCTTTATCTTGTAAAAACTTATGATGTTAAATGAGTCTATTATATATGATCCATGTGGCACACTTATGCATAAAATGAAATTTTATAAAGGGTGGGCCCTCATAGCGCTCCAATGCATTGGGTAAAGAATAATATCATGATATGTCATCTGAAATGAGTGTTGACTCATGATAATTCAATTGAAATGAGGGTTTACTCATGATAATTCAAGTTTAATGTGGTTTTACTCATGCTCCATGTGCAATGAGCCTTGGATCATGCTAATACCATGTTTAATGTTGTTGTTACATCTCCTTGTTATGATAATCATGATATATCATTCCTTTATGTTGATGTTTCTATTTTTTCCATTGATATACCTATTTACTAAAATTTATTGTTTTATTCAGGTTATTCCCCATTTAGTCCCTTACTAGTCTTTATAGCTCACCCTTTTCTTATGTATGTCCTCGGGTTATCCCATGCATTGCTAATTACGAAGGAATGTCATGGTCTTGTAAAATAAGTTTTTAATGAAGATGTTGTATTTTATGTTTTTAGTTTTTAGGTAATGTTCCTAATTTCCTAATACACTAGACCTATCTATCCTCAGAGTTCTCTTAAGTGCATTTTTAGGTAATAAATCATGTTAAAGTGTGTAATAAAGATTTGGGTTGTTATATAATGAGAGGATGCAATCACCAAGTATTGAAGGTGGGGAGATGGAGGTTAGTGGTGTCTATGAGGTTGTGTGCAGCAGGAGGAGGTATCCTTGCTGCTAGGGTTCCACCACCTCCTACTCAAGGTGATCCCCTACGGATGAATTAGGAGGTCCATCAGCCTGGTTTGCAGCGGAGGAGGAAGGTGGGGTGAGGCTGCTGGTGGGAGGTTAGTTATCTAGGGGTAGTGTGAGGAGGTACTGGAGGAGAAACCCCATGGTGTAGTGTTAGTGATGCACACCCCACTTTATTCTAGGGTTTTCTTTCCCCTCTCCTACAATATAATATAACCATAAAATTGAGTATTAGATCATGATAATAATAATAATAACAATAATAGATATAAATAATAATAATAATATTCTAATACTAAAACATAATTATTTACTATAAATTAGAATTAAGCATATGTGTCTATACATACATAGATATCAATATATATATATATATATAAGATAAAAATAAGTAAATTAATATAATTACACGTAAAATAACACTATTATAAACATAATAATAGTAATAAATACAAATGAACTTTAGTAATAATAATACCGATGATAACAATAATAGTAACAATACTAAATATAATACTACTATTAAATGATATTCTAATTTAATAATAATAATAACTAATTATAAAAATACCGATATTTTAAATAATATACAATGTTAAAAAATACTAAGATAACTAATTAAAATAATTACTAATAAATATTAATAGACTAATATTAATTAAACTACAAAAAATAATAAAAGTGTTAGATATTAAATGTTAATAAACTACATAATTAATAAAAAATAATAAAAATACTATATTGCTAATATTATTATATAAATTAACTAAAATTATAAATATATCAAAAATAATGAAAAAATATAAAAAGAGGATAAAACACGAAAAAATGGTTAGAAAAAGTAATTAAAACTAAATTATAAAATCATAAAAATGTCAACAAAATACTTATACATCAAACCCCCAACAGTTTAACTTTTTCACTCCTTTGGAAAATAATCAAAAATAATACACAAGTAGACTCATCAATAAATCAAAACCTCTAAATTACAAGTTCAAAATTTTCAATCACTTTCCCCCCCAAAATATCATTCTTTATATAAAATCCCATTTTCTAAAAATAGTTTCCCTTCCACTCACAGTAATTGAAAAAAAAGTATGTGCACTCATGAATCATTTTTCCTACTGCGCCATAACTCTTATCACTAAAAGCAATTTGATCAAATCCATGATCAATTATTAGGCACATGCATGCATACCATAGACTTGATAATAATTTCACATCTCCATTTTTGGAAATAAAAAGAGTGTGTTGATATATAGGGATTTAAAATATGATTAAATGTTACTAAGGTTGCGGGAAGGTGGGTTAAAAAAATTCTACAATTAGGAAAAATGATGGTTGAATCATGAAATAAATAAATGATAAGTTTCAATCCAAATGTCACCCTAAAAATATTTCTCCCCTACATTTAAAATTTTTCTTTTCAAAAATTATATGACAATCCATTCTTCAATAGTTTCTTTTTCTTTTTCTTTATTAAGGGATATAGCTCACTCAAATAATATGGTCAAGAAAAACTAGTGAGTATCAACTCCAAAACCCCATGAAACAAATGTCTGAAAAAATACCAAATAAAGGCACACAAGTAGCATGTATTTTGTAGCATTTAGTGAAAGTAGGTCATATTGAAATCTTTCTACCTCCTCGATTAATGGATCATCACATTTATAGGTATCCCTAAAAGTGAGTATTACCGTGTAATGACCACTGAAGTACTCATTATTGGAACTGAAAAGAATCTACATTCCAATATCAAAGTTGATTTAATTAATGTGGTTTATTTAAAAAATAAAACATAAAATTATGATGGAATAATATTGATCCATGTGCGTCAAATTACTCATTGTCCCTCAAAAACCATATCTGTGAATAAATCTATCCCCCACACTTATAATGAAAATTATCAAGAAAATAGTCAAGAAATGGGTAGGTAAGAGTATCAATTGTGGTATCATCCTAAAAATAATTTTCCATGGTTTCTAAGGGCTATACTGTGGATAAAATGAATGGGTAGATCTATGGATCAAGGTGGCTAAATATCTCAAACAAATGCCTCATTCATTTTAGTGAAACTTTCAAAATTAAAATCACCATGATGGGAAAACATGACAAGTTCTAAAATACATAACATGGTCAAGATTACCTTAAGAAAAAGAGACACGTGATGTTATCAAAAAATGGTCAAGAATCCCCATTAGTATGGAAATATAATTTTGGACATCACAGATGTGAATGAGTGAAATAAGTGTTTGAAAAATAAATGAGTTTCAGGAAAACGTTTTCAAAGTAAGGACTAATATCAATAATCATCTAAGTCATGAGATTAAGGATCAATTAATTCTGAATATGAATCATGTTCTCAAACAATATAAGGATACAAATTTTTTGAATTTTACTGTGTTACTACAAAAATACAATAGCTTTTATGTAGGTTCAATAAAAGATAGGAATGTTAGTTTTTTTTCATTTTTTAATTTTAATTTTATTTTCATTTTTTTATTTTGTTATTTTAGTTAGTTTTTTGAAAGAATAAAATATCACAAAAAAACACTTACCTATGTAAGAATAGATAGACAAAGAAAGGCTTCTTGTATCCAATGAAGATCAACAAAATATTTACCTATAAAACTACACATGGAATACACATACCCACATCACTTTAAATAGGTAACACCAAAATCGATTAACACATGGATGGTAAAGACATATATGATGAACTCAGCTCCATTGTAATGATAAGGGAAGAACATATTGTGGTAAATTCATTCCATTTTATTACTAAAAACTATATTAAATGAAACTAAATTTAGTGTAAGGAAGAAAACTAATGATGGGTATCCCCCATTAAGAATTAAGATTACTACATATTTAGACAGACATTGATGAAACTCCACCAAGATCAAATGGGAATGTACACCATGTATCTACTTATTTTTGATTTTAAGTGTGGTATCCATTCGTTGAAAATGTAATTATTCTAGAAGATTCATAATATCTCCATAGAAACATGTTATAAAAATGGATGGGTGGAATGAAAGGAAAATATCCCATATTATAATAGAAATAATATACCTTGTGTTAAGAAATACTCCCCAAATAAGTGAAGTTTTTGCAAAGGGAATCATCATGAAGATTAAAAAAATTACATTTTTGAATTTTCACAAGAGAATAAATTCACTTACTAGACTCTTTCAGTGATCATCTTATATACATC
The DNA here is from genome assembly GCA_963277665.1 of Viscum album. Lineage (NCBI taxonomy): Eukaryota > Viridiplantae > Streptophyta > Magnoliopsida > Santalales > Viscaceae > Viscum > Viscum album. The sequence continues at coordinate 448,116,555 of OY728131.1, forward strand.
ATATTCCGGAAAGTCATATTTAGGTTGACAATGTATCTTAATTCCTTTCACTATAAACTACTAGCACCCAGAAATCCATTGGTTTCCAACTCAATTCATGCCCCAAAGTTTCATTAATTATACTAAGGTCAAGAGTATTTCCATCATTTGTGGGTACTTAAAATGAAGTGTTTTTAACCTCTATTCATGGAGAAGGTGGGGTGGGATCAATTGGAGTAGAAGACTCCATTATTTCAAAAATGAAATATTTTTTAAAATTTTATTCTAAACAAACGTCATCATATTTCTGTAGTAGAACATATGGCAACATGAAATCGGTATTCCCCATGAAATCCCATTCTTCCATTGTTTCTAGAAAATTAAGCGTGTTCTCCACCGCCAACATTGACTAATTTTCTGAATTAATTAATGTTTTATATCTCTCTATTTTATAAATAAATTATACTTAGATAAATTTTCAAAAAGAGGAGATTCGATGTCATTTGAAGTGGAATCCTCTTGCACATAGAAATTCAGGTTGTCTTGGATAAATCCTGACTCTGTTGTAGTAAATAAGGGTCCCATATCAATTTCCTCTTCATCCTCAAAATTTTTAACTTAATAGACATAAAATGCATCTTTTTCACTTTAGGATGGACGGATTGTGAACTCACATAATTACATGGAATCACATTTTATGAGCAACCATTATATTTGACAGAGTGGAAGAATAAGCTCTCTTATTTTTGAAATGTTATTAGATTGAAAGATTCAAATTTTGATGGTGAGGAGTCATCAATGGTATGACATGAAGAAGGATTGATCAATGTAGTCTCGTTTTCAAAATTAGGAATGGTATGTTATTCAAATGGAACCTCTACTGCACTTTCCTCGACTGAATTGTTCCGAATTAGATCATCATGTGGTAGTGAGGTGGATAATTTAACAAGATGTGTCATCTGATTTTATAAATTCATCAATTGATTTTATAGATCTTTTTTTGAGGAAAGCAACATTGCATTATGTTCTTCTTGAATTTCAAAAAGTTGATTTGTCTTGGTGATAGAAGAAAACAACATACACCCAATTATTGGATCATTTATTTCACATGAATTATAAAATTCTAAATTTTCAAGAATTATTTGACATTGAAAATGATTAATTGATGTATGAGGACTTGTATTATTAAATGGTGAAGCATTCTCATATGGTTCATAACACTAACTTGAATAATGATCATTAAAATAAACAATATTACATAGATATCTAATGTGTGGGGAATCATTATACACCATAATACGACTTGTGGACATGTAGGGTGGGTGTTTATTATAGTTGTATGGTGTTGACCTATTTATTCATAACTTTTGGATGTCTTGAAATTTCCAGCAATGAAAAATCCCCGAAGTAGTAAACTAAACACTTTTTTTGGTTTTTATTCTAACTTGAATTGAACTATTTTAGGGCCTTTCTAATGATACTACTCACCAAAAAACAATGTTAGAAATTTGGCACTTGCATCGTGATAGATTAAATTTGAGAATTTATTAACCTACTAACTACTGTATAAGTGGTGTGTAGTGTTGAACCATAAAGAAAATGTTCATAGACAATAGGATTTTTCATTGGAAGAATGTTCAGGTAGATGATATTTAAAATTTTTTAACAACTGAAACTTCTAAAAACAAAAAAAACTTTTTGAACATGGCTATTTAAATTAATTAAAACTACATAGGTGGAGTAAATTAAGCAATATAAGAAATTGGAAGAGATGGAAGTGTAAAAAGTTTTGACATCCCCTTAGGTGTATGAAATGCCAATTATTTAATTCCCACATCTGAATATTTATTTATTTAATTATCACTAATTCCAAAGTTAACCCAAATACTAACAATTATTGTTCTATGATATTAGACAGTATTCTAATTTTCACACAAATAAACTTTCATTTTGTTCTCTAACTTGATGAATAAATTGTACATCACTGAATAATTTAATCACCTACTGAAATACCACAACATGTTTCTCACAAAGTCAATGTATCTATCTATGTCGGATTCACTCACATGAGATCACTGATTATGTATCACTCATGAAAGTTTGATGTAGAATATACAAAAAATATTAATTTTTCAATTAATATATTTATTTATTTAGAATTTTTCAGCGTGCGATTTACGATTCATACGCGTGCTTGGATTTCGATCAAATATGTTTTCGAATGATCTCTCGCCCACGATTACTGATTAGGTATCACCATAATGGGAACCAAAAATAGGTGCATCGACTCACAAAAAAAATTAATTAAATTTAAGATATAATTAATTATTTAAATATCTAGATAATATAAAATTACTTACAATCAAATATGGAATCAAAATAAGGGCATGCATACATTGTCACACTCATCACAACCCCACACCAAAAATATTAGTCATCTATTACACAAACATGACACACACAAAAAATAAGAGAAGTTATCATTGTTTTCATGTCAATGTGAATATCACCACAAGATGAATTAGATGGTCACAAAATAATATCCATCACTCCTATGATTGCCGCAATGTTGAATCAAACCATCACGCCACTGAAAAATTATTCGATATGTGTTCATGAAAACCTGAGAGCGTCGAACTCCAAGATCAAAATGAATCCACTGTGTGCATTGATCTCAGGCACAACCCTAAAAAACTACAGCATAAGGAGGAGTTTAAGCATCCTTCTAGTGGTGGTGTAGTAGAAGGGGTGTGGTGAGGAGGTTGTCCGTTGGTGGTTGCTGCAGAAGAGACAGGCAGTTAATGATGATTCTAGGGTGATGTGTGTGCAACAAAGATGAGATCTGCTATCGGTGTCATGTGCAGGGATAGGCTAGAAGAGCATCTTATGCTGGTCTAAAACTACAGAGGGGAGACGAAGAGACAACATCCTGGTTTGATTGGGTGAGGAGAGGTCATGACTGCCTAGTGTTGAAGGAGGGGAGATGGAGGTCATCTGTATGGTTGTGCGCAATAGGAGGAGGCATCCCCGATGTTAGGGTTTCACCCCCTCCTTGATAGGGTTTACAAGTTCCTCTCCTACAATCTAATATAACTGAAAAATAAATTACTATATTAAGATGATGATAATAATAATAATAATAATAAATTTTTGATATATATGTAAAAATAATATGTTAATTCAAAAACATAATAAAGTAATATAAATTAGAATTATGTATACATGTATATACATACATAAATATCAATATAAATATATAAATAAAAATACAAGATAAAGTTTAAGTACTTTAATATCATTACACATAAAATAATACTATTCTAAACATAATAATAGAAATAAATGCTGATATACTAAAGTAATAGTAAGTGTTTTTTTTAAAGGTTGGTGTTGAAGCCTCATTTATTATTAAAGCCAAGCAAAGGCCTATTTAACTGGATGGAGGGTGACCCATAACATAGCTCGAATATCCAGTGGGCATTTATCCCATTACATGGCCCGTAGGCCCAAATTCATGGCCCAAGGCTCATTCTGTGAATAGTACTACTACAGTACCTGCCGGCTACAACACCACACAGTACCCACCGCTACTATAGTACCCTATCACTGCTACAGTCCCTGCCACTGCTACAGTGTTCCATCGTTGCTACAGTTCCTCCACTGCTACAGTCCACCACCGCTATAGTATGCTACAATACTGCTATAGTATCTGTTCCCAATGGGTTTTGAACCCCCATTTTTCATGTTGGATTATAGGGTTCTTACCACTAATACAAATAATACTAAATATAATACTAATATTAAATGTTAATATAATTTAATGATAATAATAACTAATAATAACACTAATATTTTGAATAATATAATATGTTAAAAACTATAATAGTAAAATAAAAAATTGAAATAATTACTAATAAATATTAACAAATTAACATTAATGAAACTTCAAAAAATAATAAAAGTGGTATATATAAAATTATAATAAACTATAAAATTAATATAAACGATTAAAAATACTAAATTAAAAATATTAGTATATAAATTAACAATAATTATCCATATATCAAAAATACTAAAAAATACAAAAGGAACCTAAAACACAAAGAGTTTATAAAAAATAATTAAAATAAATTAGAAAATAATAAAAATGTTAGGAAAATAAATGTGCATCAGTAATTATGATCAATTAACAAAGAATAAAAATTCCCCACATGGATTATCATTCAAAAAAATCTTTATTTGATAATAATAGTGGTAGTGAAACCATTACAGATTGAGTAACATTTTAATCAAAACCACTTTCAAATTTGGTATCTTTCGAATTGATGTACATTTAAATATATTACATAATGTTGATCCTAAATACCCATGAATATGATAAAATTAATTTATTAGGTATTAATCACACCATATTAAAGGTATCATGGTGAACATTAAGAAATTTGTCTAACAAAATTAAATATGTGACAAGATCCCCTTATCTAGTTTCTCTGCTTTGTTGAATGCACTCTAAGATCCTATATCAAAACCATAAATATCTTAATCGCCTATTTCATAACCTTTTTCATATATATAACCTATTATAAACTTCATTTATAATCACCCTTTACATTTATATTATTTATTCATTATCTAATTCTGATGTGAGGTGTGGATAATCTTAACCATTTTGAACTAGTTTCGTAATAGCGGTGTTGATATTTATTATTCTCCCAAATTTCATCATTAAAAGTTCAATAAATTAACTAGAATGTATTAATTATAATTATTAATCATTATAATATTTGATTTCATGATCTGTTTATCTTTTATCAAAGATGTGGAAATCGAAAACTAACAATTTTTTTGATTTTTAACCTACGAAGTGTGTTTTTTAATTAATGAAATAAACATTGATTTACCTTTTACAGAACAAAAAAATAATTATTTACATATTTATATCATATAATACCACTAATTAATTCTTCATAATCATCCATGGTATAATTTTATATCATTGTTCAAGTAGGTGGTTATATATATCCCCCCAAACATGAACATATAATCCTTAATTGATGATTATGAGGTGATTTTGTTGAAATATCATTACACAAGTTGAATAATGATATCATTTAGTGTTTATTAGTGTGATGTATGAAAAATATAAAATAAATATAATAATAGGTAATTTATATAAAAATATTAACAATTTGAATTAAATATTTTCCTATTTGTACACATGTTTTAAACGATTAAATTAACGATTATTATTTTTCTATCATATAATTATAAGGTTCAAAAATTTCTCATAAATTAACCTTAATGATATCTTAAATATAATATTTATCCATTAAACTCATTCCCATGACCATATATGTAAGTTGGTGATGAAAAGAATAATAGAAATCAATCATCTCATGGACGCAGTAGTCTATATGTACGCATGATTTGTATTTTTTACATAGAATGAGAGAAATGAATAATATGTTTCAAAATTTAATAATATAAATTATTTTATAAATATCATACTTATTTATTATATTTAACATTAATAACATCTCTGTAATATGGTAAATGAAAATGAAACATGAGGTTTGTAGAGGTTATAGTTTGTACACACACAAAGGTCGTTTTCACTTTTCTTAGGGAAAATGGGAGTGTGGTCAAATATTATATCATCATCATAATAAAATAATAGTATAATAATTATTTGAATTTTATCATTTTGATATTTTCAAAAAATATATATATAGAATAAATTCATATATGGAGAAAAGAAAAGAGAAAGAATTAGTTAGAAATTATTACATCACAACTAGGGTTATCTCCTTTGCGAAGGGGGAAAAATTTAAGGGATGGTATTTTTATAAGAACATGACCTTATTGATGTGGATAAGAGTGTTTAGGAGAGTTTTTGTGGAGTTTTGACTGAAATAAGAGGGGTTTTGTGTGACGTGAAGTGATAAAAGGAGAGCTCCTTTTATAAGTTTAAAGGAGTGGTAATTTTGTAAATACCCATAACTTTTCAATAATGGAAAGTAAATCTCAAGGAAAATGGATAAAAATGGTTAAATAATAGATTATAAGAGATAAAAGCTCAATAAAAACCTTAAACACTCAATTAAAACTTGTTTTTAACATGTTAGGCCCTTTACCTCTTAGGTTACTCATTTTTACCATTTTCATTTTCACCACAATAACAAGTATTTACCTAGGTAATTTATCATTTATACCCAAAAAATGGCCCTTATTATAAAATTTGGACATAATTATTCCAAATTTTAAATACATTTTTATTTAATTTTTAAAAGTGAGAAAAATTAATTTTAAACTTTTAAATGTATAATGGATTTATTTTTTTTTAATTTTATAAATAAAATTTAAAAATGTAGAATACGGGTTTATAAATTAAAACCATAATTTTAAAAATTATTAATCCACATATAAATACATATTTGGTCTTAGAAAAAGTTTTTATGGATTTTTAATTCATAATTATTTACTAATAATCTCATAAAAGTCATGTAATTTGTCAAGAGATATTTTTCATTATTCAGCTAAAATCAATCTTTTAAAAAAAAATAAAAAAATTCATGCTAAGATAAATTTTGGAATTATGAATGAAAAAAATGAATTTATATTTATCTAATAAATATTCTAAAATTTACCTATTTGGTTTTTAAATGAAAATGAAAAATATATTGAAAAACTAATTTTATCGAAAATTTACATTTTTTGAAAAATAAGTGCTATTAATATAATTAATAATTTAAAATAAGTTCATATGTTAGTTCATATGTAATATTTTTTTTTCAAAATTTCAATTTAATATATTATCATAAAATATCCAATTCTTAATAAAATGGTTCTTTGAAGAAAATATTACTTTTATACTAAATACACATTAATAAAAACCATTAAAATTAATTAATTATATTATAAATTTTATTTTTACTACTCCATTGATATTAAAGTATTTATTTGAATTATATATATATATCATATCATATTTTAATAATAATAATCTTAATATTTATACGTTACATCTAAATATATATATATATTTATAATATTTTAATATCATATTTTTATATCATTTTGAGTTATTTTATTTTAAATTTACTACTTAAAAATACATAAATTTAGAATACATATTGTATATATGACCAACGACCATATTTTATATAGTCATATTTAAAATGACAACATTTATAGTGGTCAGATTGTATTCTTATATATAGACTTACTAAATGACTTATTAATTCCACTCTCTCTTCGCAAGGCATTGTTCTTATTTCATATTATATATTTTTCATATTCTATTCTCCTATCATGATTTTCTTCTCCATTATAAGTTTTGTTTGGATATTGTTTTCTTCAAGGTTGAATATGATCTATGATATTTCCTAGTCATTGAAATTTTATTATTTTTTATCTATTGTTCCATATTGATTTATGTTCTTTTAATGGATGTACTATGCACATGGTGAGTAAAAAATCATGGTCTTTAGTACTTAGATTTATATGTTTTTGTTCTAATGTACCAATTATGAATTAATAATGGTATTTAAGTTTCATTCATATCTTGTAGGGAAAATTTTCTATTTATATTTAAATCCTTTTAAATGAATAGTGAAATGTTCTTTAGAATAATATTAATTATTATCATCATCATCATTATTATTATTATAAATCCTAAATCCTAGGGCGTTAAAACTATAAACCATGGAAGTAGAGTATATAGAAATAATGGATTTAGGGAAGGAGATGATATAGTTGAAAGGTTTGTTGAAGGAACTCAGTAGTAAGAAAATGAATTGTGTGTTATTCTGTGAATATCAGAGAGAAATCCATATTGTGAAGAGTCTAGTGATTCACTCAAGGAAAAAACACAATCTAATAAAATATCACTTCATATTGAAGCCTATAGTGGAAGGAGATATGAAAGATAGAATGAAGTTAGAATCTGGATTATATGATAACAAATATCAAAGTATGTGATGTTCTTATAATGTGTTGTGCCTTAGTGGGACTTGGGTGACTAGGAAGAAAATGATGAAGATTCATTGACTATTGTTGTGGAAGTATGGAAATCTAAAAAGTGATTTAACGGTCTTGGTGGTAAAGCTGGGAAAACAATTCCTAAGTGGGAGATCGTTAGGTCGTTGTGAAAGATTTTTTCTATATAATTTAGAAAATATTCTAGAAGGTTTGATTCCAGAAGTATATCAGTGGAAATTGATAGACGCATGGGTAGAAAAAACTTGGTTGTTTAAAGTGAAAGATAGAGAAAACAAATTTGATTATAGAATTAGGATGATGAAGTTCATAAGGATATCCTAATCACATAGTAATAACTCTAAAGGTATAGTGTATGATTATCTTGTCTATTTGAAATGGCTACATAAGAATAATTAAAGGGTTATTTGAGTATGGATTATATTAATCATTGGATTTTGAATGTTGAGATAGTGTTTCAACCAATGGCTTTGACTGGATGGTGAGTTGCCCACATGGATTGAATAGTAGTGGGGCTTGGCCACATAGTTTGAATGTAAGAGGCTCCATATCTACTGGTGAAACTCTTCTATAAATAGGGCTGGGATTGTATGTTTTTTATAGATCAATATTATAGTCATTCTCTTCTGTTAGAAATAAAGAGTAGCGATGTTTCTTTCTCATAATAGAGTTAAGTTCTAAACCATGTAAATCGTTATGTTGTTTCATGGTGTGTGTGACAACCTTCAGGATTATTTTTGTTTGTGTTTTTTTATATCTATGGGTGATCAAATCAATTTAGTGCAATTCATTGGGGATTTATTCCAATTTTAAAATGTTACAATCGAGTGCTTCCAAACTTTGAAACTTCAGACCTTGTACTACAAGTGAGTTTTTTATAGGGATTTCAAAATTCATTTTATCAACATAGGAAGTAAATATTTATACACATATATTTGTGTGTGTGTGTGTGTGCGTGTGTGATCATACTAAAAAATAGCGTAAATTTACACTATGGTTTTACAATACAAATTTTTCACTAAACATTTATAGTGTAAATGGTTCCAGGTAAATTTTCAGGAGAAAGTTCTAACACACAGGAAAATGTAAGTATATATACAAACTTATATATTAATATACGTATATATTTTTAAAATTAAAATGGAAATATTATAATAAATGTGGGAGAATATTAAGATAAATAAAATAATCTATCCATTTTGGGAAAAGGTCCAACCTAACATAGGGATCTACAGAGAGACCCTGAGTTACTAAATAGTGAGAAACCCTATTACCCTCTCTTTTGATAAAAGAGAAAATAAATTATGAGAAGCATTTCCATATAGAATGAATTCTCGAAACCGAAGGACCAAAAGGCTAGAGGTTGGAATCCATATCTAAAATAGCACGAATGATAGTGAGGAATTCTAATTCCAAAATGATAGTATTTCATCCTCGTTCGATAGTAAACTCCAGGCCAAAAATAATTGCTTAATATTCTAGAAAGGGTGGTGAGACAGAGGCCCTGTAAGAATTTTGTGATGCATCAACAAGAGTGCAAGATGTGGCACGAACCACCACCCTAAATATAGTGATATCTTTTTTCATGTTAGAAGCCTCAACATTGATCTTTATGGCACCAGAGAGGGGAGGGTTCAACATAGGGGTTATCTATTCTCATATGAGTCGTAAGATAGCAGATCGGAGTAGTTCCAGACAGTCGACCAGGGAGTGGCGAGATCAATCCATGAGGCGTTGGGTTTTCTCGATTGGTTGAAAACAAGATCATTTCTTCTAACCCACATGATCCATACCAAAGTTCACATAAAGATCAGGTCTACTATAGAAAACAGTGAATACCATTTGATAATAAGAACCGAAAAGCAAGGGGCGCTATCTAGAAGAGAATCAATGTGAGGGTTATGGGCTCACCAGGTATGTCCCTAACACCCCGCATGGCCCTTTTCCACTCGGATAATCCTAGAGAGAAGATAAATACATACATATTAATATAATACATACACATATATGTATATATGTATATATTAGTATAATTATATATGTACATACGCACGCATATATATATATATATTAATGTAAGTATATATACATCTATGTTAGTATAAATGCATACATACATACTTATATATTAATATAAGTATATATATACATATATAAATCTATGAAAGTATAAATACATATATACAAACATACATACATATTTATGTAATTATTCGCACACACATGTATGTATATACAAATATATGTTTGTACATGCATATATACATTGTAAATTTCTTTTAGTAATTTCCAATTTAAATTCTACCCATGAAATATATGATATATATATATATATATTTAAATTAATATATATAAATAAATTTAAAAATAAAAAAATATTAATGTGTAAACATATACATTTAATATTGTTTTCATATACACAAACATTATTTATTTGTAAACATGTATACAAACATTCATGCATGCATAAGTAAAAATATTTTGTTTGAGAATGTATATAAATAAATAATTTATATACATATATATATATAAGTATAAAAGAATATATAAATACATGATGTCTTTATATACGGACTCACATACATAAAAGAAATATAAATTCATAGTGTAAATTTATAATACCAATTTTTAGTGTTTTTTCAATAAAATCAATATTAACTAAAAAATAACTTAAATATGTTTAAATGTATTTAAAGATTATCATGTACACCCAAGCGTACACACTCATGTGCACATGTTTATGTGAAAACACATTGTATATAATTTTATTTAAAATGAAAATGGTATAAATATGTGCGCAATTTAATGTGATTAGAATTTTTATATACATAAACAAACTTATTTCCTAATTATTAGTAATATTGAAAACACATTAAAATTGCACATTGTTTTATGTATATAAAAAAGTGTTGAATTTTTTTAAAAAACATTTTTTTATTTAGATTTTAAACCACTATAATATATATATATATATTAATTATAAAAATAATAATAATAATAATAACTCGAAAAAATCAAATTAGAATGAAATTACACCACAAACAAAAGGTGGAGAGTATTTTGATCCACTCATGTTTTCTTTATCTTAACCAATTTTCTTTAAAATTTACCCTATTTAAGGATATGGATCCACTTTTCAATATGTAGTTTCAATGATATATCCCTTAGATATTAATATGTGGTGGTTTTACAAATATGAATAGAGAGGGGTAAGGGTAGTGTTACCTAGCGGGGGAAATTATGAGCATTAGTTGACTAAATACTATTTAAATAAACATAAATTTTATTCCAAAAAAAATAAAACTGAAAATTTCAAATAATTTTGAATAACAAAAAATAAATTTAATTTTATTTCAAAGAGTAATACTTATTAAAAATTACAAAAAAAACATTTTTTAAAAGACATCATAAATGGTATTTTGTAAATCCATAAAAAATTACATTTTTTAATGTAATTTCATTTTCTGAAGTTTCAAATGAGATGTAGGTCAATGAACATGGGGTTGATACCATATATTTCTAAGAAAAACCTCACAAATTATTCTCCATGGTTATAAAAAAACATTAAAGAACTCAATGATAGTTTAAGATCATGATGTTGAAGAAGTTGGAGTGGCCCCTTACTCTATGTTTTGTTTTTTTATCATTTAAAATCCCTACTATGATTATTATCTCGAACATGAGTTAAAATAGAGTATTTCATTAATTAAACATTGCACTTATTAAAGAAGAAATGAATGACATTGAAATTGTTTATTCTTCATTTTTTATTTATTTGATTAATTTTTCTTGAATTTTTTTATTATTTATTTTTCATATTTTTATTATTCTATTTATCGTTTTCTTTACATTTGATATATATTTTGAATTTTTTGGAAAAATGTTTTACTTTTATGTAGTTCAGGAGTCTCATATTTTTGGAAGTGTCTTATCCTTATATGGTATGTAATTAACTCTTATAAGATGTTCCCCAATGTGAATAATTCATGCATCGCATAATTTTTCTATGTATGTAACTCTTATGTCCATAGGGAAAATGGTTTTTAATTAATATGTGAAGTACTCATAAAAGAAATATTATTATATAAAATAATCCTAAGAACTCGTACATAGTTTTTTGAATTCTTATATTCTAAAATCTTGATAGTTTTTAACTCTTACTGGATTTTTGATTCCTACATGAATTTACTTATACATGAAATCAATAATTTTTGAAATAACTCATATGTGAGATGACTCACACATGAAATGAATTGTACGTAAAATCACTCATATATGAAATGAATCAAAATTATAATGGCATCTACATGGAATAACTAGTTTTATTTTTTATATATTGATTTAGAATTATTTATTTGATTTATTTTTATATTTATTATCTATAATTATGTTCTATGTTTAATATGTAGGTGTTATTCTTTATAGTTATACTTGAATGGCATTCAATGAGTTTAATTAAGGATTACACATGCATTAAATAGAGAAAAACTCATGTAGCATCATTTGGGAAATCAAAGAATAATCTATTTGAATCTATAAACTATAGTGAAGTAGTTTATTATCCTAGTAATCAATGATTGGATATTTCGGGAAATAAATGACAATGACTATTTTTTAAGGCGTTATGCATAAGAAATATCTGTAAATAGTGATTGAATAAAACAATATGGTGTTGTGAATATGAATAGACTGTACAACATGAAATACATGAGGTGTCCCATACACATAAGATATATATTTTTGTGATCACAATACTGATGGAATTTTTTGAGGTGGACTTTAATATTCAGAATCTCACCACCAAAGTGATAAAGGTTACCTCACCATTCAATATTTCACTATTCTAATTTTAGTTTTTTGTTTCGATATTTTATTATCAATTTTTCTATTCATTAAATATTGTTTTATACCTTTTCATTCACAATAAGGACTTGTTTGGATATATATCCATTAAAAGTTATGTTTGGGTCATGAAACCAGGTTTAAAAAATCAACTCTTGATGGCTTATGACTACCTTTTAAAAGTATTGTTCAGTATTGGTTATGAATCCACTAGAAAAATAAGGTTGTTTGAGTTGTAACTCCATGTTGTAATATTTTGGATGTAATGTGTAATGAATCTCCGTAAAAAATTAGGTTATAGTGTGGGTTATACCCCCACTAGAAAATTTAGGTTCTAACAGGTTGTCACTCCCCTTTAAAATCTTGGTTCTTATATTGATTTTTCCTCCACTAGAAAATATAGATTGTTTTTTTTGAACTCCAAATTGAGAAAGGTAGGTTGTAACGTGTTCTAACTCAACTATAATATCCAGGTCCTTATGTTGGTTTTTCTTCTACTTGTAAATATTGGTTGCAATTAGGTTGTTACACATTTACAAAATTCAGTATTCTAATGGGTTCAATTTCTATCGGGGATAATGAGAAGTGAAGAGAATGTGTATGATCAATTTTATACAAACCACAAAAAATTATTATATTCATGTTTTGATTTCCTAGGGCATAAAATTTTTTAACTATATTATAATAATTAAAATTTTATAAAATGCTCAATTTACCCTCTCAATGGACCATCTGACCATTTCTCTAACCAGGAAAATAAACGGTATTCGATATTGACACTTGAAGAATTAAATTTATCTAATTTAAACATTTATCTTCTATGGTATATATATATTTCTAATCATATCCTAAAATTAACCATCTAACTGAAAATATCATTTGAGATGGCATGTTCAAGTTCTAATGATGGTTTCATTCCTAAGAGACCTCCATTATTTAGTGGAACTAAATATACACATTGGCAAGCTAAAATGAAAGATTTTATCAAATAGTTAAGCATTGATTACAAAACTACCATGTTAAAACCATAAAAATTACCTGAATTTCATCTTAAATATTTGATGAGTAATGATACAGTAAAGTATGACTAAAATTATAAACTAATGGATATTTTATATTATGTAATTAGTAGAAATGTGTTTAACCATATATGTACCTGAAAAACTACTCAAGATATTTGGATAATTCTATAAGTCACATGTAATGACAAAGATAATATAAATAAGATAGAACATGGAATGTTGAGAGATGAATTTTAAGACATTAATGTGTGTGAATAAGAATTTATAAATAGAATTTTTCACAGATTACCTTGAATAATATATTGTTGGAGTGCTTTAAGAGAAACATTGGATAATACTTCCCAAGATAAAGGGGTAGTTATATTTTTACTGAATAAATGGAAATATAAAATGGTTGATATTGATGAGTGTAATAATTTTGAAGAATATACACTTGATGAACAAATATTTTCATTATTACAATATTAATAGAAGTTAAAAAATATTTTTTATAAGGAGATTACCAATATAAAAATAGTTTTCTTTTAAATAAAATCTGAATGTTACTTACTGCTCTTCTGATTTTGAGTTATAAGAAATTGAAATAGATGATGTTTCTGAGATTGGAAAGGAAATTTACCTAAGAAAGAAACGAAACTCTAGAAAAATATAAGGGATTATCTTATAGATAATCACAATGAAATCTGGAGCGGTAATATTTTTTATAATGATTCCCTAGATGTAACTTTTTTTAAATGTATAATAAAATGCCACATCAATCTTGAATATCTATGTATAAATACTTGTGTCTTCTTGGTTGTGAAAATTTAAAAGTATTTTGGATTTTTAATTCTATTGAGGATTTCATTTTGTGAACCAGGGTTTGAATTTTAATTTTTAGAGTTTGAACATATTGAAGAAATGGTTTGGATATAAAAGATGTATGAGATGTTTTTTGTGTTCTTGGGTGGACGTTTATCCATGCTCAGTTCAACCTATAGTTGTTTTAGCTACAAATTCTCTACCATAAAGAGAACAATGACATTATGCTCACCGTGGTGGAGGGAGTTTTTTCCATGGATTACTTATAATAAATGATCAGGCAATCCATGCTATGGTGGAGTCAGGGTTCTTGTTTTTATGGACCACATGGATAACTAATCTTTCGTTCTAGGTGTGCTTTGATGGGGGGTTCATTGTCAAAAATTTATAGCAAGGGATTAAATATGGTGCCAGGAAATGTTGATGGGTGTTTTTATATAGTGGGTGTGGAACCTAAGGAGTCCTTTATAGGAAACAAAAAGGGAGACCATGTTGTAGTCCCAATCATTATAGTGAATGGGGATGGATAAAATGCTTTTTGTTTTGGGTGGGTGTGGCTGGTGGAATTTGGTATGTTAGACATGGGTATTCCCTTGTGGGAAGTTCCCAACCCCAAAATATCATGGACCATCCTTTGTGGGAATTTTGATAAACCATGAGAATCACCATTCCATGGTGTATACTATGGGAAGAGAGAGGATTATTTGTGATAAATGTTGAGGGGTGTGAGACATCAAGCATTATTCCAGGAATATCAATAGTTCTTAATGGGATACATATAGGTTCAACATTATGTGGGGTAACCCATGGTGCAACCCTATGTGGTTTAAATTTTTGTTGAGTCCTCTTTTCCAAACATCTCAATTTTAATACCCCTCTCCTTTTTTTACTATCACATGTGGAAAAATGTGGAAGGTTTCCTCCCACTTCATCCTCTCAATTCCCACTTGGATAAGGGGTGTCTTCATGGTGATTATTAGACTCTCTGTGGTGATTTATCCACTTTTATTCCACTTTAAGCTTCTCTTGTTTCTCCCTTGATTTTTGAACAACACAGATTATGGGCTTATTGATGATTCCAACAGATGATGGTGTAATCATCATGATATGATATTGATTTTTCTCAATGTTTCTATTGAAAATATTGGAGGGATAAACACACATTACCCAATGTTGTTTTGATGAAGGTATGTCACCTGGTGAATTTTCTTAGAGTTTTTTATCAAATTAAATTAAATTTAGTATTTTTTTGGTTTCGTTTGATATAGATTTTTTCTAGGAAGGTATTGAGAGTAAATCAAGTGCCTTCCATGGATGGTCAGTCATATTTTTAGTGTGACGAGGTCACTCAGTCAGTTATTTGGAATTATGCTTATTTTAAATTAGATTGTAAATTTATCTTAAATATATTAATAAATTATTAATGTTTATAATTAATTAATTTCATTATTTTTCTTGATTTAAGGCCCTGTATCGATAGATTAAGGTCAATTAGACTATGATGCTCTTGTTTGATAGTCATTGAACATATTTAAAAGGGAATAACATAGAAATTGATGTACATATTCCTTAACAATTACCTAATAGTTTTGCACTTCATTTAAGTGGAATGTGATATGTGGTGTGGCCACTGTGATGTTTGACCTTTTATTTAAATATTTAATTTTATTAAATATAATGAACATGAATAAAATATAAGTGTTCTGGGAAATTATAGATCCTTAAACCTCAATTGATGCATCTCCCACTGATGGTCGAGACCATGAAAATAAATTCAAGACTTTTAGTATTTAGACCTAAAGGGATGAGAATTAATTTAATGAACATAATAAAACTAGAAAATATCCCTTAGACCCTTTTGAGTAGGGATATATGATGGGTTGAGTATTGAAAGGGAATTTCTAGATGAGGTTCAGAGCAGGGAGTGTTCTCCTTATCATCACTACTCGGAATTGGAAATTTTGAGATGGTATGGCGTTTTCCATTGGTAACGTGCCCATCCATCTTTGGATGGGATAGATAGTCGTGCAGTTATTGGAAGGTTCATGATGATCATGTTGATTTTTTTCTAGGGTGGGGATTTTCTTAATCTTGAATTGGATTTTCTTTTTTCATAATGAACTTGGACCATGGAGGCATGATTGTGTTTTAAGTCTTTGATGTCACTATGCTTTCCCACTTTTTCCTTAAAAGTTATTTTGAAATAAATAATAATAATTTTTAGTCAGTGATGGGGTGAGTACAATTGGCCCTAATAGGCCATAATGGAACCACGATCTCCCTTATAGTCATTGGGCTTTCTAGTTTAAGAGTAGGTAAAGTGTTCCTTCCCCACTAGAAATCGGGAACCTAGGGTGGGTAGACCTTGGGTATATTGATGTATGGTTGGGTGAGTGGACCAACCTAGGTTGATCTTGAAAATATAGAAGGGCATGTGCAATATATCTATAGTAGTTATAGTATGATATCGTCTATGATTATAGTAAGGTCATGACATGATTAAATGATTTTGAGGGATGTTACACCCTCTAAGAGAATGGGATTGGCCCAAGAGATGAGATTATAACTGAAGATCCCATGTCAGGTGTTCATGTAATAATGAGACTTACTGGATCCCGACAAGTTTTACAATTACATATATATCCTAGATATGTTTAATGAAATGAATATGATATAGATGATAATGGGTTCACCTTAAAACCTGAATCATTTGTTTAAGACTGGCATGGATGTAGTGATGATGATATGTAATTATCTTGAGAGGCTAACCTCTGTTATGTGAGATGAGTTTGGGCTGGATGGTCAACTCATGATTTATTATTATGATGATGAGATATTTAAGAGGGATTTACTTCCCTTGAAACATTATAAATAAAGGGCTATTGTATATGGAATTAATGGGTGGTTACCTAATATTTGGTAAATATTTTTGATGTGATAGAATTTCTAGAATATTTTTGGGTATTCTACAACATGCCTTCATGTTTAGAATGCATTAGTAAATCCCCTTATATTTAGTTGTAGTGACTATTTGTTTATAATTCCTTAGTAAATCCCGCTGGATTTTATTGTGATGCCTATCTATTTAGAATTTCTTGGTGAAACCCCTTTGATTCAGTTTTGATACCTCATTTATATGTATTTAAAGGGCAATATACCTAGTAATTGGTTGAATAGATACCAGTACTAGATTTCCTAAGGTCATCCACCTAGGAATTGTTTATATTATAAGTATGATATGGATTTATAAGGTTTATCCCCCTAGGAAATGTTGTTTGTACATGATATTATATGGTTTTTGGTCCTGGTATTGGTTGGAAAGGTTAGGTGACTTGCTCAGATACATTCTTCCACAAGCCAAAGTGGATATAGTCAATCATAGGTGTTATGTTAGAACCCATGGATTTAAAGTGGTTATTTATTTATATTTCCATAGTTTATTTGTTTATCTATGTTGATAATTTCACATAACAAATTCATTAATTTACCGGTTATATATAGGACCATTTGGTGGTTCCCAACTGCATTGTACTCATACCCTACTCGGGAAGCCATGGAACTTAGGTACTTGAAAAATCTTCACTAGTCACAGGTTCAATTTTCATAGAGTCTTAGTTTTATATGATTAAGAATGATAACTCATACGGGGACTAGATATTAGGATTAGGTGAGGCTATCAAAGGGAAGTATAGCCTCCATGTCTTTGATTTATTTTATTAACTTGTAAATGTGATTGATCTAGTCGAATATCTGTGTATTTATGCTAAAATGACCATGGAACTGTATGATTTCTTGCTTCTCCATTCATTTATATTCATTTTTCATAATTTTATAGATTTATTTTATAGATTATGGTTGGTTATTTCTATGATTGTTTCTACTCTGATATAAAGGTATAGTTTCCCCATAGTACAAACCTATACCCTCTCTTCTAGTCACTAACCTCTAGCATATGGGGAGGTGTGCCTGAGGTCTAGTAACTTGATGGTATGGTAACTTGTATAATATACATAGAGGGGATATGTTATAAAGTGATATCAAAGATTTTTATTATGACTTAATATTTTGGTAGTTGGAAGACATGTAGTATGAGAATGTGACTGAGATTATGATCGAATATGGATTGGTGCCTCATGAACACAATTTTTAATGGGAATTCATGGTAGCTAGGAATATAGAATTATCATTATTAGTTTCTGATTTTATGGCATATGGATTTCACCTAGTGTGACACATCGGATTTTTGGATTTATAATTTTCTAGTTTTTGAATCTTGGCCTATTGTAAGGAGCCCCTTTTACATTAATCATATTCAATATGTAGGATTTTCTTGACATATTCATTCTTTCATGTGATTTATTTCACAAAAAATAATGTTTTATTTATTTAAAGTGCTGATAAAAACTTATACAGTGTTTTCCTGTGTAACGTGTTAGTGCAATTCTACTCAACTAAACCACAATATATTTTCTTTTGATGATAGGTCATGTGGATATTACCGATGGTTTATCCTTAATGAACACTATACTTTAACTATGGTAAGGAACGTATAGTGACCATTAGTAGGTCGATATAGGCATTAGATTCCTTAGTGATCAACCCCATGTGGGTAATTATGATACTAGTTATGAATGAAAATATGATTAAATATTTAATATTTCAACAACATCCTATAAGGTTATATCTCATATAAATTCTTAGTGGAATTGTATTTAATGAAACAATGTGACTATGGTTTTACTCACCACATATTTTCCAGAAATGATGACTTTGTGTGTGTGTATGTGAGTATAGGGAGGAGATCATGGTCCATTAGGGGTAGTCCCATATATAGATTCCCAATGAGGATCAGTTCCTCGGTAGGACAACAACTTGGAATGCAATGCCTAAAGTAATTATGTGAGAAACTAGAGTGCGTGTGTTAACATTTTATTTGTAGAGTGATGTATAAGATGTGAAAATATAGGTTTTCCATTAGTTATAACCTATGTGGGGTATTTTTAATGGATAGGTGGGAGAACATAGTATTTTGTGATGAAATTCATGATATTGGTGAGTCCTAATTATTGTAATGACCTAACATTTTAATATATTTTTTCCAATAATTAATTAAAATATGTTTGATAGTTTGATCCTCACACAAAATTGAACTAAAATAATACTACGATATGTTTAGATTTTCAAAAACTAGTGATTGAATTAGTGGGTATGAATATGAGAAACTGAATTATGAAATATATTAACATATATATAAAGTTTATTTTATAAAAAATTAATTAATTCATTATTGTGTTTAAGAAACTGTCTTTTTATGCATTCTATGTTTTATTAAATAATTCTAATTTAATAAAATAAAATATTGATTTATTTATTTATACTTTTTTAGGGTTTTATATAAATTAAGAATAAGTACAACTAGTATTTTAAAAAACAACCTTTGAAAAAAAATCTCATTATATTTTACGATATAATTTAAAGGTTAAAATTGAAAAATATAGAAATTTATTTTGAAAAAAATAAACTTTATTTTTGGATATATAATTTAAATATTAATTTAAGATTATTTTTTCGGTTTTTTCCCAAAAAAATAATTGTTATGTGAATAATGAAAACTACTATTTTTAAAGATAACATGACTTTTTTTACATTATTCGCATATAAGTATAAATTATAAATTTATGAAAAAAAATTCTAAGAAAAAAAATATATTTTATAAGAAAATTTGTAATTTTAAAAATATTAGCAATAATTTAAAACCCCATATTTTACATTTTAGAAAATAAGTTATATTTTTCAAAAAAATTGTTCTTAATACATTATACATTTAGTATTTTTAAATTAATTTTTAGCACTTTTAAAAAAATTACTAAAGGAAATAGATTTTAAATGTTAATTAGGGGGTCCAAATTATGTTTTAATTACCATTTTATTATTGTTAATAGAGGATTAGTTACCTTAATTAAAAACTAATTACCATAGTAAAAGGTAAGGCAATTAAAGTGAAAAGTTTAATAGCAATGAGTTGAATTTCTTTTAAAAAGGTGTGGGAATGGGTGTTTGAGACATATATCGACATTATATATTCCCTTATACATTATTTCTCAATTATAGAGCCAATTTACATGATTTGTTCTTCCCAATATTTAATTCTTTTTGGTTATTTACAAAAAATTTATCCCTTTTCACTTAAAAGGGGAACTCCTCTCTTCACTTACCTTTATACAAAAACCCACTTATTTGGGTCTAAAATACACTCAACAATATATTAAAATTTTTTTACACCTTCATGAAGTTTTTTTATTCTCGCAATACCTTCCCTCAAAGGCTTATCCCCCTTCATAGTGGAGATAATCCAATAAGTGAGGTATAAATTTCTAACTGCTCCATTCCCATTTCTATGCCTATATATGCACTAATTATTTATAAAATTTCATTATAATATATTAAAATGATAAAATAAATGTCATTATTATAATTTTTAATTATAATGATGATTCAGCCTTTAACCACCTTCCCCTTTTCCTTTAATAAAAAATTAAACATTTATTTGAGTGTTGTGCGTACTATCGCCTCCACAATGATACATGTTTAGTTTTCCTTCACTTACATATAATCATGATCTTAATGGGTATTTTAAAACAAAATTATGAATAATATGACATAATTTATATCCTACAATGATAAACCATATTACTCCATTTCCCCATTCTATGAAAATTAAATCAATATCTATGCATACGTGCAGACTATTGCCTCCATAGAACGATTAAGTTCCCTTTTCTTTTCATCGTCGCATTATATAGATGGTCATGATAACTGGTTTAATATATATATAATATGTTTCAGAAAATTTTAATATTATGTAAATACAAATTGGAAAATCTATTAATAATATGATAAACAAATAACAATGGAAAATACAACCATCCAAAAGACATTTCTGAGAGAAAAAAATGATTTCTCAAACTATAAAATAACTTAATATAAGTTATATTATTCTTATAATTCTTTAAATTTATGATATATCATACTAATAAATACTAAATATGGTTTTTATGATTTTTTTTGTAATAATATTATAACTAAATTAGTTCATAATCATCCATTAACTACGGTATGTTGATTTTTGGGATTATTTAACCACATACTTGAACAATACTATAAATTTATATCATGGAATTCTATGGGAATTTAATTTATGTTAATATATGATATAAATGAGTAAAAAATTATTTTTTATCTAAATTTTAATATAAAACTTTAACTCAGTATATAAGAAAATACTATTTATTTTCTAAGAATGAGTAAAACATGCTCCTTGCTATATTCATCTTTAAATATTATAACCAAAACTCCCATAAATTGAAATTATAACACTATAAATAATTATAAAACATAAATTCCAACACATTTTATGATATTTTAATGATTACATTTTTTGGTATGATGAATAACAATACTTTCATTATGAAACTAGTTCAAAAGGATCAAGATGACTCATAAACGATATCAAAAATTGATAATAATTAACTAATATTCATATAGAGAATAATTATAAATAAAGTTTATAAAAGTTTATATACATGAATAAATTTATAAAATGGTTGACTAATATTGTTACATTTGTTATAAATGAGGTTATAGCATATTTTTACTAATCAATAATTATGAATAGGGGTTCTTGGTCTCAAATTTAATTTCTGAAGACAAATTTTTTAATGTTCACCATAATAAATTTAATATGGTGTGATTAATACCTAAGTAATATATTTTACCATACTAATGGGGTTTTAAGAGACATATCACGTACCTTTTTAAATTTAATTCAATTTAAAATATACCAAAGATGAAATAGGTTTTGATTAAAATGTTACCCAAACCGAATCGGTTTCCAACTAAATCACCCTTTATTGAGACATGTTTTTATATTACACACCAATATTATTTTTTAATGGTTTAACTAATTCCACTTATATTATAAAATATTAATTTTTTTAACTTTTAAACTTTACTTTTATTCATTATCTTCCTTTCTTTTGACTATAATTGATATCTTCCCTAAAATATAAAGGGTTTTCATAACTCAATCTGATATATTCAGTTATAATGTTTTTCCTTAATCTTCATCATTCATTTCATATGTTACTTACTATTTATATCTTAGGAAATAATTTTTGATTCAAATCATATTTATTAATGAATTCTATTCCTTCCTGAAAAATCAACTATGTTAAGAACAATTTGTATCCTCTTAAATGTTGGTTTATCATCCATGTCCATGTTTTACTCTTCCCGTAAATGTTTTCCCTTAATATTTGGAATACCAAGAATATTTCATTTATTATATCATTTATAATTATCTTTACCCCATTTAAAAATGTAAATTTTTATTGGTTCATATGATGTGGGTTTTGAATAAAGAAATATTCTATAATATTGAAACAACTTTCATCCCTTATCATAATCAAGGGTTTTGTATTATACTCTACACTTATTCAAAATAAAAATTTATTTCATTTTCAAGGATTTATTATTTATTTTTTAGGTAAATGTTTTCAAAACAAATAACATCACCTTTTCTTAAATTTCTTTTGAAACTAACCCATAAGTTCATCTTTACAAAAAACAATAAAAATGTTTTCAAATAAATATTCTATGTTTTAGATTCCATTTTCCTTTCTATATTAAAATGATTTTCCCTCATTTGATTTATTTTTCATCATTAACCCTCTAATTGAAATTTTACTGTTTTACTATTGATGAATTAATCACATGATATCATATGACTCTAATTCTTGACCTCCCAATTTATGGAATCATTCAAGTTATCTAATAAAAAGGGTGTTTTCATCTATGTCAAAATTCGATAATCATTCATATTATTTGTATTAAAGATAAAATCCACATTATTTCTCTAAATGTATTATGATCAAGTTTTATAGAAATAATCATGAAACCCATTTATTTCTTGTGTTAATAATTCTTTAATGAATTTATGTATATTTTTCTTTATAGAACTATTATGCATGTACATAATATGATGTGACAAGAGGGACTATAATTACCTAGATCTCAAATTCATTGGGTAAATATTTATATCTCATTATATGTTATGTATTGTATTAGGGAGTAAACTTAATACACTTTGGGACTTTGTCCACTATTTCATGATGGTCTTGGGAGTGAACATTGACTTATGCAAATGATGTCATTTATTAGGTTGTGGTCACAATATTTTTATGCCAATATCTTTTTATATTGTTTTACTTACACTAAATACTTATTCATTCTTGGATAATGATCCATGATATATTTGCTATGAATTCTATATATTATTTCATGTTCCTTACTTATATTACCATAACTATATGTTTATATTATTCACACTTATGATATTTTATTATTATCACTCATGTGTACCCTTGCTAAGTTTTTAATCTTACCACTTGTTATGTTATTATTTCCCTAAATAATTAAAGAATGTAATACATGTTTTATGTCTATAAGATTATGTTTTATAGAAAATTTTGGGGAGATATTGAAGGAATTTTATGGATTAAACAGTATATTGTAAGGTGGGAAATTAATATTAACTGAATAGGACCACGGTTTTATTAGTTAATGTTTTATCCAAATTATCTAAGACTTTAAACCTAAACAATCATGGTTATGTATTGTAATTAAATATTTTCTTTAAGTCATGTAATTTGGAGATCACTTACTCATAGAATCATAGTTATAGTTGAGAAGAGTTGTGATGTCTAAAAGTGTAACCTGAGAGAAAGTATTAAGCAAGGACTGTGAGTTCCTTAGATATAAAAAGAATAGGTAGATTATTTCAGTTTTGAGTTCAATGAATGGGAGGTTATAGCAAGTATAAGGTATATGAATTATGATTCCTTGACCTTTCATGATGAAAATTGCTTGAGGTGATTGGGTATATAAGATAGTTTAGGAAAGGTGGGATCAGTTTTATGATAGTTGATTTTGGTTGTGTTTCGCAATGAGATAGTATATTTTGAACCTAGATAGTCAGATATATGATAGATTTAGAATTTTTTGTCACTTTTGTTTTTGAGATGATTCCCAGGTTGATGGGTGTTCATGTTGTAGATGATGGCATAGGTGAAATGCATGATTTTGAAGAGGATAATTGAGGGTGTTTCTGATTAGATTATAATGACATGCATGCGATCATGGATAGTTGTTTAGGTATGTGAGCTTGGGTAAGATGATTTGAAACTCATGTAATTGTTATATGGGTTCAATTATTTGGTGGTATACGGGCATACAGACATTAGGTTGGGAATTGACCAAGGAGGCACTTGTTGATTATACATAATACCCATTGGAATCATCAATTGGTATGCAGTTTGGTGTGGATTACGGAATGGTGGATTTAATTGAATATTTATGGGCATAGTTTCTAGGAGTTTGGATGACACTGAGAAAGGATTCATCTATGGAAATAGTGACACTAGATGGTGTGGAGTTAAGATTTGATAAAGCGGTTGTGTATGGATTAGGGGAAGTGACACACATTCGATAATAAAAAACTTAAAGGTTGTTCTTGAGGATGGGTACATATGAAAAATCATATAGTGGGGTGTGAACCATATTCTAGTAAAGGGTGTAACCCTCATTATTGATTAATTTTGATAGATTCCCAGTATGATATTCATAGTGAGTTCGGAATAGTTAGCATTTGATGTTTTATGTTGGCACTCAGATATGAGTGGGAATTACCATGTCCAATAATTATGTGTGGTGATGGATGGATCATGATCTGTATAGGTAAAAACATCATGTTAGAATGTTTTTGGGTATGATGTGATTATTCTTTGGGTGGACGATATGGAACTGGGATGTTGATGAGCTGATGAATTATATTTTTTCTGGTTCCTTAGTGAAATATTGATTTCTGGATTGGATGATGTATTATACTGAGTGTCTATTTTGGCATCAATCTTGGGAAGATTTTAATATGATCTAAAAATGATTATGATTTCGATTTCATCTATGATTATGAGTGGGGAAAATGATAGATTTTTTTGGATGATAAACCAACCAAAAAATTACATCGGGGGTTGATTTTAGACTTTGGTGTGGGATGCTAGGATCATCACATGTTTCTTTTGGGAGTTAAGATATCGTGATTGATTAGTAATGCGATATCGAATTGGTGGGTACAATAGATTAATTTTAATAAAGGTCAAACATGCAAGGTTTTACTAGTTTTTTCCTATTTAATTGGATCTCCTAAAATGAAAATCTCCCCAATTGGTCCATTTGACTATTAAAAATGTGTTTCAATTGGCGATTTTTATGGTAGATATAATTATTTCTCAGAATTGGACCTTATGATATGAGTCATGTAGAGGACAATTTCATAATCCTAGAGATTAATTGATTGATGACACCCTAGTGTGTTAGTTTATAAAGGATACATTGATCATCGTATTAGTGTTACAATGATGGTGATGAGTGGTGGCTTGGGTTTTGATAAATAACATGCCTCATGTTTAGAGTTATACAACAGAAGATTGATTGTGATTTTAATGTTGAACACATAAATCTAGTTATGAATTATAAACTAGGATATATAATATTTATTGGTTTAAAGGCCTCATATGCTTCTCTAAGACATGAATTTCTTTGGTGGGGAGTTTTTAAATATCTTTTTCTTCCAAATTTTAAAAATTTATAAATATTTTAAATTTTTAATGTTGGTTTGGGTTTGGTTATATGAAATGGGGTTTAGATTGGAATTATGATATTTTTAACATCTTAAATTAATTTTTTTAAATATATAATTATTATTGAGAGGGGTTTAGGGTGCTCGGGTGGACTTTTGGGGAGCCTAGATGGAGATGTAATAGTTTTAGTTGTAGGTTCTCCACTATGGGGAGAAACACAATGTAGAGCTCACTATGGTGGAGGGAGAAACACCAAGGTAGAGTGTTATTTTATGATATACTGTGAATGAATATTTAGATTTTATCCTATGAGAAATTTACTAGGATTCCACGTCGTGGTAGATCTATGATACCTATCTTGAGGGACCACGGGGCGCACCACATTATGGTGTAAGGCATGGTCTGAGGGGGGATGCCACTTTCTAAAATTCCTATAAGGGGATTCATCGTGGATCCTAAGTGTGTTTATGGGAGTTTTTCTTTAGTAGGTGTGGATTTTAAGGATTCCCCCATGGGAAACATTAAGGGATACCATGATAGGTCCTGATCATTTTTTGTGAGTGGTGAAGGACAAGATGCTCAAGGTTTTGGGTGTTTAGGGAAGGTGGTATTGGGAGCTTTGTCCAAGGGATTACCCTAGGGGAAATGGATAGATCAAACATATTGTATATCATCTTTTTGTGGAAATTTTGATGTACCATATGCATCACCAAATCGTGGTGCATTCTATAGTTTATGGTAGGAGTTTTCGTGAGAAATAGTGAGGGGTGAGGGCCTTCATGTGTTTTTTCAGGTGTATTAAGAATACTTTAGGGTCACCTAGAGGCACACCATGGTATGGAGAAATATATGGTGTTACCTTATGTAGTTTAAATTTTTAGTTATTCCACCATTTTTCACCTCTAAATTTTAATACCCTACTCCCCTCTTTTCTTATAAGAGTTCCAGAACCTAGAGGGTTTAATCCACCTTTTTCCTTTCTATTTCCACTTTAATATAGGGATTTTTTTATGGTGATTCCAAAATTCTTTATGGTGATCTGTCCTCTTTTATTCCCATTTATTATTATCATGTTTTTTTCTATCATTTTAGATGACCTGACCTAGGTATTTTTTAAATTCCATCATAGCATGGTAGAATTATTTTAATATAATATGGATTTTCCTCAATGTACCTAAAGGATATCCCCAAAAGATAAATGCATGCTGAAATATTCTATATTTATAAATATACATCACTCATTGTTTTTTCTTAGTTTTTTTTGTAAAATAAAATTTTCACGTCACATGTTAGGGTTTTTTCTTAGGAAGGCTATGAAAGTACACCATGGAAATTCCACAGGTGGTTGGTCATAGTTTCTATGCAATGAGGTCACTCGGTGAGTTATTAGGAATTATGTCTATTTTAAATTTGATTTTAATTTTATTTTTAGTTTATTAATTAATTATTAATGTTTGTTATTACTTTATTTCAATATTTGGATTGAGTTAGTGAATCTTATTAATGGAAAATTGATGGTTGTATGGAGATGATCTTGGTAAAAAGTTAATGATAATATTTAAAAGTGAATAACAACGAAATATAGGTATGTGGTCCTTAATAATTTCACTAGTGTTTAAACACTTTATTATGTTGCATGTTATGTGAGGTATTTCCACTATAGTTATGAAACATTCATTTAATTTTTTTTATTAAATAAAATTCTTATGAATAAAATGAAATTGTCTTAGGCTATAATGGACCATTTAACATCAATTGATTCATCGACCGCCGATGGTCAAGGACATGATTATAAACACAATACTTAAAGTATATATACCTTTAGGAGTTATATTTAAATGAATTTAATGAATGTAATGGACCTAAAAAGGTTTCCTAAAACCCATTTGATTGGGGATATGTGATAGGTTGAGAAAAATTAGCCTTATTATGCCATAATGGAACTATGACATGCCTTGAAGTTATCGGGATAGCTAATTTAAAAGTGAGATGAGTGTTCCTACCCCTCTAATAGGTGATCAGCACAGTGGGTATACCCAGGGTAGATTGATGTTTAGAAAGATGAGAATACTGCTCTAGGTTGATCATGGAAAGACATATGTGTATCGTGTTATCTATCTAAAGTGGTGATAGTATGGAATTTATTATAAGGATAGTGACTTAATGACATGATTAATATGAAATTGAGGGAAGATATTCCCACAGAGCGATAAGGATTTTTCTTGTGATGAGATTCTGACCAAGGATCCCATACATGGTATTTATTATATGATGAGACTTAAGGGATCCTGATGGGTTCCCCTATTATACATAGACCCTAGAGAGGGTTAGTGTAGTGAAGCTAATATAGATGATTATCGGTTTAACTATATAATCTAAATCTCTTTTGTAATCTTAATATTATTGTAGTGATAATGATATTTAATGAAATTTATAGGATTACCTCTACTATGTTTGATGGGTCTAAGATGGATGGCCAACCCATGTTTTAATATTATTATGAGGAAATATTCAGGATGGATGTACATCTCTAAAAATATTATAAATAATATACTATTTTATATGGAATTTAAGGGTTTTTACCCAAGATTTATTGGGTATGCATGATGTGATAGAATTCCTAGAGAACATCCAATGATTTAATGGTTGTCTACATGTTTAGAATGCCTTGGGAAATCCCCTTAGATTCAGTTGTGAAACCTATCTATTTAGAATTCATTTTGAAATCCATTAGGATTCATCTATAATTCTTATCCCCTTGGTAAATATACTTTAATTAATTTCTTAGGACTTATTTATATAGATTTATTAGGGTTATACCCCAAGTAATAGGTTGTATTCCTATCACTACTAGATTATCTAGGGTTATCCACCTAGGAATCAGTTGTATGCCTAGTATGCTCTGGATTTCCTAGGGACATCCACCTATGTATTAGTGCTTAAACCTAGTAAGATATGTTTATTTGTATTGATATTTATTGTCAAGATTATGTGACATGCTCAAAGACACTCTAGCACTGGTCAAAGTAGGTATAGTCAATCCTAGGTGTCACATTAGAACTCATGGATTGATGGTGCTTATTTATTTATGATTTTGTATTCTATTTATTAATTTATTCTAAGAAAGACACATAGAAGATACATTGATTTAATTTTTATGAATAATAGAAATTTTTTTAGTTCTCTATTGAGTTTTACTCAAACCCTGTTTAGAAAACCATGGCACTTGGGTACTCGAGCATTTTTCACTGATTGCATGTTCATTTTAGTAAAAGGACAAATGTTATATAGTCGAGTAAGATAACTCGAATGAGGAATAGAAATTTTTATTATGTTATCCTCACAGATTTAATTAGATACTCTATTTATTATCCCTTTTATTATCTTATATATGTGATTATCTAAGTAGGTGATCAGTGTTTGTATGCTACCCTAACCATGGGTCTATATAACTTCTTTCTTCCATATTCATTTTTATTCATTATTTTTATTTATTATACATTACCTAATGGATATTTTATTATTATAGATGATTTTTGGTAATTTATGTGGAAAATTAAGCCCTTTTATAAAGTAATAGTATCCCAATGGTACTACCCTAGACCCATACTACTAGTCGGTAGCATCTAACAAACAGGTAGGTGTTCCTAAGGTCCAATAACTCTCTAATTTTGATACCTATAAAGTGGAAAAATATGGAGGAAATTTCACCAAGGTTAAATAAATAAATAAAGACCAAAATTATATAAATAAAATTTCTCAAAAATATAAGGAACTCAATGAAAATAATAAGACAAATATTGAAGAAAATAAGATAAAATTTCATCAAAACAAGAAATTTAAAGAATAAAATGATAATTATGAATAATATGTTTCTAATAAAAATGAAGAGAAATAAATAAAGTTCAAATCCATGTTTGATTACTTATACATTTCTTAAAATAAAAATGAAAGGCCCAAAATAGAAATATAAATTTAAAATCAGAATATATCCACCATTTTTTTAAAGAAGAGAAATTTATGATAAAAGGATGAGTTTGAATAAAATAAATTGAAATAATATCAGACATGGATATTATAAAAAATTATAAAAAATGTACATAATTTTTTATGTTAAAAATTCCAAATAAAATTTGTATGTTGTTACATATTTTATATGTATGGTGAAAGTTCATTGTGATAGTAAAAATTATCTCATATTTCCACAATATTTATGACACATAAAACTTTTCATTTAAAAATATTAATCTTTAATATTACCTATGAATACAATAATTAAATATTTTTGGGTTTCTAAAAAAATGTATACAAATCCATTTGGACCTAATGTAGCATGGGTACAAAAACAATCTTCCAATTGATTTTGTAAGATATAGTCCATAGAAGTCTCAATAAATATATTTGTTGTGTGGATAGTGGATATTTGAGATGCATTAATGGAGATCCATAAAATTTCATATCATACAATAGATGTGATAATGGCATTGTCACTTTGGGAGACAACTCAAAATTCAAGGTTAATGGTTTTAGAGAATTTTTTGTTTCTATATTGGTTTCTAAATTTTTATATTCTTATCATTTAAAACCCAATCGGATTATAATTTATAGTTATTTTATGATGGTATTTTTATAAAATTTTAAAAATAAAAATTCACTATTTTTAAATATGATGGTTTTTTTTCAAGCTAACTAATATGAAAAAAAAATATCTAATTAGTTTTGTTAAATTAATTGATGAAAATTATAAGTTTTTAAAAGTTGTATAATTAGATTACATTTTTTGGAATAATAGGGGAATCCATTATAATATTATTATACTACCAAAGTTATTGAAACACCCCCAATTTTTTAGTAACTTTATTTAAAAATGGGAATCAATCATATTTTTGTTTCATGTATGAAAGGAAAAAATATAGAATGAGTTCCAGATGTATCAAAGAAGTTAAATATGTAATAAATCATGAACTAATACATTTAGATTCATTTTTTCTTATGCAAACTAAAGGTATTTGTGTTAATAAATATGTTTTTTATTGTTATTGATAATTTTAGTAGATTTAAATAGGTTTATTTCCTACACATAAAACTGAATATTTATAAAAAAATAGCTTATTATATACTACACAAAATGAAATAGGATATTTAATTTTATCTATTAAAATTAAAAGATTATAAGAATTTATAAATTTTTAATTTTAAAATATTTGTGAATAAAATGGTTATTTTCATAAATTTTTATCCCTGAGAACACCTGAAAAAATATTAAAGTTGATTGGGAAAATAAGACTATACAGGAAATGGATAAAAATAAGTTAGGTGAATATAGTATACCTAAATATTTTTTATAATAATTTGTGAATAAAACCTATCATGTTTAAAATATAATTTTATTAAGAATAATTTTAATGAAAACCCCTTATGAACTATTTAAGGGAATGAAACCTTTGGCTATTTTAAATTCTTCATTTGTAATGTTTTTACCCTTAATATTAAATATTATTTAGATAAATTATATGTGAAATATGGTTGGTGAATATTTTTAGGATATTATAATGTTAATAAAGATTATAGATTCTATAAAAATAATTATATGGTATTTTATGAATCTATCCATGTTATTTTTTATGAAAAATTTCTAAAAGATAAACCATCCTATTAAAATCATATTAATGAAAATTTAAAGGAATTTAATATTTGAGATGAAAAAATTATAGAATTGAGTAAAATATAGGGGGGATTGTAACCCTTACAAAAGATATTGGAAAACATATTAGTATCCTCTTATTTATAGAATTGTTATAGATGTTGATCCCAGAGCTTAAACCCAAAAATCATTAATAGATTTTAAAAAAATTTAATTCTTTTTATTTTATTTTATTTAAATTGATATTTTATAAGATTTAATGGATCTAAATTGGAATTTAGCTATATAAGATAAATTAATTTAGTTTTATAGAAATATTTTTTAGACATTAGTTTAACCCCAAAATTAAGAACAAATAATTAGTACCAAAAGGATTTTCAAAAATAAACTAGATGGATCAGGTCAGATGATTAAAAATAAGTCCATATTCGTTGCTCGATGTTATTTTCTGGAAAAAGATATTGATAATAATTAAAAATTTTTACATGAGTCTATATTATAAGATATTTAGTTTCTATAATATTATGATTCATGTTAGGGATTTAAATTTTATAAAATTGATATAAAAAGTGATTTTTAAAATAGAATTATTTCTGAAAACATTTATGTAAAACTTCCCCCAAGTGTTGAACAAGAAAAGAAACCTGATCATATTTTAAAACATACAATGGATCTTTATTGAGTTAAATAAGACCCCCAATCAAGGTGTAAAATATTTTCAAATTTAATTTTAAAATATGGTTTTGTAAAAGGTAAAAGATATCATATATAATTTCGTAAGATATGTTCAAAAGATATTTTTATTATTCAAATTTATACTAATGATATAATTTTTTTGGATCCACGTGTTAATTAATTTGAAAATAATTTTTTAGTTTAATGACTTCTAAATTTTACATGAGTCTTATGGGATAATTCAATTACTTTCTATGACTTAAAATATTTTAATAAAATGATTGATTTTTTCACAATCAATCTAAATGCGCTAATGAAATAATTAAAATATTTTTAAATGATTATAGTAAAATATAAAATACCCCTATGAGTAATACTTATAAATTATATGTGTTTATTACTAAAAAATATATTAATGTTAATGTTTTTAGAGGGGTTATTGGTGGTTTGTAAAATTTAACTAATTCTATAATGGATTTAATGTTTTCTTTATATACGTGTGCTAGATTTTTAGCTGGGCCTAAAGAGAGTCACCTGAAAGTTGTTAAAAGTGTTATTATATATATTTAAGGATATATAAATCTTAGAGTATTTTATCCAGGTTGATCTTCTTGGGAATTAAAAAGTTATTCTGATTTAGATTTCAGAGGATATAAATTTTATAGAAAAATTAATATTGGCATATTTCAATTTTTTAGTCAAGAGTTTATTTTATTTTAGTTCAACAAGAAAATTATTTTTTCTTTATCTAAAAGTGAAGACGAATATATTACTAGTTTTATACATTTTTATTAGTATTTATGGGTTAAATCAATGTTTTTGAGTTTGATGCTAATATTAAAAAACCAATTTTATGTAATAATTCATTTTCTATTTCGATTTATAATAATCCATTACAATATTATAGAAATAATCATATTGAAGTAAGATTCTAATTTATTAGATATCGTGTATAAAAAGGAGAAATGTTTTAGGAATATGATTTTAAATATGATAAATTAGCTTATATTTTAACAAACCCTTTATATTTAGGTAAATTTTAGAAGAAAAAATATGAAATTGGTATGATGGAGGTATAATATAAATATGTTACATTTAGGGGGAATTTATTTATAATATTCTTTATAATCTTTTAACTATTTTCAAGACTCCTTTATAGAATATGTTTTCCACAAAATCTATTTAATAAATTATATTCACTACTATGATTACTTCAAATACATAGTAAAATAAGCTAAAATAGTAGGGAAATTATCATTATTTTAATCCTTATTTATTTTGTAAAATGTTTATTTATATTTATATTTAAATTAATTAATTTAATGGGAGTTATATTTTTTTCAATATTCTCAATAAATGTGAATTTACAACTTTTAAAATCAACTTTTTTTTCAAATAATCTTTAATTATAGAAAATTTTGATTTTAATTTTATTGAAGACTGTTTTCTTTTTTACTATTTAATGTTTTTTCAAGAAACTTGTTAGATAAAAAGTGGTAAATTTTTATCCTTTTTTATTATTCTAAAAATCCATAGATTCTTTCATGTATACTCGGATTTATAATTTAAAAAACTGAGATATTTTTAGATATGTTGGAGTGTCTTTTTACCATATATTCATTTTGTTTAGATAATTTCACAGTCCTTAATTTTGATTTCCTTTAATAAGAGTTAGAATAAATGATTTCCTTGATTAAATTTTATAGTGCTTTTAGAGGAAATTAATGGCGTTAAAATTCTTTTTTAATTTAATTAGTTATTATGTAATTATTTATTACTCATTTATTCATATTTTTATTATTCTTTTTATCCTAATTATAGTTGTTTTTTTTGAAGATTTAGAATTTTTCGAAAACTATTTTAATTTTATGTATTTGAGAAATCTCAAGTTTGTCTAAGTATCTTATCCTTATGTCTTAAAAAATTGAATCCTATGTGAATAATACCTAATTCATATAATTTTTCTAAGTATAAAACTCTTACGTGCAGAGGGAAAAAAATTTTAATTCATAAGCGATGTACTCATATGCAAAGTAATCTTATGTGAACACTCTTGAGGAATCATACTTAGATTTTTGAATTCCTATGTTTTGGAATTTTGATAGTGTTCAAATTTTAAGTGTTTTTTTTTCTTGTGTCAAATGATTTATATGTGAGATCACTAATTTGTGAAATCACTCACACATGAAATGAATCGTATGTGAAATGGTCCATGCATCAAATTAATACAATGTCAAGTTAATCCAAAATATAATTCGTTCTAAATGAAATAACTTATTCAAAATTGTATAATTATTTTAGGATTATTTATTCCATTTACTTTTATATTTATTTACTATAATTATAATGTATTATTTTCATGAAATTTTTATTTTCTATAGATACAAAGGAATAAGATTCAAGAAATTTAAACAATTACAATACATATATTAAATAGAGAAAATCTTATGAAAAATCTCATGTGATATCATAAAATAATCTCTGTAAAGATTTGAAAAACACTAAAGTGGTTTATTTAATTTTTATTCACAACTGGATTCTTTAGGAAAGAAGAACCCAAAAATAAATTTTTTAATATGTTTTGTGTGATAAATATCTCTAAATAGATATTGATAGAACCGGTATAGTGTGATAAATATACATGGACTGTGAAACAAGTAATGGCATAGGTGTGTAGGGCACACAAGTGATATATCTTTATAACCATGAAACATTGAGGAATATGTATGGTGGACTTCAACATTCATAACCACACAACCAAAGTGATCAAGGCCACCTCAAAATTCAATATTTATCTATTATAATTATATATTTTTGGGGTTATAATATCTTATCCATTTTTTATATTAACTTTTGGTTTATTATTTTTCATTTAAAAGTTGGGCCTATTTTTTTATCTACATTAAAAGGTATTTTTGGGTTGAAACTCCTTGTTTAAAAAGTCAAATTTCAAGGGGTTGTGCCTCCCCTTTAAAATTCTGGTTCTTGTACTTGTTTTACCTCCAATAGAAAAGGTAGGTTGTTTTAGTTGTGACTCTAGGTTGAAATATTCAAGATGTAAATAATTTTGAATCCCATTTAAAATTCATATTTTTATATTTGTTTTGAATCCCCAAGAAAA
The DNA here is from genome assembly GCA_963277665.1 of Viscum album. Lineage (NCBI taxonomy): Eukaryota > Viridiplantae > Streptophyta > Magnoliopsida > Santalales > Viscaceae > Viscum > Viscum album. Next base: position 448,152,333 of record OY728131.1, read on the forward strand.
TTCAGGTTTTAATGGGTAATGAATCCCATTTAAAATTGAATTTCTTGGGTTAGTTGTGCCCCCTATAGAAAAATAAGGCTATTAGGGTTATGACTCTAGGTTGAAAGTGTCAGGTTTTAATGGGTAGTAAATCACCTTTAAAATTAAAATTCTTGTGTTGGTTGTACCTTTACTAGAAAATGAATGTTATAATCGGGTTATGAAATCCCCATAAAATTCAATATTTTAGTGGGTTTCACTTATTTCATAGATAGATAGAAGTGAAGAGTATATGTGGGATAAATTTAATTTGAACAATTATAAAAATTATTATGTTGATATATTATTTTTATATTACTTAAATAATTTTATCTATGCTAAAATACTTAAAATTTTACAAACTGAATAATTCACCCGCTCTCCTAACCACAAATCAATTTCTCTTATTGGGAAAACAATTAGAATCAACTTTTGACCCTTGAAATATTTATTTAGTCAAATTTAAAGTTTCAACTTATCTTATGTATATATATATATATATATGTATATTTCTAATCATATCCTAGATTTAACAATCCATGTGAAGAGATCATTTGATATGGAAGGTTTAAGTTTTAATGATGGCTGGATTCCTCAAAGACCATCATTCTTTGATGGAACTAACTATGGATATTGGAAAGCTCAAATAGAAGGTCTTCTCAAATAGTTAACCATTGATTACTAGACTATAATGGTAAACCCATAAAAATTACATAAATTTCATCATGAAACTTTTAATTCTAATTATCTGGTAAATTATAATTTAAATTATAATGTTACGAATAATTCATATTATGATATTGGTAAAAATGTGGTTAGCTATAAATATTAATGGAAAACTACTCAAGATATTTAGAGAATTAGGCATTTCACACTCTATGGAGTATATAATATAAAGAAAACAAAAATTTAATGTTAATATATTAATATCATGACTTTTAAATGAGTGAAGAAGAATATTTAAATAAGATTTGTTCACAAATTCATTATCATAGTAAATAGTATGAATGATTGCGGAGAAACCATAGATAATACATTAATTTTTCAATGAGTTTTGTTCTAACAAAAGATGGAAATGGGGGTAAACTTATTTTAAAAAAAAATAGAAACAATAACTAAACAATATGTAATTAAAATAATTAAAGTGAAAAAAATTATACAAGTTAAAGTGTAATGGAAATATAAATTTAGAAGACAATGTGTAAGTCTTTTATAACTCAGTTTGATAATAATTCACTAAGGGATCCCGATGTTTCCTCCTCTCAATTTCTTGATTGTTTTAATTACTTAAAAATATCCAAGAAACCTATTTAAAATAATTAATACCCTTTATTTATAGTGTTTATAGAAATAAACCCATCTATAACACTATCCCTTTAGTGGTTGTAGCTAGAAACCCAATCCTGACACTTTTAATAGTAGTGTGCACCAACCCTCACACACTCAATGGTAGGGATAACCCAAACCGTCACACTAAATAGTACTAATCACCCCATAGGATATAAAGGAATTTATTATCTTATGGAAACCCTTTTAAGAAAATTCATAATCCTCCATCAAGAATTTAGAGTAAGAATTAGAGGGAGAATATGTGACAAGAGTACAAAAAATCAAGAGAATCATGAAAATGAAGCATAATGAACTTAAGAAGGATATAAAAGGTAAAAATAATCATAAAATAAACCTTGGGGTGTATTTTTATTCTATAAAAAAAATATCATTCTAGAAACTATGAGTGTCCAAATGAGCCACTAGGAGTCGAATTAAGGCATTGAGATCCACCATAAGTGGCTATTTTTTCCCTTCTAGGAAGCCACTGGGTAGCTGGTGGGTGTCATTATCTAGTTGGTTCGATGTCAATTTCTTATTGATGACATTTAAATTGAACTTATGTTCTACCCAGACCCAACTAGTTATTTGGTGTACTCCAACGAGTAATTGTTGGAACTTGTAGGTGGGGGACATCAAAATGGTCTTCTATGAGCCTCTCATGCCCTTCGTTTAGTCCAAAAATTCATAGTAAATTTTATAAAATATAAACCATAAAACCCATAAAAATAAAAAAAATTATATCTGCAATTGTGTATTTGGGTTAATTAAAAGAAATTAATAGTGTGAATTATAACATTCTCTACATTGTTGATAATCAATGACTCTTAAATAATTACCAATACAAAGAGAGTCAAGAATCCTTTTCCATTAATAAAAATAAAAAAAATTCAATATTATATAATGAAATTCAAACAAAATTTTAACTAAATTATAAATTTATATTAGTAAAAACATTTAAGTTCAAGAAAAATTTGAAATATTTTCTCAATTTGAAAACCTTCTCCTCCATTTTCCAAATAAATGTACATTAATTCCATACCAAGATATTCCCACGTTTTGATTATCAAAAATCTATAAGAAATTATAATCACAATATATCTTAAATCATATTCATGAAAATTGATATTAAAATAAATTTAATTATCAAAACTTTTAAAACTAATAACAAAATAAAAATATCTTTTAAATAAAAACCTTTTAAGTTCTCCCCCAAAATAAGAATTCCATCAATATCTTGTAGATCCTCTCCCCCTATGATATTATCATCTATCCCATAAATGATAATTAGAGAACAATCATAATTTGATCTATGTATGAGAAACGAAAAGGATTTTTAATTTTGTTAGGTCCATAATTAATGTTAATTTAAGAGATAAAAAGTCATCATTTCTATAGAAATATAAAACTAAGAATTCAAAAAAATTATTTTGAAAAAAAAAATCCAAACAAAAAATACTTCAATATTTCAAAATTGAATTTTTAAAATAAAAAATTACACACCACATGTGTTTTTTCATAAATATAGATATTTTAACTTCAAAAATATCAAATCTAATTTGAAAAAAATATCTCTCTTAAAAAATTTCAAATTTTTAAAAAAAAATTGGATCCCCCTCAATTGAATCATACTTTTAAAATCATAAAGGGACACCAAAAACCTATAAATCAGAATTTAAAAAAAAACAAATAACCAAAAAATATTTTAATTGAGTGAAAAAAATCAATCAATAAATTCCATATTTAAATAAAGGATATAATTCAATAAAACTCACGGTGAAAATTAAAATGATGAAAATCCTCCTACTTTCCAAAATTAAATAAAATAAGTACAAGAAAGTCATTCATAAATCCCCCTAAATAAAATCAAAACAATAATCAAAAAATTGGTTTAATGATGATATTGTCTAATTCAAGATTTTTGCAACCAAAATCTGGCAAGATATCACCTTCTTGGAAATGATCTCTACGAAAACAGTGCCTAAGCTCAATGTGAATTATGAGAGAGTGTTGAATATGATTATTAGAAATATAAATCATATTTTTTTATCACATTAAATAATAAAATGTTCAAAATTTTAGCCATTATTATGAATATTATGCTTCATCCAAATCATTTGGGAGCAACGAATTCCTAGGATAATATATTTTTTATTCAATTATAGAAAGTGTAATTTATTCTTTCTTATTAGTGCTCTATGAGACAAGTAATCTTAAAAGAAGGTGGAATTCCCTAATTTTATTTTTCTTATATAACTGGAAACCACTAAAATACACATAGAAAACTAGTATGTTTAAAATATGTGACTTTTGGATAAAAGAAACTAGGATTTTTTGTTCCTTTAAAATGCTTGTAAATTATTTTGAGATATTTTAAATGAGATTCTTTTTTTTAAATGGTTGAGGCGCTGACCTCCTTATTTAAAAGAAAAAAGAAAATTCAAATGTCAGGGCTATAAAACAGAACCGTAAAGAAACATCAGAAAACTGAAAAAGAGTTCACCCGGGTCTCGAGCAGGTACTCATGCTGTGATAAGGCAATCGCCCACCCTTTCCATGAGGATGCCCACCTATCTTCCCAGTCTGTGCTTATGTACATGCACCACCTTCATCACCCTCCACAGCAATGTGAGTAGACGCAGAGGGATCATCATTCTTTGATCCAACTTTTTCACAATTTGCAGTGAGCACATCAAAAGTGTTAGAAATGTTAACATTACAAAGTACCCTCTCACATGGGGATGCAGTGTTCTACATTGACATTAGTCCTTTGTCATCAGGCTTATCTAGCTTCAGCATGGCAGTGGACTGAGCCACCTTTTCCTTACTGATGGAGTCGTTCCTAGTTTCTGCTTCATGGATGGTGGCCTTATCAGGCTGCATAACATCACTATCCAGTAGCCCCGCAAGGGGGGTGGGATGTATGGTATCAATCTAAATGGGAGAGGACATTGCATAAGAGTGAAAGGTTTCAGGTGCAAAATCAGTGTGTACAACCGAAGCCTACTGTAATGAAGTATCTCCAGTAATATTTTTCAAATCATAACAAACTGAGGCTTGTCCATGTACTGGACAAACAGGGTCTTTATCTGTTATATGAGAATTGGAATGGAAATATGGCATACCAACTTCAATATCAGTAGTGGGCCTTATTTTTACCCTTTGCTGATTGAGCTTAACCTTCTCTGAGGTTGCAGTATCCAGAACAATCTTACCCTTTCTCCATTTTAGAGCATGCATCTCTTGTCGTACTCTTTCATTAGCCATTGCTTGAGCCAAGAGTTCCTTCTCTATTTGACTGTCATCAGATTCTGAATTATTTCTTCTTCTTCCATACCTTTGACCAAATTATCTTTAAATGAGATACCTCCTTCAGATTTTCTAGTTCCTTCTACCATATCAGCCCAACTAGCTTTTCTTGCTCTATCCAAACGAGGGGAAATAGGCTGCCCAGTCTGGACATTCTCAGAGGTAGATATTTGACCAGTAGGAATTAGAGGTGCACCAGGGTGTTGATTCGGAAGAGCATAACTCTCTTGGGAGGTCTTGAGATCCTCCTTACCTTTGCATTGACATTCATCATGTCCTCTCAGCATACATTTGGTACATTTAGTACCTGATCGACAGTTGGATTTGGAGTGTCCTATCATGCAACAGATTATACAAAACATAGGTAATTTTTCATACACAATTCTCAGACTGATTTCATCCTTAGGGGTGGAGAGAATAACTTTTTCAATCAAGGTAGATCTTAAATCAACCTCAACTAAAATTCTGGAAAAATGGCCAAATCACACTTTCTCAGTGGTATGATCCATATGGATTGGGATGCCTATTGTAGAGGCAATGTCAAATAGAATTTCAGAATGCCATAAAACCCAATTTAAACCATATATCTTGATCCAGAATTGTGCAAAAGTGTCCTTAAAGTCATAAAGACTAATGTTCGGTTTCCATTCGTAGATCCTAAGTGTTCCTGGTTTGAGGTTTACCGACCCAAATCCCCAAGAACGACCTTTCAATTCACAGGAAGGAAATAATACATGGAAGAAACCCTTCCCCATCGAGATACATTTAAAGTCACTAAAGCCCCAAATCTTAGAAAGACGGACCACAAGGTCAGAAAATTTCCAAGGGGTCATTCCCTTAGTAAGGGAAATGCGAGAGATGAAGGAATTCTTTCAGAGTTTTAACCTTTGTGTGATTGCACCATCCGAAGCAGAGACCTGAGCCGTAGAGCCCTTTCGAATAATACGTTGCGAGATGCGATTTTCCGAAAATACGAAGGAACCAGTAGGAATACATGAAGAGGAGAAGATACTGAGATGTTCTTCAAGAGCCCAAACCTTATTCGTTTCCTTCAGAATCTAGGGAGAGAAGCTATGTCGAGCGTCATACGAGAAGAGGTTCAGTCCTCTTGGGTGGGATAGGTCTACCCAGTCGCCGCTCGGCGAGGGTTTCATCTCGCTCTCTTTGATCAACCAAAATGAGATTCTTTTTTGTTGTATTGAAAATGGTAACAAAGGCATGCACTAAAAATGACGTCTTTCTAGGTCCCAGTAAGATAAATAAGACTCTCAGTTATACCTATATAAAGCTTATTATCCACTAGTTTATTATCTTTTTCTAAAGTAAGATTATAATAAGTACACATTCAAGTACTAATCACTTTAACTTTATCCATTCCAAAATTATTTAAAATCTCATTAGTGTATCTTATTTGGCTAAGAAAAGAGCCATAAAATTTTGAGGAATTTGAAAAACAATGAAAAAAATTAACTCACACATAAAACACATTCCAAATTATTTAACCATTAAATACAAAAAATCATTGTAATGGGATTATCTATTCGAAAAAAAATGACATTGTAGCACCCACAGTATCAAGTAAGTAACCCTTATTTTATGCTTTTTATGTATGTAAAATTTTAGGGTGAAGTTGGGGAGGGTTTGGAAGAATTTTGGAAGAATTTTGGTGATTTAATAAAGGATAGCAGTTGGAGAACATTTCGTAGAAATTGTGCAACCTCCCTAGGAAAATGTGCAAAATGAGATAGATGCTAAGGGTAAGGCGCATGGGTAGGCACATAGTTTGTACAAACCATGTGGGAGCGTAGAAGTGAACCTGTGAAACTTAAGAGAGTGGGATTTGGCACCATTTTCACATGGTTTTAAAACTATGTCAGCTAACCATGTAAGGTTCTTACTTGAGATGGAATCTAGTGTACAGTAATAACACTGTTTTCCAAACCTTGTAACTAACTATGCATGGTTTAAAAACTACATCCATGAAATGTGGATCTAGGTCAAGATTAAGATTTGAACCCTCATTATTTCCCTAAAACCGACCAAAACTCAATTTTTCATCATCCCAAAGGTAATATAGGATTATCCCATTGATATAGAGTAAATATGAAGGCTTCTCTTAGTTCGTTGAAGCCCAATTCTTGTGGTAAGTCATCATTTGTGGAGGTTATGCTTGGTTTTCCTTAGATCTACTTATCCCTCTCTCTCATTTTCTTATATATATGGACATTGTTGATATATATAAGGTATTTAATTCCAAATACGATTAGATTTTTCTTTTTTAATATTATTGGATGAGATATAATATGGGTTTTTGAATATTCGAACCATTTTCATAGAAGTTTTTGTGTTGTTTTTTATTTTTTCCAAATATTTGGAGGTATGTGGCTTCACTCTCGAATATTATATTTAGAATATTAAGGATTTTTTTATAATTAGTATTTTTCCTTGGAATTTGTTGTGAAATTGATATTAGTTTCTTGTTGACAACCCCCTTTAGTTATGGTTTATATAATTTTGGAAATTAGGCATTTTTGTGGAAAGTGAAACTGGTAACTTGAATTTAAAATGATAATTTTAAAATGATCACTTGGTTTTATTGATGAAAAAGGGTTTTCAATAAAAGTTAGTTTTATTCAAATGGTGTGTTTTAAAGTTTTTCAATAAAAGCATGGTTTTAATAAAATGGTTGAAATGGTTCTTTTGGCATTGGTTTTTGTCATATTGCGGAGGTGTTTATGTGTATTTCGGATGGAAAAGGGTAAGAAGTATCCCTCGTCATTAGAGGGATGGATAAGGGTTGGGGATATCCCCCATAAAATGGTTTATTAAGTGATGCCATAGTGAAAGGATGACTCACCACTCATGAGTATATGGAGGTCTAGGTTGTATGCATTGTTGGATATGTTGATATGTGTAAAGTAATGGTTTATTCCAAAATGGAATTTATGAAATGATTTTAGAGAATTGTGGATTACTTTCCATGGAACTTGATATTTTTTATGGAAATGTTTGTATTATGGAAGTTGTTTATATTCTGATATAAACTATTTTAGAAATTATTTTATACAAATTATGTTATATAAATGTGATAACATGTTCTATCCTAGTATAAATAGTAGGGATATCATTTGAGGAAAACCTAATGAGTTTCATTATTCACCCCAACTTTGGAAATTTGGTTCATTTTCAGATTTTTTTATCGAGAAATTGGAAAACAAGAAGTATCACACTTCTCTATTGGTTCTTAATGATACTTGGGCTATTTTGTAGAGTGTAGCATGGGGCATGTCAGGTATTTTGTGTTGTTGTTTTCTTTTAGTTTTGTTTCCTTTGTAGTCTTCTGTTGTGTACTTGGCTATTTTGTAGTCTTTCATTGTGGTAATCATGTGTAGTTTTATTTTGATATAAGTGGTATATTTTGAGTTTTCATTCATCGATATCATGCATCATGTAGTGGTTTATTTGGTTATGGAATGTTTGGATAGTGGTTTTATTTTCAAAGGGAAAACCATCCCCAAACTATTAATTAATCCATTTTAATTTATTACCAACCTTTGGCATCTTAGGTATGTCACTTAAGGCCAAGCAATGTTCCTCTACCTTTTCAAGCCAATAATAATATGAAAGGTGTTAAAAGTGGTATCATCTTTGAAACGACTTGACCTTAGATGCCTAGATCTGGAGCATTATTTTAATAAATTAGCATGATTATAAGGAATAAAAAATAGAAGGACCAATCCATTTAGTAGTCTTTGAACACAAAATTACATCTATTATTCTCATAATACATTGGGAAATGAAAATAAAACATGATAAAATATAAAATGAAATAAACAGCATTATTGAAATCTTAATCAATTTTTATTCTTAACAACCTATGGATAGGAAACATAATAAATGGGTGAGCTCATATTCTTAGTAAGGGTAAGTAATACAATGGAATTTATCTTAAACATAAATATTAGGCATGGTGAATAATTGAAAACCCCATCCTTTAAAAATAAACTTGAGCATAATATGATATGAATGAAATCTGAGTTAATAAACCCATATAACTGATCACATGAAAATTAATAATGGATATTATACTAGTTGAATAAACTCATGGAATATCAATTTTCATAATGCGGGAAATGAATATTCCGGAAATTCTAAAACATACCATCAAGGCCTCAGCCAAGACATCTAAAAATGATTAAGGCCTCAACCAACACCATATCTGAAAATGGGAAAGCCCTCAGCCAAGTCCATATCTATTTTTCCTTATGAGATATACTGAAGCATTTATGGGATATAGAGGTCCCCACCCATCACTTACTATTTCCAATATATTCCTCATATTAAAAGTGTGAAACATAGACAACAAAAACATCCGTATTGAAAAACTAGCATATGAAGTATGAATACTTTAACTATAACCCAAGAATGGTATCAAATTAGCACATCCACAATCAAACGGATCATAAACCCTTAAAAACATATGTTAGATGATGTAATAATAGGTAAACCTCAATTAATCACAAGATTCAACAAAGGATGTTGGCATATATAAAGATACATTTATCATTGAAAATTTCTTGAGGAAATAATCCATAAATATTCCAAAGTGTCCCACGCCACTTTGAAACATTCAAATAAAAATTCCATAGAATACCATGTAAATAAGAAGAATATTTATATAATATACCAAAGGTTATTATATACACCACATTTAAGGAATAAGTGGTGAACAGGTCATATATATCATAAAAGTTAAAGTGAGATGAGAAAAATTCTTTTTACTTTATAAAGAAGAGTTCTTTTGGAAAATCATTTTTATTTATCATGAAATCAGATTTTAAACATGTATATACAAGAAAAGAAAAGTTGAGGAAATTTTAATTATATTTAAGGCATAAATTTTGTCTCACTAAAGTTAAATCATGTAAAAATATTTTTTAAATAAGATTTAGAAATAAAACATTTTGGTGCGGTTTAAGGAAAATAGTAATGATATTTTAAAGCGGAAAGGAATGTTTTTTTTTCATAAAACTAGAAATGAACCAAGATATTTTTTCGATATAAAATGTGTGATCTCCCAAAAATAATTATTTCTTAGAACAAATTATATATTTTACTTGAAAATGGCTAACTATTCAGGAAGTTCACTTGAACCGGGATTGTTTATCAGGACGAATTAAGATAGGAACTATTTTAAAACATATTATCCCCATAAAATAATAATTAAATGATCTGAATATATGATTTTGGAACATAAAAATATAATATAGATTATTTAAACAAAAAATAAATAATAACTTCATTTGGGTAAGGATAGTGAAGGAATAACCTCAAGGAAAAAATGAAGGTTCGGGTGGAACCCCTTACCACTTTGTAATCAATAGAATCATATGCCTAGAAATTAATAATCATAAAATGATACATTTAATAACATGAAAATAAATAAATTCATGTTATGATATATCAATGTGATGTGTACATTCACCATACATAATAAATAGTGGTGAAAAAGGAATATCTTACAAAAATGGAAGTGAGATGAGAAAACCTTTACCTTATGTTTGAATGTGTTATGCACTTGACGTTGAGGTCCTGGAATATGAAACTATACTAATTAATAATATAGTTCAGAACATATTATAATTTTATATATTTTATTATAATTTTATTAAGTTTATTTATGTCCTTTTTGATAAGTTATAAGATTGAAAATGTCGTTCTGGAGTGTTTGTTTCCTTGATTTCATGATTGGTTCGCTTGATTATAAATAATGGATTTCATTTGGAATTGATATAATTATCCAGAATTTAATAATATATTATTAATTAAAATCAAAAAGTGTAATTTTTTATATATTTAATTTGGTTATATGGAATGATGATGAATCAATATATAATACATTTAGTGATAATCGTTTAGATTTTTACGGCGGTTTTTTCAATCACAACAAACTAGTATTCATCTATTATTTAATATCATGTAGCAATTATGGTTCCAAAATAATTACATGAGATATAATATATATTTTAGAATCTATTTCCACCATAAAAATGGTTTCATGACCAGCTTGAATAAGAATTTTAAGAATGAAACTTCGTCGTCCAAGAAGGTTGTAAATTAGCACCTCCCAAACGATGATTTCGTTTATAAAAAAAGAGGGAGAGTAAGAAGATTGATCATGGTTATTATATCAATAATATATAATTCTAGTATATATATGATACTATAGTTATCAAGATCAATTGTACTGAGGAGGTGAGTATAGGACAACAAAAAAAAGGAACTTGAAATGAAATTGAAAGAAAAAGGATGTGGATTTACCTCTTGAATACTCCTCCTTGAGAATCTCTTTAACGGGATAGATATTTGTCTTTTGGAAAGACCAAGATCTCTTGGAAATGGGGAGGGATTAGTTAAGACTATTTGGGAAAAAATTTCAGAATATTAAGGCTTATAGGAGTGAAGAGAAGAGGGAGTGAGGGGTGGTTTTTGTTGTAGAGAGGACTGGTTTCTCAATATTTTATTCCTTATTTTATTATATTCCTCAAGAAAAGAAATAGTACTGATTATTGTAACAAAAAACAGTAATATGTGCAAGTTATTTTTAACCAATGGTTGATTATATCATATATTATTCAAGTAATATTTTATTTATTTTATAATGTATTATACCATAAATTATCGTATTTTACTATTCACAAAAAATTCAAGTATTTCAGAAAGATCCCAAAAATTCAATCTAACCATTTTTTCGATGTGTAGAATCCAATAATGAACTGCATTTTATGATAATAATTTTCTAGATATAATAAAATTAATTTTTTATTTAAATCACCATTTGCTCGAAAAATGTGTTTTTAAAATTATAACTGATTTTATAATACCCTAAATTTTTATCTAAGGTCTCATTTTATTATCCTAAAATCATAGAATAAAAATATTTATTTAGAAATACTTTCTATAAAAATTAATTAACTTTTAAATTAATTTATTAGTTATAAAATTTTAATTAAATATTTATTACTCACAAAAAACACAAACACTTAATTATTAATTTTTGGAATATTTAATTTCATTAATAAGGCACCTAAATCTTATTTATACTTTCATTTATTACGTTAATATTAATTACGATCATATTACTATTCATATGGTAACATTATTATTCATAAGGGTAGCATTACTAATCATAAGGGTAAGTTACTATTCACCAAAAATTAAGTTGATCCTATTGGACTCTAAATATCTTACTGAACGCAAATGTGTATGTTAGTTTTTTGAAATTCTAATCACAGAAGTGAAAAAATTGTGTTTATTGGCTATGTTATAATGAATTTTTGTTTCGTAGGGACTCAATGTTTCATGTTATCTTTTGAAAATTTATTTTGACATACTTGGGGTGTCATATTAATAGTGAACATATTCATAACATAATTTAGTATTTATCAAAATAATTATAATATTCAATAAATATATTATTCTGAAAATATTTAATTGATTAATATATTGATAAAAATTAATATAAAAATACATATATTAATATTAAAATATTCCTTTACACAAAAAAATACTGTAAAACAGTATTTATTTTTAGAACCTTAATTTAAAATTAATTTTAAAGAAATGAATTTGAAATATGATTATTATTAATTAAAACACTTAATTTTAAATTATTATTTTTCAAAACTTAATGTATGTAAAATTATAAAAAAATTATAGGGGTGTTACATTATTCCCCCTTCAATGGAATTTTGTCCTCATAATTTGAAATTGCACTTCAAAAATTAAAGGTAGATACTTGAAAATTCTATTGTGGGAGACCCACATCGAAAATAGGGTTAACAAAATATTCTATAAAAATATGTTAAGGGAAATGAGGTTATCACAATAAAAAATATGATTTCGAATGAGTTGACATTATTTGGAAGTAAAAACCTAGACATAGAAGAAAAACTATTATGTTCTGATGGAATTTGATAGATAACATGTTCAAATTAAAGTTGATTACTACAAAACCTTAAACTACTATAACAAAAAAATCATTGATACAATTAAAGATTGTGATAATAGGAAAACATTTTATTTAACACTCATTTCTTTGAGTTGAGGAATTATTCCACTCTATAAGAGTATAAATATATGTTTTTATTTCATAAACATAGGCTTATCCTATGATTGTGCCTTCAACAATCTATACTTCGTCTCTTTACACAGGTTGTGGCATGTGGGGAAGTAATACATTAACCTCTAAAACCTTATACAACGATAAAATTAAACCATTAATAAATAGTTAAACATTAAAAAATATAATGATCCAACACTTTAGAAAAATTGTCACTAAATTTTTAAGATGAACTTGTCATAATCCCTTAATCAACATGAAGTAGCTTTAAATTTTCACATTCCAAACATCTTAATAACTTCATCGTGTATCCTATTGAAATATGGTACTAACTCGAATTACAATAAAACCATATTGGAAACATGCATTATTCTATATTCCTTAAGTAAGATACAAGTTATTGGATATATTCCTTAAATCCAGAAGTATTCTAAACTCTATCGATGATAGCATAGGCCACTTGTCGAAAAGTCAAAAATCAGTTTCAAGGTAGTTTGTACTTATCCAAATCAATCATTTCTTCATCATTATCTCAACATTAGAAATATATTTAGGGTTTTATTTCCCTAAATCATTATTTTTTCAAAAAATTAATCTTTACATTGAATATATTTTCTTGGTACCATTATACTTATGGTCTAAAATCCTTAATGAAAAAGTACTTCAGTACAATCATCATATATTCCATAATTCTTATAACCAGTGCATTACTGATAAAATATTCAAATAACATGATTCTTGACTGGAAATATTAATCATTCCAATTCATATGCGGCAGTATCATAAATTTATCATTATCCAGTAACATCAATTGGGGTATATTCCTTTGACGCTTGGGACATTGATTCATATAGGGTCTAATCTTTTCACAGTTGAAGAATTATACACTGGACACCATTTTCTTACCCTTATAATCATGAACTTGATGTCATTTTTCTAAACATTTATAACAAACTCTCATTCCCTTCAATCATTTTCTGGGGTGATTATTTAAGAATCACTACATCTAGGTGGTTTCCATTGGATTTATTCATAGAACCAGAAACATACAACAGTTCTTTATCCAAAATAGACAATAATTCCAAAGGTAGGAATTCATTAAGTTTGAACGTTAAGATAATTAAGAACATGCATTGGATGAGAGGATGGGAGGTTGGACTCATCAGACCCTTTTGGGGGGAATTATTGTCTACTCCTGGACTCTCTTTGTAAATTTAAGATATTTTCCTGAATCCATATTAATTCACCAAGCATAACATAAATTCCCCTTGTAATTTTCAATCACTTATTAACATGTGTAAAATATAGAATCATCATTATTTATTCAAGTTTCTTCATTACGGGAAATATATATATGTATTTGAGATTCTCCATCATTAGTATCCTCTCATATACTATTTAGAGATTCATTTAATCATCTTTATGATGATACTGGTTTTTTAATACACTTAGTGGGGAACTCTGGAATTTATTATCATCCAGGGAGATGAAGGTTTGTTTTGATATTTGTATTGTACACAAGAAATTGGTTACCTATGTATCTGTGTGAAAGGATTCAGAACCCTCATAGTTCAGGGCCACTTAATGGGACACAACATTCTTTTTGAGGTCATGTGATTATGACCTAACCGTACAGTTTAATGTCATGTAGTAAGGACATCTAAGGTAAATGTGCTTAGTCAAAGTTTTTTTTGGGACTTATTTCATGGAATCCCAAGGAACTTGGAAAGAATATGGTTTTCCAAGTAATATTAGACCCTGTTGGGAATATGGCCCAAGGATAACATTGTGAAATTGAAGTATTGGTTCTAAACCTCAAGAAAGCTTCCTACGTATCCCATGTGGATGAGAATCAAATCCCACATAGTTTGATAAATCACGTACAAGAGTATAGTCCTTTAAGAAAAATGATTTTGGGCTTACATCCTGAAAAGGATGCCTTGATTACTTGGGGGGTTTAATTTGGGGATTATTTCTAAGGAGGATGCCTAGATTAGGGGAATTAGTGTTGCATTCCGGAAGAGTATATCTAGTGAGATCGGGCCCTAAAAGGGCTTCCTACATATCCTGGTTTGAATAGGAATCAAAGATATCATAGTTCCTTCAAGTGAGTGTTTGTGCACATTTTGTAACCATCATGAATATCTAATACAACATGAGTCATACTCGGTGTAAAAAACAAGAGGATGTGAAATATTCAACAACAAAACATACACTTTTCATCCTCTGCTGGTGGAGGAGGGTGAGCCTATGACGGTTAGGATGTATGAGGGTGAGGTGACAAGCCCTCCCTCTTCTCTCTTCACATTAGAAAAGAGTCCAATGAAAGGAAGTGGGGATGAAGTTTAGGGGCTTACACTAGGATGGATGCCCTTTGGAGGTTTGTTTGGGACTTACTACTAAGGAGGGTTCCCGTTTGAGATTGGTTGGGCCTTACTCCTATGAAGGATTACCATTTGAGTTTTGTTTGGGCCTTACTCCTAATGAGGATTTCTATTTGAGATGTTTTTTGGGATTACTCTTAAAGAGGATGCCCATTTGAGATTTGGTTGGGGCTTCACATGTTGGAAATCCGTTCATTACATTATTTCCTTTATCCATATTCTTATCTTCCATCCTTTTCTTCTCTTTATTTTCTTCAAATCCACAGGACTCAGAGAATCATATAATTATAATTTAGACACATGATACTATTTTCTCATACGATGATGATTTTTGGGAGATTATATCACTTAGAAATGGTGTCTTAAGACATTAATAGACATGATCCTTCTTAGTCTTGGCATCATGTACATTGGAGAATTTCTCATTTCTTCTACTAGTCTCTATTTCTAGTCAATTACATATACTATATTAGCTCATAAAATTATGAACTTTCTATAACAATAAAAAAGGTATATAACATACCAAAAATTTATGCATCTTAAATCCTAGAACCATGTACTTCGGTTAATTTGGGTAATGAATCCATAATAATGGTGGGTAAATTAAATGTAAATTTTCTTATGAATATCCTGACAGAGTTTCAAACCAGGTGTGTAGAAAGGCATGTTGTCGTGTACCAGGTTACCCCGAGTTTGGCCCGGAACACCTTGTCGTAGTTGTTATTCCTAGGTATATCTATTCCAGAACCACATCCACTTGTAGTATCCAGCCAGAGATGTATTTTCTAGGAACATAGACATAATATATACCTTACCAAGACTCTAGGATATTTTTCAATTATTATCCTTAAAGTATATATTAGGTTTATGTTCCCTAACCTGTGTTTTCTAAATCTCGTTTCTATGGTTGCTTCCAAACTTCCTTTGATACCAACTATAACAACCCGACCCCAAAATCCCAGATCCGGTGCATTATCTTAATACATTATCATGATTATAAGGAATAAAATCTTGAAGAACCTATCAGATTAGTAGTCTTGGAAGACCATATTACATTCATGATTCCCATAATATATTGCGAAATGAAAATAAAACATGATGCAATATAAAATAAAATAAACCGCATCCTTGAAAGATTATTCAATTTTTTTTCTTCAAAACCTAGGGAAAGGAAAAATAAAAAAGGGGTGATCACATATTCTTAGTAACGGTAAGTAATATAATGTAAGTTATCATAAATATAAACATTAGGCATGGTGAATAACTTAAAACACCTACCTTTAATAATAAACTTGAGCATAATATGGCATGAATAAAAGCTAAGTAAATAAATCCATATAACTGATAACATGAAACTTAACCATGAATATTATACTCGTCAAATAACCACATGGAATATCAATCTTCATAAAGAGTTAAATGCATATGCTAGACATTATGAAACAAAACTTCAAACTCTCACCCAAGAAATCTAAAAATGACTAAGGCCTCAGCCAAAACCATATCTGAAAATGGGAAGAGCCTCGACCAAGTCCATATCTATTTTTTCTCATGATTCCTACAAATTCATAGAGGGGATATAGAGGGTCCCACCCATCACTTACTAATTCTAATACATTTCTCATGTGAAAATCATTATACATAGACAAAATAAACATTTTTATTGAAAAACTAGTATATGAAATGTGAATAATTTAATTGTAACCCATGAATGGTACCAATTAGCACATCCATAGTAAAACTGATCACTAAACCTTAAAAAACATATGGTAAATGATATCTTAATATAGAAACCTAATTGATGTAAAATTAAAACAAAGTATGTTTTCATATATGAAGATACATTTCTCATTTCAAAACTCTTAAGGAAATAATCCTTAATCATTCTAAAGTGTCTGAGACCAATTTGAAACATTCAAAAAATAATCCCTCAGAATACCATGTGAATTAAGAGACTATTGATATGATATATCAGAGTTCAGTACATACACAACATGTATGTAATATGTGGTGAAAACGACATATCTCTCATAAAAGTTAAATTGAGACGAGAAAATCATTTTTACTTTGGAAACAAGATTTATTTATTGAAAATCATTTGTATTTTTCATGAAATAAGATTGAAAACATGTATATCCCAGAAAAAAATATAAGGACATTAAAATTATATTTGTGGTATAAATTTTCTCCCTCTGAGGTGAAGTCATGTAAAAATATTTTTTAAATAAGATTTAGAAATAAAACATTTTAGTGTGGTCTAAAGAAAATAGTAAAGATATTTTAAATAGAAAATGAATTTTTGTTTTCATAAAATAAAAAATTAAACAAGGTAGTTTTCTATGATAAAATATGTGATTTTAGAAAAATAAATATTTTTTTAAAAAGATTATACATTTCACTTGAAAATGGGTAAGAATTCAAGAAGTTCCCTTGAATCAAGCTTGTTTATCGAGAAGAATTAAGAAGGGAACTATTTGAAAATATATAACCCCCATAAAAGAAAGATTAAATGATCAGAATATATTATTTTGGAAAATATAAATATAATATGTAAGATTTAAACAAAAAATAAATAAGCATTACATTTGGGTAAGGATAGTGAAGGAATAACCCGAAGGAAAAAATAATGATTTGGGAGGAACCCCTTACCACTTTGTAATCAATCGAATCATTTGTCCCAAAATTAATAATCATAAAATGATATATTTAATACCATGAAAATAAATATATTCATGATATGATACATAAATGGTAAGTATACATACACCATACATAATAAATAGTGGTGAATAAGGAATATCTCAAAAAAATGGAACTGAGATGAGAAAGCCCTTTCTTTATATCTGAATGTGTTACGCACTTGAACTGAAGGTTATGGAATATAAAATTAGACTCATTAATAGTTTAATTGAGAACCTATCATAAATGTATATAGTTTATTATAATTTTATGAATTTATTTTATGGATTTTTTGATAAGTTATAAGATTGAATTCTGTCGTACTATAGTGTTCGTTTCCTTGATTTCATGATCGCTTCGCTTGATAATAAGTAATGGATTTCATGTGGAATGGATATAATTATCTAGAACTGAAATTATATTTTATTAATTAAAATACATAATTGTAAATTTTAAGATATTTAATTTTGTTACATGGTGTGAGGTTGAATTAATATATAATACATTTAGTTATAATTGTTTATATTTTTATGGTGGTTTTTCAGTCACAACGAACTTGTATTGTTCTGTTATTTAATATCATTTATAAATTATGGTTCCAAGATAATTAAATAATATATAATAAATATTTTATAATCTGTTTCCACTATAAAAATGGTTTCATGACTAGTTTAAAGAGTAATTTGAATAACAAAACTTCGTCGTCCACGAAGGTTGTAAATTGGCACCTCCCGAACGATGATTTCGTTTATAAAAGAATATAGGGAGAGTAAGGTGATTGAGCATGGTTATTATATTAACATGATATAATTAAATTATATAGATAATAATGGAGTTATAATTATCAATTTAATAGAGTATGTTAGTAGAGTGTAACAAAAGAAATGAACTTGAAATGGAATTGGAAGAAAAATGATGTGGATTTGCCTCTTGGATATTCCTTGAGAATCTCTTTAAGGGGATTGATTTTTGTATTTTGTCAAGAAAAAGATCTCTTGAACATTGGAAGGGACTAGGGAAGGGTATTTGGGAATAACAATGAGAATCTTCAAATCTTATAGGAGTGAAGAGAAGAGAGAGTGAGGGGTGGTTTCTATAGTGGAGGAGAGGAGTGATTTCTCAATATTTTATTCATTATTTTATTATTTTCCTCAAGACAATAAACGGTATTGATTCTTCTGACCAAAAATTGAAATATTTGAATG
Source organism: Viscum album (assembly GCA_963277665.1). Taxonomy (NCBI): domain Eukaryota; kingdom Viridiplantae; phylum Streptophyta; class Magnoliopsida; order Santalales; family Viscaceae; genus Viscum; species Viscum album. The sequence continues at coordinate 448,171,379 of OY728131.1, forward strand.
TTATTTCTAAACAATGCTTTCTTACATATTCCATGAAGCAAGGAATAGTTTATTTATATTATAATGTATTATACTGTAAATTATCATATTTTACTATTCACCAAAATTGAAGTATTTCAGAAAGATCCAAAAAATTAGTCATAATTATTTTTTAATGTTTATAATCCAAAATAGAACTCAATTTTATGAAAATAATTTTATAGATATGATAAATTTAATGTTTAATTAAAATTACCATTTTTCTGAAAAATAAGTTTTTAAAATTATAACTGATTTTATAATACCCTAAAAATTATTTAAGGTATCATTAGATTATCCTAAAATCATCGGATAGAAAAATATTGATTTAGGAATACATTTTATGAAAATAAATTATTTTTTAAATTAATCTATTAATTATAATATAGTAATTAAATATTTATTACTCACCAAAATTACCAACATTTAATTATGAATTTTTAGAATATTTACTTTCATTTATAAGGTGCCTAAATCTTATTTGTACTTTCATGGATGGTGTAACTATTCATTAGGAACATATTACTATTCATACGGGTGAATTAATATTTATAAGTGTAATGTTTCTATTCATAAGGGTAAATTACTATTTACCCAAAATTAAGTTGATCTTATTAGACTCTAAATATCTTCTGAATGCAACTGCGTAAGTCAGTTTTCCTGAATTCAAATCACAGAAGCGGAAAATTATGTTTATTGGCTAGGTTAAAATGAAGTGTTGTTTTGTAGTGACTTAGTGTTTCATGCTATCTATATTAAATTTATTTCTAAATCCACGAGGTTTCATAATAATAATGAACATATTTGTAACACAATTTAGTATTTATCAAAATAATTATAATAGTCAATATATATATATATATTATGCTTAAAGAATTTAATTGAATAATCTATTGATAAAAATTAATATAAAAATAATTATATTCATATTAAAATATTATTTTACACAAAATAATACTGTAAAATAGTATTTGTTTTTAGAACATTAATTTAAAATTAATTTGAAATCTATAAATTTGAAATATAAGTATTATTATTTAAAACAATTAATTTTAAATTATTATTTCTCATAACTTAACGTATTCAAAATTATAAAACAAATTATAGGGGTGTTACGATCTTGTTCCTTCCAAATATCTTTCTAGAACAAGTGGGAATTAGTTCTATCAGTCTTGGATATGAAATTCATTCTGGTCTATTCCTTATGTCAGAGTAGTATAAAGGATTAGGATTGACGGGTCATCAAATGTATATCATAACAAGATGTAGCTAACCTTTTAATGTTGAACATCAAGATACTACGGAATTGGGTACATAAGTATTTTAAAGACACTTATATGCTCCAGAATCTCATTATCATAGGTTTAGCCAATAAGATGAGCATGACATGTAGTATAAAAATGAATTACAAAAGGAGTGTATATCTCATTTTGAGTAATTATTTGATATAATTTTTTTATTTTTTTAAAATGTTAAATTTGATTTCAAATGTGAGATTTTGAAAAAGTGCATTGTTGTGGTATTTTGAAAATGGTTTTATTTTTAAAAAAAATGAAAATTTTCAAAAAATGGTTGAATGTGGAAAAGATGATTTTTGAAAGAACATTTGTGATTATATGATGCGGTAGAATTTGAAATGTCAAGGCTTTAGTTGATAGAGAGTGAGACTTATGGAGACTGTTGTTTATATAGAAAATGGCACTTAGTAGACATCATAGAAACTAACTAGAGGAAGCTGTTGTGGATGTGGTTGCATCTAAGGAATAGGTGAACCAATAGCTAGTTCAGAGTATTCACTACACCAAAATCAGTTTTTAGTAATGGATTTTTAGCGTTGGTTTAGTAAATCATCATTAATTTTTCTTAAATAATTTATTGGCGGTTTATTAAAAACCACTGCTAAAAAATTTATTTTTTTTCGCAAACCCGACACTTCTCCCCCAAATCCCTACTCCCCCAACCCTCACGACCCCCTGACCCCCCTAAGTCCTACCTTCATCATTCCCCGACGCCAGTCTCAAGCCTCGCAGCCCCTCGCCATGCCTCGTCGCCGGTCCCAACTCTCAACGTAGTTCCCGAGCCCTGTTTTCCCTCTCTCCCTTTGACCATATCTATTATGGATTCTAACCTATTCGATCATTAAAAAACATAAACCCATTAATCAAGGCATCTTCTTCTTCCCAGTTTCTCTATAATTTTCTATTTTTGTTTGGAAGTTTATTCACGTGAACCCATCTATTTTGATTATATGTTCATTCATATGAACCCCTCTATTTTTTGAGCATTTTTTTTATTTTATATTTATCAATATACTGATAATGGGTATGTAACTTATTCCATATTTATTGATGTTCATCTAGATTTATTTTTGAAAATAAATCGTTTTATTATGGGTGTCCTAATCTTTTTGGCCAGTTCTATGTGGGAACATTTGTCACTTTGTATAAGTGGCTAGGTAGAGTTTTTAATGTCATATAGTAATTGAAAATATTTTATAATTCCATTTTTTATATATCATTTGATGTTATTTAATCAAAATATTATTTCAATGGTGATGTATTATTAAAAATGGATAATGTGTCCATTAAAACAAGTTCTCAAATAATAAAATTTGGGGAACAAAAATAAAATTGGTGTTTCTAAAATATAAATTTTGTATTGGATATTGAACTATAATGATTTATGATAAAAAACTTTTTTAAACTTATATGTGGTTAAAATTGGGTTATAGATGTTAAAACATGAAGTCCAATTTTTAAAAGGAAATGGAAAAGTAATTTTGAAATATAATTCATCTATAATTTTGATGTAAAATGGAACCGAGTGTGAAATCAGTTATAATACACATTTCAAGTGTAATAAATCTTTAAAATGTATGGTGAGAAGTGATTCTTCTCACTCAAATTTTATCATTTTTCAGTTGTGTATTGTGTGAAATTTCCAAAAACTAAATTGGTATATTGATTTTGAAAATAAGAATGGGTTTTCTATAAACATTTTGATAATTTTATTTACATGATAATATATAATTTAAAATTAGTTCAATAAAATAAAATTCCAATGGAATCATATAATGGATAGTTCCATGGCCTATATTATGATTATTATAGAAATAAGGGATTATGGGGATGAGTGCATATGGTATATTATTGATGTTTCTTGATGGTTTGGTATTTTTTGGATTTTTGAGTCATTAATTAAAATTGTACTATAAAATTAGGGATATTTTTTAGTGTAATAGTTTTGGATGTTGAATTGTTGGTGATTTTAATGATTCGGGTTAGATTTGGGGGCTATGACTTGGAAATGGGATGGATGAATTGGGATATGGTTCAAGGTGTGTTTAAAATTATGAAAAAGTTATACGATATTGGTTTAGTTATTTGTGTTATGGTTTTGGTTAGTTCTGGGGATTTGAGGTGAGTTTCATAGATTATTATTATTGATATAATAGATTCCTTAGTTCATTTATTGCAAATATAGAGGTAATGAGTCTTTAGATAGATGTTTCTTGAGACTTATATGTATTTAAGAATAATATTTTTGGGAGGATATAATGTTTTGACCTTATTTTCTTTATCATGGAATCATTAAGGTCTTATGTTAGAAAATTGAATGGTAGAAGCATTTGATAGTTTCAATTTTTTATTCTGATTGAGGGGTATTTTTTTGATAATGGATCCAAAATTGTTTTAGGTTATTGAGTTTACAATTGTTAGGTCCACAAGGCTGAATACCCTGAGAGGGGGGGGTGAATCAGGGTATGAATAATTAAAAATTATAGCCCGTTCTGATCTTGTTTCACTATTAAGAAAAACACTCTTCTCTCTATTTCCCGCTGCACAATATAAATAGAAATTAAAGCATGAACAGGACACAAAAAATTTTACTTGGTTCACACTCACTGGGCTATGTCTAAGGAGTATACAATGGCAATGAGCCGATGTACCAAATTCACTAAAGCACACTGCTGTTTACAAGGTTTGGGCTAGATCACTTCTATGCCCAGGCTCACTGCCTTTACGAGATTTAGGGTTAGCTCACTACTTTCCCAAGGGTTACTCCCTATCTCTCTCTCTCTGGCTCAATACTGGTGGAGAGAATCACCTTCTTCCTCTTCCTTTGCTCACTCCTCCCGAAAGGATCCACTCACAGTTTATAGACCAGTAGGTCTCTTCATTATCACAAATGAATACATCCTCTCTTGTATGTATATGCTCTTTTGAAGCTCAACCTTCACCCGTAGATGAATTTCTCTTTGCACCAAAGTTATCGGGCAATCCCCCAGCATCCACACAGCCCTGAATCACTGCCGGAAATCATCCTTACTTGGTGTCCTTCTCTAAGGTGGCGTGCAAGTCTCGGCACGCAAGTCAACACTGGCGCACAAGTCGTTCTTAACACTTGCGCGACTCAAGCTTAAGTTTCTCCAAACTTGTGCGACGCACTTCCTTTGCTTCCCAAATCACCTTAGGTGCACAACAAATAGATGGAGCTCAACTTCAACATTGGTGTGCAAGTCCCTACTTGAGCAACCACACACCACTTGCGCGATTTCCACACCTGCGTGATGGGAGCTCTGATTTTTCTAAGTATTGAACTTCGTGAGAAATGAGGAGGGGTGGTCCAATATTTATAGGCATTTGAACTACCTTCGCAACGGCATGCAAGTCCCCCTCCGGCGCGCAAGTCTTGGCGCACAGCTCAACTTCCCTGGCCTCTGTCGCACTACTCACTTGCGCGACCAAACCAATACTTGCGCGACCCACCTTCCTTTGCCGTATTTTGATGTTCTGATCCTGAAAAACTATAGGCGCGCAAGTTCCCAAGTTTTCAAGTACACGGCACACAAACATGTGTCGTTGATCACAGCTCTTGAACTCAACATTCCGCCATGAAATCCCCTTTGTCAACAAATTTGTATGTCATGGTTTTCTTAGTCAACAATCACAACACATTTGTCTACTTTTTCAACATACACAATCACCTCAAAAATGTTTCAATGATACCTTGAGGGATTTTTTTCCAACAACAATCTAACTAATGTTTCAATGAGTTTTGTGGTTTGGTGTGTGAATTGAGGATTTAGGGTACCGACAATGGGTTTCCACACACACACACACACAAACACACACACACACACACATATATATATATATATATATATTTATATTTAATGTGAGTCTTTTTGGTAAATTATCCCATCTTGATCCTTTTACCCCTTTCTCCCTTAATCCCACTCTTATCTAGAAACATAGGAGGCCCCATTGAATTGTGGTATTGGGAATGCTGAAATATCATATATATGATTATGTGATTGATGCATTTTTTGTGCTTCATGTGGTCCATGTAGGTACTTTGCCACTAATGGTGGTAATTGGGTTTGCGTTAGAGTGTGTCGTTCAGTGAAAAAATGGTTTGTTGAAATGAGATGTGATGTTGGATGATGTGTGATATAGTTGTGTGATTATCATGGTTGTGGCGATGATGTGTGATGTAGGAGCACAGATTTGGTATGTGAATTATGTATGGGGTTTTTTATTGTCTTATTTGTAACCTAGTAGTTATAGATTAATTGAAATGTGTCATTCTCAAATTAAATGAACTTCACATGTATTAATATTATTGGGGATGGAAATAAACGGATGATAAAATAAATTATATTCTGTATTCTGAAGGTGCATTATGTTTTCCTCTGAAGCATGTTTTTTTATATGAATAAATTATGATATTCTATTTTTTTTATTTTAAAAATGTAAAATCTTTTAATATAGGGAATGTTTATTGTTTTGATATAAAGCATGTCTATGGTTATGATGTAGAGAATGTTTAGTGTGTAAATATGTAACTTCTATGTTTCTATAACATTAATTGATTTCATTGTGATTACCTTAGGTTTTCTTATTTTAAATTTCACATGTATAACTTGATTTTTTTAGGAATATCATATGAAACATTTCAGAATTATCTTATAGGTTTCATCACGAAACTTGTCTACTAGAATCCATGTTCGGTCATCAGGTACTAACCAGGTAACCCCAACACTTAACCTCATCTATTTTGATCAATTCTTGTGATACATCTATTGTATCCAAAAGACATTAGAGTTCCATTAGAGAATGTAATTTCAGTATCTAGTACTAACCATAATAAATATCATAAGAGAAGGTTATCACAATAGCTAGTGCTAATCATATAAAAATCCATCACATATAACATGATATTTAAGGATAGAATCTCAATATAAAAACTCTCTCACAAGTTGAATTTTTGAATTTTAATTTTTGAATTTTATTTTATTTGATTAAATGACATTAATACCAAGAAAGAAGTGTTATACTATTCCATCAACCACACTGATAGATGATGATCCATCTGTATCCCTCCCTACAACATCTAAGACACCATCTATTTTCCCTCTGCACCATCTCTCACACCCTCTGTGAGATTCCCATCAATATCTCAGTTGGCGTTTTCCCATTCAACAACCTCAGTAGTGAGGGAGTAGGGCTCCAAGCCAAGTTCTTCTCGGGGAAACTGAAGAGTTATCGTAATAGTTACAAATTTTAATATGAATAAGTTTATTGAAATTTTTTATACTAACTACGTGTTCATAAAATATGGAAACAATGCAACTATTGAGAAAAATATGAAAAGTTTAGATGTATATAATTCGACTGCATTAAATATAGTTGTCTCATTTCATTCCAATGGGGTCCCTACGGATGATGTTGTAGGATTAATTGGCCATATTCTAGGTCAGCTGGCCACAGAGCCGGTTTCCTTTTTGATTACATATGATGATTTGAGTGATATGACTTTATCATGGAAGAATGATGTTTTTGATTCACAACTAAAGGTAATTATAAAACATTAATGTGTAATTTAATGTTAGTAATTTATTAAATTCTAATATTTCTGAAATGAATTTCTGTGTATAGATGTTTTTCCACTTTATGTTTGCTAAACTGCTAGCATGAAAGTGGACATTAAAAAATATGGGTAATAAATGGAAAGACATTAAATAGATATTATGGGGCGATTTCAATGACACTTCGTTGAGTGCCGAACATAAGCATGACAAGGTACTCAATGGGGTACCTAGAGAGCAATGGAAAGTTTTTATTAACAAATATCGTGATGAGAAACACATGATATTTAAATATTTTAAATTATATTAATCTCATTTTGGATTTATACATGTATATTAAAAGGATATGACATTGCATACATTAATATTAAATTACATTTTTTTTATTTTAGGATCTTTCAAGGAAGAATGCATTGAGCGAGGCTAAGAAAATCATCCCTCACACTGTGGGGTCAAAGAGTTTTTTTAGAAGCAAATCGACTCTGGTAATCATTTCATTAGTTTAAATAATTATCATGTATCATGTATCAGGTATCTTGTATCATGTATCATGTATCACGTATCATGTGTCAGGTATCATGTATCATGTATCATGTATCATGTATCATGTATCATGTTTCATATCATGTATCACGTATCATGTGTCTGGTATCATGTATCATGTATCATGTATCTTGTTTCATGTTTCATGTATCATGTATCGTGTATCGTGTATCATGTATCATGTATCATGTATCATGTATCCTGTATCATGTATCATGTATCATGTATCCTGTATACTGTATCGTGTATCCTGTATCATGTATCAGGTATCATGTATCACGTATCTTGTATCATGTATCATGTATCATGTATCATGTATCTTGTATCATGTATCATGTATCACGTATCATGTGTCATGTATCACGTATCATGTATCATGTATCATGTTTCATGTTTCATGTTTCATGTATCATGTATCATGTATCATGTATCATGTATCATGTATCATGTATCATGTATCATGTATCATGTATCATGTATCATGTATCATGTATCATGTATCATGTATCATGTATCATGTATCATGTATCATGTATCATGTATCATGTATCGTGTATCAGGTATATCATGTATCATGTATCATGTATCAAGTTTCATGTTTCATGTTTCATGTATCACGTATCGTGTATCATGTATCATGTATCATGCATCATGGATCATGTATCATGTATCTTGTATCATGTATCTTGTATCATGTATCATGTATCATGTATCATGTATCATGTATCATGTATCATGTATCATGTATCATGTATCATGTATCATGTATCATGTATCATCCATCATGCATCAAGTATCATGTATCATGTATCTTGTATCATGTATCATATATCACGTATCATGTGTCATGTATCAGGTATCATGTATCATGTATCATGTATCACGCATCATGTATCATGTATCATGTATCATGTATCATGTATCATGTATCATGTATCATGTATCATGTATCATGTATCATGTATCATGTATCAGGTATCATGTATCATGTATCACCTATCAGGTATCATGCATCATGTATCAGGTATCATGTATCTTGTATCAAGTATCATGTATCACGTCTCATGTGTCATGTATCATGTATCATGTATCATGTATCATGTATCATGTATCATGTATCATGTATCATGTATCAGGTATCATGTATCATGTATCATGTATCATGTATCTTGTATCATGTATCAGGTATCACGTATCATGTGTCATGTATCATGTATCATGTATCATGTCTCATGTCTCATGTATCATGTATCATGTATCATGGATCATGTATCATGTATCATGTATCATGTATCATGTATCATGTATCATGTATCATGTATCATGTATCATGTATCATGTATCATGTATCATGTATCATGTATCATGTATCATGTATCATGTATCATGTATCATGTATCATGCATCATGTATCATGTATCTTGTATCTTGTATCATATGTATCATGTATCATGTTTCATGTTTCATGTTTCATGTTTCATGTATCCTGTATCGTGTATCATGTATCATGTATCCTGTATCCTGTATCATGTATCATGTATCATGTATCAGGTATCATTTATCATGTATCATGTATCATGTATCATGTATCATGTGTCATGTATCATGAATCATGTATCATGTATCATGAATCATGTATCATGTATCATGTATCATGTATCATGTATCATGTATCATGTATCATGTATCATGTATCATCTATCATGTATCATGTATCATGTATCATGTATCATGTATCATGTATCATGTATCATGTATCATGTATCATGTATCATGTATCATCTATCATGTATCAAGTATCATGTATCATGTATCATGTATCATGTATCATGTATCATGTATCATGTATCATGTATCATGTATCATGTATCATGTATCATGTATCATGTATCATGTATCATGTATCATGTATCATGTATCATGTATCATGTATCATGTATCATGTATCATGTATCATGTATCATGTATCATGTATCATGTATCATGTATCATGTATCATGTGTAGCACAGAGTAGTCACCTATCATTTTCATGACCTAACATTTTCATGATTCCCCATGTTTGATAAAGGCATTGGAATTTGATACGGCCTGATGATTTAGTAAGGTAGTGAGTCTAGAATTGGTGAAGTATTAAGTAGCCTATGTTCCATATAGAAGATGGATATATTTAAGAGATCCATTTGATTTATGTTAGGATGCGTATATTATTATTTTTGACTAACTACTAGGTTGTTTATTTGATTCATTTTATTCATGTTGGAGATACAAGCCCCACAGTCACATCATTCAAAGATGGTGCCCACAAATGGTGGGTCGACCATTGACCACACTCAAAACATGGGAATGATCACTTATCACAAGATATCCTTTGAGTTGTGTGACCTAAATGGTAAGAGAGCCATTTTTTGACACACACCATCATGTCAGGTATCATGTATCATGTATCATGTTTCATGTTTCATGTTTCATGTATCATGTATCGTGTATCATGTATCATGTATCATGTATCATGTATCATGTATCATGTATCATGTATCATGTATCATGTATCATGTATCATGTATCATGTATCATGTATCTTGTATCATGTATCCTATATCATGTATCATGTATCATGTATCATGTATCATGTATCATGAATCATGTATCATGTATCATGTATCATGTATCATGTATCATGTATCATGTATCATGTATCATGTATCATGTATCATGTATCATGTATCATGTATCATGTATCATGTATCATGGATCATGTATCATGGATCATGTATCATGTATCATGTATCATGTATCATGTATCATGTATCATGTATCATGCATCATGTATCATGGATCATGTATCATGTATCATGTATCATGTATCATGTATCTTGTATCATGTATCATGTATCACGTATCTGGTGTCAGGTATCATTAATCATATATCATGTTTCATGTTTCATGTATCATGTATCATGTATCGTGTATCATGTATCATGTATCATGTATCATGTATCATGTATCATGTATCATTTATCATGTATCATGTATCATGTATCATGTATCATGTATCATGTATCATGTATCATGTATCATGTATCATGTATCATGTATCATGTATCATGGATCATGTATCATGTATCATGTATCATGTATCATGTATCATGTATCATGTATCATGTATCATGTATCATGGATCATGTATCATGTATCATGTCTCATGTATCATGTATCATGTATCATGTATCATGTATCATGTATCACGCATCATGTATCATGGATCATGTATCATGTATCATGTATCATGTATCATGTATCATGTATCACGTATCATGTGTCAGGTATCATGTATCATGTATCATGTATCATGTTTCATGTTTCATGTTTCATGTATCCTGTATCGTGTATCATGTATCATGTATCATGTATCATGTAGCATGTAGCATGTATCATGTATCATGTATCATGTATCATGTATCATGTATCATGTATCATGTATCATGTATCATGTATCATGTATCATGTATCAGGTATCAGGTATCATGTATCATGTATCTTGTATCATGGATCATGTATCATGTATCAGGTATCTTGTATCATGTATCATGTATCACGTATCATGTGTCATGTATCACGTATCATGTATCATGTATCTTGTTTCATGTTTCATGTTTCATGTATCATTTATCATGTATCATGAATCATGTATCATGTATCATGTATCATGTATCATGTATCATGTATCATGTATCATGTATCATGTATCATGTATCATGTAGCATGTATCATGTATCATGTATCATGTATCATGTATCATGTATCATGTATCATGTATCATGTATCATGTATCATGTATCATGTATCATGTATCATGTATCATGTATCATGTATCATGTACCGTGTATCATGTATCATGTATCATGGATCATGTATCATGTATCATGTATCATGCATCATGTGTCATGTATCAAGTCTCTTGTATCATGTATCATGTATCACATATCATGTGTCATGTATCATGTATCATGTATCATGTATCATGTATCCTGTATCTTGTTTCATGTTTCATATATCATGTATCATGTATCATGTATCATGTATCATGTATCATGTATCATGTATCATGTATCATGTATCATGTATCATGTATCATGTATCATGTATCATGTATCATGTATCATGTATCATGAATCATGTATCATGTATCATGTATCATGTATCATGTAGCATGTAGCATGTATCATGTATCATGTTTCATGTATCATGTATCATGTATCATGTATCATGTATCATGTATCATGTATCATGTATCATGTATCATGTACCATGTATCATGTACCATGTATCATGGTTCATGTATCATGTATCATGTATCATGGATCATGGATCATGTATCATGTATCATGTATCATGTATCATGTATCATGGATCATGTATCATGTATCATGCATCATGTATCATGTATCATGTATCATGCATCATGTATCATGTGTAGCACAGAGTAGTCACCTAACATTTTCATGACCTAACATTTTCATGATTCCCCATGTTTGATAAAGGCATTGGAATTTGATACGGCCTGATGATTTAGTAAGGTAGTGAGTCTAGAATTGGTGAAGTATTAAGTAGCCTATGTTCCATATAGAAGATGGATATATTTAAGAGATCCATTTGATTTATTTTAGGATGTGTATATTATTATTTTTGACTAACTACTAGGTTGTTTATTTGATTCATTTTATTCATGTTGGAGATAAAAGCCCCACAGACACATCATTCAAGGATGGTGCCCACAAATGGTGGGTCGACCATTGACCACACTCAAAACATGGGAATGATCACTTATCACAAGATATCCTTTGAGTTGTGTGACCTAAATGGTAAGAGAGCCATTTTTGGACACACACCATCATTATAGGGGAGAATAATACATAGAGGATGATGGAGATCCAAATTGGGATCTACACCACTATGTTCTTGATCACATTGAGTGAGCCTATATATAAGATAGATGATCATGTAATCATCCTATTATCAATTAGCATATAGATATATCCACAAAATTTTTTAATTTTTAATGGTCAATTTTGAGTTGCGATACTCCCACTGTCACAATTTCTTATTTATGCAAGGCCTCAATGTCCTAACGGTACTCCCAACAAATTTAATATGTTACATGGGAGGATATTACCCCAGATCCTCAATTTGTTTGAAATGGTTGAAATCCAATTGACCAAGCTCATACCATTCACAATATATTTCCCTTTAAAATCTCTCAAAAACCATTAAAATTCACTTGTCTCAACCCACCATGTGCCTGAAGTGGTTCCTCACTGACCACATACTACTTTTAGAAATAACTCATATTGAACTTCATCTGGTTGAGTGTTTTTTGAGAACACTCAACTTTAATAGCCGACATCTGTAAAGACATTTTCTGACACCTTTTATCCAAGGTACCCCAATATCACTTTGAGCATGTTCCTCAATGCCGGTAACCAACTTCAAGTGATGTCACTTAATCTTACCAAATCTTACTCATTTATGTCACCATTACAAAAAAGCATTCTAGTGAATTCCTGATCCAACACACCTAGATAAACAAAAGGTATCCCAACCCTAATGCCTAGACTCGAGTTTCTCCCAAGTATGTATTCGAACCAGTACCTAGAATTCACCGTGGAATAAAATAGTACCCAATTCTAGTTATTAAGAAAATCAAAAACTAAAACAACCATCCAAAGATCGGTCCAACACTCACTTGATTGTTACCCTCCAATATTTGACATCTATAATCCACATCTTAAGGCTTTCTATAAATCAATCCTTGTGTAAACCTCCCATGGATTCCTTCCATACAAAAAAATCATTGGTATTAATTATTTATCTTGGTATATAGACTATCTCCAACATACTTAGGATGGTTTCAATATGTTGGGAATGAATGAATCTAGAATAAGAGTATACCAAGTTTCTAAACATTACCTATTCCTGGTTTACAAATTAGAAAAACCTAAAAATTTTGAAAAATTGTATTCATAGGCTTGTTTATATCTTCCGATAAATGCTTCATCAAAACATGTTATATTTTCCTTGAACCAACCCTTTATGCCACGTCTCTCGATGATGTGTGACTAGGTCCAACAATGGGTCAAACACCTCAGTGCAGCCTAAAATCCTCATTGTACTTCTATGTTATATCTTTAAAGGGTTAAACCCCAAAAAGTTCGCATCATATTTAACATGATGAATAGATGGAAGGCTAAGCTCCCCTTCAAAATTTGATCACTGAAGCATCAATCAATCCACTATGGACTTACTTTTTTAAGAGATTCCCATATTAATAGTTGGTGTTTTAATTACGGTATTGATCACATAGCCTTAGATCCCAATTATACCAAGTTATTTCATGCATAACCAAAAAATTCCAACAATGAATCTCATCATTAATCTATGGTTAGGTAATCAACCAACCACCTTTCCATTGTGTTTCTATGAATTCATAGACCCACTAACGACTGGTAAAACTCATGGATCATTTTTTTATCTCGAGCATGAATCAATCATCCATAATTAGTTTAAACTCAAACCTATGTTTTAAAATTCATCATCATGTTTGAGATATGAAATATTGAATATACCAACTCATCTGCTTCAAAGATTTCATTATAAAAATTTCAAATTGGACCATTATAGTTGTGTCCCTCTACATGAAAGGATAAAGTTTCCATAATACTCATCATTTTCCCCACCTTAGGAATTTCCTTTGAAATATTTTATTGAAATAAAAAACTTTCCATGGAACATGCTTCATCCACTACTGAATGTGGTTCCAAACATAGGATAACATGCTTATATTAATCATCAACATAAATTGAAAAAACAATATCCTCTTAAAAGTGTTTTTTATAGGTTTTCTCATAGATGCATGAGTGATTCTCTTACTGAGTCATATTTTAGTACTTCATCTGTATCAAACATAAATTCCAAACTAAAACTAATCAGTAGTGTTGTCAGACCTAGTTATTTTTACAATTTTATCCTGCACATTGGGATAAATCATCCTTATTAAAATGGATTTGGAATACATCTTATAAGTTCTTGCTCTGTATTTTGAAGGATTACAGCTTATATTTTGGTTCTATACAGTTTAAAGTCATAGATTTAGATCTATGAAACATTTTTGGATGGTTGAGAATCTATGGTTTAGATTATTCTATTATATGTTCTCTATACATGGTTTTTTATGAAACATTGTTAGATTGTTGACTACTGAACATTGTTAGATGGTTTAGATTATTATGTTATTTTTTATCAGCACATGGTTTTTTTCCAGGGCACTGGTACTAGGGAAACAAAATTTTCTTCCTTTTTTTACTTGTAAATATACATTTAGTGGCGGTTTAAACCGCCACTAACGAAATTGACTATATTTTGCGGCAATTTAAACCACCGCTATAGTTTGATATTCTCTTATTGGAAGTTGTTAAAAATGACATTAAATAAATGCGTGTTATTTTTTAGCAGTAGTATAGTGGTTTAGAAACGATTTTAATGTAAAAAATGAAGAAAATATATAGATGATGTAAACCACCGCTAAATGCACATTTTTTCACATGAAACTACCGCTAAAAAACACCAAACCTGCAACTAAAGTTGTTTACAATGACACTTCCCAAAAACAACCACTAAATTAATGAAATATTACTATGTTGTAAAGAGAAACCCAATTTAGTAGTGATTTTATGAAACCATCATTCAAATATATGGAGGGAGTTTAAACTGCCACTATGAGGAACTTTTCTTGTAGTGGTTGTCTAAGAATTTCAGAAAATAGACAGTGGGAATATGATGGATAATCCAAGGAAATTTGATCATTCTATCCAATTCAAAAATTAGAATCTACCCATTATTTGAGGATATTCTGAACCAAAAAATGAGAAGGTGTGGATGAATATAATGAATCATATCTTCGATTTCATTATCACGACAGCAAAGCTGAAAGTAAAGTTGGTGACATATATAATGTATGATCTTGCTCGCCAGAGGTGGGATTTACCTGTTCATGCTAAATTAGACCAAAACCATTTATGGGATGATTTAAAGGAATTTCTTAATAAAAAATATTATCCTCATACATTCAAAATTCAAAGAATGATAGACATATTTAGCTTGAAGTGGGAAAATATTTTTTTCACGAAGTATATTTAAAAAATTAATGAATGTATTGTGCTTTGTAACCAAAGTTGTTGTGAGTGTGTCCTTGAAGGCTCACATCATTGAATCTAGGTTGAGGTAGGAGATCTGCTCGAATATTGTTGTGCTATATATAATGGATTATATAGATATGGTAAATAGATAAATAGAGGAAGAAAGGGACATCTTAGGGGATATAGGAGGAGCAATCATGTTGATACCCATAAAAAATAGTGGGACCTCTAATGTTGAGAGAAATTGGAATAGGGACACCTATTTATAAGGTCATGGGATAGTACAAAACTAGATGACAGTATCGATAAACCTTCCTCCGAAACCAATGTTCCAGCCTAGATGTTTTCAATATGGATCGTTTTACCACATGAAGTGGAAGTGTACAACACCACCTAGAGCATTCCATAATTACAATCATATGGGACATCTTTATTGATATTATCATAATGCTTCAAGAATGGGTGTTCAGGAAACTTCTCAGGTGTCACGAACATCATATGATTTGAAGGAGAAAGGGTAGTGGAATACCTATCCTTAGTAGAATAGTGTTACCCATAGTGATTCCAGAAATAATGTGACTCCTCAAGTAGTGAAATATCAAAAGGGAAATAACGAACAAATTGTAGTGAGTAAGAAATAATATAGATATGACGAGGTTATTATGGATGATTAGTCTAAACCATATACAATTAAAGGTACAATGCATATAAATTCTACCCTTATGCAAGCTTTGTTTGATACATGTGCATATCATTATTTTATTGCTTCTCATGGTGTTTATTTTTTAAGTTTAAACACTCAGATGATTACTTCTATGATTAAACACAATACTCCTCTTGGTCAAATAGAATGTAGAGCCGTTGTGTTTAGATCATATTATATAACTATTGATGAAGACAATATGAAATGGGGTTTCTCAATTCTTGAAATGGGTGTTCATGGAATAGTCCTAGGTATGGAATGGTTGATGATTTTTTAGGCTCGCATCGATTTTTATACACGAAAGGTCAGTTTCAAAACTGAATATTGTGTCGAGAATCTCTTTCGAGGATATCAGTGTGTAAAGGAAGGTGAAAAAATATTATTGGCAATAGTAGTTGCAACTATATCATACCGGTTTTCAGTGTTTTCTTTCGAATCGATGGATGAGATTGAGATAAATAGTTTTCCAGAAGTGGTTGATCGGTTTCGAGATGTATTTTCTAAAAAGATCTCTGGATTTCCACCTATGATAGAAGTGGAGTTTAGGATTTATCTTCTTAATGGGAACAATATTATTTTAATTTGGTCTTACAGAATGGTGAAAATAGAATTAATAGAGCTGAATGTGTAGATGGAAGAGCTAGAAAGTAAAGGGTTTATTCAGTTGATCATGTCTCTATGAGAATCACTAGTCTTGCTTTACAAAAAATCAGATGGAACACTTTGTCTATGTGTGGATTATAGTAAGCTTAAACACATTAAGATAAATAATAGGTATCCACTTCCATGAACTAATTATCTATTTGATCAATTTAGGGGAGCTTAATGGTTTTATAAGATTAAATTATGATCATGATATCACTAATTACGTTTTAGGAATGAGGATATTCCAAATACAACTTTCAGAATCAGATATATCCATTAGGAATATGTAGTGATGAATTTTGGTCTTAGGAATGAACCATAAGTCTTTATGGAATTGATGAATCATATATTTTAGTGATATCTAGATTATTTTTTGGTGGTGTTTTGGATTACATAGTAGTGTATTCAAGGACAAGGGATGAGCATGAGAAGCACTTGGTGACAGTTTTGGGAATCCTGATTGATCATCATCTATATTCTAGATTATCAAAGTGTGTTATTTAGATGCAAGAGGTAAATTTCCTTGGACATATAATTTCTGAAAGAGGTTTTTTTTATCTATAAAATATAGATTCCATTATCTCTTGGAAACCATTGAATAATTTCTTTAAGATATGGAGATTCCTTTTTCTAGCTTGTTATTACTGATTCTTGTTCATGATTTCTCATGACTAGCTTCACCTATGAGAAACATTGACAAAGAATAATGTTTCATTCCAATGAGACGATGAATTATATAAGTCTTTTCAATAGATAACGGTTCTCCTTACACCCCCACCTATCTTGATTTTACTAAAATCAGGACAAGGGTATGTGGTGTATTGTGATGGTTCAGGATCCGAGTTAGATGTGTTCTCATTAAAGGAGATCATGTTGTTGCTTATGGCTCAAGGTAGTTATTTTAGAATGAGAATAACTACACAACACATGATTTTCAATTACCAATCATAGTCCATGATTTGAAGACTTGGTATCATTTTCTCTTTGGTGATAAATTTACTATATTCATGGGTCATAAGAGCTTAAATAATATTTTCTCACAATAGGATTTGAGTATGTGACAAATAAGATGGATGGATTATCACCAAATGTTTTACATTGAATTTATGTATACACTAATAAAATTAAACTCAGTGGTATATGTATTAAGTAGAGAGTCATATACCCAATTGGAAAAAGAATCTTTGGATAAGTGGCATTTGATATCAGTCCTAGCCAATATTCACTTAGAATATAAAGACTGAGGTGAAGTTACAACCTTCCTTCCAGTTTCATTTGTTCCAGATTTAGTAAAGATGGTTAAAGATGCATAGAAATCTAAATCAGAGTGTAGGGATATGAGTTCAAAACTTAATGGTGGAGAGACCATTATGCTCTGGAGGCTGGATGAGAGTTCAGTGTTGTGGTTCATAAATCGGATGGTAATATCGATGGCTTATTAGGAACAAAATCTTCCTTCTTACCACCATTTTAGATGGGTTGTTCATACTAGATTAAAAAATATGTATAATTCATTCAAAGTACTATTTTGGTTGGTCAGAATGAATATAAAGGTGGCTGAGTTTGTTTCAAGATGCTTAACTTGTCAACAAGTTAAGGCAGGGCATCAACGGTTGGAAGGTATATTGCAGTATTTACCTATTCTAGTGTGGAAATGAGTGTTTATAGCTATGTATTCTATAATAGGTCTCCCAATAATTGTTTACAAACACGATGTCATATGGGTGATAGTGTATCTTCTCACAAAGCTAGATCATTTCATTCCTATTCATAAATTGCATACAGTGTTGGAATTGTTAAAAATATATATATGAGAAGTGGTAAAGAAGCATGGAACACTAGTATAAATAGTGCCAGATAGATATATGAGGTTTACGTCTCACTTTAAGAAATACTTATAGAAATTCCTCGGAAATCAATTCACTATGAGTATGGTGTATCATCCTTAGATGGATGGGAAATCCAAAAGGATGATACAAACATTGGAAGACATGTTTATGATTGTGTAATGGATTTTAGATTATCATGGGAAGATCATGTACCATTAGTATAGTTCTCGTATAACAATAGCTATCAAGACTCAATACATATGGATAATTCGGAATCATTTTATGGGTGTCCTTGTCGTTCTCCATTTGTTTTGGTTGAAATTGGTGAAACTTCACTGGTTGGGCTGAGCTTTGTCCAAAAAACAATGGAGAAGATTCAGTTGATTAGAAAATGGGTAGAGATGGCTCAGAGTCTCCAAAAATAATATGAGAACCATCATCGGTGGTCGTTTTCATTCGAGGTGAGTGATCGTGTTTTCTTGAGGATGTATCTAATGTCTGGACATTGAAGTTTTAGAGAGGTGGAATATAGGTTGGTATTACAACCAAGGTTCAATGTGGTGCATAATGTGTTTTATGTATCTTAGTTAAATGAGTATCATCATGATCCTTACCATGTTATTAAATGGGATCACATTGACCTAGAGTCGGATGCTTCATTAGTGCATATTCCAATTCATGTTTTGAATAGGAAATATAAGGTCTTGTATGGAAAAATCATTGGTGTAGTGTGAGTATTGTGGAAACATGGTCGGATTCAGGAAGAAAATTTGGAATGTGATAAAAAAAAATGAAATATCAGTGACCCTAAATCTTTCAGAAAAATGATGGTCTTCTACTTTCTAAGGATGGAAAGGATAATGGTGGGGAGAATGTATCACCCCCAATTTCAAGTAAGTAACCCTTATTTAATACATTTTTAAAATGAAAAAGTTTAGCGTGATGTTCGGTAAGGTTTAGAAGAAGTTAGGAATGTTTTTATGGATTTTATAAAGGTTCACAGTAAGTTGAAACCATGGAAATTCTATAGGAAACTATGCATAATGAGATAGATTCTAAGGGGAAGGTGCATAGGCAGGCATACAGTTTTTCCAAACCATGTGGCCACCAAAGAGAAACTGTGAAACTTTAAATAGTGGGATTTGAAATGGTTGGCACATTGTTTGGAAAATATATGAACTAATCATATGAGGTTCCTGCTTGAGACAGAAATTGTTGGACAGTTAGCACATGGCTTAACAAACCGTGCGACTAACTATGTACGGTTTAAAATCTAGATCCACAAAAAGTGGATCTAGGTCTGGATTAAGATTTCACTCCTTTTTTCACTAAACTGACCCTAAATTGAGTTAATATCATCCCAAAGGTAGTAAATAATTCTCCCATCAATCCGGAGGTGATTTGGAGGCTTTACTTATTGCGTTAAAGCCGGATTCTTGCGTTAAGTCATTGTTTGTGGGGGTTATGGTTGGTTTTCAATTGATATACTACTCCCTCTCACTTGGTTTCTTAGATCTATGTAATTGGAAGATATATCTAACTTATTTTATGAAAAATATGATTAGATTTGGCTTTTTTGATTTTATGGAAAAATATCTATGGTAGGTTTTTGAATTTTTGACATGTTTTTGAGGATATTTGTGTGTTGTTTTCCATTTTTGCTAAATCTTTTGTGGTAGGTGGATTAAATCTTGACTTCTATATTTATAATATGAAGTATTAGTTTCAAGTTAATTGTTTTTGTTGAAATTGGCTGTGAAATTGATGTTAATTGCTTTTTGGAAACACTCTTTAGTGACAGTTTATAGAATTCTGGAAATTGGGAATTTTTATAGAAAGTGAAATTGGTAACTTGATTTTAAAATGATGATTTTAAAATGATTATTTGGAATGAATGAATGAAAAAATTATTTTCAATAAAATTTGGCTTTATTGAAATGGTTTGTTTGAAATTTTTTCAATAAAATCATAGTTTTACTGAAATGGTTATTTTGGCTTTGGTTTTTGGCATAATGTGTGTGTGTTCATGTGTATTCGGGGAATATAAGGGTAAGGAGTCTCATCCATTATTAATGGGATGGATAAGGGTCATGGATCTACCCTGTAAAATGGTTCATTAAGTGGTGTATTAGTGAAAGTATGACTTACCACTCATGGGCATAGGGAGGTCTAGGCCTCATGCATTGTTAAATGTGTGGATATATAGAAATGAATGGGTTATGAAAAAAATTTAATGATATTGTTTTAGAGAACCGTGGATTAATTTCCTTGGAGCTTGATATTATTTTGTGGAAACTATTTTATTATGGAACTTTTATATTATTATATAAACTATTATAGAATTTTTTTATATAACATGATTTATATAAATTTACTGACATGTTCTACACTAGTGGAATTAGTAGATAAGTCATTTGGGGAAAACCAACTATGTTTCATTACTCACCCCTAATTTGTCACTTTGGTGATTTTGAAGATTTTGTTTGTTGAGACATGGTAAAAGGTAAAATATAATAGTTATCTAGTGATGCATAGTAATAAAAGGGATATTGTGTGGAGTTGAGCATAGAGTAAGTCGGAGCTTTGGAGTTGTGATGGTCTTTAAGTTTTGTTGGCTTTGTAGTCTTTCGTTGTGTAAATGGTTGTTTTATAGTCTTATTTTGTGGTACTATTTTTTAGTTTTATTTTTATATAAATATTAAATTGATATCATGCATCATGTAGTGGTTTATTTGGTAATGTAATGTTTGTATGGTTGTTTTATTTTCAAATAAAATATCATCCCCCAACTATTAATGAAGACATTGGAATTTATTTCCAGCCTTTGGCATCATGGGGATGTTTCTTAAGGCCAAGTAATATTCCTCCATCATATCAATCCAATGATAAAAGGATGGATGTTACATACATCATCAAACAGAAATTTTAGTTGTCAAAATATAATTTTAAATATTCTTCAAAACAATTTATAATTTTATTTTCCCATTTCAAATCCATTTTTTAAAAGAAATTTGGTTAACCTCTCACACTAAGACAGAGGTCCTTATTTTAACCAATAAAGTTCTTTGGTAAATTTGAAAAATATTATTTGGAAATTTAAAATCCTCAAAATAGGGAGTTCATTCCATAAAAACATTTTCATAAATAAAACCATTTAACATAAACTATTAAAATCAATTTGAAACAGTTTAAAACTTAAAAGGGTAGTGAATTACAATATGATTCTAATGAATTATAGATTATAAACTAGGGTAAAGGTATCATAGTAATCAATTCTTTCCTCTTAATTATATATTTTAGCTAAAAGTCAATCCATATCATAGGTGATATTACATTTCACATCTAATTTATTTGTAAAGATCCATTTGGTTCTAAAAACAAGATGATCACGGGTCTTTATAGAATTGTCCAAATATTATTCCAGGTAAATTGATTCAATTAAAATTGTAGGTGAAGAATAAAATTTTCATCATTAATATAATCCTTGATATTTGGGGTTCTATGTGTGAAAAAAAAGCATGAGGTTCTACTTTTTTATAATAGAAATCGTCGTAGGAGTACGAACTTGTAAATCATCGATAACATTTTCAATAGGATTTAAATCATTCCTTGAGAAAAGGACAAGGTTATTTTTCAAATTCAATTTATTTATGAGATTATGGTTCATTTAAGGTCAAATTGTCTAGGTCTGTCTCAAAATTATAAATTTACGGATGATGTTTGGGAAAATTCTCATCAAATTTGGGGCTTTTATTGGAAACTTTGAAATCTTTACTTGAGTTGGAATAACCAAGAAAGATGCCTTATTTTTATGAAGGGTAAAATTTACCGAGATTATATTTTGTGTTAAGAATAATAAATTTATAACCAAAATCCTTAAAATAAAAAATCTTAAGTGATTTAACTTTTCAAAGATCATAATTGGTGTTTTAAAGAATGGTTCATATGATTACACAGTTAATGGTATAGTGTGCAGTATTTACCACCTTAGCCCAAATTTATGGAGGGAGATTAAATTCATTAAGTAGAGTTTAAAAAATTTACTACAAAGTTTGATTCCATATTTTAATAGCCCCATTTTATTGGGGAGTACTATGAGCCTAAAAAGAATGGTGATAACCTTTTAAAACATAAAAAATCATTAAAATCCTTATTTTTAAATTCTCTACCATGATCACTCGCATATTAAATTATCTTATGCCCATTTTCATTTTAACCATCTTGGTATTTTTTTAAAAATAATTTTCAAGACTCACTTTTCTATGCCAAAAAATTAACCCAAGTCAATCTTGTATTATCTTTGAAATCTACAAAGGTGTAAGATTTACCTCTTGTAATAGAAACTTGGGTCGATATAAAAAGTTCTAGTTATAAAATTTTAAGGGCCTTAGAGGTTGAAACTTTCTTTTTATATTTAAAATAGTGTTGCTTACTAAGTTGGAATGGATCACACCCAATATCATTTTGGAAATGAAATTTTAGTAAATCTTATACTTGATGATTTTAGTTAAGTTTTACAGGTTTGTGTGTGATATAATGACCACTGCATCTATTCCATATCCATGAATGAAAATGTTTTTCACCCAAACATTTAACATTTTGTCTTTTAAGGGATTTAAAATTAATGACAAAAGCATATTCAATTCTTAATGTAGAAAAAAAATCTTTCCACAGGAAGAAAAAAAATCATATATTTTTTTCAAATAAAAAATTAAATCCACTATCACAATATTTAATAATTCCAATAAAATTATGTTTCAAACCACTAACATATAAAACCTAATTAATAAGAGTGGAATTTTAAAAATGGATGGAACCTATATCGATCATATTCCTCCTTGAGTTGTATCCCAAGTTGGAAGTCCCTCCATCATGCTTCTCAAGGTGGTTGAAGTTAATTTAGTCACCAAGAATATGTCTATAACACATTTTATACATAAAACATGTAGCTCTTTGGAATTTTAGAAATTATTACTTTAAAATAATTAAGTGAATATAGATTTTAGTGCCCAAAATTTGGGTCAACTAATGTGAGAAAAAAGTGATTTAGGAATCCACAATTGTTTTGAAAATGATTTTATAAAAAAATAAAGATATATAAATACATTTTGTCCAACCATATTGGTCATTTTGGTTATCAAACTCATAAATCAAGTTCCTTATTTTATTACAATAATTGAAAATTTTATATTTACCGCTACCAATTAGAAAATTCGTCTTTTTGATATTTCTAGAGGAACTTCCTTGATTAGAGTAACCAAGCCCATAAGTAATTCTCACATGCCTTTAGGAACCCAAAATAAAATTTAAATTCCACTCACCTTGGGTGAACTTCAATATAGATTCATTAATATTTTCAATCGTACATTCTAATTTTTCAAAATTGGGTTGGTCCTCTAAACAAACCCTTTTATTTTAAAAAAAATTAATTATTTTTTAAAACATTAATTTTATTCTATTAATTATTTTTTTCCTTTACTGGAGAGCCTATATCTAAGTGGTGAAGTATCCTTCTTAGCATAAAAACCACCTAGGTTAAAAAACAGGCCACAGAATGGGGCCTTCAGGCCAAAGGGCCTCTGGGACTTCGGGCCAGCGTTGGCATTTTGGCCAAAGGGTCTACAGGAAACCACATAAAAATAGGTTACACATAATGAATCACTGATAGGTACAACACATTAAGTAGGAAATGTATCTTGGCTTCAAAAAACATTATTAGGTGGGTAGCTCGAAAGAGCGATATGTGTGTTGGAACCTATCACCTATTACTCTAACCACTTGGGATAGAGGAGTGATTTTACAAAATATTGAAAAGGGTATCACATCATAATGTTTCTTAAAATACGGTGTGACACATCATATGAATGGTGATGACCAGATATGTGAAGCTACACATCTTGGAAGGGAGGATGGCATGCAGATCTGTAGACATTACTGGGTGGGCAGTATGAAAGAGGGATGGGTGCACTAACACCTATAATCTATCCCTCTACCCATAAATTGGTTAAAATATGGTCTCTCTACAATGTCTTCACAATGGGTTTGTGAAATGAAATGGCTGAAAGTAGGGTGGAATGTCAAAGTAATAATACCATGACCAAGACGTGAAGTTTTCATGATCATCCTGGGTGGTCAGGTCATAGGGAATTCGGGCCATCAAAATGTAATTGGAATTCAAGAAACTAGGCCTTCAATTCATGTAAGGGTTACCTCTCAAGCCATTAGAAAATATGGATTTATTTAAATAATAAAAATGGGGTGTTACACCCTACCTTTTAAAAAACCCTCCATAAACAAGTTGAATCTTCTTTTGTGATCTTCATCGTTTTTTAAATGGAAATATAAGTTTATTTAATTTTCCTCCTTTAGTGTCTCATTTTATACAAAAACAAGATCTTTCTCATTTAAAACTAGACTATATATCTTTTCAAGGTATTTTAATTTCAAGGTTACCTCACAAAAAACATCCTATAATTTTCTCTAGTATACTCAAGATCATAATAATTTGAATGGATAAAAGAACAATATGAAGGGGAAGAATTTACCTCTTGATTTATCTCAATATCATCCCTAATACACTTCGTGATTTCATCACTTATGTCTTATAAATATAGGGAGTTATCGCTTGCACTCTAAGTTGATTCCTTTAAATCCTTAATATTTTCCTTATTCTCCTTGGTCTTATTTTTGAGAGTGAGGCACTCCAGTTTTATGTGACCCTTTCTATGGAACTCATATCATCTTACAACTGTTTTACCTAATTGATTTTCCTTTTTCTCATGGTGTAATATATTTTTCATCTTAATTTTTTTTATCTTTTTAGAAAGAGAAGAAATCTCACCATTCCTTCCAAATGTGTCATCATAGTTTTCTTTGAAGGTAAAGTTATTTTTCTCTTTCACCACTTGGTATTCATTTTCAACTTGACTCTTTATTTTAATTTCATAGGCCATGAGTGACCAAATTATTTACCCAACATTCATATTATATATGTCCATTTATTTTTGTATTATCATCACTTTGAGTGCCCAATAAATAGGAAATAACTAAAGGATCTTCTTCATAAGCATCGTTTTTTAAAGAAAATCACCACAATACTTCCTTACACTTCAAATATCAGTGAAATAATTAAACATAGAAGTTAAAGACTCATTAGGATTCATACTAATGGTTTAAAAATCTTGTTGATATATATCCAGACAAGCATCCTTTACTTTATTACAACACTCATATGTAACTTCAAGAAACTACCAAATTTCATGAAAAAAAATCACATGTAAATTCTATAAAATTAATTCATACCTTACCCATAATATAAATCATTAATATATTTTTCATTAAGCTCAACATATGATATATCTTTAGTGGTTCATTTCACTTCTTTCTCTTGAGTGGGGATATACCCATGCATTATAATTTTCCAAACTGAATATACTATGATTCCAGGAAAAGTATATATCCATGTTTTCCAAAAAAAATAAAGTATGATCCATCAAATTATGGAGATATACCCATTGAGTGTCCCTAAAAAGAACATTGTATATTTGAAATAGATGTTATCTTAAAGCAATAATTCCTTAAAAACATTTATGGCCCTATGTAAAGATAGAAAAAGGGGGTGAATTTCCTTTTAAAAAAATAGAAATAAAAAATGAACTAGATGTAATTAAAACATTTAACGTGGAAAAAATGATAAGTGTTAAATTGCAGTGGAAATATAAATTTTAAATGAAATAATGTTGGTAGTAATCTAGTAAGGTTTCCCTACATCTCATCCTCTCAATTTCATGGGAGTTCTCATTACCCCTTGTCTTTATTGGTATCCAAAAAACATATTTACAAGAATCAATATCCTTGATTATTAACAATTCTATTAAGAAACCCATTTAAAATATTCATCTTTCAGTGGTTGTGTCTAAAAAACCAATCCCCATACTTCTAATAGATTTATGCACCAATATCCTCACACTCAATGGTAGTGATCACCCAACCCTCACACTCAATGATAGTCAGCACCCAAGAAAATGAAAATAGAAGAGGTTTTATATGAAAAAAATTTGAAGCACAATCAAAATCCTCCTAAAATATTAGAGTAAGATTGAGAGGGTGGATATATGGCCAGAGTATATGACTGAAAGTTAAGGATGAAAATGAAACACAATGAGTACAAAAAGGATTTCCTAGGTAACTATATGTATCCAAGAACTCTTAGTAGTTTATTTATATCCTCAAATATACTTAGGAACATTATTGAACCTCTAATGATTGAAATGAGTTGTTGGGAGTTGAATTAAGGTGTCAGGGTCCACTATGATTGGTTATTTTTTTCTTGTCTAGAATCCATTAAGTATTTAGTGGGTGTCACTAGATAACTGGGTATTCAATGGGCGTTACCAAAATTTTGATAGAACTGATATTTTTTTCCAGATACCATTGACAATCTAGCATACTCAATCAGCTTGCCACGGGAACTTAGAGGAGGGTGACATGAAAAAGTTGTTTTGTGATCCTTTTGAGATCTTTATTTGGTCTGATTAATTCATTCCAAAATCATTAAAATATTAACACTTAAATACATAAAATAAAAGTGTTAGAATTAAAATTTTCAGTTTTTTATCATTAAATCCACTTAAGGGAGTGTATTCCAACAAATAGTGAATATATATTTACCAAATAAATGACATGTTAAAAAGGTTTACATTGAAGAATGTAAGAATTTTAAACAATGAACACTTATTGAACCCATTATTTTAATATTACAATATGAATTACAATGGACAAATATTACTGATGAGTAGATTAAAAAAATAAATGGTTTTTCTTTTAAATCTAAAATTTATTTTCTTTCTTACTCTTATGATTTTGAGTTATAGAAAATTGAAAGATATGAATTTATTAAAGTAAAAAAATTAATGTGAAAAATAAATATAGAAAACTCTAAAAAAATTAAAAGTTATTATCCAATATGTAATTAAAAAAGAATAAGAAAAGGTAATATAATTTTTAATAATGCTCCGAATGAAATTTATTATTAATAAAGAAGAAAGATACTTAACAAGATATAATGATTGTGGTTAAAGATAGGGACAAATAGAAAATATATAAACAACAAAAAAATTGATTTAGTATATGGTTGGAGTTTAAAAAATGATTCATATTCAAGTGATAGATATAGAATTGAAAAAAAAATCTTACATACGTATCATGTCTTTATTAAATTAGTTAAGTGATTTTGATTTTGATTATAATGAATCTAACTCTAAAAAACCAAGTATTAATGATTTTTATAAATATATTTAATGATTAAAAAATGATATATTTATGAATTCTCAATTATATAAGGAACTTAAAACAAGAGAATAAGAAGAACATTGAAGAAAATAAAATTCTTTTTCAAGAAAAAAAGAAACTTAAATAAGAAAAACAAAAAGTACACAAATTTTATTTCTGAAAAAAATGAAGATAAATAAATAATTCTCAAATTATTAAGTTAAAACTTATATGTTTATTAGAAGAAAATTGAAAGGATCAAAACTTAAATTTAAAATTTGAAGCATAATTTTCCAGCTTTTGTTCAAGGAATGGAAGGTTATGATAAAATGGTGAGTATGAATAAAATAAATAAAAATAATGATATAGTTATATATGTTTAAAAAATATAATAATTTTATAAATATTTTTTTATTAAATGTTACAAATGATATGTATCTATTGTTCCATTCATTAGATATTGGATGAATCGTAATTATACTACTAAGTATTCTCTCAAATTTCCATAATCTTTTTAACATGAAAAATATTTCATTTTTAAATCTTTATCATCAATATTACCTATCAATACAAGTATGAAATCTATTTTGGTTCCCAAAAATTCATTTACTAATCTTAATAGACCTGAAGTAGCATGGTTACCGAAACTATTGTCCAATTGATTTTTTAGGAAATATTTCAAGGAAGTATCAAGAAAGACATGTAGTGTATGGATAGTTTCTATTCATTGCACATGACTAGAGATCCATAAAATTTCAATCATCTAACAGTTTTCATGGAGGCATTGTGAATTTTTGAGACATCTCAAAAGGAAAATTTATAGGTTTTGTAGAATTTAGAATTTCTAAATATTTTATTATTTATAAAATTTTATTATTTGAAGGTCTAAAACATAATCTTTTTATAATTTCACGTTTATGTGATGATGGAATGTTTTTTCAATTTCGATGTGAAAAATTAATTATTTTTATTGGTTAATATATTTATTTATTCTAACCAAAAAGAAAACATTTATTACATTAATATTACTAAATATTTTAATAAAAATGTTAATTGTTTGACTGATGTATATTCAGAAAACTTTTTATCAAATATGAGTCTTGTCTGTGCTAATTTTAGACTATTACATGAGTTTCATAAGAACCAAAAGTTTTTTAGTTAGCCAATTTAAAAATGGACATCAATCGTGTTTATGATTCATAAATAGAAGTTAAATAGAAAAAAAGAGTGTTATATATCTATCAAGAAAGTTGAATCTATAAGACCTCTTGAACTAATACATTTAGATTTATTTGGTAATGTTTAAACAGATTATCTTAATGGAAAGAAATATGTTTTGTTATTATGGATTATTTTAGCATATTTACATGGGTTTATTTATGTACACATAAAATTGAAACTTTGAAGTCCATATATTATTATAAACTGGTTGAAAATAAAAATGTTATTTATTTTTATCTATTAGAATAGATAG
Organism: Viscum album; assembly: GCA_963277665.1. Taxonomy (NCBI): domain Eukaryota; kingdom Viridiplantae; phylum Streptophyta; class Magnoliopsida; order Santalales; family Viscaceae; genus Viscum; species Viscum album. Next base: position 448,200,925 of record OY728131.1, read on the forward strand.
GGGTAGAGAATTTCTAAATCAGTAATTTAAAAAAACGTGATGAAAATTCTTATTTTCATAACTTTTTAGCCCATAGAGAACTCCAAAAAAGTAGAGTAGTTGAAAATAAAAATGGGAACATACATGAATTAGCTATAATTATGTTAAGATAATATAGTATACCTAAATATTTTTTGGTATAAGATTATAATAGAGATTTTAATGTTTCCAATAAAATTGTTTTAAGACCAATTTTAAAGAAAACCCCTTATGAACTACAAAAGGGAAAGAATGATAAAGTATGTTATTTTATAGTTCTTGATTATAATTTTTTATCCTTAATATTAAATATTCATTAGATAAAAGTAATGTTAAATCTAATGAAGTAATATTTTTATGAAATTATTATTTTATTAAAAATTATAAATTCTATAACAAAAGATCTATGGTAATTCAAGAAACTATTCATGTTAAGTTTTAAGAAAAATATTTTAAAAATAAATCATCCAATGAAAATTATATTGAAGAAAATTTTAATGATTTTGACTTTTTAGAAGATGAAAATCCAAAATTTAATGCACATATTTATAAGAAGAATGATACTTATCAAGGATTTTGAAAAAACTCATAAAGATCATATTATTGATTGAATTATTAGATACGTTGACCCCTAGAGTTTAAACCATAAATAATTTAAGAAATTCTCATGCTTACAATGCTTCTATTTTTAATTTATTTCCATGTGATAATTAAAAAACTTTAAAAGTTCCAAAATTTATTTTACCTATGAAATATGAACAAAATAAAATTTTAAAATTTATGTTTGGACTTTAGTTGAACCCCATATAGACCCAAAAATTATTGGTATCAATTGGTTTTTTAGAAATAAAATTGATGAATCCAATTATATTACTAGAAATAAATCCATATTATTTACTCGTGGTTATTATAAAGAAGAAAGTGTAAATTATTATGATACTTTTTCACCTGTTTCTAAATTAGAAGCTATTCAAATTTTATTAGCTTATGTTTCTCACTAGATAATCGAAATAGATGGGTTGGGGTAGGGTAGAGAAAGACCACATGGGATTGATATCATAAAATCCCACATGTAATATTGGTATATTTATCAATCATGCACTAAACCATTGTGTATATAGGAAAGACCAAGAAAAACCACATTATTTATTTTTGTTATATTTTTTAAAAAATTAATATAATGAAATTGTAAAAATATGTTGACATATATAAATATATGATTAAAATAATAAAAAACATAAGAATAAAAAAAATAAAAAACATAATAGGTGATGGGTTGGAGGTTCGTTTGGAGGGGGAGGCGAGTGGTGAGTCTAGAGAGGGGAATTCATGAGTCTGTAGGGGATAGTGTATTTGGTAAATTAGGTACATTACCTAAAAACATAAACATGAAAAGTAACATCTTTATTGAAAACGTCTTTTACATGACCACAACATTACTTCCTACTTAACACTGCATGGGATCACCTGAGGACATACAGAATAAAGGATTGAGATATAAATACAATTAAGGGAATAAAAATTGAATAACATAGGGATAATAATACATTTTATACAAGACATATCAGTGGGGGATAAAGAAATATCAATAATAAGGCATGATATAGCATGATAATCATAACATCAGAAATGAGGCAACAACTTAAAACACTGCATCATAAACATAAGTCAAAGATAAAAAAACCAAGACTTTACGGTGGAAAAATTAAAATAAAGGAATTGGCTAAATCCACATCCAAACATGAAATATCATGATACTAAACATTACCCAACGAATTAGAGCATTATCACAACACACCCTTCATAATCATTTTGTTATCATGCTTTAGTGTGCACATAGATCATATAACATGGATTCATTCGACATAAAAATTAAATATATGAACAGGTAATGTGGATTACAAACATATAAGTCCATATTAAACAAGTTTATATGTAAAAATAAGAATACCCTTGATAGAGAAAAGGGAATGGTATCCATTACATGATGATTTTTACATAGAAAACCATGGTGCATTTTTGGCAGCATAACAACATCATATAGAAATGCATAACATGGGTTGATGATAGAGAAAGGGGTGTCTCATAATTTTTAATTAAAATGGAATGTAATAGGTATATTTAGTAACATATCCAAACATAGGAAAAATGAAATGATAAACCATAACATAAAAGGAATGCTTGATAAAAGAGGAGGGTGGAAGATTCCATATGGAATTTCATCATGGTAACGACAAAGAAAATGGGACAAAATGAGAGATTATAAATGGTATATAATTAAAATAACATTAAATATGTAGTAAGGGAATGATAAAAATTTAATTACAACATAAAAAATTGAAATTATATACTCTAATTTCAAAATATGGTTCTTGAATTGAAGCAAAGAGAAGAATGTGAGGATCCCTTACGGAATTTCAGTATAGTAATGACTTAGGTAATGGTCCAAATGAGGGGGAATAAATGATCCCTCATAAAAATAACATAATTTTGACATTAATTTATAATTATAAATGAATGAAAATATAATCAATTAAAATTAAAATAACTAATCTCAAAGAAGGTGCTTTAATTCAAAGGAGAGTAGAGAAATCCCTTACGAAATTTCATTATAGTGATGGCTTATGTAAGCGTCAAAATGAGAGAGCATAAATGATATATCATTCATATAAAATAGATTTTAAAGTATTGTAATTATTATAATATAATGAAAATACAACTAATTTAAATTAAATATATTAATTTCAAACAAGGTTTTCGAATTATAATGGGGAGAGAGAGGTGAGGACCCCTTATAGAATTTCAGCATAGTAACGGGTGTACAAAAAGGATTATAGGGGGGATTAATGATATTAAAAGGAATATATCATATATTAGACATAAAATGGAAATTAATGGGGTCATGGAACATCATATCTCAACTTATGAAATTTGAATTTAAGAAGCATAATAAAAAAGAAGTGCATGAATTGAAATGAGAAGAGAGAAATCCATTACTTGGATGTGTGACTCCAAAGGCATGGGAGAGGACACTAGGGAGATTTGAGGCGACTTTATAGGACTCTAGAGAGTATATGGAAGAGTTTGGAGGATCGTAAATGATTTTTAATGAAGATAAATGGGAGCTTTGGTGTGTTTATATAGGAGAAGGGGGAGATGTTTTATTAATTTGGTTTTGGACACTAAATAATAAAATATTCAAAACAACAAATCATCTCATGATTTTATTAAAAATTTTCTATAAAAGGGGATATTTATACATTATTTTATGATTAAAAAGTATGAATATCATAAAATATTTCATTTTCTTATGTGGATGTGATTTTTACTTACAAAGAAATGATTGTAAAATCATAAAATATATTATAAGTCTTGGAGGATTCACTAAGGATTTATAAAATAAATAAAATTAACTTAAAATTACATTATTTTAAATTAAAAACATATATTTGTTCTAGGATACCTTTTATAGTATTTATTACATCACTATTGGGCCATTATGATGTCATAAAAAACACTGTATATTTATACAGTAATTAATTTTCACCTTAAAAATCGACTTTCTAGGAAAATTAAGAAAAATTCACCATTGGATAGTTTCAAAATCCTGATTCCAAAAATGATATCCATTCTTTCCAAAAAAATTATAAATATGTGAATTTTTAATTTTAAAATAAAAACTTACCTTTATTGAAAATGATGGGTTTTTTACGATAACAGTCTTCGAACCCTAATAAAATTACATTTGACTTCATAGAAATTAAATGATCATTCCTATTTAATAAAATTAATTTAATAATATTATTTTCTTAAAATATTATTTATTTTAAAAATCCATTAATTCATAAAAATAGATTTCTTAATTGAATTTGAATATTAACTAAAAATACTATTTGGGATTTAAAAATCATTTACAAAGTAACTATAATATAAAGAAAACATATTCATTATTGTATAAAAAAATAATGTATATAATCTTATTTATAGGGTCTTGAAACATATCGATTTATTTTACCATCATATGTCCAAAGAGTAAGGTGCGCAGTGGTGGGGATTTCGTGGGACCATTCAATAAACATGGTTTGGACCATGATATCAATGAGCTTGAAATTCTCCTATAAACAGTTTTAGTCATGCTTAAGTTGTTTGATCTCATCTTGAGATTAGTCTAGGGAAAATCCCAAAAATGCTATCTCCCTTGGAAGCACTAATAAATGGTCTTCATAAGGTATGATCCTATTGGTTGAAGAAATCAATTCCTTTATATGTTCCAAAAGAATTTTTCAAAACCCTATATATATACTAGTCATGTGATCATTATTCAACGACTATATTATCAATGGTAAAGATACATAATGGTCATTTAAAATCTAGTAGAATATAGTAAAATATGTTCATGTATTTTCTATAACCTTAAGAAATTTAATTAAATCAAAAGAAAGGGTATTTTATTCATAAATGTTTGGGTGGTTACAAACTTCCCCCCTTAAGAAATTTATCCCTCAAAATTTTCTTTTATAACACTAAAACAGATGAGTGTAACTCTAGTTAATTATCTCCTATGGTTCCCACATTTATTCTTCAAACTTTTTTTTCTCCACAACACTTTGACACTGGGAATTTTCTTATTTCATAGAACTTTCTATCTACGATCTAAGATCATCATCGATTATTCCTCATATGAAATTTCATTCTCCAATGGTAACACCTATGGATTGAGTACATGTGATGGGTCTAGTATGTACATTCTTAAGTGGGATACATAGACTACATCATGTACATGAGATAGGTTGGGTGTGAGTTCTAGTTGATAGGTCACTACTCTTATGTTATCAAGGATATCAAAAGGGATGATGTACCTTGTACTAAGCTTTCCCTTCTTCCAAAATCTCATCACTCTCTTCCATGGAGATATGTGAATGAATACCATGTCTCTAACATAAAACTCTAGGTCGCATCGATGATTATCATAATATCTCTTTGGTTGACTCTCAAAAGCTTTGATGTGTTGTTGTATGATCTTAGCCTTCTCTACTATTTCTTCGACCATTTTAAGACCTATAATTTTTCATCCCCCAAATTCATCCATGCATGTTGGTGTTCTTCACCTCTTCCTATAAAGGTCTTCATATGGAGCATTTTGGATGCTTGAGTAGATTATATTAATGTTAGAGAACTCCACCAAAGGAATATGTTGGTCACATCCATCTTTTAAGTTCATTGAGAAAGTCCTCAACATTTCATCAAGTGTTTAGATATCCTGTTAAGATTGGAAATTAGTTTGAGGGTGATAAGCCATACCGAAGTTCATCTTAGTGTTTAGATCATTCTAGATATTTTTCCAAAACATAGAGGTGAATATTGGAACTCGATCAGAAACAATTAATAGTGTAATTCTATGAATACTTACCACTTCTCTAATTTATATCTGTGTCAATTAATATAGTGGGAAATCCTATTGAATCATAATAAAGTGTGCAGACTTTGTAAGATGATCCACAATAACCCAGATAGCATTGTTTCCCTTGGATGTCTTTGGAAGTCTGGTGACAAAGTCCATGGTAATATTTTCCCATTTCCATGTTGTTGTGGGTAATGGTTTCATCATCCCCTTATAGTTATGCCTTTTAGCCATCACTTAATGACATACCATACACTTTGATGTATATTTTGAGATCTCCTTCATTATTATATCCCACCAATAGTGCTCTAAAATATCTTGATACATCCTTGTGTTTCTTGGGTGAATAGAGAAATTAGAACTTTGTGCATCATCCCAAAGTTACTTCTTTAACTCATAATTTTATGGAACACATCATCAGGACCCAAATCTCACAATTATTTCTTTATTAACATTGAACTCCAAGGATTTCCTTTTTCAGATAGTTTCCACTTTCTTTTAGATTCCCACATCATCTTTTTTAGCATCATATAAATTTTCCAAAAGATGTGTTTGGTCAATCATTTTCGAAACGATTGATGATGTTCCTTTCTTTGTGAGTCTGATGTTCATATTCTTCAATTCTAAGAAGATAGGATCCTTCTCAATTCTCATCAATGATAAAATTTTTGGGTTCTTTCTACTTATATCATCATCCGCTTTGTTTGATTTCACAGAATAGTAGTGTATTAAGCAGTCATAATCCTTAATGATCTCTAACCATCTTTGTGGTGAATATTTATCTCTTTCTGTGTGAATATATATTTGAGACTTTTTTGATCCATTTATATTTAACACTTCTCCACAAAGAGATAATGCTGCTAGATTTTCAATGCAAAGATCACAGCTTTCAACTTCATATTAAGTTTGGGATAGTTTTCCTCATGGATTTTCCACTTCCTTGAGGTATAGGTAATGAATTTTTCATTTTTCATTAATACTTATACCAATACCTTCTTTGAAGCATCACTAAAAATTATGAAAATCTCCCCACTTGTGGGTATTATGAGCACAGGGGTAGTGATAAGCCTCATTTTCAACTAAATGAAACTTTCTTCACATTGATCATTTCAAGAAAATTTTATTCCCTTGTATGTTATCTTGGTAAGAGGGTTTGATAGTGATGATAAATTTTTCACAATTCTGCGATAATATATAGCTAACCTGCGGAAGCTACGGATATCTATCATTGATTAGGGCCTCAACCACCCCTGAATTGATTTTTCTTAGAAGAATCCATAGATATCCCATTTCTTGTGATGATATTCCCCAAGAATGAAAATTATTTGAACCAGATCTCAAAATTTTTGTACATTTCATAGAGCTTTTTCTTTCTCAAGTCCTTTAGAACATTGCTCAGATGCTTCTTAGGATCCTCCTTGGTTTTGTAGTATATTATAATATCTTCTATAAATAATACCAAAAATTTTTCAAGGTAATCACTAAAGACTCTATTCATCAATTCCATTGGAAGAACGCTATCATGGGTTCCCTCAAATGATTAGTGTGATTTTGGGGTACTTAGGTGCAGCAGAGTGGCTGACCAAGGTCGTCTCTCAAAGGAGGAAGTGAATTAAAACAACTTTTTAGAGGTATTATAAAAATAAAATAAAAGAGAATAAAAACACTACTTGAAATGATGGGGGTTGGTTATAGTTTATATATATAGAAGATGTTTTCTGGAAGAAGATTGTATTTTTTTGGTTTTTAATTTTGAAATAAAGTTTGATTAAAAAGACACAACAAGAAGATGTTTTTTTAGAAAATATTTTAAAAGGAGTAATTGTTCTAACCCTAACTATTCAATATATTATTAATAATTATAATTTAAATTAACATTAACTTAATTATGATCCCTTAATTTGTTAAATCCCAAACCCTATGAGAATTAACTTTACCACGAAGATGAAGCGAATTTAACCATAGGCTAACTTTGTAATATGCAATCGCAACACCCTGATTTGATTGATGTTCTAAGATTAGTCTTATGGTCAGTGGTAAATTAAGGCAAATTTCCCCTCTGGAAATTATAATTAATTTAGTTTAGGGATTATATTTGAACACTACAAATTGATCCTGTATGGTATTGTATAACCGATTAAGTTCTCACTCTCACAATTTACACAAAATCTCATCCTCGCGTGTTTTTGTGTTAATTGTTCAATTGCTTTATTAGTTTAAATTAAATTAAAAACTCAATTAATTGATTATATGAGGTGAATTATAGTATATAATTTATTAAAAATAAATGAATGTACAATGTAAGATTGATTATTAAAATACTACTCTTCCATGGGTGGCATAATCATCGTAGAAGCGAATTGCATTTTCAATGGTTTATAATGGGTATAACCCAATAATGCTTCTACTCTATAATTCCAGCCCAAATAGGAATATTAATAGAAGAATAAATTTGAATAAAATGGAAGAAAATATAATAAATAAAATAATTACAAAGAAATTTATTACACAAACAAAAGCATTACAACACGAAGGAGAAGAAGAAGGCTTCTTCGAAGGGATCCTTGCTTCAAGAGCTACCCTTATTGAAATGGTTGGATAATTGGAGTGGATCCAATTCTCCTCTACCCTAAAATTTCTAATTCACGTCCCAAACCTCACCAAATGAGAAAAACACCAATTTATAGAGTGGTGGGGAGGCTAGGTTCAAAGTTGTTTCAAGTGTGAATGGGGAATATCGGAAAAATATTTTATGCCAACTTGCACCGCCCATTTCACCACCAAAATGCTTGAATAATTTGTCCTTCAAGAAGGATTATTCATGAAAAAATTATTCATGTAGCTCCTCTCAATAATTGGGCCTGATCCAAGCATGGATGAAGAAGTTATTATGCAAATACATAACCAATGTCCATTCTGCCAAGTCCAGAACACCATTGATTTAATGGCCCATTTACTCTATCCAAATGCACTTTTTAGCTCTAGTGTCCTGAATAAAAGTTGTACAAAATTAATTTATAAACACTGTTACAAAATATTAATTTCAAATAATAAATATTAAAATATATATCTTCAAAATACTACAGTACATTTTAAAATTGTAAAACTGGAATTTTCATCAAATTTTCAAATGAATGATCTAATCCCAAATATTTCATAAATGAATATATTTAGCAAAATGTGAGGAAATTATATCATTTATTATCAATAAAATATTCAAAAAAATAGTTTTTTATCAACTCCCCCACACTTACCCTTTTTCACTCATGGGAAAAACCTCATATCAAGTAAACATCAATTTCAAATCAAAACCAATTTTAAAACACATATGCTTGAGATCAAACAATTAAACACCAAGAAACAAAAGATATCATGCCTCATAAAAAAATATTTCAAGTTCTTTATTTATATCATTCAATATATTTCCACTTTATTTATCCTCCCACGCACAAAACACTCACCTCACTTGAATTTTCTCTTATCACACAAATGTCAAGTTTTTTTTTGAAATGTCTTTATCATCCAAACTCATAAAAGGGTAACCATAGGCTTGATAAATTCCTACATAGCTACCTGATATGAGTCAAGGACATATGTTTATCATGATGACTTTTTAGGGTTGTTCTGTGGCTTTCAGTTGGTAGGATTTAGAAGTGAAAAATTCTAAGACTGAATGAGGAGGGCTTGACTCTTTTTGAAGCAAAATTGCATTAATATAATTTTCACTTAAATATGGTCTCTTCATTAATCTCCATAGTATCAACTCAGCTCCATCATCATGAAAAGTCATGGAAATTTTACACCACACATCATTTAGCAAATAAAATTTCAATCTTCTCAAACATGATTTTCTTGAAATCTCCAAATAGGCACAACTTTCTACCTCAATTAGAAGCTCCAGAAAAGGCACAGCTTTCAATATAATGATTTTCTTCAGTAACAAACACATCTCTTTAGAATTTAATTTTCCACCCAAAGTATCACATAATGTGGTATCACAACACAAGATAGCTTCCGTCACACTTAAGTTCAACTATATTATGCAATTTCACTTCAAGAGTTGGTTGGATAGGGAAAATTGTCTTGTAATGTGGCTAACCTAATAGGTTGTGCATGGCTTCTATGGTCTAAAAGGATTAAATGTTCAAGGTAGGCCATTATAAAAAATAATTCTTTGAAATAAGGTCTTTAATACAAAACAAATGCCTCAATCATTTAAACATAAGTACCTCAAACCCTCAAGTTTTGACAGGAATAAATCAAATTCTGGTCAAATCAATCATGGTTTGGTTCTCTTAAGAAGTGAGGTGAATGTAAACAAAATGAAAATAATGGTTCAGAAGCCTCATAGAAAAGTGATTTCAAATATAAAGACAGTGATATGTGGCATGGGATTCAAAATTCAGTGTATTTGTCATGAAATTACTATATATTTGAACTTGAAACAAAGCCATTTAAGCATTCATTTAAGCTTAGTTTCAAGGGATAAATTGTTTCACTTATTGATATGGATTTCAAAATGGTGATGACAATCATTTCAGCTCAAAAGTTTCAAAAACATAAAACAAATTAAAAAATAAACACACAAAATTTGAAAAACACACAATTTTTTTGTTTTGTTCTTTTTAACAGGAAAACAATTGAAATTACTAAAATAAAAGGTCCCCCCCCCCACACACACACTTAAAATATTGCATTTTCCTCAATGTGAACCCATGAGATTATATATGCAAATAAAATGTATAATTTTAAATAGTACAAAGATTAAAAAAGTTAAAGGGTTAGGAACAGCCTGATGTGCTCAAGTGATGATGGGGTTATGTAGTGTGATAAAATCCACTACATCAGTAAGAAGTCCCTCAATGTATCTCTTCAAAAGTTTCCCATTGACTATAAAGATCCATCTTTTGTCCACTTTTGTGATCTCCACTACACCATAAGGAAAAACATTAGTCACAACATAAGGACCTAACCATCTAGAACACAACTTACAAGGCATCAGCTTCAGTCATGAACTGTAGAGAAGGACTTTCTCTCCAACATGAAACTCCCTTTGTTCAATCATTATATCATGATCTTCTTTTGATCTTTCCTTATAGAGACTTGAGTTCTCATATGAAGACAATCGAATCTCCTCAAGCTCTTTAATTTGTAGCTTCCTTTGGATTCTAGCTTGGGTCAAATCCATGTTGCATTTCTTTATAGCCCAATAAACCTGATGCTCAACCTCAAAGGGGAGATGACATGCTTTCCCAAAAACAATCTGAAATGGGGACATACCAATGGGTGTCTTATATGCTGTCCTATAATCCCACAATGCATCATCCAAGAACTTTCTCCAATCCTTCCTATTTGGCTGCACAGTTTTCTCTAAAATCTGTTTCAACTCACGATTTGAAACCTCATCCTGGCCATTTTTTTGGGGGTGGTATGGTGTCGATGTTTTGTGTGTCACCCCATACATCTGAAGGAGGGAAGACCAATTCTGATTGCCAAAGTGTGTCCCTTGTTCACTGATGATGGCCTTCAGTACTCCAAACCTGCAAAAAATTTGCGCTTTGACGAAGTCCACAACAATTTGAGAATCATCAGTCCAGGTGGCCTTAGCCTCCACCCATTTACTCACAAAATCAACAGAAACAAAAATATATAAAAATCAAAATGAACTAGGAAAAGGACCCATAAAATCAATGACCCATACATAAAAAATCTCACAGAATAGTATGGGTTTTTGGGGCATCTCATGTCTCCTAGAAATGTTCCCAGTGTGTTGGAAATGAGAGCATGACTTACAGAACACATGGGAATCATGGAATAAGCTAGGCCAATATAATCCAAAGTCCAAAACATTCCTAGTAGTCCGTTGGGGTCCAAAGTGTCCACCACAAGAAATTGTATGACAAAAATGTAAAACAAACTCCAACTCCTGATCAGGAACACACCTCCTAATAACTTGATCACTACACATGCGGTAGAGGTATGGATCATCCGAAACATAATACTAAGACTCATTTTTTATTTTTTGGACTTGATGTTTTTTTAAATTTGCAGGGATTTCAGAGGTAACAGGGTAGTTAACTAAATTTCCATACCAAGGATGCCTACCTGAGATGGAATATAGATGCTCATCGTGGAAAGTGTCCCGATGTGGTACATGGTCCAAGGTGTCATTCTCTAGTGTGTGAGTAAGCCAACTCATGTGGTCCGCCACCATGTTTTCTGACATGCTCTTTTCCTTTCTCTCAATATCAAATTCTTGAAGAAGGAGCATCCATCGGATCAGCCTGGGATTTGCATCTGGCTTCTTCAAGAGGTACCTTAGAGCTGCATGGTCAGAAAAAAAAACTACTTTAGAGCACAATAAATATGAACGGAATTTATCTAAAGCAAAAATGACAGCAAGAAACTCCTTTTCTGTGGTTGTATAGTTTTATTAGTCTGAATCTAGTGTCCTCGATGCATAGGCGATCACATGTGAATGTCCCTCCACCCTCTAAGATAAGACAGATCCAACCGCGATGTTGGAGGCGTCACACATAATCTCAAAAGGAATCTCCCACCATGGGGGATGTATGATTAGTGGAGTGGTCATACACTTCTTTAGATCATCAAAGGAAGTCCTACAAGAATCATCAAACACAAAATCAGAATCCTTTTGAAGTAATCATGACATAGGAAGAGCAATATTACTAAAAACTTTGTTGAAGCGCCGATAAAATCTTGCATGCCCTAGGAAAGATCTAACATCACACACACATAAAGGATAGAGTAAGGATGAAATAATGTCTACCTTAGATCTATCAACCTCTATCCCATATTTTGACACTACATGCCCTAAGACAATGCCATGATCTACCATGAAATGACACTTTTCAAAGTTCAAGACCAGATTCTTCTCAATAAAACGATTCAACACCTTTCCCAAACTACTTAGACATTCATCAAATAGAGGACCCATACACTATAAAATAATCCATAAATACCTCCATGCAAGTCTCAATAAAATCAGAAAAAATACTCACCATGCATTTTTGGAAGGTATCTGGGGCATTACAAAGTCCAAATGGCATCCTTTGGTAGGCAAACGTACTGAAAGGAAAAGTGAATGTTGTCTTCTCCTGATCCTCCGGAGCAATAGGAACCTAAAAATCTCCAGAAAATCCATCCAAGAAATAATAATGTGTTTTCCCAGCAAGTCTCTCAAGCATCTAATCAATAAATGGGACGGTGAAATGGTCCTTACGAGTAGATTGATTTAGTTTCCTATAATCAATACACACGCGCCAACTGTTTTGCACCCTCATTGGAACTAACTCAACTTTCTCGTTTCTAAAAATAGTAACACCACTTTTCTTAGGCACAACCTAAATAGGACTTACCCACTGAGAATCTGAAATGGGATAGATTATACCTGCCTTAAGCAATTTTTCAACCTCTTTTTTAACAACCTCCAGAAGGGTTGGATTTGGTATCCTTTGTGGTTGTCTCACCGGTTTAGCCCCATCCTCCAAAAGAATCCTATGCATGCAAATGGAGGGGCTAATACCTGATATGTCAGCCATGGCCCACCTGATTGCCCTGATTTTCTCCTTCAAAAGATTCAAAAGTTTTTCTTCATGTTCAAAAGGGACACTGTTAGCAATGATAACAGGTAATTTGTCACCACTTAACAAGTATGAGTATTTGAGATTTCGTGGCAATGGATTGAGTTCCAGTATAAAGGGTGGTGTATGGATGGAGACATAGAAGGAACTGAAATATGTTCTCAAAGAGAATCAGTATCAGAATAGAAATCATCACAATTGGAGAATAAAGAATCAAATCCATCAGCATACTCAATATCCATGTCATAATTAGAGTTCACATGATAAAAATCAGAATATGATTCCATTTCAAAATCAAATCTTAGAGAGTCTTGTTCCTTAGAAATGAGTGTGGAAGTTCTCTTAGACAATAAATCAGAACTAATACTCATAATCTCACTAAGAATAGGACAATCAAATTCCATGGGTTTTTTACTTGGTGGTTCAAAATGGGAGACAAAAAATGCAGAATGATCCTTTGAGGGGTAATTCATGGAATCCATAACATAAAATATCACAACTTCATCCCAAAATTCCCTGGAATGTGTACCCACATTGACATTTATGATAGTTTTTGTAGTTTTGAGAAAGGGTCTACCTAAGATAATGGGGGAATGAGAACTTACCTGATCATCCTCCATGTTAAGAACGTAGAAATCTACTGGAAAGATCATGTCTCTTACCCGGACAAGTACATCCTCAAGGACTCCCACTCGATATGTCGTAGGTCTATTCGCCAACTACACCACTACTATTGTCGGTTTTAGCTCACCAACCTGCGAATAAGAGAATATAGAGAGAGGAATCACATTAATGGATGATCCAAAATCACAAAGAGCATCAGAAAAGTGTAACTCCCCTATGGTTCATGGGATTGTGAATGTCCTGGGATCCTTGCACTTTGTCGGCATTGCTAGAGTTGGTGTAATGAGTTCTGAAACATTCCTTCCCAGATTTATCCTTTCATTTCCCTTGAGCCCTCTTTGATTGGTACAAAGTTCTTTTAATAATTTTGTATACCTTGTAATTTGATTAATGGATTCAAGTAGAGGAATGTTGATCTCCACATGCTTGAATGTGTCCAAAACCTCCTTTTGCATTGCTTCTTCATCCATCTTCTTGGTTTGAACAAACCTGTTTGGAAAAGTAAGGGATTTAGGAGGAACATAATTAATCTTTTTCTTACCTTTATCTTTCTCCTTGGGTTTCTCATCAGTTGATGTGGAATTGGGTTTTTTTTGGATTTGAGGTGAATCCAGGTGGAATAATAGGTGAATATGTATCATTGTTTTGCTTCCCACTTCTCAATGTGATGGCACTAACATTCCCCTTGGGATTTGGAGTAGTTTGGGATGGTAAATTTCCATAATTCTTACTTACTAGTTCATGGAGGGCGGTGGCAATATGGATAATTTGAGTCTTTAACTCCCTCAACTCCAAACCTTGATTCTTCAGTTCATTCTGTTGATTAAGAACAATTTGATTCAAAAGGTCACCAGTGTTAGAATCTACCTTTGGTGGGGGATTCCCTTGTTGTTGGCTTTTCTCATGCTTTAGATTCAAATCTCCTTTGGGGTTGTTGGAAACTTCTTTTGGGGATATGGTTTTTGTTGTTTTTGCTGATATGGTCTCCCAGGGAACACTACTGCACAATCTTCTATTTCTTGGAGTTGTGGGCAATAGTCAGTTGGGTGGCTTGTCTTAGTGAAAATACCACAAGGCCTTGAAGGAGTGGGTTGGGATGTCTTTTGAGCCAAAGTAATATGTCTCACTATAGTTTTCAATTTGTACAACTTGTTATCAATCAAATGAATTTCAAGAGAATATGGCCTTACTTGATGTACTCCCCTGACATGTGGTGTTCCTTGATCACCAAATTGTTGGGAGTTTTGGGCTATTTTGTCGATCAACACACATACAGCTACTGGTGTCTTGTCCACCAATGCTCCTCTAGCTGTAGCATCCACCATTCTCCTCTCCATAGGTGTTAGTCCTTCATAGAAGTATTGGATGAGTATTTGCTCATTGATTTGGTGATGTGGGCAGCTTGCACACAACTTCTTGAATCGTTCCCAGTAATCATACATTGACTCCCCTTGGGATTTCTTAATCCCAGATATCTTCTTACGAATGGAAGTGGTCCTTTATTTTGGAAAAAATCTATGCAAGAAAAGATGTTTTAAATCATTCCAACAAGTTACATCTTTGGGTTATAAATAATACATCCAGTCTTTCGCAGCTCCATCAAGTGATAAATAGAATGCTCTTAGTTTGATTTGATCTTCAGAAACATTTCTAGGTTTAGGGTTTGATAATACCACATTAAATTCTTTTACGTGTTTATTGGGATCCTCACCTGAGAGGCCATGAAATTTTTTAAGAAGATGAATTAATCCAGATTTCAATTCAAAGTTCGATTCAAGATTTGGGAATGCAATACAATTTGGTTGATAGTTAATATCAGGTGCAACAAATTCTCAAATGGTTCTATTATGTTCATTTCCATTATTGTGATCCATTGGTTCTTGTTTTATGGTTGAATTTGAATTTCTTCCAATTTCAATTTTCTGAAAGTGGAGGACTTCTCCAACTGGTTGAATATTGAAACTTCCCATAGAGTAAGAATGTCTAATTAATTCTCTAAGGCTGCGTTCAATCTCAGGGTCAAGATCTAAGAGATATTCGGGATTAGTTCATGTCATAAATCAAATAAAAATGAAAAGAAATAAATTCGACCATAGTAAAATAAAAATAATAAGTTTGAGTTGATGGTACAAAAAAAAGTATAATAAAATAAAAGAAGAAAAAAAAATCAGATTTTGTAAAGAAGGAAGAAATAAGAGAGAAAGAGAATAAAATGTAAAATAAAATAAATACCTCTAATTGGTTGAAATAATTACTTTCCTCCCCTAAAAAGGTTCCAATTTCATAGAATACTGTTGTGGGTTCCCTCAAATGATTAGTGTGATTTTGGGGTACTTAGGTGCAGCAGAGTGGCTGACCAAGGTCGTCTCTCAAAGGAGGAAGTGAATTAAAAAAAACTGTTTAGAGGTATTCTAAAAAAAGAGAATAAAAAACTAATTGAAAGGAAGGGGTTTGGTTATAGTTTATAAATCTAGAAAAAGTTTTCTGGAATAAGATTGTATTTTTTTTGTTTTTAATTTTGAAATAAAGTTTGATTAAAAAGATACAACAGGAATATTTTTTTTTAGAAAATATTTTAAAAGGCGTAATCGATCTAACCATAACTATTCACTCTATTATTAATCATTATAATTTAAATTAAAATTCACTTAATTATTATCCCTCAATTTGTTAAATCCCAAACCCTATGAGAATTAACTTTACCATGAAGATGAAGCAAATTTAACCCTAGGCTAACTTCGGAATGTGCAATCGCAACACCCTGCTTTGATTGATGTTCTAAGATTAGTCTTATGGTCAGTGGAAAATTAAGGAACATTTCCCCTCTGGGAATTATAATTAATTTAGTTTAGGGATTATATTTGAACACTAAAAATTGATCCCGTATAGTTTTGTATAACCAATTAAGTTCGCACTCTCACAATTTACACAAAATCTCATCCTCGCGTGTTTTTGTGTTAATTGTTCAATTTCTTGCTTAGTTTCAATTAAATTAAAAACTCAATTAATTGATCATATTATGTGAATTAAATTATATCATTGATTCAAAATAAAGTAATGCAGAGGGTAAGAGATAGATCGATTACTAAAAGACTACTCTTCCATGGGTGGCGTAATCATCGTAGAAGCGAACTGCATTTGCAACGGTTTATAATGGGTATAACCCAATAACACTTCTACTCAAGAATTCCATAACAAAGAGGAAGATTAAGAGAAGAATAAATTTGAATAAAACTGAAGAAAAGATAAGAAATAAAATAAGTACAAAGAAATTTATTACACAAACTAAAGCATTACAACGCGAAGGAGAAAAATAAGGCTTCGTCGAAGGGATCCTTGCTTCAAGAGCTACCCTTATTGAAATGGTTGGAGAATTGGAGTTGATCCACTTATCCTCTGCCCTCAAAATTCCAATCCACGTCCTCATCCTCAAAAAATGACAAAAACACCAATTTATAGAGTGGTGGTGAGACTAGGTTCAAAGTGTTTTCAAGTGTGAATGGGGAATCTCGGCCAAATTGTTTATGCCAACTTGAACTGCTCATTTGACCACCAAAATGCATGAATCAGCTGTCCTTATAGACGGATGATTCCCAAGAAAATGAGTTATGTATCTCCTCTCAAAATTTGGGCCTGATCCAAGCATGGATAAAGAAGTTACGGCCCAAATACAGAACCCATACCCATTCTGCTGAGTCCATCCCACCATTGACTTAATGGCCCATTTACTCCATCCAAATGCACTTTTTAGCTCTAGTGTCTTGTATAAAAGTTGTAAAAAATTAATTTAGGAACACTTTTAAAAAATATTAATTTTAAATAATAAATATTAAAATATTTATCTTCAAAATACTACAGTACATTTTAAAAGGGTAAAACTGTAATTTTCATCAAATTTTCAAATTAATGATCTAATCCCAAATATTTCATAAATGAATATATTTAGCACAATGTGAGGAAATTATATCATTTATTATCAATAAAATATTCAAAAAATAGTGTTTTATTATTAATGAATATTGATAGAGCATTAGTCAGTCCAAAAGGCATCACTATGAACTCATAGTGCCCATACCATGTACAAAAAGTAGTCTGGGGGATATCCTCCTTCTTCACCCTTACTAGCTAATATCATGTCTACAGATCCTTATTAGGGAAGTATTGTACTACAAGTAGCACATAAAAAAGGTTATCAATTCATGGAAATGGATACTTGTTCTTTATCATGATTTTTTTCGCTCATGATAATCATGTAAAGGCACATTGACCCATGATTCTTCTTGACAAAGAGGACTGGTGCACCCCATGGTGAAGCTCTTGGGAATATAAACCCTTTATCCATATTTTCATGTATTTGTTTCTTCAGTTCCTCAAGTTCCACAATAGCAATTATATATGGAGTCTTTGAGAAGGTGCAGTCACCAGAGTAGAGCCAAATGGATTGTCAGAATGAGAGGGTATGGCTATACCATCGGGACTAGAATGTGATTGCATGGGAAGCCTAGCCAGATAGCCATGTGAAGGTGGAGAGCTAATATCACGATGCAGATGATGGGGAGGGGCAATTCCTTTTAGATAGTCTAGTGGAATTCCCTAAGACCTTCAGGTCATGTAATCTCCTAATCCTACAGGCCTTATAATATCTGAGGCTACATGACTTGTAAGGGTTCCCCTCATCCCTTGAAAGGGCGGTTATCAAAAATCAATAAAAAAAGAAAGCCTTCAGGACATTTGGGTATGGAGTCTTTGATATTGGAAACACCCCAGGTACAAGATTAATAAAAAATTTGACCTCTCAGCTAGGTGGAAGACAAGGAAATTTCTCAGGAAACACGTCATCATATTCCATCATAATATGCATGTCTTCAAAGATAATAATTTCCTTAGACTCAATCATTTAAGCTATATACTCTTACTCATAGGGTAGTAACATCCAAGATTGAGATGATGGTGCTAAAGAATATTAATCCTCCTCCTTACTCTTTTATATAATCGGGGTTCGATTCACCATATGAAGAGTGATTACCCTCTCGTGGAAATTTATGTTGGCTCTATAAAGGGGAAGCCCATCCATGCCCATGATTTCCTAAAATTCCACCCAAAGAATTATGAAAAGGTTTTTTGGGAATTTGAATCCAAAAAAAATTACTTAGTAAGAGTTATATACATGGGATGAAATAAGTGCCCCATTTTTTATTTTCCATCGAAATCTATACTTCCATACTTTTTGGTGGTGTGTGAATAGTTCAACATAAATTTTGTGATATAAAGGAATGAATAAAACTATGGAAGGAAACCCTACCTTTCACTTTTTGATTCTGGTTCTACATATTCTAATATAGAATTTGGGATGAGTACTAATAAAAAATTAGACACATAAATGGGAATAAAATGAGATTAAAGGGATAACTTTTAAATTACATTTATCTCCATAACTAATGAGTTTCGTGGATTAATTCCATGTTATCAATGATCTACCTCCTAACATATATTCTTATGGGCAATTTTTTCTTTATTACCTTAATAATGGTTTTTAATAATCTTAAGAAATTACCAAATCATATTCCTTGGGAATTTCAAACAGGGTGCGCAGTACGACCCATTTTAAGGTACCAGCTTACCCTGAGTGAGGCCCATAACACCTTGTCAGATTTGTTGCTCCTAGTTACATATGTTCCAGAACCACATCTACTTGTTTTATTCATACAGGAATATATTTTCTTGATAAACCATTTAATCTATAATCACAAATATTTAAGGATTTTTTCATACACTTACTCTTATTCTTATTGGTTTTTACTAGGGTTTTCTAATCCTAATCCCAAAAATAACTAAAAATATCCTCTGATACCAACTATAACAACCATAAAATTTATTCCATATTTAAACCTGGTTTATTAAATAAAATTTTATTTAATACAACTCAAAAGATCGATAGGTATAGTTTATTTAGGAAATTAGGTACATAATATAATAACTTAAATATGAAAATTAACATATTTATTGAAAACTTATTTGACATGACCACAACATTTCTTCGTACTTAACACTTCATGGGATAACCTGAGGACATACATAAGAAAGGAGTGAACCATAAATCCTAGTAATGGAATAAACACGAAATAACATAAGGATAATAATAAATGTTAGACAAGGAATATCATTGAGTCATAAAGGAATGTGAATAATAAGGCATGATATAGCATGATAATCATAACATGGGAAATGTGGAAAAAATTTAAAACACTACATCATAAACATAAGTCAAAGATAAACCACTAAGACTTTATGGTGGAAAAAAATCCCATAAAGTAATCACATAAATACCCATACCAAAATGAAATATCATGATACTAAACATTACCCAATTCATTGAAGTGCTATCACGGAACACACTTCATAATTATTTCATTCTCATGCTGAGGTGCGCTATATAGATCATATAACATGGATTCACTCAACATCCTAATTTGTTCCATGATAAAAGAATGTCAAATAAATACATGTAAGTCCCCATTAAACTATTAAAGGTGCATAAAAGTGAATACCCTTAATAGATAAATTTTTATGTATCTATTACCTGATGATTTTGACATGGAAAATTGTGGTGTAATTTCGGTAGCATAATGGAGTCATATAGAAATTCATAAAATGGGTTGATGAGAGAGAAAAGGGTATATCATCATTAATAATTGAAAAGGAAAGTAAGAGGGATATTTAAGAACATTACCCAATATATTTAAAAGTAAATGAGAATATATCGCATTAAAGGAATGCATGATAAAAGGGGAGGGTGTAAGATTCCTTATAGAATTTTGGCATAGTAACAACTTAGGAAAGGGTCAAAACAAGAGAGTATAAATGATATAAATTTCAAATAACATTTAATATATATTAATGGAATTATAAAAAAATGAATTGAAATATAACCAATTGAAATTATATATGTTAATTTCGAAATATGGTTCTTGAATTGAAGAAAATAAATGAAGTTGAAGATCCCTTACAGAATTTTGGCATAGTAACAACTTAGGTAAGGGTCAAAATGAGGTGGAATAAATGATACCACATACAATTAACATAAATTGAAAAATTAAGGTAACAATTATTAATGAATTTAAATATAATAAATTTAAATTAAAAGAACTATTCTCAATGAAGGTTCTTAAATTCAACGGATAGTACATAAATCCCTTATGAAATTTCGGCATAGTAATAGCTTAGGTAAGAGTCAAAATGAGAGAGGATAAATGATATATCATTCATATAAAATCGATTTTATAGTATGGTAATGATTATAATATAATTAAAATATAACCAATTTAAATTAAAAAGTCTAATTTCAAACAAGGTTCTTGAATTGAAAAGAGGAGAGGGAGGGGAGTATCCCTTACAGAATTTCAACCTAGTAATGGGTGTACATAAAGGATTATAGGGGATACTAATGAGAGTAAAAGGAATATATAATAATTTATAGATAAAATCTAAAGTAATGGGATCATGGAACATCATATACCAACTTATGAAAATGGAATTCAAGAAGCATAATATAAAATAAGTGCTTGAATTGAAATGAGAAGAGAGAAATCCCTAACTTTGATGTGTGACTACAAAGTCTTGGGAGAGGATTATTGAGAGCTTAGAGGCACCTTGGGAGGAATATAGGGAGTATATAGAAGAGGTTTGATGATATTAAAGGAGTTTTAGTGAAGATAAATGGGAGCTTGGGTGGGTTTATATAGGGAAGGAGGGGAATTTCTTTATTATTTTGGTTTTGGACACTACATAATAAAATATTCAAAACCACAAAACAACCCATGATTTCTGAAAAATTGGAGTGTTATAAATTATTTTATGATTCCAATGGCCTAATATAATAAGATATTTCCCATTATTATTTGGAGTTGAGTCACACTTTCAAAGAAAAGATTTTAATATCTTAAAATATATTATAAGTCTTGGAGGATTCACCGTGGCTTTATAAAATAATTAAAATAAAAATAAAATAAAATTATTTTAAAGGGAAAAAATATATTTGGCCTATGATAAATTTTATAGTATTTATTACATTACCATTAGTCAATTATGATGTCATAAAACACATTGTATATTTATACAGTATTTAATTTTCACTCAGAAAATTGACTCTCTCAGAAAATTATAAAAAATTTATTGCTGGATAATTTAGACTTCATGATTCCAAAAATGATACCCTTTTTATCCAGATAATTTCATAAATATGTGAATATTAACTTTTAACATAAAAACTGGCATTTATTGAAAATGAAGGTTTTTTTAAAATAACAGTTTTCGAACCCAAATGAAATTATATTTGACTTCATAAAAATTATATGATCATTTACATTGAATAAAAGTAATTTAATAATAATATTTTATTAAAATATTATTTATTTTAAAAATGCCTTAATTCATTGAATTATACTTCTTAATTGAATTTTAATATTAACAAAAAACACTATTTGCGCTTTAAAAATCATTTACAAAGTAACAAAAATAGGAAGAAAACAGATTCTTTATTCTATAGAAAAATAATGTACATAATATTGTTTCTAGGGTCTTGATACATATCCCTTTATTACACCAAAATATTCCCTAAGAGTTAGGTGTGCAATGAGGGGATTTCATGGGGCCATTCAGTGAACATGGTTTGGGTCTTTATCTTGAGGAACTTGAACTTCTACAATAAATGATTTTGTTCTTGCTTAAGTTGTTGGATCTTAGAATGGGATTGGTCTAGGGAAATAGTCATAAATGTTTTCTCCCTAGAAATCTCTTTTCGTGAACTTGGTCGGGTCTCCATCTGACTCGGTGCCTGACCCTGTCCGCGACATGGCCCAAAGGACGTTACAAATCCCCATGGGATGGCATAAGTGCCTGGGTATCGAATGACAATATTGGGGAACGATTTACCCATATTTACCATGTTAAAATAACAAATATAAACCAAAAACCAGATCTAAAAATTTTAACCAAAAGCACCTTTAATAAATGCAAAATTTTACTTTTTACAACTAAACAAGGGACAAAAATAACAATGATGCCAAGGGAAACCCAAACAAATCTCAAACTTTTGTGCAACAAGAGGAGCAACATGCTCATACCGCTGCCACCAAGATCTCAAAACCAAGCCACTAAAAAACCAAACTTCCATCCTGACACATCATTTCTTAACCTGAAACAAAAAAATATATATAGTACACCTTGCATACACCCACCAGCCGATTTTAAATTCTTCATTTTATTATTTTCCTCAGCTTCGGGGTAGTTTGGATTCAAGCCAACCTAAATTTTTGAGTTCTTATTTTTAAAACTAATGTTTTTCCCTTGACTGTGTTCATCACACTGTAGTTGAAACTGTGTGGCCTCGTTTGAGTCATCGCGCGACCACACCAGGTTCATCTCAGGACCCACATGATGTTCAAGGAAGATAAATAAAATGTAATGAATAGTAAAATAATAATAAAATAAAAATGAGAAGTGTAATAAAATTTAAGGGACTATTTTAATGATAATAATATTTTTTGAGAATATTATTATTATTAATGTTAATAGCATTAAGAATAAAAATTTTGTTATGTTTTCATTAATATTATAATTATTATTATAGTTAATATTATATTAAGTTACTATCACCTTATTATTTATTTGGGTTTAAAATATTCTGTCGAGGTTGATAAATGAGTTTTTGTGGCTTAAAACCATCTGATACTCAGGAAAAGCACATTTTGAAAACCGTACGACTCCGCCTGGACCATCGTGTGACCTGCCAATATTTGATTAATTTATTAAATAAAATGAATTAATAATAATGAAATAAATGTGGTAATAATTAAATAAATTGTGTTATAATGATAATAATATTATTATTATTATGCTTTTAGTTTAAGAACATTTTTATTAATAATAATATTACCATTATTTGTTTTGCTTTTAGTTTTTTTAGGTTTATTTTTATTCTTCTTTTTCATTCAATTTTTTCCTCTCCCCTCATTCTCTCCCCCTCCTTCCCTTCTTTCTCATCATGGGACACTCCCCCCCCCCCACTAACCCTAATGCCAGCTGCGTGACACCCATGCCGAACAAGCCTCCTGGCCAGTCAACATTCATCGCAGCCATTACGTTGCACCATACTCCCTCTCCAATACGTGTGTAGCACCCCTTCCCTGGCCAGCCCCATCGCATTGCAGCTCCTTGGCTGACAACCTGCCTCCCCCCGCTCGGACTGACATGCCTCCTATCTTGACTGACACTCTCCACCTTGATGGGCAGCTGCCCCACACTCCCATCTGACCACTTCTTCACACCAGTCGACCCCTATCCCAATTTTTCAACCCATCCCCATTGAACCCCTTCTTTACCTCTCCCCAGACACACCCGACTCGCCTCTGCCCTTGCCAGTCTTCTCTCAATGGCACGCCACCCCTACCGAACCCTATTAGTGTCACTTCCTCTCCCTCTCTGTAACAGGTGAACCCTCATCCTCATATTTTGGTATTTTATCCTTATTTATGCGGGTTATTTTTTTGGTTTCAATTCTTTTTTTATGGTTTAATCTTGGATTTATGGGGTTTGAACTGCACGTGATTGGATTTTTATACCAAATTTTGAGGTTTTCAACACCTGTGGTAGGTGGTTCCATTCTTAACCATTTATTGATGAATTTATTTTCTTGTTTTTTTAATTTGGTATGTTTTATAAAGTATATGTGGTGTGTGTATGTGGTTTCTAAAGAGTTTTGACATGCGTTTATCCTAAAAATATATTTTTACTTGTGAAATTGATTATGTGGAAGGTGTAAACCCCTAGTGTACATTTTGGAAGGTTTTTGATTTGTGAAATTGATTTATTAAAATATATAAATTGTAAAAATCTTGTTTTAACACGAATTTATTGTGTGTTTGTTTTTGAAGTGGACTTTAAAATGAAACTGTGTGTATTTTGAGTGTAAATTTTTTCTGCACCATTTTTTAACATTTTATGAACTGCTCAAATGGTTTTTTAAATTATTTTCACTGTGAAAAAGTATTAATTAGCATGATTATGCATGTAAATAATTGTTAAAGTGGCAGTTTTGTATAAAATTGAGTACTTTTTTTGTGTGCTAGCCTTTTTGTGGTGCTTGGTGTCACTTTTGTAATGTATGAAATTGATTTTTTAAACTATGTGCATGTTTTTAATTGTGTTTTCATTTAAAATTAATGTACAACTAATTTATAAAATGGGTTTTGGGTGTACTTTGGATGAAATGGATTTGGGGTGTTCATTGAAAATTGTTTTATAAATTGCGTTAAAGGTTATTTGAATAATTTGAAAGTTGTGAAACATATTTGAGAAATATTTCGGTGTGCGTAAGTTTTCAAGAATGGTTTTGTGATAGGCGAGTGGTGGTTTGTGATTCATGAATTTTGGTCGGTTTAGAAATTGTGTAGGTGGTATTATATGACGTGTGAAACTTGATGGCACACAATAGGGAAACCCAGGTATCTATGTGGGAAAACTAAGACTAGTCTTCTAGTAATCTAGAACGGTATTTTCCCTATTTCACTTAGCATGTTTGAATGAAAAAACTAACTAAACTTTGATGATGATGATTTGGGACCACTAGTTTATGGGTATGTTCCCTACTTGTGGCTTATATAGGAGAAGGTTATTGGATATTTTCTATGGTTAATTTTACACAGAGATACGAGGTACCTAGGGCCCCACAACTGACTAGTGCCTAGGGGTCTTCCCGTGACTAGTGATCAATGTTTATAGTTCAATTACTTTTGGAATATGGTAGGTTGGGTTGGTAATTTTAAAAGTAAGTGTATTGTCTTTAAATTTTCATCTTTTTTATTTTTTTTGAAACTTCCTTATATTTTAATTTTCACTCATTCAAAGTTGTTTTGTTTTAAAGTTGTTTTATTTAAAATTGTCCCATAATTTCTGTAAAATATCATGCTTGAAAATTTATTTATCATTAAATGTTTAATACATGGAATCTCTACTCAGGTGGTATCCTCCTGGTCTTTGGATCTGACCCGGCATACTCCCTTGGGTGTATGCAGACCCTGTTGTCTTTTTTTTATTTTAGGTTAAGATAAGATGTGTTAGGATGGCGGTTTGGTTTTCTAGTGGCTTGGTTTTGAGATCTTGGTGGCACTGGAATGAGGATGCCTCTCCTCTTTTTACAGGAAGCTTTGAGATTTATTTGGGATTCCCTTGGTGTCGTTGTCCTTTTTAGCCCTTTTTAGTTGTGAAAATTAAAATTTTGAATGTATTAAAGGTGATTTCCGTTAAATTTTTCAAAATTTTATTTTTGGGTTATATTGGTTATTTTAACAGGGTAAATACTGGTAAATCATTCCCAAAGATTTTCAATTCAATACCCGAGCACTTGTGCCAGCCCGTGGGGATTGGGAACGCCCTTCAAACCATGCCACGGACCGGGTCGGGCACAGGGTAAGATGGCGACCTGACCTGGTTCGTGAAAAAATGGTATCAAAGGAGGTCTACTATTTTGGGTCGTGTTCTTTTGGGATAGAGTCAAGGTAGACCAATGTTAAGGGTGTCATAAATTGACGCTCTATTGACGAGAAAGGTGCATGGCCAGCACACCTCATGGAAAGACTCGTGTTACTAGGATAAGATGGA
Source organism: Viscum album (assembly GCA_963277665.1). NCBI lineage: Eukaryota > Viridiplantae > Streptophyta > Magnoliopsida > Santalales > Viscaceae > Viscum > Viscum album. Next base: position 448,227,229 of record OY728131.1, read on the forward strand.
TTTGGTATGATTCGTAAGTCCTTGTGGTTAATCTTGTTTAGAGGAAATGAAAATGGAGTAGGATCAGTGGTCCCGAGATCACAGGGTCTGGAATTCCATGTGGATTTATGGACGCAGTCCTAGAATACTCTCTATGGAGGTGGCATGATTGACATATGGCTACCAACTATATGTTCGAGTCACCTGCTGACACTAGTCTCCTCTTGCATCATTCCTCATCTCTTTATTTTGAATTCGTGAAAATTTGGTTTTTAAGTAAAAATTATTTTTTGTTTTAATAATTGGTGGTTGTGTGGTGTGTCCTTGTATTTTAGAAATGTTGTATGTGAGGCGTTTTGAGCCCATAATCCTTTTTGAATGATTTTTGTATTGAGTATTAACTCTTATTGGTCAGTTGGTGTGAAAGCATTTGGTTTGTGGTTTCTTTTAAAAAATGCTTCAGGAAGCCCTTTCAATGGTTCCCCCAATATGTTTAGTGCTCTCTTGCAGTATGTCTTGCCCATTGGACTCGTTTTATTGGGTCCATAATTTTCTTTCTTGACTAGTGCATAACCCCCAATAAAGTGTTAACATGAAGTTGAAGTGCAGCCATGGACAATTCGCTGTTGGGCGGCCTTCCAATTGATCGAAGGACTCTCTTCTTGAATTCTAGGATTGAGCCCAACTCTCTTTAAAATCAAGTGGATCCTCCCATATCGAGAGGGTGATGTGAGAGGGTTTGAATGAAACTTGGGTTTCCTTTAGTCATTTTATAGTTAATGGTGATTTTTAACCTTGTTAAGTTGAAAGTCCTGTTGGGAAACTGTGAAGGATATTCCTATGAGGAAATGTGCAAGCAGCCCGGAGTTGTCGGTGTGGGATGCTATTCTAAATGACCTCTAGTCCTTCATTGGTTTCATTTAAGAAAGGGGATATGTTATCCCACTAGTGTGGAATACCTAACCACATGGGGATTCTATGGTGGATTACAGGAATCACATGTTTTTTAAGACTCAGTTTAACATCCTTCTCTAAATAATGTTTCTCTCAACAACAATGGTCATGTTCAATGACGATTTGCAGTTTCGTGTTCTCATTTAGGGCGACAAAGAGTGATGTACATGAACCATTTTATCTATTTTGTTGGTAAATGTTCTGTGTGGGATCAATTGGATGTTGTGGTGCCTTGTGTTTTCTCATGTTGTCTCGGTTGCGATGTGGTTTCATGTGACACCAAAAGTAGAAGATCCATTCTGGAGTCATCGATACCTAACTTCAAGGTAGGAGATGCTTCAAACATCAGGGCTCCAACCATAGGCCTCAGAGTGAAGCTGGTGTGTGTTCAGAAACCCCAAGAGTGTATAGGACCCCAACCTTATTTCTTTCATTGGTTTTTAAGGAGAAGGAGGTTTAAATTATTTCCAGTTGTTTCGCTCCGAATGACCCATTTGGGTGCAAGGAGTTTCTTGTGGCTATGAGAAGGTGGGGTCGTCTTGTTACCCTAAATTCCTGATGGTGGCATCCCACTGAATGTAATTGCTCTTAGTGGTCCTTATAGGGTTTGTTGGGTAAATCAATTGAAAAGTTGAATAGTGCTCACCTAGGGATGTAGAGATGTTTTTTCTTCTACAGTCATGGTTTTGATGCCCCGGTAGTTGGGCCCCTCCATCCCTGCCCCTTGTGGTGGGTTATTTGGTCACTTTTGGAAAAATTTAAAAGTTTCGGTAGCTTCTAGAAGTTCTGATGGCGGGGAGACCCATGGTGGGTCTCACTCAGGTGTGTCACCGGAATGAATTGATTTTGAACTTTTTCATAATGGTGGGGAGTCTGATCAGGCCTCCCCGTGTTAGTTTTCTAGTCTTCTTTTGGACGTTAGAAAGTTTCTAATGGTCAGGAGCCCCTTTGGTCTTTCCCCATGTTTTCCTTTTGGTTCTGTTTTTAAATATGACTCGGAGGTGAGTAATAAGAGTGTTCCTTAGATGTGGTCTAACCTTGTTTTTTCATTCCAATCAAACAGTGTGGTTCTCGTTCATTGGTGCTTGAGGTGTTTCAGTTTGTGAAGCTTGTTTCAGTGGGTGAAAGAGTTCCTTTCCTAAATCAATCAACTAGATTTGTTCTAGCACTCTGGGTGGGTGACACTAAGAGAAAAGCATTTTCGGGTTTCTTGAGGTTTTCATTTATGTCACTTTCTCTAAGCACAGTGTGTTTGCCTCTTTCTGCTTGTTTTTCCTAGGGATACTCTAGGAACATTTAGGGGGTATTATTTTCTACTTTGTGTCTCAACCTTAGTTGTGGATTTATTGGGACATAAATATTTATGGTGGGGATAATTTTCACAACGATAGTTTTTAAATTCTTCATTTTATTATTTTCCTTGGCTTCAGGTAGTTCGGCTTGAAGCCAACTTAAATTTTTGAGTTCTTGTTTTAAAAACTAATTTTTTCCCCTTGACTGTGTTCTGCGTACTATAGTTGAAGCCACACGGCCTCGTCCGAGTCACCGCGCAACCTCGCCTGGTTCACCGTACGACCTTCTTGATGTTCAAGGCAGATAGATAAAATGTAATAAATAATAAAATGATAATAAAATAAAAATGAGAAGTGTAATAAAATTTAATGGACTATTTTAATGATAATAGTATTGTTTGAGAATATTACTATTATTAATGTTGATAGGGTTAAGAATATAAATTTTATTAAGTTGTCATTAATATTAGAATTATTATTATAGTTAATATTATATTAAGTTACTATCACCTTATTATTTATTTGGAATTAAAATATTCTGTCATGGTCGATAAATGAGTTTTTGCGGCTTGATAGCATCTGACTCTCAGGCAAAGCACATTTTAGAAACCATGAAGCTCTTCCTGGGCCACCAAGTGACCTAAAGATATTTAATTAATTAAATAAATAAAATTGATTAATAATAATGAAATAGAACTAAATGTGTGGAAGAATAAAAATAAAAATAAAATGATAAACATGTGGTAATAATTTAATAATTTGAGTTTTAATGATAATAATATTATTATTGTTATGGTTTTAGTTTAAGAACATTATTATTAATAATAATGTTATCATTATTTGGTTTGTTCTTAGTTTTTTTAGGTTTCTTTTTATTATTATTTTTTTTTCTCTTTTTTCCTTCCCCTCATTCTATCCACCTCCCTCCCTTCTTTCTCGTTGCGGCACACTCCCCCTTAACCCAAATGTCGGTTGTGCGACAACCATACCGAACAAGCCTCCCGACCAACCGACTTTCACCACCGCCTTTGCATCGTGCCCTACTCCCTCTCTAGTCCACGTGTCACACCCCTACCCTAGCCACCCCAGTCACACCACAGCTCCCCGGCCGATGCCCTGCCTACCTCGCTCAGACCTGTGTGCCTCATGTCCAGACCAACACTCTCTACCTCGACGGACATTCGCCCAGCACTCCCATCCGACCAACACCTTGCATCCGTCGACCCCTCTCCCAGTTTCAGGACCCAACCCCCTTGAACACCCTCCTTACCTCTCCCCAGACACACCTTGATGTGTTTCCGCCCTTTCCAGTCTTCCCTCAACCACACACCACCCCTATCGAACCCTCTTAGTGTCGCCGCCTCTCCCTCTCCACATTGGGTAAATCTTCAACCTCATATCTAGGGGTTTGATCCTTGTTTATGTGGGGTATTTTTTTGTTTCAATTCTTCTTTTATGGATAAATCAAGGATTTATGTGGTGTGAATTGCGCACAATTGGATATTCACACCGAATTTTGAGGTTTTTAAAACCAGAGGTAGGTGGCTTTGTGCTTAACTAGTTATTGATGAATTTATTTTCTTGTTTGTTTAATTTGGTATGTTTTATGAAGTATATGTGGGGTGCGTATGTGGTTTCTAAAGGTTTTTGACATGTTTTTTTCTTAAAAATATATTTTTACTTGTGAAATTGATTATGTGATAGGTGTAAACCCCTAATATGCATTTTTGAAGGTTTGTGATTTGTGAAATTGATTTATTAAAATATATAAATTGTTCAAATCTTGTTTTAAGATGAATATATTGTGTGTTTATTTTTAAAGTGGTGTTTTATAAGAAACTGAGTTTCTTTTGAGTGTAAATTTTTGTTTCACCATTTGTTAATGTTTTATGAACTGCTCAAATGGTTTGTTAAATTATTTGCACACTGTGAAAGTATAAATTATCATGATTTAGTATGTGTATAATTTTTAAAGTGGCGGTTTTGTATAAAATTGAGTACTTTTTTTGTGTCCAATCCTTTGTGTGGCACTTGGTGTCATCTTTGTAAAGTATAAAATTGATTTATTAAACTATGTGTAGGCTGCAAATTGTGTTTTTATTTAGCATTAATGTACAACTAATTTTTAAAGTGTGTTTTAGGTGCACTTTGGATGAAATGGCTTTGGGGTGTTCATTGATTTTTTTTTATAAATTGTGTTAATGGTTTGTTGAATAATTTTAATGGTGCGAAACATATTTGAGAAATATTTCAGTGTGTGTAAGTTTTTAATAATGGGTTTGTGATAGGCAATTGGTGTTTTGTGATGCATGATGTTTGGTTGGTTGAGAAATTGTGTAAGCATTATTATTTGATGTATGAAACTTGATTGAGCATAATAGGGAAACCCGAGTATCTAGGTGGGCAGACTAAGACAATAATTCTAGTGATTCGGAGTGGTATCATCCCTATTTCACTTAGAAATTTTGACTTTGAAAACAATAACTCCACTATTATGATGATTATTGGGGACCACTAGGTGATGGGTATATTCCCTACTAGTGGCTCGTTCATGAGAAGGTTATTGGAAATTTTCTATGGTTACTTTTACACCGATATATAAGGTACCTAGGGCCCCAGATCTTACTAGTGCCTAGGGGTGTTCACGTGACTAGTTCTCAATGTTTATTTTGCACTTATCATTGGCATATGGTAGGTTGGGTTGGTAATTTTAAATATAAGTGTGTTGTCTTTAAAATTTCATTTTTTTTCTTTTTTTTAAATTGCTTTATATTTTAAGTTTCACTCATTCAAATTTGTTCAGTTTTGAAGTTTTTTTATTTAAAATTATCCTATCATTTCTATAAAATATCAAGATTGAAAATTTATTTATCGCTAAATGTTTAATTCATGGAATCTCTACCTGGGTGAAATCCTCGTGGTCTTTGTATGATACCCTGCATACAAACTTGGGTGTATGCAGACCCTGTTGTCTTTTTTTGTTTCAGGTTAAGACAATATGTGTTAGGTTGGCTGTTTAGTTTCCTAGTGGCTTGGTTTTGAGATCTTTGTGGCAGTGGCATGAGGATGTTTCTCCTCTTGTTTCACGAAGGTTTGAGAGTGGTTTGGGTTTCCCTTAGTATCCTTTTCCTTTTTGTCCCTTATTTAGTTGTGAAAAGTAAATTTTTGAACTTATCAAAGGTGATTTCGGTTAAATTTTCTAGATCTGGTTTTTGGGTAATATTTTTTATTTTAACTTAATAAATATGGGTAAATCATTCCAAAATATTTTCATTCAATACCTGGCAACTTTTTCCAGCTAGTGGGGATTGGGAACACCCTTCGAGCCACGTCACGGTCCAGGTTGGTCACCAAGTCGGATGGTGACTTTGACAGGTTTGTGATAGCTCTAATAAATGGGATTCATAGGGTATGATCCTTTTGGTTGAGGCCATCACTTCCTTTTTCTGTTTCAAAAGAATATGTTAAAACCTTATATTTATACTATCCATGTGATCATTGTTCAATGGATATGTTATCAACGGTGAAGATACTTAATGGTCATATAAAATACAATTGGATATAATAAAATAATTTCATGTGTTTTCTATAAACAATAGACATTTAATTAAATCCAAAGAAATGGAATTTTATTCATAAATGATCAGGTCATTACAGGGGAGTTCAAGGTGGGTAATGGAGGATATTCTAGTGGGGCTATGTTAAGTTTAGAGGGGGGGGAGGTTGGTCAAGTTGGTTGATTATGGGTCTATAGAAAGGAGGTGGCTCAGACTAGAAATTAAAAGGAGGTTGAGGTGGGAAAAATGAATCTGGAGGGGTGGATATTGAGGCAAAAGACACAGTAGTGAGTATTGAAGTGGGATATTGACAGCACAAAGATAAACCTAGAGGGGGGGATGGGAAAGGGAGGTATGGGATCATATGTCAAGTTTGGAGAGAGTAAGGGATGGAGGGAGGGTGGGAGAGAAATTATGCACATTGTTTATAGTGGGAGGTAGGTCGATAGAGCAGATGTGACTGAGGTAGTGTTGATCGGTTCTAGAGAGGCACCACGAAGGGGTGTTCATGATTCTTCTAACTTGATACACTACATGGGTAGATGAGAAAGTAAGTAGACTACATAACTTGGTGTGGAACTTTTTAATTTTTGAGTTGTATGTATGCATACACAATTATCATTTTTAAAATTTATAATAGATTTTGGGCTAACTTGTATCCATGTGGGTTTACCTATATAGGCAAGTTATGTGTTTGTTTCCAATGCTTTCACCGGGGCGTGCGCATCCATCTGTGAAGATGCGCTGCTGTGGCCCTGCATTCCCACTTTCCAAAGGCGGGCGGCATTCTCTCCTTGTTCAGGGACGTTTTCTCTTTGATCAAAACGGGATGATGGGATGTCGATTCTTCCTTCTGTGGATTCCTCCTCAGAACTCGTTACCTACACTACTAGAAAAACAGGTTTTTGCGACGGGGCATTTGCGACGGGATCCCGTCGCAACTGGATTTTTGCGACGGGGGCCCGTCGCAAATAGCCCGTTGCTGAAAACGCCGTCGCAACTACAGTTATTTGCGACAGGCCCGTTGCTAAAGCCTTTTTTTGCGACGGTCATTCTCCCCGTCGCAAATAGTAATCCGTGTTTTTGTAAAAAACTTTTAAAATACCTTTTGTGACGGGTCCCGTCGCAAATAGCTTTTGCGACGGGCCCGTCGCAAATATCTTTTGCGACGGTTCCGTCGCAAAAACTATTTTTTTTTAAATAAAAAAAATTAATAATACTAGTATTTGCGACGGGAATAGTATCCTGTCGCAAATACTATAAATAGTATTTGCGACGGGCCCCGTCGCAAATACGATTTTTTTAAAAAAATAAAAAACTATTTATAATACTAGTATTTGCGACGAGCATAGTATCCCGTCGCAAATACTATAAAAAAAATATTAATAAATTATTTTAATTAATATAATAATAGAATTATAATTTACAAATGAAAATAATAAATTATTTTAATTACTATAATAATAGTAGAATTATAATTCAAAAATAAAAAATAATAGAATATTAATAAATGATTTAATTAATATAATAATATTACAATTATAATTCATAAATAAAAAAATATTAATAAGTTATTTTAATTAATATAAAAATAATAGAATTATTTTACATTCAAATATTAAAATAATTCAAGTATTACAAAAAATATAATTAAATTATAATATTATAAAATTTCAATAGATATATATATTTTTAATATATATATAAAATTTTAATATATATATAAAATTTTAATATATACATAAAATTTAATATTATAAAATATAAATAATATTATTATTCATATTAATATTGTTATTTAAAAATATAATATTATTAATATTTTATAATGAGACAGAAACTGCGAATAGAAAAAAATATATTTTGATTTCACAAATTTTATAACAGAAATACAAACTCTAATCTGAAGGAGGGGGGAGGGGGTGGAGGTGGGGGATCTGCAGATGGTGGTGGAGGAAACTCCATCCCTAAAGCATGAGTGAGTCGGCGCATGTACTCCATCTGCTCCTGATGCTGCTGCTGCCACCGACTCGCCTGCTCCTCGTACAGCTGCTGTTGGCGTCGACGCTCCTCCTCATGCTGCTGACGTATCTGCTCCTGCTCCTGTCGGAGACTCTCTATCTGTGCAGTCTGAGATCGCAACTGATCCTCATACTGTGTATAAGAAGATGCACGAGCTCCTCTCGAGCTGGACGCCGACATCGCAGCACTGCCATAATAATCTCCGGGAGTCAGTCGAGAGCCGATACCAACTACCCGGCCCTTCTCGAAGGCATACTAGGTGGCCTGCATCCATGCCGCCTCATCAAACTGACAGGCAGTGGTCTGATCTGATGACTCGGCCTGACTCTCAGGTCGGGCCTGTGCCGCTGCGGCCTCATATGACTCCTATAGTTGCAATTTAAAATTAAAATTGTGAATATATTATATGCAGTTAATTTTTAAACTTGAAAACAAATAATACTGACCACGATGTGATGCTGACGATCACCTCTGAGCTTCCCAGTAGCAGGATCACTATACATCCTCCGATATACGTCGTACTCTGTAATATCGGGGTGCTCGACAGCCTATAAGAATAAAAAATAAACTATTAATATTTATAGTTATATAAAATATTTATAAATAATGTACGTACCAGATGCTGTCTATGAGTACTGAAAGAACGACTCCCAGCTCGATGAGTCACCTCCTGTCTCCCCCGATTCTGCCTCCCCACCGATGATCTCCTCTGAAAGGCACCACTCAACCAGTGCGCACATAATCCATCCCATACATGGGATGAAATATACTCTGGTCGGTGTGCTCTACATGACTCCTCAAAATCTGACACTCCTGCTTTCTTCATCGCAGCTTTTCTTAAATTGTGCAAAAACTGACGAAGGCGATCACGCATGGCCACCTCCCATGCCTCGTGGATGGCGTCACGCATGGTATCCTCGATCGGATACCATAAACCCTACAAATAAATCAAAATATCAAGTTAGAAATGAAATAATTTTCAAAATAAAAAATATTTATTTACGTACGTACCAACCAATGGCCGAACATGGCCTGCTGCACATCAATGGGAATCTGCTCCCATGTGGTCCATGGCTGAGAGAAATAGTTGCGCAAAATAGCACTGCCCTGTCCGACTGCTATATGTGGAAAACTAAAAAAATAATAAACATTTATTATATGAATAGATTAATGAAATCTTAGTCAAATCCACAGGTTATCACACAGGTTATCACACCTCCGTGTGCGTGGATCAAACCCAAGACGTGGACGTCGCTCGGGGACGGGGTCAGGAATCATCAATCGTGCAAGACCGCGCCCCCTCCGCGTACTCCCTGGAGCGCCTGCAGGCTGAGGGTCATCTGTCAGCAACTCATCCGCATCAAAATTCATGTCAGCATCCGCCAACGCACGAAATGTGGCATCGTCCATCTGAAACAGAAAATGTTAATGTTAGTAAATAATTGATAATTACTATTATATATATACATATATACATATTATGATTGTATATAAATACCATGAAATGCTATCAGTGTTCATCTTCATCATCATCTTCATATATGTCAATGTCATCTTCATATTCCTCCTCAACATCATCGATATCCATTCGAGTTACAGTTGCTTCATCTCTTACCGTTTCAAATTCATATGTGACATCATTAACATCATCGTCATCACCAGCTCTTAAATGTGGGGTGTCGTCATCGATACTCATGTCTCTTTGTAAAAAAGATTGATTTTGAGTACTCTCTTGAAAAACTTAAATTCTTTGCATATCAGTGAAAGCACATTCACTTTGACTAAACTGATTGTCTCGAATTTTGATTTTTATTACACTCCACCAATCAGTCAAGTCTCTTGATGTTGCACAGTACTTTGCATAATAAACTTGATATGCCTGTTGAGACAATAAGAATGGTTCATTTACTACGAGAACACTTTTACATTTAATATCGATGATTCCATGAGTCGGATGAACACGCACGCCTCTCTCTATATCCAACCACCGACATTTGAACATGGTTATGTAATGTTGTCCAAGATAACAGAGTTCAATGATTTCATCAAGTATGCCATAAAAGTCAACTTCATTTTCTCGATGATGAGATCCTCTCAAGCTAACTCCACTGTTCATTGTTTTTTTCGATTCCCCATATGCATGTGTGTGGAATCGAAATCCATTCACCACATATGCATTATAAGTTTTAACAAGTTTGGAAGGTGGGTTACTCAATACACACAGTCGTTTGTCAATTTTATCAGCATGTCGAGACACCTGAAAATTTATGAAATAATTATCAATATAGTAAACTATACATTGAATGAGTTGCTAAAAGATAAAGAATTTATGTTACCAGTTTTTGAAACCACTGAGAGAAATTTTTCAGTCGACGTTCTTCGAGAGCAACTGCTGTAATTTGTGGAATTTGTTTCTTGATATGATTATCATACAACCTATAAAAACCAAAGTTATTTATTGTAACATAAATGATAGAATAAGTGATATAAACACTTACAGTACAACTGATGTCATCTCTTCACAGTTGAGCAGAACATACGTATGAGCTCTATGATGTTCATCATCTGAAAGCCAGCGTTCAGAAACTCCACCAAAACAAAGCTCTGAATGGTTGAAAACAGATAATTCATTGTCGATTTCATAAATATTCCTCTCATTCCGTCCCATTCGGTTTTGTTTTGAAGGATACTCAGATTCAAAATAATGGGAGCAGAAAAAAGATATTTCCTCTTGCAAATAAGCTTCTGCAATAGATCCTTCAACAGATGCTTTGTTGCATACTTTTCTTTTCAATTTTTGCATGCATCTTTCAAATGGGTACATCCATCAAAACTGTACCAGACCTCCACATTTGGCTTCATATGGAAAATGTAACATCAAATGTTCCATTGAGTCGAAGAAAGACGGCGGAAATATTTTTTCCAGTTTACATATAATTACAACAACATCTTTTTCAAGTTTGCCTAGAGCATCATAATCTGCCGTAGCCGCACAAATTTCCCGAAAAAAATGAGACATGTCTGTTATGGAATACCAAATCAAAGAATTCAACAGATCTCTTAATCCAATGGGTAGAAGTCTCTCCATTATAACATGACAATCATGACATTTTAATCCAGTAATATGACCATTCTTTACACATCTACCCAAATTGGAAGCACAGCCATCTGGAAGTCTCAAATCTGTAATCCACTGACAAAATAATAAACAGTTTTATTTAGACAGTGTATAAGCTGCTTTTGGTTTCAGTAACCTTTCTGTTCTGACATTCTCAAATAGTTCCAATTCTGGACGCCTGCAAATTTGGGCAAGATCTAAACGTGCATTTACATTGTCTTTGCTCTTTCCTGGCGTATCCAAAACTGTATGAAACAAATTATCAAAACAGTTCTTCTCAATATGCATGACATCTAACATGTGTCGGACCAACAAATCAGACCAATATGGAAAATACCAAAATATGCTACGTTTAATCCAATTGTGTTCTTTCCCAAAATCAGAAATTTTATATTGGTTTATTGTGGGACCAAAAGTGATGGGAGGTAATGAAAATACAACCGATTTTAACTCCGAACCTGATAGCATTTTTGAAGGTCCATCCCTTTCAGCTGTTCCTTTTCTGAAATGAGATCTGTTTCTGCGAAAAGGATGATCAGTTGGAAGAAATCTGCGATGACAGTCAAAATAACAAGGTTTCTTTCCATGAATGAGCATAAATGCTTTATTCTCTCCCATACAGTAAGGACATGATTTCTGACCATGTGTACTCTAGCCAGATAACATCCCATAAGCCGGGAAGTCACTTATTGTCCACATCAATGCTGCTCTCAGTATGAAATTATGTTTCGTTGCAACATCATATGTACTGACACCAGTACTCCACAATAAATTTAATTCATCAATCAATGGCTTCAAATAAACATCAATATTTTTCTTCGGATGTCCTGGAATTAGTAAAGTCAAAAAGATATATGGCTCCTTCATCAACATCCATGGAGGTAAATTTTACGGAGTTAAAAAAACAGGCCAACATGAATATTGACTACCATAAGATCCAAACGGACAGAAACCATCAGTGGAAAGGCCCAGTCGAACATTTCTAGCTTCTAAAGCAAAGGATGGATGCACTCTATCAAAATGTTTCCATGAATCACCATCGGCTGGATGATTCAAGCTTTTATCGGTTGAAATATTCTCTTTATGCCATGACATCATTGTCGCTGTATTCTTAGACATGAATAAACGCTGAAGTCTGGATGTAAGCAGAAAATATCTCAACTGTTTTACAGGAATCAAACCAGACTTCCCGTGTTGTCCTTCTTTATATCTCAGTTGCCCACATGTGGGACAACTATCCAACGACTCATTTTCCCCAGAATATAAAATGCAGTCATTTGAACATGCATGAATCTTCTGACAAGTAAGTCCCAAATTTCGAACCAACCTCTTACTTTCATAGTAATTTGCAGGTAAAACATTTCCTTCGGGTAACAGTGTTTTCAGCAAAGAAAATATCTGGTCAAAACAGGTGTTTGACATTCCGTTATCTGATTTGATAGCCATAAATTTTTCAACTGCTTCTAATTTTCTCATCTTGCAGCCAGGATATAATGCATCCTCAGCAGACTTCAACAACTCATAAAATTCAGACGGTCCCAACTCAGGATTTGAAGCTATATCAGCCGAAGTTTCTGTATGTTGAACAGACGAACATGCAACATCATGTACTAAATCTTGAAACTGGGATGGATCCGGAATCAAGTTGGTATCACCTGCTCTGGAACTGCGTTCACCGTGTTGATACCAAAAAACATAATCTGCTTGAAAACCAAAACGCAAGAGATGTTCCCCCACTTTGTCAAACGTATCAAACGTTCTCAATGCACATTTTCTACAAGGGCATTTTATCTTTCCTTCTGAAACAAATTCTGGATTTGATGCCGCAAATGATAAAAAAATCTCCACACCCTCTATATATACTGGATTTAAACTAGAACCATTTGGATTTCTACGTTGATTTATCCATATGCGGTCATCTAATAATGACTGTTGACGACCTCGTTGTTCCATAATTTTCTATAAAATATAAAAGCATTACTGGTTTTGAATAATTTGTTAGAAAAAACACAAGCAAGGATTGAATATATTGAGAATAAAGCAAAACCTGTTACAAATATTGATAATTTTAATATTATATTGATTTTTTATTTTTTTTAATAATACTAATATAATTTTTTTCATAAATATTAATTATATAATAATAACATCATTACATTATTAGTATATTTTATTATTAATATTAAAATAATATACTTTTCTATATTATATACAATTCTCCTTTCATCTGTGTGTTTCACATTCTGTCTCCACATGTAATATTGGCATTCACTTTCACCTCTCCATTGGCGAGTAGGTTGATAATTTTGAAAAAGAATGCCAATATTACATGTGGAGACAGAAAAAACACAGAAGAAAAGAGAATTGTATATAATATAGAAAATTATATTATTTTAATATTAATAATAAAATATACAAATAATGTAATGAGGTAATTATTTATAATTATTGGTAATTATTTCAAATTATTGGTAATTATTCTAAATTATTGGTAATTATTCCAAATTATTGGTAATTATTCCAAATTATTGGTAGTTATTCCTAATTATTGGTAATTATTGGTAAATATTGGTAATTATTGGTAAATATTGGTAATTATTGGAAAATATTGGTAATTATTGGTAATTATTGGAAAATATTGGTAATTATTGGTAATTATTGGAAAATATTGGAAAATATTGATGATTATTGGTAATTATTGGTGATTATTGGTAATTATCGGTGATTATTGGTAATTATCGGTGATTATTGTTTATTAATACTAATTATTGTTTATTAATACTAATTATTGGTAATTAATACTAATTATTGGTAATTAATAATAATTATTGGTAATTAATACTAATTATTGGTAATTAATACTAATTATTGGTAATTAATACTAATTATTGGTAATTAATACTAATTATTGGTAATTAATACTAATTATTGGTAATTAATACTAATTATTGGTAATTAATAATAATTATTACTAATTATTGGTAATTATTACTAATTATTCCTAATTAATACTAATTATTCCTAATTATTGTTAATTATTACTAATTATTACTAATTATTCCTAATTATTACTAATTATTACAAATTATTACTAATTATTAGTAATTCTTTCTAATTATTAGTAATTATTGCTAATTATTACTAATTATTGCTAATTGTTTTTAATTATTACTAATTATTAGTAAATATTGGTAATTATTGGTAATTATTACTAATTATAGGTAATTATTACTAATTATTGGTAATTCATACTAATTATTGGTAATTATTACTAATTATTGGTAATTAATACTAATTATTGGTAATTATTACTAATTATTGGTAATTATTACTAATTATTGGTAATTAATACTAATTATTGGTAATTAATACTAATTATTGGTAATTAATACTAATTATTGGTAATTAATAATAATTATTACTAATTAATGGTAATTATTACTAATTATTCCTAATTATTACTAATTATTCCTAATTAATACTAATTATTCCTAATTAATACTAATTATTACTAATTATTGTTAATTATTACTAATTATTCCTAATTATTACTAATTATTCCTAATTATTACTAATTATTAGTAATTATTGCTAATTATTATTAATTATTGCTAATTATTACTAATTATTGCTAATTATTACTAATTATTACTAATTATTAGTAATTATTTATAATTATTAGTAATTATTGATAATTATTAGTAATTATTGATAATTATTGGTAATTATTACTAATTATTGGTAATTAATACTAATTATTGGTAATTATTACTAATTATTGGTAATTATTACTAATTATTGGTAATTATTACTAATTATTCATAATTATTACTAATTATTCGTAATTATAACTAATTATTGGTAATTATTACTAATTATTAGTAATTATTGGCAATTATTGGTAATTATTGGCAATTATTGGTAATTATTGGCAATTATTGGTAATTATTACCAAATATTGGTAATTATTGGTAATTATTACTAATTACTGTTAATTATTTCTAATTATTGTTAATTATTGGTAATTATTACTAATTATTGGTAATTATTCCTAATTATTACTAATTATTGGTAATTAATACTAATTATTGGTAATTAATACTAATTATAGGTAATTATTACTAATTATTGGTAATTAATACTAATTATTGGTAGTTAATACTAATTATTGGTAATTATTACTAATTATTGAGAATTTTTCCTAATTATTGGTAATTATTGCTAATTATTGCTAATTATTGCTAATTATTGGTAATTATTGGTAATTATTGGTAATTATTGGTAATTATTGGTAATTATTGGTAATTATTGGTAATTATTGGTAATTATTCCTAATTATTGGTAATTATTCCTAATTATTGGTAATTATTCCTAATTATTGGTAATTATTGGTAATTATTCCTAATTATTCCTAATTATTCCTAATTATTCCTAATTATTCCTAATTATTGGTAACTATTCCTAATTATTCCTAATTATTCCTAATTATTCCTAATTATTCCTAATTATTTGTAATTATTGGCAATTATTGGCAATTATTGGCAATTATTACTAATTATTACTAATTATTGGTAATTATTGGTAATTATTACTAATTATTGCTAATTATTGCTAATTATTGTTAATTATTCCAAATTATAGATAATTATTACTACTTATTGGTAATTATTACTAATTATTACTAATTATTGGTAATTATTACTAATTATTACTAAATATTCTTAATTATTGATAATTATTGGTAATTGTTCCTAATTATTAGTAATTAAATGAATAATTACCAATAATTAGGAATAATTACCAATAATTACAAATAATAACATTATTAGTATATTTTATTATTAATATTAAAATAATATAATTTTCTGATTTATATACAATTCTCCTTTCATCTGTGCGTTTTCTATCTCCACATACAAATAATACATGTGAAGACAGTAAACACACAGATGAAAAGAGAATTGTATATATATAAAAAATTATATTATTTTAATATTAATAATAAAATATACTAATAATGTAATAATGTTATTATTCCTAATTATTGGTATTTATTACTAATTATTAATATTTATTCTTAATTATTAAAAATTATTACTAATTATTCCTAATTACCATTAACTATGATCAATACTAATAATTTAAATTTATTAAGTAAGAAAACAATGTAAACATAATTAAATTACAACTAATTAAGAATAATTGAAACTAATAAAAAATTGAAAATAAATATTAAATTAAAATGAACATAAATACCTTGAAAATTGATCTGCTCTGATCGTTCTTCAAAACATTAATATCAGCTCCGAAGAAAAAAATTAAACTGAAAAAAAACTCAACTTTAGAAACAGAAGTTTGAGAGCAGGAGAAGATAGAGAATGAGAATGATTTGAAAAAAACGGATGGGGGTATTTATAGGTTAGATTATTTGCGACGAGTTTATTTGCGATGGGATTCCCGTCGCAAATAGTATTATTTGCGACGGGTACCGTCGCAAATACATTAGCCCACATTAATTACGGTCAACGAGGAAATAGTTATTTGCGACGGGTCCCGTCGCAAATAACATACTATTAGCGACAGGAATATTTTCCCGTCGCAAATACCTTTTACCGCCGCCGGTTATTTGCGACGGGAAAATTTTCCCGTCGCAAATAGTTTTCCCGCGATTTGGCGCGCATCGCGGGAAAACTATTTGCGACGGGGAAAGCAATCCCGTCGCAAAAGCCTATTTATTTGCGACGGGTAAATACCCCCGTCGCAAATAAGTTTTTAACGGGACTATTTGCGACGGGATTTATTCCCGTCGCAAATAACCCGTCGCAAATACCCATTTTTCCCGTAGTGCTAGTCCGGGTCTCCCTCATAGATTTAATACGTTGTTCGTGAATCTCATTCCCGGTGCCATATCTTCATGGACGTTGTTCAATTACACTACATCCGCCAAGACATTCCATGGGGTCTTAACATGGTAGAAACCTTCAGTCAGAGTAGATGGCAACATCAGGCATGTCGGGGCATCTCTGGGTGCGTGGACATTGGGGAACATGTATTCTTCCTCATAGGAGGGAATCTCAAGGGTGCATAACCCGAGGCATCCCACGTCGAATGTGGGGAATCATATTCCATAGGCATTTCTCTGAGGTTTTCCTCAGCTTCCCATGTTTAACACGGGGTATTCGGCGAGTTTAACATCTTGCAGAGACGGTTATGCCAAAGGTGTGTCATCAGAGGTTTTCCTCAGGCATCTCATGTTTATCACAAGGTAGGCCGCGAGTTTAACGTCTTGCAGAGATGGTTACACCAAAGGCATGTCTTCTGAGGTTTTCCTCAGGCGTCTCATGTTTATCACGAGGTAGGTCGCGAGTTTAACGTCTTGCGGAGACGGTTACACCAAAGGCGACTCTTCCGAGGTTTTCCTCAGGCGTATCATGTTTATCACGAGGTAGGTCGTGAGTTTAACGTCTTGCGGAGACGGTTACACCAAAGGCGTGTCTTTCGAGGTTTTCCTCAGGCGTCTCATGTTTATCACGAGGTAGGCCGCGAGTTTAACATCTTACGGATACGGTTACACCAAAGGCGTGTCTTCCGAGGTTTTCCTCGGGCGTCTCATGTTTATCACGAGGTAGGCCATGAGTTTAACGTCTTGCGGAGATGGTTACACCAAAGTCGTGTCTTCTGAGGTTTTCCTCAGGCGTCTCATGTTTATCACGAGGTAGGCCACGAGTTTAATGTCTTGCGAAGACGGTTACACCAAAGGCATGTCTTCCAAGGTTTTCCTCAGGCGTCTCATGTTTATCACGAGGTAGTCCATGAGTTTAACGTCTTGTGGAGACGGTTACACCAAAGGCGTGTCTTCCGAGGTTTTCCCTAGGTGTCTCATGTTTATCACGAGTTAGTCTGCTATTTTAACGTCTTTCGGAGACGGTTACACCAAAGGCGTGTCTTCTGAGGTTCTCCTCATGCGTCTCATGTTTATTATGAGGTAGGCCGCGAGTTTAACGTCTTGCAGAGATGGAATGAGGGTGATCAGAAAGTCCCATAGAGATGGATCAGATTGGTATATCCTGAGGGAAAACATAAAAGATGGATGGATTATAACGCCCAATGAGGACGGATCCAAGGTGGTGCGCCCCATGGAGGGGATATGTCACACCGTAACGGCTTATCTGAACACCACTGAGGGTGGATCAGGGAGTGTGCACCCCAGAATGGGGAAACACCAAGGTTTACCATTGGTTGGGATTGAACCTCAGGGAGGTTTCCTACGTACCCTATATAGACAATAGGGATCAAAGCCCGCGTAGTTCTAAGGGGTGATGAATCAGGGTGTACACAGAGGAAAATGACCCGGAGACATGCTGGGGCTTACGCGTGGATAGCAGCCCATGTACTGCTAGGAGCAGCGAGGAGGGAGAATGGCGTGATCCCACCGGGATGTGGCGGCCCGGGTGAGAATCAGGATGGATGATAGAGAGATGAAAGAAGTGGATGGGGAAAGAAATGGGACCATCCCAAGGGCGACGATGAAGTTGTACTTGAGCCTCGAAGAGACCTCCTACGTATCCCCGTGGCAGGGAATCAAAGTCCGCATAATTTGGGATGGTGCCGGCGAGCCGACGTAAAGGTGGACCTTGGCCCGATGGGGGTGGGCTTGATCGTCAGGAAGCCTTCCTACGTACCATGCCTTGGCATGGATCAAAGACCTCATAGTCCAGATTGGAATACAGTTTAATGTCATGCGGTACGGGGGTGGACCGACGTGAATGGGGTCAGAACAACCGGGTGATGGGCTTGAACCTCATGGAGGCTTCCTATGTGTCATGCCTTGACATGGATCAAAGACCCTGTAGTTCAAATTGGATGCTGGAAGGCCGATGTGAAGAAGTACCAGGGGTCCAGGTGGCGATGGTCTTGAACCTCATGAAGGATTCCTACGTACCATGCCTTGACATGGATCAAAGACCTCGTAGTTCATAATGGTGTGTCGGTGAACCGACGCGAGTGAGGACTTTGGTCTGGATGGTGTGGGGCTTACACAATAGGTTGCCCAGGTGTTGGTGACCTGACGTGAAGAGGGTCGGAGTGACCAATAGGTGGTGGGCTTGAACCTCTTGGAGGATTCCTACATACCATGCCTTGACATGGATCAAAGACCTCGTAGTTTAAAGGGGATTTGTTGGAAAACCGACATGAAGGTGAACTCGGGGGTCCACTGGTGGTAGGATTGAACCTCGTGAGGATTCCTATATACCATGCTTTGACATGGATCAAAGTCCTCGCAGTTCGGGAAGGTCACAACGGCTTTTTGTCGGACTGAAATGCAGTTTAACGTCATGCTGGACGAGGGTGGAACCTAACGCGAATAAACGATGGGTGGGATTTAACCTTGTGGAGGCTTCCTACATACCATGACTTTGACATGGATCAAAGACCTCTTAGTTCAAAGGGATGTGCAGTTTAACATCATGCTGGACGGGGGCATACAGTTTAACGTCATGTTGGACGGCATACAATTTAACGTCATGCTGGACGAGGGAATACAGTTTAACATCGTGCTGGACGACATACAGTTTAATGTCATGCTGGAAGAGGGCATACAGTTTAACGTCATACTGGACAAGGTGTTGCCATGGCCAATGCTTACTCTAAGCCCACATGAGTTGTGCTCGGTGTGAGAAACAAGAGGCAGCAGAGACCTGACGATCACGTCGCGAAGGGTGCGTCCGTGAGAAACGAAGAGGGGCTTACGCGTTAGGCAGCCCATGGTGATGGGACTTACTCTAGGATGGAGACCTAAGGAAAATGATTTGATAGTTTTAGGCTTGATCCTTGAAGAGGCTTCCTACATATCCTCATGGCAGGGAATCAAATTCCACGTAGTTCTTCTAATGACAGCTTACCGCCGATTGGGGGTTTCAACGGCTTACCGCTAGAATGGGTCATAACAGCTTACCGCTGGATAAGGATCACAACGGCTTACCGCTGGATAAGGATGTCAATGGCTTACCGCTGGATATGGATCACAACAGCTTACCGCTGGATAAGGATCACAATGGCTTACCGCTGAATAGAATCACAACGGCTTACCGCTGGATCAGGATTTCAACAGCTTACCGCTGAATGGAATCGCAATTGTAGATGGGGAATGTGCTAAGAAGTTGCTCGGGTGCCGCTATGGAGCCGAACTGGTGAATGGGGCTTACGCAAGGAAGCTGCCCGGGTGCCGCTATGGAGCAACAAAGGTGAATGGAGCTTACGCAGGGAAGCTGCCCAAGTGTCACTAATGAGCGACACTAGGGAATGGGGCTTACGCTAGGGAGCTGCCCGTAATGTCTTCCTCATGTCTTGCCATGAGGTCATCCCGACTCACTGGTGGGTTGAGGTTTATGATTCTACACCTATGCGCTAGTGCACAAGTGGGATAACACCAAGGGGTGTTGGAATTTTTCCACTGTAATCATGGAATTTGGTGTCTTATGCTTGTAGCATAAGGCATCTCTTGTTTAGAGCCACAGGCATCCTATGTTTGGAACATAGGGATTACTACAGTTTAAAGTCGTGTAGATAGGACTGTTAGCATCTCATGCTTGGAGCATAAGGCATCTCTCGTATAGGGCAAGAGGCATCCTATAATTTGTTAGAAAGGGGGGACTACAGTTTAGAGTCATGTAGATAGGACTTTTGGCTTCTTATACTAGGAGCATAAGGCATCTCTTGTTTAGTGCAAGAAGCATCCTATGATTGGCACATAGGGTTTGCTACAGTTTAGAGTCATGTAGACAGGACTATTGGCATATCATGATTGGAGTATGAGGCATCTCATGTTTGGAGCAAGAGGCATCCAATCATTTGTTAGATAGGGAGTACTACATTTTATAGTCATGTAGAAAGAACTGTTGGCATATCATGCTTGGAGCATGAGGCATCTCTTGTTTGGGGTAAGAGGCATCCTATGTCTGGAACATAGGGTGTGCTACAGTTTATAGTCTTGTAGGTAGAACTGTTGGCATCTCATGCTTGGAGCATAAGGCATCTATTGCTTGGAAAAAAAGGCATCCTATTATTGAATGATAGGGCATTATTCTCAGGGGAATTGATGATGATAATCTCAACTCACGACATAGGAAACGAACCAAGAGAAATATGTCAACTAAAGGTGTTTCGCAGTGTGCGGAGGAGTATCTCAAATCATGGTATTCCATAGGTGGAAGGTGGGTGTGCATAAGGGTGCAATGGAAAATCCCGACATCCCGGCCCAAAAAGTTCGCGGTGTGACTCTCCATTTTTCATGGGGGTTTGTGATGGTAGCGAAGGGACCGGCCCGGAGGGACGGGACCGTAGCCCGGCACTGACCCCGAGCGGGGGAGCGGGGGCGCAGCCCCTGCAGTATTGACTGGTGGGCGCGAAGGTAGGATCCTCGCAAAGGATAGGTCTTCGCGAAGTAGCTTCGCGGATCATGGCCTCGCGGAGCAATGGTCTCTCGCGGAGCAAAAGGGGCCTCGTGGAGCAAATGGCTCTCGCGAATCTTGGTCTCGCAGAGCAGCATCGCAGAGCATAGGCTCGCGGAGCATGGAATCACGGAGTATGGTCTCGCGAAGCAGCATCGTGGAGCATTGGCTCATGGAGAATGGACTCACGAAGCCTCGACTAGTGGAGCAGCAATGCGAAGGAAGCTGCTCGCGGAGCATGGCCTCACGGAGCCGCAATGCGGAGCTCCGCGGACCGGGAGATCGGCCACCCAAGGGGTGAAGTGGTCGTGGACGTCCGTCGTGAGAAGGGAGGTGAGCTGGGTATTTATAGGCAGGGGAACCACGAAGCAGAGCTCATGTGGCGCGAAGGGGCCGCGGTTGCTTCGCGGCGGGTCGCGAAGGTCAACTGGGTTCGCAGAGCATTCCCGCCTCTGGGGCTCCGCGGCGGGCTCGCGAACGTCAGGGCATTCGCGGAGCGTTACCGCCTCCTCTGCTTCGCGGAGGGTCTTCGCGGCACGTCGCGAATTTCATATGGTTTTGTGGAGCCTCTTGCCTCATTACTTCGTAGCGGCGCTCTGCGATCCCGGAGGGGGCTTCGAGAATGGGCTTCACGAACCAGATTTCCATCCCAACTTCAAATGTCCATAACTCCTAATCCGTAGCTCCGTTCGAGCCCTGCGACCTACCAAATCGATGCTTGAAAAATGGACTACGATATTGGTTCGTGCATGGAAGCATTTGGAAAATTTTGGGAACGCATTTTTCAGGTTCAACAGTGTGTTTCTCATCTAATTTCATTTTTAAATTTTTTTTGTATCCCATCCAACCCCAAAGCATGATTTTCTTTGTAACACTCCAAGTTTTTATGAATTATTATTTTTTAATAAATTAAATTTATTTAATTTATTGCATTACAAACAATATAAAGTTAGTATTATGCTATAAAAAACACTAGTATAGCTTGTGTTAAACATGACACTGAGTTTTAACAAAACCACGATATATTATTAATAGATTTATTAAAACACGGTTGTTATAACCGAACTGGGAAACTTATCGATACGAATAGTAATAAAAAAATTTAAATATTAATTTTAATTTTTATATATATATATATTAAACATTTTAATAAAAAATTACTTTATTTTTTGTAGACCTTATATGTTTTAAAAATATTATTTTCCCATATAAATTGATTATTATTTCTTTTTGGGAACATAAATAATATTAAATTTTCCTAATTTGAGAATTTTTTTTATAGAAAAATAATACTTTAAATAGTCATGTTAAAATTATATTAGAGTGAATTTTTAGGATTTTCCAAAAAAAACATTTTTTGATAAATAGTGAAAAATAATAAATTTTAATTAAAAAACACATTTTCGTTTATTTTATTTATAAAGTTAAATTATATTTTAAATAGGTTTTAAAGTAACATTAGTTAAAATATTCACCCAATAATACACTTTAGTTCATTGGAATTAATTTCATATTGAATTTTGATATAAAAACATTGTAATCTTTTGAACATTTTCTCTTCAAAACCTCACTTTATCATCCAGTCTACAGGATTAATTTTAAATGAAATGTTTCCACCTATTTGAATGGAATTTAAACAAATGGATTTAATATTTCTAATAAAAAATTATATTATCTAATAAGGTCAATATAATTTTTTACTAAAATGAATAGTAAAAATGTTAAAAATTGTTTACTGTTGTTATGGTAAAAATGGGTTTATGAGATGGTAAACTAGAAATATAAGGGTTAAAAATAAACCAAAACTTGTCCAACACCCATTTTATAGACATATTTAGAGGTTATATCTTCTATTCTCAATAATGGACTATTATTTTAGCCTTCTAACATGAATAAAAAAACATAGGTGGAATTCTTTCTTTCCAAAAATTACAAATGTTCCACTCGCTGCACTTATAAAAGGCCACCCCCTATTATCTATTCTTCACACCATCAAAACCATTTGTTTATGATATTACCTACCCAAATAACTTCAAAACTTCCTTCCTATCATCCTATAAGCCTTATTTTGGGTACAAATATATCAAAGTATGGTTTTTAGTGAAACCCTGTGGTGGGTACCTGAAGAAGAGGTAATGTTCTTCAATGATCATTTATATTTTATTTCATCCTCCACCACTTTAAATTCTTATTAATCTATTATGATATAATAAATTTAGTATCTTACATATAATAAAATTTTTTAAAAGTTAAATGCCTACAACCATCTATACTTCCATCAAATGGGTTACGAAATCATCATTTATGTGTACGGCGGACTACAACCTCACGAACTGATGTGATTTGATTTTCCATTACCACCTCTGAAGGTTATATATGATGATCGACATAAAGTAAATATATTATATTTATAACATAATTATTTATATGAAGTAATTATATCATATATAAATTTTTTACTTTCTGTTACATAGGGTATACGATAACGTCGCTCATGTTTAGAGTAGACTACAGTCTCACAAAGCAATGTGATTTATTTTTCATTAATTATTTAAATGGATGATAATAAGGATAAATATGTGTTATATAAAAGAAATAATTGTTATATTAACGAAATATTTATTATTATAAAATGATAATATAATATTTTCTTTCTTAACTTTTCACTCATTAAAAGAATATAATGCCATTCATGTAAATGTGGACTACCGTCTTCCCGAAGCGATGTGACTCACTTTTCACCACCACACCACAAGGATGATATGTATATTTATATTTAAATAAACAATATTTCATATATGATATTACCATAAATATATATAGATAATAAATTACTTACCTTCTTTCTATAGAAATCATTGAAAATTGAAAACGTTACTTATGTGTACATAGGGCCTATCATCTCCAAGATCGTAACGTACTTTATTTCTCAAAAACATCTTTCATGGTTGGTATTAAAATTATAATTGATGTATAAATATCATAATTTTTTCATAATTATTATTATTTATATAATTTATCCGTGATCAAATTAACAAGGTCGAAAATAAAAAAAAACATATACCAAAAATAAAGTGCTTATTACTCGAAACGTGTCTTTCACAAGTAATTGTTAATAAACAGGTCATAAAAGAACAAAATTAAATCATATATGGTATGATATATATAATTTGTTTTTCTAATATATTTATAATAAACATATATTATTATATAAGAGGTTCCAATGAGTACAGAGTAATTCGAGACATTCGTAAAGAATTTCCGTTTTACTTTTATTTTTCTTTAAGACATATTCCATATTCACCGCGTGTTTCATTTATGTGGTGTATATACTACCCATGAATATATATTTATATTATTATCATTAAAATTAAGTGTATTTAAACATCCATTTGTGGATCTCTCTTTCATGGGGTTCATAGTTCAAAAGTTACCAAAGTGGTAAGGTATTTTTTCTTAATATTCTTTCTTTGAGACATACATTTATGTTATGCACCTATCACCTTTTAAAATGTGTATATAACGAACCTATAAAATGTAATATCATTAATTTATTTATCCACGTGATATTTTAATCATCATTTAATGATATTCCATCATGGGTATTTTGTTTCAAAATGTTTTATGTGTTATGTTTTTTCAAAGCTGAAAAGATATTTTCCCCAAGAAATATATTAAATGATCAACAAAAATCATTTTCATTCTAAGATGACATTTGTTGATGTTAACTATTACTTAAATGGGATATTATCCAAGGATACCATTATTATTATTTCTCTTCTTGATTTATGTTTATGATGGGATGATGTTTATGAAACTTCTTTCTCTTCCACAGGTTATACCATGGTAAAATTATTATGAAACCCACTTATTTTTCCATGGGTTATGATATGATGAAATGATGAAATGATTGTGAAACTTTTCTCATTTATATAGGTTATGATATGATTAAATTTTAATGAAACTCATTTCATTTCATGGGTTATAATATGATTAATTTTTCATGATTATGAGGAACACATAAATATGGGTTTCATTATGATACGGGTGGGACCTATATCTCCATCTAATTCATTGGGTACAAATTTATATCTCATGAGATGGATAGAACTAGAATGGGGAGTGAAACTGATTTAGTAAGGTAATTTAGGTGATATGATGGTCTTGGGAATGAACCTTGAATACTATGATTTTTTGGGGAGTGAACCCATTCAACTATGACAGTCTTGGCAATGAGCCTTGACTACTCTGGAAATGTTTCTCTATGCTTATGTGTATTCCACAATATTACATATTATGTCAATATTATTCTATAATGGCTCATGTTATTTTATTCCCTTATGATTTATTCTTATGATATATTAATTATTATTCCAATACTAAATATTATGTTATTTAATATGAAGTGTATGGTTTTCGAATGTCATTCTCATGTTCCCATACTCTTATGTTAATGTAATTCTTATATATCTCTTTTATTTACCATTACTAAGAATCTAATCCCACCCTTTCATATGTTTCATTTCCATAGGTTATGAATAAGGGTTAATGTATGGTATGTTTGTGAAAATTTTTAAAGGGGGGATCTTTGTGGAAGACATTGCAGATCTTTTACCAAATAAATAAGATTGTGTTCCAAGTTTCAAAAGTAACTAAATTGTTATGATCATTAGGTGTGTATTTATTTAATGTATTGAATATTCATCTAAAATATTTTAATAACCATGTATGAAAATCTTGGGTCGTTATAGTCTTATAGGCCTATAGCTTATTTCACACCACTACTGCTCATTATGGATTTAAACTTTATCAAATAGACTTAAAATAGTGATTTTATAAATGTGTTTATTTATAATTAGGTTTATGTAAAATGGACCTCAATTTTTGAACATGTAAAGAAACAGGGTCATATTTTAAAACTTTAAAAGGATACTTATGGAATTAAACAATATTCCTAAGCATGGAATGAAATATTACCTCAATTATTTTGAATAATGGTTGTGTAAAAGGTAAATTAGATCTTACATTATTTATTAAGAAGTGTTTAATATATATTTTGATTATTAAAATTTATTTTGATGGAATTATTGTTGGATCCTCAATTGAATTTCTTTGTAATTAACTTTCATATTTAATGAATTTTGAATTATACATGAATCTTATTAGATAATAAAAATTCATTATAGGAATTCAAATATTTCAAAGGAATGATGAAATTTTTTACAATAAATCTAAATATGATCAAAATTAGTTAAAATATTTGGACATGATTCAAATAAAAGTTCAATTCTCCTAAGAGTAATTATTGTAGATTAGATGTATAAGTTACTATAATTTTTTTTGGTATTAATGTTTTTAGAGGAATGATTGATAGGGTTTTTGTATTTAACTACTTCTAGACTGGAATTAATTTATTTCTATAGATATGTATGCAAGATTTCAAGCTACCCAAACAGAGTCACTTCAAAGTTATTAAAGGATTCTTAAATATGTTAATGGATCTATAAATTTTGAATTATTTTAACCTAGAATAATTAATTTTTAATTAAAAGGTTATTATTATTGTGATTTTAGAGGATGTAAAATTGATAGAAAAAGTACTAGTGTAACATTTAATTTTGTAGGAAATATTTTTACTTCTTAGAGTTCTAAAAAATAAATATCCATTTATTTTTCTACAGTTTAAGTAGAATATATTATCATTTCTACATGTTGGGATCAATGTTTATGGATTAAACAAAAAATGTATTTTTTTATATTCATTTTTAAAATTTTATTATTTTATATTATAATTAATTTTTCAATTCATTTTTATTAATCTGTTACAATATCCTACACTATTCATATTAGAGTAAGATATCACTTTATTATAGATCATATACAAAAGGAGAAATCTATTTGAAATAAGTTTCAATATATCAAAAAATATATAACATTTTTAATAAATTTTTTGATTTAGTCAAGTTTAGAAGAGTAAATATGAACATGGAATGATGTAAGTATGATCTAAATATGTTACATCTAGATGTAGTTTCTATTTATTACTCATTATCAATTTCATATTTTTTTAATGGATTCATTGATTAATTTGTTAGATACAAATGTTACTCAACTATTTATACTCTTTATTATGATTATTTGTAACACACACTGCAAGAAGTTGAAATAAAAGGGAAATTATAATTATTTTAATATTTATTTATTTCCTAAAAATATATTTATATTCATATATATATATAAATTAATTTAAAGAGAGTTAGTGTTTTTTAATCAACTCAATTTTTCTTAAATTACTAATCCTAAAATCTACGTAAATTTTTTCTCAAATCAACTTTAAATAAAAAAACATTGTCATAAATTTTACTAAAGCGTGTTTTCTTGTTTCCTTCATTATAATTTGTTATGAATAAAATTGGATAAAAATGGTCATATTTTTATCCTTTTTTATTATTCCAAAAAGGTGGAGATTTTATATTGTAATATGGCCTAAAGCCTTATATTTATATATGACATAAATATAATAAATATTGTATTGCATGAACATTACTATTTTCATGCACATATAATTTATAATTTTGGGAAAATGATAAATAGTTAACCTTTATTACTTCTCCCAAAAAATTTATCATTAAAGGAGCTGTTATGAAATATGTAATGTATGACAGTTTATTCAAGAGAGAGTCTCATGAGTTGGAAAACCATTTACTCACACATTTCAATGCATGAGTAAATGAAATTTGGCTTTTAGCATACTGATTAAATTTATAAATACTTCCATGAAATGATGGTATGGGGATTAGGTAGCTTTCTGGTTGGCCGAAACACCCAAATACATATGGTTCTCTTTAATCTTCCTCCTTTTCTTACAAGGTACTATCATACTATGGATAAAAGGTGAATCTCATATGAATGTTATATGATTCAAATTATCTTATGTATATAACATATAGGTACGATTATTATGTTTTCCACTTATGGAATCTTTATGAAAAACATATAAATACCGATATTTTTATTATCCACTTCAATATAATGAACAACTATTTATTATTTTCTTTATTTCTTTATTTTTGCAGAGTTTCTTAATATCTTTCATGGAGATCCTCATACAAT
Organism: Viscum album; assembly: GCA_963277665.1. Lineage (NCBI taxonomy): Eukaryota > Viridiplantae > Streptophyta > Magnoliopsida > Santalales > Viscaceae > Viscum > Viscum album. The sequence continues at coordinate 448,255,715 of OY728131.1, forward strand.
GGTTTTAATCACTTCCAATAGATCTGATAATTGTAATTTGACTCTTAAAACCCCCTTTTAGGGGTATTAGAGTAATCAATGTTTATGTTTTATAAAACTAATGATTAAATGAAGAACAGAATTGAAAAATAGTGTAGTTTATTGATTCTAGAAAATTGATTTCAAATAAATGGTTTACCCTTATATAGATGGAATATGCAAAGGTAACTCAAGCCTTAACCTTATACAATTGATATTCATGGGGTTAACCAAAGCATTACCCTTTAATAGAGTGGTCAGCGTAAGGTTCATCATACCTTACCATAATATAGATCCCTCTATGTAAGGGTTTCTTAAGTTTACCCTTTACGTGAAACACTGGTACATGAGGGTATATGAGATTTTCTCATAGTCATGTAAAGGTAAAATGGTTTTACCTATATACATCTAGATTTATCATCACAATGTCTATGTAATTGATATATCTAATGGCTTGTGTAAGGGTATAAGACCTTTTCTCAAAGCTATGTACAGGTTACCAACCATTTACCCTTAAACAAAACACAACTATATAAAGGTAACCACTAGGTTACCTTCACGTAAGGGCTCTATAAATGGGTTACCCATATACAGAGTGTCCATATAAGGGATGAGGCATTTCTACCCTTACATAGATTGTCTATGTAAGGGTAAATAAAGGATACCCTTATGCAATAATGAGTTCCTATATAAGGGTAAACATAAATGATTTTAAAAAATAAAAAAAAATAACATATAAAATTATTAGGATGGTTTATAAAATTTATTTTGGGGTATTTTTATTTATAAAAGGTTTATAAATTAATTAATTATAATTTTTTACAATTATTTAAATTTTTATGAACATTTTATTCCCAAATATTAAATGTTAATATTTGAAATACATTTTAAATTATATATAAATTCTTATGATATAAAAAGAAAAGTGTTTATTTAAAATCATAAGAAATAATTTATAAAGGGTTATAAATTATATAATGAGCCCAAAATATAAAATGTTTATATTTAAATTATGATTGTTCATAACTAATTATTTTGAACTGCTAAAAATAAAAGAGGTCCTTATTTAGATATTATTTAATCCACAAAAAAATCATTTCGATGATTGATATATTCACAGTTTAAATAAAAATTAATTATATGATATTTATATTATGTAAACTATTTGAATAATATAAATTAAATTATAAATTTTATATAATTCACAAAATAAAATAGAAATTCTATTTAATGATAAATATTAAAGAGTTCATGTTGGAAATAATATAGAGGTTTTATATACAAATTTATGGAATTTACATAATATGAAGCTAAAATTATAAAAAAAATATAGTTAGATTTTATTTATATATAGTTCATAAATGATTATCTCATGCTTAAATATTTAAATTGTTAATTTATTTAAAACAATTCCTAATTATATTCATGATTATTAATTGTTTAATAAATTTTCATACTATGTATTCTTTAGTTTAATTTTTAAACTACTTCTAGATATTGCCTTACATTTTCATGCTATGAATGATAATGAATTAAAATTTTCATCTACCTTGACCTCAGTTTGTAACAAAAGTGGTGAAATTGAATTTAGTTGTTGAATATAGTTTTTCCAAATTATGTTTTAGAGTTATGATGAATTTTATTCTCTCTTGATTAAATTATCCTTGGGTATAGGTAATTGGACTAGGACTGCCTGCCTAGCAGCTTATGCCCTTTCTAGGGTAGTGAATAGGGTTGTCTATATGTCACTATGGGTTTACTCGTGTGGAAAACTATATAACTTTACATGAATTGTTCATGAAACTTATATAAATAATGTATTTGGATATGTATGAATATGTTTGAACTTTTTTATTGGGTAAGTAACAAAAACTTATGGGTTGTATAATTATTTACTCATAAAAATGGTTTAAACACATTGTTTTGGTGGATGGAAGAGGTTTTCAACTAAAATTACTATAATCATGCAAACATAATTTGAATAACATGAGATGAGATGATGAGATTAAAATACCATTAAATTAATAAATGTGATATTCATTTCAAAGAGTAACTTTTCAAGAACTCGATCATCCAACCGGGTAGGTCATACGATAGCTAGGTGCCCATAGATTATCTTGTGTAAGGAAATCAAGGATAGGTAACAATATATCATCATTGGGAAAACCATTTCATAGTTGGGTACCCCTTGATTATCCTTTTTTAACCTGTTCTTAGTGATTTTTGGGGTTATTATATCCAAGAGACCCTAATAAAATTAGGTTAATATAGGAAGATACTTGAGTATATCCATATGGTGGATTTGGATAAAGAGTTTTCCACTCAACTATCTAAGAGTCAAAACTTTTGTGACTGAGATGATTCCCTAACTAAATAACTAAGTGGTGAGAGGAACTTCATAGCAGACTCTTTGCTTATAAAAATATGTATCTTGACCCTCTAATATATATAATGTGTTTTTCAAAAGGGGTCATCATTCTAGTGGGATCCCAATCAATAAAATTCCTTATTAAATGGTTAATAATATGTGGTACTCATAAGATAAAATGTTTTATTTTTGATAAATATCATCATCATCATCAAGATAAACTCTATAAAAAATTACGTATAAGTTGATTCTTAATGTAAGTTACTCCTAAGACTGGTAATTTAAGAAAAAACTATTAAGATTGGTAATTTAAAAAAAGTTCTCAAGAAAAAATTTATGTATTAGAACACTTCCTTATTCAAAAACTAGGTGTTGAAATTGTTCAACAAGTGAATCTAGATGAATATAAAATCATAGAGTGATTTGTTTAAGGTTTCAAAGGAATTAAATTCATAGTGAACAAAGGAATTTTAGCCTCATATGCTCAATATAATAGGCCGTGTCAAATGATATTCAATATGATTGAATACGCTAAATGACTTTGTGAGATTAAAGGATTAATTAAAGATTTATTTGTTATAGAAATAAATTCTATTATTTTGATACATATATAATATCTAATTTATGATTTATATGAATTTTAAATATATAGAAGTTCATTGGAATTAGATAATTTAAACTCAGATTTTTTTAAGAAATAGGGAATATGAGTTACTACATTTATAACTTAGATGCTTCATGATTGGATAAACATATCCTAAGATGTTTATTTTATCTCATTTTTCTCTTGAGAAGAGAATTTAAACATCATTTGATTAAATAAAATGATATAGGGTTTTTTAATACACATTTTTTATGATTTCATTAATTCTATTACATTCTGTAAAGAGATAATAAAAATGTATTGTTCTTGTTAGGGAATTTATCCTATTATAATATATGGAAATGTTCCCAAAATATGATTTAATTCTATAAAAGCTTACCCAATATTCTCAAATGGTTGATAATGGATGAACTGGGAATGTGATCTATGGATTCTAGTACTGTATGGATAGTAGAGGTGGGTAAAATTTAAAACATGAAGAATAAAAGTTGGTTGAAATGTTCAACAATGTTTCTTCAAAAAGTCAATCAAGGTCACTAAAACCTGAATTTCTCAACAAGGAATATTTATAATTTAATATGATTATATTATCCAAGAAATATCTAAAGTAATTTGTGAAACTCCAGGGAATTTTTGTGTTAATTATTAATGGTATAGAAATTAATTTATTAGTTTTAAAGGGTATGTTATATCAAATGTATATTTTTCATGTTTTTCAAATATAAAATATTTAAAAATAAAAGTAATAATTGTTTGATCTTATAGTTTAAATTCATGAATAAAATTGTTTTTACATTTGAATTTAAAATATTTTATAAAAAAGAAATGAATATAAGTAAAAGATGTGTATCTTCATATCATTTCCATTTTGTGATAAGAGAATTTGTATAGTTATAGAGTGTTATTGTGAGAAAGTATTATATGATTAAATGTATACACTTGGTTATTGATTCATCATTTTCTATAAAGTTTGAGAAAAATATTTGGATAAAAGTGTTCATCCAGGATAAAAGTGTTTATCATCTATTGTTAAAATATAATGGAATTTATTCCCACCACCCATCAGTGGTATATTTTAATAATGTATTCTTTTCAAATGAAAAATGTTCTAAAGATATAGAATTTTATATATTATATAGAATTAATTCCTACTAAAAGGAACTAAATATAATTTCTTAACACAAAATTATTTTAATATTAGAAAGATATTCTGAAAAAAATATTATGTCTATGAGGATATTGGTAATATGTTCGGACTTAGAGAAGTTCAAAATTAAAAAATATAAAGGATAACACCAATCTAAAAAAAAGTTTTTTCCACTTAATATCATAAAATATTTTTGGATATGTGGAAGTAAAGAAGCTTTTAAATTTTTACATTTATTTACCATTTAGAAAGTGGATATCTCTATTACCAAAAGGATTATTACAGTAAAAATTAGAATGGGTTTAACTCAATATCCTAAGAGTTTAGGATATGTGATGATAAAGAAAAACGTATAAGGTTATATTTAGTTATCATGAAAAATGAAATATAGAATTTATTTAAATATTATATGAGTCAAGATGAAATGTGAATTATAATTGATATCCTAAAAGAGTTTTTGATATAGCGGTAATGAGAAATTTAAAGAGTTGCATATGTTACCATAAGTTTTTTCACTTTATCCTAAAAGAGTATAGGAGGTGTGATTAACAATAATGTAAGTAGTTAAATTATATAATGGAAAACATTTGACTAAATTGGGATCCAAGGATGATGATGATGAACTTAAAAAAAACTTTAAGTTCACAAAAAAAGTTGATATCGTAGAATTTGATGTTGTGAAGTTAATAAGTTTGAATATTATCAAAGAGTTGAAAAATTAGGAATATGATTCCTAATACCCTCCATTATTAAAATTTGATTACATGATATATATTTTTCACTAAATATTTTAGTGGGTGGGTTTTATTAAATGGTCACATAGTTATGTGATATGGCCACATAGAGATATCATTTTGTCTCATATAGATGTGATGTATATTACATATTATGTAATGAGTTAACAAAACATATAAATTATATGAAACATAATGTTTATATGGTAGTTTATCATATATTATATGAAAAAATAGTGCTTATATTGGTTTTGTTAAGTATTCAAAAAATATTTTAAGAATATTAAAATGTTCTATTTTAAAGGCAACCACCACTTTATCATTATTTCATATTGGAAACATAAATATATATATATATATACATTTCATGAAGTTTATTGATAATTAACCTATCAAAGTGTGACCTTAAGTTTATCCCTGACTGATGTTAATCCGGGATTAATATATGTTATGACGAAATATAAAGGTTAGCATGAGCAGGATTCTTATATATAGATACTAAATATGATCGTGAAGAATAAGACGAAGAATAGGATATTCTTTTTTGTGTTGGATTAATTGTTGTGTATACCACATGGAGTGTCATACACAGACATCTTTTCTATACTAGGGGTGAATGGATCATATTTAAGTCCCCATTACCTAAGGTTGGAAAGATACCTAGCATGATAACTTTCATATTTTGATAGCCTTTTGATTCAAGTAAACATATGAACATAGATAATCATGGGGTGGTTGGTTATATTGTTGATCATGTCATCAGTTGAAGATTAACCATGATGGTATTTCCTCTCGTATGATGAGTATGACCTCAGGCCCCTTGATTAAATATATTGTGGGAGTGTGCTGCCACAACTAGATATTTTATATTGATCTAGACAAGGTATATGTGATGTGTTTATCCATAAGGATGAATGAAATGTGACATATTTATCAATCATATTATTCTACACTCAAAGATTCAAGAATAGATGAGTTGGATTAATGGGATTGAAATGTTATATATCTTAGGCCACTCAATGTATTATACAAATGGAAAATATGAGAATTCATTTTTCATATGATGTAGACCAGTGGACATAGGTATAGAGATGCATGTTCTTGAAGGAGATCACACCGGATCCCTTAATAGATTGAGAATCATTGAAACTTTGATAGAGGATTTTATTTTATTACATATATATATATATATATCCAATGATTAATATTTTTTTCAATGTTGTAGAGGCCCACAATGTCCCACTTTGTGGTTGAATGAATGGGGATTGAGTATGACTTAACGGGCTACTCTAAAAGTGTTTTATAGTTAATCCAAAAGTGATTTAGATGGGTTTTTATAAGGAATTAAAAATGACATGACATAAGGTTAAGTTAATGATATATTTAAAAAAGTTCTATGGAATATATATAAAATAAGTTTTGCGAATGGTTTCAAAAGTTATTACACATGATATAATATAAAGTAAAATAACACAAGTCTTAATCTTAAATCCTAAATAGAAAAAAAGGTACAATTTTTTTCATGTTTAATATATTATTATTTTCATTTGGATGTCATTAGAGACATTTGAGAGTTTTTAAAGGGATGTTGTTATTGTTTTGAGCTATAGAGAGAAAATACGATGTAAATCCCTGATTTACAATATAATCTCAATGCTGGGAACAAGCTATGAAAATGGTTTATTATGTAAAATAATTAAAGATGTAAACACCATTTTTTACATCATAAAATTGTCTCTCATGGGTAATTTAACCCATGGAAACATCCTTTTTCAGAATATGTGATTCATGGGATATTTATACCAGAAATTAATTATAATTGAAATAATCCCTCCATGCTAAGTAGATTTTTTGCTTTAAAATACCGAATCTTAATTTATTTTGGTTTTTTCTTCCTTACCTTAGAACCTAGGGTCTATTAAAGTGATTTTGTATGTCTCCTCAACTCTTGATCTCCTTCGTTCAGTGGCTGATCTATGTGATGGTTATGTTTCTTCTCTCAGGGTGAGTGGCATTTCTGCTTATCGTTGATTTTGTTGCAGTTTTGGTGTTGGGCTATGTTTATGTAATTGTTTGATCATACCAAATTTTTTGTTTTATCCTTATAGGTTTTTTGTGAAACCTTCTTATGGAGGCCATCCCTAATTTTGGTTGTGGTGAGGTTTTCAAGTTATTTGATGTATATTTTGATCTATCAACTCCGCTGACCATTTTTCTTAAGGAAAAGATTTTGAGATGGGGGAATTTCTTCTAGGGCCTCTTTTGATTATCCTTTATTCCTATTGGTGTGCATGGATATCACTTTTGGTGGTGTGAAACCTGAGTTTGAGGTGGGTGGTTCTGTCTCAAGAATATGTTGGATGAACCCTAAATGATTTGGGTGTATAAATTGTATTATAATTGAATTGGCATGATTTATTGACATATGTGTGTGTAAATAGGTTATTTATAAATAGAGTTTTTCTATAGTTTTTTAAAGGAAAAATGTATTTTCAAATCATCATGAAATGGATTTATGAAATGGTTTTAGAGTAATAGTTTTGATGAAATGATTTGGAAAATGTAGAACATGTGAAGCCTTGGGTAATTAAGTGGAAGGGGTAGAAATAGGCCTCATCTATTGTTATTTCTAGGGATTTCACCCATGGGAATTCCTCTACTACCTATGACAAGTTTCTTAGGGGTTTATTATACACTTTTCGGAGGTTCACTTTCTAGGGTGTTCCTATATTCCCTAGATTTGATGAAAATATCTACGAAATTAATGTGCATGATTTTCTATGTTGCGGTAGGAGTGATCTAACTATCATGACCTATAGTGATCCTTGGGGTGATTTTCCTATTATTTGGTTGTACTATTTTTTGTTTGATTAACTGATTTGATAAATGTGATATACTTTTAATTTGTTTAACCCAGTCGGTTTTTGAACAACAAAAAATGAGGGATTTATTTACCATGATTTTGATATAAAAATTATTTCACTACTTATCATTAATTTTTTCTTATAAATTTATCTTGTTAGGATTATTGTAAAAATAATTAATGTGGAACACCTTTGTGGGATCCTACTAAGCATATATAGCTCACACCATACACACCATGTCATTAGTGTGTGTATATTTTATAGTCTTTTGACTTAGGATAGGGATGGGATACATAGTGAGGTGGTGGCGATCATGTATATTGGGTATGTGTAGTTGGTTTTGATATAGTGGGATAATTTCCACTTATCACATGGAGTAGAATTTCTTGGTTTTATTTGTCATTTTATATTTTTAGTGGACTTATACCTTTCGGTTTTCACCGGATTTCATGTTGTATCACTACTATTATTTCTCTTTGGTTATGGAATATATTTCTTTTAGTCTTCCTTCACTATTTCTTTTTGCTATTTATATATTCCATGTATCTTATTTCTAGATGGGAGAAATAATTCCCTCTGGCTGTGGGGATCAAGAACGTCGTTCGGGTATGTGGTGGATCGGGTTGGGTATCAGTGTTAGAGGGTAACCCAGGCGAGTTCGTTACTATTTAGGTTTTAGTGCATCTGTTATATTTATGGAAATATTCCCTAGAGCTTTATATATATTATATATATATATAAGAAATATTGTATTGCATGAAAATTGTAATTTTCATTCCCATGGAATGTACCATTATGAAAAAATGATAAATATTTATCATTTATTAATTCTCCCAAAAATCCTATCATTAAAGGAGTTATTACATATGATTTAATGAATGGGTGTTTATCCATGTGATATTTTCATGAGTTAGTTGAACCATATACACATACATTACAAAACATGAGTATATGGAACTTCCCAAGGAGTTTCCTTATGGATTTTATAAATATTACAATGAAATAACAATATTGGGATGAGATAACTTTATGTTGGGCCAAAACACCCAAATAATCGTGGTTCTCTTTCATATTCCTCATTTTCATATAAGATACTTGCATACTATGGAGAATATTTGGATCTCATCCCAATATAAGATGATTATGATTAGCCTATGGATACACCATGGAGGTGGGATGCTTATGTTTTCCACATACTCAATCTTTATCAAACACATATGAAGATCAACATTTGCATAAAACTATTTTGTCTAAGGTATGCATGTTTACTATGTTCTTAATTTCTATATTTCTGTGCATGCTTAATATTATCTTGCATAAAAAGCCTCAGAATAGGGTTTTAATTACTTCTTCTTGATCTGATAAATTTAATTTCACTATCACAAAACCCATTAAAAATTTTCATGTTTAATTGGTGTTGTAATTATAGAAAAGGTGATATTATTTGAGTTTTTGGAGTAGCTCGTTTCACTATATTTATTTTTTTGTAATTATAAAATCATAATTTTGTTTTTCCCTCTAACATGAGTTAGAATAATGGATTTTATTGATTAAATATTTTTACTACTTATAAAAGAAAAAAAGATGTACAAATTGTTTGTTCTTTATTTCTTATTCATTTAATTAATTGTTATTTAATTTTTTATTATTTATTTATTTATATTATTATTATTTTGTTTATCCTTGTTATAATTTTTTTATGAATATTTTGATTTTTTTGGAAAATTGTTTCACTTTTAAATTGTTCAAGAGCCTCAAATTTAACTAAGTGTATTATCCCTACATAGTTTTCAATTGAATCCTATGTAAATAATTCATACATCAAAGAATTTTTCTTATTATGGAAATATTTTTTCAATAAGGAAAATTGTTTTCAATTCTTATATAATATAATAAAAGATGAATTAATCTTATGTGAAGACACTTTAGGACCCATACATATATTTTTGAGTCCAAAAATTCTAAAATTTTGACAATATTTAACTATTATGTGATTTGGGGTAATTTTCTGAAGTTAATTGTATATGAAATTACTTATACGAGAAATAATTCATATATAAAATGACACATACAAGAAATCAGTCCTATGTGAAATGAATCATTTGTAGAATGAATCATACATTGAATAACTTGTTCAAAATTTCATAAATTTTTTTATGATTACATCTTCTATTTAATTTTTTAATTATTTTATACTATTATATTTCATGTTTCACATGAAAGTTTCATTAATTAAGACTATACATGAATGAGATTAAATTTATTTAAATAAAGATTTAATGTGCATTAAATGGAGAAATAATTATAAATCATTATCTGGGAAATCAACGAACAATCTCTGTGAATATTTGAATAACATTGAAGTAGTTCGGTTTTGTAATGAACCGGACTAGGTTGTCTTTTACTTGTCACCCAATCTAATTTTCAACTTGACCTGAAGGGAATTCCCAATCCCCATGTGCTAGAAAATAGTTGCAACACATCATAGAAAACACCTTTGGGAATAATTTCACCCTCAAATCATAATTAAATAGCATGGAAAATTTTCTAAAAATATGGCATGGACCATCCTTACATTGGATGTCAATACATCACAAAGTAAGAATTATAAAAATAAATTGGCATTCCAAACAAGTAATAACCAAAAACATTAATTCAACTGATTTTAATAAATATACCACACCATCCTTAAGTGAAGCAATATAGCATAGCATAATCAGATGCAATAAAGAGTATAACTGAAAGAAAATACAATGATGGGTGTCTTAACTAATACAATGATAACAAAAAAAAGTTAAACCAAGCCTGAATCCCACTCCATGAAAACTATGTTTACATACCACCATCCAACTCACCCTTCAATGAATCAAATATGAAAACCTGAGTCCTGATAAAACCCAAAACCTATAATAAATTGGTATAAGACAAATAACCAAATAGGCCAACACCAACTAAATATATGAAATTTCATTCATTAATCAATTCATAAATTCTCTTTTAAAAATACCACTAGAAAATAGGATTTTAAAAAATAAACATGTGATAACCAATAACAAGTCCACAACCACTTAATAAAACTTTCTTTTTTTATTTTCTTAAATGAAAATAATTACTTTAAAAAAATTACTTACCAAATATTTTCTTACTCCCAAGAACACCCATTTTGAAATATATAATAGAAACCTAAAACCAGAGTCTTTAATTAAAAATGGGCTTCACAAAAATATTTCAATTCCATTTAAAAAAGGAATGGCCCAAACATAAGGTCCAATCATATAAAATGGTAGGCACTAAAAGTCCAAAAATAGAAGATGAAGATAAACAAGATAAGGTGACACAACCATATAAGCATAGAGAAAATAAAATTGTGGCATAGACTTACCATAGATCATTACCTAAGATACAATATAAATTTATCAAATCCACAGTGACCAACTAAAAGCATATATTGAATCCAAATTATCCACAATCCATCAAACTATCCCAAACTGACCTCATCAGAATGTCACCCCTATTAGACCTAGTGCCTAGAATGAATGGAGGGACACTAGTATTGTGTAAACTAACTAGTGTAAAATAAATATAGATCTCCCACATAGTACCTAGGTTCCTATAACTAAAATAAAAGAGTATGTGAATGAATAATAAATACAAGAATAATACACAAGGCATAATCAATAACTCTCCCTCACCTCCCTCGCCCTTCTAAGTAACAAATCCTTTAACTTCATATATTCATGTCATTAATAAATCATATCCCTCAAAATGAAGTAACTAGAATCATATAGTGATAGAAAACCCACATAATCGTAGGAACAACTCAAGGGGTATTCAAGATTTTCTCACTAGGACTTAACGACATTCTTTATAAAGTTCAAAATGGTACTTTACATAAAATATGACTGGGATGTTGATCCCTTTCCATTTCATAAAAATCCACTTTAAACACCCATTTATAAATTCATCAACTCTATACATTGAATTTAAATTTCAAGAAACTGTTAAAAACATGGGTTTTCTTATTTAAAAACCAAAACAATACCAAGGGCCTTCCATTTCCATCAAACATAATTTAAAAATATATTATGGAAATTTCATAAGGTGGAACAAAAACATATTTTTTTCCAAATAAACATTTGAATTTAATCAAAGAACCAATTTTTAAATAATTTAAAGGTAAACACCTCATTAAAAAAAAAATTTAAATTATAGATTTTATCCTTTGAAAATAGAATGAGATCAAAATCCAACACATTCCATTTAAACCAATTTAAAATCCTCATAGGAATTTCAAAACTACTTGTCACATTTTAATATTCCATTTTAAATATAAAAACAAGAATCTCACATGATAAATACATTATTTCAATATATATTTACATAAAAAACATTTAAAAGAACCACATGGATATCACATATATCTAATCATTCAATAAAAATTGATTTATAAAACTCAATAATACTTTCAATTCCAAAACGAAACAATTTTATAGAAACACCTACTTGGAAGAAGAAAAAATGAGTAAAAACAAGTCATAACATGTCACCTTCAATGGAAAGAACCCAAACAAAGATGAAGACAATATATATAGTCCCTAGATAAAAAAATCTATAAATATTATACAAACATGGCCTTGAAATTTGGTTAAAAGGACAATAGGGTTTGGGGGAAGAGTATATAGCTTCCAAGTGCAACAGAAGCGTCCTTTTCTTTTAGGTCTAACTCAGATTTTAGTCATGAATCATGTGTAATCATTTCTTCACATGATCAAATTATCATGTCCAATGAAAATAGTAGATAAATTGACTAGATTAAAAATTTTGAACCATGTGTGAAGGATATTCACATATAATTTTTTATTAATTTATAAGATTATATAGAATTGCCTTAAATTATAATTCTCTATCCATTAGTGATTAGAATAATATATCTCATTTCACTATCGTTTATCTATATGATACAAGTTTATAATCCTTATAGTTGTGATCTACACATACACCACAATCACTAAATTATGTTACAGAATCACTGAGTTCTAGCAGAGCAAATCCTAATCCCTTGCATTGGTCATGGTTGATCGTATCAGGACTCTTCTCAAGAGAGCAAGAACTCTTGATGATCTCAAGTAAGATTTTTAGAGGAAGGGAGGGGATAACTCTAGATCTTTTCTTCTCTCTCTATGGATTGAGATATTCTCACTCAATTTTTTGTCCATACCGATTGTCTTTTAGGAAAAATATATAATTAGATATTTATTTTTGCATATTTATGGTTAGAAAATAACCCACAATCTATTTATCAATATTATAATTATTATTTAACCCCATTCCCAATAATAATAAAATAAATACTATTATTAAATACTTGAAATTTGAAATTCCTAAAAATATAAATAAATATTGCGTATACCATTTCCAATAATACCATTAAACTCAGTCCACTTTCTCTCATCCACATTTACCGATCCTTGAATAATGACTATTTATTTAGTAAAAAAATATCAATAAATTATTCATAAATAAATATAATAAATGTTATATTTTCCAAACATAAAAACAAATATCTATTATTCTTATTTAACACACTTATTATTTTTAATAACTTCTAATTAAATTATGCAAGTCAACAAAACTTGAATAAATATTATTTATTATAAATTGTTAAATTCAACACTATAATTACACTAATATTGCTGATGTACATAGTGTGTGACCATCTAGGCCTCTTTCTCAGTGGAATTAGGCCGAACTACCTAAATTATGTGGAAAATTTCTCGAAACACACCAAGGAATCTGTATAGAAAGAAATTAATATCACAAAAACGTCCAACCTACGACGAATGTTTATCATGTAATATAATCATTTTGTCACAATATCTCAAATAAATAAGGTTTCATGCCATTACCATCAACATATATGCTCAATGAATTTTCCTTTGACATTCAAAAAATTAAATAACCCATAGAACATCCTATTAATGGATTTATTTTGGTTTTTTCATTTCCATAAAAGATCTTGATATATGAAATTTCATCAAGAGACAAAAGGCATAAATCTTTTCTCTCATTATCCAGTATTGTTATGTTTTTCATCATGCACACAATGTATTTTACTTCACTATGAACAAATGTTATCACATATTTCGACAAATACATCAAATTACATGATTCATGATATCCATTGATGATAATATTAAAGTCTAAAGAACAATACACACATATATAGATAAGAACAACCAATGACACATGAAAATGTGGATTTCCAATCGATGGGAATGTTATAATAACCTTCTATATTGGATATTACTGAGAGTAAATACCAAGAGAAGGTGTCTCGATGTATTATTATCCTCCTACCCATAATAGCCTCAATTTTATGTGTCATTATAAAATATAATCCGTCTCTAGAATAAGATTAAAGAATAGTGTTGTCGAACCTCTAGGTTCTCATCATAGCAAGGAAATATTATGACCTTTCAGTGCAACATATATTCTGAGGCCATTATCAAATATAAATATCATGTAGAGGAATAATCATGATGATATAAAAATATTATTTAATAAGAAAAAATTTAATCAATAACTAAACATGTTGGTTCAAGGGCACAAACTCCAACAGACTCCCACTTTCACTAAATCCAACTGACAACTGCCTTTATCCCACTAGCTCCCACATGATTCTCATTATTATGCTAAGAAAAATCCTTCATCAAGGGCACTTCGAATTTTTCTTCTATGGATGCTCTTCTCACTTCAATTTATCCTTGTTGAGAAAAATACCTCAAGAGATGAACCATCCAAAGTATGTGAGTTGTCCTTTTATGTGACATTGACTCATTGGAGAGAGACACTGCTACAATGTTATATTAGTAAACTATGATGGGATATCTACTACTAGGTACCACATCAAACTATTATATGGAGTTTTGAATACAAACAACTTTCTGTGATACATTTGAAGATGAAATATACTCATAATATACTATAGAATCAGGGAAAAATGGCTCCTTTAAACTCTTACAACTCACATCTCTTCTATTGAGAAAAAAGACATTTCCATACTTTAAATTAAGATCATTCCGATCTGTCTCAAAAATAGCATATGTATAACTCGTAATGACTTTTTCTTCATCTCCTCCATACACCAAGAACATATCCTTAGTATTCCTTAGATAATTAAGGATATCCTTAATAGTAGCCTAATTTTGTTCACTTATATCTTATTGATATCTTCCTACCACACTCAAAGAATATGAAACATCAAGCTTCATACACAGTCTGGAATACATGTTGGATCCTATCACAGAAGCATATGGGATCTTACTCATTATCTCTCTTTACTCTTGTGTCTAAGGACACGTTTTCTTCAAAAGATGTATAGCATGTGAACTAGAACTTCTCCTCTCTTAGATTTTTCCATACTGAGCCTATATAGTATCTGGTCAATATATATATACATTGAATTAGTCTAAGTAGACTCTTAGATCTATCACGCATGATCTTGATCCCTAGAATATAAGTTGCTTCACCTAAGTACATAATGGAGAAGCACTTTCTCAGCCATTCCCTAACCTCTTGTAAGGCTGATATATTGTATCTAACTAGTAAAATTCCATTAACATAAACTACTATAAAAACAATGATACTACCACAAAAATTCTTTTAAATACATGGCTCGCATTCATTCTTAATCAAGTCAAATTCCTTTATGGAATCATTAAATCAAATGTTCCAGGACCTGAATGCTTTATTTAATCCATATATGGATATCTGTAACTTTTATACCTTTTTTGGAATTTTTTAGAGTCATAAAACCTTATAGTTGTGTCATGTAAACATCCTCCGGAAGGTTCCCGTTAAGGAAATCTATTTTTACATCTATTTTACAAATCTTATAGTTATAGAAATCTATTATGGAAAGAAGAATTTTGATGGATTTAAATAGGGAAACTAGAGAAAATGATTCATCCTAGTCAATACCTTGATGTTTTCTAAACCCTATGGCCACTAGCCATGCTTTGTATGTATTTTCTTTGCCTTCTATGTACAATTGTCTCTTGAATACTCACTTAGATCCAGTGAATTTTATATAAACTAGTGGATCAATCAAAACCCAAACTTAGTTTTTATACATGGAATCTATCTAAAAATCATGGCTTATTTTCATCTTGTAACTTTTTAGCTCTATACTACCTCCATATATGATAGAGGATCAATATTTTCAACCTATAATGATTCACCCTCCTCAGTGACTAGAAAATTGTATCTCTTTGGTTCCCACATATATATTGTACTCATTTGAAACACTTGTGTTTTAGGAATACCTTCTTCCATAAGAACTTGTAGAATTGTTTATTATACCAAATCTTTTTTATCTTTAGAAAAAAATTCATCAAATTTGATATAGATCCCACTATCCTGCTTCAGGATGTGACCTTTCTCAAGAAAGGCTGCATGTCTTTCAATAGTTACTTTCTTGTCTAAATGGATGTATAGGTAGTATCCTTTAGTTTCCTTAGGATACCCAATAAAGATATTCTTCATGCCTCAGGGTTCAAGATTTTTTATTGATCTAGCCTTAAAAAATTCCTTATAACCCCATGAATGAACATATGAAAAAATTAATTTCATTCCTCCCTATAACTGAAATGTAATATTGTTTTCTACTTTGGTTAGCACTCGGTTTAGTAAGTACAATGTTTTTTATAATTAATATCCCCAAAAGGATAATGGAAGGATTTTATGAATGATCATCTACCTTACCATGTACAATAAGTTATGGATCTTCCTCTCACAACAACATTACATTTTGGAGTATATAATGGAGGGAGTTGAGATAAAATTTCATACTCTTGTAGAAAGTCGATTAATTCTTGGTTAAGATATTCACCAACTTGATCTAATCGAAGTCTATTTGTATTCTTACCAAAATGATTCACAACCTCATTATTGAACACTTTTAATTTCTCAAAGGATTTAAACTTATACCACATTAATTATATATTACCATACCTACTCAATTCATTGGTAAAAGTAATAAAGTATGAGAATCCACCTCTAGATTCTACTTCAAAAGGTCTATAAACATAGGTATGTACCAATTATAGAATATTTATGGCCATTTCACCTTAACCATAGAATGGTTGTTTGATCATGATTCCTTGTAAAAAATTATGAAATATTTTATGTGAATTAAACACAAAATAGTCTAAATAAACATCTTGATAGATCATTATCAAACACTATTCATTTACAATGCCATGATATTGATGCCACAACTGGGTGTCGTATGAGTCATGTGTATTGGTTTCATTATAAATTTCCAATATTTTTTTTCATAAATCAACACATAAATATAATTATTCAATATTTTCAAACAAAAACATATTATATATTTTTAAAATTAGTAACCTTTATTTCCAAAGAAAAAAAATAAATTTGTCTATATCTAATCAAGAAACAGAAATAATTTTCTTAGAAACACTAAGAACATAATAATAGTTTTTTTAGAATCGTAAATATTTTTTTCAATGTTATATGGTAGTATCCAATGGACAGAGAATTCTTCATTACTCCATTAGCATCCCATAAATCACCTCACCTATTCTAACCTTTGGAAATCTAATTGGTTCTTATATTTGGATACTAATGTGAGCACCACATGCAGTATCTAATACCCTACTTATAGATATATAAAGATTACACATGATTATTAATTCACCTGAATCTTCTGTTTTTTTGTTTGGTGTGTTTAAATTCCTCTTCTAGTGGCCTTACTATCCACATGAAAAATATACTACATCATGTTCATTTCCTTATCTTCAAATCTTCTTCTTCTTGGAGGGGTGGTCCTCTAAAGACTTAGACTTGGAATGAGTCTTCAACCACTTTTATTTATTCCTATTCTTTACATTCACTATATGGATAGTGGGATTGTAAATTCACATGTATTTATTAACTTGGAAGATAAGATTAAAAATTTATGATAGTGTCTTTTCACTATTTCTTATATTATAATTTACAATAAAACTGGAGAATTTTTTGGGTAGTGATAATATAATGAGATATGTTCATATATCATTAGGGATATTAAAACCTAAGATTTATAGAATATTAATGTTTCCAATAATATGGACTACATGTGGATCTGTTGGCTCAAACTATCCAATCATACATGTGAATAGTGAAATGGAGATATCATATCTATTTCATCTCTACTTCTCTTGATATAGATCCTGAAGGTGAGAAAATATGTTATGCATATCCATATCTTCATACTAGTTTAAAGTATTATTATACATGGAGGATAATATAAAACATTGGATATAAATCGCATCATCCACATTCATCAGATAGAGATATAAAACATCTTTACAAGACTCTTTAGCAAGGGACTCGGGAATTGGGGTTTATAACACATACAATTTCCATTTGTGGCATAGAATAATGTAAAAGTACCTATGCCATTATTTCATATCATTATCTAATATGGATCACATTGATATTGTCGATGTTGTTTGATTTTCTATTTTCTATAAATTAAAAGTAGATAATTAATAGTTATTTTGTTTAAAAATATTATAATAACTTTAGAATTAATTAAATTATTATTAATCACGCACTATTTATTGAAACCTAATATCTCTCACCATTAGTTTCATAAAATATTTTTTCTTAGATATCCTAGTGGAGGGGATCCATATTCCCTTCTCATAACCCAGACATGGGACTGACAAAATATTTAAAAAGTTTTGGGTAGTTTTGACCTTCCAACTACATTAACTCATTGTTTCTTGATCTATTGACTAGAATCCCCAATATTGAAATATTATTTTAATATTTCATGAACCTTTAAATCGTAGTTACACCAAGTCCTACATGTTAAGTCAACCCTTTTTGTAAACTGAGTTAATTCATCCAAAGAATTCAAGATAAAATTTACATGATAATTAAAAGCACCCCAACTTGGGTTGGTCAATAAATTTTAACTATGAGGTTGATTATAACATAAGTGGTGGAAGGATAAGCCAACTTAATATATTAATTAATGGATTTTTATTCTGAATTTTAAATCCCATTTTATCTATTAACATGTTTTGATAATATTAAGTGTATTTTACTTAAGTGATTAACCATATCATAAAAAACATTTATGCATAATCTGATTATATTTTATTCAATCTTGCATGATTGTTAATTCATTTATTTAGTGATCACATAACATTCACAAACATAAATAACTAAGCATGCAACTGATAGAAACAAAATATAAGTGTAATGATCATGAGATGCTTTAATGGTTATTTTATCTAGTGTATAATAAACTAACCCTTGATCTTAGGGGAAAACATCTTTAACTGTAGCTCGGTTCATGTTATTGTATTCCAACTTGGATCTTATGAATCACCTTGATTGGTTTCACCGAAACTCCTTGACTCGAATAACCTCCAATCGCTTTGGATATCTATCCTTAAATAATATTTTACACACATGGGAGTGTGGGGATCCAATGGATTAGATAAAGTGGGTTCACATAAGAGAAATTGTAGGCACACAATCCCTAACATAATAAGGAGAAGGGGATGGCTCATAGGATATCAATAATAATTTAACCATAATTAATTAAATATAAACCAATTATAAAAAAGGGTTGGTCTAATATTTTGATCGAACACACATCGAGTAACAAGCATACATTTGTAATCTTGTTATCAATTACTTCAATTTATTCTTTAATTAAGATAATACGCAATGGATTAATCCAATTAATTTATTTTATTTTAATTCCATCCAACTAACCTTAAATCACCATTATCTATAATTATAAACAAAATTAATTTCTTATAAAATTAATATAGTTCACAGGTTTAGTTGGAGAAAACCTTGTTCTTTTTTCAAAAAAAATACATGGAAATTAATTTAATTTATAATTGTTAATCCTATGAAATGGTGTGTACTATCAAATGAAAAACACATGGAACAGATAATCAATTGGTTTGATTATGGATTTAATTATTATTTCGATTAAAATTTGAAAATCACTACCAGTATTAAACTATAAGGTGCATACAAAATTAATTGGTGTGTACTTGTCTTTTGAACGTTTCCGTAACATATGCCTTGGGTATGTCCATGTTACCTATCATGGATGTGTTTGATTTAAATGGTGTGTAATGGTAATACATGGCATGTAACCTTGGATTACATGGTATTTCAGTACTTGTGTAACGTATCTGATACACATCACACTTGGGTCACCTCGTGTACTCGTCCATGAGATAACAGGGACTACATATAGTGTAGAGTGGTTGCACAACGTGTAATTCTTCATGTTGTGTTTCAATCTATCTGGATCTACACACTATTCTGATCAATTTGGATCTTATATCCAATTTTTTCGGATATGACCCAATATAAAGAGATACAGGTGAGAGAAAAGTACAAGGAATATACCCTATAAGTACACACTGTGTACTCTGGTTTTGTCCAGGTAGAGCCTTTAGTGCCTCTAGATTATTTGAATCAAATAATTCTTCATTATTAATCATTAATGGATTACTAATTATGTTATTGAGAAGGAATAAAGAGAAAATATGATAATTTTAGATGTTAAAAAGAATTATTTCTAAGTAAAAGAAAATTAAAACACATGAAACCAATCAATCGATAATAAATAATTATATGTTAAAAATATTATCTCTCTAATACCACATGTATGCTTCGGGCACAGCAGAAGTGTCCTTTTTTGGTGTGACTAACTTGTATTTTAGTCATCAATCATGTGTAATCGTTTCTTTACATGATGAAAAGGTTATGTCAAATGGAAAAAATAGATTACATGACTAGATTAAAATATAAAATTGTGGGAGAAGGATATTCACATGTAGTTTATAATTAATTTATTAACAAATATAGAATTACCTTAAGTCATAATTCTCTCTCCATTGGTGATCATTGGAATAGATCTCGTCGCACTGTCATTGTGCTACCAGATCCAAGTACAAAATACCTCTAATGGTGGTCTACATATGCACCAAAATCCTTGAATGATACTATAGAAACATTGGGTGATATATTTTCTGATCCTTATCACGTGCACTATCTGTGGTTCACCACAGCATAATTCTTCTTAATAGATAAATAACTCTTGACAATCTATCATTACCTTTTTATAGGAAGCAAGGAAATCACTCAAGATTTTTTTATCTCTCTCTAGAGATTGATAGAGTCTCACTCTATCCATTGTGAAAACTTATTGTGTTTTAGGAAAGAGATATAATTATATTTTTATTTTGGAAGGTTTAGGGTTAGAAAATCACACACAAGCCCTTTCCCAATTCCATAATTCTTAATTTACCCAATGTCCAATAATAACAATATAAATATTATTATTAAAAGTTTTACATGTTCAACTCATGATGGATATAAATAAATATCATTTATATAATTTCCAATTGGATAATTAAACTTGATTTTCTTTCCCTTATCCACATTTACCAATCCTTGAACCATGACTATTTATTTAATAAAAAAATATCATTGAATTATTTATTGATAAATATAATAAATATTATATTCACTAAACTTGAAGAAAATATTTATTATTTTTATTTAACTCACTTATTCTTTTGAATAATTTGTGATTAAAGTATGGAGATCAAAAAAACTTGAATAAATATTATTTATTCTAACTTGTTAAATTCAATACTAGAATTTTACTGATATAGTGTATACATTTAGTGTGTGACCCTCCAGTCCTCTTTCTCAATGTCATTATACATAACCACCTGAATTCCCAGGTTAGCATCAAAACAGATTCTAAGGAATACATAGAGAATGAATTTAATGTTATAATGATGTAAAACCTCCTATCAATGCCTACATGTAATATAATCCTATTGTCACAATATCTCAAATCAAGATTGTTTCATGTTGGTTCCATTAACATATATACTTTTTGTATCTTTCTTTCATATACCATAAATCAACTCACCCATCAAGCATCATAGAAATAAATTTATTCAAGAATTTTCCTTCCAATTAAAGTTCCTTAGTTATTAACATTATTCAAGAGGCAAAAGGGATCAATTATTTCTCACATTATCCATTAATGTTATATCATTCATGAATCACCTAATTCATCCTACTTCACTATGAATATATGTCATTGTGGTTTTGATCAATACACCAAGGTACAAAAGTCACGATATCCATTAATGACAATCTTAAATTCTAAGGATCAATACAAATGTCCACATATTGGAATATCCAATAAAACATGAGAATTTGGATTTCCTATTGACAGTAATGTTCTCATAACCTCTTATTATGTAGATTATCAAGGGAGAACACCATGAGAAGGTGTCTTAGTGTACTATGATCTTCCAACCCTTTATAGCTTGTATTGTATGTGTCTCATCAAACAATGTCATCAAATTGTATAACAAGGTTTAATTAAAATTTCATGGCACCTATAGGTTATATTAATAATGAGGAACTTTTAAAAACCCTTAAAAGGATATATATTAAAAGAACATTATCACATAAAAATATCATGCAGAAGAATAATCAAGATGTGATCAGCAAACGTATTTAATAAGAAAAACATGTAATCAATCACAAAATAAGCCGGTTCTAGTGCACCAACTCCAACAGAGTGAAAGTGGAAGAAACTAAGAGGAAGAGGAAGTATAATATAAAAAGAGATATTACCTCATGATTTAGTTGAGAAATCACCTTATAATCCCTCTAGTAGGAGAAGGTAATAGAGGGGGATATATGGATAGGCATCTAGGAGGTGGGGTTCTAAATGGATGACTAAAGGGAGATGGTCCCAATTAAAAGGTAGAAAAAATGATAGAATTAGTCTAAATAAAGTAGGTTGCATGGTTTACTCACATGGTTATAGAAACCATGCAGTAATCATGTGATCCCTAGAGTCACTGATTATAGTGTTCACATGGTTACTACTACATGGTTTCCCAAACTATGAGGTTAATCGATCACCCAAGGAAAGAATAACATATTTACAAAAAAATCACCACGAAACGCCTCTAAACTAAATTTACTCAAGAATATAATAAATAAAAACATACCAGTGA
Organism: Viscum album; assembly: GCA_963277665.1. Lineage (NCBI taxonomy): Eukaryota > Viridiplantae > Streptophyta > Magnoliopsida > Santalales > Viscaceae > Viscum > Viscum album. Next base: position 448,278,551 of record OY728131.1, read on the forward strand.
AATTGGGGGTGTGATAATTCTATGCCTCATGACATTTTCTACCCCCAAAAATCCCTTGGTCAAAAGTAGAAGGTAAGAGAAAACAAAATATTAGAAAAAATTGAACCAATGACAACCGTTCAACATGATCCAAGCATAAAAATAAACATCCATGTTTCTCAAAATGATTAATCCAATCATTTATAAAAATTTATAGATGTATCTAAGCACAATTGGAATACAAAACTCAAACTATAATTCCAAAGAAGGAATGAGACCTATCGTGGTTTCCACACCATTTATAATTTCTCTACCATGGTGGAATAAAAGAAAACAACGGATAGATGTGTCCTCAAGAATCTTAATAAATAGAAAACTAAACTCCCCTGAACAAAAATATTTAAATAACTACAAAATGAAAACATCCTAAAACTATAAACACTTTCAACACAAAAGAAGTGAGTTCAACCTGCAAACAACCTTAGAACCTGATATGAGTTCCAACCATAGACTATAACATACACAAATAACATAGGGTTACAAAACAGATGACACTCACATGGTGATTTCATAAGATTCCATACCTAACACCAGACAATGCATGATCTTATCTCTGGGTTTTAAAATAGGAAAACTTAGAGTGCCCTAGAGTCCCACCCTGGAAGTGCACAAGAGATATATTCTTTCTTCAAGAATAAAAAAAAAATCTAGGGAGGTTGACCCTCATCTTTCTATATTTATAACTCTGAATTATTCCACTTCTACGTCACACCTATAGGGACACCTTCATTTCTATATAATGGAACTAAGGCATCACCACACACTAGTTTCATAGAGTATTTTCATTCCATGTGAATGTACTCTTCAAAAACCTCTTTAAAGGATGTTAGGAATGACCTACGCACAGATAAATAAAAATCAAGGTGAAGACCACCAACAAAGAAACAAGATATATTAAAGTTATTGAAAATCACACTCAGAGAAAATATAACCATCTCCAAGAAGTGATCAACATACTCCCTCATTGATTATTCTTCCTAATGAAGGCTCATGAACCCAAGATATCCCTCAGCTTTCACAATTTATGTATAAAACCAATGGATAAAAACCATCATGAAAAACACCCAAAACATAACTTTTTTTAGAAAAAGAATGCACCATAGACTCCCAACATAATCAACTATATCTAATAAGAAAATTCATCTTAGCCCTCCCCCACAAAGCTTCAGGTGTCTCAAGAGAATTGAGTATTCCTTAAATCATTTCCAACCACTCACTACTTCCATTGAACCTTTATCACCACAAAATGAAGGAAGATACTGATTTAAGAAGTCTATGAAAAGTTACAAGAGTATAAAGGGTTATTATTCCACCACTCTAGTTGGGTTTTGGATAGGTTTTGAAATTGGAAGAACTCTTTTGGATTGATGAGTGGTTTCACAAAAATGATCATTCTTGATAACAATCATTCTACTTTCTGTTTTGACCATTCAAGGTGGAACATTATAAATGAAACAATACATTAATGACATCATTTCATTACTCAAAGATAAAATCAAACAACCCCATTATAATATAGGTTCAAATCTAAAACCATAAATTACAAGAGAAAATATTATTAATTCCAAACCAATAAAATAAAAGTTAACTTCAAAATTGCAAACTTCCACCAAATAATTTTAAAATCACATTGCACCAAGGCATGAACTTGAAATATAGGTAAAAACCCTATTTAAAAACCATCCTTAGTGTAACACATATCACTAAAACAAAACACATCTTAAAAACACTTATTTTATAAAATACACTTTCCTATTTAAAAATTTCCCAAACATCATTAGAAGACAACCACTTTTTGAAACCCAACTTGAGAAAAAAAGGAATTTATTTTCCAAAAACACCTTTGAAACAAAATTTAAAATCAACGTTTTCAAAAAAAATATCCTTTTTCCTCAAACATGGAAAAATTACCACTCAATAAATCAAACACAAATCATCACAACTACATCCAAAATACATCAAGACCCCCTAGTTTGTCTCCAATTAGTGGTGACCACCATAAGATGAATTTAAAATCATAAGAAATAAAAAAAATCTAAAATGGATAATAAACATGGTTGTTCATGGTTTGTCAACATAGGTTGGGAAATAACTTTCAAACTATGTAATAAGATCTATACATCTGACAGACCTAAACCACATGGTCACTCTAACTTTTTCCAGATAATGTGAGCTAACCATACAGCTCAAGTTCTTTACCATTTTCACCCTGAACCAAAAAAGAGACCTAAAAATTACTAGAATACTCAAATGCAACAAAAACATCATTATTTCACCTCAAAATAAATCATAAATAGCTAAAAATGTGATCAAAATCATAATTCAGAACATGACTTCCCCTGGAATCATGAGTGTCAGGATGAGAAAGAGATAGCTATACTCTCAATGTATTTACATATCAAGTATTTATTTCCCATAATCTCCATTATACCATGAATCATCCTAAATATAAATATAATTACTCCAGAACCTATTACCTTCATTGAATCTAGGATCTGATACCATTTTTAATGAACTGACCCAGGATACCTTCCACTTGGCACATGACCTAGTTTACCACTTGGTCTGATAGTTGTTATTAATCTTCATGGGCTAGAAACTTGTCACTGGGAATCATAGATAAAACCTTTTTAAAAATTGTCACCCTAAAACCAGAGTTAAAATATAGTAAAACATTTTCCAAAAGTCTATCGTGAACCATCCTTTCATTGGACCTCTTTGTGAAACCAAGTATGAATAACAAAAAATATACAAACATGTCAAATAGGTCATAACCATCAACATTGACTCAATCCATTTTGATAAATATACTATTTCATCCATATACGATACAATATATCATGGAATAATTAGATGAAATAAAAATAATAACTAAAAATAGTTACTAGGACGGTCGTTATATCCAATACAACAATAACCAAACTAAAACAAAATCAAACCAATATTCAATCCCAATCCATTAAACCTATGTTTTCTCACCACTTTCCAACTCATCCATCAATGGTAAAAATATAAAATCCCAAGTCTAGATAAAACCCATAAACCTTAATAAATAATCATGTTCCAAACATCCCAGTTGGTCACCACCAACTAAATCTATATAATTTGTTTCATAAAAAAATCATAAATTATTGTTTGAAAATAAAACTATAAAATAGGATTTTCGAACATAAACATGTGAAAACAAACCTAAAGTCAACAACCACTTAATAAAAACAATACTTTTTATTTTTCTAAATGAAAACAATCTCTTTATAAACATTTTTACTAGCATTATCCTTCTTTAATCCCAAGAACACCAATTTTAAAATCCGTTTAAAACTTCAAAATAAAAGTATTTAATTAAAAATGGGTTTTATAAAAATAATTAAAACTATTTAAAAACAAAAAAACCTAAGAATATAGGTCAATCATATCACAATGTGGTACAACTAGTCTAAAGATAGATAAAAAATATAAATAATATAATTTTCCATAACCATATAAGTAAGTGGAAAATAAAATTGAGCACAATATTTTAATACCCTACAAAAACCACTAATCAATAAGTAAGTGTGTCATGAGATTTACCAAAGGTACCAATGTGATATGAAATCTAACTTTATCAAATCCACATATACCAACTACTATCATATGTTGATTCCAAACTATCCATAATCCATCCAACTATCCCACACTAACTTATTCATAATGGAACCCCCTCCTAGTAATAGTGCCTAGAATTACTGTAGGGACACTATAAGTATGTGAACCATCTTGTGTAACATAAATATTGATCTTCCACTTATTACATAGGAACCCATGACTAAAATAAAAGAGGAGGTGATAGAATGAGAAATCCAATATCAACACACAAGTCATAAGCAATTACTCTCCCTCACCTCTATCACCCTTATATAGAACAATCCCTTGACACATCATAAATATGATGAATAAATAAATCACATCCCTAAAAATAGAGTAAAAATCAACACATAGTGATAAAAAACACACACAAGGGGAGAAACAACTAAAGGGGTAATCAAGAGTATCTCACAAGCATTGAACAATATTCTTTATAAAGTTCCAAATGGTTCTTTACATAAAATATGACTCAGGATGTCAATCCCATTTAATTTCATAAAACTCCAATATAAACACCCCTTTATAAATCTATTAAATCCACACACACTATTTACATTTCAATAATCCCTTTAAAACATTGTTTTTCCTCTTTGAAAATAAAAAACAAGACCAAAGGACTACTATTTCCATAAAAAACATTTAAAAATCCATTATGGAATATTCATATGGGGAATGTAAAAACATTTATTTCAAATAAAAAATTAAAATCAATCAAATAAACCCCATTTAAATCATTTAAAGTCCAACAACTCATTGCAACAAATCTATATTTAAAACATATTTTTTAATATTTCAAAACAAACGGGGTAAAAATATAACAAACACCATTTAAAATATTTCAAATAGCCTCATAAGCATTTCACAACTTCTTGGAACATATGAAAATTACATTTTAAAAATTAAAACTTGAAACCCACATAAAAAATCCTTTATTGCAAGATAAAATTACATGGAACCCATTTGGAAGCACCACATGGATATCACATATATTCATGTTTTTAATAAAAAATATTTATAAAACTTAAGCATACTTTGAATTCCAAAATGAATTGATTGTATTGAAACATCTACTTGGAAGAAGTGAAAATAGATCTAGGATAAGGTGTAACATGTTTACTTTGATTACGAGTACCCAAAAAAGGATGAAGATGGTATTTATAGGCCCTATACACAAAAATCCAAAAATATTAGACAACCCTTACCTTGAAATTCAGAAAACATGGTCACTAATGTTATGGTAGAAGAGGTAAAGTAGAAGAAACTAATAAGAAGAGAAAATAGATGATAAAATTAGATCTTATCTCTAAATTTAGTGGAGAAATCACCTTAAAATTACCATGTAATGTGAAGGGGATAAGGTTAATGGATAGAGATTAACCTAGGAGGTGGGGTTCAAATAGGGGATCCAAGGGAGGATCCCAAAATTAAAATGAATGATAAATGAAAAAACATACACAACTCATAAGGTATCATGGTTTACATGAACTATTAGACAGACCATGATGTAACCATGTGATCCCAACTATCACCAACTATAGAGTTCACACAGTTATAACTACACGGTTTCCTAAATCAGGTGACTAACTATACAACCTAGAAAATCATAAAAAATTCACACACAAAAATCACCCTGAATTTTTTTTTAAACTGGTCAATTCCCCCCCCCCCCCACTTGACCATTCATCCATTTCCCAAACAATGAAAATAATTATTTTTAGATATTGTCCCTTGAAGGATTATTTTCTCTACATTAAAGGTTCATATACTATAATACATATGTGTGTGTGTGTGTGTGTGTTTATAATTATATACTAGATTTAACTATCTAAGGGAAAAGATCATTTGAGATAGAATATTTAGGTTTTAATGGTGGTTGGGTTTCTTAGAGACATTTATTCTTTAATTTTCACAAACTATGGATTTTAGAATTCTATAATGGAAGAATTTCTAAAATAGAAAAACATTTATCACTAGACTATCATGGAAAAACCAAAAAATTTATCTGAATTTAATCTTAAATATTTTATGAATAAGGATGTAATCAATTATTTCTTAAATTATAAAGTTTTTAATATTTTATATTATGTTATTGGTAGAAATGTGTTTAGTAGTGCATTTGTAGGAAAAATTGCTCAGAATATTTATATAATTCTAAAAGTTTCACACTATGTCATATATCGACTAACAATATAAAACTTTAAATGTTAGAATCTAAATATAAATTCTTTAACATGAGTGAATAAGAATCTATAAATCAAATGTTTCATGTATTAACCAGCATTATAAATGGTATGAGTGATTTAGGAGAAGCCTTGGATAATACAGTTCTTTTAGAAATAGTACTTAGATATTTAATAAATAAATTTCATGACAAAAAGGTTGGAATTTATGAAATTAATAATCATAAATAATACACAGTTGGTGAACTCATTGGTTAATTAATAAAATATTAATTGGAATTGAATAATATTACTTATGAGAATATTAAAAACAAAAAGGTTTTTACTTTAAATAAAATATTAATATTAATTTTTATTCTTCCTACTTTGAGTTATAGGTAAGTGAAATAGATTTATTCTATCAATTATAAAAAGTTAATGTACAAAAGAAAGAAACGAAACTATACAAAAATTTGAAGAGATTATCTTATAGATGATCATAATGGAAGTGGAAAAGGTAATATTATTTCTAATGAAGTAATAGATAATATTTATTTTGAATGAGAAATAAAATTCCTTATAAAACCTGAATCCTTGTGGTTTATGAAGTTAATAAAGAATAAAAATATCAACAAGAATGAAAAAGAGATCTTTTTTAGTAGCTAGTTAGAGTTTCACTAAGGATACAAATTCTAATAATGAAATTGGAATAGAAAATTAATATTCCAACCACTGTCTCATGGATTTATTAAACCATGTCATGGATTCTGATTATAATTCTACTGAATTTAATTCTAAAAAAATTAATTATATAAATATATTTGAAGATGAAAAAATATATATTCAAAATTTCCCAACGATGCTGTAAATAATCGGCCTGAACCACCACCTAAACTAGCACCCACACCATCCCACCACTGAATCAAGGGGAATCCTCGATCCCCCTAGGCTAATGAAAATCATCAAGGATATCAAAAATAAAAATTGGGGATTATTTCAACCTCAAGAACCCAAAAAAAGACATCCAATCATGGTATAACCAAAATATGATAAAATAATTACACTAGATCAAAACATGCTTATACAATTACTTTAAAAGAATCTAAAAACCGAAACTAAAAGAAAATAGGGAGTCTGGGGAGGTCAACACTCAAAAATATCCACCAACTCCATGTGAATTTCAAGTCACCACTATGAATCATCATTCATTCACTTCCTATGTATATCAGCACAGAATCAAACCGAAGTCCATAACCTGAGAACTTTGTATAAGAAATGAATACTACATACCCACCAACATGAGTATCTGGGTTGTGATCCATAGGCCAGTATGATACCACAAAGAATATATTGCATTTCTTTTATTAAATAAATTTATTCCATTATTTGGATAATAAATAAATACAAATAGTTTTATGTTTCTTTTTCATGGTTTGAAAACAAATCACCCGCAATACAACTATTTAATGATATTTGCCTTCGAAAACTCAAAACCAACCCTTTCATTTACAATTTAAAATACGCATTGGAACAAAACCCTTTTCCCTTACATAAAAACCAAAGTACACCCACCTAAAATTAATAAGAATCAATTGAATATATGTAACATAACTATCAACCATAAATAACCAACGTGTCAAATAAGAACAAATAAAAAGGTAAGAAACTCACACAATAAATAATCCATAAGGAAATCAAAACATATGATAAAAATCATGCGGCAATACATTAGGGAATAATTAGAAGATATATGATGTACATGGTAAGAACCCTCATACTATAGGTATTATGTACCAACACACATCACCCGAGTCATTCTCAAAAATCCTCATTAGAGACACACCCTTTATATAGACGAATCTCAACTAAGGGTTGATATCTAGGGAAAATACTCAAATCGAAAATCATTATCTCTAGATCTCCCACTTAGTAACCTAAGGTTCCTCATGCAACAAATAAATTATTTGATCCACTTACACCGAATGTCAATTTCATGACAAAAAAATCCCAACAGCTAACATTCCAATCATATCCTTCCCATATATAGCATCTCTATTAACATGATATCCAACCCATAAACATAATAATGAATCATAATTCAACTATCCATCACATAGATATACATAAACACCATCAATAAATACAAATGGCCTCAACAAGGCTTAACTAGTCAATCAAATATAACTTCATCAAGTACCAAACTGACCCTTTACTTTTCATACATAAACTATAAATTTTGGAAATACATGTATGAACCTATTTAGAATCCAAACAAAATGAAATGAATATCAAAATTAACACCAAATACCAAATTAAAATCAACTCAAGAAAATAAAATGAGGATAAAATCCCTTGGGAGGCAACTAGGTCATGGGAGTCTGAATGGGGTGACTTTAGGGAGAATCCCCAAATAAAAACATGATAAAAATACTAAAATTTCAAAACTTGGGGAAGTTGAAATGTTTACTCATATAATTTACTAAACCATGTTTTAAATATGTGATATCCACTGTAAAAAAATTTCATAAGGCACATGATTTCCATTTCATGGTTTGAAAACCATGAACCTAAACTATGAGGCCTATAAAATCTAAAAAACATCAAATTTACACCCCAAGACACCCAAAACCCATTGGAAAAATTAACTATAGAAAAATTAACAATTAAGTGACATTTTAGGGTGTTAAAGTTCTCCCCACCATTACACTTTCTAACCCTATAATTTATTTGAAATATTAGGTCAATGGAAATGTCAACTATAACTCACTAAGGGTAGGAAAACAAACTATAGGTCCACTTCTGAACTGGAAACCGACAATATGGGACCCAAATAGACCACTCCTCAAGAAAACTATTATATAATGAATCAAAGGATGTTAAGAAATTAAATAACACATTGGTATATATACTACTCTTATATTCATTGAATTTTTACATATCCAAATACATAACATTTCTCAAAAGATCCCCACAAATCCCTAGTCAGACCAAAGGACAAAACAAGATTACCGCCTCTAGAAAATATGATGTCACATGAGCTATAATCACAAGAACATCCCAATGAAAATACACACCATAATATACACTACCAGAATAAGGAAAACATATGAATACTTGGAATAGGTATCCCTAAGAGAGAGAATCTTAAAGAACAACTGAAATGTCACTAAACCTAATCCCCAAGACAATACACTCCCTTAAAATTGGAGAAACACCCCAAACATGAATATGCTTCAACATGGATTGTAATGGATCTAATCTCAGGTCTCAAAACTAAAAGGAGGGTAACCCATGTTCAAACTCATAGAACACTGACTCATGGTGGTCTCAAAATAAAATTCACATCCCAATATCTCTCTCATTCTAACTAGAATCCAGAAAATTATTCCCGTTACCATATCCCACACCCAAGGAATCCCCATATCATCTATAAAAAACCACAACTCATGGTCAAATCTATGCATAAAAGATAAAAAAACATCAAGATTTAATCAGGCAGAAACATATCAAAATATATAAGAATGGGTCCAAAAGATCTTTCTGCCATATACACAAAGAAAATATAATTTAAAAGAAATAGGATAATCCCTAAGAAAAAAAGAAAATTTATAGAATTGGAATCCACAAAATAATTCTAAACCTTCAACACTCCCATTGAGGCACCAAGACTACTTCCCCAGTTAAAACTAGATCTACCACATATTCTGATGCCCACTTAACTTACAAAACCTCTGAAGGTGACTTAAATGACCTTACGAATGATAGGTTCTCAAAGTTTTAAAAAAAAGAGGGATTATCCATCATTTAATTACAATATTTAATGCACTCTAATGGAATTTTCTTCAATGAAACAAGAACATAAAATTCAATAGATAGCTTCAAATCATCACTGCCTTTCTACTTATGATTCCTTCTAGTCAAATCACCCCCACTGAAACCATATGGGATCAAACCACCACTTACTGTAGGTTCACTAGCTATGATTTTCTCAGAAGTGAAGGACTTATAGGAAACTTCCATAAAATCAGTTAGGATAGACTGAAACACCAATGAATGAAGTTCTGGACAAAATCCTATGTCAAATAACCATAATTTATTTTATTTATCATTAACCAATTCTATAGAAAAAGACACTAGGATAATTAAATGATCAACAGAATCTTCCCCTAGCTAGTCACCCTGATGAACATCAAATAAATCCATTGAATTTAAAAACCTCACTTCAGTGACATAAAATCAATAGATGAATGTGGCCTTGAAATATCCCCTAGAAAAGACCACGAACAGTTGTATGTGAATAGTTATTTTTGATATTCTAAATCCAAACCTTCAAACAAGGTAATGAGCCACCTCACCATAAATATTTTAGAGTTTTTAGTAAATTGAATATCCCTTTAACCCTAGATAGCCACTCTGTAACCTCATATGATCCTTGGTCACAACAAAATAACATAGAATGATAATCCAAAAACTCACATGTCGGATCCAAGAGCTGAGAAGAACATTCCTTTGTCACTCTATCAAGATTATGGGTAGTGTTCAAGACTGGAAAGGTAGCACCTAAATTACTAGGATAACTATCCCATGCATTTCTTTCCTGAATTCTCATCTTCATTCCAAACGAATCATTATAAAGTATCACAAAAGGAAACATTCAATTAAAATTCCTCAAATTAAACTATAAGATAAACATAGGTACAATCCAAACAAAACAATATTAGGAAAAAAACTTTTTAAAATCCTAGATTAAAAACATCAAACAAGGCCTTCATTCAATTTGAAACACCATACATGTACTTAAAATACCTCTTGAATTTTTTTATTTAAACTGCCTTAAAACATTTTAAACCAATCAGTAAAAGAAAATCCACATCCTTAAAATTAAATTTCAACATTGAAATAACACACAAAAAATAATTTACACTTAGAATAAACACTTCCTCATTTGGAAATTTATATTACCCCAAATTTATTTTACTTAAATAATTTTTAATAAGTTCAAAACTCTCCACATGGTTATTTAAAACATCCAAAATAAGGTGTTAAAAAAACTAAAATGACATGAAATGAAACATTACTCTAATAATTGATCAAAAAATGTCAGAATCTATGAAATTCTACTCAAATGTTCATAAAAAACTCTATAAAATGAAGGATAATCCAAAACAATCAATGGACTGGAAGTAAAAAAACTTCCAAAAATTATCCAATGTGCACAATTTGGTCACATGGTTTGTTAGATTGTGCTCCAAGCATGTGAGTACCACTAGAAGTTATCTATAATGGTTTTCATAACCAAAAAAATCATGATAGAATAGGTGCCTTAATCATTCACCCCTAGATTTCCTCCAGTTTCACTCTGGAATTAGAAATATCCTGAGATATCACATAGGGTCTTCCTATGACTTAGAGAAGCCACAAATGACATAAAAATATATCAAAATAACTAAATATACAACTCAAATTCATAATAAAAACCCCAAAACCTATGTAAAATAAAGGTCTAGAACAAGTAAAATCTTGTAGGCACTTCTCTAAACCAACCACTTGAAACCTAATGGTCCTGACTCCTTTTTACTATAGACCCCCAAATAAAAAGATCTATGACTCTATTTTTAATGGAACAACCTGATCCTCTACCTAAACTAACACCAAAATCAATTTGCCACTGACCCGAGGGGAATCTTTGATCCCTCGTGCAGATGACAAGCACCAAGTGTATCAAAAATAATCATTGGGGATAGTTTCATCCTCAAAACCCAAAAAAGATATACCAGCATGGTATAAACAATGTGGAAAAAAATAATTACACTATATAAAAATATACTTATTCAAATCATTTATAAGAATATACAAACCAAAACTAAAAATAAAGTTGAAGGATGAGGAGGCAAACATCCATCAAGAACCACCAAATCCATCTAATGCTCAAGTCACTATCATGAATGTAGAGCCATCCGCTTCTCAATAAGAGTGACACCAAACCAAACCTAAGGTCAAGGCCTGATAACCCTATATAATACATGAAGACTATATATCCACCAACATTATCATGAAGGGTGTGATTCATAGGACATTAGGATACCACCATGATTCCATTCCATTATTTTCATTAAAGTGACCAAATATATTATTATAAAAATAAATAAATACAAATATGGTTTCACAGATTTTTTATGGTTTGAAAGAAAAACACTAGTAACACACCTATTTAAATATTCTATCCTTTGAAAACCAAAAAAACAAACCTTCAATTTCCCATTTAAATTGTAAAAACCATTTCCCTTACATTAAAACCAAATAACACTACATATAATAAATAAAAATCAAGGTAAAACTATATAGAACAATGTTCAACCATAAATAGCCAACATATTAAATAGGTAAAAATAAAAATGTAAGAAATATTCATGCTAAATAATCTATAAGAAAATAATAACAAATGATACATATCATGAGGCTATACATTAGGGACTAATTATATACTACACGACGTGCGTAGGAAGAACCTATAGCATATCGGTCTTATGATCCAACACACATAACCCAAATCACTCTCAACTAGCCCCATTAGAGACACATCCCTTAATTAAATAAATCTCATCTATGGGTTTCTATCAAGATAAAACACACAATTAGCAAAGAATAATCCATAGATCTCCCACTTAGTAACCTAATTTTCCTTATGTTATAAATAAAGGAGGTGGCCCGCTATAAACAAATGAAAATTGCCTGACAACTAAAAATACCAAAGGAGAACATCAAAATCATACCTTTCCCACCACTATCACCCACATTAAAATGATCTTCAACCCATAAGCACAAGCATGAAACAAAATTCAACCATCCATCACCGGGATATATTAAAATCATTAAAAAATATAGTTGGCCTCAATAAGGTAATTACCAATCGATAAAATATCATTTCACAAAGTTCAAATTAGTCCCTTTACTTATCATTCATAATCTATGCATTTTATAAATATGTTTACAAAACCATTTGGAAGACAAAAGCAATCATTGGGAAAACAAATTACACCAAATACCAAATCATAATTAACTCAAGGAAATAATTATTTAACTTTTAAAAATAATATAATTCTTTTAAAATATAAAACCTATTAAACAAAAAAGGTAAATCAACTTTAAAAATAAATTTTAAACCAAAAAGTAAGAAAAATATTCTCTAAATACCACTTTGGACTTTTATTAAACATTTATAATTTATAAAACACCATTTGAAATCAAAGTTCCATTGAATTATGAAATTAACCCAATTTTCCTAAGGCAAAACTAAACAAACATGGAAAATATTGACATCAAACTTTTAGATAAAATTTACTTCATTACTTTAGTTCAAACGAAAATTTAAAAATATCAAGAAACTATAAAAAAACTCAAATAAAAGTGAATGAACAAAAAAACCTACCTTAAATAGTGAAATCATGTGGCCTCTAATATAATTCACTAGATTATGCCTCAAAAGGTAGACCATATTAATTAAAAATAAAAACCCATAATTAAAATATCTAGAAAACAAAATTATCCATTGATGACCACTGGGTTTTAGAGGACTCGAAAAAATTAAATAAACATGAAAGACAGATAAGGAGGATCCATTACCCTTTAATCTAGAATAAATACCACAAATAAACTACCAAGAATCCACCATAGTGGTTCCTGGGAAGAAGAAAAAATCCCTTAGGATGGACCTACATTGGGGGATTCAAAATGGGGTGGATTGGGGGAGAAGTACCGAATAAAAACAAGAGTAAAATACCAAAATGACCAAACATAAGGAGGTATCATGGTTTACCCACGCGGTTTAGAAAATTGTGTGGTGACCATGTGATAGTCACTACAACAAAACTATAAAATGTGTATGATTTCAACCATAATGTTTGAAAAGCATGCACCAAAACTGTGAGATCTTATAAAATATCTAAAAACTTCCAATTTTAATCTTTAGACACCATGAACATGAGGGATAAATTAAAGACGTAAAAATTAATAATAATATTATATTTTGGTGTGTCACATATACAAGGAACTTAAAAAAAGTCTAAGAAGAATATTTAAGAAAATAGAAAACTTAAAGAATAAAATTATAAGTATAGAGTTTTTGTTTTTAAGAATAATGAAGAGTAACAAAGAAAGTTTAAATTCTTATGTAATGAATTAGATATTTATCAAAAGGAAAATTAAAGGTTCAAAAAGTAAATTGAACGTTTAAAGTAGAATTTGTCCACCTTTTTTCATGTAAGGTAAATTCATGTTAAGATTATGAGTATGAAAAAAATAAATAAAAATGATATTATACATGGATATGATCCACAATTACCAAATATAAAAAAATTCATCACTAAAGGTTCTAACGAATGTGTATTTCTGGTTACATGTTTTATAACTATGATGAAAGTTCACTATGCTAGGGAGTGTTCGCTCTGATTTCCCAAATATTTGGGACACACAAAATATTTCATTTATAAATATTTATCTTCAATATTACCTATAAATATTATTATGAAATTGTTTTGGGTTCCGGAAAACTAAATTTCTAATACCATTGGACTAAAAATAGCATGTGTACAAAAATTCTCTTCCAATTGATTTTGTAGAAAATTTTAATTAGAATTGTCAAAAAAAGAAATGTGGTATATGAATAGTGGTTATTCTAGATACATGACTAATGATCAATAAAATTTTATATCATAAAATATATTAGATAGAGTAACTATAACATTTAGAGATAACTCAATAGGAAGAGTTAAACATTTTGGAGAAATTGGTATTTTAAAATTTCTTATTATATATAATGTGTTATATCTTAAAGGTTTAAAATATAATATGATTAAAATTTTTTCTATGTGATTATGGTGTGTTTGTTAAATTTCAAAATAAAAAAAAATCATTTTTTTAAGATAAAACTATTTGGTTTTATTCTAACCAAATAACAACAATTATTCCATTAATTTTACTAAATTAACTAATGAAAATGTTAAGTGTTTAAATGTTGTGTGCTGAGATAGCATTTTACAGAGTATGAGGCTTGATAATGTTAATTTTAGGTATCTACACAATTCATCTAACTACCAAAATATTTTGTTTTTATCTGATTTCAAAATGGAAAGAAATCACCTTTTTAATTTATGCTTGAAAGGTAAACAACACATATATGTTTTTAGATCTATCAAGGAAGTTAAATTTTTAAGGCCTCTTAAAATAATATATTTAGATTTATTTGGTATTTTTCAAAAAACAATTTCTTCAAGTAAGAAATATATTTTTTTTATGATTTTGGTAGATTTTAATGGGTTTATTTCCTTACACATAAAATTGAAACTTTATCATAGTATATATCTTTTGATATAATGATTCAAAATGAAAAAGGTTGTTTAATTTTATCTATTATAAGTGATAGTGTGGAAGAATTTATAAATATATAATTTTATAACTAAATAAATAAAATAGTTATTTTCAAAAAAAAATATCCCCTAAAATACCCTCACAAAATGTTAATGTTGAGAGGAAAAATGGTACTATATAAGAAACCACTAAAACTGTGATAACTAAATGTAGTCTACAAATATATTTTTTAGAAAAACCTATGAATACAGATTGTTATTTTTCTAAAATAATTATTTTAAGACAAATTTTAAATAAATCCCCTTATAAAATATGGAAGGTAAGGAAACCTAGAGGATTTTTTAGAGTTTTCAGTTGTAAATTTGTTATCCTTAATACTAAAATTATTTAGATAAATTTTATGTTAAGTCGGATAAATAAATATATCTAGTATATTATAATATTAGTAAATATTATACATCCTATAACAAAATATCTATGGTTGTTGAATAATATATTCATGTTATGTTTTATAACAAAATATTTAAATGACAAATGATCTAATGATAATATTATTAAAGAACAATTTTGTGATTTAAATTTTGTAGAAGATGAACATACAGAATTCAATTTACCTATTGTGAGGGAGTATCACACTCATGGTAGATCTTTTAAAAATCATAAAGATCATACTATTTGTATAATTATTATAGATGCTGAGTCTAGAGTTAGAACCATAAATTCTTTAATAAATTTATATGCTTAAAATGATTTTATTTTGGAATTTATTCTAAATGATAATTTAGATGCTTTAAAATATCCAAACAAGTTTTTTTATACAAGATGAAAGAAATTAGTTTTAAATAAATAATATTTGGTATTTATTTAAACCCACTAAATACCCAAAAATTATTGTTAATTTATGGATTTTCAACAATAAACTTGATGAATATTTTCATATTATTAAAAACAAATTCAGATTAGTTTCTCAATGTTATTTTCAAGATAAAGTTACTGATTATAATGGGACTTTTGTACCTATTTCTAGTAAGAATCTATTTGAATTTTATGAGCTTATAATGATCATAATGGATTTATAATTTGTAAAATGGATGTAAGAATTGTTTTTGTAAATGGACTTATTTTTTAAGAAGTATATGTAAATAATCCCCTTGGATTGGAACATGAAAACAAGCTTGGTCGTGATTTAAAACCTTCAAAGGATCTTTATGGACTTAAACAAGCTCCTGAGGCATGGTATGAAATATTTTCTCAATTAATTTTGAAATATGGTTTTGAAAAAGGTAAATTAGATATTATATTATTTATTAATAAGTGTATAAAACATATTTTTATTATTCAAATCTTTGTTAATGATATTGTTTTTGAATCCTAAAATAAATTTCATTGTAAATATTTTTTAGATTCAATCACTTTTGAATTTTACATGAGACTTATGGGAGAATTAAAATTATATTTATGGCTTCAAATATCAAAGGAGTAGTGAAATTCTCATTGATAAATCTAAATATGATAAAGAGTTAATTAAAAAATCTGGACTTGATTCTAGAAAAATCTAAAATTCCTCTATGAATACTACTTATAAATTTGTTTTAGATGTTTCTGGAAAATATATTGATATTAATGGTTTTAGTGCAATGATGGGTGGTTTGTTATATTTAATTGCTTATGGACCAGATTTAATGTTTTATTTATGTATGTGTGGTAAATTTCAAGTTAGTCTTAAAGAGAGTCACTATAAAGGTCTTAAAAATATTATTAAATATGCTAAAGGATCTATAAATCTTGTATTATTTTATCTTCGTAGAACTTATTTCATATTAAAAATTTATTATGATTATTTTTTCTCAGGATACAAAATTGATAGAAAAAATACCAATGGCATGTTTCATTGTTTAACAAGTATGTGGGAATCCCCCCTCCCTATTAAAATAAATATAACTTCTTATTAATATTGGAAGAGAAACCTCATTACAAGACCTTTTTATAGGTCTATTAGGCATTAAGTTATAATAAATTAGGGTTGTAGTCCTATACCCACAGGTACAAAAGTGATCCAAAGACCCAATAGGCCCTACTTCCTGCATATTCCCACCAGTGTCCCTTATCTTCCTTGTATCATAATCATCCACTATCTTACTCTTCCTTCACCCACCATCTTCATCGCCCAATTTCCAAGAATTACCACCATCTTCCATCATCTCCATCATGAAAGCCAGACACTACATGTGTCGTAGCACATGTTTCACCGAAACTATTATTATTTAGCCCATGTGGTACACACCTATTGTGCCAATAATGTTCCACGGTCATGGTCAACTAGTGGTACGGTTCATTTTTTATATTGGATTTTAGTTAATTTGAGTTCAAAGAAACAATTATATCTTTATTTTCCTGTATCTAAAGAATAATATATTAATGTTTCTAGTAGTTACGCTCAAGGTTTATGGATTAAATAAACATTTTAATATTTTAATATTCATCTTAAAAAATTTGCTATTTTATGTGATAATTTATCTGATATTTATATATCTAATAATCCTTTAAAAAATTATAGACTAGTAATATTGAAATGAGATATCATTTTATTAGATATCATATATAAAATAAAGAAATTTTCTTGGAATATGTTTCTAGAGATGATCAATTAACTGATATTTTTACTAAACCTTTAGATCTAGTATAGTTTGAGAATATTTAATATGAACATGGTATGATGAAATTATTATCTAAATATGTTACACTATATGGGTTTTTATTTATTATTCTTTATCAGTTTATAACTATTTTTATGGATCCTTTGAAGAATATATTTGTTAAAAAATTTGTAAATTTGATTATACTCTGTGTTAGACACAAAAATAACAAGGAAATTATCATTATTTTAATATTTATTTATTTATTCAATTGTTTATTTATAATTCTATTTATATGAATTAATTTAGGGGGAGTTATTGTTTTAAAAAAATCTTTATTATGCATAAATTATAGATTTTAAGATTTGCTATAAATTTTTCTTTGAATCTTTTTTAAATGTAGAATTTTTAGATTTAAATCTAATTAAAGCATGTATTCTTGTATACTTATTTATATTTTTACAAGAAATTAGTTAGATAAAAATTGGGTGATTTTTATGATTTTTTATTATTCCCAAAATGTAGACCTTTTGTTAGGTTTATTTGGTTTAGTGACTATCAAAACGGGGGAGGCTATTAGCTTTATTGGAGTGATTCATTACTCTATATTCATTTTTTAAATAATTAAAAAATAACCATTTTTTTATTCCCTCTAGAATGAGTTATAATGAAGTATTTCTTTTATTGAATCTTGCATTGCTTGTAGAAGAAAAAAATGGTTTTAAAATTGATTATTCTTAATTATTTATTCATTTGATTAATCATTCTTTAATTTTTTTTATTTTTTATTCATACTATTATTATTCTTTTTATCCAGGTTTCAATTTGTTTTTAGAATATATTTAATTTTTGTAAAACTATTTTACTTTTATGTAGTTTAGGAGTTTCAAAATTTTTTAAGTGTATTGTCCTTATATGATGTACAATTAACTCGTGCACGAAGTACTCCTAAATGAATAATTTACACATCATAGAATTTTTATAACTATATAACTTTTATGTGCACATGTAAAATGGTTTTTAATTCATATCTAAAGTACTCATACTTGAAGTACTCTTACATGAAGACTCTTAAGGACTAAAATGTAGATTTTTGAATTCTAATGTTCTGAAATTTTCATAGTGTTTAACTTTTAACATTTTTTATTCTTACATAGAATAAATTGTATGTGAAATCACTAATACATGAAATCACATGTATTTGAAATATGTCATTTGTGAAATCATTCATATAAGAAATGAATCCAATTTAGAATTAATCTGACACGGAATAACTTGTTTTAATTTTTTGAAATTGTTTTCATATTATTTCTTTGGTTTATTTTTATATTTATTTTTTTTAATTATGTTGTACGTTTCTAAAGAAATTTTAATACTTTATATATATACAAAAACAAGATTCAATGTGTTAAAATAAAGATTAAATTCTCATTAAATGTAGATAAACTCGTGAATAATCATCTAGAAAATTAGTGAAAAATCTATGCGAAGACTTGATAAATATCTATAAATATAGATTGATAGAACCAATACAGTTTTAATAATATACACAGATTTTTCAATCTAAAATACATGAGTTGTATGATATATAGAAGGTATATATTTTTTGTGATCATAATACTATTGAAACTTTTTATAGTGTTGTTCAATATTTATAACATCACCACCAAATTAATGAAGGATACATCATCATTAAAGATTTTCTATTATAATTCTAGTTTTTCGGTGTAGTATTCTCTTATCCATTTAAGGGTGTATGAACTGTTGGTATATACCTTTTCATTATAAAGCATAACTAGTTTGATTATACATCTAATAAAAGGTACATTTGAGTGGTGACTCTAGCTTGATAAATTCATATATTAATGGGTTTTGAATCAACCTTTTCCTGGTGAAATATAATATTTATAACCTCACCAAAAAATTGGTCAAGAATATTACAAAAATAACATTTTCTGAGATATGATTCCAGGTTGAAAAAGTTAAGTAGAAATGGGTTGTGAATCCTCTTTAAAATCTAGGTTCTTATGTTGATTATGAATCCACTATAAAATTCATGTTATAGTCAGTTGTAACCCATTTAAAATATAGTTTCTTATATTGGTTTTACCTCCACTATAAATGTAAGGTTGTTTGGGTTGTGACTTTAGGTTTAAAAAATCAAGTTGTAATGTGTAATGTCCTAAACTTTTATAAATAAAAATCTCCTTGAATTTTAATAAAATATATTATTATATATTATAGATATTGAAAACACATTCAATTATTTGGTTTTATTATATCCTATTGGATTTAAAAGATCATTCATCATCATTTCCATTGATAATATAGTCATTTATAGTGTTCACAGGATTAATATAAATATAGGGTTTTAACAAATCCAATTGACATAGATAAAGGAATTGATGACCACAACCAGTGGGAACATACCCTATGAATCCCATTTATCATAGATTTATAGGGGTATAGAATCACTAATATTTTCCCTTGACTAATCCTAAGATGATATCCAACAACTTAAGCATGCGTAAAACGTCTTACCGGAGAAGTTCGAGCTCATCGATATCATGGTTCAAACCATGTCTGTTGAACCACCCAACGAAAGACTGATCATCATGAATCTTACGCTTAAGGAATTTTTTAGGTAATTAATGGTATATGTATTAAGAACATAATAATATGAATATGTATATTTTACTTTCAATAGAATAATTTACACGTTTTCATTTTATTGTTACTTTATAAATGATTTTGATTTTTATATAATAAATCCCAAATTGAATTTTTAATTAGTATTAAATTTCAATTAAGATGTTTATTTTTATGAATTAATAGATTTTTAAAATAAAAAAATATTTTAACAAAATATTAATATTAAATAATTTTAATTAAATATAAATAATCATATAATTTTTATGATTTCAAATATAATTTTTATAAGGGTTTGAAAATTGTTATTGTCAAAAACCCAGTATTTCTCAATAACTGTCAATTGTTATTTGAAAAGTAAAATCTTTCACATTTAGAAAAAAAATTTATAAAATTAATATTATTTTTTGAATCATTACTTCAAAACTATATAATGGGGAATTTCTCATAATTTTCGGAGATACTGAAATTTTTGGTTAAAAATTAAATATTGTATAAATATAGGGTTTGTATTACGATATCATAATGACCCAAAAAGTGATTTAATAAGTACTATATATGGTATATAAGACCAAATATATGTTTTAAAATTAGAATAATTTTATTTTATGTTTATTTAATTAATTTCATAAATCCTTTAAGAATCCTTCAAAACAATTAATATATTTTAAGGTTTTAAAATCATTTCTTAAAAAGTATGAATCCTTTCCACATCAGTAAGGGTATTATTTAAAAAAGTTAGGTACTTGGCCATATTAAAATATTAAAAACCACCCCTCTTTCTAAGAAACCATGTGAAAACACCATCGTAAGGTTTGTGGTTTGGTTATTTTATTCTACAGAGTCCCAAACCTATGTTTCAGAAATGATAAATAATTCCCCATTCATTTCCCATATAAACCCACCCAATATCCCACTTATATTCACACAAAAAAACTTAGATAAGGTCATTTATCTGATCTTAACTCTCTAGATATCTCCCAAGGTTCCCCTAAGCACTCAAGAAACTCCTCTCAAGCATTTTAAGTCACACTCTCAATGTGAGGGATCTTTTTATTCTCCTATTTATTCAAGTTTCTTCGTTATCTTATGCCTTATATTTCCAATTACTACTGTTGGGATATGTTTTTACATGTCCCTATTGATGTCCATTTTATGCCCAAATTATAGGATATATATTTTTATCTCATCGACCCATTTTATAAAATTTTAAGTGGTGCTATTATTCTGTCGAAATTCGACCATGATTTTCCATGCCAAAAAAAATTATAGTGAATACCCGTACCCATTTCCTATTAAGGGTGTTCACCATTATGAACTTATAATTATTTATGGAGACCTTACATATATTTATTCCACAATAAATATTGTTGAATACAATTTGATGATAATTCATTCCATGTTTTATGATCTTTGAGGTACACTTAAGCCTGATAATGAAATGAATGTGACGGGTGCGCCCGAAATTATATAGTGCTCCAATGCATTGGGTAATATTTAGTCTCAAGAGACATCATGTTGAGATAGGGAGTATATCTTATTCCTTTTTGGGGATTTTTCCTTTCGTATTTCTTGGAATATATCCTTGACCTTTGTTTATGATGAAGTGTTTTAAGTTATTGCAATATTTCCCATGTTTCCTTTATATTATCAAGATATATCATACCTTATTGTTCATGTTTATGATTCTCACCCATTTATGTCCCATTGATATTTCTATTGTCAAAAATTTATTAATTTATTCATTTTATTCCATGTTTATTCCCTTAATTGGATTTATAGATCACCCCTTTCTTATATTTTCCCCTAGGTTATCCCTTGTAGTTTTATGTATAAGCATGTGAAGGAAGTTTTCAATAAAGGTATTGTATTTCTTGTTTTCAGTTGTTATTTAATGTACCACATTCCCAAAGACACTAGACTTATCAATATTCTAGGTTTTATTAATTATAATATTATTTAATAAATCATGAATTAATGTGTAATAAAGATCATGGTTTTTATAGTTGGTATCAAATGAAAATTGTAGTCATTTTTCGAATTAGGATTAAAAATTTATAGCAAAATCCTTAAGGATAATATTAAGTATAAGAAAACAAACCTAAATTTTTGTAAGTATATTTTATGTATTTTATCAAGAAAATAAATATCTATCTAGATACTACAATTGGATATGGCTCTAGTATAGATTACACGGGGGTAAAACCTGAAAACACTGCATTGAGCTAGAATCAACCAGGAACTGGTGCATGAAAACAGGCCTTATTGAACACCTATTTTGACACTCCCAGGAGATATGATTTTGTAAATTCATAATCTCATTATGAACCATTATTAAGGGAGTAAAAATTCCTATTAGATTCTATGTTAAGAAAAAATCATGGATAACAAATACTGAATCCTAGAAATTCCTATAAGTTAAGAAATAAATGTCATTTATAAGTTGTACATTTAAAGTAATTGAATTAATGTTTATGTTTTTAATAGTATAAAATTAATCATCCATAAATGTTTACATTATTCCAACCAATGGCAGAAAATATGAGGAATCAGATAAAAAATAAATGTAACAGCCAATGTGATGACCGCCCCAAAGAGATTCCCAACTTGATGAGAGTGGAAATCATGATATTTGTGATGATACTCACTCAAATAACTCACGTTATTAATAGAAACCTAGATCATTAAGATTTATCATATCTACCTAACAAATAAATATCTATAATTGAGATATTTATGAAACAAAGGCCTCTGACTTTAAAGGGATCATCTGATCCCTTAATCACTGAACAATGGATCAATGCTATTGAGAAGATATTCTCCATCCTTAAATGTTATGATCAAGAGAATTTTATATTGTTTGGTTATCATATAGTGGGAGAAGATTATTATTAGTGGACATTTATCAAGAATACAAAGCCTGAGGAAGATATTGAAGTGATGGGGATGAAGGATTTTTGAAAATGTTTTTTGAAAAATATTTTCCCCATGCTCACTGAATGAAAATGGAAATGAATTTACTTACCATTAAGAAAAAAGACAAATAATATATAAGGGTTTATGAGTAAAACTTCCCAATACATTCATGATATGCCTTAATATCTTTCTTTACCATAGAATACAAGTTTTAATGCTTCTTTGGTGAGATAAAACCTATTTTAGGAAAATATCTGGTGATCCGAGACTTTGATAGCTATGAGAAAATTTTCTGATGTTCCCTCAAATTCAAAATGGATATCGAAAAATCTAAAGGGTATTATGGGGATAATAAGTGAAGAGTATATTTTTAATTCTAGTGGTCTTATGGATAAATATAATAGTGCCATAAAATTTCAACACCCCACTTATCAAAGGTGTGGGAAGAAGCACCCTAGAAAATACCTAAGGGGGTGAGGAATTACTTTGTGTGGGAAAGAAGGGAACCTAACTAGATATTGTCGATAGCAGAAAATAACCAGTGTGATGGAGGAAATTAATGCTCTAATCAACCCATAATGAATTTTTCATTGCTTCAAATGAAAGTAATCGTGGAACTTTTCAAACCAATGCACTAATCTAAGGGTTTTTCGAGAAAACCAACAACCTCCAAGGAAAAAAGGATGATATTTTTGCACCACAAATACTGAGGTGGACCACAAAAAGGAAGTGGTGATATGTAATAAAGTTATTCATTCAAGAATAGTGAATATACTTTTTGATTCTGGTTCTACACATTTCGTCATATCAAGAAAGTTTTGTAGATCTATTCAAACTCCACCACAAATCCTAGAAGAAGAGTTATCAGTGAAAAGGAAAAATGGGGTAGTTATTGTATCCCAAGTATATGACACCTACACTATCAAAATTTGTGGGGTGAATTTTCTAGTGAACCCCATGATACTCCCTTTAGTGGAATTTTATGCAATTATTGGTATGGATTGGATTTCCATGTATAGAGCCAATATAAATTGTTGCGGGAAGGAAATCACTCTATGCATTATGAATCGACCCCTAATTCTATACAAGTGAAAGGAGGGTGATGAATCTTCATTAGAACAAATATATCAAGAATGGATATTATTACTCAATGAGAAATTTTATCTATCCCAAAAGATTGAGTCTAAGGAAAATATCGTCCTTGAATATATTCCTATTATGATGGAATACACTGATGTGTTTCCCAAGGAATTGTCTAATCTTCCTTCTAGCTGAGAGGTTGAATTTTCAATCGAGCTTATACATGGGGTGTTACCATTATCCAAAAATTCATATAGAATGGTTGTTATAGAAAATTAGGATCCAAATAAATAGCTATAAGAGAATCTAGATAAAGCATTCATATGCCCAAGTCTTCACCATGGGGTGCACCATTCCTCTTCTTCAAGAATAAGCATGGGTCAATGTGCCTTTGCATTGATTATCATGGGATCAAAATTATCATGATTAAGAACAAGTATCCTCTCCCTTAGATTTATGACTCAAATGATCAGCTATGTGGGGAACAATACATATCTAAGATGGATCTTCGATCAAGGTATTACAAAGTTAGGGTGAAGAAGTAAGATGTCCCCAAGAATTATTTTCATAAAATTTACAAGCACTATAAGTTCATTGTAATACCTTTCGGACTCACTAATGCTCCAAAATCTTCGTGGATTAGATTAATAGAGTCTTTAGAGAATACCTCGGCAAATTTGTGGTAGTTTTATATATTATATTATAATATAATCCAAAAGACATGAGGAGCATGAGGAGACTCTGATCAGGGTGCTAAAGACCTTACAAGAAGAGAATATTTATGCCAAGTATATAAAATGTGAGTTATGGTTGAACGAAGTATCACTCATGGGGCATACCATCAAAGGAATTGGGTATTTGTGTACCCTTAAAAAAACCAATTTATGGATGGGTGATTCCCACATATGTGAAAAATATCCATAGTTTCCATGAATTATCTGGGTACTATCATCGATTTGTGAGAAATTTCTCATGATTTTGAAACCCTCTAACCAACATAACTCAGAAGGATGTCGAGTCTTCTTGGAATGATGAATATAAAGTAAGATACAAGGAGTTAAAATGAGGTTTATCAATACACATGTAATCACACTACCCACAAGGCAATGACTTTTTGTAGTAATCAACAATGCTTCAAATAAGGGTTTGAGTTGTGTGTTAATATAGAATGACAAAGTGATGGCATGTGCTTCAAGACCGTAGAAAGTTCCCAAACAAAACCACTCAACGTCTAATCTAGAGTTGGTTGTAGTGCTCTTCTCTTTGAAAATATAGAAGAATTATCTCTTTAGGGATATTTTTGAAATATATATGGATCAAAAAATACTCAAGTATATATTCACACAAAAATATTTTAATATGTGCCAGAAAAATATGGTTAGATCTGATCAAAAACTATAATTTCTCAATTTACTACTATCCTAGAAAAGTGAATAAATTTGTAGATGCTCTAAATAAAAAGTATCTAGTAATTATATCAGGGATGAAAATTGAGACAGATACGATCTTCTTAGATTTGGAAAGGATTGACAAGGGAATAATCAAGGAAGTAAAACCATTAATCCTTTCTTAAATGATTGCTCAACCATCCCTTTTGGAGAAGGTAAAGGATTATCAAAGAGATGTTGTGGGAATTCTGAAGAAATTGGAAACTAAAAAAAGGGTAAATCCTCATATTTTAACCTTAATGAAGAAGGAGTTTTAAGATTTGGTTCACGGTTATGTGTACCATCAAATACTGAGTTAAATAAGGAGTTGTTGGATGATGCACATAGTTAGAACTTCTATATCCATCCTGGAAGCACAATTATGTATCGAAATCTCCATGAGCACTATTGGTGGGATAATATGAATAAGGAGATCTTAGAATATACAGCAAGATGTGTTGTATGTAATCAGGTAAAGTAGGAAAGGAAAAAATTCAAGGGGATGATGAAACCTTTACACATACCTACATGGAAATGGGAAAACATCACCATTGAATTTTTCACTTGTCATCCAAAGACATCAAGAGTAAATAATGTTATCTAGATTGTGGTGGATCATCTTACAAATTTTTCACACTTCATTAAGATTTGATAAAATTTATTACTTGATTAACTTTAAAGGATATACATTAGAAAATCAGTGAGGATATACAGAACACCACTATCAATTGTATCAAATCAAGATAAAAAATTTATCTACAAGTTCTAGATGAGACTCCAAAACACTCTGATTACTGAGTTGAACTTCATCACATCTTATCACCCACAAATAGATGTCAAATATAAGAAGACTATCCCAAAACTTAAGGAAATGTTGAAAGCATTCTCAATTTAGGGGGATGGGATCAAAATATTCCCATGGTCGAGTTCAAATAAAATAACATTTTCCACTTAATCATCCAAATGGATCCCTATGAAACCCTTTATTGGAAGAGGTGAATAACACCTACATATTGGGATGAATTTGGGGGATGAAAATTTCTAGGTCCTGAAATAGTCGATGAAATAGTGGAAAAGGTCCAGACCATTCAGAACCATATCAAGGATTCTCATAGTCAACAAAAGAGCTATACTGACAATTGTCAATGATACTAAGATATTGAGGTTGGAAACATGGTATTCCTCCTCATATCTCTATGGAAAAAAGTCCTAATATTTGGGAATAAAGGGAAGATTATTCCAATGTACATTGTCCCCCTTGAGATCCTTGACCACGTCGAAGGTGTGGCCTATCGACTAGCAATTCAACCTAACTTATCTCTATTACATGACGTACTCCACATGTCCCTCCTAAGGAAGTACATACCAGACCCTTAACATGTACTTTAT
Source organism: Viscum album (assembly GCA_963277665.1). Taxonomy (NCBI): domain Eukaryota; kingdom Viridiplantae; phylum Streptophyta; class Magnoliopsida; order Santalales; family Viscaceae; genus Viscum; species Viscum album. The sequence goes on from OY728131.1 coordinate 448,305,836, forward strand.
GTAGAGGTGGTGCCTTTGGATAATGATTCCTAATATGAGGAGAGGTTGGTGAATATCTTATATCATAGAGACAAAGTTCAAAAAAATAATAAAATGCACCTAGTCAAAGAGTTTTGGGGAAATCACAAGTTTGAAGAAGCGATGTGGGGACCAAAAAAGGTGATGAAACAGAATTATCCTTTTCTTTTTTAGTGTGGGAAATAAATAAAAAATTGGTTAAATTTTTGAATGGGGTAGATTGTAATGACCAGAAATTTTATAAATAAAATTCCCCTTGAATTTTAAACAAATGCCTTATTATATATTATGGGTATAGAAAAAATATGCACTTATTTGGTTTTCTTATATGATATAGGATTTAAAATATTATTAATAATTATTACCATTGAAAATATTGACTTTGAATAGTGGTCATATGATTAGTATAAATATAAGGTTTTAACAAATCCAATTGACATAGAAAAAGGAAGTGATGGCCTCAACCAGTAGGATTGTTCCCTATGAGGCCCATTTATCAGAGCTTCCCAAGGAGATAGAATTAGTAGGATTTTTCCTTGAACAAGCCTAAAATAATATCAAAAAACTTAAGAATGAGTGAAACTTTATACAAGAGAAGTTCATTCTCATTGAGATCATGGCCCAAACAATGTATGTCAAACCACCACAGGAAAGTATCACTGTCGTGCACCTTACCCATGGGTATTTTTTTGGTGTATTAAATGAATATTTATCAAGACCATAAAAATATGAATATTTATATTTATTTATAGAATAATTTTCATATTTTCTTCCAATTGTTACTTTATAAATAATATTTATTTTTATATAATAAAACACAAATTGTATTTTTATTTTGAAAACAATTTTTGTTAAGACATTTATTTTTATGAACTAATGGTTTTTTGAAATAAGTAATATTTTAATAAAATATTAATATTAAATAATTTTTAATAAATATAAATGATCATATAATTTTTATGAAGTCAAAATTAATTTTTATGAGGGTCTCAAAACTCTTATTGTCAAAAAACCCAGTATTTCTCAATAAATGTTGATTATTATTTTAAAAGTGAAAATTCAAAAATTTAGCAAATTATTTTGATAAAATGAATATTATTTTTTCCATCATAATTTAGAAATTACATAACAGTAAATTTTTCATAATTTTCTAAGACAGAAATATTTTTGGGAAAATATTGTGTACCATATAAATATATGTTGTGTATTATGACATCATAATGACCCAAAAGTGATGTAATAAATACTATAAAGGGTATCCAAGAACAAATATATTTTTTCCTTCAAAATTATGTGATTTTATATTTATTTTAATAATTTTATAAGTCCTTTATGAATCCTACAACACCATTAATATATTTTAATGTTTTAAAATAATTTCTTTAATAGTATGACTCACTTCCACATCAGCAAGTGTATTATTTTATTAAGATCGTACCTTTTCATATAAAATTATAAAAAAATACATATTTGGTAAAAACCATGGTCAAAAAACATGGAAAGGTTTTTTATTTTAGTTATTTTATTATATAGAGTCCAAAACCTATATTTGAGAAATGATAAAGAATTCCCCAATATTTTTCTATATAAACCTACCCAAGCTCCCACTTCCCTTCACTCAAAATCCTTGGAGAACTTAATTATTCTATTATCCCCTATTTAGGTTTTTTTCAAGGTTCCCCCAAGCTCTCAATAATCACCTCCCAATCATTCGAAGTCACACTCTCAAGGTAACGGATATTTTCCTTCTCCTCTTTATTCAACAATATTCCTTATCTTATGCATTCTATTTCCAATTCCAATTGCTGGGATATGATTTTCCATGTCCTTATTACTGTAAAATTTCTTTTAAAATCATTATATACCCATTTATATATCATCAATCCATTTTAATAATTTTTAAGTGATGTCGTTATGCTTCCTAAATTCCACCATGATTTTCCATGGAAAACAATTGTGTAGTGAATATGTATACATATTTGTTATCAATGATGTTCTCCATTATGCACTTATACTCACTTAATGGGGACCTACATGTTTATATTTCAAACTCCATGATCTGGTAATAAAATTTGATGATTAATTATTCTGTTTTTTATGATCTATGTGAAACACTTAAGCATGAGAATAAAATGATGGTGATGGGTGCACTCAGAATTATATAGTACTCCAATGCATTGGGTAATGTTTAGTCTCATGAGACATCATATTAGGATAGGTATTAAACTTGATTCCTTTATGGTAGTTTTCCATCATTATTTCTTGGTAGTTAGACATGAACTATATTTATGATGCATTTTTTTAAGTTGTTCCTACATTTTTCATGTTTCCTTTATGTTATCATGTTATATCATGCCTCGTTGATTATGTTTATGATTCCAACCACTTTTATGTACCACTGATATTCCTATTGTCTAACATGTATTCATTTCTTCAGGTTATTTAATGTTTATTCCCTAACAGGGCTTTAAAGCTCACCCATTTCTTATATATGTCCCAAGGTTATCCCATGTAGTTTTAAGTACGTTAATATAAAGGATGTTTTCAATAAAGGTGATGTATTTTCTGTTTTAACTTTTCATTTAATGTAACTAATTCCCAAATACACTAGACTTATCGATCATCCAGGTTGTATTAAGTGTAGTATTATATAACAAATCATGCATTAATTTTAAATAAAGATATTAGTTTTGATATAACAAGTTTTGATTCCCCTTTAAAATTTAGGACCTTATGTTGGTTGTGCGTGCACAAGAAAATGATTATTGTAATTGGGTTGCAAAACCCCTATAAAAGTAAGTATTTTAGTGTTTTTAATTTCTCTCAGGGATATAGAGAAGTGAATAGTAGACGTAGGATCTCTTTGATCTGATTTACTATAAAATATATTTATTTATATTATTTTTACACTATTTAAATAATTTTAAGTCTGTTATAATTTTTTAAAAAAATTAAACAAGTAAATTCACTAAACCCTCTTGAACATTCATATATTTTTCTAAATGGGTAGACACATGATACCAATATTATTTAAAAGTAATTTAAATCATAGAATAGTGGTATATTTTTTCACCAAAATGAAATTTTGGCATGTTATCAATAATAAAATAAAATAAGGTGTATTACTCCTTTTTTAAAAAAATCAACAATTTTTATACACAAAAACCAATAACAATGATTTATTTTATTTTAAAGAATTTTTTTTAAATAATAATTATTTTTATGTTAAAAATAGTTTTTATTAATTTTAAAATTAAATAATATTTTATTTTAAAAATATAAAAAATATTTATGTTTTTTAATTGGTTTTTTTCATACAACAATAAAATATTTAAAATATATAAAAAAAATATGATTTTTCAAAAGATATAGAAATTTATTTCTTAAAATATATAACATATATTTTTAAAATGATATTTTTTTTAGTGAAAATAGTTTTCAAATAAACTTTTTATTAAATATTGAAATAATTTATCTTTTAAAAATAAATCATATTTTAAGATTAATAATGAGTTATTTTACTAATATATACAAAATAGTTAAATCTGGAAAGCTTTTTTATGTAAAAAATATTTTTTAAATTTAAAAAAAATACTTTGAGTTCTCACAGTATATAATATGAATAAATTTAAAAAAAATTGTTTGAATTTCACAAACTAATAAAAATTTATAATTTATAATTAAATATTTTATAAAAGTATATATATATATGTTTTCAATCCATAAATAATTATTATATTTTTCTATAAAAATATTTTAAAATTTAATAAAAATATATTATTTTCCTCCAAAAAAAATAATTTTTTTAGACATTAAAACTTTTACTAAAAATAATTTGGGAAATTCATTGATAAATTTTAATAAAAAAAATTATAGGAAAATAAATTAACATTTACATTAGAAAATACAATAAAAATTTTCATTTGAAAAAATTTAGTGGATAATTTCATTTCAAAATTAAGATGAAATTTCAACTCGTATTTTCTCTAAACTTTTATAGTTACACTATAATTTTATAGTGATATTTTCTAAAAGAATTTAGTAGTGGATTTTTTTAGTGATATTTTTAAGTAATATTTTATAACATATATTTTCAATGGAATTATTCAATGGTATATTTTTTTGATAGAATTATTCATTCCTATTTTTAATGAAATTACTCAAAGAAATTTTATAGTGATTTTTTCAATGAAAACATTGCCAAAAAATTATATTTAAATATTCCCTAAAAATATTTCAATGGGAAAATTAAGTGGGAATTTAAAATGAGACATTACAAGGAAATTTGATATTTAAATAGTCTAGTATGAAATCTTAATGAAAAATTCTTCAAAAAGTTTAGTAGATTATTTCATTTAAAATGTTCACTATAAAAATCATTGGAATATATGAGTAGAATATTCTATTTAAAAGTTTTCCATTAATATGTTTTATTAGAATGTTACAATGTAATTTTCCAACATAATATTCTAATTGGAAATTTAATTGAAAAATAATTCTGGGAGATCTGAGTAGAATATTTCAGTGTAATTTTCTATCAAAATATCCTAGTGAAATTTTTTAATGTGAATTTTACTATGGATAATTTAAGGGTAAAATTCCACTATAAAAATAATGTGAAATATTTACATGTAATGAGTATAAATTTTTTTTATGATATCCAAATGATCAGAAAAATAATGTGAAATATTTACATGCAATGAGCATAAAAATCATGTGAAATATTTCCTTTGGTATTTTAGAGTTAGTGTTTCTAGTATAATTTTCTAGTGGATGTTTGTTTAAACCATCTAAATGAGTATAAAAACATTAACATTGGAGAAATATCCAAATAAAATGTATTATTTTTCTACAATGGGAAGAAAGGAGCATCATTACTGCCTGAGGATTAGGCACCTGAGACATACGATTCGCATAACTTAAAGGAAATCATGTGAATGGATCATGAAATTTTTATAACATATTTATGATTTCACAAAACCACTATCTAGGACTACTGATATCATGAAGACTTATAGACGATCATTGATGATAATGGGAAGTTTTCCAGATGAGTTCCCCCAATCATATGACATGTCTATCAATAGACTCTAGAAAATCAACCAACCCCTTTATAAAGTAAAACATTAAAAAGGAGGAGGCTTAATGTGAAAGGATTTACACTAATTTATATTAAAAGTGATTATTTTTTATACATATCTAGTCCATCGATCATGTAAAGGGCCTATGGAATTCCAGAATAATATTATGAAGGGCCCCATACAAGTCTTTATCAATCACACAAAGCATCATCGATAGGAGACCAAATCTCATAAAGGGCCCCAAACATGTCAGTTTGATCTTGAAAAGGACCTTTGAGATATCCATTTGATTATATGAAATTCACTTAAGAATCCATGAGTTCAATGAATATGGCAATGAAAGAGTGGTCTCATAGTCACTATTTATCATGCTACATGAAGATGACGTCATGGATGACTCAGGGTGGATTCACAAGAAATGTGTGATGTGATATTCCCTCAACCAACTCAATCCCATATATATTACTTAAGAACCATGAAAATTATAGTAGATCCAAGGTGTTGATGCATATAACCCCCCCCCCACCCCCCTCATAAAGAAAAAACATACACACGAGGGTTTAGATGTGAGAGTGGACTTCACGGAGCATAGAACCACGTAATCTAAAGATTCTTCCACCACGTAAACCCAAGGAAAAACTTAAGGGATCGTGTGATATGTTTATATGCTTTGTACGATCACTCCATTGATCATGCAAAGGACTCCCAACATGCCATACAGATCACGCAAAGAATTTTTCACATATTTACTTGGCCACACATGGCCTCAATAGGCTAATGTCTGACAAACATTGATGCATTTGTGCAATAAAGGATAAAAATGACTGAAGGTTCATGTGAATATAGAGAGGTTGATTTTTTTGATATCTGGTCATGTGCTTTATGTGATCTATTCACCAATCATAAGATGGACTTTTTACATGTCACACAAGTCATGTGAATTCCTCCAGACATATGTAACACCCCACTAACTTGTTTTATAATTTTAAATACATTAATTTATGAAAATTAAAATTTTAAAATTAATTTTTTTAATTAATAATACTTATATTTAAAATTTATAGATTTGAAATTAATTTTAAAAACAAATACTATTTTATAGTATTATTATGTGTAAAAGAATATCTTAATATTAATATATGTATTTGATTATTACAAAATTCTTATTTATCAATAGATTATAATATATATTGACTATTATAATTATTTTGACAAATACCAAATTATGTAATGAATATATTCACAATTTTTATAACACCCCAAGATTTTATGGTATGTTTCCTCATTAATAATTTCAAATCATTAGATAGGTTATATACACACAACACTGAGTCTCTACGAAACAATGCTTTGTTGAAGTAATAACCTAGACGTTAAACTTAATTTTTCCACATCTATGTTTTGAATTTCGAAAAATGGACATACACGGTTGCGTTCAGTAAGATATTTAGAGTTTGATAGATTCAACTTATTTTTTGGTGAATAGTAACTCAACCTTATGAATAGTAACATACCCTTATGAATAGTAACTTGACCCTTATGAATAGTAATGTACCCTTATGAATAATAACCTCACCCGTGTAATTATAAATAAAATTTATGCACATTATAAATAAAAGTGAATATTTTAAACATTAATAATTAAGTGTTGGTATTTTTATGAGTAATAAATATTTATTTAAAATTTTATAATTAATAAATTGATTTAAAAGAAAATTAATTTTTCATAAATATTATTCATAAATATATATTTTTTTTTCCTATGATTTTGGGATAATTTAATGAAACCTTAGTAAATTTTTCATGGTACTATAAAAACAGTTATAATTTTAAAAACTTTATTTTTCAAGTAAATGGTGATTGTAATTAAAAATTAAATTTCTCATATTTATAAAATTATTTTCATAAAATGAAATTCAATTTTCTATTCTAACCATAAAAAAATATTTAGGGTTAATTTTTTGGATTTTTCTGGAATACTTGAATTTTGTTAATAGTAAAATATGATAATTACGATATAAATACATTATAAGATAAATCCACTATTATCTGCATTATAGATGATGTAAGAAACCATTAGTTTGAACTCACATTAACTTATTAATATTTTTGGTCACAATAATAAATATTATTTCTTGTCTTGGGAAAAATAATAAAATAATGAATAAAATATTGAGAAATCACTCCTCTCCTCCACGATAACACCCCCCCCCCACAAACACACACTTCCTCTTCTCTTCACTCCTCTCAAGCCTTGTGCCTTGTATAAATTCTACTCAAATATCCTCCCAAGATCATCCCCCATTTCCATAGGCCCATGGTCTTATAAGAAGACCAAAACCTCACTCCTAAAGAGGCTCTCGGGGAAGATAAATTCATGTGGTAAATTCCTCTTTTCATTTATTTTATTTCATGTTCCTTACTTTTCTTTTTATTTTCTCTTCTAATTTCATCCAAATGTTATGATAACTCCATTACCTTACATGTAATGGAATTTTTTTATGATAATGTAATAATTCATCATCATCTCAACTTTCCCCTTCTTTTATACTAGAAATGAAAACACCATCTGAGATGTGTTAATTTATCACATTCAAGGATGATGGGATTTCAATTTCTATTATCATCTTCAATTATAGTCATGAAACCATTTTTATGGTATAACCAGACTATAATATATCTATTATAACTTATTTAAGGTTCTGGAATCTTTTTTTAATGGTGGTATTAATTTATATGAGTTCATTGTGATCAAAAACCGCCAATTAACCCAAATAATTATCATTAAAGTTTTATATAATGATTCATCTTCACTCCTAATAACAAAATGAATTTTATAACCACATACTCTTATATATGTTAAAAACTAAAATAAAACTTCTATTCTAGATAGCCATTCTCATCTTACATGTTTATCCTTACATGTAAACCGGTCACAAATATCGAGGAACAAAATGCTCCCAAAGAATAAAATTCAACCTATTAAATCCATCAAGAAGGCCATGGAAGAACTTAACAAGGATATAATAAATAAATTACATAAATAATATGTTCTGGAAAAATTAATTAATGAGTTTAATTTGGTTATCTGGGACACTAATATCAAGTGAAGAACACCATCAGTCTTAAGTTAAGGGTTTTCTACCCAAACCTCCATTTTCATTCGGGTTACTCTTATTCTCTACTTTCCTAAATTAATTTATTATTTATTCATATTTAGTCCTCATAAATTATCTATTAATATTATATATATGTGTACCAACCATAATCCTACTTTCATTCGTGGTGAGTTATATTTTTTAAAATTATATTTCAAAAATTCTTCCCAAAATACAAGCCCGATTCAACAGAATTTCTCAAATTCTTAACTATATTCAACGGAACTATATAATATATTTTTAGAAACCATTATCTTACTAAAATAATTAATTTTATTATGAAAATTCTAACTTACTCCACTTCTGGTTTTATACAAATATTTTTCTAAAATAACTCTTCTTTTCAAAGTAAAAGAGTGTTTATCTCAAGAATTACTCGATGATTTTATAAGAGTATCTTCATCTATTTCAACACTCTTGTTTATTATTATGTATTATTTGGATTAATTTTTTATGATATCATCTACCATATTTAATTTAATGTTTTATTATTATTTTCACTGTGGACGTGCTATCTTAAAATCATTCACCAATTTACTTTAAATGGTTAGTGTTTATGCTTAATGTTGATGGAATGTTATTTACATTTCATATATTAGTTTCAATATGAATTTATATTTTGTTTTTGTATATCCCCATTCATATGGGGAATTCATTGGATTGTAAATTGATGGATGATTCCTTCTATAGCCCCTCTATGCATTGGTAGGTCTCATGAAACAAACTAGAGTCCTATCACAAGGCCTTGACAAAATGGTTATTTATGTTCTTGGAATGAGGCCTTAAAGGTATGGTTATGATGTCAATAATTATGAATTCCATAATTATAAAACTAGTAATTGGAATTTCATGTGGTTATTTGACTAGTATAATACCCATTATAATGCTTTATTATGGAATTATTTACTTATATCTTATTCCTTCCATAATGTGTTCAAGTTTGTTTTTAAAGGCATGTGTTTTTAATTATTTACCAAGCCTAATGTTTATGTTTATGATATATTCTGCTGTATTATTTAATCTTATTGAGAATTTGAGCTCACTTCTTTCTTATGTTTCATTTTCCTAGGACATGAAGAGGCATATTATAAATGACATATAGGGATAACCTTAGGGTTTTGGATGTTGTTAAAGGAATTTTTGTAGTGTATTTCATTTCAAGTTGAAATTTTGAACTTATATATGTATCTAGTCTTCCAAGACTACTAAACTGATTGGTCCTTTAGGATTTTATTCCTTGTAATCATTCCAATGTAGTAAAATAATTCACCAACCTTGGGTTTTGGGATCGGAGCTTTATAGTTGGTATGAGAGGAAGTTTAGAAAAAACCATGGAAATTAGATTTAGAAAATACAGATTAGGGAACAAAACCCTAACATGGACTTTGAGGATAAAAAGATAAGAATGTCCTAGAATTTTGGTAAGGTATATATTATGTGGATATTCCTATAAAATACATCCCTATATGGATACTACAAAAAAACATGGTTCTAGAACAGATGTACCGAGGAGTAACAACAATGACAAGGTGTTCTAGGTTTGACTCGTGGTAACCCAGTACACGACAACGGGCCTTAACGCGCACTTGGTTTGACACTCTTGAGGGATATTATTTGGATAATTTACATGTTCTATACAAACCAATATGAATGATTTAAAATTAAATATGTCCCCAAAGGAACCTTATTTATTATTATGAGATTAGCTATGCATAAATTTTTAAATTTATGTAATATATTTCATAAGTATCGGAATTATACATTATTATTCATAATGTAATAAAATAATCTAGAGTATTACACTATTTAGAAATTGATCTTACCAAAAGTAATGAAAACTCAAACAAAGAAAAAAATTCAAAGAGCTAGAATGATCATTTATTATATGGGATTAAGCTAGTCTTTGGAAGGGAATTAGTCTCTAAAACATCCACATCATATAAGGAGATATTATCATGTCCTAATAAGAAGGACAAATAGTTTTTTTAGTATTATGGATTTAGAAAGAAGTAGGAAAATTAGATGAAAACTGGGAAAATGTGGATAAAGGGAAGATGGTAAAGATTTATTTTCTCATATGTGATAATTGTAGAAGGAAACAGGTTGGTATATTCTTAAGAGGAAAAGGAGTTTTCTTCAAGTGTGGAAAAAATTCCACCATGCTCATAATTACAAGATAAGAAAATAATTTTTCTATATTCAATGCTTTAACTGTCAGGATATGGGGCACTGCCCAAATGAATGTCCCAAGCATCAATGTAATATACCCTAAATGATGTTACCAGATAATGATCAAGTTATGATGTTGCTGCAGATGGAGTAGAATGATTAATATTCCCAGTCAAGATTCATGTCATTTGAATATTTTGTCAATAATGTACTGGTTATAAGAATGATGGAATATATGAGGATCCTACTATAGTAATTTTTCATTAAGGATTTGAGACCATAAGTTGAATGGTGCCAAGAAAAGATATTTAGTGGAAGTAAAACTTTTTGGAAAATGCATGCTTTACAGAGAGAAAACCCTAAATGTATTCTTAATATTGACATGATGATGAAGAAGAAATGATTGATTTGTATAAGTACATACTACCTTGGAACTGATTATTGACTTGTTGACATTTGTTTTATGCTATCATCAAAAGATTTTACAACACTTTTGGATTTAAGGAATAAATCTAATAACATGTATCTTACTTAAGGAATACGAAAGAATGCATGTTTCCAATATGGTTTTATGGTAATTCAATTTATTACCATATATCAAGAGGATATATGATGAAGTTATTCACATGTTTGAAATGTGAAAATTAAGAGCTACTTCATGTTGATTAACGGATAATGACAAGTTCATCTTGGAAATTAAAAGACCTTCTTTATAAATTTTTGAATAATTATGGAAAGTTTAACCATCTATGAATGGTTTAAGTTGATCATTGTACAAGATTTTAGACATTAATGTATTACTTCACCACATGGTGCAAACTATGATAGGTGATGAAGTATAGATAGTTCAAGGTGAAATCAAAGGATAAGTTTGTATTTAGGAAGTAGAAACAAATATTTATATTCTTATAGAGTGGAATAATTCCTCAACTCTAGAAAAAGGGTCATAAAAATGGTTTCTTATTATAAAAAAATTTAATGATATCAATAAAACTTTTGATAACTATAGTTTGTGGTTTTTTGGTAATCAACTTTCATCTGAACATGTTATCTATCACTTTCCATCAAAAAATGATACTTAGATTATTCATCCATGTCCATATTTTCAGTTCGCACTAATTTTATCATATTCAAATGTATGGATTTATGGTAACCTATGCATTTCACTTTACCCTTATTAAGAGAATATTTTATTAACCTTTTTTCTGATGCAGGTTCCCCATAAGAGAGTTTTCAAGTATCGCCCTTTAACTTTTGAAGTGGAGTTTTGAATTTCGAGGACGCAATTCTTTTGAGGGGGGAATAATGTAACACCCTTCTAATTTTTTTATAATTTTAAATACATTAAGTTATGAAAAATAATAATTTAAAATTAAGTGTTTTAATTAATAATACTTATATTTCAAATTTATAGCTTTCAAATTAATTTTAAAAACAAATTCTATTTTATAGTATTATTTTGTGTAAAATAATATCTTAATATGAATGTGTGTATTTTATTATTACAAAATTCATTTTTATAAATATATAATAATATATATATTTACTATAAGAATTATTTTTATAAATTCTAAATTTTGTTATGAATACATTCACTATTATTATGACACCTCAATATTTTGTGGTATGTTTCTTCATAAATAATTTCAATTCATTAGATAGCTTATATGCACACAACATTTAGTCTCTACAAAACAATCCTTTTTGTAGTTATAACCTAGACTTTAAACTTAATTTTTCCACTTCTATGTTTTTAATTTCCAAAGATGGAAATACATGGCTGTGTTCAGTCGGATATTTAGAGTATAAAAGAATCAACTTAATTTTTTGTGAATAGTAACTCAACCTTATGAATAGTTACATACAATTATGAATATTAACTTGAACCTTATGAATAGTCATGTACCCTTATGAATAGTAACCTCACCCATGTAATTTAAATAAAATTTTGGAACCTTATTAAAGAAACTGAATATTTTAAACATTAATAATTAAGTATTTGTATTTTTTTGAGCAATAAATGTTTATTTAAATTTTTATGATTAATAAATTAATTTAAAAGATATTTAATTTTTCATAAAAAATTTTCATAAATAAATATTTTTTTCTATGATTTTGGAATAATTTAATGAGACCTTAGTTAAATTTTCAAGGTATTATAAAAACAGTTATAATTTTAAAAACTGCATTTTTCAAGTAAATGGTGATTATAATTAAAAATTAAATTTCTCATATTTAGAAAATTATTTTCATAAAATTAAGTTCACTTTTGGATTATAAACATCAAAAAATGGTTAGGGTGGATTTTTGGGATTTTTCTGGAATACTTGAATTTTTTAAATAGTGAAATACGGTAATTACGGTATAAATACATTATAAGATAAATACATTATTCCCTACATCATGGATTATGTAAGAAACCATTAGTTTGAACTCAAATTAACTTATTAATATTTTTTTCACAAGAATCAATATTATTGATTGTCTTGGGAAAAATAATAAAATAATGAATAAAATATTGAGAAATCACTCCTCTCCTCCATTATAACCCCCCCCCCCCCCCCCACTCCCTCTTCTCTTAACTCTTATCAAGCCTTGTTCCTTGTATAAATTCTTCAAAAATCTCTTCCCAATCTCCTACCCCACTTCCATCATCCCTTGGTCTCATAAAAAGACCAAAATATCTCTCCTAAAGAGGCTCTCAAGGAAGATAACTTCAAGAGGTAAATTCCTCTTTTCATTTATTTTATTTAGAGTTCCTTTCTTTTGTTTTTCTTTCCTCACCTTCTTTAATCCAAATGTTATGATAACTACATTAATTTAAATTTACTGGAATTTTTTTATTATAATTTAATAATTCATCATCATATCTTCATTCCCCTTCTTTTATACTAGAAATGAAAACACCATCTGAGATGTGTTAATTTATCACATTAAGGACAACGAGTTTTCAATTTATATTACCATCTTCAATAATCATCATGAAACCATTTTTATGGTTTAACCAAAATATAATATATGTATTATAACTTATTTAAGGTTATATAATCTTTTTATACACATGATATTAATTTATATGAGTTTGTTGTGATCAAAAACTGCCAATTAACCCAAATAATTATCATTAAAGTTTTATATAATAATTCATCTTCACTACCAATAACAAAATGAATTTTATAACCATGTAATATTTTAGATATTAAAAAATAAAATAAAACTTCTATCCAGGAAAACCATTCTCATCTTAAATGTTTATCCTTACATATAAACCTATCATGAATACCAAGGAAAAAAATACTCCCAAATAATAAAGTTGAACCTCTTAAACCCATAATGAAGGCCATGGATGAACATAATAAGGATAAATTAAATAAATTAAATAACAAATATGTTTTGGAAATATTAATTAATGAGTTCAATTTTGTTATATAGGACACTAATATCAAGTTAAGAACACCATCAGACATAAAGTAAGGATTTTCTACCTGAACTTCCATTTTCATTCGGTTTACTCTTATTCTTTACTTACCTCAATTAAATTATTATTTGTTCATATTTACTCCAAATAAATTCTGTTTAAATTTTCTATATATGTGTACCAATAATAATCCTACTTTCATTTATAGGTAGTCATATGTTTTAAAAGGATCTTTCAAAAATTCTTCCCAAAATACAAGCCGAGATCAACATAATTTCTCAAATTCTTACCTATTTTCATAGGCACTCTATAATATATTTTTAGAAAAAAAATATCTTTATAAAATAACTAATTTTATTATGATAATACTTTCTTACTTAACATTTGGTTTTATACAAATATTTTTCCAAAAGAACTCTTCCTTTCAAAGTAAACGAGTATTTATCTCAAGAATTGCTCGATGAATTTATAAGAGTATCTTAATCTATTTTGACACTATTGTTTATTTTTATGTATTATTGGGATTAATATTTTATTATATAATCTACCATATTTAATTTAATGGTTTATTTTTATTTTGACTATGGATATGCTATCTTAAAACCAGTCACCAATTTACTCTGAATGGTAAGTATTTATGATTAATGTTTGGGAAAAGTTATTTCCATTCCATATATTAGTTTAAATATGAATGTATATGTTGTTTAGGTATATCTCTGTTCATATGAGGAATTCATTAGACTTAGTAAGTGATGGGTGGGGCCCACTATGAACCCTTGATGCACCGGTATGTCTCTTGAGATAAACTATGCTCTTAGCATGAGGCCTTGAAAAAATAGTTATTTATGGTCCTGAAACGAGGCCTTGACGGCATGGTTATGATGTCTGACATTATGCATTCCACCATTATGAAAAAAGTTATTGAATGTTCATGTGGATATTCAACTATTATAATACCATTATTATGCTTTATTATGACATTATTTACTCAGCTCTTATTCCTACCATAATGTGTTCAAATTTATTTTTAAAGGCATGTGTTTTTAGTTATTCACCATGCCTAATGTTTATGTTCATGATATCTTATATTTTATTTCTCACCCTTACTTAATATTTTATCTTGCCCCTTTCTTATGTTTCATTTTTTCAAGACATTAAGAAGTGTATTATGAATGACATGCAGGTATAACCTATGAGTTTTGGATGTTGTCAAAGGAATTTCTTTATTGTATTTCATTTAAAGTTGTAATGTTGAACTTATGTATGTATCTGGTCTTCCAAGACTGCTAAACTGATTGGTCCTTCATGATTTCATTCCTTGTAATATTTCTAGTGTATTAACATAATTCACAGACCTTGGGTACTAGGGTTAGGGAATTATAGGACATATCAGACAGATCATGCAAAGGCCTCTTGACATGTCATCCAAGTCACACAACGCCATATGGACAAGTCAATAATTTCATGAAAATTTAATTGGACATGTCAAGAAGATAATGTGAAGTCCTCGGACATGTAAGGATAATTTGACAATGTCCTTATAATATGTTAAGAAGATTATGTGAAGTCCTCTAGACATGTCAATAAGATCTTGTGAATTCCTCCAAACATGTTGGGTAAATCATGAAAAGTTCTATAGACATGTTAAGAAGATAACATGAATTCATTTGAACATGTTATCCAGATCATTCAAAGTCCTATAGACATGTCATTCAAGTCATGCAACGCCCTCTAGACATGTTAGGAAGACCATGGTAAATCCTCTGAACATGTCAGGTAGATCATTCAAAGTCCTCTGGACATGTCAGTTGATTCATGCAAAGTCCTCCAGACCTGTTATCTTGATCATGTGACAGACCTTAGGCATGTTAGAATTAATATTGTGAGTGACCCTATACATATAAATCATACACCTCTAGACATGTCAGGTAGACACCCTAGACATGTCAGGTCGACACCCCCATACATTTCAGCGTTGTCCAGCATGAATACTCAAGCATGTTCCCTCGAATCATATGAACCCCAAACTATGATTCTTTATCTGATAATCCACCATTCATATGGGAAGTGTCCATAATGGAATAGTATTATCCACTCATTATGAGATTCTCCTGCCACTCATGGTCCCCACCCTCTATCTTTCTGAGGGTAAGGGTCAGATATCTTCCAATGGGCATTCACCATGGTGTAAGCCTACCCATATAACAAACACTCTAGCTCAGGGGAACCAAACTATCCTATGAGTCAATTTTCCTTCATTTTCCATCATTGTATAGGAAATGGGATCAAATATAGTAATCCACTTTGGTTTAAGTCCATAATATTTCAATTACTATAGCTTGTAGGACCCATCCCTTATGGGTCCATCATTCTTCCTCATTTATCAGTAGATTGAGAAACCAATTCAACTATGATGACTATTATCACTACTATAAGTACGGTTTGTAGGAAACCTTCCTAATTTTAGAGATCCATATCCAACACCCCATCAAGGTCACCCCATTGCATAAGTCCCATATCCATATGCAGTGATTATAATTACTTATTATCCCTTGTTTCTCACACTAATCATGACTCATGTGGGATTATGGATTTGAAATGACCATATCATGAGCACAAAATATTTCCCCAATCAGGGAAACCTTAGTGTGTAAGACTCATTCAATGATATGATGAAAATTCCTCCATACAGGGGTGTCCACATTGGTGTATGTTCTGAAGGTATTCCCATAATTGTAAACTATGGGGAAATGAACCTCATGAGTAATAATTATTTATCCCTACACAAAAATGGGTTGAGGATGTAATGAACTATAAAGATTTTGATTCCTGTTATAAGAAGGATATGAAGGATTCCTTTATAAGGATCATGCTCCATACTCAATTCCTACATTCCCTCGTATGTTGGGACCACTTTGTGTAAAAGGTTGTATTTGTTGTCAAAAATTATCAATGAGGATAAAAATGAAGAAGTAGATGAAGATTAACTCCCAATTTATTGAGAGTGATAAATTCATACAATTGATGAAGTGATCTTAACTTCAAAGTACATGTATCAAAGGTGATACATTATCTACAACAATGAAACCATACCAGAGAGTGTAGAAGGGCTTGAAGCTATTAAGTGATCATGCAACATCTCACTATTCAAAGAGACCACAAAATAGACTACATGAAGAGACATGAATTATTTCATGATGGATCATGTAGAGATTTGAATATTTAAGAATGATCATATAAAGCTGAGAAGATGATTCCAGTCATACTCAGTGTTGACTAGAAATACTGATGTTGCTGAAAGACATAAAAGTTGGGAAGTTACAGTACTTTCCCTAGAGAATACGATGATTCTTAAACTGATCATTCAAAGAGTATATATCACGTGTATGGATTTCAGTATAGGGTGAATATTGTCCCATATTAAAAATTTGAGTAATATGATCAGATAAATTTGTAGAGTTATATGCCTATTTAAGGAGTAGTAATCCCATTTGTTAAATGACGAGATTAGAGATTAAAATTATGTGAATAAATCCAGTAAATTCTGAAGTGGTTCACATAGGAGAATATGGTGCATAGAGAGAATCATCCACATATGGAAAATAGTCCATAGAAGAGAGTGCAGTTTTCACAGGAATCTCTCCTAGTATGCGATAGAGAAAGAAAGTACGCAGAGGAGGATGGTAAGTGGAGAATCTCATTAGTATGTGGAGTAAGGAAGTACATGAATAAAAGGCAGTACACAGAGTAGAGGTGGTACGCAGAGTATAGGCAGTATGTGGAGCACGCACGGTTTGCAGAGCAGGCGCGGTACACGGAGTAGGTGTGGTATGCAGAGCAGGCGTGGTACATAGAGCAGGAGTGGTATGTGAAGAAGGTGCAGTATGCAGAGCAGGCATGGTATGCAGAGTAGGAATGGTACAAAGATCATAGACAATCCACAGAATCAGGGATAGTTTGTAGATACAAAAATATCATAAATTGATTTTGTGATTCTAGCAAAAAAAGGGAATAAGTTCTAGGGCATTCAGTTATTACACTAAAGGTGAAAATTGAATATAAAAGGGAATCAATTTAGGAATTTAATGAAATTAGTGTCTCGTGCCGAATAGAGACAAATACTTTTAATGCCAATCTATTGAAGTGACCTTAAAGTAGATAAACTAAGTCAGACCTCTCCCAAGGCAGTGAGCCAGGGGGAGTCAACAGAAGTGATCCAAGAGAAGTAGTGGGAAATCCTTGAAAATTTTTAAAGGTAGTGTGTTTGGGACATAATTAATGTGCCCGAACCTTTGTAATCCACAGATAGTGAAGATTAGCAGAATTTGGTATGATTGGAAACATGTCGGTATATGCTCCTTGGACGTAGCCCTTAGTGGTTAACCAAGTAAAAAGTTTTGTGATTTCCTTCTGAATGTGAATGTTTTAATTAGTACACATATCCATCATACTGGTTTTAAAAAGGGTTCCTACCAACATGGAAATAAGATCCAGTAAAGACGAGAAAAAGTTGACACCCTGATCCCCCCCCCCTCTCAGGGTGGTCTATGATCCTTCATTTGGTATCAGAGCACAAAATTTTACATATGTTGGATAATCTTAAGTAATTTTATTAAGAAGAGGATTTAATTTTTCTTTCCTAAGTCAACAATGAAGAACAGTCTAGATGAAAGTTAAATTATCTCTGATCTGAAGTCTATACCTGACAAGACTATGAAAAACAGGAAAAAGAAAGATAAGAGATAGTTGAAGAAGTTCCTCTTATCTAAATAAGAGGTAGCATCTGGTTCTCCATGCCATTTTGAAAATGATTATTTTTCGGGTCTAGAAAGAAAAAATAAAGGAGATAATGAGGTATGTATTTTCACCCTTGATCAATCTTTATCCTCAGATGAAATTGATAGACTACGAAAATACCTTTCTTATATATCTGAAGATAGGGTCATCGGTATTTGTAGAATATTTCAAAGTATGCATGAGGAAATCACCTATATAATAAAATAAGTAGATTCTATGGAGGAAGTCTTGGTAAAGAAAATTTCACAATGTTATAAGCTCTCCAAAAAGATTGAATCATTTTAAGAAACAAGTTGGAAAAATGAAATAAATACATCAAAATTGATCAAAGAAGCTAAAGAAGAAGAGGGATTTAGAAAGTATCTTTAAGAAAAGATCCATGTGCTTGAAGGGAAACTAAAAAATTGCACTGATGTCAAGGTTCAACAATTGGAAGGGATGTTCAAGAAGATCAAGAACATGAATCTTTGATTCAGAATAAAATGATGATGCATGTGGGTGAATTTGTTATAATGAAGAAGGATTGTGAAGAGAATATGTCTATTATTGAATGTTAGAAGGTCATTCTCAATGGTAAATTTATAGAATTGGATACTCATTTGACCAATCTTGAGAATACACATATTGACACTTCCCAAAACAATGAAACAGTTTATAATGGGACTTAATTCTCACTAGATAATTCTAAATCTGAAATACCTATAACATTTTACAAGAATATTAAGAAAACTCTTGATTATCTATCTCAAGAAATAGCGCATGTTGCTACTCAATTCTCACTAGAGGATTCTACAGTCAATAGACCTCCAATATATGATAAGAAGATCATGGATTCACTCATTGATCTATCACAAGTAGCTGAGAAGAATAACATACCATCCAAACCATCTTGTACTCATGTTTCTAAATATGTTTCCACAAGGAGTGCAGGATGGAAGAGAAATTCAAAACTAGTATGGATGAGAAAAGGTTAGGATTTACCTATCACAATGTCTAGGGTGAATATAAATAATAATGTGGAAGGTGGTTCTCCACAAAAAGAACAATAATACAAGAAGATTCACCAACAACATAATACAAAGAAATCAAGATTTGTGGGTCAATGTTGGTGCTGCAATAGATTTGGGAATTGTGAAATAAATTTTTGTTACAATCCTCACAATGTAAAATCACAAAGGAAGCCTAACTCATAGGTAATAAATCCATAGAATAAGAATCAACATCTGTAAGTCCCGAAGAATATTTTTACCATAAAAATATTTAGAAATCTTGATAAAATCAATGATGAATGCAATGGTAGTGGTTAAAAGGAAGGTACTTTCCCATCTCAACATGCATTCATCGTTGATAAGAAAATAAGACCTTTGACACTGGCTATGTATAAAGCACCTTCCTTGGGAAGAAGATAGAAGAATATTGTGAATACAAATTTCCCCAAGAAGATATCAAGTAGGTAAGCTGAGAAGACCTTGGATTTTAGATCCATGAAATTGAAGGGCAATTAATCCAAAATAGAAACTAATAGGGATAACACTTAGATGAACCCGTGTCATAGATCCAAACCTACTGCAACTGTTCCAAATGACATGTTGGTCATCTATCCAGAAGAATTTGAAAGAGTGAAGAAATTCAAAGATGAAAAATCCAAGGCTGGTGCTAAAGGAAAAGGAAAACATTCACGTGATGAAGATAAAGTACATGAGAGAGTGAAAATCGAAGTAAATACTCATGTTAAAGAAGTTCTATGTGAGAGATATATGAAATATGGATAGATTGAAAAATATTTTCTAAACTTAATATCAGAGAAAGAAGTATTATTTAAAAGGAGTACGAATGTATCATTCATGATGGTTGTTAAGAAGAACAACTATCCACAAAAAGCATAAGAGAATGTCAAGAGATCTATGTCACATCAGTATATATCAGAAATGATGTTTAGATGTGTGAGCACACATACTGGAGAATATGGAGCATCTTGGTTGAGAAAACCATATCAGCCTTCCTGGTCACATTGAAGAATCAAGGATAACCCACCTTATTCCCTTAATCATTTGTGTATTGTATTTGTGCTGATAATATATGGAATTGAAGGTGAATCATGATCTCAAGGGGATAACTAGAGAAGTAGTGAATGTTTTCATCTCTAGATTGCTATGGGGAATAAGTTAACATCCTTGGAAGAATCTTAAATTGATATTAAAATATTAAAATTATGAAGGATCGCCCTTGATAAAGATGATGATGAGTGTTTCCCTTGAGGGGGAGAGAAATTAAGAAGTTTCCAAAGTTATTATTAAAATCATTATCAACATTAGCTGGTATTAAATTCAATTACTCTGAAAAAAAATTTAAGAACATGTCATTGGAAAAGGAATTTCATTTCTCAGTCCCTCATCCTTGTTTACTCAGAATGAAGATCATTTTGTAAAGGGGGAGTAACTAAATTAATTAGTGACATAAGAATAATGAAAGTGCCCCAAGGCCACTTATCCTGCTAACTACACTTGAGTTTTTTTGATTTGTTTGTTTAAGTGAGTGCAGGATTTTAATGTTGATTATTCCCGATCACATTCTATTTATTCAGCCTAGAATAAAAGTGGAAACCCGTTTAAGACAAAGCAAATGATTTTTCATCTCATGAGGTATCATGATCAGTGGATAATGGTCAAATTTTTTTTCTAAATCAGATCCTCTTGTTTTCTAGATCGACCATTTCTCAAGTAGACTTAGAGTGAAATGATTGATGGAAAATTTATCAAGTATGGATTGATACCCTTTTCCCATGAACTTTGTATTTCTTATCAATAATGGGGAGATAAGTGAAATGAAAGTTTGGGGGAGAGAAAGAATAAATGGGAGAGAAAAGATTCTCATTTTAATATTGACTAATTCATTTTAGGAGAACTTTAACGTATTGAAAACAAAATACAAAGGGGGAGATTGTTGGGACCACTTTGTGTATAAGGTTGTATTTTTTGTCAATAGTTGTCAATGAATATCAAAATGAAGAAGGAGATGAATAAGAACACCCAATTTATTGAGAGTGATAAATTAATATGATTGATGAGCTGGTCTTAAGTTCAATGTACATGTATCAGAAGTGACACATTACCTATAATAGTGAAACCATCTCAGAGAGTGTTCAAGGTCTTGAAGTTATAAAGTGATCATGCAACATCTCACTGTTCAAAGAGAAAATGCAAGATCCTACATGAAGATACATTCTTTATTTCATGAGGGGTCATATGGAGATTTGAAGATTTAATAATGATTATACAAAGCTGAGAAGATTATCCCAGTAATACCCAGTGTTGACTGGAAAGACTGATGTTGCTGGAAAATAAGGAAGATGGGAAAATGCAGTACTTTCCCTAGAGAATGTGATGATGCTAAGACTAATCATTCAAAGAGTATATATCATCCAGATGGAGTTCAGTATATGGTGAATATTGTTCCACATTGAAAATTTGGGTAAATAGGATTAGAGAAATTTTCAGATTTATGTACCTCTTTAAGAAGCAGTAATCCCCTTTGTTAAGTGGTGATATTGAATATTAAAATTTCGGGGATAAATCTAGTGAAGTCTGAAGTGGTTTGTGGAGGAGAAAATGGTATGCAGACAGAATCATTCACATATGGAAAACATTCCATGGAAGAGAGTGTGCTTTATGCAGGAAGCTCTCACAGTATGTGGAGGAGTAAGGTAGTACGTAGAGCAGGATGGTGCGTGGAGAATCTAATCAGTATGTGGATTAAGGTGGTATGTGAAGCAAAGGCAGTATGCAGAGCAAAGGAGGTACTCGGAGCAGAGGTGGTATGCGTAGCTTGTACGTTACACAGAGCATGCATGATATGAGGAGCAGGCACGGTACGCGGAGAAGGCGCAGTACGTGGATCATGCACAGTACACCGAGCACGTGTGGTATGCAGATCTAAGAAAATACGTAGAATCAAGTACAATTCATAGAAACAAAAATATCATAAAGGGATTTTATGATTCTAGTGAAAAAATGGGAATAAGTTCTAGTGCATTCAGTAATTTCACTAAAGGAGAAACCAGAATATAAAATAGCATCAATTCAGGACTTCGATGTAATAAGTGTCTTGTGTTGAATAGAGACAAATAATTTTCATGTTAATCTGTTGAAGCGGCCTTCAAGTCGATAAACTGAATGAGATATCTCCCAAGGTATTGAGCCATGTGGAGTCAACGGAAGTGATTCGAGGGAAGCAGTGGGATATCCTTGAACCATTATAGAATTAGTGTGATTTGGATAGAGTGATTGTGCCCGAACCTTTGTAATCGATAGCCTATGAAGATTAGTGGAATTTGGTACGACTGTCAACCTGTCGGTGTATGCTCCTTGGACATAACCCTTAGTGGTGAACCATATAAAAAAGTGTTGTGATATCCTTCTACATGTGAATGTTTTAATTACTGTACATATCCATCATACGGGTTTTAAAAAGTTTTCTTACCAATGTGGGAACAAAATCAAGTAAAGAAGAGAAAAAGTTGACACCCTTATTCACCCCCACTCTCAGGTTGGTCTAAGATCCTTCATCATATACGTCCTTTATACATAATGTTAAATCATACATCTTGGACCTAAATAAACTATATGGGTTTTGATTCTTATTCTCAAAGGATGTGTAAGACACCCCTTGGTGGTTCAATATCATCCTCAAAACACCAATCACCTTCCTGGATAGCAATAAACTCCCGAGTCCCCAGTTATATAGCTTCAAAATATAAGATTCTTCACATTGCTAAGAAATAACAAGAAATAGGTGGAGAAACACGAATACATACTAATTTTATCATTAATAGAACCCCCTTTACATGTAGAAGGATTCAACACTTGGTCATTTTATTAGGGTAACCAATCCTGTATATGTACATCACTGAAAATTTAAACTATCCCAATGATTTGAAAACATTGGGATAGGTTATCCCAATAGTCCTAGGAATCGTTGTCATGTTATCCATCACAATATCCCTATACCAACGGTTTCTATAAAACTATTAGTATAGGATGTCTCAAGTTACTCTATTCTAATAGTTTCAATAAAACCATTGGGATATATGTATACCAACGGTTCAAGAACTATGGTATACATACTATCCAACATACTTGTATATCAATGGTAAATAGAACCATTGGTATACACTATTATACCTAGACCATCATGCATAACTGCATACCAACGGTTCTATAAAGTGTTGGTATATCCTCTTCTCCCCAGAAAACAACATAGGTCCATCATGCACCTCTTCCAGTCTTCCAGAACCTGTAAACATGAAAGAACTCGTAAACATGAAAGCTTTGAATCTAAGTACCTATCAAAATTATTCCATAAAATCTATTATTGGATAATTTTAGAATTCTCAAGAAATGTATAATTTCTATTCTTTTTAGAATATTGAGGAGATTTTTAATTTTTTTTAATAACAATTGTCCACCTAAGTTTTTAAACTCATTCTATCTCACAACTATGGGACTAAGGTTAAAAATGATACACGGTCTTATATCCTTTTAATCTTTAATAGTGGGTTTGAGGTAAACAAGATTTTTAATATTAGTTTTATTGGGATATTAGGGGATATATATATTCCACTATTATTTATAATGAAAGACTAGTATATGTGTATGTTCCTCTATCATTTAAGTAAGTATCATCTATGGTGAATCATTTGGTAGTAAAATTATAAAGGGTAGTGAAGAAAATATTATTTTTATGAAGTTATTTACATTTTTTTGACAACCACATATAGGAAGGTTAGAAGAATTCCAATATTTCAGATGTGGTGGGAATGGATGGCTACAATGTTTTGACTAGATTTTACTCTTTAATGAGAGGGATAGAAAACCGATATTTTAGTAACTATTACATTACTAGTAGTACATAGTTCACAGGGGGACTATGTTATTCTTATGTTTATGAAGTGTTAGTATATATATAATTATATATAATCAATATCGTTTAGTGAGCATTGTGAATGTAATCTATGGGTTTCTTGATAAGTTCTCATTATAATATTGTTATAATTGGAGGGGATGTGTTGTTGTGTTTATTTTATTTAAGCTATGTTTATTGATCATCCGTATAGAATCTTGTTATCCAAGGAGTCAACTCACAATTTTGGAAAACTGTGCTGATTATTATTTCTCCCCCCTAAATGTATACATGGGATTTGTCTGTACCTACTTCATTATGTAAAAATGTTGGACAATTATTTTAGGGTATAGATGTATTATAAAAAAGGTAGATATTTGAATAGTGTTTTCATTATAAAAACTACACTTGTGTCATTATTATTCTCACTTATATATATTTTGGACACGTTATTTAGATCTGGTAATTGAGTTTTTATTATATTATATTATGGAACTATTGTAATAACTATACCCAATAGAACATATTAATCAAACCTCCCACTCTCGCATTCGCAAGGGCTTTGATTTGACCACTAGTTCTCGCCCCCACATTGTTTTTTTCTTTTCATGGATCTATCATCTTTACCACTGTTCCACCCATCATCGATGTAATTAATGGTATTTAACCTTTTCAAGGATCCTCTCAATATTCTTCTTACTAATATCTAGTTATCAAATGCATTATCCCTCCATCTATTCTCTATGTTATATTGGATTGGTCATCAACACCCCTCGATCAATACTTTTAACAAGGCCCTTAATTGATTAAGGGGGATTCATATTTCACACAATTGTGGAACTAATTGACTCTTGGAAAATTCTCATCAATTTCCTAAAAGATGAAAAAATGATTACTTATATTTCTCCTACCCATAAAGTTTTCAACTATATGAATTTCAACTATCACATATGGTCTTTCAACTATCTTTTGATGTTTGATTATCTCTCTCAATGTTTTGGTCAATTCTTTCTATCCCAACCCTCCCTTTTAAAAACTTTCCATCAATAGGGTGATTGGAAACGTAATAGGGAATTATCTGGGTTTTGACCATAGAACCCAATATTTCCTTCATCATATCACCATGTGTATTTTCATGGAGGTTGGAATATTGAAACCCCCATTGAATTATACCTCAGATGAAATTAAAATCTAGTACATTTATAAACAAGAGGTTCACTTCTAGTCTTCATCATAATTTTTCAAACTTTTTAACAGGAAAGAGAATTTGCCTAAAATTTGACACTAGAACTAGAAATTCCTTCCAGTTGGAATCGATGGGGAAAAATGAAATGATCTTATGGTATACTAGATTGAGGTATCTAACTAGAATGTGGCATAATCTAGTATATCCTATTTTGGGATCGATTGAATCAAGATATATTTTTCTTGCAAAATCCCATCCCAAAATGTTTCATCTCATGTTTATTTAGAGAGTGAATCTAATAGAGATGGAGTGTCGGCGAATGTGGAAGCACTTATTCCCCTCTATCCCATTGAGAAATAAAATATGTAAATACTTCAAGAGGAGTTAAATTATGATCTAGTTTTGATACATATATTTATAAAAAAATTCAATCCTGATGTCCTGGATACTAACGGTACTAAATAGAAGTCATAGAATCTCTGTATTCTTTTACATAATTTTTTCATGTAGTTAGAAGCATACGAAATGGGTAATAGTGATATAAATGAGTGGTATAATGAAATTCCTAAATGGAAAAGGAATCTAGGAAGTGGAATTCATAAAATTGATTGTTATTTTGAGGTCTTATACAAAGTACCATAAGGTCCTGCTAAGGAAAATTCTATTGAGAAAACTATAAGGACCGATGTTTGTTCCCTAGCTTCCTATGATTTTGAGGTAGATAGGTCATCTGTGTACTATAGCCATCTAGGAAAAAAATTTAAGTAAAGGATATTTTGAAATGTGGGGATACCTAATCAATAAAGGAAAAATCTAGAAATTGAAAAGACTATTCAAATTTACCAAGCCCAATGATTACTAGATCGGATGGTGAGGATACATGTAATAGGAGCCTTTCTAAGACACCTAAACAAAGGGCTTCATGAATAATAGGTAATTTTTATCCTCATAAATATGTAGGTAAAGATAACTAAATAGGATTTTATGTAGATTTTATAGATATGAATTCAAAAAAAACATCACCAATGAGGGACCATGGGAAGATTATGAGGATGTTCATTAAGATATGGACAACAACCTAAGAATAGTGGAAGAAGGTTACTACTCATCTCTAGTAAAAAAGTAAGTGAGGCTGAAAGGACCTTTAGTTTTTATTCTATAATAGAGTTATTAGATATTACATCAGCTTCTAGTTTGGATATGTTAAAGCATTAAAAGTATAAAAATTATTGAGATTTATTATAAAACCAATTGATTTTGTATTTTTACCTTTGTTTTCTCAGAGAAAATGAATAATATATATTATTTATTTTCTATTTTATCTTATAGGGAACTTGAATAGGTTAAGAAATTTATTTATGAATGGTCTCTAAAAGAGAAGGTAATGTTTAAATGTATGAGGATCCTTGGTTCCAGGATATGGACAACATCTTTTTGTTGTCTCCAAAAATGTATTGACCCATTATGGAAGTGAAATTTTCTTATTTTTTCCAATGAAAATATGCCTAAGATCAGGAAATCTATTTCAATAATCTTAGAATATCATCATTATCTCGATCAAAACTGGAATATGAAATACTTTTCCTAGAAATTATAGTCAGTTCAAAGTATAATTTTCGATGGTGGAAAATGATTTTCTTCCTTTTCTGATTCTTTTCTAGATCATGATTCATGTATATTCATCTTCCCAATTGTTCTTTGTTTTTTTATGGTTCATAATAAACAAGTAAAAGTGATTGATTCAGATTAATAAAAAAATATTTTAGTAGAAACATTATTGATCTATTTAGAATATGAATATTTTATATTGAACGGTTGATAATTCATCTATATTGTATTAGAGGATTTTTAATTATAATATGTGAAAAGGTATGTATAAATGTAATGTATCCCATAATTTTAGTGGATACCTCAACACTTTTTTTAGCCCTTGGAATATTAAGATTAACTTAGTGAGTTTTCTTTCATGAAATTTAGGATGTGACAAAAATAAATTTTTTAAGATAGAGTTTGGAGTTAGGAATATTTTAGTGTTTTTTATGACAGTTATAATCAATTTTATTATAATTTTATAGTATATAAATTCAAAATAAAGAACCATGAAAATATTTTTAGGTGAAATTATTCTTGAGAAAAAACTATAGTTGATGTATCTTGACTTGGAATACATAGCATATGAATCATTTTATGTAAAATAGGAGAACATTTATTAACTAGATTTAGGTCAGGATTCAGTGATCCTAGGATTGTGTCTTTTGTTTGATTTCCTAGATAGTATATGTGAACCAAACTAATAGAGTTTTAGAATTGTGAAGATGTTCACAATCCGTCCCATGTTATTCCATGTGTCTTAGGACCTCCCATGGTTCATACATATTAATGACCTAGTTGAACTCTAATATAGGAATGACTAGGA
Organism: Viscum album; assembly: GCA_963277665.1. Lineage (NCBI taxonomy): Eukaryota > Viridiplantae > Streptophyta > Magnoliopsida > Santalales > Viscaceae > Viscum > Viscum album. Next base: position 448,333,977 of record OY728131.1, read on the forward strand.
TGGGGTAAGTTGGATGGGATAAGCCCATGGGCTGGAAAAGTGTTTAGGAATTAAGGAATAACAACTTGGGAACAATTTCTCCCATAAACAATTAATTAAAAGAGAAACAGAAAATAAGTAACCCATCTATATGTCACACGTCCATACCAAAGGAAAAGAAAATAAATAGTAGCAACATGGTATAAAGGTAAATAAAAATGAAACACACTAAGTAATCCCCCTACTACCCCGATTTCCCTCCCCTATAAAGAAAACCACATTTCCACCTCCAGTTCCCCTCCGGACCCCTTCGCAGAATATAACTACGCTTTATCCATAAAAATTAGTAAAATTCATAAGTGGATGATAAGAAAAATAAAATAAAATAAAAACTAAACTAAAATATACATGTCTCTAGTGACTATACAAGTCACCATCCAACATACGAGAACCACAATGCCCCATGGGTAAAATCATGTTCCTTCAAGAAAGGGGGGAACATATCCAAGTTTCAAAATGATACTATCAAACAATATATTCCTATTAATTAACAATTACTCTTCCTATTAATGGTATATAATATGTTTGTCTTGAGTTTCAACTTAGTTTCATTTTTTTCAATACAAGTTTATTTGGAAGATTTTCATTATATTTTGTTTTTTCTATTTTTTATATTAGATTGGACAAGTTCATTTATTTGGGTTCTAATAGATTCAGTTTGATAAAATTTGTTTATATCATTTTGTTTTAGTTCATTTTAGTCCATCCCAGTTGCAATCATATCGGTTTGAATTCATTATAGTTTGTGAATGTTTTTTTAAATGTTTCATTTTATTTTTTATTTGTTTTTATTCTATCCATTGTTGTTTTTATGGTGCCACTTTATTTAGTTAATTTTTTTTTAGGTTTTTCACTTAATAAGATTATTTGGTTTTGTTTCTTATGGTTCATCTTGGTTCGTTATGTTTGATGCAATCCTAATTGAGTCAGTTTAGCAGAGGTCGAATTGGATTATACTAATTATGTTTGATTATATTTGGTACAATGTGATATTATTAGTTTTATATTTGGTTAGTTTTAATTTATTTGTTCGGTATATGATAATTTAATTTATTATAGATTCATTTAAGAATATTCAGTTTTACTCATTATAGGTTAATAAAATTTAGATTGTTTTTTTAATACTTATATTATGTCATATTTCATTGAATTCGGTTTGAATTAGTTCATGTTGGTTTCATTTAATTAGGTTTGATTTGATTTGAATCGAATTAGGTTGATTCGATTTGATTCAATTCAGTAAACACTTCATTTCATATCAAATAATTAATCTAATAAATCTATATTGTAATTTAATAAAAAAAACATGGTGTGAAATACAATCAATCAATTATTATTTAAATTTAAAGGCCAATACATAAGGGAACTTACCTCAAACCCAGGGTGCTCTACTTATGAAGATGGTAACTCAAATATTCCATTTACTACCTTCACAGATATGAACTATCTCATTTACATATATATATATAAGGACACTCATCCCCTATGTACATATTTTCATGGAAAAATATATACAAGGGGATCCTTACATATATGCTTATACAGGCATATACCCCTTTACCTTACACAATAATGAATTTTTCATATATATACATAATCACACCTAGCCCCGATATATATATTCATACTATCATGAGTGAATATATATATGTTGGGAAACTTATAGATGTATATTTCTACCTATGAATACATGTACAAGTCACCTTTAACAATGATAACCCAAAACCACCATAGTGAGGTCCAAAATACTCTAGAAAAACAAATAACACTCAAAAACCCAAAGCCCCTAAATTAAAAAAAGGAAAAAACTAAAATGGAACAAAACATACCTAAAAACCATGGAGAATTTTCAGTTTTTCAAAAAAAACTAATTGTGTGATATGGATGCAAATTTTTATAGAAATTTGGGAGTTTATATAAAAACATAAAGGAATTTAGTTTCTTTACAATCAATATAAAATCCAAAAAATAATGATTAGGGGAAATAAAATAGATTCGTTTTGTCCAATAGGATGATTGGACCAATTTAATGGATGTGGAATTAAAAACATAAAGAATTGGTGAGTATATAATTTCAATTGCAGTGATCAAAAATGAAATGAATAGTTGAGAGAAACCAAATATATCACATAAGTTGTTTATGATCAATACTGGATAGAAACTACTACCATAACATCAAAAAAAACACCTTATAAACAGTTTCATCCTCAAGACTATGTTAAACACATTGAATATGTTATTGAGAATCTGGAATGGGTCACCCATACATTGGACATCCATGAAAAATAAAAAACAGAAGTAAAAAATGATAAATAACCCAAATGAGATTAATATAATTAATATCAATTCAAAATTTCATAAAAATAATATTGAATGAAATTAGAATCAAACATACACAAAGCTGAGTTGATAAATATAATATTGCATACCAAAATGGAATAAAAAATCAATTATACCCATATATCCACTGTAAAATATATTGTTTCTCACCATATCATAACTCACCCATCAATATAAAAACATGAGATGATTATACCAAAGTATTAATCTTGAATATAAACACATAATATGAGCTATAAACACACACAAATATAAATGTAGGAAGTAAGCTAAAAGGTGTAGTAGGATGTCACCATGGAATCCATGCAATTTTATTTATGTGTAAGTTCAAAATCACTAATTTGAAATAAAATTATGAAATAGTTTTATTTCAAATATGGACACAATAAATTCAATATCAAGTCCATTGACATTTAAAAAACATTTCTTTTTGTTTTCATTAAATGAAAAAATTACTTTGAATCAAACTCTATGGTCTTGGCCATTTTTATTCAAAACAACCACTTTATAACAAAATATGAAAACAAAAAATGAGTTCTATTAATTTAAAATTGTTTCCACAAACATATTTAAAAAACATTTAAAATGAATCAAGCCACAAACAAGTGAAATTCATACCATTATAAAGAAACCACCCATCATGAGGAAAATAATTAATGTAAATGAGATAAGTCTACCAAAATAATATAATTAAGAGGAAATACAATAAACCATGAGATAATAATCCCTTATTAATTCCACAAGACAATGATCTTGTGTCATGGTATCTATCCTAGATCCTGATTTTAGATGATCTAGAATTTGTCAAACTAATGTAGGACTAATTATTGGCCTATGTTTTGCCTACCAAATAAAATTCACTCACATATACCACACAAACATAATTGAGTTAACCTCCCACCATGTCTAATCTCATGCTATAGGTTACACTACAGGTCTACATAATAACTATTGTTGAAAAAATTTAGAAATCCCACCTATTTATCTATGTTCATTGGATCAAAAAGTAATAGTGATTGAACATACAAGGGAAGATTGACGAACAAAGCACAAAAAAACTCACCCTCTCCCCAAATACCCTATCATAGAAAAACACTATCCAATACCACATATCAATTATATATAAATAATATATCCACCACCATACTAAAAAAATGGGGAAATCAAGGAAATCCCCCATGAGATCAACCATCTAACCCACGAAGTCCAAATTGGCCTTTACGATTAGAAACAATATTTACATTTCAGTTAACCCTTTTTAAAACATGTATTTACCTATTTCAAAACCAAACAAGGATAAAATACTTGAACATATATCAAAAATATCATTTAAATTCTTATAAAGATTTGTACAAGGATTTGAGAATGGAGAGATATTTATTTTAAAGAGACATTTGAGATTCATAAATGAATTTCTCTAGGTCATGACATAAATTTCAATGATCAATTTGGAAGCACCACATACTATCACATAGAAGAATTATTTCACCAATAATGAATTATCTGAAATCAACCACTCTTTTAATACCAAAATGAAGCAACTTAAATGAAACATGGACCTCAAAAAAGTATATATTTAACCGATAGATCCAAAAAAAAATTCCTTTGGTAGTGAGAACCTAAAGGTGAAAGAAGGTATCATCTGTGCTATCTAAAAAAAACCTCTAATATTAGATCCACTATGAACCCTATAATATTCAAAAATACCTGTAGATTTTATAGGAGAATTTGGAACCAATAGAAAATATTGATATATATAGAGAATAATATATTAAAAGAGATTACCATTTGGAACCAATATCAAACAAAGAAGAGATTGACTTTGAGAGTTAATGGGGGGTGGAAGACAAAGATAAACCAGTGAAATCGAAAGGAAGTGAAGCATAGAGGTGGGGTGTTAGCTTTGAGTGGTATGAGCACAATGGATGATAAAGGAATCTGGGGAGAAGATTGTTGTTGGGGGAGGGGAGAGTTTTCACGCCGAGAATGATCATGATGGATAATAAGGGGAGAAGGTATGCAGGGGAGACAATAGTTTGTAGTGGAGATGAGAATATTTTGGGGAGAGGAACACAGGGATGAGCTCTAAAGAAATGAAATATGAGGGATGGTATAGCAATGGTTTATTTAAACCATTAGGGATATCTATACCTAGAACATCTATCCCGATAGTTTTTTTAAACTATTGGTATAGATGTGTGGGTATAGACCCATTTTTTAGTAGTGGGATTTGGAAGAGATTAACAAACATATCTTAAATCTATAAGAGAGTCATGGAGTAGGAAATAATTATACTCAAAAGGATGTGATGAGATCGACCTCCCATCCTCTTGACCATCTAAGTTCCTAAGTGTGATCGGCTTTGAAACCCTAAGAAACTACCTACCTTTTGAAAGCAAGCTTGTGATTCATTGCAGATGTTGGAGCCATTGGGGGTTTCCATAAGAGATAAAAATGGTAAATCCAATGTGAATGATTTTTTAACCATACTCAAACCCCCCCAAATCAATTATCAGCCCCAAATTTTCATCAGAAGAAAAGATGGTGAACTTAATATAAATATAGAAATAATCACCCAATATGAAATCCATTAACCATGTCATCGCTATCACAGGTAAAAAGTATATATTTCCCAATTCCAATTGAGCTATTATTATACTCCATCTTTCAACAAAAACAAATATTTTGAACCAAATGTGAATCTCTCAAAAAATAAAAATTATAGGTAGACCATGTAAGGCCCCAATCTTAAACATTACATAATCTTGAATTAAGTTAATAATTCACATTAAGGATCTTTTCAGGTTTATAGATTTAGATAGTTAGGTCATAACTTATACAAAAAAATGAATATTACAAGTATACACCTCTACTCACTATCCATTTTTTCATAAAACAAAAACTCTAAAAAAAGAAACATGTATAGTTCCATGTTTTAGATAGCATGACTTTTCCTTGATTCCATCATTAACCTTATTCATCTTTAAGTCCTATGAAAAACATTTCATAACTTTGAATGAGCATAAAAAGCTCAGTAAGGGATACATAAAGAAGTAAAACTATTATTTTTTCAAAAAAAGATGTAAATCATGAATACTTTAACATAAAGTAATACCTTTCACCTTAAATAAGTAGTAAAAACACTTTAATGAATATAAGATCATTACTTACCCTTTTTGTAACCAAAATATTGCCATAAATCCCATATAAAGAAACATATAGCACATAAAGGTTACTTTGTACATAAAAATACTTAAATTGAATAACCATACGATTGACTTCCACACATATCGCTAAATAGAATAGCCATATGGCCGACATCCATACCCAATGCATTGGATTTTATAACGTAACCACCCATACTTGGTTTACCATGGAACCACCCTTTATTTGGTTTATCATGTAACCACCAGGCATTGGTTTATCACGTAACCACCAATCAAATGTCCAAGTACCATTACATAATCATAACATGTAAAATACTGAAAATATCAACATTTTAGTAATAACATTTCATTTGAAATCACAATATATCATTTCAAGATATTGAAAAACTAAATCCATTTCAAAAAACCATTTTCAAAACCAAAAACATAAAGAAAGGGAAAAGGTATTTCTTTTCCTTTTAAAAACATTAAGTCTTATAGAGGAAGCCAAATAACGATTACAGCAGCAGAGAGGTCATTATCGCTGAATACATTAAAAACATTCCTTTTTCATTTAGTAAAACAGTTCATAGATAAAATATTTCCTTTGAATGAAATTAAAATTCAAATAGGTTTATTATACATTGTACAAAAATAAAGAGGTGTATATTATCAAAACATAGCTCAATGAAAGGAGATTGAGACGAATTCCCTTACAAAGATCATTTTAAAAATAAAATAGATTGATTATGTGTATTCACTATAATTAAACATAAAGAAAGTATAAATAAAATATAGGATATCAAAAGTTGTATCCCACATAATCATAGCACGACATAATCAAGAAGTATAATTTTAACCCAAAGAATGGAAATTTGGTTAAGAAGTTCACTTACCTCGTGTCTGACTTGACTCGTTCGTTCTTTAATTTCCTGAATAATAAACTTAAGTTAATTATTACTTAATTCAGAACCTCTTTCAAGTTTATTATTCCTTTTAAATCACTTATTACCATTTTATAAAAATTATATAATTATTTAAGTTAATATCGGTCATTTTGTCGATATTGGGTACTTGAATCGAAAATGATCTTGTTATAATTACAATTTTTCAATGTGGTCAAAAATTATATTATCTCCCGAATATTATTCATATATATATCACATATATCCAATATATATGTATTTATAATTTTCCATAACATTTGGAGATAAGAAATGAAATACACCATTCATGGAGAAGGTAAGACGTACGTACGCATGAACGCTACTTTCATTTATATTTCATATTTAATGGAATTAAAACATAATGATACATAGGTATATTATAATTCCATTATAATATAATATTTTAAATATGTTACATAATTTCATTAATTCCATCCTTTATACGTTCCAGGTATGGAATGAAAGATTCATATCACTTTGAGAGGACGGTAGTCCGCGCTTCCTCAAATGAAATTATCGTGTTTACACATCATTAAAAGCATAAAGGTATGTTGTAAATAAAAATTATAGAATCAGAAATACAATATAAAAATAATATATACCATATAAATACATTTCCATCATAAATTCCACCTTTAGAGGCGATAGTAGATAATTCAACAATTATCATTCTGTGAGGCAGTTGTTCGTCGTCCATAAAAATAGTATGTTCTAAATCCATTAGATGGAGGTGTGTGTAAGTGTAGTTAGAATACTTATGATAAAAAATCCTAGCATATTTAGGATACTAGTGATGTTATTTAATCAAATAATAATAATATAATACGTAGTGATGAAGTATAATATTGGAAAGTAACTTTAGAGAAGACGCTACCTCTTAAAACGGGTGACTCCCTTTGATTTGAGTCAAAAGGCTTTCTTGAATTTTTTTATGCATAAGGTAAGTATTATAATAGGAATAGAGTGATTTTGGCATCTTATAGAAGCATAGTTTTGATGAGCCAAGGGGCTTGAGAGGTGTGAGTAAGGGGTTAGATGTGGGGGACTTTTATAAGATGGAGGAGGCATACTTTAGGAATGTCCTAAAAGATTATTTTGTTATAAACTGAATTTCGACTTTAAAAAGGTCCAAAACTAATTTAATTCAAAGATAAGATAAATATTGTTCGAAATAATCTCAACCAATAGGTTTTAGATAAGCTTTGGTTTCAAATTTAACCTTATCATTTAGATTTAACCTTTAGTTAACTAATTTAACTATTACCAGGTTTTCCTGTATATTCATACAATATGGTTAATATAGTAGCCATAAAATTCCAATAGAACCTCAAGTGTTTATTTAATGAAAGTTAGAACATTAGAAAATTCATTTGGACAAATATTATATTTTTAGGACTATTATATCATTTAATGAAACAGTATTTGTTTTAAAACCCCATTTATGTCAATTTTTAGACTATTTATATCATGACTTTTTAAAAATCCATAACAACTTTATTATTTCTAAAAAGATTCATAAATTTAAATATAACAAGTCATGTACATCCCTAAAATCCTTGTATGGTATAAAAAGTTTCAAAATAAATTTATTTTAATATTTATAATCTCATTTATTTAAATATTTCATTAATAAGGTAATCACTACATCATCATTGTGTCATAAATATATTTATTTATTTGATGTCTAAAAATTATAAATAAAATACCATGATGTATGAAATTTTTTTATATTTATAATTATTATTTATATTATAAATTATAACTTATATAACCCTATAATAAAATTACTAAAAGATACATGTTTAGGTTATATTTTCCTTAACTTTAAATCAAAAATAATTAAATTACATTTTCACACACAAGTGGCTCCATGGGGTCCTAAAATAGACCCAGGGATGCCCATGGTTGGATATATCTCATAAAATATGGTTATAACATGTGTTAAGGTAATTTAATATTATTATAATATTATTTTTACCCTTATTTAAGGGATTTACCCTTTAACTGTGGTAAATAAAATATTTACTAAAGTTACTATTCATAATGTCTAAAAATAAAAGATAAATATTTACAAAATTTTGACCTCCAGATTCTAAATATGGAATCTATTTTTCCAAATTCAAAACACAGAAGTTTCATAAATTAATTTAAAATTAATTTCTCTTGTCAAAACCAAAAAGTGTGTTTTTAAGAAATAAAAATTACCAAAACATTGACATGCGTTTATTTCCAATTTCAAAGGGAAATTATTTACAATGAACAAAATTGGATTAAATGATAAATATATAATCCAACTAAACTTTAAAACCAATTAAAAGTACAATATAACTATATAAATAGATTAGATTAAAAGGCAATTTTGAATTAAAATACAGTATTTTTCACTATTCATTAAAAAATGCACTTTAGCAGAAAAATACCAAAATTTCAACCAAAGTAAATTTTTATGTAATTATTATAAATAAGAAGTTTATGTTTTCAAATAAAACATATAAATGTGTCAAAAACTATATATAAAAATGGTTCTCCAACAAAAGGAGGTAAAACTACATTTTTGGAAAAATACTTCTTTTATCCGAAAAAATGAATTTATTCTTATATCATATCTAGAAGAAATATAATATGAATTTAAAACATTACATTGAATATATATCATATATTTTTTGTTAAATAAAAATCCATAAAGAGTGATATGAAAACACAATTATTCTCTTTTAAATAGTTTTTTATAAAAATACATCCATTATATTCAATTGGTTTTTATTTCCATTTCTAATAAATTTGGTAATCAATGAATAATAATTTAAACATGTGTAAAACATATTTCAAAATTCAGTTGATATTATTCATTCCCTCCATTCAAACATCTAGGTGTTAACTACCATTTAAAATAATATTATTATTATTGTATTATTTTTCAGTATAACTCAATGTTGTGTGAAATGTAAGATTTCAGAGAATCCCATTGTTGTGTGTCGAGTACGCTATCAAAAAAAGAGTCCCCTTTAACATAAAATTAATATATTATTCATAATTATTAATATAAATCAAAAATTATTATTCTATAAATACTTGGTTTGTTACATCCTTCCCCCTATTTGGAAATTACATCCTTACAATTTTAAAATTGGGCTTGAAAACGTTATTAAAAGTCTCACATCAGAAAAAGAGTCAATAAAATTATCACTTTAAAAGAAATAAAGATAATTATAGAGGTCACCTAAGATAAAACATACTATGATTCCATGAAAACATGGATATGGATGAGAAAAATAACCATCAATTTCTGATGGAGAGCGATAGAAAACATGATCAAGAGAAAGTTAACCACAATAAAACCACAAACCTGTGATAGGTTAAACAGTCTTTGATTCCCCAATATAAAATTAAATGGACAATGATTTTTATTTTAATTTCCCTTTCATAAAGTTAGAGAATTTATTTATGATATTGATTAATAACATAAGGAAATCTACTTACTTTTCAAGTAGAGTTTCATCCTTTAATAAGTTTCTACTAGAAACTCATCTTTCTCCAAACGGTGAGTATTCAAGATGAATTGGTCACACCTAAAGTGTTATAATAAACTTCTAGATAATAACATGATCCAAAAAATATGAACTATATATTTCCCTTACCTTTAGACACTATCCAAAACCAAAATGGTTAGTACAGGATCAAGTAATACCCAAAAAGGATATTATTTTATAAAAATAAATACTACTCCTAATCTCTAAAATTGAACAAACAATACCCAAAGCTCAAAAAAGACCCTCAAACACACAATTGTCCTTAAAATTATTCAAAACAATACAAAATAAGTTTGAAACCCAATATTTCATCGCATAGTCTTCCACAAAAATCATAACATTTATCTCCAAATAACATCGGCTACTCTTAAAGTCTCCTACTAAAAATTAATTAACCTAATCACATATTCTCTATGATAGTATAACAATTTCCATAAATAACTCAAACTGATATATGTATATAATAAAAACTTAGATTCTTCCAAAATAAAATTCCACCATTACTCCTCGATTGAAATCCTAAAGTATTCTATTTTTCTTAAGCATATAGTGTTACCAAAAGAGAAAATGTCTTCCAAAATAATCTTTATCACTTAATCACCAAATAATTTACCTATACTAAGGATATAAATTTGATAAAACATAAGATTCCAAATCAAATTATTACTGATCAATAAAATCATTTAACTAAAAAAAATAAGTCATACTAACCAGGGACTTCACATAGGCCAGTGGTAGGCGATGCGCCCTTGTCGCCCATTGGTTGTGAGTTCAATTCCCATGGCCTTGTTGGATGTGATGAGTTGTCACCCATCCTATGGGTTTTCATTTTTCTAAAACCATATCATTCTTATAACATTCTCAAAAATAATATAATTTCCTCAAAAATAACCATAACCTATTTTATCCTCAAAGGATATCTAATACCTTACATTTTGCATCCCAAAATTTAATAACCATTTATCACCTCAAAAAAAAGATCATATGAACCCCTAAGGCTATCCATTATTTCCACACAATAAAAGAGAATTATTTCTGGAATAAAATTTTCACATATCAAACTTCAGGGTATATATACTAGAAAAATTCTTCCAACGTAATCACATCATCAAAAGAGCCTTAATACTTTTAATCATTTCATCATCCTAAAATCTACCATAACTCTCAAATCCCTTATATGTAGACTTCTTAATCATTAAAAGTTTTTAATGATCCATTAACCATTATTTTTCAACTTATTACATAATACTTATTTCCTACAAACAAAATCGTGAATCATATCCTAAGATTCAATAATGTCAAAACATCTGCTAAGATATAATCCATACCTTTCATTGGTCATTGTTAGTTTCTTAATCATCAATTGGAATGGAATTGGGTATTGGTAAACCTATATTTGTATGGTCCTACTGATCCCATTCCCAAACCTTCTTTGTAAGATATCAATTTGTATAATGACCATGCACACCACATTTAAAACATTCAATTGTCCCTCGGGTCCTGTAAGGATTTCGGGCCACCCAAGGCCTTCAGGCCAGTTGATTCTCAAGGTCTTCGGACCACCTTAAAGCCTTCGGGCCACCCCAAGGCCTTTGGGCCACATGAATGTAGGCCCGAGACACACTACAAAAAAGGAGCATCCCCAGATGAGGATTCAGAGCAGGTGCACTCACCAGAGCAGAGCCAAATGGATTGTCAGAATGAGAGGGTATGACTATGCCATCAGTATCAGCCTATGCTTGCACGGGAAGCTTAGCTAGACGGTTATACAAATGTGGAGATCTACTATCAAGATGAAAATGCTGGGGAGGGGCAGTTCCTTGTAGATAGTCTGGTTGAATTCCCTAAGACCTCCGGGTCATGTAATCCCCTAAGCCAATGGGCCATGTAATCTCTGAGCATAAGGGCCTTGTAAGGGTTCCCCCTCATCCCTTGAAAGGGGGGTTATCAAAAATCAATAAAAAAATGAAGGCCTTCAGGCCATTCAGGACAAGGTTCAGGTGGTCAATCATGACTCTAGATAGTTGGTTGAGAATAACCACAAGAGTTCTCATTGTAGCTCTCATTTAATTTGATTGCTTATTCGGAAAACCGTCAGAGTTTTCTTCACATCCACTTGTACTTTGGTGCCTACTAGATCCAACCATTTACTAAAACAAAAAAGGTCAGTGTGAGAGTATCAGTAAAATCATCATAAAATATCTTATGAGGAGGGTGAATACTAATATGAACTTATTCATGTTATCTTAAACTTGATCAATATATCTAAAATAACTATGACTCTTTCTAATATGATAACCATTATGGTTATGTCACTTATTCTTAAATAACACCCTAACCAATAAAGTTATCTAAATTTATCTTTGATACCAACTCTAAGGCCCCATACTTAAACATTACATAATCTTGAATTAAGTTAATAATTCAAATTGAGGATATTTTCAAGTTTATATATTTAGATAATTAGGTCATAACTTATACATAAAAACTTAAATATTACAAGTATACACTTCTACACACTATCCATTTTTTCATAAAAACTCTAAAAAAAGAAACATGTCTAGTTCCATGTTTCAGACAGCATGACTTTTCCTTACTCCCATCATTGACCCTATTCATCTTTAAGTCCTGTGAAAAAACATTTCGAAACTTGGGATGAGCATAAAAAGATCAGTAAGAGATACATAAATAATGAAAATTGTTATTTTTTCAAAACAACATGTAAACCATGAATACTTTAACATAAATTAATACCTTTCACCTTAAAGAAGTAGCAAAAACACTTCACTGAATATAATCGCATTTCTAACCTTTTTTAATCCAAAAGATTACCATAAATCCCATATAAAGAAACATATATCATATAAAGGTAACATGGGACATAAACATGGTTAAATGTAATAACGATACGGTCGACTTCCACACATATCACTAAATAGAATAGTCATACCACCGAATTCCATACCAAATGCATTGGAGGTTATAATGTGACCACCCGTATTTTTTTTATCATGGAACAACACATCATTTGGTTTATCATGTAACCACCCATCATTGGATTATTATGTAACCACCCCTCAAATGTCTAAGTACCATAACATAATCAAAAAAATAAAATATTTCAAATATCAACATTTCAGTAATAACATTTAATTTTAAATCACAAGATATAATTTCAAGATATTGAAATACTCAATCAATTTCAAAAAACCATTTTCAAAACCAAAACGCCCAATAATGGAATAAGGTATTTCTTATCCTTTTAAAAACATTAAGGCTTATAGAGGAAGCCAAATAACGATTATAGTGGCAAAGAGGTCATTGTAGCCATATATGTTAAAAACGTTCATTTTTCATTTAGTAAAACACTTCATAGATAAAATATTCCCTTTTAATGAAAGTAAAAGTAAAATAGGTCTATTATACATCATGTAAAAGAAGGAGGTGTATATTATCAAAACATGCCTCAATGAAAGAAGATTGAGACGAAGTCCCTTACAATGATCATTTTGTAAATAAAATAGATCAATTTTGTGTATTCACTATAAGTAAACATAAATAAAGTATAAATACAATATAGGATATCAAAATTTATATCCCATATAATCATAGCAAAACATAATCAAGAAGTATAAGTTTAACCCAAAGAATGGAAATTGGGTTAAGAATTTCTCTTACCTCATGTCTGACTTGACTTGTTCATTATTTAATTTCCTGAATAATAAACTTAAGTTAATTTATACTTACTTCATAACCTCTTTCAATTTTATTATTCCTTTTAAATCACTTATTAACACATTATAAAAATTACATAATTATTTAAGTTAATATCAGTCATTTTGTCGATATTGGGTAATTGAGTCAAAAATGATCTTGTTATAATTATAATTTGTCCATGTGGTAAAAAAATCCATTATATACATAATATTATTCATATATATATATATATAATATATCCATTATATATTTATTTATAATATTCCATAACATTTGGAGATAAAAAATGAAATTCACTATTCATGGAGACGGTAAGATGTACGTACACATGAATGCTGCTTTCATTTATATTTCATATTCAATGGAATGAAAACTTAATAATACATAAGTATATTATAATTCCAGTATAATATCATATTTTATATATTTTAAAAAAGTTCATTAATTCAATCCTTTATACATTCCATGTATGGAATGAATGAGTCATATCATTTTGAGGGGGCGGTAGTCCGCACTTCTTCAAATGAAATTATCATGTTTAAACATCATGAAAAGAATAAAGGTATGTTGTAAATAAAAATTACAGAAGAATAAATAAAATATAAAAATAATATGTATCATATAAATACATTTCCATCATAAATTTCATCATCAGAGGCGATAGGAGATAATTGAACAATCATCGTTTCATGAGGCAGTGGTTCCCCGTCCACAGAAATAGTATGTTCTAAATCCATTATATGGAGGTGTGTGTAAGTGTAGTTTAAGTACTTCTCATAAAAACATCCTAGTATATTGAGAATACTTTTTTTTATGTAATCAAAGAATAAGAATATAATATGGAGTGATTATATAGGATATTGGAAAGGAACTTTAGAGAAGATGTTGCCTCTTAAAACGGGTAACTCCCTTTGATTTGAGTCAAAATGATTTCTTGAATTGCTTTATTCCTTTGGTAAGTATTTTAAGAGGAAGAGAGGGATGTTGGAAGATTATTAAAGTAGAGTTTTTACAAGCCAAGGGGCTTGATAGGTGTGAGTAAGGGGTTCGAGGTGGTGGCCTTTTATAAGAGGTAGGAGGGGTACTTTATAAATGTCTTGAAAGATTATTTTATTATAAACTGAATTTAAAATTTTACAAAGGTCCAAAACACATTTAATCGGAAGGAAAGATGATTAGTTTTCAAAATAATCTCAACTAATAGGTTTTATACAAGTTTTGGTTTCAAATTTAACCTTATCATTTAGCTTTCATGCTTTGTTAACTAATTTAACTATTATCATGTCTTCCAGTATCTTAATTCTATATGGTTAATATAGTTTCCATAAAATGGAAATAAAACCTAAAGTGGTTCATTAATAAAATTTTAAAAATTATCTAAGTCATTTGGTTGAATCTTAGATTTTTAGGACAATTAAATAATTTAATAAATTAGTATTTGTTTTAAAAACTCATTTATATCAATTCTTATACTATTCATATCCTGACTTTTTAAAAATCCATAACAACTTGATTATTTGGAAAAAAACTTCATAAATTAAAATATAACAAGTCATAATCATCAATAAAATTCGTTTATGGCATAAAAAGTTTAAAAATAAATTTATTTTAATATTTATAATCTCATTTATTTAAATATTTCATTAATAAGGTAATCACTACATCATCATTGTGTCATAAATATATTTATTTATTTTTTGTCTAAAAAATATAAATAAAAAACAATGATGTATTAAATCTTTTTATATTTATAATTACTATTTATATTATAAATTATAACTTATATAACCCCATATAAAAACTATTTTACTAAAAGATACATGTTTAGGTTATATTTTCCTTAACTTTAAATTAAAAGTAATTAAATGTCATTTTCACACACAAGTGGCTACATGGGGTCCTAAAATCGACCCAAGTATTCCAATGGTAGGATATATCTCATCCAATAGTTTTAGTACATGTTTTAGGGTAATTTAATATTATTATAATACAGTTTTTTACCCTTATTTACTAGATTTACCCTTTAACCATGGTAAAAAATATATTTACTGAAGTTACTACTCATGATGTCTAAATATAAAAGTTACCTATTCACACAATTTGGTCCTATTTTTTCCAAAAATGGAATCCCTTTTTTCAAAATTCAAAATAAAAAAGTTTCAGAAATTAATTTAAAATTAATTCCCGTTGTCAAAACCAAAAATCATGTTTTTAAGAAGAAAAACTACCAAAATATTGACATGAATTCATGTCCAATTTCATAGTAATATTACTTCCAATTACCAAAATTAGATTAAATGATAAAAATATAATCCAATTACACTTTAAAACCAATTAAAATTATAATCTAACAATATAAATAAATTAGATTAAAATGCAATTTTGAATTAAAATGCAATATTTTACACTATTCATTAAAAATGAACTTTAGCATAAAAGTACCAAAATTTGAACCAAAGTAAATTTTTATGTTTTGATTCTAAATAAGAAGGTTATTTTTTTCAAATAAAACATATAAAGGTGTCAAAAACTATATTTAAACGGGGTTATCCATCAAAAGGTAGAAAAATTGCATTTTTTGAATAATACTAATTTTGTCCAAAAAAATGAATTTATTCTTATATCCTATCTAGAAAACATATAAGATCAATTTAAAACATTAAATTGAATATATATATCATATATTTTTATTAAATAAAAAACCATAAAGAGTGATATTAATACACAATTATTCTCTTTTAAATATCTTTTCATAAAAACACATCCATTATATTCAATTAGTTTTTATTTACATTTATAATAAATTTGGTAATCAATGAATCATCATTTATACATGTGTAAACCATATCTCAAAATTCAGTTTATAATCTTCTTTCTCACCAATCCAACAACTAGGTGTTAACTACCATTTAAATTAATAATAATATTATTATTTTATTTTTCACTATAACTCAATGTAGTGTGCAATGTAAGATTTCGGAGAAGCCCGTTGTGGGTGTCAAGAATGCTATCAAAAAAGTGTCCCCTTTAACTTAAAATTAAAATCTTATTCAAAAGTATTAATAGAAATCAAAAAGTATTATTCTATAAATACCTAGGTCATTATAGACCATGTGTTATACCATTTTTTTTTCATATCCTACTCAAAAAGAAATGTAAGATCTGATGTGAAATATTTTAATAATATATTTGGGTTCCCATGAAATAGGTCAATCTTCCCATGAAAATTTCACCTAAGAAAAATGTCCGAACTAACAACAAGAATGAATAATTATGTTACTCGTGCAAAGATAATTAAGCATGTTTCACATTTGTGACAATTCACTAATTAATTGCCTTATTCCTTATTGTCTTTTTTACTGCAAAAACTAATCTCAAAAACACCACATTGACCCAATATCATGTACTCATCAAGTGAATGTCCTATAACTTCATCTATTAAAGTAAACTTACAAAACAATATCACCCACCAGACAACTTCTTCTTCAGGTGGAATACATTATGGTCAGGTTATACCTCTAACATGGTATGATCCTGACCCTTGAGTCTTTATATAGAGGTCTCCATAAGATGAAGCCAACAAGTACATATCATTCAAGGAAAGATGAAATGAAATTAGTGGCACCTGTTTCCACCACTAACTACTTCGGAAACTTATCCTTGGAGTGAAAAAATCAATACCTTCCTTACCTTAAGAAAGTGGACAAGGGAGTCTAATACGGGTCCATAATAGTTTAGGAGATGCCTAGGAGGTATCCTATCAACTGCCATCACCAGTGTTATCTTTTCAATTCCCCTCAATCTCCAATTGAGGGATCCACTCAAAATGTTTTCACCCTGGACACTCATGCATGGGTACCAAGGAGGTTTTTTTGGGTTCAGAATGCTATAGATAAATGAGACCGGACCCATATCCCTACTTCCATTGATGAATCCCAATGGAATATTTAGAAGGGTCCAGTGAGAAGGCTCATGTCTCTGCTCACTCAAATCATGTTTCGTGCATATTCTTGCTGCAAGAATGGGGGATCCATTTATCCCTTCCCCCACCCATGAAGCCCATTATCATATTCTGATAGCATAAGGAGGATAGGAGTGGGATTATATCCATACTTCAATTAATGTTATATAACATTTTATATTAGAGAGTAAGGGTGTGTAGGCCTACATTCCAACACACACATTATTGAAGTGTCACTGAATCCAAGAAATAACATAAGAGCTTTGTCAGCATATTCTAAAATTGTTATAGATACGAAGACATTAACATATCCCTATCCCAACAACCATAGTAACATATAACCATGATTAGTTTGAATATGTGGATACTCTGGAGTAAGCCCAAATTCTTACACCCATTCAGGGGGATTATCATCATGTTTCAGTAAAGGATGAGGCATAGAATTGAGATCATATTACCATTCTGACTAGGACTCACCAACCTATTATGAAACACGCCTCATGACAGGCACACACAACTATTGAATAAATTCAGTGGAATACTCTTAAAGCATAAGACCAAGCTTATACCCCTGCTTCAATTGAGGTACATCAGCACAATATGGAAATCACCTCAAGACAGGATTGTATCCCTAATAATAAAGATACTCAACATATTCCATCATCTTATTGAATCCATGATCATATTCCTACTTCCACCAATGAAATACCACATCAAAATTTTTTAGAGGCTATACAATATAAGGATTGTATGCCTTCTCCCAAGATGGAGTTTTGTTGGCATATTTTGATAAGGAATTCCAATTTGAAATGGGCTCATAACCTAACTTCATCTAGGATTGACCGACATATTTCTAAAACCATTCACATGAAGGCTCATATCCCCAACAATGATATATAATCTCACTGAAATAATATAGAAGCTTCTTAGCAGCGGGCTCATATCCCCTCAGTATCATATGATCATTGAAATATTCCAGTGACCATCATGTGGCAGGATCATATCCCTGGTCGACATCAAAAGGTAGGTTGGTATATTCTAGTCATGGAGTATAATGTAGCTCATATCCCAATCCTAATAAATGTTTGTGTCCTAGAATCTATATAATACATATCTGCTACACCACAAGGGTATTTTGACTCTTCAACCAAAATAAGTCAGTCTTCAGTAGGTTAAGAGGAATATATCAACAACCGACATCTCATTTATTCCTCCGGCCATGAGATGCACCTCTTTCATTTGGGTCATGCTCAGAAAGTATGACTGAAAAATCCCTTAAGGTCACTACTTATAGACAAATACATGGGGAACGTATGGAGAAAGAGGTTAAACCTCAAGGTGTTCATAAGATAAAATGGTCCAAAATTACCAAGGGTCAGAGAAGTGACCCTGGGGAAACCCTTGAGGGATAAGTAAGTGGTAAAAAACTGCCCAAGTATATAGAGAGTGATGGGGTAACTACCATTGACCAATACACCTTAGTGAACATCATCACCACCAATATAAAAAATTATGTGGAACAAGAAGTAAATTTAGAGTTATGGAATGAAGAAATCACCCCTCAAGAGGTAGGTGGTCTGAATGCAAAAAGACTAAGGTTGCACATACATAGAATTAGAGGAGTCAAAACCTAGCACCTCTCAATGTAGAATTTCTACCTCATTAGTGGAACACTTCAAAGGATAAAGGGAAAGGTGTAGCTACATATCAATCGCTACCCAGAGGAGATGAAATCTCCTCCATAGAAGAACAACTAGAACTATATGATAATGAGATATAGAGTCTCAATAACTCAATGAGGAACTAATCATGTTCAATATTCCTACAGAGTATCTTCTTCAAAAAGAGAAAACAAATCCCCCCTAATACATATCCTTAGAGATATAACCATCCTACAAGAGTGGCATTCAAGCATATGGCCATATCTGGATCTTGAAAATTAGTCTACATAAATGAGGAAGTTGAGGATGATCATGAATTTCCTTCATTATGGTGACAACCTCTCCCCCCTCAAGGTGATCATTCGATCTTAGAATATATTGAGAATCATTAAGATATAAAAATGGGGCCACCTCATTAAGCCTTTAATACTCCCTATAGATGGGAGGTGGTCCAGACAGTGATACCTCTAGAACTCCTCAAAGCCATTGAATCCCTGGATGATTGAATAGAAGTCATGTAAGGTTAGTACACCCCCATATAACCCAAAAAGAGTCCATATACCTAATTGGTGGATGAAAATTTTCCCCACCTAATTTTGGAAATTCTATCTTCTTAACCTTTTACAATGTGGGACATACAGAACAGCATCTCTTGTACATCGTGTCCCTGTACAGCCTAATGATGGGACCTTGATATCAGTTGGAGGTGACCAAATTGTGATGTTTTGAATAGAATCTGGTAGGTCCGGTCTTCATTTGTTATAACAATCTTCTATAAAGTTCCATCACATAATATAAAGACCTTCGATGTCAATTCCTTTATCAGTTCAATACCATGTTAAGAAAAACAATGATTTTCTACCTCACAAATTGAAAAAAATTCAAAAATGATAGTGTTTCTAACTTCATCAATGATGGAAATGATTAAAATATTTACTCAGTGTCCCTCTTTGAAAAGAAAAATTGATGGAACTCTATGCTGAGAATATTCTAGATGAGCTGCAAACACCTTTGATCCCGATGAAGTGTCCAGGTAGATTCTGTGAGTTCATAGAGATAGAATAGTGCCTCAAAGATTTCATTTAGTGAACCTAGGATAAATCTTGTCCCAAGATCATGGAATAGGTAAACATTCATGGTAATATATAGATTTTTGTTGTTATCCTAAAACTATAATTTGTTTTCATTTAATCACCTATGATGGCCCCAAATCATTCAGCACCTCCCATTGAGTGAAAGAAGTAACAAAATCTCCCTCGGCTAGAAGAAAAAAGAGATCGGGATTCCCATGATTTGAGGAATGGATGAAAAAAGTCAATTCCTTATGAAATGTGAATACTCTCAGTTATTTCCTTGTAGCTATGTAAAATAACCAACTCAAGCTATCGAAACTCAAGAAACCCAATGAGGTCAACCTCACTGACTGTCTAAATTACTACCATTTCCATGGGAGACTAGGCCACACTATCTGTGACTTCTTTGTCTTCAAAGACATCCTCTGGATAATGGTTGATTATGTATAGGTGATACTGAATAAGGCCCCATCATAGGTGACCTATGTAACCATCACCCAACCAAAAGAATAAGGTAACTGAAAAAAGGTTCTATTCAGGCATGGACAAAAGTTTGATGATAGGATGACTAGAAATATAGTTAACTGGACTCATTCTATCCTAAAATAGTATATTCAAAAACTAATAATGATCTCAGTACCTAGGAATGTTTTATTTAATAAACCACCTATAATAATAAAAAATTATTAGAAATAGGAAAATACACAAGAATAAGACTCATATACAACTCCCACATGAACTCTAACTCTGGTAGATTTATTTCCTTCAACATCTATAGAATGAGCACTACCCTACCAAAAGAAACTCTCGTCATAAGAATGTATCTTTTTTGGTTCTATTAATATAACTCACTTAATATATTCCTTCTATGATGATGAACACACCTAAAAATATGAGTTCCCCATACCTGATTTGGGAGTCGGAGGCTGAGGATGCAAAAGCCAATGACACGGGGTATGGTGCAGGCATTGTCAAACCCAATATTTTGGTCACATCACAATGGAATCCATATATGTGTTTGATACTCATGGGTTATAATTTAAGAAATCCCATGAGATACATGAAGATTCCCTAGACCCTTTATTGATCGTTCAAGCGTAGTCATTTTACACAACTAAATGGTGATGGTATGATTGTCTAATCATCCCAGATAAAGGGGATGGTCGGTGAAATCTACGCCACTTGTAGAAGATACTACCTTGACCTCTTCTTAAGAACCAGGATCATACAAATCAAATAGCTCAGTTCATGATCCATATAAAAGGGATAAACCCCACCCTATGGATTTCAGAACTATAGAACAAAAATATGACATTCAGAAATATTTGGTGGTTGTCTCATCCAAACTCCCATTCATGGATGCTCTGCATCTTTCAAAAGAACTCAGAGAGACACTCATCGAGGCCCTCTAAAGTCCAAAGAAGTTTGATATAGAAATCTATGTATCTAAGGTTTACCAAGTGGAGAATATTCCATTAAAATGTCATACCACCAACTCTTTCATAGAAAAGGATCGAGAAGAGATTATCCATCGATATATTGAACCCCTATATGTTTCAGGAAAACTTAGTAATGTTGAAATCTAAAGGAATATGGTTAAAATGGTTTTGGGATCGACCTCATCCCAATCCAAACCCTTCAACATTTAGGATGTAGAAAGGGGAACTTATCCCCATTGAAGCTAATAATTCAAGGGTACAACAAGACTGAGCAATGACCCCTTGAAAAGATCAATCTCAAATATTAGTTTGGGGACCTTACATCTAATGTTGTGTTCAAGTTTATTTATAAATACATAACATATAATGTCTTACTTGGAATACCTTAAATTTATAGCCAAATAGAGGTACCAAAAACATTCCATCAATGCTTAAAGTACCCCATCAATGGAAAGGTCATCATAATACATGGTGATAGAAATCACTTAAAGTATTGTGAATCCATATACACTGAGGCAAGTTTCTACAAGAGGTGAGGTAAAATAACAATGGTGGAAGATTATATGAAAGTTTTAGCTACCGGTGGATTGCAGACTTCCCCTTTGAATCCCAGGAGCATGCTTGATAGTGACTATGGGTTTCCCATAAACAAGATCAAGGTTGTAGACTCAGTCCCAGCAAGCTGTGGTGAATCAAAAATTTCATTGGCTCATGTCCATGTGATGAAAATCATGTCATAAAAATTGGATTAATCAAAGGGAATTCAGACTAGTGATCTATCAGGATCTGAGAGTTCTCTTCTATCATCAACATATATTGAAGAATACCCTAATAAATTATCAATAAATCAATATTTTTATATATTTTATACCCCCAGTAGTAGTGATAAACAATAAAATCATCCATGGAATCTATCTGTGATGATTCTGGTAGTTTAGGATGTCAGTGTCTCTTCTTGTAGATTCTCTTCTCTCGATAGTTACAGATATGCCCATAGATTACCCACCATGTCTGAAAATGACTTAATGTAAATAGATATGGAAGAAAAAGAGGATGAAATTAGAAATTCCCTTTACACATTTGAGGAAGGAATATCTACCACAATCGATTAGATCAGGAAGGTGAATTTAGGTACATAATATAATTCAAGACCTATGTTGATCAGTTCTTCTATGCCTCTTGAGGAGAAGGAGATGTAAATTGTATTTATAAAGAAGCATTGATATGTGTTCACTAGGAATTATACAAAGATTCCTGGACTGAACCTTGATGTGTATTCTCATCACCTAGGTTTGTATGATGACCATCAAGGTTTCAAGATGGAATCATTGATATTTTACCCCTCTCGTGCTACTAATATAGAATCAGGAGTTCACAAATTGACAAAATCCAACATTGTCTGAAAGGTGTAGTACCCAAAATGGCTCACCAATATCATCCCCATTAATAAAAGTAATGGGAAAACCAAGTTCTATATTGATTTTAGAGTCCTTAATCAACATTTCCCGAAGAATAATTTCCCAATGTTGATCAAAAAAATTTTTATTGATGAAACTTCTGGATTTCAAGATATTTCTTTAATAGATGGGTATTAATGGTATAATTAGATAAAGGAGGACCCTAAATACGAGGAAGACACTGCCTTCATAACACCTTAGGGGATATTTTTCTACCAGTTCATTAACTTTGGATTAAACAACACGAGTGTTACTTACTGATGTAAAAATGAATCATATGTTTGAACCCTTTTGGGAAAAATCATGGAATTTTAAGTTAATGACCCAGTGCTTAAATATTGGTAGTGATGTGATCACCTCAAATATCTTCAAACAATATTCAGTTGGATATAGTAGAATGGTATGAAGAAGGGTCCTATGAATTGTGCATTTGGTGTAACTTTGGGGAAATTCCTTGTCTTTTTAGTATGCCCCCATGTCATCAAGGTAGATCCAGAAAATACAAGTTCAATCCTAAAATTCCACCCCATCATAATCTTAAATAACTAAAGGGGATCTAGGGGTACCTTTATTATATTCGGCATTTCATAGAAAACCAGGCTGGAAAATCCCTCCCCTTCACTAAGTTAATGAATAATGGAGTCACATGCTAATGGAATGAGTAATGCCAAGAATCGTTCAATAATATCAAGTAGTGCCTACTACATCCAAAAGTCTTGATGCAGACAATAGAGGGAAAACCACTTATCCTATATGTGGACACCAGGGAACAATCACTTGGAGCTCTCCTAGAATAGAAAAATGATGTGTGGATTGCAAAAAACCTCTACTATATCAAATGAATGATGTTATGTACTGAGACCCAGAGTTCCTATATTGAGAAGAACTACCTCACACTCATCTTTTCAGTGAAAAATATAAGACATCACTTGAAACACCACAAAGTCCACTTAGTCTCTCATATTGAACTTATCAAGCACATCATGTACATCCTATGTTGACTAGGAATTTGGCCCAATTGGTGGTTATCCTTCAATAGTACTATATCCATTTCTTATCACATAAGGAAGTTAAAGGGAAGGCCTGGGATGATTTCCTTACAGAACATCCCACCCCAAAAAATCATTCCAGTGGACATAAAACTTCTATATGAAGAGGTTTTATATTCCCATGACACTCTATAAATGTAGGAGATGTATTTTTATAGAATATCCTGAAGTTAGATTACAAGGGGGATGGGAAACCTGAAGCTCAATTGGGTTTTTCTAGGGATTCTATTTGTTTCCCCAAACAAAATAATTTTTCCCTATTCTTTCCCATTTTCCAAAGGATTCACTAATAATGAGGCAAAACACCATTCCCTTATTATCATCTTGGAGCTAGACCAATAGATGAAGATAGCCTACCAGAATATCAAAGGGGACTCAAATCTAGTATCTAAATAGATGAGTATTCAATAAATAAGGAAGAATTATCCCCTCTGATCAGCTATATTAGATGATTGAAGGTAGAATTCCCCTTTTATCCAACATTGCATCATGTCCCTCGGTCACAAAATTCTCATACTGATGCACTGGCTAATGCAGCCACAGTCCTAGATGATCTCAATCAAGATGAAGTGGTTTTCTTCATCACACACCAAATGGTGGTCTCATTAGTCATCAAGTATAACTTGGAAGAAATCAATCCAGTCAACACTACCCCAGAGCATGATGAGTAGATTTCCTCCCCTAGATGGATGGATCCTATAATAGATTACGACCAAAATGGGACCCTCCTACCAGATCAATCCAAAAGGGAATAGATCTGATGCTAAGTAGTGAATTTTCCCCTTCATGATGGGCCAAATGAGTAGAAATCCATCTATGAATGATGATTTAATGGATCCATCCTCAAATGAATTGTTGAAGGAGAGAATCCTACCATCGTGGAAGAAGTCCATCCAGGCTCCTTCAACGCTCACTAGTCCAGAACCAGACTCTCCCTACAAATTAAAAGGATTGGTTACTACTAGAAAACAATGTTGTTGAA
Source organism: Viscum album (assembly GCA_963277665.1). Taxonomy (NCBI): domain Eukaryota; kingdom Viridiplantae; phylum Streptophyta; class Magnoliopsida; order Santalales; family Viscaceae; genus Viscum; species Viscum album. The sequence goes on from OY728131.1 coordinate 448,359,318, forward strand.
CTGCATGGAATTCCCCAGAAAATTTCATTCATCTATATTCATGAAAACATCATTCATTAACCGTAAAAGAAACTACATACAGTTAAGAATTCCTGGACATTTTCCATATAGGAAATGGACGTTGTAGGGACATATCCCCCAGCTACAACTAAGTAGTTCAAGTACATCCTTACTGTTACTAAATTCTTTTCCAAATGGGATGAGGCAATACACCTTAAGGAAGACAGAATGAAGAATATCATAAAATTCAATAAGTCTAATATTATTACTAGATTTGGTGACCCGAACACGATAATAGTAGAAAATAGCATCAAATTATATTCTTTTGAGCTAAATAAATTACATTGGTAGTACAACATTGAGTCAAACCATTTATCCCTCTATCATGCAGTAGAAAATGGATAGATAGAGGCCTTCAATAAGACTTTATCCAATATAAACCAAAAATAGTGGATAAAGAAAATAATTTTTGTACAAATAAGATCCTTCATTATTTATGGGTCTACCATACCATCACGCGCACTACTACGTAGGCAACCCCATATTCAACGGTTAATGAGACTGATGCATTGTTTGCCATAAAATTTCACTTACCCTCACTATGAATATCTATCTATGGAAAACTCTTAGATGATGAGAAATCACAAAAGTGGCTAGATGAGTTTGAATGGCTTGACAATAAAAGGATTAATGCACTAAAAACTTTGAAGTTCATCAGAATCGGATTCTGAGAGACATCAATAAATAGTTTCACCTCTTCTCATTCTTTCAAGGAAAAATGGTATTGGTTCTTAGAACCCCAATGATACCAGGAAAGAAACCCCCAAATATGGAACCCTAGTTCAAAGGGCCTCACATCATACATAATGTTTATTCTAATGGAGCTTACTCATTGGAAATAATGGATGGGGAATGAATTATACCCCCCACCAATGTGAGGCTTCTCAGTAAGTAATTTTCATAACTACCATTAGGGATTACAAGTCCTAGAGGAAATAATTTAAACTGTCTAGCTTCTTACAACCTTACTGCATGATGTTAAACTACATAGAAGTGTTTATTACCACATGATGTTAAATTGTACGGAAGACATACTTACTGCATGATGTTAAACTACATAGAATATTTCCTTACTAATTGATGTTAAACTGCACGGAATACATCCGTAACACATGATATAAAACTACATGTAGGATATTACTTCATGAATTATTCACTACACATGAGATAGATCTGTGTGAAAGAAAGATGAAGTACTCCCATCCCTATCTGTGAGTCAGATATTCATATGGAATTTTCCACTAAAGAACTACATGTATTGATTTTTATCATTAAAAGCTATATAGTGATGTTTAGATATCTAATCCTTGGTCTATAAATTATAGAAATAAAAAATTCCCCCTCTTTGTGTATGAGTCAGACCTACACAGGTCATTTTCCATTACAAGAACAACATGTGGCTTGATTCCTATTACCACAAGATATATAGTGATTCTTGAATATCTAATCCTACATCTATCTGGAATATAATAATGTCTCCCCTAATTACATGTGGTTATACCTTTACGAGTAATTTTTATACAAGAACTAAATGTGGCTTGATTCCTATTTACAAAGGAAATGTAGTGACATTCGGATCTTCAGTTTAAGGTCCATTTGTAATATAAATATAAAAATAACCCCCCTACATATAGTTTAGTCATGCATATGTAATTTTCTATTTAAGAACTAAATGTTGCTTGATTATTGTTCCCACCAGATATATAGTGATTCTCATATCCCAAATCATAGGTCTAACTGTAAGATCTCGGATGTTGGAAAGGTATGTTATCATTTAAGATTTGGTTTGAATCTATTTTTTTGGTTTCTTAAGTGCTTACTCAAGTCCTTAAGGAAGATCAGGGGTGTTTCGAGGGTTTAGGATATGAAAAATAGAGGAAAATGGGTTTTTGGGTAGGTCGCACAGTTTGCACATGGTTAGTGCTAACCGTGCAGACAGCCCAGGAGACCATGTGGGATGTGGGATTTTGGATAGTGGCCTCTGCATGGTTTGCGCATGGTTAGTACTAACCATGTGGACATATTAGGAAACCATGTGGGATGTGGGATTTTGGATAGTGGCCTCCGCATGGTGTGCGCATGGTTTTTCAAACCGTGCGGGTAAACACTGCATCCCCGAAACGTTTAAAAAATTAAAAATTTTCCACTTTGAGATTTTTAACCCCAACTCAATATTTTCTTCCTGATCTCCACTCTTCACCATAGGGACGAACCAAATCTCCCAAGATCTCCAATAGATCAATCTACCATATTTATAAAGAATTTTTGTTGTTGTTGGTTGCAGATCGAATCTCCAGGTAAGGCCATTCCCATCCTTGCTTTTATTTTGAGTTTAGGGTTTGTATCTTCTTCTCATCTCCATCCAAATCTATAAAACCCTACTCTTTGGGTGAGATCTAGGATAAATCTTTAAGGTTTAGTTTAATCAAAATATAATGGATCGATTAAGAGTGTGTTCACCCATGGAATCGAGGTAGGTGGTCTACAAGTTATATCCCATGTTTTATTTGAGGATTTGTGCATGTGTGGTTTTTTTCTTGGGTGTATCTTGGTATATTTTGATCACCTTGTCATGTTTAAGTAAAGTGGTTATTAAAAAGTTAAATGCATACCTTCATGATCCCCATGGGATGCGTCAAGGGTGATCTGACTAATCTAGGTCCACCCGTGGAATGTGGTGACTTCCCCGGACATAAGGATTTGTGAAGAACAAGTGAGGTTGTTGTGTATTTATGTAGAGCCCTTGATAAAGATGTTTATGTGACTAATTGTGCTGGGATAGAAGATAGGTGATTCACCTATTATTGATAATAATCTAAGGTATATTGGGTTAATGTGTGGAAATGATTAAATACCATAATTGAATGGATTATGAACATGGTAATGAATCCTAGTGAGTAATGAATAATGAAAAAATCCAAGTGAGATAGGCACAATGAATGAATGATTAGTGAGATAAGCATAATAAAATTGAATTGGGTTAAATGGATAGATGATGTGAAATGTGGTAAATGTGTTAATGGGTTAAGGCATGGTATTGACCCTCATGTTATTGTTATGGTTTATTCTTTCCTGGGGAAATGGTTGTGATGTTGTGTAAATGGTTAATGGTCATATATATGTGTAGCATGTGCACATAGCTTGGTAGTGTGGGGTATTGACTGAGGTTCTACACCCACACGTTGAGTTGGACTGAGGCTCTAAACTTCACCCCTAATGTATGGGGTAGGGATAGGACTGATGCTCTGTTTCCCAATCGGTTGTATCCACCTGGACTGATGCTTCGTGGTGAGGATATGGTTGACATCCACCCAAACTAATGCTTCGTGGTGAGGATATGGTTGTAATGAGGAATTTGGTCCTAGTGAGATAGGAAAACTGTTTGTTTTTACTCATGTATGTGATTGTATACTTTATGCTCCTGTAACTTGTTGTGTTTGATGAACCCATGATGAATGCATTAAAATGGTAAGATAAGGAAATGGTAATAAATGTTGGTAATGTACCTAAACTGGTTAAGGGCACTTAATATACTCTTTATCATTTATTATTCATTCCCCTTTTTCATGCATAATTGTTTATACTGGATATTTTGTAGACACCATTTGTGGTGGCCTACTGATTTGTACTCACACCCTACTCGGGTCATCGTTGGGTACACGATCAGACTTCATTCTTGCAGGTTAGTACAAGGGCAGGGGCTCTTGATAGGTAGTTCGGTTTGCATGGGTGTACATGGATGAGGACCCAAACTTGGTGTCGAGACCATTTTAGGGATTTTGCATTTTGTCTAAATTTTAGGATTTTTTCACTTTTTCACTTGTAGCTTGGCATGGTATATTTACTGTTGGACATGGTTGTACCCCATTTTGGGGAATGGTTATTATGCATGTTCTTGTATTATTGATTATTATTCTGGTATTTTTTTTATCTTCTCTTGTGGATTACTTTGATAAAAGGGGGTATAGTCTCCCAAATTTAATATTTAGACCCCCACTGCTAGTTGGAAACCTTTGGCGTACAGTGAAGCATGCTTAAGTTCATGTAACCACCTGACTCAAAGCACCATTTTAGTGGATTCTGGGCCAGGGATGTTAGAAATTCGTATTAGAGGAGGTATTTCTTCTCCTTCTCTGGAATCTTGTTATTTGGAATAGTGTATGGGAGTTAGGATGTGTCGGGCCTTGGTAGTGAGCTCGTGATTAGGAGTAGCTAACCCATTTATGAGGGAAACCCAAAGTCACCCAGGGTGGGAATTATTTTTCCTGATTGTGAAATGTTACAGTTGATGATATTTCACCATTGGGTGATGCACATGTTGTGTGATGTTATTTTTTTATGATATTTGGATTGTGGTCTCAATGGAACGAGGTTGTGCATTCATGCATCATTGTAGGAACCTAGAGAGATAGGAGACATGTGGCATGGTAGGCACACATGGGTTGGGTGTGTGAGGCATGAAAGATATAATGCACCTTGAATCTTGATAATTCAAAATGAAAAATGCTATAAATGAAACAATTCAAGGGGTGAAGATAAAAGAATGATAAGTGGTTATTAATAAAATATGTATAATTAAAGGTTTTTAATGAATTCAAATATTGTTTGTAACTTTTTGTGTGACCCTTGTAGTGGTGTATGGTTGTTTACCCTTGTGTACCATGGCCCGCAGTAGGGATGGTTGGGGTGGTGTTTTTCAGAATGTTAAGGGTTGTTGTGGCTGGTGAAGAGCCTTCTTATTATGAAGTTGTGAAAGTTTATGGTATGTGTTCTAAACCTTGTGCTTGTCAATGTAGAGAAATTCCACCACGTTGTCGAGTACCAGTTGGGTGACAAGAGGATGTTGCTAAGAACACTCCTCCAATAGAGGAGCAAGAGAACGCGGAGATCCAGGAATGTGGGGTAGAGCGGTTCTGAGAGAACTTTGCTCATTTTATGAAGATGGTGGACTGGGACCCAGGTCGGGTTGCATCGAGTATGTTTGAGCTGGCCATAGAATTCCAACTGCAGCACCCTCCAGCCTTTACCAAAGAGGGTGGGGTAGAGGCAGCAGAGTTCTGGATAGAGTATGTCCAGATGATATTTGAACATCTGGAGACTCCTATTGGGAGGCGAGTCAAGTTGGAAACTTATATGTTGTGGGAATAGTCAAAGAACTGGTGGGACATCTTGGCTTAGGCTAAGCAGGATGAGGAGATTTTGTGGAAAGATTTCTAGTAAAAGTTTCTAGAGAATTTTTATCCCGAGACTTTAACATAAGAATGGGTTGTCGAGTTCATGATCCTGACTCAGGGATCGATGTCAATGATAGAGTTTGCTGGCTGCTTCACTAACCCATGATGCTTTATTCCAGCATTGGTGGGGGATGAGGAAGTAGTTACGAGGCATTTCCAGGATGGTCTGAGACATGAGATTAGGTCTCAGGTGAATATATTTTACTTAAAGAGGTTTATAGAGGTAGTGTACCGCGATCTGATCTCAAAAGGAAACCTGAAGGGAGTTTCATGTTGTGGTCTTGTCGTGCTAGCTGGGAAGACAAGTGGTGCAGCTTCTGAGGGCTGAAAGCGTAGTTTTGGAAGTTTTCGGCAGGTAAAAATTGTTTGAGGTGGTTAGAAGAGAGTTTCAGCCTCTCAAGTTGGTGATTAGGTGTTCATCTATCAGTGTGGCAGGTCGGGGCACATGCGTGGCTAGTGTCCTCGACCACCAGTTAAGTTTCAGTCATGCAGCAGATTGGTACATGTGTAGATGTTTTGCAGGAACCCTCAGCAATAGAGTATGAATGTTAGTGATAGACAGATTCCAAGTGGAGGCAAGGGATCAGTTTCACCTTATTAGGCCGGTAGTTAGAGCTCCATGGGTCGTACTGGTCGGGGTAGAGGATGCGGAACTCCGGGGTAGGATCACCCACATCAGTAGGACAGTGATGTACAAGGCACACAGGTTGGATCCCAGGGTAAAGGGGCAGGTCAGCTTCATTTAGTACACCTTATACCTGGTGATGGTGAAGTTGGGACATCAAATATCCAAGGTACGATCCATGTATTTTCTCCTCTTTCTAGTGCATTGTTTGATATTAGTGCCACACACACTTTTATTTCTGCTCAGTTTATGGTAGTGCTGGGTTTTCCTATGGAGAGTGTGTGTGGGGTTATGTCAATTGACACTCTTTTGGGGGTGAAAAAGGAAGATATCAGGCAGTGTAAGGGATGTTCTCTGGAATTTGGTGGGTATCATTTCCTATGGGACTTGTTCATTCTCGAGAAGTTAGGATTTGACCTGATCTTGGGTATGGCCTAGTTATTGTTGTATTGGGTTCACATAAATTTTTACCGTCACAAGGTATCATTCTTATCACACTTGAGGGTGATTCTTATGTCCATCATGGAGAGTGGGATGTTCGAGAAGGTCATATGGGACCATTTTTCAGTAGTTGGGTTGGCTCACAGATCATGTAGATTTCCTTATGGTTGATGATGAAAGAGGGGAATAGTATTCCTACCCTATAGTAGTGGATTAGTTTTAGGAGGTGCTTCCTAAGGATTTCCTGGGGTTTCCACCGGAGAGGGATATTGAGTTCATGATCGAGTTGCTGCCAGAAGCGGAGCCAGTTTCTATTCTACCTTACCAAATGGCTCCGGCAGAAATCCCGGAGTTAATGGTTCATCTTGAGGATTTGGAGCGTAAGGGGATCATGTGTCCTAGTACATCTCCTTGGGGATCTCCTGTTCTTTTTTCCAAGACGTTTGGTGGGTCGTTAAGGTTTTGTGTTGATTATCGGAAGTTAAATCAGATGATGGTGAAATATTAGTACCCTCATCCTAGAATTGATGACCTGTTTGATCAGCTGAGGGGTGTATGGTTGTTTTCTAAGATTGATCTGAGATCGGGTTATCACTAGTTGAGGGTAAGGAATTTTGACGTACCGCTAACAGCTTTTGGGAGTCAGTATGGGTTGTTGGAGTTTGTAGTGATGCCTTTTGGATTTACCATTGCACCGGCGGTGTTCATGGATTTGATGAACTGAATCTTTCATCCTTATCTGGATCAGTTTTTGGTTATCTTTGTTGACGATATTTTGGTGTACTCGAAAACTCATGATGATCATGCCCAGCATATTAATATCATTCTGAGTACACTAATAGAGCATCATCTTTATTCCAATCTATAAACGTGTCAATTGTGGATTGGGTAAGTGCATTTTCTGGGTTACATCATCTCTAAGACAGTTGTGTTGGTGTCTCGAGAGAAAGTACAGGCTGTCGTATCTTGGGAGCGTCCCAAGAGTGTTTTTGATGTTCAGAGTTTTCTTGCTTAGGCTGGGTATTACCAGAGGTTCATCCAGAATTTATCTCATTTGGAAGCACCATTGTCGGGCTTTAACAAGAAGGGAATCAGGTTTGAGTGTTCTAAGGCTTGTGAGAATTCATTTCTAGAGTTGAAAAAGTGATTGACGACTGCACCGATCTTGATCTTACCTGAGCCAGGTAGAAAGTATTTCATGTTTCATGAACCACCTGGTATTGGGCTTAGGGTTGTGTTGATGCAAGATGAGCAGGTTGTGGCTTATGGGTTGAGGAAATTAAGACCCCATGAAAGGAATTACCCCACTCATGATCTTGAGTTGGTTGCAGTAGTATATTCCTTAAGGTGCTAGAGTCACTACTTGTTGTGGGAACGGTTCACGTTGTATACCGATCACAACAGTCTAATGTATATCTTTTCCCAGTGGGATTTGAATCTTTGGCAGGGAAGATGGGTTGAGTATCTCTAGTATTTCAACTTTGAGATTTTATATACAGTGGGGAAATGGAATAGTGTTGTTGATTCTTTGATTAGGAAAGCTCAGAACCACGTGGTTTAGGAATCCAGCATTGAGTGGAAGGTGATGTATTTTTTTGGAGATTAACCTAAAGGTGCAGGAGGAAAAAGGTCATTTGAATCTTGCTTCTGTGGTGGTATACTAAATTCTTTTGAGTCGAGTTCGGCATAGTCATCTTAACTATCCTGAATTTTTTTCCATGAAGGAAATACTTAAAGGTGGGGATCCACCTTTAGGTTGGGCCGTCGGTATTGATAGGGTTGTCTGTGTGCATGATCGTGTGGTTGTGCTAGTGTGCATGTGGGAGGAGTTGATGGGTGAGTTCCATGAATGAAAATGGGCAGTGCATCCTAGTTTGGCCAAGATGTATCATGATCTCTGTAGACAGTTTTTGTGGTCGGGAATGAAAAATAAATTTATGGGATTTGTGGCACAGTGCCTTACCTATCAGTAGGTGAAGGTCGAGCATCAACGCCCAGGTGGTTTGTTACACCCATTTCCCATTCCAGAATGGAAGTGGGATGATGTGATGATGTATTTTTTGGTGGGTATCCCAAATACGCCTCAGAAGAATGATTCAATATGGGTGGTTGTGGATAGGCTAACAAAAGTGGCTCATTTCTTACCGATTCAGGAGACCTACACAGTTGACTAGTTGGGTGAGTTGTATGTTTGGTAAATAGTGTGGTTTCATGGTGTACCATGGACTATAGTTTCAGATAATGATTCGTGTTTCACATCATGGTTTTGAAAGGGTTATATAAGGCACTTGGTACTCAGGTGATTTTGAGTACTGCTTTCCACCCGCAAACGGATGGGAAGTCGGAGCGTACAATACAAGTGTTGTAAGAAGTGATGAGGACTTGTGTCTTGGATTTCGGTGGTTCCTAGGACAATCACTTGTCGCATGTCAAATTTTCCTACTATAATAGTTTTTTTTTGAAATATTTTAGATGGAACTATTTGAGGCTCTTTGTGGGAGGTCGTATAGATCTCTACTGTGTTAGTTGGAGGCTGGTGAATCTGAGTTGTTGGGACCTATCCTTGTGCAGGAAAGTTTAGAGAAATTTGACTTGATTTGGAGACATATGGAAACGGATCAGAGTTTGAAGAATTCATGTGTGGATCGGAGGCATAGACACCTTGAGTTCAGGGTGGGTGATAGTGTGTTTCTTTAGGTGTCGCCAAGATTGGGCCACCGATGGATTCAGAAGCAGGGAAAGTTGGCCCCAGGTATGTGGGGTTGTTTGAGATTATGGATAGGATCGGGCTGATGGTGTACCTATTGGCTATTCCATAGTGGTATAGAGGGATACATGATGTTTTAACGTGTCACAGACTCAGTGGTATCACCCTAACCCAACTCACGTGGTGGATGTTGAGGATGTTGAGCTTGAGGCTAATGCGTCCTTTAAGAAGCATTTGGTTCGTGTCATGGATTGTATTGAGAAAGTCTTTCAGGGAAGGTTGTTCCATTAGTGTGAGTATTGTGGCATCATGGCAAGGTTTAGGTAGAAACTTGGGAGTGGGAATCAGATATGTGGGCTCAGTGTCCCGATCTCTTTTCCTCATAAGTGCAATGAAGCTTGGGAGCTTGGCTCGAGGACGTGCCATTATAAGGTGGGGAGGTTGTAAGATCCCAGATCTTGGAAAGGTATGATCTCATTTAATATTTGGTTTGAATATCGTGTTTTGGTTGGTTAAGTTCTTACTCAACTCCTTAAGGAGGATTCGGGTGTTTCGAGGGTTCGAGACACAAAAAATAGAGAAAAAGAGGTCTTTTGGGTAGGCCACACGGTTTGCGCACAGTTAGTGCTAACCGTGCGAACAGCCCAGTAAACCATGTGGGATGTGGGATTTTGGACAGTAGCCTCCACACGGTTTGTGCACAGTTTTTCAAACCGTGCGGCCCAGAAACATTTAAAAAATAACAATTTTTCCACTTTGGGATTTTTAACCCCAAGTTGATATTTCCTTCCCATTCTTCTATCTACACCCTAGGGATGAACCAAATCTCCCAATATCTCCAAGATATCAATCACCCTCGCCTCTAAGGTGTTTTTGGTATTGTTTGTTGTAGATCGAATCTCAGGGTAAGGCTAATACCATCCTTGCTTCTCTTGTGAGTTTAGGGTTTGTATCTTCTTCTCCTATCCTTTCGAAGCTTTAAAACCCTACTCTTTTGGTGATATTTAGGTTGAAGCTTCAAGTGTTTTTGAAGTGGAATCTAAGGGCTTGATTAATATTGTGTTCACCCATGAAATCGAGGTAGGTGGTCTACATGTTATATCCCATGGATTATTTGAGGATCGGTGCATGTGTGGTTTTGTTCTTGGGTGTCTCTTGGTATATTTTGATCACCTTGGCATGTTTAAGTAAAATGGTTCTTAAAAAGGTAGATGGAGACCCTCATGATCCCAATGGGATGCGTTGAGGGTGATGTGACTAATCTAGGGTCACCCATGGGGTGTGCCGACTTCCCCAAACATAGTTATTTGTGAATATTAGGTGAGGTTGTTGGGTATTTATGTAGATCTTTTGATAAACATGTTGATGTGACCGATTGTGTTGGGATAGAAGCTATGTGATGCACCTAGGCTGGATAATAACCTAAGGGATATTGGGTTAATATGTGGAAATGATTAAAGACCATAATGGAATGGATTATGAACACGGTAATGAATCCTAGTGAGTTAGTCATAATGAACAAATCCTAGTGAGATAGACACAATGAATGAATGCTTTGTGAGATAAGCATAATAAAATGGAATTGGGTTAAATGGAAAAATGATATGAAACATAGAAAATGTGTTAATGGGTTAAGGCATGGTATTGACCCTCATGTTATTGTTATGGGATATTCTTGCCTTGGGAAATGGTTGTGATGTTTTGTAAATGGTTAATGGTTACATAAATGTATAGTATATACACATAGCTTGGTAGTGTGGGGTATTGATTGAGTTTCTATGCCCACAGGCTGAGTTGGAATGAGGATCTAAACTCTACCCTTAATTCATGTGGTAGGGATAGTATTGATGCTTTGTTTCCCTATTGGTTTCATCCACCTAGACTGATGCTTCTTGGTGAGGATATGATTGACATCCACCCAAACTGATGCTTCATGGTGAGGATATAGTTGGCATGAGGAAGTTGGTCCTAGTGAGATAGAAAAACTATGTATTTTTCTAATATATTTGATTTTTTACTTTATACCCGTGTAACTTGTTGTTTTTGATGAACCCATGGTGAATGCATTGAAATGGTAAGATAAGAAATGGTAATAAATGTTGGTAATGTACCTAAACTGGTTAAGGGCACTTAATCTTCTCTTTTTTATTTATTATTCATTTCTTTTTTCATGCAAAGTTGTTTATACTGGATATTTTTTAGATAACGTTGGTGGTGGCCTACTGAGTTGTACTGACACCCGGCTTGGGCAGCCATTGGGTACCCAAGAAGACTTCATTCTTGCAGGTCAGGACAAGGGCAAGGGCTCTTACTAGGCAGTTGGGCTGGAATGGGAGTACGTGGAGGAGGACATAGACTTGGTGTCGGGACCATTTTGTGGATTTTGCAATTTGTATTCATTTTAGGACTTAATCACTTTTGCACTTGTAGCTTGGCCTGGCATATTTACTATTGGACATGGTTGTACCCCATTTTGGGGAATGGTTGTTATGCATGTTCTGGTATAATTGATTATTATTCTGCTATTTTTTATCTTTCCATTATGGCTTAATCTAATAAAAGGGGGTATAGTCTCTTCAATTGAAAATTTAGACCCCCACTGCTAGTTGAAAAACTTTGGCGTATGAGGAGGAGCGCTTAAGGTCATGTAACCACCCAACTCAGAGCACTATTTTAGTGGCTTCTAGGTTGGGGACTTTACATTAACCATAATAAAAATGGAAAAAATGCTACCTATTTGTGTATAGGACATATCTGTGTAGAGAATTTTCAATTAAATAACTATGTGTATCTTGATTAATATTCCCATTGGATATATAGTGACTCCAAGATCCCAAATCCTAGGTTTAGCTATAATAAAAATGAAACAAATGTCCCCCTCCCTGCATATGGGTCATACCTTTGTAGGGAATTTTCTAATTAGGAACTATGTGTGACTTGATTCCTAATTATCACGGGATATGTAGTGATGCCCAAATCTCAAATCGAGGCCTAGTCACAACATATATAAAAATGTACCCCTCTCTATATATGGTTTGAACCTATATGGGGAACTTTATCTGAAACATGTGTGGATTGATTCATGTTATCCTAGGAGACATAGTGACACCCAAATCCCAAATCTTGGGCACAACCAAAATATGATAAAAATCCCCTCTCCCCACACAAGAACTTGAGAAGTGTGATGAATTTATTTTTAATAATTGTTTGGGTATTTATTCCTATTACCAAAGGATACATAGTGATGCATAGGTTTCCAATCCTAGGTCCATCCGAGATGCAATAGTAAAATGCCTATTCCCCACACATGATATTGATCCATGTACGAATATTTCTTTCAAAGAACTATATGTAGCCAGATTACCATACTATAGGATACATAGTAATGCCTAGATCTCCCATTTTCGGGCCCATCCATGAATTCTCACAATTCCCAGCTATTCCCCTCAATGAGAACCAATTCTATGTGTGGATTCCATTTTATACCAAAATGTGAATACCCCCCCCCCCCCCCCGTATATTCCCTATCATGAACTCTCACATGGCTCAATCGACTGTCTAATTTTCTCTTATTTCTCATGAAAATAATGAATCTTGTGATCTTAGGGAACTTGGAAAACTTATATAACTAGCATGATGAAGTTCTGTACTGTCCAAAGATCGAAAACCACATCCTAGTTTCATAATGTTAAAATTCACGACAATGTACTTGTCACATGAGGTTAAACTACACGATAAGACGACTTCACATTAAACTGATCATCCACTCTAATGATTATGTACTCAATAATTACATGTTTTATACCTTTTTCTTGAAATGTGTTCAATACACATTGTCATAGCCTTTAGGGTGATTTAACCCTTCTTAAATCTTATATTCTCCATGAACCAACTTCATATATTCAATACCTAAGTTGATTCCAACCAATTCCTTGAGTTGATATCCTTCCCTTGGAACCCCATAGACCTTGGTATCCCTTTATATTGGTTCTCCCCTATAGAAAATAGGTAATATGGACCAGATAATCCCAAGGGGAACCACTAGGATATGATGGTTAATAAAAAGTTTCCTAAGAGCTTGAACCTAGTGGGTTTTTTGGTCCCAAAGGAGAGGTCCCTCTTAAATCTAGGAGTTGTTGTCCAAACTTCATGGAATATGGACTTCCACCATTACTAATGGTTGACCCATACCCACCATTCTCCACCTCTTTTTGACTTATATGTTCTTGGGCTATGATTTACACTTCCCATAACTCAACTATTTAAGCAGATTCAGATACTCTGTATGTTACACATTTGTGCATTGCACCCATTTTCACAGTAAAATTATGACATTGAATTCTTGTACCCTTTAAATTTTGGGGTATGAATCTTCTGGAAAGACCCGATTTTCCTAAGTTATTCATTCCTCGTTACAATACATCCTAGTTATATAATGTTAAACTTCACAAAAACATCATAGTCACATGATGTTAAACTATATAAAAATATACTTGTAACATGATGATGAACTTCATGAAAAAATCATAATCACATGATGTTAACTGTCTGATAACATCCTATTCATAATACATTAAACTAAAAGACGTATGGTTTACCTTGTAATACCTAAAATTGATTACATCAAGTCATTCTATCCATGAAGTTGTGCTAGTGATGAATATTTCACCTCCATACCAGAATGAAATTTGGAAATATACTTTCCTTATGTATGGTCCCAATATATGTGGAGGACCCATTAGCTAACCATGATATTAAGACTCACTGATGGAAGAAAAAAACATGCCCCTATCCCTTGAATATGAGTCATATTTAAACAGAGGGATATCCTTAAAAGAGATGACTATGGATTGATTTATTCCCTTAAAATATGCATAGGGAAACCCAGGGAATAGAATCCATAGAAATTTCACATGCCTATACTTAAGGATGGTCAAGTCATATAGACTCACTTTGACAATGTACAAATCAGATCTATGTACGGATTTCTAATGCATCAGATATATCTACACAAGAAGGGATCCGGTATATGGCTACCCACCAATAAACCTATGCAAGGATAAAATTTTCATATAACATCTAGACACTCTTGACCAATGAAATGTATCTTTAAGGATATATTACGCAATTCCACGTCAGTCCCCACATCCTTATCATGTGACGTTAAACTGAAAGGAAGAATCCCTTACCGTATGATGTTAAAATGCAAGGAATACTCCCTTTTTTCATGATGTTAAAATACATAGATAATGTACCCCCACATCATGGCACTAAAATATAGAGACCATCATCCATTATCATTCCTTATCAAAGGATCTCAAAAGCCTAACCCTAGTCAACCAATGTTTGGGGTGATTCCATTATGTTTCCAATCACCTCAATACATAAACCAAACATCATGTATTGAGTGTCTTGAATTTCCACAAACATACCATGGACCTAGATAAAGGACATAAAGATTCAAGAGAACCATTTAGGGGCTATGTATATCGACCCATGGATCCTGTATATGAACCCCCAACCATCAACCAAATGTGTCTTTTCCTTGAAAAAATGTCTTCTGATCCTTATGATCCCTAACATCATCATAGTGGATCTCCTCACCATAGATTTATTTGCGATCATATGCGGTATGATTTTCCCATGTCAGAATTTATGACTTTAGAAACTTAATCTAATATTTATAACATTTTTATCCTCTTCTTGGGAATGTGTGGATTACTTATGACAATGGGAATCCAAATTAGGCTATTATGAAACACTCCCCTCATATCAGGTCCACATGAATCATGACCTTAAATTGAATTCAAATTGTTCAAATATGTATGAACTTAAACTTTATCCTTCAATGGTTCTTATTATATGGCCCTAAACTGCTAGTGAAATAAACATAAAACTTGTCAGACTGAAATCCCACAAAGGGTGATATGAGAAAAAGTCAAGTCTTTACTCTCTATACTCTTCATCTCAAGAGTTTAGTTAAATGTTAGAGTATAAAGAAAAAAATATCATAGGGCCCATATTATGTCCCTAATAAATTTCAATCCATGCTTGCCAGACCCCCTAGTATAAGAAAAAGTTAGAGTAATTATTTTTCAAATTTACTCACCATGATAACATGTTCACTATGTGGAGAAATAACTTTTAGGTTGCCTAAAAACTTCTTGAATTTTATTTTTCCCACAAATAACCTTAATTTCTTTGAAGTATGAATTAACACTCACCAATTCCTTGAGTTGATACACTTCTCTTAGAACCCCATAGACTCAATTTATTTCTCTTGATTCTACCCTATATTTTATTGGTAATAGAAACTAACTACTCTAAGGGGGGCCACTATGATCCATTGGTGAATAACACAACACCTTGAAGCTTACACTTAATGGTTGGTTTGGTCCTAGAGGAAAGTTATCCCATAAAATCCATAATCTATTGTCTTAATTGCATTTGACACTAGTTTCCACCATTACTAATAGTCATCTTTTATCCACCATCCCCCATTTTTAGTTGACTCGGATATTATTCAACCATGATTTATAATCCCCAAAACTATATTATTCAAGTAGATTTGATATCCTTGATGTTATGTCGCCATGTATTGTACCCATTCTCAAAGTAGGAATATGATATTCCATTACGAAAACATTTTATGGCCCACACCACAGGACCTAGAACAACATGTTGTAGAGGTTGAGCTTCGAATCCATAAAATAAACATCCCTAGGATGCTAGAACCCTTATTTTATATCTCTTTTATCTATATCTCATTCTATAGTCCAAATTTTTCAATATTTAAAAATATTTCATGTCCCTTGGAAAAGAGTGGGGATCCATTTTCTTGACCATACATGTAAACCCTATAGGTTCATGGATAGGGGCCTTCGACCTGTTAACTAGAGGCATATCCTCCTTACAGGAAAGGACCTACGATCCTCAAGATCCCCAAAAACATCACAGTGAAACTCAAATTCTCATAATGTTTCATGATTATCCCTGGCATGTCTCACCCATCTCATCACCTTCAGTTAAAAATTTTGAGTTATGATTTACACATTTTATAGTCTAACTATCCAAGTGGACTTAGAATCCCTAACATTTTACCATCTATAAAAAAACACTTAAAGTATTTAGGGTTCTATAAACCATCATGGATATCCATCATTCATAATTTGTGCAAGAAGGTAGAGTGTCAAAACCCCTCTTGAATATTCATTATTCAGAATAAAAATTAAGAATTCATTGTTTCATAAACCTTCAGGATACTCATTATTCAGAGTCCCAAAAAATATGTAGGGTTCCAAAACCCTTCATAAATACCCATCCTTCACAACAAATATCAGATGGTCTGAGATAAAATAACCATAACTACAAAAATAGATGGCTAGAGTTAGAAGCACTTAAACTACATCGACAGATAGTCAAAGCTAGAAGACCCTAAATTATAGAAATAGATAGTCTAATCTAGAAGACCCTGAACTATAGGAATATATGGTTTGATCTAGAAGAAAGTAAAATATAGTAACAAATGGTCTAATCTAAAAGAACCTAAACTACAACAGCATATGGTCCAAGCTAGAAGACCCTAAACTAAAGCAGCAGATGGTCCAAGCTAGAAGACCCTAAACTAAAATAATGGGACAATTTACAAGAACTTAAACATATACTGGAAAGATACATAATTCTTTCCAAGATGAAAACCTATAAAGGGAACCCTGGGAAAAATTTGGGTCTCCTCTTATTGTACATTCACTTTGTGTGATCTAAGAAATATTGCGCACTTATAAAATGGAAAAGGCACAAAAATTTTCAGGTTAAAAACTCGTAAAGGGTGGCCAAAGAAAAAGTCAAAGTACATTCCCAATAAGCATTACCCATATAAAACTTTGGAAAAAAATTAAGGCAATATAATAAATAAGAGATTAAAATATTTCAGGGATCATTATCAGTTCCTATCAAAAATCAAACTATGTTCTCTAAGTCCACTAAATTAGGAAAGAATTAGGGAACTTTGAAAAAAACCAAAGGGCTTGTGGATGACCAAAATTATACTTATAACACCATTAATTAGAAGCCCATGAGACTAAAGAAACATTTACATTACTCAAAACATAACCCTTTTACCTTCAGACCTTTCTTCTGATGAGGGAAACTTGTTGACGCCCACCAAAAGATCATCAAAAATTTTAAGATTGAAGAAATATCCAAATCATAAGTATTATTTTTTATAAAAATGAAATAAAAGATCAACATGGCTACATGGGGATTAGGTACCAAGGTCATACAAATATCATCACCCTAAGGACACCATGCTAATGGGTTATACAATTCACAAGATCTTCTTTTGGTCACATAAATCCCCTTTGACTAACCTTTCGGATCTCATGAAGGATTAAAGATAAACGCTAATGATCATTTAAATACTACCAAATGAGTTCCCCCAATCATGTGACATGTCAATCAATAGACACCGTACAATCACCCAAGCCCTTTATAAAATAAAATATTAAGAGGGTCGAAGCTCCATGTGAAGGGATTTGCACTGATTTTTATGTGAAGGGACTCTAAATTCTGCATAACCATTCCATTCATCATGTGAAGTCCCTTTGAAATGCCAACTTAATTTTTCGAAGGGACCTAAACATGTCTTCCTCGATCATGTGAAGCCTCTTTAACCAGCAACCTGATCTTGGAATGGGCCCTAAACATGTTAGTATAATCTTGAAAATTCCCTTTGACATGTCAAGTTGATTATGTGAAAGCCCTTTGACAGACAATGGGTTTACAAAATATGGAAATTTTGAAGTGATCTTGCAGACCTTGTTTATCATGCGATATGAACATGACATCATGGATAACCCGTGATGAGTTCACATGAAATTTATGATGTGATATTCTCTCCAAGGAATCAATACCATATATGCGATATAAGAATTGTTCAATGTTGCATAGATCTGGGGTGGTGATGCCTATAAATCCCACCCCCTACCGACATAGAAAAAAACACACACATAGAAGCTTAGAGGTGAGATAAAACTTGTTATAGCAGAGAACCATGTAATCAAAAGATTATTCCACCAGTTAAACCTAGGTAGCAATTTATGGTATTGTGCAGTGTATTTATATGATTTTCTTGATCATTCTAATGATCATGTGAAGGACACCTAGTAATATAGGAAAATTTTTTGAAGGAGTTTCCCTGTGATGACTTCTCCATGCGAGGTATCAACAGTTCAGCATCTAATTAACATTGATACATTTATAAAAAAAGGATGAAAATAAAGAAAAGTTCAAGAAAATATGGAGATGTTTATTTTTTTGTGAGTGGGTCATGTTCTTTTCATGATATGTTCATTGATCAAGCAATAACCTTTGTACATGTCATACAAGTCATGAAAAGTCCTCTGAACATGCTATCAAGATTATGTGATGGCCTCTAGACATGTCATCCAAGTCATGAGACACCCTCTATACATGTCAGGAAGATCATATGAATTACTCCAAACATGTCAGGAAGATCATGATAAGACCTCTAGAAATGTCAAGAAGATAATGTGAAGTCCTCCATAAATGTCAATAATATCATTTGAATTCATATTAACATGCTAAGAAGATCATTCAAAGTCTTCCAGACATGTTAGAAAGATAATATTAAGTCCTTCAGACATGTCAGACAGATCATGAAAATTCCTCCAGACATGTCAAATAGATCATGCGAAGTCCTCTGAAAATCTCATCTAGTTCATAAAAAGTTCTCCAGACATTCCATCCAAGTTACATGATTCCCACTAGATATGTCAGGTATATCATACAAAGTCATCTGTAAATGTCTGGTAGATCATACAAAGTCCTCTAGACATATCACCTAATTCATGTGAAGTCCACTAGGCCTGTTGTCTTAATCATGTGACATCCCTTATATATGTCAGCTTTGATCATGTGAATACCCCTGGATATGTCATGAAGACACATTTGGGCATGTTAGGCATACACACTAGACATGTCAGACCGACACCCCCAGACATGCCATCCTTGTCCAGCATGAATACTGAGGCATGTGCCCTCGAATCATGTGAACCCCAAACTATGAGTATTTGGATGAGCATTCCCCCTTAATATGGGAAGTGTCCATAATGGACTAGGGTTATGTTCTCATTATGATATCTGCATGCCACTCATGGTCCCCACCCTCCAAATTTCATTGGGTAAGGTTCAGTTATCTTCCAATGGGAATCCACCTTGTTGTAAGCCCCTCTATATCCCAAACACTCTAGCTAATGGGACCCAAACACTCTTATGAGTCTATAATCCTTATTTTTTCATCAATATACATGAAATGGGTTTATATATGGGTATCCAGTTTTTTAAGTATCTAATATTTCATTTAATCTAGTTCATAGGACCCATCCCCTATGGTTCTATCATTCATCCCCATCCATTAGAGGATTGATGAAATAATTGAACTATGAGAAATCTGATACCTTCTATATGTAGGGTATGTAAGACACCTTCCTAAGGTACAATATCCAAATCAAACACTCCATCATGGACAGCCCTATGCATAAGTCCTGTATCCAAATGCAGTGATTTTGATAACTTATTATCCCTTTTTTCTCACATCGAGCATGACTCAAGTGAGCTTAGGTATTTTTAACGATCGTATCACTAGCATCATAAAATTACCCTAATCAGGGAAACCATGTTGTGTAAGCCCCATTCAATGACATGATGTAAATTATTCCATATATGGGAATCCATCTAGGTGTAAGACTTGAAGAAATTCCCATATTGGTAAACTCTAGGGAAATAACCCTTATGGGTACTAATTATTTGTCCATTCCCATCAGTTGATTGACATCAAAATGAACTATAGAGAATCTAATTCCTGTTATAAGCAAGATAATTATGACACCCTCCTAAATCTTGTGCTCTATACCAGATTCTGAAGTGAACTCATATATATCCTTTTCATATGACATTAAACTACACATCTTGGACATAAATGAACACAGTTGGTTTTGATTATTATTATCATAGGAAATGTAGGATGCCTCTTGGAGGTTCAATACCATCATAGAAACACCAATCACCTTCCTAGATAGTATTAAAATTTATAGTTCCTAGTTATATGGCTTAAAAACACAAGCAACTACCCATTACTAAGAAATAATATGAAACAGATAGAGAACCTATGATACATATAGATGGTTTTATTAATATAACCCCCTTTATATGTGGAAGGATTCAACATCTAATCATTTTATTAGGGTAACCATTATCATATCGGGATTTGGAAGAGATTTTTGAACATATATTAAATCTATAAGTGATCCCCAAGGTAAGAAATAATTCCCCCAAAAAGAGTGTGGTGAACCCGACCTCCCATCTTCTTGACCAATGTGATTTCCTAACTACCATTGGTGTGAAACCCCAAGCAACCACGTACCTTTGGAAAGAAAGCCCATGATTCATTGAAGATGTGGGATCCATTAGGAGTTTCCATAATATATTAAAATTATAAACCTGATGTGAATGATTATGAAACCATATTCGAAACACCCCCCGCCCAATCAATTTTTGGCCCCAAATTTTTATATGAAGAAAATATGGTGAACTTCATTTTGATTCTGGAAATAGTATCCTCATATGAAATCCTTTAATTATGTTATCCTTTTTATAGGTTAAAAATGATAGATTAAATAGATCCCATCGACCCATTCATCTACTCCACATTTCAAAGGAAACAATGTCTTGGTCAAAAGTTTCTCAGGAAAATCTTCAAGTTTCAAATATAATTTTCTATTAAAAATTTTCTCCAGGATTTTTTGAAGTAAGTTTCGAGTAAAATTTTCAGGTGGAAGTCTCAAAAAGAATTTTTCAATGTAACTTTTAAAAAGATTTTTTTTATGTAAGTTTCCACTAGATTTTTCTAGTTTAAATGTTATCTTTTTCACTACAATTTTTTAATTGTAAAATTTAAAATTTAAGTTAAAATTGAAAAATTAAGTGGAATTTTTTTATGAAATTCTAGTGGATTATTCTAGTTTATTTTTTCATTGAAATATTCTAGTGTGATTTTATAATGGATAATGTAATGTTAAATTCCACTAGAAAATTATAATAGAATATTACAATGAAATTTTCAATTTAAACATTCTCGTGAAATTTTTAAGTTAAATCAATAAATTATTCACTATTTTTTTTTGAAGTTTTCCTTTATTAAAAGTTTCAATTGGATTTTTTTAGTGAAGGTATAAAATTTTATTTTCCACTAAAAGTTTCAAGTTAATGCTTTCACTAGAATTTTCAAATTGTAATTTTACATATAATTTCTCACTGGATTTTTCAAGTGGAATTTCTAACAAAAATTTCCCAGTATAGTTTTCAGTGGATTTCCCAATATAATTTTCATGTGTAATTTTCAAAGATATTTTCCAGTGGAATTTTATAGTAGTATCACTATAAGAAAATCACCTGTTTGCAAAGGTTTCCTTCTTGTTTTGGCGGTGGTTTAAACGGCCACCAAATTTTTTTATGATGGTTTTAAAAAATCACTGCTAAAGTTGGTGTTAGCATCCAACCCATAGAGGTTCCTTCCATTTAGAAGATGTTTTTGGTATATATCTTAGAACTTATATCTAGTGGTGGTTTTTTCCATTTTAGTGGTTTTTTTCTGGAAAAAAAATATGGAGAGTATTTAGGTGTGGTTCGTTGCTAAATTCTAAAAAAAATCCAACCACCAAACCATTGCAAAAAAACCACTGCTAACTAATAGTACGTCATATATAGTATCAATTTTAACTACCATGAAAAAAACATTATTATATAGTGAAGGTTTAAAACACCACTAAAAAATAATATGGGATATTTAGAATTGGATTAAACCACTACAAAATTCTGATTTTCAAAAAAAAGGAAGTTGGAAAATCTGCATCCCCAGAAAAACCCTAGAAAAAAAAACAATAACCATAACAATACATACAAAGTAATAATAAAATTTACACCTTCTCATTTTACACAAACCATAATATTCCACACAAATGCATAGATAAATTAAATTTAAACTAAAATATATATTATATGTCATATGTATAATCTTATTTTGATGAAACCTTATAAAAATAAAAACAATTCATATTGTGATTAATTTTTTACCATTAATATGAACCAAATGTTTTTTATCACTGATGCTCAGTTAAATAAGATGAAAATTACAAATCATTAAGGAAATTAGTTTTTCCATATTGGTCCAAGAGATTAAAGAGACCACTAATCACTACCCAATGATGAAATGTGCTCGTCACTATCTCCATCTCCATCTTTACTTCCTACTATCATCACCTAAAAGACAATTATATTGAAAATTAAACAGTGTTGTATATTTATATTTAAAATTAAAATAAACAAAAAAAATTGAACTAAATGATATTGAAGCTATTTGATTTACCTAGTCATCGATGCAATATCTATAGGGATCCAAGCTTGATATACATGGACATTACCTTACTTTTTCAGAATACTTAATACATGACACAAACATAATCCCAAAGAACATATTAGTTTAGTGTATTTGGAAACTTGTAACATAATCTTCTAACTTGGTGAAATATCTTCAACATCTCCCATAAAAATATTCCCCTTTTTCTTTCCAACCTAAAACCTTTCTTTATATCCTAGGGAAAAGAAAATATAAAAATGGTGAGATATAATTCTCAATAAAGGTAAACATTGATAATATAAAACAAACCATAAACATAATAATGTAAAAACATGAACATAAAGTTTAAATATCAAAATCATGAGTCCTAAAATAAATCTTGGCAATTTGTAAGTCATAGATCATAATGTTACATTAACCATGGTAAAATATCATTGGCATAAAACATAGAATTATGGCAAAAAAATAATATTATAATATGATTTCTAGAGTATCCAAGACCGTTATAGTTGAAAAGTCCATTACTGAACTGGGTTTAGTTGTTGTTCCATCCCTGTATTACTGAACCGGATTTACTTATCATTTCATCCATGTTTATCTCATGAGATATAAATATTTATCCAATTCATTTTAGGAAGATATAGGTATCACCCATATCATAATGAAATCATTCTTACATGTTCCACAAAAACATAAATCATTCATCATAGCAAAACCCATGAAATTTAATGGGTTTCTTAATCATAATTTAATCATAACATAATCCATATAAAATATCATTCCACGATTAACATAATAAAATCATAGTAATAATAGGGAAAGAAAGATAAACCTATTTAAGAGAGTCATCTTATATGGAAAATAATTTTGATAAAACACGTAAACTTAATTCCTGAGGAAAATATCCTTTCTTCTTCAAAAAAAACATTTTCTTTTCTAAAAATTCCATGCAATTTTAAAAGAAAATAATTTTATTGAGGATAAACTTGAAAACATTTAGATTAATCTTCATGGAAATAATGTGTTATGTAGATGTAAAAATCCATTCATGTTGTAAAAGTTAAAAAACCATTATTCTCATACTTTTACTAGAAATGTCAAAAAGTACCTCATATGGTAAACAAAAGAAAGATTATTTAAATACCATGTAGTAAAATTTAAAAATGCGTAAAATGATTTTAAAAATACATATAATAATATTAAACATTTATGAAAACATTTTTAGAAAACATGGGCATAAATGATAAATATACCCCCAGCAAATACTTAGAGATGAATAATCTCAGATAAAAAAATAAGATTGAAAAATTATCCCTTAACTTAGGTCTGATATGCTTCGTATGTATTTAAACCTCCTGTATAATGATTTAAATAATGTTACTGATTTATTCCAAAATCATAATCATTTTTATAATCTTATTTTCATTCGTTTGTTAGTAACATTTCATTGTTACCCATTATTCGGGTATTAACTACTTGATGTTCTTATGCACGTTTTGTCTGATAAGTTATTATTCCTCATTTTAAGTTATATTTATATAATTTACAGAATTATATTATTATAAAATATATCATATTTATTCATTAAATTCATGTATATAATCATTTATTAATTAAGATCATGTAGAATGAATCGTATCACATCGTGGAGATGGTAGGTCATATGTACGCACAAGCGATGATATCATTCCCAAAATTGTTGAATGGTATTGAATTGAATGGTGTATAATGTTTCAGAATTTGTATCTTGTTATAATAATCATATATATTTATTATTTTCATCATCATACCCATCCAGGTAAGTTGGTGATGAAAAACATATTACACCACAGCATGGAGATGGTAAGTCGTACGTACGCATGCGTGGTGATATCATTTTTCATAGGGTGGATAGAAGATTAAATATGGTTGTTTAATATTCATAATAAAATATCAGTATACAAGTGATACTAGAGTTATTACATAATAATGAAACTACTTATTAATAGGATGTATAAGAAGAAATAAATTTGAAAGAATCAGTAAATGATATTACCTCTTCTTCAATGTGCCTCCTCTAAATATCCTCTTAGAGCACTAGACTTGGTCTTTAAAGAAGACCAAGACCTCTATAATATAACTAGAGAAGTTTATAAAGAAATTGTAAGGGTATGGATAAACTTTAAGGCTTAATTATTTGTGGATAAATGAGGGAGGAGGTTCCCTTTTATAATTGAAGTGAGGGGCACTTCTGGAAACCACAAAAATATTAATTTATAATAATTTGAAAATCAATCCAAATACCTCTATAATGATGTATATTAGAAGATAAGATATGATAATATTTAAACCTCATAAACTAATAAAATTTAGATAAGTATTGATATCAATTTAAACATTATCGTTTTAATTGAGAATTAGTTATTCTATTTAATTTTAATTAAGATAACAGATGTTTCAATATTAAAAGGGTGCAATTTTTTCATATTTAATTTCAATTATACCATAAATGAATAATTTAGAACATTTTAGACCAAATAATAATTATTATATATTTTAAAATTGTAATATTATTTTTAAATAATTTTAATAAAACACTATTTTGATAAACATTCAATAGTATCAATTTTGACACTATTCGATATATTGATTTTAAAAAATATAAATATAATAAGTTAAATTCGAACCAAATATTTTATTATATTTCTATGAGTTCAAGGTTATCTAGAAAATTTATTGGACATTTTAATTATCAAAAAATATATTTATTGTAATATTGTTAATAACATTTATTTTATATCTCCATTAATAAAATATTACAACAATGATTTTGTGTAATTATTTAATATAATTATTTGTTAAGTAATAATTAAAAATAAAATACAATAATGAATATATATTTAATATATTTCATGAGATTATATGTAGTTGAATTTATCTGCAACAAAATCAAACATTAAAAAATTTATACTTATTAAAGTATGAATGTGGAAACTTCAACATTAATTTAGATAAAATAATATAAAGGTCATAATCTATTCTGTAAGGCTCCAAATGGTCACTAGCTTGAATTTTGGATGATTCTGGTCGATATATACTCCACCAATAATATTTGGACATGTTTTTGGACATTTTTATGGTTATTAGGATTTTAATAAAAAATGATTCATTGATTTCTCATCAATTAATTAATTTTTTCTTCATCAAATAATAAGACTTTAAGGTAATTATTTATTTCCTAAAAATTAAAAATAAATCCCCATGATGTATGTAATTATTTTATATTTACATGGAATTATTTGTGTTCTAAGATATCAGCTATTTATCTCTACATTAAAATTATTATACTTATAAGAAATGTGAGTTTGACATTTTTTCACTTTTATTGTTTTTATGAATATTTTGTCATTTTCATTGAAAATTGGTCCTTAAATGAATAAATTTCAAACCTAAGATATTAAGGGAATAAATTTATTCATATAATGAGATTTTGGAAGGTTTTAGGATAATTTTATTATCTTTATCATATTATTAGTTACCCTAATTTACCCAATTTACCTTTAACTGCGGTAAATAAAAATTGTTATTGTTACTATTTATAATATCCAAAAATAAAAGTACACTATTAACATAATTTAGAACCACTAATTTTAAATATGGAATCCATTATTCATAATTCAAAACACATAATTGTCAGAAATTAATTTAAGATTAATTCCTGTTTTCAAAACCAAAATGTGGGTTTTTAAGAAGTTAAGACTTATCAAAAGATTATCCTGTGTTTATGTAAAATTTAAATGTGAAATTACTTACAATGACCAACATGGGATTAAATGATAAAAAAATAATTCAATTACACTTTAAAACCAATTAAAAAGATAATCTAACTAGATAAATAAATTAGATGAAAATGAAGTTTTGAATTAAAATGCAGTACTTTTCACTATTCATTAAAAGAAGAATTTTTTCAAAAAAATCAAAAAAAGTAAATTTTTATGTCCCACTTCCAAATAAGAAGTTTATTTTTTCAAATTTAACCTATAAAAGTGTAAAAATAGATTTAAAATGGGTGCGCCATCAAAAGGCGGTAAAATTGCATTTTTTTGAAAAATATTTCTTTTATATGAAAAATTGATTTTGTTATTATATCATATTATAGAAAATATATAAAATGAATTTTAATGTTATATAAAATTCAAAATGTGGTTAATACTATTAATAATTTCAAGTTTATATCCCATTAAATAGTATTTTAATAGTATATCATTCATTAGTGAAACTCGGTATTGCATACAACGCAAGCTATTGAGGAAGGTCTCTCTAGCGTGTAATGCAAGCCAAGTTAGTGTCACGTTTAGTGAAATTTTCCTTTTTTATAACATAATCCAAACATATTTCTTTTATAAGTTGAAAAAATTATATACTCAGTGTTGTGTGAAATGAATTCAATCAAAATAACTTGAAATCTCATGGGGTTACATTCTACCACCCTTTAAATGAATTTCACCCTAGAAATTCATCGGGGTTATAAAATGTTTACTACTTGAAAGTTTCTTTCATGGAAACCCACATCATAAAAAGGAATACTAAAACATCATTTTAAAAAGGAAATTTAGAAACATAATGGTTACCCAAAGTAACTCATCTCTAGTTTTCCACATAGGATAACATAGGTGTAAAGTGAAAACATGGATATGTAAGAGAAATCTAACCATCAAGTTCTGATGGATAGTGATAGAGAATGAGGTTTGCATAAAATTAACTACCAAAAAGCCATAAATCTGCAATGATTTAAGGGACCATCTGATTCACTGTATAAGAAGGTACAAGGATAACATTTTTGGATTTTAATATCCTTTTCCTAATGTTTAATAATTTTTCATGATAATAAATACTTACTTCATTTTGGTACAATCTCACCATTGTTCATGCCATGAAAAATTTCCACATCATCACTTATTTAAAGAAATGAAGTTGAATTTTTCATTCTTCAAGAGTTAGCAGATCACGTGACAGAATGAATGGTCATTCCATATGTCTCAACAAAAAGTTTAGCATAGGT
This sequence comes from Viscum album, assembly GCA_963277665.1. Classification (NCBI taxonomy): domain Eukaryota; kingdom Viridiplantae; phylum Streptophyta; class Magnoliopsida; order Santalales; family Viscaceae; genus Viscum; species Viscum album. Next base: position 448,386,861 of record OY728131.1, read on the forward strand.
AATCAAATATACATAAGGCCACCTATAGTGATATAATACATTAATCTAACAAACTTGAATCGTAATATAACTTATACTATCCATAAATGGATAAAATTACAATTCTTCCCAAAACTGAAAATATAAAACTTTATAAAGAGTTTAACTAAATCTAAATAACATTTATCTCCCATATCTCTTAAGGTATTTCTTTTTAGTCACATTCTAAACATGTGAATACCCTAATCATGTATTCTCTTGAAACGTGATTATAACATGAATTACCATAGAACCTTAGTGAAAACATGCATTCTATCAAAATTAACTATTTCCACACACCAAAAATACCAAAAATTATATATATTGAAACCATTATATCACTTTTTCCTTATATCATTCATGAGGTCATTAATACTATCAAACATCTCATTATATCTTTATCCTTACATTATGCATATATCATGTTCTTTTTAAAAAAAATCAACTACTTTTCACGGTTGTCGATTCCATATACTTATGTAAAACCACAATTGACCAATACATAGATATTTTAATATTCCATAATACCATAAAAGAGATTCGACAACACTGTTTTGGAATCCCATTACATAAACACTTAGTCATTCCACCACTTCATTGTCATACTCAACATCCTCAATAGTGATCGCATGTGATTTTCCATTGTCTTTTTCTTTAAGATGTTGTTGATGTCGATCATCATAATTGACCCATGGATTTGGGAATTGGTTAGCATAATGACTAATTTCCTCACATTTTTAGCAATGAAGTGTGGGAGGTGCATTCTCTATATTATTTTCTCAATTAACATCATTAGCAACCTTTATTCCCATTACATCGGCACTAAACTTCTCGATGAACTACTTTTCCACACATAAAACATTTTATAGTCCCTCTAATACAACCTCCACCATGATTCTTTCCACACATTGAGCATAAGGAAACATTCATATTCTTTTCGCCATTATTTTGATATTTTCCATTGAACTCCATCTTTTTTTTCTTGTCAAAACTATGAGATTGATATGTACAACCAACTTCTATTTCTACCTTGATCACACAACGCACAATCTCTTCATAGCTAATAAAGTCTCTTATAGATAATTCCCTTAAAAGACTTAGTTTTAAGACACTAAATAATTGATCAGATTTACATTCAAGATGAATGATAAAACTAGAATCATGCCCTGCAAGTCTTGTGAAATTTGCTCCATATGTACCAACAGATTCATCATTCTTTTGATTAAGATCAAGGAACTCCTTTTCCATCTTTTTTTAAAGAATAAAGGGTAAGTACTTATTAAAAAACAAGTTCTTGAACTTGTCTTATTCCATTGATTTAATTTCATCTTGCTTCCTTGTATTCTAAATTAGAGTCCACCACTAGTCTGCTTCACCTTTTAAATGATAAATATCCAAAATGACTTTTTCATGTTCTGAATAGTGAAGTATGGAAAATATCTTTTCAATTGTATTGATACATTGTTCAAAAACAGGTTAATCATAAGACCCATTGAATGAAGGTGGATGTTTCCTCAGGAAGGTTTTAATACAATGTTGTTCCATTCTCTGATCATTTGGAAGTCTATAATGATTCATAGATTTTTTAAGTATAGCAATAAGATTTTGCACTCTATATCCCATAACATTTGATTGTTAAGGAGGACAATCATTGGATTTCCCAGGGCATTGATCATTAACATGGTTCCTTTAGGTTCCATTCATTGTCTAAAACCCAAAAATAATAGTATGAGAGGCAAAAATCATACTAGAAAAACAACACAATAAAGGGGGAGTAATTTTGATCTCTAACCTCTTAGGTTTAATCCTAGGTTATTCGTGATACTTTCCATAAGTTTTCCTACCTAAAACCTTTAATTTTCCAAACTAAAACATTTCTTTATATCCTGGGGAATAGAAAATATAAAAAAGGGTGAGCTAAAATTATCATTAGGGGTAAACATTGGGAACATAAAACAAACCATAAACATTATAATGTAAAAACGTGAAGATAAAGTTTAAATATCAAAATCTTGAGTCCTAAAATAAATCTTGGAAGTTTGTAAGGAATAAATCATAAGTGAACACTACCATGATAACATAGAATTCACATGAAACTCTGAATTATAGAAAAACATAAGAACATAATATGATTTCCATAGTATCAAAGTCATTTCTTCCGAGACCATCATAGTGGACAATGTCCTTTAATGAACCGGGTTTACTTGTCGTTCCAGCCTAGTATTACTGAACCGGATTTACTTTCTGTTCCATACATGTTTATCTCATGAGATATAAATCTTTAACTAATGCATTGGAGGGAGATATAGGTCCCACCCATATCATAATGAAATCATTCTTACATGTGCCACAAAAAATATAAACCATTCATCGTAGCATAACCTAAGAAATAAAATGGGTTTCTTAAATGTCATTCTATCATAACATAATCCATATAAAATAATAGATTTCATAAAAATAATTCCATCATAAACACAATTAAATACATGTAATAATAGTTATATAAACATAACCTTATGTCATCTTAGATGGAAAATAATTTTGATAAAATACTTGAAATTAATTCCTGAGGAAAATATCATCTCTTCTTCAAAAACATTTTCTTTTCTCAAAATGTCATACAATTTAAAAAAATAATTTAGTTAAGTATAAAACTGAAATGTGTAGAGAAAGTTTCATGGAAATAAGGTAGTATGAAGTTGTAAAAATAATTTCATGTTATATAATTTAAAAAAACATTCTCCTCATATATTTACTGGAAAAGTTAAAAAGTTCCTCGTATGGTAAATAAAAGAATTATTACTTTAATACCATATAGTAAAAGTAAAAAATGGGTAAAAATCAATTTAAACATACATAGAATAATATTAAACATTTTATGAAAACATTTTTAGAAAACATGGTCATGGATGATAAATACATCCCTAGTAAATACTTACGTATAAAAAATCTCGGATAAAAATGAGATTGAAAAATCATCCCTAACCTTAGGTCTAATATGCTTCGTCTGTATCTAAACCTCCTCTATAATGATTTAAATAATTTTATTTACTTATTAAAAAATAATATACTTTTTTATTATATCATATATTATTATATTCTTATCCGTTTGTTAGTAACATTTCTTTGTTACTCGTTATTTGGGTATTAACTGCTTTATGCCCATATCCATGTTTTGTCAAATAAGTTCTTATTTCTCTTATTAGGTTATAGTTATATAATATACATAATGATATTAGAATAAAATATATCATATTTATTCATTAAATTAATTTATATAATTATGATTTAATGAAGATCATGTAGAACAAATCGCATCGCATTGTGGAGACAGTAGGTCGTACGTACGCACGAGTGACGATATCGTTCCCCTAATTGTTGAACAGTATTTACATTGATGGTGTTTAATATTTAAGAATCAATATAATTTTATAATAATCATATAAATTTATTAATTCCAATATTTTACCCATCCGAGTAAGTTGGTGATGAAAAACATATTACACCATAGCGTGGAGATTGTATGTCGTGCGTACGCACGTGTAGTGATTTCATTTTTTATAGGATGGATAGAAGATGAAATATGATTTTTTCATATTCATAATATCATGTCATTATAAAATTGATACTTGAGTTATTGAATAATAATAAAACAATTCATGTATATGAAGTAGAAAAAGAAATGAGTTTGAAAGAATTGGTAATTGATATTACCTCTTCTTCAACATGCCTCCTCTAAATATCCCCTTATAGCACTAGAGTTGGTCTTTGAAAAAGACCAGAACCTCTATAATTTTTCTAGGAAAGTTTATAAGATAAATGGTAAGGGTATTTACAAACTTTAAGACATCAATAGTTGTGTAGAAATAAGGGAGCAGGTTCCCTTTTATAATTAAGGTGAGGGGCACTTTTTGGAAACCTCAACAATATTAATTTATAATAATCTGAAAATCAATCCAAATAACTCCAAAATGAGATATATTCGAATATAAGATATGATAAGATTGAAATATAATAAACCAATAAAATTTAGACATGTTTTTATGTCTATTTAAACATTATCATTTTAATTGGCAATTAGTTATTCTATTTAATTTTAATTAGGATAACACATGTTTCATTATTAAAAGGGTGAAATATTTACTTATTTGATTTTAATTATAGCATAAATGAATATTTTATAACATTTTATACCATATCATAATTATTATATATTTTAAAAATTGTTTTATGATTTTTAAATAATTTTAATAAAACACTATTTTGATAAACAGTCAATAGTCTCAATTTTGTCACTATTAAATTTATTAATTTTTTAAAAAATAAAGATAACAATTTAACTTTGATACAACTATTTTATTATATTCCTATGAGTTATAGGTTATATAAAAACTTTATTGTACAAATTAATTATCCCAAAATATATTTATTTTAATATTATTACAAACATTTACTCAATATCACCATTAATAAAATAATTACTACAAGTATTTTTTATAATTAATCAATATACTTATTTTTTGAGTAAGAATTAAAAATAAAATAAAATAATGAATATAAATTTAAAATCATTCATTCAAATATATTTAATTGAATTTACCTTCTATAAAATTAAACATTAAAAATATTATACTTATTAAAGTATGAATATGACAGTTTAACATTACTTTAAATAAAATAATATAAAGATCATAATCTATTCTATAAACCTCTAAATGGCCACTAGATGGACGTTTGAATGATTATGGTCGATATATACTTGACCAATAAGATTTGGACATGTTTTTTAAAAAACTTATGGTTGTTAGGATTTTAATAAAAATTGATTCATTGATTTCTCATCAATTAATTAATTTTTACATCATCAAATAATAAGAATTTAAGGTAATTATTTATTTCCAAAAAATTAAAAAAAATTATCATGATGTAGGTAATTATTTTATATTCCAATGTACTATTTATTTTCGAATATATCACCTAGGTATCCCTATATTAAAATCATTATACTTATAAGAAATGTGAGTTTGACATTTTGTCACTTTCTATGGTTTTATTAATATTTAAGTCATTTTCATTTTCAAGTGGCACTTAGATGACTAAGTTTCGAACCAAAGATGTTAAGGGTAGACATTGATTTATCTAATGATATTTTTAAGGTTCTAGGATAATTTTGTTGTCCTTATCATTGATGTGGCCTTATTTTTACACAGTTTTCCACATCCTTTTTATTAAATTTTAATGATATATTTAACTATTTTTTCACTTGTTTTTAAATAAATGAACTTTTTTATTTTTATAATTAAATTTTTCAAATGTTCATTTTTTATAAAATTTTATGTAATTATGGACTTTTAAATATTTTATTTATTCCTTTTTTTAATATAATTAATTTCCAATTTCTTTAATTAAATCTATATTTGTTTATTTTATTTTAATTTTTCATTATTAATAATTAATGAGTTTGCTAATTAATTTACTTTTAATTTTTAAAGTTTATATAACTTAGTTCGGCTTGCCAGACTACCGGTAGCATAGCTACCGATAGCAGGTTACCGGTACTATCTATCGGTGACTTTGCCTCTATCGGTGAGCTTTTGTTTTTAATTTCAACCGGTAAGCCCTTTAATTTTATAAACAAAGTGAGTATTTAGTTGGTTAATTTTTTCTTGAATTCTTAATAAGTTAATTTCTAATTAAATAATTATTTCATCAATATAATTCTAATTAATTAACTTAGAGTTCGTTTTTATAATTAATATTTTAATTAATTCACATTAGAATAGGGTTGCAAAGTTATTTGATGTGTTTTTGTCATCCTGCTAATTAGTTAAGTAAATAAATAGTGTTTTAAATTAAACTAATTAGTTCGCTTTTAATTTTGTGTGTTCCAAATAGTTAATTAATTCATTAATTAATAGTTTTAAAACATTAATTTTATTATTTTACGTATGCAGATTGGGTTTTAATTCACTTTTATTTTGTTTTAGTCTACCGGTAAGGTAGACGAGCTCTTGCGGTGACTTATTGGGTCACCCAGGATTTTTATTTTTATTTGCTGCTATCCTTCAATTAATTTATTTAGTTATTTTAATTTTAAGTATTTTATTAATTTAGTTTAAAAATTTATTTGATTTTTAATTTAAGTGTTGATTAATTAATAATAGTAGTTTAGCTCTTAATATTTTATGGTTTAATAAAAATCTTGTTTTAAATCTATGATTTTAATCTTTAATTAATTAGGTTCAATCTTCATATTTATTTTTCTTAAGCTTTAATTTGAAGTTCAAAATAATTTTTGAAGTTTGCGTTAGTTATTTATTTTAGTTCTAACAGTGATTTATTTTAATGCAGTGTAACGGTGACCTATCCCCTTTAAAACTATCACAGCCTTTCCTCACTGATGTTTTCCTTCTATCGGTAGCTATCGATACACCTTTTCCTCACAGATTTATTTTTCTCATCGATACACATCGGTATCTTTTACCCCTCTATCAGCAGCCCCAACCTCACTGATAGACACCAAATTAACCTCACTGATATCTTATCCTATCAATAGCTTCTGCCTACCCCACTAATACAAACCTCACTGATACACCCTTTTGTTTTCATCCTATCAGTAGCTAAGCTACAGATACTCCTCACCATTCCTCATTTTTCCTCACGCACTCACGCACTTCACCGCCTCGCCCGCTCCCTTGCCCATCAACTGTTCTGCCGCTGGTGGAGTTCGTCGTTGTGGTGATGTGTTGTAGCTGAGGTATTTCCACGCCGCGAAGAGGGGATCGCCGCCGGTTTGAAGCCACTGCAAGTAGTGGAGCCATGGTTGTCTGTCGTTGGAGTTGAGGTCGGTGACATGTTGGAGCTGAGATCCTGCCTGTGCGCCGAGAATGGTGAAGTCTTTCGCTGCTGTGGTCTTCCTGGAGGAGAAGTCGGTGCCAATTCGTCGATCGGGAAAGCGCCGCAAGGAGGGGCTGTGAGCAGGAGTGCGCCGCTGCGGAAGAATCGCTGCACTGGGATGCCGCGATGTCTTGCTGGAGTTGGCCGCACCGCCTGGAGTCGAGGACACACTGGAGCCGCCCCTGTGGCGTTTCATAGGGAGGAAGGAGAACCCCCATGTGTTCCGTCGTGGAGAAATGGGGGAGGAAGAGACAACAAAGAAAAAAATAAAATAAAATGATAATATAAAACAATAATGAAGGTAAAGTAAAAAGTAAAAGAGAAAAAAAATATAAATAAAAGTAATTAATAAAAAAAACAAAAGTTAAAGTAAAGCTAACTTTATATTAAAGTTGACTTACATAGTCAAATTAATAAAAAATAATAAATTTAAAACAATTAAAATTTTAATAAATAGAAAAAACATAAAATAAAATACAAAACTAAGTGAATAATAAGTCCTATTAATTAATATGTTGTTATAGTATAAGTTTATATCTAATAATATTTATAAATAAACTATAAAATTATATTTATTAACTTAAATATTTTTAGAACATAAATTTAAATTACTTAATTAAAATTAACTAATTAATTAATTAATCTAACAATTTAATTTCTTTAATATTAATAGTTAAATTATCAATACAATATTAAATATTATCTTAATTATTTATTTATTTATGTTGTCAATTTTAATAACCTAGTTAAAAATAATTAAATTAATAACTCAGTAATTTTATTTATTAATTAAATTAAATTAATAACCCTTTAATAAATTATGTTTTACCATAGTATTATTAAACGAATAATTTTATAAATAATTTAAAAGTAAATAACAATTAACAATTAACTTATGATTAACTTTCAAAGAGTAATATAACACTTAACTTTAAAAATAACCATTTTTTCTTTCTTTGCGTCCTTATCTATTTACTTTTCTATTCTATTTATTTGTGTAGGTTCATACCAAAGTTGTAGACACATCCATGTGCAGGTAACTAACTCACTCGAAGTTAGTTACGTGATAAAAACTCACGTGATGTGCCAGTCACGGAAAAAGCGCACGTGTGCGGTGCACTCATGAAGGACATTCCAAGTCGGTGGAAATCGAGCAGTGACATGCAGCTTATGACAGCAGGGTACTTAAAGAAGACAAGCAGCATAATTTGAACAGGGTTGATGAAGAGGATTCATTCACTTGGAGAGGCACTCACTCGACGAACACATGAGTCTCGGAGCAGAGTAGAGGTCTAGGAGCAGCAATTGATTCGAGCAGAGGGAGTTTTTTTCCTCTGTTCTATTTAAAATCTCTTCCTATGTATTTGAATGACTTTAGTTTTCGATATAACGATAATGAAAAATATATTAGTTAGCTAAATTTTTAGTTCGGGGATGAATTGAAGTTTTACTGGTTACTTTTAATTCTCATATCACTTAATCAATTCATTGAATTCAGTAAAGATCGGCGAGATTGATTCTGAGTTTAGTCAATTGTATTTCACCACTAGTGCTTAATTTTGAAAACTCCACAATAAAATCGGTGATATTGATCGTGGAAACATCTTAAAAAAATAATCAATTCACAAATGCTTCGGGACTTATGGCGAGTTCATCCTATTGTCATTATCTTTTTGAACTTTTCACAGCTGATTTGTTTTGGAGTGGAGAACTTCAAAATCAATTAGTCTGTGTGACTTAACTCTTCGAAAGGGAGGTAAGTCACTCTCTTTGTGGTGGTGTAAGGTAATAACATTAAAGTGATTAGGAATACCTATTAAACCCTTCGAATGGAGACTTTTCCCCATGCATTTTAATTGATTGTTCACTTTTAGCATTTTATATCTCTGTTTCTTACTGTTTTTAGTCTGATCTTTGTTTTATAATATTTTCGAACAAAAACTCAAGAATACTGTAGTGTTTCATTAGATTACTATTTTAAAATTAAAAAAAATATAAAATAAATAGAAAATCTATTTCACTGCTGACAACAGTGGGATATTTTTGTAAGTTTTTTAGAAGAATAGTGGTCAAATTCGCCTTCTCTGTGGGTTCGACCCTGCTTTCCACATATACTGTAGTTAGTAGGAATATAAATACTAAACTTTGACCGGATTCAATGACAGTTTCAGTCAAGTTTTTGGCACCGTTTTCGGGGAAGGCACGAGCCATTATTTTTCTAAAAAAAATTACAAAAAAATAAACAAATTTATTGAAACTGTGAAAAAAAATCTGTTTCATTTACTACTGTTTCGCTAATATTATTTCATTGGTGAACTCCTGTTAGTTCTACTATTGTGCTATTCTGAACTATTTTACACTTTGCAAAATCACGAGAGATTTCATTGTTACAGTAGAGTTTTCAAGCTTTGAAATTGACAAACATTTATCTACTATTTTAAAAGAACATTGTAATGGAAAATCAGGATAATACGGTTAATCAAAACATGAATGTTCCACAGCCTGTAGTTTCGGCCCTCCAGCTACTTGGACTTAGGGAGTTTCAAATTCAAATTGTATCAAGTAACCCATATTGCATTAGGTTGACTCTAAGGTCTAGGAATTATGAAATTAAGCAGTCTCACCTTTCTCAACTTTCTTTATTCAATGGTCTTCCAGGAGAGGATTCACTTGAGTTCATTAGAGAGTTCTATAGTTCTGTACAACAAATACCTCTGAGAGAGCTTTGTGAGAAGGATTTTAGATTGAGGTTGTTTCCTTTTTGTCTGTAGGGGAAGGATAGGGCTTGGTTTCAGAACTTAGATGAAGAAATTTTTGAGACCTGGGAAGAGGTGTCTACTGCCTTTATTTCAAAATTATATCCTAGGAACACCACCTCTGAGATTAAGAACAAAATTACTGGGTTTGTCCGGGATGAGGGATAGTTATTTCATGAGGCATGGGATAGTTTTAGAAGTCTCCTTAGACAAAGTCCCAATCATCAGTTTTCTCCCCATTTACTCATGTAAACCTTCTATAATTCTCTCACCCCTTACAACCAAGATTTAGTTGACCAATTCTGTGGGGGTGACTTTTCTGACTCCACTGCTGATGAGCTGAAACTTGTGTATGAAAATCTTGCACAAAAATCTCAGTACAAGTGTTCTAGGAAGAGGTCCATCCATAGAGTTGAAGTCAATCCTCAGGCTGCTATTGTTAGTGATAGGGTCCTAATGGAGCAATGTAATCATTGTAGGATGTTCGGTCACACACATACATGTTTTCCTAATTTTGATCTCCCTGACCAGTTTTATGAGAGTGCCAAATTTGTAGATTTTAGAGCTAGGAACCAAGGAACAAATGATCAATTCTCCAATCAGTACATGTCTGTTTATCAAAATCATCCAAACTTTTCCTGGAAAGAACAAGGTGTCATAAAGCAGACTGCTGCCCCTAACTACCAATCACACCCTAAAATTTATAACTCAAACCAATTTGGGGCTGAATCTTCTAATTCTCAAGGGGAGTTAAGGGGGATATTACAACAAATTTTTTGGAGAAATCAGTTCATTTAGGAAGGAAACAGATGGTAATATTCTCAATTTAGAACATCAAATAATTCAAATGGCTAAGGATCAAGGCGATAAGGGAAAGGGAAAGCTACCCAACACTTCAATTCTTAATCCAAGAGAGAATATAATGGCTGTAACCACTAGATCTGGCCTACAAATCCAAGAACAAGTTAATAAACACTCTGGGAAAACTAAAACTAATGAGAAAATTGAATCTGGAAAAAAAAATATGCTTGAAACAGAATTTGGGAGTCTGGACAGCTTTTTCAACCTGAATAGAATATTGAATTTGCACCTGAAAAGGTTCAAGAACCCAGGAAAATGAAGTGGTAACTAATTAAAGAAGGAAAGAAAAACAATTGAATTGAGGAGAATGAGAATAATCAACCTGTTCTTAAAAATTATGCCCCTCCCATTCCCTACCGTGAAAGAGTGAAGAAGAATAATGAACGTGATTATTTGAGGTTTCTTAAAATGATTCGAAACTTTAGTATCAACATTCCATTTGTAGAAGCTTTAGATAAAATACCTTCATATGTAGCTTTTACCAAAAGGTTTCTAAAGCATAAAAATGATTGGAAGAAGTTGGACAAAGTTAATCTCAATGAGGAATGTAGTGCGATCTTGTTAAAGAAGTTGCCTCCAAAATTGAAAGATCCTGGAAGCTTTATTATTCAATGCAAAATAGGAACAAGTGAGCAACTTAATTGTTTCTGTGACTTAGGAGAAAGCATCAATCTTATGCCTTACTCCCTTTTTAGAAGGTTGGGTCTCAGAGATTTGAAACCAACATCTGTTTGTCTTCAACTTGCGGACAGGTCACTCACACACCCTTCAGGGAGGGTGGATGATCTATTAGTGAGTGTAGGAAAAATTACACTACCCACAGACTTCCTTATCTTAGATATGGAGTGTGATGAAAAGGTCCCAATCATCTTAGGGAGAACTTTCCTTACTACAGCAGGTGCTATCATAGATGTTTCCAAGGGGAAACTCACTCTCCAATCCATTGATGATTTGGAGGAGTTTTTAGTGTTTGAAAAGCCTCAACATGTGGTTGGTTGTGATTTGATAGATTTTGATGAGAATCGATATTTTAAAATTGATGTTCGGGATGAATATGGTTCTTTTCCTCTTGAGGTCACAGAGATTTTGATTCCCCAGCCTATTGAAACTTTTCTTCAAGCTTCTATTCCCATCCCACTCCTTCCTCTAGATGAGCAAGATCATTCCCTAGAACCCATTATAGAAAGTTAGTCACATTCTTGTCTCGAACTGTCTCAACCCGTTTTTGAAAGTTTTCCTTATGAAGTCGACTGTATAAGGGTTTCTGAAGTTAGAGAAAGTTCTAGTCTGAGTCCTGATGAAAAACTAAACTTTTCCCATTATGAGAAAGTGTATTTTCTATAAACGTTCATTTTTTATCAGTTTGATGTTGTTTGTGATGACTTCCAACCTGAACTTGAAAGATTCACATCATTTGATTCATCTGGGGATATTGGGGGCCACCTGTTGGATCCTGAATATGATTCCTTCTTTTGAGAGTTTTTTTATTTTTCCTTTGTGCAAGTTGTGCTGGGAATATTCTATGAAAATACTAAATAGTTTTATGATTGTTTTTCTTCTGATTCTAGGGTGGAGTTAACCTCTAAGTGTGGGGGAAGTCATGTCAGTATTGCTGGTCAATTTAGTGATTTTATTATAGAATTATTGAACATTATTAGAGATGAGGAAGTGGTTTTTAGGGCCCTAAATGGGCTGGACAGCATATTAGCAATGGTGTTTTTAAAGGAACTTTTGAGAATATTGTCTGATACTATATATGAGAATGTTTTGGATGATCCTATTTTTGAATCTTTGGTTAATAGTGAAGTTCACATAATTAATAATTCATTTCCATTAAATAATCATGGCTAGAAATATCTAGGAAAATGGAGTCTGGCTAGGGACTATAAATCTAGTGCTGCATGGGAGGCAACCCATGGTTTTTGTTTTGTTAATAAACAAAAAAAAAATTGATTAAATAAAGTCTAACTGAATACTTTAAATTCAGTGCTTCATGGGAGTCCACCCATTCTCTTTCTTTAGTGTTTAATTTTATTTCTGTTCTTATTTTACTTAGAATTAAGTGCTGCTTTGTATTCTTATATATGCTCTGTCTCTACTGGATACTTGTTCCTGGTTTATGCACTCTGTGTTTCTAGAAATGTTGCTGCTGTCATCTAAGGAGTGTAATTCCCGTGTTAATCTCTGAAAAAAAACCTAGTCAGGGAAGTACTTTACTGTCGAATTCTGTTTCATCTTTTTTCTCTTTAATACTTTAAAAAAACATTCTGTTTATTGAATAATTCTGCTTGTATTAGAAAATCCTGCTTCTTGTCACTGGGTTGTGCATAAATTATGCATGTGCCTCTTTGCTGTAAAAAACTGAATTGCGTTATTGTTAAAAACTTTTCCACTGTTAGGAATTAAGTGTAGGGGGTACATATTGTTGTTCTTTTAAATGGTTTTTCTAAGGGGTTTAAGCATGCATCTTACTTCTTTATTTAATATCTAATTGAATCATACTTTTCAAAACTCTCTTATCCCCAATCCATTGTGCATCCACACCTTACATGCTATATCTTGAGCTGAATTGAAAATATTTGTCACTGGACACAAATTTTAATGCACGTACTTGCTAATGAACCTGCTGATTTTTTTATTGTGGAAAACAATCTCTTTGAACTTCATTGAGACCCTTTATACATGTCATATATCTACTTAATTGAAAATATGTTTTGAACATTATTGATTAATTGTTCTTCTTCATATTTAGAAGTCAACTTTGGGGAAAAAGTTGGGTGTGAAGTGTGGGGAAGGGGGTCAATTCTTGACTGTATTAATCTGTGCTTTAATGTAAGCCCATCAATTCCATCAATTCCCACTTAAAATTCAATTTTTTGTAAAAAATAAATAAATAATTTCAAAATTCTTGCATAATTTTAGGCTTTACACCTTTCTCTATTGGGTCTTGCCTTAGGATAAGTTCTTTGTTGTTAGTTAAGGATTGCTTTGAACCTGAAATTAATGAGTTTGGATGATTGCTGAGTGGTCTTGCTTGGTGGTTTGATGGAAATTCAGTTTAGGACCTACTTCTGAAGGTGATATGTGTTACATGTTTGTGGAATTATGATCATACCCTTTGGAAATGGAAATTTGATTCTGATTCTAGGGTACTCATTCATTTTCTTTTATTTATTAAAGGTAATTGCTTTAATGAGCCAATGTAAATGATTTTTGATATAAATCTTTTGAAATTGGAGTAATTTGGGCATCTGGGATCCCACGGTGAGTCTCTGAGACCCTAGATGTTGGGTACGTTTCTGTTAAATAAAATCCCTCTGTATACTTTGAATAAGTGCATTGAACAGTGCTTAGCACAATGATACATGGCTTGGGAAAAATAAATAAAGTGTCTAGGGTCAAAAATGAGCTCATTAAGGTGAGGGGAATGATGAACGCCAGATGAAGAAGGGGTCAATTGGTTTATATGGAAATCATTTAGGTTGTATCATTGAGGTGATTCACACAAAAAAAATTGATTATTGTTGGAACCTATGTGAAAAATACAAAGTAAAAAAGTTCCTTGGTTAAGATCTTAATTCCATTTATTTTATTCCCTGTCATTTTTGGACTGAGAACCTGAGACTGGATTGAAGTGATCCATTAAGTTGTATCACATATGAGGCATGAAATCTTCATTGTTTGATGATTTATAGCTTCCTTAATTACCAGTGAGAATTTGTTCTAGGTGAGGTTCATATGAGAAACTTAGTTTCTAAAAGCCTATTGAAATATTTTTGAAGTCCTCTGTTTTAAGTCCTGGACATGTTACAGTTTGATCTTAATCATTAATTAACTCCACTGTTTTTCAAAGATAATAAAACATGGGATCGTTTGAGGACAAACAATGATTTAGTGTGCGGGAATTTGATGTGGGCTTATTTTTACACAGTTTCCCACATCCTTTTTATTAATTTTTAATGATATATTTAACTATTTTTGCACTTGTTATTAAATAAATGCACTTTTTTATTTTAATAATTAAATTTTTCAAATGTTCATTTTTTATAACATTTTATGTAACTATGGACCTTTAAATAGTTTATTTATTCCTTTTTTTATTATAATTAATTTCCAATTTGTTTAATTAAATCTATATTTGTTTATTTTATTTTAATTTTTCATTACTAATAATTAATGAGTTTTCTAATTAATTTACTTTTAATTTTTTAAGTTTATATAACTTAGTTTGGCTTGCCAGACTACCGGTAGCTTAGCTACCGATAGCAGGTTACTTATACTGTCTATCGGTGACTTTGGCTCAATTGGTGACTTTGACTCTATCGGTGAGCTTTTGTTTTTAATTTCTACCGGTAAGCCCTTTAATTTTATAAACAACGGTGAGTATTTAGTTGGTTAAATTTTTCTTGACTTCTTAATAAGTTAATTTATAATTAAATAATTATTTAATCAATATAATTCTAATTAATTAACTTAGACTTTGTTTTTATAATTAATCTTTTAATTAAGTCACATTAGAATAGGGTTGCAAAGTTATTTTATGTGTTTTGTCATCCTGCTAATTAGTTAAGTAAATAATTAGGGTTTTAAATTACATTAATTAGTTTGCTTTTAATTTTGTGTGTTCCAAATAGTTAATTAATTCAGTAATTAATAGTTTTTAAACATTAATTTTATTATTTTATGTATGTAGATTAGCTTTTAATTCACCTTTATTTTGTTTTAGTCTACCGGTAAGGTAGACGAGCTCTTGCGGTGACTTATTGGGTCACCTAGGATTTTTATTTTTATTTGTTGTTATCCTTTAATTAATTTATTTAGTTATTTTAATTTTAAGTATTTTATTAATTTAGTTTAAAAATTTATTCTGTTTTTAATTTAAGTGTTGATTAATTAATAATAGTAGTTGAGGTCTTAATATTTTAAGGTTTAAAAAAAATCCTGTTTTAAATCTATGATTTTAATCTTTAATTAATTAGGTTCAATCTTCATTTTTATTTTGATTAAGTTTTAATTTGAAGTTCAAAATAATTTTTGAAGTTTGCGTTAGTTATTTATTTTAGTTCTAACAGTGATTTATTTTAATGCAGTGTAACGGTGACCTATCCCGTTTAAAACTATCGCAGCCTTTCCTTACTGATGTTTTCCTTCTATCGGTAGCTACCGATACACCTTTTCCTAATTCATTTATTTTTCTCACCGATACACATCGGTAGCCTTTACCCCTCTATCAGCTGCCCCAACCTCACTGATAGACACCAGATTAACCTCACTGATATCTTATCCTATCAGTAGTTGCTTCCTGCCCCACTCATACAAAACTCACTGATACACCCTTTTGTTTTTTCCTATCGGTATCTAAGCTACCGATACTCCTCACCGTTCCTCATTTTTCCTCACGCACTCACGCACTTCTCCACCTCTCTCGCTCCCCTGCCCATCAACTGTTTCACCGCCGGTGGAGTTCGTCGTTGTGGTGATGTGTTGTAGCTGAGGTAGTTCCACGCTGTGAAGAGGGGATCGCCACCGGTTCGAAGCCACTGCAAGTAGTGGAGCCATGGTTGTCGGTTGTTGGAGTTGAGGTCGGTGACATGCTGGAGACGAGATCGTGCCTGTGCGCTGAGAATGGTGAATTCTGCCGCTGCTGTGGTCTTCCTGGAGGAGAAGTCGGTGCCAATCCGTTGACCGGGAAAGCACCGCAAGGAGGGGCTGTGAGCAGGAGTGCGCCGCTGGGGAAGAATCGTCGCACCGGGATGCCGCGATCCCTTGATGGAGTTGGCCGCACTGCCTGGAGTCGAGGACACGCTGGAGCCGCCCCTGTGGAGTTTCATAGGGAGGAAGGAGAACCCCCATGTGCACCGCCATGGAGAAATGGGGGAGGAAGAGACAACAAAAAAAATAAAATAAAATGATAATATAAAACAATAATGAAAGTAAAGTAAAAAGTAAAAGAGAAAAAAATATAAATAAAAGTAATTAATTAAAAAAAAAAAGGTAAATTAAGGCTAACTTTATATTAAAGTTGACTTACATAGTTAAATTAATATAAAATAATAAATTTAAAACAATTAAAATTTTAATAAATAGATAAAACATATAATAAAATACAAAACTAAGTTAATAATAAGTCTTATTAATTAATATACAATTATACTATAAGTTTATATCTAATAATATTTATAAATAAACTATAAAATTATATTTATTAACTTAAATATTTTTAGAACATAAATTTTAATTAATTAATTAAAATTAACTAATTAATTAATTAATCTAACAATTTAATTTCTTTAATAGTAATAATTAAATTATCAATACAATATTAAATATTATCTTAATTATTTATTTATTTATGTTGTCAATTTTAATAACCAAGTTAAAAATAATTAAATTAATAACTGAGTAATTTTATTTATTAATTTAATTAAATTAATAACCTTTTAATAAATTATGTTTTACCATAGTATTATTAAATGAATAATTTTATAAATAATTTAAAAGTAAATAATAATTAACAATTAACTTATGATTAACTTTCAAAGAGTAATATAACACTTAACTTTAAAAATAACCATTTTTTCTTTCTTTGCATCCTTATTTATTTACTTTTCTTTTCTATTTATTTGTGCAGGTTCATACCAAAGTTGTAGACACGTCCAGGTGCATGTAACTAACTCAGTCGAAGTTAGTTACGTGAGAAAAACTCACGTGACGTGCCAGTCGCGGAAAAAGCGCACGTGTGTGGTGCACTCATGAAGGACATTCCAAGTCGATGGAAATCGAGCAGTGACAAGCAGCTTATGACAACAGGGTACTTAAACCAGACAAGAAGCAGAATTTGAGTGGGGTTGATGAAGAGGATTCATTCACTTGGAGAGTCACTCACTCGACGAACACATGAGTCTCGGAGCAGAGCAGAGGTCCAGGAGTAGCAATTGATGGAGCAGAGGGAGTTTTCTTCCTCTGTTCTATTTCAAATCTCTTCCTCTGTATTTTAATGACTTTAGTTTTCGATATAACGATAATAAAAAATATATTATTTAGCTAAATTTTTAGTTCGGGGATGAATTGAAGTTCTACTGGTTACTTTTATTTCATAGCCATGTTCTCTACCACTCTCCATCAGATAATTGCTGGTTAGATTTCTCTTCCATATCCATATTTTCCTACATAGAACCCTAGTATGTGTTATTTTCGGTAATCTTCATACTTTCCACTCTTTATTTTAAATAGAGGCCTCATTAATTCATTTTTCGATGTGGTATTTCAACTAAGATATTTTGAAACGTCAAAAATGTGTTATCCCAATACCCTGTTTTTTGTTGAACCGATGGTATTTCAAATCATCATAGATTGATGAGTTTAAGGACCTCAATTTTATACTTGTTTGTGATTGATGACCTCAATCACTACCTATAAATATTTACGTTTTTCCTCCAATTATGTCCCTAATTACCACCAATGTTCTCCTAATCGAGATCATAATTTGGTGGTGACCCTTTCATTTCTCTTTTCCTCGTATTAAGACTAAATTTTAGTAACCCAATTTCCGATGTGGGTTTTCCCACAAATATATTTTCTATTTTCAACCTTTTATTTTCGAAGAACAATTTCAAATTGTGAGGACGCAATTTATTGAAGGAGGGGAGAATGTAACACCCCAAGATTTCATAGTGTGTTATTTATTCAAAATAATTCAATAACTTGCACTACACGCAACACCGAGTTCAATCACACCATGACTTACCAAAAAAAGCCATTAAAAAGAGGTTATGAATAGTATTAACTAAATTTTAAACTTTATATAATCCTTATAATTTTAGAATCCATATTATGAGTTTCTTAGACATAATGCAAGAACAGATTCATTTTCAGTATTTCACTTTTATCAACTTTTAATAGTGAAACCTTTTTAAATACAATATTTTAAACTTTTTGACTAAATGGGGACATCAAAAAATTTAAAATGAAACAACCCAAGCTTCCACGGTATGCTTTCCTTTGAATAATACAGTAGCGTGTGTTGTACGCAACTTCAAGTTCTAACACACCACAACCAATCAAACTAGCCGTTATGAATAGTAATACCTACCTTTTAAAATTTTAGATATTTTATCTCTCAAAATGGACTTCATTTTTGGATTTAGAGTATCGAATTTAGCCTAAGGTGAAATTTTGGTACTTTTCGGATAACTTTCATATTTTGATGAATAGTGAAAATTACTAAATTTTAATTAAAAACAACTTTCTTAATCAAAATAATTAATAGTGATAAATTATGAATTTGAGTGGTTTTAAAGTATATTTAGAATATATTTTTACCATTTAATATAATGTTGGTCATTGGACGTAATTTTACAATTAAACCAAACATAAACAAGTGTCAATCTTTTGATAGTTGTTATCTCTTAAAAACACGCTTTTTGTTTTGACAACGGGAATTAATTTTAAATTAATTTATGCCACTTATGTGTTTTGAATTTAGAAAAATGGATTCCATATTTGGAATCAGGATGTTCAAATTGTGTAAATAGGTAACTTTTATTTTTAGACATTTTGAATAATTACTGCGGTAAATATTTTATTTACCATGGTTAAGGGTAAATCCGGTAAATAAGGGTTAAAAAATAATATTATAATAATACTAAATTACCCTAAAAAGTTTCCTAGCCTTATTTGTTGATACATGTTTGGACATAGGCATATTTGGGTCGATTTTGGGACCCCATGGTGCCACTTGTAGGTGATAGGGACAGTTTATTTTAATTAAGTTAAAATAAATACAAAAATGACACAAGCATATATCTTTTAGGAAAACAATTTTTAAATAGGGTTATATATGTTGGATTTTAGATTATAAATATTCATTAGAAAGGTAAAACGATTTACTACATAATTATATTTTATTTATAATTTTTATACATTAAATAATGTAATTTATTTATGACACAATGATGATGCAGTAATTACTATAATAGTGAAAAATCAAAATAATTGATCTTATAAATACCCAGATAAATATAATATGAAACTTTTAATGAATTACACTAATTTTATAGGATAATATGACATATTAGGATTGATTTAATTAACTTTTTTCGAAGTAATAATTCTGTTATGAGTTTCACAAAAATCAACTATTGAATAGTGTCAAAATTGACATAAAAGAGTTTTTAAAACAAATATTATATTATTAATTGATATTAAATTTATAAAAATTTAAGGTTCGGCAAAAAGACTTATATCATGATATTAGTATCATAAATGGACCACTTGGGGGTCGCTTGGATGTATATAGTAAGTTTATTAACCATATTATATAAAAATACAAAGAGACATTGTAAAAGTGAAACTAATTAACTTAGATTTAATACTTAAAGATAAGGTTAAGATAAGTACCCAAACCTGTCTAAATTATATTGGTTGAGTTTATTTCTACCCATACCCACCTTAACATTTAAATAATCAACTTTGGAGCCATTAGAAACCGAATATGGATTTATTATAAACTAATATTTCAAGCTTTTCCAAAGGTGCCCCTCACCCCTTTTATAAAAGGGCACTCCTCCTTCTCATTTCTTCACACCTTCAAAACCTTTTGGTTCTACAAAACTCTGCCCAAATACTCTCCCAACTTCCCTCACTACAACCTAGAGGCCTTAGTTTGATAAGAAATCCAACCTATGGATCCCTTTTGATCAAATCAAAAGGAAGAACCCGAAGAAGAGGTAATGATTTCACCACCCTTTTCCAAGTTCCTTTCTTCTTCCACTTCTTCTGCCTTTGTTATTACCATTCTAAAATAAAAACTCCAGTATCATATATATACTGTGATGTTATTATAAATATGGTACAACCATATTCAGTATTCTATCCACCCTTTGAATAACATGTCACCATACATGCGTACGTACGGCTTACCGTCTCCACGTCGTGGTGTAATTGTTATTCAATATATTATTATTTGGATGGGTATAATAATGATATGTAACTCATGTAAATAATAAATATAATATGTTAATGATTCTGTATATATAATATAACAACCATTTATATATTATTTCAAAATAATGATATTGTCGCTCGTGCATACGTACGGACTACCGTCTCCACGAACGCGATGAGATTCATTCTCCATCGTATCCATTCAAGTATAATTATCATTTGATGATTTAAAAATGATGTTTAAGGACTTGATATCATTCTGGATATGAATAATATACAACCTATCCATTACAAACATGGCTTACGTAACAAAACATATAAAAGAAAACAAGTAAGTTAACACCCGAAACAACGATAATACTAAGATATTATTATCAAATCAATATTAAAAGATCATATATGATATCATATTAATGTATATGATTCTGGTATAATTTAATAACAATTATTTCACCATTATACAGGAGGTTAACCTACCCCAACCAAGGAAAAGTACAAGGTAAGGGGTTTTTATCTCACTCCTTATTCCCGTGAGATTCATGCCATATTGCCACCATCACCTTTTGTGTGGTGTATGTACTACCCATAATTATATTCTTTGTTTCATACACTATAATTTATGTGTATTTACATATTCATTTTATGATACCTCTTTCATGGGTTGTATGTTTCATAAGTTATCAAATTGGTAAGGGTTATTTCACAATCTCTTCATTATCCGAGGTTGTTTATACGTAATAATCTACTGGGATCTCTTTATCATCCACATCCATGTTTCTTAATAATGTATTTCAAAACATTTTTACTATTTACAAGAATATGGGTTAAAGTCATTTATACCCTTATGTGTTTCGAAAGTAATATTTCCGTCTTTTTCCAAACAAGCCACTTTTAACCTTTTCGACAAATTTAAGGTAAGAATGTTTTTTTTAACTTATACGGCGGGTGCGGCTATTTACCACCGTTATAAAATTGTCAAAGCTTCCCTTAAAATATTATAAGAATATTTTCAAATTGAATGTATTGTTTTATAATTATGTTACTTTTAAAATGATTTCAAAAAAAAGAGATATTTCTCTAAAATAGTTTTGATTTCATCTATGTCAACATCCTTTGATGGATTTTAAGCTTATTTGAAGTTGATTTATTATGATACAAAACATCTCTATTTTATTGAAGGTTTTGTGATATTTTTGACTGTGGATAAGTTATTCTTATGTCACTCATGGTTTTTGTTTAAAGTATTGAAATTTTATAAGTTATTTTTAATCCGAATGTTTATGTTATATTTCAACCTTTCATTCAGATGAATGTGTTAGACAAGTATGTTCCGGGTTGGGGACCGGTAAAAGTAAGCCCTCTGGTTTGGTCTCCGGTTATTAGAGGAACTCCGGTTTGGTCTCCGGTTATTAGAGGAACTCCGGGTTGGTGTCCGGTTATTAGAGGCACTCTGGGTTGGGGTCCGGTTATTAGAGGCACTCCGGGTTGGGTTCCGGTTACAGTTAGCCCCTAGGTCTTGGGACGAGGCCTTGATAAAGAAATTAAAGTTCATCATTATGCATTCCAACATTATGAAAGTGGTTATTGATATTGTATGTGATTATTCGATTAGTAGAATATCCATGTGAACAAGTAAATGGAATTATTTCATTTTACTTTTTCCATACTTTGTTGAAGTTCAAGTTTAAAAGGCTTTTGTTTTAGTAATGCATTTCCTTAAATGTTTATGCTTATTCTGAATGTTCCGCTATATTGTTATCCTTACTGGGCATTTGAGCTCACCCCTTTTCTATGTTTTATTTTTCCCAAGATGTGAAGAATTAAGTTATGAATGACCTGCAGGGATATTATGAGGGGATAATAGTGTGGACTATGGAGACAATATGTTGTTGTAGTATTTTTTCACTTTATGATGTAATGTAAGACTTATGAATATATCTAGTGTTTCCAAGGCTACTAAACCAATCGGTCTTTCGAGATTTGATCTTTCTTGTGATCATGCCAATGTTATGTAATAATGCACCGAATCTGGGTAACTGGGGTCGGGGCGTTACAGTTGGTATCAGAGAAAGTTTAGTACAAACCTTGGAAGCTATATTTAGATAAAATCTGATTAGAGCACATAGATTTAAGATGAACTTTGAGGATTAGTATAGAAGAACTTCCTATAATTTTGGTATTGTAGAGATTTTGTGAGTTTTCCGAGCAATACATCCTTGTCTGGATACGAGCAGGTAGAGGCGGCTCTGGCACAGATGTACCTAGGGGTAAAACCCGAAAACACCGCTTTGAGCTAGACTCGAACGGGAACTGGTGCACGACAACGGGCCTTGCTGCACTCTTGGTTACGACACTCCCGGGGGATGTGCTTAGGATAATTCTCGTTTTCTTTACAAACCATTATGAAGGGTTTATGAGTATATACTTCCTCAAAGGAGACATTTTTATGATTATGGATTATATCCATAAACTATTTAATTTATGTTATGTGTTTTACAAGTTTGGGATTAGGTATTGTTATTCATAAACTAATCTAGTGTATGCCATTGTTTAGAAATGGCGCCCAGTAGAAGGAATGAGAACTCTAGCAATGCACATGATACAAAGACAAAGAAGGATCATATATTTCATGGTCTTATGCCAGAATTTATAAGAGAAATAGTCTCGCATGTATTATCATCATATGAAGAAATAATATTATGTGTTGATAAGATAAGTGAAGAGTTTACTGAGTCCTATGGCTTTGAAGGGAAGCAAGAGAAGAAAAGGATGGAAGAGGGAAAGATGGATAAAGGGAAGAGGGAAAAGAATAATTTTCCCATATGTGATAACTGTGGAAAGAAACATTCTGGAACTGCCTGAAAGGAATGGGAGTTTGTTATAAGTGTGGAGGAAAAGGGCACAAAGTAAGTGGCTGCAAGGGTAAGAAAATAGTTTCAAATGTACAATGCTTCATTTGCAAGGAGTTTGGACACTACACGAACCTATGTCCCAGTCATCAGAGTATGCCGCAAATGATGCTATTGGATAATAATCAAGTTATGATACTACCACAGATGAAGAGGAATGATTAGAGTTCTTATGTTGATTATGTCATTTGAGTGTTGTATCAACAATGTACTTGTTATAATAATTTTGGAGTATATAAGGATTGTAATGTAGTACTATTTCATTAAGGACTTGAGATTGTGTGGAACAAAGAAAATTGACTCAATAGCAGGTTAAATTTTTGGAAAATATATGGTTGAGAGAAAGATAAACCATAATATGGTTCTGATACCGAGGTAGTGATTTTAGAATAATACATGATTGATTTGGATAAATTATAATGGATATTCTTGACTACCTTGAAGCTAATTTATGATTTGTATATTCCATCATTGTTGGGGTTTAAAAAATTTTTGGATTGATGAAGTATATCCAGCATTCTATATGGAATAAGGGAGCATGAATGTAATCAATAAGGAATATGGTAATTCAGGATGTTTCAGTGTATTAAAAGAATACATGATGAAGGTATCCATATGCTATTACGGGGTAAAAAGGATCTACATTATGTTTACCTTCCTTATAAATGCTGGACTGTGAGTTTGGACAGAAGTATTTTGGATAGTTCTAGTCTGGATTATTTTGTATTGCCATAAAAGGACAACCCGGAGGTCGGGCGGCAACCCGTCGCGTCTGGCAAGGCTGCGAGACTTGAACCCGCAACTGAAGGGCGACAAGGGTGTATCACCTACCCCTGGCCCACGAGATGTCCTGGATTAAATAATGTAGTTTTTTTTAAAGATCTGGTAGATGAATTATAAATTCATTTATTTTGTAACCCTGTACGAATAGTATAAATAGAAATTTTTTTACGTTCTATTATCTTTTAGAGTGAAAGATGAGTTTGTGGTAGAAATTTATTAATGGATAAAACTCTAATTATAAAGTAAGTATATCTCCTTATGATCTTAGCCAATCTCATAAATAAATTCCTCAACATTAATAAAAGGAACTTAGAACAAAAATGTCGTCCTAGATGGTACCTTAAATCATCACTAATTTATGGCTTTGGGATTGTTGGCCTTTTCATAGCCATGTTCTCTACCACTCTCCATCAGATAATTGATGGTTAGATTTCTCTTCCATATCCATATTTTCCAACATATAACCCTAGTATGTGTTATTTTCGGTAATCTTCATATTTTCCACTCTTTATTTTAAATAGAGGCCTCATTAATTCATTTTTCAATGTGGGATTTCAACTAAGATATTTTGAAACATAAAAAATGTGTTATCCCAATACCCTATGTTTTGTTGAACTGATGGTATTTCAAATCATCATAGATTGATGAGTTTAAGGACCTCAATTTTATACTTGTTTGTGATTGATGACCTCAATCACTACCTATAAATATTTACGTTTTTCCTCCAATTATGTCTCTAATTGCCACCAATGTTCTCCTAATCGAGATCATAATTTGGTGGTGACCCTTTCATTTCTCTTTTCCTTGTATTAAGACTAAATTTTAGTAACCCAATTTCCGATGTGGGTTTTCCCACAAATATATTTTCTATTTTCAACCTTTTATTTTCGAAGAACAATTTCAAATTTCGAGGACGCAATTTATTGAAGGAGGGGAGAATGTAACACCCCAAGATTTCATAGTGTGTTATTTCTTCAAAATAATTCAATAACTTGCACTACACGCAACACAGAGTTCAATCACACCATGACTTACCAAAAAAAAGCCATTAAAAAGAGGTTATGAATAGTATTAACTAAATTTTAAACTTTATATAATCCTTATAATTTTAGAATCCATATTATGAGTTTCTTAGACATAATGCAAGAACAGATTCATTTTCAGTATTGCACTTTTATCAACTTTTAATAGTGAAACCTTTTTAAATACAATATTTTAAACTTTTTGACTAAATGGGGATATCAAAAAATTTAAAATGAAACATCCCAAGCTTCCACGGTATGCTTTCCTTTGAATAATATAGTAGCATGTGTTGTACGCAACTTCAAGTTCTAACACACCACAACCAATCAAACTAGCCGTTATGAATAGTAATGCCTACCTTTTAAAATTTTAGATATTTTATCTCTCAAAATGGACTTCATTTTTGGATTAGGAGTATCGAATTTAGCCTAAGGTGAAATTTTGGTACTTTTCGGAAAACTTTCATATTTTGATGAATAGTGAAAATTACTAAATTTTAATTAAAAACAACTTTTTTAATCAAAATAATTAATAGTGATAAATTATGAATTTGAGTGGTTTTAAAGTATATTTATAATATATTATTACCATTTAATATAATTTTGGTCATTGGACGTAATTTTACAATTAAACCAAACATAAACAACTGTCAATCTTTTGATAGTTATTATCTCTTAAAAACACGCTTTTTGTTTTGACAGCGAGAATTAATTTTAAATTAATTTATGCCACTTCTGTGTTTTGAATTTAGAAAAATGGATTCCATATTTGGAATCAGGATGTTCAAATTGTGTAAATAGGTAACTTTTATTTTTATACATTTTGAATAATTACTGCGGTAAATATTTTATTTACCATGGTTAAGGGTAAATCCGGTAAATAAGGGTTAAAAAATAATATTATAATAATACTAAATTACCCTAAAAAGTGTCCTAACCTTATTGGTTGATACATGTTTGGACATAGGCATATTTGGGTCGATTTTGGGACACCATGGTGGCACTTGTAGGTGATAGGGACAGTTTATTTTAATTAAGTTAAAATGAATACAAAAATGACACAAGCATATATCTTTAGAAAAACAATTTTTAAATAGGGTTATATATGTTTGATTTTAGATTATAAATATTAATTATAAAGTTAAAACGATTTACTAAATAATGATATTTTATTTATAATTTTTAGACATTAAATAATGTAATTTATTTATGACACAATGATGATGCAGTAATTACTATAATAGTGAAAAATCAAAATAATTGATCTTATAAATACCCAAATAAATATAATATGAAACTTTTAATGAATTAAACTAATTTTATAGGATAATATGACATATTATTATTGATTTAATTAACTTTTTTCGAAGTAATAATTCTGTTATGAGTTTCACAAAAATCAACTATTGAATAGTGTCAAAATTGACATAAAAGAGTTTTAAAAAAAATATTATATTATTAATTGATATTAAATTTCTAAAAATATAATGTTCGGACAAAAGACTTATATCATGATAGTTTTATCATAAAGGGACCACTTGGGGGTCTCTTGGATGTATATAGTAAGTTTATTAACCATATTATATAAAAATACAAAGAGACATTGTAAAAGTGAAACTAATTAACTTAGAGTTAATACTTAAAGATAAGTTTAATATAAGTACCCAAACCTGTCTAAATTCTATTGGTTGAGTTTCTTTCGACCCATCCCCACCTTAACATTTAAATAATCAACTTTGGATCCATTAGAAACCGAATATGGATTTATTATAAACTAATATTTCAAGCTTTTCCAAAGGTGCCCCTCACCCCTCTTATAAAAGGGCACTCCTCCTTCTCATTTCTTCACACCTTCAAAACCTTTTGGTTCTGAAAACCTCTGCCCAAATAATCTCCCAACTTCCCTCACTACAACCTAGAGGCCTTAGTTTGATCAGAAAGCCAACCTATGGAGCCCTTTTGATCAAATCAAAAGGAAGAACCCGAAGAAGAGGTAATGATTTCACCACCCTTTTCCAAGTTCCTTTATTCTTCCACTTCTTCTTCCTTTGTTATTACCATTCTAAAATAAAAACTCCAGTATAAAACACTACTTTAATAAAACACTACTTTAATAAAACACTACTTTAATAAACATTCAATAGTGTCAATTTTAACACTATTCAATTTATTAATTTTTAAAAATATAAAGATAACAATTTAACTTCTAACCAACTATTTTATTATATTAATATGAGATCAATTTTATCTATAAAATTTATTTTACATATTAATTATCCAAAAATATATTTATTTTAATATTTTTAATAACATTTATTAGATATCCCCATTAATAAAATAATTACTACAATGATTTTATGTAATTATTTAATATACTTATTTGTTGAGTAATAATTAAAAAAAATACTATAATGAATATAAATTTAATATATTTCATGATAATTTATTTAGTCGAATTTATATACTATAAAATCAAACATTAAAAATGTTATACTTATTAAAGTATGAATGTGAAAACATTAACATTGCTTTAAATAAAATAATATAAAGGCCATAATCTTTTTTATAAGGATCCAAATGGTCACTATATTGATTTTTGGATGAATATTATTAATATATACTCGACCAATAATATTTGGTGTTGTTTTTTAACATTTTTATAGTTATTAGTATTTTAATAAAAATTGATTCACTGATTTCTCGTCAATTAATTAATTTTTACATCATCAAAGAATAAGACTTTAAAGTAATTATTTATTTCCTAAAAATTATAAATAAATTACCATGATGTAGGTAATTCTTTTATATTTCCATTGAATATTTATGTTTGAATATATCACCTAGTTATCCCTATATTAAAATTATTATACTTTTAAGAAATGTGAGTTTAACATTTTGTCACTTTCATTAGTTTTATTAATATTTATGTAATTTTCATTGTCAAGTGGACCTTAAATGACAAAGTTTCGAACCAAAGATATTAATTGTATAATTTTACTCATATAATGGTATTTTTTTCAGGTTTTAGGATAATTTTATTATCCTTATTATATTATTAGTTTTCCTAATTTACCTAATTTACCTTTAACTGTGGTAAATAAAAATTACCGTAGTTACTATTCATAATATCCAAATATAAATGTAACCTATGAAAATAATTTGGACCCACTTATTACAGATATGGAGTCCATTTTTTATAATTCAAAACATATAATTAGCATAAATTAATTTAAGATTAATTCCCATTGTCAAAAAAAAGTAAGTTTTTAAGAAGTAAAAACTTATCAAAAGATTGTCATGTGTTTATGTCCAATTTAAATGTAAAATTACTTCTAATGAAAAAAAAAATGGTATTAAATTATAAAAACATAATCCAATCACACTTTAAAACCAATTAAAAAGATAATCTAACTAGATAAATAAATTAGATGAAAATATAGTTTTGAATTAAAATACAGTACTTTTCTCTATTCATTAAAATATGA
Organism: Viscum album; assembly: GCA_963277665.1. Taxonomy (NCBI): domain Eukaryota; kingdom Viridiplantae; phylum Streptophyta; class Magnoliopsida; order Santalales; family Viscaceae; genus Viscum; species Viscum album. The sequence goes on from OY728131.1 coordinate 448,415,537, forward strand.
ATTTTCTTAGAAAAATACCAAAAATTTAATAAAAGTAATTTTTTTTGTCCCTATTCCAAATAATAAGTTTTTTGTCAAATTTAACTTATAAAACTGACAAAAACTATTTTTAAAATGGGTGTTCCATTAAAAGTTGGTAAAACTGCATTTTTATAACAATACTTTTCTTATTCGAAAAATTGATTTTTGTTCTTAAATTAGGTTCTAAAAAATATATAAGACGAATTTGAATATTATATAACATTTAAAATTTGGTTAATAATATTCATAACTGCTATTTTATATCCCATTAAATAATATTTTAATAATATATCGTTGTTTAGTGAAACTCAGTATTGTGTACAATGCAAGCTATCGAGGAAGTTCGTTCTTGAGTATAATGCAAGAAAAGTTAGTGTTACATTTAGTGAAATCTTCCTTTCATATAACATAATCCAAACATAGTACTTTTATACATTGAAAAAAATCTATACTCAGTGTTGCATTAAATGAATTCTATCAAAAGAACTTGAAATTGTGTGTAACACAAGCCAAGAATAGTGTTGCATATACTAAAAGCTAATGTGGAGTTACGTATAGCGCAAGATAATCTTGGGGAAGCGTACAACACAATACATCAAAGAAATTAAAAATATATATACATCTCATAAAATCTTGAGGTGTTACATTCTACCTCCCTTAAAATGAATTTCACCCTCAAAATTCATTGGGGTTATGAATGGTTTACTACTGAAAAGTTTCTTTCATGGAAACCCACATCGTAAAAAAGTAATACGAAAACTTTATTTGAAAATGGAAAGTTATAAACACAACGGTTACCCAAAGTAACTCATCACTAGGTTTCCACATATGAGAACATAGGTGGAAAGTGAAAACATGGATATGCGAGAGAAATGTAACCATAAAGTTATAATGGATAGTGATAGAGAATAAGGTTTGGAGAAAGTTAACTACCAGACAGCCATATATCTGTGATGACTTAAGGGGCCATCTGATTTCTTGGATAAGAAGGTACTAGGATAAAATTTTTGGTTTTCAAGATCCTTTTCCTAAAGTTGAATAATTTTTCATGAGAATAAATACATACTTGATTTTCTAAAAATATCACCACTATTCAGGGCTTGAATAATTTCCACTTCATCTCTTATTTAAAGAAATGAAGTTAAATTTTTCATTCTTGGAGTGTTAGTATATCATGTGATAAAATGATAGGTCATTCCATCTGTCTCGGCAAAAAAGGTTATCATAGGTAATAAAATATACATAAGGCCATCTATAGTGAGATAATACATTAATCTAACAAAATTTAACCAAAATATAACTTATAATATCCATAAATGGATAACATTACAATTCTTCCAAAAAATGAAAATATAAAACTTTAAAAATAGGTTAACTAAATTGACATAACATTTATCTCCCATATTTCATAAGTTAGTTCTTTTTTGTCATATTCCAATGTAAATACCTTAATTATGTATTCTCTTGAAACATGATAATAACATGAATTACCATAGATCCTTAGTGAAAACATGTATTTTTTCTAAATTAACTCTTTCCACACACCAAAAATACCAAAAATCTATATACTAAAACCATTATATTACTTTGTACTTATATCACTCATGAGGTCATTAATACTATCAAACATATCATTATCTCCTTATCCATTCATTATACACATATCACTCTTTCCAAAAATATTTCAATCAGTTTTCATGGTTACTAATACCATATACTTAGGGAAAACAACAATGGACCAACACATAGATATTCCAATATTCCATAATACCATAAAATAGACTCTAAAACACTATTTTGGAATCCCATTACATAAACACTTAGTCATTCCACCACTTTTTTTTTCATACTCAACATCTCCAATAGTGATCACATGTGATTTTCCTTTGTCTTTTTCATTAAGATGTTGCTGACATCGATCATCATCATTAACCCTTGGATTTGGGCATTGGTTAGCATAATGCCCCATTTCCTTTCATTTGTAGCATTGAAATATAGGTGGTGCATTTTCTATAGTATTTTATCTATTCGCATCATTAGAAAAATTATTCCCATTACTTCAGAACTCAACTTCTTGATGACCTTATTTTCCACACTTAAAACATTTTCTAGTCCCTCTAAGAAATTCTTTATTATGCTTCTTTCCACACGTTGAGCATAAGAAAAATTTATCTTCTTTTCACCATTGTTTTGATATTTTACCTTAAGCTCCATCTTTTATTTATTTTCAAGACTATGAGATTGATATGAAACACCAACTTCCATTTATACCTTTCCATCACAACACACAATCTCTTTATAGCTCCTAAAGTCTATTATAGTTGATTCCCTTTGAAGACATGGTTTTAAGCCACTGAAGAATCGACCGACTTTACTTTCTGGATGAATGATAAAACCAGAAGAATAAATTTCAAGTATTGTAAAATTTTCCTTGTATGAAACAACATATTAATGTATATAATCATGGTTTAATGAAGATCGTGTACATTAAATCGCATCACATTGTGGAGATGGTAGGTCGTACATATGCATGAGTGATGATATCATTCCCAAATTTTTCTAATGGTATTGAAGTGGATGGTATATAATATTTAAGAATCAGTATCTTGTCATAATAATCACATATAGTTATTATTTATATCATTATACCCAACCAGGTCAGTTGGTGATTAAAAATATATTACACCACAACATAGAGACAGTAAGTCGTACGTACGCACGCGTGGTGATTTCATATTTCATAGGATGGATAGAAGATTAAATATGATTGTTTCGTATTCATAATAACAAATTAGTACATAAGTGATATTATAGTTATTACATAATAATGAAACAACTCATGAAGAGAAAGTAGAATAAGAAATAAGTTTGAAAGAATCGGTAAATGATATTACCTCTTCTTCGGCATGTCTTTTCTAAATATCCTCTTAGATCACTAGAGTTGGTATTTGGAGAAAACCAAGACCTCTATAATGTAACTAGGGAAGTTTATAAGAGAAATGGTTGTGGTATGGATGAACTTTAATGCTTAATTAGTTTTGGATAAATGAGGTAGGAGGTTCACTTTTATAATTGAGGTGAGGGGCACTTTTTGAAACTTCAACAATATTAATTTATAATAATTTGAAAATCAATTAAAATACCTAAAAAATGAGATATATTAGAATATAAGATATTATAAGATTTAAATCTCATAAACCAATAAAATTTAGACAAGTTTTGATGTCAATTTAAACATTATCATTTTAATTGACAATTAGTTATTCAATTTAATTTTAATTAAGATAACAAATGTTTCAATATAAAAAGAGTGCAATATTTAATTATTTGATTTAAATTATACCATTAATGAATAATTTAGAAAATTTTAGACCATATAATAATTATTATATATTTTTAAAATTGTTTTATGATTTTTAAACAATTTTAATAAAACACTATTTTGACAAACAATCAATAGTATCAATTTTGACACTATTCAAATTATTAATTTTAAAAAATATAAAGATAACAATTTAAATTATAACCAATTATTTTATTATATTTCTATGAGTTCAAGGTTATCTAAAAAATTTATTGGACATATTAATTATACCAAAATATATTTATTCTAATATTGTTAATAACATTTATTCGATATCATCATTAATAAAATAATTTCTACAATGGTTTTGTGTAATTATTTAATATACTTATTAGTTGAGGATGAATTAAAAATAAAATTCTATAATCAAGAAAACTTTTAATATATTTAATGATAATATTTGTAGTAGAATTTATCTACTATAAAATCAAACATTAAAAATGTTATACTTATTAAAGTATGAATGTGGCAACTTTAATATTCCTTTAAATAAAATAATATAAAGGTCATAATCTATTCTATAAGGCTCCAAATAGTCACTAGATTGAATTTTGGATGATTATGGTCTAGATATACTTGACCAATGATATTTGGTCTTGTTTTTTGAAATTTTTATGGTTATTAGGATTTTAATAAAAATTGATTCATTGATTTCTCATTAATTAATTAATTTTTAAATCATCAAAGAATAAGACTTTATGTTAATTATTTATTTTATAAAAATTAAAAATAAATTACCATGATGTAGGAAATTATTTTATATTTAGGTGGACTACTTATTTTCAAATATATCACCTAGTTATCCCTATATTAAAATTATTATACTTATAAGAAATGTGAGTTTCACATTTTATCACTTTCATTGTTTTTATTAATATTTATGTCATTTTCATTGTCAAATGGCCCATAAATGACTAAGTTAATAACCTAATATGTTAAGGGTATACTTTTACTCATCTAATGGAACTTTGGAAGGTTTTAGGATAATTTTATTGTACTTATCATATAATTAGTTACCCTAATTTACCTGATTAATCTTTAACTTTGGTAAATAAAAATTACCATAGTTACTATTCATAATATCCAAAAATAAAAGTAACCTATTAACATAATTTGGAACCATTGATTCAGAATATGGAATACATTTTTTAAAATTCAAAACACGTAATAGGAATAAATTAATTTAAGATTAATTCATGTTTTCAAAACCAAAAAGTGGGTTTTTAAGAAATAAGAACTTATCAAAAGACTGTCATGTGTTTATGTTCAATTTAAATGTGAAATTACTTCCAATGAACCAAATGGGATTAAATTATAAAAACATAATCCAATTATACTTTAAAACCAACTAAAAAGATAATCTAATGAGATAAATAAATTAGATGAAAATGCAGTTTTGAATCAAAATGCAGTACTTTTCACTATTCATTAAAATATGAATTTTATCAGAAAAAACAAAAAATTCAACAAAAGTAAATTTTTATGTCTCAATTCCAAATAATAATTTATTTTTTAAAATTTAACTTATAAAAGTTTCAAGACTAGATTTAAAATGGGTGCTCCGTCAAAAGGGAGTAAAACTGCATTTTTTTGAAAAATACTTCTTTTATCTGAAAAATTGATTTTGTTCTTATATCATATTATAGAAAATATAAAATATGAATTTTAATGTTATATAAAATTCAAAATGTGGTTAATAATATTCATAAAATCTAGTTTATATCTCATTAAATAATATTTTAATAATATATCATTGTTTAGTGAAACTCGGTATTGCGTACAACGCGAGCTACTGAGGAAGGTCGCTCTTGCATGAAATGCAAGCCAAGTTAGTGTTACGCATAGTGATAGCTTCCTTTAATATTACATAATCCAAACATAGTTCTTTTATACATTGAACAAAATCTATACTCAGTATTGCGTGAAATGAATTCTATCAAAAGAACTTGAAATTGTGTGTAACACAAGCCAAGAATAGTGTTGTGTATGCTGCAAGCTAATACAATATTGTGTATAGAATAACCTAGTCTTGGTGTAGCATTAAACACAAGACATCAAATAAATTAAAAATAATATATCTCATAAAATCTTTGGGTGTTACAATATCACTGGGGGGAAATCTGGTCATCTTTTGATATAAATAAACTAATGCTTTCTACAAGGTAGATATTTGAGACCCATGTCCCTAAAATATACTTTTCTTAGAAACAAACTCTCTCTGAGAATCTCAGGGTAGGGAGTGAAAACAACCAGTAGTAGATGTAGATGCAATCCTTTATGATCTTCCAAAGACCTGAGATGGTAATAGTTTCAACCTCATCACATGCACTCGACCTAGATGCACCTTCCCAAAGACATTACTTACTGGGTCATCCTAGGAGACTGATAGGGACTGCACGAGATTGGTATCCCATATTTTTTTAATTTTTACCTACAAATAAAATATCAGTCATATTTGAATAAATATATATTAACATAGTGACAACTAAATATAATTTATTATAATAAAAAATTAATTCATACCCCAACTTCTTTGGCAGGCTCATTAACATAACTCCCATCAGATTTTTTATGAACATCCAACCATAGTTCTATTCAAGAGACTTAATTCAAAAAATCATATGACTACATTAAACAAATATAAATCAATAATTAATATATGAAATAGATAATATTGTCTTATAAATATTTAAAATAATGAAAATATTACTAGAGTCAATCGGTTTCAGGAAAAACTCTTTGAACCTGCAGTGTGAGGGATAATTTTCTTAGCCCGATTCGATGTATTCTTACTTGAAACATCCTAAAATAAATAACATGTTATTTAATAGTAATGTATACCTTTCAATTTCTTTTTCATATACTTGTATATATGTAAAATGAGATTAAAATAATAATATATATTTAAAAACCACATGATTCTCATGAGGATGGCTATCAACAAAAACTTCCTATTACTCTCTAGGTACCCCATTGGAAACCTTATCATACAGTTTTTGGGTTCTCAATGCAGTCTTGTTGAATTTGTTCCATAATCTTCATTTAAAATACTTCCATTTCCTAACAAAAAATTTCAACAACCACTTCAGTGCTATAAGATCAGCAATGGGAAAGTAGAAAAATATCTGTATGATGAGATTCATTTTTTAAATATTAGAATTTAATAACATAATGACATTCAATTATACCATAATGTAATAAAATTGCAATTATATGTGAGTCAAAAACTTCATTTTTTCAAGATGGAGTCATATGCCTCCAATCAGCCTATGTAATTGGAAGGGTAACCAGCTCTGCCACCATTTAGCCTAGAATCTGGCCAAATAATCCTACAGTGTCATCTGTGGGGACCCCATAGTAGTAAAATGGGACAATTATCTTTATTTTGTTCAGATTCTAGAAATCTGATCATTTTATAATTCTATTTTTAGTAGATTTTTTCCATCTTTTATGAAAAAACAGTTAGTAGTATAAAAAAAGTTCAATAACTTTATTCATATTAAAATTATAACAGTATTTATCACCCTCCAATTTCCCTATGAAAAATAGGAGTGGTGACATGCTCCCACGCTGTTGAGGCTGTTGAATGGGGAGGTGTTGGCTGAGCTACTGATGGGATGCTGACACAGGGTGTGCCAAAAGATAATGGAATTGAGGGTGTAAGAGATGGTGTAGGGGAAAAGAAGAGGGTGTATCAGATGTTGTAGGGAGGGAGATCAATGGATCAGCATCTATTGGTATGGTTGAGGGAACATCGACTAAGAGTTGACTGGAATTAGTAAAATGCTTCCTCCTTGGAATTGTTATCATTTCATCAAATAAAATTAACTTCAAAAAATATATTTCAAAAAATTAATGCAACAAAAAATTTGAAATGATAACAGATGCACAGTACTGAAAAAAAAATATACATCATTGTTATAATGAATGACTGCACAAATAACATAAGTGGTTGATAAATGAATGGACTACTGCATATAGAATCATGTTTTCCTTCAATCATGTCATTTTCCTACTCCATAAGTACTTTATCTACTTCATCCAACCTTACAAGACTAATATTTTCAATATCATTATGGAAAAATAAGTTCTCCTCTTACTATTTATGGGATTCAATTTCATAGGTCAAATCTTCCACTTCATCACCCATATCATACAAGTCTCATTGTTCTACGTGAGCAACTACACTCCATCCTTCATCCATGAAATCTTCCATAAAATATAACATTTTCACATATGATGATACACTATGGAAAAAATGAGGATTTAGCGGCGGTTTTTTTTTCATTTCACGGCGGTTTAAACCGCCGCTAAATCGATTGGCGGTGGTTTTGAAAAATCGCCGCTAAATTGTGCGTTGGGAAACTATTTGTGTTGGTTTTCAAAACCATCGTAGAACGTTTCGCGGTGGTTTTTTAGCGGCGGCTTATTGATTTTTTTTATTTTTTTATTTTTTTATCTTTTTATTTATTTAAATTATTTATTTATTTATTTTATTTATTTTATTTATTTATTTTATTTTATTTATTTTATTTATTTCTTATTTCTTTCTTATTTATTTTATTTTATTTATTTTATTTATTGTATTTATGTATTTATTTTATTTATTTTATTTATTTTATTTATTTTATTTATTTCGTATTTATTTCGTATTTATTTTATTTATTTTATTTATTTTATTTATTTTATTTATTTTATTTATTTTATTTATTTTATTTATTTCGCATTACTTTATTTACTTTATCTATGCATGCTGATGCCCATGCACATGCCCAAGCAATATAAAAAAATACTGTGTTTGGTGAGATTTGAGCCCCTAACCTCTTGCATATTTTCCAAAGACTTTACCAATCCAGCAAACTCGTCATGTGGTTAATAAACAGAATTTAATATACTTATATATACTAATTGAAAACACAAATAACACATAACTAATAGATATAAACTCAATAATAATTAAACAATAAGCAATAATCAATAATTAATAACCAATAATTAATAATTAATAATTATTGATTTATTAGTTATTTATTGAGTTATTTATTATTATTTAATGTTTATTATAATAAATATCAAATAGATTATAATAATATTTACATAAATTATAAAATTATGAAGATAAAATAATAAAATAATAAAATTACAAAATTAAAAGAATAAAGAATAAATAATAAATAATAAATAATAAATAATAAATAACAAATAATAAATAATAAATAATAAATAATAAATAATAAATAAAAAACAATAAATAATAAGCAATAAACGATAAACAATAAATAATAAATAATAAATAATAATAAATAATAAAAAATAATAATAAAGAATAAATAATAAATAATAAATAATAAATAATAAATAATAACTAATAATAAATAAGAAACAATAATAAATAATAAATAATAAATAATAAATAATAAATAATAAACAATAAATAATAAATAATAAATAATAAATAATAAATAATAAATAATAAATAATAAATAATAAATATTAATAAATATTAATAAATATTAATTAATAATAATAAATAATAAATAACAAACTATAAATAATAATATATAATGATAAATAATAATTAATAAATAATAATAAATAAAAAATAAAAAAAATATAATAAATAATAAATAAATAAAAATAAGAATTAATAAATAATAAATAATAAATAATAAATAATAAATAATAATAATTAAGAATAAATAATAAATAACAAACAATAAATAATAATAAATAACAAATAATAAATAATAATAAATAATAAATAATAATAAATAATAAACAATAAATAATAATAAATAGTAAATAATAATAAATAACAAATAACAAATAATAATTAATAATTAATAATTAATAATTAATAAATAATATATAATATATAATATATAATATATAATATATAATATATAATAATATATAATAATAAATAATAAATAATAAATAATAAACAATAAACAATATATAATAATATATAATAATATATAATAATAAATAATAATAAATAACAAATAATAAATAATAAATAATAAATAATAAATAATAAATAATAAATAATAAATAATAAATAATAAATAAGAATAATAATAAATAGCACATAATTAATAATTATAATTAAATAAATAATAAATAATAAATAATAATAATAATAAATAACACATAATTAATAATTATAATTAAATAAATAATAAATAATAAACAACAATTAATAATAGATAATAATACATATATAATAAATAATAATTAATAAATAATAAATAATAAATAATAAATAATAATAATAAATAATAAATAATAAATAATAAATAATAATAATAAATAACGCATAATTAATAATTATAAATAAATAAATAATAAATAATAAATAATACATAATACATAATAAACAATAAATAATAAATAATAAACAATAAATAATAATATATATTATATAATATATAATATATAATATATAATATATAATATATAATATATAATATATAATAAATAAAATATTAATAATAATAATAATAATAAATAATATATAATAAATAACCAGTAAAAAATATTATTATTATTAATAATAAATAATATATAATATATAATAAATAATAACTAATAACTAATAAATAATAAATAATAAATAATAAATAATAAATAATAAATAAATATAAATAAAAAATAAAAAATAATTGGTAACAAATAATAGATAATAAATAAATTAAAGTATATTATAAATAATAAATAATAAATAATAAATGAAACACATGAAAATTTACGAAAAGGTGTGATAAGGGATGAAAAATTATGAAAACGCATGAAAACAGTTGGAGAAGGATGAAGAAGGAAGCATTAGAAAGCATGAGAACACATGAAAACTCACGAAAACTCTAGAAAACCCCTTAAGAATTCAACATAATCATCATCATAACCCACAAAAAACCATTGATAAAGATAACAAATCATGGAAACCCAAATAAAGAGTAATAAATGGAGCAACCGTTAAAACCCGTCAAAACGGTCATAAAGTGACAAAAACATTGGACTCACATTAACGGAGATAACTTATGATCTGAGAGTCCATTCCAAATCCACAACCAGTCAAATCAAAGATCCTCAAATGATCTTCAAGCTGATAGGTGAAAGAGGCCGAATGGACTGGCAGATCGGAAGTTACGACCATTTAAAAAAACTGACGGGGAACGGGTGCTAGAAACGAGGCATCGAAAAACATAACAATCCCGATACCCACTAAAAAGGCCATAACTTATGATCCAGGATTCCATGTGGGCATCGCGACCAGTAAACTGAATCTCATGGAATGAACTACGATGTGGAAGGCGGAGGAGTTCGAACTGACACGCGGATCGAAAGTTAGGTCTGTTTGAATACAAGTTAGACGGGACACCGGTGACAGAAAAGGGGTTTCAGAGGCCTTCGGAGTGGATTTTTGAGTTGAAAAACTAGATAGAAGTTTTCTTCTGTCAAACTAGTTCATATCTCTCTTCGGTGGCTTCGATTTGATATGTGGTAGAGCCCAAATGGACACTCGGAGCGAAAGTTATGGTCGTTTGAAGTTGAAAAACTTTTTTCAACTTTCTTGTAACTCTCATATATTCTGCACCTTAGACCATCTCACGGTTTTGATTATACATACCTTTAGATCTCTTCATGATCTTTGATTTGACTATTCGTGGCGCTCCAACGGACGCCCTGATCAAAAGTTATGGTTGTTTTAGTGATTTCAGGGTTTCCCATGTTTTTTTGTTTTTTTCCTTTCATTTCGTGGCGGTTTTACCCAAACTGCCGCTATTTCGTGATAGTTTTTTAAAAAACCGCCGCTAATCCTGAATAAAATTTTAAAAAAAATAAAAAAAATAAAAAAAATTAAGACATTTCGCGGCGGTTTAAAAACCGCCGCGAAATAGCGGCCCGAAAAACATTTAGCGGCAGTTTTTAAAACCACCGTGAAAAAATCGGCACGAAACAACCGTTTTCCTATAGTGATAAGATATATGGATCATGTAATTCATGGTCACCAATATCCATCAAGCGAGAGAAGTTCGTAGAAGTAAATTGCAAGGAATCTCTTCTAACACCTCAGATAATATCGACACAATTGTGTTTGAATAAAATAACTAATAAATGCATGTGGTAGGTTAATTTGATAATATCAGTCAACTTTTCATAGTATCCCACTCCAAAAAACATAAATATACCACTATTCTGTGTTTTCAAACCCTATTTTCAATCGAATATATGAAATTTAAAGTCATTCATGTTGTAAGCATGAAACTTTCTAGCCTGTTTTAGAGGACCTTGAGAAATAAAATTCAAATCTTCTAAAAAATTAGCTCAAGTATTAGTATTCATGATCTATAAAAAGTAATATACATTATTAGATTTAAAAAATATGTGTGTCAACCTAATATCCATATTGGTTGTGATATTTATGAACTTACACATTGTTCAAACCATTCTACTTCATCTTTATTAAGATATTTTATTATATATTTCTTATTTTTTGTTCAGGCTATCATTTGTCTCTTTGTTTTTATCATGGACTCTTCAAAAAATAGATCTGCAATTTCACTATATAGCAGTACATATCTATATGCCTGTAATAATTCCACTTCTGTCGGTGTAACATTTGAGCTCCTCCCAACTAATCAACCGATAGCAATAAAGATTTTTTATTTTCCATGTAGTTTAGATTGAGTTGATGTGTCTTCAACATGTCCAACTTGATTAAATCTTGTCTCAATATCATCTAAGTATCTATAATAAAGGGTAATACAATCCTCTTAAAATAGCCTTCAGAAATATAGCCTCTAGGTTGAGCTTTATTTTTCACATATGATTTGAAATTCCCGAGATATATGTTAAATAAAAAAACAAAATTGTGTATTAAAATAAGTGCCAAGAATTTTTTTACTTAAATTAAAAACATATAAATAAAGTAAATCTTAATTGGATACATCCATCGACAATGTAAGGGGCCTCTTAATTTAGTTTCCTCGACCAATTGTATAGTTAAATTCATCATGTAAGTAAAAAACGATGAAGGAAAGATCATATACATTGCATAAAGTGTAAATACCAATATCTATTGAAGGTTTTCAAGATCAAATGGTTGTACAGTTTTCCCACATATTTGTTTTAATAACGTAAAAAATTGGAGTACAACAGTAGTAACCTTTTCAGGTAATAATGTAGACAATACCAACAGTAATAACTATTGTAAAATAATATGTGAATCATGAATTTTCAATCCATATAACCTATGATGCTTTAAGTCAACAAACATTGAGATGTTTCTTGAATACCCATTAGATACCTTCACATGTTTTAAAATTCAAATGAATATACCTTTATCCCAAATTTTCATTGCAAAAAATGTTGGTTCATAATTTCCATTCTTATCTAGCCAAAGATCTTTCTTTATGTTCATTTGTTTTTTAAGTCTTTCTGAGCATTGATATAGTCCTATGATTTTCCATGATCCTTATGAAATGTGAAGATCAAATTGTCACAAACATTTTTCTCAATTTACATACATCAGGATTATTCCACAACAAATTAAATTCCCAATACGGAAGTTTGAAGAATATACTTTTTTCCTTCCATTGTTGCATTCAAATTTCACTTGATGATGCGCTTAGAACTCAGTTCCCACTATCATTAAAATGATGCACCTTCCCAAATTATATTTCAACATTTCCAATTTGTGCCAATTTTTCTGAACCTATCAATAACTTTGGAGGTGGCCTGTGATAAATAGAAGCATTGAATTTTGAAATGTTCAACCAAAATCTATGTGATGCATCGAGAAATATTAAATGATAGAAGAAGCACCATTTTTTACTATGCAGTAGTCATTCTGGATCAAAATAAACATTACAAATAGGATAAGGAAAACTTGTGTAAGTGTTATAACCAGATAAATTCTCAAGTCTAGGGAAGTCACTAATGGTACAAATTGGAGCAGCTTTCATTTTGAACATTGTTCTAGAAGATGCAACATATGTATAAACATTATCTCTCCATAAATCCTATAATTCTTCAATTAGAGGATAAAAGTATACATCAATATCATTTCCATGAATTTATTTTCCAGGAATAATCATTGAAATGATAAAAGATGTTTGTTTCATACACATCCATGGAGGTAGGGTATGTGAGGTCTTGGACCATGATGCCACTTAATGGGTGCCCTGTGCCTAGTGGGCCACATGTCCTCAAGTGCATCTCCCAGAACGCCAGAGGCTACTGACTAGCAGTGAGGGCCAAGGGTGTATCCATGGGGATATTATGCCCTTATTACCAAAGTGTAGCACAGTGGGTGAGAATAAACATAGGTAAATAGCATAAGAAAAATATGTAAATAGAAGGCATAGTAGAAAAGAAATACAATAATAATAATAACTGAAACAACTAGAATAACATTCAGCAACTATGATATGTCATGTACTAGAGATTTGGAAAACATGGAAATAAACAATAGGCATAACATGTTCCACAAATCATAAAGAAAATGAAAGACTATCCCAATAATCTCGAGTTCCAACTCGGTTCTCTTCTATCAAGATCCATACTAAACAAAAATAAATCAAGTGTTTGAAGTCGTATTCTTCCCTTTGTCAACACCTTCAACCATGTAATCTCCTCCAGGCACCAAACGGTGCCTGGAGAGGGTGTGAGATAAATATCAGTGGGCCACCACCAATGGTGTCTATAACATATGGCCCATGTAATGGAATAAATTAGTGTACAGGAAAGCATATATAAAGTAAAGCAAGCAATGCAATATAACTAAATACCTAAGTACATTCTTCATCCCTCGGCTGGTGTTTGAACATCTAACCAGTTAATTAATTAAGTAATTACCATTTAATGTTAATAGGTCACGTGAGGCATGACCATCACTAACATCACCTCTTGATAATATAAGTAGTAAAGGTCTCAAGACGTATCAAGGCAACCTGAAATTGATATCTGGTGAGGGAGTTCCATAGTAATAACCAAGGGGGAGTTGATCTCACAAAATTCTAACTTAGTAGTATCTGATTCTAGCTAAGGGGTAAGAGTGTAATCCAATGAGCGTAATCTAAGTAATTCCACATTAATTTTTCTAATGAGTCTAAGGTGATCGACCAAGGTAAAACGGGGCTAAGCAAGGATAGTTCCCTATGGGCTTTAACCACGGCACCTACTAGTCAATTATAGAACCAAGGAGTGTATCTGATGTCTCATGTAATAAGGTAAAGGACCCTACGATAGTATACCGAGCATCCAAGGAATAGAAAAGAACCAGAGTCTAGGTGGGTGTCAACCTAAGAAAACTGAATACTGGAATCGGAATGGGATTCTCGAGTCCTAAGGTATTCTCCTCTCAGGATATAAGGATAGCTCAAGTCATTCTGTTTCTATTTGATATTGCAATCCTGTAATCATTCATTAGGTTCAAATCTTGTCTTCCATTAGTGTGGATAGGCCAACTAGAATTGAAACCATTTAATCAAGACTTAATTAACCATTAAGGCATATTAAAATATTGAGGTTCACTCTGCTACCTTCCATAAATATAGAACAGGGTGCTATGGACATATAACCTTTATTAAATCTCATTTTATAAGGCCAAGTTAAATACTTAGTATACATTTAATTTCACATTTCACATTTAATAATAAATTTTAATCACTTACCTTATGTGGGTTAGGTGGTAACCATAAATGGTACATTCCATTATGTGGTTATCCTTAATAAAAATCCATTTATTATAGGAAGTCTCACCTTCAGGAAGGTCAAGAGAACGCGCACCCAAATGGTGGCTCAAATGTGCCAAAACACTAAAATCCAAATATGGCATAACCTTCGGCATGGGGAAGATTAAGTTGTGGGTGTAACTACTAACAATTAATCACATATTTGTAAATATCATAACTATATGATTCTAACAAGTATAATCCTAGAAAGTAAATTTAAGAAACGATTTCTGAAAAAATCGGCGGGCCCTGCATGAATATTCCAAAATCAATGAACTTTTGGGATAAGTTATAGACCACCCACATTAGCATTGTATGACTCTCCTCCTCCAATATTGGAACTTGATTTTCCTTGTATCATAGTAGATATAAGAAAAGGATAAAAACGCTCATACCACGATATCTCATTCAAGAGAAAAAGAGGATAATGGCTCAAGAGGAGTTGATTACTTACCGTTGTTCATCCAATGTGATGAATGGAATCTCGATCAGTTTCCAGATGATAAAGATCTCTTGATTCCAATTTTACATCTTCAAAAAGCCCCAAATTGAGAGAGAAATAGGTCAATACCACATGAATGTGTATTAGGGAACAAGGAGGGAACTTAAGTTGATCATTAAGAAAAAAAACTAGAATTTTACCCAAAATTTATCATGTGCACGGTTTGCCTGCATGGTTTGAAAAGCTGTGTGAAAACCCTACACGGGTACCTAGGAAAAAGGGGTGCTCGCATGGTTAGTCCACATGGTTGTGTTCCAACTATTCAAGGTCGCTCTATTTGGAAAAGCACAATTCACATGGTTTTCCAAACCATGCAGAATCCCTGCATGGTTTACTCTAAATTGTGCGCCAAGACTGATTTTCCAAAAAAGATGGGTTTTGGGATCTGAAATTTCCCCAGAAACCCCTGAGTCATTTTGTAACCCATTAGGAATCAATATTAGGTCCAAAGTAAATATTTAGATAAAAAAAGGATCCATACCTGAGAGAAAAACTGGTTTCTTACAATATTCCCCCCTTAAAAGAACTCATCCCTAGGTTCACCTTCCAAAGGTGGAGAAAAGTTTCCAGAGAATAACTCTGCCCATTAGGCACGTACGTCAGCTTCCCTCTCCCAAGTCTCATCATGTAGTTAGCCATGCTTCCATAACACCCATACCAGAGGGACAGACTGACCTCATAGAGCCTTTGTGCTCCGTTCGACAATGTGTACTGGATACTTCTCAAAGGTAGCATCATCATCTAACTCAACTTTCTCATGGTCAAAAGTATGAGATGGGTCGACAAGATATTGGAAAATCTTTGAGACATGAAATACATTGAACATGGCATGGTACCTTTGACGTAGTATCAACTGATATTCTAGAGGCCTTACTCTCTCTAGATTTTCAAAAAGCCCTATAAAACAAGGTGACAACTTCCCCAAGTTTCGTAACCATCTATTCCCTAGCCTGGGTGATACCTGAAGAAAAACAAGATCCCTGAACTCAAACTCAAGAGGTCTTTGATGGCTATCAGAATAAGATTTTTTTCTTGACTAAGCAGTAGTCATGTGCTTTATGATTAGCTAAACCTAATATGAAGTATCTTGAATGAGATGAGGGCCTAGTAGGGCTTCCACACCTACCTCTAGCCAACATAGGGGTGAACAGAATGGCCTACCATATAAGGTCTCAAAAGGATCCATCTGAATTGGGGATTTAAAGATATTATTATAAGAAAACTCGTTGAAAGGGATATGCTTCTCCCAAGAA
Organism: Viscum album; assembly: GCA_963277665.1. NCBI lineage: Eukaryota > Viridiplantae > Streptophyta > Magnoliopsida > Santalales > Viscaceae > Viscum > Viscum album. Next base: position 448,432,415 of record OY728131.1, read on the forward strand.
CCACCAAAATCTAGGACACATGCCCAGATCATATCCTCTAAAACCAGTATTTTCCATTCTGATTATCCATCAGTCTGAGGGTGAAAAGTTGTGCTTAGAAGAACTTGAGTTCCCATAGCTCTATATAAACCCTTCCAGAACTGTGATGTAAAATAAGCATCCCTATCTGAAATAATAGTATGCGGAACCTCGTGTAGTCTTATGATCTCATGGACATGAAGTTTTCCCAACTCATCAGTTGAGAAAGTCTCCCGAATTAGAATGAAGTGGGATGATATTTTTAGTCTATCAATAACTACCTATATATCATAGCTACCCCTCAGAAACATAGGTAAGACAACTAATAAATCCATGGAAACGCCTTTCCATTTCTATTCTGAGATTGAAAGTAGATGCAACAAGCCTGCAGGTCTCTGGTGCTCCACCTTCACCTGTAGACAGGTGGAACACCTAGTGATGAAGCCTGCAAATTGACGTTTCATTCCAGGACACCAATACTGGAGTCACATGTCTCAAAAAATATTTGTGATTCCTAGATGAACTACCCACTAAGAATCATGGGACTCTTTCATCAACTCCTATCTTATGTCTGTAGGAACCCAGACGCATCCACGTACACGCAGGTTATCATCTTTGTCCACAGACCAATCTGTAGGTGGGTTATTTCTTGATATACTCTCATGGAGAACCAAACCTTAAGGGTCTGAAAAGTGCCTACTCTTCACCTTCTCAAAGAGGGAAGAGGTAACAGTTAAGGCTAAGAGGTAATACTGCTTGTGACTATCATGAAACTCCAGATGAAGTTTATAAAATAGGGTCATTAACTTTCATTCATCATTGGCATCCTATACGGCATGAATTTGAGTTTTCTAACTTAGGGAATCAGTGACCACAATGCCCTTATCATGCGTATAGGGAAGTTCAAAATCAAAGTATTTAAGATATTCGTATGTCATCCCGCCTTTTTATTACATAACTTTTCATTACATTTTACAAACAGAGGATCTTTAAAGTCTATTGTCTTGGAAATCAGAAACAATAAAACTTGAATACAACATAAAACATTCTTCTAATCCAATTGTAAGGATTCATAATAAGTTATTCCTAAGTACAATTACTGCATCTCGTATCCTGGAGATAGACATCAAAGGAAAGGTTGAGCAAAAGGCTCAGTAAGGAAAACAAGCGAAACAGTTGCCATGTGTGATCTTGAGCAATATTAATGAGAACATGATAAAAGTCATAAAGGCATGAGCAGTGGAAGAATAGGAATATCATAACAAAAAGAACATTAATAATAACTTGAATATGTGGCTAAAAAATTTCATTTAGACATCCATGAACATATCACCAAGGTTTAACCCCGAGGTGTCATAAAAATTACAAAGGTTATTCACCAAGGTATCGTGAAACTTGTTATCTCTAGAGATTAATTCTTTACCCAATGCATTGGAGCGCTATCAGGTCACACCATTAATATATCTTTACTTTCATGTTATTTACATATATCATAATCAAACATTTCATAAATAACTCATAGAGAATAAAAGAAATGGGTTTCATTTCAAAATCGTGACATTTTAAAAGTTCTTAAAAATAAGATCATTATATCATTTATAACCCATGGAAAGGGAGTGAGGGTTATATATATGTCCATTACAAAACTAAATATATCCTTTTTATATATTTATGAACACCCATAGAAAAGAAATAGGTTTGGGTATTCACATAAATAAACAAGATAATTTCTTGAGAGAAAGAGATAGAAATTTTGAGACGAAATTTCTACAGCATAACGGCTATATAACATGGTTTTAGAAAATAAAAAAAAAAGAGGGGACAAGGGTCACCCACTCATAAATAATTCATAAAACAGTATAAATTCAGAATAACATGGATATAATAACATGGTATGGAAATTTGAATGACATACCACATGAAAAGGAAACATGAAAGAAAAGAGAAGATATGATTCCTTTTACAAAAAATTTGGCAGCCTAATGGCATCACTTAAAAATTCAGAAAACAAATTGATGAGAGTGGAAAGGGTCCCTAAAAAATTAGACATGAAATGGACAGTAAATATAACATATAAGAACATACACTCAACATAAATATATGGAAATGAGAAGACACAACATAAGGAAGTCATGACTTAAAAAGAGGAGGGTGAAAGGATCCCTTACCTTGAAGAGTAACTTTCAAAGCTTGAAGGTAGGGACCTTGGGAGGATTGAGGGAACCTTGGGAGGAATCCTTGGGAGTTAAGGAGACTAGAACATAGTTTATGATTATTTTGGAATGAAATTAATGAGGGAAATGTCTTGGTATTTATAGGAAAAGTGAGCGAATAAATTATTAATTTCTAAGGGACACCTCATCGGTGGTATTTGCAAAACCATGGGCTTTACCATGGTATTTTCCCATGGTATTGGACACATGGGACACCTAATAGCATATATCACTATTCATAATTCAACCAGAAATCTTACATCATTATTACATCATTAATGATGTCATTAAACACCCGAAACTCAAAACTGCATTTTTACTATTCACTGAAAATTCAACTGTTTCAGAAAAAATCCCAAATATTAATCTTAACCTAACATCGACATATGAATTCAAAAATGAACTCCATTTTATGAAAATAATTTTCTAAATATTATTAATTTAATTTTTAAATAAAATCATTATTTATTCCAAAAATACAACTTTAAAACTATAACTTATTTTGTAACACCTTAAAAAAGTAATCGAGGTCCCATAAAATTATCGTATAACTATAAGACAATAAAGTAACAATTTATGATTAAATTTTACGAAAATAGATTTCCATTTTAAATTATCGAATTAATTATAAAATTACAAATAAAATATTTATGACATACAAAAATACCAAAACATAAACAGTGATCGTTTTTTCACTTTTAAGATGTATAAAATGTATTTATACATTCATGGGTGAAGTTTCTATTTTTTGTCAAAATACTATTCATTACTATTCATTAATATTCATATGGGTATGTTACTATTTCTACATTATTATTCACTAAAAACCAATTTTATCTTATTAGACTCAAAATTTCTTACTGAACACAACTATAGAAGACCATTTCTTGAAAACCATTTCACATTATTAATTATTTAATGAATACAAAAAAAAACAGTTTAAAATGACCTTTTTTCTAAATTCATCAATAATACACATCCTATATTTATCCGGATATTTTAAATTCACAAACTTTTCCATAAGAAGAAATAACAATTTTATTTATATAAAAATATTACACAAAGCAGCTAAGGTCTCGTTACATAGCCCCTTATTACACCAGCATAGGACCTAAGTGTTAGGTGTTCTATGGTGATATAATCTTGGGGTGGTTCGGACAACATTTCCCGAGTGGTGATTTCTATCATATTGAATTTCTCCCTTAGGAGATTCTGTTCAAGCTTTCTATGTTGAAGTTCGGCTTGGGCTTGGTCCAGAGTAAATCCCAGTGATGCTACCTCCTTCCCAAGCTCTGACAAATGGTCTTCATATGGCTTGAGTCTACTGGATAAGGCCATTCAATCTTCTTTCAGTATTAATTAACCAAGATAACCATATTTATAAAAAAAACAACGTTAAGATTATAGTTTCCAACGATTATATTGACCAACGGTCATATAACAATCAAAACACAACGGTCTCATTTTAATTATACCTGCTTCATTAATTAAAGGATATAGTTTTGTTGAGTATAAAACAAAATAAAACATAAAATTAAGAAACAAATATAATTAAAAATTTCGGGTCATTACAATTTGACCCATATTTGTTGTCTGAGGTTCAATTCATGCTGTGAAAAGATATATTTTAGGATCTTGTGGTCCATGTACACCAAAATTTACTCACCCAAAAGATAATATCTCCAGAAACGTAAGGCATGGACAACCGCTATTAGCTCGAGGTTGTGTGTCGGTAGTTTATCTCATGAGGCCTCAACTGCCAAGATCCGTACGCAACAAAATTTTCCTCTTTCATCATCACTACTCCTAGGTCGATGCTTGATGCATCACAGAATATGGTATAATATTTTCTAGGTTTTGGAAGAATCGGAATGGGTGCAGAGACAAACCTCCCTTTCATCTCCAGAAAGTCTTTCTCACACGCTTCTAACCACATTAACCTGACACCCTTATTTATAATACCAGTAATAGATAAAGCACGAAATGATAAATACTATATGAAATACCTGTAATATCTAGCTAGCCTCAACAAACTCTTGATATCAAACACGTTCTTGGGATCCTCCCAGGAAACTATAGCACTAACCTTCTCAGGGTCAACAGAGACTCCTGATGCTGAGATAATATGACACAAGAAGTGAACTTTGTTGATCCAAAAGTGGCACTTAGAATGCTTTGTGTAAAGATTATACTTTCTCAGTGTACTCAGAATGATCTCAATATGTTTGGCATAGTCGCTACGAGTGCGAGAATACACTAAGATGTTGTCCAAAAAAACCACGAAAAAATAATCCAAGTAGGGATGGAAACCCCTATTCATTAAATCCATGAAAATTTTAGGAGCATTTGTAATACTGAACAGAATAATAAGATACTCATATAGACCATACCTACTACATAAATTTGTATGAGGTATGTCTGATGGTTTGACTTGCACCAGATTATAACCCGATCTTAGGTCGATTTTTGAGAAGACCTTCACTCCTTGGAGCTGGTCAAAGAGATAATCTATTTGGGGAAGTGGATATCGGTTCTTGATCATAAGCTAGTTCAGCCTTCTATAATACACACATCAATGAAGAGTTTCATCCACCTTCTTAGCAAAAAGCACAAGTGAACCCCAAGAGGATGTACCAGGCCGTATAAAACCTTTGGCCTCTAGATCCTCTAATTATTGTTTGAGTTCCTTGAGTTCGGTAAGCTCCATAATGTAAGGAGAAATGGACACTCAAGCTGCTCCTAGAATAAGTTCAATTGTAAAATATTCCTCTATCTTAAGAGGTAATCTAGAAAATTCACTGGGAAATAATTCCTTGAAACGATCAACTACTGGAAGGAAATCAGTTTGAAGAAAACACTGATCCTCCATGAAAATATTTTTGAATCTGGGCGGTCACTCCACCTAGCCCATGATGCTTCAATACAACTCTCCTAGCCTAGACATCCCACACACCTTTTAAAAGATATCTTCTTCCTTCTGGTGATGTAAAAGAAACCATGTGGCGATAAAAGTCTACAAAGGAATGATAGTGGACTAACTGGTCCATCCAATAATGACATCAAAGCCCTTAATCTTGAGAACAAGGAGATTCCACAAGAAAGGGTAACTACCTACCTTAAGGGGACAGTCCCTGCACTGGCGTATGCCCTCTATCCGTATTCCCAATGGCATGTAAAGTGACATTACACCATAGTGATATTGTATCTGTAGTTTGAGACTTTCCATGATAGATAGAGAAATAAAATATTTTTAAGCACTTGTATCAAACAAAGCAGAGACAATAGTGGAGGCTACTAGAATAGTACCTCATATTGTATATGGTCCTATAGCTAGATCCTTGGGTATCGTCTGTAAATAAAGCATCTAACCTGATCCATGGCCATGTGAAATAGATGGACTACCATTATCATGACTACTATACTAGGGATGATGGTGATCAGGGGTCAGAATACCATGGCCACGACCTCCTCGTCGTCCAGACCTGATGGTGATATTCCAACTCCCCGCTTGACGTAGTGCAAAAGAACTCAGTCCCAATGGTGGAGCTCATGTTGATCATTTTCCACTAAAAGCTATTGGAAAGGTCCTACAGAAATGATGATGATAACCCATACGACCATAAACATGACACCCCATAGGGTCTCTGTCACATTAGGGCTTCTTATTCCCTAGTATTCTATACTGATGACACACTATAGATCTATCGAACTGGATACTATTGATACCACTACCCTGACGAGAAACCTCAAGGGAACATTCCCTGCCACCAGAAGAACTACTGGCCTGACATGACACTGATCCTTTAAACATGGTACATGTTCCATCCCTCAAGTTATGCTTAGTGATAAGCTGTTAATCAACTATTGTAGAAAAGGTAGGCAGGCAATAGACATTCACCTAAGTTTAGATGGCGTACTATAACCCATCCTCAAAACTTCTAGCATGTGAAACCTCATCACTAGCTAGAATCGGTGCAAAGAACTATAAATCAGTGAAAAATGCTGAATATTCTCTAACTAACACAGAACCCTACTTGAGATGCATGAAATCTCTGGTTTTGTCAGCTCTTAGTGCCTGAGGAAAGAACTAATCATAGAAGGTAGTCTATAAATCAAACCATAACATACCTTGATGGTGACCGGATTGGGAAACCAAATCCCACCAATGATTGGATTAATTTAGAATAATTTATGTAGCAATATTGATTCTACAATCTAGAGGCATTTACAGATGCTCAAATATAGATAGCATGGCCTCTAGCTAAGACTCTGGAGGCTTAGAACTACCATCCCCTGAAAGGGTAGGATGATGCTTCTGTTGTAACTCATGGGTCAGATCATCCATCGTAGGTGCAACCCATGGAGCACTATGCATGGACCACATTAGACGTAGGAAACTATCACAGACTTCGGAATTAGTGTTTGGATCAGGTACAATAGGTAGTTCCTCATGTGGAATTCCTAGAGGTAAGAACAGAAGCTCAGGGCCCACCACATCTAGAGCATAGTCATCACCACCTTCCTGGAATACAACACGAGGACGTCTTAGTGTCATTGGTTTACAAATTCCAAGAACACACCTTAAAACATGCATTAATAAGATTGATAGAATCGCTTACGGAAGCTTAACAAGGAAGCGTTCACTACCCAAGATATACTACCTCAACTACCTTCTTAGATGGCCAGGTATCGGTACTTGAATATATATATATATATATATATAAGTTTCATTTCATCTCTCATTTATTCATTAGCTTCACTCATTTAACTTTCATACACATGAAAATGCGGATTAAGGATGTGGTACCATTTCATATAAAATTCATTATTCACCTTATAATGGATATAAATTTCTAGTGAATCAGTTCCCATACACCTATCACTGAAAACTACACCCATTTATTTATAGAATAATGGTTTGATTCGGTAAATTACTCATCCCAACCCATGAGATCACATACACCTCGTGAATTGAGACAGGAAACCACTCAATTGCAACCAAGAATAATAAAAGCATAAGATAACCACCACATCATCACTCAAAAATAATAGGCATATAAAGTAATGAAAAGTAGTGAAATACACCTATATGTCATGGCAATATGCATGACAAGTGAATTTTAGGTGCCTATAAAGATTCATGTAACAATCATCCTTACCCTCGTATCATCGGGCCAAGGATGAATGAAAATACTCAACCAGAGTAATAATAAACCACACCACATAGCATGTGCATCAACCAATGGTGATAAAATATCAACTATAATAGGAAAAATCAGAACAACAATTACATTTTGGGTAACTTGTCTTTTACCCCGAACAAGGGTTCATGATTCCCAATCACATTTTATGACTAGGTCTCAAGAATTCCTAATCTCCAATACATTATCTACAAATAGTAAGGCAAGAAAATAATACCCTATGATACCACTTTGTGTCATCCTGGACCTAGATACCACTTAATGGGTTCCCCAATCCCGGTGAGCCACATGGCCTCAACTGCATTTCCTTGAATGCCAGAGGCTTCTAACTAGTAGTAAGGTCCTACAGTGTGTTCGTGGGGTGACTATGCCCTCATTACCAAAGTGTAGCATAGTAGGTGAGAGTAAACATAGGTAAATAGTAGAAGAAATATATGAAAACAAAATGCACAAAAAATAGATGCAACAGTAATAATAATTCAAATAACTGGAAAATCATTCAGCAACTGATGATATGTCATGTACTAGAAAGCTGGAAAACATTGATACAAACAATAGGAATAACATGTTCCAAAAACTATAAAGGAAATGAAATACTACACCAAGCATCTCAAGTTCCAACTCAGACCTCTGCTACCAAGCTTCATACTAAACAGCAATCAATCAAGTGTTCGAAGTCATATGATTCCCTTTGTCAACACCAGCAACTGTGTAATACACTCCGGGTACCAAACGATGCTCGGAGAGGGTGTGAGATAAATCTTAGTGGGCCACCACCAATGATTTCTATAATATCTTTCCCGTTTAATGTAATAAAGTAGTTTGTAGTCATTCATATATAAAGTGAAGTAAGTTTTACAAAATAACTAAATACCCAAGTATCTACTTCAGCCCTTGACTAGTGTCTAAACATGTAACTAGATCATTAATTAAGTAATTACCATTTAATATTAATAGGCCACGTGATTCATGGCCAAAACTAACATCACCTATGATAGTATAAGTAGTAAAGATCCCAATATGTAACAAGGAAACCTGGAAATGATATTAGGTGAGGGAGTTCTAGGTTAATAACCAAGGTGACATTGATCTCATGGAACACTAACTCAGTAGTATCTGAGTCTAGCTAAGGGGTAAGAGTGTGATCCAAGGAGCGTAACCCAAGGCATTCTATGTTAAGTTGCCTACTGAGTCCAAGGTGATCAACCAAGGTAAAATAGGACTAATTAAGGATAGTACCCTATGGGATTTAATCATGGAACCTACTAGTCAATGCAAGAACCAAGGAGTGTATATGAGGTATCATGTAATAAGGTAAAGGACCCTACGATAGTATACCGGGCATCCAAGGAATGGAAAAGAACCAGTGTCTAGGTGGGTGTAAACCTAAGGAAACTGCATCCTTGAATTGGAATGGGGTTCTTGAGTCTCAAGGTATTCTCCTCTCAGAATCCAAGGTGATCTTGAGTCAGTTCATTCCTATTTGATTTTATAATCATGTAATAATTCATTAGGTTCAAGCCTTGTCTTTCATTAGTGTGGATATGCCAAGTAGCGTTGCAACCATTTAATTGAGTCTTAATTAACCATTAAGGAATATTCAATTATTGAGGTTCACTCTTGTACCTTCCATTAATATGGAAATCGGTGCTACAAACATATAACCTTTATTCAATATAATTTGAAAATGCGAAGTTATATACTTAGTATAATTTTCAATTTCAAATTTCACATTTAATAATCAATTTGAAGAACATATATTTGGGGGTTCAATTGGTGAGAATACATGGTACATGACATTATTTAAATTATCATTAATAGCAATCCATTTATTATAGGAAGGCTCTCCTTTAGGAATTTCAAGTGAAGTCACACCCAAATGGTGGCTCAAATATTCCAAAAGACTAAAACCCAAATATGGAATAACCTTCGACGTGGGGTGGATTGATTTTTGGATGTAACTCCTAACAAATAATCACATATTTGGAAAGATCATAACCATACGATTCCAACAGGTATAATCATGGCATGTAAATTTAAGAAATGACTTCCGATGAAATCAGTGGTCCCCACATGGATATTCCAAAATCAATGAACTTTAGGGATGAGTTATAGACCACCAAATTTAGAATTGTACGAATCTCCTCCTCTAGTATCGGCCCTTGATTTTCCTCATATTAGATTATATATAAGAAATTGAGAAAAACTCTTATACCACGATATCTTGTTCAAGATAAAAAGAGAAGGAGAACGGCTCAAGATGACTCAAGTACTTACCGTTGCACATCTAATGTGATGAACGGAAGCTCAGTCAGTTGTCTGATGATGGAGATCTATTGGTTCCAATTTTAGATCTTGAAAAATCCCCAAATTGAGAGAGAAATAGGTCAATCCTGCATGAACTCAGGTTAGGGAAGAAGGAGGAAGCTTAATAATATTATTAAGGGAAAATAGAACTTTTACCCAAAATTTAGCATGTGCACGGTTTGTCTGCACAGTTTGACAAACCGTGTGCAAACCGTGCATGGTTACCCGGGAAAAATGGGTGATCACATAGTTAGGACACATAGTTGTGCACCAACTATGTGATATGGCTCTGTCTGGAAAAACACAATCTGCATGGTTTTTCAAACTGTGTGGAATTCCTGCACGATTTACTCTAAACTGTGTGCCAAGCCTTTTTTTCCAAAAAGATGGGTTTTGGGATCTGAAGTTTCCCGGGACACCCTTGAGTCCTTTTCTAACCCATTAGGCATCTATATTAGGTCAAAATTAAATATTTAGACTGAAAAAAAGGATCCATACCTGAGTTAAAATCGGATTCTTACAGGTTGTAAGGGATCAAAACAACCTGCCAAGTGCTATAACTGGTGCTCAAAGTCCCAAATGGGTTGAATCTATCAGCATCCAATCTAAATAAAACATTCCTAGGGTCATATGAGAAATATGTATTTAATTAATCAAATTTATTCCATGATTGAAAATCTCTTGGATGTCTCATTCACCCATCATTGTTATTATCTATAGAATGTCACTTCGTGTGCTTGGCAGTTTTTGATGATTTGAATGATCTTTGCAATCAACACTTTAAAGGAAATTAATTCTAAACCTTTTTAGGTGTGTTCCTTTTCTTTTTATTTATATTAGTATGTTAATATAGACTTACAACATCACTCATTGACTTCTATCTAGAATAAGAACATTTTTTCCAATCTTGTATACTTGAATCCTCTCCCCAATAAAGCATACAATCATAGGGACATGCATGTATTTTTGTATAATTAATACTAATATTGTTAAACACTTTTTTCATATCATAAAAATAATCAGGGATATTTTCTTCAATAAATTAATCGTGCAACAATTACAATATCATGTACATTTCCTTATTTTTGACTTCACATAGGCATTTGATATGGTGCAACTTCAGCAGAAAATAAAGTTTTGGATACTTCAATAATTCACTATAAAACTCTTGATTTCCATCTCAACTAAATCATGAAACTCATTTTTCTCCTAAGTGATGTTTTCTCTTACATTAGACTCCACATAATCAAGAGGAGGATCCAATGATTTATTACAATCTTGATATGGTTGTTCTATAATCTCAAAAACATCACTTGTAAAGTAGCTATTTGTAGCACCCTCAACTGGTTGTTCTGATATTTTTTGATGTTGATGTAGGTGTATTTAAATTTTGAATGCATTTTTTATAAGATTTTTCATTTCATTATGAATTATCGATGGATTTGGGATCTCATTCTATCAATTGGAATCAGTGTCAAACTTTCTATAACGTTCGATTCTTCATGCCAAATCCAACACAAATATTGACTAGGGAATTACTTCAATATCAAGTGTTCATAAACTTCATCTCTCTTGAACCATATTCTAAATTTACATTTTGGACATGGAAATATTATTCTCCTTTAAATGGATCAATTGAAATTTGAAAAATCTATAAACTCCTCAAAAACCTTATTATACAGAGGTGTGTTCCTCAGTAATGTGATCCAGCTTTTATTTATATATATCAGAATGTACAAACACATTATTAAAAAAATTGAAACACATAAGTATTACAAAGTAGGAAAATAGATAATGATAAAATATGGTAAAGTGCAATATTTTTAATTTAATAGATTCAATATTTAATTTAAATTTAAATTCTTTAAATTAATAGATAATAGGTGAGAATATAAAGGGGTTTTTCATGGTGATTTGTTTCCTAGAATTGAGAAATATGGTAATTGGTGCTCAAAAAACAATAATATTAAAAATTTCAATTTTATATTGGGTTTGGTTTTAGTAAAAAATTCCTTAGAAAAATAATTTATGGATAAAATATAGAGACCATATCCTTTTATATATATCATTACATGATTTTAAGCATAATTAAACATCAAATTACAGGCCAAGGATCATAAATTCTAGTGTCTTGAAAGACTAAGTGCATAATCAAACATTATAAAAATAACTTTTTATTTAATATCCATAATGAGATCCTATCTTTCATTGTTCTCATACATCTTCATAGGGTACACTGGGAAAAATATGAATAAAGGGATGAGCTTAATAGCCAATTAAGGGAATATCAATAAGAACAAAGAATTAGCACATGGGATAGAAGGCATGACATGATGATATAAAAAGGAATGTAACATATGGAATCATAACATATAAATATGTAATAATATAAACATGGATTCATAATAATGTGGAAAAAAACATAAAACATGACTTTATCATGAGTTAAGGATCATTGCACATAGAGCAACACAAGTCAAGTTTAACCACCAAGACCGTTGCACATGGTAGCACGAATCAAGGCTAACCACCAAGACCGTGGCACATAACATCTCATGAGACTCAAATTTAACCAATGCATTCAAGTTCTATCTGTGAACACCCATATTAACATGATCATTAATATTCTTTCCACATATATAATCATACAAAAACAGTCATAAACATAAGTGAACCCATGGAAAGAAATGGGTATCATAATCCTGTCATAAAGCATAATGAATGGGTGTATCATAAAATTGTCCATGAAAGAAAGGAATTAAAACATACATATAAATTCATAAGTTAAAATAATAATATATCATGGTAATTTACTTTAAACATAATTGACAACATGAAATAAGAGTATTTAAAAAAATAGCACTAAAACATTTTAGTGCAGTTTTAAAGAAAATACTAACGAGCATTTAAAATATAAAAGGGAGTAATATTTTATATAAAACCAAAAGTGAACCAAGAAGGGTTTCATGATAAAAAATAGTGGTTTTATAAATATAATGGTTTCTTAAAAAAATTGTATAGTGTGTTTTTAATTGGGTAAGAATTCAGGAATTTCTCTTAAAACGGGTTTTCTTATCAAGAAGTACTGGGGAATTAATCATTTAAAAACATGTATATCCTTGAAAGATAATGATGGATGGATCTTTTAACATGATTTTTTATCATATATATAGTATGTATAAGTTTTATATAAAAATAAAAAACAAATTCATTTAGATAAAAATAAATATAGAGCAACCCGAAGGATTGTAGGAGGTTCATGTTGAATCTCGTACAGGATATCGGCATAGTACTGGGTGTACTTAGGAGGGATTAATGAGATAGAAAGGGGTTTATCTTCTTTTATACATCATTATGGAAGTATGGGGGAGGTGATAAATCATACCCCATCATTATTAACTACACATAAAATGACATAACATAGAGTAGATTCTTGAATAAATGTGAGAAAGAGAGGGTCCCTTACCTTAAGTCTGATGGTGATCTCCACTTGATATTAATGACCTAAATAATCAAATTAGGTTCATTAATTAATAATTTAAGAACATATTTTACTTTTAATTTATTTATTATAACCTTTTTAAGTTCATTCATGACCTTTTTGATTGGTTATGAGGTTCAATTTCATTGTTCGGGTCTCTTTGTTTCAAGTTCGGTTTACTTACATACATGAATAGATAATCATGTAAAATGGGGATGGTTGTACAGAATTGTAATTATATTTTATTATTGAACATATATAAGTTTAAATGTTTGTAAATTTCATTTGGTTACTTGGAGTGAATATTAATCATTATATAAACCTTTATTGATAACCTTTTGGGTTAATTGGCGGTTTCTGAACATAATGAACATGTTTTGTTTTATAAATAAAAACCATGTGTAAAAAAGTATTCCAGAAGCATATAAGAGACAAAATAAATATATTATGGTCTTTTTAAACCATGAAAATTGTTTCATGACCAAAATTGAAGACGGTAACGGAAATTGAAAACCCATCGTCCATGAATGTCATAAATTAACACATCTTGGATGGTGTCTTTACTAATAAAATAAAAGAAGGGTAAAGGAGAGATGATAATGAATTATACCATTAGAATAAAAAAAATCAGTACATGTATGGTACTGGATTTTTCATACCAAATGAAGGAGGAGATGTTAGGAAATAAAAGATAACAAAGGAACATGAAAATAAAATGAAAGAAAAGAAAAGAGGAATTTACCTCTTGATTTAATCTTCCTTGAGAGCCTCTTAAGGGGAGAGGATTTGGTCATTTTAGGTGACTAGGGGTTTCTGGATGTAGGGGAGGATTTGGGGAAATATTTTGGTAGAATTTAGGAAAGCTACAAGGCTTGATAGGAGTGAACATAAGAGGGGAGTGTGGGTGGTTTTTATAGTGGAGGGGAGGGTTTTCATAATACTATAATCATTAGTTTATTTTTTTCATAAGAAAATAAATAATAATGATTCTTGTGACCAAAAAAATTAATATGTTCATGTTAGTTTGAACCAATGTCCATTTACATAATCCATGACTCAATCATGATGCAGAAATTCAGGTTTTAGCATTTATCGTGAATTATCGTATTGTACTATTCATCAAAAATTCAAGTTTTTTAGAAAAATCCCAAAAATTCACCCTAACCATTTTTTGACGTATAGAATCAAAAAATGAAATAAATTTTTCAAAAATAATTTTATAAATATGATTAATATAATATTTAACTAAAATCATAATTTAATTGAAAAATACAAATTTTAAAACTATAACTGATTTTATAATGCTTTCAAAGATTACATAAGATCTTATAAAATTATATTAAAACAAAAAGACATAATATTGTTAATTTATGAACACATTTTAGGAAAATGAATTTTCTTTTAAATTAATTAATTAATTGATTATAATTAATTATTTACAACTTTCAAAAAAACCAATACTTTTACTATGTCATATTATCACTTATAAGATTCCTAAATTTTATTTATACATTAAAGGGTGAGTTTACTATTCATTTTGAAAATTTGATATTCATAAGGGTCATATTACTATACATAAGGGTTGGTAACTAATCATAAGGGTAGGTTACTATTCACCAAAAATTAAGTTTGTCTTTTCAGACTCCAAACATCTTAATGATCACAGTTGTGTATGTCAGATTTTTGAAATTCGAATCACAGAAGTGACAATATTATGATTAAAGGTCACATAGTTCTTAGAAGTTCATTTTTTGTAATTTTATGTGATTATATGACGTAATTATAATAGGGTAATTTCCATCGATAAAACATTGTGTCATTACATTTTTCTGCCTTATGAAATTTCAGCCTCAAAATTTTATTTTATATTCTAAGCCATGAACAGGTGTTGGTAATTTTCCTTCATTGCCTCCTCCACTTCTCATGTTTCTTCTTCATACTTATGGTTTCAGCATAGTACTTTGACTAGGTGAGTATTCTTGTTACGTAGAACTTTATCTCTACGATCCAAGATCTTCACTAGTTGCTCCTCATAAAAATATCATTCTCCAATTGTACCACCTCTCAAGAGAGTACATGTGACGGGTTTGGTATGTACTTCCTTAAGAGGGATACATGATAGACACCATATACTTTGGACATTGTAGGTGGAAGTGCTAGTCGAAAGGCCACATCCCCGACACGATCAAGAATCTTGAAGGGGCTAATGTACCTAGGACTTAACTTTCCTTTCTTCCCAAACCTTGTGACTTTCTTTCATAGAGATATGTGTAGAAATAAAATGTCTCCAACTTTGAACTCAAGGTCTCGTCGATGATTATCTGCATAACTCTTTTGTCGACTTTAGGTTGCCTTGATGTGCTACTAAATGGTTTTCACCTTCTCCACCATTTCTTCGACCATTTTAGGTTCTAGAAGCTTACGCCCATTGAATTTATCCCAACACGTCGGTGTTCTACACCTTTTCCCATAGATGAATTCATATGATTCCATCCAGATGCTCAAGTGGAAACTATTGTTGTAGGAGAATTAGACCCAGTGAAAGATGTTGGTCCTATCCTCCTTTTAATTCCAAAGAACATTCTCTCAATATATATTTTAGTGTCTGAAAAGTTCACTCAGATTTCCCATCAGTTTGAGGATGATAGGTCGTACTGAAGTTCAGTTCAGTTCTTAGAGCATGTTGGAGACTTTTCGAGAACTTCAAGGTGAATCTCAGATCTTTATCAGATAAAATAGATAGTGGTACTCTACGTATCCTTACCACCTATTTGATATATATATATATATGAAAGTTGATCCAATGATAATTCCTCACAAATTATGATAAAGTGAGCTATATTTATAAAACGATCCACAATGACTCATATAGCATTGTTTCCTCTTGATGTCCTTGGAAGTCCAATGACAAAGTCCATAGTGATGTTCTCCCACTTCCATGTTGGTATGGGTAGTGGTTGCATCATCCCCTTAGACGTATGTCTTTCAACCTTCACTTGTTGACATACCAGGTAGTTTGATGTATACTCAATAATCTCCTTATTCATATTATCCCACCAAAAGTTCTCTGAGAGATCTCGATACATCTTTGTTCTCCCTGAGGGAATAGATAAGGTTGGGCTATGTGCATCATTCAAAAGTTATTTCTTTATATCTAGATCATATGGTACACATAATCGTGACCCAAATCTTACAACTCCTTCCTCATCAATCATGAACTTAGAATATTTTCCATTTTTAATGGCTTCCATCATTTTCTGAATTTCCACATCTTTTATTTGAGAATCCTTTATTTTCTCCATGAGGGATGGTTGATCAATAATTTGAGAAATGATTTATGATTTTCCTCCCTTAATAATTCCCATGTCCATCCTCTGTAAATATAAGAAGATCATATCCTTTTCAATTCTCATCATTGATAAAGATGTAGGATCCTTTCTACTCTGAGTATCCTCCACCTTATTTGCCTTACCAGGATGGTAGTGGATTGAGCAGTCATAATCCTTGATGAGATCAATCCATCTTCACTGGTGCATATTAATCTCGTTTTGTGTGAATATATATTTTATACTCTTGTGATCAGTATATATCTCATACTTCTCCCCACAGAGATAATGCCTCCATATTTTCAATGAAAATATCATAGTCACCAACTCCAGATCATGCATAGGATAGTTTTTCTCATGAATTTTTAGTTTTCTTGAGGTGTAGGCTATCACTTTATCATTTTGAATTAGCACACAACCTAATCCCTTATTTGAATCATCACTATACACCACAAAGAGTTCTCCACTTGCTGGGAGTGTGAGTACTAGCATAGTGATTAGCCACTTTTTCAACTCCTTAAAATAGTCTTCACATTCCTAATTCTAGAAAAAAATTACTCCCTTCTATGTCAACTTGGTCATTAGGCTTGACAATTGGCAAAAGTTATTCACAAATCATCAATAATACCCGGATAGACCTAGAAAGATTTGGATCTCCATTATAGATGTTGGCATGGGCTACTCTTCAATCTTCTTTATCTTGGAAGGGTCCATAGATATCCCTTTGTTGGTGATAACATGACCCAAGAATGATACTTCCTCCATCCAAAACTCACATTTACTATACTTTGCATACATCTTCTCCCTTCTCAAGGTAGTCTTGGGAATATCTTTATTCCCCACCTTTAATTGGTGATATCCTTACCGAAGGTCCACCTTAGAGAAATAAATGGCCCCATGAAGCTGATTGAACAATTTATCTATCTGTGGAAGGGGATACTTGTTATTTGTCATGATTTTATTAATCTCGTGATAATCAATGCATAGGTTCATTAATCCATCCTTATTCTTGAAGAAGTGGAGGGGCGCACCCCATAGTGAAGCACTCGGGCTTATAAAACCCTTCCATAGATTCTCCTGTAACTACTTCTTTAGCTCTTCTAGATCTACATTGGACACTCTATAAGGTTTTTTTGATATAAACAGAGATCTAGGAATAAGTTCAATTGATAACTCAACCTCTCGATCAAGAGGAAGACCAGGAATCTCTTTAGGGAATACATCAGTGTAATCCCTCATGATGGGAATGTCTTCAAGCATGATTCTATTCTTTGTATCAATCATTTGAGCTAGACATTCTTTCTCATAAGGAATTAATATCCACTCTTGATACAATGATTCTAAAGTATGTTCATCTTCCTCCTTACACTTGTAAAGAATTGGAGGGTTATTTGGGATGTGAAGAGTGATCTCCCTTTCCCGATAGTTGACGTTGACTTTTTTTAAAGATAGCTAATTTATGCCCAAGATAGCATCAAACTCTACTAAAGGAATTGTGATGATTTTTACTGGGAGGTTTAATCCACAAACATTAACCAGGGAGGAGTTATAAACCAAGGATACAATAATTTCCCCATTATCTGTTCTCACAGATAACTTATCCTCCAAATTTTGAGGTGGTGTTTAAATAGTTATAAAAAACTTGAACGATATGAAAGAATGTATAGAAACAGAATCAAATAATATGTTCACTATTCTTGAATGAATAACTAGCATACCTTTCACCACATCATTGTTCGGCTCGACCTCTATAGTAGTGATAGCATAATCCCTTCCTTGTTTCCTTGTAGGTTGTTGTGCTTGCCTCTGACAACCCTCGGCTTAGGGAAATTGTTCACATAATTCCCATGATCTTTGTAGAGGTAACACTTCACTATAGTATGATTATTTATCTGAACCTTCCTTTCTTCTTCAACATTAGTGGGACTTTTCATATCTCTTCGGCAGTTTTTAACCACATGACCCAATTTTCCATATTTGAAGCAATTCCTGGTTCCCTTTAGATAATTCCCAGGATTCTTCTTACCAAAATTTTTATATGTGGGATGATCGAGCTTATTTCCATCATGGGATTTATTTTCAGGACCACCCATATGATATTCAATTTTCCTCTTCTTGTCACGGTGCCCATGATACCACTAAGAGCCTCCGATCTCAATTTCAACCTTGAGCACACAATGAAAAATATCCTCACAACTTTAAAAGTCTCGAATCACCAATGCTTTTCATAGACTCTAATTTAGTTTTCTAAATAAGTGATCCATATTGATTTCGCAGGACAAATATATAGGAATACACTGCAAGCCTTGTGAATTTTACTACTTTCTCTTCTTATGAGCCCTGAAAGACATAGAATATGTTTTCAATGAAGTTAATCCATTATTATGTTAAGAGGGGATCATAATATCAAATAAATATAGGAGGCCTTTTCCGCATGAAGTATTAAATTGCAACTTGCTCTTTCCTTGGAGTATAAGGGTATTCCACATGATTCAATTTATTATTCATAACTTGAGCTAGCTGAGAAAGTATTATCATGAAGTTCTGAGCACCTGTTCCCATCATATCAGGCATATTATTAGGGAAATTTTCACATCCCCTACCACATTGATTGTTGTCACATGTTATTATATTTCCCTCCATTAACTAAGAAAAAGAATATACAATTGGAGGGCATGAATACTTAGCTATTGATCACAAAAAGGAAACTTTGAACATAAAAGAATAAACTTGTAAAGGAGAAGTATATCGTAACTTGTGATTCCCTAGGTTTCAACCTAGGTTATCATTGATCTATTTATTAACTTATATTATTATGGGATTTTTTCTCATTCCCTTAATAATGGTTTATACCAAGCTCATGAATTTACCAAAGAATATCCCCCAGGAGTGTCAAACTAAGAGTGTATAAAGGACCGTTGTCATGCACCGGTTTCCATTTGAGTCTAGATCAAAGAGGATTTTTTGGGTTTTACCCCAAGATACATCTATTCCAGAGCCACCTCTACTTATTTTTATCCATACATGGATGTATTTTCTTGATAAACCACTTACTCTATATTACCAAAATTTAGGGGTGTTTTCTTATACTTAGTCTCATCCTTAAGGTTCTAACTAAAATTATCTATTCCTAATCTCCAAAAATAACTATACCATATATTGATAAAAACTATAGTGACCCTATCCTTTTACATATATCATTACATGATTTTAAGTATAATTAAACATCAAATTAAAAACCAAGGATCGTAAAGTCTAGTGTCTTGGAAGACTAGGTACATAATCAAACATTATAAAAACAACTTTTTTTAATATCTATAATGAGATCCTATCTTCTATTATGCTCATAAATTTTCAAAGGTTACACAAGGGAACACATGAATAAAGGGATGAGCTAAATTGTCTAGTAAGGTAATAACCATAAGAACAAAAAATTAGCACATGGGATAGAAGACATGACATGATGATATAAAAAGGCATGTAACATATGGAATAATAACATATAAACATGTAATCATATAAAAATGGATTCATAATAATGTGATAGAATAATAAAACATGGATTCATCATGATTCAAGGCTCATTGAACATAGATGAGTACAATTCAAGGTTAACCACCAAGACCGTTTCACATGGTAGCACGAATCAAGGCTAACCACTAAGACTGTTGCACATAACGTCTCTTGAGAATAAACTTTACCTAATGCATTAGATTATTATCTAGGTTCACTCATCTTAAAATGTTCATGAATATTCTTTTCACATATATAGTTGTACATAAACAATCAAAAATGTAAGGGCACCCATGGAAAGAAATGGGTATCATAATCATGTCATAAAGCATAATGAATGGGCCGATCATAAAAGAATCCACGAAAGAAATTAATTAAAACATAAATGTAAATTCATAAGTTAAAATAAGAATATATCATGGTAAGTGATGTCAAACAGAATTGAAAACATGAAATAAGAGTATTCAAGAAATTCTATCATTAAAACATTTTAGTGCAGTTTTAAGGAAAATACTAACGAGCATTTAAAATAGAAAAGGGAGTAATATTTTATATAAAACCAGAAGTGAAACAAGAAGGATTTCATGATAAAAAGATTAGTTTTATAAATATAATGTTTTCTTAAAAACATATCGTATAGTGTACTTGAAATTGGGTAAGAATTCAGGAATTTCCCTTAAAACGAGTTTTCTTATCGGGAAGTACTGGGCAGGGAATCATTTGAAAACATATATATCCCCAATAGACAATGAGGGATGGATATTGTAACATGATTTTTGAGAATATACATAGTATTTATAAGTTTTATATAAAAATAAAATACAAATTCATTTGGAAAAAAAAGATAGAGCAACCCAAAAGATTGTAGGAGGTTCGGGTAGAATCCCTCATGGAATATCGACATAGAACCGGGTGTACTTAAGAGGGATTAATGATAGATAAAGGGATTTATCTTCTATTATAAATAATTATGGAATTAGGGGGGTTTTATAAATCATACCCCATCATTAGTAACTGCACATAAAAGGACATAATATATAGGAGATTCTTGAATAAATGTGAGAAAGAGATGATCCTTTACCTTAAGTCTGATGGTGATATCCACTTGATATTAATGAACTGAATAATCAAATTAGGTTCATTAATTAATAATTAAAAATTTTATTTTACATTTAATTGATTTATTATAACCTTTTTAAGTTCATTCATGGCCTTTTTGATTGTTTATCAGGTTCAATTTCATTGTTCAGGTCTGTTAGTTTCATGTTCGGTTTACATATATACATGAACGAATAATCATGTAAAATGAGGATGGTTTTCCATAATTGGAGTTATATTTTATGATTGAACATCCATAATTTTACATGGTTGTAAATTTAATTTGGTTACTTGGATTGAATATTAATCATTATGTAAAACTTTAGTGATAACATTTTGGGTTAATTGGCGGTTTGTGACCACAATGAACATGTTTTGTTTTATAAATAAAAACCATGTGTAAAAAAGGATTCTAGAACCATAGATGAGACATAATAAATATATTATGGTCTTTCTCAACCATTAAAATGGTTTCATTTCCATAATTGAATATGGTAATGGAAATTTAAAACCCATCTTCTTTGAATGTGGTAAATTAACACATCTCAGATGGTGTATTTACTACTAAAATAAAAGAAGGGTAAATGAGAGATGATAATGAATTATCCCATTATAATAACAAAATTATATTACAAGTATGGTAATGTATGTTTCATACCATTTGGATTATGAGAGGTTAGGAAATAAAAGAGAACAAAGGAACAAGAAAATAAAATGAAATAAAAGAAAACAGAAATTTACCACCAGATTTAATCTTCCTTGAGAGCCTCTTAAGGGGAGAGGATTTGGTCTTTTGAGGAGACCAAGGGTTTCTGTACGTGGGGATTGATATTGGGTAGATATTTGGGCATAATTTAAAGAAGGCACAAGGCTTTAGAGGAGTTAAGATAATAGGGGAGTGTGGGTGGTTTTTATAGTGCAGGGGAGGAGGGTTTTCTTAATATTATAATCATTAGTTTATTATTTTTCCATAAGAAAAGAAATAGTAATGATTTCTATGACCAAAAATATTAATATGTGCATCTGAGTTCAAACCAATGTCCATTTATATCATCCATGAATCAGTAATGTTGTTGAAATTCAAGTTTTAGCATTTATGGTGAATTATCGTATTTTACTATTCATCAAAAATTCAAGTATTTTATAAAAATCCCAAAAAATCACCCAAACCATTTATCGACATGTAAAATAAAAAAATGAAATAAATTTTTAAAAAATAGTGTTATAAATATGATTAATTTAATTTTTAATTAAAATCATAATTTACTTGAAAAATGTGGATTTTAAAACTATAATTGATTTCATAATTCTTTCAAAAATTACATAAGGTCTTATAAACATATCTTAAAACCCGAAGACATAATATTGTTAATTTCTGAATACCTTTTAGGAAGATAAATTTTATTTTAAATTAATTAATGAATTTTAATTAATTATTTACAACTTCCAAAAATACCAATACTTTTACTATGGTCATACTATCACTTATAAAATGCCTAAATTTTATTCAAACTTTCAAGGGTGAGGTTATATAGAGACCCAGGCCTTTTACATATAACATTTCATTATTTTAAGCACAATTAATCATCAGAGTACAAACCAAGGATCGTTAAGTCTAGTGTCTTGGAAGACTAGGTACATATAACATAAAACATGGGACTAAAAAAACTTATTTATTTAATCTCCATAAAGAGATTATAAATTCCTTTGAGCTCCTACATCTACATAGGGTACCCTGGGGAACACATGAACAAATGAATGAGCTAAAAATCCCAGTAAAGGAATGAACATAAGGATACATCTCAAGCACATGAGTTAGGAGGCATGACAAAATGATATCCAAAGCATGAAACTTATAAAATAATTTAATATAAGCATGGAATCTTATAAACATGGAATCATATAAATGTGGTAGAATCATAAATCATATCTTTAGTATGGGTCAAGGCTAACCGCCAATCCCGTTTCCCATTTCAGTACGGGTCAAGGATAACTGCCAATCTCGTTTCACATCTCATCTCATGAGACTTATCCTTACCCAATACATTGGAGAGCTTTATGGGCGCACCCATCTCAACATATTCATGAATATTATTCCCACATAAATAATCTTTCCACATAAATAATCATACATAATCAACAATACATAAACATAAGGTTACCCATGGAAAGAATTGGGTACCACAATCATGACATAAAACATATCCAATGGGCGTATCACGAAAGTGTCTATGAAAGGAAGGGATTAGAACATACATGGAAATTAATAGGGTAAAATAGTCATATAACATGGTAAGTGGTGTCAAATATAAGTTACCACATATAAAAAAATGTATTTTAGAAACATTAGCATTAAAACAATTTTGTGGAGTTTTAAGGAAAACACTCTAGAGATTTTCAAATAGAAAAGAGGACATTCTTTTATATAAAACCAGAATTGAACCAAGAATGTTTTCATAATAAAAATACTGATTTTACAAATACAATGGTGTTTTAAAACATAGGATAGAGTGCACTTGAAATTTGGGTAAAAATTTGGGAAGTCCCCTTAAAACAGGTTGGCTTATTGGAAAGTTCTAAGGAGGGAATCTTTCAAAATCATGTATATCCCCGAAAGAATGTGATGAAAGGGTCTTGATATAAGAATCTTGTAAAACTAACCAGAAGTCATAAGACTCACATATATAGATAATATAACACCATTTTGAAAGAAATATAAGGAAACCCAAAAGAACAAAGAAGGTTCTGGTAGAATTCGTTATGATTTTATCGGCATGGTGTCGGGTGTGACCAAGAGGGATTTATGAGAGAGAAATGGGGTTTCTCAACACTTATAAATTCAGAAGGAAGTATGGGGTAGGTTCTTAAACATACCCCATAATTTTTAATTATACATAAAAGACATAACATAGAGGACAATCTTGATTAAGAGTGAAAAGGAAAGGATCCCTTACCTCAAATCTGGTGGTGTTCTCCACTTGTTATTAATGACCTGAATAAACAAATTAGGATTATTAATTCATAAGTCGAGAACCTATTCTATATGTAATTGATTTATTATAACCCTTTTTAGTTCATTAAAATCCTTTTTCATTAGTTATAAGGTTCAATTTCATTGTTCGGGCTCGTTTTTTTACTTGTCTTTAAAAGATCAGTTCACTTATATTCAAGTTTGGATTATATGCAAGATGAAAGTGGTTGTCCAGAATTGAAGTTACATTCTTTAGTTCATATCCAGTATATTACATGGTTTTAATTTTAATTAGGTTACTTAGAGTGGTGTTTAATTATTACATATATAACCTTAGTGATAACTGTTTTTGTTATTCGGTGGGTTTGATTACAAAGAATGTGTTTTTCATTATAACTTAATTCCATTTGTACCAAAAGATTACAGAACCAAAAATAGGATATATTACATATATAATATTCTAGTTCAACCGTAACACAAATGGTTTCATGACCAGAATTAAAGATAATAATAGAAATTGATAAATAGTTGTCCTTGAATGTGCTAAATAATCACATCTCAAACGGTGCTTTCGTTTCTTTCAAATAAAAGGGTGGGGAAAGAAAATAAAAAAGAAAGGAACTTAAAAGAAAAGAAGAAATTTGGAAAGAGTAATTTACCTCTTGATACTTCCTCCTTTGAGAACCTCTTAAGGGGAGAGGTTTTGGTATTTTGAGGAGGCTGAGAGCTTTTGGACGTGGGGGAGGACCATGGGGAGAGGTTTGGGCAGAATTTAGAGAAGGCTTGGAGCTTGAGAGGAGTGGAGAGAAGAGGGAGTGAAGGGGGGGTTTATAGTGGAGGAGAGGAGGGATTTCATGATATTATAATCATTAATTTATTATTTCTTCCCAAGACAAGGAATAGTAAGTATTCCATGACCAAGAATAGTAAATGGGTCATGTGAATTCGAACCAAATGGGCTTACATCAGAAGAGCATCATCGATGACTCAATTAATCCATTATTTAGCATTTATTGTAAATTATCGGATTCTACTATTCATAAAAAATTCAAGTATTTCAAAAAAATCCCAAAAATTCACCCCAACCATTTTTTGACGTGTAGAATCCAAAAATGGAGTCCATTTTTCAAAAATAATTTTCTAAATATGATTATTTTAATATTTAATTAAAATAATAATTTATTATCAAAACCAGTTTTAAAACACTCATTAACTTATTCTAAAATATAGGTATATTGCACATAAAACTTGAATATTATTTTTATACCACCATAGGTGAGGTTACTATTCATTAGGGTATATCACTATTCATAAGGGTATGTTACTATTCATTAGGGTGGGTTACTATTCACCAAAAATTATTTTTTTTATTAGACTCTAAAAAACATCTTGAACACAACCGTGTACGCCGGATTTTCAAAATTCCAAACACAGAAGTGACAAACTTATGTTTAAAGGTCACTTATCACTTAGTAGTTCATTATGTTGTGCTTTCATGTGATTTTACTACATAAATATAAGAAGGAAATTTCCATTGAAAAACTTTGGGTTGTTACAGGTTAATATTATTTTGGAATATTTAATATCATAAGGGTCATATTACTATTCATAAGGGTAGGTTAATATTCACCAAAAATTAAGTTTGTCTTATCGGACTCAAAACATCTTATTGATCGCAACTGTGTATGTCAGATTTTCAAAATTCAAATCACAAAAGTGAAAATATAATGTTTAAAGGTCGCATAGTTCTTATTAGTTCATTATGTTGTAATTTCATGTTATTATATTATGTAATTATAAGAATAGAATTTCCATTGATAAAACATTGGTTCATTACATCAAATCACACCTTGATCCAAATCTTCCTAACCACAAACTCATAATTTTTTGACAATATTAATTTTAATAAACGATAACCTAAATGAGTGACATGTTTATGCCAACATATAAATAGGAAATAGATATAAATTATATATAAATTAAAATATCTTTCATACAATTTATGAAAAAAAATGAATCATTAGTGATTTTATAAAAAAACTTATGATTGATAAGGGGATTGGGATTAAATAAGGGGTTAAAAATAATACATTTAAAAATTTATTACTTTTAAAAAATTATACCTAAGTTATTTAGTGACCTAGTATTACCAAATTTTTATGAATTTATACAAATTTCAAAATTGGTCTTGTGTAGAACATGTGATGATTGGGTAATCTATACAACCCCCTTTATGGAAACTATAATGAAAATAGATCAATTTAAACAAATCAAGTAAAAAACACATCCCTTTTCATTATAATTTTTATCACCCTATAAGTCCATTACACACATTACATACCCTACAAACTATCTTTTTCACTTGAACTTCTCTAGGTTTAAAGATATTCCATCATGGGTAAGAACCATAACACCATCCATACCATTTCCTATGGTGAATAATAATCTCCCTTAAAAGTCCATTAAAATGGATTGAGAACTTACACAATTGGTTCATAAAACAATCAAAACATAAAATCTTACTTCAACTATATCTACCGCTATATAATTTTTTAAAAACCTAAAAAATCAATCGCAACCTCAAAAATATTTCATATAAATTATTTTGGGTATATACCACTATGATATAAACTAACACCTTAGAATGTGGTGGTTCAACTTTTTATTTATGAAAAGGGGATTTGAGATAATGGTTTTAAAGGAAATCATGGATATTTTTTATCTTAATAAGTTCAAAATCAATGTTTTCAATGATGAAAGTGCTATTTTTATTTTTCAAAAAAGGTTTTTACCTCATTGTTATGTAAATGATTGATTAATTTTTCAATGAGTAAATTATGATATTTGTTTTCCTTACACTTTATCATATAAAAACCTATCTTATAAATGGTGTGCAACCAAGAGTTTATGAAATGTCTTATAAAAAATAAATTTCAAAAACTATTTTTTGACATCCTATTGGGAATTTTTATCTCACACCCTACATACACACCATTGTATTTATATAACTCTTTCATTTTTTATATCAGTGTCTGGGTCACATTTCCATATTTGGTGTGTTCTTATTATTCCACTTATAGATGTTTTGAGTGGAAATGAACTCATGTTGCATGCTAGTGATATTATCCAAGGTTTCCAATGAAATACAAAATAGTAGTTATGAAAATAAATGAATAATATGATCAAGATCATTGATAAGAAGCATGTATATAAATTCCATCTCTCCTGCAATTCCCTCAAAAGAAATAACACCTTTCACATCATACATATCGTAAATAATATAAAAAATATTTCTTAGGGGATAAAATATATATAAATTAGAATTGAAACAAGAGGAACAACTATGATTCACACACACATCATGAAGATATCATTTATAAAGTGGAAAAATTCCTTTTCTAAATGGACTCAAAAAGAAAAATCAATTTTTACTTTTTTAAAATCCCACTTTTAAAATAACCTTTAAAAAATCCATATAAAATTAGATATAAAATCAATAAGAGAATCAATTTTATTTTTCATTAAAAACATTAAAAAATACATAACACCCCTTTATTATTTGAAAACCACACTTTATCCATTCCAAGACCCAAACAAGGTATAATTCATTTGATTATCAAAAATTCATTTAAAGAAACCATATAAACATTTTCTCAAACAATTATACCTTAAACATCACTTTAGAAATTAGAAAATTATTATAGTTCCTGTATGATAATTGTGGAATCCATGTAAAACACTAATAAAACACTATGGTTATCACATATAGACATAATTTGATAAACAATTTTTTATAAAAAACTAAGAACGCAGTTAAATTTTAATTATAGGAAATTTAAAAAAACACCTACCACAATGTTATATTCTCGATAAAGAGAGAAATCAAACCTATATGACCTCACCTCCGGTGTGGGATCGAGCGAAGGAAACAATTGGGAGTGGTCTTGGGTGAGGTCGATGACTCAGGTGATGGCAAGGGAAGAGGAGACAGGTTAGAGGCTTGTGACTACAATGCCAGCAAGGGCTCAGGGGGAATGGTATCGGAGGGCTTGGGAGATTCCCAAGCACCGGAAAGTAGTGAAGCATGGAAATTCTAAGGTTTGGTGTTAAGAGTGATGGAGATCTCGAGGGATAAAAGTGGGTTTAGGAGGAGGGCTCAGGGGGCACTGGTGAGGGGGTGGTGCTAGGGTTCGGGTTCAGGGGGGCGGTAGAGGGATCAAGATCGATGGTGAGGGGGTGGTGATTGGGTTCAGGGTCAAGGGGCTAGGAGAGCTTGGGGAGAATTTAGGTTATAGCGGAGGGCTCAAGAGCACCGTCATGTTAGGGTATGGGGTTGGGAGGAGGAGAGATAGGGGGAGAAGGTTCAAGGTGGGATAAGGGTGAGGAATGAGGGAAATGTGTGTTTCTTTAATAAAAACATAATTTATGAGTGGTTTATAAAAAATTGCCATCAAATAATTTTTCTTTTTTTGCGGTGGTTTGATAAACCACTGCTAAACAATGAATATGTTCTAGTGTATTTTTAGGTGTAATTTTCTAATAAAAATTTAGAATGAATTTTTCTTGCCTTTAAATAAAAATGACATTTTTTTCTTCCAAGTATAAATTTCCCCCTAAAAAACATTATGAAATTAAATTAAAAAATTAATTATTATATTCCCCTTGGTCTTTGAAGGTGTTTTATTTATTGTCAAAACTTTTTGGAAGAATGTTTTTCAGTTAGGATGTAATGTTTTTAAATTAGGAGAACTGGGTCTTGAGGTTTTCAAAAGTTCATAAAGGAATAAAAATTTGAAGAGTACTTGAGGTAGCTTAGAATAATCAATTAGAAAAAAAAATTACTATTAAATAAATGGAAGAAGATCACTTTTGTAGAAGACTAATAGTTATTCAAGTTGTGGTTTCACTAGAAGTTAAAGCACTATAAGTATACAGAATTAGATAATAGAAAGAGGATATTGAAATCCAAAATTTGAACATGGTGTTAGTGTAATAGATTAATACCACCATATATACACATTTATATTATAATCTTTTGATGTATTGAAGGTTGTAATGGGTGAGATGATCTGAAGTAGAGGTGGTATTAGAAATACATTCATTTGAATTTATCATGTGACTTCACATGAACATTGTGAAGTCACAACCAATGGGAAGATGTTATAATGTATGGTTATTGTTTTATATTCTTAAATTAAGGATTTTGATTCAAGATGATATCAATAGAGGAGTTTGTGTCTATTGATGCTAAGACTTTTTGAATTTTTGATGAAGAAAAAACTATGATATCTTCAGAATTGTTTAATGTTTTTGAATGAAGACTTGAAGTGAATAGTAGTTTCAAATTAGAGCCTGCATGTTACCCATATTTGTTGAAGTAAGTCTAGTTATATAAAGTGGGAACGATGTTTGATAAATTTTTTGCTACTGTTATTGTTGTATTATGACCATTTAAAGGAAGAAGATTATGGAGAGTCCAACCTTCATTCATCAAAATGTACTTTGAGTCAAAGAATGATCTTGTGGAGTTTGTTTTTAAAGAATATTAAGTACCATAAGAATTAAGTACCAAACGAAAATATACCAGAGGTTGAAGTTTGTGAGAATAATTTTTCTTATTCAGGAGGCTTGTAGGATAATCCAAATATTGTAACTAGTGGGGACTGGTGTAATCATTTATTCGGGAGAATTTTGTAAAGGATTCATTATTGGGTAAAGGTTGATCCCTTACCATACCACTGTAATTATTGATTTATAATAGTAGTAATTTGTGACTCTGAAATTTTTAGTGCAATAAGGAGTAGGTTCCCTCATTATGGATAAACCTTGTAAAAATTTGTGTTCTTTACTTTCTCAGTGGTTCAACCCAATATTGGGTATCATAAGTGGTATTTGAGTCTGTTTCCTATTGAATCCATTTTTTGAAAATGGAAAACTTAAATTTAGTTAACAAATGCGGTATCCCTATCTTTGATGGTAAAATTTTTTTGGAATAGAAAAATAGGATGATACACTATCTCTTATCTCTTGACTTGGAAGTGGTGGATAGTACTATAATAGGTTTTTTATCGAGGAAAAAGGATTCACCATTAAATTTTTAGACAAAATTAATATGGAATTTGATGGAAAGGCTCATAATTTTATTATCATGTCTATATCAGATAAGGTTTAGGAATTGTTAGAGGTTTTACTGTTTGATGAGGAAATTCTAGAGAAATTCATAAACTTCAAGGATCATATAAAACCTAAGGAAACCTCAAGTGAATAAGAATAATAATGTGAATTAACTTTCTTAGAACACATACTAAAATAAGAACTTGAATCCTATTATAAGAAAAATAATAAACTCAATAAGGAACTTCTCTTGCTAAAAAATAGAGTGAAGAAGATTGAAAGTAAATAATATTATCTCAAAAGGAGAATACATATGTTGAAAAAATAAATAACCTCAATCTAAAGGTGGTTGGATGAGATAAAATTTTATGGAATAAAAATGAGAATCTTGCTACAAAAAAAGTTAAATTGGGAAAGACATAATCTATTTTTCTTAAAGTTGAAATAACTCTAAAGAAATTGAATGGTGGTTTCAAAAAATCAATAGAAGTTAAAGAAAAATATTTAAAATATCTTCTGAGAAAATACATAAAAATAATTCCTACTAAAAATAAAGATAAATCTATTTTTATTAAAAATATATTTTTCTCAACAAAAAATGAGAAATTATGGATTTAGAGGAAAGATGTAAGGAATTACATTAAACTAATAGAAGTTATACATAAATTTAGAAAACAAGATCATCTACATAAAAAGCATAAGTAATTCATATCTATTAATGAACCACCATGAAATTTCTACAACTAAAACTTCTATCAATTATAAAGGTAGAGGTTTGAAGGATATTTTTTGTGATATGGAAACTCTGGAGACAAATCCTAAAACAACTAAGAAAACATATCACTTATATGAAGAAGGTATAAGTTGAGAGGTAGAAACACTCGAATAAAATAAAATACCAATTATAAGATTACAATTGGTATCTCTTGGAATATGGAATAATATGTTCCAAACTCTTCAGAAATAAGTTTTTTTGACTACCTAGAAGAAACTTATAGAATAGGTGATCATATTGGTCATTTTGTAGAGGAACACATGAAAACTCTTCCTCAAGAGGATCTATTCATTGAAAGAGAAATGTAGAAGGAAAAAAATACAAATAAAAAAACCTAATTGTTAAAGTATCCTTGAAAGCTAACAATAAAGAGAAACCATGGATTCTCAATAGTAGAAACTCTATGTATATGAATAGTGAAGTTAAAATATTGATAAACTTCAAAGATTACAATGGAGGATCCATTACCTTTAGAAATATAGTTCATTAAATGTCAAAGGAAGTAGAACAACCATCATAGATGATCATAAGTTAGAATCAAAGGAAGTTCATTTTATTAATAGACTTAAACAAAACTTACTAAGAGTAAGTTAGTTGTGAGTTGATGTAAATGACGTCATATTTTAAAGAAACTATTACATTATTCGATTTTTGAAGGATGGGAGAACTATTTCTGAAGGGGTAAGAACCGAAGGAATAATATTTCAGATTAGTGATTAAGGTAACTCATGTTACCTCAGTGAGAAATATGAAAATTAGTTTTTGTGTGAAAGATGAGAGCATATGGGCCAACAGAACATGAGAAAAATCTAAAACGAAGAAGCTGTGAGAGATTTAACTCTTTTAAAAAGAGAAATTGGTATCATTTTTTAAGCTTCTTTGAAAGGTGAGATGACTAAATAAAAACAAAAAAATTGTAGAAATATATTCCAGCAAACCTCTTTAACTTATACATTTCAATTTAAGTGGAGTTATGAGGCATCAATCCACAAAGTTGGATCTATACTTTATCACCTTTACTAATGATTCCACCTAAATGACCATTGTTATGTTTTTTAAAACTAAATTTGATGTTTTGGAAATTTTTAACAGCCACAAAAGGGAAGATGAAAAAAATTGGTGCACAAATCCAAAATATAAAAATGGATAATATAAAAGAGTTTACATGTAATTATTTTAAATTGTATTTTTTAAATCACAAAATAAAACATCGGTATATTTTTTACTTACAGTCCTCAGAAAAATGGGGTTATAGAGAAAAAATAGAGGTTTAGTTAAAATGGGGAGGAATATGTTTTTAGGTTATAAAATTCTTATGGTTTTTTAGGGAATCTATATGTATGATAGTACATGTTAAAAATAGATGTAAACTTACACCAGGAGTAGGAATTAACCCTATGATATGTGGTACAAAAAATAAAATAATAGTGAAATAATTTAAAGTGTTTGGAATTTTGTGCCTAGTGAAGATAAAAAATTTAAACTTCAGAAAATTTATGAAAAAGTTGAAGAATGGTTTTTTTTGGGTTACACAACAAACAGAAGGAGAAATGGGTGCTTGAACAAAAAATCATACAAAATTTTGGAATTATGTGATGTAAAATTGATTGAAAATGATTCCAAGCCAATAGAATAATAGAAAGGTGAATTTGATGAACCAATGGGAGATGTTATGGAATCTTACAAAAGAACTAGTGAATAGGAAGGAAGTTGTGGATCTAATATCGAACATAAATGTTCCAATGAATCCAATTAGGAAGAAGGTCATATTATAAATAGAAACTTAAATTTATAGATATTATAGAAGTAGCTTGAACCCAGTAATATCATTAGAAGTTGTGAATCCCTAGTTAAAATAATGAGAAATCTGAGAGTGGAGAATCAAAGGGAACTTATATCTTAGGTTGAACCACAATTGGTATTAGAAGAATTTGAGCACAAGGAATGGTTAATATCCTTGAATGAGGAATTAGATCAAATTTATATGAATAAAACTTGGGAACTTATAATGAGACTAGAAGGAAAAAATATCATTGGAACTAAATGGGTGTTTAGGAATAAACTCAATGAAAAGGGGGGAATTTCAAAAAATAAATCAAGGTTAGTTTTCAAAGGATACTCATAAGGGGAAGGTGTTGGTTTTGTAGATACATTTTATATAGTTGCAAGACTTTATACCATCCAAAATTTTTAGATATATTTGATCATAGAAATTATAGGTTTTATCAAATGGATATAAAATCTAAATTCTTTAATGGTGAAGTTAAAGAAGAATTTTACATTGAACAACCAAAGGTATTTTTTTTGCTATTAGGATGACAGTATGGTTTGTAAACTCAAGAAATCTTTATATGGGATTAAGTAACCCCCCCCCCCCCACCCCCCCCCCCCACCCCACCCTCTTTCTTATTATTATAAAATGATAGCTACTTAAATATATTAAACTTTTATAAAGGAAAAGTTAAAGGAGGCAAGTTTTGGAACTATAATAGTCATTATTTGCATTGATGACATAATCTTTTTTGGTGACAACGATCATGCTTGTAAGGAGTTCTTGTTGAAAATGAAAGATAACTTTGAAATGTATGTGATTAGGAAGATGAATTTATTTCTCAGGATATAGGTTATAAAAAATATAAGATATATCTTCCTATCATAGAAAAAGTATGCTAAGAAGTTATTAGGTAAGTTTGAAAAGGAAAATTGTAAGGAATTTTTTACTCCTATCTCTTTTTGAGTAAAGTTGAGAAAAGATAAATCTAGTAAAAGTATCAATCAAACAAACTTATTAAATTTAATTGGAACTTAATATAACTGCATCTCAACCAAACATTGTGTATTCAGTTACTTTGTACACCAGATATCAAAGTGATCCCAATGAGTCACACCGTATGGGTGCAAAAATAATTTTAAAGTATATCGATGGAACATTAAGCATTAGATTTATTTATCAAAAAAATGATAAGTCGAGCATACTTCGGTTCATGAATGTTGATTGGGTCGGTGATTCTAATTATCTTAAATCAACATCTAGAGAAACATTATGTTAGGGCGGTTGTTTTCTCATAAAGTAAGAAGTAAAACACAGCAATTTTGAGTACATCATAATTATAATATATTATTTCTAGTCATGCTTTCACTCAAATGATTTGGATAAAAGTTTATCTAGAATATTTTAAAGTGTATGTTTAAAATTCATTGAAAATCATTTTTTAGAATCAAAGTGCCATTTATCTTTCAAAAAACTCAGTTCAACAACCCCCCCACAATCCTTTTTTATATATATTTTTTAAGAATCCAGTTTTTGGAAAAGTGGGAACCAAAAAAAACACCACAAACCACCCTTACATACCCCACATGACGATCAACACACTGCAAACAAAATTCAAAATGTAAACAAAAATCAAAAATCAAAATCCTTACCGCCACTGTAGCCATCCAAAAACAAAAAAAAAACAAAAATCAAAAATCAAGGCATCATTATCCAGTCCTCTCGGTCCATGCATCACCTCGAGTCCACCACCCCGCCTCAAGTCACACACCAAATACATCAGCCGCCCAGCCCTCATGAAACCAGATTGTCGTCGATCTCCACTGGTATCCGCCATTGCCAACGAAAAAATCACCATCCTTTCTTCCATACTCGAATCACAAAACATCATGCAATCATCAATTACACCATTTTCGAACTCATCCGAACTCATTAGCTCTTCACAGTCGGCCTATTCTCCGATGTCCACCGCCCGACACCAAACACCACCGCCGCTGTTTCACTGGACCTCCCACATCATGACTGTCAAAAACGCTGATCCACCACCATAATCATTGTCATCGTTCAAACATTGCCCAACCAAATTGAGTTCCCTCCATCACCTGAACTCTGGCCGACCTACCTGAAACCCCCCACCACAACACACAACACAACCCAAAGCCTCTAAGGAAAAACCGCACCAGACCTACTTAGAAGGGAGCAGTGGATCTGGAGGCCAAAGAGGAGTACGAGTGGCCAGGACTTCTATAGCAAGCCACGACTGAGAAAAACCCATCTAAATCAGCATAAAAAAACATTGACGAACCATTACCCGTAAAAAATAAACAAAAAAATCATCGGCACCCCCAACAGAAATAGAATCACAACCCGTAGCCACCATGGAGCCAGGAAGAGGAAAATGGGATTCAAACCCTAATACGAACATAGAAGGAGATCTGAAACCAGTGAAAAATCTGGACAAGAAGAATAGAAAGTGGGACAAACCCCAAAAATGATCTTGGGATTGAAACCCTATGAAGAAGAACCAGCTCTGGTAACGGCTGGAAATCTGTCATCTGCCAAACCACTGCCCAAACCCTCAGCGATTCCCATGCTCCAAATCCGACCTGAAGAGGATCTAGGGAATGAGAGAGTAGAGCGCAAATAGATGGAAAAGGAGAAAATAAGAGTGCCCTCCCAGAGTAGAGAGAATAAAGAGATAGAGAAAGAAAATCCGAGATAGAGTGCAGTCCATAGCGAACGAGAGAGAAGAAGAACCTGAGATTTCATCAGGGAGAAAGTTGTTTCTGGATAAGTTAAGTTAGAGAATATTTCAATAAAGTGTCCAATTGTTGATATTTTCACTAAATTCATTCCAAGGGAAAGGGTTGTGGAAATAAATCCGAGACTTCATGTTCAACTTTCTCCTTATACTTAAGGGAAGTTATGGGAGACCTCCCCCAATATGCCTCACATTGTGTTGACAAAGGGAGACATAAGTGAAAATCTTTGAAAAAATAAAATAAAATAAAAAATAGGTATAAAAAATATGGTGAAAAGGTAAATAATATGGATTTATGGGTACATCCAAATCACTTGACAAACAATTGCTTGGTTTCGAGAGATGTAATTCTCTAAAAAAACAATGCTTTCTCTAGAAGTGTGGTGTTAGAATTTTTTGTCCTAGTGAAAAGACTGTGATTAGATGGAAATAAAAAGTATTGAGGATTGAAAAGGATTTTTGCTTCCAATAAATCCAGGGGGTTGATGTTCTCATTGGTCTTTGAAGGTGTTGGATTTTTTTCAAAACCATTTGGAAGAATGTTTTTTTGTTGGGTTGTAAAGTTTGTAAACCCAGAGAACTGCGTCTAGAGGTTTTCATAAGTTCACTGGAAGTTTATAGAGGTATAAAATCTGTAAGAGTACTGAAGGTAACTCTAGATAATTAGTCAGATGATGTTTTATTGTTTTATTAATGGAATAACATCACTTTGGCATAAGACCAATAGTGATTCAAGTTGTGGCTTCCCTAGAAGTTAAAACACCAGAAGTCTAGAGAATGAGGTGATCGAAAGAGGATGTTGAAAGATGAAGTTAGAATGCAGTATTATTTTAATGGATTAAGACTACGAGATGCATAAATTAATATCAATTTTATTCAAACTAATGATGGTAGAGGGTGATTTGATCTGAAGAAAAGGCATTATCAAAAGTACATTAACCTAAATTTTTCAGGTGACTTCAGATAAACGTTATGAATTCACAATCAATGTGAAGATAATAATTTGGATAGTCAATATTCAATAATCATAAAGGAAAGATCATAAAACAATTCAAGATCTTTGGATAAGTCAATGACTGTATATGTAGAATTTTTCAGAGGTTTTAACAAAGTCAAAACTCTAATTTATTCATAAATTTTTGAATGTTGTTGACCAAATAATTGAAGGGAGTTGGAGTTTAAAATCATAGATCATGTATTCCCAACATTTAGTGTATAAATTATGGTTTTATAATGGAGTAACAGCATTTGAGAAAGTTATTGAAACTGTTATTGTCACTAATTATATTGAGCCTGTTTAAATGAAGAATATTATCAATAGTCTGACCTACATACGTCAGAAGCTACTTGGAGTCGAAGAAGTATCTCATTGAGTTTAGTCTTCTAGAATATGAAGTACCAGAATAATGGAGTACCAGATGAAAAAATGTTGGAGGTTGAAGTTTGTGAGGAGAATCTTATTTTTCATTCATGCTGCTCAAAAGATAATGCAAACATTGTAACTAGTCTAAATGGTTATAATTATTTAGTCGGGGGACTTCTATGAAGGATCTATTGGGTAAAGAGTAATCCTTTCCGATACCGCTATAATTTTTGATTTATCATGGAAAAAATCTATGACTTAGAAATTCAAAGCATAACAATGAGTATATTCTATCATTGGGGTTGATCCTTGTAAAAATCCATATGCTTTACTTTCTGGTTTACTTGGTTGTATAAAATGAGGGTGATCCATATTACTTGAAAGTATTGTAACCTTAACAATCCTTAATGTTTAACATCAAGTTAAAGAAAGTTTTAAAATGGTAACCGCTTCTCGATGGCGCAACCCATTCCTAGGTATCACCCATTAATTATTTTTCATTTAAAAAAATGAAACAAAAATATTTATATATTTAAAAAAATAATGAGTTTCTATCTATTTTAATATATATATATATATATATCTTTTGAAAAAAAAAGTAAGCCTTTTAAATGAAATCATAATTTTTTTCTTGTTTTTCTTCATAAATATGTTTTATGCCTTTCATAAAATTATTATTGCATGTCTATAATGAAATACTAATTTTTTTACCATGTCATTTAATAAACTAAAAATTATTATGATTTAAAAAACCATATTTTCCCATATTTTTTTAAAATGAGTGTGCTTTTGTAGGTATAATTTTTTTTCATAGGTTTAAAAAAATTTATTAGTTTTTTGAATATTTTAAAAAATAATTAAAATAATATATACAATTTTTAAATTTTAAAAAAAATATTACTAACATGTAAATGTAAAGAATATTTTTTATCAGCATAAAAAAATTATTATTTTTAAAAACGTTTCAAAACATGTCATTTAATTGAAATTGAGAAATAATATATTTTTTAATATATCGTGTCAAGTGTATGATTTTAAGAAGAAAATGTTAAAATTGGATTTTAAAAAAAATATGAAAATATCATATCTTAAAATTTTTATAATCCAATGATCTCCACACACACACACACATATATATATATACACATTTCCATCCCAATGCTGGAATTGATTTGGGTAATTATTAGTATAAAAAACTAACAATACATTCATTGACTTCTATAGTGGATTCGAACATCATTCCCATAGATTCTCTCCTAATATCATTCAGGTGAAAAACACCCCCTATTATCACCCATGTTTCAATTTCCTTCTAGATTCCAAATAGTAAAGAGATTCTATTTCTAAGAATAATGAAGAGCAATAAAGAAATTCTAGTGTTTTATTTCATGACTTAGACATTTCTCAAAAGGAATATGAAAGGCTCAAAAAAGAAATTGAAATTTGAAGAAAACACTTTACACCTTTGTTCAAAAAAGGAAAAGTTAAATTAAAATGATGAGTATGAGTAAAACAAATAGAAATGTAGCTAGATTTTTATATGATCCATAATTACCAAACATATAAAAAACTTCCATTATTAAAAGTTCTAAATGAAGTGTATCTATGTTTACATGTTTTAGATATATAATGAAAAGCCATTATGATAGTGAGTGTTCTATCAGATTTCCAAAACCTTTGGGACATAAAATTTTTCATTTCTAAATCTTTAAATTCAAGATTAACTATAAATACCAGTATGAAATATGTTTGGGTTCTTAAAAATTCTTTTACTAAACCCATTGGACCCAAAGCAGCATGGGTACTAAAACTATATACAAATTATTTTTATAGGGAATGTGCCTTTAAAGTCTCAAAAAAAGATTAGTGGTATATGGATATTGGTTATTCTAGACACATGACTAGTGATCAATCAAATTTCATATCATATAATAGATGAGATGGAAGCACTATGACTTTTAGAGACAAATCAAAAGGAAAAGTTAAAGGTTTTGGAGAAGTTGGTATTTTTAAATCTGTTATTTTTTATAAAGTTTTTTATCATAAAGGATTAAAACATAGTATTATTATCATTTCCTAGCTATTTTATAATGGTATGTTTGTTAAATTTCAAAATGAAAAATGCTTTATTCTTAATGATGGAAATATTTTTTTATGATAACCAAAATAGAAACATTAATTCTGTTAACTATACTAAATTAATTGATAAACGTGTTAAGTGTTTAAATATTTTTTAGTCAAATGGCATTTTGTGGAATAGGATGATTGATCATGCTAATTTTATATAGCTACACAAGTCACCTAAACACCAAAAGGTGTAGTGATTATTCGATTTAAAAATGGGCAGTAGTCACATTTCTGATACATGGATGAAAGGTAAACAATGCATAGAGGGTTTCAGATTTATTAAGGAAGTTAAATTTGTAAGACCTTTTGAACTAATACATTTATATTTATCTGTTCTTTTTCAAAAAATATGTCTTTTTGGTAAGAATTTTTTTTATTGTTAATGATTTTAGTACATTTACATGGGTTTATTTCTTTACATATAAAAGTGAAACTTTATCAAAGTTTATATCTTATTATATAATGGTTCAAAATGAGAAAGTATATTTAAGTTTTTTTATTATAATTGATATAGGATAAGAATTTATAAACCAATAATTTAAAAATGGTGGTTTTTTGTCAATTTTTATCCCCTAGAACACCCCCAAAAAAAATTTTAGCTGAAAAGAAAATTAGACTATACAAGAAATGGCTAAAAAAATGTTAAGTGAATGTAGTATACCAAAATATTATTGGTCAAAACCTATGAATACATCTTGTTATGTTTCCAATAGAATTATTTCAATAATAATTTTAAAGAAAACCCTTTATGAACTATGAAAGGGAAGTAAACCGAAAGTTTTGAATTTTAGAGTCTTTGGTTGTAAAGTTTTTATCCTTAATTCTAAATATTATTTAGATATATTTTATGCTAAATATAATGAGGGAATATTTATAGAATATTCTAATATTAGTAAATCTTAAAGATTCTATAACAAAATATATGTGGTAGTTGAAGAATCTATTCATGTTAAGTTTTATAAAAGATATTTAAAAGATAACTCATATAATTAAAGTCATATTAAAGAAAATTTAGTGATTTTAATTTTATAGAAGATGAAAATCCAAAATTGAATACACATATTGTGAGGGACCATAACACTCATGGAATATCTTGGAAAAATCATAAATATCATCTAGTTGATATAATTATTAGAGACATTTCATCTAGAGTTCAAACAATCAATTCTTTAATAAATTTATATTATTATAATTATTTTATTTCAGAATTTGTTCCAAATGATATTTTAGAAGCTTTAAACAATCCAAACTAGATTTTTTATTATGAAAGATAAACTAAATAAGTTTTCTAGAAATAATATATGGACTTTAGTTTAACCCCCTAAAGAGAAAAAAATTATTGGTACTTGATGGATTTTCATAAATAACCTTTATGAATCCGGATATATTATTAAAAATAAATCCAAATTAGTTTATCAATGTTATTTTCAAGATGAAGGTATTGATTATGATGATACTTTTTCACCTATTTCTAGTTATAATCTATTAAAATTTTATTATCTTACATTGTGTATCATGGATTTAAAATTTATCAAATGGATGTAAAAATTTCTTTTCTACGTGGAATTATTTCTAAAGAATTTAATGTACAATATCCTCCTTGTAACACCCCAAAAAAATTAAATATTAATTTATTTTAACTGAGTATTTATTTAATATTTTTTTATAATTTAAAACCAATCAATAAAGGTTTTAATAAAATATTTTATAAAACTAGGATATTTTTATTCAAAATTATAAAATATTACTTTTCAAGAAATATTATTTTCTCTAAATAAATTTATTTTTTAAAATAAGTTAAGATATATTATTTATTTAAAAAGTATGTTTTAATATTTAATTATTTGAATATATTATTAATTTACAAGAAAAATATTTTGATTTAAAATTATAAAAGTATTATTTTAAATATATTTACTTGATTATTTTTGTATAACAAAATAAAAAAAATGAAAATGGTGATAAATAATTGTTTTAAATTTCATGCAATAGAAATGTGTTTTAATATATAAAAAGGTTTTTGAAAACTAAAATAATTATCAATGATAACAATTCTATATAAAATTATTTGTTCAAGAAATAATAATTTTTATAAAGTTTTTTTAAAACAAATAAATATATATATATATATAATCAAAATCTTTGAATATTAATTGTAATTTATTTCATTATTATAAAATTAATGTGATATATTATAATTCTGTTTTTATAAAATTATTAACATATGGATATATATATATATAACTATGAAATTATACAATTTATAATAAAAATTAATTAATAATAAATAATGTTAGCTATTATTTAATAGAAATAAGAATAAAACTATATGAATATTAATAAAACTAAACTCATAATAGTACAACAATTAAAATAAAACAAATTAAAAAAAAAGCAAAATGAAATCTAGTTAAAAGAAATCATAAAATCAACTCGGGAAAGGGGGTCTGTGTGTCGTGTTCCAGCCAACTGATCTTCCCGGACACGATCTCAACTATCCCTTCATATTTTGGTTGTCTTCTCTGTTGGACACATGTTCATGTCACATAGTAGGTTAGCCATCGGGACTCTTTCCTCCTCCATCGTTGAAGTCACTTTCCTCCATGTCTCATTTCAGATTTTTATTCTCCTAAAAAAGATGTGTTATCTATATAAATTTGAAAACAAATCCTTAACCCAATGCATGATTTTTATCTTCCACATCTTTCTTAATAATCCATCCATATAATATATATATATATATATATAATTCCAAAAAAACTCAATTTCTTTATGATTTTTCATCAATTATCATTTCCGTGGTCAATTTCGAATCTAGTAACTTGAAATTTAAAATGTACAAACCTTTTATTTAAACCTTCACCGTGCACCTGATCCTCATCCTCCCAAATCCTCTATTTTGTTTTGATCGAAATCTAAAATCCCTAAATCCCTATATTGATAAAAAACAAGGGTTACTTTTTTTTGTTCATTTTAAAAAGTTATAAACATATATGATTATATAGTTATATCTAACTATTTTCATAAATTCTAAGATAAGGGTTTTGAATTAAATTTTATTTATAAGCCTACGGATGTAAGGGTTTGATTTATTTTTATCAATATATGTTTTTTTTAATTACATATACATATATATATACACAAACATATATATATATATATGTATATCTATCTAACTATCCTTAATTACTTTCAGAACTTGTGATGTAAGGGAAATTATTTAGTTCTGTTTGTCAAACTATGTTTATGGTTTTTCAAGGGTAGATTTTGATTTCAAACAATCAATTTATGTATATAATATATATATATATATATATATTTCATATGATATTTCTAAATAATAACAAAACTTTTTTTTGTTATTGTTAAATTTTAAATTGTTTCTCCAATAAATAAAATATCCGTGAAATGGACATCATCTTATGCAACTAACATTTTATGTGTAATCTTATCATTTTATGTGTTAATTTTAAGTAAGAGTTATCATTTTATGTCACAAAGCATTTACACATTCATGAA
Source organism: Viscum album (assembly GCA_963277665.1). Classification (NCBI taxonomy): domain Eukaryota; kingdom Viridiplantae; phylum Streptophyta; class Magnoliopsida; order Santalales; family Viscaceae; genus Viscum; species Viscum album. The sequence goes on from OY728131.1 coordinate 448,474,973, forward strand.
TTTCATAATTTGCATAGGATATTGCCATAATCTACTATACATGACATATCATGCATGCATTAGTTATTTTTAATTGTGTATTTATGGGTATTGAATCATATTAACCTAGAGAATTATTTTTGAATTAGTTTTATGTTATAATTTTAGTGAAATTAGATATATTTATGACAAGTAGATAAAGTTAGTTACTCCAATTTATTACAATATTTCTTATTTTAAGTGTAAATTTATTTATTAGCATATGTTGTCAATTGTAATGACCTGAATCCAGTGCCTGGTGCCCCGTACCCGGTTCGCCACATGACCTAAAGCGCATTTCCCCAAATGCCAAAGGCTACTGATTAGCAGCGAGGGCCTCGGTGAGTTGGTGAGGAAACTATGCCCTCATTCGGTAAAGTATACAGCGGAAGAATAACCAGACACAATGACGGAAACTATAAACAGCATACAACAACTGAACTGAACAACAGAAGCAATGTATAAACTAATAATGATGCAACATGGTACATATGTCTATGAAAAGTAGTAACCAAACCAACGTGCTGAAGTAAAACTGAAAAATAAAGTGAAAAAGAAAACAAATTAAACTCCTCAGCATCGCAAGCCACGGCTCGGTCACATGCTCTCCAACTCCAGTGCAATCAAGAATCTGAAGTAGAAGGGTGCTTACCCTTATATATACCTCCAACAACATAGTCTACTTGGGCCCAAAATCATGGCCCAAACAGGGTGTGAGATACAATCTCAGTAGGCAATCACCCAAAGATTTGTGCCTAACATTCAATAAATACATGGCAAGTAAAAGTGCGGAAAGCAGTAACCATAAAAGCACACAGCAGCTAAAATCCACAATACTAGCATATAAGTACACAATTAAACAACCAACAACAAGTAGAAAATAGGTAACCCTTTGGGTATCTCTCACAATCTAACCCCTAAGGTTCAACCTGCAAGTACTAGCAACCCTCTAGGAGGCACACACAGTCTCACCACTCTGGTTCAGCTAAGAATAGACTCTCTGAGGAAGCACTCACCGTTAATTCCCCCTATAGTCTCGTATCGTGCTAAAGGCTCTCTGGGGAAGCACTCAACGTCGCATTCCCCTTGTGGCTCGCATCGAGGAACTACAGACTCTCTGAGGAAGCATTCATTTTCAATTCCCCTTGTGGTCTCGCATCGTATTAAAAGAAACTCTAGAGAAGCTCTTACGTCTATTCTCCCTGGGAGTGTCGTAACCAAGAGTGCATCAAGGCCCATTGTTGTGCACCAGTTCCCGTTCGAGTCTAGCTCAAAGCGGTGTTTTCGGGTTTTACCCCTAGGTACATCTGTGCCAGAGCCGCCTCTACCTGCTCGTATCCAGACAGGGATGTATTGCTCGGAAAACTCACAAAATCTCTACAATACCAAAATTCTAGGAAGTTCTTCTATACTAATCCTCAAAGTTCATCTTAGGTCTACGTGCTCTAATCAGAGTTTATCTAAATCTAGCTTCCAAGGTTTGTACTAAACTTCCTTTGATACCAACTGTAACGCCCCGACCCTAGTTACCCAGAGTCGGTGAATTATTACATAACATTGGCATGATCACAAGAAAGATAAAATCTCGAAAGACCGATTGGTTTAGTAGCCTTGGAAACACTAGATATATTCATAAGTTTTACATTACATCATAAAATGAAAAACTACTACAACAACATAATGTCTCCATAATCCACACTCATATCCCCACATAATATCCCTACAGGTCATTCATAATTTACTTCTTCACTTCCTGGGAAAAATAAAACATAGAAAAGGGGTGATCTCAAATGCCCAGTAAGGATAACAATATAGCGGAAACTTTCATAAATAAGAATAAACATTTAAGGCAATGTATAACTAAAACAAAATCCTTTCAAACATGAACTTTCAACATGGTATGACATAAATAAAATAAAATAATGCCATTTACTTATTCACATAGATATTCTACTAATCGAATAATCACATGCAAAAATCAATAACCACTTTCATAATGTTGGAATGCATAATGCTAAACTTTAATTTCTTTGTCAAGGCCTCGTCCCAAGACCTTGGGGATAACTGTAACTGGAACCCAACCCGGAGTGCCTCTAATAACCGGACACCAACCCGGAGTGCCTCTAATAACCGGACACCAACCCGGAGTTCCTCTAATAACCGAAGACCAAACCGGAGTTCCTCTAATAACCGGAGACCAAACCAGAGTTCCTCTAATAACCGGAGACCAACATTTATAAGGAAGTTAAACATAATATAGATCCTTTTTACCCCGTAATAGCATATGAATACCTTCATCTTGTATTCTTTTAATACACTGAAACATCCTGAATTACCATATTCCTTATTGATTACATTCATGCTCCCTTATTCCATATAGAATGATGGATATACTTCATCAATCCAAAAATGTTTTAAACCCCAAAAATGATGGAATATACAAATCATTAATCAGTTTCAAGGTAGTCAAGAATATCCAATATAATTTATCCAAATCAATCATGTATTATTCTAAAATCACTAACTCGGTATCAGAACCATATTATGGTTTATCTTTCTCTCAACCATATATTTTCCAAAAATTTATCCTGCTATAGAGTCACTTTTCTTTGTTCCACACAATCTCAAGTCCTTAATTAAATAGTATTGCAGTACAATCCTTATATACTCCATAATTATTATAACAAGTACATTGTTGATACAACACTCAATTGACATAATCAACATAAGAACTCTAATCATTCCTCTTCATCTGTGGTAGTATCATAACTTGATTATTATCCAATAACATCATTTGCGGCATAGTCTGATAACTGGGACATAGGTTCGTGTAGTGTCCAAACTCCTTGCAAATGAAGCATTGTACATTTGAAACCATTTTCTTACCCTTGCAGTCACGTACTTTGTGCCCTTTTCCTCGACACTTATAACAAACTCTCATTCCTTTCAGGCAAGTTCCAGGGTGTTTCCTTCCACAGTTACCACATATGGGAAAATTCTTCTTTTCCCTCTTCCCTTTATCCATCTTTCTCTCTTCCATCCTTTTCTTCTCTTGCTTCCCTTCAAAGCCATAGGACTCAGTAAACTCTTTACTTATCTTATCAACACATGATATTATTTCTTCATATGATGATAATACATGGGAGACTATTTCTCTTATAAATTCTAGCTTAAGACCATGAAATATATGATCCTTCCTTCTCTTTGGATCATGTTCATTTCTGGAGTTCTCATTCCTTCTACTGGGCGCCATTTCTAAACAATGGCATACACTAGATCAGTTTATGAATCAAAATACATAATCCCATACTTGTAAGACACATAACATAAATTAAATAGTTTATGGATATAATCCATAATCATAAAAATGTTTTCTTTGAGAAGTATATACTCATAAACCCTTCACAATGGTTTGTAAAGAAAATGAGAATTATCCTAAGCATATCCCCCGGGAGTGTCGTAACCAAGAGCGCAGCAAGGCCCGTTGTCGTGCACCGGTTCCCGTTCGAGTCTAGCTCAAAGCGGTGTTTTCGGGTTTTACCCCTAGGTACATCTGTGCCAGAGCCGCCTCTACCTGCTCGTATCCATACAGGGATGTATTGCTCGGAAAACTCACAAAATCTCTACAATACCAAAATTCTAGGAAGTTCTTCTATACTAATCCTCAAAGTTCATCTTAGGTCTACGTGCTCTAATCAGAGTTTATCTAAATCTAGCTTCCAAGGTTTGTACTAAACTTCCTCTGATACCAACTGTAACGCCCTGACCCTAGTTACCCAGAGTCGGTGCATTATTACATAACATTGGCATGATCACAAGAAAGATCAAATCTCGAAATACCGATTGGTTTAGTAGCCTTGGAAACACTAGATATATACATAAGTTTTACATTACATCATAAAATGAAAAACTACTACAACAACATAATGTCTCCATAATCCACACTCATATCCCCACATAATATCCCTGCAGGTCATTCATAATTTACTTCTTCACTTCCTGGGAAAAATAAAACATAGAAAAGGGGTGAGCTCAAATGCCCAGTAAGGATAATAATATAGCGGAAACTTTCATAAATAAGAATAAACATTTAAGGTAATGTATAACTAAAACAAAAGCCTTTCAAACATGAACTTTCAACATGGTATGGAATAAATAAAATGAAATAATGCCATTTACTTATTCACATGGATATTCTACTAATCGAATAATCACATGCAAAAATCAATAACCACTTTCATAATGTTGGAATGCATAATGCTAAACTTTAATTTCTTTATCAAGGCCTCATCCCAAGACCTTGGGGCTAACTGTAACCGGAACCCAACCCGGAGTGCCTCTAATAACCGGACACCAACCCGGAGTGCCTCTAATAACTGGACATCAAACCGGAGTTCCTCTAATAACCGGAGACCAAACCGGAGTTCCTCTAATAACCGGAGACCAAACCGGAGTTCCTCTAATAACCGGAGACCAAACCGGAGGGCTTTTACCGGTCCCCAACCCGGAACATACTTGTCTAACACATTTATCTGAATGAAAAGTTGGCATATAACATAAACATTCGGATTAAAAATAACTTATGAAATGTCAATAATTTAAACAAAAACCATGAGTGTCATAAGAATAACTTATCCACAATCAAAAATATCACAAAACCTTCAATAAAATATGGATGTTTTGTATCATAATAAATCAACTTCAAATAAGCTTAAAATCCATCAAAGGTTGTTGACATAGATGAAATCAAAACTATTTTAGAGAAATATCTCTTTTTTTTAAATCATTTTAAAAGAAACATAATTATAAAATAATACATTAAATTTGAAAATATTCTTATAATATTGTAAGAGAAGCTTCGACGATTTTATAACGGCGGAAAATAACCGCACCCGCCATATAAGTTAAAAAAAATTCTTACCTTAATTCTGTCGAAAAGGTTAAAAAGCACCTTGTTTGGAAAATGACGGAAAGATTCCTTTATAAACCACTTATAAAAGTCAAACAAGGGTATAAATTACTTTAACCCATATTCTTGTAAATAGTAAAAATGTTTTAAAATACATTTTGAAGAAACATGGATGTGGATGATAAAGAGATCCCAGTAGATTATTACGTATAAACAACCTCGGATAATGAAGAGATTGTGAAATAACCCTTACCAATTTGGTAACTTATGAAACATACAACCCATGAAAGAGGTATCATACAATGAATATGTAAATACACATAAATTAGAGTGTATTACACAAATAATATAATTATGGGCAGTATATACACCACACAAAAGGTAATGGTGGCAATATGGCATGAATCTCACAGGAATAAGGAGTGAGATGAAAACCCCTTACCTTGTACTTTTCCTTGGTTGGGGTAGGTTAACCTCCTGTATAATGGTGAAATAATTGTTATTAAATTATACAAGAATCATATACATTAATATGATATCATATATGATCTTTTAATATTGATTTGATAATAATATCTTAGTATTATCGTTGTTTCGGGTGTTAACTTACTTGTTTTCTTTTGTATGTTTTGTTACGTAAGACATGTTTGTAAAGGGTAGGTTGTATATTATTCATATCCAGAATGATATCAAGTCCTTAAACATCATTTTTAAATCATCAAATGATAATTATACTTTAATGGATACGATGAAGAATGAATCCCATCGCATTCGTGGAGACGGTAGTCCGTACGTACGCACGAGCGACAATATCATTATTTTGATTTTAAAATAATATATAAATGAATGGTATATCATATATACAGAATACTTAACATGTTATATTTATTATTTACATGAGTTACACATAATTATTATACCCATCCAAATAATATTATATTGAATAACAATTACACCACGACGTGGAGACGGTAAGTCGTACGTACGCACGTATGGTGACATGTTATTCAAAGGGTGGATAGAATACTGAATATGTTTGTACCATATTTATAATAACATCACAGTATATATATATGATACTGGAGTTATTATTTTACAATGGTAACAATAAAGGAAGAAGAAGTGGAAGAAGAAATGAACTTGAAAAGGGGTGGTGAAAACATTACCTCTTCTTCGGGTTCTTCCTTTTGATGTGATCAAAAGGGCTCCTTAGGTTGGCTTCCTGATCAAACTAAGGCCTGTAGGTTGTAGTGAGGGAAGTTGGGAGAGTATTTGGGCAGAGTTTGGCCGAACCAAACGGCTTTGAGGGTGTGAAGAAATGAGAAGGAGGAGTGCCTTTTTATAAGAGGGGTGAGGGGCACCTTTGGAAAATCTAGAAATATTAATTTATAATAAATTCATATTCGGTTTCCAATGGCTCCAAAGTTTACTATTCAAAGGTTAAGGTGGGGATGGGTCGAAAACAACTCATCCAATAGAATTTAGACAGGTTTGGGTACTTATATTATCCTTATCTTTAAGTATTAACTCTAAGTTAATTAGTTTCACTTTTACAATGTCTCTTTGTATTTTTATATAATATGGTTAATAAACTTACTATATACATCCAAGAGACCCCCAAGTGGTCCATTAATGATGAACCTATCATGATATAAGTCTCTTGGCCGAACCTTAGATTTTTAGGAATTTAATATCAATTAATAATATAATATTTGTTTTAAGAACTCTTTTATGTCAATTTTGACACTATTCAATAGTTGATTTTTGTGAAACTCATAACAGATTGATTACTTCAAAAAAAGTCAATTACATCAATCCTAATATATCATATTATCCTAGAAAATTAGTTTAATTCATTAAAAGTTTCATATTATATTTATTTGGGTATTTATAATATCAATTATTTTAATTTTTCACTATTATAGTAATTACTGCATCATCATTGTGTCATAAATAAAATAAATTATTAAATGCCTAAAAATTATAAATAAAATATCATTATGTATGAAATCTTTTTATCTTTCTAATTAATATTTATAATCTAAAATCCAACATATATAACCCTATGTAATAATTGTTTTGCTAAAAGATATATGCTTGTGTCATTTTTGTATTCATTTTAACTTAATTAAAATAAAGTGTCATTATCACTTACAAGTGGATCCATGGGGTCCCAAAATCGACCCAAAGATGCTCATGGTCGACCATGTATCAACCAATAGGTTTAAGACACGTTTTAGGGTAATTATTATTATTATAATATTATTTTTTAACCCTTATTTACCGGATTTACCCTTAACCATGGTAAATAAAATATTTACCGCAGTAATTATTCAAAATGTCTAAAAATAAAAGTTACCTATTTACACAATTTGAAAATCCTGATTCCAAATATGGAATCCATTTTTCTAAATTCAAAACATAGAAGTGGCAGAATTTGATTTAAAATTAATTCCCGCTGTCAAAACAAAAAGCGTGTTTTTAAGAGATAATAACTATCAAAAGATTGACACTTTTTTATGTTCGGTTTAATTGTAAAATTATTTCCAATGACCAACATTATATTAAATGGTAAAAATATATTATAAATATACTTTAAAACCACTCAAATTCACAATTTATCACTATTAATTATTTTGATTAAAAAAGTTGTTTTTAATTAAAATTTAGTAATTTTCAATATTCATCAAAATATGAAAGTTATCCGAAAAGTACCAAAATTTCACCCTAGGCTAAATTAGATATTCCGAATCCAAAAATGCAGTCCATTTTGAAATATAAAATATATATAATTTCAAAAATTAGGTATTACTATTCATAACGGCTAGTTTGATTGGTTGTGGCGTGTGTTAAAACTCAAGGTTGCGTACAACACACGCTACTATTTTATTCAAAGGAAAGCGTATCGTGGAAGCTTGGGATGTTTCATTTTAAATTTTTTTTGATGTCCCCATTTATTCAAACAGTCTAAAATATTTTATTTAAAAAAGTTTCACTATTAAAAGTTGATAAAAGTGCAATACTGAAAATGAATTTGTTCTTGCATTATGACTAAGAAACTCATAATAGGGATTCTAAAATTATATGGATTATATAAAGTTCAAAATGTAGTTAATACTATTCATGACCTCTTTTAATGGCTTTTTTTTTGTAAGTCATGGTGTGATTGAACTCGGTGTTGCGTGTAGTGCAAGTTATTGAATTATTTTTAAGAAATAACACACTATGAAATCCTGGGGTGTTACATTATTTATTTAAAAAGTATGTTTTAATATTTAATTGTTTGAATATGTTATTAATTTACAAGAAAAATATTTTGATTTAAAATTATAAAAGTATTATTTTAAATATATTTACTTGATTATTTTTGTATAACAAAATAAAAAAAGGAAAATGATGATAAATAATTGTTTTAAATTTCATGCAATAGAAATGTGTTTTAATATATAAAAAAGTTTTTGAAAACTAAAATAATTATCAATGATAACAATTCTATATAAAATTATTTGTTCAAGAAATAATAATTTTTATAAAGTTTTTTTAAAACAAATAAATATATATATATATATATAATCAAAATCTTTGAATATTATGTGTAATTTATTTCATTATTATAAAATTAATGTGATATATTATAATTCTGTTTTTATAAAATTATTAACATATGGATATATATATATAACTATGAAATTATACAATTTATAATAAAAATTAATTTATAATAAATAATGTTAGCTATTATTTAATAGAAATAAGAATCAAACTATATGAATATTAATAAAACTAAACTCATAATAGTACAACAATTAAAATAAAACAAATTAAAAAAAAGCAAAATGAAATCTAGTTAAAAGAAATCATAAAATCAACTCGGGAAAGGGGGTCTGTGTGTCGTGTTCCAGCCAACTGATCTTCCCGGACACGATCTCAACTATCCCTTCATATTTTGGTTGTCTTCTCTGCTGGACACATGTTCATGTCACATAGTAGGTTAGCCATCGGGACTCTTTCCTCCTCCATCGTTGAAGTCACTTTCCTCCATGTCTCATTTCAGATTTTTCTTCTCCTAAAAAAGACGTGTTATCTATATAAATTTGAAAACAAATCCTTAACCCAATGCATGATTTTTATCTTCCACATTTTTCTTAATAATCCATCCATATAATATATATATATATATATATAATTCCAAAAAAACTCAATTTCTTTATGATTTTTCATCAATTATCATTTCCTTGGTCAATTTCGAATCTAGTAACTTGAAATTTAAAATGTACAAACCTTTTATTTAAACCTTCACCGTGCACGTGATCCTCATCCTCCCAAGTCCTCTATTTTGTTTTGATCGAAATCTAAAATCCCTCAATCCCTATATTGATAAAAAACAAGGGTTACTTTTTTTTTGTTCATTTTAAAAAGTTATAAACATATATGATTATATAGTTATATCTAACTATTTTCATAAATTCTAAGATAAGAGTTTTGAATTAAATTTTATTTATAAGCCTACGGATGTAAGGGTTTGATTTATTTTTATCAATATATGTTTGTTTTTAATTACATATACATATATATACACACAAACATATATATATATGTATATCTATCTAACTATCCTTAATTACTTTCAGAACTTGTGATGTAAGGGAAATTATTTAGTTCTGTTTGTCAAACTATGTTTATGGTTTTTCAAGGGTAGATTTTGATTTCAAACAATCAATTTATGTATATAATATATATATATATATATATTTCATATGATATTTCTAAATAATAACAAAACTTTTTTTTGTTATTGTTAAATTTTAAATTGTTTCTCCAATAAATAAAATATCCGTGAAATGGACATCATCTTATGCAACTAACATTTTATGTGTAATCTTATCATTTTATGTGTTAATTTTAAGTAAGAGTTATCATTTTATGTCACAAAGCATTTACACATTCATGAATTTCATAATTTTCATAGGATATTGCCATAATCTACTATACATGACATATCATGCATGCATTAGTTATTTTTAATTGTGTATTTATGGGTATTGAATCATATTTACCTAGAGAATTATTTTTGAATTAGTTTTATGTTAGAATGTTAGTGAAATTCGATATATTTATGACAAGTAGATAAAGTTAGTTACTTCAATTTATTACAATATTTCTTATTTTAAGTGTAAATTTATTTATTAGCATATGTTGTCAATTGTAATGACCCGAATCCAGTGCCTGGTGCCCCGTACCCGGTTCGCCACATGACCTAAAGCGCATTTCCCCAAATGCCAAAGGCTACTGATTAGCAGCGAGGGCCTTGGTGAGTCGGTGGGGAAACTATGCCCTCATTCGGTAAAGTATACAGCAGAAGAATAACCAGACACAATAACGGAAACAATAAACAGCATACAACAACTGAACTGAACAACAGAAGCAATGTATAAACTAATAATGATGCAACATGGTACATATGTCAATGAAAAGTAGTAACCAAACCAACGTGCTGAAGTAAAACTGAAAAATAAAGTGCAAAAGAAAACAAATTAAACTCCTCAGCATCGCAAGCCACGGCTCGGTCACATGCTCTCCAACTCCAGTGCAATCAAGAACCTGAAGTAGAAGGGTGCTTACCCTTATATATACCTGCAACAACATAGTCTGCTTGGGCCCAAAATCATGGCCCAAACAGGGTGTGAGATACAATCTCAGTAGGCAATCACCCAAAGATTTGTGCCTAACATTCAATAAATACATGGCAAGTAAAAGTGCGGAAAGCAGTAACCAGAAAAGCACACAGCAGCTAAAATCCACAATACTAGCATATAAGTACACAATTAAACAACCAACAACAAGTAGAAAATAGGTAACCCTTTGGGTATCTCTCATAGCCTAACCCCTAAGGTTCAACCTACAAGTACTAGCAACCCTCTAGGAGGCACACACAGTCTCACCCCTCTGGTTCAGCTAAGAATAGACTCTCTGAGGAAGCACTCACCGTTAATTCCCCCTATAGTCTCGTATTGTGCTAAAGGCTCTCTGGGGAAGCACTCAACGTCGCATTCCCCTTGTGGCTCGCATCGAGGAACTACAGACTCTCTGAGGAAGCATTCATTTTCAATTCCCCCTGTGGTCTCGCATCATATTAAAAGAAACTATGGAGAAGCCCTTACGTCTATTCTCCTTGTGTTCTACTACACTAGGTTCTCACAGTCCTTTGTGAAACTAACATGCTCAGCGCGCGTGTATCGCCCAAGTAAACCTCAAGAACTACTTGTCTATCATTCTAAGGATCAACAGCATAACAAAGCAATAGTCCCACTATCCTACAACTAGGCATGGAAACTGGAAAACTCCAAACAAGCAAAACAAGCATGGAAAGCATCCAGAGTACAACAAAAACTACTCTATTCACAAGGGTAAACCTCTACTATAGCAATCAAGAAAGAAGGCAAGAAAACAAGGGGAAAATAGGAAAACGCACAATTCCCTTTCAAGGTAATTGGAGAAGTTGCACAAAATACTCAAAGACTTTGTACAGAAAGGCACAAACCACCTACCTCAATCCTAGGAGATCAATATATGTGAACAGCAAAGACAGATTCTCCCCCGAACGTCATAGATCTGAGAAAACTCCCAAAACTTTTAACCCAAGATAGCTTGAAAACGAGGAGGAACCATGGAATAAGGCTAATGTAAAAGAGAGAGCTTACCGAGTCAATCCCAATGCAATCGACTGCGGTTGGAACGGAGATAGGACGGAGGCACGGGGGCTCGGGAAAGATTTTCGGTCGTACGGGTCGCTCTTGGATGATGATCCTGAATAAGAAGCAAGTTATGTCTGTCAGGCGTGACCCCGGTGTGTTTAGTGAAAACAAGAAAAGTACACGGTGTGTACTAGGTTTTTCCATACTCCGCCAAAATCAGCCTCCACATCACCCCTACTCACCGTGTGTGTGGCCCGGACACGGCCAGCACACGGCTTCGAGCAGAAAAAGAGTACATGGCGTGTACTCAGAAAGTACATGGCATGTACTTCAAAATTTTCCAAAAACTTCATTTTTCTTAAAAACTTCAGAAAAAGGAAAAGAATACCTGAAACGAAGATTCGGGTTCTTACAAACTTCCCCCCTTAAAGAAATTCATCCTCGAATTTCCCTAGCGAGGCGTAGAAGAAGAAACCACGAACAGCTCTGGCCACTATGATCGTACATCGGCCTCCCACTCCCAGGTCTCGTCCTGTACTCGCCCATACTGCCATAGCACCCATACAAGCGGGAAAGACCGCCCACGGAGAACCTTCGTACTGTGATCGACAATCCAGATGGAATGCTCTTCAAATGACACATCTGCTTCGAGCTCAACCTCCTCAGGCTGAAAGACATGAGACAGGTCCGAAAAGTAACGTCGGAGCTGAGAGACATGGAACACGTCGTGCAAGGCCCGGTACCTCTGGGGTAGCTGCAACTGATAGGTGACTGGACCAACTCTTTCCAAAACCTCAAATGGCCCGACGTACCGCGATGAAAGCTTAACCTGTCTCTGAATCCTCTTGTGTCCCAACCTCGGTGCGACACGCAGGAAAACCTAATCCCTGACCTTGAACTCCAAAGGTCATCTCCTCTGATCAGCATAAGACTTCTGTCGAGACTTTGTTGTAGCCATCCTCTTCCAAACCAGCTCTATCTACTTTAAAGCCTCCTAAAAAAGATGAGATCCCAACAAATCTGCCTCTCCTGCCTCCAGCCAGCATAAGGGTGATCGGCAAGGCCTACCGTACAAAGCCTTATAAGGTTCCATCTGAATAGTTGCCTGAAAACTGTTGTTGAAGGCGAAATCCACCAGAGGGATATGCTTCTCCCAAGAACCGCCAAAGTCCAGAATGAAAGCTCTCAGAATATCCTCTAGCACCTTTATTGTACGCTCGGACTAGCCATCAGTCTGGGGATGGTATGTCATACTCAAAAGTATCTGCGTACCCAAAGCCTTCTGAAATCCCTGCCAGAACTGAGAAGTAAAGCGTGCATCCCTATATGAAACAATAGAGAGTGGAACTCCATGCAGACGAACGATATCTCTAATGTAAAGTCATCCCAGATCATCGACACTGAAGGTCTCCTTGATCGGCAAGAAGTGAGCAACCTTTGTGAGCCAGTCGACGACAACCCAAACAGCATCATTCCCTCGAGGTGACCTCGGAAACCCAGTAACTAAGTCCATCGCAACATCGTTCCACTTCCACTCTAGAATGGGTAACTGCAATAAAAGGCCTACTGGTCACTGATGCTCCGCCTTCACCTGCTGACAAGTAGAGCATCTCAAGACGAAACCAGTAACATCTTTCTTCATACATGGCCACCAGTACTAGAGTTGAAGATCCCAATACATCTTGGTGATGCCAGGATGAACTGCCCACACTGAGGAATGAAAATCCCGCATCAGCTCCTCGCGTATGTCTGCTGGAACCCATACCCGTCCTTGGAAACACAAGATCTCATCCTCGCCCAATGTCCATCCAGGAAGAGGGTCCTCCCCTAACACACTCTTCTGCAGGACTAAGCCTTCTGAGTCTGATAGCTGCCTCATCCGTACGCGATCAAGTAGTGTCGAGGTAACAGCTACAGAAGATAGGAAGGTCTGTCCCTGTCTATCGTGCACCTCCATATGTATCTCAGATAATAGATCCATCAGCTGCCACTCACTTCTGGCCTCCTGAACTTCCTGAATCTGAGTTCGGCTGCTCAACGCATCTGCCACTGTGTTTCCCTTTCCCAGCGTATAGGCAAGCTCGAAATCAAAATACTGAAGATAATCGACCCACCTATGCTGCATCAGATTCAGATCACACTGAGTGACGATATACTTGAGACTCTTGTGGTCGGTGAAGACCACAAAGTGCTCTCCCAAAAGATAATGCCTCCAGCAGCGTAAGGCATGGAAAACTGCTACCAACTCCAGATCGTGCGTAGGGTAGTTACTCTCATGTGGCCTCAACTACCAAGACCCATACGCAATGACTCCATCTCCTTGAATAAGCACAGTGCCTAGTCTGATACCTGAAACATCACAATAAATAGTGTAGCTCTTTCCTGGATATGGCAAGACTAGTATCGGTGCTGACGTCAGCCTTCCCTTTAGCTCCTGAAAGGCTGACTCATAAGAATCTGACCATAAGAACTTTTCCCCCTTCTTGGTCAGACCTGTCAAAGGTGCTTCTAGACGTGAAAAGTCTTGGATGAAGCGTCTGTAGTATCTAGCCAGCCCTAGGAAACTCTGTACCTCAAAAATGTTCTTCAGATGCTCCCAGGAAACTACAACTCTCACTTTCTCTGGGTCCACATATACTCCTACCTCTGATATTATGTGACCCAAAAAGTGAATCTAATCCATCCAAAAGTGGAACTTTGAGATTTTATCATAAAGTCGATGCTCTCTCAGTTTACTCAGAACGATCTCAAGATGTGTGGAATGGTCGTGTTGAGTATGAGAGCACACCAATATATCATCCACGAACACCATGATGAAGGGGTCCAAGTAATGATGGAACACTCAGTTCATCAGTGCCATGAAAACTGCAGGCACGTTCATGAAACCGAACTGCATGACTGTATACTCATATAGACCATACCTGCTTCTGAAGGCTGTTAGAGGTATATCTGATGGTCTAACGTGAAACTGATGATAACCGGACCTCAAGTCGATCTTTGAGAACACCTGGGCTCCCCAAATCTGATCAAAGATGTCATCGATCCTCGGCAAGGGATATCGGTTCTTGACCGTCAACTGGTTCTGCTTCCAATAATCCACACAAAGCTGAAGGGTACCGCCTGCCTTCTACGCAAACAGGACAGGCGAACCCCAAGGAGAAGTACTGGGTTGGATGAAACCCTTTGCCTGCAACTCCTTCAACTGCTTCTTGAGCTCCTGAAACTCAGGTGTAGCCATCCTATAAGGAGGAATGGACACTGGTGCTGCTCCTAGCACGAGCTCAATAGAAAATTCTACCTCACGCTCCGGAGGCAAACCCGAAAAGTCCTCTGGAAAGACGTCCCTGAAACAATCCACCACTGGAGGAAATTCCAACTGCGAAGTCCCCTGATCATCCAGATAACGACTAGCAATCTGGGTCGTCACCCTTCCTAGCCCATGATGCTCTAGTCCTGCTCGACTCGCCTGTACATCCCATTCGCCTCTATGAAGAAAAGATTCACCCTCTGGTGAAACAAAACTCACTCTGCGGTGATAACAGTCAAAAACTTCCTAAAAGGGAACCAACCAGTCCATCCCGAGGATGAAATCATATCCTATCATCTCTAGGACATAGAGATCCCATAAGAAATGATACCCTGCAACCTCGAGAGGGAACTCTCTACACTGGCGTACACTAGATGTCCTCATCCCCAAAGGTGTGTCTAGTGTCAACGAGTTAGTAGAAGAAAAGACCCAGAGCCCAACGCTCTCCACAGCATCAACAGAGATAAAACTATGCATATCTCCAGTATCAAAAACTGTTGAAGATAAAACTAAGGCTACTAAAATTGTACCTCAAACTGTAGAAGGGCTGGGATCCTGCTCTTGATAGGTCAACTCCACGGCGAAAAACTAGCCTGCACCGCGGGCCTGCGCCCCTAGCTGACCACTCTGAGTTGATCCACCTTGCTGGTGCTGAGGGACTTGTGGCTGACCGCCACAGCCTCGACCTCCACCTCAGCCTGAACGGCCGGTAGAACTCCAGTTCCCCGACTTGTGAGAAACTGGTGGTGCTGCTTTTGAACGAGGAGTCATGGAAGAACCCCGGTCACCAGCTGCTGGTGAGAAAACCTGGCAGAAACGCTGAAGGTGACCCATCTTGTCACAAGATCAACACTTCATTGGGTCTCTCTGGCACTACGGCCTCGTGTGCCCTGACCGGCCACACTGGTAGCATACCACCTGGCTGCCTGACGATGCATCTCGCTTCCTCGAATCACCGCGCGTAGACTCTCTATGATGCTTTTTGCTGTCATATGGAGGAAAACTAGCTCTGGAAGCAGAACCGCCCTGGCTCGCAGCTCCAGAGTATCTCATATTGCACTCTGCAATCAGTGTCTGGTTGACAATGGAAGTGATGGAAGTCAATTGGAAGAGATTCACCTGCGCACGGATCTCCCGCCGGAGACCATCCTCAAACTTCCTTTCCAATAACACCCCACTCCCATCCCAGAGGGGTGTGAAACACTGCAGCTTGGTGAAATGAGAGGAATACTCCTTGAAAAAAATAGTACCCTGATCTAGAATCATGAACTCCTAGGCTCGATCGGCCCTCAGGGTCTCCAGGTAGAAGTAGTCTTAGAACACGCGCTGGAACTCCTCTCAAGCCATAACCTACTGATGACCCACCTGTGAGATCACGTCCCACCACCTCTTGGCAGAGTCTCAGAGCATGTAGGTAGCGAGCTTGACCCACCTCTCTGGAGGTGTCTCCAGATGCTCGAAGATAGTCATCATGGCTTCCAGCCATGACTCTACAGCCTGAGGTCCTCCTTCCCCCGAGAAAGTAGGAGGATGCTGCTGCTGGAAAACCAGCGTCAAATCTTCCATAGTCGCAGCAGGAGGTGGTGCTCCCTGAAAGTTCTGAATCATTCTCATAAACCCTTACCTGAACTGTGCATCATCGCCTGCAAATGGTATGACAGCCGGTGCCAAGGCTGTCCCGACTGGAGGATCGGCAGAAAGTCCCTGATCAGCCATATCTGGTGTCTGATCACTGCCTGATGACAGACGTACAACCAGAGGACGTCTCGGAGGCATAGCTCTGAAATATTAAAATCACTCCTTAGATCAGAGTTAAAAAATATAGAAAACACAAGAGTACAAAACGGGAATAGGGGAAGGAAAACACACAAGTTTACAAAACACGACTACATGGCGTGTATAAAAACTACACGGTGTGTCTTCTTAAGCCACTGACATGGGTGTGTACCCCTACCCTACAGGTCGTGTAACACCTCAAACTACACGGCATGTTGACCCAACACACGGCGTGTACTTGAAAACTATTCCCCTGCCCGAGTCTCCTTACACGGCTAACGCACACGGTCCGACTTAACCTGAGACTACACGGCGTGTTCTGAACAAAAACGGCGTGTACTAGACAAGAATTCGGCGGCCCGTGTTGTTAAACACACGGCCGTCTACATGGCTGAACCTTACACGGTGTGTTCAAATAAACACGGCATGTATAGGTGAAGGTGACACCGTCCTGTGTTGTTCGTGACACAGCCGGGTACCTGAACAAGACTACATGGCATGTGATGAAAACACACGGCATGTCTAAGAGAAGGTAACGCCGACCCGTGTTGTTCGTGACACAGCCGGTTACCTGGATAGGAATACACGGTGTGTTCCTTTATAACACGACGTGTTCTACTCAAGCTTCCCCGACCCGTGTTGTTAGTGACACAGCCGGATACACGGCTCCGAACTAAACGGCGTGTACCTACCGTAGAAGGCGTGTTCCTGAATTTATTCTCACAACACCATGTTTCTGCTCACATGGTCAGTGACACGGCCTGAAAACTACACAGTGTGTATCCGAAAAATACATGCCGTGTATTCTGGGTTTTTCTGGGCAGTAGCTCAGAAACTGCACAGAAGCCCAGAAACACTGAAAACAAGGCAAAGAGGTGCCAAATTCCGATCTGTGAGGGCCCATACTCCCTGTGAATCAAAGCTTGGCATCTCCTACAGTCATAGACAAGAGAAAATAGGATCATGATCCACCAATTTCTGATTCAAGAGGGCCCATAAAACCTCAAGAATCAAAATTTGGCATTCATTTAAGAAAATAAGAATACAAGAAATCCTCTAACAAGGAAGCATATATTCTATCAAGCATCTATCACAACAGCGTGCATAATCTACACAAAGTCTATCACAACATCATGAAATTGGTATTTCACCCTAGATGGCATGGTAAGAATGCATGGCATTTGATTTCTAAAAGTTCCTATATGATGCATGAGATGGCATACCCTCATCTCATCGGGTTGCGATAGAAATAGAACCGCAATCATCAAGAAAATAACAACACAAAGCATGTGAATCACTTTAGGTGAAATCATATCAACCGTAAAATCTCAAAACTAGAAAACTGAAATTAACGAGGTAGTATGGCTTTTCGCCGTACACGGGTTAGTTACTCCCGAGCACATCTTAATACCAAGTACCGAATCCATCCTATACCTGGATAAAGTCTTCAAACAGTATGGCAAGAGAAAAGAACTCCTCTGATACCACTTTGTAACGACCCAAATCCGGAGCCTGGTGCCCCGTACCCGGTTCGCCACATGACCTCAAGCATGTTTCCCCAAACTCCAGAGGATGCCGACTAGCAGCGAGGGCCTTGGTGAGTCGGTGGGGAAACTATGCGCTCATTCGGTAAAGTAAACAGTGAAAGAATAACCAGACACAATAACAGAAACAATAAACAATATACAACAACTGAACTAAACAGCGAAAGCAATGTATAAACTAATAATGATGCAACATGGTACATATCTATGAAAATCAGTAACCAAACCAAAGTGCGGAAGTACAACTGAAAAAAAAAAGTGCAAAATAAAACAAAGTAAACTCCTCAGCATTGCAAGCCACGGCTCGGTCCCATTCTCTCCAACTCCATTGAAATCAATAACCTGAAGTAGAAGGGCACTTTCCGTTATCTATACCTGCAACAACATAGTCTTCTTGGGCCCAAAAGCATGGCCCAAATAGGGTGTGAGATACAATCCCAGTAGGCAATCACCCAAATATTTGTGTCTAACAGTCAATGAATACAAGGCAAGTAAAAGTGCGGAAAGTAATAACCACAAAAGCACACAACAGCTAAAATACACAATACTAGCATATAAGTACACAAGTAAACAACCAACAACAAGTAGAAAATAGGTAACCCTCTGGGTATCTCTCATAGCCTAACCCTTAAGGTTCAACCTACAAGTACTAGCAACCCTCTAGGAGGCACACACAGTCTCACCCCTCTGGTTCATCTAAGAATAGACTCTCTGAGGAAGCACTCGCCGTCAATTCCCCCTATAGTCTCGTATCATGCTAAAGGCTCTCTGGGGAAGCACTCAACGTCTCATTCCCCCTGTGGCCTGCGTCGAGGAACTACAGACTCTCTGAGGAAGCACTCATCATCAATTCCCCTTGTGGTCTCGCGTCGTATTAAAAGACACTCTGGAGAAGCCCTTACATCTATTCTCCATGTGTTCTACAACACTATGTTCTCATAGTCCTGTGTGAAACTAACATGCTCAGCGTGCGTGTATCGCCCAAGTAAACCTCAAGAACAACTTGGCTATCATTCTAAGGCTCAACAGCATAACAAAGCAACAGTCCCACTATCCTACAACTAGGCATGGCAACTGGCAAACGCTAAACAAGCAAAACAAGCATGGAAAACATCTAGAGTACAACAAAAACTACTCTATTCACAAGCGTAAACCTCTACTATAGCAATCAAGCAAGCAGGCAAGCAAACAAGGGCAAAACAGGAAAATGCACAATTCTCGTTCAAGGGAATTGGCGAAGTTACACAAAATACTCAAAGAATTTCTACAGAAAGGCACAAACCACCTACCTCGATCCTAGGAGATCTATGTACGTGAACATCGATGATAGATTCTCCCCCGGACATTGTAGATCTGATAAAACACCCAAAACGTTCAACCCACGATAGATTGAAAATGAGGAGGAACCATGGAACAAGGCTAAAGCATAAGAGAGAGCTTAACGAGGCAATCCCAACGTAGTCAACGGCGGTTGGAATGGAGATCAGACGGAGGCACGGGGGCTCGGGGAAGATTTTCAGTCGTACGGGTCACTCTCGGAGGAAGATCCTGAAGAAGAAGAAAGTTATGCCCGTCAGGCACGACCCTAGTGCGATTAGTGAAAAAAAGAAAAGTACACGGCGTGTACTTTTAGAGTACACGGCGTGTACTAGGTTTTTCCTTACACCGCCAAAATCGGCCTCCACATCACCCCTACACAGCGTGTGTGTGGCCCAGACATGGCCAGCACACGGCTTCGAGCAGGAAAAGAGTACACGGCGTGTACTCAGAAAGTACACGGCGTGTACTTCAAAATTTTCCAGAAACTTCATTTTTTTTAAAAACTTCAGAAAAAGGAAAGGCATACCTAAAATGAAGATCCGGGTTCTTACATCAATGTTTTTTTAAAGTATAAAACTGAGTAAATAATTTATATATATAAAGTAAGCTTATTATGTTTTCATAAAATCTAGCACTTGAATTTTGTAAATATGGTAGGGAATTAGTGAGTGAACTCATCCCTTATCAAGTGAGTAGGATCAAGACAACCTTTAATGTTTTATGTGGCCTCAGGGATTTTTTTAGAAGCTTGCATATAGTTTTTAGAAAAATCACTAGAATATGTTTAAAGAAATTTTTGAGTGTAATTAATTTTCAAAGTAATGAAGTATTTTTAAGGTGAAAGTAATTTCAATAATGTTTACAAAAGGTATTTCTAAATGTATTTTAAAAAGTATTTTCAATAGAATATTTTAAAATATTTTATCAAAGATTTTTTTTAAAACCCCTTACCTGGAAAAATAATTGCTCACCCTATGCTTTTAATTTATTTTTCACAGGTTTAGCAGATTTACTTGGTGATCTTTAGTTCATTGATCAAGTATCACACTCAAAGAATTTTTTTTATTTTCATTTTTTACTATTTTAAGGCATGTATTTAATTCTCTAAAACCTTGACCGATAAAAGTTCCTAGTATGTAATAAATGTTGTGTATTTGTTCGGTTTATTTTATTAAGAAAAATACACAACATTTATATGAGATGAACTCGGAAGCGCGGGTTTGGGTATTTACACTCCAAGTTTTGAACATGAAAATAAGCCTTTTCATATTTTAAAAAATTTAAATGATCTATATAGACTTAAATAGGCACTGCATGCATGGTATGAAATATTTTCTCAGTTTCTTTAAAAAAATGGTTTTGAGAAAGGTAAATTAGATCTTACTTTATTTATTAATAAGTGTCAATATATATATTTATTAATCAAATTTATGTTGATGGTATTTTTTTGGATCCTCAAATGAAATTATTTTTAAATAATTTTTAGATTCAATGACTTTTGAATTTGACATGAATCTTATGGGAGAATTAAAATTATTTTAAAGACTTCAAATATTTCAAATGAATTATGTAATTTTTCTTAATTAATCTAAATATTTTAAAGAATTTATTAAAAAAATATGGAGTTGATTCTAATAAAATCTCAAATACCATTATGAGTACATCTTGTAAATTAATTGTAGAGGTTGCAGGAAAATATATTGATATTAATGTTTTTAGATGAATGATAGGTAGTTTTTTATATTTAACTGCTTCTAGACTAGATTTAATGTCTTCTATATGTATGTGTTCTAATTTCAAGTTGACCCTAAAGAGATTCACTTGAAATATGTTAAAAATATTATTAAATATGTTAAATTATTTGTAACTATTAGATTATTTAATCTTGATATGACATCTCTTAAATTAAAAAATTAGTCTAATTCTAGTTTTTAAGGATGTAAAATTGATAAAAAAAAGTACTAGTGGCATGTTTTATATTTTAAATATAAGTTTATTTTCTTGGAGTTCAAATAAACAATTATATATTTCTTTATTTATAGCTAAAGAAAAATATATTAATGTTGATATTTTTTGTGCTCTAGGTTTTTGGATTAAATAAATTTTTTTTGATTTTGATATCCATCTTGAAAGAATGTATATTTATTTGATAATTAATTTTATATTTATATTTATATTAATCCCTTACTATATTCTAGAACTAGGAATATTGAATTAACATATCACTTTATTAAAGATCATGTACAAAAATAAGAAATATGTTTGAAATATGTTTCTATATATGATCAATTATCTGATATTTTTACTAAAACTTTAGATTTAGTGAAATTTGGGAAGCTTTTTTATGAACTTGGTATAATGAAAGTATGATCTAAATATTTTATATTTTGGGGATTTCTGTTTATTATTATTTATCAATTTATAACTGTTTTAATGGATCCTTCGAAGATTGTGTTTTGTCTAATCGATTATACTCATTGTTAGAAGTAGAAATAAAAGGGAAGTTATCATTTTTTAAATATTTATTTATTTATTGAATTTTATATATATATATATATATATATTAATTTAGGGGGATCTATGGTTTTTTAATCTACTCAAGCATGCTGAAATTATAGATTTTAAAATCTGATTTAAATTTGTTTTCAAATATGCTTTAAATAAAGAAATTTTAGTTTTAAATTTGATTAAATAATTTTTTTGAAGAAGGTGGTGCATTAGTCAAAGACCAAACCACAAATTATTATATAAATAAAAAGGGGTTACATGAGTCTGAAAGATGGAATATTTTTAAAATCCTTATCATAAAGATGAAGTAAATCAATAGGATGATCATTCAACCGGGTAATGTCATGGTTAACTAACTTATTAGAAAGATCATATGAAACCATGTTAACTTCGAGAAAGGAATGAGTGACAATTTATCAGATCTCCATAAGTGAAAGGAGGCGGTTCATCTAATAGGTTTTAAGTAGCCAGTCAAGATGCACCACATCATTCCAAATAGCCTAGAAAATATTATTAGAATCACTTTCAATCTAAATATTGTTCCAACCCTATTTCTTAGAAAAGGAAATTTCATATATCACACTCATAATTTCAACTTCCAAAGATGAGGTGATTCTGCAGCTTCCATAGAAGCATCTGAGACACTGCCTAAGGTTGTTTCTAAAAATAGCACCACAACCCAAGGGTCACAGATTGCCTTTAGAAGTGCCATCAACATTCAATTTAATCCAACCTGGGAGCGGGTCTTTCTAAAACATTTCAAAAGTTCATCTAGGTTTATAATAGATTCTATCATTCTGAAGTCGTCGAAGGATCCCAAAGTCTTTAACAGTGATGTCACAATTAGACTTCTGAATCAAGGCATCTACCTGAATGGAAATGAGAATCTACGACTGACCTTCATTTAGACTGGAAGAGAAATTATTATGAAGAATAGAATTTCTATCATATCATACCACATGGAGAAGTTCACTAATAGAGGTTAATAAAAGATTCGTTATTTTATGAGATTTTTCTATATCCACACAATGCTTTAGTTGAGAGATGATTTAATCCAGAAGTAACCATCTGCAACCAAAAATGTCAAAAATACAGTTCCATAGAGTTTAAGATATATCACAAGATAGAAATTTTGGTTACAAAGATTACACTTAGAGAAAAGTTGAATCCCAAAATATTGAAGACAAACGTCAGTGGGGACTCTGTTGTGAGTAATATGGAAAACAAGAGTAATTCTCAAGGGCTTAATCCATGGTTTGTCAAAAAAAATAACCAACAGAAATTATTATAAGAATTTTGAAAGTGGTGGTTGTAAAAAAATTTGGAGTCTAGGATGCGCTTATGAGTAGGTTCCCAGATTAGGAAATATTCAGAATTGGAATAGGGGTAATTTTCAATAAAATGAATAATCTTATCAGTAAGACTAAAGTTATGAGAATTTAAAACATCCCTCATAGTGTAGTTGGTGTGCTCAGGTAAATTATTGGGAGGTAGCATGGAGATTAAAGGAACACCAGTCCAGTTGTCCAACTAAAAGTTCATAGAAGAGTTGATACTAACCATCCATCTAGATTTAATCATGATTTCGGTAAAGGCTTACCTAATGGGTGGCCAAATTAAAGAGCTAATATAATTTATATTTCCTTTCTTTAACTTATCAAGGAATATTGTTTTGAGAAAAGAAATGGAATAAAAGTTATTGTGAAGTAGGTTCCAAGTGAGTCTGTCTTGTAATGCATCATTAAAGATTTTAAATTTTTTAATGCCAATACCACTCTTATCTAAAGACTTATAACAAGTAGTCCAAGGAATGGTCACAAGTTTCCTTTCAAGAGTGATTCTGATCCAAACAAAGTTTTTGATGTAAACATTTATTTTCTTAAGTAGACCAACATGACATTTTTAAACCATCAACAAGTAGACAATTTTAGAGAAAATTGTATATTTAACAAGACAGATTCTTCCATCCATAGAGAAGGCTTTACCCTTCTAAGAGGAAATTTGATTGAGGATTTAGTCATCAGTGTTACAAAAGTAACTATATTTATGACTTCCAAAAAAATGGGTACACTAAGAGAGGTAAAATGGATGGATTTTTATTTGATACCTAAATCATTGATAATATTACCTTTTCTATTAGAAGGAAAAATTTCCCAAATAATACAAAAGATATGTTCCAACTAATGGTTTGACGAGAGATTTCTTCATAATATGAGAGGGAAATTTTGAGACTTTAAATATTTCTTTTATATCCTTGTAAGAAAATTATGATTTCATCAGTATATAAAATATGTTTGGGAACATTTAAGTTCCTAGAATCCTGAATAGTTTTAAGCTTGTTCTAGTCGACAAGGTGAGTGAGCAATCTGCTTAAATAATCTTCCACAATCAAAAAAAGAATGGCAGAGAGGGGATCACCTTATCTAACTCCCTTGGTTCATTTATATTAAACTATAGGGGAACCATTGACAAAGATATATATGGTGCTAGATTTGAATAAAGAATTTATTCTACTAATTAAGGAATCATTAATACCAAAACTCTGAAGAACCTTGAAAATAAAACTCTAATCAATAGTATCAAAGGCTTTCCTAATATCAAGTTTAATAGAAATATTGCCTCCCCTGGTGGATTTTTTTAAAGTTTTAGTGCATTAATATTCAATGCAAATTCAATCTTGTATATACTTACCCTTGATAATTCCAAATTGATTCCATGAGACAATTTTATTTCTTATAGCAGTAAGTCTATTAGCAATAAGTTTTGCGATGATTTTATAAATAGTTTTAATAAGTGAAATGGGTTTGAAGAGATGAATCTCAGAAGCATTGTTCACTTTAGAAATTAGAGAAATAAATTTCACATTTAACCCATGAGGAAGCATGCTATTAGAAAAAAAAAGTTAACAGGTTTGCAAGCATCAATTTGAATAACCTCCTAGAAGTGATGATAGAAACTATTATTGAAATCATCAGGGCCCAGAGCACTATCAGGATTAAGGATAAAAACATTTCTTTGATTTTATGATCAAGAGGGATGTTTAAAATATAATATTTATCTTTTTCATTCACCATAGCTGGGATAACATTAGGAAAAAGTTCTTTGATGATGCCTGGGCTGTATTTTAAAATACTTTATTTTATGATTTATTACATAAAGATACACTTGATATAACCCAAGAATATCATGAGACCAAGGGTATTTGGGTAATTCAATACATAACATAACAACTTTCAATATAAAAATAATAAAATTATTTAATACTCCTTTAACATGATCTTACAAATACATTTCTCTTCTAAAACTTCATGAGATAACCTGGGGACATATATAAGAAAGGGGTGGGATATAAAGCCCATTAATGGAATAAACAGAGTATAGAAAAAGATAAATTAGTACATGTTATCCAAGAGGCATATCAATGTAATATATTATGGGTGAGAATAATAATATTGAATAATTAGGAGTGGTATATTATGATAACATAATGAAAACATGGGAATGTGGAAACAACATAAAACATAGCATCATAAGCATAAGTCAAGGTTAACCACTAAGACATCATAACATAGAATTATTAATATAACCTACCTTTCACCATACATGGAATCTTATGAGATATAAACATTACCCGATGTATTTTAGAGCCATATAATTCTGGGCCCACCCATCATATTCATATCATATACATAAATAAGTGTGCAACATAGATCATACAACATGAGGATAATATTTCATCAAATTTAATCATGTGATTAAGGTGTTTGTGTTATATACATGGAATTCAAAAATCAATGGATCATAGGTACATCTAGGTGAATACCATTGAGTGAAAATGGGGATGGGTATTCACTACATGAATGTTTGGCGTGGAAAAATCATAGGATAATTTCAGCAAAATAATGGGGGTACATAAAGTTTCATGGAAGGATTTAATGAGAGTTAAAGGGGTATATAATCTCTTTGAAATAATAAGTAAAGTAATAGGTATGTTTAAAAACATATCCCAACATGAAAAATTGAGAATAAAAAGGCATAATATAAAGAATGTGTTTGAATTAATAGAAGAAGGAAAAATCCCTTATATTGAGAGGGTGCTTGATTAGCCACTAAATGAGGCTAATATTCATTGTTAATATAAATAATATTCATGTTCTTTATTTTTCATAAACAAAATTTTAGTGCATTTTACACTTTGAACATCATTTCACATTATGATCGTAATACCTTCTTAAAATGCACTATTATGTGGTACATTTTTTAACATCATTTGAAGTACCCAATGATTCATCTAATTTTAAAAAATATAATTATAAATATTTCAATTTGATATTCTTTTGAACTAGATATTCACTTCAATATGAACATTTTTCATTCAAGGATCAATGAAAGATTCATAAAGGATGATGGAGATATTTGGCAATGAAAGTAAGCAATTCTGGAGAATGCAGATTGGACACTAGCCCACTGATGAGAATATGGGGCCCAACATACAGGCTAAATGAATCCCACATTTCGTGGGATTCTATAAGACATTTATAGAAACAAATCACTCTTCAGGATCCAATGCTAATTCTATCTCCATGGTGTCCATTTAGGCGGCCCAAGTTAGAGATAAAATTCTGGGCCAGATTCTGCGGCCCAGAAAAATATCCCCCAAATATGATCATATATTTTAATAAACAAATCCAAATGGGCCCAAATTTTATAGAAAGTTAGAATACGTCCGGGAATCCATTTTCTTCTTCTATGTCTAACTATTATTCGGCCATCTATAAGGTCTTCCAAGCGCGTCTGTTCGATGAAGGAAATCTGGCTGCCACCTCGGGTCAAGGGTGGAAAAATCAATTCTACCTTACTTTCCACCCACCTATGGCCAACCACAATTAATTTAGGAGACTTGGACTGTTTGAGGCTTGACCCAAGATCTCAAAAATTTCTATTTAATGCAGTGGTTTTGGAGAATTGAATAATATTTGGTGCTTGGTTTCATTGTAGTGTTATGCTGCCGCTTTGTGTTTGTAATCGCATTTCTTTCTCATGTAAGTTGTTTAATTCACCTTAGTTTATTAATAAAAGTTCTTACTTTACTCTTATTCTGTTCTCCTACTTATCATGTTGATACTTTTGGTTCAAGGTGTGAATTTATTCACACCATACCTTGTGATATTTATCACACAACGGAGGAGTGATCGATTTTTGTTGTTGTTTTTACTTCTTCAATTCCACCCTCGTAAGTCTACTTCCCGCTTCCTTTGAAGACATGTCATCAATGGAGGGCTAACTCTTTTATGGGGTTATCCAAGGGAGTAGAAATGGTCTGTATTAGATGTTATTTATCACTCCATTAATGTCTAATCACTTCTTTTAAATGATATTTTTATTTGATGATTTTAAAACCTCTTCATCCTTATTGAATTTAAGGTCACGCATTTCAAGTGCTAATACGAACCTATACCTTGGAGTGCTCAAAACTTTTATCCTTAAAGTGTATAGGTGATTATTATTAGGGTGTGTAGGCATTAAACCAGTAAGTTATGATTTCGTTTGATCTTCTTAAATGAATTCATCTCAACTATAAGAAATTGAAATCTTTAAAAAAGGAATTCATCCAATCCACCCCGAGCGATAACCTAGGATCAACTCATCGCCCTAATTTGAATTAACTTAAATCTGTTTGTGATCCTTTAAAACCATCTTAAATCAACCTAATTTGGCCACTTAATATCCAAAAACAATCCATAGAATGCACGTGTCTGTAGATACTTCTTAGGTCTCTGAGGATTTGACAACCCAAACTAGACTACAAGGACCGTCCTACCTTCTTCTTTTGGGTAAATTTGAGCGAGAATCAAATTTTGGAGCCGTTGACGGGGATCTAAGTAACTTATCTTAGACACTATCATCCTTTTTTTCATCCCTCTTCTCTATTCTCACCCCCTCACTCCTATGGAAGTCAATTTTGAACAATTCCAAACATGGGAAACCTATCCCTACTTTGATCACCCAACCCCATGTATGATGTACAATGACCATTCTAATTCCTACTTGTGGGATCATCAACAACCTAATTAACCACAATGTTTTTATTCATATTATCCACAATACATTCCAACCTATTATGAGTTCCAATCCCAACAAGGCCAATCGGAACATCCTCCTGTGGAATTCCAACAACTTAATTATCCTCTTGGAATAGACCATCTGTCCCAACACCTTGACCATCTTGATCCACATCCATTAATTGATAAATTGTGTCAAAAAATGGATAGAATTACTTCTGAAGTTTCATCCTTGAGAGTAGAACTACAAATCATTGCAACATTTATGGAACCCATTCCCAGTCAGGTTGTCCATTCCTCATCATTCATAGAGGAATCTTGTTACACACAAACATCTTATGAAAATGATAATGAAATTTCCTTTGAACCTAGGATACCTGAAGAGCATGAAGTAATTGTTGAAGGGTCTTTAAATCAAGATTAAATTTATTTTTTTGATTCAAAAGAGGAGAATTTGACATCACGGATTGAGTCTCCTAAGTATAACCTCGTTGATGATTTTTCAAAAACACTAACCATTGAACCATTGGAATAAATCATAAAATTTGAGTCCATATCCATTCCAAACACTGATATTTCCAATTTTGTGGTTTAATCTTATATTCAAAAGGAACCAATTTTGTTGAGAAATTTGGAAAATGAAACTGAGTTGGATTTAAAATATCAACTTGTGTATAAATGTCATATCCAACCCGAGCTCAAAATTATTATCCTTACCTCCCCGCTAAAGAATCCCTTCATAAGGTATAATCACAACCTTTCAATTGGAATTCATTCTTCTCTTGAAACCAAAAAAGTTGGAATGATCATTGATGTCTTAGGAAATACTACGGAGGAAACTAGATCAACCATTTCTGATATTCCTTTGATTTTACCACTCATTTTAGAACATAGGTTTGTGCATGAAACAAATTATAAAAATAGAATCAATATCAACCTGGTAGAATTGGTGAAACATGTGGTCCTTAAAATATTGAATATTGGTATTGGGTAAGTTGTGGGTTTCAAGTCGAGCTAACGATGTTAAACAAAGCGCTGCATGGGAGGTAACCCATGGTTTTCAAGTTTCCAATCATTTTTTTGTTTTAATCAACTTTATATTTTAAATATGATTAATTAATAATTTTGATATTTAAAAATTAAAAAAAAATAGACTGTTGATATGTTCTTCTATTATGAGTATGGATGGGTTTGAAAGGGGATCACTATATTCATATGTGTCACGTGGTGTGATCCTTGAGTAATGCCTTACCCAGAAATTTAAAAAGAAGACAATGTATCATCAGTTTCTTTTATTTTAATTTTTTTGTAGGTTAAAATAAAAATACAAAAAATAAATAAATAAAAATATAATAATAATAATAAAAATGGACACGTCATGGGTCATGGGTCAAACCCTGTCACAACCGGCGAAGCCGTAGGGATTTGAACCCGGGACCAAAGGGAGACAGGGGCGCGCGCTTACCACTGACCTACGGCTTTTTGTGCTTCCTTATTCTATAATTTTTATATATATATTTATATTTTAATTTCTTTATTATATAAATATATATATAGTTTTTTTTGTATGTTTTTTTTTTCTTTTTTTCCATTAGGGAATTCTCAGAGTGACATCGAGATCAAGGGATTAAAAGGGAGCAACAAGAATTTCAACTTCAACCACTAGGTGACTTCATTCCATGATCCTTATTTTTAATTTCCCTTTTGAACTCCCCTTCTATGCCTCTACCCCATTCTAAATTTTCTTTTCTTCAAACACTGGGGACAATGTTGTTTTAATTTGGGGGGGAGATGAAATAAAAAAAATTGCTTCTGTGAAAAAAAATGATTTGAAAAAAAATTGTAAATGGAAGGAAAAATTCCTTTTACTTTGAACATGGTAATACACATTGCAAACTTTGAAACTGAATATCAAATAATTTAGCATTCCCTGATTCTGATTTTAATCCTTGTATAATTTCATGAGCATAGATTTTGGAAAGTGTGGTTGTCCAATGTGATATTTCATCGTTTATATTTTCATCAAAATAAAAAAAATCATAATGCACGTCATTTGGATAGTGGGGTATTAGTTTGAGTTCATGGGGTCTACCAAATAAATAGCATATGTTTGGTGATCATTTTAGTTTTAATATGAGTATTCAATAAAAAAAATTGTGTGTAGATCAATGAAATGACCTAATGCGTGGCTTTCGGCACTTGGGGATCGTGACTCCATAGTTGTCTGGCCCAGAGCTAGTAATTTAATATCTATTTTTGGTAATTTGATTTTTTTTTTGACTAATTTAACTCGAGATGATGCCCAAGTATGTGGGCTTCACTTGGTTCCCTAAGGTCTTTGAGCCTGGGAGTCATCGGAAAAGTCTCGCTACAGGGGTTGACTCTTTTGAGTGTAACTTCAATTACCATGGCAAAATTGCAAAACAAGAAAAAACAAAAAAACAAAAAAAAATACAATAAAAAAATTGAATACTCATCTTAATATTTAAATGTGATTCCACCTAGCGCTTCCGTAAATTCCCCCTTTAATAAAGATGAACCCCCATATCTATTGTGATACACAACACATCCTAATACTTAATTGATATTGGATGATATATGGCAATGAATTTGAACAAAGGAATGGGCTTGGGATTGGGATATTCTTATGAAACTATAATGTATTAAAATATTTTTATGGGTTTCATGATTGTTTGGTATAAGGTTTTTGGTGATCATTGTGTATTAAAATATTTTTTGAAAAGGGAATTCGAATTTCATATTATTGAGATATATTTTGCTCGGGACTAGAAAAACTCAAGTTGGGGTGTGATTAGCCACTAAATGAGGATAATATTCATTGTTAATATACATAATATTCATGTTCTTTATTTTTCATAAACACCATTTTAGTGAATTTTACACTTTGAACATCATTTCACATTATGATTGTAATACCTTCTTAAAATGCATTATTATGTGGTACATTTTTGAACATCATTTGAAGTACCCAATGATTCATATAATTTTAAGGAATCTAATTATACATATTTTAATTTGATATTATTTTTAACTTTATATTCACTTCAATATGAACATTTTTCATTCAAGGATCAATGAAAGATTCCTAAAGGATGATGGAGATATTTTGCAATGAAAGGAAACAATTCTGGAGAAGTCAGATTGGACACCATCCCACTGATGAGAATGTGGGGCCCAACATAAAGCTCCAATGAATCCCAAATTTCGTGGTATGATAGAAGAAATGTATAGTAACAAATAACTATTCAGGATCCAATGCTAATTCAGCCCCCATGGTGTCCATTTAGGCGGCCCAAGTTAGAGATAAAATTCTGGGCCAGATTCTGCGGCCCAAAAAAACAACCCACTAATATGATCATATCTTGGAATCTAAAACTCCAAATGATAATTACATTTTACAGGAGGTTAGAAGACATCTGTAGATCCATTTTCTTCTTATATGTCCCACTCTTATTTGGTCATCTAGAAGGTCTTCCAAGCGCGTCTGTTCGGTGAAGGAAAGTTGGCTGCCACCTCAGGTCAAGGGTGGAAAAATCAACTCCCCCTTACTTTCCACCCACCTATGGCCTACCACAATTAATTGAGGAGACTTGGACTGTTGGAGACTCGACCCAGGGGCTAAAAAATTTTTATTTAAGGTAGTGGTGTTGGATTATTGAATGATATTTGGTTCTTGGTTTCATTGTAGTGTTATGCTGCTACTATGTGTTTGTAATCGCATTTCTTTCTCATGTAAGTTGTTTAATTCACTTTAGTTTCTTAATAAAAGTTATTACTTTACTCTTATTCTGTTCTCCTACTTATCACGTTGATACCATTGGTTCAAGGTGTGAATTTATTCACACCATACCTTGTGATATTTATCACACAACGGAGGAGTGATCGATTTTTGTTGTTGTTTTTACTTCTTCAATTCCACCCTCATAAGTCTACTTCCCGCTTCCTTTGAAGACATGTCATCAATGAAGGGCTAACTCTTTTATGATTTGATCCAAGGGAGTAGAAATGGGCTGGATTAGATGTTATTTATCACTCCATTAATGGATAATCACTTCTTTTAAATGATATTTTTATTTGATGATTTTAAAACCACTTCATCCTTATTGAATTTAAGGTCACACATTTCAAGTGCTAATACGAACCTATACCTTGGAGTGCTCAAAACTTTGATCCTTAAAGTATATAGGTGATTAGTATTAGGGTTTTTAGGAATCAAACCAGTAATTGATGATTTTGTTTGATCTTATTAAGTGAATTCATCTCAATTATAAGAAATTGAAATCATTAAAAAAGGAATTCATCCAATCCACCCTGAGCGATAACATAGGATCAACTCATCACCCTAATTTGAATTAACTTAAATCTGTTTGTGATCCTTTAAAACCATCTTAAATCAACCTAAGTTGGCCACTTCATATCCAAAAACAATCCATAGAATGCACGTGTCTGTAGGTACTTCTTAGGTCTCTGAGGATTCGACAACCCAAA
The DNA here is from genome assembly GCA_963277665.1 of Viscum album. Taxonomy (NCBI): domain Eukaryota; kingdom Viridiplantae; phylum Streptophyta; class Magnoliopsida; order Santalales; family Viscaceae; genus Viscum; species Viscum album. The sequence goes on from OY728131.1 coordinate 448,507,621, forward strand.
CTAGACTACAAGGACCGTCCTACCTTCTTCTTTTGGGTAAATTTGAGCGAGAATCGGTGCTTATAAAATATTGGGATGAGCTTATTAAGTGAATGGGGGAACCTTGGTATGAATATATAGAGGGAAGGTCAGATTAAATTTATGATCCAATATATTTTATTGAAGATTAATTAGAGTTTTGGTGGGTTTTTATAGCAAAAGAGAGGTAAATTCTTTATTACTTTTCAAAATTAGTTTTTGGACTCTATGATAAAGTAATAAATACCACAAGCCATACCATATTTTTTTCCCATGGTTTCTCCAAAAGAGGAGTGGTTTTAATTATTTTATAATCATAATAACCAAACTCATTAAAATAAAACCCTAGGTGATGTGGAAGTGAGTCGTGTTTATAAAGAATTGATTTTAAAATCTGAAAATATAATATAGGTTTGGGAGGATTAATTAAGGCTTTATAAAATTAATCAAATAACTTTAAAAATTCATTTTTTAAAGGGGAAACGTATTTTTGGTCATTGATTCCTTTTATGGCATATATTATCTCATGTTTGGGCCATTATGATGTCACAATACATATTATATATTTATATCGTATTTAATTTTTACCCAAGAATTTGACGGTCTTAGAAAATTATGAAAAAATCAATGTGGGGTAAATTCAACATTATTATTTAAAAAAATATTTATTTTATCAAAATAATTCTCTAAATATAATAATTTACTCTTTTAAATCAAAATATCCATTTATTTAAAAATATTGGGTTTTTTTACAACAACAGTGTTCATGAATCTTATAAAAGTTACATTTGACTTCATAAAATTATATTATCATTTATTTTTATTAAATATTATTTCATAATAATATTTTATTAAAATATAATTTATTTAAAAAAATATTTAATTCAATAAAAATAGTGTCTTGATTGAAACTATATATTTCCCAAAAATACAATTTTTATTTCATCATATCAAAATCTAATTTTTATCAAAATTATTATTTAATCATTATAAAATTAATAATAAAAAAAGAATAAATATAAAAATTATGTTATTTAAATAAAATATAAAAATTAATTCTATTAATTTATAGATATATAAACATTTATAACACTAGTGAATTCCCTAAGGGTAATGTATACGATGGTGATATTTTCTTGGGGTGGTTCGGTGAACATGGTTTGAGTCGTGATATTGGTGAGCTTCAACTTATCCTATAAATGAATTTTTTGATGCTTTATTTGTTGAATACTAGATTGGGATTGGTCAATGGAAAATCCCAAGGATTCTATCTTCCTCGAAATCTTTGATAAATGGGATTAATAGGGTATGATCCTACTAGTTGAGGTAATCTCTTCCTTTATTTGGGTCAATTGGATTTATCATAATCATATATATATATATTAATCATATAATCACTATATAATAGCTATACTATCAGTGGTTATGATGCTTGATATACTTTTAAATCTTATAGGATATGACTTATCACGGTCAAAAATAACCAAAGTAGTTTATGTGTTTTCTATAATTTCATTTCTTAATAAGGAATTCACTTATTTAAAAAGGGAATTTCATTTATAAATGTTCCAGTCATTACATTATTTCCCCTTCAGAAATTTCCAACTTGAAATTCCATTCATACAATGAAATAGATGAGGGTACTTCTATTTCATCACCACTTCTGGTTCCCAAGTTTCTCCCTCAAACTTGTGTTTATACCATAACACTTTGACCAGGTTAGTTTTCTTACTTCATAAAACATTGTCTCTACAATATAAGATCTTGATTGGAAGCTCCTCATATGAAAGATTGTTCTCAAATAGTACCACCTATAGATTCAATACATGTGAGGGGTCTGTTATGTAATTCTTAAAGAGTGATACATAGAACACATCATGCATTTGAGATAAGTTCAGTGGGAGTTCTAGTCGATTGGTCACAGCTATGATGTGATCAAGGATCTCAATGGGGCATATGTATCTTGGACTAATCTATCCCTAATTTCTAAAACATATAACTTTATTCCATGAAGATATATGAACATCTTATCTTGAACTTCAAACTCTATGTTTCATCGATGATTCTCTACATATAATTCTTTTTCAAATTTGTGTAGATTTTATATGATTCTAGATGGTTTGAACCTTCAATTTCATCTCTTGGATAAGATAAAGTTCCATCAGCTTTCACTCTCCAACTATATCCTTTTATGTTGTAGTATGACACCTCTTCCCATACAGAGCTTCATAAGGTTCCATTTTAATGCTATAATGAAAACTATTTCTCTATGAGAACTCTTCTAGGGGAAGGTGTTAAACCCAACATCCTTGGAAATACATTGAACAAGATCTCAATATATCCTCTAGAGTTTAAATGGTTCTTTTGGACTAACCATATTTCGGTGGGTGATAAGTAGTATTAAAGATCAGTTTTGTATCCAATGCTTATTGAAGGCTTATACATAAACTCAAGGTAAACCTCATATCATTATTAGATTCAATATAGAGTTGAACTTAATGTAGTATTAACACTTCTCTTATATATATCTTGGCGAGTTGGTTTAGAGAAAAGTCTTCCTTGATATCAATGAAATAAACTGACTTGGTAAGAAGATTAACTACCACCCAGATGGCGTTATTTCCTTTAGGTATCTTGGGGAGTCCTATCACAAAATATATGTTTATGTTTTCCCACTTCCATATTGGTATTGGTAATGGTTGCATCATACTCTTAGAATTATGTCATTTGGTCTTGACTTGTTGGTATACAAAGCATCGAGATACAAATTTTGCAATCTCACTCTTCATTTTATCCCACCAAATTTTTTTCTTTAGATATTTATAACATCTAACGGCCCGAAGGCCTTAAAATTTTTATTATTTTGATAAATCCCCCTTTTAAGGGAAGAAGGGGGAAAACCCAAACAGACTCCACGGACTTAAGACAAATCACATCCGAATGAAAAAAAAAATGTAAAACCATACTAACAACAAGGAACACCCCGCCCAAGCATATATCATGATAAAACTCTCCACCATTGTATGGCTATCTGGAAAGCAAGTGTCCTGTGTCAAAGCACAGGCTCGATCCAATGGCGGACACCATACCCTCTCAACAACCAAATCTGTAAAGCACTGCAAAGATGAACTGTCAGCTCTGAATCCTCCTCTGGGGCTAGTTCCAAGTGGTCAAGCTTGGTTTCACAGACTTCTTACCTTTGGGATCGAACCAAGAACAAGTGAAAACCTCAAACTATGAGCATCACAAACCAAAATTCAACAGCATCACAAAGCACTCCACGAGTCAGCCTACACCCCACCACACTCTTCTTACTCTCAACCACCACTACAGTCAATGGAGCAACCTGAAGACGATCCAAAGAACGTGATGTCAGGCCATCGTCATCTAGGACTGTATGTCCCAACACCACACCAAGTTTGCATCACCGGTGAATGGATCTGGGATGCTTTGAACCAGAAACACCGCTCTGGGCATGGATCCACTCAGAACAGTACCACAGACACACCCTCACTGGAGTCCGGAGCATGCAGACCATAGGGGGAGAAAGCACAAGGAGCAGTAAAAAGACAGCTGCCACACCAAACCAGATCCAATCGTAGATTCAATAGCCGATAACAAAAACCACAATCAATGAACTACCATATAACACCCGAACCACATATCAACGCAGATCACAAAAAGCATAAACATCAAGGCAGACCTCCTGGAAGAGACACAGGACCACCGGAGGTCAGAAAACCCCATCCCCTCCACGTAAATCTGGGGTCGACACCAAGCCACAGATCGTCGCCCACCACAATGTCTTCGTCGCTGACACCAGATCAAGATCCGGCGCCGAAATGCCTTCACACGCCCGTCTCGAAGCCTTCACCCGCCAGATTTGAAGTCGTCGCGGACTCCAACGCCGTCGGCCACCGAGACGCACCAGGGCACAACACTTCGTCAGATCTGGAAACTCGGGAAACCCTACACACCGAAACACGTGTGCACCAAGACAAGAGTCCAAAACCTGGCTACGATCCACCGGAGGAGCGGAGGAGAGGAGGGAACGATATAGCACACGGAACCCTAGCGCCATAGAGGGGGAGAGACGATGCCACTCAGAGGCCCCCCATTTTTTCTGATGGCAATCGACTTTTTTATTTGGTAACGTAAACATGGGTACATCATTAGATCTCTATACATCTTAGTGCTTCTTGGAAGAATATAAAGGTTGATTTATGCACATTTTCTAGAATTTTCCTCTTCATTTATGTTATTAATGGGTTGTATATTCATGTTTCAAACCTTATAACTCTATCATTAGAAAAGTTGAACTCTAGAATAATCGTTACCATTTTCTATATCACCTCATCATCCTTATGTGTTTCCTTGATCCTATCAAAAATATATATTTGAATAGTTATTTAAGATAGGTAGGATGAATATCCTTTTATTATTCCCATGTCCATCCTTTTCATGTCTAAGATGATTGGATCCCTTGTTATCCTCATCATGGATAGAGTTGCAGGATCCTTTATACTCATAGAATATACCACTCTACTTCCTTTCCCATGATGGTAATGTATAAAATAATCATAATCATTGATCATATCTAACTGCCTCTATTGGCACATATTGAGCTCATTTTTTAGGAATATATACATAAGGATTTTATGATCTGTATATATGTCACACTTCTTCCCATAGAGATAATGTTTCCAAATCTTAAATGTGAGGATCACTAAAACCAGTTATATATCATGTGTTGGGTTGTTCTTATCATTAATCTTTAATTGGAGGGAGGTATAAGCTATCACTTTTATATCTTTCATGAGTAAAAAATCCAAGAATTTTTTGGACGTATCACGGTAGATCATAAATCCTTCCCCACTAGTGGGTAATGTGAGCATGTTGATGCTGAAAAAAGTCCGTAACTCCCGGAGGAAGTTTCGAAATGATGAAGCGAAGTCATATTCGGAATCAGAGGCCTGATCCAGAGGCCCGGGATGTGGTGCACGAAATAAAGGAGGATCCGCGCGAAAAATTGTTCTGCGCGCGTAGAATCACCGGGTTTCGCGGAATTGGGCCGATGAGGCGCGCAATCTTGGCGCGCCATGGTCCCGCGCGGCGCGTTTTTTGCGCGTCGGCTACGCTCGGCGCGAATAATTTCACGCGCCGCCTGGATTCCGTGCCGGAGGTCGCCTATAAATAACAGGTGACCCCAAACGGTTTGGGGGTTGAGGAATCCGAAGCGACTCTCGTGCGCGCAATTCGGCTCCCCCCGCGCGCAAGATGACTTCCAGGTAAAACCCTCATTTCGTGCAACCTTGCCCCGGAGTTCGCCTTTGCGCGCAACTCCACCGGCTTCAGTGAATTTTCCCCCTTCTCCGGGTTCCAGCCTTGCGCGCAATGCATGTCTCGTGCGCGCAATAGGCTGCTGTGCGCGCAAAACCCTGCGCGTAGTTCCCTCTCCGCGCGCAATTCCATTTCTCCAATTGCGCGCCGTCCCGGAGTTTTGCGCGCAAACCTTCCCTTTTGCGCGCAAAGCCCAGGACTCCTCACCATGACGCCCCTTGGCTGCCCCCTACACCGGAACCTGATGTCTCCCCTGCCGGGCATGCATGCCATGCGTTGTTTTCCCGTACGGCCTCCCAGGCTCGTGCGAAGTAACCTTAAGGTCCCTTGGGCCGTGTTTCCCGTTGTGTTGCTTTGCCTTATGCTTCTCCGCATAGGCACGCTAACAGCTATTGCTTCTTCGCATAGCCACGCTAACGTGGACCCCCCGGTGGTTCGCCCTGCGGCCCCCCTTCATTATGACCTTGCCGATGCCTTCCCTCCCACAAGGGGTAGAGGGCGTTGGGCATGTAAGCCCTAGGGGTGTGGAGCGAACACACCTCGTACAAGATGCAGGATGTTAAACTGCTAAGCACCTCATCCTTAACACAAGACGTTAAATTGTGGTCCGACCCCGTGCTTCGCATGCAGGGTCCCCCCAGCTCGGACATTTTTTACGCCACTCGTCTCCATGGGAATGGACTCTTCCTCACATGGAATGAGATCCTCCTTGTCGGAGTGGCGTTTGTCCGTGGGGGAAGGGCTGCCTCAGAGCGTAAGCCCCTAGCCTTTCTTGCGGATGATTGCACCCATGCATCTCCGTACTTCCCCCTGCCAAGGCCAGTGGAGTCCTTTTCCCACTGCGCTTTGTCGCACCACGGGCCTCCACCCTGGAGTAAGCCCCGACACCAAGGGCCGCTAACCACGCGTAAGCCCCTGTTTCCTCTTTGGGCTGCTCAACGCGTAAGCCCCATTCCGCTTCTCACGGACGCACCCTTTGCGACGTGATTGTCTGGTCCCTGCTACCTCTTGTTTCCCACACCGAGCATGACTCACGTGGGCTTAGAGCGTGCATCAACCATGACATCCTCTTATGGGCCACCCCAGAGCGTAAGCCCCATCCCAGCGAACTATGTGGACTTTGATCCTTTCTAACGCACGGTAAATAGGAAGCCTCCATGAGGTTCAAGCCCACCACCCGGTCGTCCCGGCCTCTCCATGTCGGTTCCCTGACCACCTTGGGCTGCCTCAGAGCGTAAGCCCCAAATCCTCCGTCCTGCATGACGTTAAACTGTATTTCATCCTGCATGACATTAAACTGTATCGCGTCCCGCATGACGTTAAATTGTATTCTGTCCTGCATGACGTTAAACTGTATTTCATCCCGCATGACATTAAACTGTATCGCGTCCCGCATGACGTTAAACTGTATTCCATCCCGCATGACATTAAACTGTATTTCGTCCTGCATGACATTAAACTCTATCGCGTCCTGCATGACGTTAAACTGTATTCCGTCCCGCATGACGTTAAACTGTATCACATCCCACATGACGTTAAACTGTATTCCCCCGCTTGGGCCATCTCAGAACGTAAGCCCCATGTCTCACTTCATCATCCATCCCGATCCTTACCTAGGCCGCCACATCCCAGTGAGATCATTCCACCCCATCCCACTCCATGATATATGGGAAGCCACCCACGTGCTGGACCCAACATCGGTGTTCCCCCCTAGGGATCCTTCAACCTGATCCATCTCTGCAAGACGTTAAACTCACGACATACCCCATGTTAAACATGGGAAGCTGAGGAAAACCTCAGATGGTACATATTCCCCGCGTTCGATGTGGGATGCCTCGGGCTTCCGCGCCCTTAAGAAGCCCTATGATGAGGGACCAAAGACAGACATGCTGACGACGCCCCAACGTGACCATTCTCCTCACCGAAGGTTGCTGCCCCGACAAGACCCCTTGGAGCGTCTTGACGGAAGCAGCGTAATTAACTGGCGTCCATGTATATATGGCACTGGGAATGAGCTTCAGGAACCCGTCTTAAATCTATGAGGGAGACCCGGACTAGGTGACGAGTTCCGAGGAGGAATCCATGGAAGGAAGAACTAACATCCCATCATCCTAGTTTCGATCAAGGAGAAGACGTCCCTGAACAAGGAACGGATGCCGCCTACCTTTGGAAAGCGGGAATGCGAGGTAACAAGCAGCGCGTCCTCCCCACAAACGGATGCGCGCGCCCCGGCGAAAGCATCGGAAACAAAAAATGGTGAACCCGACATGAGGCTCTTCTCCTCAACACGGGGAATGGTAGTCGTTGGGGCATCGTATCCACAAAAAATGGTGATCCTGACGTGAAGATCTTCTCCTCAACATGGGGAATGGTAGCTTTTGGGGCGTCAAATCCATAAAAAATGGTGAACCCAACGTGAATCTCTTCTCCTCAACACGGGGAATGATAGTCGTTGGGGCGTCAGATCCACAAAAAATGGTGAACCTGACGTGAATCTCTTATCCTCAACACGGGGAATGGTATCCATTGGGGCGTCAGATCCACAAAAAATGGTGAACCCAACATGAAGCTCTTCTCCTCAACACGGGGAATGGTAGCCGTCGGGGCGTCGGAAGAACAGCATGTCACCAGGTCCGAGTAACCCTCGCCGGGACATGAACCCGCCAGGGGTCGAGGCGGTCAGGACGTTGACTACTCCGTTCTGTGACGTTGTCCACATGGATCCCTCTCTCCGACCATGGAAGACGGAATGACGTTGGGCCTTTGTTGTTGATCTCCTTTCCTGTTGATACTAATGGGTTCATCTCCCTGTTTCTAGGAATCAGATCACTTCATTCGGAGCTCGATCGCCACCTGCCCACCGGCGCAGGGGCAGGGGCAGTACCGACGCGGCTACCCCGCGCGGTCCCACCTATTCGACGGTCTCTCCGGCTTCGACTGTCGTAGCAGCCAGGGGCTTGCGCCCCCTCTCCCCGTCAGAAATCATCCAACGGAGGGTGATAAATAACCTGGTTCGTAGGTATGACGAGGAAGGGGTCATCCCCACCAGAGGCATGGCCTGCTTGGATCTAGAGGCAGCCGCGCCTCACCACCATCGCCGCCCTCGAGGGCCGTGTAGGGAGCCGCCGCTCCCCACTCTGATGTTCAACCGCTTCGGGAACCTATCCCCGGAGCGCTTTGACACATCCCTCCCCTACGCCAATGAGGTGGGGGATGTCCGGGTCCACCCGATCGGCAATCCATCCCAGGGGTTAACGGCAAGAACCCCCTCCATGCCGCGTTGATGCCACCGCCCGACTCCCTGGGCCAAGGAGCAGGCAATCTTCATGCCTGCACCGCCGGTTCTGGCCCATCTGACTCGATGCCAGCATTGGGCGCGAGTGGGAGAGAATGCTCGTCCTGGGGCACCAGCAGCAGCAACCACTATGGCCCGAGCCACTGCTGACTCCTATTACCAGATCTCCGCGCATGTTGAGCAGGGGCAGTCACGTGCCCAACTTGGATCGAAACCCCGACCGCCCTGCAGGCGGGTTGGGTCGAATCTCCCGGTCGCGGACACTGGCAGTGGCCACTGCGGACCAATCCGCAGTAGTGCCGCTCACCACGAGGGCTCATTCCGTGCCACCGATCTGGGAATCCGAAAGCTTCTTCACGACGGCTATGCTCTGGTTATGACTCCTTCTAGCGCCCACTGCATGGGGTATGAGGTCACTCCCCCTACTGCCGGTCGCAGGCATGGAGCTGTTGTGTATCCAGTCGCTCATTCACATGGAGGTCCTCCCCATGTCCCTTTCGACATCTGTCCCGGTGCTTCTTGCACCCTGGCCTTTGGTCCCCTCTGCCCCAGCTCTATTATGGCCGGGGGACCCCATGACAGAAGTCATTCTTACCCTGAGGAGCTACCTAGGGGTAGGAAGGCCAGGCATCGTCGTCGTAGGAGGAATGTCAGGGGAGTCTGGACGGGAATCAGACCATTCCATTTCTCAGATTTGGAGGTAGAGTACGACTCGACGATGGAACCTCCCCCCCAACCCTTCGAGTTGAGGGCAGGGGTGGGGACGCGGCGCGTCAGTCTCGTACTCCCCGAATGCAAGATCCATATGATTCCTTCCTCCCTTCGAAGGTATATCCAGGAGGACGAGGACTTGGTGTACCACCAGGGATTAAGCCCACAGTTGCCGCTGACCTCCTCGGAATCACCTCCTGCCCCTGTTAGGGGGGGTGAGGAACTTTTTTGGGGACCGACGGAAGAATCGCGAGGCGACACACCCACGGCGAGCACCGACGCTGTGATAGGAGGCCCATATACCGGCCCATCCTATCGCGATGTGGAATCCAGGGCACTGCAACCCCTGGAAGATGACCCAGGGATCGGTGGCCAATCGGCATGTTCGCCGTATTCCCTGTCGGTCAGCCCACCACCCCGACGGCCTGCCTCGGCGCCATTTCCAATTCCCCAACTTTCCTCAGTGTATGAGCAGGGGCGGTAAGTTCTGAACCCCGAACCGGAGCCGTGGAGCTTTTGGACCGTTCTTGTAGCGGGCCACTTCCCTGAGAAGTTTTGGCCGGTCTCAGAATCGGGTTTTGATGTGCCAGAGTCACTCACCCCGGGAGAGTTTGAATGCTTCCGCCAGATTCTTCGGGTGACTCACTCCCACCTCCGCCATCAGCTAGCGCCTTATCCCGGGAGCCAAGCGCATCTTGAGGAGATTGGTGAGTAGTGCCGCCGGGTCGACCTAGCAGCACTCCCTGCGGTCCGGCACCCCGAGTCACTGGACTACCACGAGACCCTTCAACAACAATGGGTCCAGAGTTTTCAAGTACTCCGCAGATTTATTGAGGATGCCACCCACCACGCGCACGTCTGCGGGTGGGGGCAGTACGATGCTCTCCTCTTCTGTGCGATCCGCCGGCAGCCCGATCCACTGGGCGGCCCTGATGGAACGTCGCCAAGGGCAGTATCAGTCAACATGGATGACCTTTCAGATGAGGGAAACATTGTAGAGCCCCTCAACGGGGACTCACCCCCCGAGGACAGGCCGCTACTGGACCCATCTGGGAGGATTACTCGCCAACAGAGGAGCCTCCTAGGCCTTCCTGTACCCACGGAGGCACTGGCGCTGGGCCGAAACATCGGCAAGGGTAAAGAGCCTGTCGGGTCTGTCAAACTCGTCGACCCATCTGCCTTAGTGCAGAAGGTAGAGGAAGATCCCGAGAAGGCCACGCTATGCCAACAGCTAGCCGAGAAAAAGAGGCTGGTTGATAAGCTCCTGGCCGAACGCATTGCAGAGCGACGGCCTGACTACGGCAACCCTAGACCAGGACAACAAGGGCAGGAGCATCTACCCCTTGCTGAGGTCCCCCTAGGAAACCATGACCGTGTCGTGTTCGCCGACAAGGGAGACAATGGATCCCATGGAAAGAGGGCGCGATATGTTTCGTCGAACCCTCCCGAGTGGCAAGACAAACTGGGGGACCCTTCTCGGTTTCCTCCCGCTGCTCCAAGAGTCGCTCCGCCAGCTGCCCCGCGAGCCGCTGAGCGAGACTATCATGTCGAAGAGCCTGGCAATGCACTTGTGGTTAGAGATCCCCATCAGGATAGGAATCTGCATCCGGATGATCTGATGGAAGTACTCATCGCTCGCTTGGAAGCCCTGGAAACTCGGCAGGTGGCGATCCCACCGGATGGCAAGCCGTACCCCGCATGGGTGGATGACATGTCAGCCCCGCCGGGATTTGGGAACACCACTTTTGCCCCCTTTAACGAGACCGGAGACCCGCCACAACACTTGGCCCACTTCAACTCGAGGTGCAGGCCTATGTTAGGGACTCCGGCGCAGCAGGAGGCTGCCAAGCTCTGGTGCTTCGTTCAGACACTGGAAGGACCAGCGTTCGTCTGGTACAGCCATCTCCCTATTGGATCAGTGACTAGCTAGGAGGACCTTCGCTGACAATTCCAACACCAGTTCAGTTCCACAACCCGGAATATGAACATTGCAGACCTCTTCAGGTGCAAGAAAAGGCCCGACGAGCGAGTCGTGGACTTCGTCGCCCGGTGGAAGGGGCTCACGTACTCCCTTGACATGCCACTGACTCAGGAGAAATTACTGACGATGTGTGTGGGGAATGTCAAGGCGGAGTTGTTTCCTTCCCTGATCACGCAGAATTACCCTGGAGGGTTCCGGGACTTCTCGGATAAGGCTCAGCGCCTCGAAGAAGCCCTGCAACAGACCAGTCAGGCACGCCTGCTGCCTCCTATAATCTCTGCAAGGAGAGCCGCCAGAGCTGATCCCGCTGCTGTGGCGCAGATAGAGGCCCCCAGACAGCTATAGTTGCTGCTTGTGAGGCCATCTTAGTAGGCTCATAGGGGTCCACCCCTACAGCCTCCGGCCCAGTAGTGACCGCCTCAAAATCGGCAGGCGCCTCCACGTAACGCACTGCCACCACCTAGGCGAGGTAATCCGGCTCCGCCTCCTCGGCCTGCTCCTTCGGCCCCTGTCCATGGTCAGCCCCCAAGAGTCCCCTTTCCATACAGGAGAAATCGGGCTTACTCGTTTGGCGAGGCCCAGGTCCCCGGTTATTTCCATAGCGCCTTGGAGCAGAGGATCGTGCGACTGCCTGAGTGTCGGAAGCCAGAAGAGGCATGTCTCACAGATCTCCCTAACTACTGCCCTTATCACCGGTTCCTGGGACACACCATCCAGCAATGCTATGTGTTCAAGGACTGGCTCCAAGACCATATTGACAACAACATAGTCAGGTTGGGCCCAGCCCCGGCACAGGTGGCAGGTGTCTTCGTGGGATCAGATGGCAGTAGTGACGACGGGGATGGGTGGGAACAGGTTTCCGACCATGGGTCCTGGAATTATAACGACTGGATGGCCCGTAGGACGGTCGCCCGTGCCCATGGCATCATCTGTGCCCGCCTGGATCAGCCAGAGCCCTCAGAATCTGCGAGCGCCGCTTCGGCATCGTCATCCCAGCCTACTTCTTCACAGAAGCGCAGGCAGCGGTGCAAGAAGAAAGAACGCGCCCTTCCATTGTCGTCATCTTTTCGCACGCTTGGCGATTTCATGCCCCCGGAAATGGGGATCCCTCTGAGACCCCAGCAGGTAATGGATGACTCCTCGAGTGAGATCCTGGGGTACGCTTCGGTTAACACCGTATAGTTGGTAAATCCCTTTGTGGCTCCCGATGATGAGGATCGCCAGGTGGACCTCCACGAGAGCCCGGGGTACGCATCGGTTAACACCGTAGAGTTGGTAAATCCCTTTGTGTCTCCCAATGACAAGGTGCGCTAGGTGGACCTCCCCGAGAGCTCGGGGTACGCTTCAGTTAACACCGTAGAGTTGGTAAATCCCTTTGTGGCTCCCGAAGACGAGGAGCGCCAGGTGGACCTCCCCGAGAGCTCGGGGTACGATTCAGTTAACACCGTAGAGTTGGTAAATCCCTTTGTGGATCCTGACGATGAGTAGCACCAGGTGGACCTCCCCGAGAGCCTGGGGTACGCTTTGGTTAATACCGTAGAGTTGGTAAATCCATTTGTGGCTCCTGACGACGAGGAGCGCCAGGTGGACCTCCCCAATGTCCCCAGTCGTCGCCAACGTCGACGGAGCTGTGGCTACGTGAACCGCCGGGGCACGGCAGTCGTCACCTCCAGTTAGGACATGCACGCTACCGAGACCAGGCAGTAGGCCCAGTATAGAGAGCATCACTCGCGGTTCCCTCACCCGGTGACAGCAGGTTCGCTTCCACCACCGTTTGTGTTGCTGGATCGGGCGGAACCACCTTGCCTGCATCGCAACTAGCCCAGCCCTGACACTGTCCGACTACAGCCTTCTGGTCCTAGCATGGTGGCCACCTCCCGGGCTTTAGCCGGTGAACAGCAGGACGTGCCTAGTACCAGTCAGTCACTGGTCCCGCCAGCAGGGCCCGTCATGCCCCCAATCGCGGAGCGACCTCCTGTAAGCAGAAGCTCGCGTTTGGAGCGAAAGTATGATGTCCTGAAGCATCTGGCCGGAATTCTGGCAAGGCTTTCCATCCTTGAGGCCCTCCTCCTGTCGTCTGAAATGCGTGAGGCGCTTTCCGAGGCTCTAAGAATCCCCCTCCAGTTTGAAATGGAGTTAGCGGCCGCAGAAGCCTTCCACACCGAGGTGATTGAGGACGCTGAATGTCAGGAGGTTATCTCATTCTCCGGTGAAGATGAAGACACTCCCATACAGGGGCACATCCGCCCGCTGTAAATCCCCGGCCAGTTAAATGGCATGGAGGTCCTTCGCTGTCTTGTCGACACGGGTTTCGAGATTAACTTGATCCCAACTCGGACACTGCGAAAACTGGGGTTGTCCGAGGATAATTTAACTCCCTCTAACCTCAGAATCCAGGGGTATGACAGGACTGAGCAAACTCCACTCGGCAAGATTTGTCTGAAGACCCAGTTCGGCGGCTTAATTGCCAATACTGAATTCATGGTTGTCTCTCAGGACACTGCCTACAACGCATTGATGGGCAGTTCGTGGCTCCATCTTCACGCGGCGGTTCCCTCATCATACCATCAGTGCCTCAAATACTCCCTTAAGGGTCGAGTGGGTGTGCTCCAAGGAGATGCGTCTCTGTTTGCCTCTTGTGAAGCTCATTATTTGGACGCTGGCTATTACAAGAGCAAGGACAAGCAAATCCTGGCAGGTGAGGTTGAGCCCTCCACTGTCGCGGGTGATCCCTGGGCAGGTTTGGATGACGCATATGTCTTCCCAATCCATCGGTTGGAGGCCACGACTCCCGATATGGGAGATTGCTTTGTTGTCTTGGGTACTAGAGGAATGCATATTTCCGGGTCTAAGCGACGATGGGAAATTACCTCTTACTCTTACACCAACTAGTCCTGGGTGATCCCTGAGCCTCCAACCCTCGTACGATATCGGGACGTTGGGCTCATGGTAACGGCAGTACGTCATACGTGCTTGTTTCGCCGAGCCGAGATCGACCGGCTCAAGCCAACGCGTCACCACTACTTCGATGTCGTAAAGCATGGCCCCTTGGGCCGCAGGCCGGATGGGATTGGATCAACCGCCTTCGTCGCCATGGTCTCCGCAGTGCATGAGCCTCCCGTCGTGGCGACCTCTACCGCCCAAGTCGGTGCTAGCTCCCCATTAGGGTCGAGCAGCCCCGAAACGGCTCCCCCCGTGGATGATCCTTCCACAAGCGGAGAAAAAGATATGTAAGATGATCCTCCTGCCTTTGAGGAGGGTGTCTCTGCCATGGTCGACGAGCTAGTACAGGTGAACCTCGGTAGTGAGGTGGACCCGAGACCCACATTGGTCAGCACCTCTATGCCTCCCGAGGAACGACAACAGTACACAGACTTCCTCAGATAGCACCGTGATGTGTTTTCCTGGAGTTATGACGAGATTCCAGGGCTAGATACCCAGGTAGTCGTCCACCGCCTTGGCCTCCCAGCAAACCATTACGGGTTCAATCAGGCTCCCAGAAAAATTCTCCCCTTTCATGGTGCCATGGTTGAGGCCAAAGTTGATAAGCTCATTAAGGCCAACTTCGTCAGGGAAGTCCAGTACCCCAGATGGCTATCCAACATTGTGCCTGTCAGGAAGAAGAACGGACAGATCAGGGTCTGCATCGACTTCCGCGATCTTAATCGCCACTGTCTGAAGGATGACTTTCCCCTTCCCGTGACAGAGCTGTTGATCGACGCAACGGCCGGGTTCCAAGCCCTCTCCTTCATGGATGGGTACTCTGGGTACAACCAGATCCGGATGGCCCTCGAGGATGAAGAGTTCACTGCCTTCAGGGCCCCCCAGGGCAATTTATGCTATCGGGTTATGCCCTTCGGCCTGAATAACGTGGGTGCCACCTATCAACAGGCTATGCACCGCATATTCAAGCCGATCCTCAGGACGCTGGTGGAGTGATATGTAGATGACCTGGTGGTTAAATCTCGTCAGCGCCAGGACCATCTCAAAGACCTTGAGAAAGTGTTCGGTTTGCTCCGTTCTCGCCACTTGAAGATGAACCCATTGAAGTGTGTCTTCGGGGTCACCTTCGGAATGTTTCTTGGCTTCATCGTTAGGTATTGAGGCATCGAGATCGACCCCAAGAAGATCAAGGCCATCAGTCAGATGCCTCCCCCAAATAACATTTGGGAGCTTTGAGGCCTCCAAGGCCACTTAGCCTATATACGCCGATTCATTGCGAATCTGGACGACAAGTGTAATCCCTTCTCTCCACTCATGAAGAAAGGCGCCGCCTATGGGTGGGATGAAGAGTGTCAAACCGCTTTTGAGGAAATCAAGCAGTATCTGCTTCATCCTCCGGTCCTGATGCCACCCGTTCCCGAAAAGCCGCTGGTCCTTTACGTGACCGCCCTGGAGCGATCCCTCGGTGCCCTTATCACCCAGAAGAACAATGAGGTAACAGAGAATAGCCTCTACTACCTCAGCCGCATGCTCCTTGATGTGGAAGTTAGATACTCTCCCATCGAGAAGAGCTTCCTGGCGCTCGTATTCGCTGTACAGAAATTGCGGCATTACTTGCAGCACCACAAGGTACAGCTGGTCTCTTCGGTAGACCCGTTGAAATACATCCTGAGCCGTTCTATGTTGACCGGCCGATTGGCACACTGGGCAGTGATCCTCCAGTAGTTCTACATTAGGTTCGTACCTCAGAAGGCTGTCAAAGGACAGGCGTTGGCAAACTTCTTAACTGCCCACCCAACCTCCGCGGACCATCCACTGGATTTGGGCTTTCCAGATGAGGCAATCCTCTCATTCGATCATGCCACCCCATGCTGGCAGATGCACTTTGATGGCGCCTCCCGAAGCCCTACCAGTAGAAGGCTCAACAATCCTAGGCTTAACATAGTGGTCCTGGGTATCGTATTCATCACCCAGGAGCAAGCCATTCTGCCATATTCTTTCTTGTTGTCAGAAGACTGCACCAACAATGAGGCAGAATATCATGCCCTCATTACTAGTCTCGAGTTGGCTCTGGAGGTTAACGTACCCCACCTGTATGTCAAAGGGGACTCTGAGCTAGTCATCAGGCAGGTTAACGGTGACTACGCTGTCAGGAAGCCGGAACTCATGTCGTTGCTGGAGTGCACCCTCCATCTAATGGCTAAGTTCCCATCCCGACCAGATTTCATTCACGTTCCCCGATCGCAGAACAGTCGATCAGATGCTTTGTCCAGCCTGGCTGCATCACTCGCGGAGCCCGAATAGGATGACCTAATCATCCACGTGGCGCACCGAAGAGTCATTGCTCCTGTTATCCCGGAGGGCGATCGTGGCCCGCGAGTGAACCATCTCACCGCTAGTGCCCCCGCGTCAGGACCCCTCGGGGCTTCAGGCGTGGTGATGGAGATAGTTCCTGACTGGAGAACACCCTTGGTTGAATATCTCCAGCACGGCAGTCTTCCGATGGACAGAGCAGAGCGAGAACGAATCAGGCGCCGCGTGCCGCAGTTCACCCTTCAAAGCGGTCCCATCCATGAGTAGCTCCTTTACAGGCGTGGGTTTGACGGTGTTCTCCTCCGTTGTCTTCAAGGAGTGGAGATCCCACAGGTCATGCAGAAAGTGCACGCTGGCTCCTGTGGTGCCCACCAGGCCGGGTCGAAGTTGTCCCACCAGATTCAGAGACTGGGATACTTCTGGCCCTCCATGATCCACGACTGCATCGATTACGCCAAAAGGTGTCATGCGTGCCAAGTTCATGCTAACTTTGTGCATCGTCCACCAGAGCCTCTCCGTACTACTAAGTATTCTTGGCCCTTTGCAGTCTGGGGGTTGGATGTCGTAGGGCCTTACCCACCGGCGATGGCCTGCCAGTGCCGGTTCATCTTAACCGCCACGGATTTCTTCTCAAAGTGGGCAGAGGCAGCCCCGCTTAGGGAAGTCAAGGCTGGTTCTATCACTGACTTCGTGAGTTCCAATATCATTCACCAGTTTGGAATACCTCACGCTATCCTCACAGATAACGGAACCAACTTCCGAGCGGTCGAGCTGAAAAGATTGTACGCCAAGTACAACATTCGCTCTAACCACACCTCCCGCTATCATGCGCAGGATAATGGACATATTGAGGCATTTAACAAAACCCTCTCTAACATTCTGCAAAAAATGGTTGGTCAGAACAAGAAAAGTAGGCTGGACAGGCTCCCCAACGCCCTCTGGGCTTATAGGACGACGACTCGCAATTCCACCCAGGTGACCCTGTATTCCCTGGTATACGGAGCTGAGGTCGTCCTTCCCATTGAGGTCCAGCTGCCCTCATTGCGCACAGAGGTCTACGACCAGCAAGCGCCAGATAGAGTTTCCGAGATCTTTCTAGCCGAATTGGAAGATCTGGACGGAAGTAGGCTTCGCGCTTTACATAACTTGAAAGGCATCAGAGCAGGATGGCTCGAGCTTTTGATAAGAAGGTTTGTCTCCGCTCCTTCCTGCAAGGTGACTTGGTGTTGGCTCTTAGAGCGCCAATGATTCCCGGCAGGAAACCACCCAAGTTGGAACCCAAGTGGGAGGGGCCTTTTATTGTTCACAAGGTCTATCCCAATGGAGCGTACTCCCTGGTGACTATGGATGGTGAGCGTATCACTCCTCCCACCAACGCCAGGTTCCTCAAGAAGTAATTTTCCTAGACTGTTTGGTCCTGCATTACCTTAAACTGTATGGTCCTGCATGACCTTAAACTGTATGGTCCAGCACGACCTTAAACTACACTCTGCCCTACATCTGGGCTCCACGGTCTGAGCTCTAAGACCTAAAACTAAGATCCTTATGGTCCGAGCTCTAAGACCTGAAACTAAGATCATTACGGTCTGAGCTCTAAGACCTAAAACTAAGATCCTCTCGGTCCGAGATCTAAGACCTAAAACTAAGATCCTCTCAGTCCGAGCTCTAAGACCTAAAACTAAGATCCTCACGGTCCGAGCTCTAAGACCTAAAACTAAGATCCGTATTCCGTCCCGCATGACGTTAAACTGTATTCCGTCCCGCATGACGTTAAATTGTATTCTGTCCCGCATGACATTAAACTATATTTGAGGTCCGTTGTCGTGTCTGTTTTGCCTTTGGGACTTCGACCACAGGGTCACGTGGTGTGGTGTGAGATTATGTCCCCGTTCACATCGGGTTTGCAATGGCTGCACCAGGCGCACCCTGTTCTCAGGGTTTATCCCCCCTCTGTCCAATGGCATTTAAAGACGCATATCAAGAACTATGTGTGGCTTGATTCTCATCCTTATGGGATACGTAGGACTGCCTGAACACCTAGATGTCAGGTCCAGCCCCATATCTTAGGAGATCCCACGATCTCCCGGTGCCCAGGGTGTTTGGCATTACGCCCCCTCTTTTTCCCAGGGATCATCCATCTTTTGGCCGCTCTCAGACTGATCCCTCTGACCCTTTCTAGTGGTCTGCTGATGTGCTCAAGGCTCTCTAGTCTAGAACATGGAGTGCCAGATTCGACTTATGCAAGTGTCATCCACTTGCCAAGCTTCGTGTTCCCCTTCATTCAGGCCCCCGTCAACCTTCATACCCGGAGGGACCCCCAAGAACAGCCTGGATACAACGCCCAAGGGCTCTCCTACCATCATGGGCCAACGCCCCCGAGGGTTTCAGACAACAAATTGATGCAAATCCCGCATTGCGAACATGGTCAGCGGTTGATGCTCATTTGTTTGTCCCTGTGGCTAACACGACAGGATGCTGCATTGCGAACATGGTCAGCAGTAATCCTCAGTCGTCATGCCGGCTTCCCCAGGACCTGAATATTGGTGGCATGGTTCATGTCATGTTCCGCCCCACCGCGTCAAGGTGGAATCTCGACACTCCTTGTACTAACCCTCAATACACCCCCGCACATCAAACAGACCGAGCTGCGTAACGGTGTCTCTCGGGGCTCCCGTGATCTGAGCGCTAGAGTATGTGCTTGGGTCACTTCTTTACGGGTTACGTGCGGCTTGACCTTCATCCCCTTGGGGAGTGAGGAGTCGCCCAGACATTGCGTTTCGGGCCCAGCATAGCTGGGAGCTAGCATCTCCTGCCCCTCCCTGATTGTTGAACCCTCGTAGGCCCCTTTGCCCGAGGCTCCTCTCTCGGTTGGTCCAAACCATATGACCTTAAACTATGTTGTTAGTCCAAACCATACAACATTAAACTGTGTTGTTGGTCCAAACCATACGACCTTAAACTGTGTTGTTGGTCCAAACCATAAGACCTTAAACTGTGTTGTTGGTCCAAACCATACGACCTTAAACTGTGTTGTTGGTCCAAACCATATGACCTTAAACTGTGTTGTTGGTCCAAACCATATGACCATAAACTATGTTCCTGGTCCTATCACATGACCCTAAACTGTGACATTATCATCCTGGACGCACGACGAAAAATGGCACTGCATTGTGATGACCTCATTGTAGAGGACATCACGTTGGGTATTGGTCACATGCCATGCCATTTGTCAATTCCAATCACGGCTTGATGCTTGTGGCGACACCACGGCCTACTAATCTAGGCCTGTCACTTCACAACAACAAAAACCACTCACCTTAAAGGACAAACAAGATTTATCAAATTCCGCTTCTTTTAGTGCAAGGGACACGCCCGCACTCCCCTTTTCCCTTGGCACTGGTATCTTACCATGTCACCTTTTAGAACTACGTATGGCTTGATTCTCATCTTTATGAGATACGTAGGAGTGCCTGGGGCACTTCCCCGTGGGCCCAGCCAGCCTACCTTCGTGTTCAGCCCCTTGACTCGAGCATTTCCCCGGAGAGCACATGGTAATTAGGGCTTAGGTCCTCATTCACGTCAAATTTTGTAACTGTCGTGCCATGTGTCTGTTTCTCCCTTTTCCCATCCTTACGGTCAGATCTCTAAGACCTAAAAATAAGATCCTCACGGTCCAAGCTGTAAGACATAAAACTAAGATCCTCGTGGTCCGAGCTCTAAGACCTAAAACTAATATCCTTACGGTCCGAGCTCTAAGACCTAAAACTAAGATCCATATTTTGTCCCGCATGACGTTAAACTGTATTTCGTCCCGCATGATGTTAAACTATATTCCATCCAACATAACGTTAAACTGTATTTTCAAGAACTACGTGTGGCTTGATTCTCATCCTTATGAGATACGTAGGACTGCCCGGACGTTTCGTCTTGGGTCCAGCCCCAGGGATTACTAAAACCGGTCCTTCCTTATTATCGGCCACTCTGCCCGACTTCATGGGAAGTGGTGTAATCGGGATATCTACCCCGAGAATGTTCGGGATGCCCCATGGTAATAATGGGAAGCGGCAGTTCTCTAGCCAAAGAGGTCCTGCCTGGAAATTGGGACGACCCGTGATCAGGTTGGTACGTCCGCCTAATGCACCTTCGCCATGGTGGCGCAATTTCAGGAGTGTTGGACTCTGTTCGAACAAACCACCACTCCACCTTCCACGCCTTGCATCCCCCCTCATTCGGATCCTCATTTCCTTTCATGTTTGACGGGACCCCCTAAAAGTATGGATGCTCGACCTATGGTCCGCCTACTGTCCTGGGCCAATGTTCCGGAGAACTGCTCATGTTTGACGGGACCCCCTAACAGTATGGATGATCGACCTATGGTCCGCCTACTGTCCTGGGCCAATGTTATAGAGAACTGGTAATGTTTGACGGGACCCCCTAACAGTATGGATGCTCGACCTATGGTCCGCCTACTGTCCTGGGCCAACGTTTCGGAAGACTGACCAACGATATTTGAGTTAGGCCCCATGTTGCGAACATGGTCAGCGATCATCCCTCATTTATTGTCCCCCCATTCCAGGCCAACGTGATGTGGATGTTGTGTTTCCGCCACGGTTGACAGTTATCCTCCATGGTTGCGCCCCATTGGGTTCCGAATTTGGGCAGCGTGATTCACCCTTCCTCTCCATTCCCCTATGTTCGGATGGATTTCAATGCCCCCGGAATTTCCCCGCTTGTGTGTAAGAGCACATTGAGAAGTCTACACGTCAATCGGCTCAGGGGTCTTCTCAGAAGTCCAGGCCCAATTTTGGATGCCTGAAGCTTGGTCAATGCCCCACAGTTGAACAAAATGATGGTACGAGCATCTTCTACTTCTTGCGTTGGGCACGACCCACGGGAGATTAGGGATGAGTTGTTATTCGTTTCGGAACTATGGTTGAGCGTATGAAACTGAGGGTACAAATGAGTGGATTTGACCACATATTGGATTGACACGATGAGTAGTACAAGCAGAAAGTTCATGAGATGGAAAAAACAAAGCCCTTAGGGATTAGCGTGCTGAAGCGATCTTTCCAGCGCTGCTACCCTCTGGCTGGTATCCTCCAGGACTGCTTATCGCTCTTTGAAGACTCTCTCCTCATCGGCCACCATAGATCGCAGCTCGCCATCCCTAGCTTGTGCCTGCGCCCGCTTGGTTTGAAGTACGGTCATTTGGTGACTCGCCTCCACCAGTTGATCCTGCGTATCAGCCAGCTGGGCCGTCAGTTGCTCCATGAGCTCAGAGCATGTTGCGATGAAGGCCTCTTTATCTTCCGCCTTCCCTTCAAGGTGCCGAACTTCCTGCTCCGCCCTCAGCAGTGCTTGAGCGCTCGCCGATCCTTCCTGGAACTGGGCAATGTCGGTGTGCCGGCTGCTCTCGTGTATCTTCTCGTCCATGTAATCACAGACCTTCAGATGAAGACACTGAGCGTCATCCCCTCCGGCGCACAGGAAGCACAGCCAGGTCTGAAGTGATCTCATCCGCCTCAGCCAATCTGGCTGGGGCTGCCTAAGGAAGCGCTGGATACACTTCCACCCTTTGCACCGTGTCATCCGGCTCTCCTCGGAGGCCTCTGAGTCTGAGTCATCTATCTCCTCAGGGTCAGCGGGTCGATATATGGGGAAGACCGCCAACAGATCGGCAACAGGATCCACCCCAGGGATGTCTTCGTGAGGAATAGAATCCTCGACGTCCGGGTGGCCTTCTCTCGCCCCAGCAGCAATGACACCTCCACCAGCTTCCGACCGCATTTCAGGAACAGCGCTGCTGGTGTCCGCCGCACCCTGTTCATCAATTGTCGGGGCCGACTCAGTGCAGAGAGCATGTTCTGAGCGAGGTGGTATGTCCGCCGCTGGTCCACTCGTGGATGGCCCGGGCTCCGCAACCTGACGTGCCTCCAGTGTTGAGATCACTGCGCAGGACATACGCTGGTCAGATGGGATCTTTTGACACCAAGCACCAGTAGTGAAGCATGAGACTTACAGGAATCCAGAGCGTCGCTCCCCAGTGTTCCGGCCGCTGCAGGAGCCGCCATAAGGGGAGACCCCTCTACGCTGGTTAATTCAATGATGGGTGTCGGATCACCATCATGTCTCACTAGTTCCTCTCCGCCCTCCTCTGGTGGGGACGCCTGTCCACCGCTCAAGTGCTCCTGAGTACGATGGGGAAGTGAGTTAGAAGTTGGAAATGAGAATGGATGAATGAAGGAAATGAATGAAGACAGAGACAAACCTTGAGAATCTCGGTTATGTCGAGATCAGAGTCGGCAATCTCGCCGCTCTCTCGGAGACTCCCTTGGTAGGTCGCCCCTTGTGACCCCTCACCTTCGGGATCCTCTTATTCATCTTCTCCCTTGCCTTCATCCTCTCCGGTTTCCTCCTCCCCCTCCGGCTCTTCGTCACTGTCGCCTTCTCTCAGTGGCATCGCTTCCGGATCATGCTCCTGGCTGAGCATCACTTTCACTAGGAAGGTTGGCTCCGCACGCCGCCCCCGTTGGCGTGCGTACGCATCCATGGCCGTCAGATAAGCATGTCGCCGATTGAAGTTTACTCGGTCGGTAATTCGAACGAGACCGACCTCTGGCAGTTGGATCCCGTTTTGCATTATCTTCTGCCAGATGGCTTCGACGCTCAGCGATTGCCGCAGGGTCATCTAGGCCGACCACAGTGCCAGGAGAATTGCATCTTGGGAAGGTTCGAGCAGATATCTTATCTGCTTCCTGGGCAGTTCCCTGGCCGCCTCATGTGACCCCCCTGCGGGTAACGAGGACGTGGCAGCACCATGTGATGTTCCCGCTGCCTAAGTCCCAGCCTGCGTAGGCCTCGCTGCCTGACGCGCCCTTGGTTCCCCCCTTCCGACGGCGTCATGCCTTCTTTCCCGACGCCCGGTTTCCGTGCGAGTAACTTTGAGTTGCCGGACGCACTTACGTAATAGCCCCTCAGGGTACGCAATGGTCCAGTGTTCGGCGTACTTGGTTTCTAGGCCAGCATCGACCCCGGTGGGAGGAAGAGTAACGACGTCGCCAGAGCCGAAAGTGGTAAACATCAACCACATCTGGCGCAGGACGCATGGATTCTTCTCCTGCCAGACAGTCGTGAATACCTTCTTCGGCATTCGTTGGAGACACCCGAATTGCCTGGCAAATCAGGATGGCACGTAAGGCTCACAGATCACCTTGTCGTCGATCCGAGCCACGAGCACCCCACCCTGAATGCTCTGGAAGTATTCCTGTTGTTCCAGAGAACATCGCCCGTTGTCCACTAGTTGGCAGACTGGGGTGGGGAACGGGCTGAAGTTGAATTTGGCATGGTTTCCGATGCGAATCCTCACGCCCTCCTCATTTAGAGTCAATGGAGAAACCCCTGCGATGTTTAGCAAGGACGGTCGCAAGCCATTTCCCAGAGGACGGACGACGTTTAGGAAAGTATACTCGCCGAGATGATCCGCCACCTAGCCATGGAAGATCTGGAAGGGACCACAGACTCTCCTAGGTGACCCCCGTCGTGAGATGCGCCCCAGGATGGTATACATCTTGGCCAGCATGGGGACGCCCAAGTTGAACCGTTTGTTGGCGTCCATGGAGCCCGCCATCACCAAAGTCGCTGGAGGGACGCCCATCCTCGCGTCCCTCACCGGCAGGAGCCACCCGCTCAGGTTGGCGGCAAGGAACCCGGCATACCGGATGTTCGGGTCTCAGACCTCAATGAAGTGTTAGCCCCATGATTGGTATTGCCCCGCCTCCAGGGTCTTCCAATAGGACCCGTCCTTGCTCCTCTGAGTCGCGGTTGGGCACCGTTTGCCCCGTCCCGGCATCTTGACGGCGGGATCCCTCTCAAGGAACAGGCTGAACCAGCCCTTGTAAGCGATGTCCTTCAGGAAGTCCTTGACCCCCAGCCTCTCCTTGGCCAGCTGTAATAGGTTCCACATCAGCATAGGCGTCCGTGACCTGTCTCCCCAGGTGTTCTTTGGAGGAACGAACTTTTTGTATTGGTAACCCTCCAGTGGGATACCTCTGATGCAGTGAACGTCCCAGAGACTGATGTCGACTTCCCCATGATGAAGGTGGAACGTGTTGGTGTCAGGAGATCACCGGGTGAATAGCTCCAGTCCGAGTTCAGGCTGGCAGTGGAAATGGAACTGCGATGTCCATACCGCCTCGAACAGGCCGATATATCGCAGTTCGTCCCCGAACTGGTCGCAGGTATGGCGAACCCAGAACGCCCAGGCCCATTTGCTGGTGATGTTTCCCCCGGACCGCAGGTCCCAATCCTTCAGCCAGCCCTTTGTGTCATCTGTGATGCTTTGACGGAATGTGCTCGCATAGAGGGATGGAGAATCATCTGCCACAGGCTTGTCCCCAGTAATGGTTCTAGTCCTCAGGTTCAGGACATAAACGTCCATATGTCTAGTTTCCCTAGAAAGATGGTCATTGTTGGTGATGTTGTAGTGAGGAAGTTTGTCCTCCTGAGTCACCCAAGACCGCGGTGTGTCCACTTCGAAGCCCGATAGGGGCACCTCCTCCAGGATGCCAAAATTCCAGAGTGGGAGGTTGTCCGACAAGGGATATGTCTTCTGGGCCGGAGTCAGCAGATTGAACAAGGTTAGATTGTTGGAGAAAATCACCTTGGCACCGTAAACCTCCTCGTTTGCCACCATTTCTATCCTACGGGCAGCGGCTTCCCCCTCATCAACTCGGTTTGCGGCCATCTCGAATTTTTCATGAGTTGGGTGAAATCAGGATGCAATGCGCGGAATCAGAGAGTTCGGCGCGAAATCTGGATGAGTTTCGCGGAATCTTGGAGATGAGCGCGCAATCGGCACGCGAAGCATGCAAAAGTTCAAAGAGGCACGAGATCACGGCCAAATTTCGGATGGAATTCCGCACTGCCAGTGCGTTATTACGCGCAGCTGCAGAATCAATTTCGCGCACGAGAGCGATAAGCTTATCGCGCGGAAAAAGCGGAAGTACGGATTTGGGACCCAGCGCCCCTTTTTATAGGTGAGTTCAGGGTTCCGCGCCGCGCGGAAAAAGGATTTCGCGCGCGTCTGTAGGTTTTGTGCGCCCCATTGGTATTTTGCGCGCAACTTGATCAAGAGACTTGGTTGTACGGTGTTTCGGCGTTTCCCTTGGAATCCGATCGTTGCGACCTCTCGCCGATCCAATTCCAAGGGGGGGCATTTGTTGACGCTGAAAAAAGTCTGTAACTCCCGGAGAAAGTTTCAAAATGATGAAGCGAAGTCATATTCGGAATCAGAGGCCCGATCCGGAGGCCCGGGATGTGGTGCGCGAAATAAAGGAGGATCCGCGAGAAAAATTGTTCTGCGCATGTAGAATCACCGGGTTTCACGGAATTGGGCCGATGAGGCGCGCAATCTTTGCGCGCCCCGGTTCCGCGCGGCGCGTTTTTTGCGCACCGGCTATGCTCAGCACGAATAATTTCGCTCACCGCCTGGATTCCGCGCCAGAGGTCGCCTATAAATAACAGGTGACCCCGAACGGTTTGGGGGTTGAGGAATCCGAAGCGACTCTCGTGCACGCAATTCGGCTCCCCCCGCATGCAAGATGACTTCCAGGTAAAACCCTCATTTCGCGCAACCTTGCCCCGGAGTTCGCCTTTGCGTGCAACTCCACCGGCTTCAGTGAAGTTGCCCCCTTCCCCGGGTTCCAGCCTTGCGCGCAATGCGTGTCTCGTGCGCACAATAGGCTGCTGTGCGCACAAAACCCTGCGCGTAGTTCCCTCTCCGCGCGCAATTCCATTGCTCCAATTGTGCGTCGTCCCGGATTTTTGCACGCAAACCTTCCCTTTTGCGCGCAAAGCCCAGGAATACTCACCTTGACGCCCCTTGGCTGCCCCCTGCACCGGCACCTGATGTCTCCCCTGTCGGGCATGCGCGCCATGCGTTGTTTTCCCGTACGGCCTCCTAGGCTCGTGCGAAGAAACCTCAAGGTCCCTTGGGCTGTGTTTCCCGTTGCGTTTCTTTGCCTTATGCTTCTCTGCATAGGCACGCTAACGGCTATTGCTTCTTCGCATAGCCACGCTAACGTGGACCCCCCGGTGGTTCGCCCTACGGCCCCCCTTCATCATGGCCTTGCCGATGCCTTCCCTCCAACAAGGGGTAGAGGGCATTGGGCATGTAATCCCTAGGGGTGTGGAGCGAACCCACCTCTTCCAAGCTGCAGGACGTTAAACTGCTAAGCACCTCGTCCTTAACACAAGATGTTAAACTGTGGTCCGACCCCGTGCTTCGCACGCAGGGTCCCCCCAGCTCGGACATTTTTTACGCCACTCATCTCCACGGGAATGGACTCTTCCTCACATGGAATGAGATCCTCCTTGTCGGAGCGGCGTTTGTCCGCGGGGGAAGGGCTGCCTCAGAGCGTAATCCCCTAGCCTTTCTTTCGGATGATTGCACCCATGCATATCCGTTCTTCCCCCCTGCCAAGGCCAGTGGAGTCCTTTTCCCACTGCGCTTTGTCGCACCATGGGCCTCCACCCTGGAGTAAGCCCCAACACCAAGGGCCGCTAACCACGCGTAAGCCCCTGTTTCCTCTTTGGGCTGCTCAACGCGTAAGCCCCATTCCGCTTCTCACGGACGCACCCTTTGTGACCTGATCGTCTGGTCCCTGCTGCCTCTTGTTTCCCACACCGAGCATGACTCACGTGGTCTTAGAGCGCGTATCGACCATGACATCCTCTTATGGGCCGCCCTAGAGCGTAATCCCCATCCCAGCGAACTACGTGGACTTTGATCCGTGCTAACGCATGGTACGTAGGAAGCCTCCGCGAGGTTCAAGCCCACCACCCGGTCGTCCTGGTCTCTCCATGTCAGTTCCCTGACCACCTTGGGCCACCTCAGAGCGTAAGCCCCAAATCCTTCATCCCGCATAACGTTAAACTTTATTTCGTCCCGCATGACGTTAAACTGTATCGCGTCCCTCATGACGTTAAACTGTATTCTGTCCCACATGACGTTAAACTGTATTTCATCCCGCATGACGTTAAACTGTATCGCGTCCCGCATGACGTTAAACTGTATTCCATCCCGCATCATGTTAAACTGTATTTCGTCCCGCATGACGTTAAACTGTATCGCGTCCCGCATGACGTTAAACTGTATTCGGTCCCGCATGACGTTAAACTGTATCCTGTCCCGCATGACGTTAAACTGTATTCCCCCGCTTGGGCCGTCTTAGAACGTAAGCCCCATGTCTCACTCCATCATCCATCATGATCCTTACCCGGGCCGCCACATACCGGTGAGATCATGCCACCCCATCCCACTCCATGATATAAGGGAAGTCGCCCACATGTTGTCCCCAACATCGGTGTTCCCCCCTAGGGATCCTTCAACCCGATCCGTCTCCGCAAGACGTTAAACTCGCGACATACCCCGTGTTAAACATGGGAAGCTGAGGAAAACCTCAGATGGTATATATTCCCCGCGTTCGATGTGGGATGCCTCGGGCTTCCACGCCCTCGAGAAGCCCTGTGATGAGGGACCAAAGACAGACATGTCAACGACGCCCCAACGTGACCATTCTCCTCACCGAAGGTTGCTGCCCCGACAAGACCCCTTGGAGCGTCTTGACAGAAGCAGCGTAATTAATTGGCATCCATATAGATATGGCACCAGGAATGAGCTTCACGAACCCGTCTTAAATCTATGAGGGAGACCCGGACTAAGTGACGAGTTCCGAGGAGGAATCCACGGAAGGAAGAACCGACATCCCATCATCCCGGTTTCGATCAAGGATCAGACATCCCTGAACAAGGAACAGATGTCGCCCGCCTTTGGAAAGCGGGAATGTGGGGTAACAAGCAGCGCATCCTCCCCACAGACGGATGTGCGCGCCTTGGCGAAAGCGTCGGAAACAGAGCATATATGTCATGATTAGAATATTATTTATCTCCTTAAATCTTTATTATTATTCATCATATAGAAAAACTTCACCCCCTTCTGAATTATCTTGGTTATTGGGCCTGAAATTCATGAGAATTTTCTCAAAAATTGATGATAGTACCTAGAAAATTCAAGGAAACTACATATTTCTATCACCAAGGTCATTCTGGTCCATTATTCAATTTCCACTATTTTTTAAGTATCCACATATATCCCTTTGATGGTGATAACATTCCTCGGTAATTTTACATTCTCCATCCAAAACTCACATTTAATCTAATTTTCTTACATCTTTTATTTCTATAATGTCTTTAGTACAACATCCAAATTCTCCTCATACTCCTCTTTTCTTTTGGGGTAGATAAGAATATTGTCTATAAAGACTATCATAAATTTTGCAAGGTAATACTTAAATATTATATTCATTAATTCCATGAAAATTTTTGGTGTATTGGTTATCCTAAATAGCATCACAATGAACACATAGTTCATATACCTTGTATAGAAAGTAGTCTTGGGGATATCCTTCATCTTCACCTTAACTTGATAATATCCTGACTAAAGATCCATATTAGAGAAGTATTGAGCTCCACATAGCTAATCAAACAAGTCATCAATCCTTGGCAGAGGATACTTATTCTTTATTGTGATTTTTTTGAGTTCACAATAATCAATGCAGAGGTGTAGTGATCTTTCTTCATTCTTAACAAAGAGGACCAGTGCACCCCATAGTGAATCACTTAAGCATATAAACTCTTTATACACATTCTCCTATATTTTCTTATTCAGCTCTTTAAGTTTAATAGTGGATATTCTATATGGATTCTTGGATATTAAAAAATATCTAAGTATGAGCTCAATTGATAACTCAACCACACAACTAGGTGGAAGACTAGAAAATTATTTGGGAAACACTAGAAAATTTTCTTTTGATGGGAATGTCACCAAGGATGATTTTTTCCTCAGTCTCTATCATTTTATCTAGATAAACTTACTCGTAAGGCAATAATATCCTTTCTTGAAATGATGATACTAAATAAGATTCATCCTCCTCCTGGTACTTGTATAGAATCAGAGGATAATTAGTGATATGGAGGGTGATTTCCTTATCTCGATAATTTACGTTAGTTCTATATAGGGTAATCCAATATATACCTAGAATAGCATTGAAATCCACTATAGGGAGTATCATAAGGTTTTTTAGAAAATTAATCCCACAAATTTTGATAGGGGAGGATTTATATACTTGGGATGCAATAATTTCCCCATTTTTCATTTTCACTAGTATCTCTAATTCCATGTTTTGTGGTGGTGTTTGAATAGTTCTACTAAACTTGATTGATATGAAATAATGTGTAGAACCATGGATGATGACCTTGACTTTTTCTATTTAATTCAAGTTATAATCATTTACTTAATCCAAAATTGACTTTAGGGTGATAATTTTAAAACTATTAAACACAAAAAAGAAAACTATGAGCATTGAATGGATAACTGATAAATGACATATATTCATTAACCTATGAATCTCAAGGTTTCAATATAAGTTATCCATTATCTATTTCCAAATATAAAATCTTATACTCATATTTTGTTTCCTTTATAATATTTCATAATGTGATAGTGAATTTACCAAATCATATACCTCAAGAGTCTAAAACTAGGTATATAGAAAGGCTAATTATCATACACTAGATGATGATCGATTCTAGCTCAATGCACACTTTTTGAGGTTATTACCCCTATATACAACTTTACTAGATCCACATCCACTTATAGTGTCTAGATACAGATATATTTTCTTGGATACCACTTACTCTATACTTTTCCAAAACTTAGGGATTTTTTCCTATGTTTATTATTATACCTAGGGATTTAAATATAGTTTTATAATCATAATCCCCAAAAATAACTAGATATTTC
Source organism: Viscum album (assembly GCA_963277665.1). Taxonomy (NCBI): domain Eukaryota; kingdom Viridiplantae; phylum Streptophyta; class Magnoliopsida; order Santalales; family Viscaceae; genus Viscum; species Viscum album. Next base: position 448,538,083 of record OY728131.1, read on the forward strand.
ACTGATACTAACTATGATAACCCATATTTTAATACACTTTATTTCATGATTTATTACATAATGATACACTTGATACAAGACCAGATGATCATAAGGACTATTTTATTTGGGTAATTAGGTACATAACATAAAAAATTGTAATATAAAAAATAACATTATTTAAATTCCTTTAACATGCTCTTAAAAATCTGTTTCACTTTTAAAACTGTATGGGATAACTTGGGGACGTACATAAGAAAAGGGTGATCTATAAAGCTCAGTAAGGGGATAAAAAAGCATATAATAAGTTAAATTAGTACATGTGATATGATAGACATATTAAGGTAATATAAGTGGGGTGGGAATCATAATATTAAACAATAAGGCATGGTATAAGATGATAACATAAAGGCAACATGGGAGTGTGACAACAATATAAATCATGACATCGTAAACATAATTCAAGGAAAATCGTCAAGAAATCAAAACATATTGCGCCTATTATAACCTACCTTTCACCATAAATGGAATATAATGTGACAAAAACATTACCCAATGCAATTTAGGGCTATATAATTCTAATACCACCCATCACATTCAAATCATGTACATGCATAAGTGTGCCATATAGATCATATAATATAAGGATCATATTTCATCACATTTAATACCATGATTAAAGAGTGTGGGTTACATACATGTAATTACCTACTCAATTAAGTATAGTTAAATCTATTTTAATACCATTGAGTGTGACTATGGATGGGTATTCACTATAGGAATGTTTGGCAATGAAAAATCACAGGATAATTTTGGCAGCATAATGTGGATACATAATGATTCATGGAAGGATTTAATGAGAGTTAAAAGGGTATCTAATCACTTTTAAATCATAATTAAAGTAATAGGGATGTGTTAAAACATATCCCAACATGACCAATTGGGAATCAAAATTCATAATATAAAGAAGGTGCTCGAATAAATAGGAGAAGGATAGGATTCCTTGCCTTGAGAGGGTGCTTCTAAAAGCTTGGGAGGAGCTACTTAAGAGCTTGGGTAATCTTGGGAGAAATATATAAAGGGAAGGGAAGATTAGATTCATTCTCAAAGAGTTTCTATTGTAGATTAATGGAATTTTGGGTGGTTTTATATCAAAATAGAGGGGAATTCTTTATTAATTTCCAAACATAGGTTTTGGAATCTATATGATAAAGTAATCAAAACCACAAAATTTCACATGGATTTTCCCATGGTTTCTCATAAATATGAGTTATTTTAATTATTTTATAAGAATAGGAACCAAAATATTTAAAATAATACCTTTAGTGATGTGGAAGTGATTCATTTTTATACAGAATTGATTTTAAAAAATGAAAATATAATATAGGTTTCGGAGGATTCATTAAGAGCTTATAAAATTAATAAAATAACATAAAAAATATTATTTTAAAGTAGGAACATAATTTCATTCATGGATAACTTTTATGGAATATATTATATCACTTTTGGGTCATTATTATGTCATAATACATACCGTATATTTATACCATATTTAATTTTTACCTAAAAATTCGACTGTCTCATAAAATTATAAAAAATTAAACATTGGATAGTTTAAACATTATGATTTCAAAAATAATATTTATTTTATAAAAATAATTATATAAATATTAGAATTTACACTTTTAAATAAAAATCCCCATTTATTGAAAAATAAAGGATTTTTTTGTCAGTAACAATTTTTCTAACTCTTATAAAAGTTGCATTTAACTTTGTAAAATTATATTATAATTTATATTTAATAAATATTATTTAATAATAATATTTTATTAAAATGTAATTTAATTCAAAAAATCTTGAATTAAACAAAAAGTGTGCCTTGATTGAAACTGTATGTTTCCCAAAAATACAATTTGTGTTTCATCGTATCAAAATCTAATTTTTATCAAACTTATTATTTAATAATTATAAAGGTAATAATAAAAAGAAATAAATAAAATCATCATTTAATTGAAATAAAATATTAAAATTCATATTTTTAGTGTTTAGATACATATCCATATATAACACTGGTGAATTCCCTAAGGGTGAGAAGTACGGTGGTGAGATTATCTTAGGATTGTTTGGCGAACATGGTTTGGACCATAATCTCGATGAGCTTGAAATTATCCTATATTTAGTTGTTGAATCCTAGCTTGGGCTTGGTCATGGAAAAATCTCAATGATTTTATCTCCCTAAAAATCTCTGATAAATGGGATTCATAGGGTGTGATCCTACTAGTTGAGTTCATCACTTCTTTTTTCTATGTCAATTGGATTTATTATAACTCTATATATATTAATCATATGATCGCTATGTAATGGTTATACTATAAATAGTTATGAATATAATGGCCTTTTTAATCCGATAGGATATAAATTAAAATGGTCCGAAATAACCAAAGTAGTGCATGTGTTTTCTATAATTTCATTTCTTAATAAGGCATTAACACGTTTAAAAAGAGAATTTAATTTATAAATTTTTGGGTCATTACAAAAATGAATCATAAGTGAAATCATTCCTATGTAAAATTAATCATATATTGTATAATGACTCTTATATGGAATAACTTGTTTGAATTTTTATAAATTGGTTTAGGATTACTTCTTTGATTTATTTTTATATTTAATTTTTGTAATTATGTTTTTTGTTTCACATGAATGTTTTATTATTTATAGTTATATAGGAATGAGATTCAAGGTGTTTAAATAAAGATTATATTTTCATAAAATTGAGAGAAGCTCATAAAGAATCATATGGGTAATCAGTGACAAATTTCTATAAATATTTGAATAACTCTGAAGTAGTTCATTATCTTTGTATTCATGACTAGATTCTTCAAGAAAGAAGAACTAAAATGGATTTTTTTAAGTTGTTATCCATGATAAATCTCTATATATATAGATTGAAAGAACTAATATAATGTGGTGAAGATAAAAAAACTGTGTAATTTTAAATAAATGAGGTGTGTGATATATAGAAGAGATGTTTTTGCGATAATGATACTCTTAGAATTTTTTCTGGTGGAATTCAACATTTAAAACCTCATCACCAAAGTGATCAAGGATACCTCATCATTCAAGATTTCACTATTCTAGTTATATTTTTATGGTGTTACATTTTCTTATCCATTTATCTGGGCATTAATTGTTGGTTTATAGATTTTCATTCTAAATTAGAACTTGTTTGGTTATAAATCCATTAAAAGATACATTTGAATTGTGACTCAGGGTTGAGAAAGTCAATTTTTAATGGGTTTTGACCCCACTTTTTCATGGTGGACTTCAATATTAATAACCTCACCACCAAAGTGATAAATTACACTAGAAAAACTAGGTTTTTGAGTTGTGATTATAGGTTGAAAAAGTTAGGTGTTAAGAGGCTATGACTCCTCTTTAAAATTCAGGTTGTTGTGTTGATTGTGCCTCCAGTAGAAAATCCAGGTTATAATAAGTTGTAAAAACTTTAAAATTTAGGTTCTTGTGTTGGTTGTGCCACCACTAGAAAGTGTAGGTTTTTTGGGTTGTGACTCCAGGTTAAAAAACTCATGTTGTAATGGGATGTGACTCCCCTGTAATAGTCGGGTTCCAGTTTTGGTTGTGCCTTCACTAGAAAATAAAGGTTGTAATTGAGTTGTAAATCCACTACAAAATGTAGTATTTTAGTGGGTGAAATTTATTTTGTGGATAAAGAAAAGTGAGAATTAGACATAGGATCAATTTGATGCGTTCAAATATAAAATTTTTTATATTCATATATTATTTTTCCACTGTTTAAATAATTTTAACTCTGTTATAATTTTTAAAATGTTATAAACTAGTTAATTCACCCCGCCCCATCTTGAACATTCATCCATTTTCCTAACTAGGAAAACATGATAAATTTATTATTTACAAGTAATATAAATTTGATAATAGGGGTATATTTGTCCACTAAAATAAAATTAAGGTGTGTTATCAATAAAAAATAAAATGAGATATGTTACTTTTTTTTCTAAACAGTCAACAATTTTCATACACACACACCAATAACAACGATTTATTTTATTTTAAAGTTAATTTTATCTTTTAAATAACCCTAATTTTTATGCTAAAATATTTTTTTTATAATGTTTAATTAAAATAATATTTTCTTTTAAAAATATAATAAATATTTATGTTTTAAATTGCTTACTTTTTTTAACCGTTATGTTTTTAAACTATATAAAATAAAAAATGATTTTTAAAAAAATATACGAATTTGTTTTCTTTAAATATATAACATATATTTTTTAATTTATATAATTTTTAATGAAATTATCTTTCAAATAAATTTTTTATTAAATAATAAAATACTTTATCTTTTAAAAATCAATCATATTTAAGATGCATAATGATTTTAATTATTAAGCTAAAAAAATATCTAAAGGTGGATAGATTTTTTATATAACAAATTCTTTTCTATAACGTAAAAAAAATAATATGGGTTTTTACAAAATATAATTATAATAAATTTAAAAAAACTAAAATATTTTGTGTGACTTTCATAAACCAATAAAATTTTAATTGTATAATGAAATGTTTTTATAAAGGTATACTAAATGTATATTTTCGATCCATAAATAATTGCTATATTTTTCAATAAAACTAATTTTGAAATGATTAAAAATTACTATTTTCTTTAAAAATGGATAATTGTTTGACATTAACATTTTCACTAAAAAATAATGAGTAAAATTCATTAATAAATTTTACTGAAATTTTTTATTGTAAATTCCATTAAAAAATATAGTAGAAAATTTTCCTTTGAAAAAAATTTGTGTAAAATTTCATTTGAAAATTCAAATGAAATTTCTACTAATATTTTTCTAAAATTTTATAATTTCACTATAATTTTGTAGTGATATTTTCTACTAAAATTTAAGGGTGATTTTTTATAGTGGTAATTTTGAGTAAAATTTTAAAATTTATTTTTTAGTTTGAATTTTTCAGTGGCATGTTCCAATGATTAAATTATTCATTACTATTTTTTAATGAAATTTCCCATTGAAATTTTATAGTGATTTTTTTCATTAACAAATTTCACTAAAAATTATATTTTAATATTCCACTAAAATATTTCAATGGGTAATTTGACTAGGAATTTCTAATTAGATATTATAAAGAAACTTTCATTGAAATATTCCAATGGGAAATCACAATGAAAAAATCCACACACAAAAAGTCTAATGGATTATTTCATTTAAAATGTTCATTATAAAATTCATTATAAGATTTTAGTATAATATTCTATTAAAAGTTTCCTATAAAAATATTTTATTATAATATTAAAAGATAATTTTCAAAATTGATATTTTAATTGATAATTTAAGGGTGAAATTATATAAGGGAATCCTAGTAGATTATTTCCGCATAATTTTCCATCGAAATATTCTACTTAAGTTTATAATGTGAATATTACAGTGGGTAATTTAATTGTAAAAATTCCATTAGAAAATTCGTGTGAAATATTTACATGCAATTTTCTATTGAAAATTTCCAGTGGAATTTTCTTGTGAAAGTTTCCAGTGTAATTTTCTAGTGGAGGAATTTAAGATAATTTTCTAATGAGAATTTATAAGTTTCAACTAGAATTTTCCTTTTAATTTTTTCACTATAATTTTCTAATGTAAGTTTCTAGTGAAATTTTCTAGTGGAAGTATCAACTAGAATTTTTTAATATAACTTTTAACTATATTTTTCCTATATAATTTTCCACTGGATTTTTCTTGTTTAAATGTTATTTTTTCAATATAATTTTTCATTATAAATTTTAAAATTGAATATTATAATTGAAAAATTAAGTGGAAATTTTTTTTGGGAAATTATAGTGAATATTCTAGTGTGATTTTTCATTGAAATATTCTAATATAATTTTATAATGGATAATTTAATGTTAAATTCCACTTAAAAATTATTATAGAATATTACAGTGTAATTTTTATGTTGAATCAATAAAAGTTTCACTGAAAATTTTCTTTGAAGTTTTCCATTAGAAAAATTTTCAATTATATTTTTTTAGTAAACGTTTCAAATATAATTTTCCACTAAAATTTTCCATTGAATGTTTTCTTTAAAATTTTATATAGAATTTTTCACTGGATTTTTCAAGTTTAAGTTCTCATTAAAATTTCCAAGTATAGTTTTTAGTGTATTTTCCAATAGAATTTTCATGTAGAATTTTCATATGTATTTTCTATTTGAATTTTTCATTGTATTTTTATGTGGGATTTTCGAATAAAATTTTCCAATGAATTTGTATTTCCTTTAAAGAAAAACAATATATTTTTATTCCAAGTAAAATTTTTCCCCTAAAAACATTATAAAATTCAATTAAAAATGTATTATGATATTTCCCTTGTTATTTTAAGGTGTGGTATTTGTTTTTAACATAGTTTGGAAAAAAATTGAGTTGTGTTGTAAAGATTATAAATTTAGAGTACTGGGTCTGGAAGTTTTCATAAGTTCTCCAAAAGTACATATAGGCATAAAAGTTTGAAGAGTACTGGGGGTATCTTGGTATGAGCAATCAAATGATATTAAAATATTCGATTAATGGAAGAAAATCACTTTGCAAGAAGATCAATAGTGACTAAAGTTCTGGTTTCACTAAAATTTAGAGCACCACAAGTATAGAGAATGATGTGATCGAAAGAGGATGTGGAAATCCAAAGTTTGAACATGGAGTTAGTGTAATTGATTAAGACCACTAGATTCCCACATTTATATTAGATCTATTCAATGTACTAAAGGCTATAAGAAGATGATTTAATTTAAATCATAGGCGGTATCAAAACTACATTCATCAAAATTTGTCGAGTGACTTCACATGAACATTTTGAAGTCACAACCAATGATATGATGCTATGATAGATGGTCAATGTTTGATATTAACAAATTAAGTATTGTGATTCAAGATAAGATCTGAAAAGGAGTTGAAAACTATTGATGCTCAGTCCTTAAAAAGTTTTAATGAAGAAAAAACCTTGATATCTTTACATTTATTTGAATTTTGTTGATCAAATATATGAAGTGGATGGGAGTTTCAAATAAAATACAACTTATTCCCAACATTTACTGAAGAAATTACAGTAATATAAAAAGGTAACAACATTTAAGAAATTTGTTGCTACTATTATTTTCTCTAATTATATTTAACATGTATGAGTGAATAAGGTTACTAATAACCTGACCTACATTCATTAGAAGACACTATAAGTCAAATAATGATCTTGTGGAGTTGAGTTTTATGGAATCTAAAGTACCAGAAGAATGAAGTACCAGACAAAAAAACTAGAGGTTGAAGTTTATGATCATAAGTTTTTTTATATTTAGGAGGCTTGGAGGATAAGAAAAACATTGTAACTAGTGGTAATCGGTATAATCATTTATTCTAGATACTTTTTTGCATGATTCTATTTTGGGTAAAGGTTGATCCCTTCCCACACCACTATAATTGATGATTTATTAGAGTATAAAATATATTTCATGGAAATTATTATCATTTAAAGGAGTAGGTTCCCTCATTGGGGATGGACCTTGTAAAAAAATTCTGATTTACTTTCTCAGTAGTTCAACCCATTCATGGGTATCACAAGTGGTATCAGAGTTTATTTCCTCTAATGGATCCATTTGTTTAAAATGAAGAACTTAAATTTAGTGAACATATGGTTTATCCCTTCTGTTGATGGTAAAAAATTTCATGTATTGAAAAATATAATGATACCCTATATCTTATCCCTTAGATTGGAAGTGGTGGATGCTGCTACAATAGGTTTTATGCTAAGGGAAAAGGATTCACCTATGTATTTTAAAAAAAAGGAATATGGAATTTTATGGTAAGGCTCATAATGTTATTATCATGTCTTTATCATATAAGGTTTACACCAAGGTAATGGGTCTTCAATTTTCTAAGGGAACTTAGGATAAGTTGGAAAGTATCGTTGAATATAATTTCAAATTAAATGAAGAAAAGTTTAAAATCTAGAGAATTAATTTTAAGTACTTAAATATTTATAATGAGGAAACCATATATGATTATTTCAAAAGAGTTAATAAAATTATCTGTAATATTAGGGTATTTGGAGACACTCTGTCAGACACGGTTATTGTGAAAAAATTAATGAGAAATTTTAAAGATAGATTTAGTCCTAAAATCTCTGCCTTAGAGAATATATATGATTTATCTCTTTAATAACTTAAAAATATTCTTGTGGCATATGAAATGAGGAAGGCTCCAGCATTTATGAAAGGGGATAAGGAAGAAATATATTTTTAATCTATGAGGAAACTCTAATTCAATGTACCTAAAGTTTAATCTTTTGATGAAATTGAAGATAGAGGTAATAAGTAAAAGGAGAAAAGGGGTATAATGTCTCTTTATCTCTTGAAATTTCAAAAATTGTACAAGGAAGTATAAAGGAAATATTTTGTTCAAATTCTTTGGTTATAGGGGAGTGAGGCACTTTAATATCAATTTCCCAAATAATTAAGGTGATGAAAGTAAAGAGGATGTAACTGGTGAAAAAACCACAAATGAATAATCAGGATAGGGATATAAATGAAGGTGGAAAATTAGATGAAGTAAAAAGTAAGTTTACCCAAAATAATAAAAGGAGTTCTCTTTATAAGGAAAGAAAATGGGAATCATTGGAATTTGTATTATTTAATTACAAAATTCCAGGGAAATTCATAGACTTCATGGTTCATGTAAAACTTGAGGAAACCTCAACTGTAGAATAAAATTAAAGTAAAGTAACTTACTTGGAGCACATACTAAAATAAGAACTTGAATACTATCATGAGAAAAATACTAAACTCAAGAATTAACTTCTCTTGTTGAAAAATAAAGTATATAAGAAGATTTAAAGTGGAGAATATTATCTGAAAAATGAGAATGAATACACTAAGGAACCTAATATCCTCATTATAAAGGTGGTGGAATAAGAAAAAATCATGAATGATAAAAATGAGAAGCTTGATGCAATAGAATATGTATTGGGAAAGACAAAATCCATTTGTCTTAAATTTGAAACAACTCTATAGAAATTTAATGGTGATTTAAAAAAGCAACAAAAGTTAAATTTGAATCTTTACAATCTATTTTGAAAAAAAAAATAGGTAAAATATGTTCCTATTAAAAATAAATATAAAATAATTTATATTAACAATTTATATTTCTCAACCAAAAATGAGAACATATGGATTGAGAAGAAATCATAAGTAATTATATTAAGCCAATGGAATTTATTCAAAACTTTAAAAAACAAGATTCCCCGCATCAATAGTAGAAGGAAGTAATATCTTCTGATGAACCACCATGACAGTTCTACGACCCAAAATTCTATCAATCAGAATTTTATAGGTTTGAAGGATATTTTTGGTGATGTGGAAACTATGGAAATAAATCCTATAACTACTGGGACAATATATCACTTATAGTAAGATGGTATGACAACTCTTCCTCTATGGAATTTATTAACCAGAAGAGAAAATGACAAGGGAAAACAAAATAGAAATGAAAAGTCCCTAAATGTTGAAGTCATATTGAAATCTAATTAAAATGAGAAATCATGGATTATTGATAGTGAATGCTCCTTATATATGAATGGTGAAGTTAAAATCTTGATGAACTTTAAATATTACAATGGAGGAACTATCACATTTGGAAATGATAGTTCCTTAAAAGTTAAATGAAGTGGAACAACCATCATAGATGATCATAAATTAAAATCCAATGAAGTTATTTTTATAGATTGACTTAAACAAAACTTACTAAGTGTTATTCAGTTGTGTGATGATGGAAAAAAGTGATCTTTGAGGGAAACTATTGCATTATTTTTTTCTTGAAGGATGTAAGAACTATTTCAAATGGAGTAAGAAATGAATGAAATATATTTAATATTAGTGATTAGGGTAAATCGTGTTACTTAATTGAGAAATATAAAAATTATTTATGTCATAGAATACTTGAACATCTGGTCTAACATAACATGAAAAAAAATCTCAAAAGAATAAGTTTTGGGATATTTTTCTCTTTTAAAAAGAGAAAGAAGTATTGTTTGTGAAGTTTTTCAAAAATGAAATATGACTGAAGGAAAACATAAATAAATTTAGTCCACCAAACCTCTTGAAATTATACATTTCAATGCATGTGGGATTATGAGGCATCAATCCAAAAATTGGGATCTATACTTTATCATGTTTATTTATGATTTCAAGTGAATGACCATTTTTTATTTTTTTAACATAAATTCAATACTATAGAAATTTTTAAATTTTGTAGAAGGGTGGGAGAAAAAAATTGGTACACATATCCAAAAGATAAAAATGGATACTGTAAAGGAGTTTACTTTTAATTATTTCTAAGCCTATTTGTTGAAGTATATAATAAAACATTAATAAATTTATTCTTACACTCCTCATTAAAATGGGATTTCGGAGAGGAAAAGAATAATTTTGTCTAAAATGGGTAGGACCATGGTTGCTAGATATAAACTTCCTTTTTTCTTTTTGAGGGAAGCTATATGTACAGTGATACATGTTTAGAATAGATGTCAAATTACACCAGAAGAAGAAATTACCCCCTATGAGATGTGGTACAAAAATAAATCGATGGTGAAATACTTTAAAGTGTGTTGAAGTTCATTCCTAATGAAGAAAAAAAATTAAACTTCATAAAATTTGATGAAAAATATAAAAAAAATAATAATTTTCTTGGGTTACAAGACCAATGGAAGGGGATAAAGGTTCTTGAAAAAACAATCACATAAAATTATAGAAATAAGTGATGTCAAAGTGATTGAAAATTAGTCCAACCCAATATAAGAATAGAAAGGTCAAGTTGATGAACTAATAAGAGATGTTAAAGAATATTCCATAAGAACTGGGGAAGAGGAAGGAATTCATGGGTCCAATATACAACATACATGTTTTGATAGATCCAATTATGAAGAAGGTTCTAATAGAAATAGAAACTTAAATTTCAGTACCTTAAAAAAGTAGGTTACACAAAGAAATATCATTAGAAGTTTTTAATCCCCAATTCAAAGAAATAGAAAGCTAATAATGGATAATCAAGAAGCACTTATCTCTCAGGTTGAACCACATTCGGTATCAGAAGTAGTTGAGCACAATAAATAGTTAAAATACATGAATGGGGAATTATATCAACTTGAGAATAATAACACGTGTGAACTTTTCCTAAGATAGGAAGTAAAAATATCATTGGAACTAAATGGGTTTTCAAAAATAAGCTCGATGAAAAATGAGAAATTTCATGAAATAAATAATGGTAATTTTTTAAAGGATTCTCATAGGTAGAAGGTTTTTATTTTGTAGAAACATTTTCCCCAGTTTTAAGACTTGAGATCATCTGAATGTTTTTGGAAGTTGTTGGTCATCATAATTACAGGTTTAATCAGATGGGTGTAAAATCTATGTTCTTGAATGGTGAAGTTAAATAAGAGGTTTACATTGAACGACTAGAGTTTTTCATACTTTATGAGGATAAAGGTATGGTTTATATACTCAAGAAAGATTTATATACGTTGAAGTATCCCCCCAAGCTTGGTATTCTAAACTTGATAGCTACTTTGATATATTGAATTTTTTTAAAGGAAACATGGATAGAAACTTATATGTGAAGGTGAAAAGTTTCATAACCCTGATAGTCATTGTTTATGTTGATGACATAATTTTTTTGGTGACAAAGATCATGCTTGTAAGGAGTTATCAAAGAAAATGAAAGATCACTTTGAAATATCAATTATTCGGAAGATGAATTTATTTCTCAGGATATGGGTTATAAAAAATAGAAGATAAATATTCCTATCACTAGAAAAGTATGCCAGGATGTTGTTGGGGAAGTTTTACATAGAATATTATAAGGAAGTTGCTACTTCTATCCCTGTTGGAGTAAAGTTATGAAAAGAAAAATATAGTAAAAGTATCAATCAAAAATAATTCTAAAAGTTAATTGGAATTTTACTTTATCTAACTACATATCTACTAGACATTGTGTTTGTAGTCACTTTGTGTGCCAGATATCAAAGTGATCCCAAGGAGTCACATCTAATAGCTGTTAAAACAATTTTGAGTTATTATAAAGAAAAATTAATCATTGTCTTGATGTATCAAAGAATTGATTAGTTAAACTTACTTGGGTTCATTAATATTGATTGGGTCGATGACTCTGATGACTATAAATCAACATCTAGAGAAACATTATTTTTTGGGGAAATTTGGGTTTCCTGGCATAGTAAGAAGAAAAACTCAGTGACTTTGAGTATAGTATAATTAGAATATATTGTTGTCATCCATGATTTCACTCAAATGATTTGGATGAAAGTTCAGTTGGAAGGCTTGAAAGTGGATGTTGAAAATCCATTGAAAATAATTTGGGATAATCAAAGCACAATTGATATTTCAAAGAACCTATTTCAATACTCCATATCAAAACATATTGATATCAGGTTCTATTTCATCATGGAGAAAGTTTTTTTAGAGAAGTTAAGTTAGAGCATATTTCAATGAAGGATCAAATTGCTGATATTTTTACTAAATTAATTTCAAGGGAAATTTTTAAGGAACTAAATCTGAAACTTCATGTAAAATCTTATCCTTCTACTCAATGGAATTTATTGGGGACCTCCTCCACTTTTCCTTAGATTATGTTGATAAAGGTGGAGAGAAGTGTAAATCTTTGAAAAAATAATTAATAAATAAAAATAGGTGCATAAAAAGGGGTGAAAAGGTAAATAATATGAATTGATAGGTACATCCAAATCAGTTTACAAAAAAATCTTGGTACTGATAGATTGAATTATATAAAAAAAATTATCCTTTAGAAAATATTTTGATTAGATGGGAAGAAAATGTGTTAAGGATTTAAAAGAAGTTGTGTTGCCAAGAAATCTAGGGGTAATGTTCCCCTTGGTCTTTGAAGGTGTTATACTTGTTTTCAACATCATTTTGAATAATTTTTTTGAGATAGGTCTTACAGTTTTGTAAACCCAAAAAACTAGGTCTAGAGTTTTTTATGAGTTCATCGAAAGTTCATGGAGGCATAAAAGTTGGAAGAGTATAGAAGATATCTCTAGATAATTAGTCATACGATGTTGTATTGTTTGATCAATGGAATATAATCACTCTAATGAATACCAATGGTGATTAAATATGTGGTTTCACTAGAATTTAGAACATCAAAATTCCAGAGATCATGGTGATATAAAGAGGATGTTGAAAGCCAAAGATCGAATACAGTGTTAGTGTAACAGATTAAGACCGTTGTATGCACAAATTTATATCAAATCTATTCAAAGTAATGAAGGTGGAGGGTTATTTGATCTGAATAAAATGAAGTATTGGAAGTACATTCACCGAATAATGATGTCAAAAAAAATATTCTTAATTTTTTAGTATTAATTTTTATTCTTAATTTTTTATTCATTTTATTAATTATTCTTTAATTTTTTATTATTTATTTATTCATATTCTTATTATTCTTCTTATCCCAATTATATTTTTTTATGAAGTTTTTTATTTTTTTGGAAAACTATTTTACTTTTACATAGTTCAACAGTCTCAAATTTTTCTAAGTGTTTTATCATTACATGGTATACAATTAAATCCTAAGTGAAATACTTCAACATGAATAATTCACACACCATAGAATTTTATAATTATGGAACTCTTATGTGCATATGGAAAATGGTTTTTAATTCAAACTTGAAGTACTCGTACTTGAAATACTCTTACATAAAGACTCTTAAGGATTCATGTGTAGATATTTGAATTATTACATTTTGAAATTTTGATAGTTTTTTACTCTTAAATTGATTCTCTATTTTTATATGAAATTAATTGTGTTTGAAATCACTTATACAATAAATCACTTTTACATGAAATGTATGAAAACCAATATTGTAATACACTTTATTTCATGATTTATTACATAAAGATACACTTGATACAACCCCAAAAAAATTGTGAGGCCTAGTGTCTTTGGGTAATTCAGTACATAACATAACAACTTGCAATATAAAAATAACAAAATTATTTAAAAATCCTTTATCATGCTCTTATAAATTCATTTATCTTCTAAAATTTCATGGGATAACCTTGTGAAATATATAAGAATAGGGTGAGCTATAAAAACCAATAAGTGAATAAATAAATCATAAAATAAGGTAAAGTAATACATGTGATCCAAGATCCATATCAAGGTAATATAAGAGGGGTGGGAATCATAATCTTGAGTAATGAGGCATAGTATATGATGGTAACATAAAGGCAATATGGTAATATGGAAACAATATAAAACATGATATCATAATCACAAGTCAAGTATAACCACTAAGACATCATAGAATATCATGATTAGGATAACCTCCATTTAACCATACTTGGAATCTCATGACATAAAAACCTTACCCAATTCATTGAAGGACTATATAATTTGGTCTCACCCATCATATTCATATCATGTACATGCATAAATGTGCCACATGGATCATACAACATAAGGATCATATTTCATCGCATTTAATCTCATAATTAAGGAGTTTGTGTTATATACTTAGAATTCCCCAATAAATGAAGGATGGGTACATCTAGGTGAATACCATTGACTAGAAATGGGTATGGGTATTCACTATATGAATGTTTGTCATGGAAAAATCATAGGAAAATTTTGACAGTATAACTAGGGTACATAAAGATTCATGGAAGTATTTCATGAGAGTGAAAGGGATATCTCATCATGTCCTGAACCCCTCCCTCCAAAGATACTACAATGATGGGAGATATATAATGAATCCCCAAGTCCCGCCTCTAGTAGGCCCCAAGTTATAGACTAGCACAAAATGTATAAAAATCTCATGAAATAAGAGGCATTACCCTCAATAATAATATAGGATTAGGGAATAATATAAATCATTCACAAGAAACTCCATGACATAATATAAAAAGATACCAAAACCATCCCATAATGCATGTATAAATAAAATAGGTACAGATAAAAGTCTCCAAAAGTAAATACTCAAAATTAAAGTTAAAGTAGAGACATAACAACTATCTAAAAAGGTATTAGCTAGTTATATCCAGTGTGATCCATGTAATCCTCCTGGAAATATGGAAATTAGTTTATATATATAAGGTGATCATATAAGTATATGAAGTAGGGAAACCAAAGTCTCTCGTGCACATGTGAAAGAAGCATACTAATGAACCTGTAAGAAAACAGAAAAACCAACAACACCAAAATAGGTCAACTATCCATCCCAACCTCACCAAGTCATTCTTACCAAATAACGCAAGCCATGTATAATAATATAATAAGAAGAATATCGATAAAGGGAACCTTGCACCACTTTCCCGCTGATTTTACACTCTCACTCCCCAAAAACATATTTCTCGGTGCTCTCATATCTTCTGAATAACATATACCATCACCCCAAAGCACGGTCACATCACATCATGCCCACAGACACCTAGGCCACTGCCCCACAGCATGGTCACATCTCATATCACCCACAAACACCCAGGTCATCACATCACAACCATAACCAGAGTAGTATGGTATTATTAACATGAATTACATCAACCTTGTTCCCTCCTCCTACCATGCATGACCCCCACTATAAGATTCCCCCAAAACATAGTCATATCACACCTCACCCGAAGACACTTGGTCTACCACCCCACAGCACGGGCACATCACATCCCACCCGAAGACACATGGTCCATCACCTAGTGCACTAACATACCTACAACCACTATATCATGTGCATATCTACTCACCTGGAAGAGATAATGGGAAAGTGTGGGTAGCCATCCATCCATCCTAATCACCGAGATATTGGGACCCCCCCCCCCCCCATATGTGAATATACAAGTGTCATCACATAGTTCTTGATGTGGGAGGGATGTTTATATAAATCACAAGAAATATAAAAGTATATACATATATCCATACACAATCCCAACCTATGGGTTCACAAAAAAACACTAACCAACTCAAAACATCCACACTTTCACTATCACCGCTAAATTCATAACACCATCCAATCCACAAGACACATTTTGCATTTCTAAAAAATCCATTATATAGCCCATTCATTTCATTATTTACCAACAACCACATTTAATCACACATACCATAATTTATTTGTTCATTATTCAGTTCAATCCCATTAAATAAACTAAACCCCAACAATTTCAATCATTATTACATCACCATGCATGCATCTAGCATAATGCAACCACACCTCACAAGTTGTTAATCATCCCAATCATACCATCACCTCACCACCCCAAAATCATATAAAAACAAACCACCACCTCACCACCCCAAAATCATGTCCAAATAAACCACCACCTCACTTCCCCCAAAATCACAGACAAATAATCCACCACCTCGCCACCCCAAAAACAAGTCCAAACAAACCATCACCTCACTACCAAAAATGCACATCCAAACAAACCATCACCTCGCCTCCCAAAAGCACGACCAAACAAACCACCACCTCACCGCCTGAAAAGAACGAACAAATAAATCAAACATCACTCCACACCATATCGTAACCACACATCATCTCCCCACTTCATGGTCACAAATAACAATGCATAAAATATCATTTTACAAATTTAAAAAATGGGAATTTATCACATTTCACTTTATTTTGGGGGTGTTATCACACAAGTCATAAATCCAAGGGAAATAATTTTATTAACCAAATATAAGTGGTTATCCAATTCCTATTATAGGGTGATATCTCAACAACAATAAATAAGGTTTCCTTATCACAACAACTATAGTACAAGAAAAGGATTACAATAGCCATGATTTTTAGAAGGTCATTTAGACCATATAGTCAAAACATCACAATAATATTAAAGCTATAAAATAATTCAAATCATTCCTCCTTTCCCCCTTCAATTTCAATTAATTGAATAATTTATCTTGATTAGGCAAGTTAAAACTATCCCCCATAGATAAACAAGAGCAAACCCATCCCGCGTGATACACAAAAGTGAGAAATGAGGGATTCCCTACCTCAAAGAAGCTTTGTCAATTTAATGTTCACCACAGGGTGAAGAATAAATTCCCACAAACCACAACCATATGAAAAATCCACAGATCAACCTACACCACATCAAGGGTTATCAAAAACACATCCCAAATCATAACTCAAACCAAAATCACACCACTATAATGGATCTTAGAATAATAATGGAAGGAAACCCATGGTAAAGAGAGTAGAACTAATGATAAATTTCCAATGGGAATCCACCATAACCTAAGGATCAAAGTAGGAGAATAAGGGATGGAATATCCTCTAAAATCACCTAGGGTTATCCTGGAAATGAGATATAAAGGTGTATCATCGAAGGAATAAAATCCATCCAAAAAAAGAATTTAAAAACCTATAACCTTCCTTTTTTAAGTTTTGTAACCATTTTATGATGTGTAATTCATGGTATTTCCAAAATTCTACCTTCTACTAAAATTTACATCACCTTATATCGTGAATTATCCTTTCACAACGTGAATCCATTTCACATAATCCCCACTTTACTACATAAAATCCATGAAAATGGATGAATACACAAGCTATAAATCACCAATTCATGTCTTATACCTATTTCATGATGTGAATTCCCAATGGTAGCTTTGTTGCACCTCTAACCACCAAGAAAACTCCTCTAAAATACCCCCAACACCCAAAACCAGAAAAAGTAATGGTATAGGATGGCATGGACCATTATGCATCGCTTTTAAATCATAAGGATTGTAATATGGATGTATAAAAACATATCACAGCATGAAAAATTGGGAATCAAAAATCATACTGTAAATAAAGTGCTTGAATAAAGAGGAGAGGGATACGATCCCTTACCTTAAGATTGTTCTTCTAAATGATTAGTAGGAGCTTATTAAGTTCTTGGGGGAACATTGTGAGGAATATAGAGAGGTTATAGTAGAGTAAATTCACACTTGAAGAGTTTTTGTTGAAGTGGAATGGGAGGTTGGGTGGGTTTTATAGAAAATGGGAGGGGAATTCTTTATTAATTTCCAAACATAGGTTTTGGACTCTATATGATAAAGTAATCAAAACCAAAACCATTACCATGGTTTTTTACCATATTTTTTTCCAAAATAGGTGTGGTTTAAATTATTTTATAAGGATAATAATCAAAATCGTTTATATAATATCCTTAGTTATGTGGAATTGAGTCATATTTATAAATAATTGATTTTAAAAACTAAAAATATATTATCAGTTTTGGAGGATTCATTAAGGTTTTATAAAATAAATAAAATGACTTCAAAAAAAACATTATTTTAAATTGGAAATATAATCTTGGTCATGGATAACTTTTATGGTATATATTACCTCACTTTTGGGTGATTATGATTTCATAATACATATCGTATATTTATACCGTATTTAATTTTTACACAAAAAATCAACTATCTCAGAAAATTATAAAAAAATCACAGTTGGATAAATTCAACATGAGGATTTCAAAAAATAATATTTATTTTATCAAAATAATTCTCTAAATATGATAATTTACACTTTTAAATCAAAATATCCAATTATTGAAAAATATTGGTTTTTTTATAGTAACAGTTTTTATAACTCTTATTAAAGTTACATTTGACTTAATAAAATTATATTATCATTTATATTTAATAAATATTATTCAATAATAATATTTTATTAAAATATAATTTATTTCAAAAATTCTTGAATTCAATAAAAATGGTGTCTTGATTGAAACTATATATTTCCCAAAAATATAATTTGTTTTTCGTCGTATCAAAATCTATTTTTATCAAAATTATTATTTAATCATTATAAAAGTAATAATAAAAAAGTAATAAATATAATTATTATTTTATTAAAAGAAAATATATAAATTCATAATGTTAAGGTATAGAAACATATCCCTTTATAACAACTATGAATATTTTAAGGGTAAGGTATGCAATGGTTAGATTTTCATAAGGTGGTTCAGCAAACATGGTTTGGTCCATGATCTCTATAAGCTTGAACTTATCCCATAAATTGTTTTTCTCATGATTTAGTTATTCAATATAATATTAGGATTATTCAAGGGTAAATCCCAATAATTCTATCTCCCTCAGAATCTCTGATAAATGGGATTCATAGGGTATGATCCTACTATTGAGGTCGTTGCTTCCTTTTTCAGTGTCAGTTGGATTTATCATAACCCTATATATATTAATCATATGATCACAATATAATAGATATACTCTCAATGATTATGATTCTTAACATGATTTTAAATATTCTAGGACATAACTTATAACTATCTAAAATAACAAAAATAGTGCATGTGTTTTCTATGATTTCATTTATTAATAAGGTATTCACTCATTTAAAAAGATAATTTTGCTTATAAATTTTTGGGTAGTTACATTATTCCCCCTTAAGAAATTTCCCCCTAAAATTTTCATTTGTAAACAGAAATAGATTAGGGTACTTCTATTTTATTACCACTTATGGTTCCTAATTCATTCCCTCAAACTTCTGGTTCTGCCATATCACTTTGACCAGGTGAGTTATCTTACTTCTTAGAACCTTGTCTTTGCAATATAAGATCTTCATTGGTTGCTCCTCATAGGAAAACCTTGATCTTTTATTACACAATTAAACATAATTTATAACATAAACTTCACTTGATACAACATAGAAGATCAAGAGGCCTAGTGTCTTTGGGGATTAGGTTCATTCCATAACAACTTCAAACATGAAATAAAACATCTTTATTTAAAACTTCTTTTACATGACCACTACATTCCCTCGTACTTAGCATTTCATGGGATAACCTGAGGACATGCATAAGAAAAGGGTGAGATATAAATCCCAGTAAGGGAATAAAAATGGAGTAACATGAGGAATACAATACATATTAGACAATATGCATATCATTAGAGTACAATAGAAGCATAAACATAAAGGCATGATAAACCATGATAATCATAACATGGAAATGTGGAAACAACACTTAACATGGAATTAGCATGAGCCAAGGCTCATTGCACATGGAGCATGAGTAAATCCTTATTGCACATTAAGCATGAGTAAAACCTAGTTGAACTTGAATTAGAATTATTAAACACCCATTACACATGACGTATCATGATACTATACTTAACCCAATGCATTGGAGTGCTATAAGGGTGCACCCTTCTTAAACATTTCATTTCATGCATAAGTGTGCCACATGGATCATATAACATGGATTCATAAAACATAATAAATTATTCCATAATAAAGGAATATGGAATTAATACATGTAAATTTATAATCAATAAGTAAATGTTCATAAATTTTAATACCCTTGATAGAGAAATGGGCATGGTATTCACTATACAATGACATTGGCTTAGAAAATCGGTGCAATTTCGGTAGCGTAACAGCGTGGCGTAAGAATTCATAAAAATGGTTGATGAGAGAGAAATGGAAATATCATCATATTTACATTAAATGGACAGTGATGGGGTCATATATATCCATTTATCAATAATTGTAATGTAATTTAGAGTCATGATACAAAATAATTGCTTGAATGTAAAAGAAGAGAGAAATTCCTTTCAGAATTTCGGCATAGTAACGGGTGTACATGGGAAGCATTTAATGAGAGAGAAAGGGGTCTCCCATCATTAAAAAATAAATATGGAAGTATGGGGAAGGTGAGAAACCATACCCCAACATTTATAATTGAAATTAAATGGGCATAACAATTTAAAGAATATTGGACAAAAATGAGAAAGGAAGAAAAAACCCTTACTTGGAAGTGTGCTTCCAAAGGCTTGAGAGAGGCTTGAGAGAGGATTATTGGGAGCTTGGGGCACCTTGGGAGGATTCTAGATAGAGTATGGCAGGGTTTGGATGAACTACAAAGGATTTTAGTGAGGATTAAGTGGGAGCTTGGGTGGGTTTATATAGGAAAGGTGAGGGAATTCTTTATTATTTAGGTTTGGGACAGCTCACATTAAACTAATCCAAACCACAAACCAGCCCATGGTTTTTAAAAAAGGGAAGAGTAAAACAATATTTTATAAGTCCAAAGTCAGAACTTCTTAAAATAATGGGGTTTCTTATGTGGAGGTGAGTCACACTCCCAAGGAAAACAATTTAAAAAGACAAGATGTTTAATAAGTCTTGAAGGGTCCATTAATGCTTTGTAAAATAAGTCAAAAAAACCCAAAACCACATTATTTTAATGTTAAAACATATATTATCCAAACGTAAATCTTATAGTATTTTATTACATCACTATTGGGTCATTATGATGTCATGAAACACATTATATATTTAAACGGTATTTAATTTTTACCCAAAAATTTGACTGGCTCAGAAAATTATGAAAAATTCACTGTTGGATAATTTCGACATCATGATTATAGAAATAATATTTATTTTATCTAAATAAATTTCTAAATATGTTAATTTTCACTTTTAAAATAAAAACTGATATATATCGAAAATTCACGGGTTTTGACAAAAATGGCTTTCAAACCTTAATAAAAATTACAATTGCATTCATAAAATTATAAGATCATTTATATTTAATAAAATTTAATTTAATAAAAATAATAATATTTTATTAAAATATTATTTAATTCAAAAATAAATTAATTCATTAAAATATATTTCTTAGTTGAACAGTAATTAAAAATACTATTTGTGCTTTTAAAAAAAACTATTTACAAGATAATAATAATAAAATGAAATTATATTCATTATTATATAAAAAAATGATGTACATGACCATAGTACTAGGGTATTGTTACATAACCCCTTATAACACCCGTATAAGACCGAAGAGTAAGGTGTGTGATGGTGACAGACTCTTGGGGTGGCTCGGATAACATTGCTCAGGTGGTAATCTCTATCAACTTCCATTTCTCTTGTAGGTGGTCCTGCTCGAGCTTAACATATACAAGCTCGGCTTGGGCTTGGTCAAGAGCGAATCCCAATGATGCCACCTCCTTTCTGATATCGGACAAATGGGCTTCGTATGGGGAATGTCTGTTGAATGAGTTCATCGCTTCCTTTGTCTAAGTAAATTGGATTTGTTAAATCCCTATATTTACACTAATCAGGTGATCACTGTTCAACAGCTATATTATAAATGGTCACAATTCTTAACATAAAACCAAAGAAGTTGACATTTTATATATAAAAAATTCATAAATATGCATTTAATTATATCAAGAGGGATTTCCATTAATGAAAGTTTGGGTCGTTACAATCTTTCCCCCTTAATAAATTTTTCCCTCAAATTTTTATTTTCCCACACTAAAATAAATGTGGGTAACTTTGCTTCATCATTTCCTCTTATTCTCATGTTTCTTCTTCAAACTTGTGGTTTAGCCACAACACCTTGACGAGGGGCATTGTCTTATATCGTAGAACTTTTTCTCCACAATCTAAGATCTTCACTAGTTGATCCTCATAAGAAAGGTCATCCTCTAACTGTACCACCTCTGAAGAGAGTACATGTGAAGGGTTCGGTATGTAATTCCTTTAGAGGGATACATTAAAGACATCATGTACTTTTTCCATGGTAGGTGGAAGTGCTAGTCGATAGGCCACAGCCATGACACGATCAAGAATCTCTAAGGGGCCGATGTACCATGGACTTAACTTCCCTTTCTTTCCAAACCTCATGACCTTCTTCCATAGAGATATGAGTAGAAATAACATGTCTCCAAATTTAAACTCAAGGTCTCATCAATGGTTATCTGCATAACTCTTCTGTCGACTTTGGGCTGCCTTGATATGTTGCTGAATGGTTTTCACCTTATCCACCATTTCTTTAACCATTTCTGGTCTGAGAAGATTATGCTCACTAACCTCATCCCAACATGCCAGTGTTCTTCACTTTTTCCCATAAATGGCTTCATATGGTACCATTTGGATGCTCGAGTGGAAAATGTTATTATAAGAGAACTCAACCAGAGAAATATTTTGATCCCATCCTTCTTTAAATTTAATTGAGCACACTCTCAACATGTCCTCAAGTGTTTGGATAGTCCGCTCGGATTTGCCATTAGTTTGAGGATGATAGGTCGTACTGAAGTTTAGTTCAGTATTCAGAGCATGTTGAAGACTCTTCCAAAACTTAGAGGTGAATCTTGGATCTCGATCAGACACAATAGATAGTGGTAGTCCATGCAGCCTTACCACTTCCCTGATATATATCTGTTCCAGTTAATCCAATGAGAAATCCTCTCGAATAGCAATGAAGTGTGCAATCTTTGCAAGATGATCCACAAAAACCCAGATTGCATTGTTGCCTTTGGATGTCTTTGGAATTATAGTGACAAATTCCATGGTTATGTTCTCCCATTTCCATTCTAGTATGGGCAATGGTTGCATCATCCCCTTATACTTCTGACTCTCTGCCTTCACTTGCTGACACACCAGGAACTTTGATGTATATTTAGAGATCTCCTTCTTCATATTATCCCACCAATAATGATCTCATAGATCTATATACATCTTTGTGTTTCCTAGGTGAATAGATAAATTTGAACTATGTACATCATACAAAAGTTCCTTCTTCAGCTCCGGACTTGATGGAACACATAGTCTTTTCCCAAATCTCATGATTCCTTCTTCATTAACATTAAACTCCGAGGATTTCCCTTTTCCAATAGCTTCCACTTTTTCCTGAATTCTCACATCATCTTTTTGATCATCTTTTAACCTTTCCAAAAGTGATGGTTTTGCAATCATTTGTGAAAGGATTGATGATGTTCCCTTATTTATGATTCCCATGTCCATCTTCATTAAATCTAAGAAGATTGTATCCTTTTCAATTCTCATCAATGATAGAATTGCTAGGTCCTTTTTACTTAGGGTATCTTCCACCTTGTTCGCTTTCCTTGGGTGGTAATGGATTGAGCAGTCATAGTCTTTGATCATCTCCAACCATCTTCATTGGCGCATGTTCAACTCTTTTTGTGTGAATATATACTTGAGGATTTTGTGATCCGTATATGTTTCACACTTCTCCCCAAAGAGATAATGCCACCAAATTTTCAAAGAGAAAATCACTGCAGCCAACTCAAGGTCATGTGTTTGATAGTTATATTCATGAACTTTCAATTGCCTTGAAGCATAGGCAATTATTTTTTCATTTTTCATCAACACACATCCCAGGCCCTTCTTCGAAGCATCACTGAATGCCACAAAAAGTTCTCCACTTGTGGGTAAAGTGAGCACGGGCATTGTGATAAGCCTCATTTTTAACTCCTTGAAGCTTTCTTCACATTCATTATTCCAAGAAAACTTTACTCCCTTTTGAGTTATCTTGGTAAGAGGGTTGGACAATCATGAGAAATTTCTCACAAATCATCGATAATATCCAGCTAACCCGATGATGTTACGGATATCCGTTACCGATTTTGGCCTTGGCCACCCCTCAATTGCATCTGTTTTGGAGGGATCTAGAGATATCCCATTTCTTGTGATGATATGGCCCAAGAATGAGACCTCCTTCAACTTGAAATCACACTTTCTGTAATTTTCATAGAGCTTCTCCTTCCGCAAGGTCTCTAGTACAGTTCTCAAATACTCCTCATGATCCTCCTTGGATTTGGAGTATATCAGAATATCATCTATAAAGACTACCACAAATTTTTCAAGTTAATCTCAAAAGACCATATTCATCAAGTCCTTGAATATTTCTAGAGCATAAGTGAGTCCAAAAGGCATTACTATGAATTCATAGTGCCCGTATCTTGTATGAAAAGTGGTCTTGGGGATATCTTCCTTCTTCACCCTTACTTGATAATATCCTGACCGCAAATCCACCTTGGAGAAGTATTGTGCTCCACGCAGCTGATCGAATAAGTCATCAATTCGTGGGAGAGGATACTTGTTCTTTATTGTGATTCTGTTGAGCTCACGATAATTGATACAATGGCGCATTGACCCATCCTTCTTCTTGATGAAGAGGACTGGTTCACCCCATGGTGAAGCGCTTGGGCGTATAAACCCTTTATCCAGATTCTCCTATAGTTGTTTCTTTAGCTCCTCATGCTCTACAACACTCATTCTATATGGAGTCTTGGATATTGGAAATTCCCCAGGTATAATATCAATTGAGAATTCAACATCTCTTCTAGAAGGAAGTCCAGGAAATTCCTTGGGAAACACTTCAGCAAATTCCCTCATAATAGGCATGTAATCTAGGATGGTTCCCTCCTTAGACTCAATCATCTAATTAAGATATGTGTGCTCATAGGGCAGTAATATCCATTCTTGAGATGATGGAGATAAATAAGATTCATCTTCCTCCTTGAACTTGTAAAGAATTGGGGGTCGATTCTCCATATAGAGAGTGATTTCCCTCTCACGGCAATTTATGTTGGCTCTATATAAGGAAATCCAATCCATGCCAAGAATTACATCAAATACCACCAGAGAGAGTATGACAAGGTTCTCCAGGAAGTTTAATCCACAGATTATGATAAGGGAGGAGTTATATTCATGGGATGCAATGATTTCCCCATTTGTCGTACTCACCGACATCTTCACTTCCATGATTTGTGGTGGTGCTGGAATTGTTCTACTAAATTTCGAGATATAAAAGAATGCATAGAACCTGAATCAAAAATTATGTTCGTTGTTCTTGAATGAATAACTAGCGTTCCTATCACCAATTCGTTGTCAGGGTTCACTTCGGCAGTAGTGACGGAAAAAGCTCACCCTTGCTGCCTTAGAGGTTGCTGGTTGCCTCCAAAAACCCTTGGCTTAGGGCAATGATTTTCAAGATTCCCTAGTTCTTTGCAGTTGTAGCAATGAATCATGTGTTGAGGTTCGAACGTAGTGTTCCTCTCCTCTTTTGTAGCTATGAGTCTTTATTTCCGACAGTTAACAGCTAGGTGCCCTTCTCTTCCACACCTAAAGCATTTCCTCGTCCATTTTAGGCAATTTCCAGGGTGCTTCTTTCTACACCTTTGGCAAGTGGGGTGTTGGATCTTCTTAAAACCATTGGATTTATCCATCGGACTGCCAACATTGAAGTCCACCCTACACTTCTTATCTCCATGATACCCTCTGAGATTCTCTGATCTCCATTTCAACCTTGAGGGCACATCGAACAATTTCCTCATAGATTTCAAAGTCATGTATTGCCGAGGCTTTCTGCGGGCTAGGTTTCATCCCACCAAAGAAGTGGTCAACCTTGCATTCGGGGGTAACGACAAAGCCAAAAGCATATTGTGCAAGCCTTGTAAAGTTTTCCTCATACGCTCCAATAGATTCATCATCTTTTTTCTTGAGGTCAAGGAAGTCCCTTTCCATCTTAAGTCGGAGGGTGCATGGAAAATATTTATCAAAAAATATCTTCCGGAAATCCTTCCATTCCAACACCTTGATATCCTCCTCAGGCTTCATATTTTTGATCAATTCCCACCATTGATCAGCTTCACCCTCCATATGATAAGCATCCAGGATAACCTTCTCTTGTTTAGAACATTGAAGGATGGAGAATATCCTTTCAATGGAGTTGATCCATTGTCTATCGATTGAGGGATTGGATGATCCATTAAAAGTAGGAGGCCTTTGTCTCATGACCTACTTTCTAAAGGGTAATCCAAGGACAAAACTAATGACTTATAAATAAATATTATTTCTTTAACATATGAATCCATTGGCTTCAGTCTATGTTATCCATGACCTACTTTCTAACATATATTCTCAGGGTATTTTTTTGTCCCTTAATAATGATTCATACTAAGCTTGTGAATTTACCAAAGCATATCCCCCGAGAGTGTCATAACCAAGAGTGTAGAAAGTACCGTTTTCTTACACCAGTTCCCATTCGATTCTAGCTCAACACAGTGTTTTCGGGTTTTACCCCTAGGATACATATGTGCCAGAGCCGCCTCTACCTACTCGTATCCAGACAGGGATGTATTTTCTTGATAAACCACTTACTCAATACTCACCAAAACTTAGGGATGTTTTTATTATACTTAGTCTTGTCTCTGAGGCTTAACTGGTGTTTTCTAATCCTAATCCCAAAAATAAATAAACCTATCCTCTAATACCAACTATGACAACCATGATCTTTTATTATACAATTAAACATAATTTATTACATAAACTTCACTTGATACAACATAGAAGATCGAGAGGTATATTGTATTTGAGGATTAGGATCATTACATAATAACTTCAAACATGAAATACAACATCTTTATTGGAAACTTCCTTTACATTACCACTACATTCCCTCATACTTAACATTTCATGGGATAACCTGAGGACATGCATAAGAAAAGGGTGAGCTATAAATCCCAGTAAGGGAATAAACATGGAGTAAAATGAGGAATACAATACATGTTAGACAATAGTAATATCATTAGATCACAATAGAATCATAAACATAAAGGTGTGATAAAGCATGATAATCATAACATGGAAATGTGGCAACAACACTTAACATGGAATTAGCATGAGCCAAGGCTCATTGCACATGGAGCATGAGTAAATCCTCATTGCACATGAAGCGCGAGTAAAACCTTGTTGCACTTTAATTAGAATGAGTAAACACACATTGCACATGATGTATCATGATACTATACTTAACCCAATGCATTGGAGCACTATAAGGGTGCACCATTCTTAAACCTTTCATTTCATGCATAAGTGTGCCACATGGATCATATAACATGGATTCATAAAACATAATCATTTATTCCATGATAAAGGAATATGGAATTAATACATGGAACTTTATAATCAATAATTAAATTTTCATAAAGGTGAATACCCTTTATAGAGAAATGGGCATGGTATTCACTACACAATGACATTGGCTTAGAAAATCGGTGCAATTTCAGCAGTGTAACGGTGTGACGTAAGAATTCATAAAAATGGTTGATGAGAGAGAAAGGGGAGTCTCATCATATGTGCATGAAATGGACATTAAGTGGTTCATATATATACATGTCCCAAAAAATTTAATGGAATTTAGAGTCATGATACAAAAGAATTGCTTGAATATAAAATAAGAGAGAGAAATTCATTTCGGAATTTCGGCATAGTAACGGGTTTACATGGGAGGAATTTAATAAGAGATAAAGGGGTCTCCCATCATTAAAACATAAATATGAAATTATGGGGGAGGTTTTAATCCATACCCCAACATTTATAATTGAAATTAAAAGTTCATAACAATTTAAAGAATATTGGACAAAAATGAGAAAGGAAGAAAAAAACCCTTACTTGGAAGTGTGATTCCAAAGGCTTGAGAGAGGCTTGAGAGAGGATTCTTGGGAGCTTGAGGAACCTTTGGAGGATTATATATAGAGGAGGACAGAGTTTGGACGAATCCAAAGGATTTTAGTGAGGATTAAGTGGGATCTTGGGTGGGTTTATATAGGAAAGGTGAGGGAATTCTTTATTATTTAGGTTTGGGACAGCTCACATTAAACTAATCCAAACCACAAACAAGACCATGGTTTTTGCCCATGGTTTTTATCAAAGGGAATTGGAAAACAATATTTTATAAGGCCAAAGTCCTAACTTCTTAAAATAATTGGGTTTCTTATGTGGAGGTGAGTCAAACTCCCAAGAAAAATAATTTAAAATGACAAGATGTTTAATAAGTCTTGAAGGGTCCATTAAGGCTTTCTAAAATAAGTCAAACAAACCCAAAATCACATTATTTTAATGGTAAAACATATATTGGCCGAAAATAAAGCTTATAGTATTTTATTACATCACTATTGGTTCATTATAATGTCATAAAACACATTATATATTTAAACGGTATTTAATTTTTACCCAAAAATTTGACTGTCTCAGAAAATTATGAAAAATTCACCATTGGATAATTTTGATGTCCTAATTCCAGAAATAATATTTATTTTATCTAAATAATTTTCTAAATATGTTAATTTTCACTTTTAAAATAAAAACCGACATTTATCAAAAATTCATGGGTTTTGACAAAAATGGCTTTCAAACCTTAATAAAAACTACAGTTGCATTCATAAAATTATACAATCATTTATATTTAATAAAAAGTAATTTAATAACAATAATAAAATTTTATTAAAATATTATTTAATCCAAAAATCCATTAATTCATCAAAATATATTTCTTATTTGAACATTAACTAAAAATACTATTTGTACTTTTAAAAAAAACTATTTACAAGGTAACAATAATAAAATGAAAGTATATTCATTATTATGTACAAAAATAATGTACATAACCATATTATTAGGGTCTTGTTACATAACCCCTTATAATGCCTGCATAAGACTGAAGATTAAGGTGTGCGATGGTGACAGACTCTTGGGGTGGCTTGGATAACATTGCTCGGGTGGTAATCTCTATCAACTTCCATTTCTCTCGTAGGCAGTTTCACTCGAGCTTAAAATATTTAAACTTGTCTTGGGATTGGTCAAGAACGAAGACTAATGATGCCAACTCCTTTCTGAGCTTTGAAAAATGGGCTTCATATGGGGCACGTCTACTGGATGAGGCCATTACTTCCTTTGTCTGAGTAAATTCGATTTGTTAAAGCCCTATATTTATACTAATCAGGTGATCACTGTTCAACGACTATATTAACAATGGTCACAATTCTTAACATAAAACCAAAAAATTTGACATTTTATATAATATTTTACATAAAGAGGCATTTAATTATATCAAGAGGGATTTCCATTAATGAAAGTTTGGGTCGTTACACCTCATATGAGAGATAATTCTCTAATAATACCACCTCTTGATTTTGTATATGTGAGGGTTCTAGTATTTAATTCCACAAGAGGGATACATGAAACACATCATGCACTTGAGATAAGTTCGGTGGGAGTGTTAGTTGATTTTCCACAACTATAATGTGATAAAGGGTCTCAATGGGGATAATATATCTTGTACTAATATTTACCTTATTCTCAAACCTCATGAATTTCTTCCATGGAGATATACAAACACCTTATCTATGACCTCAAACTCCAGGTCTCGTTCACTATTGTCTACATAGAATTTTTTGTTGAATTTGTATGGATTTCATATGATGCTGAATGGTTTGAACCTTCTCTATCATATCTTGGATAAGATCAGGTTCCATCAGCTTATACTCTCTGACTTCATCCTGGCATGTTGGATTCTAACACCTATTCCTATACAGAGCTTTATAAGGTGTTATTTGAATGCTAGAATAGAAATTGTTATTATATGAAAACTCTACTATGGGAAGGTGTTGATCCCAACATCCTTGGAAATATATTAAATAAGATCTCAATATATCCTCTAGAGTTTGAATATTTATTTTAGAATAAACATCTATCCATGGGTGATAAGTAGTAATAAAGATTAGTTATGTATCCAACTCTTACCAAAGGCTTCTCTAGAACCTTGAGTTAAACCTCAAATTTTGATTAGAAGAAATAGAGAGTGGAACTCCGTGCAGTCTTACCACTTATCTTATATATATCGTGGTGAGTTGGTCAAGAGATAAATCTTCCTTGATGTAAATGAAATATACTGACTTGGTAAGGCGATTAACTACCACCCAAATGGTTTTATTTCCTTTAGGTGTCTTGAGGATTGCTACAACAAAATATATGGTTATGTTTTCTCATTTCCCTAAAAGTATGGGTAATTGTTGCATCATACCCTTATACATCTGTCATTCATCCTTGACTTGTTGGTATACTAAACATCAAGATACAAATTTTTCAATCTTCCTCTTCATGTTATCCCACCAGAAGTATTTAATTAGATATCTATACATATTATGTCTTCCTTGATGAATAGATTTGGATGAGTTATGAACATCATCTAGAAGTTCCCACTTTAGTTTTGGTTTTAATGGGATGGATATCCAAGTTTTAAAACATATAAATCTAACTTTAGAAAAGTTGAACTCTAGAATATTCTCTACTTTTTTCTGTAGCACCTACATCCTTTTGAGCTTCCTTGATCATCTCAGAAATAGATTCTTGAGTAGTTATTTAAGATAGGTAGGATGAAGGTCCTTTTATTATTACCATGTTCATCCTTTTAATGTCCAAAAATATTGGATCCCTTACAATCCTCATCATGGAAATAGTTGAAAGATACTTTCTACTCAGTGCATCTTCCAGTTTTTTTTCCTTCCCAATATAGTAATGGATTGACAATCATAATCCAAGATCAAATATAACCACCACCATTAGTGCATATTGACATCCTTTTGTTTGAATATATTATTGAGGATTTTATAATCCATCTATGTGGCACAATTATCCACATATAATTAATTTCACCAAATCATCAAACATTAAGATCACAACAAACCAATTCTAGATCATGTGTTGGGTAGTTATGATCATTAATCATTAATTGGAGGGAGTCATAAGTGACTTTTTGGATACTTGTGGAGAGGAGTTCAGGAACCCTAGATGCGGTGGCAGCCCTTTCGGGCAGCGGCGATGGCCGACCCCCCCCCCCCTCCTCACATTCGGCTTTCTCTCCGTTCATAAATCATGCCTCCCTCCTTGATTTCCCCCCTATTTTCCTTTTCTTGAAAGTCCCTAAACTTCACCAAGGGGCTCCTGCGCTTTCGCTTTCTCTACAGGAGTTCACAGAGGCAACATTGCTTCATGGGTTATCCCTAGTTGCTTGCTTCGGTCATCGATGACCTTCCCTCGACAGTTTTGACAGATTTGTTAATGGTGTCTGTCCTCTGCATGATCGAGTCATAGTTGGCCTTCTGGATTCACAACACTTTATCCTTCGCTTTTTCTGTGATGAAGATCTTGCTACAGCTTGGTCGAAAGGGCATCTATCCTGCGATGGTTCTCATTTTTTCCTCCTTCGATAGAGCTATGAGTTTCACTGGAAACGTGATCTACCCATTGCGGTGATTTGGGTAATTCTTATGGGCCTTCCTCTCCCATTCCAAAACCCTGATATTCTTTGGATGTTAGGTAATCTCATTGGGAGGTTACTTGACTTTGACAAGCAATCCATATCCTTATGCCATCCAATTTATCCCCGTATATGCGTGAAAGTGGACATCTCTAAGCCTCCGATTGAAGCTGTCTGGATTGAGGTAAGTGAAGAACTGTGATGCCTTCAATCTGTGGTTTTTGAGAACTGGTATGATTTTGGTCAGTATTGTCATCGTCTCATACATATGCATATGGATTGTCGTGTGTCTCACTGCTCGGTCCCAAAGGAGAGCTATTTTGGAGTTCTCTTGACCCAAACAATCTGTATTAACCCTCCTCTCTTGGAGGCTGGGTTGTATCTTCCTGATTCAATGGTTGAGGTCCCTCCTTGTAATGGTTTGATTGGGGAAAAGCAATTAGTGCCAAGGGAGGGGGAGGCTCGTAATATCCCCTCATTCTATCAAATTGTGGCGGATGGGGGGAGTATACAGCAAGAGTTTCCAGCTGTTCGTTCCCCCATTACACATATAGAGCAAGTGGTGGAGCAGATCATTGGAAACCAGGAAGATACAGGGACTAAGTGCTTGAATCCGGAGGCACCTAAAGTGGTAGGTTCTTCGGACAGTAGGGACCATGGGTATAATGAAGGCTAGGTGAAGGTGTCGAGCAGGGTATCTCCTAACATTTCTTCTCCATCAATTACCCTAACCAACTGCTTTGGAGACCTGGAGGCCACATGCTTGGTTCTGGAACAACCTGATGAATTGGGCATGCAGACACCATTACAAGAGGATGGTGATGAGCTCTCTAGTCAACTGTCTATTGATAGCATTGAACGAGCTAGAGGACTCCACAGCCCAAGGAAGAAGAAAGGATGAAAGGGGAACCGTGATGCGGGGGGTTGTTATAACGACCCATACTTTACATACATTGTTAATACTTCAAAATTGAAGCATACTTATTACAACATATAACAAAACCATGAAAGGACCGTATAGGTATAGTGTCTTTAGAAACTGGGAAACATAAACAACTGGTTCATAAAGCGTCTACACTGTCTCCCATTTATTTCATCATATCTATAGTCCCTTTTGGCATATCTTACTTAATAACCTTCTTCCTGACCTGGGGAAAGAAAACATACAAAAGGGTGAGCTCAAATGCTCAGTAAGGGTAAATAAAAGAAATATCAATCACATCATATACATAAGCACATAACTTTTGGAAATCGTAACATGCAAAAGAGATCATAATTTCATAACATGAAATAAATCATGGCAGTGAAATGTAATCACAATAATCATAACTTAAAACATGAAACTTTGTGGCATACAAACATAATCATAGAGAATCATTTCTTATTAGTCAAGGCTCATTGCCAAGACTATCTTAGTGGACAAAGTCCCTTTCTGAACCGAGTTCACTCCTCGTTTCAGTCCTGTTTCACTGAACCGGTATAACCTACCGTTCCAGCCATGTATATCTCATGAGATATAAAATCTTTACCCAATGCATTGAAGGGAGATATAGGTCCCACCCATCTCATAATGATACCATTCTTATGTGTTCCACAAAATCATAAATCATACATCATTGCATAACCCATATAATAAAAATGGTATTCTTAAACAACATGACATCATAAAATAATTCAAATAAGATAAAGGAATTCATAAAAATAATTCCATCACAACATAATCAAATCAATGTAATAATAGGGATAGAAACAGAACCCTATATTATCTTAGTTGGAAAATAATTTTGATAAAACACTTGAACTCCATTCTTGAGGAAAATATCCTTTCTACTTCAAAAACACTTTCCTTTCTTCAAAATGTTATAAAATTTTAAACTAAAAGAAGTTGATTAAAAATAAACTTGAAAACTTGTAAGGGAAGCTTTTTGTAAATAATGTTTTAAAAATCCATTCATGTCGTATAAGTTAAAAGAAAACATTCTTCTCGTACTTTTGTCGGAAAAGTCAAAAAAGTACCTCGTACGAAAAACGACAAAAGATTCCTTTTATATCTTTTACTAAAAACTCACCGAAGGGTAAATTTGGATTTAAACAATGGTAGGTGGATGGAAACAATATTACATATTAAGGAATCATGTATGTGGATGATAAAATACACCCCAGTAAATACAAAAGTATAAACAATCTCGGATAAAATGAGATTGTGATATTTTCCCTTACCTTAGGTCTGTTTTGCTTCATAAGTGTCCGAACCTCCTGTATAATGATTTAAATAATGTTATAGACTTATTCCATAATCATACTTATTTTTATGATATCATATATGGTCATTTTCTTAGCTTCTTAGTAGTAATATTTCATTGCTACTTGTTATTCGGGTGTTTATAACTTTTTGTTCTTATGCGTGTCTTGTCGAATAGATTCTTATTCTTCTCTTTAGGTTATAGATACAGCATTTCCAGAATGGTATTAGTGTAATATATATCATATTAATTCATTCAATTCATTTATATAATCATTAAGAAATGAAGATCATGTAGAACGAGTCGCATCACATCGTGGAGACGGTATTCCGTACGTACGCACGAGTGATGATATCGTTCCTATGATCGTGGAATTGTATTGGAGTGTATGTATACTATTTCAAAATCAGTATTACTTTATAATAGTAATATATAGTCATTATTTACACCATTATACCCATCCAAGTAAGGTGGTGGTGGAAAATAGATTACACCACGGCGTGGAGACGGTATTCCGTACGTACGCACGCGCGGTGATTTATTTTTCCATAGGATGGATAGATGGTGAAATAGGGTTGTTTCATACTTATAATAACATATCAGTATATGAGTGATACTTATGTTATTACTTAATAATGAAACAACTAAAGAAGAATAAGTGGAAGAATAAATAAAGATGAAAGAATCGGTAATGGACATTACCTCTTCTTTGAAGTGCTTCTTTGAGACCTTCTTTTAGGGCACTAAAATTGGTCTTTGAAGAAGACCAGGACCTCTAGGATGTCTCTAGGGAAGTGGAGAGGAGGAATTTTTAGGGTTTGTCCGAGCTTGAAGGCTCAAAGTGGTGTGAGCAAGAGGGGGAGGAGGTGTCCTTTTATAAGGGAGGAGAGGGGCACCTTTGGAATAACTAAAACTATTATTTTATTATAAAGTCAAATTCGGTTTTAAATAGCTCCAAATTGATATATTTTGAAGCTAAGGTGGGTATGGGTCGAAATCCTCTCATCCAATAGAATTTAGACAAGTTTAGGTTCCTATTTTAACCTTATAATTTAGATTTAACATTAAGTTAAATAATTTTACTTTTACCGTGCCTTCTTGTGTTCTTATACTATAAGGTTAATAAACTTACTATAAGCAGCCAAACGAACCCCAAGTTGTTTATTATTAATATATATAACCTTATCTAAGTAATTTTTCCGAACCTTATATTTTTAGGAATAAAATAACAATTACTAATATAATATTTGTTTTAAAAACTATTTTATGTCAATTTTGACACTATTTAGTAATTGATTTTTGTGAAAATTATAACAGAATTATTAGTTCGAACCAAGTTACTTAAATCCGTACTAACATGTCATATTAACCTATAAAATTAGTTTAATTTATAAAAAGTCTCAAATTACATTTATTTGGGTATTTATAACATCAATTATGTTAATATTTCATTAATAAGATAATTACTGCATCATCATTGTGTCATAAATAAATTAAATTATTTAATGTCTAAAAATTACAAATAAAATATAATTATGTAGGAAATCTTTTTAGATTTCTAATGAATATTTATAGTCGAATTTATCTTATGTATAACCTTATATTAAAAATTATTTACTTATTAAACTTTAATTTTAACTATTTTAACCCTTCTTTAAATAAATTAATAATAAATGTCCTAATCTAATCCAAGTGGACCTAAATGGTCATATTTTATTCCTAAGCTTGTTTTTGGTCGAATTACACTTTTCCAATAGAATTAGGACATGTGTTAGGGTAATAATAATATCATCTTTACCCTTAATTACCCTATTTACTTTTAACCGTGGTAAAAACAAGTAAAAAGTTACTATTCACCAAAAATTATTTTCATCTCATTGAACCAAATTTTAGTCCTTGATATTAACCGTGTCTCTCGGATTTTTGAAATTCCACTCACAGAAGCGGTAAAATTAAGATTTATGAAAAATTCAGTTTTTTAACTACCACTTAGTGGTTTCACTATTCATCAAAAATTGAAAGTTTTTAGAAAATTACCAAAATTTCACCCTAGGCTAATTTCGATATTCTGAATCCAAAAATAAAGTCCATTTTGAAAAATAAAATTTATAAAATTTCAAAAAGTGGTTATTACTATTCATAATGGCTAGTTTTAATAATATTTTAATAGCATATTGTTGTTTAGTGAAACTCGGTATTGCGTACGACGCAAGCTATCGAGGAAGGTCGCAATTTCGTGTAAAGCAAGCCAAGCAAGTGTTGTGTGTAGAAAAAGATTCCTTTGATGATTTATATAACATAAAAGTCTCAGGTGTTACATTCTACCCCCCTTAAAATGAATTTCGCCCTCGAAATTCGTCACTTTGTAACAAACATATGAGGATACATCTCCCTCATCGTATCCTCAAGCTCTCATGTAGCTTCTTCTAATTGGTGGTTCCTCCATAAAACTTTCAGCAATCGAGTGGTCTTGTTTCGTTGGACTTTTTTGCTACGATCCAGAATCTCTATCGGTTGTTCTTCATAAGAAAGATCTTGCTCCAGCGGTACAACTTCTGAGCTGAGTACATGTGAAGGATCAGGTATGTACTTTCTCAGGAGAGATACATGGAACACATCGTGAACTTGAGAGAGATTCGGTGGAAGCGCCAATCGGTAAGCTACCTTCCCAACATGATCCATTATTTCGAAAGGACCGATATATCTAGGGCTCAACTTACCCTTCTTTCCAAATCTCATGACCCTCTTCTAGGGAGATATTCGTAAGAACACTTTATCACCCACATCAAACTCTAGGTCTTTTCTTCGGTTGTCGGCATAACTTTTCTGTCGACTCTGAGCTGCTCTTATGTGTTGTTGAATAGATATGACCTTTTCTGCCATTTCATCAACGAGATCAGGTCCTAATAGCTTTCTTTCCCCAACTTCATCCCAGCAAGTTGGAGTCCTGCATTTATTTCCATAGAGAGCTTCATAAGGAGCCATCTGAATACTGGAGTGAAATCTATTATTATAAGAAAATTCCACCAAAGGTAGGTGTTGATCCCAACCACCTTTGAAATCCATAGAGCAAGCTCTCAACATATCTTCTAGGGTTTGAATTGTTCTCTCAGACTGACCGTCTGTCTGAGGATGATAAGCAGTGTTGAAACTCAACTCTGTATCCAGAGTATGCTGAAGACTTTGCCAGAACTTCGAGGTAAATCTCGGATCCCGATCAGATATAATAGAAAGTGGTACTCCATGCAATCTTACCACTTCCTTTACATATATTCTGGCAAGCTGATCCAGAGAGAAATCCTCTCTAATAGCAATGAAATGTGCAGACTTGGTAAGACGATCAACTATGACCCAGATAGCATTATTGCCTTTGGATGTTTTAGGAAGTCCTGTGACAAAGTCCATAGTGATGTTTTCCCATTTCCATTCGGGTATGGGTAATGGTTGTAACATCCCCTTAGACTTCTGTCTCTCAGCTTTAACTTGTTGACAAACCAAGCATTGAGAGACATATTCAGCAACATCTCTTTTCATGTCATCCCACCAGAAGTACTCTTTCAGGTCCATATACATCTTCGTGCTTCTAGGATGAATAGAGAATGATGAACTATGAGCCTCATCTAGCAGCTCCTTCTTTAATTCCGGGATGGGAGGAACACAAACCCGATTCCTGAACTTTATTATCCCATCACAATCAAGGTTGAATTCAAGAACATTTCTCACCTTCTTTTGTAACTCGGCATCTTCTTTCTGTGCCTCTTTAATCTTCACATGTATAGATGGTTGAACATTCATTTGAGAAAGATAAGATTTTTCCCCTTCTATTATAATTCCAAGATCCATCCTTTGTAAATCCATAAATATTGGATCTTTTGTGATCCTCATCATGGATAAACTGGCATGGTCTTGTCGACTTAATGCATCTGCCACCTTGTTTGCTTTCCCAGGGTGGTAATGGATTGAGCAGTCATAATCTTTAATCAGCTCCAACCATCTTCTTTGGCATATATTAAGATCCTTTTGTGTGAAAATATACTTTAAACTTTTATGATCAGTATAAATGTCACACCTTTCTCTATAAAGATAATGCCTCCAAATCTTTAATGCAAAGATTACCGCAGCTAACTCCAAATCATGTGTTGGGTAATTTTGCTCATGGATTTTCAACTGTTGTGAGGCATAAGCTATCACCATATCATTTTGCATAAGAACACACCCCAATACCTTCTTGGATACATCACTATAGATCACAAACCTTTCTCCACTACAAGGCAGTGTGAGCACAGGTGCACTGGATAACCTTCTTTTCAACTCCTTGAAATTCTCTTCACATTCTTCCGTCCAGACAAACTTAACTCCTTTCCGAGTCAACTTGGTGAGTGGATTAGATAATCGTGAAAAATCTTTCACAAAACGTCGATAATATCCAGCCAAACAAAGAAAACTTCGGATCTCAGTTACTGTTGTGGGTCTCGGCCATCTTTCGATAACCTCTGTTTTTGCTGGATCCACAAATATCCCCTCTTTTGAGATTATGTGACCCAAAAATGCAACTTTTTGAAGCCAAAATTCACACTTGGTAAATTTGGCATAAAGCTTCTACTTTCTCAGGGTCTTCAATATAATTCTCAAGTGATCTTCATGCTCTTCCTTGCTCTTTGAATAGACAAGAATATCATCTATAAAGACTACCACAAATTGATCAAGATAGTCTCTAAAGACTCTATTCATCATATCCATGAAGATAGCAGGGGCATTAGTAAGACCAAATGGCATCACTATAAATTCATAGTGTCCATACCTTGTACGGAAAGTCGTCTTTGGTATATCCTCCTTTTTGACCCTTAATTGATGATACCCTGAATGAAGATCAATCTTGGAAAAGTATTGAGCTCCGCGTAGTTGGTCAAATAAGTCATCAATGCGTGGGAGAGGATATTTGTTCTTGATAATGATCTTGTTAAGTTCTCGATAATCAATGCAGAGTCTCATTGATCCATCTTTATTCTTAACAAATAGAACAGGTGCTCCCCAAGGTGACGCACTAGGGCGTATGAATCCCTTATCAAGATTCTCTTGGAGTTGCTTCTTCAATTCCTGCAACTCAATTGGGGCCATTCTATAAGGTGTCTTTGAAATAGGCAAAGCACTCGGTACGAGTTCTATTGAAAACTCAACTTCACGATTTGGTGGAAGACCTGGTAATTCCTCCAGAAAGACATCATCAAACTCCCGTACAATGGGCATATTCTTAATCGTGAGTTTCTCACCAACCATTTGAGATAAATAACCTTCATTTAGTGGAATCAAGACCCATAAAATGGAATAAATTTCCACTGGAAGGTTATGTTCATCCTTGCATCTATAGATGATCATAGATTGATCTGGAATATGAAATGTGACTTCCCTTCTTTGGCAATTGATATGATCTCCATATAAAGAAATCCAATCCATGCCAAGAATCACATTAAATTCCACTATAGGAAGGATCACAAGATTTGTAGGAAGCACTTTCCCACAAACTTCGATCGGAGAAGAATTATAAACTTTTGATGCGACTGTTGTGCCATTAGGTGTTGCCACAGCTAACTCAACATCTAATTGTTGAGGTAATACGGTGATACCCTTAGAAAATTCTTCAGAAATAAAAGAGTGGGTGGTTCCAGAATCAAATAAAACATTTTCTACTTTAGAGTGGATGGTAAGTGTACCTTTCACCACATCGTTATCGTACTCCACATCGCTGATAGAAATTGCATGTGACTTTCCTTTGTCTTTAGCCTTAAGAGTTTGTTGACGTCAACCATCATCATCAACCCTTGTATTAGGGAATTTATTGGCATAATGACCCATCTCCTTGCACTTGAAACATTGAAGTGTAGTAGGTTCATTCTGTGTATCCCTTCCTTTTTTTACATCATTAGACATCTTCTTCCCATCATCGCGGCATTCAAATGCCCGATGACCTTCCTTTCCACATTTGAAACATTTACTTGTCCCTTTAAGACAACTCCCTCCATGTTTCTTTCCACACTTTGAGCATAAGGGAAATCTCATCTTCTTTTCAGTGTGCTCTTTAGATTTTCCTTTGAATTCCATTTTCCTCTTCTTATCAAACTCATATGACTGATGGGTTACTCCAATCTCCATCTCGACTTTGAGAGCACATCGAACGATTTCCTCGTAGCTATTGAAGTCCCTTATGGCTAACACCCTTTGAATACTTGGTTTTAAGCCACTAAATAATCGATCGATCTTACTCTCAGGTTGGATAATAATACCAGAAGAGTACCTTGCAAGTCTTGTAAAATTTGCTTCATAGGTACCAACAGATTCATCATCCTTTTGCTTCAGTTCAAGAAACACTTTCTCCATCTTTGTTCGGAGAATACGAGGGAAGTACTTATTGAAAAATAAGTTCTTGAACTCGTCCCATTTCATGGGCTCAATTTCATCCCTTTGCCTCATATTCTTAATAAGATTCCACCATTGATCAGCATCTCCTTCCAAACGATACACTGCTAGGATGACTTTATCATGTTCAGAACATTGAAGAACTGAAAATATATTTTCAATAGTACTAATCCATTATTCAGCAACTAATAGATCAGTAGACCCACTGAAAGAAGGTGGACGCTGCCTCATGAATGATTCAACAGAATGTTGCTCCTTCCTTTGCTCGTTTGGAAGTCATGCATGATTCATAGCTTGAGAAAGTTGTGTGAGCATGGCTACAAGATTTTGCATTCCATCTCCCATAACGTTTGGTTGCTCAGGGGGACAATCATTGCATTGCCCGTCGCATTCCGCATTAACACGGTTCCTTCGGGTTCCAGCCATTGAATAAAACCAAGAAGAATAGTGTGAGAAACACTAATTATAATAGGAAAACCACATAATCAAGAATAAAATTTCACACTTAAGGTCTTATCATAGGTTATTCATGGCCATTTCTAAAACACTAAGATTGTGTTCTATGCTTAGATTTATCCTTAGGGTTCTTACTAAGGCTTTCGCATCCTAGTTTCCAAAGGTTGACTATACCTTTCCTATAATACCAACTATAATGACCCATACTTTACATACATTGTTAATA
Organism: Viscum album; assembly: GCA_963277665.1. Taxonomy (NCBI): domain Eukaryota; kingdom Viridiplantae; phylum Streptophyta; class Magnoliopsida; order Santalales; family Viscaceae; genus Viscum; species Viscum album. Next base: position 448,579,390 of record OY728131.1, read on the forward strand.
CTTCAAAATTGAAGCATAATTATTACAACATATAACAAAACCACGAAAGGGCCATATAGGTATAGTGTCTTTAGAAACTGGGAAACATAAACAACTGGTTCATAAAGCATCTACACTGTCTCCCATTTATTTCATCATATCTATAGTCCCTTTTGGCATATATTACTTAATAACCTTCTTCCTGAACTGGGGAAAGAAAACATACAAAAGGGTGAGCTCAAATGCTCAGTAAGGGTAAACAAAATAAATATCAATCACATCATATACATAAGCACATAACTTTTGGAAATCTTAACCTGCAAAAGATATCATAATTTCATAATATGAAATAAATCATGGCAGTGAAATGTAATCACAATAATCATAACTTAAAACATGAAACTTTGTGGAATACACACATAATCATAGAGAGTCATTTCTTATTAGTCAAGGCTCATTGCCAAGACTATCTTAGTGGACAAAGTCCATTTCTGAACCGAGTTCACTCCTCGTTTCAGTCCTGTTTCACTGAACCGGTATAACCTACCATTTCAGCCATGTTTATCTCATGAGATATAAAATCTTTACCCAATGCATTGGAGGGAGATATAGGTCCCACCCATCTCATAATGATATCATTCTTATGTGTTCCACAAAATCATAAATCATACATCATTGCATAACCCATGTAATAAAAATGGGATTCTTAAACAACATGACATCATAAAACAATTCATATAAGATAAAGGAATTCATAAAAATAATTACATCACAACATAATCAAATAAATGTAATAATAGGGATAGAAACAGAACCCTATATTATCTTAGATGGAAAATAATTTTGATAAAACACTTGAACTCCATTCTTGAGGAAAATATCCTTTCTACTTCAAAAACACTTTCCTTTCTTTAAAATGTTATAAAATTTTAAACTAAAAGAAGTTGATTAAAAATAAACTTGAAAACTTGTAAGGGAATATTCTTGGAAATAATGTTTTAAAAATCCATTCATGCCGTATAAGTTAAAAGAAAACATTCTTCTCGTACTTCTGTCGGAAAAGTCAAAAAGTACCTCGTACGAAAAACGACAAAAGATTCCTTTTATATTTTTTACTAAAAACTCATCGAAGGGTAAATTTGGATTTAAAAAATGGTAGGTGGATGGTAACAATATTACATATTGAGGAATCATGGATGTGGATGATAAAATACACCCCAGTAAATACAAAAGTATAAACAATCTCGGATAAAATGAGATTGTGATATTTTCCCTTACCTTAGGTCTGTTTTGCTTCGTAAGTGTCCGAACCTCCTGTATAATGATTTAAATAATGTTATTGACTTATTACAGAATCATAATTATTTTTATGATATCATATATGGTCATTTTATTAGCTTCTTAGTAGTAATATTTCATTGCTACTTGTTATTCGGGTGTTTATAACTTTTTGTTCTTATGCGTGTCTTGTCGAATAGATTCTTATTCTTCTCTTTAGGTTATAGATACCTCATTTCCAGAATGGTATTAGTGTAATATATATCATATTAATTCATTCAATTCATTTATATAATCATTATGAAATGAAGATCATGTAGAATGATTCGCATCACATCGTGGAGACGGTATTCCGTACATACGCACTAGTGATGATATCGTTCCTATGATCGTGGAATTGTATTGGAGTGTATGTATACTATTTCAGAATCAGTATTACTTTATAATAGTCATATATAGTCATTATTTACACCATTATACCCATCCAAGTAAGGTGGTGGTGGAAAATAGATTACACCACGGCGTGGAGACGGTATTTCGTACGTACGCACGCGCGGTAATTTCTTTTTCCATAGGATGGATAGATGGTGAAATAGGGTTGTTTCATACTTATAATAACATATCAGTATATGAGTGATACTTATGTTATTACTTCATAATGAAACAACTAAAGAAGAAGAAGTGGAAGAAGAAATAAAGATGAAAGAATCGGTAACGGACATTACCTCTTCTTTGAAGTGCTTCTTTGAGACCTTCTTTTAGGGCACTAAAATTGGTCTTTGAAGAAGACCAGGACCTCTAGGATGTCTCTAGGGAAGTGTAGAGTAGGAATTTGCAGGGGTTGGCCGAGCTTGAAGGCTCAAAGTGGTGTGAGCAAGAGGGGGAGGAGGTGTCCTTTTATAAGGGAGGAGAGGGGCACCTTTGGAATAACTAAAACTATTATTTTATTATAAAGTAAAATTCGGTTTTAAATAGCTCCAAATTGATATATTTCGAAGCTAATATGGGTATGGGTCGAAATCCTCTCATAAAATATAATTTAGACAAGTTTAGGTTCCTATTTTAACCTTATCATTTAGATTTAACATTAAGTTAAATAATTTTACTTTTACCATGTCTTCTTGTGTTCTTATACTATAAGGTTAATAAACTTACTATAAGATGAAAAACGAACCCCAAGTTGTTTATTATTAATATATATAACCTTATCTAAGTCATTTGGCTGAACCTTAGATTTTTAGGAATAAAATAACAATTACTAATATAATATTTGTTTTAAAAACTATTTTATGTCAATTTTGACACTATTTAGTAATTGATTTTTGTAAAAATCATAACAGAATTATTAGTTCGAACCAAGTTACTTAAATCAATACTAACATGTAATATTAACCTATATAATTAGTTTAATTCATAAAAAGTATCAAATTACATTTATTTGGGTATTTATAACATCAATTATGTCAATATTTCATTAATAAGATAATTACTGCATCATCATTGTGTCATAAATAAATTAAATTATTTAATATCTAAAAATTACAAATAAAATATGATTATGTAGGAAATCTTTTTATATTTTTAATGAATATTTATAGTCGAATTTATCTTATGTATAACCTTATATTAAAAATTATTTACTTATTAAACTTTGATTTTAACTATTTTAACCCTTCTTTAAATAAATTAATAATAAATGTCCTAATCTAATCCAAGTGGGCCTAAATGGCCATATTTTATTCCTAATCTTGTTTTTGGTAGAATTACACTTGTCCAATAGAATTAGGACATGTGTTAGGGTAATAATAATATCATCTTTACCCTTAATTACCCTATTTACTTTTAACCGTGGTAAAAAAAAGTAAAAAGTTACTATTCACCAAAAATTATTTTCATCTCATTGAACCACATTTTAGTCCTTGATATTAACCATGTGTCTCGGATTTTCGAAATTCCACTCACAGAAGCGGTAAAATTAAGTTTTATGAAAAATTCAGTTTTTTAACTACCACTTAGTGGTTTCACTACTCATCAAAAATTGAAAGTTTTCAGAAAAATACCAAAATTTCACCCTAGGCTAATTTCGATATTCCGAATCCAAAAATGAATTCCATTTTGAAAAATAAAATTTATAAAATTTCAAAAAGTGGTTATTACTATTCATAACGGCTAGTTTTAATAATATTTTAATAGCATATTGTTGTTTAGTGAAACTCGGTATTGCGTACGACGCAAGCTATCGAGGAAGGTCGCGATTTCGTGTAAAGCAAGCCAAGAAAGTGTTGTTTTTAGAAAAAGATTACTTTGATGATTTATATAACATAAAAGTCTCAGGTGTTACAGTTGTATTGTGGTTAAAGGGAAGAAGTCCAAAGGGCAGAAAGATTACTCCCAACTTCCTAAGACGATGGAAACAAGATCCGCTAAAAGGGCCAAGGAGAAAGGAGGTTTACCAACAGTTCAAGACCATGATCAAAAGAAGGGATCAGATATTAACAGTGGGGAGATTAAGGCCAAGGGTGGATCTTCTGAGGTCCAAGGGATGGGTGATGCAGTAGAAAAGGGCGATGGGGGTACCGATAAATACCTCGACTTAATTCTTCATTCTAAGATAGAAGTGTCAGGAGGGGTTTTTCAGATCAATTATCCAGATGAGGATTTGAATAGAATATTAGAAAGAGAGGTCTGAAACAATGTTAACAAGGAACAAAAGTCTTGGATCGACCAACAAGACCGAAGTTTGGCATGGGTCTTCAATGAAGGGAATATAGACACAGAGGAGTACATCCAGACTTGGGACAAGCTAGTCGATCATTTTGAAGATTTAATCAAGGAGGATCCGCGTATGAAGGTTAAGAAACTTCAGTGGGAGCTATATCGGGTAAGTGACTCCAATAATATTAGTCTTGTTTTTAATGATTTTGTGATTTCCTACTGCACTCATTGATCTTTGATGTTGAACTTAATTGGTTTCCCACTTTTTCCTTAAAAGTGATTTTGAAATAAAAAATTTAATTTTCAAGTCAGGGAGTCATATGCTATAACTTTTTCATCTTGCATGAGTATGCAACCCAAGACCTTTTTGGACGTATCGTTGTAGATCACAAATCCTTCCCTACTAGTGGTTAATGTGAGCATGTGTGGCATAATTAGATGCTTCTTCAAATCTTTAAAGCTTTATTCACATTCAACATTCCATAAAAACTTCACCCCTTCCAAGGTATATTAGTTAGTGGGATTGATAATTGCGAGAAGTTTATCAAAAATTGATGCTAGTACACAACTAATATGAGGAAACTATGGATTTTCATCACCAAGGTTGGTATAAGGAATCCTTCAATTACCTCTATTTTTTATGGATTCATAGATATCCCTTTGTTGGTGATAAAATTCCCCAATAATGTTACTTTATCTATAAAAAACTCATTTTTTTATAATTTGAATACATATTTTCTTTCTAAAAGGTCTTCGTTACAGCATCCAAATGCTACTCATGATACTATTTTCTTTTGGGGAAGATAAGAATATCATATATAAATACTACCACAAATATTTCAAGGTATACTTAAAGAATCTATTCATTAAGTCCATGAAGATTTCTGGAGTATTAGTGAGACCCATTGGCATCATTATGAACTCATAGTTCCTATACCTTGTACAAAAATCAGTCTTGGGGATATCCTTATTATTCACCTTTACTTGATAATGTCTTGATTGAAGATCCACCTTAGATAAGTATTGGAATCTATGTAGTTGATCGAACAAGTCATCAATCCATGGAATATAGTACTTTTTCATTATCTTGATTTTTTTTGAGTTCATGATAATCGATGTAGATGTGCATTGATCCATCTTTATTCTTGATGAAAAGGACTGATGCACCCCATGGTGAAGCACTTGGGCATATACAATCTTTAAATATATTATCCTATAATTGATTCTTCAGCTCCTCAAGTTCAACAATGACCATTCTATATGAATCCTTGGATGTTAGAAAAGCTCTGGGTATGAGATCAATTGAGAACTCAACCACATGGCTAGGAGGAAGACTAGACAATTCTTCAACAAACACATCAGCAAGTTCCTTTACAATGGGGATGTCATCAAGGATGATCTTTTCCTTAGTCTCAATCATTTGATCTAGATACAATTACTCACAAATCAATAATATCTATTTTTGAGATGATAATACCAAAGAATATTCATCCTCCTCCTTTTACTTATATATAATCAGAGGACGATTAGTAATAAATAGGGTGATTTCTTTCTCTCGAAAATTTATGTTGGTTCTATATAAGGAAATCCAATCCATACCCATAATATCATTGAATTCCACTATAGGGAGTATCATAAGGTTTTTTGGGAAATTCAACCCACAAATTTTGATAGGGGAGGAGTTATATACTTGAGATGCAATAATTTACCCATTTTCCATTTTCATTTATAGCTCTACTTCCATTTTTTGTGGTGTTTTTTAAATAGTTATACTATACTTGAGTGATATGAAAGAATGTGTAGAACCATGGATGATAACCCCTTTACTATTTGATTCTATCTCTAATCATTTAGTTCATCCAAAATAGACTTAGGGGTGATAATTTAAAAAAAGTAAACACAAAAAAAAGTAAACTGTGAACATTGTGGGGACAACTCATAAATGACATATGTTTCTTAACCTATGAATTTATAGGTTTCAATATAATTTATCCATGATATATTTCCTAATATAAAATCTTATTATCATTTTTTTTCCTTTATAATTATCATAATGATATTATGAATTTACTAAATCATATCCTCCAAGAGTTTCAAACTAAGTGTGAAATAGGGATCATTCTCATGCACCAGGTGAGGATTAAGTTTAGCTCAATGCACCCTTTTCATGGTTATTACCCCTAGGTACAACTGTGCCAAAGTCACATCCACTTATAGTATCCAGAAAGGGATGTATTTTATTATAAACCACTTACTCTATACTTTACCAAAACTTAGGGATGTATTCATATGTTTAGACTTATCTCTAAGGATGTCACTAGAGTTTTCTAATAAAAATCCCCAAAAATAATTAGGTAGTGCTCTGATGCCAACTATGACAACCCATATTTTAATACACTTTATTTCATGATTTATTACATAAAGATACACTTGATACAACCATATAATATCTTTATGCCTTTTATCTTTGGGTAATTAGGTACATAACATAACAAATTGCAATATAAAAACAATAACATTATTTAAAAGTCCTTTAACATGCTCTTAAAATTTTGTTTCTCTTCTAAAATTACATGGGATAACTTGGGGACATACATAAGAAATGGGTGAGATATAAATCCCAATAATGGAATAAAAACAGTATAGAATAAGGTAAATAAGTACTTGAAATTAAAGATTCGTATTGAGGTAATATAAGAGGGACTGTAATTATGCTCCTAAACAATGAGTCATGGTATAATATGATAACATAAAGGAAACATGTGAGTGTGAAAACATAAAACATGAAATCATAAACATAAATCAAGTATAACCATCGAGACATCATTAAATAGTATACCTAGGATAACCTAACTTGAAATATACATGGGATATAATGAGATAAAAACATTACCCAATGCATTAGAGGGATATATAATTCCAATCCCACCCATCACATTCATATCATGTACATGCATAAGTGTGCCACATAGATCATACAATATAAGGATCATATTTCATCACATTTAATCTCATGATTAAGGAGTTTGGGTTAAATACCTGGAAGTCACCAAAAAATTAATTTTGGGTACATATATATGAATACCATTGAGTGGAAATGGTTATGGGCATTCACTATATGAATGTTTTTCATGGAAAGATCGCAGGATAATTTTGGCAGCATAACAGGGGTACATAAAGATTCATGAAAATATTTAATGAGATTTAAAGGGGTATATAATCACTTTTAAATCATAAGTATATTAATATGGATGTTTTAAAACATATCCCAACATAAAAAATTGATAATCAAAAGTCATAATATAAAGGAGGTGCTTGAATAAAGAGGATAAGGAGAGGATCTCTTACCTTGAGAGGGTACTTTTAAAAGTTTTGGAAGAGCTTATTAATTTCTTGGGGGAACCTTGGGAGGAAAATAGAGAGGTAATTTTAGATTAAATTAATTCTATAAGATTTTTTAGTTAAATGAAATGGGAGGTTTAGTGGGTTTTTAAAGAAAAGAGAGGGGAATTCTTTATAAATTTTCAAACATAGGTTTTGGACTCTGTATGATAAATAAATCAAAAACACAGACCTTCCCATAGTTTTTCCCATGGTTTATCCCAAAGAGGAGTGTTTTTAATTATTTTATTAGGATAATAATTGAACTCATTAAAATAATACCCTTGGTGATTTGGAAATGATTTGTGTTTATAAAGAATTGATTTTAAAACCTGAAAATATAATATAGGTTTTGGAAGATTCATTAGGGATTTATAAAATTAACCAAATAACTTAAAAAATATTATTTTAAAGGGGAAACAAAATTTTGGTCATTTATACCTTTTATGGAATATATTAAATCAATTTTGGGTCATTATGATTTCATAATACAAACCGTATATTTATACCATATTTAATTTTTACCCAAAAATTTGTCAATCTAATAAAATTATAAAAAAAATCACTATTAGATAATTTCAACGTGGTTGTTTCAAAAATAATATTTATTTTATCAAAATAGTTCTCTAAATATTATAATTTATACTTTTAATTCAAAATCCCCATTTATTAAAAAATACTGGGATTTTTATCAATAACAGTTTTTCTAACTCTTATAAAAGTTACATTTAACTTAATAAAATTATATTATTATTTATATTTAATAAATATTATTTAATAAATATTATTTAATAATAATATTTGATTAAAATATCATTTCTCACAAAAATTATTGAATTCAATAAAAAGAGTGTTATGATTGAAACTATATATTTCATAAAAATATAATTTATGTTTCATCGTAACAAAATCAAATTTTTATCAAACTTATTATTTAATAATAATAAAAATAATAATAATAAGGAATAAATATAGTTGATATTTTATTGAAATAAAATATTAAAATTAATATTTTTAGGGTTTAGATGCATATCCATTTAAAATACTAGCGAATTCCCTAAGGGTAAGGTGTGCGATAGAGATGTTTTCTTGAGATGGTTTAGCGAACATGGTTTGGACCATGATATCAATGAGCTTGAACTTCTCCTATAAATCATTTTTCTCATGATTTGGTTATTGGATATTAGTTTGGAATTGGTTGAGGAAAAATCCTAGTGATGTTATATCCCTCAAAAGCTCTGATAAATGGGCTTCATAGGGTATAGTCCTATTGGATGAGGTCATTGCTTATTTTTTCTGTGTCAATTGGATTTATCATAACCCTATATATATATATTAATAATATGATACCTATATAATTTCTATACAATAAATGGTTATAATGCTAATGGTATTTTAAATTGGACAGTATATAACTTAAAATGATCCAAAATAACCAAATTAGTGCATGTGTTTTCTTTAATTTCATTTATTAATGAGGCATTCACTCATTTAAAAAAGTAATTTCATTTGTAAATATTTATGTTGTTAAAAAATTACTCATACCAAAAATAATTATTATGTGAAATGAATCATATATATAATGACTCTTGCATGGAATAACTTGTCTGAATTTTTATAAATTGTTTTAGTATTATATATTTGATTTATTTTTATATTTATTTTTTGTAATTATGTTTTATGTTTCACATATAAGTTTTATTCTTTATAGCTATACAGGAATGAGATTCATGGTGTCTAAATAAAGATTATGTGCTTATTAAATGGAGAGAAAATCATAAATAATCATATGGTAAATCAATGAAAAATTACTATAAATATTTGAAAAACTCTGAAGTAGTTCCTTTTCTTTGTATTCGTGACTGGATGCTTCAGGATAGAAGAAAAACAATGGATATTTTTTTCAAGATGTTGTACATGATAAATATCCATAAATATATATTGATGAAACTAGTACAACGTAGTGAATATACATGGACTATGTAATATGAAATACATGAGGTGTGTGATATATAGAAGTGATACATTTTTATGATAATGATGTTATTGGAATCTTTCATAGTGGACTTCAACATTTAAAATCTCACCACCAAAGTGATCAATGCTACCTCATCATTCAATATTTCACTATTCTAATTCTAGTTTTGTGGTGTTATATTTTCTTATCCATTTATATGTGAATTGATTGTTGGTTTATACATTTTCATTATAAAGTAGAACTTGTTTGGTAATAACCCCATTAAAATGTATATTTGAGTTGTGACTATGAGTCTAGAAATTCAGGTCGTAATGGGTTGTGACTCAACTTTTTCATGGTGGAATTCAATATTCAATACCTCACCGCAAAAGTGGTCAAGGATGCTAGAAAAGGTAGTTCATTTGAGTTGGGATTCTAGGTTGAAATAGTTAGGTAGTAACAGGTTGTGACTCTTCTTTAAAAGTTAGGTTCTTGTATTGATTGTGCCTCTATTAGAAAATTCAAGTTATAATAAGTTCTGACCCATTTAAAATTTAGGTTCTTATGTTGGTTGTTCCTCAGCTAGAAAAGGTAGGTTGTTTTGGATATGACTCCAGGTAAAAAAATCAAGTTATAATGGGTTGTGACTCCCCTTTAAAAGTTAGGTTCCTATGTTGGTTGTGCCTCCACTAGATAATGAAGGCTGTAATTGGGTTGTAAATACCCTAAAAAATTCAATATTTTAGTGGGTGTCATTTCTCGTGGGGATAGAAAGAAGTGAAGAGTATATGTAGGATCACTTTGATCTGTTCAACTATAAAGTTTTTTATATTCATATATTGTTTTCCACTATTTAAATAATTTTAACTCTGTTATAATTTTTAAAATTGTATAAACTAGTCAATTCACCCCCCCCCCACTCTTAACCAATCATCTATTTTTCTAACTAGGATTACATGATACCTGTATTATTTACAAATAATATAAATCTGACAATAGGGGTATATTTTTCCTCCAAAATTAAATTAAGGTGTGTTATCAATAAAAAATAAAATAAGATGTATTACTATTTTTTATAAACATTCAAAAAAATTCATATACAAACACCAATAACAATGATTTATTTTATTTTAAAGATAATTTTATTTTTAAATAATCATTATTTTTATGTTAAAATAGTTTTTTTATAATGTTTAATGTAAATAATATTTTCTTTTAAAATCTAATAAATATATGTGTTCTTTAATTGTTTATTTTTTTAAAATCATTATGGTTTTAAAATATATAAAAAAATTAAAAATATATAGAATTTTTTTTCATATATTTTTTAATTGATATATTTTTTAATGAAATTAGTTTTAAAATAATTTTTTTATTGAATAATAAAATAATTCATAATTTAAAAATCAATAATATTTTAAGATACATAATGACTTTATTTATTAAGCTACAGAAAATATATAAAGGTGAATAGATTTTTTATATAAAAAATTAATTTCTATAACGTAAAAAAATAGTAAGAGTTTTTACAGGATATAATTATAATAAATTTAAAAAAAACTAAAATATTTTGTTTGACTTTCATAAACTAATAAAAAATTTAAATGTATAATTAAATTTTTTATAAAGGTATACTAAATATATCTTTTTAATCCATAAAAAAATTGATATATTTTCTAATAAAACTAGTTTTGAAATGATTAAAAAATAATTATTTTCATCAAACATGGATAATTTTTAGACATTAAAATTTTCACTAACAAGGAATCAAAAAAATCATTGATAAATTTTACTAAAATTTTTATTAGATATTCCATTAAAATTTACATTGAAAAATACAATAGAAAATTTTCCTTTGAAAAAATTTATTGGATAATTTCATTTTAAAAATTAAAATGAAATTTTTACTAATATTTTTTTCAAAAAAAATATAGTTACACTATAATTTTATAGTGATATTTTATACTATAAATTAATGGTGATTTAATCTAGTAGTATTTTTAAGTAAAATTTTATAATTGAGTTTTTAGAAGGATTTTTTCTGTGGGATATTCCATTAATAGAATTCTTCATTGCCATATTTTAATAAAATTTCTCAATAAAATTTTATGGTGATTTTTTTCATTAAAAATTGCACTAAAATATATATTTAAATATTTCAATGGGTAATCTAAGTGGGAATTTTCAATGAGATGTTACTATGTGGTTTTCCATTGAAATATTCTAGTGAGAAGTCACAATGAAAAATTCCACTAAAAATTTATAATGGATTTTTCATTTAAAATGTTCGTTATAAAGTTCATTGAAATATTTGAGTATGGTATTCTATTAAAAGTTTCCATTAAAATATTTTATTATAATTTTACAATATAATTTTCCAATTTAATATTTTAATTGATAATTTAAGTGTAAAATTCTACTATGAAATCCTAGTAGATTATTTCAGCATAATTTTCCATCAAAATATACTAATGAAATTTTATAATGTGAATATTATAGTGGATAATTTAATTTTAAAATTCCATTGTAAAATTCATGTAAAATATTTATATACAATTTTCTATTGAAAAATAAACATGAATTTTCTAGTGAAAGTTCCCAGTGTAATTTTCTAGTGTAAGTCTTTACAAGAAATTTCTAGTGAAAATTTTTAAGTTTCAACTAGAATTTTCCAGTAAATATTTTCACTATAATTTTCTAATGTAATTTTCTAGTAAAATTTTCAGGTGTAAGTCTCAACTAGAATTTTCAAATGAAAGTTTTCACTAAATTTTTCTTGTATAATTTTCAACTGGATTTTTATACTTTAAATGTTATATTTTTCACTATAATTTTACATTATAAATTTTCCAATTTAATATTATAATTGAAAAATTAAGTGAAAATTTTTGTTGGGAAGTTCTATTGGAATATTCTGGTGTAATTTCTCATTTAAATATTCTAGTGGAATTTAATAATGGATAATTTAATGTTAAATTCCACTCAAAAATTATTGTAGAATATTACAATTGGGTTTTCAATTTAAATATTCCTGATTAATTTTTAAGTTGAATCGATAAAAGCTTCACTGAATTTTTTTTTAAGTTTTCCATCAAATGGAATTTTTTAGTGAAGTTTTCTAGTAAAATGTTCCACTAAAATTTTCCACTGAAGGTTTTCACAAGAATTTTCAAATTGAAATTTTATATAGAATTTTTCACTAGATTTTTCAAGTGGAAGTTCTCATTAAAATTTCCCAATATAGTTTTCAGTTTATTTTATAATAGAATTTTCATGTGAAATTTTCATAGGTATTTTCTAGAAAAAATTTGTAGTAGTATTTTTAGGTGGAATTTTCCAAAAAAAATCCACTGAGTTTTTATTTCCTTTAAATAAAAATGACATCTTTTTTTTATTCCAAGTAAAAAATTTCACCTGAAAACATTATGAAATTCAATTAAAAAATGAATTATTATATTCCCCTTTTTCTTTGAATGTTTTATACTTTTTTTAAACATAGGTTGGAAGAATTTTTTTGAGTTGTATTGTAAATTTTGTAAATTTAGAGAACTATGTCTAGAGGTTTTCATAAGTTCACCAAAAGTTCGTATAGGCATAAAAGTAATAATAGTACTTGAGGTATCTTGGGATAATCAATAAAATGTTATTAAAATGTTTTATCAATGGAATAATATCACTATGGAAGAAGATTGATAGTGATTGAATTGTATTTTAACTAGAATTTAGAGCACCAAAAGTTTAAATAATGATGTGACAGAAAGAGGATGTAGAAATACAAAGTTTGAACATAGTGTTAGTGTAATGGATTAAGATAAAAAAATTAACACATTTATATTAGAGCTATTAGATTTACTAAAGGATATAAGAGGGTGAGTTGATCTGAAGATGAGGCGGTACGGAAAATACATTCATCATAAGTTATCAGGTGACACAACCAATGGGATGATGTTATGATGTATGGACAATGTTTGATATTCATAAAGTAAGTATTGTGATTTGAGATGAGATCTAAAGAGTTGTTTATGATTATTAATGTTGAGTATTTAATAATTTTTAATGAAGAAGAAAATATGATATCTTCAGACGTTTTTAAAAAAAAATTGACAAAAGACTTAAAGTGAATGTGAGTTTTACATTAGAGTATATATATTCCCAATATTTATTGAATAAAATATGGTTATATAAATATGGAACAACATTCAATAAATTTGTTACTACTATTATTTTCACTAATTATATTGAGCATGTTTGAGTGAAGAAGGTTACCGAGAGCCTAGCCTACATTCATCAGAAGATACTCTAAGTCAAAGTAGAAGATTATAGAGCTAAGTTTTATAGAATCTAAATTATCAGAATAATAAAGTATCGGACAACATACCAGAGGTTAAATTTTATAATCATAAGGTTTTTTCTATTTAGGAGGATCGGATGATAATATAAGTATTGTAACTGGTTGGAACTGGTGTAATCATATATTCAGGAGACTTCTATGCAGGATGAATTGTTAGGTAAAGGTTGATCCCTTCCCATACCATTGTAATTGTTGATTGATTATATTATAAAATCTGTGACTTGGAAATTCAGATCATAGAAAGGAGTAGGTTCCCTCATTGGGGATGAACCTTGTAAAAAAATTGTGCTTTACTTTCTCAATGGTTCAGCCCATTCGTACGTATCATAAGTGGTATCAGAGTTGGTTTTCTCTACTGTATTCATTTGTGTAAAATTAGGGTGTTATACCTACCTTTGATGGTAAAAACTTTCATGGATGGAAAAATAGGATGATACCCTATATATTATCTCTTGTCTTGGAAGTGGTGGATGCTGCTATAATAGGTTTTCCACTAATGGAAAAGGATTCGCCTGTGCCTTTTTCAAAAAAATGGAATAAAGAAGTTAATGGAAAGGCTCTAAATTTTATTATCATGTCTTATTTGGATAAGTTTTTCACTGAGGTGATGGGTCTTCAATCACCTAAAGAAACTTGGGATAATTTGGAAAGTATCTTTGAAGGTAATGTCAAATTAAATGAAGCGAAGTATAAAATACAGATAATTAATTTTAAGGACTTAAATATGTCTAATAAGGAAACCATGGATGGTTATTTCAAAAGAGTCAATAAAATTTTTAGTAATATCAAGGGATTTAGAGACACTCTGCCAAAAACAATTATTTTAAAAAAAATTAATGAGAAATTTTCAAGATATATTCAATCCTAAAATATCTACCTTGGAGGATAGAGGTGATTTATCTCTTTATGAACATAAAAATATTCTCATATAATATGAAATAAGTAAGGCTCCAACATTTAAAAAAAGGGATAAGGAAGAAATGGATTTTGAATCCATGAGGAAACTCAAATTCAATGTACCATAAGTTTAACCTTCTAATGAAACAGAATACAGAGGTAATGAGGATAAAGAGAACAAGGGGATAATGTCTCTTATCTCTCAAAATTCTGGAAAGAGTAAATGGAAGTATAAAGGAAATATTTTGTTGAAATTATTCAGGTACAGGGGAGTCATGAACTTTTCTATAAATTACCCCAAGAAGAAAGGTAATTAAATTAAAGAAGATAAGACTGATGAAAACCCTAAAATTAATAATTAGAATAGAGATATAAATGAAGGTAGAAAATTAACTGAAGGAAAACGTATGTTTACCCAAAAGAATAAAATTATTTTTATTTTCAAGGAAATTGAAGGGGAATTGTTAGAATTTGTATTATTTAACAATGAGATTATAGAGAAATTCATAAAATCTATGGATCATGTAAAACTTGAGGAAACCTCAAGTGATGAAGAAAAATAAGGTGATGTAACTTATTTAGAACACATAATGAAATCATAATTTGATGTCTTTCATGAGAAAAAGTACTAAACTCAATAAGGAACTTCACTTATTGAAAAATAAAGGATATAAGAAGATTGAAAGTGGATAAGATTCTATCAAAAAGAAGAATGCATACATTGAGGAAATTAATAACCTTAATCTAAATGTGGTTGAACAAAAAAAATCATGAAGGGTGAAAATGAGAAGCTTTCTGCAATAGAATATGTGTTAGAAAAGACACAATCCATTCATCTTAAACTTTAAATAACTCTGAATAAATTGAAATGTGATTTCAAAAAAAGTAACAGATGCCAAATTTAAATCATTACAATCTATTCCAAAAAGAACAGGTAAAAAATTTTCCTACTAAAAATAAAGATAAATCAATTTCTATTAACAATTTAGGTTTCTCAATCAAAAATGAGACTGTATGGATTGAGAATAAAAGCAGTGGTAATTTCGTTAAACCAATGGAAGTTAAACATAACTACAAAAAACAATAGCCTCCACATAAAAATCATAAGAAATTCATATCTTTTGATGAACCACCACAACAGTTTTACAACCCTAACTTCTATCAATCAGAATGGTAGAGGTTCAAAGTATATTATTAGTGATGTGGAAACTATGGACACAAATCCAACAACTAATAGGATAATATTTCGCTTATAGGAAGAAGTTATGAGTTGATAGGGAGAAACTCTTGAAGAAAATAAAATACCAATCCGAAGATGATAGGCAATATATCTCAGAAGACGGAATCAGAAGTTCATAACTCTTCAACAAGAAATTGTTTTGACTACCTAGAAGAAACCTATAGAAGATGTGATCAAATAATTCCTTGTGTGGAATAATTTATGACAACTATTTTTTGATAGGATCTATTCACCAAAAGAGAAAAGGATAAGGGAAAATAATAGTCAAATGAAAATTCCATAATTGTTGAAGTCACCTTGAAAGCTAATCGGATGGAAAAATCATGGATTCTTGATAGTGGATACTCCCCGTATATGAATGGTGAAGTTAAAATATTGAGAAACTTTAAATATTATAATGTAGAAGCTCTCATCTTTAGAAATAGTTGTTTCTTAAAAGTTAAAGGAAGTGGTACAACCATCATAGATGATCAGAAGTTAAAATCCAAGGAATTTATTTTTATTGATGGACTTAAACATAACTTACTAAGTGTTAGTCAGTTGTATGATGATGGAAAAAAATTGATCTTCTAGAGAAGATTTTTCATCATTCAGTGCTTCAAGGATGGAAGAACGATTTCTAATAGAGCGAAAACCAAAGGAAATATATTTTAGATTGGTGATCGAGGTAACTCATGTAACCTAATTGAGAAAGTTAAAAATTGGTTGTGGCATAGAAGAATTGAACATTTGGGCTGAAAAAACATAAGAAAATCTCAAAAGAATAAGCTATGAGAGATTTTCCTATTTTAAAAAGAGAAAGAAGTGTTGTTTGTAAAGATTTTCAGAAAGAAAATATGACTTAAAAAACATAAAAGAGTATAAATTTAGTCCACCAAACCTCTTGAACTTATACTTTTAAATGTATATGGGTTTATGAGGCATCAATCCACAAATGGGGATCTATAAATTATCACCTTTATTGATGATTTCAAGTGAATGGTCATTGTTATTTTTTTAAAACATAAATTCGATGTTGTGGAAATATTTACACTACTGGAAATCCTACTTATACCAACGCACCTATCCCAATAGTTAGAAAAACCTATTGGGATAGGACATGTAATATAAGGCTATCCCAATGGTTTTGTAAAACCATTGGGATAGGGGGTCCTATCCTAATGGTTCTTAATAACCATTGGGATAGGATATGTAATATAAGGCTATCCCAACGATTTTGTGAAACCGTTGGGATAGATTCAAGGGTATCCTAATGGTTTGAAGAAAACATTAGGATAGGACATGTAATATAAGGATATATTAATGGTTTTCTAAAACTATTGGGATATATCCAAGAGTATCCCAATGGTTATGGAAAACCATTGGGATAGTTTTTTCACAAAACCTATACCAACGGTTTTGAAAAAACATTGGTATTGGTCCCAAAAATTCAGGTGCCTATCTCAATGGTTTTCAGAACTGTTGGGATATGTACCCTTATTTTTTATGAATTATTTATCTAAATATCATCAAATAAATCAATATATAAATTATTTATATATATATATATATATATATATATATATATTATCCAAATATATTAACAAATATAATTGTAGCATAGTGGTTAGGTCTTTGATATATAAGGTGGAGGTCATGGGTTCCAGCCTCAGCTACGTATTTTATTTTACATTACCTATCCCAATGATTTGAACAGTTGGTATAGACCCATCCCAACAGTTTGGAAACTGTTGGGATCGGTTTATCCCAACATCAAATCAACCAACAGCCCTTTAAACATTTGTTATAGGCTATACCAATAGTTTGGGGACCTATACCAATGGTTCCAAACCTTTGGTATAGGCTATTTTTCTAGTAGTGTTAAACTTTATAGAAGGAAAATTGAAAAATAAATTAGTGCACATATCCAAAAGATAAAAATAGATAATGGAAATAAGTTTACATTTAATTCTCTAAGACTATTTAGCAAAGCATAGAATAAAACACCAATAAAGTTCCTCTTACACTGTAACACCCTGAGACTTTACAATATTTTCATTTCTGAATAAATTTAATTTTTTTGTTTTCTTACTTTTTATGAAACACCATGTTAAATTTACTCTACATGCAATAATGAGTTGGTTTTCATTACATTCAAGGCCCGGTTCTACTGAACAACAATATATTGATAAAATATTTTTATTTAATATAATATATAACTTACATATTAAATTAAAATTTATGAATAGTATTAACCACATTTTGAATTTTATATATTCCATATAATTTTAACATTCATCTTATGTATTTTCGAGACATGATATAAGAAAAGATTCCATTTTTCAGATAAAAGAAGTATTTTTCAAAAAAATGCAGTTTTGTCACCTTTTGACAGCATACACATTTTAAATCTAGTTTTTAAAACTTTTATATATTATATTTAACAAAATAAACTTCTTTTTTGGAAGCGGGGTATAAAAATTTACTTTGGATGAATTTTTGATATTTTGATAATAAGTTTTAAGTTTCTATGAATAGTAAAAATATATTAAATTTTAATTGAAACCTTTTTTCACTCAAATAATTTATGCGAATAAATTATATTATTGAATAGTTTTAAAGTAAAAAATATAATATATTTTTATCAATTAATATAATTTTTTTATTGTAATTAATTTTACCATGAATTTTTATGTAAATACATTTCAATCTTTTATAATGTTTTAACTTTTAAAAAATTGTTTTCCATTCTGACAATGGGATTAATTTTAAATTAATTACTACAAATTCTGTGTTTTGAATTTTGAAAAAATGGATTCCATATTTGGAATCAGTGAGTCCAAATTATGTAAATAGGTTCCTTTTATTTTTGGGCAATATGAAGAGTAATTTTAGTAATTTTTTTATTACTGCGGTTAAGGGTAAATCGGGTAATTAAATGTAAAAATAATATTATAATTACCCTAAAACTTGTCCTAATTTCATTTTGTAAGTGTTTTTTGACCAAAATAATCCTTGGGTCGATTTTGGGACCACTTGGAGCCACTTGGATGACTTTAATATATTTATAATATTATATTTAAAGAAAATCCAATTTTGTTTTGCTTTTGTTTTTAACAAGTAAAATATTTTTAATATGATGTTATATAAGTGATATAATCGAATATAAATAGTCATTATAAATTAAAAATTTATCTACATTATGTTAATTTATTTATAATTTTATGAAAATAATAATTAAATTAAATGGTAACACAATGATGATGTAGTAATTGATTTATTAAAGGAAGAATCAATTAAATGATATTAATAATATTAAAATAAATATAATATGACTTAATCAATGATATCCAAAAAAAATTGTAGATAACATAGACATGTTAGTGACATATTAGAAGTATTTTTTTGAAGTTATCTTGTTGGTTTTATATTTTTTAAAATGAAAATATTTAATAGTATCAAAATTAAAATATATGATACTTTAAAATAAATAATATTTCATTAAATATTATAAAAATATTAAAAATCTATAATTTTGAAAAAAAAACTAGGATAATGTAAAATATATCATAATGATTGATTTTTAATCATTTAATGAACACTGGTCCATAAAAATGACATCGATATTATTAAAACCAAAGAATGTGATAAAATGTCACACTCTTCTTACTTATAAGTACGATAATTTTAATATAAAGATAACCTGCAGATAAATTCGATCATGAATAGTCTATAAAAATATAAAATAATTATATACATCATAGAAATTTATTTATAATTTTTAGAGATTAAATAATTACCATAAATAATGACACAATAGTGAATAAGTAATTATTTTATTAATAGAAATATCAAATAAATGATTTTAAAAATATTAAAATAAAATTAATTTGAAATAATTGAGGTGATCCAAAAAATTTATAGGTGACTAAGAAATGTTAGAAGTGTATTCAATGGTTTGGTTTGATTTTAGTTTTCTGTTTGAATTTTATTTAAAGTCAAGGTAATAAATAGTGTCGAAATTGACACTATTGATATTTTATGGAAATAATAAATTATTAAATTATTTAAAAATAATAAAAATCATTAAAAATATATAAAATGATTATTATATGGTCTAAAATGTCATAAAATTTCCATTTATCAACAATTAACACCATATAAGTAAAAATGTATAACCTTTCAATATTCAAAATGTTATTACCACAATTAAAATTAAATAGATTAATTAATGGTAAATCAAAATTATAAGGTTTAAAATAAAACCAAAACATTTCCAATAGTTATTAGATGAATGATATTCAAACCTTATCACATTATTATTTATTTTGAGTTGTTTAATAGACACTTTTCCATGAAAATAAATTATATATTATTCAAATCAATGATAGTTGTAAAATATCGCTATCTTGTATTTAATATCTTTTATGTGTCCACATAAGGTTAAAATGAAGCTATGGACAAATATAAATTTCTATATTGATATAAATTAATTTATTTTTATTATATAAATTTATTTTAAATTTTTATAAGTTATATAATTACTTTAAAATTCTCTTTAATTCTAAAACATTATTTATTTAATTCACATAAAATAGAATAAATTATTTTAATAATATTAATTTTGATATATTATGGATTATTTAATGTATGTAACGAATTTATTATATCTATAATATATATTATAGATTTTTTAAAGTATTATATTAGAATTCACACCTTGTCTTTATGTATTTTAAGTCAAATTAAATGAATAGAATTAATTTTAACAATAATGATATCCTATTGAATTAATTTATTATTAAATTATTTAAAAATCAAAAAAAAATTTAAATAATCACAAGGTAATATGATATTTTCTAACATTTATTCTAATTTTCATTTATTTTTCATTTGTAAGTATTTGGATCTAGAATAGTCTTATTATATTTTAATATTTTGGAGTTTCCAAAAGTGTCACACACCTTCCTTATAAAAGGAACCTCCTCCCTCACTTACTCACACCATATTTAACCCTTTAGTTTAGCCAAAACCTTCCCAATTATCCTCCAAAATTCTATAAATTTATCCTAGAGTTCATACTTTGGGCATAAAGCCAACCTAAGGAGTCCTTTTGTGCAAATCAAAAGAAGACACTCAAAGAAGAGGTAAGTGTTTTACCAATTCAATTATTTTTTTTTCTACTTCATTTTCCTATGTTGTTTATATAATAAAGTAATAAATCTAGTATCATATATATGCTTATATTTTATTAGGATTATAGGACAGCCATATTTTTTCTTTTATCCATCCTACAAATAACAATATCACCACGTGTGCGTACGTATGGCTTATCGTCTCCACATTGTGGTGTAATTTTTTATTCAACACTACCTTATTTGGATGGGTATAATGATGAGTATAATGTATATAAATAATGAATATGACATGATAATAATTATTTATAATTAATATATCATCTTATTCCATACTATTTAACCATTAAGGGAATAATATCATCGCTTGTACGTACGTACGGCCAACCGTCTCCACGAAGTGATGAGATTCCTTATCCACATTAACCATTCAAGAATGATTATAAAATTCATATGATGAGTAAATATAATATTTATGAAAATAATATCATTCTTTATATGAATAAAATATATCTTATGCATAAGAAACGTGACTTATGCGACAAAACATGCATAGAAAAAAGAAGCAGTTAACACCCAAATCAATGGTAATACTAAAATATTATTAACAAAATGATATAAGAGGATCATATATGATATCATAAATATGGATATTGTCATGTTATAATTTAATAACATGATTTAACCATTATAAATTATGTTAATTCACTCTCGATTAAAGGAAATTACAAGGTAGGGGTTAATTTCATAATCTCTTTATTATCCGAGATTATTTATAAGTAAGTATCTACTGGGAAATATTTATCATCCATATCCATGTTTCTTAAAATGTATTTAAAAATATTATCATAAATTTTTTAAAGTCATTTTTACCTATGTTTGACTTTTTATAAAAAAAATTGAAAGGTATCTTTTTGTCGTTTTCCAATCGAGGTACTTTATGAAATTTTCAACAAATTAAGGAATGAATATTTTTTTTTAACTTATATGGTGCGAGCATCTATTTTCCACCGTTATGATGTCTTAACATTTTTAATCTTTCCTTACAAGATTATAAGGTTATTTTCATAATAAATTTTTTCTTTTATAATTGTGTGGATTTTAAATATTTTCAAAGTAAAAAAGGGATATTTCTCTCATAGAGTTTTAATGAATTTATTAGATTATTTTCATCTATGTAAAAATCCTTTATTGGATTTTATGCCTGATTGAGGTTGATTTATTATGATACAATCTTTTATTTGTATTAAAGGTTTTATGATATGTTTGACTGTAGATGTGCTATTTTTATACCATTCATTATTTATGGTTAAAGTATTAACATTTTACATGCTAGTTTTAATACGAATATTTATGTTATGTTTCACCCTTTTCAAATAAGAAATGTATTAGAGTTAGTAAGTAACATACGGGGCCCGCTATATGTCACGACCCGCCCTCGGGGTCCGTGCCGTGACTACCCCAAGCCCGCCTTCCATAGGCCAGGGGCTGGCGACTAGCACCAAGGCGTAAATCCCGGTAAAAAGGGAAGGCATTGCCTTTAAAAAGTAAACAAACACCACAGAGTAAGCAAGCGGAAAGTAAATACTAAACAAAAGCAGAGTACAACTGAAAGTGCGGAAAAGTAAATGGGCCAGAATACAAACCCAAACTGAAAGTAAAGTACAACTCGAAAGGGAAAACAGCAACTGAAAAGTAAAAGCCGCTACTCCGAGCTGTCCACTGGAAATCCCACCTGAAGGGTGGGTACAGATAGCTCCACTGCTCCACGGGTCCCACCGTCCGCTCCGGGCACGTCCCGCCTAGTGGTCCACCTCCGGGTACCGTCCCGCTCTGCAAGACTTAGCTAAGGTCAACGCTGTCCGTCGTCTGCAACCAACACAACGTAGTGCGGGCAAAGCCCGTGCAGGGGTGAGTATAAGCTACTCAGTAGGGACCCCGAGACCCCTGAAGGTCTCTCAAATCCACAAAGGATAAACCAAAAAGATAGGTACAATCACGAAGTAACAACCGGCACTGCTTAGGTATATGCCCATACATATACCTAAGTCATCAAATTCAAATACGCTCCAACCTCCGAGCCCAAGTACAACTCAGTCCACACAGGAAAGTAAAAGTATTCCACACAGGAAAGCAAAACGTAATCCACACAGGATTGCACAACACAATCCACACAGGAAAGCAACAGATTCAGCTCACATAGGTATACTTCTTCGATAGACGATAAAGATGATCCCTGATCCATCTAAGTCGTCGGACCCACGAAGGATCGATAGGTAACTAACCAAAGGACGATAAAGATGATCTCTGATCCATCTAAGTCGTCGGACCCACGAAGGATTGATAGGTAACTAACCCCCGCAAAGACCCACACAGGATCGGGCCCACACAGGACCTGTAGGCGCTGGCTCACACAGAACCGCTGAGCGCGGACCCACACAGGATCGGACCCACACAGGATCGGGCCCACACAGGACCTGTAGCACTGATCCACGTAGGATCGCTGAGTGCTGGAGTCGTCGTCGTCGAATCCACACAGGATCTCTGTACTGTCGTCGTCGCAGTCACAGTAGCAGTAGTAGCAGTAGTAGTCACAGTAACAGTCGCAGTAGCAGTCACAGTCGCAGCCAGCACTAGGGTTTCTGCACACAGTAAGCTCGTTCGGAGGGTCCGCTCCACGAGCTGAGAGGCTGATACATCAACTGTCACAAAGTCCAGATTTGATGTATCCAAAAGTTCCGTATCGTCAACAGGAACTCAACGCAACAGACGACGCGTCGATCGGACGCCCGGTCTGAGAGTTATTGGCATTTTCGTCCCCGGGGCCCGGTTGGTTTTTAAGGCAAAACCAACCCGACCGTACTCCACCTGTGTCCAAACCTCGGGCGGAGTATGCCAAAAGATCCGTCTCACTAAGAGGAACACAACAAAGCTGACAACACGTCAATCGGACGTTCGTAGCTCAAGATATGAGCGTTTCCGCTCCGAAGGCCCGGTTGGTTTCGGGTTCGAACCAACCCGGTCGTACTTCAAATGATACTGATTAACCAAACCGGTCACACCATTGTGATCCATACAGAAAAACACATGAGATGGACTACCAAAGGTCCAAAACGGATAGAAGGTGAAAAGGTTGTATTTCACCGCAACACGTGCGAACTGGGCCTCATGGGCCCCGCGCCTCGACCTCGACTTAAATATCCAAAATTGGTTTTGAAACATCCGTCTTAATTCCAGGGTCTCAACGTCGCAGACGGTTTGTCATTCCGACACTGTATGAGAGTGATATGTCCGATACAAGATTCCGTAATAATAATAATATTATTATTATTATTCGGTGATTCGGGGCCCCGAGCCACGAACCAGAATTTAGTATCCAACATTAGACTTGAATCGACCGTATTAAGGACAAGATTACATCGCCACTGACGGCAAGCCAATCTGATGTCGCACGCATGAGTTATGGCGGGTTGAAGATTTAATAATAATATTAAATCTATTATTTTTGAAGCACTTCGGGTAACCGATCCAGAAACCCGAAAAAGACATTCAATATTGGACTCGGAATGTCCGTCTCAAAATCTGAGTCGCACTGCCGTAGACGGTTCGTGAAACCGAGGTCGCACGAATAAGTTGCGGTCGAAAAAGTGTTTTATCAACAATAATAATAATAATAATAATATGTTATTATTATTGTTAATTGTTTATTTATTTAAACATTTCATAACCCCAAATCATTCCACGCATGAATTGAGGCCGCCAATCTCTTCCATAAAGCGCCTCCCACTTCTTTTTTATTTATTTCTCAAAACCGTTTCTCTTACCAATCTAATTCATCCCTCAGATTTTCACGTGGCTCTACCCTACCAGTCGTCCTTCGACTTCTTGTCCTCCGCCGGGCCTTAGCATGTGGCTGGCCGCGCCACCTCCTACGACCACGCACCCGACCCCATTCTGCGCCGCCTTCTGCCTGCACCAGCCGCCACGGTCGCCTACTCGCCCAACCGAATCATCACCTTGGACCGCTGGCACCCTCGTCGGAAGCCGCGTTCTGAAGACGCGTCGGAATTGCATCGCCACGTGGCCCCTTCCGTGGTCCGCTGCACCTTCGTTCTAAGTCAGAAAATTGTGACGACCGCAGATTCGCATTCCTTGAGTCGAGATCTCCACGTTCGTATATCGCTCTCAACAAAACATCGATGTTTTGACACACTTAATTATTTGGTGCGAAGGAACGCGCGGAGAACGTGCGAAGAATGAAATATAAAAAAGGTCATGGACAATGTCCATATTGATGGTCATGTTTGTTTGGCCATCATCTTTGAGAATTAATAACAAGAGGAATAAACAAATATGTATTTATCATACTTCAAATAAACCCCCTACCTTGATTATGACGTTGCACGTCGTTGAGCCGCGGAAAGAGAATGGAGTTGACGTTGATCATTGCGTCCGCCTCACACTTCATATCAGAGCTTAAGCGTTGATGAAACGTAGAAATCTGACCTCCGTTGAAGGATTGTTCTTCGTCGAAGATCTTGGAAGGCCCGTCGTTGGAGAACCGTTCTTCATCGAAGGTTTAGAATTCTCTCTAAATTTCTCCAGAGGTTTCCCACAAGATTCTCCAAAAATTTTCCAACCCATATTAAAAAGATGTTTCCCCTATTAATAAACACGTCAAGCCTTTTCAAATTCAAAACACTTAATTAATTAAAGTGTTGGCACCATTAAAGAGGGAGAGAGGTGGTCTCTTTATTAAGGGGGTTGTCACATTAATTTGAAGGGGTGTTAAAAGGGGGGTTTAAGGGAGGTTATGGGGAAATGAAAGGTTGGGGCTCGTGTGGGCCCCACCTCTCATTTATCCACACATGGGTAGTTGGTGGTTATGGGTCTCACCCTTAACTCACCTTTATAGGGTATAACTACCATAGATATAAATAAAATTGTGTATCACCAATTTTATTTATTTAATTCTAAATCCCCAATTATTAATTCTCAACTCGCTTAAAACGCAACTGTGATAAAGGTTCCCTTAAGCAATTATCGGCGTTGCGAGTTCATCGGTGTCCTCAGATTTCAATTCCGAGCACCGGTTCAAAAGATAGAAAAACCTGCATGTACGTTTACTGAACGTACCCGAAAAAAAGTTTGGAAAATTATTATCAGTCACCCTCGACCCGCGCCGGTCAAGGTCAGGCTCTGCCTGAGTGAAACACGCCCCAACAAATCCAACGGTACTCTCAGATTTTCAATCCGAGTTACCGTTTAAAAGATACGAATTTTACAATAAAATAATTGTCACTTAATTATTTTATTTGCAGTCAAAAACTAACTTTTTCTGGTGGCCCGCTCCGAACAAAGTTAGTATCTGCTTAAATAATGCATAACCTCACGAGTCCAGCGGTGGTCTCGGATTTTTAATCCGAGCTACCGTTTGTGAGTTATAAGCATTCGAAAAATAAAATAATTTATTTAATTATTTTATTTACGGTTATGCCATTTTTGGAATTTCTCACAGGAGGCCCGCGCCGACTAAACTTAAGTCGCTCCTAGGGTAATCCCGCCATCGTAAGCGCAACGGTGCACTCAGATTTCTTATCCGAGCAACCGTTCAAGAGTTATTCCACTTTTTCAGGAAAACTGTTTACGCGCGTTAATTTTAAGTTTAACAAAACATCGACGGATCATTCTGGGAACTCCGGGCCTCAGAATCAGGTGTCGTCTGAAACCGCGCACTCACAAAATTCCAAAGAAATTAAGAAAAAAATTTCCTTGAAATTTCTGGGTCTTTACATTACTCTCACCTCAGGGCTTTACGTCCCCGTAAAGATACATCAAAAATCTAGGGAAACAAATGAGGGTACTGAGAACGCATCTGAGCCTCCCGCTCCCATGTGCTCTCCTGGAGATTCCCGTGCTGCCATCTGATGCGCACAAGAGGAATCGATCGCCCACGCAGGACCCGCTCCTGTCGATCCTCTATCTCCACCGGGACCTCCGTAAAAGTCGCCCCATCGGCAACGTCAAGCTCCCCATGGTCAATGATGTGCGTCGGGTCGTGCACGTATCTCGTCAGCTGAGATACGTGGAAAACGTCGTGCACCCGGTGCAACTGAGGTGGCAGAGCCAGGCGATAAGCCACCTCGCCAATCCTGCTGAGGACCTGGAAGGGTCCGTTGAAGCGCGGAGATAACTTGCCGCCTTGGCCAAATCTCCGAATACCACGTCGAGGTGAGACCCGCAAGAAGACGTGGTCGCCATCCTCGAACTCCAGTGGCCTCCGCCTCCTGTCAGCATAAGGCTTCTGCCGGCTCTGAGCTATACTCATCCGCCCCTGGATGACCTGGACCATCTCAGGTCCCACTAGAGCTGCAAGATTTCTTCTTTGCCGATAAGAGAAACCTGGTCTCATCCCCTGGATGAACCACATTCTTCGCCTAAAACAGTCAATCCTAACATGGATGATACTAATCCATACCAAGGATGACGTCGTAAGGCCTCGACGCTACTACTAAGAGATTCAACCGTTACTCTCGCCTCTAAGGGTTGAGTCACACTGTCGGCATCAGTGTGTGGTAACTGGGTCTCCTCCAGTAGATGTCTCACAAGTGAGGGTCAAGTCAACAGCCAAAACTGGAACCTCTTAGTAACATCACGAAAGAGGACAGGAACGAAAATATCACAAAGGTATGCGTCTTTTATTATTGCAGCTCATAATACAAGACGCTACATAAAAGCAACAAGGAACCAGAAGTACAAAGGATGTATCCACTAGTTCTGCTCCTGTCCATCTGCTCCCAGAGCTCCATGATCGAAGGCCTCGGTTGCCTGAAGCT
This sequence comes from Viscum album, assembly GCA_963277665.1. Taxonomy (NCBI): domain Eukaryota; kingdom Viridiplantae; phylum Streptophyta; class Magnoliopsida; order Santalales; family Viscaceae; genus Viscum; species Viscum album. Next base: position 448,607,138 of record OY728131.1, read on the forward strand.
GTGCCCTCCCCTGCGGTCGGGGTGGACCTCCCGGTGGTGGTGGTGGTAGAGCCTCAAAGCGTCGTCCACCACCTGCTGCTCGGCCAGCTCCTCTGCCTCGTCCGCCTCCTCCCTGCGGACCGCCACGGTCGAACCTCTGCCTCTGCCTAGGTGGTTCCTCAACCGTCTGTTGCTCCTCCGCATGGCGGGTCGGGCAGTCACGAGCCATGTGGCCTTGTCCGCCGCATGCAAAGCACTGTCTTCCACTCAAAAGACCGGCTCCGCGCTGTGTGCCCTGCACTGCTGAGCCAGTGCCCTGAGGTTGTCTGCCTGAAGGTCTGGTCTGTCTGGACCCCTGAGTCATCTGTCGGCTACCTGCTACCGAAGACTCCGTTACGTGCCGCCCTGCGGTGGGTCTCTGTGCTGGTGTAGACTCAGCAAGGAAGCTCTCGATCAGAAGGGCCCGCTCCAGTACTCCTGTCTGAGTCGGTATGCTGAGGGAAATCAGCGATGCCCTAATCTCGTGTCTCAAACCCTGCTCGAAGGTCCGGGCCCGGAAGAATGGGTCCCGTACCATGTCGGTCGAGTAGCGCGAGAGATCGGTAAATCTCGCCGAGTACTGTGCGACCGTCATGCTGCCCTGCCGCAGCTGAAGAAGCTCCTGGATACGCACCGCACGAAGGGTGGCTGGGACGAACTCCGAGCGGAAGAGGCTCTCAAAGTCCGTCCAAAGTAGAGATGCTTCATCGTGCACCTGGAGCATCAAGCTCCACCATCGTCCTGCTGCTGCGTGTAGTAGGCTCGCAGCGAGGATCACCATGAGGTCTGCTGGTGTCCTCACTAGCCTAAACACTCGTACCACTGCCTCCAGCCAGTCCTCTGCTGCCTGGGGATCCGTCTCCCCGCGAAACCTGGGCGGTTGCTGGCGCTGAAACTCATGCAGTGCACTGAGGCGACGTGCATCGTCAGCGGCTGCTGTTGGATGCATCGGGGGCTCGGCGGGTAAAGCTACCGCCGGTGCCACTGCTGACAAAGGGCCCTGCACCGAGGCCTCGTCGCTCGGTGGGCTGTCGTCACGCTCGACTCTCGGAACCCTAGCTGGCTGCCGTCGTGGGGCCATCTTGAAAAGGAAACAGGTGCGCCACGGCCAGAACAGTATACCTGGTGAGCTGATATAAGTAATCACAAAGAAAACTTTGAAACACACACGCAATCAATATTTTCGTGCATTAAGTCGGAAATCAGAAGTCAGGGTCCTGGTGTACGGATACGTCGGCCGCCGCACCAACACTGGACTCCCTGGACTGATAACCACACTCAATACGCTAAACATTATTGCTTCACATAGAAAAGATCAGAGTTCGCGGTAGAACCGAACTCCTCTGATACCAATTTGTCACGACCCGCCCTCGGGGTCCGTGCCGTGACTACCCCAAGCCCGCCTTCCATAGGCCAGGGGCTGGCGACTAGCACCAAGGCGTAAATCCCGGTAAAAAGGGAAGGCATTGCCTTTAAAAAGTAAACAAACACCACAGAGTAAGCAAGCGGAAAGTAAATACTAAACAAAAGCAGAGTACAACTGAAAGTGCGGAAAAGTAAATGGGCCAGAATACAAACCCAAACTGAAAGTAAAGTACAACTCGAAAGGGAAAACAGCAACTGAAAAGTAAAAGCCGCTACTCCGAGCTGTCCACTGGAAATCCCACCTGAAGGGTGGGTACAGATAGCTCCACTGCTCCACGGGTCCCACCGTCCGCTCCGGGCACGTCCCGCCTAGTGGTCCACCTCCGGGTACCGTCCCGCTCTGCAAGACTTAGCTAAGGTCAACGCTGTCCGTCGTCTGCAACCAACACAACGTAGTGCGGGCAAAGCCCGTGCAGGGGTGAGTATAAGCTACTCAGTAGGGACCCCGAGACCCCTGAAGGTCTCTCAAATCCACAAAGGATAAACCAAAAAGATAGGTACAATCACGAAGTAACAACCGGCACTGCTTAGGTATATGCCCATACATATACCTAAGTCATCAAATTCAAATACGCTCCAACCTCCGAGCCCAAGTACAACTCAGTCCACACAGGAAAGTAAAAGTATTCCACACAGGAAAGCAAAACGTAATCCACACAGGATTGCACAACACAATCCACACAGGAAAGCAACAGATTCAGCTCACATAGGTATACTTCTTCGATAGACGATAAAGATGATCCCTGATCCATCTAAGTCGTCGGACCCACGAAGGATCGATAGGTAACTAACCAAAGGACGATAAAGATGATCTCTGATCCATCTAAGTCGTCGGACCCACGAAGGATTGATAGGTAACTAACCCCCGCAAAGACCCACACAGGATCGGGCCCACACAGGACCTGTAGGCGCTGGCTCACACAGAACCGCTGAGCGCGGACCCACACAGGATCGGAACCACACAGGATCGGGCCCACACAGGACCTGTAGCACTGATCCACGTAGGATCGCTGAGTGCTGGAGTCGTCGTCGTCGAATCCACACAGGATCTCTGTACTGTCGTCGTCGCAGTCACAGTAGCAGTAGTAGCAGTAGTAGTCACAGTAACAGTCGCAGTAGCAGTCACAGTCGCAGCCAGCACTAGGGTTTCTGCACACAGTAAGCTCGTTCGGAGGGTCCGCTCCACGAGCTGAGAGGCTGATACATCAACTGTCACAAAGTCCAGATTTGATGTATCCAAAAGTTCCGTATCGTCAACAGGAACTCAACGCAACAGACGACGCGTCGATCGGACGCCCGGTCTGAGAGTTATTGGCATTTTCGTCCCCGGGGCCCGGTTGGTTTTTAAGGCAAAACCAACCCGACCGTACTCCACCTGTGTCCAAACCTCGGGCGGAGTATGCCAAAAGATCCGTCTCACTAAGAGGAACACAACAAAGCTGACAACACGTCAATCGGACGTTCGTAGCTCAAGATATGAGCGTTTCCGCTCCGAAGGCCCGGTTGGTTTCGGGTTCGAACCAACCCGGTCGTACTTCAAATGATACTGATTAACCAAACCGGTCACACCATTGTGATCCATACAGAAAAACACATGAGATGGACTACCAAAGGTCCAAAACGGATAGAAGGTGAAAAGGTTGTATTTCACCGCAACACGTGCGAACTGGGCCTCATGGGCCCCGCGCCTCGACCTCGACTTAAATATCCAAAATTGGTTTTGAAACATCCGTCTTAATTCCAGGGTCTCAACGTCGCAGACGGTTTGTCATTCCGACACTGTATGAGAGTGATATGTCCGATACAAGATTCCGTAATAATAATAATAATATTATTATTATTCGGTGATTCGGGGCCCCGAGCCACGAACCAGAATTTAGTATCCAACATTAGACTTGAATCGACCGTATTAAGGACAAGATTACATCGCCACTGACGGCAAGCCAATCTGATGTCGCACGCATGAGTTATGGCGGGTTGAAGATTTAATAATAATATTAAATCTATTATTTTTGAAGCACTTCGGGTAACCGATCCAGAAACCCGAAAAAGACATTCAATATTGGACTCGGAATGTCCGTCTCAAAATCTGAGTCGCACTGCCGTAGACGGTTCGTGAAACCGAGGTCGCACGAATAAGTTGCGGTCGAAAAAGTGTTTTATCAACAATAATAATAATAATAATAATATGTTATTATTATTGTTAATTGTTTATTTATTTAAACATTTCATAACCCCAAATCATTCCACGCATGAATTGAGGCCGCCAATCTCTTCCATAAAGCGCCTCCCACTTCTTTTTTATTTATTTCTCAAAACTGTTTCTCTTACCAATCTAATTCATCCCTCAGATTTTCACGTGGCTCTACCCTACCAGTCGTCCTTCGACTTCTTGTCCTCCGCCGGGCCTTAGCATGTGGCTGGCCGCGCCACCTCCTACGACCACGCACCCGACCCCATTCTGCGCCGCCTTCTGCCTGCACCAGCCGCCACGGTCGCCTACTCGCCCAACCGAATCATCACCTTGGACCGCTGGCACCCTCGTCGGAAGCCGCGTTCTGAAGACGCGTCGGAATTGCATCGCCACGTGGCCCCTTCCGTGGTCCGCTGCACCTTCGTTCTAAGTCAGAAAATTGTGACGACCGCAGATTCGCATTCCTTGAGTCGAGATCTCCACGTTCGTATATCGCTCTCAACAAAACATCGATGTTTTGACACACTTAATTATTTGGTGCGAAGGAACGCGCGGAGAACGTGCGAAGAATGAAATATAAAAAAGGTCATGGACAATGTCCATATTGATGGTCATGTTTGTTTGGCCATCATCTTTGAGAATTAATAACAAGAGGAATAAACAAATATGTATTTATCATACTTCAAATAAACCCCCTACCTTGATTATGACGTTGCACGTCGTTGAGCCGCGGAAAGAGAATGGAGTTGACGTTGATCATTGCGTCCGCCTCACACTTCATATCAGAGCTTAAGCGTTGATGAAACGTAGAAATCTGACCTCCGTTGAAGGATTGTTCTTCGTCGAAGATCTTGGAAGGCCCGTCGTTGGAGAACCGTTCTTCATCGAAGGTTTAGAATTCTCTCTAAATTTCTCCAGAGGTTTCCCACAAGATTCTCCAAAAATTTTCCAACCCATATTAAAAAGATGTTTCCCCTATTAATAAACACGTCAAGCCTTTTCAAATTCAAAACACTTAATTAATTAAAGTGTTGGCACCATTAAAGAGGGAGAGAGATGGTCTCTTTATTAAGGGGGTTGTCACATTAATTTGAAGGGGTGTTAAAAGGGGGGTTTAAGGGAGGTTATGGGGAAATGAAAGGTTGGGGCTCGTGTGGGCCCCACCTCTCATTTATCCACACATGGGTAGTTGGTGGTTATGGGTCTCACCCTTAACTCACCTTTATAGGGTATAACTACCATAGATATAAATAAAATTGTGTATCACCAATTTTATTTATTTAATTCTAAATCCCCAATTATTAATTCTCAACTCGCTTAAAACGCAACTGTGATAAAGGTTCCCTTAAGCAATTATCGGCGTTGCGAGTTCATCGGTGTCCTCAGATTTCAATTCCGAGCACCGGTTCAAAAGATAGAAAAACCTGCATGTACGTTTACTGAACGTACCCGAAAAAAAGTTTGGAAAATTATTATCAGTCACCCTCGACCCGCGCCGGTCAAGGTCAGGCTCTGCCTGAGTGAAACACGCCCCAACAAATCCAACGGTACTCTCAGATTTTCAATCCGAGTTACCGTTTAAAAGATACGAATTTTACAATAAAATAATTGTCACTTAATTATTTTATTTGCAGTCAAAAACTAACTTTTTCTGGTGGCCCGCTCCGAACAAAGTTAGTATCTGCTTAAATAATGCATAACCTCACGAGTCCAGCGGTGGTCTCGGATTTTTAATCCGAGCTACCGTTTGTGAGTTATAAGCATTCGAAAAATAAAATAATTTATTTAATTATTTTATTTACGGTTATGCCATTTTTGGAATTTCTCACAGGAGGCCCGCGCCGACTAAACTTAAGTCGCTCCTAGGGTAATCCCGCCATCGTAAGCGCAACGGTGCACTCAGATTTCTTATCCGAGCAACCGTTCAAGAGTTATTCCACTTTTTCAGGAAAACTGTTTACGCGCGTTAATTTTAAGTTTAACAAAACATCGACGGATCATTCTGGGAACTCCGGGCCTCAGAATCAGGTGTCGTCTGAAACCGCGCACTCACAAAATTCCAAAGAAATTAAGAAAAAAATTTCCTTGAAATTTCTGGGTCTTTACACTATAGGCCCTTGATGTATTTATAATGACCTGAAATTTTGAATAATATTTGTTTCCTGAATTTTTGTGTCATTTTATTTTATACGCAACAAAACTATATCATTTAATTAATGAAGTGAGTATAATTAAAATGAGGTAGTTGGATTTCGACTGTTATATGACAGTTGGTCAATATAACTATTGGAAACTATACTCTTAGAATTATTATTATTGTTCATAAATAAAAATGATCATGGTTAATTAATATAGAAAGAAGATTCGATGACCTCATCTAGTAAACTTTGGTCATACGAAGCCCATATGTCAGAGCTTAGGAAGGAGGTAGCATCACTAGGTTTTGTTCTGACTAAGCCCAAGCTAAACTCCAATACGTTAAGTTTGAATGGAATCGCTTAAGGAAGAAGTTCAAGATGATAGAAATCACCACTCGGGCAATGTTTTCTAAGCCACCCCAAGATTATATCACCATTTCACATCTTACACTTAAGGTCCTATGTAGGTGTTATAAGGGGCTATGTAACGAGGTCTTAGTTACTTTGTGTAATCCTTTTGTATAAATAAAATTGTTATTTCTTATTACGGTAAAATTCATGAATTTAAAATGTTAAAATAAATATAAGATAAACTTATAGAAGTTCCATATTATTGGTGAATTTTGGGAAAAGGGATATTTTAAAATATTTTTGTATACTTTAATTAATTAAAAATGTCAAATTATTTTCAAAAAATGGTCTTCTACAGTTGTGATCAGTAAAAAAAATCGAGTCTAATAAGATCAACTTAATTTTTGGTGAATAGTGAATTATGAATAGTAATATTACCCTTATGAATATTAATTTGACCAATGGAATAGTAACCACACTTAATAAAGTATAAATATAATTTAGGCGTCTTGAATGGTGAAGTGATATAATAGTATAAGTAAATAACTATTTGAGAAATTATTAGTTAAGTATTATTTTTTTTCAGGTAAATAGTGTTTTTACTTAAAAATTAAATATCTCATAATTAGAAAATTATTTTCATAAAATAAAGTTCATTTTTGAATTCATATCATCGATATTATGTTGGGGTGAATTTATGAGATCTTAATAAAATGTTTTTTTCAGTGAATAGTAAAAATACAGTTTTGAGTTTTGGTGTGTTTAATGACATAATTAATGATGTAATCATGATGTAGTAATTATGGTCGAATTTTTTATAGTAAGATATGTTATTAGGTGTCCCAAGTGTCCAATGCCATGGGAAAATATCATGGGAAGGCCCATGGTTTTTCAAATACCACTAATGAGCTGTCCCTTGGAAATTAATAAAATATTCCATCACTTTTTCTATAAATACCAACCCATTCCTTCATTCCAAATTTATTCTCAATGAATATTTGGTATTTTTACCTCCCAAGGAGTCCTTACAAGGTGCCTTAAATCCCCCTAAGGTCCCAACCTTTGAGCTTTTGAAGTTACTCTTCAAGGTAAGGGAACCTTTCACCCTCCTCTTTTAATCATGACTTCCTTTATGTTATGTCTTTTAGTTTCCATTTTATTATGTGGGGGTATGTTCTTATATATCATTATTTCTATCCATTTTATTTCCAAGTGATGAGATACCCTTTTTCTCACATCAATTCATTTTCTAAATTTTCAAGTGACGTCGTTAGGTTGCCAAATTTTCGTAAAAGAAATCGCATCTTCTCTTTTCTTTCAAGTTTCCTTTTCATATGGTATGTCATTCAAATATACATATCATGATCTTATTTATTTTTATTATATAGCTATAATGTATTATGAGTTATTTATGAGTGGTTTAACCTTGTCCCATCTCTTTTTAAATGTTTTTTAAAACCATGTTATATAGTTGTTATGCTGCAGAATTTTCGTCTCAAAATCTCTCTCTTTTTCTCAAGAAATTATCTTATTTTATTTTTTTGAATACCCAAAACTATTTCATTTATAGGGGTATTTATAAAGACATAAAAATGATATATTTTATTATGGATTTTACATACATAAAACCCTCATTCCCTTTCCATGGGTTATAAATGACATAATGATCTTGTTTTAAGCACTTTTTAAAACATCAAGATTTTGATATAAAACTAATTTCTTTTATTCTCTTTGGGTTATTTATGAAATTTATGATTACTATATATGTGGATCACATGAAAATAAATACATATTAAGGGTTTTCCCTAATATTTCTCCAATGCATTGGGTAAATAATTTAATCTCTAGAGATGAAAAGTTTTATGATACCTTGGTGAATAACCTTGGTAATTTTTATGACACCTTGGGGTTGGACCTTGGTGATATGTTCATGAATGTATAAATTAAATTTTGTAGCCAAATTTTCAAGTAATTATTCAAGTTATTATTTCTATTATATGCCTCTTTATCATTCCTTTATGATATCTCTCATATTCTTATTGATATCGCTCAAGTTCACATGTAAACTATTTCACTTGTTTTCCTTATTAGGCCTTCTGCTCACCCTTTCCTTTGATGTATGTCTCCAAGTTATGAGTTGCAGTAATTTTACTTATTATTAACCTATGATAAATCCTTACAAGTGGATTAGAATAATTTTTTATGTTTTTATGTATCATTTTCCTTATTTCCAAGACACTAGACTTTAAAGATCCTCTGTCTGTAAAATGTAATGAAAAGTTATGTAATAAAAAGGCGGTATGCCATAGTTGGTATCAAAGGATAGTTTAGTTATTTATGGAAATTAGGTGATTAAAACTTTAGTAAGAACCCTATAGAAAAGTTTAAAAAGAGGAAAACTTTCTGGTATTTTGGTGAAATATTAAGTAAGTGGTTTTCGAACAAATAAATATCTATCTGGATACGAACAAGTGGATATGGATCTGGCACAAATGTACCTAGGACTAAAAACTCCGAAAAAGAGTTTCAGGCTTGACCCGAGGTATCCTGGTACCTGAAAAAGGGTTTTTCTATACTCCTGGTTTGACACTCCTGGGGGATATGTTTGGTTAATCACAAGCTTTTATGAATTATTATGAAGGATTTATAGAGAAATGTAATTGTTGTTAAAGAATACTATGTTTAAGCATAAATTTTTAAGACATAAAAATCCTTTATAATTAAAAGATTCATAAATTAAATAAGCTTATAACTAATGTTTTATTCTTTTATAAAATTGCAGGCAATAGGAGGAACCGTGCAAATGGTGACTACAATGGACCATGCACTGACGTCCCTCCTATGGAAGCCGAAATGAAAACTTTCATGAGAATGATGAACCAACTGACTTAAGTTATGGGAAATAACTTGAATCAAGCTGAGATAATGCTCTCACTACAAAGGTAACCACATTATGTTGAGTCTTTTATGTGTCAATGACCAACAAACTTCAGTGGATCGACTAACCCATTGATTGCTGAATAGTGGATCAGCTCTATCGAGAAGATCTTTTTCGTGCTCTACTATTCGGAACAAGAGAAGGTCACCCTGGCTATTTACCTCTTAGAAATAAAAAAAAGATCAGTGGTGGGAACTGATTAAAAACATTAGGTCAAGAGTGGAGGTTGAATATATGGAGTGGGAAGAGTTCAGAGGGATCTTCTTCAGTAAGTATTTCCCTCGATTGATGAGAACAAAAATTGAGAAGGAATTTCTCGAGCTAAAGTAGAAGGAGAATGAATATATGGGAAGCTATGAGATAAACTTCACAAGGCTTTCACGTTACACCTATAACTTTTTCATGGATCCAAATGGTAAGGATGATAGATTCTTTGGTAGACTAAGACCTCATATGTGGAAGAATCTATTCAACTGAGACAATGATAGCTATGAGGAGATCATGCAGAGTGTGATGAAAGTCGAATTGGAGTTTGGTGAGATGTAGTGGTCTCATAAATCCAATGAAAAGAAGAGATTAATGGTGATAATATTTGGGAGTACCTTTGATAAGTAAAGAGGATGCAAGTAAGTGTAACGTCCCACATGTAATAAATGTGGGAAGAAGAATTCGGGAAACTACCTGCTCAGGAGTGGGAAGTTCTACAAGTGTGAAAGATATGGCTATATTGCATGAAATTGTTATAGTGAGGTGAAGCCTAAATTTCCCAATACTAACGTCAATGGGAAGATGGTGCAGGCCCTACCTGATGTTCAATGCTATAAGTGTGGAAAACTTGGGCACTTTTCTAATCACTATCCAAATCTGAGGGCAGTGGAGGGGAACCACCATCAGCCTCAGCAAAGGCCAAGGGAACAAGGGCATTCTTTTTATATAACTATGGATGAAGTTGAAGTGCCAAATGATGTGGTGGAAGGTACTCTTGTTATTCTATCAAATCTTGAAAGTACTTTATTTGATTCTGGTTCTATGCATTCCTTTATTTCCTCCAAGTTTTCAAAGAATTTAGAATCAACCCATGAATTTCTAAAAGTATAGTTATCAGTCAAGACTCCTAGTGGGATTATCCAAGCATCATTAGTGTTTAGAAACTCTAGTATTTACTTTAATGAGCACAATATTATCATAAATATTGTAGTCATTCCTATGCTGGTATTCGGCGTTATACTAGGGATGGACTGACTCTCAAAGTATAATGCTAAAATCAAATGCAGAAGCAAGAAAATCTCAGTAGTCTTGAATAGAAAACCTACAATTATCTTCCAAGGAGATATATCTCAACCTGGTATTTTTCTAGAAAAACCTCCTATATCCTTCTTTATAAAGTTGATCGGTGAACAAGAAGAAGGAAATGAGAGTATGAGTATAGAAAATGTCCTCATTTTCTAGGAATACATTGATGTATTTCCTGAGAATTTACCCAGACCTCCCCCATAAAGAGAGGTAGAGTTCTCCATTGAACTCGTACCAGGATATCATCTGATATCAAATACCCTGTATAGGATGGAAATGTGGAGATGGAGGAATTAAAGAAGCAACTCCAATATCTTTTGGAGAATGGGTTTATCCATCCAAGTGTGTCTCCTTGGGGAGCACCTATTTTCTTTGTGAAGAAGAAGGATGGATCAATGTGGCTATTCATTGATTATAGAGAAATGAACGGGATCACAGTGAAGAATAAATACCCTATTACAAGAATTGATGACTTATTTGATCAACTTTGTGGGGCTCAATTCTCTCTAAGATTGATCTTCGATCTGGTTATCATCAATTGAGGGTGAAGAAAGAAGATATTCCAAAAACTGTCTTCCGATAAAGATATGGGCATTATGAGTTTGTTGGTATGCCCTTCAAACTTACTAATGCACCTGCTATTATTATGGATTTGATGAATAGAGTCTTTAAATACTACCTTGATAACTTTTTGGTAGTTTTTATTGATGATATTCTGATATATTACAAAAGTTGCGAGGAGCATAAGGATCATATAAGGGTTATTTTGAAAACTCTACAGAAGGAGAGGCTTTTTGGAAAGTTCAGCGAATGTGAATTTTGGTTGCAACAAGTTTCTTTCTTGGGTCACATTGTAACCAATGAAGGAATCACAGTTGACCTTTCAAAGACAAAGGTTGTAGAGGAGTGGCCTCAAGCTACAACAATAACTGAGATTTTTAGTTTCCTTGGATTAGCGAAATATTATAGGAGGTTTTTGAAAAACTTTTCAAAATTTTCTAATCCATTAACCAAGTTAACTCAAAAAGGGGTCAAGTTCATCTGAACAAAGGAGTGTGAGGAAAGTTTCCAAGATCTGAAGAAGAGTTTGGTTACCTCACCCATATTAACTCTGTCCTCAAGTGGAGAAGGATTCGTTATTTTTAGTGATGCATCTCTAAAAGGGCATGGGTGCATCCTCATGAAAAATGAAAAAGTAGTTGCATATGCATCTCGACAATTGAAGACTCGAGATCAGAACTATCCTACTCATGATCTGGAGCTAGAAACGGTCAATTTTTCTCTAAAGATATAGAGAAACTATCTTTATGGGGAGAAATGTGATATATACACAGATCATCAAAGTTTGAAGTATATTTTCACAAAAAAGTAATTTAACATGAGACAAAAGAGATGGTTGGAACTTCTTAAAGACTATGATTGTTTAATTCATTATCATCCCGGAAGAGCCAACAAGGTCATTGATGCATTAAGCAGGAAAGACCCAGTTGTTCTGTCCATGATGAGGATTCAAAGAGATCCTTTGATCAATGACCTAGTAAAGCTAGACATGGGAATTATAAGGGAAGGGATATCATCAACCCTATTCTAAATTATTTCTCAACTGTCATTACTATATAAGATCAAGAAAGCTTGGAAAGAAGATCCTTTGTTACTGAAGAAGTTTGAGGCTATGAGGGATGGGAAGTTTCCTGAGTTCAATATTGATCAAAAAGGTGTACTAAAATTTCGTACAAAACTATGTGTTCCATCTATTCCAGAAATAAATAAGGAGTTGATGGATGAAGATCATAACAATACTTTCTATATACATCCGGGAAGCACAAAAATGTATAGATACCTTCATGATCATTATTGGTGAGATAATATGAAAAGGGAGATTGATGACTATATTTCAAGGTGCCTGGTATACCAGCAAGTGAAGGAAGAGTGACAACTTCTTAAAGGGGTATTGCAACCACTACCCATACCCACATTGAAGTAGGAAAATATCACTATGGACTTTGTCACTGGTCTCCTGAGAACTTCCAAATGAAACAATGCAATATGGGTTATTGTGGATCATCTTACCAATAATGCCCATTTTATCTCTATTCAGGAAGATTTATCTCTTGATCAACTTGCTAGGATTTATGTGAAGAAAGTGGTATGGCTGCATGGAGTTCCACTTTCTATCGTATCTGATCGTGATCCAAGGTTCACATCAAATTCTAGAGAAGTATTAAACATGCTATGAGTACTGAATTGAATTTCAATATGGCCTATCACCCCCAAACTGATGGGCAATTTAAAAGGACTTTTCAAACACTCGAGGACAAGCTGAGAACATGCTCAATGGAATTTAAAGGTGGATGGGATCAACATCTCCCATTAGTTGAGTTCTCTTACAACAAAAGCTTCCACTCGAGCATTCAAATGGCACCCTGTTAAGCTCTGTATGGGAAGTGATGTAGAACTTATAATTGTTGGGATGAAACTAGTGAGAGAAAGCTTCTTGGGCCTGATCTTGTGCAAGAGATGATAGAAAAAGTTTGTGTCATCCAGCAACACATCAAGGCTGCTTAGAGTCGGCAAAAGAGTTATGTCGATAACCGTCTAAGGGACTTGGAGTTTGATGTTGGTGAAAAATTCTTGCTTCTAATTTCACCTTGGAAGAGATTCATGATATTTGGGAAGAGATGGAAGCTTAGCCCTAGGTACATTGGCCCCTATGAAATCCTTGATCGTGTAGGATCAGTGGCATATCGGCTTGCACTTCCTCCAAATATAGCACAAGTTCATGATGTCTTCCATGTATCCCTCTTGAGGAAGTACATACCCAACCCTTCACACGTACTAAATATAGAGGTGGTACAACTAGAACATAACCTCTCTTATGAGGAGCATCTGGTGGATATCTTGGATCGTAGGGACAATGTTCTACACAACAAGACTACCCACCTAGTTAAGGTGTTGTGGAGGAACTACAAATGTGAAGAAGCCAGGTGGGAACCAGAGGAGTTTATGAGGTAGAAGTACCCACACCTTTTCTCTTCTGAGGGTATGAGTTAAAATTTTGGGGATGAAATTTCTTAAGGGGGGAAGAATGTAATGACCCGAAATTTTGAATAATATTTTTTTCCTTAATTTGTGTGTCATTTTATTTTATACTCAACAAAACCATATCCTTTAATTAATGAAGTGAGTATAATTAAAATGAGACCATTGGATTTCGACTGTTATATGATTGTTGGTCAATATGACTGTTGGAAACTATACTCTTAATGTTATGATTATTGTTTATAAATATAAATGATCATGGTTAATTAATACAGAAAGAAGAGTCGATGGCCTCATCTAATAGACTCGGGTCGTACGAATCCCATCTGTTAGAGCTTGGGAATGAGGTATCATCATTGGGATTTTCTCTGGACCAAGACCAAGCCGAACTCCAACACGTTAATCTTGAACGGAATCGCTTAAGAGAGAAGTTCAAGCTGATAGAAATCACTACTCAGGCAATGTTGTCTGAGCCACCCCAAGATTCTATCACCATTGCACATCTTACTCTTAGGTCTTATGTAGGTGTTATAAGGGGATATGTAATGAGGCCTTAGTTACTTTGTGTAATCCTTTTGTATAAATAAAATTTTTATTTCTTATTACAGTAAAATTTGTGAATTTCAAATGTTAAAATAAATATATGATGAATTTATAGAAGTTCCATATTATTGGTGAATTTTGGAAAAAAGGTTATTTTAAAATATTTTTGTATACGTTAAATAATTAATAATTTGAAATGATTTTCAAAAAATGGTATTTTATAGTTGTGATCGGTAAGAAATTTAAAGTCTAATAAGATCAACTTAATTTTTGGTGAATAGTAAATTATGAACAGTAATAGTAACCTTATGAATAGTAATGTGACCAATGGAATAGTAACCTCACATAAGAAAGTATAAATATAATTTAGGTGTCTTGAATGGTGAAGTGATATAATAGCATCAGTAAATAACTATTTCAGAAGTTATTAGTTAAGTGTTAGTTTTTTTAGGTAAATAGGGTTTTACTTAAAAATCAAATATATCATAATTAGAAAATTATTTTCATAAAATTGAGTTTATTTTTTAATTTAGATCATCGATATTAGGTTAGGGTGAATTTATAAGATTTTAATAAAATGTTTTTTTGGGTGAATAGTAAAAATACAGTTTTGAGTTTCCGTGTGTTTAATGACATCATTCATGATGTAATCATGATGTAATAATTTTGGTCAAATTTTTTACACTAAGATATGTTATGAGGTGTACCAAGTATCCAATTCCATGAGAAAATACCATGGGCAAGCCCGTGGTTTTGCAAATATCACTAATAAGGTGTCCCTTGGAAATTAATAAAATATTCCCTCACTTTTGCTATAAATATCAACCCATTCCTTTATTCCTTTCATTCCAAATTCCTACTCAATGAATCTCTAGTATTTTTTACCTCCAAAGGAGTCCTTTCAAGGATCCCTCAATCCCCCCAAGGTCCCAACCTTCAAGCTTTTGAAGTTATTCTTCAAGGTAAGGGAACCTTTCACCCTCATCTGTTAGTCATGACTTTCTTTATGTTATGTCTTCTAGTTTCCATTTTATTATGTGGGGGTATGTTATTATATATCCTTATTTATGTCTATTTTATTTCCAAGTGATGAGAGACCCTTTTTTCTCTCATAAATTCATTTTCTGAATTTTCAAGTGACACCATTAGGCTGCCGAATTTTCGTAAAAGAAATCACATCTTCTCTTTTCTTTCAAGTTTCCTTTTCATATGGTATGTCATTCAAATATCCATACCATGATCTTATTTATTTTTATTCTATACCTATACTGTATTATTAGTTATTTATGAGTGTTTGAACCTTGTGACCTATCTTTTTAAATGTTTTCTAAAACCATGTTATATAGTCATTATGCTGTAGAATTTTCGTCTCAAAATCTCTCTCTTTTTCTTAAGAAATTATCTTATTTTATTTATGTGAGTACCCAAACCTATTTCATTTATAGGGGTATTCATCAATATATAAAAATGATATATTTTATTCTAGAATTGACATACATAAAACCATCATTCCCTTTCCATGGGTTATAAATGATATAATGATCTTGTTTTTATGCACTTTTTAAAACAAAATGATTTTGATATGAAACTCATTTCTTTTATTATCTTTGGGTTATTTATGAAATGTATGATTATGATCTATGTGGATAACATGAAAATAAATACATATTAAGGTTGTGCCCTGATAGCGCTCCAATGCATTGGGTAAAGAATTTAATCTCTAGAGATGAAAAGTTTTACGATACCTTGGTGAGTAACCTTGGTAATTTTTATGACACCTTGGGGGTTGGACCTTGGTGATATGTTCATGAATGTGTAAATTAAATGTTGTAGACACATTTTCAAGTTATGATTCAAGATACTATTGTTATTATATGCCTCTTTATCATCCATTTACTATATCCCTCATGTTCTTATTGATATCGCTCAAGTTCACATGTAAATTGTTTCACTTGTTTTCCTTACTGGGCCTTCTGCTCACTCTTTCCTTTGATGTATGTCTATAGGTTATGAGTTTCAGTAATTGTAATTATTATAAACCTATGATAAAGCCTTACAAGTGTATTAAAATAATGTTTTATGTTTTCATGTATCATGTTCCTGATTTCCAAGACACTAGACTTTAAATATCCTCTATTTGTAAAATGTAATGAAAAGTTATGTAATAAATGTAACATCCCAGATAAATAAGGAATAAGACACTTTTCATATTTATTAATATTTGTGAATTAAATATTAATTTTACATTAAAGGGGATTCTATGTTCGATAGCGTACCTGATACACAATAACATGTTTCTTTGAAATCTTACATTGGACACTAATAATATAATATTATTATCTTAAATGGTCGTTAACTCCTAGTCATTGTATTGGAGGGAATGAAAAAAACTAAATACAATATGATTATACATGTTTGTTAAATGTAATTACATTTATCCAATAAATGTTAGAGGCTTAAAATGTGAATGAATCTAATTTCAAGCATAATTTACATTAAAAGGTCGATTTACCGCCTTTTAATGGTGAACCCTCTTTAAATATAGTTTTGGTCACTTTAATACATTATATATGATTAAATAAAATCCTTCTTTAGAATGGGGACATCAAAATTTACTTTTTGTAAATTTTTGGAATTTTTCCGAAAAAGTTCATTTTTTTATGAATAGTGTAAATATTGTATTTTAATTCAAAACTATGTTTTAATATAATTTATTTATATGGTTAGATTATCTTTTCAATTGGTTTTAAAGTTTAATTAGAATATATTTTTACCATTTAATCCAATTTTTCTCATTGGAATTAATTTCACTTTGAATTTGGACATAAATAAGTGTCAATCTTTTGATAGTTATTGTTTCTTAAAAACACGCTATTTGTTTTAACAATGGGAATTAATTTTAAAATTAATTAATGAAACTTTTATGTTTTTAATTTGGTAAAATAGACATCATTTTTGAATTTGTAATATCAAATATAGCTTAGGCTTAATTTTTGGTATTTTTCTGAAAAACTTCAATTTTTGATGAATAGTGAAACCACTTAGTGATAGTTAAAAAAACTGACTTTTTCATTTAAATGAAATTTTACCACTTCTGAGAATTGAGTTTCAAAAATACTACATACATGGTTGTTATCAAAAAATTAAAATGTGGTTCATTAAGATGAAAATATTTTTTGGTGAATAGTAACTTTTGACTTTTATTTGCCGCGGTTAAAGGTAAATAGGGTGATTCAAGGTAAAAATAATATTATAATAATTCAAAATTACCTTAACACTTGTCCAAAACTTATTGGTTGAGTCATTTATGACCATGGGAATCTTTGGGTCGATTTTGGGACCCCATTGAGCCACTTGGGAGTGATAATGACAATTTAGATTAATTAACTTAAAGTAAAGGCAAAAAATGACAAAAACAAATATCTTTTAGTAAATTAATTTTTATATAGTGTTATATAAGTAATATTTTTGACTATAAATATTAATTGGAAATCTAAAAATATATCCTACATCATAGTATTTTTTTATAATTTTTAGACATCAAATAATTTAAATTATATATGACACAATAATGATGCAGTGTTTACCTCATTAATAAATGATTTAAATAAATAAGATTATAATGATTAAAATATTATCCAAAACATGTACAATTCTGATTGGGTGATTTTATTTCGAATATGATTCATCTTATCTTCGACTTTAATTATTTTTGGACCTTTAGAAACCAAATATCATTATATAATAAAATAATATTTTCACACTTTCCTAAAGAGCCCCTCCTCTCCCTTATAAAAGGAGACCACTTCTAACCAATTACTCACACCTCTCAAGCCATTTGGCTCATCCAAACTCTGCCCAATTAATCTCCATATATCCCTCTCCTCCACCTAGAAGCCTTACCTTGGGCAGAAGGCACTTCAAGAAGTCCTTTGGTTCAAACCAAAGGGAGTTACCCAAATTAAAGGTAACGGTTTCTCTTAAATTGTTTTCTTTTATTTTACTTCTCCAACCCGTAAACTCTTTTTATTCATTTCTTTTGTAACAACACAAGTATCCTAAATATACTAGGATTTTTTTATGATAAGTATTCGAACTACACTTACACACACCTCCATCTAATGGATGAAGAACATAATGTTTTTGTGGATGGAAAACTAATGTCTCACGAAACGATGATTGTTCGATTATCTCCTACCGCCTATCATGGTGGACATTATGATGGAAATGTATTTATATATGATATATATTATGTTTATGTTTTCATTATGCTTCTGTAATTTCCATTTATAGAATTCCCTTATGGTTTCCATTATGGGTAAACACGATAATCTCATTAGAGGAAGTACGGACTATCGCCCCCTCAAAGTGATATGACTCGTTCATACCATATGTGGTATGTATAAAGGATAGATTAATGATATTATATATGATACAATACTGTAATTATAATACTACTATGTATCATTATGTTTTAATTCCATTAAAATAATAAATAGAAATGGAAGTAGCGTTCATGCGTACGTACGGCTTACCGTCTCCATGAACGGTGCATTTCATTTCTTACCTCAAAATGTTATGTACTATTATAAATACATGTATATAATGGATATATATGATATATATTATATCTAAATAATTAATATAATTCTGGATATAATGAACTATTTACCACATGGACAACTTGTAAATATAAGGTGTCCATTTTTGACTCAAGTACCAAATATCGACAAAATGGACGTTATTAACTTAAATGATAACATAATATTTATAACATGGTAATAAGTGATATAAAAGGAATAATAAACTTGAAAAATGTTCTTAATCAAGTAGAAATTAACTATAGTTTATTATTCAGGAGATTAAAGAACAATCGAGTCAAGTCGGACACAAGGTGAGGGATTTTCTTATCTCACTTTTAATTTCGTGAGATTTCCATTGTTCGCCACTTAATCATTTCATGTGGTGTATTATGTACTGCCATTTGATATATATTATCATGATTCTCATTATATTAATGGTATTTTGTGATTAATTTGGTGGTTATTAACTTTTGTTCATAAGACTCGGTTGATTACAACGTGGTAAAGGGTTTCATCTCACTTTTTATTCCCGTGAGATTCATGCTATATTTACCACTATTTCCTTTTGTGTGGTGTATGTACTGCCCATGAATGTACTATTTGTGTAATATACTTTCATTTATGAGTATTTACATCTTCATTGTATGATCCTTCTTTCATGTGGTGTATGTTTCGTAAGTTACCAAATCGGTAAGGGAACCTTTCACCCTCCTCTATTTAAAAGACTTCTTTTTATTATGTCTTTTAATTTACATATTATTATGTTGGGATATGTTCTTTTATATCCCCATTGATGTAAAATTTATGTCCAAGTGATGATATACCCTATTTATCTTATCAACTCATTTTCTGAATTTTAAAGTGACACCGTTAGGCTGTCAAATTTTTACAAGGGAACTTCTTAACCCAATTTCAATTCTTTGGGTTCAACTTGTACTCATTGAATATGTCATATAATTAATATGTTTGAATGACATCTGATTGTTTTACACTTAATATCCACTTATATTGGGTGTATTTATATTTTTCACGCATAATTATGTGATTGATTTATCCTTAATTTAAGGATACCATCTTTATAAGGGATTTCATCTCAATTTACATTTCCATTGAGACTTCATTGTTGTTATGCACCAATTCACTCTTATATGGTGTATATACTGTACTTTGACATATTATATCATTAATACCTTTATTCTCATGATATTATAAAGTTCTGATTAAATTTTATTCCTCAATTATTTGTATTCAAGTGTCTCTCTTTTTGTTAAAAACTCTTTAACTAAAATATCGTTTTAAATGTTTTAATGATTTATTCTTCTAAATATTTCTCATTAATGTCCATGTTTTCAAAATGGGTTTTAGAATTTATTTATATGGACATTAATGTTTTTAAATGATAATTTATTTAAAATCTTCAAAGTGGTATGGGACACTTTGATTCAAAAATCTCTTTTTAAATTTTTTTGAAAATGATTTGATAAAACATTGTTTATTTCAATATCTTGATTTGATATATTGGAATGTGGAAATGTTATCTTTCCTTTATACATGTGTTATATGTTATAATTATGTTATGGTTATTGGGCATTGTTTACGTATATGGGTGGTTTCGTGATAAACCTAGGGCGGGTGAGCCCGAGATAGCTCTCCAATGCAGTGGGTAACGTGATGGAGGTGAACGTGATGTTTCTCCTAAGAGATTTAGGGAATATACCGTGATGGGTATTCCAAGTGTAACTCCCTATGTAGCTTTGATAGCTACAATGTATGTTTGATATGGATGTCATAAGTAACCTTTATGATTTATGATTTGTGTGTGTTATTCATAAATCTTATGATTTCGTAAGGTATGTTATGATTGAAAAGTATGGTTTCATTGATTTGTATTTATTGATGGGATAATGTTTTCCTTTCTTATTTTATAACCCTTACTGAGCTTTTTATGCTCATCTCAAGTTTTTGAAATGTTTTCCACATGACTTAAAGATGAATAGGGTCACGGGTGGGATCATGGAAAAGTCATGTTGTCTAAAATATGGAACTAGACACGTTTCTTTTTAAGAGTTTTTATTTTATGAAAAAAAGTGGATACTGAGTAATAGTGTCTACTTATAATATTCAAGTTGTTATGTAATAGTTATGGCCTAATTCTCTAAAACTCTAAACCTGAAAAGATCCTCAATGTGAATTATTCATTTAATTCAATATTATGTAATGTTATAAGGTCGGGTCCTTATAATAAAAATGTGGTATGTCATAGTATCTGTAGGTCTCGTGAGACAAACTAGTGTCTTGCCACGAGGCCTTGATAGCATGTTTATGTATGGTCTTGGAACGAGACCTTGTCATTATGGTTATGATGTTTGGCATTATGCATTCTCTCGTTATGATATTAGTTATTGATATTACATGTGATTGTTCAACTAGTATAATATCCATATTAATGTTTAAATGGAATTATTTGATTTATTCTTTCTATATTATGCTCAGTATTATGATTAAAAGGCTTTTATTTCAGTTTTATACCTTTTCTTAAAAGTTTGTACTTATTTATGATAGCTTCCATTATATTTCTTACCCTTACTGAGCATTAGACCTCACCCCTTTATTATGTTTTATTTTCCCAAGATTCCAAGAGGTGTTTTATGATTAATATACAAGGTTAAGCAGAGAGAATAATGGCATTCTCAAAGAATTAACTATGTTGCTTTTTATGTCTTGAATTTTAATGCAAAGTTCATGTATGTAATCTATTTTCCAAGACTACTAAACTGATCGCTCCTTTGGGATTTGATTTCTTGTAATAATGTCAATGTATTAAAATAATACAACAGATTTGGGCTTTTGGGGTCAAGGAGTTACATACACTACTCAATAAAATTGGGTTTTAAAGAGGAAAAACAAAAGTTTGGTTGAAATGGGGAGGATCATGGTTGTTGGGTATAAACATCCTATGTTTTTTGGGAGGGAATCCATGTATACAGTGGTACATGTTCAGGATAGATGTCAACTTACACCATAAGTAGCAATTACCCCTATGAGATGTGGTATAAAAAACAAATCGACAGTGAAATACTTTAAAGTGTTTTGAAGTTCATGCCTAATGAAGATAAAAATTTTAAACTTTAGAAAATTTGATGAAAAAGATGAAGAAAGAATTTTTTTTTTGGGTTACACAATCAACGGAAGGAGCTACAGGTGCTTGAACAAACAATCACACAAAATTATGGAAACATGTGATGTCAGATTGATTGAAAATGAGTACAAACCAATGGAAGAAGAGAAAGGTGAAGTTGATGAACCAATAAGAGATATCATAGAATTTTCTAGAAGAACTGGTGAAGAGGAAGGAATTCATGGTCCAATATAGAACAAACATTTTCTGATGGATCCAATGATGAATAAGGTTCTAATGGAAATAGAAACTTAAAGTTATGGATATTACAAAAGCATTTTGAACCAAGTAATATCATCGAAATTTGTGAATACTCAATTCAATCAAGAAGAAAACTGAGAATGGAGAATCAAACAAAAACTTATCTCTCTGGTTGAACCATAGTCAGTATCGAAATCAGTTGATCACAAAGAATGATTAAAATCCATGAATGAGGGATTATATCAAATTGAGAAGAATAACACGTGTTAAATTATCCCAAAACTAGAAGGAAAAAATATCATTGAAACTAATGGTTGTTCAAGAATAAGCTCAGTAAAAAAGGATAAATTTCATGAAATAAATCAAGGTTAGTTTGCAAAGGATACTCACAGGTGGAAGGTGTTGATTTTGCAGAAACGTTTTCCCTAGTTGTAAGACTTGAGACCATCATAATGTTTTTAGAAGTTGTTGATCATCAGAATTATAGGGTTAATTAGATGGATGTAAAATTTATGTTCTTGAATAGTGAAGTTGAATAAGATGTTTACATTGAACAACCATATGGATTCATACTTGATAAGGATGACAGTATGGTTTATAAACTCAAGAAATCTTTATATGGGTTGAAGCAAGCCCCCCGTGCTTGGTATTATAAACTTGATAGGTGTCACGACCCGTCCTCGGGGCCCGTGCCGTGACTACCTCAAGCCCGCCTTTCATAGTCGAGGGGCTGGCGACTAGCACCAAAGGCGTAAATCCCAATAAAAGGGAAGGCATTGCCTTTATATAAGTAAACAAACACAACAGAGTATGCAAGCTGAAGTAAACACTAAGTAAACTGAGTACAAAAGTAAGTGTTGGAAAGTAAATGGGCTAGAATACAAACTCAACTGAAAGTACAGTATAACAGTAAAGAAAGAACAGCTGCAGTAAAGTAAACCAGCAACCACTGAGTCATCCTCCGGATATCTCACCTGAAGGGTGGGTACATATGGTCTCCTCAGCTCCTCGGGTTCGGTCGTCCGCTCTGTGTACGTCCCTCCAAGTGGTACACCTCCAGGTACCGTCCCACTCCACTAGACTCCACCTCGATCAGTGTTGTATGTCGTCTGCATCCAACACAACGTAGTGCAGGCATAACCCGTGCAGGGGTGAGTATACGATACTCATTAGGGACCCCGAGACCCCCGAAGGTCTCCCAGAATCCACAAAGGATAAACCACAAAGGAAAGATACAAACACGAAGTATCAACCAAATCTACTTAGGTATATGCCCATACATATACCTAAGTCATCAATTCCAGTTCGGCTCCAACTCACGAGCTCAAGTACAACCCAGTTCACACAAGAAAGCACAACCCAGTCCACACAGGAAAGCACAACTCAGTCCACACAAGAAAGCAAGTCAATCACATCGATGATAATGATTGAAAGTCAAGACTCATCTCACACAGGTATACTAGTCACGAAGAGGGGTGGAGATGATAGATGTAGCCTCTGAATCATCTCCCCTGCCGAACCCACGTAGGATCCAAGTACAGAAGTCGTCGTTGTCGAACCCACGTAGGATCCAAGTATAGTAACCATTGTTGTCGAACCCACGTAGGATCCAAGTATAGTCGTCATCGTTGTCAAACCCACGGAGGATCCAAGTACAGTCGTCCTCGCTGCCGAACCCACGTAGGATCCAAGTACAGTCGTCATCGTCGTCACAGTTGCAGCCAGCTCTAGAGTTCCCGCACACGGCGTACTCAATTCTGGGAGGGTCCGCTCCTCGAGTCAAGGGATCGATACATCAACTTCCACAAAGTCTCAAGTTAATGTATTCCAAAGCTCTATCGTGTCATAGGGGGCTAATCCAAACAAAACCTATCCAAGATACTTTGTACAAAATGAACAAGACTTTTACCAAAAAGTACACGGCGTGTAGGTATACGGAACACGTCGTGTAGTCAGTTCTCGGGTACTGCTCGCGTCTAATGGTCCATGTCGAAAGGCTGGTCATGTAGGAAGTAAGTAAACGACGTGTGGTATGATTACACGCCGTGTCCATGCATCTGGGTCAGCTCCGTGTATGCTGGTCATGTGCCCGTACACGGCCTCAACCCGTGTTCGCCAAACCATGTAACTGGTACACGAGGTAGCTCGTGCCACTGGCCATGCCTGGTCGTGTGGTGGAGTACATGCCCGTGTACTCCACCTCGTGTCCGTGTATCCCCGGGATACACGTCGAGTCCCGCGAAGCCGCTTCTGCCCTTCTATGAAGAGAATACACGTCGTGCCTCTTGGCCGTGTATTGTTGCATGTGTCCGTGTATTTCCCAGAATACACGCCATGTCTCGCGAAGCTGCTTCTGCCATTCTGCGTAGAGATTACACGCTGTGTGACCGGGGTCACACGCTGTGTGTTACATGTCTTAACCCGAAACTCAAGCCGCAGTACGCCCACACTACATGGCGTGTTCGTCAGAGATACACGTCGTGTATTCTGGAATTTTCCAGAAATGACGCATCCGGCCAGCGCGCTTCCTGTGATGTCCATTCTTCGTTCTGACGGTCCGTTCATCATGAAACTTCGGACACTAGGTCGCCCCGATGTCCCGTAATCGTCTCTGGTGTTTTCGGGCCTCCGATCGGCTCCGAAAACACGATTTGATTCACCCGCTCAAAGAACGGTCGAGGGACGGTCCTTCCCATTCCGGTTTGATCTGTCGCCCGCTATCGTCGTCGCACCTCCGCTAGGACGTCGTGATGTTGGGTCTTCAAATTGGGATCGTTGCGTCGCACAATGAACTCGCAACGATCCGGTGTTCATCACCCATGAAGAACACGAAGAACACACCAAACATTCACAAAAACGGCGGAGGGATCGGGTCGTGTTCGTTTGGCCCGGTCCTTCCGCGTTAGTTTGGTAGCAAGCGGGTCAAGAGAAACAAACATGGAAAGAGAATCAACATTGCTCAAATAAAAACACACCCCTACCTCGATAATCGATGTCGTTCGCCGGGCGTCGCGGAAGATAGCGTCGTTTCCGTCGTCGTCGGTGTGCACCCGAGGAAGAACGGCATTCCCTCTCTTGTCACGAAGGAGAGATAATTAAGGTCCGTCGTCGTTGGCGAATTCCCCACGTCAGTGTCTCCTCTCTTGTCGCGGAGGAAGAAGAGGATGAGAACCGTGGTCGCCGAGTTGTTCTACGATGAAGGGTCGATGTTCTTCGTCGGAGAAGAATCGTCCTTCGTTGAGGATGAATTCTTCAAAAACTCTAGAGTTCTCCCCCAATTTCCCTCACACAACAATTGCCAACCAAAATAAAATAAGGCTTCTCCTTATTTTATTTAATTATGCCATGCATTCAAAAAAATGAATTCAAACACTTAATTAATTAATGAAAGAGTTTCAATCAATTAATTATGGTGTGTGTTGGCATGAATTAAAGAGGGAGAGAGGGGAGAGGAAGGGTTACTCAATAAAAGGGAGTTAACAAGTTTAAGAGGGGGTTAAGGTGTTATGGATTGTGAAGAGTTGGGGCTCGTGTGGGTCTCACCTCACAGTTATCCTCACATGGGTAGTTAGGAGTTTGTGGGTCTCATCCTAACTTCCCCATGTAGGATATAACCACTTAAGATAAAGAATAAAAATTGTTTCACAATTTTTATTCACTTCTTATTTAATCCACAAAATTAAACTTCTCCTCCCGTGCAAACGCAATTGCGGTAAAGGTCCTCTTAAGCAATTAACGGCGTTGCGAGTTTATCGGTGCCCTCGGATTTCAATTCCAAGCACCGGTTCAAAAGATAGAAGAACTCGCTCGTTCGTTTACTGAACGTACCCGAGTTAAACTTCGGAAATTGATTCCGGGCACACCGGGCCTCGGAATCAGGTGCCGTCAGAAACTGCGTACTCGTAAAATTTCAAAGTATTTAAGAAAAAAATTCCCTTGAAATTTTCAGGTCTTTACAATAGGTGCTTGAAGATATTGTTGATAGGAACTTATATGTGAAGGAGGAAAGTTTTGAAACTCTGATAGTCATTGTTTACATTGATGGCATAATCTTTGTTAGTGACAACGGTCATGCTTGTGAAGAGTTATTAGAGAAAATGAAATAGCACTTTGAAATATCAATTATTGGGAAGATAAATTTATTTCTCATGCTACATGTTGTACAAAACTAAAGATAAATCTTCATATCACTAGAAAAGTATGCCAAGAAGCAGTTGGTGAAGTTTGAAATGGAAGATTCTAAGGAAGTTGTTAATCCTATCTATCTTTGTTGGAGTAAAGTTGTGAAAAGATAAATCTGGTAAAAGTATCAATCAAACGGACTTCCAAAAGTTATTTGGAAGTTTACTCTAACTATATCTCTACCATACATTTTTTATGTTGTAACATTAATCATTGGCTTGATGTATCAAAGAAGTTGTTGCGGAAATGATACAGTTTGCAGAGATAAACACAACGTAAACACAGCCGAGTATAAAACGTGTTATTAACAAAGTCGGAAAACCAGAAAATGAAACTTGCAGGAAAGTAAAAGGAGCAACATGATTTACGTGGTTCGGACCTTATGGTCATACTCCACGGCAAGAACACCACCACCGATTCTTTATTATAATGCAAACAAAACAGAGCAAATACAAACAGAGAATCAGCAAAGACAGACCACGCACGCGGACCACAGAAGCTATCCGAGAACGAAGATTTCTCTGCCCCAAGAGCCAGTGATGAACCCTGGCTCGGAGTTAGCGGAGTATTCTTCTGAACTGGACGGACTCACACACGCAACCCCGACTACAAACAGACCAGAATAAGAAACCAGGAACATACAACGCAAAGATCAGACAAGAAAGAAAAAGAACGGGCTCACAAACAAAACCGCCAAGAAGCGCAGATCTCTATCATGGTTGCATTGATGATTTCCATAGAAGTATCCACCGGAAGGGCACCGAAACAGTCGTCGAGGCGACAGCGTACAAGCGGCGGGTCACCGAACCATCGAAGACTCTGCTTCTCTCGGAGCTCTCGGGAGCGAAAACTGAAGACGACGACGAACCAACAACCGAAGAAAAATCAACGCGCCCTAATCATGGAGGTGGAAAGAATGAAGCGACGCCACTGACAGGCGCAACAGATGAGGGCCACGCGGCGGGCAACGGGCGGGCGCAAGAATCTCGAAGCATGCGGCGGCTCAACAAATCTTGAACAACCACCACACGTGGACGACAACGATCAAGCGGGCGGTGCGGATAGGATCACCGAAGAAACACAAACAGCAGAACCAGAGCCGTTGGATCGGCATGCATCGATGGTCAGAAAAAAGGGCGAAAGAAAACAAGATCGTCACGGTGGAAGAGAGGCCGAACAACAAGCGGGCCACAGCACAAGATCAACCCAGCGAACAGGCCCATCATGCATAATAATAATAAAGTGAGAACAAAAACAATTTTGCATGGCAAAACCGAAAACAAGATTTTAATATTTGAAAACTCATTTTCACAGAAGTGATAGGTTGAACTTGGGTTTATAAATGTTGATTGGGTCGATGATTCCAATGACCGTAAATCAACATTTGGAGAAACATTCTTTTGGGGGAAAAGTTATGTTTGTTGACATAGTAAGAAGAAAAACTCACTGACTTTGAGTACAACAGAATCAGAATATATTGTTGTCACCCATTCTTGCACTCAAATGAAGTGCATGAAAGTTCAGTCGGAAAAATTGAAAGTGGATGTTGAAAATCCATTGAAAATCATTTGTGACAATCAAAGAGCAATTGATCTTTCAAAGAACTCAGCTCAACGCTCCATGTCAAAAAAATATTGACATCAGGTTCCATTTCATCATGGAGAAAGTTGTTTCTGGAGAAGGTAAGTTTGAGCATATTTCAACGAAGAATCAAATTGTTGATATTTTCACTAAATCATATCAAAGAAAAGGTTTGAGGAACTAAAGTCAAAACTTCATGTTCAATCTTCTCCTTCGTCTGCAACTCTTTCCAAAAATAAGAAATAAAAAAACAGGTCTACAACAGGGGTGAAAAGGTAAAGAAGATGAATTGAGGGCCGCTCAACCCATTCATGGGCATCACATATTAATTTTGTCATTAAAAAAAATGCAATCAAAGTATTTATATATTAAAAAAACGAGTCTCTTTTTTAAAAAAATATCACTTCTGCAAAATTTTATTTTTTAAGACCTTTAAATGCAATAATAATTTTTTTTTCTTGTTATACTTCATAAATATGTTTTCTGTCTTTCATACAATTTTTTTCGTATGTCCGTAATGGAATTCTGATTTTTTCACGATGACATTTAGAAAAATTGAAAATTATTATGTTTAAAAAAACTATGTTTCCCTTAAGTGGGTTTTTTTAGTCAGAGAAAAAATTATAGGTTTAAAAAATTTATTAGTTTTTTGAATAATTTAAAAACTGTTATTTTTTAAAACAATTATATATATTTTTTCAAAATTTTAAAAAATATTAAATGTAAATGTAAAGAATATTTTTTATCGGTATACAAAATTTATTATTTTAAAAAACGTTTTAAAACATGTCATTTAATTGAAATTAAAAAAAACAATCTATTTTTTTAATAGATCATGACAAGTGCATGATTTTAATAAGAAAAGGGTAAAATTGGATATTTCAGAAAAATGTGAAAATGTCGTATCTTAAAATGATGACTGCATACACGTCACCATCCCAATGCTGGAATTGATGTGGGTAGTTATTAGCTGACGGGACATCCATTGACGTGTACGGTGCCCCGGAACCCGATTCACTCCCATCATCATTCAGGCCACGCGCACTCTCTATTACAACCTATGTGTCCTTTTCCTTCTAGATTCCACGCAATACAAAAGTACATGAATAATGGTTCATTTAAAAAAAACATATTTAATTAATGATTAAAACGTTTATATTTGTTGTTTAAAAAAAAAACGTTTATATTTTCTCAATTTATTTTTAATACAATTAATATTTTCTAAATACTCCTACAACCTTAAACTTATTATATTATAAGATGCAATTACATTAACTAGAATTGAGGTCTCATCCTATTAAATACCGTCCTCACATGTCACCGCATATTCTTTTAGTGTGTTTTGTGACCTCATTCACACACACCTTAATAAAACTTTTGAAAATTCACCCATTCCGATTATACTTAAATTTTCATTAGATAATCTTTTGAAAAGGGAAGTGCACCTTATTAACATGGATAATAACAATTAGCATTCTACCTCTTCCTTTTTTTCAAGAGTGTCATCAACTTTACAAATTAAAAATATGCATTCACCATTGCTACTAAAAAATGAACAACAAATATATATATTTTCATAAAAAACAGCGCAATGAAGCCGACCCGCCTTTAACAACGCTATGCACTGCCTTTAGTGTGTTTTGTGACCTCATTCACACACCTTGATAAAACTTCTGAAAATTCACCCATTCTGAAATTACTCCCATGCAAATATACTTAACTCCTTATTAGATAGTCTTTTGAAACGAAAAGTGCACATTGTCAACATGGGTAATACCAATTAGCATTTTACCTCTTCCTTTTTTCCAAGAGTATCATCAACTTTACAAATAAGAAATATACATTCACCATTGCTACTAAAAAATGAACAATAAATATTTAAGGAAGTCGGCCCCCTTTAAAAACACTATGCATTGCCTTTGGTGAGTTTTTAACCTCAAACCTCCCCCTGGTAATACTACACCTTTACCATTCATCTATATTGTTTGGTTCTTTATTTTATAATATATCTATATATTTATATATATTATGTTACATTTTATTTATCCATATATATATGTGTGTGTATATATATATAGATATATATATATATTTAAATACATATATAAAATATGTTTTTTTGTGTGTTTATAAATACATACATACATATATTTATATATATGCGTGCATCTATAAATATAATTATACATATTTATATTTATTTGCATATATTATATATTAATGATTATATACATATATTAGAATATGTAGATAAATATATATATGTTTGTCAATACACACAAATATATTTATATATGTAAACATTTTATATACATTAATTCTATATGTATATAAATATTCATACATTTGTATTTTAAATAAAATGGATATTATTTTTTATTTAGATAAGTTTTATATATTGAAAAATATATTTTATATGTAAATATTTTTAACTATTTATTTATAAAATTAAAATTTTATGTGTGAATATATAAAAAATATGTATATATTGTTATATATTTGATTATAAATAACAGTGAATTGTGAAAAATGATAAAATTTCAAAACCATAATATCAATATGGATGTAAGCCCTAAGAATAAATTTAGTGTCTATTGAAAACGGGCAAAAAGACCCCCTTAAACGAGGTTGAAACTCCATCGAATGTTAACAAATTCGGATACCCTGACTAGATACTCAGTTTTAGAGGTCTTCTGGGTCTTTTTTGGTCTTGAAAAATGTGATAGAGGGTTGTCCTATGTCTCTAGTGTGTAGAGCTCGTTGCAGACTTTGATTTGATATGTGGTAGATCTCAAACGTACACCCGAATCAAAAGTTATGGGTGTTTGAAGTTCAAGTTACGTTTTCAACTTATTTTAGATCTTTTATTATTTTTTTGATTTTTTGTCTTCAAATTGTCATTAAATGACTATTACTCAATAATAATTAACAAATTATTAATTAAAAATATTTATTTATTTATTTTATAAGTCATTTTCATTAAATATCTTATATATTATATGTAAATGCCTATTTAGGCTTATCTAAAACATATTTAAAAAATATATATTATATTTATATCAATATAAATATATTTATATATAAATATATTATTTTTAATGATTCTTTTTGAAATATACCATTTATCAGCGTGATAAAGACTCCTCTTTATCAATGCTATTAAAAAAAACGTTGATAAAGAGGGTCCCTTTAGCAGCGCCTGATAAAGGGCGTACCTTTATCAGCGCTAAAAAAACGCTAAAAAAGGGGTATGTTTAAGAGCGCTTTTTAGCGTTGTTAAAGGTACGCCCTTTATCACCATTTTTTTAGCACTGATAAAGGATGATGCTCCGTAAAGCTGTTTTTGTGGTAGTGAAAGCAACAAGAGCATTAAAGTTTATTAACGAGGTTCACCTTTAAGATGCATGATTATATCCCCAGTGTACAATGATTGCTATCGCACTCACACACAACTCTTCTTTTATTATCAAGAAAAGCTTGGGCAAAGGTATATCTATGGACCCGTATTCATGACACCAATTGGGTACAATAACAAGCACTAACTTGTTGTTCAGGCTCTGGCACCGACCAAACTTTTCCATCATAATTACCAGATTACACTAGCTCTTGTATGAAGTATTATCCGTAATGAATCTCAAGTCCCAAATTTGATATCCTTCCTCAAAGTGCAACAATCTTGAGTGCGGCCTTGATCTTCTTCAAATCTTACAATATAAGAACTTTGTAAGCTGAGATCACTCACTGCTCCTGCCTCAATAATAATCAACAACAGTAAAGCCAATCTTCTCGCCTCTTTTACTTTTCTTTTAACATGCAGGATTTTCCTCCTATAATATAGCATTGAATCTTCTCTTGACTATGATACACAAAATCCCGAGGTTGGTAGTGGTGCCTGTTTTTTGCATCTTAGAATTTACAAGATAATAATAGGTCAAAATATCTTTAATTTCCCCCTCCTCAAATATATTCACAAAAACCGCGTGAATATTTTTCCAATGATTCTCAGCCTTCAAAACCTCCAACATCTTTTTTCTTCAATTCACATTTAAATCAATCTCAATAATTGTTGGAACCATGACCGTTCTATGCTGGAAATGGAGTATGGTTTGTATTTGTTGACAATCCTCAATGAAAGTTCATAATGTTTGATAGGAAATGGATCATATAGTTCACGCGGGCAAAAGTATTGAAGGTGGCGTCGTTTTCGAGTGTTGGCTAAATTTTTGGGTCTGAAAATCGGGAAATGGAGAAAAGCGTGTTTGGAAAAGGGAGTTGCGCGCAAAATGGTAGGTGTTATGGAAACTTGCGCGCAATGCATGCTTTGGGATCAGAACGTATAAAAATGGAAAAGGCGTGAGCAATGCGAAAAATCTGGAGTTGTGCGCAGAAAACAGTTACTGCGCGAAAAACATTTGCGCGCAGAATGGGAGGTTTTGCGCGACACAGTGGGTTTTGCGCGCGGGGGTCAGCGATGCCTATAAATAAGAGGTGACCCCCTCATGCAAAAGTTGTAGTTGCGCGGAAAAGTTGTAGTTGCACGAAAAAGATGAAGTTGCGCGTAAAATTTGACGTTGCACGTAAAAGTTTATATTGGGTGTAAAAGTAGAAGTTGCGCGCAAAAGTTCAAGTTGCGGGTAAAGGGTGTAGTTGTGCGAAATATTTTCTGCGCGAAAAGAAAATCTTGTACGTAAAAGTAAGATCTTGCGCGCAATTGTTAGTGTAGGCTGAATACGTGTACTGAATATCTGGTTCAGTGGTTCAGTGCTTTCAAGTGCATCAATTCTAGACTTCAATGCAAGCATTGTCTCATGCTGAACAGAGACATAGACTTCAATGAAAATCTATTGAAGCGACCTTCAAGTCGATAAACCGAGTTTGACTTCTCTCAAGGCAGTGAGTTAGGGGGAGTCGAAGGGAGTGATCCGAGGGACGCAATGAGCTTTCCCTAAACCATTGTAAATGCAATGTGCCTGACAAAGAGTGTCTGTGACCAAACCTTGTAATACAAAAACTAGTGAAAATTAGTGGATTTTGGTACGACCAGCACACTGTTGGTGTATGCTCCTTGGACGTAACCCTTAGTGGTGAACCAAGTAAAAGTGTTGTGTGGTCTCTATGCATGTGATTGTTTGATTTATGTTCTCATCGGTCCTACAGGTTTAATGAGTTCCTACCAACATGAGAACAAGATTCCTGTTTAAAAAAAAGTTGACACCCTGATTAACCCCTCCCCTCTCATGTTGTCCCGGGGTCCTACAAGTGGTATCAGAGGGTAAAAGTTACTGGTGTTTGATCTGTCCTTTGTCGTCATGGAGAATGCAGCCAATGTCCGAGGAATTACTCTCTTCGATGGAAGAAATTTTCAGATTTGGAAGAACAGAATGAGATCTCATCTAAGATCCCTTGGAATGGAAGTCCTCTTTGCTACTGTGCAAGGAATACAAGTTACTAATCCAATAGGGCTTGCTTCGAATGATACAGACATGAAAGTTCTTGATGCAGATGCTAAAGCTCAGAATTCTATCACTGTGGCTCTTTCTGATCAGATCTATCTAAAAGTAATGAGTTGCACCTCAACAAAGTCTATGTGAGATAAACTTGAAAATATTTATGAAGAAGATAGCAAAGTGAAGGAGGAAAAACTTCAAGTCCTGTACAACAGGTTCAACGATCTAAAAATGCATCCTGATTAGAATGCGGATTCCTTCTTCAATCGAATTACTGAAGTAGTGGGAGCAATTCGAGGTCTTGGAGAGAAAATCAAAGACATTGACACCGTAAAGAAAATATTGAGAAGACTTCCTCCTATGTACAATGCAAAGGTGTCAGCCCTTGAAAAAAGAGATCTATCTAAACTATCTCTGGATGATCTGCTAAGTAGTCTAGTGGCATATGAGATGAGAGTCAAACCAGAAGATGCTACGACTCGTGTTAGCAAGGAAATGATGTTCATAGCCATGAAAAAAAATGAAAATTCCAGGAGAGAGTGGTGGTGAAGATGATGAGGAAAAAGAAATTCTTTCTCTCATTGCCAAGAAACCGAAGAAGGGAAAAGGTAAATTTAAAGGTAAGTTACCTCTGACATGTTTTCATTGTGGAAGAGTTGGACACATTGCCTCTCAGTGCCAAAGAAAGTTTGATGATGAAGAGAGCGAAGCAGAAGACATTAAGAAGCCTTGGAAAAGGTTTTTCAAAAAGAAAGACTTCAAATCTGGAAAGAAAATATAGAAGAAGAGTTTTTTCTGTGAAGAGGAAGGTGATGATATTGAATTATGTGAAGAAGAAGAACCATAATTTAAAACCGGGAACCATGCTTTCATGACGGATACCATCGAAAAGTCAGAACCTTCGATCGATAAAGATAAAGATAATCAGATGACTCCTAATGGTGGTCCCAAGTTGAAAATTAAGGATGCCTTTGCTGAGCTTGATAATAAATGTAAGAGATGCAATAAGTGGAAAGCAATGGTGGAAGAATCATCAGAATATGTTGACGAACTTGAAGTTGAAATTAAACGACTAGAAGAACTAGTGAGAGTACAGTCTTCAATCCTTGAAAGCACATATGATGTTGGGGAACTAAATCTTATAATTGAAGAACAAGCAAAGGTCATCAATGAACTTACGTCCAGACTGGAAGAGAAGTCCAAGTCTGTTGAGGGTCTTGAGGAAGAAGTTGTTACTCTTAGGAGTAAACTTGAGTGTCAATCAACCACAAAAGAGGGAAAGAATAAAATTCATTTTGGAAGATTCTCAGATGCATATTTACTAGTAAGATCCAAGCGTGGTTCAGATGGGGTTGAAAAAATCTTGAGCGATCAAAGACCCACCTGCATGGGAAACTGTGGAATCAGTTGTGAAGTTGAGACATCAACTTCTGAAAGTAAAGAGAGCCAAAAGAAAGACAAGATGAATGTTGGATACGTTGAAAAGTTTTCTAAAGTGCTGAAAAGGAAACCCTCAATCCAAACTAAAAGAAGAACTAAAGATTATCCTCAAACTTTCAGAAATGACAGGCAGTCCAACTATTTTTCCAAGGAAGAAGGCACGGGGACAAATATAAGTGAGAAGATATTTCCTCTCATGAAGTGTCAGTTCTGTGGCTATTTGGGCCATACCATGTCATATTGTGAAGAGGCAAGGAGCTATTTGAATGGGTAAGATATGGGAAGTCAACAAAGGTGACCGATTTCATATCCTACAACTTATAGAATAAATAGTTTCAATGGATACTATTTTCACTATTCTAACTTTGGCCATAAAGCTATGTATTGCAGGCAGAGGTATGATGGGAGAAATTCACACAACTCTCAGAGATGGGTCAATACTCATCCTCTCAATAGTGTTGTTCTTACAAACAGGTTTTCTCCTCTGGAAGAAGAGTATGGGTATGAAGAATCTGATTATGTGGAAGAAATAATTGGAAGGCCATCAATGTCCTACATTCAATCCAATATCTCATGGAAAGAGAATAAGAAAATTGAGAAATCCAATCTTGTAGAAGTAGCTCTTAAAGCTACAAAAAGTAGCCACACCTGGATTCTTGATAGTGGATGCTCGTCCCATATGACTGGAAATGCTTACCTTTTAAAGAACATTAAGAAGATGGTTGATAGACCAGTGATGTTTGGTAATGATGGTGCTTTAAAGATTAAAGGTAGTGGAAATACTACTCTGACCAATGGAGAACTGAAGAAGACTAAAGTTCTTTATGTGGACGACCAACGTCACAATCTCCTCAGTGCGAGTCAACTCTCTGACTCAGGGTTCATAGTAACTTTCAATAAAAAAAGATGCACTATAAAGGGGAAAAAGGGAATTCTCTCATAAAAGGCTGCATAACAGATAGAAACTTATATTAGGTTGACAGTAAAAAGAACGCTTCCTATCTTTCTTTTGAAGAAGAAAACAACATGTGGCATCGAAGGCTGGGGCACATTAACCAACAAGACATGAAAAAGATATCTAAGATGAAGATAGTCATGGATATACCCATTCTGAAATGCTAACATGAAAAGACTTGTGATGCTTGCATATGAGGGAAGCTAGTTTATAGTTCATATCGTTCAAAGAAGAAAAGGGCATCACACCTTCTTGAACTCATCCATACAGACATATGTGGCCCAATAAATGTTGCCGGAACTCATGGAGAGAGGTACTCCGTCCTTTTCATCGATAATTATAGTATAATGGCTTGTGTAATGGTTATTAATAGGAAGTGGAAAGTACTTGATTACATGAAAACTTATCGCCAAATTTCTGAGAATGATACTTGATGGAAAATCAAAGTTTTACAATCTAACAATGGAGGGGAATACACATCCATTGAGTTTGAGAATTACCTGAAAAAACATGGAATACAACATGAGGTAGCTGCTGTGAGAACTCTATAACAAAATGGAGTTGTTGAGCGTCGAAATCGATAGGTCAACAACATGGTCAGGACTATGCTGATTGAGAGTCGTATCTCTCGCCATTACTGGAAAGAAGCTGTTGAAGCTGCAATGCACATTCAAAATTGAACGGGGCTTTATATGGGAGAAACATAAACACCATATGAATTGTGGAATGGAAGGAAGCCTTCATTGAAATACTTTCGTGTTTTCAAAAGCAAATGTTTCATCCGAAATAAAGAAGAAAATCAAGGGAAGTTTGGTGACAATGCTGATGAAGGAATATTTCTAGGATATCCAATGAACATCAAAGCTTATAAGTGTTTCAATAAGCACTTGGGGAGGATTTTGGAAAGCAGTGACGTTAAGATCATTGAAGGAAAATCCCCAAATGATTCAAATAATTCCTATGTTGATGAGGTAGAAGATGAGGTAGAATGTGAACATGGAGTAAATGCAAATACAGAAAAAGAGGAAGGTGTAAAAAAATCTCAAGAGTCACATCATGATGTTGACTCAAAAAAAGAATCTGAATTTGAAACCATAGTTAGAGAGAATTCAGTTGAACCTCAGAGGAGGAATTAAAGAGAAAAAATTGATCAGTCCAACATCATTGGGGATTGGACTGCACCCACACAAACAAGGAGAGTGAGGAATAATGCACAATATGCATTTCTATTAGCTGTGGAATGATGTGGCTCATTTTTAATGCTCTTTGCCACATCCTTTTTTATATTTTTGTTGATTTTTAATATCAAATTGTTGCATTTTGTGTAATATTTATCAATTCTTGTATTTTGTAAATTACATTATGAAAAATGTGTTTATGTATTAAAAGTGTGTTTTTGTTGTTTATTATTTATTGTTTTTCAATAATAAAATTAAGTTATTATTTTAATTTCATTTAATTAATTCTTTATGTTATTATTTTTCAATAATTTTTAATTCAATAATTAAATTGATTAATTATTTATTCTTAAATTGTAAATAAATAACACATGTTACTTTTTAAGTCTTTAAAAAATTAAATTAGTTTTAACAATTTAATTTTATTCAATTAATATTTCTTATTCTTTTATTTACTTTTATTAATTCTTTAATTAATTGGTTAATTAATTTAAGTTAGTTACTTTAAATGTTTTAATTTGTTCTTTAATTAATTTGTTTATAATTTTTTAATACAAATAAATTCATTCTTTTAAATAAAGAATAATTAACTTTATTATTTAACTTTGTTTTATTTATTTAGTTTTTAATTCTATTCTATTTAATTTAATTGATTAATTGATTATTTTTTTTAGTTTTATTAAATTATTAATTTATTTAATTTTTTGTTGTGTTTATTTTGCAGGTGTTCCCGTAGAACCCTGTCACGGTGCCACCGTTTTCACTCCTTACTGTCCCACTGTACCCTCGGCACCACTTCAATTATTTTCCATCGTTTCTTTTCTCACGGTGGAACGTCCCACCATTCCACCCCAATCCACAGTTTCCTTATGGTCTCACCATTCCCACATTCACGGTGACACAATGTTCATTTGATTACTGTCTCACCGTCTCTTTCCACAACCAGTGTCAGCCACCGTTTCCACTATACTGTCTCACCGTTTCCACTACGTTGTGCCACCGTTCCAACAACAGTGAGACAATCCACCACTGCTCCTCACCCCCCTTTTCTCACCGTTCTACCTACCCCAGACCGACTGTCAACTCCATCAGAAACAATAACAAAATCTCAAAGCCACAATACATCTAGCAGCAAAAACATAGTAATTTTGACAACAACAACACGATGAAAGTTCATCACAGAATTTTCTAGGTCTAAGGGAAAAAGAAACTAAAAATGAATCCTAGTGAAGAAATCAGAAAATCAAAAACATTTCAAGAACTCAGATCTAGAAATCAGAAATACGAAGGCCACAAGTCATTGAATCCAAAACATTTGACCATCGATGAAGGTCCTACGCACCTGGTCAGTGCCGACCAATTTCTTCACAACATTTCTCCTCCTCAATCCAAGACACCTAAATCACCTCCACCCTGCCACCACCGCTTCTCCATCCCACTAAAATCCTCCAAGCTGTGACCTCACCTCAGCTCCTTGTGCACTGACCGAAACCCCCTTCTCTCTGCCGCATCCATACACATCTCCACCACCGCACACCCACACTTGATCACGCTCTTCCATCCCGCGCTACCCAGTGCCACCGACACATTCCTTCTTCCCCGAAGCCGTCTCCTCCGCTGCGTAGCTGCGAACAGAACCGCCCCCCTCCCCAATTTGTTTTCACTCTTCTTTTTAGTTTTTTATTTTATTATAACATATAATATAACATAATATATAATATATATATATATATATCATATACTAAAAAATATTAATAATTTCTTTAATAATAATAGTATATAAGATTTTATATATCATAATAATATATGTATTAATTAAATAAAATAATTATTAAATATATATTAATAATAATATTAGGTATTATAAAATATACCTATATATTTATAAGTATTTTCATTAATTTTAAGTAGTGATATTAATATATAGTATACATATATAATATGTTCATTTTTTCTCACTCATGTGCATTTTTTGTATTTTCCATTATTTTTGCACAGGGAGATCGTGCAGGCAGGGAATCCTTTTCAGTTACGAGTGCACGGGGCGTTCATCTAGGGAGAACCAGAGTAGAGGAGGAGAATTCCAGAACTTCATTCCATGGGGTGTGCATCCATTCTTCCATCCAGAGATCCCTCGATCCCTTGATTCCTAGCGGTCAACCCTCGATCCATCTCATCACCAAAACAGAGGCAGACAAACATTGAGCAAGAGATCGGTATCAGAGATGAAGCTGGAGAGAGGAGAAATCTCAAGGGATATGCTTCTTCATTCATTTTCGGTTTCTATATGTTTGACTATTTTAATGTGTAGTTAAATAGATTTGGGGAATCATACTGTAGAGAACTTATCATCCATCTATTCATCATGTTTTGTTAATCTAATTGCGCAGTGCGATTTCATTACTTGGTTTTCTCTTCTGTTCATTTTGAGTATCATTTTACATTACCTAACATCTGACGGGTTTGGTAGTGAATCATTTCACTGTGGATCATTGACCGAAGTACCGAGAATTAAAAAAGGTCAATGCATCTCTTCTCCAATTTAAGCAGATTTATCCAAGGGTCAAGATCAAAAGATCAAGACTCAAGGAAGTTAATCGAGCTGTGTTGATCCATTGAAGTGGCAACTCAGTGGATTAGCACCATTATTCTATGCACTGAGTAATTGAATTAAACCAAGCAGAAGCGGAGAATATCTTTTTAATCAGTTCAAAGCAGCTTGAGGACCCTAAAATCATCATTACTATTTGTTCTCTATTCAAGCAATACATTTCACCATTTCACCTTCATTTTCACACCCACTATCAGTGTTTGTTTCACAGTTTGCATTTAGTTTTTGTTATTGTTTTATTATTTTTGTTGTTTTAGTTTTAATTTGGTCTAGCACAACTTAAGTCCTTCTCTGTGGTTCGACACCCTTCTTACCACAATACTAGTAGTTTGTAGGGTTTATAAATTTTAAATTTGTGCGTACTCAATGACTCTGCAGTAAAATTTTGGCATCGTTACTGGGGAAGGCACTTGCAACCAAGTTTAAAAAAACACACAAAAAATAGAACAAAAAAACAAAAAAAAAAAAAACAAAAAAAAAAAAAACAAAAAAAAAAAAATCAAAAAATAAAATAAAATAAAATAAAAAACATAAAAACTATACAAAAAAAATCTTAAGAAAAACTTGTTGTTGAAACTGTATGCACACTAGAGATTCTACGTCAGAACTTGAAATGCCTATTTAAGAAATCAACAAGATCTGTTCTACACTTAGAAAACAAAAGAAACTTGAAATGGAGAATTTGGATAATATTATTGGAAATAAAAATGTCAATAGGCCACAACCCTTAGTTACTGCCCCTAAGAGACCTAATCTTAGGGAGTTTCAAATTCCTACTATGTCAAGCAATCCATATTGTATCAAATTTCCCCTAGTTCTAGGAGATATGAGATGAAACAATCTCATATTTCTCAACTGCCATCATTTAATGGTCTTCCAGCAGAGGATTCCTTAGAGTTTATCAGAGATTTTTATGGTTCTGTCCAGTAGTTGCCTCTGTGAGATATTAGTGAGGAGGAGTTGAGGTTGAGGTTGTTTCCATTCTGTCTAAAGGGGATGGCTAAGACTTGGTTTCAGAATTTAGATGAGTAAATCTTTGAAACCTGGGAAGAGGTGTGCAATGCCTTTGTATCTAAATTCTACCCCAGGAACACCACCATTGAGGTTAGGAATAAGATCACTAGCTTTGTCCAGGATGAGGGAAAAATCTTTCACGAAGCATGGGATAGGTTCATAGGTCTTCTTAGACAGATCCCTAACCATCAATTAGCTCCCCATATGCTCATGGAGACTTTCTATAATGCCCTCAACCCTACAATCAGAACTTAGTTGATCAATCTTGTGGAGGTGATTTCTATGATTCCACTATTGATGAGCTGAAACAATTTTTTGATAAGTTGGCTCAAAAATCTCAGCACAAGTGCACTAGGAATAGAGTCATCCATAGGGCTGATACAAATCCTCAAGATGTTGTTGTTGATGATATGGTCCTTAGGAAGCAGTGCTATCACTGTGGGATGTTTGGTCACACTCAGAGATTTTTTCCAAACTTTGATCTCCCTGTTTCCTGTGATGAGAGTGCCCGGTTTGTCAATTATAGGTATAGGAATCAAGATGTCCATGCTCAACTCTCAAATCCACACCAATATAGATATAAAGGTCATCCTAATCTATCATGGAGTGAACAAGGGGTTAAAAATAATCCCTATGCCCCAAACAAGCAGCCCACTACCCCAACTTTCCACCCATAGCCCAAACAAATTTTCCAGAGTCAATATGAGGATGAACCTTCTAATTCTCAAGGGGAGTTAAAGGGGATGCTGTAACTAGTGTTGAGTGAGATCAACTCATTTAATAAGGAGATGAATTCTAAGATTCATAATTTAGAACTTCAAATGAGTCAAATGGCTAAGAATCAAGCTCGTAAGGAAATAGAAAACTACCCATCACTTTAACTCCCAATATAAGAGAAAATGTGATGGAAGTAACAACCAGGCCAGGGATTAAACTTAAGAAACCAGTTAAGGAACCACCTAGGAAAGAGGAAAACAATGTTCAAGCTAAAATTGAAAATGAAAATCTAAAAAATCCCAATTCTGGAAATTTGGAAAGCGAGTTCCAAACTGAACATATTGTGAAAACTACATCGGAGAAAGCTTAGGAATGAAAGAAAATGAAGTGGGAATTGATTAAGGAAGTGGAGAAGAAAGTGGGGTCTAAGGAGAAGGTGAATAACCTACCTATTCTAAAACATTACGTCCCTCTCATTCCCTTCCCTGAAAGAGTGAAAAAAAGTAATGAACCCGATTACCTAAGATTTTTGAAACTGATTCGAAGCTTCACCATCAACATGACTTTCTTATAATACTTGGATAAAATCCCTTCATATGTTTCATTCACAAAAAGGTTTATGAAGAAAAAGAATTACTGGAAGAAGTTCTATAAAATTGATCTCAATGCGGAGTATAGTGTAATTGTCCAAAAAAATATTCCTCCCAAATTAAAGGACCCTGGTGGATTTATCATTCAGTGTCGAATATGAGGAAGTTGGAAACTGAATTGTCTGTGTGACTTAGGAGCGAGTATCAATCTTATTCCTTTATCCTTGTTTAAAAATCTAGGTATTTCGGATATCCAACCAACTTCTGTTTGTCTTCATCTTGTTGATAGGTCACTCACACTCCCTTATGGGATAGTGGTTGGCCTATTAGTAAGTGTAAGAAAACTCACACTGCCCACTGATTTCTTGATCCTTGATATGGAATGTGATGAAATGGTTTCAATCATCTTAGTAAGACCCTTACTTTCCACTGGTGGTTCCATCATTGATGTCTCCAAAGGTAAACTCACCCTCTAAGTTGTAGATGATGTGGAGGAAATTTTGGTGTTTAAAAGGACCCAAAATGAGGTTAGTTGTGATGTGATATATGTTACTACGAATCAATGTTAGACAATTGAGGTTAGATACGAGTATGGGTCTCTCCCACTTGAGGTCACAAAGATAATAATTCCCCAGCCCACTGAAATTTTTTCCTTGGCAGCTGCTCTTTCCTTACACCCTCCTATTGATGAGAAAATTATTTCTTTGGAACCCATTCTGGAGAGTGATTCACAAATTTGTTCTACCCTATCTCAACCTGTTTATGAAAGTTTCCCTTGTAAAGTTGAATGTATAAGAGTTCTTGAAGTTGGAGAAAGTTCTGTGTTGAGACCTGCTGAAAAACTTGATGATTGCCATTATGAACAAGTGAATTTCCTTGATATCTTCTTACCTGCCCAATTTGATGTTGTGAGTGATGATTTAAAACCTGAACTCGAAATATTCACATCATTTGAGTCCTCTATGGACATTGAGAACAATCTGTTGAAATATGAATTTTATAACTTCTTCTGGGAGATTTATAAGTTGTCTGAGTTGCGAGCTGTTTTGGGTCTTTCTGAGGGTTTTGTCGATGCGTTCTATTCTATTTTTGGGTTTGAGAAAAACTATAAATGTGGTGGAAGATCTGGAAGTATTCTTGATCAGATCAGTGATTTTCATGGGAAATTGTTGAATTTTTAAGAGCTAATGAACTGATTTTTAGAGACCCAGTTGAGCTGGACAACATGAATCCTCTTAGTGATTTGGATGAATTTTTGAGAATTCTGATTGGTGCTGAAGATGAAAATGTCTCAAGTAGTCCTTCTCTTGATTCCTCATACAATTGTGAAGTCCAAACCATTTAAAACTCTTTCCCATTGAATGATCATGGTTAGAAATATTTACGGGAATAAGGTCTGGCTAGGGACTTTAAACCTAGCGTTGCATGGGAGACAACCCACAATT
Source organism: Viscum album (assembly GCA_963277665.1). Lineage (NCBI taxonomy): Eukaryota > Viridiplantae > Streptophyta > Magnoliopsida > Santalales > Viscaceae > Viscum > Viscum album. Next base: position 448,650,199 of record OY728131.1, read on the forward strand.
TACTTTATTTTATGATTTAAATTTTTAGTTTGAATAAATTCTCCTTGATCATTTTTTTGTCTCTCTATTTGGTGAAAAATAATGCCTGCATTTCTTTGTCATATGATGCAAGTGGTTTGGTGGTCCTGGTTTTCTAAGATAATCATGTTTCATTGGCAGCCTCATTTAGAACATTCATGGTGGAAGGAGGCTGCTGTCGGAGAACACTGGATAACACTCCAAAACTCATGCTCTGGGTTGCATTTTACATAAGTTTTAAATTCTTGAACATTAATGTTGAATTGTTTTATCTTGTAGGTACTTAAACTGCACATCCAGAGTTCGTGCATAAGGTGAATAAAGGGAGGAATTTAAAAATGAATTAAGAAGATGCACATTCAAGGGAGTAGTGTTTTTATGCCACCATTTGTTTTAATCTCCACATTTTTATTGCATTCTACTATGAACTAAGTGTGGGGGACTTCCTGCTGATTTTTGAAACTTGCGAACTGTGTTTTTTTTTCTTGGGTGTTAGCTTGCTAATATTTACTTAGTTGAAAAAGTATTTGAGATGAATTTTGAAACTTTCTACACCCACTATTTTTATTCTCATTGAGTTGCTACTTCACAATATTGCTAACAATGATACAAATTGAAGTATATTGAGTAATCTTTTGTCTTATCTTAAAAATTTAAAGCATGAACTTTTGAATAGATCTGAATCTGTTGCTGGTGTTGGTTGGTGGGGTTGGGTTCTTATGTTTTTGTTTGTTTTTCTTTTCTTTTCTTTTTCCTTTTTTGTGTGGAAAAGAAAAAGTTTGAACCTCGTTTCTACCCTCTCCATATCCTTTTTAAGCTGAAATGTCCATCTGTTTTGAACTTAAACTATCTTCCACCTTAGAATTCAACATTGGGGACAATGTTGGGTTTTAAGTGTGGGGAAGAGGCGTCATTCTAGTGTCATGTCAAATTCCCCCTTCTTGAACCTGAAGAACATGAAGTTGTTTTAAAAAAATGGTCAATTTTTTTTTCAAAAATTGTTCAATATCTTCCAAAATTTTCAAATTCTTTCTTCACTTGATGGTCATTAGAGGTTCATTGGTACTTCATTTCTATACTATTTAGTGGATAATTTCTTGATGGATGTTGAGAGTGTCACTTAGTCAGAAACTGTAAAGTTTGAGTGATTGCTGAGTGGAATTGTTTATTGTTTTATGGATCTGTCTGTTTATGAACTGAGGATGGGAGTGTGACAGGATATGTTTTGTGGAATGAGGATCATGACTTGGGGTAACTAGAAGTTTTCACTGGAACCCAGGGAACTCACACTTTTTAAAAAATAATAATATTTAATCACTTTATGAAGTCAACACAAATGATTATTAGTTAAGTCCTTTGTAACTGGAGTAAAATGGGAAAATGGGATCCCACAGTGAGTATCTGAGAAAAGTTGCATTGGGTGTGTTTCTGTGAATAAATAAATCCATTTCAATCTTAATAATTACCATACACAGTGCTCCGCACATGGAATATGGATGGGAAAAATTAAAATAAAGTGCCCTTATAAAAAATGAACTCATTAAGGTGAGATGAATTTTGAACCCACATGAAGAAGGGAGCAATTGAATTGATTAAAATTCATTTGAGTTGAATCAACAAAGTGATGAAATTAATGTACTTTAATTTTGGAAACCTGGGGGAAAGTGAGAATGGAAGGTGCCCTTGGTTAAGTTTTGAGTTCCACTTCATCTAACCTTTCATCACTCCTTGAATTAGAACTTTAATTGGAAGGTGAAGTATGATAGTTAATGAGTACACATAGGAGGCATGACATACTTGACAGTGTATGAATTTGTGAGGCTTTTGACTTCCATTGAGTTTTTGAAGCTAGGAAGGACACCATTTTTGAACACCTTTGAAAAGCCTGACCCACTGTTTGGTATTGTTTCTCTAGTTATTAATGTTTAATCATGCACTTTTTGAACTGAATCTCACAATTCATCTTTCTATTTTAAAGTCAATGGCATGTACTTGTTTGAGGACAAACAAAGTTTTAAGTGTGGGGGAGTTTGACGTGGGTTATTTTTAATGCTCTTTTCCACATCCTTTTTATATTTTTGTTGAATTTTTAATATCAAACTGTTTCATTTTGTGTAATATTTATCAATTCTACTATTTTGTAAATTACATTATGAAAAACATGTTTATGTATTAAAAGTGTATTTTTATTGTTTAATTTTTTATTGGTTTTCAATAATAAAATTAATTTTTCTTTTAATTTCATTTAATTAATTATTTATGTTATTAGTTTTCAATAATTTTTAATTCATTAATTAAATTGATCAATTATTTATTTTTAAATTGTAAATAAATAACACATGTTACTTTTTAAGTCTTTAAATAATTATATTAGTTTCAACAATTTAATTTTATTCAATTAATATTTCTTATTATTTAATTTACTTTATTAATTCTTTAATTAATCAGTTAATTAATTTAATTTAGTGACTTTAAATGTTTTAATTTGTTCTTTAATTAATTTATTTATAATTTTTAATACAAATAAATCCATTCTTTATAATAAAGCATAATTAATTTTATTATTTAACTTTGTTTTATTTATTTAGTTTTTAATTCTATTCTATTTAATTTAATTGATTAATTGATTAATTTTTTTAGTTTTATTAAATTATTAATGTATTTAATTTTTTGTTGGGTTTATTTTGCAGGTGTTCCCGTAGCATCCTGTCACGGTGCCACCATTTTCACTCCTTGCTATCCCACCGTACCCTCAGCACTGCTTCAATTCTTTGCCATCATTTCCCTTATCACGGTGGCACGTCCCGCCATTCCACCCCAATACACCAATTCCTTATGGTCTCATCATTCCCACATTCACGGTGACACCGTGTTCATTTGATTACCATTTCACCGTCTCTTTCCACAACCAGGGTCAGCCACCGTTTCTGCTATACTGTCTCACCGTTTCCACTACGTTGTGCCACCGTTCCAACAATGGTGAGACAATCCACCACTGCTCCACCCCTCAATTCACCATTGCTCCTCACCCCCCTTTTCTCACCATTCTCCCTACCCCATACCAACTTTCAACTCCATCAACAACAACAACAAAATATCAAAGCCACAGTACATCTAGCAGCAAAAACACAGTAATTTTGACAACAACAACATAATGAAAGTTCATCACAGAATTTTCTAAGTTAAAGGAAAAAAGAAACTAAAAATGAATCATAGTGAAGAAATCAGAAAATCAGAAACATTTCAAGAACTCAGATCTGGAAATCAGAAATCTGAAGGCCGCACGTCATTGAATCCAAAACATCTGTCCATCGATGAAGGTCCTGCACACCTGGTCAGTGCCGACCAATTTCTCCACAACCTTTCTCCCCCTCGAGTCAAGCCACCTGAATTTCCTGCACCCTGCCACCGCCGCTTCTCCATCCCGCTGAAATCCTCCAACCCGCGACCTCGCCTAGGCTCCTTGTGCACTGACCGAAACCCCCTTCTCTCTGCCACAACCATCCACATCTCCAACAACGCACACCCACACTCGATCGCACTCTTCCATCCTGCGCTACTTAGCATCGCCGCTGCATTCCTTCTTCCCCGAAGCCGTCTCTTCCACTGCGCAGCCGCAAACAGAACCGACCCCCTCCCCAATTCATTTTCACTCTTTTTTTCGTTTTTTATTTTATTATAACATATAATATAACATAATGTATTATATAGTATATATATCATATACTATACAATATTAATAATAGTTTTAATAATAATAGTATATAAGATTTTATATATCATAATAATATATGTATTAATTAAATAAAATAGTTATTAAATATATATTAAAAATAATATTAGGTATTATAAAATATACATATATATTTATAAGTATTTTCATTAATTTTAAGTAGTGATATTAATATATAGTATACATATAAAATATTTCTTTTTTTCTTACTCACGTGCATTTTTTGTATTTTCCATTATTTTTGCACAGGGAGATCGTGCAGGCAGGGAATCCTTTTTAGTTACAAGTGCATGGGGCATTCATCGAGGGAGATCCAGAGTGGAGGAGGAGCATCAGAGAACTTCATTACATGGGGCTTTCATCCATTCTTCCATCTGGATATCCCTCGATCCATCGATTCCTGGCGATCAACCCTAGATCCATCTCATCACTGAAACAGATGCAGACATACATTGAGCAGGAGATCAGTATCGGAGCTGAAGCCGGAGAGAGGAGCAATCTCGTGGGAGATGATTATTCATTAATTTTTTGTTTCTATATGACTGACTGTTTTAATGTTTAGTTAAATAGATTAGGGGAATCAGGCTGTAGAGAACTGATCATCCATCTATTCGTCATGTTTTGTTAATCTGATTTCTCAATACAACACTGATCATCCATCTATTCATCATGTTTTGTTAATATGATTTCTCAGTGTGATTTCGTTGCTCAGTTTTCTCTTCTGTTCATTTTGAGTATCATTTTACATTACCTAACGACTGACAGTTGTGGTAGTGAATCATTTCACTGTGGATCATTGACCGACGTACCAAGGATTAGAAAAGGTCAATGCATCTCTTCTCCAATTTAAGTAGATTTATCCAAGGGTCAAGATCAATAGATCGAGACTCAAGGAAGTTAATCGAGCTATGTTGATCCACTGAAGTGGAAACTCAGTGGATTAGCACCATTTTTCTATACACTGAGTAATTGAATTAAACCAAGCAGAAGTGGAGAATATCTTTTTAATCAGTTCAAAGTAGCCTGAGGACCCTAAAATCATTATTACTGTTTTTTCTCTGTTAAAGCCATACATTTCACCATTTAACCTTCATTTTCACACCCACTATCAGTGTTTGTTTCACAGTTTGCGTTTAGTTTTTGGTATTATTTTATTTTTGTTGTTGTTTTAGTTTTAATTTGGTCAAGCACAACGTAAGTCCTTCTCTATGGTTCGACACCCTTCTTACCACAATACTAGTAGTTTGTAGGGTTTATAAATTCTAAATTTGCATGTACTCAAAAACTCCACAGTAAAATTTTGGCACCATTTTCAGGGAAGGAACTTGCAACCAAGTTTTATAAAAAACTAAAAAAATAGAACAAAAAAAAAACAAAAAAAAACTTGAAAACTATACAAAAAAAAAAAATCAAGAAAAGCTTTTTGTTGAAACTGTATGCACACTAGAGATTCTAATTCATAACTTGAAAAGCCTATTCAAGAAATCAATAAGCACTATTCTACACTTAGAAAACAAAATAAACTTGAAATGGAGAATTTGGATAATATTGCTGGAAATCGAAATGTAAATAGGCCAAAACCCTTAGTTCCTGCCCTTGAGAGACCTAAGCTTATGGAGTTTCAAATTCCTACCATGTCAAGCAATACATCATGTATAAAATTTTCCCCTTGGTCTAGGATCTATGAGATCAAACAATATCATCTTTTTCAACTGTTATCATTTAAGGGTCTTCGAGCAGAGGAGTCCTTAGAGTTTATCAGAGATTTTTATGGTTCTGTCCAACAGTTGCCTCTGCGAGATCTTAGTGAGGAGGAGTTGAGGTTGAGGTTATTTCCATTCTGTCTAAAGGGGAAGTCTAGGACTTGGTTTCAAAATTTAGATGAGGAAATCTTTGAAACTTGGGAAGAGGTGTGCAATGCCTTTGTATCTAAATTCTATCCTAGGAACACCACCATTGAGGTTAGGCATAAGATCACTGGATTTGTCTAGGATGAGGGAGAACTCTTTCATGAAGCATGGGATAGGTTCATAGGCCTTCTTAGATAGAGCCCCAACCATCAATTAGCTCTCCATCTTCTCATGGAGACTTTCTATAATACCCTCACCCCTACAATCAGAACTTAGTTGATCAATCTTGTGGATGTGATTTCTTTAATTCCACAGCTGATGAGATGAAACAATTGTTCGATAAGTTGGCTAAAAAATCTCAGCACAATTTCACTAGGAAGAGAACTATACATAGGGCTGATACAAATACTCAAGCTGCTGTTGTTGATTACAGGGTCCTTAGGGAGCAGTGCTATCATTGTGGGATGTTTGGTCACACTCAGAGATATTTTCCAAACTTTGATCTCCCTGTTTCATGTGATGAGAGTGCCTAGTTTTTCAATTACAGGGCTATAAATCATGGTTTCCATGCTCAACTCTCAAATCCATACCACTCTAGATATCAAGGTCATCCCAATCTATAATGGGGTGAGGTAGGGGTCACAAAGCAGACCTCTTCCCCAAACAAGCATCCCACTGCCTCAACTTTCCACCCATAACCCAAACAAATTTTCCAGAGTCAATATGAGGCTAAATCTTCTAATTCTTAAGGGGAGTTAAAGGGGATACTGCAACTAGTGTTGAGTGAGATCAACTCATTTATTAAGGAGATAGATTCTAAGATTCATAAATTAGAACTTCAAATGAGTCAAATGGATAAGAATCAAGATGGTTAGGAAAAGAGCAAACTACCCATCACATTAACTCCCAATCTAAAAGAAAATGCGATGGAAATAACAACCAAGTCAGGGATTAATCTTAAGGAACCGATTAAGGAACCACCTAGGCAAGAGGAAAACAATTTTCAAGCTAAAATCGAATATGTAAATCTAGAAAATTCTAATTCTTGAAATCTAGAAAGAGAGTTCCAAACTAAACAGATTGTGCAAACCACACCAGAGAAAGCTAAGGAACCAAAGAAAATGAAGTGGGAATTGATTAAGTAAGCGTAGAATAAAGTGGGGTCTGAGGATAAGGTGAATAACCTACCTATTCTAAAACATTATGCCCCTCCCATTCCCTTCCCTGAAAGAGTGAAGCAAAGTGATGAACCCGATTACCTGATATTTTTGAAACTGATTCGACGCTTCACCATCAACATGCCTTTATTATAAGCCTTGGATAAAATACCTTCATATGTTTCATTCATAGAAAGGTTTCTGAAGAACAAGAATGATTGGAAGAAGTTGGATAAAATTGATCTCAATGTAGAGTGTAGTGAAATTTTCCAAAAAAATATTCCTCCCAAATTAAAGGACTCTGGTGGCTTTATCATTCAGTGCCGAATAGGAGGAATTGGGCAACTGAATTTTCTATGCGACTTAGGAGCGAGTATCAATCTTATGCATTTCTCCTTGTTTAAAAATACAGGTCTTCGGGATATCCAACCAACTTATTTTTGTATTCAACTTGCTGATAGGTCACTCAAAAACCCTTATGGGAGAGTAGATGACCTATTAGTAAGTGTAGGAAAACTCACACTGCCCACTGATTTCCTGATCCTTGATATGGAATGTTATAAAAAGGTTCCAATCATCTTAGGCAGACCCTTCTTTGCTACTAGTGGTTCCATAATTGATGTCTCCCAAGGTAAACTCATCCTCTAATATGTAGATGATGTGGGGGAAATTTTGGTGTTTGAAAGGCCCCGACATGAGGTTAGTTGTGATGTGATAGATGTTACTACGAATCAATGTTAGAAAATTGAGGTTAGAGCTGAGTATGGGTCTTTCTCACTTGAGTTCATAGATAATAATTACCCAACCCACTAAATTTTTTTCCTTGGCTGCTGCTCTTTCCCCACACCCTCCTATTGATGAGCAAATTCTTTCTTTGGAACCCATTTTGGAGAGTGAGTCACAACATTGTCCTGTACTATCTCAACCTGTTTATGAAAGTTTCCCTTGTGAAGTTGACTGTCTAAGAGTTCCTGAAGCTAGAGAAATTTCTCAGTTGAGACCTGCTAAAAAACTTGATGATTACCATTATGAACAAGTGCATTTACTTGATATCTTCTTACATGACCAGTTTCATGTTGTGAGTTGTGATTTCAAACCTAAACTCGAAAGATTCACATCATTTGATTCCTCTGTGGACATTGAGAATAATATGTTGAAAGTTGAATTTGATAGCTTCTTTTGGGAGATTTTTGAGTTGTTAGAGTTGCGAGATGTTTTGGGACTTGTTGAGGGTTTTGTCGATGTGTCCTCTTCTGTTTTTGGGTTTGATCAAAACTCTAAGTGTGGTGGAAGCTCTGGAAGTATTCTTGATCAGATCGGTAATTTTCATGGGCAACTGTTGAACTTTTTAAGTGCTAATGAACTGATATTTAAAGACCCAGTTGAGCTGGACAACATGAATCCTTTTAGTGATCTGGATGAATTTTGGAGAATTCTGATTGGTGCTGAAGATGAAAATGTCTTGAGTAGTCCTTATCTTGATTCCTTAGACAATTGTGAAGTCCAAACCATTGACAAATATTTCCTATTGAATTATCATGGTTAGAAATATTAAGGGGAATAAGGTCTAGCTAGGGAATTTAAACCTAGTGCTGCATGGGAGGCAACCCATGGTTTACTTTGTTTTTTGCTTTAAATTTTTAGTTTGAATAAATTCTCCTTGATGATTTGTTTGTCTCTCTGTTTGGTGAACAATAATGCCTGCATTTCCTTGTCATATGATGCAAGTGGTCTGGTGGTTCTGGTTTTATAAGAGAATCATGTTTCAATGGCAACCTCATTTGGAACATTCATGGTGGAAGGAGGCTGCCATCGGAGAACACTGGATAACACTCCGAAACTCATGATCTAGGTTTCATTTTACATAAGTTTTAAATTATTGAACATTAATGTTAAATTGTTTTATCTTGTAGGTATTGAAATTGCACATCCAAAGTTCATGCACAAGGAGAATAAAGTGAGGCATTAACAAATGAATTAAGAAGCTGCACATTCAGGGGAGTAGTGTTTTTATGCTGCCATTTGTTTTAATCTCCACATTTTTATTGCATGATAATGTGAACTAAGTGCGGGAGAGTTCCCACTAATTTTTGAAACTTGTGAACTACGTTTTTTTGCTTGGGTGTTAGCTTGCTAATGCCTACTTAGTTGAAAAAGTATTTTGAGTGGCATTTTGAAACTTGCTACACTCACTGTTTTTATTATCATTGAACTATTTCTTCATGATATTGCTAACAATTCTAAAAATTGAAGTATATTGAGTAATATTTTGTTTGCTCTTAAAAATTCAAAGTATGAACTTTTGAATAGATCTGAAACTGTTGCTGGTGTTGGTTGGTGGGGTTGGGTTCTTCTGTTTTTTTTCTTTTATTTCCTTTTTCTTTTTGTGTGGCAAAGAAAATTTTTGAACCATGTTTCTACCCTATCCATATCCTTTTTAAGCTGAAATGTCCATATTTTTTGAACTTAAACCGTCTTCCACCTTAGAATTCAACATTGGGGACAATGTTGGGTTTTAAGTGTGGGAGATATGGGTCATTCTAGTGTCATGTCGAATTTTCCCCTTCTTAAACATGAAAAACATGAAGTTGTTTAAAAAATGTTCAATTTTTTTCAAAAATTGTTCAATATATTCCAAAATTTTCAAATTCTTTCATCACTTGATGGTCATTAGAGGTTCATTGGTACTTCATTTTTGTCCTGTTTAGTGGATAACTACTTGCTGGTTGTTGAGAGCAGCACTTAGTTAGAAACTGTAAAGTTTGAGTGATTACTGAGTTGAATTGTTTATTGTTTTATGGATCTGTCTGTTTAGGAACTGATAATGGGAGTGTGACAGGATAAGTTTTGTGAAATGAGGATCATTACTTGGGGTATCAAGAAGTTTTCAATGGAACCCAGGTGACTCACACTTTTTGAAAAATAATAATATTCAATCACTTTAGTAAGTCAACTTGAATGATTATTAGTTAATTCCTTTGTAACTGGAGTAAAATGGGAAAATGAGATCCCATAGTGAGTATCTGAGACAAGGTGCATTGGGTGCGTTTCTGTAAATAAATAAAGCCATTTCAATCTAATAAGTGCTATGCACAGTGCTCTGCACATGGAATATTGCTAGGAAAAATTAAAATAAAGTGCCTTTGTCAAAAATGAACTTATTAAGGTGAGAGGAGTTTTCAACCCAAATGAAGAAGGGAGCAATTGAGTTGGTTAAAATTCATTTGAGTTGAATAAAAAAAGTGATGAAATTAATGTACTTTAATTTTGGAAACCTGAGGGAAGGTGAGAATGGAAGGTTCCATTGGTTAAGTTTTAAGTTCCACTTCATCTAGCCTTTCATCACTCCTTGAATTAGAACTTGAATTGGAAGGTGAAGTAGGATAGTTAATGAGTACACATAGGAGGCATGACATACTTGAAAGTGTATGAATTTGTGAGGATTTTGACTTCCAGTGAATTTTTGAAGCTAGGCAGGACATCATTTTTGAACACCTTTGAAAAGCCTGACCCACTATTTGGTAGTGTTCCTCTGGCTATTAATGTTTAATCATGCACTTTTTGAAATAAAACTCACAATTCATCTATCAGTTTTAAATTCAAAGGCATGTACTTGTTTGGGGACAAACAAAGTTTTAAGTGTGGGAGATTTTGATGTGGATCATTTTTAATGCCTTTTTCCATATCCTTTTTTATATTTTGTTGACTTTTTAATATCAAACTGTTGCATTTTGTGTAATATTTATCAATTCTTGTATTTTGTAAATTACATTATGAAAAATGTTTTTATGTATTAAAAGTGTTTTTTTATTTTTTATTGTTTTTCAATAATAAAATTAAGTTGTTATTTTAATTTCATTTAATTAATTCTTTATGTTATTAGTTTTCAATAATTTTTAATTCATTAATTAAATTGATTAATTCTTTATTCTTAAATTGTAAATCAATAACACATATTACCTTTTAAGTCTTTAAAATAATTAAATTAGTTTTAACAATTTAATTTTATACAATTAATATTTCTTATTCTTTAATTTAATTTATTAATTATTTAATTAATTGTTTAATTAATTTAAGTTAGTGACTTTAAATGTTTTAATTTGTTCTTTAATTAATTTGATTATAATTTTTAATACAAATAAATTCATTATTTTAAATAAAGCATAATTAATTTTATTACTTAACTTTGTTTTATTTATTTAGTTTTAATTCTATTATTTTTAATTTAATTGATTACTTTTTTTTTACTTTTATGAAATTATTAATTAATTTATTTTTTTGTAGTGTTTATTTTGCAGGTGTTCTCGTAGCACCCTGTCACGGTGCCACCATTTTCATTCCTTGCTATCCCACCGTACCCTCAGCACTGCTTCAATTATTTACCACTGTTTCCCTTCTCACGGTGGCAAAAACCACCATTCCACCCCAATCCACCGTTTACTTACGGTCTCACCATTCCCACATTCACGGTGCCACCGTCTTCATTTGATTACCATCTCACTGTCTCTTTCCACTACTAATTTCAGCCACCATTTCCACTATACTGTCTCACCGTTTCCACTACATTGTGCCACCGTTCCAACAATGGTGAGACAATCCACCACTGCTCTGCCCCTTAATTCACTGCTGCTCCTCACCCCCCTTTTCTCACTATTCTCCCTGCCCCAAACCGACTGTCAACTCCCTCAGCAACAACAACAAAATATCAAAGCCACAACACATCTAGCAGAAAAAACATAGTAATCTCAACAACAACAGCATGCCGAAATTTCATCACAGAATTTTCTAAGTTTAAGGGAAAAAGAAACTGAAAATAAATCCCAGTGAAGAAATCATAAAATCAGAAACATTTCAAGAACTCTGATCTAGAAATCAGAAATCCTAAGGCCACGCGTCATGGAATCCAAAACATCTGGCCATCGATGAAGGTCTTACGCACCTGGTCAGTGCTGACCAATTTCTCCACATCCTTTCTCCTCCTCGAGCCAAGCCACCCGAATCACCTGTTCCCTACCACCGCCGCTTCTCTATCCCGCTGAAATCCTCCAAGACGCGACCTCGCCTTGGCTCCTTGTGCACTAACTAGAACCCCCTTCTCTCCACCACAACCATCCACATCTCCATCACCGCATGCCCACACTCGATTGCCGCTATTCTATCCTGCACTACCCAATGTCGCCGCCACATTCCTTCTTCCTTGAAGCCGTCTCCCCCACAGCGCAACCACGAACAGAACCGACCCCCTCTCCAATTCATTTTCACTCTTCTTTTTAGATTTTTATTTTATTATAACATATAATATAATATAACATAATATATTATATAATATATATATCATATACTATAAAATATTAATAATAGGTTTAATAATAATAGTATATAAGCTTTTATATATCATAATAATATATGTATTAATTAAATAAAATATTTATTAAATATATATTAATAATAATATTAGGTATTATAAAATATACATATATATTTATAATTATTTTCATTAATTTTAAGTAGTGATATTAATATATAGTATACATATATAATATATTCATTTTTTCTAACTCACGTGCATTTTTTGTATTTTTCATTATTTTTGCACAGGGTGATCGTGTAGGTGGGGAATCATTTTTAGTTATGAGTGCACAGGGCATTCATCCAGGGAGAGCGAGAGCAGAGGAGGAGCATTCCAGAACTTTATTCCGTGGGGAAAGCATCCATTCTTCCATCCGAAGATCCCTCGATCCATCGATTCCTGGAGATCAACCCTTGATCCATCTCATCACCGAAATAGAGGCAGACAGACATTGAGCATGAGATCAGTATCGAAGATGAAGCTGGAGAGAGGAGAAATCTCGTAGGAGATGCTTCTTCATTCATTTTCTGTTTCTATCTATTTGACTGTTTTAATGTGTAGTTAAATAGATTAGGGGAATCGGGCTATAGAGAACTGATCATCCATCAATTCATCATGTTTTGTTAATCTGATTGCTCAGTGTGATTTCGTTGCTCATTTTTCTTTTTTGTTCATTTTGAGTATCAGTTTACATTACCTAATGATCGGTGAGTGTGGTAGTGAATCATTTCACCATGAATCATTGACCGAAGTACTGAGAATTGGAAAAGGTCAATTCATATCTTCCCTAATTTAAGCTGATTTATCCAAGGGTCAAGATCAAAATATCGACACTCAAGGAACTTAATCAAGCTGTGTTGATCCACTAAAGTGGAAACTCAGTGGATTAGCACCATTTTTCTATGCACTGAGTAATTGAATTAAACCAAGAAGCAAATAATATATTTTTAATCTGTTCAAAGTAGCCTAAGGACCCTATAATCATCATTACCGTTTGTTCTTTGTTCAAGCCATATATTTCACCATTTCACCTTCATTTTCACACCTACTATCAGTGTTTGTTTCACTGTTTGCATTTAGTTTTTGTTATTGTTTTTTTGTTGTTTTAGTTTTAATTTGGTGTAGCACAACGAAAGTCCTTCTCCGTGGTTCAACACCCTTCTTACCATAGTACTAGTAGTTTATAGGGTTTATAAATTTTATATTTGCACATACTCAACGACTCTACGGTCATGGAACCATCCTAATTTGAAGAATCCTCAAAGGATGAATCATGGGTGAAATACATGAATGAAGAATTAGATCAGATTGAAAATAATCAGACACGAGATCTAGTCAAGAGACCCAAATGTCATAATGTTATTGGTATAAATTGGATTTTCAAGAACAAGTTTTATGAGCATGGAAGTGTTATTAGAAACAAGGCATGACTTGTATGTAAATGATATTCACAGATTGAAGGTTTCGATGTTGAATAAACCTTTTCTCCAGTGGCTAGACTAGATTTAATCAAGATTTTTCTTTCCATGGAAATACAAAGAGGATATAAAGTATATCAAATGGATGTCAAGTCAGTATTCTTGAATGGTGTTCTCAAAGAAGAAGTCTAAATCGAACAATCAGTGGGTTTTTTCTTGGTTCTGATGAAACAAAGGTGTGTAAACTAAAGAAGTCCCTCCAGGGTTTGAAGGAGGCACCACGAGCATGGTATTCTCAGCTAGATTATTATCTCAAGAAGCTAGAATTCAAAATAGGAGGATTAGATCACAATATTTATGTGAATAACTCCCCAAAATATCAAATCATGGTTCTAGTTTACGTTTATGACATTATATTTAGTGGAAGTAGGAATAAATCAGTGGATGAATTTTCCAATCACATGAAATCAGAATTTGATATGTATATGATTAGAGAGATCACATATTTCTTGGGGCTATAGGTTATTCAAAATAAGGATTATAATTTCATTTCTTAGGAAAAGTATGCAAGAGAGATGCTGAAGAAATTTAATATGCATGACTCCAAACCAATGTCAACTTTGATTATGGTTGGAACCAAATTTAAAAATCAGGAGGATGATACCTCTATAGATCCCACCATATACAGGAGGATTATTAGAATCTTATTATACTTAACAGTGACACGACCTGATGTTGTCTTTGCCACTTGCTTAACTGCTCGATTTCAGAGTAATCCAAAGGAAGAATATATGACAGTAGTAAAAAGAATTATAAGATACATTCAAGGTACTAATAATTATGGGTTATAATTTACTGCAGGAAGGGATAGTGAATTATCAACATTTTATGATGCTGAGTGGGCTAGAAATGTAGTGGATGAAAGTCCACCAGTGGTGGAGCATTCTATATTGGGTAGAAATGTGTTGGCTGGTTGAGCAAGAAACAAGAAAGTACTTCTCTTAGTATTGATGAAGTTGAGTATATCTCTGCTACAAAGGCATGAACTCAAGTACTATGGATGAATCAACAACTGACAGATATTGGTGATGAGGTGAAATAACCAATGGTGATTTACTATGATAGCAAGAGAACAATTGATCTTACGAAGAATCCTGTTCAGCATTCTCGTACAAAACATATTGAAATCAGATATCACTTTTTCAAAGAAAAAGTTTAACATGGTGTGATTAAAATGTATCATGTGGGAACTGAGCAAGTGGATAATATCCCGACCAATCCATTGTCAGTGGCGGTGTTTGAAAAACATAGGTTGAACCTCAGTGTTTAGCCACCTTCGAGTGCATAATGAGGTTACAAAATTACCACCTCCCCAGTTATGTTAACTAGTTTTAATCTGTTTGTGGATGTGATATAGGTTTATGGGGGAGATACTATCTAGGGGGTGTTTTTAACTGTACAATGACTAATACCAGTCTTTGGGTTTATTTTCAATGGGGGAGAAGGAATAAATTCAGGACATGTGATGGACATGTAATTCTTCTGTGACATGATGAGAATTTAGTGTTAGGAAGAGAAGAAATACATTGGAAATGTAATGCTTCTATGTCACGATGAGAATAGCTTGGGCGTCTTTAAGAATTACAAAACACAGGAACCCAATTCAAGCTTTCCCTATTGTTTTCTACACCAAACATTTCTCACATAGACTTAGAGTGTTAGCTGAGTTGATTCTTTCATTTCACGTTTTTCTTGTGGCAAGTACTCTATTGAATTTATCTGGAGATTTCCAAAAAACCCAAAGGGGGATATTGTTGGAACCATGAATGTTATATGATGGAAATGGAGTATGGTTTGTGTTTTTTGAAAATCCTCAATGGAAGTTCATAATGTTTGACAGGAAAGAGATCATACATTTCAAGCAGACAACAATATTGAAGGTGGCGTCATTTTCCAGTGTTTGCCAATTTTTTTGGCCTGAAAATCGGAAAATGGAGAAAAGTATGTTTGGAAAAGGAAGTTGCATGAAAAATTGTTGTTGTTATGGAAACTTGAGCACAAGGCATGTTTCAGGATCAGAATTTCGAAAAATGGAAAAGGCATGAGCTGCGTGAAAAATCTGGAGTTGTGCACGGAAAACGGTTCCTGTGTGAAAAGTATTTGCGCACAGAATGAGAGTTTTTGCGCAACATGGTGGATTTTGAACATAGGGGTCAGTGACACCTATAAATAAGAGGTGATCCCCTCATTCGGGATGATTGAAGACTTAAAGAAGACCCGGGTTCTGATGTACGTAAAAGTTGTGTGAAAAGAGAGTTGTGTGAAAAAGTTGTAGTTGCACAGAAAAGTTGTAGTTTCATGGAAAAGATGAAGTTGCACATAAAATTTGATGTTGCACATAAAATTTGATGTTGCTCATAAAAGTAGAAGTTGCTTGCAAAAGTTCAAGTTGCGCGTAAAGAGTGTATTTGCACGAAATATTTTTCGCACGAAAAGAAAATCTTGCCCGCAAAAAGTAAAATCTGAAACGCAATGGGTTGGTGTTGCGTGAAATTTTATTGAAGGATGAATACATGTTATGAATATCCAGTTCAGTGGTTCGGTGCTTTCAATTTCATCAATTCTGGATTTCAATGCAAGCAGTGTCTCATGCTGAACAAAGATAAAGACTTCAATGAAAATCTACTGAAGCGACCTTCAAGTCAATAAATTGAGTTTGAATTCTCTCAAGGCAGTGATCTAGGGGGAGTTAAAGGAAGTGATTCGAAGGATGCATTTTGGTTTCCCTAAACCATTATAAAGGTAGTGTTCCCAGAACAGAGTGTATGTGACCAAACCTTGTAATCCAAAAACTAGTGAAGATTAGTGGATTTTGGTATGACCAACACACTATTGGAGTATGCTCCATGGATGTATCCCTTAGAGGTGAACCAAGTAAAAGTGATGTGTGGTCTCCATGCATGTGATTGTTTTCTTTCTGTTGTCATCGGTCTTAAAAGTTTAACGAGTTCCTACCGACGTGGGAACAAGATCCTTGTTTTAAAAGAAAAAGTTAACACCCTGATTCACCCCTCCCCTCTCAGGGTGTACCAGGGTCCTACGGTAATTTCATTTTAATTCCATGAAGACTCGGTCTTTTGATTTCATATGATAATTATAATTATTTTGTCCTTCTCTCCCATTTAAATCAATACAAAATTTGCATGCTTATAATCTATGTATGCATGAGAATAATGCATTGTAACAGTCATGGTCTTGACCCCTCATGTTGCGGTGAAATGTTCCCCCACAACCCTTCTTCTTCATTACACACTACGATGTGGCACTCTTGCGACACAACTGCATCACAATTCAATAGAGCCAAATTCAACTTGATTTTCTCCTAAGACAACTACAAGACATGGTTTTCATCTTTACAACATGTAGCCAACTCATCTTCCCTAAATTTAATCATTAAATGGATTGAATCATAATTAAAAAAATAATTATATTGTTTTGATCATTTATGAACAACACAACATCGTTTGAATTAGTTTTCTTCAAAATATTTTATTTTGGAAATTTCTTCAAAATTTTCAAGTAATCGATCCTTATGAAGTTTGAGAAACCGCCATTATGAACTTCAGGATCATCCTTATGAATTATGAGGAATCATTATTACAAACTTCTATAATGACTCTTAGGAATTTAAAAAATGATTCTTATGAAGTCACTAGTCATCCTTATGAAGTTTCCACACCTTTTATATTTTTTTTTAAAGAGTCAAAAATGACTATTATAGACTCCTACAATGACTCTTACAATTTTTTGTTGGATGTGAACTGAAATGGGATGCACCACGCCATGGTGGTGCATATAGAAGCCATGGTTGACACCAAAAACCTCATCATTTAGGCATGTATGCGATTCATATGTCTCGCCATGCCCCCACATGTTTTCATCTGTTCTGAACCGAAGTGTTTTATTAAGGGTTGAGGGTCAAGACATCAGTTTTGAACCAAAGTGTTCAATGAATGAAAAACAACAATTTGAAACACTTGAATGCTATGAAACAACATCTAATCCGTTACATATGGACAACACTCTTTATTTAATGAAGAATTTTGAGAGTGTATATAAATGGATGTGATCCTTTTCTGTTGGGTGTGTGAGAAAATTGTACCGATTACATAAAATATAACTAAAGTTTTCTTTCCTCCCAAAGCTCGTTCATCATTCCACAAAGGCATAATCACCACTTCAGGCATTCAGGTGTACTCACGAAATGTTCATGGATACACTGTTCGGTGTCCCCCCCTGAAGGTAGGAGGCATATGCCTTATCCTCCTCATGATCATTATCAAACATACCCCATCAAAGAAGAATATTTAATCTTCTTATATTCGGGCATTTAATGTATGCCGTTGTATGATCTATTTTCAAATATTTTTCAAGTTTGATTCTTAAAGATATATTTGTTTGTGTTTTTGGGTTTATTTCCACTACCAATGATCATATGATGATAAAAAAAGTCCATATTTGGTATCTGAGTGAGTTTATCAAATGATTAAACATATTTAATCCATGTTTTTAGAAAACATCACCATCACCACAATGTAGAACTGCCCATGGTGGTTTTTCTCTAAGATTCTCCAGGCACCACGAATGGCTCCATGACATAGGAGTCCTCACAGTCTTTCAAAACGACCATAGAATAGAGAACCATAATGTAAAAGAATTTGTGGTTATCTCTATTGCCTTTATGCAAGATAATTTGTGTAAAGGGAATCTATAATTTTTTACCTTTCTGTAAGTATATTTTATGTAAAGGTAAGACTTATTACCTTTACATGAAGCGGTTCTGTTCAAAACAACCACTATTTAAGGATGATGATGTAGTGTAAATTGCGGTGGTACATAAATGATTTAAATATTTATTTTTATAAATTTAAATTATGGTTTATAAATTATAATTTCTAGGATTTTTAAAATTGTGTTTTAAATCCATAATTAAATATGAAGAAGTTTATATTTGTTTCACATGTTTTAATAAGTAAATTATTTATTTATTAAGAAAATTAAATTATAAATTAAATTATATTATTTATAAATCATTTAAAAATAATGCAAAATATATTATGAAATATTTATAAAAGTATTTATATGGAATATTCCTAATGATTATCTTAATTATAAAATGATTATAATATGCTTTGTTTATGAAAAGGTTCATGAACTGTTCTAACATTTACATATTTGAAATGTTAATTTATTTTGAATTTATTCCTTTATTTATTCATTTAAATATAATATTTTATAATGTGAATATTGTGTATACTTTATTTATGTGATAAATTGCTTTTAAGAGACAGAGTCTTGCATTGCATGCTAGGTGTGACTCTATAAAATTTATGTTGGTCAGAGTAGATTACTCAAGAGGGGGGTGAATTGAGTATTTATAAAAATTTTTGGTTTAAAAGTATTCTTAAAAAGGTTTCCCCAATAAGGTTAAATACAACCCAGTTAATCAAGGTTATACTGTTATGAAAGTTTGACTGTTAGAATAACTTCTTAGAAGATTGATTAATTCTCAGTAATCTCAAGATAAATTATTAAGATTACTTTTGAAGTTATTCTACTAAGGAAAAAAATTATAACTTCTTTTAAAGATTAAATATCAAAGTGAATTTAGTGATTTATGAATTATACAGTAAAGAAGTAAAATAGATAAGACTAAATTAAGCAGCACAACAGATATAAAACAAGTGGTTCGGTCTCAAGCCGAGACCTAATCCACTCAACTTGGTGATCACCTGCCACCAAGCAGTTTATATAAATAAAATTGATCCACACCTTGGATTGGGGTTAACAATAGTACACAGGACTGTCTAGGTCACTTGACCTCTTCCACATTTCTTCATGGGTACAAACTACCAGGCCACACTGGGACCTCTTCCATAGTTATCCGTGGGTATACAAGTGTAAAAAGATGTTCGAGAAAGGACATATTGTATCCTTCAGTTTAATGAAAGAGATAGAGTGTGTTGTTATATAGATACACACACTGCTTGAAAGCTAATAAAATGATACACAATAGAGAAGAAATATTTAAATAAGTTTAGAAGTGCTCTGAGTGTTAGTCTTTGTAGCTCTGGACTTATGATATGAAGCAGATGCAGAAATCAAGTCCTTGCATGGAAAACAAAGTGTTTCAAGTCAGACAGATCCGACTTGTGTTCTTCGTGATGTTTGATAGTGTGAATATGTTCTCGATTCTGGGATTCAAGTATGCTTCATGTGTTCTTCAGCAGCGTCGAGTTGCATGTGAAAATTCTTTCTTCAAAAATTCTCTGAGTGTGTTATTCGTTATCGTCCTTTTTCCGTTTTCCTCACTTTCATCTATATATTTTGTATGGTCCGCACTACTCTTTTATATTAGAGTGCATGTGTTGGAGTTGACAGGTTGCATGTATTCTGCACCTCATACCTCATACTATTAGGTGACATGTCTACAAAGAAACATTAATTATGTCAGTGCATTTAAAAGCTTCAAATATGACCGTTAGATAGTAAATTGAAAAATGACAAAGAATATTAAGAAACTGTGTCACATTATGTCATGGAAACGGTGTATCCTTCAAACGGTGTCTGGATTGGTCATAGTGTCTCATTCACGATGTCTGGATTGCAGTTTCTAGTTCACGGTGTCTTGTTTATAGTGTCTCATTCATGGTGTCTCATTCACGGTGTCTCATGGTCATGATGTCTCATTAATTTTCCAGAGAAACATAACTGGTGGAAGACTCATGGTGTCTCAGACTTAGCCAAATATATGTATTCAGAATTAAGTAGATATATTCATAGAATGGGTTAGACTTAATCAATTTTCAAAGAAATTATAAAGTAAATCAAAAGATAGTGTGCAGTAACCAAACCGAGTGTATAGCACTTAATAGCATTGGATAGAATTTACTAAACAACTGTACATTTGATGTGAGATAGATTATATAGAGTTAATAGGGTTTATAGAATGAATAGTATTTGTGGTCATTAAAACATTATTAATACACGAGGAGTCCAACAATTTAGTTTTTATCCACCCTAACCTTAGTTTGTAATTAAAGGTACTAGCTTGAATTTAGTTCTTAAGAATAATTTGTGTATATTTGGTGTTAGAGATATCATGAATTGAATTCTCTCTTGAGTAAAGTCTCCCTAAGGAGAGGGACATGGGGCCAAACTACCTGTTTTCTTGGAGGCTTATGCAATAGTGGTCCAAGATTTTCATACATAAATATTAAATATTTTTAAATGAATATTCAATTCATAACATTTAAATCCATGACAGAATCATAAAGGTTTATAGACTTTTGGAGACTAGATATTCAATCTTTATATTTCATGAAAGATATTCAACATCTCCCATAAAGATCTTCCAATATAGTACAATTCATAGGCATACCCTAATTAAAACTTTCTTCACAACCTTGAAAAAGGAAACATAAGAAAGGGTGATCATAGATGCGTAGTAAGAGTAAGAATGAGAGATATCAATCAAGGATCATATGAAATCATAAGATAATCATAAGGGTATAATATCATGACCATAACATGCAAAGTTCACACCAAATATAAAAAAGATCACAAACATGAGTTATGACATAAAAATTTATCATTTCAAAAGATATAAATCATAAGAATGAGAAATCACCATAACTCAATCATGATATATAAGTTCATGTCATAAAAGTGTGTGTCACCATTATAAGTATAAAAACCATTTTATATGGAAATGTTAACAACCAAGACCATAAAATCATAAATCAACACATGTTTCCCATAATGGATCAATCACATCAACTTGTTTCCCATAATGGATCAAGCACTTCAACTTGTTTTCCATAATAGATCAAGCACTTCACCTTGTTTCCCATAACGGATCATGCAATTTAACTTGTTTCCCATAACCATCTCATGAGATATAATACTTTACCAAATTAATTGGAGGGAGATATAGGTCCCAACCATCACATAAGGAAAGCCATACATATTTGTGCCGAAGTTCATAAAACATCCATCATATCATCATATTATAACCTGTGCAAAGAAAATGGGTTCCATATTTCATCAAATCATAGTATAACACTTGAAAATGGGTTTCATAAATATCTCATCATCCTAAAAATAAACTATATAGAGAAATAACAATGATGGTATCATTGGATCACATCCCTAGTAAAATATAAGAAACACCAAAGGTTGTTTTCCTTGATAAATATAAATACCATTAAAAGACCATTAAAAACATTCTTGAGAAAAATACCATTTTTATTTGAAAATATATTTTCAAAAAGTAAAAATTTACAAAATATTTTATTTGAAAATAGTCTTAGAAAATTTTAAAGTAATATTCAAAGTAATGAGTGGTCATGATAGTGATAAATTCCATTCATTCTATATAAGTTAAAAGAAAACATTCCTTTTATATTTTTATCAAAAAGTACCTTGTTCGAAAAATGACAAGAATATTATTTGTAAATTTTTTTGTAAAAATTAAATGAAGGGTAAAAATTTCTTTAAAAATTCATAGTATAATATTAAATCATTCATGAATTTTTTTTAGAAAATATGTACATGGAAGAAAAATTATTTTAGACCGAAGAGATAAATCAAGTCGTTTTTTCTTAAAAACAATATTTTGATATCTTAAATGATTAAAGTGAGGAAAATGAATGGAAAAAATATATTCTCAAGAAATAAACATAGGATAATAAAATTAAATGGATTCATCAGATAAAGATCATATAATTTCTTCAAATAAAATTCAATTATAAACAATCCCATTTAAAATAGGATTGAAACATAAATACCTTACCTCAAGTCTCACATTTCCTCATCCGCATTCAGACATCATGTATAATAAATATGGATTTATATAAATGTATTACCTAAATATATAAATATCTATTATAACATTTATTATTTATTTATGAAATATTATCACCTTTTTATTAATAATTTGTTATTAAAATCACTATTATGTGTGATAAGTGCTTCGTTTTCCAAGCAAGTTTTGGTTCGACAGTCCCAGTCCTTATGCTTTGATCATGGTTACATCATTTAGAGAATATTAATAAATGTATAAAAATCCTATATATTCATAATATACATATTTATAATCATTTATAAAAAGTAGAGATAAAAAAATGAATTACACCGTTCATGGAGATAGTAGGTGGTACGTACGCATGAACAATATTTTCATTTTTAGACAGATGAAATAAAAGAAAGGTAAATAATAATTCACATTTACAGAATCATTATTAAATCATATATATGATATAAATTCATTAAATATATCCTCATTACCATCCAAGTATAATGTAAATGAAAAACAAATCACATTGCTTCGTGGAAGTGGTAGTTCACACGTACGCACGGGCGACGTTATCATTATCCAACAGTTTGGAAGGAAATAAGGTAGATGAAATATTATAATTCCAAAATTATAATTACTTCATAAATATAATATATAAACTTTAAACTCATCATAATGACCACCCATGAAATATGGTGATGGAAAATGAATTGTATCGCTACATGAGGATGGTAATCCGTACATACGAACGAGTGATACTTTCACTTCCCTTTTGATGGGAAAGAGGGTGGATAATGGTGAATTCATAATCATAAAAAAATTTCAGTATATTTATGAAACTAAATTTATTATTTTATGATAAATACCATGTATTTATAGTAGGTAAAGAAGAAGCGAAAAGAAAGTGATCGGTTAAGGCGATTACCTCTTCTTTGAAAGAACTCCTTTAGATCTCCTCTTAAGGATTCTAGGGTTGGTTTTTTGGGAAGAAAAACATCTATAGAATGTTTCTAAAGAAGTTTATAAGATATTTTGGTAGTTTATGGTCGATATATAAGGCTCAAAGTGGGGTATACAAGATAAATTAGGGGTTCCCTTTTGCAATTGAGGGAAGGGGAACTTTTAGAATCTCTTAAAATATTAAATTAATATAAATTAATTTTGATGCCCAAATGGATCCAAATTGTTAATATTAGAATAAAATATGAGGAAAATTCTAAATCATATCATCCAATAAAATTTGGATAAATTTTGGGTATGTTTTCACTCTTATCTTTTAGTTTTAACCTCCATTAACCCTTTTGACAATTACCATAATATTAATTTTTTCTACCCTTTAAGGGTTAATAATGTTTCTAAAAAATGAAAAAAGAATCATAAATGGGACATGGTTAATGTTTAAAACCATATAAAATTAATTTTTCTGAATCCAATATTTTTATTATTTTTATATCATTTAATAAAACATTACCTATTATAAAATATCATTAATGTCATTTTTAACAATATTCATTTAATTTTACTTTAAATACATCAATACAAAGGGTTAATTCAAATATAATGTTTCAAAACCTCCCTATTATTCCATATAGATCTATAAAATTTGTAGTACCCATTAACTCATTCAAATTACTTCACTTTTAATATTTTTAAAACCATTTATTGTATTTTTCCATTAACTGCATAAGCATTGTATAATAATTTAAGTTAATCATTTCTTCACTAATAATTAAAATGAAATTTCCATTAAAAATAAAAATTATTTATATTTAAAAATAATATTTATAACCAAATATATCCTCTGGTTATCCTGATGTTAAAAATATTATAGTTATTAAAAACAAGGGTGACATTTTTTACTTTTCTTCACATGACATATTATGAAGGCCATAGTCAAATCCAAATGAAAAAAAAAGAAATATAACATAATATTGGATGATTATGGATGAAATAGATTCATAAAATAAAATTAAGGTAAGTTTTATGGTCATTTTATAGTCCTTGAATTTTTATTTTTAACTTTAATTAGCTGATTTTCCCTTTACCGTGGTTACACAAATTACTAAAGATACTATTCATATTGACCAAAATAAAAGTAATATATTTAATAAACTTGTCCTCAATAATTCCAAATATTTAATATATTTTTGAAGATTCAAAATACATAAGTATTAGAGTTTAACTTAAAATTAAATCGACCAAATGTGATAAAAAACAGTTTTTCAGAAAAATGCCTATTTGAAGTATAAAATGTTTTATACAAAATTAGAGTATAAAATTCATTTAAATACTTTAAAAGAAAATACAGTTCTCAATAAAAAATTGTATTTTTCATTATTCACTAAAAAATAAAACTTTTAAAAAAAATTCTCAAAATTTCACCTTATGATAATTTTTATGTAATAATTTAAAAAATGAATTTCATTTTTATTATATAAATTTTCTAAGAGTTCTATAAACTAATTAAAATATTTCCTCATAAAAATCAATAAAAATCATTTTTGTGGAAAACATATTTTTAGAGAATAAAATGATTTTTCTAAAAAATGAGTGCTTATTTATGTAAAATAAATCAATAAATTTGTATTGATTAGTACATTTATATAAAAATTTCATAATTTAATAAATCATATTCATTCCCACCGATTTAACAGCTTGGTGATAACTGTCACTTTAAAGAATAATACTTTAATAGTATATTACGGTCCGTTTAAATTCAGTGTTGCATGTAATGAAAGATATCAAAGAAATAAAATTATTTAAAGAGAAATGTATTATAAAATATTGGGGTGTTATATTATCCCTCCTTAAATAAATCTTCCATTGAAATTTGTCATGAAAATAAAAGTTTTAATATTTAAAAATTATTTTGTTGAAACCCACATCGTACAAAATAATATAAAAAATTCCCTTAAGAAGGGAAAGTGTGGAACATAAAGGTTACCTGGGATAACATAAAACTGTGTTCCAAGATAAGGATAAAATTAGTAAGAAGTTAAAATATGTACATAAAAGAGAAAACTAAATCCCAAGGACTAATAGATAGTGATGTATAACATGGTCATGAGGAAGTTAACCACTAAAGAACCATAAATCTATGATGAGTTAAAAGACCATTTATTTTTCAGAAAGGAAAGTAATCAGATAATTTTTTTTTCAAGGTCCTTTTCATAAAGTCAATGGATTATTTTACTATCCAGATAAAGCACTTGAGAAAATAAACTTACTTTATTTCCTTCCATGTCATATGAATGATCCCATCCTTTGGTTGTTATTTGATTAACTTCCACTTCATCTCTTATTCTAGGAAATGAATAATAAAGATAATTTTTTTGCCTAAATCACTAAAATTAACTTTTAAAAAATCACACGATCCATAAAATAATTACAATTAATTCTTATTGTCTCTAGGTTTTTACCAAAACCAAAATGATTAATACAAGTTATCCAATATGGAAAAATCACACTTTAATCTCAAAAATATCATACAAAGTTCAAATTGAACCATTCCATAAGTAGTTAACCTTCAAAACCTTCCAAAATATGCATGGACAAAATCAAAATCCAAAAATTTAGAAATAAGGTTACTAAATTTCAAAAATAAACTGTTCATTAATCCCCCAAACAATATAAAGTTGTTTTTATCATCACAAACCAAATATGTGAATACCTTGAACATATATTCTCTTGAAACATGGTAATATCTTGAATTATCATAAAACCTTAATGAAAACATGAATGTAATAAAAAATTAACTCTCCCCTCATTCCTTAAATAAAATCACAGACTATTGAATATATTCTATAATCGAAAAATGTTGTGAACTGTATCCAAGATAAAAAAAATAACTGTGTCATAAAATTACTAATTAGTTATAATGTCATCAATACTATCCCATTTAATTTATCACAATAAAAAATATCTTTATATTATTATCTCAACATTATTCAAATATTAAGGGTTATCTTTCCCTTAATCATGTATTCTGAAAAAATATCTCCTTACCACTAAATTACTTTTCTCAATCATCAATAACATTCAACAAATTCATAAAAATTATTTAAGAAAAATCTCTATAGAACAATCATTAAATGTTTCATTGAACTTATAACCAAAATATAACTATAAAAATTATTATTCAACATAGTTCTTAAATTTCAATACATAAACACTTCAATCACTCCACTTCCTCCTTAAATAATTCACCAAGCTTCATTATCTTATTCCCTAATACTTCTTCTAAACAATATGAAATATGAATCATGTATTAAGATTTATCAACCTCAATTTAATCATGCTCATTACTTTTAACATAAGATATACTATTAAAACAACCCATACATTTCATATATCATTCATAATCTCTTCATCATCATCAGTAAAACCATTAATTGTACAACCTTGCTGATTCTATTCTCAAGCTTCCCCCTTAGGAAATTGATTTTCATATCCACATTTAAAACATTCAACCATAGAGGATACCTTAGGGAGACCATTATTCTCATCAATTGAGTTATCTATACTTTTAATTTTTCCTTAGTAATTACTTACTCCGTTCCCTTCTTATCTATGTCTAAAAAATCTTCTCATTCATTTGAGACATTCCATTGATTGATTCTTCCCACATTCTTGACGTATATAAAAGTAAATCTTCTTTCCTTTATGGTTTCCACCACCCGAACTCTCAGAGAACTCTATCCTTATCTTCTTTGGTGATTCTGAGAATTGGTTAAGGTGAAAATTGTTAATCCCATTGAGATAACTAATTAGGAATCATCACAATATTTGTCACTCTAGTCATCATCTCATTTGGTTTCTCATCAACACATTATCCATCACATGAAACATTAACCCAGTTCCTTATCCTATCATTGAATAAAACCAAAAACATAGTGTGAGGAACAAAAATTTTGGTGAAAAACCACATAATCATGAAAAATCATTAATAGGATGTCTAAATTATGATAACTTATTTTTTATATATGATATCTTAGGTTTAATCTTGGTAATTCAAATCCTTCATAATGAATTAACCCAAGAATATCCCCCTAGGAGTGTCAAACCAAGTGTGTAGTAAGGGCACACTAACCGTGAACAAAAATGATGGTCGAGACATACTTGACCAAATATTTTTTTGGTTATTACCCCTAGAAGAATCTGTGCCAAAACCACATCCATAGGGATGAATTTCTGGTAAAATCACTTAATCTATTCCTTAATAAAATTTTAGGATGTTATCCTATACTTAGACTTATCCCCAAGTTTTTCGACAAAAGTTTTTAATCATAATATACAAAGATTGAATAAATACTACTCTAATACTAACTATAGAGGACTGGGATTTTCATACATGAATATTACATATTTTTAGATGAATATTCAATTCATAACATTTTGATCCATTCTAGAACCATAAATTTTTAGAGTCTTTGGACACTAGTTATAAAATATTCTTAATTCATAAAAGATATTATCCCATAAATATATTTCTATATAGTACTCTTAATAGGAACACCCTACTTACAAATTTCTTCATAACCTGGGAAAAGGAAACAAAAGAAAGGGTGAACTCAGATGTTCATTAAGGGAAAGCATGGTATATATCAATCGATGATCATATGAAATAATAAGATAATCATAAGGGTATAAGATTATAAACATAACATACAAAGTTCAAACCCAATCTAAAAAATATCTTAAACATGAGTTATAGAATAAAACATTATCATTTCAAAAGACATAAATCATAAGAATGAGAAATCATCATAACTCAATCATGAACCATAAGTTCATGTCATAAAAGTGTGTGGAAACATCATAAGTATAAAAACCATTTCATATATTAAAGTGAACTACAAAGACTATAAGACCATGAATCAACACCTATTTTCTATAGTGGATCAATCACATAGAATTTTTTCCCAAAAAGGATCAAGCACTTCAACTTGTTTTCCATAATGGATCAAGCACTTTGACTTGTTTTCCATAATGGATCAAGCACTTAGACTTGTTTACCATAACTATGTCATGAGATATAATAATTTACCCAATAAATTTTAGGTAGATATATATACCACCCATAATATAATAAAAATAATATATATGTATTCTAAAAGATCATATCATAACCCTTGCAAAGAAAACG
This sequence comes from Viscum album, assembly GCA_963277665.1. Taxonomy (NCBI): domain Eukaryota; kingdom Viridiplantae; phylum Streptophyta; class Magnoliopsida; order Santalales; family Viscaceae; genus Viscum; species Viscum album. The sequence continues at coordinate 448,678,727 of OY728131.1, forward strand.
AGTTCCATATTTCATCAAATCATAAAATAACCCATGTAAATGGGTTTCATAAACATCTCATCATCATAAAAATAAACCATAGAGAGAAAGAACAGTGATGGTATCCTTAGATCAAATCCCTAGTAAAACATAAGCAACACGAAAGTTTACTGCTGTTGTTGAATAGAAATACTATTAAAAGATCATTAAAAACATTCCTTAGAAAAATACCATTTTCATTTGAAAATCAGTTTTCAAAAAATAAAAAATTTCCAAAATATTATGGAAAAAAATTTAATTGAAAATATTCTTGGAAAATTTTAAAGGAATATTCAAATTATTTATCACTCCTGATAGTGGGAAATTCCATTTATATCATATAAGTTAAAATAAAACATTCCTTTCATATTTTTGTCAAAAAGTACCTTGTTTGGAAAACAAAAATAATATTCCTTGTAATTTTTTTTATAAAAATTCATCCAAGGGTAAATATTTATTTAAAAAATCATATGATAATATTAAAATCATTCTTGAAAACTTTCTTAGAAAATATGGATTGGAAGAAAAAGAATTGTAGACTGAAGAGAGAAATAAAGTTGATTTTCCTTAAAAACACTCTTTTGATCTCTTAAATAATTAATGTGAGGAAAATGAAAGGAAAAAATATATTATCAAGAAATAACTAGAGGAGAATAAAATTAAATGTATTCATCATATAATGATCATATAATTTCCTAAAAAAAAGTATAAACAATCGTGATTAAAATAGGATTGAAATAAAAATCCCTTACCTCGAGTCTCACCTTTCCTCATTTGTGTTCAAACCTCATGTAAAATAAATATGGATTTATTATACATGTTTTATATAACCATATTAATATCTATCATACCATTTATGATTTATTTATGATATATTATCACCCATTTATTAATATTTTTTTTATTAAAATCACTATTCTGGGTGATAATTGCTTCGTTTTCCAAGCATATTTTGGTTCGGAAGTCCCCATACTTATACTTTGATCACAGTTCCATCATTTACAGAATTTTAATAATAGTAAAAACATAATATATATTCCTTATATACATGTTTATAATCATTCATAAAAAGTAAAGATAGAAAAATTAATTACATTGTTCATGGAGACAGTAGGCTATACACATGCATCAATGTTGTTTTCATTTTTAGACGAATAACATGATATAAAGGTAATTAATTATTCCACTTTATATGATAATTATTATATTATATATATCATAAAAATTATTTAAATATATCCTAATTACCATCCAATAATAATGGAAATGAAAAACAAATCACATCGCTTTGTGGAGGTGGTAGTCCACACATTCGCTAACCAAGGGGAAAAAAAGTTGTCTTGCTCTCTCTTTCTCATTGATTCCCTAGATATTAATGAAGGTATGGAATCCCCATATCCACTGGTGGAGGGGGATGGGGGATTCTTTACCTTCTTCTTCTATAGAAGTGCGACTGAGTTCATTCCTATCATTTTTAAAATATCATTTTCCTTCCAAAATTTATGCCTATATCAATAAGTCCAAAGGTCCTATATATATTAGAAGGTTTGCCTCAACTATTTATCTTGATATTAGATTTTAATGAAGCATTGGATCTCCCAAATATCACACTGGTGGATCATTTTTGACATCATCAACCTTCTATGGATGCTTTTTATAGGTTTGTCTTCAATACCCATGGGTTACCTGATCAAGCGACTATTGGTCTTTTGGAAAGATGTAATATGATGATTTGGTTTGTATTAATGGAATACATGACTATCACATTGTCTAGAGCCCCTAAGAAATTAAATAGGTGTAGACTATACCTATTTTTATGTTCTTATGATTTTTATATGAATCGTGACATGCCTACCATAGCAATTTGGGTAAGATTTATAAAACTATTATTCTATTTTGAAAATAAATATATTATACTTATGCATAGAAATTTTGTTGTCTATTAATGGAATTATGATAGTATAATTAATTCCATTTTTCATCTGATTAATCCTTGTATCTGTGTGGAAGTGGATGTTTCAAAGCCTTCAATGGAGTGGGTGTGGATCTCTACTGGAGAAGAATTTTGATGTTGACAAGAAGAGGTCTTCGATTCCTAGAATGATTTTTTCTCTTTGTATAGATGTCTGGGAGATTTGTTCTCTACATTTCATCATGGAGGCAGACATAGGGTGAGTAAACCACTAGAATGACAGGTGTTGGGGATAGACTCCGACACTGACCTTTCTGCTGTTTAGCTGGTTAGTAATGGGAATAATCTCATTCAGAAAGAGGCAATATATTCTAATCATGATCCAAATATGGCATAAATCTCAGACCATTTGAGGTATGATCTAGCTGATCCCTTGTTAACAATGCATGATCTGGATGATTCAGTGGGGCTGAGGGGATGCCTACAACTGATTCTTTGGATCCAATCAACAATTTACTAAAACCCCCCTTATATATTGAACAAGTGCGACCTAGTGGGGGATCGGCTCATGAGGTGGCACTTTGGGAGGTAGGGGTGGGAGGTCTAACATGTTTCATTGCTTGGGACATTTTAAGGGAGGTATCTCTGGTAAAATAGGGGGGTTGGGTGAATGTAGTTAACAGGTTAAGTCCTAGTTGGGATATGCTGACTATTAATCTCGGTAACCATTTTAAAGGTTTTGGAATTGAGGGGAAAATTACGAAAAAGAGTGTTCCGGTAAAAGCGAATAACTCCACCAAGGGGAAGGGATCCTCTAGGGAATATTTAGGTGAGGATATTTCTAGTCACTTATAAGATGATAATGAAATGTGAATAATTAGCAGATGTATTCACTTCTTAAGAAGAAAGAAGGGATAGATAGGTAATCAAGATTTGAGCCGCTTCATTCTACTTAATGGTAAGAAGACAAAAGGGCATAAGAACTATTCCCATTTCCTAAAGCTGAAGGAAACAAGGTCTTCTAAAAAGTACATACCAAAGGAGTTAGATTTTGAGATATATTTAAAGTATCAGGAGAAGAAGGAAAGAGAGAAACTTCAATATAGAAAACAAAGGGCTATTTATAGTGATTATAGAGATCAAGGATAGATTGGTTCTTTAGTGGAATATCAAAATCCGATACAAATAGGATATGAAGCAGTAGAGAATGTCACTGGTGAATTCATTTCAGTTATGGCCGACATTACTAAGAGTGATCTGTCTAATGACCCAAACTTTATGTATATGGAAATTACATTTCTTTTTTCGGAATACTTAATACAATACACAAATAGATTCCCAAAGACTGTATTAGTTTAGTGTCTTTGAAAACTTAGAACACATTCTTCTAACTTGGTGAAAGATCTTCAACATCACCCATAAAGTTCTTCCCCTTTAATTTTTATAACTAAAACATTTCTTTATATCATAGGGAAAAGAAAACATAAAAGGGTGAGCTCAAATACTCAGTAATAGTAAACATGGAGAACATAAAAAAACATAAACACAACAATGTAAAAACATGAACATAAATTTTGAATACCAAAATCTGGAGTCATAAAATAAATCTTGGAAGTTCACAAGGTATAAATCATAAAGGAATCATGAACTATGAGAAAATAGCATTGGCATAAAACATGGAATTGTGACAAACACATAATCATAGAAAATCATTTTCGTATTATCCAAGGCTCATTGCCAAGACCATCATAACAGAAAAATTCCATTACTGAACCGAGTTCACTCCTTGTTCCAGCTCTGTATTACTAAACCATATTTACTTTTCGTTCCAGTCATGTCTATCTCACGAGATATAAATCTTTACCTAATGAATTGGAGTGATATATAGGTCCCACCCATCTCATAATTAAGTCATTATTACATATTCCACAAAAATATAAATCATTTATCATAACATAACCCAAGTAATAAAATGAGTTTCTTAAACATCATTCCATCATAATTTAATCCATATAAAAAATGGATTTCATAAATAGAATTTAGTCATAAAAAAAATCAAACCATAGTAATAATAAGGATAGAAACATAACCCTATTAAATAATGTTATTTTATATGGAAATAATTTTGATAAAACACTTGAAATTAATTCTTTAGGAAAATATCCTCTCTTCTACAAAAATGATTTCTTTTCTCAAAATTCCATGCAATTTTAAAAGAAAAGAATTTATTCAAAAATAATTATGAAATATTATAAATTAAGCTTCAAGGAAATAAGGTGTTAAGAAATCATAAAAATACATTCATTTCTTTTAAGTTAAAAGAAAACATTCTTCTCACACTTTTGTTGGAAAGTCAAAAAGTACCTTGTATCGAAAACGACAAAAGATTAATTTCCTATCACTTAATAAAAATTAAAAAATGGGTAAAATTAAATTAATTTTTTTTATAATAATATAAATAATATTATATAATTAATAATTATGAAACATGGACATGGATTATAAATATACCCTTATAAATACTTACATATAAACAATCTCGGAAAATAATGAGATTGTAAAATTATCCCTTACCTTAGGTCTGATATCCTTTGTATGTATATGAACCTCCTGTATAATGATTTAAATAATGTCATTAACTTATTACATAATCATAGTTTTTTTATGATATCACATATGATCATATTAACATCTTTTGGCTAATAACACTTCATTATTACTTGTTATTCAGGTATTAAATGCTTCATTTTCTTATGCATGTTTCATCAAATAAGTTCTGGTTCTCCTTATTAGACTATAGTTATATCATTAGAAAATGATATTCACATAATATATCTCAAATTTATTCTTTTTATACATTTATATAATTATTTTTTAATGGATATCATGTAGAATTAATCACATCGCATCATGGAGATGGTAGGCCGTACATACACTTGAGCAATGTCATCATTCCTTTAATTATGAAATGGTATGGAAGTGGATGATATATATTTTGTTATATAATCCATATCATGTTATAATAATTATATTTATTTATTATTTCCATCATTATACCCATCCAAGTAATATGTTGGTGAAAAACATATTACACCACGACATGAAGACGATAAGCCGTACGTACGCACGCGTGATGATTTCATTTTTCATAAGATGGATAAAAGGTGAAATATGGTTGTTTTATAACCATAATAACATCTCATTATATAGTTTATACTTGATTTATTACTTTATAATGAAAACAAAAAGGGAATTGGAAGTAAAAGAAGAAATGATCTTGAGAGAGTCGGTAAAGGGGCTTACGTCTTCTTCGGCGAACTCCCATTAGATCTTCTCTTAATGACACTAGAGTTGGTATTTTGAGAATACCAGCACCTCTAGGATGTAAATATGGATGTTTATAAAGGAAATAGATAGGGTATTTCCAAACTTGAAGGCTTAATGAGTTGTGAATAAATTAGGGAGGATGTTTCCATTTATAATTGAGGTGAGGGACTCATTTGGAATCCCCAATAATACTAATTTATAATAAAATAAAACCACATCTAAGAAACTAAAAAATGTCATATTTTTAAAAATTGGATGAGATAAGGTTGTAATATCATCAACCAATAAATTTTAGACAAGTTTTACTATCCATTTAAATCTTATCATTTTAATTTAACACTTAGTTATTCTAATTCATTTTAACTAGGGTAACAATTATTCTAATATTAAAAGGGTGAAATACTTACTTATTTGATGTAAATTAAATCATAAATAATAATTTAGATCATTTTAAACCATATAATAATTATTATATATTTTAATTTTTTAATTTTTTTTAAATAATTTAATAAAAAATTATTTTGATAAACAAATAATAATGTCTATTTTTCCACTATTTAATTCATTGGTTTATAAAAATATAAAGATAACAAGTTAACTTAAAAAAATATTTTATTATATTATTAATAGGTAAAGTTATTCTATAAAATTCATTATACATATTAATTATCACATATTATATTTATTTTAATATTTTTAATAACATTTATTTATTATCACTATTAATAAAATAATTATTACATAAATTTTGTGTAATTATTTAATATACTTATTTATTGAATAAAAATTAAAAACAAAATATTAATATAAAGATAAATCTACTATATTTCATAGGAATATATGTAGTTGAATTTATATTTTGGAAAATCCAACATTTAAAATGTTATACTGATTAAATTATGAATGTGACAAATTTAACATCACTTTAAATAACATAATATAAGTGTCACAATCTCTTCTATATGCTCCAAATGGTCACTAAATAGACCCTTGGATGATTATTAATGATACATACTCGACTAATACTATTGGGGAAAGTTTTTTGGTATTTTAATATTTATTATAATTTTAATAAAATTATTTTATTAATTTTTCATCAATTAGATAATTTATGCATCATCATTTTATTAGCCTTTAAGGAAATTATTTATTTCACAAAAATTAAAAATAAATTACCTTGATAATTTTTTTTATCTTTCATATGATTATTTATATTCAAATATAGATTCTATATAACCTTATTTCAAAAATGTTATATTATTTAAAACATGAATGTGGCATCTTTAAATTTTTATTAAATAAAATATTATAAATACCGTAATATCTCCAAAATGACCCCAAAACATCAAAAATAAATTTATATTAGGGAAATATGCTTATTAAGTTAAAAATTACCATTTAGATTCATTAATACCACCCATTTGTTCATATGTGTATACATAATAGATATTAAAGATAATAAAAATTGAACTTTCTGTCTTTCTTTGATTTAAATATTATTTAAGTCATTTTAATGGAAGAGTGTCCATTAAATTACATAATTTCTATCATTAAGTGTTAAGGGTAGAATTAAATTAAACAAATATATTTTTTTTCATTTGTTTTGGTCATTTTATAGTCATAATTTTATTTTTAACCTTGATTACCTAATTTACCCTTTACTATGGTAACAAAATTTACCATGGTTACATTTATATTGGTCAAAAATAAAAAGAATCTACTTACCAAATTTAAACCTCCTAAATAAAATTTTTACATCCATTTTTAAAAATTCAAAACATAGAAGTTTTAGAATAAAATTTAAAATTAAACTGGTAAAATGTCAAGATTTTTTTTTGGGAAAATACTCCCTTTTAAATGGAAAATGTTTTTATAATAAATTCATATATAAAATCATTTCCAAAAAACCATAATTGGATAAAAATTAACTAATTAAAATTTTAAACTAATCCAAAATAAAATTTTACTATGTAATGACTTTTAAAGAAAATAAAGTTTTCAATAAAATTCAATATTTTTATTATTCATAATAAAATGAAACATATCAGAAAAATAAAAAAAAATCAAACAAAGTAAATTTTAATATTCCACATTAAAATAAGAAGTTTATTTTTTCAAATTTAATATAAAAAGTGTCAAAAACTATATTTAAAATCGGTGCACCATCAAAAGGCAACAAAGCTACATTTTTTTCAAAAATAGTTTTATCCAAAAAATTAATCTGTTCTTATATAATGTTTATAAAACATATAAGATTAATTTTTAAAATTATATTGAATATATTATATATATTTTTTATTCATAAAATCTGTCAAGAGTGGTTTTATTATTTTATAGACTCACTTATTTGCATTTAAATAGATTTTGAGAAAAAAGTTATACTATTCATACCTTCCATTATAATGACTAGGTTATAATATTTTGTTGTTCAATTATACTCGGTATTACATGAAATGTATTTTGTAAAAAGAACTTGAAATTGTGTGTAACACAAACCAAGCATAGTGTTGCGTATACTGCAAGCTAAGCCGGTATTGCATATAACGCAAGCTTATCTTGGTGTAACGTACAACACAAGACATCAAAGAAATAATAAAAAACCTCTATCTCATAAAAATATCTGGGCGTTACATTCTAACCCCCATTAAAGTGAATTTATCCCTAAAAATTAGTTGGGGTTATAAAAAGTTTAATACTTAAAAGTTTCTTTCATAGAAACCCATATCATAAAAATGAATAATAAAACTTCATTATAAAAAGGAAATTTAGGAACATAACAGTTACCCAAAGTAACTCATCACTGGGTTTCCACATAGGAGAACATATGTGGTAAGTGAAAACATAGATATGGAAGAAAAATCTAACTATCAAGTTATAATGGAGAGTGATAGAGAACATCATTAGGATAAAGCTAACAATCAAAATCCATAAATATGAAATGATCTAAGGGACCATCTGATTCATCAGATAAGAAGGTACTAGGATAAATTTTTTGGTCTTCAAGATTCTTTTCCTAAAGTTGTAGAACATAATAAGAAATACTTACTTTATTTCTATACAATATCATAATTCGTCGGGCCTTGAACAATTTCCACTTCATATCTTATTCAAAGAAATGAAGCTGAATTTTTCATTCTTGAAGTGTTAGCAGATCATGTGATCCATAAATTGAATGATAGGTCATTCCATCTATCTTTATCACAAAAAGGTTAGCACAAGTTATCAAATATGCATAAGTCCACCTATGGTGAGATACGACTTTATTCTAACAAACTTCATATGAAGTTTAACTTAAAATTTCCATAAATTTATAACCTAACAATCCATATAAAAGATGAAAATCCAAAACTTTAGTTAGAGGTGAAATAAGTCAGCTTAAAATTTATCTCCCATATCTCATAAGTCAGTTCTTGGTTGTCACATTCTAAACATGTGAATACCTTAATCATGTATTCTCTTGAAACATGACAATAACATGAATTATCGTAGAACCTTAAGTGAAAATATACATGCTGTCAAAAATTAACTCTTACCAAAAATACCAAAAAATATATATACTCAAACCATGATATCAATTTGTACTTATATTATTCACGAGGTCATTAATACCATCAAACATCTCATTATCTCCTTAACCCACCATTATGCACATATCATGTGTTTTAAAAAGATATCTGAATAAATTTTCATGGTTACTCGTACCATTCAACATATACTTTCAAATACTTAGGAAAAAAAAATATTGTAACAATCGTTAAATGTTTCTTTATTCCATAATACCATAAAATTACTTAAACAACATTATTATTGATAAACATTAAATCATTACACTATATTCTTAAACTACTAACTGAGCTTCATAATTTTATTCCTTAACACTTCTTTCATCTCATATATCATTTGTAGTCTCTTCATCATCAGAAACATAAATACTACCCATACGACCATGCTGATTCTCTTCATGAGATTTTACCTTAGGGAATTGATTTTCATAATGCCCATAAATTCTACATTGAAAAAATTTAACCATCATTTATGCCTCAGCAATACCATTATCCTTGTCCATTGTGTTAACTAAAGCTTTTCCTTTATAATTACTGGATTTATATCCTTTTCTACACCCAAAGCATCTTCTAGTTACATTGAAACATTATCCTTGATGAATCTTCCCACATGAATTACATGAGGAAAATTGAACTTTCTTTCCTCTGTTGTCACCATGAAACTCCATATTTCTCTTATTAGGTGGGTTAGGAAACTCACCAAATTTGAGATTATTAATCATATTATAAGATTGCTTATTAGGCATAATAATGATATTTCACCTTCTAACTCACATTTTATTTTCTTTATCATGAGTAATATCATTCCATTTTCCATCATATTCTCCATTAACATGAATCCTCCTATTTCCTGCCATTTTCTAAAACCCAAAAAACAATAGCGTGAGAGGAAAAAATCATACTAGAAAAACAACATAATCAAGGGGGATTACTTTCACTCTCTAACATCTTAGGTTTATTCCTTGGTTAGTCATGATTGTTACCATAATTATAGGATAGTAACCTATAGTTATAATTATCCTTAGGGACACCCCTAGACAAATCCTTAGAAATATCTTTAGGGATATCACTTTGCATCCTAGTTTCCAAAGGTTAACTAAACCTTCGCTTTGATACCAACCCTAATGACCCAAGCTTGACGTACATGGACATTACATTTCTATTACAGAATACTTAATACAATACACAAATAGATTCCCAAATACCATATTAGTTTAGTGTTTTTGGAAACTTGGAACCCATTCTTATATCTTGGTGAAATATCTTCAACATCTCCCATAAACATCTTCCCCTTTAGTTTTCCAACCTAAAACCTTTATTTATATTTTGGGGAAAAGGAAACATAAAAGGGTGAGCTTAAATGCTTAGTAAGGGTAAAAATGGATAACATCAAACAAAACATAAACATAATAATGTAAAAATATGAAAATAAATTTTAAATATCAAAATCTTGAGTCATGAAATAAATCTTGATAGTTCATAAGGCATAAATCATAATGGAATCATGAACCATGAGAAAATTGAATTGACATAAAACATGGAATTGTGGAAAACACATAATCATAGAAAATCATTTCCATATTATCCAAGGATCATTTCCAAGACCATCATAGTAGATAAAGTCCATTACTGAAATGAGTTCACTCCTCATTCTAGCCCTATATTACTAAATTGGATTTACTTACCATTCCAGTCCTGTATTACTGAACCATATTTACTTGCCGTTCTAGCCCTGTATTACTGAACCAAATTTATTTTCTATTCTAGTCATGTATATCTCATGAGATATAAATATTTACCCAATGAATTGTAGGTATATATAGGTCCCACCCATCTCATAATAAATTCATTCTTATATGTGCCACAAAAACATTAATCATTCATCATAACATAACCCAATGAAAAAAATGGGTTTCTTAAATATCATTCCATCATAAAATAATGCATATAAAACAGATAGATTTCATAAATAACATTACATCATAAACACAATCAAACCATAGGAATAATAGGGATAAAAACATAACCCTATTATATAATGTCATCTTAGATGGAAAATAATTTTGATAAAACACTTGAAATTAATTCTTTAGCAAAATATCCTTTCTTCTTCAAAAAGGATTTATTTTCTCAAAATGCCACATAATTTTAAAAGAAAATAACTTATTAAAAAAATCATGAAATATTATAAAGGAATATTCAAGGAAATAAGGTGTTAAGAAAGAATAAAAATCCATTCATTCTGTATAAGTTAAAAGAAAACATTCTTCTCGTACTTTTTGTCAGAAAGTAAAAAAGTACCTCATATCAAAAACAACAAAAGATTCCTTTCATACCGCTTAATAAAGATTCACCAATGGTTAAAATTGAATTTATAAAATTGTATAATCATTTAAATAATATTATAGAATTAATAATTAGAAAACATGGACAAGGATGATAAATATACCCTAATAAATACTTACATATAAAAAATCTTGGAAAATAATGAGATTACAAAATTATCCATTACCTTAGGTCCGATATCCTTTGTATGTATCTGAACCTATTTTATAATAATTTAAACGATTTCATTGAATTATTCCATAATCATAGTCATTTTTATTATATCATATATGATCATATTAACATTCGTTGGGTAATAACATTTCATTATTACTCGTTATTCGGGTATTAACTGCTTCATTTTTTATGCATGTTTCATTGAATAAGTTCTGATTATCCTTCTTAGGTCATAGTTATATCATTAAAAAAATGATATTAACATAATATATCTCATATTTATTCTTTCTATACATTTATATAATCATGTTTTAATGGATATCAAGTAGAATGAATCGCATCGCATCGTGGAGATGGTAGGTTGTACGTACGCACGAGCGATGATATCAATCCTTTAATTATAAAATGGCACGAAATTGGATGGTACATATTTTGTTATAGAATCTATATCATGTTATAATAAATATATATAGTTATTATTTCCACCATTATACCCATCCAAGTAAGATGGTGGTGAAAAACAGATTACACCACAGAGTGGAGACGGTAAGCCATACCTACACATGTGTGGTGATTTCATTTTTCATAGGATGGATAGAATGTGGAATATGGTTGTTCCATAACCATAATAACATCTCAATATATAGGTTACACTGTATTTATTACTTTATAATAGAAATAAAAAGGAAGATTAAGTAAAAGAAGAAATGATCTTGAGAGAGTCGGCAAAGAAGATTACCTCTTCTTCGGCGAGCTCCCTTTAGATCTCATCTTAATGGCACTAGAGTTGGTCTTTTGAGAATAACAGAACCTATAATATGTAACTAGGGATATTGAGAAAGGAAATTGGCAATGGATGGATGAACTTTCATTCTCAATTATTTTTGAAGAAATGAGGGAGGATGTGTCCTTTTATAATTAAGGTGAGGGGCACATTTGGAATCCCCAATAATATTAATTTATAATAAAATAAAATCACATCCAAAAACCTTAAAAATGTCATATTTTAGAATATTGGATGAGATAAGGTTGTAATCTCATAAACCAATAAATATTAGATAAGTTTTTCTATCCATTTAAACCTTATCATTTTAATTTAACACTTAGTTATTCTATTTCATTTTAACTAGGGTAACAAATATTTCAATATTAAAAGGGGGAAATATTTAATTATTTGATATAAATTAAATCATAAATAAATAATTTAGATAATTTTATACCATATAATAATTATTAAATATTTTCAATTTTTTATGATTTTTAAATAATTTAATAAAACATTATTTTGATAAATAAACAACAGTGTCTATTTTTACACTATTTAATTCATTGATTTTTAAAAATATTAAGATAAGTTAAATTCAAAAAAAATATTTTATTATTTTTATAATAGGTCAAGGTAATCTATAAAATTCATTATCAATATTAATTAGCCGAAATTATATTTATTTTAATATTTTTTATAAAATTTATTTGTTATCTCTATTAATAAAATAATTACTACATCAAGTTTGTGTAATTATTTAATATACTTATTTTTTGAATAAAAATTAAAAATAAAATATTATGATTAATATAAATCTACTAGATTTCATAGGAATATATGTAGTCGAATTTATCTTCTAGAAAATCCAACATTTAAAATGTTATACTTATTAAATCATGAGTGTGACAACTTTGAAATCACTTAAAATAAAATAATATAAGTGTCACAATATCTTATATAAGGATCCAAATGGTCACTTACTCTACCCTTGGATGATTATGGCCGAGATATACTTAATCAATAAGATTGGGTAATGTTTTTTGGTATTTTGATATTTATTATCATTTTAATAAAATTATTTTATTTATTTTTATCAATTAAATAATTTCTACATCATGAATTTATAAGATTTTAAGGTAATTATTTATTTCCTAAAAATTTAAAATAAATTACATTGATAAATAAAAATATTTTATCTTTCAGATGAGTATTTATAGTCTAATATAACTTATGTATAACCTTATTTTAAAAATGATATATTATTTAAAACATGAATGTGAGATCTTTAAATTTTCATTAAATAAAATATTATAAATACCATAATATCTTTCAAATGGCCCCAAAATTTAAAAAATAAATTTATATTAGAGAAATATGTTTATTAAGTTAAAAATTACAATTTAGATTCATTGATACAACTCAATTTTTTCAAAAGTGGACACATAATAGATATTAAAGACAAAGAAAATAACACTTTGTGTCTTTCTTTCATTTAAATATTATTTAAGTAATTTTCATGGACAAGTGTCCATTAAATGACATAATTTTAATCATTAAGTGTTGAGGGTCTAATTCCATTAATAAAATATTCTTTTTTCATTTGTTTTGGTCATTTTATAGTCACTATAATTTTATTTTTAACCTAAATTACCTAAATTATCCTTTATTGTGGTAACAAAATTTACCATGGTTACTATTCATATTGGTTGAAAATAAAAGGGACATAGTTACAAAATTTGGACCTCCTGAATCAAAATTTTACATCAATTTTTCAAAATTCATGTAAAGACCCGGAAATTTCAAGTAATTTTTTTTCTTAATTTCTTTGGAATTTTACGAGTCTGTGGCTTCTGACGGCACCTGATTCTGAGGCCCGGTGTGCCCAGAATCAATTTCTGAAGATTAGCCCGGGTACGTTTAGTGAACGAACGAGCGAGTTTTTCTATCTTTTTAATCGGTGCTCAGAATTGAAATCCGAGGGAACCGATGAACTCGCAACGCTGATTTTCGCTTAAGGGGACCTTTTCCACAGTTGCGTTTTATGCGGGTTTAAAGTTATATTTTGGAGTTTAACCTTAAATTAAATAAAAATTGTGTTGCACACATTTTTATTTTGAGTTGGTAATATCCTACAAGGGGGAGGTTGTTGGTGGGGCCCACACCCACATAACCTCCCATGAGAGGATATTTGTGAGGTGGGGCCCACACGAGCCCAACCTTTCATCTTCTCTTTAACTCCTTGAACCCCCCATTAAACTCCTTAAACCTTTAACCTTCCCATTTTACTCTCTCTCTCTCTTTTAATATGACAACACACTTGAGTTAAGTCATTTAATTAGTTGGATCATCTATTTTGAATTAATTTGAATTCATTAGGTGAGAATAATAATAAGAGTTATATTATTATGTTTGGGTTGGCATAGCTTGAGTTGGGTGAACAAAGGAGAGGAGAAGAATTCTTGAAGGAATAATCCTCTTCCAACGAAGAACATCTCTCGAAAAAGAATGAAGACACCCATGAAGAACGCCCATATTCTATTATCTTCCTACGCATCAAGATAGAAGACGCCGACCGCGGTGATCGTCGCCAACGACAACGTTATTTTCCCCCCGACGTTGATGGAATGAGACCGTCTTCTGCGACGCCGATTTCCGCGCCGACGACGAACGGACCTTGAATCGAGGTAGGGGATTATTCTAAGAATGATATTATTTCCCATGGTTGTTTCCTTCTAAACAAAGAACACGGAACAACTCAACATTGAGTTGAACCGCGAATGTTTTATTAAAAAACAATTACGGGATGGGAACATTGGTATGCTACAACTCATTTAAGAGGTTGTGGAATGATTTGATTCAATTTTATTTAAGTAAAATTGAATGTTTATTCATTATGAAATCTTGTTTAAATATTGTAATTTAATAACACCTAATGCGGAGGGCACGGGCCGAACCAACATGGCCCGACAACCCTCTGCAGATTATTGTTGGTGCGTGGATTGATGGCGATGGTGAGACAGAACCACAACGATGTTTGAAAGCCGTCGCAGTGAAGATCCGGTCCCGGGAGGACCGCTGGCAAAGACGGCAGGTGAAACGGACCACCGGAGCACGTCCGGTGGTCCGCAGAGGGCGGCAGCACCAGCGACCGGCGGCGGCGGCGCGCCGCCAGAGGAAAACCGCCGCGGCTGAGCCGGGGCGGCGGTGGAAGAACCAGAACGACAACTGGCCGGGGAGGCGGTGTAACCCCCCGATCCTTGCTGGCCACGTGGGCCGCGCCCGCGTCGGGACAACTGGCCGCGCTGGGCCGGACCCCCGGGCCGCGCCGGCCGGGCCGGGCCGCACCAGTTGGTCCGGGCCACGAATTAATGGTCCGGACCCGGACCCGGGTCGGGTCGACCCTGTTCCGGCCGACCCAGGGGGTATCGGGCCGGGTCGGACTGGGCCCGAACACCCTATTCTCAGGCAGTTTCGTTCAAACGCCCATAATTTGGGCTATGGACCTCTGATCGACGCACCGTTTATTACGATGAGATCCTTGGATCGAGATGGTCGTGTCGGTATACTACAATCAAGGTTTCAGAGAACTTTGGGTATGGCCAGGTTGGTTCGAACACGAAACCAACCGGGCCCTCGGAGCATAAACACCTATAACTTGAGCTCCGGACGTCCGATTGACGTGCCATCAACTTTGTTGGATTCCTTTTAGTGAGACAGACCTTTTGGCTTATTCCGCTCGAGGTTTGGACGTAGTTGGAGTATGGCTGGGTTTTATTGTACACGAAATCCAACCGGGCCCCTGGAACGGAAAAGCCGATAACTTTCAGACCGGACGTTCGTTCGACGAACCTTTCAGCAGAGTTGGTGATCACGTTGAGAAACGGTCCCTATGAGTATACCCTATGTGAGTTCGGGGTACAGTTTAGATACGGTCGGGTTGGTTCGTACACGAAACCCACCAGGCCCCTGGGACGAAAAGGCTAATAACTCACAGACCGGGCGTCCGATTGACGCGCCGTCTGTTGCGTTGAGACCCCTATGACGAGGAGGTCCTTTAAGATACTTTTTTGTGGGATTTTTTGATACTTGGAGTATCGACCTGTAGCTCGTGGAGTGGACCCTCCCAGAGACGAGTGTACGGAGTACGGAGACCGTGTAGTTGGCTGAGACCAGATGACTGCTTGTCTGATTTAACTCGGAGTGACTTGCATAGCCCAGTGGGGAGAACTACTTTGTGAGGTGGAAGAACCATGGTGGAGGAGCACTACTTTGTGAGGTGGCAGACCCACGGTACTCGACAGGAGGAGTACCTCTGTAGGCTATGAGGGGGAGCACTACTGTGTGAGGTGGAAGACCCATGGCATAGGAGCACTACTTTGTGAGGTGGTTGACCCGTGATACTCGATAGGAGGAGTACCTCAGCAGTCTTAGGTTAGTGAGAAGTACCTCGGAGTCGTGATAGGATCACTGTACTCGTCAGAGACAGAACTCTTCAGTAGTTATGGTTTTGATAATGAAAATCCTGGTTTGAGCTGAGTCATTGACCATTGTGTTTTCCTCATGATTGAGATGGGTTACTAGATAACTTACGTATATGTATAGGCATATACCTAAGTAGTGGTTATCCGTTGACTTCATATCTGTGTGATACCTCATGGCTGATATGGGTTACTTGGTAACTTAGGTATAAGTATGGGCTTATACCTAAGTAAGGGTTATCTGTTGAGAACTTTCTTTGTGATTATCCTTGTTGGATTTAGTGAGACCTTGAGGGTCTCGGGGTCCATACTGAGTATCTTATACTCACCCCTGCACGGGATTTTCCCGCACCTCTTTGTGTTGGTTGCAGACGATGGACATCACTGATCGTGGTTAAAGCTTGTAGAGATGGACGGTACCCGGAGGTGGATCTCATGACGAGTCGGTACCCGGAGGTGGAACTCATGATGAGTCGGTACCCAGATGTGGATCTCACGATGAGTCGGTACCTGGAAAAGACAGACAGACATGGAGTGCTGAGGAGGACATCTGTACCTACCCTTCAGGTAGGAACCCATAGGACGATCTAAAAGCTGCTTGTCACCTTTCAACTGTTTCCCTTTGAGTTGTACTTTACTTTCAGTTGTAGCTGTATCTTTCTTTTGGGCTTGTATTTCCGGCCCCTCGTACTTTTAGCACGTTTTTTATACTGATTTACTTAGTGTAGCTTCTTCTTGTACTCTGTTGTGTGTGCTTTCGTTTCGTAAAGGCAATGCCTTCCATTTTTTTTTGGGATTTACGCCTTTGGTGCTAGTCGCCAGCCCCTGGCCTATGGAAGGAGGGCTTGGGGTAGTCACGGCACGGGCCCCGAGGACGGGTCGTGACAAATTGGTATCAGAGGAGTCGGTTCTACCACAGAACTCAGGACTCTGATCTTTCCTTTCTGTGAAGAAATAGTGTTAAGGGTACCGAGTGTGGTCTTCAGTTCAGGGAGTCCAGTGTTGGTGCAGCGGCCGACGTATCCATACACCAGGACCCTGACTACTGATTTCTGAATTTGTGTACGAAAACACTTATTGCGCGTATGTTTCCAAGGGTTTTAAAGTCAGCTCAAACCAGGTCAGCTCACCAGGTATAAATCGTTGACCGTGTTACATCTGTTCAGGATTTCTCTACGCAGACAGTCAGTTGGATTTCTGAGTTAGTGCACAATGACGGCCCACCGAGCGATGAGGCTCCGGTGTGGGGCCCTTTTTACTGTATTGGCACCCTCGGGTGGTGTACCAGCAACACCACCACCTGTTGGTCAGAGGATTACACTTTCCATATTAGCAGACGGTGCACGCCGGCAGAGCGCGTTGCACAAGTACCAGTAGTAGAGGCCTCTGAGGTTACGAGGCGAGGCAGATTCCCAGACAGCAGAGGACTATCTGGAGGCAATTGCTAGAGTTTTCCGCCTAGCTGAGACATTAGTAGAGTGGATGGTGGAATTGGCTACTAGTGTTTTCCAGTGAGTGACCATGAGGATGGTCCGCATAGTGATAAGGCTTCGGTATGTGGACCGATTCCTGAGATAGTGCCTCGGGTAGTGTGTCAGCTATACATCACTACCTGTTGGTCAGCAGTTACAACCGGCGGTACCGGTAGGTGACAAATGTAGACTTACTACCTTACACATGTTCCAATATCAGATACCCTCAAGTTCCAAGGCGAGCCCGACTCAAAGGCGGCTGAGGACTGGCTTGAGGAGGTGGCTGAGAGTTTTCTAGAGCTTATACAGCTTCGGCAGGACGACATGTCGGTAGCTGAGAATTCATTGGGGTGTACCAAACCATTCCTGGTACTCGATGAATTCGATGCGATCGGTGCTTCAGGGCTCGGACTTCCGAGTGAGGTATATTTAAGGACATCCGAGCCAACACCTTTTCTCTATGCATTCCTACTTATGCTAGGGTGTTAGAAAGAACCTTTGTGGTTGATAATTCTTTTGCTGAATAGATGCAGTCAGTGAAGGTTAGCAGTGGGAAAGTAGGAAACTGGCGCCAGTCTCGGAGACTTGGGCATGTAAAATGTTTCAAGAAGAGGAATCATTAAAGATAGATGAGTCTGCGGAGCAGCAGACATGGAGGCAGAGCTAGGAGAGCAGCATGAGGTGGTGCATATATCAAAATGTTACAACCAGACGCCCTTTTTATCCCTGTCAGGTTCAGGGAGCTGGAGGGCAGGGAAAAAGAGTAGCTACATGTGGTCAAGGAGTGTGACCCAATGGCTCTAAGAATGATTTGAGGGACAGTCTGTGTCCACTACTAGCTTCCGTAGTAATAGACGTTGGTACAAATCACTCCTTCCTTCCACGAATCTTGTCCCAGACCTAGAGTTTCTGGTCAGCCGTAAACTTGACCCTCACATCTGGAGATACCTTTGGGAGGAGACTCGATAATCACACTTACGCCGACAGTGTGATCTGACCCTCGAGGTGAGAGTTTCGGTCGGATTCTCTTGGTGACAACATAGAAGCCTTACGACGTTGGTTTGAGTATGGATTGGATCCAAAATTCATACACAGATTGACTGTATTAGGCAAAAAGGTTGTGGTTAATCTACAATGTTGGGATGAGTTTTCCTTGGTCTACAAAAAGGAAACCCCAGGCAGCACATGATAAACTCATGCACATGAGGGTGAGGTCGATCAATCTTGAGTCAATCAACCTTACCCTCATGGCAGCGGCGGTTTTGAGTTTCTCTTCTAATCAGGAAATGGAGGCCTCTTGAGTTCGAGGATGACGACCACATCCTTATACGGGTCTCACCTCGATGAGGTTTACGGAGATGTGGCCAAGGCGGAAAGTTATCTCCGAGGTTCAACGGACCTTTCTAGGTCCTCAGAAAGTTAGGTGGGGTGGTTTACCGCTTGACCATTCCACCTCAGTTGCACCGGGTGCATGAAATCATCCACGTACCTCGGCTTAGGAGATACGTGCATGATCCTTCACACATCATCGACCTCAGGGAGTGGTACGTCGAGGACAGGGCGACATGCACGGAGGTTCCAGTGGAGATCGAGGATCGACAGGAGCGGGTCCTATGTGAACGGTCGATTCCTCAGGTGCGCTTTCACTGACAGCACGGGAACCTCCAGGAGAGCACATGGGAGCGGAAGGCTCAGATGCATGGTCAGTACCACTTTTGTTTCCCTATTTTGTGTTATAGATTTACGGGGACGTAAATCCCTAAGGTGGGAGTAATTTAAAGACCCAGAAATTTCAAGGAATGTTTTTTCTTAATTTCTTTGGAATTTTACGAGTCTGTGGCTTCTGACGACACCTGATTCCGAGGCCCGGTGTTCCCAGAATTAATTTTCAAAGATTAGCTCAGGTACGTTCAGTGAACGAATGAGCAGGTTTTTCTATCTTTTGAACCGGTGCTCGGAATTGAAATCTGATGGCACCGATGAACTCACAGTGCCGATTTTCGCTTAAAGGGACCTTTTCCGCCGTTGTGTTTTATGCGGGTTTGAAGTTATATTTTGGAGTTTAACCTTAAATTAAATAAAAATTGTGTTGCACACATTTATATTTTTATTTGGTTATATCCTACAAGAGGGAGGTTGTTGGTGGGGCCCACAACCACATAACCTCCCATGAGAGGATATTTGTGAGGTGAGGCCCACACGATCCCAACCTTTCATCTTCTCTTTAACTCCTTGAAATCCCCCCTTAAACTCCATAAACCTTTAACCTTCCCATTTTACTCTCTCTCTCTTTTAATATGACAACACACTTGAGTTAAGGAATTTAATTAGTTGGCTCATCTATTTTGAATTAATTTTAATTCATTAAGTGAGAATAATAATAAGAGTTATATTATTATGTTTGGGTTGGCATAGCTTGAGTTGGGCGAACAAAAGAGAGGAGAAGAATTCTTGAAGGAATAATCCTCTTCCAATGAAGAACATATCTCGACAAAGAACGACGACACCCACAAAGAACGCCCATATTCTCTTATCTTCCTAGGCGTCAAGATAGAAGACGCCGACTGCGGTGATCGTCGCCAATGACAGCGTTCTTTTTCCCACGACGTTGATGGAACGAGACAGTCTTCCGTGATGCCGATTTCCGCACCGATAATGAACGAACCTTGAATCGAGGTAGGGGATTATTCTGAGAATGATATTATTTCCCATGGTTGTTTCCTTCTAAACAAAGAACATGGAACAACTCAACATTGAGTTGAACCACGAATGTTTTATTAAAAAAAAATTCCGGGATGGGAACATTGGTATGATACAACTCATTTAAGAGGTTGTGGAATGATTTGATTCAATTTTATTTAAGTAAAATTGAATGTTTATTCATTATGAAATCCTGTTTAAATATTGTCATTTAATAACGCCTAACTCGGAGGGTGCGGGCTGAACCAACACGGCCCGACAACCCTCCGCAGATTGTTGTTGGTGCGCGGATTGACGACGATGGTGAGATGGGACCGCAATGATGTTTGAAAGATGTCGCAGTGAAGAACTGGTCCCGGGAGGACCGCTGGCGAAGACGACAGGCGAAACAGACCACCGGAGCGCGTCCGGTGGTCCGCAAAGGGTGGCGGTGGCGGCGCGCCGCCGGAGGAAAACCGCCGCGGCTGAGCCGCGGCGGCGGTGGAAGAACCGGAACGACAAAAGCCGTTCCAGATTGGTGCGGCGCGGCTTAATGCCGTGCCGGTTCATTCAACCGGGGGGTTGTAATCCCCCGTTCCTTGAAGGCCGCGCGGGGCCGGACCCCCGCGCCGGGCCGGGCCGCGCTGGCCAGGCCGGGCCGCGCCATCCGGGCGGGGCTGCGACCTAATGGGCCGGTCCGGACCCAGGTCGGGTCGACCCGGTTCGGGCCGACCCAGGGGGTATCGGGCCGGGTCGGATCGGGCCCGAACCCCATATTCTCGGGTAGTTTCGTTCAAACGCTCATAATTTGGGATACGGACCTCCGATCGACACACCGTTAGTTGAGATGAGATCCTTAGATCGAGACGGTCATTTGCGTATATTACACTCAAGGTTTCGGAGAACTTTGGGTATGGCCGGGTTGGTTCGAACACAAAACCAACCGGGCCCTCGGAGCGGAAACGCCTATAACTTGAGCTCCGGACGTCCGATTGACGTGCCGTCGACTTTGTTGGATTCCTCTTAGTGAGACAGACCTTTTGGCTTACTCCGCTCGAGGTTTGGATGCAGTTGGAGTATGGCCGGGTTGGATTGTACCCGAAATACAACCGGGCCCCTGGAACGGAAAAGCCGATAACTTTCAGACCGGACATCCGTTTGACGAACCGTCAGTGGCATTGGTGATCACATTAAGAAAAACTCCCTATGAGTATACCCTATGTGAGTTCGGGGTACAATTGAGATACGGTCGGGTTGGTTCGCACACGAAACCAACTAGGCCCCTGGGACGAAAAGACTAATAACTCACAGACCAGGCGTCCGATTGACGCGCCGTCTGTTGCGTTGAGACCCCTATGACGAGGCGGTACTTTGAGATACTTCTTTGTGGGACTTTGTTATACTTGGAGTATCGACCTGTAGCTCGTGGATCGGACCCTCCCGGAGACGAGTGTACGGAGTACGGAGACTGTGTAGTTGGCTGAGACCTGATGACTGCTTGTCCGATTTGACTCGGAGTGACTTGCATAGCCCAGTGGGGAGCACTACTTTGTGAGGTGGCAGACCCATGGAGGAGGAGAACTACTTTGTGAGGTGGCAGACCCGTGGTACTCGACATGAGGAGTACCTCTGTAGGCTATGAGGGGGAGAACTACTGTGTAAGGTGGCAGACCCATTGCGGAGGAGCACTACTTTGTGAGGTGGCTGACCCGTGGTACTCGATAGGAGGAGTACCTCAGCAGTCTTAGGTTAGTGAGCAGTACCTCGGAGTCATGAGAGGATCACTGTACTCTTCAGAGATGGATCTCTTCAGCAGTTACGGTTTCGATAATGAAAATCCTGGTTTGAGATGAGTAATTGACCATTGTGTTTTCCTCATGACTGAGATGGGTTACTAGATAACTTACGTATATGTATGGCCATATAACTAAGTAGTGGTTATCCATCGACTTCATATCTGTGTGATACCTCATGGATGAGATGGGTTACTTGGTAACTTAGGTATAAGTATGAGCTTATACCTAAGTAAGGGTTATCTGTTGAGAACTTTCTTTGTGATTATCCTTGTTGGATTTACTGAGACCTTGAGGGTCTTAGGGTCCCTACTGAGTATCGTATACTCACCCCTGCACGGGCTTTACCCGCACCTCGTTGTGTTGGTTGCAGACGACGGACATCACTAATCGTGGTTGAGGCTTGTAGAGCTTGATGGTACCCAGAGGTGGATCACATGACGAGTCGGTACCCGGAGGAGACGGACAGACGTGGAGTGCTGAGGAGGACATCTGTACCTACCCTTCAGGTAGGAACCCAGAGAATGATCCAGGAGATGCTTGTCACCTTTCAGCTGTTTTCCTTTGAGTTGTACTTTACTTTTAGTTGTAGTTGTATATTTCTTTTGGGATTGTATTTCCGGACCCTCTTACTTTCAGCACGTTTGTTATACTACTTTACTTAGTGTAGCTTCTGTTTGTACTCTGTTGTGTGTGCTTTCGTTTCGTAAAGTAAATGCCTTCCCTTTTTTTTTGGATTTACGCCTTTGGTGCTAGTCGCCAACCCCTGGCCTATGGAAGTCGGGCTTGGGGTAGTCACGGCACGGGCCCCGAGGATGGGTCGTGACAATTCAAAACACAGAAGTTGCAGAATTAAATTTAAAATAAAACCAATAAAAGTCTCGAAAAACTTTTTTTGTTGGAAAAATGCTTCTTTTTAAATGGAAAATGTTTTTATAATAAATTAATGTATAAAATAATCTTTAAAAACCATAATTGGATAAATATAAACTAATTAAAATTTAAAACTAATCCAAAACATAATTTTAGTATGTAATTAATTTAAATGAAAATAAAGTTTTCAATAAAAATCAATATTTTCACTATTCATAAAAAAATGAAACTTATCAGAAAAATACAAAAAATTCAACCAAAGAAAATTTTTATATTAATAATTAAAATAAGAAGTTTATTTTTTAAAATTAAATATAAAAAAGTGTCAAAAACTATATTTAAAATGGGTGGGCCATCAAAAGGTGACAAAACTATTTTTTTAAATACTTATTTTATCCCAAAACTGAATTTGTTCATATATATTGTATATAAAATATATAAGATGAATTTTAAACATTTTATTGAATATATTATATATATTTTTCATTAATAAAATCCATAAATATTGATTTTATTATTTTATAGACTCACTTATTTGCATTTAAATTGTTTTTCAGAAGAAAGTTAATACCATTCCTACATGCCATTATAATGACTAGGTTATAATGTTTTATTGTTAACTTATACTCAGTATTATGTGAAATTAATTCTATCAAAATAACTTGAAATTATATGTAACAAAAACCAAGCATAGTGTTGTGTATATTTCAAGCTAAGCTAGTGTTGCGTATAGCGCAAGCTTATCTTGGTGTAGTGTACAACACCAGACATCAAATAAATAAAAAAACAAATATCTCATAAAATTCTCAAGGAGTTACAATTTGGATGAACCAAAAAGGGATTTAGGTGTGGAGGACACAAAAAATGACTAAATTTTGGAGTTGATTATGCATTCTGAGGAAGAAATGTTGGAGGAGGTGTTCTTGATTAATTCCTCACATGCATATGTTGACATGATGTATAAAAGGGTGATTTGGGTGGAAAATAAAAATGAGAAATGTGTATAGTTTAGAAATCAGAATCTTATTGTGAAAAGAGGTTTTGATAAAGTGAATATAAACTTGTAGGATCACATTCATACTTGAGACAAGATGGCTGACCATTTTCAAGACTTCATTAAAGAGGATCCGGATACAAAGGTAACTACTCTACATTGGAAATTATTTTAGGAGAATGTTTTCAATAGAAATAAGGTTATTTTTAATGATTTTGTGACATCTTATAGTGTTTAATTTTTTTACTTGAAACTTTGTGGTTTCTCACTTTTTATTTAAAAGTATTTTTGAAATAAAAAGTCAACTTTTAGTCAGTAGTCCACACGCACGCACGAGCAGCGTCATCATCTTCCAACAGTTTTTAAGGTAAGATGGTAGACGTGATATTATGATTCCTGAAGTATAATTATACTGTAAATATCATATATAATATTTAAACCCATCATAATTACCATCTATGAAATATTGTGATGGAAAATGAATTGTATCACTACGTAGAGGCTGTAAATCGTACGTACGCATGAGATATACTTTAACTTCCAATTTGATGGGAAAGAGGTTGGATAATGATGAATTAACAATTTTAATAAAATTTTAGTATATCGTGTATATTTAATTTATTATTTTATGACAAATATCATGGATTTATAGGAGCTAAAGAAGAAGTAAAATGAAAGTGATCAGTTAAGGAGATTACCTCTTCTTTGAAAGAACTCCTTTAGATCTCCTCTTAAGAATCCTAGGGTTGGTTTTTGGGAAGAAAAAAACTTCTATAACGTTTATATGTATGTTTAGAAGAAATTTTGGTGGGTTATGGTTGATGTAGAAGGATCAAAGTTGTGTAAATAGAAGAAAGGAGGGGTGTCCTTTTATAATTGAGGGAAGGGGAACTTTTGGAATTTCTTAAAATTTTAAATTAATATAAATTAATTTTGATGCCCAAAGGGATCCAAATTAATGATATTATAATATAATATTATTATAAGTGAAAATAATCACATAAAATAAAATTTGGACAAGTTTTGGGTATATTTTAACCCTTATCTTTTAGTTTTAACCCATGTTAACTCTTTTGACAATTACCATAATATTAATTTTTTCTACCCTTTATGGGTTAATTATGTTACTATAAAATGAAAAACTACCCATTAAAAGACCTAGGTTGATGATTAAAACCATTTACAATTATTTTGTATGAATATAATATTTTTATGATTTTATATCATTTAATAAAATATTATTTATTATAAAATATCATTAATGTCATTTTTAACACTATTCATTTAATTTGACTTTAAATATATAAAAACAAAGGTATAATTAAAATATAATGATTTTAAACCTCCCTAATATTTCATATAGATCTATAAAAGTTTTGGGATACATTAACTCATACAAATTATATAACTTTTAATATTTTTAAAATAATTTATTTTATTTTTCCATTAATTGAATAATTACCGCGTCAATGTTGTGCAAGAATTTAAGTTACTTATTTCCTCAATAAAAATTATAAAAAATTACTATTACTAAGATAAAAAATTTATATTTAAAAATAATATTTATTAAAGAATATATCTCTTGGTTATCCCCATGTTAAAAATATTATAGTTATTAAAAATAAGAGTGTGACAATTTTGATTTTTCTTTACATAATATATTATAAAGGTCATAATCACATTCAAATGGAAATAAAATACCATATAACTGAATATTGGATTTTCATGGATGAAATAAAATCATATATTAAAATTAAGTCAAGTGTTAGGGTCATTTTATAGTCTTTATATTTTTTATTTTTAACTTTAATTACCCGATTTACCATTTAATGTAGTAACAAAAATTACTAAAGTTTCTATTCATATTAACCAAAATAAAAGTAACTATTTATAAAAATTGTACCCATGGATTAAAAATATTTAATACATTATTAAATATTAAAAACACACAAGTGGCATAATTTAATTTAAAATTAAATAAATAAAACACTTTGAAAAACCGTTTTTCAAAAAATGCCTATTTTAAGTGTAAAATGTTTTTATACTAAATTCATGTATAAAATTAATTTAAAAAACCATAATTGAATCATTTTAAATAAAAATAAACTAATTTAATTTTAAAAATAATAAAAAATATAACTTTACTTTGTACATATTTTAAAATAAAATACAGTTCTCAATAAAAATTAGTATTTTTCACTATTCACCGAAAAATCAAACTTTTGAGAAGATTCTAAAAATTTCAACTTAATATAATTTTGATGTGATTATTTCAAAAATAAATTTAGTTTTATCAAATTATTTTTTATGAGTTATATAAATTAATTATAATATTTTCTCACAAAAAAAAGTAAAAATAAAAATCATTTTTGAGGAAAACATATTTTGGGAGCATAAAATGACTTTTCTTAAAATTGAGTGCTTATTTCTGAAGTATAACTCAATAAATTTTTATTTATTAGGGAATTTATATAAATATTTCATAATTCAATTACTACTATTTATACATGTCAATTTAATGACCCAGTGATAAATATCAACTATGTTCGGTGAGGTATGGGGTTTGATTCATGGGAGCCTGCTTTTGGGGGAATTTCTGCCTCCCATGTTCCACTCGCCTTGCTGGGTCACACGGTGTCTCATTTTGTGGAAATATGGGAACAACACACCTATCTAATGGGTTTTTTTGTCAAACCATCACTGATTGGGATATTACCCCATGGGACACTCTGCCATCTCTGCTAGAAACAACTTCTTCCCGGCTGGGGCTTCTTCGGATGAACTCTTTATGGGGAGGGTGTTTTTGGGTGTGGAGGGTTTGAAAAGGCCACTCTTGGTGATTACCTTTTAAAAAGAGAGATAAATTTCAATTTAAAGAATTATATTTTAATAGTATATCGTAGTTTGTTTATACTCAGTATTGCATGTAATAATTGCTATTAAAGAAATAAAATCATTTAAAGAGAAATATATTCTAAAATCTCGAGGTGTTCCATATTAATTTTATAGAAAGGTTAATTGGGTTGTATATCTATTTCTACGGGATTACTCATGTGAATATTATCAATCACATATAAATCCATTCCTTTACATAAAAGGTTCATGTACCTTATACATATGATGTATTCAGATATGTACGAATATGTTTTGGATTTTGTTTTTGGGTGAGTCACACATACCATGGGTTGTATAAAGAGTTATACATTAATGTGGTATAAAAAAATTAATTTAGTTATTGGAATAGGGATTCTAAAAGCTTAATCATTAGAAGTATGCATAAAAAAATTAATAAAAAAATAATAGAAATACTATATATGATGTAATAGTTATAAATTAAATATGCATATGATGTATATTAAATGCGCGAGAATTTAAAATGTAAAACCCCTCAAAATACTAAGTGTGAGATTCCTTCTAAGGGGAAATTTTTTAAGATCAATATCATCAAACCAAATAGTTTCATACTATATTTCAGTGCCCATGGATTATCTTATGTAAGGTAAGAAAGTAATAAGTAAATAGGAATTGTCTTGTTGGGTTGCTTCGTTCCATAGTGGGGTGGGTTACACTAGATGATAAATCTTAAAGTGGTGGATACCAGAGTAATAGAGTTGAGTATATAAATATGATGGATTTTGATAAAGAGTTATCCACTAAACTATCCAAGAATCACAACTACTATGATTGGGATGTTTCTCTACCTAAATAACCAAGTGATGAGATGAACACCATAACAAACTCATTACTTTCTGAGATATGGATATTGGATCAATAAATGGATATGATGTCTATGGTCATCAATTTTAATGGGAGATATATCATTAAAAATACTTAATGAAAATATATAAACCATGATACTCACTCATTGATATGTACTTGTTTTATATCATGGAATTATTTATAGAAATCATATTAATATCATTAATATGCATGAACTATTAAACAATTAAAAATTGGTATCTAGGATTGAGAAGTTTTCTCAAGGAGAATCATTTAGAGCCCCTGAATGTGAATGTTATAGAAGTCAATTTCAACAAATCTGACTCATGGGTATTAGATACTGGGTATGGATCACACATTTGTGTATACAAGCATAAAATCAGAGATAAAAGATTATTGAAAAAGGGTGAAGTAGGACTTCTTGTCAGTAATGGGGCAAGAGTTTCTGTATTTAAGATCAACACGTATGATCTGGTTTTACTAATTTGATTAATCATAGAATTAGAAAACTTTTATCATGTTCCTACTATTATTTTTTTTGATTTTTTTTATCTTTTTTTGAAAATTAGGGACTTTTATTATCTATTAAGAACAAGATATGTTCTTAAAGGAACTTGGGTATTACAGAAGCTTGAAATATCTGTATTTTCAATTTTTTTTTACTATATTAATGTTGTAACATCTAATCTGGAATACCAGTTCCCAAATTCACCCATGTATCTCATGCAATATAATTTAAGCACAAAGAAGAAAAATGGAATGAAACCATAAATGGTACCTTTTTTTATTCAAAAACTCATTTTTATGCACTCGTTATTACTATTTCATAACTTAAAGGAACTAGGAGAGGCATCATATAGATCATCCACATATGCACCACATCTCCTAGATCATCATTCATCAATACCCATGTGCTAGTGTGCTAATTTTGTGCATAGTGGAAGGACTTATCAGGGTCAATCCCGACTCATAAATTGTTGGATTTGATGGATCATGTGAATATTTTAAAAGATGTAAAATTCATAACAAATGAAAATTTTCCAAAGAATATTGACACATAAATATTCTA
The DNA here is from genome assembly GCA_963277665.1 of Viscum album. Classification (NCBI taxonomy): domain Eukaryota; kingdom Viridiplantae; phylum Streptophyta; class Magnoliopsida; order Santalales; family Viscaceae; genus Viscum; species Viscum album. The sequence continues at coordinate 448,707,893 of OY728131.1, forward strand.
TAACCAAGAGAAGATATTTTCACATTAAGTTTATAATTAATTGAATTAAATCGGAAGAAAGAATACCTTATCTTGGATATTTCTTTAATGATATTTTTGACCATTCAAAACTATTTTCATTATACCATTGTTGTTCCTATAGGATACAAGTGTAGAATATCTCTAGAGGTGATCCACACATGCCCCTATGATCTTCAAACAACACTGATAGATTTCTGGGTGCAGCGCGGTAGATCGATCATCTTGTGGTGTTTGTCTTGATTCCTGTGATGATTCCTTCGAGCTTGAAGAATCATTATTTCACTCTCATTATTGAGAGGATGTAGAAGGAAAGAGAATATCTAAAGCATTCTTCCATATTGAGAGATATCACTAGATTTCATTATGCACTACAATCCCCAAATTCAATAATATTTTTTAAATTTTTATTCATTGAATAAATATATTTTTTAAATATTTATTCATTAAATAAATTATAAAATAAATAAATATTATATATTTTTGAAATAAAATAATTACCTTACAAAAATTTATTTATTTAATTTATGCGATCATTTAATCTTGAATAAAATTATTCCTCAATCTTGAGAATAATATTTATGACAATAATTAAATTAAAATATAATTTAATCGAGATTAATGGAAACACTTTGTGTGACCCTATGAGCTTCTTTCTCATCGTCATTAGGTGGGTCTACCTAAATTCTCCATTATTATTGTCTAGCAATGGGTCAAGGAACCCAAGATAAAAAGTTAATGTCACAACATTGACAACCACACATGAGTGATCATTTTATAATATAACTCCTTTGTCATGAATTCTCATCAAGTTGGTCACACACCCGTTTCATTAGTCTATATGCTTGATAAATCTTTCTTTGACTATCTGAAATAAACTCATCATCAAACTATGGCCATGGAATTTAATATGACAGTTCTATTTCAATCAAAGGTTCAAGATATCAACTTCCATAAATATGGAATGGAAAAATAATTCATCTACTTATTCAGTAATAAAAATTCATTTGTGACACTTCTAATTTAGCAAACCTCTCCATGAACTGGTTTTTTCATGGTTTACGAAAATATGTTTAAGTGCATGAGTCATGACATGCATTAATAATAATATTAAAGTCTAAGTACCATTACACATTATCGTAGACAAGAATATATAATGATACATAAAATTTTGAAATTCCTACAGGTGATTCTGTTATCACAATCTTTAATCTTGGAGACTAACAAGTGTGAAATTCATAAGATAAAGTCCCATATTCTTACGAATACTTGTATCTGATGGTCAACATGATATGTGCACTATCATAGACTATTATGTAACTGTAAAACCTAGTTTAAGAATATACTCATGGAATTTTATGGTTCTCCTCATAGTGGGGAATTTCTATTTCCTTTTCAATGTGAAAAATATTCTATTACATTATTACGTTAGAGTTATGAAAGACTATGAATGATATTTAATAAGATATTTAAATTAATATTCAATTCATTGAATATACATGCACTCCAAAGTATACACAGTTGGTTCTAGGACACCAACTCCAATAGACTACAACTTAGACTAGATCCAACCACTAAAAAATTTTAGTCAGCTAGATCTCACATGATAATCATGTTTCTAATGAGTTAAGGATTTATTCAAGGGGTTTTACACATTGTCATCTGTAGAGACTCTTATTACTGCAACTTCACCTCTATGAGAAAACTCCCTCAAGAGATGATACTTATTAAGTATGTGGTTCATATATTGATGTGACCTTAGATCCTTTTAAAGGGACACCACTATAGTATTATCACAATAAAGTGTAATATATTATTTAAGTATCAAATTAATATGTTGTACAATGTTTCATATCCAAATAGATTCATTAGATTTTTTAGAAGCTGCGATATATTCTAACTATGCTATAGAATCTATGAACATTACCTATTTTGATCTCTTCCAACTCACAACACCTTCATTGAGTGTAAAGATGTACCCCAACTATGTCTTCATATCATTTTGATCTATTTTGAGACCATCATGTACATATACCCTGATTACTATCTCCTCATTTCCTCCATAGACTAGGAACATATCATTAGTATGCCTCAAATAATTAAGGATAGTTTTGACTGAAATCCAATGGTGGTCACTGAGGTCATCTTGATATATTCCTACCATGCTTAATGAATATGTTACATCTAACCTAGTACATATTATAAAATACATGACTAGCCTAATTGATGATGAATATGGAATACTTTTTATTATTCGTATTTCCTCATGTGCCTTAGGATACATTTTCTTAGAAAGATGAAAGACATGTGATACTACCAACAATCCACTCTTGGATTTTTCCATATTTAATATTTTTAGTATCTTGTCAATGTAGGTACTCTGACTTAGTCCAGATAGCCTTTTGGATATATCATGATGGATCTTGATCCCATGAATATATATCACTTTGCCTAAGTCCTTCATGGAGAATCATTTATTCAACCAGGCTTTAATAGATAGTAATACTGGAATTTCATTTCCAAAAAATAGAATGTCATTGATATAAACTATTGAGAAAACAACTACACTCCCACTAAACCACTTATAGATACATGGATCAAATTCATTCTTTACAAAACAAAATTTATTTATGGAATTACCAAATTGAATTTTCAATGACACGGATGCTTGATTTAATCCATAAATGGATCTTTGAAATTTTCATAACTTGTTGGAATCCTTTAGAGTCACAAACCCTTCTGGTTGTGTCATATAGGCATCTTCTTGAAGGTTCCCATTAAACAAGTCCATTTTGACATCCATTTAACAAATCTCATAGTCATGGTAAGTTGCTATGAAAAGTAGAATTATGATTGATTTTAGCATAGAAACTGATGAAAATATTTTGTCACAGTCTATAACTTGATGTTGTTTAAACCCTTTTTTAACTATTCATGCATTATAGGCACTGACTTGTCCATCCATGTCCAGTTTCTTCTTAAATACCCATTTAAAACCAATGGGATTTACATCCAATGGAGGATCTACAAAAATACATAATTGGTTATGGTACATGGAATCCATTTCATAATTCATTGATTCTTTCCATTTGGAAACTTATATTCCACTTAGTACTTCCTTATAGGTTATAGGATCATTATTACCAACTAATAATGAGTCACTATCCTCACAAACTAGAAAACCATATTGTTCTAGTTCTGTAACCTCTCTTGTACTTCTATATAGTACTTGTGTGTCTAGAATGTTCTCTTCTATAGAGATTTGTGGAATCTATTCTTATGAAAACTCTTATATATATCACCAATACTGACATGGGATTTAACAATGCTTAAAATATCCTTCATCAGTGATAAAAAGCACTAATGTTGTAAGTGAATTTAAAAGTCGATGTCTTTTATCAGCTCTAAAAATAGTATTGACAAAAGATACTTCATCAATGCTAAAAAAAAACTGATAAAGGAGGTACTTTTTTGATTCTAGTTTAGTGATGATAAAGAGGGGCCTTTATCAATGCTTTTTATACTACTAATAAATGGGCACTTTATCAATGCTATTTTTAGCGATGATAAAAGCCATGTTGCAGCATATGTGCTGCTAAATTATAGGACACTACAATAGTAAATACAAAATTTAATTTCAATTAAATTTAAATAAAAAATTCATGAAAAAATATATATTAAAAATATTTAAAACATTAGTTTTCACAATTACATTTGTATGTACAATTTATCAAAACCATTAACATATACAAAAACATTAATGTTCCATTGCCTTTGGCCCCTGACCCCTCTCAAAAGAGTCTGATCATGCAACCAGTTTCTGAAAAAACCACCCTAGCTCAAGCAAAAGAGTAAACCTGTATAAAAAATTCTTATGTTAGAAGTACTATAAATAAATAAATAAAACATAAATTAGAAATAATTAATTAATAAAATGTCACTTTTAAACTAAAAACAAAAACTTCAAGTCATATCAGTCACAAAGTGTGTCATATTAATATATGGTTGATTTCTACATGTCATAAATGATTTATGGATCATTTTCCTAAAGTATCAATACAATCTGAAGTCATTTTCTCAGCTTTAAGTATGAGATATGTGTTTTGAACTAAAATGTCAATTTTAAATAAAAACGATCACTTTGAGTTATACTGGCCACACCATGTGTAAAATTGATGGTCGATTGTTTCCCACACATAAAAATGATTTGTGGATTGTTTTCCCAAAATATAAAGATAATCTGAGTGAATTTTCTAGATTTTAATTATGTGATATGTGTTTTGAACTAAAATGTCAAATTTAAATAAAAAAGAAAAATTTGATTTATACCCATCACAATATGTGTATTATTGATGTGTGGTTGATTCCTACATGTAAAAAATGACCTAAGGACCATTTTCCTAAAGTATCAAGACAATATGAGTGTGTTTTTAACTAAAATGTTATTTTTAAACTGAAAACACACACTTTGAGTCATACTGGTCACACTGTGCATCAGATTGATGTTCTTCTAATTACTATACATCAATAATGACATATGGATCATTTTACTAAAGTATCAAGACAATATAAGTGCATTTTATTGGTTTTTAGTGTGTGAAATATTTTTAACTAAAATGCTATTTTGACATTGAAAACACACATTTCAAGTAATACCGGTCACACTGACTATAAAATTGAGGTAGAAATAATTCCTACATGTAAAAAAAGTTTTACAGATCAATTTACTAAAGTATCAAAACATTCTGAATGCGTTTTCCTAGGTTTTACATGCCACATGTCTTTTTAACAAAAATGCCTTTTTAAACTAAAAACACACATTTTGAGTCATAATAGACACATTGTGAATAAGATTATGGTATAGATGATTATTACATGTCACAAATGAATTATATATCACTATCTTAATGTATAAAAACATTATAAATACATTTATTTGATTTTGAGTATGTGATGTGTGTTTTGAACTAAAATGTCAATTTTAAATAAAAACACACACTTTTAGTAATACCGGTCACACCATGTGTTAAATTTATGTTTGGTTGATTTCTACATGTCAAAAATGACTTAAGGACCATTTTTATAAAGTATCAAGACAATCCAAATATTTTTATAGGTTTTCAGTGACTGACACATGTTTTTAACTAAAATATCATTTTTAAACTAAAACACACACTTCAAGTCATAATAGTCACACCATGTGTCATATTAACATGATACTGACTCCTACACCTCAAAAATAACTTATGTATCATTTTTATAAAGTATCAAGAAAATATAAGTATTTTCCTTGATTTTCGATGACTGGAACATGTGTTTAACTAAAATATCATTTCTAAACTAAAACCACACATTTCAAGTCATACCAGTCACATCATGTATCAAATTAAGGTACGAATGATTCCTACATGTCACAAATGACTTATGAATCATTTTTATAAATTATCAAAATAATATGAATTCGTTTTATTGGCTTTGAGTATGCGATGTGTATTTTTGAACTAAAATGTCAATTTTGAATAAAAACAAACACTTTGAGTCATACTAGTTACCCGGTGCATCATACTGACATGCGGTTGGTTCCTACACCTAAAAAATGGATTTAGGACCATTTTATTAAAGAATCAAGAAAATACAAGCATGTTTTCAAGGTTTTTAGTGACTAAAATAGGTTTTTAACTAAAATATCATTTTTAAACTGAAAACAAAAAAATTTGAGTCATACTAGTCACATCATGTGTTGGATTAACATGAGGCTATATACCACACATAAAAAATGACTTATAGATCAGTTTACTAAAGTATAAAGACTATAAAAGTGACTTTTATTAGTTTTCAATGACTTCCACATGTTTTTAACTAAAATTTCATTTTTAAACTGAAACCACAAATTTTGCGACATACTGGTAACACCACATATTGGTTGAGGTGAGGCTGATTTATACACATAAAAAATAACTTATGTATCATTATCCTAAAGTATTAGAACAATGTGAATGTATTTACTTGGTTTTGGGTATGTCATGTGTCTTTTTAACTGAAATTTCCTTTTTAAATAAAAACACACACTTAGAGTCATACCAATCACACCACATGTCAGATTGAAGTTTGATTGATTTATACACATCAAAAATTAATTATGATTTTTTCCTAAAGTATCCAAACAATTTGAATGTGTTTTCTCAATTTTGAGTATAGCACATGTCTTTTTAACTAAAATGTTTTTTAAACCGAAAACACACACTTTGAGTCATATTAATCATACCATGCATCAAATTTATGTGAAAATAATTCCTACACATCAAAAATGACTTATGGATCATTTTTATAAAGTATCAAAATAATATTAGTACATTTTCTTAGTTTTTAGTGGGTGATACCAATTTTTAACCAAAAAAGTCATTTTTAAAGTGAAAATACTCATTTCGAGTCATATTGACCACACTGTGTATCAGATTGATGTATGATTGATTTATAAACATCAAAAATGAATTATGGATCATTTTATTAAATTATCGAAACAAGATTAATGTGTTTTATATTTTTTTATTATGCCACATGTATTTTTAATGAAAATGTCAATTTAAAATAAAAACACACACTTTGAGTTATTTTTAAAGTGAAAAATACACTACTAAACATATATAGATAAAAAAAAGAACAAAAATATCTATAAATATAACATACAGTACCTGATTGTATCATACTTTTTGAAGAATTTGTCTATAATGATTTTTATCTTATCATTTGTGCTCTTAATAGAGAAAAAATATCCAAATAAAAACAATTCATAATGGATTCATTTCTTCATGATCTCTATAAAAATTAACTAAATAAGTATTTTATAAAAATGAAAGGGGAATTAACTAAAAAAAGTAGATAAAATGATGAAAAATTTAACTAAATAAGTAATAGGAATTCACCTCTTCATGATGTATTCATAAATTATAACACCATGTATTCTTATAATTCATTTCTAAAAAAATCTACTTCCTCTTTTGAACATGTAAGTTATTGATAGTCCTGGTAATAATGGAAAAAAATAAATAAACAAAGGATTGATAAAAATTTTAAATGAAATTATAATTATCATTGGAAATACCACTTCGAGGATACTAGTTTTTTGATATAATAATATATATTTAAAACAAATTCAAATGTAATAACAAAAATATTTTTCATCAGTTTGTTTTGAAAATTGTGGAAACATTGAGAAAAATAAGTAATTTTTTTGTATATTTATTTTGATGGTGAAATATAATTATACATACCTTAATACTTATCATATTTTAGAAGTCTATAGGCTTCTTATGATCATGGAATATCCTCATTTCATGATTTTTATGATATTTAAACCCCACCCTATAAAAAACCATTAAAATATAATAAAAATTGTATAACTTTAATTTTATTTGAAAAATGTGTCATGTTGTGTATTGAAAATTGTTAAATATTATAATGTGTGGTTGATTTTTTTTGGGTATCCATGCATTGAATCCAAAAAATAAATATTTGGAGTATCCAAATTGATTTCAATGAGCAACCAAGGATCCTTAAAAAAACAAAAAGGAATAAGAAATGAAAGGAATGGAAATATATTTGATATGATTTAAATGTGTAGTTTCAATCCTGTATCATGGGTATTATGAATATTATATCTTCCGTAAGTTTTTTTTTCAAAAATTATAGTCAGGTTTTACACTATTAATAAATATTATTCTTCTTCTAATTCTTTTTAGAAGTGATTTTAGGAATAATGAGTCTAGATTTTTATTCATAGGGGTTTCCCTTCAAATAGTACTGATATATATTCCTACAAAAATAATTATTAGTATTTAATGGTAATTAGAATAGTATATTAGCTATTGGTCAAACAAATTATTAAAACACACCCTATGTAAAAATTCACAACTGAGACACATTTCCATCCATGCTTTATGATTTCATCTACATTCTCAAGACAAATAAAGTATGTAATTGCCTCTTCATACATTTGTTATTAAAAATTAATGATGGTCGTATCACCATTTTGAATGTTGTATCCACCTGAACTTGTAATATTAGTAGATTTGGATGTTGAACTGGTGGGGTAAATGCACTTTATGAAGATATTTTAAAAAAATTGGTTTATCCTTTATATTGTTTTTATTTGACCTTTCATTTCCCCTTATTTTTATCTATATATAATAATGTTCATTGGTTTATTCATTTTTTTATTATTTGTTAAAGGTTTTATATAAATAAATAAATTCAAAAGGAATAATTCCTTGTCAATATATATTTTTACAAGACCAAATGACCATGATATAAAATTTACAATAGTAAGTTTGACCATGTGAACATTTAAATCATCAAGGGGAATATGTAGCACGACACTCGCTTCATGAGCTATGTGAATCTGCAATCTCACATGAAATTTTAGAAGTTGTTTGTTATGTGGAATATATACTTAGATATTGCACGTTGTACCCCACTCAATTAGGTGATAGTTGGGAGTTGATAGATATAAATCACAATCAATTTCACTATATATAATATTAGTATAGGAAAGGTGTAACACCCTGAGATTTTAAAAGAGGAACATCATATTCAACAGTGTATATGACACACAAAACAAAACTTAGAAGATAATGTAACACCTTAAGATTTTATGGTATGTTTTTTTTAAATAAATTTAATATATTTGATATCTTTCGGTGTATGTAACCATGATATTTTAAAAGAACACTATTTCCGATAGCATATATAACACACAACATCGAGCTTCAATGAACCACAAAGTATTATTTAAATATGAACGTTATAACCTAGTCGTTAAATTGTTGGGTATGAATAATATTAAATTAATTATGAAATATATAAATAAAGTAACTACTAGGTATAAATGTATTGATTAAATAAGTACTCAATTTTCTATAAATATATTTTATGCTTTAGAAATATGTTTTCATCAAAAATGATTTTTATTGAGAAAATATTATAATTTAATTATATAATGTATATAAGTTTTATTTTATAAAAATAATATCATTTTTAAACCATCATATTAAAATTATCTTAGGGTGAAATTTTCATATTTTTCTGAAAATTTTATTTTCTAGTGAATACTGAAAATTACAAATTTTTATCAAAATATGTATTTTTGTTTCAACCATTTGAAAAGTTAAATTTTATTTTAAAATGGTTTCAAAGTAAAATTATTTATATTATATTATTAACAGTATTGTTAATTTTATTGTAATCAATTTTATGGTTTAATTTGGTATAAAAATATTTGTATACTTAAAAGGACATTTTTCTGAAAAACTTTTCCTTTTCATTATATTTTTACAGTTTAATTTTAAATTAAATTATACCACTTTAAAGTTAAATTATAATTAACATTTTTTCATTATGTTTTTATAGTTTAATTTTAAATTAAATTATACCACTTTTATATTTTAATTTTAAATTAAATTATACTACTTTCATTATGGTTGAATTTGATATAAAAACTTTTTTTCATCATGTTTTTACAGTTTAATTTAATTTTCAATTAAATTATACCATTCGAAAAGTTAAATTTTATTTAAAATGGATTCCACATTTGGATTCACGAGGTCCAAATTAAATAAATAGGTTACTTTTATTTTTGGTCAATATGAATAGTAACCTTAGTAATTTATTACCATGATAAAGGGTAAATTGGGTAATCAAAGTTAAAAATAAAAGACAAGAAAATGATTTAAACACTTGATTTAATCTTATTTTATGATTCCATTTCATCCATAATCATCCAATATTTTGTTATATGTAATTTTATGGACAGTTGGATGAGATTATGACCTTTATATTATTTTATTTTAAGAAAAGTGAAACACATCACATTCTTGTTTTTAATAACTATAATATTTTTAATATGGGGTTATCTAGAGGATATGTTTGATTATAAATAGTATTTTAAAATATAAAAAATTTATCTTCGTCGTGGTAATTTATTTTTAATTTTTAGTGTAGAAATAATTATCTTAAATGTCTACACAACACTAATGTAGAAATTATTCGATTAATGGAAGAATAAAATAAATGATAATTTAAAATATTAAAAGTAACATAATTTGTGATAAATAATGTGATATAAAAATTTTCTATATTACCATGAAATTTTAGGGATATAATAAAAAATTTTGTTGGAATTTTAATTGTTTTATTGTTATTATTAAAGTCAAAGTAATGAATAGTTCTAATAATTGACAATATTCTTTTAAAAAAAAAGGAATCCCTAGGTGTGGAATTTTTGAACCCTCCACACCAGGAAACCCCCTCCACATGAATGGATCACTTTAGAGAGAGACCCAGTTGGGAAGGATCTGTTTTCAACTGAGATGGAAGAATGTCCTAGAGGGTAACGACTCGATCAACGATGGTTTAACACAGCAATTCGTTCGCATAGGTGGGTCACGCCTTATTTCACCCACCGGGTTAAAAACTGTGTGACTCGACAAGACAAGAAGATCCTAGGGTAAGGAGAAATTCTCCCAAAAGTGGACTCCTAGGAATCTAACCCTGCACCTTTCAAATAATGACGTTGTTTTACCCCCCTCCTTCACCACTGCGCCACCGCCAATGTGGCATAAAAATTCACAATATTGTTATTTTATAATAAATAATATTTTATTAAATGATATAAAATTTCTAAAAATATTATATTCTTAAAATTAATGGTATATGGTTAATTATATCTACCAATATCCATTTATGGGTCTTTTTTTATTTTATAATAACATTATTGACCTTTATAAAGTACAAAAGTTTAATAGTATGGTAATTGTCGAAAGGGTTCACAAGGGTTAAAATTAAAAGATAAAGGTGAAATCATATCCAAAACATATATAAATTCTATTAGATGAAAATATTTAGAATTATATTCACTTTATATTAAAATAATATCAATTTTGATCCATTTGGAAGTGAAAAATAATTTATATTAATTTAATATTCTAAGAAATTCCAAGAATGTCCCTCCCCTCAATTATAAATGGGATCCCCTCCCTTCACTTCTTTAAAACACTTTGATCCATATAGATAGACCAAACCATACCCATTCTTATTAATAACATCCTTATACATTTTCTTGAGGTTTATTCCCTTCCAAAATAGTAATCCTAGGTCTCTTAAGAATAGATCTAAAGGGATTCCACTAAAGAAGAGGTGATCATCTTTACCATCACTTTTAACTTTATTTCTTGTTATAATTTATCTTCATGTGTTGTACCCATCCTACGTTAATAAATCTAGTATCATAAATATACTAACATGCTATTATGATTATGGTTATAACGTCTCCTAATCTACCACTCTCTCATGTAGCCAAATCAAGTTGGTTACTGGACCTCAAGCATGCCTCCACATATATCAAAGGCTACCGAATTGCAGTGGGGGTGTAGAGAACATAGTGGGGAGACTATACCCCTGGTACAAACATGAAATATAGTGTGAATAAACAAATATCAAAGTAATAAAAATTGTGGAAACAATATATAATATAACTAGAAGATAAAGAATGAACCAATTAAACCAAATAATAATTAACTAGGTAATGTTAGGCTGTAAAGTAACTAAATGAAATTTTGAAATTCATATAGATAAAAGAAAAAGATAACACAAATAACTCAAAAGACCACAATACTGAATCCTCGATTATTACCATCTCTAATCTCCAACCCATCCAACAAGAAATAATCAACAACAAGGTCCATTTCCCATGTAAAAACCCATATCCATGTAATCTACTCGGGTACCAAACGAAAACTCGAATAGGGTGTGAGTAAAAATCAGTAGGATGACACCACTGTGTATAAAAAAAATCAGTCTGATAATAAGTGCATACAGTAAAGTGATAAACATGTGTTTTAATTAATCAATTAATATAATACAATACTCTACCTACTTTGGAACCATGTAAGAATATCTCTGATCATATTGCATAACCATGCTAACCACAACCACAAATCCATGACATAATCACATAATTAGAGAGATCCCTTTGTATAATAATTTCAGCATAATCAAGCCAAGCCCTATAAGAATTAAAGTATAGCTGGGCCAAGCACTCTGTATAATCATTAAAAAATAATTGATCCATTACCTCTATATAATAATTTTAGCATAACTAAACCAAGTCCTATATATAATCATTTCATTATAATCGGGATAATCTCTATAATAATTATAACATAAAACACAACATAAATAATAACATAAGGAATAACACTACATAACATCACGATCCAAAAAGGCCAATTCACCCAATTACCTTTCATATTTCAAATCTATTTCATTCATCAAGTTATGTCTTAACCCATTAACATGTTAGTTTACGCAACCATGTCATTTCAATAAACAAGTAATCCATTTTCCAAAGTTATTCTATCATAGTAATCACCGAAGGTCTCATGTCATGCTAAAATTTATTTTAAGCCAAAATATAGTTCATTATTATTCAAGGGTAGGATCACCCTATAAGTAGCCACAAGATAGGTCTCAACACTATTGGATCAAAAGGTATCTAAGGTGTAGTCCAGACACATTATTATCATCACCCATTATTTCGTTAGTTAATGCACATGTTGTGTCGGCACAATTGCATAATAGTGTACATATTTAAAAAATTAGAAATAAACCACATAGATTTTTTCTAGACCATATACCTTTATTCGGAGATCAAAGAAACACTTTCAAAAATTAAATGTGATAAAGAATGAAGGAAATTGTGATCATGGAAAACCTAGATCATGCAACCATAAAGATCAAAACCTGATTCAACAACAATCACGATATCACACTGCTATAATGGAGGATATAGAAAGAAAATAGAAAAAGTGAATCAAATAACTGAAGATTAAATTATAGATCGTGATATCTAGAAGGGAAGGAATCAATCCAAAATCACCTGGATTCACCCTAGGGTTCGAGAGAGAAAGCTGCACAACAGATGAAAAAATAAATCATATGCACAACATAGTTTAAAACCACAGGTCCTGAGATATTCATGATGTGGAACCCTTTCATGATGTGAATTTTTTTATTTATAAGATATGGAAAAAATGTGTCACCTCTAGTTAAAATAACCATGGTCGACCATTTCATGATGTGAGACAATTTTATAGTGTGTAAAAATTTCATACTCTAAACTAGTTCACGAGATATGTCTAGAAACATGTTCATGTTGTGTAAACTTTTCGTGATGTGAAAGTTTCCAACAAATAGCTTTCTACCCAACTTTAACAAAAAGAACTAGAATCAACTTTGAAGCTTCCTAAACCCACAGAGAAATATCATAATCCCTTTGAAACATTTATATCCAAACTTCATTAATTCAAACTAACACACATCCCTAAAATTTAGGTCATTTTACCTAGAAAAAGATCTCTACCCCCTAAAAAAATGCTCCACCACCAAGGTTTTAATAAGAAAAGAAAACCCAACTAAAACATGTTTAATAAAATCTCAAGAGAAATATACCTAAAAAAATATGGGATGTTACAACTACCCCACCACAAAACAGATCATCCTTGAGATGCTACAAGCATCATTATGGGGTCTCGGTGAACAAGTTTGTACACTGTTCTCACATATAATATTCTTTCTCCTAGGTTTCCTCTTGAACACACCTATGATACCACTGCACTCAAACTAGAGGTGTAGTATTTCCATGGAGATACTTCTTACTATGGTCCACAATCCATATCAGATGCTCCTCAAAGGACACATATACACCAAGATCTATGTCATCAACATATACCACATGAGAAGGGTCTAGAAGATATCTCTAAAGATGTGATACATGAAATACATAATTCATGGAATTATATCACTATAGAAGGGCCAATTGGCACATCATTGGACCAACCATTTCCACTATCTCAAATGACATGACAAACCTAAGTGACATCTTACCCCATTTCCTGATACAACATTACCCAAACCTAGGAGACTCCTGATAGAAAACATGATGACCAACCTCAAACTCCAGAGGTCATCTCCACTTGTCAGTGTAAGATTTATTCCTACTATACATGTTCACCGACCACCTCTTGATTAATTGAACCTACTTAGATGTCTCCTGTATGAGACTCGGTCCAAAAATCATAGACTCATCATCATCCAACCAATAAATAGTTGAACAAAATAGTCTTCTATATAAATACTCTAAAGGTTTCATTTGGATTTATTACTAGAATATTTCATTAAAAGTAAACTCCACAAGTTCTAAATTCCACTCCCATGAATAACTAAAATCCAAAAGAAAGTCTTGTAACATATACTTAAAAATATGAACATTCTATTCATATTGGCTGTCTGTCTATGTAAGATAGGCTTTACTTAGAAGAACCTGCAATCCCAGATCCTTTTTAATACCCTACCACAACTTATATGTTAAATGAGGATCTCTATTAGAAACAAAACTAATCAAAATACTATGCAACCAGACTATCTCTTGAACATAAATACTACCCAAATCATCAATAATGAAGGTCTACCTAATAGGTAAGAAGTGGTATGCCTTTGTTAGTTGACCTACGATCACCCATACTGCATTATTCTTATGTGGTGTCTTGGGTAACCTTGTCACAAAATCCATAGTGACATCATCACATTTCCACTCTATAATGGGAAGAAGCTGCAACGACCCAATAGGATATTGATGCTTAGATTTCACCTGATAACAGGTGAAACATATCTCTATAAATACCACTACCTTAATCTTCATTCCTGGCCACTGGTACTATCTACAAAGATCACAATATATCTTTGTTAGTCTGGAGTGCACCTCCTATCTAGAAGAAAGAAACTATCTCATCAGATCCTCATAAAATCCCATAGAAACCTATAATTGGCCATGGATAAGAATAAAATTGTTTCTATCAAGATACCATCCTAATGGTATATCCCCACTATATAAGTTGTCCCTCAGAGTGAATCCCTTCAGATCAGATAATTTCTCTATCTTGATATGTCAAGAAGCATAGGTATACCAGATGTCAAATTCAAAGATACTAATCTCTAGGACTCCTAAACATCTAAATTCATGTTTGGAAAGAGTTATATAATTCACCACTCATCTCAAGAATCATGCACTACCTCCTTCTATGTCTTCCTACTCATGGCATCGAAAATGATGTTTTCCTTGCCCAGTGTGTAATACATCCCAAAGTTTAAAGACTGTAGATACTCAACACACTTCCTCCACTGAAGGTATAGGTCCCAATGATAAATGACACATCTGAGGCTCTTATAGTCTGTGTACATAAAAAAACTCCCACCCAAAATATAGTTTATCCACCATATTAGGGACTACACCACTACTGCTAACTCTAGGTCATGAGTAGGATAATTCCTCTCATATGGTATCAGCTATCTAAAGCCATATGTAACCACTCAATTCTCCTGTATCAAAACTTATCTGAGTCCAACTCTAGAAGTTTCAAAGTACATGATATATTCCTTACCTAGATTAGGTAAGGTGAGGATCAGTTCTGAGGTTATCTTGCCCTTAATCTCCTAAAAATATCTCTCATAATCATATGAACAAACAATCTTCACACTTTTCCTGGTCATCCCGAGAATCAGTGATTCCAAGTAGGATATTTATTGGATAAAACATTGATAATAACCTTCTAAATCCATAAAAATTTGAATTTAAATGTCATTCTTGTGTCACTCCCAAGATACCATGGCTGCTACCATCTCTGGATCCACTAACCTCTAGTATTTAAGATGACATGACCCAAGAAGTTCACTTTATCATTCCAGAATCTGTTTTTGGATAGCTTGGCATAAAGACAATGCTCTCTCAATATACTCAAGATGGTGTCAATATGTTGGGAATTATTATCTGTTAACTATGACTGCACTAAGATTTCGTCAATTAAAACCACCAAAAAATGATCCTCGAAGGGATGAAAGATTCAATTCATCAAGTCCAAGAATACCACTGGTGTGTTCGTTAGACCGAATGACATCACCACAAACTTATACAATCCATATCTACTTCTAAAATCAATATGAGGTATGTATAAGGATCTCACTCTCAACTAATGATACCCTAATCTCAAGTCAATTTTAGAGAAAATTCAGGCACCTATTAGCTGATCAAAGAGATCATTGATTCATATAAGGGGATACCAGTTCTTGACTATCATCTTGTTCAATATTTGAAAGTCTACACAAAAGAGAAAAGTCCCATAATCCTTCTTGGAAAAGAGAAATGGAGAATACCATGATGATGTACTAGGACACATGAAAACCTTAGCTTCTAGATCTCAAAACTAAACTTTCAACACATGAAGATCTACTAGTACCATCCTATAAGATAGAAAGGAAATTGGATTTTCTTTCAGAACCAACTCGATCATGAAACTGATCTACCACTCAGGTGGTAATCGATATAACTCATCAATAAATAAATCCTAAAAATGGTCTAACAGTAGAGAAAAAACATCCCACTACATTCCACCATCATCTAGAGAAGAACCTACTATCTGAGCCGTGATACAATCCAATATGAACTGAATTGGTCTTGTATGACTAACCTAAGGATCCCACTCAACCTAGTAAAAATATATAACTCCTTCCGAACATAAAAATTCAACTCTCCTTCAATAACATTCGATGTGAGAATAATACTAAAATAACTAATCTATACCTAGAATAAAATCGAAACCTGTTATTTCTATCACAGATAGTTCCCAAAAGAAATGGCAACCACTAATTTCTAGAGAACATGTCTGTGAAATTTGATACTCTCTAACAGTACTCCCAATGGTGTACCAATGATCAAGAAACCATCCATGTTTCCCACAACCAATCCCAAACCATTTTAAAAAATAATAGATATAAAGGAATGCGATGCTCCTATATCAAAAAATAAAAGCTAAAGTAGATGAAACAAGAATCATACCTCTAATGGTAGAAGGTCTTATATCCAAACTAGTCAGAGTAGACTGTATAGCGTATAGATTTAAAAAAAAAGGTAATTCCACTGTGTGTCCTTTTCGAACCCTCCACACAAGGGAACCCCCCTCCCCACGAAGGGGTCACTCTGGAGAGAGCCCCAGTCGGGAAGGAGCCATTTCCAGCCGAGATGGAAGAGCATCCTGGAGGGTGACAATCTGGAAGCGATGGTCCGTCAAGCGATTGGGATGTGCCTCATTTTTCCCACCTAGGAGAGACCGGGTGACCCAGTAAGGTGGGTGGATCCCGGGGGAGAGGCTCCCCCCGAAAGCAGACTCCCAAGATTCGAACCCTAAACCTCCCAAATAACAGCGTGGATGTGCCACTCACCTTCACCACCACACCACCACTAAAGTGGAACTGTATAGCATATAGATGACTTTCCCCTCTACTCTACGCTTCAGTCTGAATTCCCTTTGTTGTTACCTCTACCTGGTACTGCTACTCCTACATTGGGGTATCACATCCCCTACCTCAAACTAAATGTCTACTTGAATTCCAGTTACTAGTCTACAAAAGGGTAGCTATGTACTTCCCATACATTAATACCTATCTCGACACCTTTACACTTATGTTCTATTACATTCCCCTAGAAAACCTCTAGAGGTGGATTAGACTACTAAATCATTTCAATCCAAAGTAGGGTAAAAAAATGAGTCTACTTATGGGAAATATTTCCACAATGATAGCACTACAATGGATCATGATCCTAAGATGAATTCACACTACCCTGGATGCTCTACCCACTATGTCCTTGGTGATAAATGTCATAATGGTGCTTATTTCTATGAGAAGAAGAGCTCCCAGTTCACCCTGCCGAAACATCCAGACCACTGATTAAGGCCTCTCTCAGGTTACCTTTCACGGTGAGATCCTGATTCATCATGTCTGAAATTCTACCCTAGATAAAAACATTCAACTATGACCTAATCTCATAGATGAGCCCATCCTAAAAATTCCTCACCCTGTAAATATTATTAGGTACTAAATATGGAACAAATCACTATAAGTTGGTGAAACATATAGCATATTCCACCAATGACATGCCCTCCTAGTTCAGATGCATGAACTCACGAGCCTTATCATACCTCAACATCTTTGAATAGAAGGGGATAATTTTTTTCCCTTTAATTCCTTCCATGATAAGCCCTCTTGCTTTTCATCTTGGTCCAAAGTGTCCCACTAAAACTTGGATGGTCCACGAAGCATGTATACATCAAGTTTCACCCTCTTTTCTTCTAGTGTTTTGAGGTGCCTTAAGATCATATAGACTGACTCAATCTGGAACTCAACTACCTAGGGTCATCCCTCCCCAATGAACATATATGGGTGTTGTAGCTAAAACTATCTTATTAGTTCAAACATCAAAGGTACAGTGTGAATAGTCTACCTTTCTATGGATTATATGACCCTTAGGAAATTATCTAGAAGCTGAACATCCATCTTATCCTCATGAGCTACATGAATCTTCAGTTCAACTATGTTAGGAGCATGCTGATTTCCAATCTCTTGATTCTCAATTAAAAGATGATGATGAGGCATTTTTTGCACAAGAAAAATGTACTCCTTGGAACACTGAATAACAACAAGGTCAAACTCAATAGGTGATAACAATAGAGAACCACTGGCTCATGTTCTCTCTAACATTAATTAACAAGTGAATTAACATGAAATAATAGTTTATTCATTTTATTTATCATATATTACATGGATCTCATTTCACATTTCAAACAATAAAATATATATCATTCAATAAATATTTCCCTATAATGAACAATTCACGTCAATATATATCCCAATGTAATTATCATGATATATGAATACTCATCTCACGCTGTATCGGGCCATGATAAATCTTAAGAAACAATAACATAACTCAATATATGAATCACCCAAGGTGAAATAATATCAACTGCAACAAGCTAACATCATGAAAAATAATCCAATCCCTAGGAACTTGAATTTTCACCCGCACATGGGTTAGCTACTCCCATGAACAATTCATTACCAAGTCGAGACACATTCTAGTCTCCTTTACACCTTTACCAAATAATAAATCAATAGAAAATAAAATATGATTCCTCTGATACAACTTTGTAACATCCCTTATCCAACACTATCATGTGGCCAAATCAGGTTAGTTACTGGACCTCAAGCATGCCTCCATGTAATCCATAGGTTGTTGACTAGTATTGAAGGTGTAGAGAACATAGCGGGGATACTATACCCACCAATATAGATTTTCAATATAGTGGAAATAAAAAAATCTCAAAGTAATGAAAATAACAGAAATAATACACCATATGACTGGAAGATAAAAGGATTAACCAAGTAAACCAAATAATAATTAACCATGTAATATCAGTCTAGAAAGTAAATAAATGACATGATTGAATTCATATATATAAAAGAACAAGATAACATAAATAACTCAAAATACTTTAACCCCAAATCCCTATTCGGCTCCATATCCAAGATTTAACCCATCCAACAAGAAACAATCAACAACAAAGTCCCTTTCCCTTATCCAAACCTGTATCCATGTAATTTTCTCAGGCACCAAACAATTACCTGAATGTGGTGAGAGTAAATCTCAGTAGGTCGAC
This sequence comes from Viscum album, assembly GCA_963277665.1. NCBI lineage: Eukaryota > Viridiplantae > Streptophyta > Magnoliopsida > Santalales > Viscaceae > Viscum > Viscum album. The sequence continues at coordinate 448,727,512 of OY728131.1, forward strand.
ACCACCATGTATAAACAAAACCAATATAATAATAAGTGCATGCAGTAAAGCGATAAACATGTGTGGTAATTAATCAATTAATATAATAAAATAATCAACCTTCTTCGACACTATGCTGAAATATCTCTGAGCATGTGACATAACCATTACAACCGAAACCACAAATCCATAGAATAATCACATTAATGGTAATATCCCTTTGTGTAATCATTTCAGAATAACTAGAACGAGCCCTATAAGCATTGCATCATAACCAATACAATCCCTCTATGTAATAATTACACTATAACTAGGCCATTCCCTCCATATAATCATTTCAACATAACTCGACCAAGTCCTTTATATAATCATTTAAGAATAATAGGGACAAGTCCTATAATAATTACAACATAAATCATAATAAAATGAATAAAACAACATAAAATTATAATCTACAATGGTTAATTCAGCCAATCACCTTTTGTCTTTCAATTACCTTTAATTTATAAAGTTACGTCTTAACCCATTAACATGATAGTGTACAAAACCATGTAATTTCAATAAAAAAGTAATCCATTTTCAAATGTGATTCTATTATAAGTAATCACCAAAGGTCTTATCTCATGAAAAACATATTTTAAGCCAAAATCCAGTTCATTATTGTTCAAGGGTAGGCTCACCCTATAGGTAGCCATAATCTAGGTCTCAATACTATTGGATCCAAATGGATTTAAGGAGTAGTCTAAAAAAATTATTATCATTACCCATTATTATATTAGTTAACGTGCACATTGTGTTTGTGCAGTCACATTATATTGTACATACTTAAGCAATTAGAAACATACCATATTACTTTGTTCTAGACCACCTAACTTTATCAAGTGATCAAAGAAACACTTTCAACAGGTAATAATAATAAATAATGATGGCAATGATGATCATAAGTAAAACCAATATCACACAAACATCATGATAAAAACCTAATTCAGTGGTGGTCACAAGATCACACCGCTATAACAGAGGATAGATGAAGAAATAGGAAAACCAAAGAAAAGAAACTCACCAGAGATTAAATGCTAGATCGAGATATCCAAAAGGGAAGGAATCACTCTAAAATCACCTATAATTTCCCTAGTTTTGAATAGACAAAGATACATGGTATATGAAAAAATAAATCACACACACAATATGGTTTAAAACTACTGGTCACAAGATATTTACGATGTGAATTTTTTGATTTATAAAATAAACCATAAAAAACATCACCTCAAGTAAAGATAAAAATAATTGACCATTTAATTATGTGAATCAATTTAATGGTGTGTATAATTTTTACTCTTTAAATTAGTTCATGATATCTTCATGGTAACATGTTCACATCCTGTAAACCGTTTGTGATATAAAAGTGTTCAACAAATAGCTTTCATCCCATCTTATATAAAAAGAAACTGAACCATATCTAAAGATTTAAAAACCCATAGAGTAATATCATAAGACCTTTGAAATATTTATAACCAAAATCCATTAATTCAAACAAACATACATCCATGAACTTTATTTCATTTCCTCAGTAAAATCTCTCCACCCCACAAGAAAAGGATATACCACTAAGGTTTTAATAAGAAATAAAACCCAAATAAAAGTGGTTCAAAAAAAATTAAAGAGGAACTTACCTAATAAAATATGGGATCTTATATTAGAAAAACCATATTACATCTCTTTTCCATCCTAAAAAAATAAAAAAATCTCTCGTGTATACGTACAACTTACCATCTGAACGTAGCGATGTAATTCATTTTTTATAACCACTTTACTTGGATGGTTATAAAGATGATAATAATGAGTATATATGATATTTATAACATAAATATGACTCTAAAAGGATTAATTATTATTCATATTTCTTTATTTACATCCATTTAAAAGTGAAAACAATGTTTATGCATACATACGACATGTCGTCTCCATGAATGGTGTAATTCATTTTTCTATATATATATTTATAGGTAAATATAAATATCTATATATTTAATATATATGATATTTATACCATAAATAATCTTATATATATGATGAAACCATTATAAAATCATAAGTACCTGAACCACCAAATCAAAACATACATGAAAAATGAAACAATTACCACCAGAAATAGTGATTTTAACAATGAATTGATAATAAGAGGGTGTTAAAATATTATAAGTAAATAATATATGGTTTGATATATATTAATATGGGTTTTAATATATGTATAATAAATATATATTTATTATTTTGAAGATTTAAACACATATAATGGAAATCAAACCTCGGGTAAGGGTTTCTCGTCTCACTTTTACTTCTATGAGACATATGCCATATTCAACACTTATTTATTTTATGCGGTTTATATATTTACAATTTGATATATTTATCATGAATATATTTGTATTCATTTTATTTAAATATTTATTTGAATTTATTTCTTTCATGGGGCTTATTATTCTAAATAAACCCAAGGTGTAAGGGTTTATTTCACAATCTCATCATTATTCAGGATTGTTTATTTTTAAGTCTCAACTGAGGTATATTTCTCTTCAATGTCCATGTTTTCTAAAAATGCTTTCAAAAATATTTTTAATGTTATCCAATTATTGTTTAAATTTATTTTTACTATTTTTTTAGTTTTTACAGAATGTTTTAAAAGGAATCTTCCCATTATTTCCCAAACAAGGTATGTTTTGAATTTTCTTAAAAAAGTCTGAAAGGAATTTTTTTTAAATTTCATGAAATGAATTTAATTTTCCACCATCATGACTCCTAAATTTATTGAATATTTCTTTACAAGTTTAAACGGTTCCTTTCAAAGGAAATTATGTCTTTATTACATGTACAATTTTTAGATTTTGAAAAATTATTTTCAAAGTAAAAAGTGCATTTTCCTTAAGAAATATTATAGTAATATATTTAAAGTATTTTCATATATGTAAAAATCATTTGTTGAATATTATATTTAGGATTTAATCTAATGATACCATTCATTATATTTATTTGGATGATTTATGATTAGTTCGACTGGGGAAAATATTGATATTCCATATGACTAGTTATTCTAATATGGATAGTTATTGATTTTGTTCAAGTATGTTGATTAAATTGTATTATTTATTCAAATGAGGAATTAATTAGAATTAGTAAGTGAAATTAGGAGCCTAATATAATCCCTAGATCCATTGGTATCTTTCATGATATATACTAGCTTGTGTTTTAGTGGAGGCCTTACCCATTTATTCAGATGTCATAGCACAAGGCCTAGATAGTATTTTAAGATTTCTTGGCCAAGGTGTTGATGATAAGTTTCAGATTTCTAGAATTATGAATTCCATAATTATGGATTTAGTTATTAATATCCATGTTATTATTCGATTAGTTATAATATCCTTTGATAAATTATGAGCTCAGGTGATTGTTTATATGGATTATTTGATCGTCCTTTCTTCCTACCATATTATAATCAAGTTATTTATTAAATGGAATGTGTTTTAGTTATTTACCTTACCATATTGATTATTATTATTTATTAATGATAGCCTCCATTGTATGCATAACCTTACAGAGCATCTAAGCACACCTAGTTCTAATATTTCATTTTCCCTAGGATACCAGGGAGTGTTTTATGAATAATATGTAGGGATATCCTAAATTGAATAATGGTGTGATAAAATAATATACTATGATTTATTTTATGATTTCAATTATAATGTTAAATTCAATTATGTATATAGTTTACCAAGAATATTCAACTACTTATTCCTTCAATATGCGGTTCCTTTTATCGAGTGATAATGTAATAAAGTAACCACCAAATATATGCTCTCGGAATTGGGGTCTTTATAATTGGTATTATAGGAAGTTTAATAGAAACAATGGGAACTAGATTTAGGAAAAAAATATTAAGTAAAATAACCCAATTATATACATTGATGATAAATATAAAAGAACATACTATAGTTTTGGTAAGATAAAGATTATATAGTTTTTCCTAGAAATAAATCCCTGTATGAATACTTCAAGTGGACATGGTTTTAAAACAGATGTACCTAGGGTTAATAATTTTGAATATGGAACATCATTATTGACTCAAGTTTTATCCATTACGTAATAATGGGCCTTACTTCTCACTTGGTTTGACACTCCGGGGGGATATGACTTTGTTAATTCATATTTTATTTATAAACCATCATGAAGGATTTGAAGAGATGATGACCATAAATAACCAAGGTTAAACTTAAGGTGACATATATTGAAAATAATTGATCATTATTTATACATTTTATAAATGATCCTTTACAACTATGTGATTTCCCACTACGATTAGTGTTTCTCACACAATGGTTTTTGGTTTTTTCCAATGGATGGAACTAGAAGGAACTGGGCTAATGTTGAATGCGATTGAAAATGTTTGGATGAGTAACCAAATGAGATGATTACCAGGGTGAAGGATATTATTATTATGGGTAATTATTTATCATGATATATTATTAACAACTTTAACCTTAACCAACTCTCAGAGTCACCAAAGAAGTGAAGGATGGAGTCCACTAAGATATTGAATAATGGAGACTATGGAAGAAAGAAGGATTGATTTCTTTAATATTAGAAATGTGGAAAGAGACACCTTGGAGATCATCTCAAAGGAATAGAAAAATGTTTTATGTGTGGAAAATAAGAACTAAAATAAATTAATTGCTGATGAAAAATGAAAATTTTGATTAATATAATGGATAAGAATAATGGTCTCCCTAAGGTATTATTTCCAGTTGAATGTTTTAAATGTGGAAAGTATGGGAATTATGAAAATTTATGTCCTATGGGGAAATATTCTGAAGATAATAAGAAAATTTGTATGAGTAATGGTTATATTTTTTAAGATGAAGAGACTAAAAATAACATATGAAAGGAAATATGTATTAAAGAACAATTTAATGAATCCTAGTTAGTGGTTTAATAATGAAGTGAAATGATTAATGTGTATGTGTTTGGATTCAATAATTATGTTATATAAGTATTTTATCAATGAAATTATATTTATAAGAATCATTAAATGTATAAGGATTATACAACAATACTATTTTTTAAGGATTTGAGAGAATATGTCGAATGATACCGATGACCAAGAACAATGATTTAGTGGAAAATTGATCTTTTTGAAAAATACATGATTGAGGAAAGATAACCCTTAATATGTGCATGATATTGATATAATAATGATAAATAGATATTTATGGGATAATTTTAGTGACCATGAAATTGATTAGTGATTTGATGGTTTATGTTGTCTTTTCAAGAGTTTAATACATGTTAGGATTTAAGGAATATATTAAATAACCCAATATTTTATTTTAGGAGTATGCATGTTTTCATTAAGGTTTTAAGGTGATAAATGTATTCAGATATTTGGTATGTGAAATTAAGAGCTAGATTATGTTGTTTGGGGAATCTAATATTAATTTTATTTTGGAAATTTAATGAAATTCTTTCTAAAATTTTGGACTTTGAATTTGGATAGAAGTATTTTGGACGATTCTTAAGGTTAAATATTTATGGAATGGATTAAGTTGAAATTTGGCTGTTGTTGGATAAATTTTGTTATCAATTTTGGTCTTGGAAAATATCTACATGAGGGATGAATGACTTTTATTTCTTTTATTGATCTAATGATATGTTTAATGTTAATTTTAGTGTTTCTAGCATAAAAATTCCCATTGGATATTCATTTATTAGAGTAAGAGATGAAGTGTAAATTGATTGAAGCCCATCCAAAGATGACATATATCCTATGAAATAGAAAGATATCAATTTATTATATTTTTGTATGTTCTTATTCTAAATGTTAAGGGAATTTCTCAACTCTATGAAAAGGATCCTGAAACAAAAATGTTATCCTATTACCTTTATATCCGATGGATCAATGGTCTTTTAGAATTATCACAAATTTATGGTTTTTATTGTTTAATTTATCTTGATCATTCACTTTTGTTATGATAAATGACCTCTATAACCCTCCATCATTATTTTGGAATTACTCTTTTCTCCTATATCTTTATCTTCACTTCCCATCTATGTTTTCCTATTTAGAAGACAAGTTATGTAATTATTCTAGATGTCATTCATACTTACCTTTCTCTCTTATAAAGAAGATATTTTATTAATCCTTCTCATGATGTGGTATTTTAAGAAATTTATTTTAAAATTTCACATCATTGATTATCAAGATAAATATTAAATTGTGATAAATCAATTTATTTAAATGGGTAAAATGTAATACCATGAGGTTTTAAAAAAGGAACATCATATTCAATAACATACATGACACACAACACCAAGATTAAAAAAGAATGTAACACTAAAAGGTTTTATGATTTTATTTTTTTAAATAAATTTAATCTCTTTGATAGATTGTAGTACACACAACCCTGATATTTTAAAAGAACACTATGTTGGACAGCATATACAACACGAATCACCGAGCTTCAACAAACCCTAAAACATTATTTAAATATTTCTATCATAACCTAGTCATTATATTGGTAGATATGAATAGTATTAATTGTATTATGAATTATAAATATAAATGACCTACTCATTAAAAATTTATTGATTAATTCTTATGAAATAAGTACTCAATTTTTAGTAAAGTTATTTTATTCTTTATAAATAAGTTTTCTTCAAAAATGATTTTTGTTGATAAAATATTATTATTAAATTATTTAATGTATATAAATTTTATTTTACATAAATAATATCATTTTTGAAATCATCACATCAATATTATCTTGGGGTGAATTTTTCATATTTTTTTGAAAAGATCTATTTTCTAGTGAATAGTGAAAATACCGATTTTTATTGGAAACTATATTTTTTTCAACCATTTACAAAGTTCAATTTTATTTTAATTTTTTTTAAAAGTAAAATTATTTATAATATATTATTAATAATATAATTAAGTTCATTCTAATCAATTTCATGGTTGAATTTGGTATAAAATCATTTTTATTCTTGAAATATATTTTTTCTAAAAAACTATTTTTCTTCAAGTTTTGTAAGTTTAATTTTAAATTAGATCCTACCACTTTTGTGTTTTGAATTTTGAAAATTGGATTCCTAAAACTATAAAATAAGGATAATTCCACAATTGTATTTACATGTTTTAATTAACTGTGGTAGTAGTGCAATTTTTTCCATGCGTTTTATGTACACCATGGAAACCATCCGACCACATATCGAGCTACCCCTATGTGAAATACCTTCTCTATCTATAGAGAACATTCTATCAGGATTGAACCCCCTTCCCATTTCCTTACCTCTCTCAGTATTGAACCCCTTCCTCCTTCCCCTTTCCTTACCTATTTTGGGATTGAACCCCTTCCCCTTCCCCTGCCTCTATCGGATGATCAAACCACCGACTGCTCTCATGAAAAACCCAATCAGGTGCTGATCAAACTTCCTTACCTGCCTACTCTTGGGATGATCAAAATCCCTTTCCCTACCTACCTGATTTCATGAAGAACCTGATTGCTCCCTACTCTTGTGACATTAGCTCACGCAAAGGATGTTTACCCACTCCCTACTCCCGCGACATCAGCTCGCACAAAGGAAGTCTACTCATTACCTACTATCATGATATCGGCTCATGCAAAGGAATCCTACCATATTTGGATATGTTGGAGGAACCCTAACCAATCCTACTCTTGCGGATGAACACCATCATCTCCCTTATGTCAGGATTCACCCATTCCTGTAGGTGAACTGGTAAGGGTTACACTAATCCCCAGATACTCTAATGTGATATTGTTTCATTTGATATGTAGGATTTATTTCAAGTTAAATGATAAACTATTATATTTTTAAATAAGATGAAGATTATTTAGTGGAATTGGATACATGATTTGGAATAGATGTTTCCTGGGAAATGTTTTGTATCATGTTGGAAAATTATATTTGGTATTTTTGTACACACCTATACCCATACAATATGGATGTGATTTTTATACTTTAGCTGATGATGTTGTGTTAGAGTTGAGATGGTTTTATTATCAAATGAATTTTGTTTTTTTGTACGTATTATTATATTTTCATTAGGATATAAAATTTTAACTCCACTTGTATCTCCTATATTTTAGTCTATTATTTTTAAATAATGTAAATCACTGATGATTGTGATTTATTAATTTAGAATATTTACCAATATATAGAAATCTAGGAACTTGCTAGTAGTCCAAGGTTGATCAATCGTGGTGCAATAACTGATAATAAGAGATTTAATTATTTATTCTATTAACATGACATAAATATTAATTAGTGGATATAGGTATAGTTCTTATATGATTATGATTTAGAGATCTCATATAATTTAGTAAATGATAATGTTATAGTTGACGCCTTAAGCGTGAATACATTTACTAATGTTTTTCGAGAAGCATGTAAGGAACAGAAGCCTATGAAATAACTTGATTCATTATATTTATATTTAGATAATGTTTTAGTAAGGTATTATGTACTAGATGAAGGTTCATTTATCTTTATTTTAGTAAGTAGAAGTTTTTTTTAAGATGAAATGAGGTAAAAGTGTGCAAAGACTAGTGTTTTTGAGTTAATTAATGAAGTATATTTTAACTTCACTTTATTGACTAAAGATTTAGTGTAATGATGCACAATTAGAATTTTTTATTATTTAATTATGGAATGTTACACATGTTGACACATTATTATTATAGTTATAAAAATCCTATGATTTCAATAATTAATTCATGCTAATTAATGTGATGACATTAACATGTATTTATATCCATTAAATATTATATCAATGTCATTGGATTTTGGATAATTAATTTAATTAGTCTGGTATTTTTGGAGTTATATTGGAGTTTTTATGTGTAATTAGAGCGGTTCAGAGGATTAATTCCTGTGACTTAATTTGGAATATTATTAATACATATTTTTGGTTTAAAAGGATATAATTATTCTTAGGATATTAAGTTGATTCACAAGAAAATAATGAAAACTAAATAATTTAATTAATTAATTTTATGGATTTAATATTTGTGTTATTGACAAGGAATATTTCTGAGTTAATTAGTAATATTAGGGGAATTTATGTAATTTTAACCTATATTTTTTATGATAGTCATAATGGCATATTAGGATAATTATTTAGTTTTATTTTTGTGTGCCATGTAATTATGGTGGTGGTTTGACGAATATATTAATATGAAGTAATCAATTTTGAGGAATTAATTTGAGGAAATAATCCTTGACAAGATATTTAGAGATTAATGCATGGAAAACTTATTGGTAAAAGTGATCAATTATGACTGAATTAGAGTAACAAACAATCAGTTAATCTAAATATATAAACTATTTGTTTCTCATTAAACTCTTTTGTGTAATGAGAGACTTACTTTAAAGGCTTCTACTAGAGTGACACCTATATCATATAATAATTATCATTCCAATAAAACATTAAACAATCGTGTATGAATTCCCTATACCATAACATCTGGTTTGTACAAAAATAATAATATCTCTAAAATATATATAAATTAAAATACTTTTATCTATTTGATAATCATTGTTTTCAAAGGCACGTGGTGTAATAAGGTGGAAAGGCCATTTGGGGATGTAGTACGAGGCATGGAGTGAGGTGAAACTAAGTTGCAGGAACACATAATTAAATATATGTAATTTTAAACAATATTTTAAATTAAAAAAACTTAAATTCCATCAAAATAATAAAAATTAAAATACATGCTGATAATTTTTAACCAAATCATAATCAAATAATCAATCCTTACGAACCTAAAAATTAAAATAATTTTGTTATGTTATATGTCTGCTGCTATGTTAAATGTATTTATGATATTCCCTACTATGTTAAATGAGTTTGAGAACCTAAAAATCAAAATTAGCATGTTATGTTATATGTGTTTTCTTTTATTCCTTAATCCTTCCAATTTGTTTCTATTCTTTCTTTTAGTTGAGATATGGTTTTATTTTTACAAAGTTTGATTTTGTTCTTCTTTTATTAATATATTAAAATTTATGTTATATTTACAGTTATACCAGCTCACTTTCGAGAAAATATCCCTGATTTCTCATTCCCCCTTGATTTGCATGATTACACCAATGATTTCTATCCTTCCTCCTACCCAAAATTTCCATCGCACCCATGATTTACTCTAGCACTCCCGATTTCCATTAGGCCCTCGATTTCTACTGCCCCTATAAGAACAATCTCAGTTGCCTTGTTACCCCCAATTTTAGGGGCCAGTGGTGTGCCTTTTCTATGCCTGACGCCATAGAACCTCTCAGGTAGGAACATGAGGTGCATGCCTTTGGTGCACCTCACTGAGGTTGCATCGCCTCACTAATAGTGAGGCGCACCAGGTGTGCCTCACCGTGCCTCACGCTAAGGTGCTCTAAGGCACACACCTTTTGTAACAATGTCTATAATGAATGTGGCATACTTCTAAATTCATTAATAATTAGAATAATAGATTAATGAGTCCATATACTACTTTTATTAAGCATTAATGAGTTGTAATGTTGTTATTTACAATAAAAAATTTAACCAACTATTTATTTATTCATATCAAAATGGATAGAATCCAGATGTATAATATTTATTGGATCACTGATGAGTTTCAGAAGGAGTTGTAATATTTTTTGGATTTTTCATTCAATAATGGTTCTGACAAAAGACTTATTTGATGCCCATGTTTTGATTGCACTAGAAGACCATGGTTAACACGTGAGAAATAAGTTTCCATATCTCCGAAAAAATCTTTTCAAAAAGAATATCATGTTTGGAATCACAATGTAGAAAAAGTTAAAATGGAGAATGAATTTGATTTAGCTGAAAGAATTGGAATGATTTTTTTTTTCAATCTGTTTACATTTGTTTCTCAACCCAGCACTTCATTTAGAGCAGTGAAATAGGAAATGAATACAGGAACATATTTTTTATCTAATGATCATAATAATTACATTGAGCATGTTTGAATGTTGTTATAATACATGAATACCCCAATATACCAGTTGTGTGAAAAAATGACCAAACTGGAGTTTTTAATGAAACTATATCATGGGAAAAAATGTATGCATTTAGTAATATTGAGATCAACTATATACTTACCCTTTTCAAGTAATTTATACCTAATGATGCATGTATTTGTGAAAATTATTATATGGAATCAAAGTTAGTTAAAAAATTTGGATTTTCGAGTACTAAAATCCAAGAATGTCATAAAGATTGTTGTCTATTCTGGAAGGGTAATGTCGAGTTAAATGAGTTAAAATAATATGGTGCATTGATATGAAAGAATAAAAAATATCAAACTCAATCTCATGCACCATATAAAATTATGTGGCACTTTCCATTGATTCCATGACTTCAGAAACTTTTTATTTCAGAAAAAATGGATAAAAATATGAGATGACATGAAAATGAAAGAAATAAGGATAATGATGATACATTTCATTATGCTGATGGGTTATCAAGGAGAAAATTTGATAGGTTACATCTTTATTTTTACATCCGACCCATGGAATGTTATATTAGGATTATCATGTGACGGTTTCAACCCATTTTAGTAGATGCATACTGCACATATTACTTGACCTATTTTCATTCATATTTATAATTTTCTATCATGGATGTGTATGAAAAATCCAGTTACTATCATGGTTATATTTATTTCTAGATCAAATAATACTGTAAATGATATCGATATATATTTTCATCCAATAATAGATGAGTTGATGGAGATTTGGACCATTGTGGTGCAGATATATAATGCATTTAGAAAGGATTACATTATGTGATGTGCAACATTATTATGGAAAATAAATGATTTCAATGCTTATGGAATGATGTCTAGTTGGAGTACCAAGGGGAGATTATCCTGCACTATATGTATGAAAAATAAATGTTCTAGGAGATTAAAGTTCCAATGAACTTTTCATTTCATAGGGCATCGACTATTTCTACAAATGGATCATCCATACGGGAAAAATTGAAGACAATTTGATAATTCTATAGAGATAGGTGAAATACCTCAACGAATGCTGGGGGTGATATCCTTAAAGAGCTTGATGGTATGAATTTTGTTCTTGGAAAGGGTCTGTTAAATTCAAAAAAGCAGAAGAATGTTCTTTTGAATTCCAAAAATAATCAGAGAAAGAAAAGTATATTCTTTGAGTTTCCATATTGGTCATCAAATTTGCTACATCACTACTTGGATGTAATTCATATTGAGAAAAATGTTTGTGAAATATTACTTACAATGATTTTAAATGTAAAGTGAAAGACAAAGATGATTTTCTCTCACATCGTGATTTAATGGATTGGGGTATAAAAGCAAGACATCAACCTGAGTTAATTGGTTAGAATTAGTGGAAAGTCCCTCTTTCTTTTTTTAGATGAAAAATTTAGAGAAAAAACAATTTATTAAAGTATTGGAAGCTTTAAAGGTTCCAGATGGTTATTTGAGTAACATTTCCAAATGATTGAATATAAAATATGTGAAACTAAAATACCTTAAAACCCATGACTACCATGTCATGTTGCATGAATTGATTCATATTACCATTTGACATTTACTGACACATAATTTTAGGGTTGCTGTGATTAGATTATGTCACTTTTATTTAAATATTTGTGCTAAAATATTTAGCAAAATTGTTATGAAAAAACTATAGAAATATTCACCGATCATTCTTTATGTCTTGTAGAAAATTTCCTCCCATTGTTTTTCACATGTATGTTATATCTGGATTTTTATCTTCAAATAGAAGTTCTTTTTGGTGGTTATATTTCTAGTTGTTGGATGTATCCAATAAAAAAGAATGACATTTACATTGTAATATTATGTTAGAAATAAGAATTATCCTAAAGGATCGATTGTGAAAGGTTATTTAGCACAGAAATGAATGAATTTTTGTTCAATGTATTTGGATATTGTCACCATGAGATCTAATCGGCCCATGAGAACTGAATATGAGTAGTATGATCCTCTTGAGCTAACATTTATTTCACTTCCCCAAATGGGGGGGGGGGAGGGATATCTAGATCAGATAGGTTGTGTACATTGAATAAGGATGAGTGGTAAATGGATCATCGTATGGTATTATTCAACTGTGGCATGGTTGACGATTAAATAAATTAAGTAAAATTATAAAAAAATATATATTCTTTTTGTTTATTTTTTCATAGTTTCTGATATCATTAAATTTTCATATTTTGCAGAGAACATAGTGAAATTATAAAAAGAGCACATTGTTCTTTATCTATTAAGAGGTGGAAGAAATTACATAGTAAACAATTTCCTACTTGGTTAAAATCAAATTTAACAAATTATTATTTATTACATTATGAAATCATTACGAGTTGTTAAATATTATTTTTCGATATATTTCAGGTCCAAAGTTTACCAATGGATCATGTATCTGCTGAAATAAGGGCATTGTCATTTGGTTTGAATAATGTGGTTTGTGATTGTAAAGAAATGGTTGTAAATGATTTTAAATTCATTATAAATAGTTGTGAAACAAACATGACAACATAGCATGATAGTGTCACTATAAGCGTAACAATGGATTATTATGCTAGTGCATCAGACAGACAACCTCGATTAGAAAATATGTTGTATTATAGGCTTGTTGGGAGAATATTTTTATGAGAATTCTATACACATTCCCATGTTTCATTAATTAAATTCAAATGTTTTTATTCAATGACACAATAATGATTGTATATAGATAGTTTTGGTTTTAGAGTGATTGATATGAAATGTCAGCTACAAACAAATGAGCCTTATATTCTTGCATCACAAGCTAGATAAGTATTTTATGTAAATGACCCTTTAAAACCACAATTTTGTGTTACTGTTGATGTTATTCCAAGACATATTTTTGATAAAGGATTGGATGAACCATTTGGTATTTACTAAAATGTATCATTCGATGATAAGATGATTCAATTATTAGAATGGATTATGAAACATAAATTATAATAGAGAATGTATAGAGTTGACATGTTTGGAAGTATTTAGTTTATATTATTATGACTTGGTACATGTTTTTTTAACTTTAAAAAATGGTGCATAATTAATTTTGTTAAGTATATTATACTAGTTATCTAGTTTCATATTGTTTGTATGTTTCTTACATGGTTGAAAAATATTTTAATTCCCAAACTATTTTCTAGAAGATATTTCTTATAGTGTCACATTTCTAAAATATCTTCTATAAATGACAATTATTTGGCCATTTATACTGTCCTTAATGGTCAAAGGCCTTAGATTTTTATATATTTTATAGATAATACCCCTTTTTAGGGGTTAAGGGGGGAACCCTTACATGGTCTCTAGGCCTAGTGGCACAAGGACCACATTTGTTTGGAAGATAAATCACATACATTCTCATTTTTTCTTACTATCCAAAATATTTTCTAATAATTTTTTTACACATATTTGAAAAATGAATGCAAAAAATATTTTACAAGACCAAACACAACCTTACAAATCCTTTATATTCTTGTTACACTTATCAAATGATTGAAAGGAAATGAAATTGACAAGAATATTAGCAGGTATACTTACAACATCAGCTGCACTAAAGAGCCACACATGGCCTTATGATCCTGGACTAGCAGTTACCCTTGATCCAACATGTTTCCCCCAATTTTGATCAAGATAAACTTAAGCACTGAAAGAGACCTTGAAGCTAAAACATATTCTAGATGTATACGAGTGATGATATTCATACGCCAAACAAAATAAAGCCTTGGATTTTGTAGATCATCTACTGTTAAAGTCCTCACAATTGAGATGTGATTGCTTACATATAGGATAAATAACTTCCATGTTTCCTAAAACAACACAACAAAGAACCATGTGATGTTTACCATTTTATTCAACATTAGTACATACTCTAGTGGCCAATTGATCAAAAACCTTGAGATGAACACCACTGGCAGACATATAATATCAGGTAGAGATTCATTTCTAGAAGGTAGCCAAATGTACCAAACATTAACATTGCCACAATACTTTTTAGTAATTTCATCCATCTTCTGAAAAAGATCCAATTGAACTTACATGTTCATGATAGAGATGCAATGAATCTAACAAATCTTGGAATTTATTCCTGATCCCATGCCCATAATAAACACAATTCATACCAAATCAGTATCTAAACTACTCTCCACATCCATTTTTGCATGAGATTCTCTGTTGTGACTATTCTCTACTTCAACATCATGTCTGTCACCATATTTTTGGTCAACTTGAGTTTTATTAACAAAAATTTATTCTCTACTACAATACTATAAATTGGAAATTCCAATTACATTTATATCTATTTCAATGATCAACCTGATTGGTTGTGGCTCAAAATCCTTCACAATTTCTTCATCTTTTTCACAAATTGGAGGGAAACATTCATCGTCATTGTTAGATTTTTTTTTTGAAATAAAAGATATCCAACATCATCAATCCATAAAAAAGGAAACTGTAAACCAGAATTCATGTCTATTCACATAATTTTCAAGAATTCAAGAAAAAAAAACTGTGACCATTTAAATCAACCTCAACCGTGGTTTTTTTACCTAAAAATATCATTTGATGGACCTAATAAGATCTTGATCATTCACCATCCTAGTAGAACATTAAGTACCGAGGGATCCCACTTCTCATAAATATCATGCTATTTTTTATAGTTAACTATGAAAAAAATCCTAGCAGAAAATTGAAAAAAGTTATTTATCTTAGATTGAAATTTAAAGTAGTATCTTCTTTTATTTTTTAGTGTTTTCATTTTTCTAGTAAACAACATAAAAAAAATAGAAGATGTAAAATTTTGAAAAAGAACATAAATTTTCTTGGAATATTTATAGTTATTTAATGTTTTGTTATATTTTTAAAATTTTCACATCAATTTTGGAATTTTCAGGTTATTATGACTTATGAGGAGGTTCGTAGAATAAAATGGAGGAAAAAATCGTCGTTTTAGAGAAGCTGGCATAAAAAATATGATTGTTCTGGTGAGTAACTTATTTATTTATTGAATATGTATAAAATTTACACAGATCATATTTAATATGAACATGAACCATAAAGGAGTCAACTTTCATTCAATGAGGATAGTTCAGGTACTTCAGAATATAGGACCTACCCTATATACAACCGCCCTACATGTAGCGACTCATAGTCCATGGATATACAATCACCAGGATGATTTCCTCCCATCATGCCCCCACTTATATACCTTACTCATACATGGGTGATTATCTTTTTTATCCATTTCCTCCTACTACCATAAAGGGTAGTTCATCTCCTTCTATCCCGCAACCTTTTTACCCTTATCCACCTTCATCACTATAGGGTACACCTCCATTGTTTATGCCCATTGTATAGCCATACCCTCCTACCCAACTGCAACATACACAGTCTACTATAGAGGAATCTTCTCCAGTTATCGGCCCCCAACATAGTGTGTAGGATCAAGCGAAAACAAATAATGTTAATGGTAAATATTTAAAAAGTAACAAAATTTATAAATTTTTATTAAATTTCAGTTATACATGTGTATAAAATATTCATTATTTTTTAGGACCATCTTTTAGTAAAATACATGGTTGTAAAAAGATAAATGCAGTGTGGAATAGACACAAAAATAATGGTTTATTATAATGAGTACATAATTTTTTTTGAAAAAATATCAAATAATTGTAGAGTTTTATGGGGAAACTCAGCATATGTATAAATATTATTCCAATTCAAACCATCTAGTAGAGAAAAGTTGGATTGCAAATAAAATACAAGACCTGGGTGGAAATTTGGGTAATATATTTTTTAAAATTAATCAACAATTTCTTTATAGAGTATTATTGACAAATTTATTTTAATGTTAAGCTTAGATATAAATTCTTGGATGGTCTATATGCAAGGACAACTAGGTTAATAGAACTGGGTGAGATATGGTGGGCCTTGAAGTAAAACTTGCATGTTGGATGGAAAAAGAGAAGAGGTACTAATATTGAAAATATACCAATCTTAAATGGATGACCAATTTCATAATACAAAGAACTAATTTCATATTGGAGCAGTTCCACTTTCAAGGTAATTTACTGAATTGAGTCTAATTTTTTTTAATAAATTTCTTCTTTTTTTCATTAATCTTAGATTTTACTAGTGGATGATTTTATTAGATGCGATTGGGTTCAGTTTTATTTTTCAGAATGTTATTTGAGTTATGTATTGAGTTTGTTGAATTGTTAAGTTGAAATGATGATTTTTTATCCCTTGTGACTTGTTGAAATGCTAGTTTATTTTTTTTACTAATAGTATTCATCTTAAAGGGACAAAAGAAATAAGGGAACCATGAAATATAATCATTCTCTAGGGTGAACTAAAATGCCATATCATGAACTATCACAGGTAATATATGATTTAACATTGAATATAAATTTATTTTTTCATTGATTTATGTTCAATTTTCATGTATAAACTGGAATTAAATATTTAAGTATGTTTTCCCTAATCATCATTGTTTTGTTCTAGTAGGAAAAAAAGATAGAACTACTATGAATCATGAAACGCAAGAAAAAATTGTAAGAATGTTTTTAAATTTTTTGTTTATATTTCATAAGGTATATATATTTATTTGGTTTTAGTTAATTATATTTATTTCATGTTCCAAAAAAGGATCTTTTAAAACCAATTAATCCCTTATATATAAACTCAAGTAAATAAGTCCTTTTTATTAACCCCTTCCTTCTACCATCCTATACTAACTACCCCCCTTATAAAACCAACCTCTAACCACAATTATTATTTTCAACAATAACCCCCCAACATCCTAGGACCTTTACTGAGTCCATGAACAGGCTAGATCTATCATAGACTTCATCATATAGATGCATCCAATGTTCCTATCACATAGGTTTTTGAATTTTTTTAACCTATGGTTTTCAATATGTTAAAGGTAGCTAACAATATCTCAATTCCATCCTAATTCATAATTCACATTGATGTTAAGTTAATTGGGTTACATGATATATACCTTTTGATGAAAAAAACCATAAACTCCAAACACTTTTCATTAAGACCCTTACATCCCCTCGTTGTTTACCTAATTAATATCACATTTCTGATGGGTCCTTGATAAAAAACAGTAATCATTTTTAGGTTTTCTAGAATTTTTTATTTAAGTAGTATTCTTACTATTTACCCTACATGTGTAGCATGATATTATGGTTTTACAAAATTAATAAGAATAAATATCAAAACTATGCATTCTGAACAAAAAGGATATGAGATTTTAGTAACACCATTAAACTTGCATTTCTAGGTTTCAATTTCTAACTTTAAAGTGTAGTGACTTAATTAAATTTTTCACATGTAAGGACAAACTACAAGTCAAAGAAACATTAAACTAACCTAATTTCAAACACATAATTATTTTAAAATTAAAATACCACATCTTCAATTTTATCATAGAGGAAGCGATGCTTAAGAATGAAAAATCCTTATTGAGAAGAGCCATTATAGGTATCTAATGTTGTGTATCATATTTTATTTATCATATACATTGATTTTTTTATGTATTATAGGTGTCCAATGAGTTTTTTAATGTTTTATAGTAGTGAATATATGAGTTTTGGATTCACTATTAGCAACATGATGCAGTCCAATCTTAATTATCTCATTGAATGCTTGATGTTGGAACTAGTTGGGTTATGATAATGATATCATGGAATTTTTTTACTATATAAGAATCTTGGGTAGGATAAAACCACTTTTGTAATGGTTTATTCAGTTTTCAAGTTATATGGAATTAATGTGAGTATTTTGAACTGTGTGGTGCTTAGTGAAATCAAAATTTTTTCTGTCTGTACTGTTACAATTCCAAATGAATATTTATTTTTAGTTTTCATATTGAAATTGTTTTTATGTAACTTATTTTATTTTTATTTTCTTGGAATTAATGTGTTAGTGATTTTTTTAGATAGAACATTCCTCACATATTTTTTTTAATGTTAACCCACACCTTTTCTTCTCTCTTCCATTGTTTACTTTTAAAATTTCAATTGTTTTTTGTTAGTGTTGAATACTTATTATTTTTTCTTCATAATTAAATGATATGAAATATTATAATGATATTTTAGGATAGCCTTTTTAAACAATATTTGGAAATACAATTCCAAATGAGGTATTGGTTCAGGGTTTTTTCATTGATCTAAATAGTTTTTGATTTATACTAACCAAGACTGGGACTAATTTAGTTGGTCAGAAATTGGCTCATATTACTTAGATCTGGAAGACTAAGTAATGTTTTCTAAGTTTCTAATGTGGAAGGTGTTTTGATTTTTTAGTTGATTGGTGGATGTAATTAATATAGTGATTGAAATAGTGTATAGAGAGGGAGCATTAAAGTATTGAATAATTTTATAGGAGAGTATTCATCTCTTCCTTGATAGAATTATAAATTCTATCACTCATTCATTTAATTATGGGTTGTTTAATACACTTATTTGTGATATCAAACCCATTTTACAAATCATAGAGTCAACTATTATCCTTCATTATCTCAATTTTTACCTTTTTCATTAATTTAATATATTTTTATTTATAAGTTACATTCCTGTTTTATATTATTTTTTTGATTGTATACTAAAATGGTAACACCATTTTATAGAATTCACTTGGAGCTCTATAGGTGAAGTAACTAGACACATTTAGACCAAACGATCAATTACATCAGGTTCTAAGAAATTATCATAGTGGCATAGTTCGTTGTAAACCAGAAAATAAAATCATGCCATCTAAATATTGGTCTTTAGGTATTGAATCTCATATAAATACTACAGGAATGGTTATATAATAATAGTTACATGATGCTACTGAGACATAAAAGAAAAAAGTTATACAAGAGTCTCAAAAGATGCGGAAAAAGAAAAATGAACAATTTCTCAATGTGATATTAGCTATATGATATTCACTTCCACTAGAGGGTGCAACAATAGTGGATGGATGTTTATTGAGTATTCACGCGATGTAGGATGATAGAGATGATTGTGAAGCTAATGATGCTCATGGAGAGGCTAAAGATGCTAGTGGAGAGGCTAAAGATGATGAATATGGTGCTAGTAGAGAGGCAGAAGATGATGGAGAGAGTGCTGGTGGAGAGGTTCATGATGATGGAGAGGGTACTGATGGCGAAGATGATGATGATGATGCTATTTTTGGTGGTACACACGTCAATGCTATTTATGTCAATGATGATGATGATTTAGATGACATTTTTAGCAACATTACTGATAGTTTTTGTATCTATCATTTTGTTTTAATTTTTTATAAAATTTCAATTTTATATGTATCATTTTTT
Organism: Viscum album; assembly: GCA_963277665.1. Classification (NCBI taxonomy): domain Eukaryota; kingdom Viridiplantae; phylum Streptophyta; class Magnoliopsida; order Santalales; family Viscaceae; genus Viscum; species Viscum album. The sequence goes on from OY728131.1 coordinate 448,747,918, forward strand.
TTATTTGTATGGAAATGAGATGTTGAAAGTGGGTTTTGGAATTCGATGTTGTAGGTGTATTTGTACACTAAAGGTGGTTTTTTCAGGGGGTTTCTAAGTTTTTGAAATTTGATACTGAAAGTAGTGTTGCTATTGATTTTTTTAGATGGATGGAACCTATTTCTACATTTTAAACCGTGGAGATAGGGTATCCCTATTATGACGGCTTTATCAGCTATGGTTAGGAAAAACTATGGAAATATTCTATTTTTATGATTTTCTAGCCTACGACCATGGTTCCAAATGATGATCATAGGTAAATTTTCTAGTTTTGTCCATATTTGGATTCTTTTAGTCAAAATTTTGTAAATAGATCCATTTTATATTTGGTCAATATGAATAGTAACCTTAGTAATTTTTGTTACCATGGTAAAGGGTAAACCGACTAATTAAAGTTAAAAATAAAATGATAAGTCCCATAAAATGGTCCTAACACTTTCATTAATCTTATTTCATGAGTCTATTTAATCCATACTCATATAATATTTGGTTATATATCATTTTATATCTATTTGGATTTGATTAAGACCTTTAAAGTATTTTATTTCTTGAAAATTAAATCACGTCACACTCTTGTTTTTAATAGCTACAATATTTTTAATATGGGTTAATTCAGAGGATATTGTTGAGAATGTGTTTATTCATTTTTTTTAATTTATTTATAATTTTTATGCTAAAAACACCCAAATTTATGTTTCTAATGAAGTTAGTTTAAGTGAATTTTAGTATATCAAATACTAGAATAATTATTTTTATTTTGGAAGAACATTTAGTCTTTAATCCATGGGAGGGTATTTTTTTGTCAAAGGAAAATGATTTTGGATGTGTTTTTTAAGTAATATTGAAAAATTGTTCATACCCTACATTTTGAGAATAACATATGGTTTGTATACCATGCATTTGGAGTAAAAGTATGAATTTGAAACCCTACTTTTGAAAGAAACCCTAAGTTTGTGGAATAAACATATGATTCATCATCACTACTATTGTAATCAACCATACACTGTCAACCATACTTTTGGAGTTCATCACTATATAGAAAACCCTAAATTTGACTTGTTCAATGATGTAGTTTTTAATTATGGTTTATTTCTATGTTTTATGCAATAACCTCACCAAAATTAAATATCTTTTTAAATATGCTTAAAGACTGATTCAAAGGATCATGTTCAACATATTTGATCATTCTTATTTCCAAGAGAAGTTACCAGTCTCTTCAAATTTATTGTATTCAAATAAACATGATTTATCATGAGATATTTATGGAGATTTTTTATTTGAAGGAAGTTTTACCATTGTGATAAATACCAAGATGTTAATCTTTTATAGATACAAATTTTATTATTCTAAAGATAAAAAGAGAGATATAAAGAGACATGTATTTGAAAATAAGAATGATTTATTACCTTCAAAGCTATATTATGGATACATACCTATTTTGATCCTAGTTTGATCTACTGTTGTTGCTACTGCTATATATCAGTATTAATATTTTACTAAAATTTGAAAAATCACTTATCAAAGATACACTTTAGAGACATACATGTTAAATTATCCACATATTGTTTTTTCTACTTCTTTTTAGAGAAGTTCTATTTGACATTGAAGAATAATTTTTTGCTGCTGTGTTTATTGAATATCACATACAACTATCAGTAGCAGCTAAAACTGTGTGCAAAAGCTATTTCAACATTTACATCATTCTCTTTTATCTATTTAGAGTATTTGTTCCCCATACTCAGTCATTGGTAGAGTGTCAACTTATTATACTATGCTTTGTTTATTTCAGTTTCCTATAAAAGAACTAGAAGTCCCTATAGAATCCTTGTCTGTAAGGTGTCACCTGCCTATACTCATCTGTAGAAGTCCTAGAAATAAGGACCTACTAGTGAAAATTACCAAGATCATGTAGAGAGTGTTGGTGGAGTGGACTGTGGGATCATTATTCCCTCAAAAAATATAAATCACTATGTTATTTTCCTTTATTTATTTCTACTATTCAGTCATATTTAAGTAAGAATTAAAGAATCACTTTTTACTTAAGATGGATATTTAGTTTCTATCAAGTTTTTAAAGGAACAAAATTCACTCCCCCTCTCATGTATTCATCTTTGCTGTTCCGACCTAAAAAGTGGTATCAATGGTTTGGAATCTTATGGAGTATTTAATATTTATTTTGGCTCTAAAAAACCTGAGTTAAAGATCTAGATAAAGTTAATTATTAATGGATTATCTTAGAGAAGGTTTGTCGATGATTCATGCACCTTATTTTAATTGTGATAATTATGGACAATGAAAAAAATACACAACTATTTATCTAAAAAATATTGGAATGAGAGTTTATTTGAAGGTATTTAAGCATTAAGAAATTCCTAAAGATGATATGGAAAAATGGAATGATGATCAAGAGAAATAATATGATCTTAATTCAAGATCAATGAATGCTATTGTCTGTGGATTAGGAACTGATTAATTTAATTGAGTCACTTAGTGTGCTACTGTATATGAGATTTGGAAGACTATTTTTATTGATTATGAATGAATTGAAAATATTATATAACTTAGACACAATACCACAAAATTTAAATTTTATACATTTAGGATGCATGAATATGAGATAATTACTTAGTTGAATTGAAGATTAAGAGAAGTTGTCAATGATATTGATGCCTTAGGAGAACCAATTAAACAATTAATCCAAGCTCTAAAAGTTCTAATAGTCTCACCCTCTAAATATAATGGGATATCTTCTACAATCAGACAATCCAATCTGGTCTCAAAACTGAAAATAAAAGAACTTATTGAAACATTGATGACGTATAAAGCTGAGATGCAAGCTGAAGCTAAAAATCGAAAATCTATCAAAAAGGAAGATCCTGAACTTAGAACTACTATGGATGAATCATCTGATTAAAGTTATCTATATTAAATAAAATAATTATCATATCTTTATAGAATATTTGGAAAAATTTACAATAAGACGAGGAAGAAGAATAAGGAAGATGGATTTCATGAATGTGATGAGAAAGTTCATATAAAAAATAATTATCATGTGATTAAATCTTGGAAGAATGATAATTGAAAAAGTAAAGGGAATAAAGTCACAAATACTAACTGGTGTGTTAATACCAATTCAAGTGATAAATCTACTAAAAAATCTGAATCTAATCATGGAAATAAAATGGTAAATCTATGTATTATAGAGCATACTGATGTGGTACACACTTATAATTATTATTTAAAAAGTTTTTTCATATTATGAACCTGATAAATACTATTTTATTCACCAAGATAAATTTTAATATTTTAGAAAGGAGTACAAAAAACTTAGAAAATCTTATGATATTATTTTTAAAGATTAATAATATTTTAAAAAATAAAATTAAGGATATATTAGAAGAAGTTAATACTTTAAAATAAGCTTCTAGTATGTTAATTAAAGGAGAAAACTATATAAATCAACTTTTTGGTAAAAATAGAATTCATAAAGGTAAACTAGAAAAAGGTAGTAATGGATAAAATCTAAAATTATTTTGAAATTATTTTGTTTTTGGTTATGAAATAAAAATCATCTCTACTATAAAAAGTTTTTATTATGGAATAAATGGACATTATTCAAATGAATGATATTTTAAAAAACCTATATTATTTGGTATTAATCATATTTATTATTCAAAAGAATCATCTAAATTTAATTACAAAGTCTCTTCACAAAACAGACATATTTGGTTACCTAAAACTTTAATTTTAAACACTACCAGACCCAAAAGTATATAGGTACCAAAAGGAACTTGTATTTAATATATTATAGGTATGTACTACTAGAATTAATTGTTATATCATTAAGTGAATACTTAAATATTATGGATAATTCTATTTCTATATATACTTTATGAAAACTTTAACTATTAATCCAAGAGGTATTTCATTTTCAACTTAATATTCAACTTATATGCACTTACTATTTTCTACATAGGAGAGAAAAAATTTATAAAAAATCTTCTCACTCTATTATTTTATATGATTCATAAATCTATTAAAAATTTGATTACAATATATATACTCTTTACAAATTTAATTATTTAATATTAATATATTTAATAATATTATCGAAATATTCAAATATCTATAAACTTTGTTTTATATGTCTTAGTTAAAATCATTATCAAAGAAATTTATAATTCAGGGGGAGCGCATAGAAAAACTGGTTTATGAAAAAATATATTCTTAATTTAATATTTTATCTTGTAAAACTTTATTTTTTAAATTTATTTTTCATATAAATTTTATTCATTTACATAATGTTTTATTTTAGAATAATTTTCTTATATAAAACTATATTTTCATAAAATAAAATCTAAAATGATTTATCTATAGTTTTTCTTGAGAATTTGAAAAAAACACCTGAAAATTGTCAAAATGAAACATATCTTCTTACCCTTTCAAACCCTAAAATATTCTTCTCAAACTCTCTTAAATTGTTTTTCATCATTATTCAAAATATCAAATTTTAAGTTTTCTAAAAAAATTATTTGAGAAACATGAAGAGATCTAGAACTTCAAGCTTAGAGAAAAGTATTTCTCAAAAGAAAAAGTGAGGTAATTATTTTTCTGATCGAATTAGAGAACAATTAATTTCCTTTAATAAGGATTCTTTGGAAAAATATTCTAGAAAAGTTAAATAAATTCATGGTTTTAAAAAACTAGAAGTTTAATATTATCAAATAGTTAAATATGAAATTATTTCTGAAGATTTTGTGTCCAAGTTTAATCATTTAAATGAAGAAGTTATATAGTTTCATGAAGATCTAAAAGCATAGAAAAATTTATGAAGATCTGAAAAAATATTCTATTTCAATTTTTTTTGATACACTTGAAATAGAGTATCAAAATATGAAGGAAATATCAATTTTGAAAGAATAATTTGAAACATTTAAAGTGAAGATGATAAGTCAAATTGAGATACTCATATGATAAACTACTACTAAGTCGGATCTTGATAACCTAAAATAGTTTTTAGTAATATTATTCATTGATTAAAAGATCTATAAGTGTTCACAGAAGAATAGAACATCTGTCAAGAGTTCTAGCTGATGTGAGTGAAAAATTTCAAAGTTTATAGAATGAAGATGATCCATTTAATCCTTCTAAAAATCCTTATTATTCTTCACCTATGTATCTTATTCAAAGCCAAAAACTTTTTTATTCTTCTGTTTCTCTTAGTTTAAATATTTTTTATATATTATATATGATAGAAATGTTATAAAATATTTTCTTTATTTATTTTTTATGTCACAAAAGGGGGAGAGAATTATAATAAATTTATAATAAATTAATAAGAAATTTATCAGAAATTTATGAGAAATTTATGATAAATTTATGAAAAAATTATAAAAAATTTATAAAAAATTTATAAAAAAATTATGAAAAAATTATGAACAAATTATGGAAATAAACATGTTAAAAAAATGTCAAATTTGTATTTGAAATATTTATTTTTTAAAATTAGTTTTTAAAGGGGGAGAAATTTGATTGAAATTTATTTATTCTTATATTTTTAAAATTTTATCTATTATTTATTTTAATTTTAATATTTTTTATATTAGATTTTTGATCATAAAAAATGGGAAGATTTTTCAGAATGTGTTGATTCAATAATTTCATTAATTTATTTTTGATTTTTATTCCCACAAACACCCACATTTATGTTGCTAATGAAGTTACTTTAATTGAATTTATGGATATTAATTCATTGGATAATTATTTTAATTCTGGAAATATATTCATTCTTTAATATATGGGAGGGTATTTGTTTTCTGAAAGGAATAATATTATGGATGTGTTATATAATTAATCTAGAAACACTATTCATACCATACATTTTGAGCTGAACGCATGGTTTGTATATCTTATATTTGAAGTAAAATTATGGATCTGAAAACATACTTTTGGAAGCAACCCTACATTTTTGGAATAAACATATGGTCCAAAATCCCTAATTTTTTAATAAATTATACAATTTCAAACATACTTTTAGAGTTTATTTCTATGTAGATAAACACCGTGTCTTAATTGGTTAAAGATAGAGTTTTTTATTATGGTTTATTTCCATGTTTTCTACAATGGTCTCACTAGAATTAAATATATATTTTAATGATGATTAAAGTCCAATTAAATATCTTGTGTTAAATTTATTAGATAATTATTATTTATAAATTAAGTTATGAATCTCTTTGAACTTATGGAATTCAAATATTCCCTATTTATCATGCAATATTTCTAGAACTGCTTGACATGAAGGAAGTTCGATTGTCATGATAAATACCGGGATGTTCATCTTATATAGATTCTAATGTTCTTATTCTAAATGTGTAGAGAGAGATAGATGTGAATTTGAAAATTAGAATGTGTTATTATCTTCATAGATACACTTTTGTGACATATATGATTTAATCCCTATTTGATCAACTGTTGTTGCTGCGGCTATATATCAATGTTAATCTTTGGTTACAGTTCGAAAAAGCACTTATTAGAGATACAGTCTGGAGACATAAATTTTTAACCATATACCTAGTGTTTTATCTATTAAAATCTAAATAAATACTATTTGGAATTGAATAATATTTTCTTGCTACTGTGTCTATTGAAGATCATATACCTCTGTCAGTTTTTGCTATAATTTTGTTCCAAAGCCATTTTAACATCTACATCCTAATTTTTTATCAATTTAGAGTATTGGATGCTCATACTCAATCATTGGTGGGGTTCAAAATTCTCATACTAAGATGTGGTTATTTTTTATCCCTGTAAAATAACTATAAGAATCTATTAAATCCTTGACTATAAGGTGTCAACTTTCTGAACTTATTTGTGTAAGTCCCCAGAAAAAGGAGTTGCTAGTGAAAATCACCAAGCTTGTGGAGTGAGAATTGGTGGAGTGGAATAAGGGATATTTTTTTCCATTACCACTATAAATCACTATGCTATTTTCCTCTATTTATTTCTTCATATAACTAGTCTTTAAGAAAGAAGGAAAGAATCGATTTAATCTCAAGAGGGAAGTTTAGTTTCTATCAAGTTTTTAAAGGAACACAATTCACCCCCTCTTGTTTCTTCATCTTTTCCATTTCTAAAAAATAGATATGTTTGAATATAAATAGAATTTTTAATGATAAAAGTTTTATCTTTATCATAGTTTTTTTTAAAAACTAGTGAATAAATAATTATCTTAAATGATTACACAATACTAATGCAGTTCGCAAATTTGCCGAAGGCCTTCTTTTTTATTTTATTATGGATAATACCCATTTTAAGGGTTGAAGGTGAACCCGTACATGACCCGTAGTCCCAAGACACACGGCCTGACAAACCCGCAATACATGACCTGAAGGCCTAGAGGCATACCATGCCCAATACATGACCCATAGGCCCAACCCACTTGAACTGCCCCTCCCCATCTTTCCGCGTCATTGATCACCTAGCTCCCCACCTTGCATTTCTGATTGGCTAGAATTGCCTCGTACAAAGATGTACGGTGCCTGGTCTTGATGGTGGCTGCCATAACCTCTCCTCTTCCAATCCGGTTAGCTCTGCATCTGGTGGCTGCTACTCCTGTTGCTCTGATCCTCTTCTTAGGCCTGTTCTGTGTGAACTGGGATACTCCATGAATAATGTGTACCATGAATTTTTTATATGTATATGAAATTTTAGGAATATAATAGAAAATTTGGTTTTAATTATATGTTTTTCTTGATATTATTAAAGTCAATGTAATGAATAGTTATAAAAATTGAAAATATTGATATTTTAAAATAAATAATATTTTTTTAAATTATATTAAATTTATAAAAATATTATATTAATAAAAATTAATGTTATATGGTTAATTAAATCCACCATTTTCTATTGATGGGTATTTTTTCATTTTATAGTAACATTATTGGCCCTTATAGAGTTGAAAATTTTAATAGTACAATAATTGTCAAAAGGGTTAACTGATGGTTAAAACTAAAAGATAATGGTGAAAAAATATCCAAAACTTATAAAAATTTATTGGATGAAAAAATTTCAAATTATATTCCCGTTATATTATAATTATAATAATTTTTATCCATTTGGACATTGTAAATGATTTAGATTAATTTAATATTTTAAGAAATTCTAAGAATTCCCCTCCCCTCAATTATAAAATGGAACCCATTCCTTTACCTTTTACAGAACTTTGTTCCTTATATATTGACTAAACACTAAAATTTAATATTATTAACATCATTTTAAAAATTCTTGAGTTTTTATACCTTCCAAAATAGCAACCATAGGTCCTTTAATAAGGGATATAAAGGGAGTCCACTAAAGAAGAGGTTATCATCTTTATTGGCCCGTTCAAGTTTATTTATTCTTCTACTTCCTCTTCATGTATTGTAACCATAATAAAATAATAAATATAGTATCATAAATATATTTATATGTTATTCTTATTATTTTAAAACCATATTACATCTCTTTTCCATCCTATAAAAATCAAAAACATCGCTCGTACATATGTACGACTTATTGTCTCCACATAGCAGTGTAATTTGTTTTTCATCACCACTTTACTTGGATGGTTATAAATATGGATATAATGAGTATATATTATATTTATTACATAATTATGATTCTGAAAATATTAATTATTTTTCATATTTATTGCTTTCCATCCATAAAAAAGTGAAAACATCATTTATGCGTACGTACGACCTACTATCACCATGAATGATGTGATTCATTTTTCTATATCTATCTTTATGGATAAATATAAATATATATATGTAATATATATGATATTTATACCATAAATTATATTCTATATATTATGGAACTATGATAAAATAATAAGGACCAAAATTACCGAATCAACTCATACTTGAAAAACGAAGCAATTACCGCCCGAAACAGTGATTTTAATAATGAATTGATAATAAATGGGTGATAAAATATTATAAGTAAATAATATATGTGTTGAAATATATGAGTATGGTTATATAATATATGTATAATAAATATATAGTTATTATATAGGAGGTTTAACCAAGTGTAACTGAAATCGAACCTGATGTAAGGGTTTCGCGTCTCACTTTTAGTTCTATGAGACATATGCCATATTACCACTTATTTATTTTATGTGGTTTATATACTTCCCCTTTGATATATTATATCATGAATATATTTTTGTTTATAGTATTTAAAGTTTAATTTTAATTTATTTCATGGGACTTATGATTCAAAAGAAACCCAAGTGGTAAGAGTTTATTTCAGAATCTCATCATTATTCAGGCTAGTTTATTTTTGAGTTGCAACTGAGAAAAATTTCTCTTTAATGTCCATGTTTTCTAAATTTTTTTAAAAAAATGTTTTTACTATTCTGAAATTATTTTTTAAATTCATTTTTATTCTTTCTTTAGTTTTTAAAAAATGTTTTAAAAGGAATCTTCCTATCATTTTCTGAATGAGGCCCTTTTTTGATTTTTCTTACAAAATTATGAAAGGAATGTTTTTTTAACTTACACGATATGAACCAAATTTTGAACCATCATGATACCTAAATTATTTTAAGATCCCTTTATAAGTTTATTTAGTTATTTTAAAATAAAATTATTTCTTTATTATGTGCATAGTTATTAGATTTTAAAAATTATTTTCAAAGATAAAAGAGTATTTTCCTCAAGAAATATTCTAGTAATATCTTTAAAGTATTTTCATCAATGTTAGCAATTTTTTTTGGAATATTATGTTGAGGATGTACTCTAATGATACCAGTCACCATATTTCTTTGGATGTATTATGATTATGTTTACTAGGTAAAGTATTGATATTACTTATGACTAGTTCTTCTAATACGAATGGGTATTGAATTTTTTAAGGCATGTTGATTAAGTTATATTATTTATTATTATGGGGAATGAATTGGAATTAGTAAGTGATAGTAGGGGATCTATATAAAAACTCTATAGATTGGTAGGTCTCATGATACAAACTATCTTGGGTTTTAGCTGAGGCCTTACCCATTTATTCAGATGTCATGGAACAAGGCCTTGATGATATCTTCAGATATCTTGGATAAGGATTTGATGGTATGTTTCAGATGTCATAAATTAGGTATTCAATCATTATGAATTTAGTTATTAATATATATGTGATTATTTTATTAGTTAAAATATCCATGGATAAGTTATGAGCTCATGTGATTGTTTATATGAATTATTTGATCGTCCTTTATTCCTACCATATTATGCTCAAGTTATTATTTAAATGGAATGTGTTTCACTTATTTAACTTCCCATATTTTTTATGATTTTTTATTCATGATAGATTCCACTATATTAATACCTTAATGAGTATATGATCTCACACCTTTCTTATGTTTCATTTTTACCAAGTTACTTGGAATTGTTTTGTGATTGATATATAGGGATATGCTAAAGGCAATAATGGTGTAATCAAAGCGTATACTATGATATATTTTATGTTTTTAATTTTAATTTTAAATTCAAGTATTCATATAGTTTACCAAGGCTCCTAAACTATTTGGTACTTTGGGATGCTATTCCTTGTATCCAGTGTCAATGTAATAAATTAACCACTGACTCTAGGCTACTAGAATCAAGGTATTTACAAAAGTTATCAGTGTCTTCCTGATTCACATTTTATAGAAACAGTTATAAAAAATTGATTACCTCTGGTAAGGAATACCCTTGAGGGGGAATGTATCACCTCAAAATAAGGGAGGGGGTATTCATGTAGTTGTTTTTGTTGTGTTGTTTCTTCTATTTAAGGACTTCCCATAAAATTCTTTAACAACTTAGAATTTTAATTATATTTTTATTTTATTGTGGTTGTTCTTGTCTTAATCTCCTCTATTTCATTATCTTTATCCCCTTTTTCATTTTTTTTCTCAAAATATATTTGGGTAGACACTCCAAAACCCATACCTTTGACACATCGATATTGTTTTGGCTACTTTAAGGCCACTGAAAGTAGTCATTCATTGGGTATATCCGATGATGATTCATGTGTCTAAAAAAAATAAAAAATATAGGATAATAAGTAATAATTATTATGTAATACCAATTTAAAGATTATTTTTTAGTATGTCATACTTACACATGATTACCATACTTTTTGTATGTTTTCATCTATTAGTATTTTTTATTTATTTACACAATACTCCTTCCATAGAACATGAAGTGGGATTAAAGTGGATTTGGATTTTGATTCATCAATCTGCATATAAATAAAGGAACATAATTATGTTTTTGTTTCATACCACATTAAAGTATTATTTTAGATTTAAATATATACCATTTTTTCAAGTGAAGAATACCCAATCCTTTATTTACAATAGGGGTATATTCGTTTTTCTATATGATACTTATTTTCAGTACTCAATTTCTATTTCATAAATTAAAAATTATTACTCAAATTGATTAATACATGTATTTACAAGTAATGTATTAACTATCACAATGTACCAGAAAAGATGCCTCCTCACAATGACCAATAAATTCATTTCATGTTTCTTGGTTTATTATGTGTGCATAAATCTATAGTGGATATGAGTTTACTTTCCCTTTAAAATCCCTAAGATGACGCTTCATAAGAATTGTTTAAAAGCCTCTATGATCCTTTCTAGTGACCATTAATACAAATTTCATTCAGAATTCATCTAGTATAAATGCACTCTATAAGGGATAATGAAGATTAAATCAATGTTTCATTATTTTATTTTTTAGTAAAATAAAGAAATTATATCATAATGTTACCCAAATATAATATAAAATTAATGCCTTAACTGTGGGCACAACATTGTTCCTTGTATATACATCAATCGACATGTGAATTTGAGTGGTGAGTCTAATGTAACTAATGGAAATGAAATTTTTGGGGTTAGCAAGATTTCTATGTGAATTCCATCTAACCTTGAATTTTGTGCCTCTATTTCTTATCTGACTAATTTTGGCTAACACTATCGTGGTATAATGTGGATAAACATATTGTTCCTCTGTATTGGGAGTATTAAAATGTTTAGAAACCTACTATTCCTTAGGATTGAGGGCATCAATATATAAAGAAGTCATTATTTGCAAAAGTGGATGAGCATTTAATTTATATTATGTAAATTTAGTAGTGAATATATAATAATATGAGGTAACACAATATATGTTACAAAAAATACACCTTGATTATTAAACTCTCTTTATTTTTTTATATATTGAAGGTATTTGACCCCACTATTGACTATCAAAATCCCTTCATTGTGGTCTCCTATAACATATAAGACCCCATCTATGTTGGGACTGTTGTGAAATTATTGTGACATCCCAATGAAAGGGTCATCCTTAGTTAAATTGACATATGACCCTTTATTGTTTTTGGTTGATAATAAAACTATTGACCACTTTCTATTTAAAGGATCTAGGATATAAAATACTTGTACTGCTTGTGATTCTGTTATGAATTGACCATCTTTATACCCTTTCTTACTGAAATCCACTTTTGCAAATCCCAATTCAACAATTTTAACCACACACTTGTTATCAACCCACTTTCATTGAAAAACCATAACTTGGAATATTGTATAATCCATATCCCATATTTTTATAACATATTTACATAAACTAGATTTATGACCTTGGTACCAGATACCTGCATCACTTTAGCCAAAAAGTGTAACTACACTATTTTTCATGGTAATAAATTCATCATGTTACTTTGTATAAAATTTACAATCATTAGTTACAAAAAAATTATAAGATAATACCCACTCACTTGGTTCTATGGTTAGCCATGAAAGTTATTTTGAAATTGAATTTATATTTGTAGTTGAATCCTTAAAAATATGGTCTTGAAACCATCCTATAGACTATAAATTATTTATATTTGATATATATCTTTCATCCCTTAATGGATTAAAATTCCTAAGAAATACTTTGTGGGTTTTAATATATGGATCAACCTCTAAACTATAATGTTAAACATCAAGGTGAGCCTGCTCTCACTTTGTAATAGTAATTACAACAACATATATTCCAGAAATTCCATCACTCAAAAGTCCCCCAATGTGATGTGATTTTGAAAGAATGATGATATTGACATCAGATAGGTAGCTGGTACAAGATTCAATAGATTTATCTCTTATATATCACTATTTAATACAAGCTTCCGGAATGATTTTTTTGACACACCCTTTCAATATCTTCATATACTATTCAATAGGGAACATCTGTCTATAATGCACCTGAACATATAACTATATTTCTCAAACAAAGTAAACCATCATATCAAATAATGAAACACTAGTAGAAAAATGTTTTTCAACATCAGTTTTTTTTAATTTTAACATTGGTTTTTAATTGATGTTTTCTTCACAAATGTTGAAAGTGGGACTTTTGATGTCAGTTTTTGTAATATGATGTTAAAAAGTAAAATTTTAGCCTTTAAATTTTACTTTTTTGGAAAAATGGATTCAAAATTATGATTCCATAAGGTTTTTAATGTTATTTTTTGATAAAAAATTATTTTAGAAGTCCTTATGGAAGTATTTTAATGTCAGTTATTCCTTAAAAGACGCTAAAAGTCCTCATAGAATAATTTTCACATTAGTTTTTTCAGGAACCAATGTTAAAATTCATTTTTGAAAACATTTAAAAAGATTATGTTAAAAATGTTTACTAAGTTTTATTTAATTTTTCATGATTTTATTTTATTGTTCATGATGATAAAAAATAGTTATGGAGAAAAAGTTATGATCATCAGAAGTTGTGATTCTCTAAGTTTCAATGAATACAACTCATTTCAAAGAAAATATGAGAAACATGAATGAAAATTACATACATAAAATTAAAAAAAACATAAGGCATCGAACACATTCCAATTATTTTAGGAGTTTCCTTTGAATCAACATGTTGTTCATCATCATTTCTCTTATTTTTAGGGTAGAAATCATGCAACAATGAAAATGGTGATCAATAATGAATTTTTCACCATGATTGATAAATCTCATATGAATTTTTTGACCTTATAACTCAATAGTAAAAATACTACATTATTATAAGGAAAATTATCAATATGTTTAGCAGTGAAGGAAAACAATAATAAATAGATTACATGATTATAATAGATACTGTGTTCAAATCATCGATTAAAGATATGTTGGAAATTTTATTGAATCAAAGAGGTCAAAAATGTTGACAGAAAGATAATATTAATTTATATATAGTAAAAAATATTTTTAGTGGTGTTATATTAAAATTTAGGTGAGATTGTAAAAAAATGAAAAATACATTGTGAAAAAAATTGAAATACCAATCTTTTGTATTTGAAATTTTACTTTTAACATCTGGTAAATATATTATCGAAGTTAAAAAACTTAATGTATTTGGGGTTTAACATTGGTTTTATATAAAACCAATGTTAAAGGATTGAAACATCAATTTCAATGTCATTTATTTTGTAACCGACATTAAAATCCTTATTTAAACATCAGTTCTTGAAAACCTGATGTTAAAAGTCCTCATAGAAGACTTTAAACATCAGTTTTTTTAAGAATTAATGTTAAAAGTTACTTTTGACATCGTTTTTATAAGAAAATGTTAAAAATCATTAACTAGTTTTGTATCATTTTCCAAGATTCTATTTTACTAGTTGTAGAGCTAAAACAGACTTACAAATCAAAAGTTATGGACATCAAAAGTTGAACTTCTCTAAGAGAAGTCTTAGAGAATTCATACTTTCAACAATAATAACTTTTGATATATAACTTCATTTGATATCCAAGACTAGTCAAATATAAGATTAAGAAATTATCTAAAAATTGGTAAACATTTTTAATGTTAGTTTAAAAAAATATATCAAAAGTAAATTTTCACATCGGTTGTTGAAAAAAAATGACGTTAAAAGTCTTCTAAAGTTAAACTTCAGACATCCATAACTTTTGATTTGTAAGTCTATTTTAGCTTTAGGACCAGTAAAATCAAATCTTTGAAAATTAAATTTAATATGGTTATAATTTTTAACATTAGGTTTTTGAAAAATTGACATAATTTTCACTTTTAACATCGATTCTTGAAAAAACCGATGTTAAAATTCTTTTATGGGGACTTTTAATGTCAACTTTTCATGAACCAATGTTAAAAGTATTCAATGGGGACTTTTAACATCATTTTTTATTGAAATAATATTAAAAGTGAGCTTTTAATGTCAATAACTGAGTAGCCAACATTGAAAGTCCTCATGGAATAATTTTAACATCAATTTTGACGAACCGATGTTAAAATCCTGATGATAAAGACCATTTTCTACTGGTGACATTGTGAAGAACAGATTCTACTCACATAATATAAAAAAAATTTCCTTTTTTATTGTTGGAAATTTCTCCAATTCTATAACTTTACAACATATAGATTTAAAAAATAAACAAAGATTGGTTAACTTATGATGGAAATTATTAAGAAAACTACAACATAAAGTTCTAGCCATTAAATCTTGCATCAAAACATGAAAATCATGTGATTTTAGAATTTTTGACTTTAAATCAATCATTGACACGATATTTTTGATATTTTATGAATACCCCTCTAGAACCTTTACATCATTCAAAAAGTTTCAAAATTGATATCTCTCTTATCAGAAAAGTGTGTATGTAGTCGGAGGAAGAAAAGTCCATCTTTCAACCTTCATTGGTGATAAATCCTCCCATATCCCTATTTCAATCTTGTCAATCCTAGCCTTAATTCACAAAAAAATTCTGCTTGAATTTAGTAATGTACCAATGACACTATCACGTACATTTTTTCCACATGCATTACATAAAGAAAGTTTTTGATGTACAAAAAATTCCAATATGGTAATTCAAAAAAAATTCTTATCACTTTCTCTAATCAGTTTTCATAATGTTTCTCAAAGAAGGTGTACCAAAAGTGGTGGTCATATCCTTTACTTTCTCAAATAGTTGGTCACTTTGTAATGAATATGGTGTTGTACCTTATTTTTAATTCTCATCAAATCATGTCGCCCAAGATTGGTATTTATATTGTTCGGGTGGAAATTTATGATGTCCTAGAAACACAATCTTTGATGAATGTTTCAACCTAACTAAGTGTGTACCTTGTTCAAAAATGGGACACCCTTGAGTTCATTTCATTATATATCTTGAAAAATATCTATAAGAAGGAAAGTAATTTATCTTATGGTATAACATGGATCTCAACATGAAATCTTCATTTATGTAAGAATCATACAACATAACACTTAAATCCTACATTAATTTCAAATCTTTGATCAATGGAGCCAAATAAACATCAATATCATTACCCAATTATTTTGGTTCTAATATAAACATAGACAACATGATGTATTTATTCTTTATGCATAACCATAGTATTAATGTATAATTTACCAACATAACTAGACATGTACTTTGAGTGCTTCTTTGTAAACCAAAATGATCCAATCCATTTGTAGATATCACAAGATGATTTTTTCTTGGATTATTTACAAATTTAGGATACGCATGATCAATTTTTTTCCATTGAGGAGAGTTTAATGGGTGATAAATATTCCCATATTAATGTCTTGTATATGTATTCCATTTTAATTTTCTTCTAGTATCCTTAATTCTATATAGGTATCTTAACCTTTGAATGATTGGAAAATATCAAACAACTTTATAAGGACTTGATTCATCATCTTTGTATCAATACACACAACATTTTGGGTATTTTTAAGTGATTCATGGTCCTTTCATAACAATATATAGTAATTTTTACATGCATTCATTATTTTAGAGATCATACCCATGGAACGTAACATTTTTTTAGCATCGTGTATTCAGTAAGGAAGCTCATCATCTTATGGTTTCATATCATTCAATAGATCAAGTAGTTTAGTAAAGCTAGTGTCACTCCATCTATTTTCAGAATTTACATTATATATCTTGTGTGTGGTTGATAATGTTGTATATTTAGTACAACCAACATATAATGGAAAATTTTCATAGCTATTTGACTTATGAAATAGTTTTGGTAGATCATTTAGTTCATCTTCAACTATCATTTCATTTCCTCAAAATGATATTCATCAAAATTCACACCTATAATCATATCCTTGATAAGGACTTCATCATTTTTCACACTTATAATCATATTAGATGATCCATAAAATGAAATGTTATCCTAGTCACTAGAGACATTCATTTTCCCCCATGTTTAGTCCAACATTTATAACTTAAATATATTCCATGTCTGATCAAGTGTTCCTATAACTCCTCTTGACTAATTAGTCTTGAATAACAACAAAATAATCATGGAAAAAGGATTTGAGAAGGGATATATGCATTATATTTTAAAAACTGATGAAATATTTCACTCCATCCTCACACTATTTTGTCATATGATTGGGATTAATCCATTTTTTATTCATATCCATCCTATTTGATTGATTAATATTCATATTTAATAAAATAAATAAATACATAAAAAGTATGAACTCTGAACCCTAAAATTATATTCTTTATATACAAAAACATATAGTCATCATATTTGATATAAAATTTCTTTTCGTCAATAACTTTTTATAACATATAAAGACCAAGAATTTTTTTAATTTAAAGTATTATAACAATTATTTTTTTATTAAAAGAAGTCACTTATCATAAATCATTGTTTTTTTAAATGGATTAATCAAGGGAGATAATTAACTCCCTGTCACTATTAATGTTCACAGGAAACCTATGATTTTATACAACTGGATAAGTATTAGGGTATATATAATAAGATTTCATTATCAAAACACATATCAAAAAAATTATTTATTGATGTACATATTATATTTACATGAATGATTGGAGGATGATGATAGAAAATAGGAAATCACATCATATCATAAATAATGAGTTTTTCTATGTAAAGAAAATAGATGATTCAAGTCTTGAGAAGTGATGTAAAATTATTAAAGTCTAAAGGTTGAAGAAAATGTATATATGTTACAGATTTGGAAGAATATAAGATAATGTTGATGGAGGAAGAGATGGATTCAAAGGATACCATTGTAAGAAGGAATAATAAAGTAAAGAAATAACACAATACAATTGAATAAACTTTTCATAAAATGAATTTAGGAATGGAAATGAAAAAATCCATAGCACCTCAATGTTTATATTAAAATATTTGTGTAAACAATTGGTAAAGATTGCTCACAAGGAAAATACTTGTCTCCTAAAGAATTTAGATGGTCAACTAAAAGAGAAGAAGTTGAGGATTGGGAATCTTGTTGGGTATATTCATATTTTGAAGTATAATTAATATTCTAAAGATTCTCACATGGATACATCATTATGTAGTAAGAATTAAAAAAATATAGATTCAGGTAAAAGAGAGAGGAGTCATGATAAAACCAATGGAAATGGATCTCATAGGATGGTGGAATTAATATTATATTTTTTTAAAAGATTAGGAAAAAATATGAGTGTTTGTATGGAAACTAGAAAGATCAATAGAGGAGTAAGATTTAAATAAACCAAAACTCAACAAAAAAATAATTTTTAAAGGAATTCTTTCATCAGGAGGTGATATATTCAAACTGTCCATGATCCTATGACAAGATACTATAACAAAAAAAAGAATAGAGTGGAGTTGGGGATGAGAACTAAAAGGTTTTCAATCCTTATCTTAGAAAAAAGTTAATAAGGGATATAATATATACAGTAATATCAACATCTATCTAAAGTGAAACAACCAAAATATGATTGGTAATATGACACTCTCCCGCACTACTTGCACATACATGCTATGAGGCACCCCATTTCCCATTAACCACTAATAATATGCTCTCTGTCTCATATCTAACAGGAAGTATCGAATGAGATTCATTAAAAACAAGTTTAGAATATCATACCTTCAGTTTTGAGGTTTGATTTTCCCAAACGATCAGCTTTGGCTACAACCGACCTCCAATTTTGCAAGAGCTTGAGTGCGGTGAGAGGAAGATGCGTTGTAGGGTTTTTTATAAAGAGGGTGAAGGGTTTTATCAGTGCTTACAGAAAAGAACTAATAAACGTGTATTTTATCAGTATAAAAAACATAAAATCTCATAAATACTACTTTTGTCAGCACTTTTTTAGCATTGATAAAAGTTATGATTTTTTAGCGCTAAGAAAGTGCTGATAAAAATAGTATTTGTTAGTGCTTCTATTTTAGTACTCATAAAATACACTTTTATCAGTGCTTAAACTTGTACTGAAAAAATTGTAAAAAAATCATTAAAATATTATTTATATAAATAATAAAATTAGTAAAAATAAAATATTCTAATTATTTAAATTACAAAAATATCATAAAATGCATTTGAATGAAAAAATTATATAAATTACAAACATATTGAAAATATTAAAACTTAATAAATAAATATGTATAAATAAATATTAAAAAATGAATAAATTCTGAAAATATTAAAAGTTAAAAAATAATATTGGATGAATGAATATTAAACATGAATAAATAAATATAAATGAATTACAAAAATATTAAAAAAAGTGAATTCATAATATTAATTACATAACTTACAAAGACATAAAAAATGAATAAAATGAATGAATAAATAATATTAATTGTATAAATAAAAAATTATAAAAATGAATAATATTAACTACTTAAATTACAAAATTATTAAAAACTGTATTTAAATAAATAAATTATTTAAATTTCAAACATATTGAAAATGTTAAAACTTAATAAATAGAAATGAATAAATATTATTTATATAAATTAAAAAAATATTGAAAATATTAAAACATAGTAAATATATATGTATAAATAAATATTAAAAAATGATAAAATTCCAAAAAATATAAAAAATAATAAATATTAAAAATGAGGAAATAATATTTAATGAAATAATTTTAAAAAACAATAAATAAAATTTAATAGATAATGAAAATATTTACAAAAATGAATTCGTAAGATTAATTACATGAATTATAAACACATAACAAATGGGGAAAATATTAAAAAATTCATTAAAATTAACTAATTATATAAATTTCAAATATTTTAAAAACATTACAACTTAATAAATAAAATTGAATAAATATTAATAATATAAATTAATAACATATTGAAAGTATTAAAACTTTGTAAATAATTATGTGTAAATAAATATTAAAAAATGAATAAATTCCAAAATAATTAAAATTAATGAATATTTAAAATGAATAAATAATATTAAATGGTAGAATATTAAAAATGAATAAATAAAATTTAATAAATTTAAAAAATATTTTAAAAATTGAATTTGTAACATTAATTACATGAATTACAGAAAGATAAAAAATAAATAAACATGAATAAATATATAATATTAATTACATAAATAATAAAGATAATAAAAATGAATTACATTGACTATACAAAAATATTAAAATTAAAATGAATTTATAGGAATCAATTATATAAATTTAAAACCTATTAAATTTTTTAAAACTAAATAAATAAAAATGAATGAAAAGATGTCGGCCGCTCTCGCTAGGGTTTCCCCCTTCCTGCTCGAAAATTCTGCATCAGATCTTGACTGAACCTTGAAATGGCAGGATTCGATCTTGAATGGGAGTGCATAACTAAAGCTACAAAGCCTGGGTCAGATGTTTCCCTGGCTGAAAGGCCGAGGGGAATCTTCTTTCTCGAAGTGCTCAGGGGAGCTGATTGCTGCAATCCAGTAGCGTCGAAGCTTCCGCTATGCAGGATGCTCGAAGATGGAAGATTTGCAGTTTTTGTGGATCTAGAGGCTCTTCAGCAACACATAAAACTTTGCAAATTCTCTCTAATGGGACACATCTCATACCTCAAAGGGGACAAGCCATGGCCGAACCCGGAGCTGAAAATGCGAATCTCTCACATTTGGGGGATAAACGACTGGAAATTGATCCCGCTCGGAAAAGGATATTTTCATTTGCTTCTGAAATCTCAGTCTGACCTTGTTCGTGTTTGGAGATTTGGAAGTTTTTAGCTCAAGCCAGGTGTTCTTTGCATCTCAGACTGGGATTACTCCTTCAATCCGAACACTGCAAAGAACACCTTGGTCCAG
The DNA here is from genome assembly GCA_963277665.1 of Viscum album. Classification (NCBI taxonomy): domain Eukaryota; kingdom Viridiplantae; phylum Streptophyta; class Magnoliopsida; order Santalales; family Viscaceae; genus Viscum; species Viscum album. The sequence goes on from OY728131.1 coordinate 448,769,071, forward strand.
ATATGGGTGTGGCTCCATGGGCTCAACTGGTACTTTTGGCACCCAAAAATCCTCAGTGACATTGCCTCCTGTATAGGTACTCCTCTTAAAATCGACCCTCGCACACTAAATGTCGAACTTGGACTCTATGCGAGGGTGATGATCGAAGTCGACATTGCAACCAAACTTCCGGAAGTCATTGTCTTCAGTGCGAATGAGTTCAATATGGAGGTAAGGTTCGAATGAGAACGCATGCCACCTTACTACGAATACTTTAAAATTGTTGGTCACTCTATTTTGAAATGCTGGGTAGTCAAGAGCCAGGTTTCTCCCTCAGAAGATGATGGATAGACTGATGGCAAGTGGAAAAATAAATCCAAAGCTCCTACCTTCACCAAAATTGAACCTACGAAAAAATATTCGAAAGTCTGGGTGAAGCGTCCGATTCTTCCAGGTGAAACCTCGGGTACCTCCTGGGCTGATCAAGTTGAAGAAGAGGAAAATACGAGTATTGATCTCAACATCTTGGAAGACATTGAGAAATCAGTTCTGAATATCCTACAACACCCTATCTCTGAGGATCCGCAAACTGAGCCGATGATCTCTGAAGGACAATTGCACCCTTCTGTTGTTACATCTGAATAGTCCCCCACAATTTTGGACTTGGTGTCAACAGCTATTCCCCATGATCCGCGGGTTGAGAAGGATTCTGGTATTGCAATCCAGAAAGATTCTCCCCCTTCTGCTAGTGCAGTCCAGAAAGGAAATGAAGGTTTTATTCCTTTAATTTCTTCATCTTCTCCTTATAGTCCTCAAAAGACAATAAGCACACAACAGAACACTGAATTACCTGCTGCCATCATTTTGAATTGTGTTTTGAATGATGAAAACTTAAGAATCCCTCCCAATGAATCTTCTAAGGTAGTGGGAAAGAATACCTCATCTGACCGACCTACTGACCAGAACAAGGGTTGTCCACCGGAAGTTGAGAGTGAGACCAAAACCTTGGCCCTCAAATCTCCTGAAACTGTAAAACCCTGCTTATTATCAAATACTGCTAACACCTCGTCTGATCCTTGTATGAGTAAGCAGGAACATAAGACCCCCTGACCTCCTCCTCAAATCCTCTAAGATCAAAGAGGAACAAGGGCTCAAGTGGATCTAAGAAGAGAAAGGGTAACTCCCAACCAAAAAACAGGTTTTAATGGATTTTGTTTTCTGGAATTGTCATGGAATTGCTAACGCTGATACACTTTCTGTCCTTAAAAGGATATTGATGAAGCATAAGCCCAAATTTTTTGATATTTCTGAACCTAAGATTAATTTCTCCTTGAATTTTAGGAATCTTTATTCTATTGGTTATAATTTTCTTGATGCTTGCAAAAATGATAATGTTGTTGATTCACTTTGGGTTTTTTCCACTCTTCTCTCCGAGATGTTACTGTTTACAATATTTCTAATCAAATTATTACTTGTCATTTTTATTACAAAAATCTGCACTTCTTATACACCATGGTTTATTCCAAGAATAGATACCATGATCGTCGTCCCCTCTGGTAGGACCTCTCGACCTTAGCTGGCTCTATTCAAGAGACCTGGCTAATTATTGGTGACTTTAATGCCATCCTTTCTAATAGTGAGAAGATTGACCCCCTCCCTTACCAATATCTTCTAGAGAGTTTAGGACCTCGGTTGAAACTTTAAATTTAATTGAATTCAACCTCTCAGGTGTTAAATACACCTAGTACAGGAGGCACTGCAAAAAAATTATTGCTAGCAAGCTTGATAGAGCCTTTGTTAACATGTCAGCCTTGGACGTCTGGAACACAATATCAAGTACTACCTTACCTATACTGAACTCGGATCATCACCCCATACTTGTTAGACTCCTATCTAAAAAATAAAAACTCAATATTTCCTTTAAATTTAACAATGCTTGGTCTGAGAACTTGGAATGCTCCCAACTCATCCAAAATGGATGGATTAACATGAATCAACACTCTGATGATTTTGTTTGTGTCACTAAGCTACAACACCTCAAACACTACCTAAAGGACTGGTGAAAGGATAAACTCAACCAAATGGATGTTGAGATTTCCTTTCTTGAATCTGATCTCAATCAAATTCAAAATAACTTGACTCGGGATGATTTTGCCTCTGATCCCCAAAATGAGCTGAGCATCTCCTTGAAGCTCAATTCTCTTATGATACATAAAGACAACATCCACAAATAGACTTTCAAAACCAAATGGCTCTATGATGGTGATAGGAACACCAAATTTTACAATTCTCTTCAAAGAGTTAGAAAATATTCCCGTCCTTTATCCTTTCTTAAAGATAATGACACTCTTTTTGATTCTGATGAAGCTATAGCCAATCACGTGGTCTCCTAATTTCACAAAATTTTCAATGGGCCTAGTATAAATAAAGACCTCATCCCTAGGATCATTCCAAATATGATCAATGAACAAGATAATATCTCCATTTTAAGCACTCCTCTTGACCATGAAATAAAAGATACAGTCTTCAGCCTCAACTCCAATAGCGCCCCTGGGCCGGATGGCTTCAATAATGGCTTCTTTATAAAACATTGGGAGGTTGTGCACATGGATGTTTGAAATCCGTTTCATCATTTCTTCACTAATGGTGTTCTCCCTTATGGTTTTAATGCTCAATTCCTGACTCTTATTCCAAAAGTTGATAATGCCTCTGAACTACACCTATTCCGTCCCATTGCTCTCATCAACTCCCTCTATAAAATCATTACTAAACTTATTGCCAATATGATTTATCCCATATGTAATAAAATTATTTCTTGGAATAAATTTGGGTTCATTAAGGGTAGATCCATCCAAGATTGCATTTGCACTACCTCGGAGTGCATTAAATCTTTAAATAAAATATCCAGAGGGGGGAATATTGCTGTTAAACATGATATTTAAAAAGCCTTTGATACCATTGATTGGAGCTTTATTTTCAATGTCCTTAAGAATTTTGGATTCAATGAAAATTTTATAGAAAGGATAAACTATCTTTTTAGCTCATCTTTTATTTCCATCCTCATTAATGGCTCTCCAAAGGGATACTTCAAATGCTCAAAAGGGGTGCGGAAAGGAGACCCCCTCTCTTCAATTCTATTTGCCATTGCAGAAGATTACCTCAGTAGGTATATCTCCTCTCTTGTACAACAAAACAAGCTCAAACCCATTCAGGCTGCCAGAAACCTTGATATCCCAACCCACCTCCTCTATGATGATGACATCATTCTTTTCCTTAATGGGGACAAGAAAAAAATTCTTAACCTTAAAAAGGCTTTGTATCATTATGAAGAGGTCTCTGGACAATCAGTTAGCTGGAATAAATCCTCTATCTATTTTGGAAAAGACTTTACTCCTTCTAGAAAAGGTTTTATCATTGAAACTCTTGGTATCAAAGAGGGATCCATCCCTTTTACCTATCTTGGAGTTCCCCTCTTCTGGGGTAGGCCAAAACCTACCTACTTCAATACGGTCATGGAACATGTGACTAAAAAACTTTCCTCCTAGAAAGGGAAATCCCTTTCCATGGTTGGCAGAATCTGCCTCGTAAAATCCACTATTATCTCCAAAATGGTCTACCCCATGATGATTTATAAATGGCCCAATAGTCTCATCAAAAAAGTTAATGGCTACATGAAAAATTTCATTTGGACTGGTAGAATTCTTGAGATAAATCTTGTCACTGTCTCCTGGTCGACATGTTGCAAACCCCTTGAAAAAGGTGGCCTTGGAATTAAAAACCTAAAATATTTTAATGAGGCTCTTCAAGCTAAACTCACTTGGAGGCTGATCAACAATAAATATGACTCCATAGCCTTCCTTCATAACAGGTTTCTACAAAAGATTAAAAAGGGTCAATCTAGTTACCTCAACTCCTCCCTCTGGCCATCCATTCGTAATGTTTTTGCTAACATAATGCACAAATCAAGATGGATGGTCAGTTTCGACTCCACCATAAATTTCTGGCTTGATAACTGCACTGGTTCTCCCCTCATTTCAACCCTTACTCCTGAAAACCCTCCAGATAATACCAGTTTAACCATAAATCAAGTTGTTAACTCTATCACAACCAACCTTCCTAATCACATCCAGCAAATTGTGGACAATTACCCATTTATAAATGGGAAGGATCTCCTTTCTTGGGAACCTTCCCACAATGGCATCCTGGATTCCAAAAACTACTATCAACATTGTTTCAATAATTCTGACCCCTTTCCCTCTTGGTTGAAACCTTTTGATAAGCCTTGGATTAAACCCTCAAGGCTTAACCTTATTTGGCGCATTGCCCATAATCGCATTCCCACAGAGGTTTGTCTTCAGTCTTTTAGCGTCCAACTATGCTCTAAATGTAAATTATGCCATCAACACAGGGAGGACACTAATCATCTTTTCTTATCTTGTGCTACCGCCTCTGCTCTTTGGAATTATGTTACTGACATTTTTGATTGCAGATGGTAAGCCGGTGACTCTATCTATTCCAAAATTAAGCATTGTGTGGAACTTGATACCTCTCAACAAATCAAGAATCTTTTCCTATCTGCGATTGTGGAGCTCCTTCATGTGATCTGGTATGATAGAAATGCTATTATTCACAACAATTACTCTTTTAATCTTAATGCAGGTAGGATGAGGATCACTATGGCCATTCGGGAATCATCCCTCCTCCAGAAAGGACACTTTCACAACTCGGTCGGGGACTTTATGATTCTTCGGTGCCTCAACATTGATGGTGTCTACACTAAGCCGAAGCTCCCACTTGAAGTGTTTTGGCAAGCTCCAACTCATGGATGGATCAAGATCAATATTGATGGAGCTTCCAGAGGAAATCCTGGCCCTGCGGGATGTGGGGCCATATTTAGAGATTATCTTGGTCAGTGTCACAGATACTTCTTTGGAAGCTGCGGCACTGCCACTGCCTTAGAAGCTGAGATGATGGCAGTGATTTAGGCCATTGATTTTGTTAAGCTAAAAGGTTGGAACAACATCTGGATTGAGAGTGACTCCACCACCATTGTGCAAGCTATTTGGAATGGAGTTCTTCACCTCTCATAGTCCCTCACTGCTCGGTGGATGAACACTCTCAACGACCTTCTCGAGATCAGACACATTGCCACTCATACTTATCGGGAAGCTAACACGGTTGTTGATGGCCTTGCCAAGAAAGGTGTCAACCAGCCCATGACATGGAGTGATTCTCTGCCGGTTGAGCTCCTTTCGCATTTTGTTAGAGATTTTAAAAAGGTTCCATCTTTTCGACTTATGTAATCTTTCTCTCCCTTTTCTCTTTTAATAAAATTTTCTGCTTCCTTTAAAAAAAACGAACGAATATTAATCATCTAAATTACAAACATGTTGAAAATATTAAAACTTAGTAAATAAATATGATTAAATTTTAAAAATGAATATATTCCAAAATATTAAAAATTAATAAATATAAAAAAATGAAAAAAATAATATTAAATGAAAAATATTAAAAATGAATAAATAAAATTAAACAAATTATAATTAAAAAAGATATTTCTTAACATTAATTACATGAATTAGAAACACATAAAAAAAGAATAAAGATGAATAAAAAATAAAAAATAAATAATAATATTGTTGATAATTTTTAATGTATACATTATACTAATTGTATATAAAAAATGAAGTTAATTATTAACCTTTAGAATTTTTAATAACAATAATTTTTTTTAATTAAATGTATAAATATTTAAAAATTTATATGTAACTATCAAAATTGAATATGTTACAAAAATATTAAATGAACATATATTAAAAAATCAATAAATATTAAAAACAAATAAATTAGAGAAAATACTAAAAATGAAGATATATTAAAAATGAATAAATAATATTAAATCAATAAATAGACATACACATACACACATACACACACATCGGTATATATGTATAGATATACACACCTAAAGATACGCATATACACATACACATACACATACACAGACACATACGCATAGACATACAGACACACATACACATACACACATACACAAACACACACACACACACACACACAGACAGACACATACACATACACATACACATACACATACACATACACATACACATACACATACACATAAACATACACATAAACATACACATAAACATACACATACACATACACATACACATACACATACACATACACATACACATACACATACACATACACATACACATACACATACACATACACATACACATACACATACACATACACATACACATACACATACACATACACATACACATACACATACACATACACATACACATACACATACACATACACATACACATACACATACACATACACATACACATACACATACACATACACATACACATACACATACACATACACATACACATACACATACACATACACGCACACATACACATACACGCACACATACACATACACGCACACATACACATACACGCACACATACACATACACGCACACATACACGCACACATATACATACACGCACACATACACATACACGCACACATACACATACACATACACATACACATACACATACACATACACATACACATACACATACACATACACATACACATACACATACACATACACATACACATACACATACACATACACAAACACTTAAACATACACATACACATACACATCCACATACACATACACATGCACATACAATTACACATACACATACACATGCACACACATGAATATACATCCACACATACACATACACATGCATATGTAAACACACATACATACATATACGTATACACATAACACACACACACAACACAATATATGAATACCCATACAAAAAGCACATACATGCAGACATCCACATATATCCATATAGATATACATGTACTCATATAAAAACAAATACATGTACGTATATTTTAATTATTTAATATAAATATATTTATAAATTCAAATATGAATCACATATCTAAATAAACATATCCATTTATATATTTAGAATTTTTTTAAATAAAATATTAATATGTCATATTTATATTAATTATATATACATTTTGTAATTAATGTATAGAAATATACGATTAAAACATTTTTATTTATTAATATACATTTGATAATTTTTTATATATAACATTATGAAAATAATATTGATAATAATTTTTTATTACAAGTTATATAAATCATATTTATATATTATATTTTCATATATATACTTATTGTAATACAAATACTATTTAAAAATATATAAATTTGTATATATAAATTAAATTATTCACCGTTCCCTGTATCAGTGTTGTTAAAGGTGGAGATTTTATTAGGGATAAGAAAATCACTGATAAAGTGGAACCTTTGTTAACGCTAAAAAAAGCATTGAAAAATGGAACCCTTTTATCATAATTTTTTAGCACTGACAATAGTTACCTTTATCAATGATTTTAACTATCACTAATAAAAGTTTTCTCTTTATCAACAATTTTTTTTGAGTGTAGATAAAAGTCAGTGCTGAATATCATGTGATTTTTAGTAGGGTCTTGACTCAAAAATTCATCAAATTCTATCTCACTCCCACCATTTCTTTTAGAGACATGACTACAATCAAGGAATATAAGGCATCTTTCAACCAAAAACTTATTATATAAGAAGCTATATAAGTAATATCCTATTGTTTCCTTTTGGTATCCTATAAAGATACAATTAGTGCCTCCGTGTGAAAGTTTTTTTCCATAAATATCAGTAATAAATGCTTCATATCCCCACACTCATACATTCAACAACACAAATTTATTTTCATACCCAATATTATACAGAATACGATCTGTTTCTTTAGTTGGAACACATTTTAGAATGTATGATGCTGTTTGTAATGATTTTACCCAAAATAATAATGGAAGAATCACATGAATCATCATTGATCTCACCTTGTCTAATAAGGTGCAGTTCCTTCTTTCTCTTACACTATTACATTATAGTGTATAAGGTGGAGTGTGTTGGGATAAAATACCAAAATTCCACAATGAATCAATGAATTCTTGATTAAGATATTCACCACCATGTTCTAAGAGTAGTTTCTTAGTCTTATTACTAATATTTTTCTCAAATTAATTCTTATATTCCTTAAATACATTAAAGTAATATGAATTATACCTCATTAAGTTTTCATATCCATATCTACTAAAATGAATAGTAAAAGTTATGAAGTATGAGCACACACCCATTTCTTCAACTGGAAATGGTCCACACACATTAGTATGAACAAAATCAAGAAGATCCTTGGATCTTTGACATTTTCCACTAAACATGGATTTAGTCATTTTTCCTGGTAAACATGTGTGACGAAGTGGTTTTTGTTCAAATGAATCCAAATATCTATCTTGGTGTAATTTTTTCAAAGGATTTTCTTTTATATGACATAGCTGGTGATGGTATAGTTGGGTGTGGAATGAGTCATGTGAACTATTTTTGTTATAAATTTACATCACCTAGCTCATGTGATCCAATACATAAAGATGAATATTTAAACATGCCTTACCATAACAAACAAATTATTTGTAAAATAAGAAACATTTATTCAGAAATTTGAAAATAAATCCATTTATATCATATATGGATAAAAAAATAATGTTTTTAGTGACTGTAGGCACATAATATAAATATATTAAAATTAAGGTAATTCCCATAGGCAATGTGAGGTGGTAGTCCTCAGTTTCTAAAATTACAAATCTATCTCTATTGGATACTTTTAGATCTTCCTCACCCTAGGAAATATTCTAGAATCCACTTGGTCCCTATATTTTAATACATATGTGAGAACCACATGTTTTATCTAATACCCAATTTATAGAAACAAATAGATCACACTCGATAAAAAATCCACCTGAATCTTCCCATTACTTCTTGTCCTGGTTGAAATTTTTCTTCCAGTGTCCCTTCTTACCACATGTGAAGCAAATAAAATCCTGTTCCCTTTCTTATCCCTTGATCCTTCCCTTCTTATAAGGGAATTGTGAAGAAGATTTAGACTTAAAGCACTTTTATTGACCTTTCATTTTATTCACCATAAGAACATAAGGTTTTTATGATTTATATCCTTATCCACTTAGTGAAGTAGAGTGATATGATCTGTGAGATACTTCCCTATGTTGTTCATATTAAAATTAACAACCAGTTTTTAGAAGTACTAAGGAAGTGATGAAAGAATGTGATCAATGTGTAGTTATTTAGGTAATTTAAACAATATAAACTCTAGGCACTCAATGTAGCCAATGAGTTTGACAACATGTGGCCCAAATAACACACATTCTCCAAGTTTATGCTGAAGGAGCACCTTGGATATCTAAAATTATTCTTATCTATTACTCTTCTGATAAAGATCACAAAGATGCTGGAGCATGCTATAAACATCCATGTATTTATGTGACTATATTATTCTATTAGACATGGATGAAATAATTAAACATTAAACTACAAATACATCAATATGGTGTTTATCATAGATATTGAAATCTTTATCAATCACCTCCTTTGCATGAAGATGATACATTGATGATTACAACACGTAATACTTATGTTCAAGGAATAATACTACCCGTAGGTGTCTTAACCATTCTTGAAAGTTACTTCCAGTTAGGATATGGTTTTTTCCAAAATTGATCACTGGGATAATATGGTTTACAATATTTTAATTATTATAAAATTTTAAAAAATAAATATTATTATTACATTACTTGATTAAAATTTATATGAGACATAATAATAATTTTAATTGTATTAAGTATCCCACCATTTTATCAAGTCCCAACGACCCTCACTATTTAACTCAGAATGTCCTGTAACTTTAGAAATTATAGTGGCAAGGATCCATATTTCCCTTCTTATAATCTGGACTGAGGCCATGAAAATTATAATTAAGTATTTAGGTGGGTGGTCTTGCTAATTTTAAATTGGCAGCTCCTTGAATTGCTGAGTAGACTCCCCGATCCAAACATCCCCACTTATATTTCCTCAATACTTAACTCAAAATTTTTATTGGAAAAAGGAAGGCCATTAAACCCAATATATATTCGTTTAATTCAACCCACTATGTTAGTTAAGAATTCATGATAATTAAGAGTGACCCAAATGGAGGATAAACCGATACTTTGACTATGGGTTCATCTTAATTCATATGAGGTAAGGTTTAATAAATTAATATAAACTTGATGTATTTTTTATTAAGTTTTAATATTTCTTATTTTATCATTTTTATGTCTTGTTAATATTAAGTGGATTTTAATTTAGTAGGGAGGGACTTCAGTGAAAAAGGATGGCGATAACAGTAACGATTGCCTCTAGCAATAGGTGATGGTGGGCTAGGTGGGATGGTCTAACATTGAAAATTGTGTTTGGTGGCATTGGTGACCAGGTGAAGGAAAATGGTGATTGATAATGGTGGAGTTTTATGGTTCTGAAAAAGGATGGGTGATGGAAGTGGTGGTCATTGGTGTCACTAAAAATAGTCAAATATGGGTAGTGCTCTATCAATATTTGAGATGATGGGAATTCAGTGGCGCTGTTGATGGCAGGAGACATTGGTCTAGGAGGATAGGGGATCACATAGGGAGATCTCTAAAAAAAGGTTTCGGTGGACAAGTTGATCATGGATCAGGTCACGTTGACTAGGAAGGTGCGTGGGGTGGAACTACAAGTTTGGATATTTGGGTCATGTTATTGTGGTATTTAATGCCCACTAGGCCTACGATCCATGTAATGGAACCCGTCTACCTAGAAAAATGCAAGGGTTTTGTTTGGTTTAATAAAAAAAGTGGGATTCCCCTACCTATTTAAAAAAACAAATGAACCTAGAGAAAAAAACTCATTATTCCAGTCTTTTCATGAGTTTCAGAATTCCACCTATGCACCTATGTGTCACTTGGATTGTTTTCATCTCAGTTCCATATTAAACCGAATCTACCTCAGTTTGTCCTTGAACCGACTCCATGTGCCGTTAGATACTCATTTTATTAAATATGTTTTATAACTAATACACATTTGAGAGGAAATAAATATTAGTTAAATGGGATTACATAAAATAATATTTAGAAATAAAATGCTTAAATAATAAAAGATGGATGGATGACATGAAAACCATCGATTTTAATTTAATACTAAATAATTTCAAACACATGAAATAAATTAAGTTAAATGAAAACAACTCAAATATATGTTTGTTCAAAGCTCATGACCATTCATACACATGTAATGAGTAGGAATTTAAAACATCTAGTTGGGAACCATTTCAATTCATTCTCTAATAAGATAAAACATTCACTAATTAATCTGATTAATTATATTATTAATCAATTGATTCATTTTATCTTATCCCATCCAATTTTCATGAAATTTACATACAATGTGATTTTTAAATAAATAAATAAATTTTATTTTATTTAAAACTTAATGAAATAATACACAGATTTGTACATGGAATAAACTCTGTGAGTACCTATCTGAACTACTTAGTATGATTCTTATTGTACACAATGCACTCATATGACATATTTTCTACATGACATGTGTCGTAATTTTACATAATGTACTACCAAATTAATTCCACATGGAACACATAAATATTATGTTGCTTGTATAATTTAATGTGTTGAGTCTTAGTATGAAATTAAAGTAAACTAAATTTAGTTTCAAATATTATTCAAAATTAATTACGCATTTAATATAATATAAAAACTAATGATCGACATGTCCTGTCAATTTAATGGTCCACTAAACTTAGGTTTATAAGGTTTAATTTAGTAATTAATTAAATTTATTATTTCTATGTAAACAGATAAAGTACAAGACATGTGCAAGATGGCCACATGATGTGTAATTATCTTTAATAGATATACACAACACATTCCTAGTGACTTAGTGTGTACTTTTCATGAACATTTATGAAGTACTCAACATATATAAAGGATACAAAATGTGTAATTCAAGTTACATGGATGTTAGCTTGAATGGGTGACATATTAAATACACATGGAGTATTGATTGCATGACACATCTTGACCCTGTGTTTTAACCATGAAAAAATATTTACTACATGGAATGTAGAAAATATACACATTGTGTTGTCTAGAAAAGACATGTGTCACCTTGGCCAGTTAACATGTGATCCATTTAATTCCTGTAGTGTGTATTTCTTAAAAAATGACACAAAGTACACATGGGTGTCCTAGAAGAATGTATAAGGGTACACAATGTGTAATAAAGGTATATACATCGTGTAACCCTTTATTGTCCAAATAGAAATCTCTTCACTTCTAGATGGGTTCTTCAGATGAATTCTTCAATAAATGTTAACTGATATTGGTTTTATGAGTGAGAAATGAAGAGAAAGAAAAATTGATTTTGATGATATATTAAGAAAGAATTAAACTTGAAATATAATTTAACTTTTAAAAATGTAGTGATCAAAAATTAACTAAATAATTAAACATTTTAATGTGACCGCTCTGATACCACTAGTTATTTTTGGGCATAGATAAAGTGCTTATTGGGGATAATATTAACACAATAATTGTTGGATTCAATAGATCATTTTAATATTGTATAAGATTTAAAACTCATGACCAATTATTTTTAAAAAAATAATATTTACAATGAAATATGATAGAACCAGGGAGAGATCTTTTCATGTTAAATTTAAAGTTCATTTAATTTAATTAGAATAATGAATACTTTTTCTTGGAATATTTCTTTGATGATGTTGTTGATAATTTGAAACTATTTTTGGTGGTATTTGTAGTATTAAAGTGTATAATCCCTATAGTGGTGATCCACATGTGCCCCTATAATCTCTGAACAACACTCATAGATCTATTGGTGCTAGTACAGTAGATCTATTGTCATATTGTGCTTAACTTGATCACTACAATAATTACTTTGAGCTTAAAAAATCTTTCTTGCACTCATTCTTGAGAGGATATAGGATAAAATATAATATATAAATCATTATTTAGTCCCGAGAGATAGATCTAGATTTCATTGTGCACAACAATTCACAAATTTAATCAATCTATACACAACGAACATAACTTTCTATTTAAAGAGGTAGGGATTGGGTTAAAATACTATTTAATTTTACAACAACCCTTAAATAACATATTAAACCATATATAAACCCATCTCATGTGATAATAATAATAATATTATTTTTCTTAGGATGCGTTCTATCTACCGTAACAATAAATATTCTTTTATCAGCTTGAAAATTAATCCCCAGACCCAATCTTGGTCTGCTCATCCTCTTAAATTTTATCAAATACCTCGAATAAATATTTTGTTAAATATTTTTTAATTAAATGTATAATAAAATAAATAAATATTATATATTCTTGTAATTAAATAATTACCTTGAAAATATGTATTTATTTAATTTATGGGGTCATTTAATATTGAATAAAATTATTTTTTGATCTTGAGAATAATATTTATTCCAATAATTAAATTCAAATAGAATTTAATTTAGATCAACAGAAACACTTAGTGCATGACCCTCTAGGATTATTTTTTCATTGACATTAGGTGGTCTTGCATAGTGTCCAAGATTAATCTCTCGTAATAGGTCAAATCACCCAAGAGAAAGAAGTTAATTCCATAATGTCAACAACCACACATGAGTTCTCTCTATGTAATGTAATCCATTTGTCACAATATATCATCAATAAGGCCATACACTCATGTCATCAACCTATAAGTATGATACATCTTTGAATATTTGAAATAAACCCATCATTACACTATGAACTTGAAATTTAATATGATGGTCCAATCTCAGAAAAATATATGAGATATCCACTTCATTAAATATGGAGTGGAAAAATATTTCCTTGACTTATTCATTAATAAAAATTCATTTATAACACACCCAACTTCTCTATGAATCGGTTTCATCACATTTTATGAAAATATATTCAAGTGCACGAGTCATGACATGCATTAATAATAATATTAAATTCCAAGGACCATTACACATGCTCACAGACAAGAATATCGAATGACATATAAACATGTAGAATTCCTATTGGCGAGTCTATTCCCATAATCTCCCATCTTGGAGACTAACAAGTGTGAATGTCATGAGATAAAGGATCATATGCTTATGAGTACTCATATCTGATGGTCAACATACAATTTTCCCCATCGTAGAATGTTATCTAACCATAGAACTAGGTTGAAGAATATCATCATGTTATTTTAAGGTTCTTATCATAGTGGGGAACTGCTATACCCTTTTTAATGTGACATATATTCTAGGACATTATTACATTAGTGACATGAAGAACTATTAATGGTATATAATAAGACATTTTAGTTAATATTCACTTTTTTGAATATAAATTCAATCTAAAGTACACATAGTTAGTTATAAGACACAAAATTCAATATATCATGGGAAATCAAAGTTCTTTATGACATACCTTAGATCATTGGATGATCACACATTCAGTACACAAACTTGTAATAAATTAACCTTGATATTTCCTTAGATTTTCTCTCCTAAAAAATCGAGAGAGCTTGGAAGGAGAGAGAGGGAGTTAAAATTTTATCCATGAATAACCCCATTATCAAAATGGGTTAAAAATATATATATAAAAGGTTTTTAGTTTCTAAATTTTCATTTAAGACCATTACGAAACTAAAAATTAAACATATAACCCAAAATAGATTAAATTACTTGCTTAAAATTTTCATTACAACCATAACATTTAATCACATACTTGTAACATCAAAACTATAATACATGATTAAATGTGAGTCATTAAATTGAATCTTCCCTCTTGTATCTATTGAATTGAACCTTGAATAAATAATAGTCATTAAAAAATCAATTTTCCCATATCCAATTATTTTTAACTTAAATAATTCATGAATACATTGAAAAATAATTTCTATTATCATTTTCCTAAACTTGAATTATTAATTGAATTAATTAACTTGTGATAATTCAAACTTGGACATTCATAGGCCCCCACACGTGGGGTCCACTTCATTCTAATATCATATTCATATGAATAAGTGAAATTTGTGGATAGACTTTGTGTGTGACTCTCTTGGCCCTCACCTCGATGGTAGTGAGTCATACCCATAGATCAAGAGTAGTATTTGTTGGAGTTGGTTCCTTAGAACCAACTTGTTTAGTACTTTATTACATATTTTTCATTATTAATAAAGTTTTCTTATAATGTTATTATTTTTCCTATACATTAAATTTTTATGTGATAATATATTAATGATATATGTCACACAATCCTTGCTATGATGAGAAACCTGAGGTGCGACAACATTATTCTTGAATATTTTTATATGACTGGATGATATTGTCTAACATGACATAGAAAATTGAGGTTTTTAGGAGAATGAGGCTCATGATACATTGAGACAACTTCTCATGGTGTTCACCCTTGGTAATATCCATGATATGAGGTTATGTGAACATTCCCATTAATATAAAATCAATATTTCCAAATGTCATTGGATGCTTCTATCTACATACATGTGTATTGATCTTTAGACTTTAATATTATTATTAATTGATATCATGACTCATGTATTTTGATTTATTGATGAAATCTATGAGAACATATGTTCACATCTAGGTGGGTTATATTGGGTGTGTCATGAGTGATATTTCATTAATGGATAATGAGAGAAAGGATTTATCCCTTTTGTTTTATTATGAAAGTTGATATCTTGATCCCTTTAATAGAGTTTAAATACCTATACAAATCTATGATCATGGTGTTCAGTGGGAATATTAATTTTTATAAAGTTAAATAAAGTGAAATCAAATATATAGGTTGATGGAACCAGCATGCATATTTCTTGACTTGAGATATCACAATAAAGTGATTATATTACATGATAAGTGTTTGTAGGAGGTTGGATGTTGTTGTTACATTAATTTCTTTATTTTATGGAATCCTTGGCATGTTGGTAGATTATAACCTTGTACTTTAGGTGGTTATTCCTAATTCCATTGAGAAAGAGTACTTGAGGGTCACACACTATGTGTATCCACAATCTCAATTAAATTCAAGTATTAAATTTAATAAGTTAAAATAAATAATATTTATTCAGGATTTGGTTTATTGCTTTAATTTAATCCCAAGTTATTCAAAATAATAAAGTGAGTTAATTAATAATAATAAATATTAGTTTTCAAGCTTGTAAAATATAATGTTTACTATATTTATCATAGAATAATGGAGTGACATTTATTTAATTAAAGAGTCATTATTCATGGACTGGTAATTGCTGACAAAGAAAAGAAGACCAAGTTCAATGGTACAATTATAAATAATTAATATTCATTTATATTCTTAGTGCATTATGTATGTAAAGAGACTAATAATAATAATATTATTATTATTAATGTACATGGGGTCAATTAAAAATATTAAAGATAGAAAGAGTTTTGTGTGTTACTTCCCAACTCTAAACCAGATATAATAAACATCCAATTATTTAACTTTCCTAATTTAATTTTGGTGTGAGAAAAAAATAAGGAGATACTGGATCAAGCCCTAGAGTGCACTCTCTCTTCCTCCTCTCTCAATATTTCAAGATAACACCAAGTTTTCTTCATCCTTAATTAATAATACTGCTTTGATCAATCACAAACAACGCTAGTTATTAGGATCATCCGTTCTAGCACTTGGCAACTCTAAGATGATGATTATAGATCGTGGTTCATAAGTGGATCATCACTAGTGGGATTCTGTACTTGAATCATACAACACAAAGATAATTTGATGAATTTTATTCCATTAGATCATTAATTATTGTGGAATTATAAGTCAAGATAATTCAATATTTTCTCATAAATTAATTATAAATTACATGTAAAGACCCTCACCCTATGGTTTCGATATATTAATGTAGTATATTAATCTATTATTTTTCATTGTACATTATCTCATGATCATGTAAAGAAATGGTTACACGTGATTTAAGACTAAAATTTGAGTTGGTCATACCTTCAAAGGATGCTTCCACCGCACCCGGAATCTATAAGTGAAGAAGTCACATGTTTATTTTATAATTATTTATTATTTATTGATTAATTACATGAATTTGTGTTTTATTTTATTTAAAAGGATTCTTTTTAACAATATGAATTTATCATCTCTTCTTTTCATTATTCTTGATAACAAAAATAGTGACCCATTAATGATTAAAAATGAAGAATCATCTAGAGATTTCCATATAGAGGTTCCAAAGGCTCTACCTGGAGAAAATCAATATACACACCATGTACTCCCATAGTACACGTTGTATATTTTTCTTTCATGTTCATATCTTTCTTTATTAGGTAAGATCTAAAAGAATCATATCTAAGATCTAGATAGATCAAATCACCATGTAGATCCCGATAGGCTGGAATGCGATATGAAGAACTACATGTTGTGTAACCACTATACATGATGTGTAGTCCCCGTTATCCCGCGGTTGAGTGCACAGGGTTTCCCAAGTGTGATGTGTATCAGATACATGACATAGGGAATGACATTACATGTAATTTGAGGTTACACGCTATGTATTATTTGTACATGTCATGTACCTAAAATTTTTTAGGGCATTCAACACAGACAGACCCAAGGCATGTGCTGAAGACATGGGTAGAAGAGAAGTACATGCTGTGTACTTTTGTACACACCATGTAGTGTTACTCCATAAGTGTTTTAAAATTTTCAAGGAAATAACAATTAAATGTATAATTAAACCTATTGATTTTGTTTTATGTGTTTTGTTCATTTTATAGTACGCACCTTGTCATAGAATTAAAAATTATATACTAAATTAATTTACGTGTTAAAATTTAGAAGAGCACATGAGGCTGCCTCTAAGTACACTTGTGTACTATTTTAATTTTAAATATTTTTTTAAAAAAATTATAGATGATGGTGATTTATGGATGGTTTAACATAATTAAAATAAATTTAATTAATTTGGTTAATTTGGGCCACATTATATTAATTAAATAATGAATCAAAGTAATTTATAATAAGATTGAAAATGTATGCTTGTTTCTTGATGTGTGTATGATCATGAGATTAGACCAACAATTTGTATGTTATTTGTTTATTTTAATTATTTTTTGTTGAATTATTTTTTATGGCATATGATTCATCCCATTCTCTTTATTATGTTAGTGCCTGCATGTTCGTGATTTATTTTATCTAAACCCCACTTATCCAATCCATTGGATCCCCTTACTTGTGTGTGAGTAAAATCTTATGTAATGATGGATCTACCAAGAGAGTGGAGGCAGTCTGGGTTAAGGAGTTGAGGTGAAACCAATCAAGGTGATACAAAGGAACCAAATGTTGAATTTTACGACATGAACCAAGCTACAGTTCGAGGTGTTTTACCCAAGGGTTGAGGGTTAGTTTGTCATACTATAAATAAACTGACTACTAGAAATATAGTATGATCATTCCAATTTAATTTTAATTATATTAGTTTTTTGGTTAATTATTTATATTTGAGAATACTACATGATCACCTAAGAAATGAATTAACAAGAATGCAATATGAAATAAAATATAATCTGATTATGTGTAATTTTTTTTATCATACATGGTTAATCTATTAAGTAAAATCCAATTAAAGTTAATAAGTCTTGTAAATGGATAAGAATGGGATTTATGCATAACGATTAAGATACCTTAATTTAGGTCATCTTATACTTCTACTAATTAAGTTATAATTAACCCCATAGCTCAAAGTTCTTGACCAACCCAAGTTGGGGTGATTTCAATTATCATGGAAATTTTAGTTTAATGTTTTGGGGTGACTTAACTTAGTTTATATAAAGGGTTGACTACCCATGTTGGACTTGGTGTAACTAAGAGGCAAAGGTTGAGAAAATATTAGAACATGATTACAGGATTGGGGAGTCCACTCAAAAGATCAAGGAACTACAAGTTAATGTAGTTGGAAAGTTACACCTACCTAAAATCATTCAAATTGCTTGTTAGGCCCATGTTTGTGTTATAAGAAGGGGAATGCGGATCCTTACCACTAGAATATCTAAGTGAAAAAATATTACCAAAAAATAGCGAGGGTTATTAGCTTTCAAAAAATAGGGTGAGATTAATAAGAATTTTATTAATTTTAAATTTACTAATCTAATTTTGTAATCAAAACAAGTGATAATTATATGTTCTTAATTTTTAGAAATGTAAAATCAAATGAAATCAATAATATCACTACGATTCATATTAGATAAGGATAAATTTCTCACCAGTGTGAATTTCTATTAATGGTATATGTTCTTGTGCATTTTACTCTGCCATGAATTGAAATTATATGTGCTGGAAGCCCCAATTCCAAGGTTTATTTCCAAAGAGGCTAATGAGGAAGAAGTTTCTCTCAATCTAACACATGTGGATAATGATATGGATATCCATATTTTCATGTTATACTCCATTTCCAATGAAATTTTAAAGTAATATAAGTATATGGATGTGTATAAATTTTTTTAGCAACTTAAGTTTCTATATCAAGAGAATGTGAGATCAAAGAGATATGAGATCTCCAATTCACTGTTCACATGAAATCTTGGAGAGTCAGTTCCAGTTGGGGAACCTGTGATCAAGATTATTTACTACCTTGAGCACCTAAACATCTTGGGTTTTGAGATCCCTGATGAGCTTCACATAGATATTATTCTATCCCACTTTCTAATACCTTATATAGTTTTATTGTGAATCATAATACGATAAATAGTGAGAAGATACTTTTATAAATTCTTTCACTTATTTTATAAGTTGATAAGGAAATGGGGTGTGATAAACCCACCATCCTTATATTAAATAAGAAGAGGAAGAACAAGGAAATGAAGTTGAAGACTCATTCCAAGTCTAAAGATCCCAATCAATATTCTTCTAAGAATAAGAATATCTAAAGTCAAGGAAAGGAATAGGATGTGATATATTTTTCATGCGGTGAGTAGGGAAACTGGAAGATGAATTTCCCCCAACTAAATAATTAAGGGAAAGATTCAAGTGCATTCATTATTGAGTTTAATATTTCCATATCAACATTTTGGGTATTAGATACTTCTTGTGACATTCAAATTTGAATCTAGATATAAAATCCAATTATATTTTTCAAGATTATCAGAGATGAGGTGGACTTATGGGATGTCAATGGAGAAAGGATGGAAGCTTTATCCATTTGATAATACCATCTCACATTGTTGATAGAATTGATTTTGGTTTTAAGGAACTATTATTATGTGAATAGTGTTACCAAGAACATTATTTCTATTTCCTGTCTATATTTGGATGGATTTATTTTCATCTTTGGAAATAAAGGTTTCGACTTTTGTAAAAATTACACATTTTATGTTATGGAAAAATTGAATAATGGTATTTATGTATTAAATTATAAAGACAAAATTTTAGAAATTGATAATGAAACAAACACATGCAACTCATATGAAACCTAGTTGTGGCACCACTGTCTTGATAACATAAATGATAAGCATTTGACAAAGCTATATCAAGATAGATATTTAGACTCTTTTGAGTTAAATTAACTTGAAATATGTCCAGATTTTTTACAAGGAAATATGATCAAAACACCATTCAGTGGTCTAGTTGAAAGGGACATATATATTATAGAATTAGTACACACCAATGTGTGTAATAATTTTGAATTAGAAGATAGAGGTGGATTCTCAATCTTTATTACTTTTACTAAGGACTTGAGTTGGTATGGTTATATCTAATTAATTTGGTATAATCCTAAATCCTTTACAAAGTTCAAAGAGTTTAAAAATGAGGTTGGGATTTTTCATGGTAAGAGGATAAATAAACATTGATCAGATCGAGGTGGTGAATATCTTAACCAATAATTTATCAACTTTCTATGAGATTATAGGATTTTAACTCAACTCACTCCACCTTATAAACCATAGTAGAATGGAGTTAGTGAAAGTATGAGTCATAACTTATTGGAAATGGTAAGTTCGATGATACAAATATTACATTATCCTTTTTGGGATATGAATTTCAGAATAAATTATACTTACTAAACCATGTACAAGATAAAGTGAAAAACGGTATTCCTTTCGAGTTATGGGGTGGAAAGAAACCTGTTTTTCACATGTTTTTGCAAGGGGTTGCAAGGTGTTTGTTACGGCCATCTATAGTAATAAACTATCACCTTGAGGCATGAATTGCATATTTATAAGGTATCATATAGAAAAAGGTGATTCTATCTATAAAACCCTTGATACAAGAAAGCAACTGTTACAATACAAACTCTATTTCTTGAGAAGGAGAACATAGTCAAGTAGGATACTGGGAGAAATATTGACTTTGATGAATTTGATGCTCAATATACATAAGAGTTGGTACAAGAACTAATTCCATTGGTCCTTATGGAAGAAGGTGTTCCTAAAAAACAAGTGATGTGTTTGAGTGAAAGAGAGGTAAGAGAAATAGAGAGATATGGTTTTATAGTCACTGATGATGGTGAATCATTATTGGTTGACAGTGATGATCCTATTTCCTATAAGAAGGTATTAGAGAGATAAGAGTCTGTAATATAGTAAGAATCCATAAATTTTAAGATATATTCCACCTATCAAAACCAAGTTTGGGTTCTAATCAATCTACCTGTTGATGTCAAGCCTATTAGGTGAAAATGGCTATTCAAGAGAAAACTGGATATGGAAAGTAAAGTAAATACCTAAAAATCATGGATAGTGGCAAAAGGGTTTAGAAAATGTCAATGAATTAAATATGATAAATTTTTTTCTCCAGTTACCATGTTAAAATTGATCAGAATCCTGCTTTCTATAATATCTTTCCATGACTATGAGAATTATAAAATGTTTGTCAAAAATGTTTTCCTTAATGGGAACCGTGAAGAGGATGTGTATATGACACAAAAATAAGGGTTTGTAAATCTAAGAAATTTCAAAAATGTATTCAATTTTCAGAGATATATTTATAGTTGAAAGAAAGGATCGAGGTCATGTAACATTCAATTCGATGAATCCATAAACAAATTTGGTTTCATTTAGAATGAATGTGAGTCATGTGATTACAAGTAGTTTAGTGGTTTTATAGATTTTTTATTGCATTATATATTTATTAGACATTACTAATTGGAAATGATTTAACAACATTATAATAGCTTAATGAATTGTTGAACAAGTGCTTCTCCATGAAGGACTTAGGTGAAGAAGCCTACATTCTAGGGATCAAGATCATGTGTGATAGACCTAATAGGCCACTTAGATTAATCCAAAATACATACATTGACCAGATACTAAAGAGGTTTAGTATGGAACAATCTTGGATGTGACTGGTTCTAGCTTCACATGGTATACAAATTTGTAATAAAATGTGTCCTCATACATAAGATGATAAAGAAATAATGAATAAGACCCCATACACTTTAGTGATAGGACCCATCAGGTATTCCATGTTATGTATGATGCTTTACATTTCCTATACTTTGATCATGGAAGGAAGATATCAAGAAGATCTTGGTGAACAATATTGGATTATTGTTAAGGTTATCCTTAAATATTTAAAGCATAATAAGGATATATTCCTAGTGTATGAAGAAGATTAAGAACTTGTCTTCAAGGGTAATACAGATGTCAAATTTCAGATAGATCAGAATGATCCGAAGTTACATCCTAGATATATATTTTTTCTCAATGGAGGATCTATGATCCAGAAGAGTTCAAAGCATTTAATTGTAATTGATTATACTACATAATCTGAGTATATTATAGATTCCAATGAAACCAAGGAAGAAATATGGATTTTCATTTTTTTCTATGATCTTCATGTGGTTCCTAGAAGTGAAGACCCTATCACAGTTTACTGTGATAACACTAAATTGGTGACTCTCTCCAAAGATCAAAGGATTCACCAAAGGACAAATAACATACTTTAGATGCTTCATTTATTGAGGAATTTTTCTTAATGAGTTGAATTTACATTGAGAATATTATCTGTGGAGTAAGATGTGGTAGAACCCTTAACCAAGGATTTATCTATGCAGAGGCATGGGTATCATGTAATAGCTAACAGTCTGAAATTTATTGTCAGCAGGATCTAGTGAAAGTGGGTGTCTATTAGAGTATGTTTTCTAGAAATGAATTATTTAGTACCTGATTAATTATTTTTCATTATTAATTGAGTTTCCATGTAACATTATTATTGTTCCTCTTCATGAAATTTGTATGTGATAATTTCCTAAGGATATATGTCACACTAAAAGGTCATATATTATCCACACTATAATCAGAATAGTTGGGTGACATGAAATTATTCTAGAATCTTATCCTATGGATAGATGGTAAGGTCTAATAGGACATTTAAAATACATGATATTATGGGTAGGAGGCTCATAAGATGTCCAAACACCTTCTCATGATGTTCTCTCTTGGTGGACTCCAAGATAGGAGGTTATGAGAACATTTCCTTCAATAGGAAATCCCCCTTTCCATGTATCATTGGATGTTCTTATTTGTAGACATGTGTATTGATCCTTAGTATTTATGATTATCATTAATGGATATCATGAATTTCATACTTTTATGTATTGATGAAAACAATTATGAAATATGTTTACAGATAGGTAGGGTATGTTGGGTGTGTCACAAGTGGTATTTCATTAGTGGATAATGTGAGAAAGGATTTGTCCCTTCCATACTATGAGGGAATTTGATATCTTGAGCCCTTTGATGGAATCAAACTACCTATATAAATCTATGGACTTGGTGTTTAGTGGGAAGGTTCATTTATGGAAAGTTAAAGAAAGAGAAATAATGTAATTAGGTTGATGGGACTGACATGTGAAGTGCACTGTGTTGCATTTGTTGTCAATGAGGCATGAAGTTGTCTTGGAATGAATGGAAGTCAAGGAATGTCACGATGTGAATGAAAAAGGTTTTGATGGTGTTGGTGATAAATGAAGAATGGCCATGGTACTAAGATGCGTGTCACTTAGGAGATTCACTAAGTGGCATAGGAGATGTGGTTGAAACATTCTCTAGTAATATCTGACGATTGTTGAGCTGCTCTTTAAGTTCATAGAACTTGTATCATGATGATACAAAGTCACAACATTGATTGAAGACCATGCATTGTCTTCACAATGCATGAGGAGTTGAAAGGAGTTCCATCCACAACTACTAAGTGGATGATGTGCATTAATGAAGTCCATGCACTATCACTGAGTGCATGTGAACATGAAGATGATCCAATTGATCTCTGATTAGATCAATAAAGAACATTGAAGATTATAAGTAATTCGGGAGTTTGATTGATGAAGATGAACCTTTTGAATTCCATATCCTAAGTGAAGATCATGTGAGGAGGATGAATGGAGGAATTATTAAGAAGAAGAAGACAAATGGAGGAGAAGAAGAATGGATTGGGAGAAGATGAAGAGTTGTGGCATTTGGCATTTGAACTTGGTTACTTTGTTTTTAACAAAGTACTTGTTCTATTACTTGCAAAAAATTTGGCCAGCCAAGGCACCTTGAGGGTTCAACCCCAAGGCATGGGCACTAGGGCACCACGCCCGGGGGAACCCGTGGGGCGAGCCAGGGCGGCAGGGCGCACCCGTAGGACACCGCAAGGGCGCCTGGGGCACGCCCGGAGGAGCGCGGCAGGGGGCCATGTGTAAGCCCCCGAGGACACGCGGTGGTGAAACCCGCGCGTCCGAGGTGCATAGTGGGCGCTAGGAGCGCGCCCGCAGGAGGCATGAGTGGGCGCAGAGCGCGCCCGCAGGGAGAACACGGTGCGGGGCGGCACCGTGGAGAGAGGAGATTCAACTGGCGAGTAGCGGGCAGCGCCAGGGTGATAAAGCGCGAGAATTCCGCGGCCCGTTTCGATGTGGGACGCGGAAAAATTCCCGGGAGCGAATCCCAGCCGCTCATCTGATCTCGCGGACGATCGGCACCGCTCATCTAATCCGCCGCGCCCCCGATCTGATCCAAGCCGTCGAAGCCTTTTTGATCACCGCATCCAACGGCCCAGCGTCTGTCTCCTTCCTCGAGCTCAGCCGAAGGCCACCCGCGACATCGCCTGAACCAGAGGCCATCCGACCACCAGATTTCGAGTTCCCGGCCACCTCTGAAGGTAGTAAAGCCTCCATTGTGATCGTCTGGCCACACTGAACACAATCATGCATTAAAATATGCATGCATGCGATGAGAGGAGAATTCGAAGCAATGCCGAGGCAAACGAAGTTGCCGAGGCTTCATGGGTTCGTGCCTTTGCGTGGATTGGGTTTAAACAGAGGCCGTGCATGCGTTATAAATCGCATGCACGAGGAGGAAAGAAAAATGAGAGAACCCACGTGAAACAGATGAAGAAATGAGATTTGAAAAAATCTTTAAAGAACCGAAATCTTCGGGGTTTCGAAAGATATCTCTCCGCGGAAGGCAGAGGCTCTCCTCGCCTATAAAAAGAGAGGCTGAGCTCTCGTTTATGCTTGCTGAAGTTCTTGTTGAAGATTTGTGCCCCGCGAAGCCTCTGCCTCGCGAAGTAGAAGCCCCACGCAAGTACCTTGTGTGGATGGAGTCCCTTGCGCGCAACCCCTTTGCGCGACAAGAAGTGGAGGTTGGGCAGCACAAAGTTGTGCGCTCCCTCTGTGCACCGTGCCTCCTGCGCGGTTTGCACTAGCGCGACCAAGGTGTCCTTGAGGACTTGCGCGACCCGCGGCCAGTGCACACTTGCACGCCCTTGTGGTAGTGGCACTTGCGCACCCGAGCCTCCTTGCACTCAAGTGCTTGAGGACTTACGCGATAGTGGGAAAGAAGAGGAGGGCTGCACCACTTGCGCGCTTCTTTGGGTTGGTGTTCGGGTGTGATCAAGAGAAGGCCGAGCCTTAGTGCCTTGTGTGCCAAGTGAAGTGGAAGACCACACTTTGTGTGTGTGCCAAAGAAGGCCGAGGCCTTGCCCCATGTGTGTGCAAGGAGAGAAGGAAAGGCCGTAGCCTTGTGCAACCAAAGTTGAGGAGAACCCGAGGCCTTTGAGCCTTGTGTGCAAAAAGAACAAGAAGAGGCCGTAGCCCTTGGAGGTTGTGCACACTTGAAGATTAAAAGGGAAAAGCAAAGTGTGTGTGCAAAGTGGAAGAGTACAAGAAGGGAAGGAGGCCGAGGGTTGTGACCTTGTGTGTGCACACTTCAAAGAACAAATTAAAAGAACACTAAAGTGAGTGTGTGCAACAAGAAGAGGAGAATAGGCCAAGTTTCAAGTGTGTGCAAAATGAAACAAGTGTGTGTAAGGAGACAAGTTGGCCGAACCTAAGTGTGTGCACTAAGAAGTGTGTATACACTTTGAAGAAATAAGGAGTGACCCACACTAAAGTAGAACACACTCTAAGTGTGTAAACAAATTGGATAAAGTGTGTGAAGGAGGAAGAAGGTGTGTGCTTAAAGTGACTACACCCTTTGTGGGATTATTGCACCTAGAAGAAAGATAAGGAGAGTGCATGCATGCATGCATGCACGTGCACACGTGAACAATGCTAAATCAGTGGTGTGCATTTGAGTTGTCCAAGACCAGGAGGTTCTTGAAGAATTGAGAAGGCCATGCTATCAGTGCATGAAGATGAAGAGCTGCCATGCACTCAGTGCATGAAGTTGAACTGAGTGAGACTGGACCAGACTGAAGTTAAAGATATAAATTGTCTGAGTATTCAGTAGCTGAAGAGAAGCCAGGTCATCCTTAGAAGAAGGTGATAAAGCCTGAGCAAGACGAGAAGACCTGTTCACCACAAGTGATCAGAAGAAGAGCAAGGCCAGCAGCCTTTATCCCAGGCTGCTGAGGATACTTGAAGAACTTAAAGTGAAGAAGAGCTACTCGTGTGACTCGAGGAGCCAAGAGAAGACCCTGTGGGACTCAGGGAGAAGAAGTCTTCAGTGGGATTCTGGAGCAGGCCAGTGGGACTCTGGTAACACTGTGTGAAGCAGTATAAAGACCCTCCTGTGGGACTCAGGAGAGATACAGTGGGACTCTGTATCGACCATTGTAATTTTAACAGGTTATAATGGAGAATCCATGCTGGGAAATCATGGCAAGGATGTAGGCCTTTGGTGCCGAACCTTGTAAATCCTTGTGTCCTGTGCCTTTTCATTACTGCATCATTCGGGAAAGGTTGAGAGATACAAGAAGAGTGGATCGAGGCTTTAACCAGCCATAGAGGTTTAATTGATAAGAATCAATTAGTAAAAAGTTTTAAGGGATCACTGATTCACCCCCTCCCCCTCTCAGTGATTCACACTGATCTGGGCACTTCAATTGGTATCAGAGGGAGGTTACCTCTAAAAGATCCAAGGGAGTCTTTATGAAGTGCAGATTTGAGGAAATGAGCGACCAGCCTCAAATGGAGATATCTGCCAAGACTCAGAAAAATAGAAAGAAGAAACAGGCCAAGAAGATGAAGAAAGCCTGTCCAAGCTGTGATGAAGTTGAAACAATGAATGATCTTCAGAGTGCACTCAAATATCTTCAGAAGACAGTTCCCATGGAAGTGGCAAAGTGTATAGCTACAGGCATCCATGATCTTCATGAAGAAAAATCACAGTTAGAAGAAGAAGCCAATGCAATGGAAGATCAATTGGCAAAAAGGGTTGGCATAACCAACACTCTCAGAAAGCTGGTGAAGGCTAAAGATGAAACAGTTTCTCTTTGCAATGAAAGATATGAAGACACTGCTGAAGAATTGCAGAGAATCCTTTCTGAGAAAGAATTATTTAAAGTAATAATCAAAGATGTGTTTCATGCACTGGAGAAGAGGCACAAAGTGTCAATGGTTGTCAGAGATTCTCAACTTGAAGACAAAGTCAAAAGGGTGAAGGAGCTTGACAACTCATTGCTTGAAGTGAAGCAGGTGCATGAAGACCAGATAAAACAGTTGGAAGAGAAATGGGAAGGAAGGCTAAGAACAATTGAGGATGAGAAGAACTCCCTCAACATGAAGTGTTTAGAACTCGAGGTGATATTGAAACATCTGCAATCACCTAAAGCTGAATCCTCCCAGTCAGCTGCAAGAAGAAATGTTGCTACTCAAGTATGCATTGAGAAGGATGATTCTAAAAGAAAGACATCCTCTAGTGAAAGTGCAACAACTTCTAAAAAGAAGGTACCATCCATACCATCTTGTACTCATGTTTCTAAATGTGTTTCTACTAAAAGTGCAGGATGGAAGAATGAATCCAAACAAGTATGGATGAAGACAATGAAGAAAGAATGCTCTCCTGAAACAACACAGCAGTTTAAGAAAAGTACCCTACAATCAGAAGGACTGAAGAGGTCAAGATTTGTGGGTCAATGTTGGTGTTGTAATAAGTATGGGCACTGTGCAAAGGATTGTTGGTACAATCCACTGAATGTCAAAGCACAAAGGAAGCCCATGCCAAGGGGGAGCAAGCCAGAAGAAAATAAGCAACATCCACAGGTCCAGAGACATCTGTTTACTGCAAATAGATTTGGATTACTTGACAACATCTGGGATGATTGCAAAAGTGGTCAAAAAGATACATGTCAGTCTCCAACTGTATCCAGAGCTCAAAAGAAGAAAAGATCACAGAACCTGGCTCAAAAAGATTCCTTGGGAAGCAAGAAGAAAGTAGAGAATGCTCCCAAGAAGTGTTTGAGAAATGAAGAGAAGTCCTTGGAGTCTGAGTCCAAGAAGGGTGATGCATCCAGAAGGACCACCAAGAAATGCTTCTACTGTGGGAAGAAAGGACATATCATGGATCTTTGTAAAGAAGCCATGAAATTAAATAGAAGCAGACTGGACTCAAAAAGACAATCAATCCAGAAGAAGAAGAAGGGATTGATTGAAAACAAGTTGCCTAAGAAAGGTAGCTTGACAGCATCTAAGGAACCATGTGGAACTTCCAGAACTAGGGCCACTCTTCCAAATGATTTACTTGTCATATGGTCACATCAGTTGAAACTTGCCAGAGAACTACAAAGAGTTGAATATGAAGCTCTGGCAATTTCTAAAGCAAAAGGGAAGAAGAAGGTTTCACATGAAGATGTTTTGAGAACCACACCAGCACAATCATCAATGAAGATCAAATGTGCAAGTGTGAAGACTGGTGAAAATGGGACATCTCGGTTGAGAGAATCTTCTCAACCTTGTTGTTCACATTGATGAACCAAGGAGGTTCCATCTTATTACCTTATACTTCTGGTATTTACATGTGATAACATTGCAGGGAATTGAAGATGATGATCATTCTCATCTAGAGAGTGGTTTGGACAGAATGGAGTGCACCCCTTGAGGGGGAGCCAATCTGGAGAAGATGATGTTCTGAGATTAATATCTTCTTAAGAAAATGGATGAAAGGGGGAGCTTTATCTGTGCACCTGAACTTTCTAATGAGTTTTGTGGAGTATGTGCAGGATTCAGCAATTCAATGTTATATCTGAAAAATTTCAAACCCCTGAAGCAGGATCTCACATGTATAGTGAAATGTGGACAGCATTGAAAAATCTTGGTTATATCACTCTTGTTTTCTACACCGGGTTAGCCCAAGTAGACTTAGAGTTGATTTACTAAAGGTTCTTTGCTAAAGAAGAACATGTGACATCATCCCTCTCTTAGTGATTTTCAAGAAGATGCTATTCAAAGGGAGGAAGATATTTTTGAAAGTGAACCACACAACACCTTTGCATTTGATTGCCAATAAGGGGGAGAAAATATTGGCACACATATTGACCCATTCATATGTGCTGAAGGTGTATTGACAACAAATACAAAGGGGGAGATTGAAGTGCACTGTGTTGCATTTGTTGTCAATGAGGCATGAAGTTGTCTTGGAATGAATGGAAGTCAAGGAATGTCACGATGTGAATGACAAAGGTTGTGATGGTGTTGGTGATAAATGAAGAATGGCCATGGTACTAAGATGCGTGTCACTTAGGAGATTCACTAAGTGGCATAGGATATGTGGTTGAAACATTCTCTAGTAATATCTGACGATTGTTGAGATTCTCTTTAAGTTAATAGAACTTGTATTATGATGATACAAAGTCACAACATTGATTGAAGACCATGCATTGTCTTCACAATGCATGAGGAGTTGAAAGGAGTTCCATCCACAACTACTAAGTGGATGATGTGCATTAATGAAGTCCATGCACTATCACTTAGTGCATGTGAACATGAAGATGATCCAATTGATCTCTGATTAGATCAATAAAGAACATTGAAGATTATAAGTAATTCAGGAGTTCGATTGATGAAGATGAACCTTTTGAATTCCATATCCTAAGTGAAGATCATGTGAGGAGGATGAACGGAGGAATTCTTAAGAAGAAGAAGACAAATGGAGGAGAAGAAGAATGGCTTGGGAGAAGATGAAGAGTTGTGGCATTTGGCATTTGAACTTGGTTACTTTGTTTTTAACAAAGTACTTGTTCTATTACTTGCAAAAAATTTGGCCAGCCAAGGCACCTTGAGGGTTCAACCCCAAGGCATGGGCACTAGGGCACCACGCCCGGGGGAACCCGTGGGGCGAGCCAGGGCGGCAGGGCGCACCCGTAGGACACCGCAAGGGCGCCTGGGGCACGCCCGGAGGAGCGCGGCAGGGGGCCGTGTGTAAGCCCCCGAGGACACGCGGTGGTGAAACCCACGCGTCCGAGGTGCATAGTGGGCGCTAGGAGCGCGCCCGTAGGAGGCATGAGTGGGCGCAGAGCGCGCCCACAGGGAGAACATGGTGCGGGGTGGCACCGTGGAGGGAGGAGATTCAACTGGCGAGTAGCGGGCAGCGCCAGGGTGATAAAGCGCGAGAATTCCGTGGCCCGTTTCGATGTGGGACGCGGAAAAATTCCCGGGAGCGAATCCCAGCCGCTCATCTGATCTCGCGGACGATCGGCGCAGCTCATCTAATCCGCCGCGCCCCCGATCTGATCCAAGCCGTCGAAGCCTTTTTGATCACCGCATCCAACGGCCCAGCATCCTTCTCCTTCCTCGAGCTCAGCCGAAGGCCACCCGCGACATCGCCTGAACCAGAGGCCATCCGACCACCGGATTTCGAGTTCCCGGCCACCTCTGAAGGAAGTAAAGCCTCCATTGTGATCGTCTGGCCACACTGAACACAACCATGCATTAAAATATGCATGCATGCGATGAGAGGAGAATTCGAAGCAATGCCGAGGCAAACGAAGTTGCCGAGGCTTCATGGGTTCGTGCCTTTGCATGGATTGGGTTTAAACAGAGTCCGTGCATGCGTTATAAATCGCATGCACGAGGAGGAAAGAAAAATGAGAGAACCCGCGTGAAACAGATGAAGAAACGAGATTTGAAAAAATCTTTAAAGAACCGAAATCTTCGGGGTTTCGAAAGATATCTCTCCGCGGAAGGCAGAGGCTCTCCTCGCTTATAAAAAGAGAGGCTGAGCTCTCGTTTATGCTTGCTGAAGTTCTTGTTGAAGATTTGTGCCCCGCGAAGCCTCTGCCTCGCGAAGTAGAAGCCCCACGCAAGTACCTTGCGTGGCTGGAGTCCCTTGCGCGCAACCCCTTTGCGCGACAAGAAGTGGAGGTTGGGCAGCACAAAGTTGTGCGCTCCCTCTGTGCACCGTGCCTCCTGCGCGGTTTGCACTAGCGCGGCCAAGGTGTCCTTGAGGACTTGCGCGACCCGCGGCCAGTGCACACTTGCACGCCCTTGTGGCAGTGGCACTTGCGCACCCGAGCCTCCTTGCACTCAAGTGCTTGAGGACTTGCGCGATAGTGGGAAAGAAGAGGAGGGCTGCACCACTTGCGCGCTTCTTTGGGTTGGTGTTCGGGTGTGAGCAAGAGAAGGCCGAGCCTTAGTGCCTTGTGTGCCAAGTGAAGTGGAAGACCACACTTTGTGTGTGTGCTAAAGAAGGCCGAGGCCTTGCCCCGTGTGTGTGCAAGGAGAGAAGGAAAGGCTGTAGCCTTGTGCAACCAAAGTTGAGGAGAACCCGAGGCCTTTGAGCCTTGTGTGCAAAAAGAACAAGAAGAGGCCGTAGCCCTTGGAGGTTGTGCACACTTGAAGATTAAAAGGGAAAAGCAAAGTGTGTGTGCAAAGTGGAAGAGTACAAGAAGGGAAGGAGGCCGAGGGTTGTGACCTTGTGTGTGCACACTTCGAAGAACAAATTAAAAGAACACTAAAGTGAGTGTGTGCAATAAGAAGAGGAGAATAGGCCAAGTTTCAAGTGTGTGCAAAATGAAACAAGTGTGTGTAAGGAGACAAGTTGGCCGAACCTAAGTGTGTGCACTAAGAAGTGTGTATACACTTAGAAGAAATAAGGAGTGACCCACACTAAAGTAGAACACACTCTAAGTGTGTAAACAAATTGGATAAAGTGTGTGAAGGAGGAAGAAGGTGTGTGCTTAAAGTGACTACACCCTTTGTGGGATTATTGCACCTAGAAGAAAGAGAAGGAGAGTGCATGCATGCATGCATGCACGTGCACACGTGAACAGTGCTAAATCAGTGGTGTGCATTTGAGTTGTCCAAGACCAGGAGGTTCTTGAAGAATTGAGAAGGCCATGCTATCAGTGCATGAAGATGAAGAGCTGCCATGCACTCAGTGCATGAAGTTGAACTGAGTGAGACTGGACCAGACTGAAGTTAAAGATATCAATTGTCTGAGTATTCAGTAGCTGAAGAGAAGCCAGGTCATCCTTAGAAGAAGGTGATAAATCCTGAGCAAGACGAGAAGACCTGTTCACCACAAGTGATCAGAAGAAGAGCAAGGCCAGCAGCCTTTATCCCAGGCTGCTGAGGATACTTGAAGAACTTAAAGTGAAGAAGAGCTACTCGTGTGACTCGAGGAGCCAAGAGAAGACCCTGTGGGACTCAGGGAGAAGAAGTCTTCAGTGGGATTCTGGAGCAGGCCAGTGGGACTCTTGTAACACTGTGTGAAGCAGTATAAAGACCCTCCTGTGGGACTCAGGAGAGATACAGTGGGACTCTGTATCGACCATTGTAATTTTAACAGGTTATAATGGAGAATCCATGCTGGGAAAGCATGGCAAGGATGTAGGCCTTTGGTGCCGAACCTTGTAAATCCTTGTGTCCTGTGACTTTTCATTACTGCATCATTCGGGAAAGGTTGAGAGATACAAGAAGAGTGGATCGAGGCTTTAACCAGCCATAGAGGTTTAATTGATAAGAATAAATTAGTAAAAAGTTTTAAGGGATCACTGATTCACCCCCTCCCCCTCTCAGTGATTCACACTGATCTGGGCACTTCAACATGCAACCTATTTGATTTGGGATATCTTGATAAAGGGATTATATTTTATGGTAAAAATTCATAAGAGGTTGGGTGTCGTTGTGACATTAATTTCTTTCACTATGTAAGATTGACATGTTGGTAGATGCTAACCTTGTACTTTATGTGGTTATATTGAATGCCACTAAGATAGCATCCTAGAGGGTCACACACTAATTATATCTATAATCTTATTTAAATTAAAGTTTTAAATTTAATAAGTTAGAACAAATATTATTTATTCATGTTTTGGTTGATCGTACTAGTTTAATCACAATTTATTCGAAAGAATGAAGTGAGTTAAATAATAATAATAAATATTAGTTTGCAATTTTTTGAAAATATATTATTTATTAGATATATCATAGAATAATTAAGTGAAATTTATTTAATTAAATAGTCATTATTTTAGGATCATTAAATACTAATGAAGGAAAGTGGACCGAGTTTAATGGTCCAATTAGAAACAATTAATATTTATTTACATTCTTAATGAGTTTCACATGTCAAGTAATAAATAATAATAATATTATTATTAATGGACATGGTGTCAATTAATAATATTAAAGATGGTTGGGGACTTTTTCATGATTTTATAACCCTAAACCAGATATAATAAATATCTAATTATATCAATTTCCTAATTCAATTTTGGTGTGTAGAAAGGATAAGAAGAGACTGGATCAATGTCACACCCCTCGTTTCTAATTTATTTATTTTATTAATTTACTTTGCATCGGGTAGTTCGGGTCGAAAACTGACTTAAGATTTCAAGTTCTTTGTGTTTTGGTCTTGTTTGCATCCAGCGCAACGCGGTCGAAGCTGTGCGGCCTCGCTTGGGTCGCCGCGCGGCCCCGCCAGGTTCACCGCACGCCTTGCTAATGTTTAATTAATGAAATAAAATGAATTAACAATTTTTTTAATAATAATAATCATAATAATGTCATTTGAAACTATTATTATTATTATTATTATTATTTATATTTTAGTTTATTACAATCATTATTGTTTTGTTAATTTTATTTTTATTGTTATTATTATCTTAATTGATATACTTTTTATTTTATTATAGTGTTATCAAATGAGTCTTATTATTTTTTATCCTCATTAATCATATTCTAGTTTTATTATTATTATTATTAGTTATTTTACTCTTTAGTTTTAAGTTTTATTTTATTTATTTATTTATTCTTTTTTTGGTAGGTTTTTCTTCCCCCCTTCTTTTTTTTGTGCACCGTGACCTGGACTCCCTCTTTCCCATTTCTTTTTTTCTTCTTCTTCATCCTATTGAAACTTCCCCCCTTCTCCCAGGTTTTGTGCCGCACCCCTTCTCCCTCTCCAGCCCGCCCCACCTTGTCCCTTGGACCGCACCCCTGGAACCCCCATGTCGACTGGCGCACTCCCGAACGACCTCCCTCCCTCTTCCAGCGCTGCGACCCACCGGCCCTCCTCTAGTTTCTCCTCCGAAAAACCCTTGGCCGAACCCCCTTCCCTTGGTCTTATTTGTGCCACGCCTGTGGGTTTTGCACCGTAGCTGGTTGCGACACCCTCCTTTACCCCATTTTCCATCGCGTCGATGCCCTACATTCCCTGCCGGAGCCCTCCCTTGTTGGCTTCCCCTTCCCGTCGCGCGAATTTCCCCCACCTCGATTTCCCCCATTTTCCCCTCGGCCAGCCCTCATACCCAGCTCTCCGGACCTCCTGGCATAACCCTTTTTGGCTGTGGTTTTTCCGGCGTGCCCCCTCCCGTTCGACACCCTCCTTTATCCCTCCGACCGCAGTGACCAGCTACCCCATAGATGCATCGACATCCTACTTGCATCAAGCCAGACTTGTCCTACTACCTCGCACCACTCGAACCCGCACCACTTTTCCTTTTCAACAAATTTTCTAGCACGACGCACTACCGACAGCCTCCTTTATGATCCGATTAGCTTTTCGTATCTCTGTCGCAGGTGTGTCCTATTTAAATAATCTGGTCTTCCTTTTTGGTAAAGTTGTGCGTAAGGATTTCACGTTGTTTGGGGTCTGAATTGTGATGATTTTGGTTCAATTTTAATGCTTTTCCCAAAATATTGTTTTGTTAAGGTTCTTTTTGAAATGGTTATAGTGCGTTTGATGAGAAATTGAAGTTTCTCACCGAGCATTGGAGTCTTCGACGACTCAAGTAGGTGGTTCCATGCCTTTGCATCATTTAGATAATTTAATTTGTTTTTTTAGTTAAATTTAATATGTTCTCTGATTTAGTTGCATGGTGCGATATATGTTTATAATGTTTTGGTATGCTCGTTTGATGAAAATTGGGTTTCCTTAATAGTATGCTTTTTTTGTTTATATGTGTGTTGCATAAATGATTGGTTGTGTTTAATATGTTGTGCGAAATGCGTTTTAAAAATTGTTTGACATGCGTACGTGAGGAAAATTGCACTCTCTTTAGAAATGGTTATTTTCTTTTTCATTTTGATCCTATTGTGGTAAATTTTAGAAGTGTTTAATAATTGTTTATAGAGTGCCAATGAGGTTTTAGAAGGGTTAATTTGTGAAATTGATTTTGTAATGGTTTTTCTTGCATGCGATATGTTTTATAAATTGAGGAATTGTTTATTTAAGTGGTGTTTTGAGTGAAAAACATGGTTAAAAGGTTTTTGAGGGTTGTTTGGTAAGTGAAAAAGGTGTTTTCAGGTCACTTTATGTGTTTGTGTATTTAAATAGGCATTTTCAAAGTAAAATAAATCACTTTTGGTGTGTTTTCCTTGTTGTTTACTTTTGAAATTGAAATGCAAATTTTTTGAACAATGGAAAACAAGTTTTGATATGGTTACCTCATGTATCAAGTTTTAAAGTGAGGCCTCTATATAGAATCAATTGGTTTTTGGTGCAAAGTCTTCTTGGGTTTTCATGAAAAGATTTCATTAATAGCTCAAATGATTCTTTGGTTCATTTATATGACATGAAAATGGTATTTTGAAGGAGTTGAATACGCGTCCATTTTTAAAGTGGTGTATTTTTATAAAATGAGACATGTCCTTGGTGTGCGTGTGACTTTGAAATAGTTCTCTGGTATGCAAGTGGTGACTTTTTTGTGTAATGTTATGTTTGGTTTGTGAAATGTGAAAGTGATGTGTTATGTGAATGTGGAACATGTTTGTGCACAAGGGAAAACCCTGGGTATCTAGGTGGGTGGACTAAAACTAGTGCGATAGTGAGCCAGATGGGAATTGTCCCTGTTTCACTTAGATGGATTGACGATTTCAACACTAACTAAACATATGATGACTGAGGGTCATTGCCTTCTAAGCCACATTTATGAGGGTCGTGGTTTCTAAGCCACGTTTCACCGAGACACGAGGTTCTAGGGTCCCACTCGAGCTAGATGAAGCTTAGGGAATTTACCCATAGTGATCTACCATCTATGGCGTGGTGCCTTCTGTCAGCATATGGAGGACCACCTGGGTGTGAGTATGTGTGTGTGTGTGTGTGTGAATATATGTGTGTGTGTGTGTGAGTATGTGTGTGTGTGTGTGTGTGTGAGTATGTGTGTGTGTTCCCATAATGAACTTTTCTCTTCCTCTTTAAAATCGTGTTTGTGAAATGAGTTCTTTTTAGTGTTTTCCTTTAGCATTTAGCTTGTAATTTTTTTCTTTAAAATCATTTTGAAAGTATAATTTTGAATAATCACATTAAATTTTCTTTTTGATGTTGTGGCTTGGAACCTTTTTATTGGGTGACATCCTACTGAGCTTTTGGCTCACACCCTACATACACCTTTGGGTGTATGTAGACTTTGTTTCTTGTGCATTCCAGGTTGTGACATCATGCTCAGTGATGGTGGTTCAGGTTGCAGTTGGCCTTTTCACGTAGAGTGGTGTTGATGTGGCCTATCTTTTGCCGGAAGGTTAGTATAAGAGTTTTAGTTTCCGCTATCATCTTTTCTTTTAGTTTTTTGTTGAGTTGTAGACTTTAAACCTGTTCATAGTTTAAAGGCATGTTTGGTTGTCTATTTCTAGTGTCAGTTTATTTATCTGGTTAGTTGTTTTTCTGTCTTTTATTTCGGGTAAATCGTTACCATGTAATGTTTGATACCCGGGCACTTGTGCCAGCCCATGGGGATCGGGAACGCCCTTCGGGCCATGTCGCGGACTGGGTCGGGGTCGGGTCGGATGGCGACCCGGCCTGGTTCGTGACAAAATGGTATCAGAGGGAAATGTTTGCTCTCTTGGGTTGTTTTCTTTTGGGATAGAGTCACGGTGGACTTGAGTTAAGGTTGTCGGGACTCGACGTCCTGGCTATGAGTAAAGTTCCTGGCCAGCACACCTCGTGGCGGGACTCAAGTTACCAAAGTATGTTGAGGTTTGTCTGAGTTTTTGGTCCTTGCGGTTAGTCTTATCTAAGGGAAATGAAGAGGGAGTATGGTCAGTGGTCTTAGTGAGATCACAGGGTTTGGTAAGCCTTGTGGAGCCGGGGACACTGTCCTAAAATACTCTCCGTGTCCAGTGGTGTGATTGGCGTATGGCCTCCAACCATATGCTCCAATCACTCGCTGACACTAGTTTCCTCCTGCATTGTTTCTCATCTCTTTGTTTTGGATTCGTGGAAATTTGGGTTTTAAGTAAAAAATGTTTTGGTCTTGAAAATTGTTTTGAAATGAAGTTCTAAAAAAAATGATGATGATGTGTAAGGTTTGAAAAGTGTGGGTTGAATGTTTTGGTTTTGAAAAAAAGAGAGGAAAGGTTTGGTTTTTATTCTTGGTGTTCTCATGGGCAACCACATGCATGAACGTATATGGGAAAGAGAAATGTTTAATGGCATGAGTGGATGAGTGCCTGGATGGACATGAGGTGGGTGATGGTGTGGCACGGGAACATGCATGTGCGAGGCCCATGGGACACCATTGGTGTTTGTGCGAACCACTGAATTTTCTTATTTTCAAAATGTTTTGTTAAAGGAAAATTTGGTGTTTTTATATAACTGATGATTGTGTGGTATGTCTTGACCATTGGACCAGTTTGGTTGGGTCCATGGGTTTCTTTCTTGACTAGTGTATACCCCCCATAAAGCATTGACATGTGATTGAAGTGCGGCTAAGGGTAATTCGTCATTGGCCGACCCTCCAGTTGATCAGAGGAATCTCTTATTGAATTCTAGAATTGAACCCACCTCTACTTTTTACAACTAAGCAGATCCTCTCACAGTGGGATGACAGATGTGAGGGGAGTTGAAATGAGTTTTGTTCTCTTGAGGTTGTGTGAGTTGTCAGGTATGAAGTTGATATCGTTGTGTCTAAAGGTTCCCCTGGAAGTGGTGAAAGAAATTCCAGTGGGGAAGGGTGAAGGTGGTTCAGAATTTTCAGTGTTGACCATTATCTTGAAGGGATTTGTAGTAATTTCATCGGCTGGAAGGGTCATGTTTGGAGACGTCTTGCAGTGTGAGTTCTCTTTGATAGTCAAGTGTGAAGTTTTACCTCATTAATTTGAATGTTCTGTTTGGAAATGGTGAAGGATATTCCAACGGGGAAAGGTGGAAGCAGCCTGGAATGGTCGGTGCTGAACACTATTCTAAATGAACTTTGGTCCTTTGTTGGTTTCATTTAAGAAAGGGTCTATGTTAGGCCACTAGTGTGACAGGCCTAGTCACATGGGGATGCTACGGCTGATTGAAAGAATCACGTGTTGTTTAAGAATCAGTTTGAATTCCCTCTCCGTATAATGCTCCTCTCTACAACAATAGTCATGTTCAGGTGACGATTTGTGGTGTCGTGTTCACATTCGGTATGAAAAAGGGTGATGCATATGCACCATTTTAGCTCTTGTGTTGGTGAATGTTCTGTGTATGATCAGTAGGATGTCGTAATGTGCTGTGTTTGCTGGTGTTGCCTCAGTTGTAGTGTGGTTGCGGGTGACACCAAAAGGAGAAGCTTCGTTCAAGAGTCTTTGATACCTGACTACGAGGCAGGAGATGCTTCAAACATCAGGGCTCCAGCTATAGGCCTCAGAGTGAGGCTAGCGCGTGGTTAGGAACCCCGAGAGTGTATGAGACCCCAACTTTATTTCTGTCATCGGTGTTAAAAGTTAGAGGTAGTTTAAATTGTTTCTATGGTTGTTCCGCTCCAAATGAGTCGTTTGGTTGCATAAGGTTTTCGTGACCATGTGGAGGCGTGTTTGTCTCATTTCCTTAAAGTATTGGGGGTTGCGTCCCATTGGATGTAATAACTTTTAGTGGTCCTTGAGAGTCTTTTGGGGAAATCAGTCCCAAAATTGTATAATGCTCATCCCGGGATGTGGATGTGTTGGTCGGGTCTTAGGTCGTGGTTTTGACGCCGGGGTGGTCGGGCCCCTCCCTCCACTACGGGAAAAATGGGTATTTGCGACGGGATTTATTCCCGTCGCAAATAGCCCTGTTAAAAACTTATTTGCGACGGGGGTATTTGCCCGTCGCAAATAAGTAGCCTTTTGCGACGGGATAGCTTTCCCCATCGCAAAAGGACTGACACCCTTTGCGCGCCAAATCGCGGGAAACATATTTGCGACGTGGGAATTCTCCCGTCGCAAATAATCGGCGGCGGTAAAAGGTATTTGCGACGGGATACCCGTCGCAAATGGGCCCGTCGCAACTAATCTAACCTATAAATACCCCCATCCGTTTTTTTCAAATCATTCTCAAATTCCATATTCTTCTTCTCTCAAAATTTTATTTCTACAGTTCAGTTTTTCTCAAGTTTAATTTTTTTCTCCGGAGTTGATATTGAAGTTTTGAAGAACGATCAGAGATCAACCTCAGATCAATTTTCAAGGTATTTATATTTATTTTAATTTAATATTTATTTTTAATGTTTTATTAGTTTCAATTATTCTAAATTAGTTGTAATTTAATTATGTTTACATTGTTTTATTACTTAATAATTAGTAATAAATACTAATAATTAGGAATAATAACATTATTTAATTATTAGTATATTTTATTATTAATATTAAAATAATATAATTTTTTTATATATACAATTCTCTTTTCATCTGTGTGTTTGCTGTCTTCACATGTATTATTTGTATATGGAGATAGAAAACACACAGATGAAAGGAGAATTGTATATAAATTAGAAAATTATATTATTTTAATATTAATAATAAAATATACTAATAATGTTATTATTCCTAATTATTGGTAATTATTCATTTAATTACTCATAATTAAGAACAATTACCAATAATTACCAATAATTAGTAATAATTAGTAATAATTAGTAATAATTAGTAATAATTAGTAATAATTAGTAATAATTAGTAATAATTAGTAATAATTACCAATAATTAGTAATAATTACCAATAATTAGTAATAATTACCAATAATTAGTAATACTTACCAATAATTAGTAATACTTACCAATAATTAGTAATATTTACCAATAATTAGTAATACTTACCAATAATTAGTAATAATTACCAATAATTAGTAATAATTATTAATAATTATCAATAATTAGTAATAATTAGTAATAATTAGTAATAATTACTAATAATTAGCAATAATTAGTAATAATTAGTAATAATTACTAATAATTACCACTAATTAGTAATAATTAAGAATAATTAGGAATAATTACCAATAATTACCAATAATTAGGAATAATTAGTAATAATTAGTAATAATTAGTAATAATTAGTAATAATTAGTAATAATTAGTAATAATTAGTGATAATTAGGAATAATTAGGAATAATTAGTAATAATTAGTAATAATTAGGAATAATTAGTAATAATTAGGAATAATTAGTAATAATTAGTAATAATTAGTAATAATTAGTAATAATTAGTAATAATTAGTAATAATTAGTAATAATTACCAATAATTAGTAATAATTACCAATAATTAGTAATAATTACCAATAATTAGTAATAATTAGTAATAATTACCGGTAAATAGTAATAATTACCGGTAAATAGTAATAATTAGTAATAATTAGAAATAATTACCGGTAAATAGTAATAATTAGTAATAATTAGTAATAATTACCAATAATTAGTAATAATTACCAATAATTAGTAATAATTACCAATAATTAGTAATAATTACCAATAATTACCAATAATTAGTAATAATTAGTAATAATTAGGAATAATTAGTAATAATTAGGAATAATTAGTAATAATTAGTAATAATTAGTAATAATTAGTAATAATTAGTAATAATTACAAATAATTAGTAATAATTACTAATAATTAGTAACAATTACCAATAATTAGTAATAATTAGTAACAATTACCGGTAAATAGTAATAATTACCGGTAAATAGTAATAATTAGTAATAATTAGAAATAATTACCGGTAAATAGTAATAATTAGTAATAATTAGTAATAATTAGTAATAATTACCAATAATTAGTAATAATTACCAATAATTAGTAATAATTACAAATAATTAGTAATAATTACCAACAATTACCAATAATTAGTAACAATTAGTAATAATTAGTAATAATTGGTAATAATTAGTAATAATTAGTAATAATTAGTAATAATTACCAATAATTAGTAATAATTACCAATAATTAGTAATAATTAACAATAATTATTAATAATTACCAATAATTAGTAATAATTACCAATAATTAGTAATAATTAAGAATAATTATCAATAATTACCGGTAAATAGTAATAATTAGTAATAATTAGAAATAATTACCAATAATTAGTAATAATTACCAATAATTAGTAATAATTACCAAGAATTAGTAATAATTACCAATAATTAGTAATAATTATCAATAATTACCAATAATTACCAATAATTAGTAATAATCAGTAATAATTACCAATAATTAGTAATAATTAGTAATAATTAGTAATAATTAGTAATAATTACCAATAATTAGTAATAATTACCAATAATTAGTAATAATTAGCAATAATTAGTAATAATTACCAATAATTACCAATAATTAGTAATAATTAGTAATAATTAGTAATAATTACCAATAATTAGTAATAATTAGTAATAATTACCAATAATTAGTAATAATTCGTAATAATTACCAATAATTAGTAATAATTAGTAATAATTACCAATAATTAGTAATAATTAGTAATAATTACCAATAATTAGTAATAATTAGTAATAATTACCAATAATTAGTAATAATTACCAATAATTAGTAATACTTAACAATAATTAGTAATACTTACCAATAATTAGTAATAATTACCAATAATTAGTAATAATTACCAATAATTACCAATAATTAGTATTAATTACCAATAATTAGTAATAATTACCAATAATTACCAATAATTAGTAATAATTCGTAATAATTAGTAATAATTACCAATAATTACCAATAATTAGTAATAATTAGTAATAATTAGTAATAATTAGTAATAATTACCAATAATTACCAATAATTACCAATAATTAGTAATAATTAGTAATAATTAGTAATAATTAGTAATAATTACCAATAATTAGTAATAATTACCAATAATTAGTAATAATAAACAATAATTAGTAATAATTACCAATAATTACAAATAATTAGTAATAATTACCAATAATTAGTAATAATTACCAATAATTACCAATAATTAGTAATAATTAGTAATAATTACCAATAATTAGAAATAATTAGTAATAATTAGTAATAATTACCAATAATTAGAAATAATTAGTAATAATTAGTAATAATTACCAATAATTAGTAATAATTACCAATAATTAGTAATAATTACCAATAATTAGTAATAATTAATAATAATTAATAGTAATTAGTAATAATTACTAATAATTACCAATAATTAGTAATAATTACCAATAATTAGTAATACTTAACAATAATTAGTAATACTTACCAATAATTAGGAATAATTACCGGTAAATAGTAATAATTAGTAATAATTACCAATAATTACCAATAATTACCAATAATTAGTAATAATTAGTAATAATTACCAATAATTCATAATAATTAGTAATAATTAGTAATAATTATCAATAATTAGTAATAATTACCAATAATTAGTAATAATTAATAATAATTACCAATAATTAGTAATAATTACCAATAATTAGTAATAATTAATAATAATTAGTAATAATTAGTAATAATTAGTAATAATTACCAATAATTAGTAATAATTACCAATAATTAGTAATAATTAACAATAATTAGTAATAATTAGTAATAATTAGAAATAATTACCAATAATTAGTAATAATTACCAATAATTAGTAATACTTAACAATAATTAGTAATACTTACCAATAATTAGTAATAATTACCAATAATTAGTAATAATTACCAATAATTAGTAATAATTACCAATAATTAGTAATACTTAACAATAATTAGTAATGCTTAACAATAATTAGTAATAATTACCAATA
This sequence comes from Viscum album, assembly GCA_963277665.1. Lineage (NCBI taxonomy): Eukaryota > Viridiplantae > Streptophyta > Magnoliopsida > Santalales > Viscaceae > Viscum > Viscum album. The sequence goes on from OY728131.1 coordinate 448,812,763, forward strand.
ATTAGTAATACTTACCAATAATTAGTAATAATTACCAATAATTAGTAATAATTAGTAATAATTGCCAATAATTACCAATAATTAGTAACAATTAGTAATAATTAGTAATAATTAGTAATAATTACCAATAATTCGTAATAATTACCAATAATTATTAATAATTAACAATAATTAGTAATAATTACCAATAATTAGTAATAATTACCAATAATTACCAATAATTAGTAATAATTACCAATAATTACCAATAATTAGTAATAATTAGTAATAATTACCAATAATTAGTAATAATTAGTAATAATTAGTAATAATTACCAATAATTAGTAATAATTAGTAATAATTAGCAATAATTAGTAATAATTACCAATAATTAGTAATAATTACCAATAATTAGTAATAATTAATAATAATTAGTAATAATTAGTAATAATTAATAATAATTACCAATAATTAGTAATAATTACCAATAATTAGTAATACTTAACAATAATTAGTAATACTTACCAATAATTAGGAATAATTATCGGTAAACAGTAATAATTAGTAATAATTAGTAATAATTAATAATAATTACCAATAATTAGTAATAATTACCAATAATTAGTATTAATTAGTAATAATTATTAATAATTACCAATAATTACAAATAATTAGTAATAATTAGTAATAATTAGTAATAATTACCAATAATTAGTAATAATTAGTAATAATTAGTAATAATTAGTAATAATTACCAATAATTAGTAATAATTACCAATAATTAGTAATAATTACCAATAATTAGTAATAATTATCAATAATTAGTAATAATTACCAATAATTAGTAATAATTACCAATAATTAGTAATAATTACCGATAATTACTAATAATTACCAATAATTAGTAATAATTATCAATAATTATTATTAATTAGTAATAATTACCAATAATCGGTAATAATTAGTAATAATTACCAATAATTAGTAATAATTAGTAATAATTAGTAATAATTACCAATAATATTAGTACTATGAAAATAATAAAAAATTTATATAATATTAAAATTATCAATATTTGTAACATGTTTTTCTTTATTCTCAACATATTTAATTCTTAAAGGGTCAATTTTTAGGTCTATCTCAATAAAAAGTTTGCGTCAGTCGTGTATGATCTAAACTCTATAATTATCCTAGCTTGAGTGTTTTTTCTAACAAATTATTCAAAACCAGTAATGCTTTTATATTTTATAGAGAAATATAGAACAACGAGGTCATCAACAATCATTATTAGGTGACCGTATATGGATAAATCAACGTAGAAATCCAAACGGTTCTGGTTTAAATCCAGTATATGTAGAGGGTGTGGAGACTTTTTTATCATTTGCGGCATCAAATCCAGAATTTGTTTCAGAAGGCAAAATAAAATGCCCTTGCAGAAAATGTGCATTGAGAACGTTTGACACGTTTGAAAAAGTGGGAGAACATCTCTTGCGTTTTGGTTTTCAACCAGATTATGTTTTTTGGTATCAACACGGTGAACACAGTTCCAGAGCAGGTGATACCAACTTGATTCCGGATCCATCCCAGTTTCAAGATTTAGTACATGATGTTGCAGGTTCATCTGTTCAACATACAGAAACTCCGGATGATATAGCTTCAAATCCTGAGTTGGCACCGTCTGAATTTTATGAGTTGTTGAAGTCTGCTGAGGATGTATTATATCCTGGCTGTAAGATGAGCAAATTAGAAGCAGTTGCAAAATTTATGGCTATCAAATCAGATAACAGAATGTCAAACACCTGTTTTGACCAGATATTTTCTTTGCTTAAAACACTATTACCCGAAGGAAATGTTTTACCTGCAAATTACTATGAGAGTATGAGGCTGGTTCGAAATTTGGCACTTACTTGTCAGAAGATTCATGCATGTTCAAATGACTGTGTAACACCCGAGACTTTTATGTTATATAAATCATCAAAGGAATATTTTTCTACACAACACTTTCTTGGCTTGCTTTACACGCAATCGCGACCTTCCTCGATAGCTTGCGTCGTACGCAATACCGAGTTTCACTAAACAACAATATGCTATTAAAACTAGCCGTTATGAATAGTAATAACCACTTTTTGAAATTTTATAAATTTTATTTTTCAAAATGGACTTCATTTTTGGACTCAGAATATCGAAATTAGCCTAGGGTGAAATTTTGGTATTTTTCTGAAAAACTTTCAATTTTTGATGAATAGTGAAACCACTAAGTGGTAGGTTAAAAACTGAATTTTGCATAAAACTTAATTTTACCGCTTCTGTGAATGGAATTTCAAAAATCCGAGAGACACGGTTAATATCAAGGACTAAAATGTGGTTCAATGAGATGAAAATAATTTTTTGGTGAATAGTAACTTTTTACTATTTTTACCGCGGTTAATAGTTTATAGGGTAACTAAGGGTAATTATGATATTAATATTACCCTAACACATGTCCTAATTCTATTGGACAAGTGTAATTCGACCAAAAACAAACTTAGGAATAAAATATGACCATTTAGGCCCACTTGGATTAGATTAGGACATTTATTATTAATTTATTTAAAGAAGGGTTAAAATAGTTAAAATCAAAGTTTAATAAGTAAATCATTTTTAATATTGGGTTATACATAAGATAAATTCGATTGTAAATATTCATTAGAAAGCTAAAAAGATTTACTACATGATGGTATTTTATTTGTAATTTTTAGACATCAAATAATTTAATTTATTTATGACACAAAGATGATGCAGTAATTATCTTATTAATGAAATATTGACAAAATTGATAATATAAATACCAAAATAAATGTAATTTGAGACTTTTTATGAATTCCACTAATTTTCTAGGTTACTATGATATATTAGTATTGATTTAATCAACTTGGTTCGAACATATAATTCTGTTATGACTTTGACAAAAATCATATATCAAATAGTGTCAAAATTGACACAAAATAGTTTTTAAATCAAATATTATATTATTAATTGTTATTTTATTCCTAAAAATCTAAGGTTCGGCCAAATGACTTAGATAAGGATATATATTTTAATAATAAACAATTTGGGGTTCGTTTGGCATGTTATAGTAAGTGTATTAACCATATAGTGAAAGAAAACAAAAAGTCATGGTAAAAGTTAAATTATTTAACTTAGAGTTAAATCTAATTGATAAGGTTAAAATAATACCCTAAACTTGTCTAAATTCTATTGGTTGATAGGATTTCGACCCATCCCCACTTTGGCTTCGAAATAAGACCCTTTGGAACCATTATAAACCGATTTTGACTTTAATATAAAATAATATTTTGAGATATTCCTAAGGTGCCCCTCTCCTCCCTTATAAAAGGGCACCTCCTCCCCCTCCTCCTCACACCAATTTGAGCACTCAAGCTCGGCCAACCCCTGCCATTTTCCTTTATCCACTTCCCTAGAATAATCCTAGAGGTCCTGGTATTCTCAAAAGACCAATCTTAGTTCCTTAAGTGGAGGATTCAAAAAGGCGTTCCAAAGAAGAGGTAATATCCATTACCGATCTTTTCAATTTCTTTCTTCTTCAACTTCTTCTTCTTTAGTTGTTTCATGATAAAGTAATAACATCAGTATTACTTACATACTTATATGTTATTATAAATATGAAACAACCCTAATTCACCTTCTATCCATCCTACGGAAAAATGAAATCACCGCGCGTGCGTACGTACGGAATACCGTCTCCACGCCGTGGTGTAATCTATTTTCCACCATCACCTTACAAGGATGGGTATAATGGTGTAATCAGTAACTATATATGATTATTATTAAGTAATATTGATACTGAAATAATATATATATACTCCAATACAATTCCACGATCATAGGAACGATATCATCACTCGTGCGTACGTACGGAATACCGTCTCCACGATGTGATGCGGCTCGTTCTACATGATCTTCATTTCATAATGATTATATAAATGAATTGAATGAATGAATATGGTATATAATACACTAATACCATTCTGGAAATGAATTATCTATAACCTAAAGATAAGAATAAGAATTTATTCGACAAAACACGCATAAGAACAAAAAGTTATAAAGACCCGAGTAACAAGTAACAATGAAATATTACTAACAAGAAGCTAATAATATGACCATATATGATCTCATATCAATATGTATGATTCTGGAATAAGTCAATAACATTATTTAAACCATTATACAGGAGCTTCGGACACGAACAAAGCAAATCGGACCTAAGGTAAGGGAAATATCACAATCTCATTTTTATCCGAGATTGTTTATTCGTAAGTATTTACTGGGGTGTATTTTATCATCCACATCCATGTTCCCTCCATATGTAATATTGTTTCCATCCACTTGCAATAGTTTAAATCCAATTTTACCCTTAGGTGAGTTTTTAGTAAAGAATATGAAAGGAATCTTTTGTCGTTTTTTTCCGTACGAGGTACTTTTTTGACTTTTCCGACAAAAGTACGAAGAATGTTTTTTTTAACTTATACGGCATGAATGGATTTTTAAAACATTACATCAAAGAAGCTTCCTTTACAAGTTTTCAAGTTTATTTTTAATCAACTTCTTTTATTTTAAAGTTGTATGACATGTTATGAAAGGAAAAATATTTTTGAAGAAGAAAGGATATTTTCCTCAAGAATTCAATTCAAGCGTTTTATCAAAATTATTTTCCATCTAAGATAATAAAGGGTTATGTTTCTATCCATATTTTTACATTGGTTTGACTATGTTGTGATGGAATTATGTTTATGAATTCCTTTATCATATATGAATTGATTTATGATTTCATGATGTTTCAAGAATCCCATTTTTGTTACATGTGTTATGCGATGATGCATGTTTTATGATTATGTGGCACACATAAGAAAGGATTCATTATAAGATGGGTGGGACCTATATCTCCCTCCAATGCATTGGGTAATGATTTTATATCTCATGAGATAGAAATGGCTGGAACGGAAGGTTATTTCGGTTCAGTGATACAGGACTGAAACGAGGAGTGAACTCGGTTCAGAAAGGGACTTTGTCCACTAAGATAGTCTTGGCAATGAGTCATGACTAACAAGAAATGATTTTCCATGATTATGTGTGCATGCCACAAAGTTTCAAGTTTTATGTTATGGGGATCTCATTTTCACTTCTATGATTTATTCCATGTTAAGATATTATGATCTCTTTTGCAGCTTTTGATTTTCAAAAAGATATGATATGATTTTTATTTCCTTTATTTGCCCTTGCTGAGCATTTGAGCTCACCCTTTTATGTTTTCTTTTCCCCAGGTCAGGAAGATGGATATTAAGTAGAATATGCTAAAAGGGACCCTAGATATGATGAAATAAATGGGAGACACTGTAGAAGATTTATGAACCAGTTGTTTATGTTTCCCAGTTTCTAAAGACACTATACCTATACGGTCCTTTGTGGTTTTGTCATATGTTGTAATAAGTGTGCTTCAATTTTGAAGTATTAACAATGTATGTAAAGTGTGGGTCGTTATAGTTGGTATCAGAGGAAAGGTATAGTCAACCTTTGGAAACTAGGATGTGAAAGCCTTAGTAATAACCCTAAGGATAAGTCTAAGCATAGAACACAATTTTAGAAATGGCCTTGAATAACCTAGGATAAGACCTTAAGCATGAAAATTTTATTCTTGAATTATGTGGTTTCCTATTATAATTAGTGTTGCTCACACTATTCTTCTTGGTTTTAGTCAATGGCTGGAACCCGAAGGAACCGTGTTAATGCGGAATGCGATGGGCAATGCAATGATTGTCCCCCTGAGCAACCAAACGATATGGGAGCTGGAATACAAAATCTTGTAGCCATGCTCACACAACTTTCTCAAGCTATGAATCATGCAGGATTTCCAAACGAACAAAGAAGGGAGAAACATTCTGTTGAATCCTTCATGAGGCAGCGTCCACCATCTTTCAGCGGGTCTACTGATCCATTAGTTGCTGAACAATGGATTAGTACTACTGAAAAGATATTTTCAGTTCTTCAATGTTCTGAGCATGATAAAGTCATCCTAGCAGTGTATCGTTTGGAAGGAGATGCGGATCAATGGTGGAATCTTGTTAAGAATACGAGGCAAAGGGATGAAATTGAGTCTATGGAATGGGACGAGTTCAAGAACTTATTTTTCAATAAGTACTTCCCTCGTATTCTCCGAACAAAGATGGAGAAAGAGTTCCTTGAACTGAAGCAAAGGGATGATGAATCTGTTAGTACCTATGAAGAAAATTTTACAAGACTTGCAAGGTACGCTTATGGTATTATTATCCAACCTGAGAGTAAGATCGATCGATTCTTTAGTGGCTTAAAACCAAGTCTTCGAAGGGCGTTAGCCATAAGGGACTTCAATAGCTACGAAGAAATCGTTCGATGTGCTCTCAAAGTCGAGATGGACATTGGAGTAACCCATCAGTCACATGGGTTTGATAAGAAGAGGAAGATGGAATTCAAAGAAAAATCTAAAGAGCACACAGAAAAGAAGATGAACTTTCCCTTATGCTCAAAGTGTGGAAAGAAACATGGAGGGAGTTGTCTTAAAGGGACAAGTAAATGTTTTAAATGTGGAAAGGAAGGTCATCGGGCATTTGAATGCCGTGATAATGGGAAGAAGATGTCTAATGATGCAAACAAAGGAAGGGATACACAGAATGAACCTGCTACACTTCAATGTTTCAAGTGCAAGGAGATGGGGCATTATGCCAATCAATGCCCAAATCCAAGGGTTGATGATGATGGTCGACGTCAACAAACTCTTAAGGCTAAAGACAAAGGAAAGTCACATGCAATTTCTATCAGCGATGTGGAGTATGATAACGATGTGGTGAAAGGTACACTTACCATCCACTCTAAAGTAGCAAATGTTTTATTTGATTCTGGATCCACCCACTCTTTTATTTCTGAAGACTTTTCTAAGGGTATCACCGTACTACCTCAACAATTAGATGTTGAGTTAGCTGTGACAACACCTAATGGCACATCAATCGCATCAAAAGTTTATAATTCTTCTCCGATCGAAGTTTGTGGGAAAGTGCTTCCTGCAAATCTTGTGATCCTTACTTTAGTGGAATTTGATGTGATTCTTGGCATGGATTGGCTTTCTCTACATGGAGCTCATATCAATTGCCAAAGAAGGGAAGTCACATTTCATATTCCAGATCAACCTACGATCGTCTATCAATGCAAGGATGAACATAACCTTCCAGTGGAAATTTCTTCCATCTTATGGGTATTGATTCCACTAAATGAAGGTTATTTATCTCAAATGGTTGGTGAGAAACTCACGATTAAGAATATGCCCATTGTACGGGAGTTTGATGATGTCTTTCCGGAGGAATTGCCGGGTCTTCCACCAAATCGTGAAGTTGAGTTTTCAATAGAACTCGTACCGGGTGCTTTGCCTATTTCAAAGACACCTTATAGAATGGCCCCAATTGAGTTGCAGGAATTGAAGAAGCAACTCCAAGAGAATCTTGATAAGGGATTCATACGCCCTAGTGCGTCACCTTGGGGAGCACCTGTTCTATTTGTTAAGAAGAAAGATGGATCAATGAGACTCTGCATTGATTATCGAGAACTTAACAAGATCACTATCAAGAACAAATATCCTCTCCCACGCATTGATGACTTATTTGACCAACTACGCGGAGCTCAATACTTTTCCAAGATTGATCTTCGTTTAGGGTATCATCAATTAAGGGTCAAAAGGGAGGATATACCAAAGACGACTTTCCGTACAAGGTATGGACACTATGAATTTATAGTGATGCCATTTGGTCTTACTAATGCCCCTGCTATCTTCATGGATCTAATGAATAGAGTCTTTAGAGACTATCTTGATCAATTTGTGGTAGTCTTTATAGACGATATTCTTGTCTATTCAAAGAGCAAGGAAGAGCATGAAGATCACTTGAGAATTATATTGAAGACCCTGAGAAAAGAGAAGCTTTATGCCAAATTTACCAAGTGTGAATTTTGGCTTCAAAAAGTTGCATTTTTGGGTCATATAATCTCAAAAGAGGGGATATCTGTGGATCCAGCAAAAACAGAGGTTATCGAAAGATGGTCAAGACCAACAACAGTAACTGAGATCCGAAGTTTTCTTGGTTTGGCTGGATATTATCGACGTTTTGTAAAAGATTTTTCACGATTATCTAATCCACTCACCAAGTTGACTCGGAAAGGAGTTAAGTTTGTCTGGACAGAGGAATGTGAAGAGAATTTCAAGGAGTTGAAAAGAAGGTTATCCAGTGCACCTGTGCTCACACTGCCTTGTAGTGGAGAAAGGTTTGTGATCTACAGTGATGCATCCAAGAAGGGATTGGGGTGTGTTCTTATGCAAAATGATATGGTGATAGCTTATGCCTCACGACAGTTGAAAATCCATGAACAAAATTACCCAACACATGATTTGGAGTTGGCTGCGGTAATCTTTGCATTAAAGATTTGGAGGCATTACCTTTATGGTGAAAGGTGTGATATTTATACTGATCATAAAAGTTTAAAGTATATTTTCACACAAAAGGAGCTGAATATGCGCCAAAGAAGATGGTTGGAGCTGATTAAGGATTATGACTGCTCAATCCATTACCACCCTGGGAAAGCAAACAAGGTGTCAGATGCATTAAGTCGACAAGACCATGCTAGTTTATCCATGATGAGGATCACAAAAGATCCAATATTTATGGATTTACAAAGGATGGATCTTGGAATTATAATGGAATGGGAAAAATCTTATCTTTCTCAAATGAATGTTCAACCATATATACATGTGAAGATTAAAGAGGCACAGAAAGAATATGTCGAGTTACAAAAGAAGGTGAGAAATGTTCCTGAATTCAACCTTGATTGTGAGGGGATAATAAAGTTCAGGAATCGGGTTTGTGTTCCTCCCATCCCCGAATTAAAGAAAGAGCTGCTGGATGAGGCTCATAGTTCTTCATTCTCTATTCATCCTGGAAGCACGAAGATGTATAGGGACCTGAAAGAGTACTTCTGGTGGGATGGCATGAAAAGAGATGTTGCTGAATATGTCTCTCGATGCTTGGTTTGTCAACAAGTTAAAGCTGAGAGACAGAAGTCTAAGGGGATGTTACAACCATTACCCATACCAGAATGGAAATGGGAAAACATCACTATGGACTTTGTCACAGGACTTCCTAAAACATCCAAAGGCAATAATGCTATCTGGGTCATAGTTGATCGTCTTACAAAGTCTGCACACTTCATTGCTATTAGAGAGGATTTCTCTCTAGATCAGCTTGCCAAGATATATGTAAAGGAAGTGGTAAGATTGCATGGAGTACCACTTTCTATTATATCTGATCGAGATCCGAGATTTACCTCGAAGTTCTGGCGAAGTCTTCAGCATACTCTGGATACAGAGTTGAGTTTCAGCACTGCTTATCATCCCCAGACAGACGGTCAGTCTGAGAGAACAATTCAAACCCTAGAAGATATGTTGAGAGCTTGCTCTATGGATTTCAAAGGAGGTTGGGATCAACACCTACCTTTGGTGGAATTTTCTTATAATAATAGCTTTCACTCCAGTATTCAGATGGCTCCTTATGAAGCTCTCTATGGAAAGAAATGCAGGACTCCAACTTGCTGGGATGAAGTTGGGGAAAGAAAGCTATTAGGACCTGATCTCGTTGATGAAATGGCAGAAAAAGTCAGATCTATTCAACAACACATAAGAGCAGCTCAGAGTCGACAGAAAAGTTATGCCGACAACCGAAGAAAAGACCTAGAGTTTGAAGTGGGTGATAAAGTGTTCTTACGAATATCTCCCTGGAAGAGGGTTATGAGATTTGGAAAGAAGGGGAAGTTGAGACCTAGATATATCGGTCCTTTTGAAATACTGGATCGTGTTGGGAAGGTAGCTTACCGATTGGCGCTTCCACCGAATCTCTCTCAAGTTCACGATGTGTTCCATGTATCTCTCCTGAGAAAGTACATACCAGATCCTTCACATGTACTCAGCTCAGAAGTTGTACCACTGGAGCAAGATCTTTCTTATGAAGAACAGCCGATAGAGATTCTGGATCATAGCGAAAAAGTCCTACGAAACAAGACCACTCGCTTGGTGAAAGTTTTATGGAGAAACCACCAACTTGAAGAAGCTACATGGGAGCTTGAGGATATGATGAGGGAGAAGTATCCTCATTTGTTTGTTGCAAAGTGACGAATTTCGAGGGCGAAATTCTTTTTAAGGGGGGTAGAATGTAACACCCGAGACTTTTATGTTATATAAATCATCAAAGGAATCTTTTTCTACACAACACTTTCTTGGCTTGCTTTACACGCAATCGCGACCTTCCTCGATAGCTTGCGTCGTACGCAATACCGAGTTTCACTAAACAACAATATGCTATTAAAACTAGCCGTTATGAATAGTAATAACCACCTTTTGAAATTTTATAAATTTTATTTTTCAAAATGGACTTCATTTTTGGACTCAGAATATCGAAATTAGCCTAGGGTGAAATTTTGGTATTTTTCTGAAAAACTTTCAATTTTTGATGAATAGTGAAACCACTAAGTGGTAGGTTAAAAACTGAATTTTGCATAAAACTTAATTTTACCGCTTCTGTGAATGGAATTTCAAAAATCCGAGAGACACGGTTAATATCAAGGACTAAAATGTGGTTCAATGAGATGAAAATAATTTTTTGGTGAATAGTAACTTTTTACTATTTTTACCGCGGTTAATAGTAAATAGGGTAACTAAGGGTAATTATGATATTAATATTACCCTAACACATGTCCTAATTCTATTGGACAAGTGTAATTCGACCAAAAACAAACTTAGGAATAAAATATGACCATTTAGGCCCACTTGGATTAGATTAGGACATTTATTATTAATTTATTTAAAGAAGGGTTAAAATAGTTAAAATCAAAGTTTAATAAGTAAATCATTTTTAATATTGGGTTATACATAAGATAAATTCGATTGTAAATATTCATTAGAAAGCTAAAAAGATTTCCTACATGATGGTATTTTATTTGTAATTTTTAGACATCAAATAATTTAATTTATTTATGACACAAAGATGATGCAGTAATTATCTTATTAATGAAATATTGACAAAATTGATAATATAAATACCAAAATAAATGTAATTTGAGACTTTTTATGAATTCCACTAATTTTCTAGGTTACTATGATATATTAGTATTGATTTAATCAACTTGGTTCGAACATATAATTCTGTTATGACTTTGACAAAAATCATATATCAAATAGTGTCAAAATTGACACAAAATAGTTTTTAAATCAAATATTATATTATTAATTGTTATTTTATTCCTAAAAATCTAAGGTTCGGCCAAATGACTTAGATAAGGATATATATTTTAATAATAAACAATTTGGGGTTCGTTTGGCATGTTATAGTAAGTGTATTAACCATATAGTGAAAGAAAACAAAAAGTCATGGTAAAAGTTAAATTATTTAACTTAGAGTTAAATCTAATTGATAAGGTTAAAATAATACCCTAAACTTGTCTAAATTCTATTGGTTGATAGGATTTAGACCCATCCCCACTTTGGCTTAGAAATAAGACCCTTTGGAACCATTATAAACCGATTTTGACTTTAATATAAAATAATATTTTGAGATATTCCTAAGGTGCCCCTCTCCTCCCTTATAAAAGGGCACCTCCTCCCCCTCCTCCTCACACCAATTTGAGCACTCAAGCTCGGCCAACCCCTGCCATTTTCCCTTCTCCACTTCCCTAGAATAATCCTAGAGGTCCTGGTATTCTCCAAAGACCAATCTTAGTTCCTTAAGTGGAGGATTCAAAAAGGCGTTCCAAAGAAGAGGTAATATCCATTACCGATCTTTTCAATTTCTTTCTTCTTCAACTTCTTCTTCTTTAGTTGTTTCATGATAAAGTAATAACATCAGTATTACTTACATACTGATATGTTATTATAAATATGAAACAACCCTAATTCACCTTCTATCCATCCTACGGAAAAATGAAATCACCGCGCGTGCGTACGTACGGAATACCGTCTCCACGCCGTGGTGTAATCTATTTTCCACCATCACCTTACAAGGATGGGTATAATGGTGTAATCAGTAACTATATATGATTATTATTAAGTAATATTGATACTGAAATAATATATATATACTCCAATACAATTCCACGATCATAGGAACGATATCATCACTCGTGCGTACGTACGGAATACCGTCTCCACGATGTGATGCGACTCGTTCTACATGATCTTCATTTCATAATGATTATATAAAGGAATTGAATGAATGAATATGGTATATAATACACTAATACCATTCTGGAAATGAATTATCTATAACCTAAAGATAAGAATAAGAATTTATTCGACAAAACACGCATAAGAACAAAAAGTTATAAAGACCCGAGTAACAAGTAACAATGAAATATTACTAACAAGAAGCTAATAATATGACCATATATGATCTCATATCAATATGTATGATTCTGGAATAAGTCAATAACATTATTTAAACCATTATACAGGAGCTTCGGACACGAACAAAGCAAATCGGACCTAAGGTAAGGGAAATATCACAATCTCATTTTTATCCGAGATTGTTTATTCGTAAGTATTTACTGGGGTGTATTTTATCATCCACATCCATGTTCCCTCCATATGTAATATTGTTTCCATCCACTTGCAATAGTTTAAATCCAATTTTACCCTTAGGTGAGTTTTTAGTAAAGAATATGAAAGGAATCTTTTGTCGTTTTTTTCCGTACGAGGTACTTTTTTGACTTTTCCGACAAAAGTACGAAGAATGTTTTTTTTAACTTATACGGCATGAATGGATTTTTAAAACATTACATCAAAGAAGCTTCCTTTACAAGTTTTCAAGTTTATTTTTAATCAACTTCTTTTATTTTAAAGTTGTATGACATGTTATGAAAGGAAAAATATTTTTGAAGAAGAAAGGATATTTTCCTCAAGAATTCAATTCAAGCGTTTTATCAAAATTATTTTCCATCTAAGATAATAAAGGGTTATGTTTCTATCCATATTTTTACATTGGTTTGACTATGTTGTGATGGAATTATGTTTATGAATTCCTTTATCATATATGAATTGATTTATGATTTCATGATGTTTCAAGAATCCCATTTTTGTTACATGTGTTATGCGATGATGCATGTTTTATGATTATGTGGCACACATAAGAAAGGATTCATTATAAGATGGGTGGGACCTATATCTCCCTCCAATGCATTGGGTAATGATTTTATATCTCATGAGATAGAAATGGCTGGAACGGAAGGTTATTTCGGTTCAGTGATACAGGACTGAAACGAGGAGTGAACTCGGTTCAGAAAGGGACTTTGTCCACTAAGATAGTCTTGGCAATGAGTCATGACTAACAAGAAATGATTTTCCATGATTATGTGTGCATGCCACAAAGTTTCAAGTTTTATGTTATGGGGATCTCATTTTCACTTCTATGATTTATTCCATGTTAAGATATTATGATCTCTTTTGCAGCTTTTGATTTTCAAAAAGATATGATATGATTTTTATTTCCTTTATTTGCCCTTGCTGAGCATTTGAGCTCACCCTTTTATGTTTTCTTTTCCCCAGGTCAGGAAGATGGATATTAAGTAGAATATGCTAAAAGGGACCCTAGATATGATGAAATAAATGGGAGACACTGTAGAAGATTTATGAACCAGTTGTTTATGTTTCCCAGTTTCTAAAGACACTATACCTATACGGTCCTTTGTGGTTTTGTCATATGTTGTAATAAGTGTGCTTCAATTTTGAAGTATTAACAATGTATGTAAAGTGTGGGTCGTTATAGACTGCATTTTATATTCTGGGGAAAATGAGTCGTTGGATAGTTGTCCCACATGTGGGCAACTGAGATATAAAGAAGGACAACACGGGAAGTCTGGTTTGATTCCTGTAAAACAGTTGAGATATTTTCCGCTTACATCCAGACTCCAGCGTTTATTCATGTCTAAGAATACAGCGACAATGACGTCATGGCATAAAGAGAATATTTCAACCGATAAAAGCTTGAATCATCCAGCCGATGGTGATTCATGGAAACATTTTGATAGAGTGCATCCATCCTTTGCTTTAGAAGCTAGAAATGTTCGACTGGGCCTTTCCACTGATGGTTTCTGTCCGTTTGGATCTTATGGTAGTCAATATTCATGTTGGCCTGTTTTTTTAACTCCGTACAATTTACCTCCATGAATGTTGATGAAGGAGCCATATATCTTTTTGACTTTACTAATTTCAGGACATCCGAAGAAAAATATTGATGTTTATTTGAAACCATTGATTGATGAATTAAATTTATTGTGGAGTACTGGTGTCAGTATATATGATGTTGCAACGAAACAGAATTTCATACTGAGAGCAGCATTGATGTGGACAATAAGTGACTTCCCGGCTTATGGGATGTTATCTGGCTGGAGTACACATGGTCAGAAATCATGTCCTTACTGTATGGGAGAGAACAAAGCATTTATGCTCATTCATGGAAAGAAACCTTGTTATTTTGACTGTCATCGTAGGTTTCTTCTAGCTGATCATCCTTTTCGCAGAAACGGATCTCATTTCAGAAAAGGAACAGTTGAAAGGGAAGGACCTCCAAAAATGCTATTAGGTTCGGAGTTAAAATCAGTTGTATTTTTATTACCTCCCATCACTTTTGGTCCCACAATAAACCAACAGAAAATTTCTGGTTTTTGGAAAGAACACAATTGGATTAAACGTAGCATATTTTGGGATTTGCCATATTGGTCTGATTTGTTGGTCCGACACATGTTAGATGTCATGCATATTGAGAAGAACTGTTTTGATAATTTGTTTCATACAGTTTTGGATACGCCAGGAAAGAGAAAAGACAATGTAAATGCACGTTTAGATCTTGCCCAAATTTAGAGGCGTCCAGAATTGGAACTGTTTGAGAATGTCAGAACAGAAAGGTTACTGAAACCAAAAGCAGCTTATACACTATCTAAAGAAAACCATTTATTATTTTGTCAGTGGATTGCAGATTTGAGACTTCCAGATGGCTTTGCTTCCAATTTGGGTAGATGTGTAAAGAATGGTCATATTACTGGATTAAAAAGTCATGATTGTCATGTTATAATGGAAAGAATACTACCCATTGGATTAAGAGGTCTGTTGAATTCTGTGATTTGGGATTCCATAACAAACATGTATCATTTTTTTCGGGAAATTTGTGCGGCTACAGCAGATTATGATGCTCTAGGAAAACTTGAAAAAGATGTTGTTGTAATTATATGTAAACTGGAAAAAATATTTCCGCCGTCTTTCTTCGACTCAATGGAACATTTTATGTTACATTTTCCATATGAAGCCAAATGTGGAGGTCTAGTACAGTTTCGATGGATGTACCCATTTGAAAGATGCATGCAAAAATTGAAAAGAAAACTACGTAACAAAGCATCTGTTGAAAGATCTATTGCAGAATCTTATTTGCAAGAGGAAATATCTTTTTTCTGCTCCCATTATTTTGAATCTGAGTATCCTTCAAAACACAACCGAATGGGACGGAATGAGAGGAATATTGATGAAATCGACAATCAATTATCTGTTTTCTACCAGTCAGATCTTGGTTTTGGTGGAGTTTATGAACGCTGGCTTTCAGATGATAAACATCATAGAGCTCATACGTATGTTCTGCTCAACTGTGAAGAGATGACATCAGTTGTACTGTAAGTGTTTATATCACTTATTCTATCATTTATGTTACAGTAAATAACTTTGGTTTTTATAGGTTGTATGATAATCATATCAAGAAACAAATTCCATAAATTACAGCAGCTGCTCTCAAAGAACGTCGACTGAAAAATTTCTCTCAGTGGTTTCAAAAACTGGTAACATAAATTCTTTATCTTTTAGCAACTCATTCAATGTATAGTTTACTATATTGATAATTATTTCACAAATTTTCAGGTGTCTCGACATGCTGATAAAATTGACAAACAACTGTGTGTATTGAGTAACCCACCTTCCAAACTTGTTAAAACTTATAATGCATATGTGGTGAATGGATTTCGATTCCACACACATGCATATGGGGAATCGAAAAAAACAATGAACAGTGGAGTTAGCTTGAGAGGATCTCATCATCTAGAAAATGAAGTTGACTTTTATGGTATACTTGATGAAATCATTGAACTCTGTTATCTTGGACAACATTACATAACCATGTTCAAATGTCGGTGGTTGGATACAGAGAGAAGCGTGCGTGTTCATCTGACTCATGGAATCATCGATATTAAATGTAACAGTGTTCTCGCAGTAAATGAACCATTCTTATTGGCTCAACAAGCACATCAAGTTTATTACGCAAAGTACTGTGCTACATAAAGAGACTTTACTGATTGGTGGAGTGTAATAAAAATCAAAATTTGAGACAATCTGTTTAGTCAAAGTGAATGTGCTTTCACTGATGTGCAAAGAATTGAAGTTTTTCAAGAGAGTACTCAAAATCAATCTTTTTTACAAAGAGACATGAGTTTCGATGACGACACCCCACATTTAAGAGTCGGTGATGACGATGATGTTAATGATGTAACATATGAATTTGAAATGGTAAGAGATGAAGCAACTGTAACTCGAATGGATATCGATGATGTTGAGGAGGAATATGAAGATGACATTGACATATATGAAGATGATGATGAAGATGAACACTGATAGAATTCCATGGTATTTATATACAATCATAATATGTATATATGTATATATAATAGTAATTATGAATTATTTGCTAACAACATTAACATTTTCTGTTTCAGATGGACGATGCCACATTTCGTGAGTTGGCAGATGCTGACCTGACTTTCGATGCGGATGAGTTGCTGCCAGATGACCCTCAGCCTGCAGGCGCTCCAGGGAGTATGCGGAGGGGGCACAGTCTTGCACGATTGATGATTCCTGACCCCGTCCCCGAGCGACGTCCACGTCTTGGGTTTGATCCACGCACATGGAGGTGTGATAACCTATGTGATAACCTGTTGATTTGACTAAGATTTCATTAATCTATTCACATAATAAATGTTTATTATTTTTACAGTTTTCCACATATAGTAGTTGGATAGGGCAGCGCTATTTTACGCAACTATTTCTCTTAGCCGTGGACCACATGGGAGCAGATTCCCATTGATGTGCAGCAGGCCATGTTCGGCCATTGGTTGGTACGTACGTAAATAAATAATTTTTATTTTGAAAATTATTTCATTTCTAACTTGATATTTTGATTTATTTGTAGGGTTTATGGTATCCGATCGAGGATACCATGCGTGACGCCATCCACGAGGCATGGGAGGTGGCCATGCGTGATCACCTTCGTCAGTTTTTGCACAATTTAAGAAAAGCTGCGATGAAGAAAGCAGGAGTGTCAGATTTTGACGAGTCATGTAGAGCACACCGACCAGAGTACATTTCATCCCATGTATGGGATGGATTATGTGCGCATTGGTTGAGTGGTGCCTTTCAGAGGAGATCATCGGTGGGGAGGCAGAATCGGGGGAGACAGGAGGTGACTCATTGAGCTGGGAGTCGTTATTTCAGTACTCATAGACAACATCTGGTACGTACATTATTTATAAATATTTTATATAACTATAAATATTAACAGTTTATTTTTTATTCTTATAGGCTGTCGAGCACCCCGATATTACGGAGTACGGCGTATATCGGAGGATATATAGTGATCCTGCTACTGGGGAGCTCAGAGGTGATCGTCAACATCACATCGTGGTTAGTATTATTTGTTTTCAAGTTTAAAAATTAACTTTATATAATATATTCACAATTTTAATTTTAAATTGCAACTACAGGAGTCATATGAGGCCGCAACGTCACAGGCCCAGCCTGTGAGTCAGGCCGAGTCATCAGATCAGACCACTGGCCGTCAGTTTGATGAGGCGGCATGGATGAAGGCCACCCAGTATGCCTTCGAGAAGGGCCGGGTAGTTGGTATCAGCTCTCGACTGACTCCCGGAGATTATTATGGCAGTGCTGCGATGTCGGAGTCCAACTCGAGAGGAGCTCGTGCATCTTCTTCTGCTACACAGTATGAGGATCAGTTGCGATCTCAGACTGCACTGATAGAGAGTCTCCGACTGGAGCAGGAGCAGATGCGTCAGCAGCATGAGGAGGAGCGTCGACGCCAGTAGCAGCTGTACGAGGAGCAGACGAGTCGGTGACAGCAGCAGTATCAGGAGCAGATGGAGTACATGCGCCGACTCACTCATGCTTTAGGGATAGAGTTTCCTCCACCACCATCTGCAGATCCCCCCTCCCCCCTCCTTCAGATTAGAGTTTGTATTTATGTTATAAAATTTGTGAAATCAAAATATGATTTTTTTCTATTCGTAGTTTCTGTCTCATTATAAAATATTTATTAATATTCTATTATTTTTTATTTTTGAATTATAATTCTATTATTATTATATTAATTAAAATAATTTATTATTTTTATTTGTGAATTATAATTCTATTATTATATTAATTAAAATCATTTATTAGTATTTTATTATTTTTTATTTTTGAATTATAATTGGATTATTATTATATTAATTAAAATAATTTATTAACAATTTATTATTTTTATTTTTTTATAGTATTTGCGACGGGATACTATTCCCGTCGCAAATAGTATTATCATTTTTTTATTTTTTAAAAAATAGTTTTTGCGACGGGCCCCGTCGCAAATAGTTTTTTACAAATATACGGAGTACTAGTTGTGACGGGGATTCTCCCCGTCGCGGAAAAAGGCTTTAGTGACGGGCCCGTCACAAAAAATTGTTATTGCGACACCGTTTTCAGCAACGTGTCATTTGCGACGGGCCCCCGTCGCAAAAATCCATTAGCGACGGGATCCCGTCGCAAATGACCCGTCACAAATACCTGTTTTTCTAGTAGTGCTCCCCGCCCCTTGTGGTGGGGTGTTTGGTCACCATCGAGAAATATTCAAAGTTCTATATTCTCTGATAGTTCTGATGGCATTGGGACCCATGATGGGTCTCGCACAAAGGTCTCTGGAATAAATCGGTTTTGGCCTTTCCTTAATGGTGGGGAGTCCGCCCGGACCTCCCCATGTTGGTTTTCCAGTCTCGTCCTGGGTGTTAGTAGGTTGTTAATGGTGGGGAGCCCCTCGGGCTTCCCCATGTTGACCTTTTGGTTCTGTTTCTAAAGATGAGTTGGTGATAGGTGATAAGGGCACTTCTTGGTCGTGGTTGGTCTCGTTGTTCGTTCCAGAAAAACGACGTGGTTTTCCTTCGATGGTTCTTGTGATGTTTCGTTTTGTGAAGTTAGTTTCTGTGGGTACGAGAGTTCCTTTCCTTGATCAGTCAACTGGAGATGTTCTAGCTCTTTGGGGCGGGCGACACATATCAAAAAGTCTTTATATGAGTTTTTTGAAGTTGTCTTTGAGTGACTTTCTCTGAGCACGATACTTTTGCCTCTCTTTGCTTGGTGTTTGTGGGAATCCCCTTTGATCCTTAAGAGAGTGGTTTTCTACTTCGGGGTTTGGTTCTAGTTGTGGCTTTCTAGGGACGGAAAGCTTTATGGTGGAGAGAATTGTCACACCCGTCGTTTCTAATTTATTTATTTTATTAATTTACTTTGCATGGGGTAGTTCGGGTCGAAACCTGACTTAAGATTTCGAGTTCTTTGTGTTTTGGTCTTGTTTGCGTCCAACACAACACGGTCGAAGCTGCGCGACCTCGCTTGGGTTACCGCGCGGCCCCGCCGTGTTCACTGCACGCCTTGCTGATGTTTAATTAATGAAATAAAATGAATTAAAAATTGTTTTAATAATAATAATCATAATAATTTCATTTGAAATTATTATTATTATTATTATTATTTCTATTTTAGTTTATTACAATTATTATTATTTTGTTAATTTTATTATTACTGTTATTATTATCTTAATTGATATATTTTTTATTTTATTTTAGTGTTATCAAATGAGTCTTATTATTTTTTATCCTCATTATTCATATTCTAGTTTTATTATTATTATTATTAGTTATTTTACTCTTTACTTTTATGTTTTATTTTATTTATTTATTTATTCATTTTTTGGTAGGGTTTTCTTCCCCCCTTCTTTTTTTGTGCGCCGCGGCCTGGACTCCCCCTTTCCTGTTTCCTTTTCTTCTTCTTCTTCATCCCGTTGAAACTTCCCCCCCTTCTCCCAGGTTTTGCACTGCACCCCTGCTCCCTCTACAGCCCACCCCGCCTTGTCCCTCGGACCACACCCCTGGAACCCCCATGTCGACCGGCGCACTCCCGAACGACCTCCCTCCCTCTTCCGGCGCTGCAACCCGCCGCCCCTCCTCTGGTTTCTCCTCCGGCAAACCCTTGGCCGAACCCCCTTCCCTTGGTCTTCTTTGTGCCGCGCCTATGGGTTTTGCACCGTAGTTGGTCGCGACACCCTCCTTTCCCCCATTTTCTGTTGCGCTAATGCCCAACCTTCCCCACCGGAGCCCTCCCTCACTGGCTTCCCCTTCCCATCGTGCGAATTTCCCCCACCTTGATTTCCCCCATTTTCCCCTCGGTCAGCCCTCATACCTAGCTCGCCGGACCTCCTGGAACAACCCTTTTTGGCTGCGGTTTGTCCAGCGTGCCCCCTCCTGGTCGGCACCCTCCTTTCTCCCTCCGACCACAGTGACCAGCTACCCCCTAGATGCGTCGGCATCCTACTTGCATCTAGCCAGACTTGTCCCGCTACCTCGAACCACTCGAACCCGCACCACTTTTCCTTTCCAACCAATTTTCCAGCACGACGCACTGCTGGATGCCTCCTTTATGATCTGGTTTTCCTTTTGTATCTCTGTCGCAGGTGTGTCCTATTTAAATTAGCTGGTCTTCCTTTTCAGTAAAGTTGGGCGTATGGATTTCATGTTGTTTGGGATCCGAATTGTGATGATTTTGGTTCAATTTTAATGCTTTTCCCAATATCTTGTTTTGTTAAGGTTATTTTTGAAATGGTTATGGTGCGTTTGATGAGAAATTGAAGTTTCTCTCCAAGTGTTGGAGTCTTCGACGCCTCAGGTAGGTGGTTCCATGCCTTTGCATCATTTAGATAATTTAATTAGTTTGTTTAGTTAAATTTAATATGTTCTATGATTTAGTTTCATAGTGCGATCTAGGTTTATAATGTTTTGGCATGCTCGTTTGATGAAAATTTGGTTTCCGAAATAGTATGCTTTTGTTTTTTATATGTGTGTTGCATAAATGATTGGTTGTGTTTAATAAGTTGTGTGAAATGCGTTTTAAAAATTGTTTGACATGCGTGCGTGAGGAAAATTGAACTCTCTTTAGAAATGGTTATATTATTTTTCATTTTGATCCTGTTGTGGTAAATTTTAGAAGTGTTTAATAATTGTTTATAGAGTGCCAATGAGGTTTCAGAAGGGTTAATTTGTGAAATTGATTTTGTAATGGTTTCTTTTGCATGCGACATATTTTATAAATTTAGGAATTGTTTATTTATGTGGTGTTTTGAGTGAGAAACATGGTTGAAAGGTTTTTTAGGGTTGTTTGGTAGGTGCGAAAGGTGTTTTCAGGTCACTTTAGGTGTTTGTGTATTTAAATAGACATTTTCAAAGTAAAATGAATCACTTTTGGTGTGTTTTCCTTGTTGTGTACTTTTGAAATTGAAATGAAAAATTGTTTGAACAATGGAAAACAAGTTTTGATATGGTTACCTCGTGTATCAAGTTTTAAAGTGACGCCTCTATATTGAATCAAGTGGTTTTTGGTGTAAAGTATTCTTGGTTTTTCTTGAAACGATTTCATTAATAGCTCAAATGATTCTTTGGTTCATTTATATGATGCAAAAATGGTATTTTGAAGGATTTGAATACTCGTCCATTTTTAAAGTGGTGTATTTTTATAAAATGAGACATGTCCTTGGTGTGCGTGTGTCTTTGAAATAGTGATTTGGTATTCAAGTGGTGACTTTTTTGTGTAATGTTATGTTTGGTTTGTGAAATGTGAAAGTGATGTGTTATGTGAATGTGGAACATGTTTGAGCACAAGGGAAAACCCTGGTTATCTAGGTGGGCGGACTAGAAATAGTGCGCTAGTGATTCGGATGGGTATTGTCCCTGTTTTACTTAGCTGGATTGATGATTGCAACACTAAATAAACATATGATTACTGAGGGTCGTGGCCTTCTAGGCCACATTTATGAGGGTCATGGTTTCTAATACACGTTTCACCGAGACACGAGGTTCTAGGGTCCCACTCGAGCTAGATGAACCTTTGGGAATTTACCCATAGTGCTCTACCATCTATGGCGTGGTGCCTTCCGTCGGCATATGGAGGACCACCTGGGTGTGAGTATGTGTGTGTGTGTGTGTGAGTATGTGTGTGTGTGTGTATGAGTGTGTGTGTGTGTGAGTTTGTGTGTGTGTGCGCATACTGAATTTTTCTCTTCCTCTTTAAAATCGTGTTTGTGAAAAGAGTTCTTTTTATTGTTTTCCTTTAGCATTTAGCTTGTAAATGTTTTCTTTAAAAGCATTTTGAAAGTATAATTTTGAATAAACACATTAAATTGTCTTTTTGATGTTGTGGCTTCGAACCTTTTTATTGGGTGACGTCCTATAGGGCTTTTGGCTCACACCCTACATACACCTTTGGGTGTATGTAGACTTTGTTTCTTGTGCATTTCAGGTTTTGACATCGTGCTCAGTGATGGTGGTTCAGGTTGCAGTTGGAATTTTCACACAGAGTGGTGTTGATGTAGCCTCTCTTTTTCCGGAAGGTTAGTGTAAGAGTTTTAGTTTCCGCTGTCGTCTTTTCTTTTAGTTTTGGTTCGAGTTGTAGATTTTAAACCTGTTCATAGTTTAAAGGCATGTCTGGTTGTCTATTTCTAGTGTTAGTTTATTTATCTGGTTAGTTGTTTTTCTGTCTTTTATTTCGGGTAAATCGTTCCCATGTAATGTTTGATACCCGGGTACTTGTGCCAGCCTGTAGGGATCGGGAACGCCCTTCGGGCCATGTCGCGGACCGGGTCGGGTGTCAGGTCGGATGGCGACCCGGCCTGGTTCGTGACAATCAAGCCTTAGAGCATGCTCTGTCTTCATCCTCTCTCAATCCTTTGAGAAACCACCAAGGGTTCTTCATCCTTATTGAAGAATACTAGTGCAATTAACCAAAAACTATTCAAGGGATCACGATCAACCGTGCTAGTACCCATCGATCACTACTACAAAACTGGTCTTTAACAACACTATAAATGAACTTTATCACTGTTAGAAAAGTGCTGAATACATGAGGGAGGTTAAAATCCCTAGTCTTTTATAATCATTTAAAGAGCACTGATAAAGGAACCATTTCTCAGTGCTTTAATTTAGTACCGCTAAAGGAACCATTTATCAGTGCTTATAAAATCACTAATAAAGGGTTGTTTATCAGTGCTTTTATGAGTGATGATAAAATAGACTTTTATAAACACCTATAGAATAACTGATAAAGAAGACCTTTGTTATGACTTTTAAAAGTGATTATAAATATGGGTTTTATCAATGCTTTTAAAAGTGCTGATAAAAGGGACATACTCCAGTGTTCCGTGACATCACACTACAACACCACTGTAGTGTGCTACAGTAACACACCGCAGTACCAGACACACCAT
The DNA here is from genome assembly GCA_963277665.1 of Viscum album. NCBI lineage: Eukaryota > Viridiplantae > Streptophyta > Magnoliopsida > Santalales > Viscaceae > Viscum > Viscum album. The sequence continues at coordinate 448,836,466 of OY728131.1, forward strand.
ATATCAACAAAAATAAGTCCAAATATAGGATTTTAATGAAATTAAATTTATAAAAAAAACACTAGAAAAAACCCTATATTACAGAAATTTCAAACATTAATTCATACAATTACATAAATACAAATTATTATATACATTAAAAAACATCAATGTTTATTTTAATCCTGACCTGAATTATACTATTACTGAAAAAACTACCCCTACTTGAGAAAAATAACGCACTTTTATAAGAAAAAAATTATTATATTAGTAATAATATAAATAAATAAATTAACATAAACTATTAATTTTACTAAAATTGATTTCAATTTTAAATAAAAAGACACACTTGGAGTCATACCAGTCCCACCATGCATCGAATTGAGGTGTGTATGATTCTTACTCATAAAAAATGACTTTTGGATCACTGTACTAAAGCATTTAAACAATTTTAGTGTATTTTATCAGTTTTCAGTAGGTCAGTTGGCCTTTATACTAAAATTGATGTCAATTTTAAATAAAAACATGCAATTGGAGTCATATTGGTCACACCGTGCATTGGATTAAGGTGGATCTGATTAATGCATGTCTCAAATCACTTACAGATCATTTTACTAAAGTATCAAAACAATCTAAATGTTTTTGTTTAGTTTTGAGTAGGTCAGTTTGTTTTTTTTACAAAAATTGATGTCAATTTTAAATAAATATTCACTTATAGTTATACCGGTCACACTATGCATCTGATTAAGGTGCAGGTTATTCCTACACATTCTAAATCACATATGGATTGTTTTTTGAATGTATAAAAACAATATGAATGTGTTTGTAGCGTTTTGAGTAAGTTACTTGTCTTTTTTACTAAAATGTCAATTTAAACTTGAAATTTACACTTTGAATCATACGGATCACATCGTGTATCAATTTTACATGAGGATAATTCTTAATGATTTATGAATTGATGCCCTAAATTATCAAGAGAATCCTAACATGTTTGATCATTTTTTAGTGAGTGAAATTCTGAAAGTAAAATGTTGATTTTAAACTCATAATGAACACATTGAGTTAGTTGTATATTTTTTATAAAATTAATCTCAATTTAAAATAGAAATAAGTTCTTTGAGTCAGACTGTCCACATCGTGTGTCGTATTGAGGTGTGTCTAATCCATACACATCCCAAAGTCTCAAAATAATTCTAACTATCAATGTTACCATGATTTCCATTTAATTTCTTTATCGAACTGCCAACACTGCTTGGGCATCTTTGAACAAGCCACACAAAATTGAAAAAAATAATCCACATGTATAAGAAAATAATTATTATGTGAATAATACTAAAAGAAATAAATTAAACATAAATATTAAATAATAAATTAATTCTATATAAAATTATTTTACCATGAAAACATCAAGATTACCTCTATAATTGAGTAGAGACAACATCGTTTCTCTTCCTGCAAAGGTGGTGTAGGTAACTTGAAAGAAAGTAATAAATGTACCAATATAGGGGGTGAAAAGGTTTTAAGGGAGAAGAAGCATGAAATTTGGATAGATCACACCAAATCGAACAAAAGAATCCACCTATATAAGAAAACAATTATTATTTGAGTAATAATAAAAAGAAATAAATTAAACATAAGTATGAAACAATAAATTAATTCTATGGATAATGATTTTACTGTGAAAACATCAAGATTACCTCTGTAATTGAGCATAGGCAGCTTCATTGATCTTATACTAAAGGTAGTGGAGGTAACTTGAAAGAAAGTTATAAATGTACCACTATAGGGGTGAAAAGGTTTCAAGGGAGAAGAAACATTAAAGTTAGACAGATAACTACAACTCGAAAAAAAAGAATCCAGCTTTATAATAAAATATTTATTATGTGAGTAATACTAAGAAAAATAAATTAAACATAAATATAAAACAATATATTATTTTTTTGATAATGATTTTACTATGAAAACATCAAGATTACCTCTGTAATTGATCATAGGAAGCATCGTTTCTATTCCTACAAAGGAAATGTAGTTAACTTGAAAGAAAGTGATAAATACACCACTATATGGGTGAAAAGGTATTAAGGGAGAAGAATTATTAATGTTTGACAAATCATCCCAACTCTAACAAAATAATACACCCATATAAGAAAAAATTTATTATGTGAGTAATACTAAAAATAAATAAATTAAACATAAATATGAAACAATACATTAATTATATGGATAATTATTTTACTGTGAAAACATTAAGATTACCTATGTAATTGAGCAGAGGAAGCATCATTGCTCTTCCTTCAAAGGCAGTGGAGGTAACTTGAAAGAAAGTGATAAATGAAACACTTTAGGGGAGAAAAGGTTTTAAGGGAGAAGAAGCACATAAGTTTGATAAAACACGCCAAATCGAACAACATAATCCAACTTTATAAGAAAATAATTATTATGTGAGTAATTATAAAAATAAATAAATTAAAAATAAATATAAAACAATACATTAATTATATGAATAATTATTTTTCTGTGAAAACATCAATATTAGTTCTATAATTGAGTTGAGGCACTATGATTTCTATTTTTTCAAAGTCAGTAGAGGTAACTTAAAAGAAAGTGATAAATTCTCTAGTGTAGGGGTGAAAAGGTTTTAAGGGAGAAGAAGAATGAAATTTGGACATAGAACCCCAACTCGAACAAAATAATCCACCTGTATAAGAAAAAAATTATTAATTCAGTCATACTAAAAAAAATAAATAAAAATAAATATGAAATAATACATTAATTATATGGATAATGATTTTACTATGAAAACATCAGGATTACCTCTATAACTATATAGAGGTAGCATCATTTCTCTTCATGCAATGGAAGTGGATGTAACTTGAAAGAAAGAGATACATGCACCACTGTAGGGGTGAAAAGTTTTTAAGGGATAAGAAGTATAAAAGTTGGATAGAGCACTCCAAATCAAACAAAAGAATCCACCTGTATAAGAAAATAGTTATTATGCGAGTAATACAAAAAGTAAATAAATTAAACATAAATATGAAATAATACACTAATTAAAGGGATAATGATTTTACTATACAAACATCAATATTACCTCTGCGATTGAGTAGAGACAATGTTGTTTCTATTTCTGAAAAGGCATGATACATGGACAAAAATCTTATAAAATAAATTAACTCTACAAGGAATAATGAAAATTAAATTAACTTTTCATTATATAATTTTTTTGTTAAAATATAGAAATTATATCGTAACATTACCTTTACATCTTTCCAAAGGGTTTACTTTATTATAGTTTGTTCTTCCATCATGTACAGAAAATATTGTCTACATGATTAGTCTAACATTTAATTTAGATTATGTTAATTTAGTAGAGAACATATAATATTATAATTAAAAACATAATATATTGAAAAACACTTTTAACTTTTCATTGAACCGTATTTCTTTTTTAAAGGTTTCAAGTATTTAGTTCCTATATCGAGGTTCCAAATCCCCTCTTTGTGGTTCCCTCTAATGTACAAGACATTGTCTAAATTGGGACCAATATGAACTGATTGTGATGTCCCAATGAAAGGGTCACACTCTATTGAATTTTAATTTGACTCAACATTTATTTTAGTCGCTAGAAGTAAAATCAACTAATTCTTGTTTTTTGGATGCGAGACATAAAATACTTGCACTGCTTATGATTCCATTATTAACGGCTTGTCTTTTTACCCTTCCATACTAATATTCACCTTCACAAATCCCATTTCATCAACTTTCACTCCATTGATATTTTCAACCCATTTGCAACAGAAAAGAGGCACTTGAAATGTTGTATAATCCAAATTATATATCTATTTGATAATGAAAAAATATGAAATATTTTCATAAATTGGATTTATATCCTTGGAACTAGATATGTACATTCCTTTAGCCATAAGTGTAACACCACTGTTTTTCATTGTACTGAATTCATCGTTTTGTTTTGTATAGAACGTATAACCATTGATTAAAAAATTAGTGTAAGATATAAAATTTTCATTTGGTCCTATGGCTAGCCATAAAATTCATTTAGAAATTGAATTCATATTTTCATATAACTCCTTATAAATTTAATATCTGAACCATCCTTTAAACTATTGATTTTGTGTATTTGATATCCATCCTTCAGCCCTTAATGGATTTAAATCTCTAAGAATTTATTTATGGGCTTCAATGTATAGATCAAAATCTTCACTATTATGTAATATGTAAATATGTGATTTCTCCCACTATTTCATGGTAATTATAACAAAATATATTTGGAAATCCCTTCACCATTAAGGCATTTGATGTGATGAGACTTTGGGAGACCGATGCTTTCAACATCTGATAGCTAATCGGTACAGAATTCAATAGCTTCTTCAATAGTATATCATTCTGAAATACAACCTTATGGTCGACTTCAATTCTTGTCATACCCTTTAAAAATCTTCACATACTATTCAAAAGGGTACATCCATCTATAAGGTGTAAAGACCCGTAAATTTCAAGGAATTTTTTTTTCTTAATTTTCTTTGGAATTGTACAAGAGCACAGTTTCTGACGGCACCTGATTTCGAGGCCCGGTGTGCCCGGAATCATTTTCCGAAGTTTGGCTCGGGTACGTTCAGTGAACAGACGAGCGGGTTTTTCTAACTTTTGAACCGGTGCCCGGAATCGAATTCTGAGGGCACCGATGAAATCGCAGCGCCGGTATTCGCTTAGAAACGCCTCTTCCGGAGTTGCGTTTTCTCGGGTGTGGTTTTTAATTTTCGGGCTTAAAGTTAAGAAATAAAATAATTTTGCGACAACTTTATTTTATTTCACTTAAGCCACTTGGAAGCCACTTGAAGCCACTTAAAGGCGTCTTGAACTGAGTTGAACTGGATAGGATGCTATCCGGAAATATCCTACCCCCTTGGTAGGATATTTGTGAGGTGGGGCCCGCACGAGCCCCGCCGTTTCTTTCCGCTAAGAAACGCACCCATGAAAACCCGTCTTAATGAAAGTCAACTGACACGTTTTCTAAATTCTTAACAGACCATTTAATTGGGCTGTTTCTTTCGTGAATTTAATGGCCTGTTTCTTTCGTTGAATTAATTCAACGAATTAATTCAACCGTTTCTTAACCTGTTTCGTGTGTTGGCATATTAATAAAATAAGACCAACCCAAATCTTTGGAGAAGGTTTGAGAGGATTCTTGTTCTTCTTCTCCCTCGCGAAGAACACGAAGAACGCGAAGAACGCCGAACCCGGAAATCGACGACGCTTCCGTCCGTGACGTTCTTCCACGCTCCGATCTCCGATCACCGACCATTTGAGGTGAGTGATTTCGGATTTCCTCTCAAAAGTTCTTTTCTTTTGGTTTTAACGAAACACAGATTTAAATATTAATAATTTAAATCTGTTGTTCTTGGTTCGTTGAGCTCGCCGACTCAACGCCGGATTCCGCGACGACGCGACGCCTCCCCGCGACGACGCAACGATCCCTCTCTTCCGCGATGATCCTTTCCGCGAAGAACGCCCGCGCGCGACGATCGACGACGCTTGAGGTAGGGATTTTATATTTTGAAATACCCCTCTTTATATTCCCGTGAACATTATTTAAAAATTAAAGAACCGGAATCAAAGAAACAATTTTATTTTATTAAAATTGTTGGTTCATGTGTTGAACATTCTTTTTTTTCTCCCGTTGTTTTTATCTAACGCGGAGGGTGCGGGTCGAACGAACACGGCCCGACAACCCTCCGCCGTTCTTCGTGTTTTGCGGATTTGGCGGGCGACAACGGAACGTGCCGCAACGGGTGTTTGATGATCCCGCAGTAAAGAACGGAACCCGGGAGGAACAACGGCGCAGACGGGAAGGAAAACGGGCCACCGGAGTGACTCCGGCGGCGCGCGGAAGCCGGAGGCGGCGCCGGCGGCCGGAGGCGGCGGCACCCTGCGGGTGCCGCGGGTGTCCAGCGCGACACCCCGCGGGTGCCGCGGGTGTCCAGCGCGACACCCCGCGGGTGCCGCGGGATTGTCACGCGGCACCCCGCGGGTGTCCAGCGCGACACCCAGCGGGTGCCGCGGGTGTCCAGCGCGACACCCCGCGGGTGCCGCGGGTGTCCAGGGCGACACCCCGCGGGTGCCGCGGGGTTGTCACGCGGCACCCCGCGGGTGTCTGGCCGACACCCCGCGGGTGCCGCGGGGGTGTCACGCGGGGCGGCGGCTTTCCCCCGCGTCGGCCGCTCGACCGAGCCGAGCCGGACCGGCCCTGGCCGGGCCGGGCCGGGCCAACCGAGTCGGACCCGACCCGGTTCGGGCCAACCAGGGGGGGTCGGGCCGGGTCGGCCCGGGCCCGGACCCCCCCGTCTTCGGACGGACTTCGTTCAAATGGCCATATCTTGAGCTACGGGCCTCCAAACGACCCGCCGTCAGCGGCAACGCGATCCTTGGATCGAGACGGTCGTTTTGGTTTATCGCACTCAAATTTTTGGAATACTTGGGGTTCGGACGGGTTGGTTCGTACACGAAACCAACCGGGCCCTCGGAGCGGAAACACTCATATCTTGAGCTACGGACGTCCGATTGACGTGCCGTCAGCTTTGTTGATTTCCTCTAAGTGAGACAGATCTTTTGGCATACTCCGCCCGAGGTTCGGACGCAGGTGGAGTGCGGTCGGGTTGGTTTTTCCTGAAAAACCAACCGGGCCCCTGGAACGAAAATGCCAATATCTCTCTGACCGGGCGTCCGATTGACGCGCCGTCTGCGATGTTGAGTTTCTGTTGACGATACGGAACTTTTGGATACATCAACTTCGGACTTTGTGTCAGTTGATGTATCAGCCTCTCGGCTCGTGGAGCGGACCCTCCCGAACGAGCTTGCTGTGTGCGGGAACCCTAGGCTGGCTGCGACTGCTACTTCGACAGCGACGACCGTGCAGAGATCCTCAGTGGACTGCGACGACTGTGCAAAGATCCTCCGTGGACTCCGACGATGACCGTGCAGAGATCCTCAGTGGAGTGCGGCGACGACTGTGCAGAGATCCTCCGTGGACTCCGACGACGACCGTGCAGAGATCCTCAGTGGACTGCGGCGACGACTGTGCAGAGATCCTCAGCGGACTGCGACGACTCCTGCACTCAGCGATCCTACGTGGATCAGTGCTTCAGGTCCTGCGTGGGCCCGATCCTGTGTGGGTCCGATCCTGTGTGGGTCATCTCTCAGCGGTTCTGTGTGAGCCAACTCCTACAGGTCCTGCGTGGGCCCGATCCTGTGTGGGTCACTGCGAGGTTAGTACCTATCGATCCTTCGTGGGTCCGACATCTCAGATGGTTCAGTGATCATCTTTATCGTCATCCGAAGAAGCATACCTGTGTGAGCTGAATCTTCTGTTTTACTCGATAGAGGTGGTGCGCTTGGTTGTAGCGGCAGACCCGCGATACTGGAGACGAGCATACGGAGTACGGAGACCGTGTAGCCGGCTGAGACCTGAAGACTGCTCGACCGACTCGACTTGGAGTGAGTCGACTAGCCCAGTGGACGGAGCGCCCGGTATTTGGCGGCAGACCCACGGCGGACGGAGCGCCTGGTAGTTGGCAGCAGACCCGCGGTACTCGACTGGAGGAGTACCTCTGTAGGCTATTTGGGTGAGCGCCCGGTATTTGGCAGCAGACCCTTAGCGGACGGAGCGCCTGGTAGTTGGCAGCAGACCCGCGATACTCGACAGGAGGAGTACCTCAGCAGTCTTAGGTTAGTGAGCAGTACCTCTGAGTCGTGACAGGACCACTGTACACTTCAGAGGTGGGGCTATTCAGCAGTTACGGTTTCGATAATGAAAATACTGGTTTGAGCTGAGTCAATCATCCTTGTGTTTCTCTCCTTTGTGGATTGTGTTGAGCTATCCTGTGTGGATTTACTGTTTACTCTCCTTTGTGGATTGTGCTGTTCTACCCTGCGTGGGTATGCGTTTTGCTTTCCTGTGTGGACTGGGTTGTTCTTGGGCTCGGACGTTGGAGCCGATCGGGGAATTGACGACTTAGGTATATGTATGGGCATATACCTAAGACGTGTCAGATGTTACTTCGTGATTGTACCTCTTCTTCGTGATTTATCCTTTGTGGATTTCGGGAGACCTTCGGGGGTCTCGGGGTCCCTACTGAGTAGCTTATACTCACCCCTGCACGGGCTATGCCCGCACTTCGTGGTGTTGGTTGCAGACGACGGACATCGCTGATCGTGGAGGAGGCGTGCAGAGCAGGACAGTACCTGGAGGTGGGCCACTGGGCGAGACGTACTCGGAGCGGTTAGGTGGACCCGAGGAGCAGTGGAGGCTATCTGTACCCACCCTTCAGGTGGGACTTCCAGAGGACAGCTCGACGCTGCAGTTTTTCCTTTCAGTTGCTGTTTTTCCTTTCAGTTGTACTTTACAGTTGGGCTTGTATTTCCGGCCCCTTTTACTTTCAGCACAGCTTGTACAGTTTTTACTTAGTGTTTACTTTTCCGCTTGCTTACTCTGTTGTGATTGTTTACTTTTCAAAGGCAATGCCTTCCCTTTTTGTTGGGGTTTACGCCTTGGTGCTAGTCGCCAGCCCCTGGCCTATGGAAGGCGGGCTTGGGGTAGTCACGGCACGGGCCCCGAGGGCGGGTCGTGACAAATTGGTATCATAGGTGGTCGGTTCTACTGCAGACTCTGATCTTTCTTCTATGTGAAGCAAAAGTGTTTAGTGTATTGAGTGTGGATATCAGTCCAGGGAGTCCAGTGTTGGTGCGGCGACCGACGTATCAATACACCAGGACCTTGACTTCTGATTCCCGACTTAATGCACGAAAACATTGATTGCATGCGTGTTTCAAGTTTTCCCTGTGATTACTTGTGTCAGCTCACCAGGTATACTGTTCTGACCGTGGCATACTTGTTTCCTTTTCAGGATGGCACGACGACAGCAGCCAGCTAGGGTTCCTAGAGTAGGGCGCGACGACAGCCCGCCGAGCGACGAGGCCTCGGTACAGGGCCCGTTGACCGCAGAGGCACCGGCGGTACCTTTACCCGCCGAGCCCCCGATGCTTCCAGCACTGGCAGCTGACGATGCACGATGCCTCGGAGCTCTGCACGAGTTCCAGCGCCAGCGACCACCCAGGTTCCGTGGGGAGTCGGACCCCCAGGCAGCCAAGGACTGGCTGGAGGCAGTCGTCCGAGTTTTCAGGTTAGTGAGGACACCAGCAGACCTCATGGTGATCCTCGCAGCGAGTCTCCTGCACGCGGCAGCAGGCAGATGGTGGAGCTTGATGCTCCAGGTGCACGATGAGGCCTCCCTCATCTAGACGGACTTCGAGAGCCTCTTCCGCTCAGAGTTCGTCCCGGTCACCCTCCGAGCGGTGCGCATCCAGGAGCTTCTTCAGCTGCGGCAGAGCAGCTTGACGGTCGTTCAGTACGCGGCGAGGTTCACCGACCTTTCTCGGTACTCGACAGACATGGTACGGGACCCCTTCTTCCGGGCCCGGACCTTCGAGCAGGGATTGAGACACGAGATCAGGGCATCGCTGATCTCCCTCAGCATCCCGACCCAGGCAGGAGTGCTAGAGCGAGCCCTTCTGATCGAGAGCTTTCTGGATGAGTCTACGGCGAGACCTATCGCAGGGCGGCAGGTGGCGGAGTCTTCGGTAGCAGGTAGCCGACGGATGACTCAAGGTTCCGGCAGACGACCTCGGGACACTGGCTCAGTAGTGCGGGGCACACAGCGCGAAGCCAACCTCCCGAGAGGCAGGCAGTGTTACTCCTATGGCGGGATTGGTCACATGGCTCGTGACTGCCTGACCCGCCGTACTGAGGAGCAGCAGACGGTGGAGGGGCCACCCAGGCAGAGGCAGAGGGTCGACCGTGGCGGTCCGCAGGGAGGAGGCAGACGAGGCAGAGGAGCTGGCCGAGTAGCAGGTGGTGGGCGATGCTTTGAGGCTCTGCCACCACCACCACCAGGCTGTCCACCCCGACCGCAGGGGACCAGAGGACATGGGAGAGCTCATCTTCAGGCAGTTGATGCCTACGATCATGGGGCTCCGGGAGCAGATGGACAGGAGCGGGACTAGCTCCAGACCTGGAGACTCTTGTTCATGTTGCTTCTAATTTTGTTGATGTATGATTGTAGATGCTTTGTGTCTTTGTACTTGAGCTGCAGTAATAAAAGACACCTTTTCTTGTGGCATTTACTTCCCTGTCCTCTCTTGTGTTGTTACTAAGAGGTTCCAGTTTTGACCGTTGACTTGACCCTCACTTGTGAGACATTTACTGGAGGAGACCCAGTTACCACACACTGATGCCGACAGTGTGACTCAACCCTTGGAGGCGAGAGTAACGGTTGGATCTCTTGGTAGTAGCGTCGAGGCCTTACGACGTCATCCTTGGTATGGATTAGTATCATCCATGTCGGGATTGACCGCATTAGGCGAAGAACGTGGTTCATCCAGGGGATGAGACCAGATTTCTCTTATCGGCAAGGAAGAAATCATGGCAGCTCTAGTGGGACCAGAGGTGGTCCGGGCCACGATAGAGAAGGTCCAGGTGAGCACATGGGAGCGGAAGGCTCAGATGCGTGCTCAGTACCGCCTTTGTATCCCTAGTTTGTGTTGAAGCTTTACGGGGACGTAAAGCCCTGTGGTGGGAGTAATGTAAAGACCCGTAAATTTCAAGGAATTTTTTTTTCTTAATTTTCTTTGGAATTTAAAAGAGCGCAGTTTCTGACGGAACCTGATTCCGAGGCCCGGTGTGCCCGGAATCATTTTCCGAAGTTTGGCTCGGGTACGTTCAGTGAACAGACGAGCGGGTTTTTCTAACTTTTGAACCGGTGCCCGGAATCGAATTCTGAGGGCACCGATGAAATCGCAGCGCCGGTATTCGGTTAGAAACGCCTCTTCTAGAGTTGTGTTTGCTCGGGTGTGGTTTTTAATTTTCGGGCTTAAAGTTAAGAAATAAAATAATTTTGCGACAACTTTATTTTATTTCACTTAAGCCACTTGGAAGCCACTTGAAGCCACTTAAAGGCGGCTTGAACTGAGTTGAACTGGATAGGATGCTATCCGGAAATATCCTACCCCCTTGGTAGGATATTTGTGAGGTGGGGCCCGCACGAGCCCCGCCGTTTCTTTCCGCTAAGAAACGCAACCGTGAAAACCCGTCTTAATGAAAGTCAACTGACGCGTTTTCTAAATTCTTAACAGACCATTTAATTGGGCTGTTTCTTTCGTGAATTTAATGGCCTGTTTCTTTCGTTGAATTAATTCAACGAATTAATTCAATCGTTTCTTAACCTGTTTCGTGTGTTGGCATATTAATAAAATAAGACCAACCCAAATCTTTGGAGAAGGTTTGAGAGGATTCTTGTTCTTCTTCTCCCTCGCGAAGAACATGAAGAACGCGAAGAACGCCGAACCCGGAAATCGACGACGCTTCCGTCCGTGACGTTCTTCCACGCTCCGATCTCCGATCACCGACCGTTTGAGGTGAGTGATTTCGGATTTCCTCTCAAAAGTTCTTTTCTTTTGGTTTTAACGAAACACAGATTTAAATATTAATAATTTAAATCTGTTGTTCTTGGTTCGTTGAGCTCGCCGACTCAACGCCGGATTCCGCGACGACGCGACGCCTCCCCGCGACGACGCGACGATCCCTCTCTTCCGCGACGATCCTTTCCGCGAAGAACGCCCGCGCGCGACGATCGACGACGCTTGAGGTAGGGATTTTATATTTTGAAATACCCCTCTTTATATTCCCGTGAACATTCTTTAAAAATTAAAGAACCGGAATCAAAGAAACAATTTTATTTTATTAAAATTGTTGGTTCATGTGTTGAACATTCTTTTTTTTCTCCCGTTGTTTTTATCTAACGCGGAGGGTGCGGGTCGAACGAACACGGCCCGACAACCCTCCGCCGTTCTTCGTGTTTTGCGGATTTGGCGGGCGACGACGGAACGTGCCGCAACGGGTGTTTGATGATCCCGCAGTAAAGAACGGAACCCGGGAGGAACAGCGGCGCAGACGGGAAGGAAAACGGGCCACCGGAGCGACTCCGGCGGCGCGCGGAAGCCGGAGGTGGCGCGGGTCGCCGGCGCGGCGGCGCCGGCGGCCGGATGCGGCGGCACCCCGCGGGTGTCTGGCCGACACCCCGCGGGTGCCGCGGGGGTGTCACGCGGGGCGGCGGCTTTCCCCCGCTTCGGCCGCTCGGCCGAGCCGAGCCGGACCGGCCCTGGCCGGGCTGGGCCGGGCCAACCGAGTCGGACCCGACCCGGTTCGGGCCAACCAGGGGGGGTCGGGCCGGGTCGGCCCGGGCCCGGACCCCCCCGTCTTCGGACGGACTTCGTTCAAATGGCCATATCTTGAGCTACGAGCCTCCAAACGACCCGCCGTCAGCGGCAACGCGATCCTTGGATCGAGACGGTCGTTTTGGTTTATCGAACTCAAAGTTTCAGAATACTTGGGGTTCGGCCGGGTTGGTTCGTACACGAAACCAACCGGGCCCTCGGAGCGGAAACGCTCATATCTTGAGCTACGGACGTCCGATTGACGTGCCGTCAGCTTTGTTGATTTCCTCTAAGTGAGACGGATCTTTTGGCATACTCCGCCCGAGGTTCGGACGCAGGTGGAGTGCGGTCGGGTTGGTTTTGCCTGAAAAACCAACCGGGCCCCTGGGACGAAAATGCCAATATCTCTCAGACCGGGCGTCCGATTGACGCGCCGTCTGCGACGTTGAGTTCCTGTTGACGATACGGAACTTTTGGATATATCAACTTCGGACTTTGTGTCAGTTGATGTATCAGCCTCTCGGCTCGTGGAGCGGACCCTCCCGAACGAGCTTGCTGTGCGTGGGAACCCTAGGCTGGCTGCGACTGCTACTTCGACAGCGACGACCGTGCAGAGATCCTCAGTGGACTGCGACGACTGTGCAGAGATCCTCCGTGGACTCCGACGACGACCGTGCAGAGATCCTCAGTGGATTGCGGCGACGACTGTGCAGAGATCCTCCGTGGACTCCGACGACGACCGTGCAGAGATCCTCAGTGGACTGCGGCGACGACTGTGCAGAGATCCTCAGCGGACTGCGACGACTCCTGCACTCAGCGATCCTACGTGGATCAGTGCTTCAGGTCCTGCGTGGGCCCGATCCTGTGTGGGTCCGATCCTGTGTGGGTCATCTCTCAGCGGTTCTATGTGAGCCAACTCCTACAGGTCCTGCGTGGGCCCGATCCTGTGTGGGTCACTGCGAGGTTAGTACCTATCGATCCTTCGTGGGTCCGACGTCTCAGATGGTTCAGTGATCATCTTTATCGTCATCTGAAGAAGCATACCTGTGTGAGCTGAATCTTCTGTTTTACTCGATAGAGGTGGTGCGCTTGGTTGTAGCGGCAGACCCGCGATACTGGAGACGAGCGTACGGAGTACGGAGACCGTGTAGCCGGCTGAGACCTGAAGACTGCTCGACCGACTCGACTTGGAGTGAGTCGACTAGCCCAGTGGACGGAGCGCCCGGTATTTGGCGGCAGACCCACGGCGGACGGAGCGCCTGGTAGTTGGCAGCAGACCCGCGGTACTCGACTGGAGGAGTACCTCTGTAGGCTATTTTGGTGAGCGCCCGGTATTTGGCAGCAGACCCTTAGCGGACGGAGCGCCTGGTAGTTGGCAGCAGACCCGCGATACTCGACAGGAGGAGTACCTCAGCAGTCTTAGGTTAGTGAGCAGTACCTCTGAGTCGTGACAGGACCACTGTACACTTCAGAGGTGGGGCTCTTCAGCACAACTTGTACAGTGTTTACTTAGTGTTTACTTTTCCGCTTGCTTACTCTGTGGTGATTGTTTACTTTTCAAAGGCAATGCCTTCCCTTTTTGTTGGGGTTTACGCCTTGGTGCTAGTCGCCAACCCCTGGCCTATGGAAGGCGGGCTTGGGGTAGTCACGGAACGGGCCCCGAGGGCGGGTCGTGACATAAGGTACATGACCACATAGTTGAACCTCTATGACCAAGTGAACTATCAGGTGGACCATTACATAAAAAAATGATGGTGGGAAGAACATCTCTTATTTATATAATATGACTGCAATCTCTTTATTCATGATGTGAAACTTCAGCAGGTCTACAATTTTTATACATATGGATTTGAAAAAGAATAAGAGTTTGGTTAATTTATGTAATAAAGTTTGAGGAAGAATGCTATGGAAAAAATCAGTATTAAATATTGCATCAAAACATAGAAGTTGTATGATTTTAGTCATTGTAACTTCAAATTACTCATTGACATGACATTCTTAATATTTTATGAATAACCCTATGGAACTTTTACACTAGTAAATAAAATAAAAAGTTATAATTTTTCCTCTCTGGATAGAGTGTAAGCTATTGGAGGATGAAAAGTATACCTTTTACCCTTCACCGGTGCCGACTCTTCCCTTATACCCATTTCAATCAACTCCAAACTAGCTTTGATGTCATCTTTAATTTTTCTAGGAACATTTTGTAATGTGCCAATAACACTATCAAATACATTTTTTTCTAAATGAATGACATTAAGAAAATGTCTGACATACAAATAATTCCAATATTGTAATTAAAAAAAATTGATCTTTTATTCCAACTTGATTTTGTAAGGTTTTTTGAAAATGGTTTAATAAAAAAAATTTCAATATTTTTTACCTTTTTTACATTTGACCGCTCATTATTGGAGATGATGTTGTACGTTGTTAGATATTACCATCGAATGATGTCGTCCATGATTGGTATTTATGCCGTCAAGGTAAAATTATCTAATTTCTTAAAAACACCATCTTCGAGGAATGTTTCAACCGAACTGATTATGTGCATTTTTTCCCAAATGGGACACCCCAACATTCCTTTAACTCTATAGCCTAATAAATTTCCATAAGTGGGGAATTCATCTATCATTCCATACAACATGGAACTCTATTTGAATTCTTCACTTCTATGAGAATCATACATTGTAATACCTATATCCCACATCAATTTAAGATCTTTGATCAATTGAGTCAAATAGACATCAATATCATTACCAGGTTGATTTGGTCCAGATATAAGTAGAGACAACATAATGTATTTTTTCTTCAAGCATAGAAAATAAGGAAAGTTATAATTTACCAACATGATGGGCCTTGTACTATGAGTAATAATATATACACCAAAAGGAGTCATTTCATCTATAGATAACACAAGACGGATGTTTCTCATCTCATCTCCAAATTCAGGAAACTCGTAATCAATTTTGTTCTACTAAGAAGAATATGATGGATGACATAGGTTCCCAAAATTAATTATTGTTTCTGAATTCTATTTTAATTTTCATGCGGTTTCTTGAAATCCATATTGTCTTTTAAACCATGGAATAATAGAAAAGTACCATAAATATTTCAAAGGACTTAATTAATTTTTCTTGTAATGATCTGCACCATGCTTAGGGCATTTTATGAGTGATTCATGGTCCTTAAAAAACAATATGAAATTATTTGGACA
The DNA here is from genome assembly GCA_963277665.1 of Viscum album. Classification (NCBI taxonomy): domain Eukaryota; kingdom Viridiplantae; phylum Streptophyta; class Magnoliopsida; order Santalales; family Viscaceae; genus Viscum; species Viscum album. Next base: position 448,851,947 of record OY728131.1, read on the forward strand.
AGTATGTATTTTTTTAGAGATCAACCCCATTGAACGTTACATTATTTTAGCATAATAAGTTCAGAATGGTAGTTAATTTTGTTCGAGTAACATATATTTTAGAAGACCAAGTAGTTCTGTAAAGTTGGTGTCACTCCATTCACAGCCATCTTTCAAATTATATAACTTCAGTATAGCTGACAATGTTTTGTATTTAGTAAAGCTGGTATACAATGGTTTCTTGGAAGATCTATTTAACTCATCAAAAAAATTTGTACAATCACGATAGTCATCTTCGGTTTCCATTTTCATTTCTTCCATACTATATCCACTATTTTTTATAAAGTTATTCATATCAAATGATCCTTAAACTGTAGTATCATCCCAATTGATGCCCACATTCAGTTTTTCCCATGTTTAGTTCATTTTTTTGATTTTATCTATTCTATGAAAAATAAAATGTTCTTCCAACTCTTCTGGACTAATGTTTCTTGAATAACAACAATGTAAACATGAACAAAGGATTTTAGAAGGGTCGTCTGCATGCTCTCTTGAAAACTTGATAAACTATTTAACTCCATCTTAATATTCATTTGTCAAATGATTATAATACATCAATTTTTAGTACATATCCATCGTATCATGTTCATAAAAGATTAATTTTATATAATATATAAATAAATACACTGAAGATATTCATTATGAAAAGTGAATGTTATATATAATTATAATAAGGGAAACTCAAAATTTGATTGTTTCAAAGAGTTTCATTATGTTAAATAAAATGGGTAATTGAATTTAATTAAAGAATTACTTTGAATAAAATCTTTCTTAAATCCCATAAACAAATGAAAACATAGTATTGGTAATTAATAAGTAACAAGAAACTCAAATATGATAAACAAGAATAATAAACTCTTATTTAATCAACTAGAAGATAAAAGACTTTATTCGAGTAAGTGATATAGCAACCAAATTAATTATTACATTTAAAATTAATGGTATATCAATTTTTTAAAACATTTAAAGATTCTTGGGATGTCATATCACCACACTGACCCATCCCCATGAAATTCAAGGTACTCCAACTAGATGTAAAATTAACATTTACTAATGGATTGCATGAATAGGAAGTTTACACCAAACAAATAGATATTTTTATCATTATTTAATATGAGAATAATATTTGTAAATTGAAAAAGGTGATGTATAAATTGAAACAAGAACTAAGATATTGATATTGAAGGATAAATAAATTATTAAATTAACTTTAATTAAAAAATGAAGAATTGATCATAATCACTATATAAAAAATAATTTTATAGATAGATTGAAAGTGTTTATTAATGTGGATGACACAATATTTAGAGGTCCATGAGATGAACAATGATAATAATTTTCTACATTTACAATGAACTATGTTTAAATGTTGATGATTAGTTAGGTGACATTTTTCTTATTTTATAGGAAACTCATAGAATTCATGAGATATTTATTTCCCAATCCATGTATTTGAGGAAAGTATTTTATATATTTTAAAAGGAATATTGAAAACCCATTTTCACACCCATTCAAAATTGAATAAAATTTTCAAATGCTGTGGATGAAATATCAATATGTATCATGGATTGTGGGAGATTCATTATATTCCAAGTTTCTTGATAGTAAAAAGGTTTGACATATGCTTTTTCTACATGTCATATAGATAGGTACCAAAGTGATTCCATGGAAATCCACTTATTATTCAAATAAATACTCAAAAAGGGGTTGAATTTTTTGAAAATCTATATTTCTGAGTAAGAAATTATAATGTTATATAGTGGTATATAGGTCTCAATAAAAGTGGTATAACAAGAAAAGGGTAATATTAAAAGGATACTTTTTGGTAAATTGTTGAGCGGGGGGGGGGGTAGGATGATGATGAAAACTTATAATTTTGTTGGAAAATAGTACATAACATCATGGTATAATATTTCATATATTATTATTAAAAGGATTTGTAAATAATGTTGGATTAACCTAAAGAGGTAGGAAAATAAAATAATTTCTTTTCAAAATTATTGGGACATAGGAATTTGGATTATTGAGAAAAGGTACAACACATGAACAATAGATATAGTTTCTAAAACAAACCCAAGACAACCATATATCAAACACCGAAGATAGTCCATGATAGTGTCCAAGGGACATTCTCAATCCCCCTTGGGATTGAAACAAGCACTAGGGTATGAAAAACAACATATTGGGGATGATTTGACCCAATAAATAAATATAATAGAAATAAAATTTTAATAAAAATTTCCATGATGAATCCATACATTGGTTTCCTACACCAACCCATATAAGTATAAAAAAGAAGATATGAATCAGTATAATATAAAATAAATACCTAAACCTACCATAAAATCTCTCACACACAAAATACTGAGTTTCAATTTCCAAAATTTCATATGTATGGAATACCATTTTTAAAATAAAGAATGAAAAATATGTATGATGGATTTGGGAGATCAATTTGAGAAATGTAAACAAAATAAAATGACCAACTAAACTCCATGTGACTCCATGGGTCACTATAGAGTCCATAAAAAAAAATCTCCATTAGCGATCAAGAGTTGAATGAAAATTGAAAACAGAGAAAATCGGAAGGCTTACCTCGCTAGTATATAATCACCAGACCAAAAATAATGATACTGTCAAATAAGAAATTAAAAACAGAACAAAAAATACGCAAAGAATATCCTAAGGCCTATCTCGCTAAGTTGAAGAAAATATAAAACCATCTACGGAAACCCTAAATTCAATTGAACACTTGATGTTTAATGAGATTTTTGAGAGGCAGTCGAGTGGTGTGATTCAAGGTTCGATTCATCAAGGAAGAGCATTGACAACAGGTGGCTTCCGTGGAAAGATTCTTATATCACGACAGGTTCACATATGGTTATGGTTTTTTAATGAGATCGGGACAATTTTATCATTGCTTACAAATAAAAACTGATAAAGTGTCCTTTTATCAGTTCTTAAATAATAAGCACTCATAAAATGGCTCTGTATCAGTGCTAAAAAAGAACTGATAAAATAAATCTCTATCAGTGCAAAAATTATAGCACAGATAAATGTTAATTTTATCAGCTCTTATTACTTAAGTGCTAATAATGGTTTTATAATTATAATTATAAATAAAAAAATGTAAATATTTATATATACTTAATAAATATATATAAATATAAATATATTAAATATATTGAATATATATTTTTTATATATATATTATAATTTTATAATTATTTATTTATAATTATATACATATTTTTAAAAAATAATATTTATATCATTATACATATTTATATAATTATACATATATTTATTTAATAAATATATATAAATATAGTAAATATATTCATTATTTAAGTAAATTTATTATAAATTTAATAATTATTTAAATATATATAATTATTTATTTGTAATTATATAAATACTTATAAAAAATATATTTATTTATTTTTTGGTGGGAGTGTTATTTAATTGGCCGTAGCTCCGATGCAATCAAGAATCTCAAAGTGGCCACTGTTTTTTGGAATTAGCTTTCCTTTCTTCCTAAATCTCATGAATATCTTCCACGGAGATTTATAGTGGAAAACTTTATCCGAAACTTCAAACTCAAGGTATATCTAACAGTTATCAATACAAATATTTTATTGACTTTGATCCATCATGATGTGATACTGAATGGGATTGGCTTTTTCTACCATTTCTTTGATCATTTTATGTACCAGAATCTTACATTCACCAACTTCATACAAGTATTTTGGTGTTCTATATCTTTTCCAATAAATGGATTCATATGGATCCATTTGGATGCTTGAGTGGAAACTATTATTGGATAAGAAATTGTCCATGAGAAGGTGCTGATCTAATCCTCTTTTGAAGTCCATTGAGAATGTTATCAACATATTCTAAAATGTTTAGATAGTTTACTCAGATTGGAATTCAGTTTGGGGGAATATGCCGTACTGAAGTTCAAATCATTATTAAGAGTACGTAGGAGACTTTTCTAGATCTTGGAGGTAAACCTTGGATCTCAATCATATACAATTTATAGTGGTTCTCCTTTTGGCCTCAACACTTCCTTAATGTATATCATTGAAATTTTATCAAGTGAGAAGTATTATTGAATTGAAATGAAGTTATTATCCTTTTTTTGATGATCTAATACAACCCATATATATTTTTTCCTCTAGATGTATTTGAAAAAACTTTGAAAAAAATCCATGGCGTTGTTTTCCTATTTACACACAGGTATGAGTAATGGTTTCATCATTCCCTTGGACCTTTTCCTTTCAACCTTCACTTACTAATATTTATAGAAATTTGATATATATATATATATTCAGTGATCAACTTCTTTATATTATCCCACCAATAGTGAGTTTGTAGGTCTTGATACATCTTCAGGTTCCTTGGGTGTAAGGAGAATTTCAAGCTATGTGCATCATTTGACAACCCCAAATTTATCACAGGATTTGATGGTATACATAGTCATGAACCAAGTATTAAAACTCTTTGTTCATAAATTTTTAACTCTAAGGATTTCCCTTCATTTATAACTTCCACCTTCTTTTCTATTTCTATATCATCCCTTCAAGTATCTCTATTTTTCTCCAGAAGGGATGGTTGAAAAATCAGCTGAGAAATGAATGATGATGTTTCTTTTTGATTCCCACGATCATCCTTTATATATATAAGATGATAATATTACTCTTAATCCTCATCATGGATAACATTATAGGATACTTTATACTTATATCGTTTACTACTTTATTCACCTTACTAGGATGGTAATTGATTGAGCAGCCACAGTCCTTGATCAACTCTAACCATCTTCTTTGGTTGATATTGATATCCTTCTATGTGAATATATATTTTAGGCTCTTATGATCTACATATATTTCAAACTTTTCTCCATATAGATAATTATGAAAAATATTATATGAAAATATAACTACATCTTACTCCAAATCATGTGTTAGATAGTTCTTCTCATGTACGTTCAACTACCTCAAGGCGTAGGATATCACCTTTTCATTTTAAATTAGTACACATCCCAAAACATTTTTTATATACCATAAATAGTTTCCCACTTAAGGGTAGTGCGAGGAATGGCATAATTATGATCCCTCATTTTAACTCTTTAAATCTCTCTTCATATTCATTGGTCCATAAAAACCACACTCCTTTTTTAGTTAGCTTTTTCAACTGGTTATAAAATCATGAGAATTTCCAAAAAAATTATTGATAGTACCCAACTAGTCTAAGGAAACCATTGATCTATATTAAAGATTTTTCTCTATAACACTACTCAATCACCTTTATCGTAGAAGGGTCTATATATATCCCTTATCTAGTGATAAAAATCCCCAATAATGAAACTTACTCTATACAAAACTTAAATTTACTATACTTTTCATATATATTCTCCTTTCACAAAGTCTTTAGTACAACGTTCCATTGCTCTTCATACTCCTCTTTGATTTGGGAGTATATAAGAATATCATATATAAATAATATGAAAAATTTGTCAAAGTATTCTAAAAATACTCTATTCATTAAGTCCATGAAGATCATTGGGGAATTAGTGAGTTCTAATGTAATCACTATGAAGTCATAGCGCCCATACCTTGTATATAAGGAAATATTGGGAATATATTTCTTCTCCACCTTTAATTGGTGATATCCAAACTACAGGTCCAACTTATAAAAGTACTAGTAGCCACATAATTGGTCGAATAGGTCATAAATCCATGGATATGGATACTTGTTCTTTATCATGATCTTATTGAGTTTATGATAATAAGTACAAAGGAACATTGACTTATCCATTTTCTTGATGAAGAGTACCAACAATCCCTATGGTGAGGACTTGGTTGTATAAAACCCTTTTCTTGATTCTCTTGTAACTGCTTATTCAGTTCTTCTGACTCAATGATGTCCATTATTTAGGGATCCTTGGATATGTGTAGGGATCGAGGTATAAGTTTAATTGAGAACTCCACCTCCAGGTTAGGAAGAAGACCATGAAACTCTTTAGGGAATACTTTAGTGCAGTTCTTCACAATAAGCATGCCTTTAATCATGATTATCTCAATTGTATAAATAATTATATATTTATATAATTTCTCATTTGAAAATAATATATATGATTCAGAAGAATATTCCAATGGATATTCATTCTCCTCCTTACACTTGTACAAAATCGGAGGATGACTTAGGATATGAAGTGTGATATTCCTATCCTAAAAGTTGATGTTGGATTTATATAATTAAAAATAATACATGTGAAATGTTTAATCAAATTCAACTAAATGAAGCTTAACAAGGTTATCTAGGAGGTTCATGCCACAAACATTGACTAGGGTGGAGTTATAAACTTGATATTAAATAATTTTCCCATTTACTATTCTCACAGATAACTAAACCTCCATGTTTTGAGATGGAGTTTGAATATTTTTATTAAACTTGAAAGATATGAAATAATGTGTCAAAACATAATAATAAAAGTTAATGGAAGTTCCTTAATGGATATTAAATATATCTCCCTTTATTCAATTCTGTTTCTAATCATTCACTAAAACCATAGTAAAGCTAGGGATGGTAATAATAAAACTAATAAGTATATAAAAGGGATGCTATGAACTTATAAGAAATAACTTATAAATGACATATATATCTTAACTTATTAGTATTTAGGTTTCATTATAGGTTATCAATGGTAATTTTCCTAGTTGGTTTACTAACCTAACAATTTATTAAAATCCTTCATAATCATTTATAAATAGTTTGTGAATTTACCAAATCATATATCTAGGAGTGTTAAACTAGGTGTGCAGAAAGGAATCATTGTAGTACAGTAGATACATGTCGATTTAATACCCAATGATCCCTTTAAGGGTTATTGAACCTAGACACATCTGTTCCAAAGCCACATCCACTTGTAATATTTAGACAGGGGTGTAATTTCTTGTTAACCACTAACTCTATACTTCACAAAAATTTTAGGATGTTTTATTATAATTAGACTTAGCCCTAGGTTTTTTACTAATATATTATTTTCATAAAACCTAAAAATATATAGACCTTACTATGATACCAAATATATATACTTAAGTATCTTAGATATATTATTATATATTTTTTAACATAAAGATTCACAAAACACAATGCATATATTTGGAGGTCTAGTTCATTGGAAGACTAGGTTCATAATACCTCAAAATGAGACTAAATCACAACATATTTATTTTATTATATATAATGATCTCATAAATACCTTTGAAATCCAAAAACTATATAGTATTACATAGGTAATACATAAGAAAAAAGAGTGAGCTAAAAAGGCCAGTAAGGGAATAAGAATGACAAAGAAGCATACAATATGAATCAAATGAAATATCATGATATCATAAAAGGAAAGGTGAATGAATGATCACATGGATTCATAATATAAGTATAAAATAAATATAAGATGAAGGAACTAGAGGAATATGGAAGCAATATAGAACATAAATAAGTAGAAGTCAAGATTAACGACTAAGAGAACATCACACTATGGATGAAATTATATCATGTATTAGGTTGAATCCCTAATCACATACATATCATTTCATGAAACATAAAAATTAACTAATTCATTAAAGTTATATATTTTTCACTCTCATCATAACATGTACATGCATATGTTTTCCATGGAAGGAAGTTATACATAAACATCAGAAAACTCCATAGAAAGGAAATGGGTTACAAAATCACGTCTTATAACATAGTGAAATGAAATATCATAATTAATTACATGAAATAACAGATTAAATAATTATTGGATGTTCATAGATAAATAATGAATCATAATACATGAAATTTAAGTTCATGTGAATTAAGGACATAAAAAGAAGCTGATAAATAATTTTAGAAATATTAATTTTAAGGGAGGTTTTTGGAAAAAGGGTAAATAATCAATAAAGTGGGGAAAAAATAATAATATCCATAAAAAAAGAAATTAAATAAAATAGGTTTCCACAGTAAAATGATTTTTTTAGAAACCTTTTATGGTTAAAAATATTTCATTGATTAATACTTAAAATGAGGTAAGAAAAAAAGTAAAGTTCCCTTTAACTAGCTATAATTAATGAAAAAATTGAGAAAGGGACCTTTAAAACATGTATATTAAATTCATGGAAAGGTGATTTAAAATAGGTATATATGTGTGAGATATATATTTTGAATATAGAATAAGGTAATAAGAAGAATAGAGAGAGAAAGTGAGGTAAAGGGAGGGAAAACATAACCCAGAAAAATAATGTGGTTCGGAGAGATCCCTTACATCATGTCAAGATTCATTATGAAATTTCACATAAACTAATAAATAATAAAATTATATTTATTAAATACATGATTTATAACCTTATTATAATATATATAATTCATTATCAAGATTTTATGTTAGTTTATATTCATTTAATTTAGGTATCATTTCTGTAACTGCTGTCCCAAGGGCATTCATTTCATGCATCCATAGTCACATTAGTTTTTGGGTATTTATTGAGGTTAGTGAAAAATGTGAAACATATTGTTACTTTTTTAATGTATTACTAAAAATATAATTTGATAATTCTTTGTTTGGGTTTCGTTTGGGGTTGTTTCAGGTGAAAAGTTTGGAAAATTTGAATTTTTTTGGGCTGTGCATGGTTGGCACACGGTTTTCCCAAATCATGAACCATGATAGTGAAAACTATAAAAAATCAGATAATTAGGGGTTTAATAGTTTATAAATAGTTTTATAAAACATTCACCCACCTAGGAGAAACCATACAACCCCATTAAAATGGGCACACAGTTAGGGTGCACGATTTTTCTAACCATGCGGCCCTACCCAGGAAACCGTTCATGAGTTTTAACTAATCCAAAAATATAATTTTAAAGTCCTGAAAAATTATTTTTTAGGTTACCAATAGAATTAAATAGACCCACTTCATTTTATTTTTCCTTATATCCCCCATGTGGTGATTTTGGCCCCTATACACCCCTATACAAGCAAATCAAAGACAGGTGAACAACATTCAATCTCCTCTCGATAGGTTTCCTTTTCTTGTTCTCTTTCTATCATTCTCTCCTCATTCCTCCAAATGGTTTTGTAGATATCAATATTGTTATAGGATCTAATCCCCATTATTTTAGATCTTGGATCCAGGGTTGATTCTCGGATCTACATTTCTGATGTTCTTCATTGTATTTTCCCAATTAGGGCTTTTCATTTTGAGATCCTATTATCATGAGGTAGGTGGTTCTATTTTGATCGGCCAATTTGATTAAACCTAAATTTATTAATTTAAATTCAATTGTTTGATTTAAATACAATTTATTAGAATTTATTTCAATTAATTTATTAAAAATACAATTCCATTTAATTTTTGAATTTGGATTTGAAAATGGATTTGGCATGAAATTGGGGAAAACCCCAAATTCCATTGAATTGGGGTGTGTTGTGAAATTAGATGGAATTTGGTTAAATTAAATTGTGGAAGTTAATTATGGAATTTTAATTGTCAAATTTATTTGATGAAATTGATTTCAAATTGGTATTTGAGAAAATGGATTAAAATGGTTTTGGTAGAAACCCATTGGTTTTATCATGGAAAATGCATGTTTTGATTAAAAATCCATTTTAGGTTTTAAATGGAAAATTGGAATATTTGAAATGGAAGAATGATATGAATTGTATTTTAAGAAGTCTTACAATAAATTTCATATCATTGAATTTTATTAGAGAACATGAAATCCTAGGTAGTTATTGAGTTATTTAGGACAACACTATTTGATTTACTACACTAGTAATACATATACAACTGGTCACATCCCTAATGGGATGGTGACATGTCATATTTGGTCAATATTGGGGAGGATGTGTGTACTAATATTGCTATGATAAATATTTGAGTTCGTGGGAGTCCCATAGACTAGAACTATGATACCTTTTAGTATAATACCATGTTGCTCACTTTTTTGTATTTGAAATATATATATGCCAACATTTGTAATTTTTTTTACCATCCTCTATGAATTTATATAAACTATTATATATAAAATGTTTATTAATAAATTTGGTTAAAGTATTTACATCCTTTTAAATGTAAATCATGATTTTTTTTCAAATATGATTTTGAACTTCCATGACTTCTTTATTTTAAATTGAAAGCTCTTCATTTTGTTAATTATATGTTGGAATCTTATTATGGAATCCTTGGTGAGACCCTATTGGGATTTTAGATAATTCCCTAATGATGCCTTCATGTGTTTATAGATTATCTTATTCTAGGTTTGAGCATGGGTTAGGTGCCACTTAGAGGTGGTAGTTTCTATTTATACTTGGGCTTGGAGAGTTGTGTCTGTTTGGACTTTGGTTGTTATCCTATTTTCTGGTATCTTGTGGGTTCAATTTGGGCTGTTTATGCCCATTTAAATTTTGGGATAGTTCTCCCTATAGAATTATTCCTCTATGTATACTGACTTTTTTTTATCTTTCTTTCATTGTGTTTGTGAATAATCTGTTCCCACTTTCTTTTGGTATGGTTTTAGGTGCCAATCCCCAGTCTGTGGAGATCAGGAACACCCATTGGGCTATGTCAAGACCGGATTGGTTATCATGTTACTAGGGAATCATAAATATTTTGTGAAAATGTGGTATCAAAGGTGTTGGTTAGGTATATTGACTTGATTCCAGTATACATTTGTGTAATATTTGTAGGACTTATGAGGTTGTTGGGATTGAGTTCCTGACAAACGCTCACCACAATGAGCCTTAAGTCACCAGGGGTGGTTTGGGAAAGACGTCCTTAGCATTAGTTCTTGTATTTTCCCTACTTTTGATTTGTATAGGATGAAATCCAAATCTTGTGTTCTTATTTGTTGGGATTAATTTCCCTTGTTTATCTATTTGATTAATTAATCTGATGTCTTCAATGTTTACTAATGATGTTTTATAGAATCATGCCTTCAGGAAGATGTGTTAATCAATTATAGGAGGAAGATACTCATGAAGCACAGTGAGAAAATATTCTCCTGAACCCAAGTCTAGTTGAGGTTATTTTATGTATTACTCAAGCTCTAGGGTAGGCACCACCACTAGTTCCTTTTCAGGGTATAGCTGTGGAACCTTAGAGGAATGTTTTTTGGAATCATTCTCAGGAGTTTCTTTTCCAGAAGTCACCAACATTCAAATTCTCTAATGATCCTCAAGAGGATGAGGAATGGTTGAGAAGGATAGAATTATTTTTGGACTTATTAGAGATACCTAAGGATATTAAGGTTAAGTGTGCCACCTTCATGATAGAGGGACCAAGTAGGAGATGGTGGGACATGATGGTGATGGCAATGAAATATAAGGTATTGGAGTGGAAAGACTTCAAAGATATTTTCACCAACCATTTCTACCCATATTTGATGCTGTTGGCCAAAGATATTGATTTTTTTCAAACTTAAGTAGGCTAAAAAAACCATCAAAGAATATGAAAATCACATTGTTGATCTTGTAAAATTTTCAACTAATTTGGAATTAAATGAGAAGATTAATACTTAACATTTGAAGTTGGTACTTAGATTTGATATTAGTTATTAGGTTCTCTTTTTGAAATGGTCTTCTTATGATGATGTGCTGGATAGGGCATTGATGGTCAAAATGGATCTTGCTAGTAAGTTAAGGTTGATGATAGTTTCCTTTTCTCCTAGTGGTAGTGTGAATTATTCTCTGGGAAAGAGGAAGTATGATGATTCTCATGGTGGTTATCTGCAGCATGGTTTTTCTAAACCTCATATAGTGTTTGGAAGAGGCCTTTATATTTTCTACTAGTGTGGAAATCCTGGGAATTAAAAGAGGGTTTTCACTAAGGAACCCAATATATGAGGCTCCTATGGATGCTAAAGTCACTAATATGAGTTATTCTAAGTATTTTCTACTCCATGTAGTGGATCAAGATCTTCAGTGACTATTAAAACTATAATGAAATCAAATGCTTCACGATCAAAGGTGTTATATCCACATGAATCCAGAATGAAGCTTCTTCACGCAATGTAAGATTCTCCATAGAAAGAAGATACAGGTATAGAAACTATGATAGGTACCATCACTTTAGTTTTATCATTAGTGACTACTTTATTTGGTACTCATGTATCTCATTCGTTTATACCAACCATTATTGTTAATATGCTAAATCTTCCTTTGGATTTTTTATCTTATGTGGTAGATATTACTACACCCCTCGAAAAAAAGAGAGAACAAGGTCTCTAAAGTCCCACTTGTGTTTTCTCTATATCAAAAGTTGATCTTGTTTGTAGTTTATTGGTTCTCAATATGAAACTTCTTGATGTCATATTCGGGATGGACTGGATCATTTCTAATAAATCCCAAATGGATTTTTATGTTCGACGAGTTTACTTTATCCCACCTGATGGGGTTTGTCGTATATTTTAAGGAGAATGGGAACTAATATTGTGTAGAGTTGGACCTTATTATCTAGAGTTAGGGAAAGTGATATCTATATTTACTTTTGATCTAGAGTGGGAATCATTGAATGGTGATCTACCTCCAGTTTTCATCGAGTTTCCTGACATTTTTCCTTTTGAATTATCTAGGTTTCCACTAGTAAGGGAGGTAAAATTTTATATCAATTTAGTGCTAATTAATCAACCAGTGTCTATTCCATATTACTACATGGAACCAGCTAAAATAAAAGATATGAAGACTTTTTTGTATGACCTTATAGAGAATGTATTTATATAACTAAGTGTGTCACCTTGGGCGGTGCCAGTTCTATTTTCTAAGAAAGCTGATGTGTGACTTCACCTTTGTGTTGATTACCAAAAAATCAATAGCAATTTGGTAAATAACCAATATCTGTTTCCATGTATTGTTGATTTGTTTGATTAGTTGAAATGGTATAATTGGTTATTAAAGATTTACCTTCTATATGGTTACCATTAGTTGAGTATAAACAAATCTTACATTCATAAAACTTCATTTCAAAGCTAGTACAACCATTATGAGTACCTTGTTATTCCATTTGGTCTAACCAATGCTCCCAGAGTCATTATGGGTTAAATGAAAATGATTTTACATGAGTATCTTGATACCTTTGTGGTGGTCTTTTTGTATGTAATCCTAGTTTACTCAACATCCAAGGAGGATCATGTTCATCATCTGAGAGTAGTTCGAGAATTATTAGTAATCCCCGAACTTTATGCCAAGTTATTGAAATGTGATTTCTAGATTCAGGAAGTAACATTCTTGGGAAATGTGGTGTCAGAATATGGTATATCAGTCGATCCTGAGAAGGTGAATTTTGTTATGACATGGGAGAAACCATAAAATGTTTTCAAGATTCAAAAATTCTTGGGTCTAGCTGGAAATTATTTCCGATTTGTAAAGGACTTCTCAAAGTTTTCCTATTCGATGAATAATCTTACTTAGAAGGGAGGGAATTTTTATTGGGATGAAAAATTTCAGAGTTCCTTTATTGAGTTGAAACATCTTTTGACTACTTCATTGGTGTTCACTCTTCTAGAGGCTGGGTAGGGCTATGTGGTCTTCTGTGATGCATGGTGTTCAGGATTGGGCTATGTTCTTATGTAAGGTGATCATGTCATTGCTTATGGATCTCGTTATATTAGACCAAAAGAGAATAATTATCTAAACCATGACCTTAAAATTTTATCTATGATGTACACACTCAAAAAGTTGGTGGAGCTACCTTTTTGGAGAAAAGTTTACCATGTTTTGTGACCACAAAATCTTGAGTTATATCTTTTCTAAAAAATGTATGAATCTATTCCAGAGGTGTTGGGTGGAATTTATGAAATATTTTGAATTTGACATCACCTATACACCAAGGAAAGGGAATGTTGTTTTTAATTATTTGAGTATAAAACTTCCAACCCAGGTTGTGAAGAATCATCAGAAGAGTGAAACTTGTTGGATCCTTTTTCACAGTTTCATAATGGATTTGGGGAATTAGGGGATGAGGTTTCCTTATCCATTATTCAATTGAAATACGATTTTCTTGAAATGATTCTTCTATAGAATCATATTAATGATGAGTTCCACAAAATTGGAGACTCTCTTTATTGTGGGGATACTGTACATGACTGGTCATTATCGACCGAGTGAATTCTATGATATCAGAACCATTTTGTTGTTCTGTTAGCAGTAAGGAAATTTTTTATGGGGGATTTCCATAACTCCTAGTGGGAAGTTCACATAGGAACCACAAATATTTTCTATAGAATGCAGCATAGATTCTAGTGGCTAGGAATTAAATGGGGAATTATTGGATTTTTCTGTCATTGTTATACATGCCAACAGGTCAAGGTCAAGAACTGAAAACCTTCATGTTTTATTTAGCCATTTATAGTGCCTATTTAGAAGTGGGATGAGATATATATAGACTTTTTGTTTTGTGTTTCCATGTAACTAGAGAAATAATAATGAGATAAGGGTTTTAATCGACCGACTGACAAAATCATCTCACTTTATACCCATTCATGATACAAAAAAAGTTGATGAGTTAGTAAATCTATATATGAATGATATTTTTTATTTTTATGGAGTTCCATATGCTATAGTCTCTAATTGGGATCCTCGGTTTACTTATCTATTTTGAAGAGGCCTTCAAGAGTCACTTGGACATCAAGTTTTTTTGAGCATGACATACCATCTTCAATCAGATGGATGGATTGAAATAACAATACATATTCTTGATAATATTCTTTGGGCCCATGTTCTCGGCTTTAGTGGATCTTAGGATGACCATTTGAGGGATGTTTGAGTTTTTGTATAGTAATAGTTACTATTACATGATCATAATGGATCATTTTTAGGCCTTTTATGGATGACCTTGAAGATATCCATTGTGTTGATCAGAGACAGGTGAGGGTTCCTTAATTGGGATAATATTGGTTTAAGATGTGAAATAAAATATTTAGTTTATTCATTAGAGAATCTTGAATACATTGATACAGTATAAGTCTTATGCTGATCATCATCATATATCTTTGGAGTTTGTAGTTGGTGACTAGGTGTTTTTGAATGTTTCACCCCATTTGGGTCATCAACAGTCTAGGAGGCAAGGGAAACTTACTCATATTTTTGTGGGACCTTTTGAGGTTGTGGAGAAGGTGGTGAAAGTTTCTTAACGTTTATCACTTCCACCATGGATTATGTTGATACATAACATATTCCATGTATCTCAACTATGAAAGTATCTTTCTGATCCATCTCATGTTCTGAGGTGGAGCGATCTTAAGGTTGAACCTGATTTATCTGTGATTGAATGTCCATCCAGGATAGTTTATTCTAAAAACAATATACTTAATTCGAGGAAAATACCTTTGGTTTGAGTGCTATGTCAGCACGATTCAGATTCTCATGAGATTTCGGAGAGGGAGGCACCAATGAGAGAGCAACGACCTCATCTTTTTGGTAAGGAAGCTTCTTAAGAGGCATTCTGGGGGGAAAAAGTTTCTATGATGAAGAGGTTGTAACATATTGTTACTATTTTTATGTATTCCTAAACCCCTATTTTGATCATGATTTACTTGGGTTTGGTTTGGGGTTGTTTCAGGTGAAATGTTTTGAAAATTTGAAAGTTTTTGTGCTATGCATGGTTAGCGCATGGTTTTACCAAACCATGCACTATGCTAGTGAAAACCATGAAAAACCATACATTGAGGGTTTGAAAGTTCGGTGCATGGTTTTATAAACCATGAACCCACCTAAGAGAAACCATGAAACCCCAATAAAAGGTGAACATGGTTAGGGTGTATTATTTTTATAAACGTACGAACCTTCTTAGGAAACCATGAATGAGTTTTAAATAATCTGAAATTATAATTTTAAAATAAAAAACATTATTTTTTGGTTTATAAGAGACCTAATTAGGCCCCCTATATTTTATTATTCCTTGGAGTCTCCCAATATGTGATTTTCCCCTCCCACACCCCTCTAGAATCAAATTGAAGCTAGGGGAATTATGTTCAATATTCTCCTGTTAGGTTTCCTCTTCCCAATATCTTTGTTCCATTCTCTACTCTTTCCTCCCCATGGTTTTTTATATCTCCATATTATTGGAGGATTGAATAATCACTATTTATATCATGGATCTATGGTTTATTCTTAGATCTACATTGCCAATGTTTTTCATTGGAGTTTCACAATTAGGGATTTGTGTTTTGAGATCCTATGATCCTGAGGTAGGTGGTACCATTTTTATGGGACAATTTTATAACACTAAACTGATTAATTTAAATTCAATTGTTTGATTGAAATTTAACATCTTGGAATTTATTTTAATAGATTTATTAAAAATCCAATTCCATTAAATTGGGGGATTTGGGTTTGAAAATGAATTTTACTTGAAATTGGGGAAAACCCCCAATTCCATTGAATTTGGGTGGGTTGTTAAATTGGATGGAAGTTAGTTAAATTAAATTGTAGAATTTGAATTGTGAAATTGATTTGATGAAATTGATTTCAAATTATTATTTTTAAAAATGGATTAAAATGGTTTTTATAGAAACCCATTGGTTTTATCATGGAAAAGGCATGTTTTGATTGAAATCCCATTTTGGTTTTTAAATGAAAAATTGGAATATTTGATATGGGAGAATGGTATGAATTTTATTTTAAGTAGTATGAAAATAAATTTCCCATAATTGTTTTGTATTATAGAACATGAAATACTACTTAGTTAGTGTGTTATTCAAGACAACACTCTATGATTTACAACACTATCAATACATATGCAACAAGTCACATCCACAATGGGATGGTGACGTGTCCTCTCTAGTTAGTATTGGGGAGGATGTGTTAACACATATTACCTTGAAAACTATTTGAGTGTGAGGGATTCCCATAGCCTAGAACTATCATACCTTTTGGAAGATGACCATGTTTCTCACTTTTTTTATTTGAAATATATATATTCCATTGTTTGTAAAATTTTTAACATGACATTAAAATTTATATAAACCATTACATATAAAATGTTTATTAAGCCATTTTTTTATAATATTCCTATAATTTTAAATGTAAATCATGATTTGTTTTAAATATGATTTTGAACTTCCATGATTATTTTATTTAAAATTGAAATCTCTTTATTTGGTTAATTAAATGATGGAATCTTATTATGGAATACTTTGTGATACCCAACTGGGATTTTGTCTGATGCCCTAACGGTGATGTTTGTTTGTTTGTAGATTATCTTCTTCTAGGTTAAAGCAAAGGTATGGTGCCACTTGGAGGTGGTTGTAGCTCTTGATCCTTGGTCTTGGATAGTTGTGTCCATTGGGACTTGGGTTTTTATCCTATTTTTTTGGTGTCTTATGGTTTCACTTTGGGCTGTTTACGACTGTTTTACTTCTGGTACAGTTTTCTCTGTAGAGTTTTTCTTGTATGGATATTGAATTTTTTATCTTTCTTCTATTTTTTTGTAGAAAATTCGTTCCCACTTTAATTTTTGTATGGTAAAAGGTGCCAGTTTCCAACCCATGGGAGTTGGGAACACCCTTCAGGATTTGTTATAACCAGTTTTTTTATCAGGTTTCTAGGGTATCCGGGCTGGTTACATCTCCCAAAGTGAAGTGTAATGATATTACTTTACTCCAATAAATTAAAATTCTCCCAAATATATTTTTTAGTTATGACATATGGATGATTCATTTAGTATAAATGTTTTCATTATACAGTTAGTTAATTTAGGTTTTTTTTAACAATCATCATGAACTAAATTCATTTTATTTAATTAAATGATTATTAATACATTTTATAATGTGAAATAAGTTATAATAAACTTATTATCATAATATTTAATAATTAAATTATTTATATTTCTAGACTTGAAGGTGGTGTAGAATAATGAAGTATGTTGTTGATGGAGGAATTGGACTACCCATATTGTGAAAAACATTTTCGTTCTTAGAATGAGAAGTGGTTGGATAATGGATATTAAATTAAAATAATTACATTATAGTATATTTTTGTTACTATAGTAATTATGTCATGTTGGATGAAAATTTTTTAGAGGATGAAGAGGAAGAAATAATTAAGAAGATTGGTTGAGGGGTGGTATTTATAAGGGGACGAGTATAACACCCTTAAATTTTAAGAAATATTTTTTTCAAATAAATTTTATTTTTTCGTTACCTTACGTTACACGCAACATAAAGTATTAATGATCCATGATATAATAATAAAAATATTTTTATTTAAACATGAACATTATAACCTAACTGCTAAATTTGGAAGTATTAATAGGAATAATTTTTTTTTAAATTAAGTATGAATGTTTTAGATAAATAAAATATATTTATAAATAAGCACTTAATTTTTGGTAAATTATTTTTATGCTTCAGAAATACATTTTTTGATTTTTAATTGTTTCTGTAAACAAATAACAAAATTAATTTTTTCCACTTTTGTAAAATTTATTTGAAAAAATTAAATTCAATTTTGGAATAAACAAGTCAAAATTTTCTTAGGGAGACATTTTGGCATTTTTCTCAAGAGTTTAATTTTTTAATTAATAGTGAAACATTCTGATTTTTATTATAAACTTTCTTTTTGTTTAAATAATTTAAAAGTTACATTTTTTAAGATGGTTTTAAAAGTAAAATTAGTTCCATTATATCATAATTAATCCAATTCAGGTCATTGGGATCAATTTCATATTGGATTTTTATATTTAAACATTCTATACTTATGAAAAACGTTTCTTTGGAAAACTGTTTTTTCATCATGTTTGCGAGTTTAATTTTAAATAAAATTATACCACATAAGTGAATTAAATTTGTAAAAATGGATCCCATATTTTTAATCATCATAATTAATATTATATAATATTCTCAACTTATTTTTTTATAATTAATTGTAAAAATATTTTAAATTAATTACCACATTTATAATTAAAACAGGTTTACTAGGGGTTAAACTAAAAAATAAGGGTTAAAATGACCAAAATAATTATTAAAATCCTATTTTATGATCATTTTTAGACTTTATATATTCTAATGTTTTATAATTATCCATTTTTTTTCTTATTTTCATGTGTAAATAATGGGTATAACTTTTCTTTTACAAAATTCCAAATGTGTCATCTCCCCCACTTATAAAAGGGAACCCCCTCTCCTCTTTACACTCTCAAAGGTATTTGATTCAGAGAATAACTACCAAAATACGTTAATTAATTCCCTAAAAACATCTCAGAGGCATTATTTTGAATAGGAAACCCTCCTAATAAGGCTTGACGTTTAAATCTAAAGAGGTTTTTTGAAGAAGAGGTATAGTCCTTAACCACGTGTTTTTGTTTAATTTATTCTTATAAATACCTAAAATATTCTTTATTCATGTTGATATAATAAAATAATTATATCAAATTTAATTTGATATTATTATATTAATTTAATGATCTATATCCATATCCTATCCTATTAAATGGAAAATGAAACTATCGATCATGTGTATGGCGCACTGTAGCCTCACGAACCGATGTAATATGTTTTCCATCACCGCCTCTTACAGATGGATATAATGATGGATTTAAAGTATGTATATGATATTTATGAAATAATTATTCTTATAAAATTATTATATCACTTATACCTTATTACCTTCTAATCCTTTGGAGAATTATAATAATGCTCATGCATACATGTGGACTTCCATATCCACAAAGTGTTGTGATACATTTTTCATTTTATTTTGAAATGGATGGTAATAAGGATAGATTAAATGAATATATATGTAATATATGATATAAAAATGATTCTAGAATATTGAAATAATATTTACCTTTATTTTTTTCTATCCATCGAGAAAATAGAAGTAGCGTTCATGTGTATATAGAACCTACTGTATCCATAAATGATGTAATTCATTTTCTATCTATAACTTTTATGGATTTATATAAATAAATATATAATTAATATAAATTATATATATATATATATATATTTGTTAAAATTCTGGTTATTATTTAACCATTATCAAAGTAGAAAGACCGAAAATACCAAACTAAAACATACATGAAAAATGAAGCAGTCATTACTCGAAACGTGATTTGAAAAAGGAAATTGTTAATAAATGAGAAATAAAAGGTAATAAGTAAATAATATATGGTATGATATATATGATTATGGTTCTATAATATATGTAAAATAAACCTATATTTATTATATCAAAGGTTCAAGTGTGTACAAATAAAGTCAAGACTTAAGGTAAGAGGATTTTCGTGTCACTTTTGTTTTCGTTGGACACATTCCATATTCACCACCTGTTTCTTTTGTGTGGTGCACATTATTATAAGAAATATATTTTATGATTATTACCATGAAAATTATTTTATATAAATATCCATATAAAGTTCTTTCTTTCATGGATATTATGATCCAAACATTACCAAACTGGTAAAGGTTTTATGTTAAAATTTCTTTGTTTATCTGGATTATTTATGATTATGATTCTAATAATAAAATATTATGATCTATACATCAATAAACTCATTTATTTTTTTATCCTCTACTTTTTATATAATAAATATTTTCCTTTAACCTTCCTCTCTTTAAGTACTCAAGAGACCAAAATATCATTCTTATGAAAAATCAACTTTATCTCCCTCTTCAGTCAAAAATCCTTTTTCTTCCCTATCCATGTTTTATAAAAATGTTTTAAAGAAATATTTTATAATTCTACACTGATGTTTTAAATAAATTTTCATATTTTTTATGTTTTTTAAGATGTTTTTAAAAGGAATATTCAAATCATTTTCCAGAAATTTTTCTTTGAATTTTTAATGATAACGTGAAAGGAATATTTGTTTTAACATGTAAGACATGAATGGTATTTTACAATGTCATTAATGATCAATGATTTAAAGATTACTTTACAATTTTATAAGTTTATTTTGAAATAATTTTTTTATTTAATTTTTATTAAATTTCTAGATTTTAAATAAATGTTTTTAAAGGGTAAAGTTAATTTTCCCCAAGAAATGTTCCAAGTGATATTTTAAAATAATTTTCCATCTAAGATGAAATACTTTGGTGTTTATGAAGCTTTACTGAGGATACGATCCAACGATACCATCATTATTTTTTCTTTGGCTAATTTATATTTATGATGATAATATCTTTATAAAACATTTTCCTTTTCCATGGGATACACTACAATGAAATGATGAAATGTTTACGAATCCCATTTCTTTTCCATTTGTTATACTATGATGAAATGTTTATAGAACCCATTTCATTTCATGGTTTATGATGTGATGAATGTTTTATAATCTTATGAAACACATATGTGTGATTTTCATTATGTGATTGGGGGGACCTATATATCCCTAAAATTCATTGGATAAAGATTGATGTCTCATGAGATAAATAGAGAAGGAATGGGTAGTGAGACTCTATCCACTATAATAGTATTGGGGGTAAACATTTACTAACAAGATGGTTTGTGGAGTGAACCCATTAAACTATGATAGTTTTGGAAGTTATCTTGTACTACTAAGGGAATGATTTCCTATGCTTATATGTATGCCAAAAATCTTTGTCTTCTGCCAATTTTACATTCTCATGAATCATGTTATTTGACTCTTTTATGATTCATGTATAATTAACTGCCAAGATTTACACCATGAACCAAGTTTACAATATATGATATAAAGTGTATGGTTTTAAAATGTTATTCTCATGTTCTCATATCCTTATGATCTTGTTATGTTGATATTTCCCTTATTTATCCTTACAGAGCTCCTGAGATCACCCTTTCTTAGGTTTCATTTCCCTAGGTTATGAAGAAAGGTATTATGTATGATATGTATAACAATAGTTTTAGTTATAATGAACTTATTGAGATATGACATGGTTCACTTATGAAAAAGTTGTTTATATATCTATGTTTCCAAGGGTGATAGAACTATAAAATTATGGTTTGGATTGTTATGTTATGTAATTAATATTCATATAATAATATGAAATATCTATGTATAAAAAGTTTGGTCCATCGTAGTTAGTATTAGTTGAAGGTTTAGTTAAAACTTTGGAAACTTGGATGGTAACCTTTTGTGATATCCCTAGCAATACATCTTGGGATACGTTTAAGGACAAGTCTAAGGATATACTAAAGTATAGAAAAATGTCTGGTTTTTTAGTAAAGGATAGAGTGAATAGTTTCCAAACAATTATATCCCTGTCTGGATACTACAAGTAGATGTGGATATAGAAAAAATGTACCTAGAGTAAATAAATACAAAAAGGTATCGTTGATATTTGACTCAATCATCACCTAATGCATGAAAAAAATCCTTTCTTCACACTGAGTTTAACACTTATGAGGGATATGTTTTAGAAATTTATAAAAACTTTATGAACTATCATGAAGAAATTGAATAATGAACATAAATGAACTTGGTTAAGCCTAAGGTGTCATATATTGAAAATAATGTTTCATGATTTAGACATCCTACAAATGTTTTTTTCATGATTATGTGTTTTCCCACTATGATTATTGTTTCTTATACTATGATTTTTTCTTTTGAGTTTATGGGTGTAACATAGAGGAATCATGTTAATTATGAATGTGATGAATAATGCAATAACTTTACTAATGATAAACCAAAAATTATGGTATTTTTAATGAAAATATCATTGAAATTCTCACACAACTTTCTCAAGCAATGAATCATGCTGAAATTTCAAAATTAGAAAAGAAGAGGAATCGTTATATTAAGTCCTTCATGAAGAAAAATACACATTATTTTAGTGGTTATAATTATCCACTAGTTTATAAGAAATGGATCAGTATTATTTAACAGATATTTTCTATTCTCTAGTTTTAAGAGTATGGAGAATCCATTTTGGTTTTCTATCATTTGTAATGAGAAGCAGATCAATGGTGGACTCTTATCAAGAAAATGATTCAACAAGATGAAATTGAATCCATAGAATAAAAAAATTTTAATAACTTATTTTTTATTAACTATTTAACTTATATTATTTATATAAAAATGGATAGGGAATTCACTTAGTTAATGGAGAAGGATGATGAATCCATACATACCTATGAGAATAATTTTACATGACTTGTGAGGCTTGCTTCTAGTATTATCATCCAACCTAAAAGTAAGGTTGATTGATTCTACAATGTCTTAAAACAAAGTTTTCAAAGGGTTGTTTCCATAAGGGACTTTTGTACCTAAGAATAAATCATTAGAAACTCTATCAAGGTGTAAATGAATATTGGATTTACCTATCAATCTCAGTTTTGATAAGAAATGAATGATGAAATTCAAAGGAAACTCTAAAAAATACAGAAAATAAAAGATGAGATGTCCTTAATGATAAAAGTATAGAAGGAAAAATGGTGAAAATTAACTTAAGAGGAATGGTAAATGCTTTAAGTGTGGAAATGAAGGTTATCAGGAAACTAATTACTAAAGTTATGGGAAAAAGTTATCTAATGATGAAAATAGAGATAATTCTCCACAGAATGAACCACCCACACTCCTATGTTTCAATTGAAAGTAGTATGGGAACTATTCTAGCCAATTACCAAATTTGAATGATAATAATGATTATCGACATCATCAACCTTTTAATCTTAGAGAAAAAGTGAAATCTCATGTGATCACCATTTATGATGAGGGGTGTGATAAAAAACTACTGAAAGGCACACTTACACTCTAGAGCAACTAATTTCTTAATTGATAATAGATATACCCAATATTTTCTATCTGAATAATTTTTTAAGGGTTTGAAAATTCCACCCCAATGATTAGATGTTTAATTAGTAGTAAAAACCCTTAATAGTTTGATGATGTCATATCATGTAACGACCCATAATTTTATCAATGGAAATTACCTTTTAATAATTAAGTCCTATAGTATAAATCACAAAAATCACATAGAGAAGTGAAAAAATATTATTCTCATAAATTAATAATGATACATTATTCATAAATTAAACCAATAATAATGAAAAATATTAAAGTAAGAAAATAAATAGAAAATTAGATAATAAGAATTGGAAGATTTGGGTATGCTTGATCCACTAGAATAGTCACACTCATGAACAAAGATATAGAAATAAAACATAATGTTAATAATAAAATATTAATTTAATATATTAAATTATATATAACATTGGAAGAAAACAGAATTGATTGATGAAAGGAATACGAGGTATTTATAGGAAGTAGTAAACCCTTATGACCGTTAAAAATATGATTGCTTGAATAGTAATGTGACCATTAGGAATAATAATCTAGTCATTAGAATTGTAACCCCACCTATGAAATTATAAATAAAATTTAGGTATCTTATAAATGAAAATATTAAATATTTATATCATTGAATAAATAAATAGATGTTTTTAAAATTATAAATTATGTATTGGTATTTTTTTAAAACACAAATATTTATCTTTTATAATTAATATAATGACATAAAAGAAAACTTATTTTCATAAATTAATATTATGTTTTATTATATTTATTAGATAATTTTATGATACCATAATTAAATTTTCATAGGGTTATAAAATCTATTATAATTTTAGAATTTATATTTTTTGAATAAATGATGATTTTATTTAAAAATTAAAATTATCATATTTATAAAATTATTTTCATAAAATGGATTACATTTTTTAAATTTATACATCAAAAAATGGTGAGGTTGAATTTTGGGGATTTTTCTAAAACAGTTGAATTTTTGATGAATAGTGAAATACGGTAATTTACGATATTTAACTTTTTAAGCCAAAGAAATTAATTTTTGGGTTATACATGATGTAAGTACCCAATAGTTTGACTCCCATGCACTAGTTACTAAATATAGTTAGAAAAATAAATACAATTGATAGTCTTGAGAAAAAATAATAAATTAATGAATATAATAATAAAAAATACCCCTCTCCTCCCCTTATAAATACTACCCCCACCACCCCTTTTCCTCTCACCTTATATGATTTATAGATTACTAATATTCTACCAAATTCCTTCCCCAAACATATTCCCCAAATCTTGGTATTTTTGGTCTCACCAAAAGACCAATTCCAATTCTTTAAGGCGGTTTTGAAGGAGACTATATTCAAAAAGAAAAATCCTCCACCTTTCTCTTCTCTTCCCCTTTTATTTTGAAAATGAAAACATCATCCGTTAGGTGTCGATTCACCACCTTTATAGATGAAGAGTTTTATTATTCTATTACCACCTCTAAGTACTGTCATAAAATCATTATTATAGTTTAATAATATTTAAATATGTATATTATAACTTGTATCATATTATAGAACTAATATATATTTATAATATTAAATAATAAAATGATACTAATTTGTGATGGTTGTAAAAACTACTAAAATAAACTAAGCATTTTTTTCATTAATGTTTTATATAATAAATTATTCTCATATATAAAAAAATGATATATGGGACCATTTAAAATTATGGAATTATATTCATAAGATTTTATTCCAATTATAGAGTTTTTCTTCCAGTTTAACAAGGACTCCCATAATTATACTCTATGGAGATGACCATAAAACCATGAAACAAATTCTCCTGAAACAACGAAATTAATAATTATAACTCATCGAAATGGACATAAATGATCTCAATAAACTTATAATAAAAAATATATATGTGAATATGGTTCTAAATTAACAAATTAGTGGATCTAATTTGATTATATAGAACATTAAGTGCAAGTAAAAAACACATCCAGACATAAGGTAAGGGATCTCTCCGAATCTCCAAATTTACCATTATGTTATAGTTTATTTCTCTTTACACCAATGAATTTATTCATTATAATTATATAATTATTCTTAATTCTATGTATGCATTCCAAAATTGTGTATCCAAATCAATTCATCCTTCATTTATGGGAAAATACATGTTTTAAAAGGTTCCATTCTCAATTCCTCTAAATAAGAAAACTCGATTAAATATAATGTCTCCATTTCTTATCCATTATCACAAACACTCAATAATCTGATTTAATCCCCCAATATTTTTCTAAAATCACTCATTTTATCATGAAAAATTATCGTAGTTCATTTATGGTTTTGTACAAATAGTTATTCCTTTTACCCTTTTAAATAATTTTTAATATTTTCCCTCAAAATGAACTAAAGTGGATCATTTCTAAATGTTTATTAAAAATATTTTTTCATGTATTTACTTTAGTTGGACATCATTATTCATGATATGTTCTTATTTTTATTTTAGTATTGTACAAAAATGATTTAATCCCTTCTTTCATGGATACAATTATGATACACCATTTGGTTATGCCTTATGACATGATTATGATAACCATTTATTTCCATGGGTAACCCTTATATTTATTCACTACAACAAAACCGCTGTTTAGCGGTGGTTGTTTAGAGGCGGTTCTAGGAACCTCCCCTAAACCTTTTGTAAAAAGGTTTCTTGGCGGTTTATAATAAACCGCCGCGAAACATTGTTTTTTTTAACAGCCCAACCCTTCCCCCCACCCCGACCCTCCTCACCCAGATTCCCACGGCCCCCCGCTTCCCCCGCGACCCCGGACCCCTGCGACCCCGGCGACCCCGCGACCTTGGCGACCCCAACCCCCCACGACCCCGGTGACCCTGCTTCCCTGGCGACCTATACGAAACCCTAAGGTTTGAAATACTTATATAACACGTTATGCCCATAGATATATGATGAGATGCAAATATAGTGATCTATTCCAATGGAAACATGTTGAAATAATTATATATATGGCTATTCCCAATGGATTAAACTCCTATATAGAGGGATATTCCAAGTTTTTTAATTTTTCCATGGTTTATTATTATTGTTGGCATGGTTGTGTAATAAGACCAGAGATAATATGAAATGGTTCTGTATTAGGATGATTCGTGTATTGTGTTGATTGATTAATTAATATTCATTCTTATCCCCTTGCTGTGTACAATATATATCCAACTGTTTTTTATATGAATAATGATGTTGACCTAATAAGTTTTACTCATAACCTACTCATCTCATTATTTTGAACCCTAGCAGATTGCATGGATGTAGGATTCAGAAAGGTAAAGAGGCCTTTATGTTAATTTTTTTCATATAGGATGGGTTGGATTTTGGAGAAGGGATTGAAATCGGGATTGGGATAGTGGAATTTTGTGTCGCTATTTGAAACACATAGTATTTTACTCTATATTACAACCATCAATAAATTCATTTTAATTACATCATCTCATTACATTATTCCATTATTATTTATTGGATTCTTTAGTTGGATTTTTTTACATGTTTTATTATATGGTTTCCTCTACGGATATTTATATTATTATAGTTATTTATGTTGATTTTTAAACTTCTATATAACTACATACCCGAGGGTATGGTCTCTAGACTATAAATATCACACTAATTTCTAGTCAATGACCTATGGAATATGGGTAGGAATGCCTGAGGTCCCATAAAAAACCTGATTTGGCCACATGAGAGAGTGATAGATTGGGGGATGTAGCAAAGTGGTATCAAAGAATCATGTTTTAATTTGTATTACATTACTACTTGTGGAAAGGTATAAGAGATACTAGGATGTGTCAAGACATAGCAATGAGCTTATGAATAGGAGTATCTATCCAATTTATTGGGGAAATATGTGTTCATATGGACAGGATTGGTTCTTATGTTATTTTATTGAAAAATTTGATGTTATTTCACCTTGGGTGATTTGTATTTTGTGTGATGGTATTGTTTAGTGATGAATTTTGATTCTTGATATTTATAATCATGGCCCAGAATAGTGTTAAATGAGTATTCATGAATCATGATAGGCACATAGGAATGTATATATTGACATTCATTCTTCATGGTAGGGACATATTTATTTCATGTTCTATGTTCTTTCCTTTATGATGTGTTTTGATAAACCTACTGTATCTGATAAATGATTTATTCTCCTAAGACTTTAATATTGGGAAGTGGATTTGTTTTTTGTGAATAAATATTATGGAACCCTTCACCTTTGTAATGATTACCGAAAGATTAATCAACTCATAGTAAAGAACAAGTTTCTATTGCCTTAGACTGGTGATATGTTTGATCAGTTAAAAGTGAATAATTGGTTCTCAAATATTTATCACCATTCTAGTTTTCACTAGCTAAGAATAATAGAGTTTTATATATTTTAGATTTTCTTCCAGAGTAGGTATAGAAATTAAAAGTATATTTCTATTCCTTTTGTTCTAACAAATGATCCCATAATTTTTATAGTGTTGAAGAACATTAAATTCCATGATTATCCTGATTCATTTTAGTGGTATTTGAGTATGACATATTGGTTTAATATTAAACCTAGGAGAATCATGTGAGTAATTTGAGTCTAGTTTTGGAAAATTTTATAGATCACTCTTTTATCCCCCTATTATCCTGTTTTATATACATGTTCTCAGGTTTAAAAAATGTATTCATGGTTTTCACCTAGACACCCATCCCACAAAGCCAAAGCATTTACATCACAATTTATCCCCCTATTATCCTGTTTCAACTCCTCTCCAATCTGTATTTTCCAAATGAGGTTCACACTTATTGGAGGTGGTATTTCATAATTACTTATAAAAAATGGTGGTTTAAAACGAAAAGTAATTTTGGTTTCATTAGTGTGTTCCTTGTTTAATTTATACTTTTTTTTTGTATTTTATTATTACTTTCATATAGAATAATTAGGCTTTATTTTGATTATTTAATAAATATAGTTCATTTAGATGTTATTATTGTCCACTTTAATTTTCAAAAAGGATTCTTTAGTTCTTATTCCGACCTGGAATACGTGTTGATTTGTTGATGTTAAATCATTTTCAATCTAGGACACCATCATAGGATTCTTGAATCATTATCTTCCTTCATTAAGTGTTTTTCAAGGGTCAGTGGAAGCAGTTAGGTAGTTGGAAAAAATTGAGGTGATCCTCAATTATCTTTGGGAACCTGATACTTTGTGGGTGAGATTTTTTTAGAACTGGATTTATAGTTTCAGTAGAGTCTTGTGGGAGTTAGTGGTACCTTCTTAACTTCATGAATGTATGAATTGGAATCTCATCAAGATCGATTTTTTAAATGGTTATTTCCTAAGGGAATGAATAAATATACTGAGCTCATGAGACTTTTTATTGGTGACAGATCAGTATGGGAGTATGTCAATAACCTTTCAAGGTTTGTTATATATTCTCCAAATATAGGGGTCATCAATTATGAGAAAGATCATTTCTTTGGTGATGGTATTGACCCAGACCTTGGTATATCTCTACTTTCTTTGGGCATAACATCCATTTTGGAGGTTGTCACTAGGGACATGTGAATGTAAGCTAAATATTCTTGGAAATCGATGGTTGTTCATTCCTTAGTTTTATCATGTATGCAACAAATTAATAGCAGGAATGAAGAGAATCCAATGTGCAAGGAGTAGAGTCAGGATGAACCATAACATGATGAAAAGGCCCATTCTTATAGAAAGAGTTCATCCATTTTGTGCTTCCATTTTAGGGACTTTGAGGAATTATGAGTCCCATTTCTTGATATATCCTTTAATTTTTCTCTATTATGGAATTTCTTTCATCATTATTTGTTTCATTTCTTCAGTCATTCATTATCATTGTCATATATATTTTGTCTGTTAGTACTCCATATATTATCTTTTTTAATTTTTTTTTCTGCATAATTTTTTTGAAATATATATTCTGAACTTAATTTTATTTTATTAAATGACAGGAATGCCAAGGAAGAAGCGGTACATTATTTCATCCAGTTCTACGAAAGATGAATATCCATCTGGCTCCCTCACCACGACATCTGAGGCACCAGCTGCCGACACCCCTGCACCATCTCCCCCTTCACCATATCTCACACCATCTGTGGATGTCCTAGTAGAGGCTGAGTCGTCGACTCCCCCTTCAGGAGCCTCAGCAATGGGGCAGCGACGTGCCTCTTCCAGTTCAGCCCGGACGTTCTGGAGTGTCACTATCATAGGTACAAATTTTAATTAAATAAATTTATTGCATTTGTTTTATACTAATTGTTTTCTCATTGAAGATGACAAAAATGAAACCGTGGAGAAAAAAATAAAAAGTTCATATGTTTGGAATCTGAATGGTGATATGATTATTGTGCCATTTGATTCTTACGGGGTCCCTACGGATGATGCCGCGGGGTTACTTGGTGAGATTCTAGGCCAGCTGGCAGCGGAGCCCATTTCCCTTCCCATTTCATATGATGATTGGAGACATATGCCTCCAAGATTAAAAAATGAAGTGTTTGATTCTCAAATCAAGGTAAATTTATTACATTATGGTTTAATTGAATGTCATGTTACTAATATGTTCAAAATGAATTTTTGTATACAGATGTTCTTCCACTTTACCATTGCTGATGTGATAGCATGGAAGTGGATGTTGAAAAATCTAGGTAAGAAGTGAACATATTTTAAATGGATATTTTAGTGTGATGTCAATGATGCTTCATTGAACACACTGCAAATGTATGAGAAGCTACCCAGTGGGGTACCGAAAGAGCAGTGGAAAGTGTTTTTTGACAGGCATCGGGATCAGAAGCGGATAGTATTGAAATATATATATTATTATATTATCATCATTTTACATTTATACATGTATATGAAAAGGACATGACATTCAATACATCATTATTAAATTGCATTTTATTTATTTCAGGATCTCTCAAGACAGAATGCGTCAAACCGAACGAAGCAAGTCATCCCGCACACTGCGGGCTCAAAAAGTTTTTTTAGAATTCGAATGACATTGGTAATATTTTAATTAGTTTAAATATTTATAAGACAATATTATCTATTTAATATATTGAATTGTTGATTTATCTCTGATTAATGTAGTCACAGAGTTTAGGCCATGAAGCATCTAGAACTGAACTGTGGTTGGATGTTCACAAGAAATCAGATGGATGTTTTGTTAATGAGCCTGCTAAAGAAGTTGGGATATGATGTCAATTTTTTATCATAATAACTTATTATCATTTTTTACTGTGTTAATATATATTGATATTTGATTTATAGGTCAAAATTAGAGAATTATGGGATGCAAATCCTGTGCATTCCTACTATATCTCCCAGGATGACCCGGTTGCTAAAGCCCTTGGGAAAGAGCATCCTGGGAGAGTGCGCGAGATGGGTTTGGGACCCGTTCCATCTGAGGTATTTAGTAGTCCACCAGGGATAGCTACTGCATCTACTCCTGAATTTAGCCAGCCCATACCCGGAGATTCTAAGAAATAGATTGTTTCTTTACGAAACACAGTTCACCAGCAGGGGGATCAGATATCCACATTGTAGAAAGAGTTGACTGAAATAGGTCAGTAGATGAGCATATATGCCCCCGGTGGGATTTCATCAATTGGTGGTATGTAGGTAAATCACTGAAAATCAAAATCATTTAGTTTGCTAACTTTCATTGGTTTTAAGTTTTAATATAAATATGAAATCGTATTTAATTTTCAATATAATGTTCTTACAGGTGATAGCACAAAGTGGAAATGAAGGTGGAGAGGGTGATGATGCATCATTGGACCCTGAGTAGTTGTATTGTTGATGTGTTGAAGAAAAATGGAAATAATTGGTTTGTATATGTAAAATTTGTGGCACATAGTTTCCACCACACATTTTCATGTCCTAAAATTTCCTTGATTTCTCATGTTTCTTTTTATGCATTTTATTGATTTATGATGTTTCTTTTTATGTCTTCATTTCTCAAGTGTGGTATAAATCAGTCCATTTAGGTCTGTTTTTGAATTGGTAGTCAATATTTTGGATGACTAGGAGTTAAACCCATTGTTCATGTGTTGAACAAATTGGGTCATTTCATAGTGATCAAGGGGATAGTGTTGTGGACACTTTGGTGAGTCCCATTGTTGAAAATGTCTGATTTAAGAGTCAAAAGTATCTAAACATTCTCTAGCTCTTCTAAAATGTCATGATAATGTTTCTTAAGTCATTTGTGACATGTAAGGTCAAACACTAAATTAAATTTATTTGGGTAGCTTCCTAGGTTATAAAACTCCTAAATACACTACATATCTAAATAAGAAACTATGAAGAATGGGAACCTAATGGGATACTTGTTTAAAAGGTCAAGACTCATCCATAGGTATGACATGGTCTATGGAATGAGTGATTAATTAACTAACCATTTCGAGTGAGAAAATTTTAATGAGGGTCATAAATTCATCAAACTAATTCCTAGGATTAAGGATATGAAATTTATCTTCCATGGAATATTCTAAATAAAGGGTGGTTCACTAAGATATAGGTGTGACTGAGGGGTGATAAATTAGCATAATTCCATGAATTTAGGCAAGAAAACTTTATAAATTAAAATATAATCTCAAATATGGATGTCGACTTGACACACAATTGGTATGTCTTATAAAAACATGAATTTTAAGAAAAGATCTTCTACCAAATACTTCAATATTCGGATGGTTAACTCATATATTTATGTCTCTCGATTCAATAAAAAATATATGGAAATGGATAACCTGAAAAAAGAACTAAAAATAGGGCATATAAGATTGCACAATGATAACACTTAGAGAAATGAAGAAAGCGAAGGAGGTAAAAGGAGAAGAATCCAAACCCCTATCCTTCCTCTTCTTTAAATAGATGAATAAATGGAGGAGTATTGAGTTTTTATCCCTAATAATAGAGGAAGAGGATTGGGGAACCTCCCACTACTACAATAGGGTGAAATAAACCCCTAAAATTGAGTGGAGGGGGTAAGAAGGGATGGGTGGGGGTCCAATGACCAATTTAACCCCTTAAAAAACCTACATAGTGGCAATTAACTAGGAACTACGTTTCCACCATCTATCTGGTGGCTCTAGTAGCCTTACTTGGCTACTGGATCCACCACAAACTTGCCAAAAATTCCATGCCGGCTAGCTGGTGGGACTATAATAGCATATTGTAGTCCTACCTTGATCTATGAACCCTTCAGTTTACACATTAGAGCTCTCAAACAATTGAGACACCTCCTACAATTCTAAGTACCCAATTTTATTGGAATTGTTTGACGATAAATACCCCCACTTACTAAACTATGATCGATTTATGAAAAATTCAAAATAGTCCAAAAAGTGGATTTTTACATACTCCCCACTATAGGACAACTCATACCCAAGCTATAATTACAGAAAAAATGAAACATTTAAAATATTCCTATAAACATAAAGGATGGTCTAACAAAGTTTATAATTACATCATGAAGATTAGTTATAAACCCAACCTTCTCTCTAGAGTTAAAATATGAAATTTCAAAATTCACATTCAAACCAAACACCCAGGGAGTATAAGTTCTAAAAATAATATAACCAAACATACCTCAATTTTCAATTTATGATTATCCCATGAAATTCCCTTTAAATTGTTGAACATAACTTAGAAACACAAAATAAAAATGATCGGTTATAATGGACCATTTCTAACCATAACTATTTTGATCACTGAACTGTTACTGCATGACTTGAACTGCATTCCCAACCCAATTTCCACTTAATCATGGTCTGTATGGTAATTATTACCTATAATTATATCCCTGAAATATTTATATTATGATTCTTAATTCCATTTTTTGATTCATTACAAGATATCCAGTCATGAAACTTTAATTACTGGAATTCCAGAACTTTCTTCTTTACCAACACTAGGCCTTATAGGGAGATGTCATAGGTCTGGTACAAAACACTTCTATCCAAACATACTCATAAGAAACCATAGTTATACTCCCACGACTCCGTGTAATGACTGTATTGAATTTGACCAACACCCACATCTAGAGGATGTCCAATTTAATAAGACCCCCCAAACAACCTCTGATCACCTATCCCTAGGTTTCTTTTCCATCTGAATTTAATCCCGAAATATTATACCAAGTAACACCACTTAGACACATTAACAATGAAAACTACTTAAAGCGAGCACCACATGATTTATAGGTCCATGGTGTCTTCCCACCATAGTAATTCTCAAACCACTAAACCATGAGCACTATACTACTATAATTCACTTCTAGTTTCACATTGACATGTTCGAGCTTTGCTTGCTTTATTTAAGACAGATCTCACTTGACCTCACTTGAAAACTCCTTATGAAGCAGTGCCACATGAAAATGACTACCTCCATTTACAAATCAACCATCACTGTTAATCTATTCCTAAAAATTTAAACTAAAGGGTCATAACCAAAACACACACTTCATTATTAATACATATTACACAAAGAAATATTAGCTCACAACATGCACTTGTTTACTGAAATTCCAGTCAGAACGCTTTAGGTTGACCTTCTTAGAGGACATCCAAATTGATGGCCAATGCCTTTATTTGAAAACTAAATCATATTAACATAAATTGAAAAGTTATATCATGATAATTGAGATGAACCCACTGAATTCTAAAATTTAATCATGGTGTGATTTAATGGGTGCATACTCAACCAACCATTTCAACATCATGCTACATTACAAGAAAATATGCGATATCAATATGTCACATTTCCTAGATTTCACATGCAGCCCAAGTCTGAATATAATTTCGAAACCTGATTCAAACTCATACCTAAGTCTTAAATTCAACACCTCCTCCATGTTTGGAAAACTTGAATTTTATAGCTCACAGACTTCTGAAAGTCATTTTGACCATTCATGACTATTCTTTATACAACCACTCTCCCAAAGGTTATATTTTCCATGACCTGTGTGATTCTCCCCACCATAAGATTTTAATATTCATCATTTTAATAAAAATAGGAATCTAATTCCCATGAAAAACACTCTGTCCACCACTAAACATGGTTTCTGGATGTGAGTCAACATAATTATACCATGTTCCATCACGAAAATCCATCCTTGGAATACGCTGAAGCCTCATCTAGAACTAATATTCCATCCTTGAACAACCTGTGGTTCACTTCCTACCACATAGATTTAAATCATCCACTTAATAATAAGTAGAAATGGTCTATTCATAATTACATGCATTATGAAATCCTCATTCCATACACACACATTCAATCAACATCAATAACTACATCTTGAACTTTAACCCAGATTGATGATGTTATAAAACTCGATCCTCTTACATAGTCATCCATAGAACTAGGATAACTTAGCTTTTCTACTAAAAACTCTGGTCTACATCACTCACCACAACATAGTTAATACCTAGGTAACCTCACTCAGGGAGTGATCGGTTAACCCCACCTTTTTAGATCCCACAACCCTAAACCAAGTAGTTATGTGATAATACCCCTCAAGGTGTTACCTGTGATTTCATCCCTCAAACTCTCAGAGACTAGAAATTTTTTCACAAAACACCAAAAAAATCTCTCCACCAAACCTTAGTTAAATAGGAAATTTATATGATAATGAATACTAAATTGATGTTACATCAATGAAATGGGAACACCCATTTCATATAATTCATAGGACCAATGACACTGTGCATTATTGGTATTTTCTAGCCTACTCAAAAAATCAAAACCAATGGTCACGTTATCCTACATAACCATTTCACATGGATGATGACTTCTTGAGTCATACACCTTTGAAATTAAAATCACACAACTAAATAAACTAAATAAAATTATATTGGCATGTCAGTCCCACTAATCTCAAGCATTAAAGATGCTCATAACACCTATAAGTTTTACTTATCTCATGATCGCCTACCAACTTTGGGAATCATTCCACAACTAGAGTCCTACTCAATCCCAAAATACATAAAAAACACATTCTATGACCAAAAACTAAAAATATGCATCCAATGATGCTTAATATCTCCAAGGATTCTAGAAAAACTAGGTTAACCCCTCACATAACACGAGGAATCAACTCTAATTCTAGGTTTATTCCTAAAAGGTCACTAGAATCTCCCACCTAACCTATATTCCAAAATAAAAAGATGTCAACTAAGACTCACTGGAAATATACACATTCCTAAAGAATCTATATCCCAATGTAACTCTAAAACTATTCCCACAATAGGATTTTTTATAACAATATATTTCTAATGTATTATTTAAGCTATTTCATCAGTTCAAATTTATTATAAGTATTAAGGATGGTTTTTAGGCCACAAAACCAAAAAAAATTCATTATATAAATGGGTTGGTACTAATATAACTACTAATTCATCAATTATCAATTTTTATAAGTAGAGTGGAATCTCTATGGATGATCTATCCTAAGAAAGTGAAGTTATAAGATTTAGTGGAATCCATTTTGGGATGTTACAATGTTGTATCAATGGAGTTTTATCTTCCTAGTATTTACTATTTAGGATATTGTATACATGAGTATGAGGAATGTGTTGGAGCCTTTGATGGATATCTGACTACTGTGTTAATAATACTTTCTCAAATAGGAAGTCTTATTTTCCTGGGTTTCAGATTTTTGTTCTATTTTTAAATATTAAAGTTGTATATTATTTCTCATTGAGATAAAAACATGTTTTTTGGATGTTGTGATTTATTCTAGATATCCAGCTCTTGGTCATTAGTGGGAGGCCAGGGATGGTTTTTGACTCTTGGGCGGGGAATAAAGAGGACTCTCATGCATCATATTTGGCATGTAGGATTCACATCATATATATTTTCTAGTGTGTGATTTTACTGACAAAGGAGTCCTTTGAGCCTTCATAAACAGATAATTAACTTTCATGGAAGGTTATGTGGGTCTATGTTGAAACATTTTTTTGTGAGGATGATGACTTTGTCCTCCTACACAGGAGGTGTGGTGACCTGGTTGGTCGATATGATATGTGATTCCTTCTTATTGATCCCCATGTTGGGTGTTTTTTATCAGGTTGTTCTTAGTTGGTTTATATTTTTGGTTTTATTTTTCAGGGAAGTGGTGTAGTAGAAGAAAAGAATTATTATTTTTTATTATGGGCATCTTTTTGCGGTGGTTTTAACCACGGCGAAATGTATATTCGCGACGGTTTAAACCGCCGCTAAACGGTGAAAACCGCTGCTAAACATAAAATAAAATTTACATTTAGCGGCAGTTATAACCACCGCTAAATAGAATCATCGTGGCTACTTCATTCCGCGTCGGTTCCCGTGACTTTAGCAGCGGTTTTACGGCCGCTGGAATTTGATTTTATTAGCGGCGGTTATAACTGTCGCGAATAAAGTGATATCTAGGGCTCGTAAAACCGCCGCTAAATTCAGGAAAACCGCCGTGAAATGAGGCAGATATGACGCTTTCTTGAAACCGCTTCTAAACGCACATAACCACAATAAATATATTGGATATTCCCTATTAGGCGACAGAATCTGTAAAATGCCGCCAAACAATGTAGCGGCAGTTTAAACCGCCGCTAAACGCAAAAAAAACCACCGCTAAACGGCGATTCTGTTGTAGTGATTCTATATGTATAATTATTTTTATGGATCACATATGCATGAACCCTTTATTATGGGTACACCCAGATTTCATTCCAATGAATTGGGTAATATTTAGTCTCATAATAGATCATGTATATTATTTGAGATTAAACCTATCCATTATGGGATATTGTCCACGACGTGATACCATCTTAGTATTTAGCCTCAAATCATGCTTATGTCATGTTATGTGATATGGAAACATATCTCTATTTCTATGATCATATGATTCCATGTTCTATATTTTATGACTCTATATGTTTATTCATAATCCATTAATTTTATGTTATTATGTTATGCCTTCTAACTCTTGTGTTATGCTTTTTTTCCAGGCTTATTCACTTAATAGGATTTTTTTCTCATCCCATTTGTCTATGTATTCCATTTAGTATCCTATATAGATGTAGGAGCTCAAGGAAGTTATAATATCATTATCTAATATTAATTTAAATATTTATTATTCTATTTCCATGTTTTCAATTTTATGTACCTAGTCTTCTAAATAAACTAGAATTTATGATCCTTGGTTTGTATTTGATGGTTAATTATGATTAACATCATATAATAATATGTGTAAAAGGATAGGGTTTCTATATATCAATTTTATGATTATTATGTGGATGTTTTTTGTGATAATTTTCTTCCTGTAAACTTATTTATTCATTATATGGTTGAATTTGATGTTATTTTAGGTAGGAATTGGATTTATCTACCTAATTCTCACATTAATTATTGAGGTAGAGAAGTGATGTTTGATATTAAAAACCAACAAATGATCATCTATTAGTGTGATGATAAATATGAACTTATGATAGAAATCACATCCATTTTTTGGGTATAAATTCCAATTTAAAAGATTTTTTTATCACAAATAATTAGTGAGAAACTCAAAATCGATGATATGCCTATTATATGGGAATTTTTTGATGTATTTCCAAAAGAGTTTCCTAGTCTTCCCCTGAATCATGAAGTTGATTTCTTGAAATAACTCATACTTGGTTCCACACATATTTCAAAGACTCCCTATAGATTGGCATGAATTGAGTTTCCATAATTGAAGAAGAAACTCCATGATCATATTGAAAAATGATTTATTTGGACATGTGTGTCACCTTGGGATGAGCCTTGTTAGGAATAAATATGGATCAATACAGCTCTGCATTGATTATCAGAAGTTGAACAAGATAAAAACCACGAACAAGTATTCCCTATACCATATTGATGACTTGTTTGACCAACTTCCAAGATCTCAATACTATTCCAATATTGACCAGTATTTTAGATATCATAAATTGAGGGATAATAAAGAATATATACCCAATACATCATTCCATATAAAGCATATACACCATATATATTTATTAATAACATTTTTATTACTAATCCCCCTTATATCTTCATGGATTTAATGAGTAGAGTCTTTAGAGATTACCTTGATCATTTTGTGGTAATCTTTATAAATGATATTATTATGTATTTCAAGATTAAGGAAGATCATGAAGATCACTTGATAATTTTACTAGAGACCTAAATGAAGGATAAAATCTATGAAAAATTTACATTGTGTGAATTTTGGCTACAAAAGATTTAATTTTTAGGTCATATAATCTCAAAAAGGGTATATTAGTGGATCCATCAATGAAAAAGGATTTTGAACATTGTCCTAGACCAACCATTGTTACTAAGATATAATGTTTTTTTGATTGGATGGATATTATCTACAATTTGTAGGTAATTTCTCATTACTATCTACTCTACTCACCAAGTTAACTCGGAAAAGAGACAAGTTCCTTTTGAGATATGAGTGTGAGGAAACTTTCATGGAACAAAAGCGAAGGTTAGTTAGTGCTCCTATGCTAACATTACCCTCCAATTGGGAAGGATTTATAATATACAATTATGCATAAAATAAGGGAATAGGATACATTCTCATGTAGAATGTTAAGGTTATAACTTATGCCTCATGAAAATTAAAAGTTGATGAGAAAAATTATGAAACCCATGATTTGAAGTTAGTTGCAATAATTATTTAATTAAAGATAAAGAGGCATCATATTTTTTGGATAAAGGTGTGATATATATATATATATACTATTCATAAGAGTTTAAACTATATATTCATATAAAAAGAGTTGAATATGCTCTAGAGAAGATGGTTGGAGCTGATTAAATATTACGACTCCTCAATACATTACCACTGTGGGAAAGTATATAGTGTGGATGATGCTTTGAGTTGAAAGGATCATGCTAGATTATCTACAAAGAAGGTAAAAAATATCTAGTATTTATGCATTTTAAATGGATGGATCTATAAATTGTGAAAGAAGGGGGAATTGTTTTTTCTTTTGGGTGTTCAATCATATATCCAAGTAAAGATTAAAGATGCACCTAAGGATGATGTAGAGGTATAGAATAAGGTTATATTTTTCTCGATTTTAACCTTGATTATAAAGGAATAATAAGGTTCAAGAACCATTTATGTGTTCCATCCATACCAAATTTTAAGAAGGTGTTATTGGAAGAATATCCTAGTTCTTTACTCTCTATTCAACTTGGAAGTAAAAATATTTATAGATTTTTTAAAGAGTATTTCGGGTTGGATGAAATGAAGAGATATATTGAGAAGTTTGTATCTTGGTGCTTGGTATGTAATAAAGTTAAGGTTGAGGGACAAAAGTATAAGGGGATATTACAACCATTACCAATACTATAATGGAAATGGTAAAATATCATCATAGATTTAGTTGTTGGACTCCACAAAACATCTAAAGGGAACAATTCTATATGAGTTGTAGTCGAATTCTTTATGAATTTAGTAAAATTCATCTATATTAGAGAATATTTATCTATGGATCATATTTTGAGGATATACATAAATTAAGTGAATTTTTTTTATAAACTATCACTTTATATTATATCTGATTGGGATATAAGGTTTACCTCTATGTTCTAGTGAAGTTTTAAATATGATTTTGATATAGAGGTGAGTTTCAAAAAAACTTATTATCATTAGAAAGATGCTAATTCTAAGAGAAAAATTCAAAACATAAAATATATATTGATATATTGTTCCATTTATTTCAGAGGTGTTTGGGATCAAAACCTTCATCTAATTGAGTTTTATTATAATAATAGATATCAATCAGGTATACAGTTGGATTATTATGAGGCCCTATATGGAAATAAGTGTAGAAATCCAACATTATAAGATTAATTTAGATAAATAAAGATATTAGGACTAGATCTATCTAAGAGAATTATAAATAAAGTTATATCCTTTCAACAACACATCAAGGTAGCTCAGAGGGGATAAAAAAGTTATGTTGACAATCATCTGCATGATCTGGAGTTTGAAGTTGGTGAGAAGTTTTTTTTGGAATTTTCCTATAGAAGATGGTTATTATATTTAGGAATAAAGAAAATATAATCCCTTGGAATAGAAAACCTTTCTATATTCTTGATCAAGTAGGTATGGTAACTTATCTCTTGGTGTTTCCACTAAACCTCTCACAAGTTCATGAAGTATTCCATGTATCTCTCCCGAGGAAGTATATACCCAATCCTTCACATATACTGAACTGAGATGTTATAATACAAGATAATGGTATTTTTTATGAAGAAAAACATGTGAATATTTTTTTATTAGAGATAGAAATAACTACCAAACAATACCACTCACCTAGTTAAGGTTTTATAGCAAAACCACCAAGTTGAAAAGGCTATGTGGTAACCTAAGGATATGATAAGGCAGAAGAATCCTTAGTTTTTTGTATCGAATTGATGAAATTTTTAGGGTAAAATTCATTTAAAGGGGGTATAATTTCACACAA
Organism: Viscum album; assembly: GCA_963277665.1. Classification (NCBI taxonomy): domain Eukaryota; kingdom Viridiplantae; phylum Streptophyta; class Magnoliopsida; order Santalales; family Viscaceae; genus Viscum; species Viscum album. Next base: position 448,893,298 of record OY728131.1, read on the forward strand.
TTATATTTTACGAAATATCATTTTTTAAAAAAATTTAATTTCTTTGATAGCTTGCTTTACGCGCAATATCAGGTTTTAATGAACCATAATATACTATTAAAAAATTAATATGCAAACATGAACATTATAACCTAGAAATTAAATTTATTTGTATGAATAGGAATAATCCAAATTTAAAAATTAAGTATTTAGTTTTTAGAAAAATAAAATATATTGATAAAAAAGGACTTAATTTTTGGTAAAGTCTTTATATGCTTTGAAAATATATTTTTTGATTTTTATTGCATTTTATGAACATATAATAAAATTAATTTTTTCAACTTTTATAAAATTCATTTTCAAAATATTATATTAAATTTTGGAATCAAAATTTCCTAATTATTTTAGGGTGAATTTTTGGGATTTTTCAGAAAAGGTTAAATTTTTAAGGAATAATGAAAAATGATGATTTTTATTAAAAACTACATTTTCATTTAAAGAATTTACAAGATGAATACTATTTTAATATGGTTTTAAAAGTAAAATTAGTTCAATTATAAAATAAGTAATCAAATTTATTTCATTATATTTAGTTTTATATTGAATTTTGATATTTAAACTTTTCACACATATGAAAGCGTGTTTTTTGAAAAAACAATTTTTAATCACATATGTGGCTTTAATTTTAAATTAAATTATTCCCCTTCTATGAATTGAATTTGGAAAATAATATTCTATATTTTTATTCCATATAATTAATTTTTTAAAATATGGTACAATTAATTTTTTTTATATTTAATAGTGAAAATAATAAAATTAATTACCGCGGTAAAGGTTAAAATCGATTTACTATGGAGTTAAACTAAAAATATAAAGGTTAAAATGACCTAAAATCTTTTCAAAATATTATTTTTTATTCATATTTAGACCTTATATCATATAAGGTTCAATAATGAGTCATTTTGAAACCTTTTTTCTTGTGTAAAACATGGGTATAACTTTTTCTTCTCAAATATTCCAAGTGTGTGCTCACCCCCACTTAAAGAAGGGAACCCCTCTCCTTTCCGATTCACACTTCCAAATAATTTTGTTTTAGAAAAAAATTACACAAATAATTTACTTCCATCACCACATACTGTTGTCATTTTTTTATTGTTAAACCCTTTCGACACGACTTTAGGTGTCAACCTAAATAGGTTTTCCGAAGAAGAGGTATAATCCTTAACCATGTATTTTCATTTTATTTGTTATTATAACTTATTAAAACCATATTCAGACATGATGACATAATAAAATAAGTATATAAAATATAATAATATATTATTATAGTAATTTAATTACTTATATTCATATCTTCTCCAATAAAATGAGAAATTAAATATTCGATTATGTGTACAAAAAACTGCCACCCTGCGAATTAATGTAATTCATTTTCCATCACCACCTCTTATGGATGGATGTAATGATGGATTTAAAGTATTTATATTATATTTATGAAATAATTAAACTCCTATAACTATATTATCTCATCTACCTTCTAACCTTCCAATCCGTTAGAAAATGATAACAATGCTCGTACATGCGTGTGGACTACTGCCTCAACGAAGCGATGTAATGTGTTTTTCATTTCATTTTGACATGGACAGTGGTAAGTATAGATTAAATGAATATATATTATATATATGATATAATTTTTTTAATGGTTAATTAATATTTATTTTTGTTTTTTCATATCCCTTGAGAAAATGGAAACATCATTCATGCGTACTTACAACCTACCATATCTATGAACTGTGTAATTAATTTTCTATATCTAAATTTTATTGATTAATATAAATACATATATAATGAATATATATTATATTTATATCATGTTTAAAATTATTAGTATTATGGAACTAGGATCAAATTAAAATGGCTGAAAATACCAAACCAAAACATACATGAAAAATGAAGCAGTTATTTCCCAAAACGTGATTTTAACAAGGAAATTTTTAATAAACAGTTAAAAAAACTTCATAAGTAAATCATATATGTTATGATATATATATATAAATATATATATATATATATATGATTATATTTCTATAATATACGTATAATAAAAATATATTTATTATACAGGAGGTTTGAATGCGTATGAAGAAAGTCGAGAATTGAGGTATGAGGATTTTCATCTCACTTTTATTTCCATGGGGCACAAGGCATTTTCACCACTTATTTATTTTGTGTGGCGCATATTATTCCCATAAATGTATTCTAAAATTATTTTCATGAAAATTATTGTATATAAATATCTATATAATTATCTTTATTTAACGGGGCCTATGATTCAAACATTATTAAAGTGGTAAATTGTTTATGTTATAATATCCTTGTTTATAAGGATATTTTATGATTATGATTATGATGATGAAATATTATGATCTATATCTCATGAAACTCATGTATTTTCTTATCATATAGTTATTTGTGAGGAATAAAAATTTCCCTTTCATTTTCATCTCTTTAAGTACTCAAGATATTAAAAGAATTTTTTTAATTAAATTCAACTTTATCTCTCTCTTCAGTGAAAATCCATTTTTCTTCCATTCACATGTATTCTAAAAATCTTTTAATGAAATATTTAAAAATTATTCAAGGATTTTTTAAAGAAAATTTTCCCCACTTTTTAATTTTTTGAATTTTTTTTAAAATTAATGTTGTTGTTGTTTTTCAAGGAAGACTATTTGACTTTTTACTAAAAATGTGAATGGAATGTTCATTTTAATGTGTAAAACTGGGATGGTATTTTACACTTTCATGGCTGATAAATGATTTAAATATTCCTTTATAAGCTTCCAAGGTATTTTAAAAGAATATTCTTATTTAATATATTATAATTTTTTATATTTTAAATAAGAATTCTCAATGTGGAAGGGTTATTTTCCTCGAGAAATATTCCATGAAATCTTTCAAAATCATTTTCCATATAAGGTAAAATATTTTAATGTTACTTAAGATTTATTAGATATATGATCCACTGATAAAATAATTATTCTTTCTCTAGAGCGATTATATTTTTTATGATAATATTTTTATGAAACCCATTCCTTTTCCATAGGATATATTGTGATGAAATGAGGAAATGTTTATGAAACACATTTATTTTCCACGAGTTATGCTATGATAAAATATTTATGAAACCCATTTCTCTTCATGGGTTATAATTTGATGATTTTTTAATGATATTTTAGCACACATATGTATTATTTTAATTATGTGATGGGTGGGACATATATACCCCTCCAATTAATTGGATAAATATTGGTGTCTCATGAGATAAACATGATTGGAATAATGAGTGAACCCAGTCTAGTAAGGAACTATATCCAATATGATAGTCTTGGGAGTGAACATGGAATACTATGACAGTTTAGGGAGTTAACCCATTCCACTATGATAGTTTTGGAAATGATCCTTGACTACTAATGGAATGATTTTGTATGCTTATGTGTATTCCAAAAATCTATGTCTTATGCAAATGTTATGTTCCCATGACTCGTGTTCTTTTACTCCTTTAAAATTCATTTATTATGAACTTCCAAGATTTATTCCATGACTCAAGATTGTGATATATGATATATGGGGAATGGTTTTCAAATTTCATTATTATGTTTTCATACCCTTATACTCATTTTATGTTGATATCTCCCTAGTTTACCCATATTGAGTATCTGTGCACAGCCTATCACGAACCAAGCTAGGATGTCATCCAAATCGATACCCAACCTGGTCCGATACATGGCCCAAAGGGCATTCTTGATCCCCACAGGATGTAAACTAGTTTTGGTCATCAAAATAATCACATTTTGAATGATTTTATCCAAAAAATAACTCGAATCAATAAACAAAATAAATGTGAAATATAAATGACAATAACTAAATCTCAATATATATATGAACTAGTCAAAATTTAAAAACTATAGAAGAAAAGAAAATTTAACAAAAAAATAAAACCAACCCAAGATAGAATGGTCTCCACATGACTTCTTGGTCACAACAAACCATAAGACCAACCTGATCCAAGAGCCAACTTGAACTAGAAATCTAAAACTATAAAATAGCTTGGGTATACTGACACTGAATGGTATAAGTAGGGTGTGAGATTACAACAACTCCGTAGGTAATCACCAACGAGTCCATGAATTTCATAGAATAGTCCATAAACACAAGTTTGAAAACACATTTTGAAAATAGGCTTTTAACTATTTTAAACAACCAAACACAACTTTCCACAAAATCTATTTAAAAAAACAGACACAAATAGTTTCAATTTCGAAAACCCATTTCAAACCCAAAACTCAAATATAAATCAATGATAGATAATAAAAAAGGTTTGTGCATAAAATAAAGGAAACCAAACAAGCAGATATAAACTAAAAAGGATAATATCTTAAATGTAGCAGAAAATAACCATATTATGTAAATATATAATAATGTGAATTTCCTAAACATCCCTAGAGAGATCCCTGAATGCACTCAGATCGGACTCACCTTCCTGCGTATGGTGAATCTCCATAGTCAATAACCAACTGGATTCTCTAAACTAGCCTCATCAATGAAACGTCCCACCTGGCCTCTAGACATCTAAGGGGTGACAACCTATCTAATTGAGCTTGAGAAGTAACCATCACTCAACCATCTAAAATATGCCCAAGAATCCCATGAAGATAATAATAATAATAATAACCATACTTGAGAACAAGTGGTATAACAACCACACCAATAATGTTCTCATGCACGAGACACTAAAGAGTATCTCATCAAAAGTTCCAGTGGTCCAATAATGTTCTCTTGCTTGATCCACTATTGAGGATCTCATCCAAAGTTCTAGTAGTCTCAAGATATACTTCAGGTATCATGACTCACATGAAAATCCATTTATTTCATAAGTTCCAATTCGTCCATCCCATCATTTGACTTTCAAAAACCACCTTCCTAATAATTTTAAAATACCACCATAGTTTCTACACTACCAAATTTTTAAAATAATTTTCCAAAACATGCCAAGATTCCAACCCAGCTTTCTCATCACTTCACATGAAAATCATTTTCCAAAATATTCTAAGATTCTAAACGGGCCTTTATATTTCGAATATACAACTCCTTCCAAGAAAAGTGAAAACAAACAACAACATAAGAAAATAAAAATGGGCCTTCATGCCAATCATTCACCAAAACATACCTCAAATTTACAAATAGACCAAGATTTTATAAAAACATTGAAACCAAACTTACTATCATGTAAATAACCAACCCAAAATTTTAAAATCAAGTAACCATTTGGAGGAACTCATTATGGAAAAAAATGATTCACATGGAATAACCAATTTCTAAATTCATACACACACCCAAAACCATTTTAAAACATGTTTCACATCACATTTACAATTTTGCACCACAATTGAGGTGAACACCAAATAATTTATCATGGAATAAAACCCATTTTCTTTTGAAAACCATCTTTCAACAGAATATCACCTCCAATCACTTTAAAGAAACATTTTTAAAGAAGCACCACTAGATTTTAAATCAACCCAATAAGTCACACATAAGTTTCACAACATAAAAGTCACCAAACTCCACTTATAATACCCAAATAACAATACAAACACAATAATAATACATAAATAAGTGTAAACACCACTCAAATCACCCAATTTCACTTTATAAGTTCAATTGACATTTTATCAAACACCTTGCATGTATTTGAATATATGCATAATCAAAGAAACCTATGAAAAATCATTTCAAACGAAATTTCCATCATTAAAACACCAAAAAAATTATAATTACACACTACAAACAAGATTATAGTAGATTTGAAGCATTAAAGGAAAGCTCAAGCATTAACGAAATGTTTCAGAAAGGAAATGGATGGTAACACCTACCTCAATGGTATGGGAATACGATGAAACTTTATAAGGAGGAATAATGTACCCCAAGAGACAATATACAAACCCTAACAACCAAAAAAACAACCCACACATAAACCATAGCTTCTAGGGTTTAGGAAAAGTGAAACCCCACCAAGAGAAACTAAGGTACCAAGAGGGGTAAGAGAGGAGAAGAGGAAAGGGAATGATTTGATGAAGAAACCATGAATAATCACTAATATTTGGTGAGAAATCTCCCAAAAAGTGGATTAAAATGGAGGATAACGATGTGGGGCTCCCTCTAGTCGATGACCAACAAACAAGGCTTCAAATGGGAAGTGGAATCACTTAAATCAAGTTTTTCAAATAAAATTTATTTAATTTTTAATGGGATGCACTGTTTTGCTGCACGATTTTGTAAACCATGCACAAACCATGAGAATGATACTTGAAAAATTCTACAAATTTTCATATTTTAGTCGCAAAATTTGGGAAAAATGTTCTCAAACCATGTGACATGAAAAATTGGTGAAGAACCCTCAAATGACACCCCATTCACTAATAGAGCCGACCCAATGATCCTTGAATGTTTTAAATGGAATATAGTGACACTGTGGGTGTCACAAACACCCCCACCAGGCCAATTTATCCCAATATCATTAAGAATAACCATACACATAGATAAAAGCATACCCAAACCACCAAACAAAAAAGAATTTTTTCTGACACTCAACATGAACCTCAACCAAAAGATCCAACATCAATAAATAAATAAAAATAATTGAAAAGCGTGGTTGGGGTGTGACAATTCTCCCTACCACAATCACTTTATGTCATAAGATGGTCTCCCAACCAAATGGTAAACATAACTCAATCCTAAACCCAAAAGAATCCAAAAGAAAACACAAACCTTAGGGTGAAATTTTACTTCACAAGTCACTCCTGACCAACTCTAAGAGAATCCATAGCATGATGAAAAATTGGAGAATACAAGAGGGTCCACCTTATCATAATAACCTGACTAACACCATGAAACTTCTTTAGACTATCCTAATGTGGAAACTCCTGACACCAACCAAGAACCCCCAACACAAGGTGAATCATGAATTAGGTTTAAAATATTAGATGAAAAAAAATGAAATTTATAAATATTATTAATCTATAAAACTCACATGGGCTGGAAACTAGTCCCAGGCATCAAAATAATCACACTAGGAATTATTTTATCCCAAACTATACTTGGATAAATAAAAAACTAAATATGAAATAGAACTGACAATAACTGAATCTTAATAAATATATGAACTAATCCAAATATGAAAACTATATAAAAAACTGAATAGAAAAATAAAAGAATCCCAAGAAAGCATGATCTCCATGTAACCTCTTGCTCCCCACCAACCATAAGACCAACCCGCTCCAAGAGCCAACTAGAACTAGAAACCTAAACCTTCAAAATAGATCGGGTCTACCGACACCGAATGGTATAAGTAGGGTGTGAGATTAAAATAACTCAATAGGTAATCACTATAGAGTACATTCATTTTCTTTCCCGAAATATTTCATAACCAAAAGTTTTAAAACACATTCTAAAAACAAGCTTTTAAACATTTTAAACAAAAAAACATAGCTTTCCACAAATTCATTTTTTAAAACAATACACAAAACTTTTTTTTAAAAAATGATTTTAGTTTCAAAACCATTTTCAAATCCAAAACTCAAATTAATAATCAATATATATAATCCTAAGAGGTTGTGCATAAAATAAAGGAAACCAAAAAAGTAGATAGAAAATAAATAATCTAATATCCAAAATATAGTAGAAAATGACCAGATTATATAAACAGATAATCATGTAAATTTCTTAAACATCCCTAGATAAATTCATAGACATACTCAGATTGTACTCGTCTACAGGCGTATAATGTATCTCTGTTGTCAATAACCTACTGGCTACTCAAAACTATCCTCACAAGTCACATGTCCCACCAGACCTCTAGTCACCCAAGGGGTGCCAACCAGTGTAATCAGGGTTAATAAGTAACCATCACTCAACCCTCTAAAAGTTTCCAAGGAACCCTAGGATGATAATAATAATAATAATAAAACTTTTGGAAACTTTGTTTAACAATCACACTAACATCGTTCTCATGCACAATACACTATAATGGATCTCATCCAAATTTACAGTGATCCAATAATGTTCTCTTACATGAGCCACTAGAGGGGATCCCATCCAAATTTCTAGTTGTCTCAATATATAATCCAAGTATCACAACTCACTTGAAAATCCTTTTATTTAATATGTGACAATTGGTCTGTCCCATCATTTGAGTTTCAAAAATAAGTTTCCAAAACATTTTAAAATACAACCTGGGACTTCACACTACATGAGCTTTCAAATAATTTTCCAAAACATGTCAAAATTCTAACCTGTCTTTCTCATCACATCACATGAAAATAATTTTCCAAAATATGCTAAGATGAAAAAAATGACTTTACATTTCAAATCCAAAACTCTTTCGAAGCCAAGTGAAATCATGTAATAACATGAGAAAATCCAAATGAACTTTTGTGCCAATCTTTCACCAAAACATACCTCAAAATTCCAAACATTCCAATATTATAAAAACACATTGAAACCATATTTACTATCATGTAAATAACCAATAAAAACATTGAAAATCAAGTAACAATTATGAAAAACAACAATGCACATGGCATAAACCCTTTCCAAATTCACACACACCCTTAAAACTATTTTAAAAATTATTTCATACAACCTTTACAATTTACCACCACACTTGAGGTGCACACCAAAGAAGTTTGCATGCCCTAAAACCCATTTTATTTGGAATTAGAATTTAAACACAATCTACCTCCAATAACATTGAATTCACCATTTTAAATAAGCACCACTTTCTTTTAAATCAAAAAAACTAGTCACACATAAGCGTCACAACATAAACATCCCCAAATTCCACTTACAATACACTAATCATAATCCAACCACATTAATAAAACATAAATAACGTCAAAAACCACTTAAATCACCCAATTTAACATTATAAGTTTAATTTATATTTTATCAAACACCTTACATGCATTTAAATCTAGGAATAATCAAAGAAACCTTTGAAATATTATTTCACACCAACCTTCCATCATGAAAAAACTAAAAAAAATCTATACTAATACACCCTAAACATGATTATAACTGTTTTAAATTATAAAGGAAAGATCAAGAATTAACGAAATGCGATGGAAATGAAATGGATGGAAACACCTACCTAACTATGTGCGAATGTGATGAAACTTCAGAAGGAGGAATAATACACCACAAGAGCCAATCCACACACCCTAACAACCAATAAAAATACCCACACATCAAACCTAGATTCTAGGGTTCATCTAAGGTGAAACCCCACTAAGATAAACTATGGAACCAAGAGAGGGAAGTGAGTTGAAGAGGAAAGAGAAATATTTGATGAAGAACCCAAGAAGAATCCATAACCTTTGGGAAGAAATCTCCAAGAAAGTCTCAAAAAACGAAAATGAATGATGGTGGTGGTGGTGGTGGGGGGGGGGGTACACTCTGGTTGATAGCCACTAGATAGTGCTTCAAATGGGAGGAGGAATAACTTAAATAAGGTTTTGAAAATAAAATTTATTTAGGTTTTAATGGGATTCACAGTTTTATTACATGGTTTTGTAAACCGTGCACAAACCGTGTGAATGCTACTGAAAAAATCCCGCAAACTTGTAGATTTAAGTTGCATGGTTTTGGAAAACTGTTCTCAAACCATGTGACATGAAAAATTGAAAAAAACTCTCAAATGACACCCCTAACACTAGTAGATCCCACCCAAGGACCCTTGAATGATTTTAATGCAATGTATGTTGAAAGTGAGTGCCCTAGACCTAACTTGTATTGTAATTTGATTACTGTTACATGTATTCAGTTTGTTTTTATACATGTGTTTATCTTTCCATGATAGTGTAGACACTTCTGCATCCACTTCATTAATGGAAATGTCCTTAGATTACCTGTTGCATCAAATGGTTATAGAAGGTCATAGGCTATAATGAGAACCCTGAGATTCCATGACAGTAATCTTAAAGTAATGTCCTATGGTCTAGTTACATCATTCAGAAAGGGCACAGATGATGTGTGACCATCAGGTTCTGGGGGCTCATAAGCATTGAGACTTATTCTCATGAAGTTCTCACTTGATGATCTCTAGCTATTGAGATCATGAGGACATACCTGCTTAATAGGAACACCACATGTTTCTGGTGTCATTGGTCATTCCTATCTATGAACATGTGTAATGGTCTCCTGACTTGATATCATTATCAATGAATGTCATTTAATTAAATACATTGATATAAGACGAAAACCATGATGACAAAGTCGCGGTGAGGTAGTTTGTATCGGGTATGTCATTAATGGCATGACATTGATTGAATGATTGAGAAAGGATTTGTCGCTTCCGAGTTCAGGAAGAGATATCTTGGGCCTGGTTGATTAGGATGGTTGTACCTTCAATAAATCAATGGCCATGGTAGTCGAAGGTAAGACCGTCCGAACAAATCAACAAACAAAATAAAGCAAATAAATAATGATGAAACTAGTATGAATTCTACTTTATTGAGATATTGATGATGAAGAGATTATATTACACAGATCGTGTTTGTAGGAAGGCAGTCATTGCTTTGAATTTTCCTTATCTCTATAGGGGCCTCGATGGGTTGCTATACCCTGCTCTAGGTCAGTGGTATTATTCACTGCTATTGAGATAAAGGCATAGAGGGCCACAGACAATAACTCCTTGAGAATCTGACCTATTCTTGGAATAAGAATTTAGAACTTGGTGGGCCCTGCCAAAGGGTCCAAGCACTATCCAAGTTCTATGGATCACCAAAGAATAAATAAATTCATTAATTATTCGAGTTTAGAATAATTCGTTAAATTTATTTATAAAATGTATTTACAAGATATATAGTAAATACAAGTATTAATATTATTTGAATGGATTTAAATATCCTAGGTTCGTTTAATATTAGCAAGAGGAATGAGTCAAGTTAAAGACTCAAATTTATCACATAATATATTTATATATTATAGGTATGTGATAAATTATAAATATTATTTATGGCATAATTTTATTTGTCATAAATAATTATTTATATCACTTATATAGTGGGCGTCTATTACACGGGGGCCGGGAACCTACACCACGTGTTTTTTAAACACTCCCTATATAAGTGAAAGAGAGGCTCTCTCATGATTAATATTCATGTGTCAAGATTGAGAGCATCTCTCTCCTCCTGGAATTTAGAGAGAGAGACTCTCAATCAAAGAAGGTTCTTCAAGATCATCCATCCCAGATCGAAGCTTACTCCTTTGCAGTGATCATCGCTGCGCTGAAGTGAGAATCTATTATCCACACTAGCACCCGGATATTGACGAATGGCGCGCGAGCAGATTCGTAAGGCGTGTTTGGACGATCTAGAGGGCTTAGACGTCGGAGTATTCGAGCAACGATCACCGGTGTCCTGCACATCAATTCTGAACAAGGTAAATGTTTAGTTTAATTTTTGTTCGCCTTATGAACCTTGAGAGATCCTCGGACCAAGCTGGGACAAGATCACCAGAGTTGACAGGGTTATGTCACTCCGGTGAAGCAGAAAATTTTAAATTCCCGGCCCATCGGCTTCCGCTGCGCAGTCCCGGTACCCAATAGTAGTATCATAGGGATCACAAGGTTTTTCTGAGTCAAAATCATTAAAATGAATTAAATTTAATTATGAGGGGTTAAAACGGTTCATTCGGATTCGACCTCACGTCATTTCGTTTTCGAATGATCAAGTTACGATCATTTAAAATTTTTAATCGGATTGACATCGTGTTTTTCTATTTGTTTGATGTTTATCTCAAATTGAGAATTAACATCAAAAATATATTTTATTATAAAATATTTTATCACAAATATTTAATTATATTTTATAATAAATATTTTATTATATTTTTATAATAATAAAATATATAAGGGAAGAAGACCAAGACCCCAAATGGGGGTCTTCTTGCTTTTAATTAAAAAAAGGAGAGAATAAAAGACCCCAAAATGGGGTCTTCTCCCTTTTAATTTAAAAAAAGGGGGGCTGGAACTTTTGTCTAAAGGAAAAATAAAAAAAGGAAAGAAGACCCCAAATGGGGTCTCCTCTCACGCGGCGCACAGGAGGGAGGCAACCCTAGCGCCTCCCCCCGCCGGACCTCTTCTATGCCGGACCGGCTCCGTCCGGCCGCCCCGACCCCGCACCGGCCTCCTGCCTCGCGCTGGACCTCGAGCTTGCACTGGTCACCAGATCCGCACTAGACCCCCTCCGAGCCAGCCTCCCTTTCGCGCCGAGCCCCTCCGGCCAAAAGCCGCGGCCCGCGTCGACTTCCCTCTACTGGACTAGCTTCATTCGGCCGCCCCGCCCCGCGCCGGCCTCCTCCTCCTCCGCGCCGGACATGGCCCATCTAGCTGCCGAACCCTCGCGCCAGACCTATTCCGTCCGGCGGCCCCGAGGCCGCGCCGGAGCAGACATCAGCCTCGCCGAAGCAGCGGGTTGCCGGCCATGTGGCTGGCCAGCCTCTTTCCCGGCCTCCTTCTGCTCCCCTCGGACCACGCCGGGAGATGCATCCGTCACGGGTATCGTTGGAAGCCACGATCACACCGCGATCACGCCGCGGTTCCAAGACGACATCCCGCGGCGGTACGCAGTCTTGCCAGACTCCTCTCCGGCTAGAGGTAACCCTGCAATGAATTAACATTATTTAATTTAGTTTTTTTAAATTAAATTAATTGGAATTATTTTAGGGGTTTAAATTATTTTAATCTGAAATATTAATTTAATTTAAGTTTAAGAATTAAATTAATGGTTTAATTTAATTTAATTTTTTGAATTAAAATTAAATTAAAAAAATGGAACCGATAAAAATAAATTATTTTAATTTAATCAAATTCATTTAATTTATTAGAAAACTCTCTCATAATTTAAATTTATTGCAATTTAATTTTATTGCGCTTTTACCCCGACTGGTCTTGAGCTATTGACTGACCTATGTATGTCTGGTATGTATGTATTTATTTAATTATTTATTCAATGCATGCGATGATTGTAATATTTAATTAGATAAGTGACTGTCTGCGAATCGTCTTTTAATTCAAATATGTATAAGGGCCTGCGCGTCCATTGCACTATTTTTATTTTGTACCCCAGATGCCCTCACCTTCATGCAAGTATATTTGTATTTATACGGTGATGATCCGAGAGGGAGACCCCTCCATGTTGAGGCGGTAGTCTAGACAGGAGTTGGGTGCTTTGAACTGGGGCAAGCAGCGACACGAGTCATGTATCGACTCAGGTATGGATGCCCCTAGGTGATGATTGATCAGTTATCGATCAATCATTATAGAATGCTCAAGACCAGTCGGAATGCATGATTTAATTTATGCACAGTTTATTATTTTATGCGTCTGCATGTTCATTGCATGATCACATAGGATAGTAAACAAGATAAAATGCATAAAGTTGTGACGAATAATTTTCTATTGCATGTTCAGTTATGAGCGCGACAACCCTATTTGAACATAATAAATAGAAAAAGATTATATTAGTCAATCAATATTAAAAAATACCTCAAAGATATATTAAGTCCAAAATGCCTTTCATTTCTCACATCTAAACAAAAGCGACTGTTTGGGTGCTCATCAACCTCAGTTGAGAGTTCCTCTTACTACCGGGGCATTTCCATGTGAAAAATGGGTCGACTTAACTAAAGTGAGTAGTCAAGGATTAGCCTTAGCTAATTTGCTATCACTTTAGAGGCAAGAGGTTGAGGGAATCAAGTTCAGATTCCAAAAGCTGGGACTTTACTCAACAACACAAGGAACCACAAGAACAAGTGATTGGCCAGCATAGTGCCTACCTTGAAACCCTACAATTAGTGTCGTAGCCTTAGCTTGTAGACTACGAGGGAGGTTTTGAGGATCCTTTCCACTAGAATGATCAAGCGATAGAGTATTCTGAATCTAATAGTGAGGGATATTAAGGTTTGTTAAAATAGTGGGAGATATTTAATTATATAATAATTTATTAATCATAAAATGTCAAAAGGTAATCAATACGAAGTACTAACTGCTAAATGTTTATCTGATGTAGATTCACAATGGCAATCAAAAACACCACAAGTAATTTGTCACTGCGATCGATCTTGGATAATGAAAATATCCTGACCGGCAATAACTTCCAGGAGTGGTGCAGGCACTTGCGCAAAGTACTACGCCAATAAAGGAAGTTATATGTGCTAGAATCCCCAATTCCTACCGAGCCTCCTCAGGGAGCAATCAAGACGGAAAAAGATAAGTGGGAAAAGCATGTAGACGATGCTCTTGATGTACAATGCATCACATTGTCATCCATGTCCAGCTAATTGAAAAAAATGCATGAGGAAGAGGACACCTACAAGATGCTTTCACATCTCCAAGAACTATATGAGGAGAGGGCTAGGCAAGAAAGGTATGAGATCTCAAGTGCGGTTTATAAGTGCAGGCTAGAAGAAGGGCACCAAGACAGTTCTCACGTACTCAAGATGATTGGGTATATTGAGAGGCTTGAATCCCTTGGGTTCAAACTAAACCAATAACTAGCAGTGGATATCATTCTTGCCTCTTTACCATCAAGCTTCTCGACCTTCATTGTCAATTATAATATGAATGATATGACAAAGTCACTCCCAGATCTTTTGGCTTTAGTTATCCAAGATGATAAGGACATGAAAAACACCAATTCGACTATCCTTATGGTGAACAAGAAAAACAAGGGAAAGGAAAAGGGGTCTAAGGCCAAGTCAAGGCCAAAGACACCAATTCATAGTCCTGCAAAGAAGCCAAATATTCAGAGGAAAAGTAATGAGCAGGAAGCTGTCTACTTTGGATATGGAAAGAAAAGACACTGGAAAAGAATTGAAGAGCTGGGAAGAAGAAGAAAACTGATGCTTCTACTTCAGGTATTTTTGTCATTGAATGCAGTATATTTTTATCTACAAGTTGGGTATTGGATACGGCATGTGGTTCACACATTTGCATTCATATACAGGAACCAAGTAGGTTCAAGAAGACTGCAAAAGGTCAAGTGGATCTCCCAGCTAAAAATGGTGCAAGTTTGGCGGCCTTGGTAGTGGGAGACTATAACTTGACTTTACCAACTGGTTTGGTTATTGTTTTAAACAATTGCTATTATGTACCAGCTGTTACCAGGAACATTATCTGTTTGTCAAGTTTAGACACTATGGGTTTTTATTTCATGTTTTGAAATAAAAGTTGTCTCTTTTATAGGGATAACATATGTTATGGTATGAAACATCTTAACAATGGTTTATATATTCTAGAACTAGAAAACTCAGTAATGGAAATCAATGAAAAAAACAGCCAACATGACTCAAATAACACCCGCCTATGGCACTTCAGTCTTGGTCATGTAAACGAGAAGCGATTACAAAGATTACATCAAGAAGGGTATCTAGACTCGATATAGTTAGAACCCTTAGATGTATGCCAAGCTTGTTTACAAGGAAAGATGACCAAAGCACCTTTCTCAGGAAAGGGAGAAAGAGCCAATGCAGTGCTGGAATTAATACATACCGATGTATGTGGTCCATTTCCAGTAGAGGAAAGGGGTGGTTTTTTATACTTCATTACTTTTACCAATGATTATAGTTGGTATGGATATATCTACTTAATGAGGTATAATTCAGATTCCTTTAATTTCTATAAGGAATTCCAAAATGAAGTAGAAAACCAACTTGGTAAGAAGATAAAAGCACTTCGCTCAGACTGAGGTAGAGAATATCTTAACCAAGCTTTCATTGATCACTTGAAGGAGTGTGGGATAGTATCCCAACTCACTCCTCCTTATACACCACAATGGAATAGTGTTAGTGAAAGGAGGAATAATACCTTGCTTGACATGGACAGATCAATGATGAGTCATCCAACTCTTCCATTATCCTTTTGGGGATATGCCTTGTAGACAACAACATATACCATTAACCGAGTACCAACTAAAGCTACAGATGGGATTCCATATCAGTTATGGTATGGAAAGAAACCCAATCTGACACACATGCGTGTGTGGGGGTGCAAGGCATTTGTCAAGACTTTACCAAGTGACAAATTAGCATCCATAAGCACTAAGTGCATCTTTATAGGTTATCATAAGAAAACTAGAAGATACTACCTATATAACCCTTTAGATAGAAAAGTCATTGTGGAAAGATACGCCACATTTCTAGAAAGGGACCACATTTTGACTGGAAATAGTGGGAGCAAGATTGACTTCGATGAAGTTAATGCTCCAGATGCATAAGATTTGGTAGAGGAACAATCTCCACAAGAGCAAGTGAAAGAAAAAATTGTTCTTGAGACACAGATACTGCGTAGGTCTACGCGAGAGGATAGTGAACCAGAGCGTTATGATTTTATTGTCACCGAGTCATGTGACACGATAATCCTTGAGGACGACGAACCTCTAACTTACAAGGATGCAGTAGAAGCCAAGAAGCTTATACATGGAAAGATGCCATGAATTCTGAGATGGAGTCCATTTACCAAAATCAAGTTTAGATTTTGGTAGACCCTCCATCTGATGTAAAGCCCATTGGATGCAAATTGGTATTCAAGAGGAAGCTAGAGATGGATGGTAAGATTAATACCTTTAAAGAAAGACTGGTTGCAAAGGGTTTCAGACAACGTCAAAGCATTGACTATGATGAAACCTTCTCACCAGTGGCAATGATTAAATCCATCAGAATATTGCTTGCAATAGCAACCTTTCATGATTATGAAATTTGGGAAATGGATGTCAAAACTGCTTTTCTAAATGGGAATTTGGTTGAATATGTCTATATGAATCAACCCGAAGGGTTTGTTAAGTCAAAGAATGCCAATAAAGTATGCAAGTTCCAAAGATCCATTTATGGATTAAAGCAGGCATCAAGATCATGGAATGTACGCTTTGATGAGGCCATAAGAGATTTTGGTTTTTTCAAAAATTAAAGTGATCCTTTTGTCTATAAAAAGGTTGAAGGGAATGCTATCGTTTTCCTAGTTTTATATGTTGAAGACATATTAATCATGGGAAATGAGGTGAACGTCTTACAGTCAGTTAAGACTTGGTTAAATGAATGCTTCTCCATGAAAGAATTAGGTGAAGCAGCCTACATTCTTGGGATCAAGATCTGTCGAGATAGTTCTCAAAGACTGCTTGGCCTAAGTCAAAGTACATATATTGACAAGGTACTAAAAAGGTACAATATGGAACAATCCAAGAGAGGATTGTTACCTATGTCACATGGTGTAAATCTCTCCAAGAAAATGTGTCCACAAACACAGGAAGAGATTGACAGAATGAGTAGATTCCCTTATGCTTCGGCAGTGGGTTCTATCATGTATGCCATGCTATGTACTAGGTTTGATCTTGCCTTTTCTTTAAGCATAGTAGGTAGATATCAAGCCAATCCAGGAGAGGTGCACTGGATAGCTGTTAAAACTATCCTTAAGTACTTGAGGCGTACTAAGGATATGTTCCTAGTGTATGGAGGAGATGAGGTACTAGTTGTGAGGGGATACACTGATGCTAGTTTCTAGACAGATCATGATGATATGAAATCGTAGCCAGGATACATATTTTTCCTGAATGGTGGTGCAGTGAGCTGGAGAAGTTCAAAGCAGGCTATGGTTGCTGATTCTATAGCAGAGTCCGAATATATTGCAGATTCCAATGCAGAAAAGGAAGAAGTCTGGATACATAGCTTTATCTCAGACATTGGTGTTGTACCTAGAAGTGCAGACCCTATTCCAGTATATTGTGAAAATACTACTACAGTGGTGCTTGCCAAGGAGCCCGGGTCTCACCAGAGGACAAAGCATATTCTTCATAAGTTTCATATCTTGAGGGATTTTACTCAAAGAGGTGAAGTGACCGTTAGCAGAGTAGCCACAGAGGACAACATGGAAGACACCCTGAATAAATCCATTTCTTAGCAGAAGCATGATTCACATGTGAGAGCTAGCGGATTGAAACCTGTTAGCAGTTGGCTCTAGTGAAAGTGGGAGTGTTGAAAGTGGGTGCCCTAAACCCAACTTGTATTGTACTTTGATTGCTATTACATGTATTCATTTTGTTTTTATACATGTGTTTATCTTACCATGATAGTGTAGATAATTTTGCATCCACTTCATTAATGGAAATGTCCTTAGATTACCTGTCACATCAAATGGTTATAGCAGGTCCCAGGCTATAATGAGAACCCTGAGATGCCATGACAGTAATCTTAATGTAACGTCCTATGGTCCAGTTACATCATTATGAAAGGACATAGATGATGTGTGACCATCCGGTGCTGGGGGCTCATAAGCATTGAGACTTCTTCTCATGAAGTTCGTACTTGATGATCTCTAGTTATTGAGATTATGAGGATAGACCCGCTTAATAGAAACACCACATGTTTTTGGTGTCATTGGTCGTTCCTATCTACGGACATGTGTAATGGTCTCCTAACTTGAGATCATTATCAATAAATTTCATTTAATTACGTACATTTGATATAAGGCGAAAACCATGGAGACAAAGTCGCGGTGAGGTAGTTTGTATCGAGTACGTCATTAATGGGATGAAATTGATTGAATGATTGAGAAAGGATTTGTCGCTTATGAGTTCAGGAAGAGATATCTTGGGCCTGGTTGATTAGGATGGTTGCACCTTCAATAAATACATGTCCATGGTAGTCGAAGGTAAGACCATCCGGACAAATCAACAAACAAAATAAAGAAAATAAAGAATAATGTCACTAGTATTCATTCTGATTTATTGAGATATTGATGATGAAGAGATTATATTACACGGATCGTGTTCATAGGAAGGAAGTCATTGCTTTGACTTTGACTTATCTCTATAGGGGTCTTAATGGGTTGCTATACTCCGCTCTAGGTCGGTGGTATTATTCTCTGCTATTGAGATAAGGGCCTAGAGGGTCACACACAATAACGCCTTAAGAATCTGCCCTATTCTGGGAATAGGAATTTAGAACTTGGCGGGCCCCGCCAAAGGGTCTGAGCACTATCTAAGCTCTATGGATCACCAAAGAATAAATAAATTCATTAATTATTCAAGTTTAGAATAATTCGTTGAATTTATTTATAACATGTATTTACAAGATATATAGTAAATACAAGTATTAATATTATTCGAATGGATTTAAATATCCTAGGTTCGTTAAATATTAATAGGAGGAATGATTTGAGTTAAAGACTTAAATTTATCAAGTAATATATTTATATATTACAGGTAAGTGATAAATTGTAAATATTATTTATGAAATAATTTTATATGTCATAAATAATTATTTATATCACTTATATAGTGGGTGTCTATTACACGGGGGTTGGGAACCTACACCATGTGTTTTTTAAACACTCCCTATATAAGTGAGAGAGAGACTCTCTCATGATTACTATTCATGTGTCAAGATTGAGAGCATCTCTCTCCTCCTAGAATTTAGAGAGAGATACTCTCAAGCAAAGAAGGATCTTCAAGATCATCCATCCCGGATCGAAGCTTCCTCCTTTATGGTGATCATTTATATGCTGGAGTGGGCGTCGAAGATCCGTGCTAGCACCAAGATCTTGATGAACGACGAGCGAGAAGATTCAAGAGGCATGTGTGGATGATCTAGAGGGATTCAATGTCGGAGTCTTCGAGTAACGATCACCGACATCCTGCACGTCAATTCTGAACAAGGTAAATGTTCAGTTTAATTTTTGTGCTCCTTATGAACCTTGTGAGATCCTCAGACCAAGCCGGGGCAAGATCACTGAAGTTGATAGGGTTATGTCACTCCGGTGAAGCAGAAAATTTTAAAATCCTGGCTCACCGGCTTCCGCTGCGTAGTCCCAGTACCCAACAATGTAGTGACACCATGGGTATCACAAACCCCCCCACCATGCCACATTCTCCCAATACTATTAACAATAATCATGCATAGGGTTAGAAGTTAACCAAAACCACAAAACCACAATGAATTTTTCAGAAAGTCATCATGAACCCCAACCAAAAGATCTAATATTGAGAAATAAATAAAAATAATTGAAAACCATGGTCGAGGTGTGACACACCCTTTCTATTGTTTCATTTTCATAATTTATGAATATAGGTATTATGTATGATATGTCTAAGAAGGTGGTAGTTATAAAGAACTCAGTGGGTGATGATATAGTTAACTTATTCATTGTTTTTTATGTATCCATATTTCCAGAGGTACTAGACCTATGTGTTTCTGGCATGGATTTTTATGTTATGTAATGAATATTCACCTAAAAATATGTAATTTCTATGTATGAAAAGTTTAGGATATGGGTGTTTTTGAATATTATTTTTGTTAGTTTATTATTCTTGAGAAATACTACCTATTGTGTTGATTCATGTGACTATATAAAGTAATTAAATCATTTTATTTTTAATTAATGGTTTCTTACATCTTCTATGAATCATAAATTCATGTATATAGATTATAATGTTAAATATCATGTTTTTCTATATTTCACTATTCACAAAAAGTTCAACTACTTTAGAAAAAACAAAAAATTCACTGTAACCATTTTTTATGTTAAGATTCCAGAAATGAAATACATTTGTGAAAATAATTTCCTAAATATGAGAAATTTAATTTTTAAATAAAATCCTTGTTTATTTGAAAAATATGATTTTTAATATTATGATCATTTTTCTAAACCTTTTAAAATTATTTATACTCTCATAAAATCACATTATTGTTATAATGAAAATAAATGTTATTTTATAGATGAGTTTTATGGAAATAATTTTTATTTCAAAAAATTATATTTTTTATAAAAATGAAAATAAAACACATGTTTTTTAAAAATACAAACACTTATTTCATCATTTTAGAACCATTTATGAACTTGTATCATGATATAAATATGTCATATTTTTATTTTATGTGATACCTAAATACTGGTTTATAGTTACATATGTGATTTTACAATTCTAACGATTAAGTTACTATTCATAACGGTTAGAGTATTATTCAAATGGTTAGATTACTATTTCAATTGTGAGATTTATAATGGTTACATGAGTTCTATACTTTCTATAAATATATCATATTTTATTTTTTATTCATTCACTTTTATTTTTATCAAGATTTTTATATTTTAATTTTAAAAATGAATATTTAATTATTGATATTCTATTTTATTTCTTTAGTGTTGTTCGTGAGTGTGAACATTCTAGGGGATTTAGAAAATTAAGATTTTCATATTATAGTTATATTATTTTCTATTTTTCCCATTGTTATTATTTAAATTCTAATGGATATATTTATTCCCTAAATATAATTTATAATTCAATATTATTAAAATTCTATTGGTTCTACTATGCGGGGAATGTACTTTATATAATAATAAAATACTAAATATGACACATTTATATAATTATAAGGGAAAATTACATTGATAAAGTAATGGGTAGTTACAAATGAAACACCCAATACAAGCTACCTCATGAAAATAAAAATTTCATTGTTTTTTCTTGCATCAAATTAGATAATTAAATGGTAAAAACTGATAATAATATCATATATAGAGACCAAAACACATATTCTTATATAGGAATAACTAATGACAACTGAAACAAGTGGTGTTCCTATTGGTGGGTCAGTGTTTGTGATCACTAGTTAAGACCACCAAGTGTTAACATTATGTGAAGAAGTCTCAATTCTTATGATCCCCCAACACTTGATATTTAGAAATCATATATATCCAGTTAGTATAATGTATCTAGACTATACAACATATGTTTAAGATTAATGTCAGTATCTCGAAGTTCTCCTTATTGTTGAGAACTACTCTAACCTATTGATATGATAAATAATCTAATAAAATTTAAATATAAATAGTATACCAAGAAGTGTCAAAAATATTATGGTAATATTAAATCATTTTTAAATCTACATATACATGATATTGTAATAAAAAATAACAACTCTAGTTTGGTCTATAAAACCCACATTCACTCTACTCCAACTTATACTAGATAAAACTTACTAACAATAAAATTATTAGCTCTAAAATAAGGATTTCACACTTCTATTGAGTTATAGATTTAGTCACTATGACTTCATTGTTTTCCTATATGGGTACTCCATAATCTATGACATCCCCTCATTGATTAAAAGTTTTCAAGAGATGATATCACTTTGTATACCAACTTATATTATCTATAATAACATTGAAATTTTGGTGAGTACCAATGCATTAAAACTATCATAATTTATATAATGATAATAATTTACTCTTTTGATATGATTCCAAGATATGAAATAATTTTTTTCACATTTACACTTATTTTTTAGCTTCATTAGATTCCAAAACATACTCAATATTTATAGATATGACTAAAACTAACTTCAATGAGCCTATCTCGCTCATTTCCTTAGCACAACTATAATATAAGATCACTTAATCCATATGATGTATAGTTTTATATACCCTTAATCACTAGAGTTCCTTCCTATATAAGTATCAGGTATAAATCTATCATAATTTTTGATGTACAATCAGATATCTCTGACTACTTCCCGTGTAGTTCTTCTGGATTTATTTGATATTTTTATACCTAAATTAATTTGTTAGAAACATCATATCTAGTACACCACATGGAATATGTGATATAACCATTACTAGAGTGTATGTAGTTCTACTCTCCATTATAATCTTCTCCTATATATTATACATGTCTTTATAGAGATATTTATACCACGTGATATTAGAAAAAAATTCTATATTGAATTTCAAGAACCTGTATTTTTCAATACCATGTTAAAAATATATACTTTGACTTGGCCTATGAAACCCATTAGATCCACCTCAATAGATCATTTTCTCTAGAAATTGGGTTACTTATTTAAGTCAATATTTGAAGAGTTACTTTCAAACTACTCCTAAATAATTGTAATACTAACATTTATTTTTCATATGTAATCAAAATATTTAACTGGGAAAACTGTGGCGCTCCCACTGACCACTTGTAAACACATGGAAAAATTCAATTCCAAATGAATATTCTATAATCATGACACTTTTATCAATAACTAAAATGGATCTCTAAAACTTTAATTCTTTATTGTAATTATATGGTGTCATCAACCCATTCTGGTTGCATTATATAGGCACCTTCCATGAGATATGGTCTTGACATCCATTACTTAATATAATGATCATAAAAATATTCCATGATAGGTAGAATTATAATGGATTCAATCATGATTACTTGGTATAACTAAAAAATATTATTAGTAACACATATATACCACCCATGTAGAGTTTCTCTTTAATAACCACCAATCAATTTACATCAATAGGAGAAACTTTCAAAATACAGACTTGATTTTGGTACATTGAATCCATTTTTCTGAATTAATATGATCTAGTCAACCTTAGATTATTTCCACTGACTTGTTTTTTTGCAGGATAAAGATCCGATATTCTTAATGAATAATATATCACCTTTACATGGTGATCATAAAACAATATCACTTTAATTTTATCTTTCCTATTTTGTATGTGTCATCCAAATAATCACTTTCCATGAGCTCTTGTGTAACTTGTTCCTATGCCAAATTTTTGTACACCTCAAGCCTTGACTTTAGATAAGACAATATTTCTACCAATATCTCTAATAGATACATACAATCTTCTTATATAAACATAATATTTCACTTAAATATAAATTTAATATCTTATAGATTTATGTAATGTCATTATAAACCTTTAGGATAACTATAGAGATTCACTTTGTGTTTTTCACGATGAGAGTTTTTTTATTAACTTAGTTTTAACAAACGATTTAAATATAGACACATGTTTTATAAAATAATGTATTTATATAAAGCTATAACTCATATGATATCCATTTCCATTATAGTTGGAATATTGTTATGGGTTATCACTATTATTTTTGAAGTATGTCACTGAAAGAAAATTTAATAATTTGCATGACTTATAAGTCTTTTCGTTGATCCTCCTTGAACTCACATAATAGTATTTGATGTATATAAGGAAACATGAGTTTTGTAATAAATCCACTCCATACTTTCATGATCAATGAATGCATGTAAGACTGATCATTTATTTCACCTTTATTAATATAAGTGGTTTGAAGTGTATAAGGAAATATGAGTTTAAGAATAAATCCACCATACATTTTATGGATTGATGAATTCTCTATTACGATATTCTTTAGCTCACAAGACCAAATATACTCATACATTTTATCCATAAATGTTCCATACTTTAATCTGAAATTCCCTAATTTTATTAAATAAATCTCATGAAGTATATGAATTTATCTCTATATTCTTCTTGAAATATTCCACACAAATATAGTTGAATTAGTCCAAGAATCTTTTTGGATTACCTTTATTTATAAATTTTATTTATCTAAAACTTGATAAGTATATTTGTTAATAATATTTAGGTTTTTAGATATAAAGATTATAAAACACTATACTAGGTATATCCTTGAAAACTAATTTCTTTTTTACCTGAAAAAGAATTGTCGTACCACAATTGGGAATCATTAAGTCTTACAATAAATAATCATCATTAATTTCTGATATAAGAAATTTTAGATTCAAATATATTTAAAGTATTAATCAATCATGGTATATAAAAACTACTTTATCACAAAAATGAAATAAAATATCATTTTTTCTAAACTCGACACATAATTATGTTTTTGATAACACGTATTAAATTGTAGTTGTTTTAAAATGAAAGAAACTATACAATGGGAATTATAAAGTAACGATCTTCTCTAGCTGATATTAGTGTCAAAATATATCAGTAACTTGAAGATCAACCTCACTCTTATGATGTATCTGAAATTCATTTGATCTTTCATTTGGATAAAGTTGTGTGAGTCACATATTATATCTAATACCAAAGAAATAAAATTGAAATATCACATAAAATGATGAATATACCTGAAGTAAAAGCCTCTAATTGATTCTTATTCAATTCATTGCAGTTTATCTTCTAGTAGCCTTTCCTTTCACATGTGATAAAAAGAATCATGTTCAATTCTCTATGTGTTTATATTCTTTTTCTTAGAAGGATGTTGTGAAGGTGAATTTGGCATCAAACTTTTCGTTGTAAATTTTTATTCATTTTTTTATTGTTCACCATAAGAATAAAAATTTATCTTACTTTAAGTTATCATATTCTTGGAAAACCTCAAATAAAATATATTGAAGTAGATTATCCATACTATTCATTTTATAGTTCTAAATGAAAATGTAGTAAGTAGGAGATAGGGATGAGATAATGACATGAATTGAAAGTTCATGATTTGACTTGAATCCAAATTCTTCTAATGGTTTAATGTACTCTATATTCCTGAGCACATGAGGAAAAAATATAATTATATGTTTCATTATATACATGATCAGTGTGATCATAATCCCATTAATCTCTTACTTAACTTCCACCTCACATACATATTAGAGATGAGACAACATGTTATAACCATCCACATCCTCTTATATATTTTGAAACTCTTTAGACTTTGATGAAAGCATTAAGATATAAACAAAAAATGCATTATCCATCAATCCTTTTCACCCTAGATTGCTTATTGTGGAGGATAACTAGGTATTAGAGACTCCAACACATAGAACTTTCTTTTATATCATTGTATTATTCACAATATCCTGTAACACTCTTGAGAATTAGAATCAATAAGGACATAGTATTTGTCTATTATTAACTAAAATATTTATGAAGTACTACTTTTTATTTTTCTAAAAAATAAAATATAATAACATTCATAATTTTATCTTAATTACTATTTATTAGACATTATATATTTATTAATATTAAATCTATACAACTTCTTTATCAAATCCTCATCAACCTCAACTATGAGTTTCAAAATACTCAACCATTAGATTTTTCAAGGGCCAAGGATACTTAAATATCATTTATATACAGAGTTATAGAATCAAACCTACTCCAAGAGTCCAATGTAGGTTTTTAGCGAATTTTCGTAACATGTGTCTTCTTGATCTATTGAGTGGATTCCTATATTTTATAAGGCATAACCTTTCATTACTCATCTATTTGCATTTAATGTCAGAACATTCCACCTATGAATAATTATTTGTAACACCCCGAGATTTTATGAAAAATATTATTTTAATTGCATTGATGTCTTGTGTTTTACGCTACACCAAAATTAGCTTGTGCTATACAAAACACTGTATTAGCTTGTAGTATATGCAACACTATTCTTGGATCGTGTTACACACAATTTCAAGTTTGTTTGATAATAGTTATATTATGCAAAATTGAGTGTATATATATATATATTCAATGTATAAATGATATATGGTTGTATTTTGTTATACGAAACAAAAAAGGAGTCTTGCAATACACGCAACCCTAAATTGGCTTGCATTACACGCAATCGCAACCTTCCTCGATAGCGTGTGTTGTACGCAATACTGAGTTTCACTAAACAATGATATATTTTTATAATATTATTATGAACTAGCTGTTATAAATAGTAGTAACTAAATTTTTTAATTTTATGAAATTATAATTAATCTTACACATTTTATAGAACATGGTATGAGAACAAAATAAATATTTCGGGTAAAATAAGTATTTTTCAAAAAATGCAGTTTTGCCTCCTTTTGATGGCGCACCCACATTAAATTTAGTTTCTGAAATGTTTATAAGTTCAATTTGACAAAATAAAATTCTCCTTTTGAATAAGGATATAAAAATTTACTTTGGATAAATTTTAGATATTTTTCTAATAAGTTTCTTATTTTGATGAATAGTAAAAATACGCTAAATTTTAATTAAAAACAACTTTTTTCATCAAACTAATTTATATGGTTAAATTATAATATTTAAAGGTTTTAAAGTATAAATATAATATATTTTTACCAATTAATATAATATAATTCATTATCATTAATTTTACCCTGAATTCATAAGTAAAAACATTTCAGTCTTTTGCAACATTTTAACTTTTAAAACCCGTTTCTCAACAGCGAGATTAATTTTAAATTAAATACTGCAAATTTTGTGTTTTGAATTTGGATAAATGGATTCCATATTTGGAATCAGTATTTCCAAATTATGTTAATAGGATAATTTTTATTTTTATGCATTATGAGTAGTAACTATGGTAAATTTTATTTACCATAGGTAAAGGTGAATCGGGTCATTAAGGGTAAATATAATATTATAAAATTACCATAACACTTGTCTTAATATAATTGGATGATTATACTTTTCCCTAAATCATACTTGGGTCGAAATGGAATATAATGAAACCCACTTGTATTTGATTAAGACCTTTTATTTATTTTATTTAAAGGAAAGTGAAATATGTCTCACTCAAACTTTAATAATTAGATTATTTTAAATATAAGGTTATAACGAATATAAATTCGATTATAAATACTCATTTAAAATATAAAATGTTTTTCTTTATCATGGTAATTTATTTATAATTTTAAATAAATATTTAATTACCTTAATAACTTATACATTAATGATGTAGAAATAATTTATTTTGTGAAAAATCAATAATATAGTTTTTATTAAAATAAAAATACCTATCAAAAGGACCATAAACTTGACCAAACATTATTGGACGATTATATATATAACCTAAGCATACAGGTTTCTATTTTTGGACCATTTGAATCCTTATAAAACCGATTAGAACATTTATAATATTTTATTTTAAATGATGTCAAAGATGTCACCTTCATAATTTAGTAAATATAAAAATTTAAATATTGTAATTTTAAGATGATAAATCCGAGTAAAAATATTATTATGAAAGATATTATATTTATCTTCATCATAGGATTTTATTTTTAAATTTAATGAAAAAAATAGATATATTAAATAATTATACAAAAATGTTGTAGTAATTACTTTATTAAGATAAATATCAAATAAATGGTTTTAAAAATATTAAAATAAATATTATATGAACTATTTAATGTTATCCACTAATTTTCTAGATGAATATGACATCTTAGGAACCTATTAAATATTTTTTATTGAATATATCTTCTCTGTGTATTTTATTTAAATTCAAATAATTGAATAGTTTCAAAATTGACACTATTGATATTTTATAAAAATAACATATTATTAAATTGTCTAAAAATCACAAAAATACTTAAAAATTAAAAATTAAAAATTATATGGTCTAAAATGTAATAATATATCTAATTATGGAAAATTCACAACACATAAGTAAGTATTTATAACAATTTAAAAATTATAAATTTATTACCACAAATAAATTTAAATTGATTAAATAAGGATAAATCAAATTTATAAGGTTTAAAATAAACTACAAACATGTCTAAATTTTATTGATTGATGATATTACAACCTTATATCATCTCATATTCAAATGTGATTCATTTTGGATGTTTTTAAGTGGGGTTTGAATTTATTATAAATTAATATTTCTTATGTTTCCAAAGGTTCCCCTCTCCTCCCTTATAAAAGGGAACCTCCTCCCTCTCCTCTTCACACCATTTTGAGCCTTCAAGATCGGCCAAACCCTCCCCATTTCTATTCTCCACTTCCCTAGAAACATTCTGGAGGTTCTGGTATTCTCAAAAAACCAACTGTAGTCCCTTAAGAGTAATCTTAAAGGAGGTGCATCAACGAAGAGGTGGTTCGGATACATACGAAGCATATCAGACATAAGGTAAGGGATAAATTTTCCAATATCGTTTTTACCTGGGATTATTTATTTGTAAGTATTTACTGGGGTTATTTTTATCATCCATGTCCCTATTTTTGAAAAATAGTTTCATGTATGTTTAAAGTCCTTTTTACCCATTTTTTACTTTCACTACATGGTATGTAATGAATATTTCTTTTGTTTACCATACGGGGTACTTTTTGAATTTTCCAGAAAAAGTATGAGAAGAATGTTTTTTTAACTTATACGACATGAACAGATTTTTTACGGTTTCATAAATCCTTATTTTCATGAAGCTTCCTCCATAAGATATCATGATTATTTTTCACAAAATCCTTTTCTTTTAAAATTGCATGGCATTTTGTGAAAAGAAAATGATTTTGAAGAAGAAAGGGTATTTTCCTCAAGAATTCATTTCAAGTGTTTTGTCAAAACTATTTTCCATCTAAGATGACATTATTTAGTATTATTATGTTTCAAGAATAATGTCTATATGATTTACATGGTTCCACTTTTCTTATGATGAAATGATATCCATTTGTTTTATATGGATTATATTATGATGGGATGATGTTTATGAAACCCATTTTATTCTTTGGGTTATGATGAATGATTTATGTTTATGTTGTGGAAAAAATAAGAATGATTTCATTATGAGATGGGTTTTACCTATATCTCCCTCCAATGCATTGGGTAAAGATATATATCTCATGAGATAGACATGGATGGAACGACAAGTTAATCCGGTTCAGTGATACATGACTGGAACGAGGAGTGGACTCGATTCAGTAAGGGAATTTGTCCACTAATATGGTCTTGGAAACAATTCCTTGGATACTATGGGAATCATATCAAGTGATTAATGGTTTTCCACAATTACATGTTTTATTACCATGCTATTTTATCATGATTGACGTTCCATTAAGATCTATGCCTTATATACTGCAATGTTTTATGTCATTGCTCAAGATTCGGATGTTTAAAAATTATGTTCATGTTTTTAAGTTCAAATGTATATGGTTTGTTTTATTTTCCCCATGATTACCCTTACTAAGCATTTGAGATCACCCATTATGTGTTTTCTTTTCCACAGGATATAAAGAAAGGTTTTAGGCAAGAAAACAAAAGGGGAAGATCTTTACGGGAGATGTTGAAGATCTTTCACCATGATTAGAAGATTATGTTCTGAGTTTCCCAAGACACTAAACTATTACGATCCTTAAGTGTTGGTTTTTGTTATGTATTAATTATTCTGAAAAAGTAATGTAATGTCCATGTACGTCAAGCTTTGGGTCTCTATAGTTGGTATCAGAGGAAATGTTTAGTTAACCTTTGGAAACTAGGATCCGAAAAACTTTAGTGAGATCCCTAGAGATATTTCTAAGGTATGTCTAGGGATGTACCTAAGGTTAAGTATAAGTATAGGTTATAGTCCTAGAATTAAGGTAACGATATTAGAATTAAACCTAAGATGTTAGATATTGAAGGCACTCCTCCTTTATTATGTTGTTTTCCCTAGCATGATTTTTTCCACTCACACTATTCTTTTTGGGTTTTAGACAATGGATGGAACATGAAGAAACCATGTTGATCTATGTAATGGAAAATACAAATATTGTACTCCTGAAAAAACCAATGTTATGGGAGATGGAGTGAAAAATTTTATTGCTATACTTATACAAGCTCTGAATCATTCTGGACTTCCAAATGAGCAGAGAAGGGAACAATATTCTATTGAGTCCTTCATGAGTCAACGTCCACCTTCTTTCAGTGGGTCTTCTGATCCACTTGTTGCTGAAAAATGGATTAATACCATTGAAAAGATATTTTCCATACTTCACTGTTCAGAACATGAAAAAGTAATTCTAGCTATTTACCATTTAGAAGGTGAAGAAGACCAATGGTGGACTCTAATTAAGAATACAGGGCCCCAAGATGAAATTGAATCAATGGAATGAGATGAGTTTAAGAACTTATTTTTCAATAAGTACTTCCCCCGTATTCTTCGAACAAATATGGAAAAGGAGTTCCTTGAGATTAAGAAAAAGGATGATGAATCTGTTGGTATATACGAGGTGAATTTTACAAGGATTGCAAGGTATGCATCTGGCTTTATCATCCAACCTGAAAGTAAAGTTGATCGATTCTTTAATGGCTTAAAACCAAGTCTTCGATGGGAATTAGCTATAAGATGCTTTAATAGATGTGAATAAATTGTGCGTTGTGCGATCAAGGTATAACTGGAAGTTGGTGTTACATATCCATCTCATGGTTTTGACAAAAAACGAATGATGGAGTTCAAGGAAAAATCTCAGAACAATGGTGAAAAGAATATGAATGTTTCTTTATGATCAAAGTGTGGAAATAATCATGGTGGATATTGTATAAAAGGTACTAATTTTTTTTAAGTGTGGAAAAGAAGGTCATCGAGAGGTTGTGTGTCGAAGTAATGGTAAAAAGGTAGCTAATGATGTGAATAGAGAAAAGACTATAGAGAACGCTCCACTAACACTTAAATGATTCAAGTGCAAGGAAATGGGGCATTATCCTAATCAATGCCCTAATCCAAGGGTTAATGATGATCGACGTGAGCAA
Source organism: Viscum album (assembly GCA_963277665.1). NCBI lineage: Eukaryota > Viridiplantae > Streptophyta > Magnoliopsida > Santalales > Viscaceae > Viscum > Viscum album. The sequence continues at coordinate 448,924,665 of OY728131.1, forward strand.
CCTCTTAAGGCAAAGGATAAAGGGACGTCACATGCGATCACTATTTGTGATGTTGAGTATGACAATGATGTTATGGAATGATTAAGTGTTTATGTAATGGGATTTCAAAATAGTATCATGGAATCTCATTTATGGTATCATGGAATTTTGGAATATCTATGTATTGGTTTTCAATAATTATATGGTACTGGTAACCATGAAAAGTGATTGAAATATTTTTGGAAAGAACCTATTATGCGTATAATGAAGGGATAAGGAGAAAATAATATGTATGATATTATTCATGAGCTCATGACTGATATAAGGACAAAGTGATATCATGGTTTGAGTATTTCAAAATTTTGGGATTTTGGTATGTGGAAAGAGCTAACTTTTGACAGAATTTATGTTTTCAATAAGGTTATATGGTAATTCAGGTTTCAAGAGAATACATGATTAAGGTATTCACATGTTTGTAATGTGACCAACAAGATATATCTTATGATATATGGGGGATAAATGATAGTATTCACATGCTTGTTATATGACCTTTCTGGTAATTATTTTTTTTACTATGAGATTGGATAGAAGTATTTTTGATAAGCCTAAACGTTGTAATGGATTAAGTTAGACATCATATAGTATTATTTAAGGATAGAAGTTGTTTTATGATATTATTTCCCTAATGTTATAATCATATAGTTTTTGAAAAAGGACAACCCGTAGGATGGGTGAAAACCCATTGCATCGGACAAGGCTGTGGGAATAGAACCCACAACCGAAGTGCGACAAGCCTTTATCTCCTACCACTGGCCTACAGGAAGTCCCTGGTATGTAGAAATTAGTTTTATTTTATTAAGCGATATGATAGATGAAGTATAAGTCCATTTTAGTAACCATATACGATTAATATCACCATAGATGGACTTATGTATATTTAATAACTTATGATAACCTTTTTGTGATAGAAACGGATGAGATGACTTATCATTCTATCATATGACCTACTAAAAATTCATGAATGAAAAATTCAACTTCATTTCTTTAAATAGAGATGAAGTGGAAATTGTTCATGGTATGACCAACGATGATTTTACACTGAAATTAGGTAAGTATTTATCCTTATGAAAAAAATTCATCAAATTTAGGGAAATGATCTTGAAGTCCAAAAATGTTGTTCTAGTACCCTCATATCCGATGAATCAGATGGTACCTTATATCATCACAAATTTAAGGCTTCGTGATTGTTGGATTTTTCATATCCATGTTCTCTACCACTCTCCATCAGAACTTGATGGTTAGATTTCCCTTCCATATCCATATTTTCACCTATGTTATCCTATGTAAAAACCCATTGATTAGTTAATTTGGGTAACCGTTACATTTCATTCTTTAGTTTTTAAAGTCAAGTTTTGGTATTCCTTTTTACAATGTGGAATTTTATTAAAAAATATTCAAGTAATAAAACATTTATAACCCCCAAAAATTTCGAGGGTGAAATTCATTTTAAGGGGGGTAGAATGTAACACCTCAAGATTTTATGAAAAACATTATTTTAATTTCATTGATGTCTTGTGTTGTAGGCTACACCAAAATTAGCTTGTGCTATACACAACACCGTATTAGCTTGCAGTATACGCAACACTATTCTTGGACCGTGTTACACACAATTTCAAGTTTGTTTAATAGTAGTTATTCTATGCTACATTGAGTGTATGTGTATATATATATTAAATGTATAAATAAAATATGGTTGAATTTTGTTATACGCAACAAAAAAGGAGTCTTGCACTACACGCAACCCTGACTTGGCTTGCATTACATGCAATTGTGACCTTCCTCAACAGTGTGTGTTGTACGCAATACAGAGTTTCACTAAACAATGATATATTGTCATAATATTATTATGAACCAGCCGTTATGAATAGTAGTAACTACATTTTGAATTTTATGACATAATAATTCATCTTACACATTTTATAGAACATGGTATGAGAACAAAATAAATATTTCGGGCAAAATAAGTATTTTTAAAAAAATGCAGTTTTGCAGCCTTTTGATGGCGCACCCACATTAAATTTAGTTTTTGACATGTTTATAAGTTCAATTTGACAAAATAAAAAATTTCTTTTGAATCAGGATATAAAAATTTACTTTGGATAAATATTTGATATTTTTCTGATAAGTTTTTTATTTTGATGAATAGTAAAAATACGCTAAATTTTAATTAAAAACAACTTTTTTAATCGAAATAATTTATATGGTTAAATTATAATATTGAATGGTTTTAAAGTATAAATAGAATATATTTTTACCATTTAATATAATGGAATTCATTAGCATTAATTTTACACTGAATTCATAAGTAAAAACATTTCAATCTTTTGCAACGTTTTAACTTTTAAAACCTGTTTTCTCAACAGCGAGATTAATTTTAAATCAAATATTGCAAATTTTTTGTTTTGAATTTGGAAAAATGGATTCCATATTTGAAAAATCTTATTGCTATACTTACAAAAGGTATGAATTTTTCTGGACATTCAAATGAGAAGAGATGGGAACAATATTCTATTGAGTCCTTCATGAGGAAACATACACCTTCTTTCAGCAGGTCTTCTGATCCACTTGTTTCTAAACAACGGATTAGTACCATTGAAAAGATATTTTCCATACTTCTCTGTTCAGAAAATGAAAAATTAATTCTATCTGTTTACCGTTTAGAAGGTGAAACAGACCAATGGTGGACTCTAATTTAGAATACAAGGCCCCAAGATGAAATTTAATCAATGGAATGAGACGAGTTCAAGAACTTGTTTTTCAATAATTACTTACCTAATATTCTTTGAAAAAATATGGAAAAGGAGTTCCTTGATCTTAGGAAAAAGGATAATGAATATGTTGGTATATACGAGGTGAATTTTACAAGGCTTTCAAGGTATGCATCTGGCTTTATTATCCAACCTGAAAGTAAAGTTGATCAGTTATTCAGTGGCTTAAAACCAAGTCTTAAAGGGAATTAGCTATAATACACTTTATTAGCTATGAATAAATTGTGCGTTGTGCTATCAAGGTAGAACTAGAAGTTGGTGTTACATATCCATCTCATGGTTTTGACAAAAAACGAAAGATGGAGTTCAAGGAAAAATCTCAGAACAATGGTGAAAAGAAGATGAATGTTTCTTTATACTCAAAGTGTGGAAATAATCATGGTGGAGAATTTCTAAAAGGTACTAGAATATGTTTTAAGTGTGGAAAATAAGGTCAAGAGCAGTTGAGTGTCGAAGTAATGGTAAAAAGGTAGCTAATGATGTGAATAGAGAAAAGACTATAGAGAACGCTCCACCAACACTTCAATGCTTCAAGTGCAAAAAAATGGGGAATTATCCTAATCAATGCTCTAATCCAAGGGTTAACGATGATCGATGTGAGCAACATCTTAAGGAAAAGGATAAACGGAAGTCACATGCGATCACTATTTCTAATTTTGAGTATGAAAATGATGTTGTGGAATGATTAAGTGTTTATGTAATGGGATTTCAAAATAGTATCATGGAATCTCAATTATGGTATCATGGAATTTTGGAATATCTATGTATTAGTTTTCCATAATTATATGGTATCGGTAACCATGAAAAGTGATTGAAATATTTTTGTAAAGAACCTAATATGCACATAATAAAGGGATAAGGAGAAAATAATATGTTTGATATTATTCATGAGCTCATGACTAATATAAGGACAAAGTGATATCATGGTTTGAGTATTTCGAAATTTTGGGATTTTGGTATGTCGAAAGAGTTAACTTTTGACATCATTTTTGTATTCACTAAGGTTATTTGGTAATTCATCATTCAATAGAATAAAATATTAAGGAATTCACATGTTTGGAATGTGACCAATAAGATATATCTTATTATATATGGGGGATAAATGATGGTATTCACATGCCTACTATACGACCTTTCTGGTAATTGTTTTTTTACTATGAGATTGGACAGAAGTATTTTTGATTAGCCTAAACGTTGTAATGGATTAAGTTAGACATCAGATAGTATTATTTAATCATAGAACTTGTTTTTCTATATTATCTCTGGAATGTTATAATAGTATAGTTTTAGAAAAAGGAAAACCCATAGGACGGGCAAAAAACTGTCGCATCGGACAAGGATGTGGGAATCGAACCCACAACCGAAGTGCGACATGCCTTTATCGCATACCACTGGCCAACAAGAAGTCCCTAGTTTGTAGAAATTAGTTTTATTTTATTAAGCGATATGATAGATGAAGTATAAGTCCATTTTAGGAACCATATACGATTAATCTCACCATAGATGGACTTATGTATATTTAATAACTTATACTAACATTTTTGTGATAGAAACAAATGGTAAAACTTATCATTCTATCGCATGATCTTCTAACACTTCATGAATAACAAATTCAACTTCATTTCTTTAAATAGAGAAGAAGTTAAAATTGTTCATGGTATGACCAACGATGATTTTACACTGAAATTAGGTAAGTATTTATCTTTATGAAAAAATATTCATCAACTTTAGGGAAATGATCTTGAAGACCAAAAATGTTGTCCTAGTACCCTCATATCCGATGAATCAGATGGTACCTTAGATCATCAAAAATTTATGGCTTTGTGATTGTTGGATTTTTCATAGCCATGTTCTCTACCACTCTCCATCAGAACTTTATGGTTAGATTTCCCTTCCATATCCATATTTTCACCTATGTTCTCCTATGTGGAAACCTGGTGATTAGTTAATTTGGGTAACCGTTACGTTTCATACTTTAGTTTTTAAAGTCAAGTTTTGTTATTCCTTTTTACGTTGTGGGTTTCTATTAAAAAATATTCAAGTAGTAAACCATTTATAACCACAACGAATTTTGAGGGCGAAAGTCCTTTTAAGAGGGGTAGAATGTAACACCGCAAGATTTTATGAAAAATATTATTTCAATTTCATTGATGTCTTGTGTTGTACGCTACACCAAACTTAGCTTGTGCTATACAAAACACCGTATTAGGTTGCAGTATACACAACACTATTCTTGGATTATGTTACACATAATTTCAAGTTTGTTTGTAGTAGTTATTCTATGAAACATTGAGTGTATATATATATATATATTCAATGTATAAATTAAATATGGATGGATTTTGTTATACGCAACAAAAAAGGATTCTTTCACTACACGCAACCCTGACTTGGCTTGCCTTACACGCCATCACGACCTTCCTCGATATCGTGTGTTGTACGCAATACTGAGTTTCACTAAACAACGATATATTATTATGAACTAGCCATTATGAATAGTAGTAACTACATTTTGAATTTTATGACATTATAAATCATCTTACATATTTTATATAACATGGTATGAGAACAAAATAAATATTTCGGGTAAAATAAATATTTTTCCAAAAATGAAGTTTTGCTGCCTTTTGATGGCGCACCCACATTAAATTTATCTTTTGACATGTTTATAAGTTTAATTTGACAAAATAAAATTCTTCTTTTGAATCAGGATATAAAAATTTACTTTGGATAAATTTTTGATATTTTTCTGATAAGTTTCTTATTTTGATGAATAGTAAAAATAAACTAAATTTTAATTAAAAACAACCTTTTTCATCGAAATAATATATATGGTTAAATTATAATATTAAATGGTTTTAAAGTATAAATAGAAGATAATTTTACCATTTAATATAATGCAAGTCATTTTCATTAATTTTACACTGAATTCATAAGTAAAAACATTTCAATCTTTTGCAACGTTTTAAATTTTAAAACCCGTTTTCTCAACAGCGGGATTAATTTAAAGTTATATACTGCAACTTTGGTATTTTGAATTTGGAAAAATGGATTCCATATTTGGAATTAGTAGATCCAAATTATTTTAATAAGATACTTTTTATTTTTAGGCATTATGAATAGTAATTACAGTAAATTTTATTTACTGTAGTTAAAGGCAAATCAGGTCATTAATGGTAAATATAATATTATAAAATTACCCTAAAACTTTTATTAATATAATTGGATGATTATATTTTTCCATAAATCATTCTTGGGTCTAAATAGAATCTAATTTAACCCACTTTTATTTGATTAAGACCTTTTATTTATTTTATTTAAAGGAAAGTGAAATATGTCTCACTCAAACTTTAATAATTAGATTATTTTTAATGTAAGGTTATACAGAATATAAATTAGATTATAAATACTAATTTGAAATCTAAAATGTTTTTCCTTATCATGGTAATTTATTTATAATTTTTAAGAAATATTTAATTACTTTAATAGATTATACATTAATGATGTAGAAATTATTTATTTTGTGAAAAATCAATAATATAGTTTTTATTAAAATAACAATACTTATCAAAAGGACCAGAAACTTGTCCAAACATTATTCTCCGATTATATCTATACCCTAATCATCCAAGGGTCTTTTTTTGGATTATTTGGAACCTTATAAAACTGATTAGGACATTTATATTATTTAATTTTAAATGATGTCAAAGATGTCACCTTCATACTTTAGTAAATATAACAATATAAATGTTGTGATTTTAAGATGATAAATCTGAGTAAAAATATTATTATGAAAGGTATTATATTTATCTTCATCATAGGATTTTATTTTTAATTTTTATGCAACAAATATATATATTAAATAATTGTACAAAAATTTTGCAGTAATTATTTTATTAAGAGAAATATCAAATAAATGGTTTTAAAAATATTAAAATAAATATTATATGAAATATTTAATGTTCTCCACTAATTTTCTAGATGAATATGACATGTTAGGAAGATATAAATGTTTTGGATCGAATATATATTCTCTGTGTATTTTATTTAAATTCAAATAATCGAATAGTGTCAAAATTTACACTATTGATATTTTATAAAAATAAAATATTATTAAATAGTTTAAAAAGCACAAAAATAATTAAAATTACAAACTGAAAATTATATGGTCTAAAATTTAATAATTTATCTAATTATGGAAAATTAACAACACATAAGTAAGTATTTATAACAATTTAAAAATTAGAAATTTATTACCACAAATAAATTTAAATAGATTAAATAAGGATAAATCAAATTGATAAGGTTTAAAATAAACTCCAAATGTATCTAAATTTTATTGGTTGATGAGATTACAACCCTATCTCATCTCATTTCTCGAATGTGATTAATTTTGGATGTTTTTAAGTGGGTTTTTAATTTATTATAAATTAATTTTTTTATGTTTCCAAAGGTGCCCCTCTCCTCCCTTATAAAAGGGAATCTCCTACCTCTCCTTACACCATTTTGAGCTTTCAAGTTTGGTCAAACCCTATCCATTTATCTTCTCCACTTCCCTAGAAACATTTTGGAGGTTCTGGTATTCTCAAAAGACCAACTCTAGTCCCTTAAGAGGAAGCTTAAAGTTGGTGCGTCGAAGAAGAGGAGGTTCAGATACATACGAAGAATATCAGACATAAGGTAAGGGATAACTTTTCCAATCTCATTTTTATCCGAGATTGTTTATTCGTAAGTATTTACTGGGGTTATATTTATCATCCATGTCCCTGTTTTCTAAAAATGGTTTCATGTATGTTTAAAGCGCCTTTTACCCATTTTTGACTTTTACTACATGGTATGTAAGGAATATTTCTTTTGTTTAATATACGTGGTACTTTCTGAATTTTCTGAAAAAAGTACGAGAAGAATATTTTTTAACTTATACGGAATGAACTTATTTTTTATGTTTTCATAAAGACTTATTTTCATGAAGCTTCCTCCACAAGATTTCATGATTAGTTTCAAAAAAATCCTTTTCTTTTAGAATTGCATGGAATTTTGTGAAAAGAAAATGATTTTGATGAAAAGAGGATATTTTCCTCAAGAATTCAATTCAAGTGTTTTGTCAAAACTATTTTCCATCTAAGATGAGATTATTTAGTATGATTATGTTTCATGTATAATGTCTCTATGATTTACATGGTTTCAGTTTTCTTATAATGAAATGATATCCATTTGTTTTATATGGATTATGTTATGATGGGATAATGTTTATGAAACCCATTTTATTCTTTGGGTCATGGTGAATGATTTATGTTTATGTTTTGGCACACATAAGAATGATTTCATTATGAGATGGGTGGGACTTATATCTCCCTCCAATGCATTGGGTAAAGATTTATATCTCATGAGATAGACATGGATGGAATGACAAGTTAATCTGGTTTGAGTGATAAAGGATTGGAATGAGGAGTGAACTCGATTCAGTAAGGGGCTTTGTACACTAAGATGGTCTTGGAAGCAATGCCTTGGCTACTATGGAAATCATATCAAGTGATTAATTATTTTCCACAATTACATGTTTTATTCCCATGTTATTTTATCATGATTGATGTTCCATTATGATCTATTCCTTATGTACTGCCATGTTTTATGTCATTGCTCCCGATTTTTATGTTTAAACATTATGTTCGTGTTTTTAAGTTCAAATTTATATGGTTTGTTTTATTTTCTCCATGCTTACCCTTACTAATCATTTGAGATCACCCTTTATATGTTTTCCTTTCCCCAGGATATAAAGAATGGTTTTAGGTAAGAAAACAAAAGGGGAAGATCTTTATGGGAGATGTTGAAGATCTTTCACTATGATTATAAGATTATGTTCCGAGTTTCCAAAGACACTAAACTATTACGATTCTTGAGTGTTGGTTTTTGTTATGTGTTAAGTATTCCACAAAAGTAATGTAATGTCCATGTACATCAAGATTTGGGTATCTACATTATTTGTTACGAACATTAATTAAGTTGACTTACTAATTTCATAAGAATTACCTAGTTGTAAGAGGCACCCAAAACTAGGGTTAATGAGAACCTCAAACATATGGTTTTTTTCATACTCAATAGGTTCATGATATTAATGACTTAATTTCAACCTTGATGTATTTTATGTTTTATTTTGTTTGTGACTGAAATCTAATTCTATTTATCTTGAATGTTACCATGTGATAACACTCACAAATTTAACAATTCATAAATATAATACATTAATTGTACATGTCCATTTATTTTATATATTCATGCTCATTAACTTTTTCTATGTGATCATGTATCATCCAAAAACAATTAACCATGAAAAATAATATAAAATAACAATGAATTGATCATGAACAATTTCTACTTACTAATCTATCAAGCATGTGATGGATAAAGTAGGCCAGAAGAGTTATTTTTGTCCTGTGGGTGGGGGGGACTACATTTCGTGTGGTGATTGATATAAAAAATGTTTTTAATAATTCACCTCCCGTGTCGAACGAGTGATAGGTTACTACCCCACCTAGAATTTTTTTTATTTGACTTCATGTATGCATGAATAGGCCCCCTTTTTATATTTTGATTGTTATTAATGTAGTTTTACCACATCTCTCTATTATTATATATATATATATATATTATATTTTTTAATTTAAAACCCAAATGATATTCAAAGTTTCTTTTCTTGTCCACTTTAACTCAGACTGTTTCACTGCCAGTGGTGTTGGGACCATATTAAAACCCTATATTTTAATTATAGAAAATAAAGTTTAAATTCAAAATTAATTATTGCATGTATTCTCTGATACCGATTTAAGGAACCCAGTCACTGGTGATGAATGAAATGATGGTATTTTTAAAATTTGTGTCCCGTATTAGTGTCATCACATATGATATGAAATACTAGTGCTTGAATTAAACCACAGATCACATGCAATATAATTTAAGCATGAAGAAGAAAAATCAGATGAAATCATAAACAATACCTTGTTTGATTTAGAGTACCATTTTTATGTGCTCATGTTAAGTGTTCCCTAGCTTGAAAGAACCAAGTGAGGAATCCTATAAATCATCCACATGTTCCCTATTTCTCTTGGATCATTATTATTTATTACCTAGCTAGTAGTATGAAAAATAAAATCCCTTTAAGATGTTCCTTCAGTCCCAAGAAAATCACACATTCGATTCGTGAATTTGGAATGAATAAATATTTATCTTACCTTATAATTTCTCTATCTAGAACTTGATAGAGTTTGGGAGGAAAAGTAGGGAGTTTAAATTTGATCCATGAATAGTTCCTTTATAAAAATGGGGTAAATAATATATATAATAGGTTTTAGTTTATAAATTTTCCTTTAATACCTATAAGAAACTAAACCTTAAATATTTAATATAAATAACGTCGTAAATGAATTACCTAAAATTTTAATTTCCACCATAATATTTAACCCACACCATTAACATAAAAATGATTCCATATGATTAAACAAGAGTCCTTAAATTGATTTTTCCCTCCGATGTTTTTTTGATCAAACCTTGAATAAATAATACTTGTTTGAAAGATATATTTTTTGTATAGATTTTTTAAATTTAAATTATTTTGGAACATGTTGAAAAATAAATTAAATTAAAATTATTCTAAACTTGAATAATTTAGTTGAATTTATTACTTTTCAATCATTCACACTAGAATGTTTCACTGGCCTCAGCACATGAGTCCCACATCATCCTACACTCATATTCATCTGAATAGGTGGAAATTATGGATACACAATGTGTGTGATCCTTTTGGCCCTCATTTTTACAGGAGTGATTCATACTCATAGAAAAAGAGTAGTATTTAGTAACACGTCATTGCTCCTAAGGAGGTAAGGATAAGTCATATATATGATTATCTCTTACAAAAACATGCCATGTAATATTATCACTTTGTCTCATGATATCTCATAAGGAGAGATTCACAATTTATGTCATCATACTTACAATTTTTATTTATTATTTTAGTGACCATTTCAGATTTAATTATCATCTTATATCATACCCATGGATTTAGTAATGGTACTACCGTCTTGGTCAACTTTTCATGAGAAATATCTTTTTTTTGGAAGTAAAAAATCTTATCTTGCTCATTCAATCAATGTCATACCACCAATAATGTACATAATAAAAGCTATATTTCCCCAACATAAATGTGATGGGTTTCATCTTTCATCAAATAATTAAATCATATGGTGCACACTAATAATAATATTAAGTCTAGAGACTAAAACACATATTTTTAGATTGGAACAATCAATGACTCCTAAAACATGTGGTGTTCCAATTGGAAGGCTAGTCCTTATGATCTCCTATACTCGATACCACTAAGTGATAACTTCATAATAAGAAGTGTGATTACTTTTGATCACCCAAAACCTAATAGTTAGATATCATATGTGTCCTTTTAATATGATGTATATAGACTAAAAAACCTATGTTTAATATTACTATCATAGTATCTCAAAGTTCTCATTATAGTTGATAACTTCTATAACTATTTGATATGGAAAATAATATAAGGACATTACCATATAAATAGTGTATGTAGATGTATTAAAACTAGTATTATATGAATAAATCATTCATATCTCTATGTTTACATGTTATGGTAAAGAGAAATTACTACTAAATTTGGGTCTAGGGAATCCACTTTCAAAATAGTTATATATATAAGGATGAAATGTTTTTTGTTTTGTAAATATAATGAATGGTTTATATATTCTAGAAATGGATAATCCTATACATAAAATTAAAAATTATAAGGTTATAATTTATTCTAATCCCATATACCTTTTTAATTTTTACCTCATACATATAAATGAGAAACACATTCAAATACTCCATAAAGATGGATTGTTGTACTCAATCGAGTCATTTGATATAAATGAATATTTTTTATTAGGAAAAATGAAAAATACTAATTTTGAGAGAAAATGTGAAATGGTTAATGGACTATTGGATCTCATATATAATGATATATGTGAACTAATATGAGTACTCAAGTAATTGGTGGTTTTAGGTACTTCATTTCTTTTACTGATACCTTTAGTTAGCGTGGATATGTTTTTCTAGTGAAACTCAAGTTTGTAACTTTTGAAAATTTCAAATATCTTCTGAAAAAATAAATAATATACTAGTTAAAATTATTAAGACCCACCAATTAGATGAGGGTGGGGAATACTAAATCTAGGAATTCATAGATCATATGATAGTTTTTTGGAATTTTTCTCAACTTATTCCTCATAGAACATTATAAGGGAATGATGTATCTAAATAGAGGAATAATACCATTTTATACGTGGTTTGATCAATTTTGAGTCTACCCATCCTCCCTATTATGTTCTAGGGTCATACACTAGAGACTAATTCATTTTTGTTAAATCGTGTTCCATCTAAAGTAGTCATAAAGACACCATATGATATATGGTATGAGAAATATCCATATTTGACTTTAGGTTTATAAATCACTCATAAAATAATTGGATTCATACATACTTGGACCTAAGTTAGATAAATTATTATTATTCTGGTTATCCCTATGGAGCCCATATCAATGTGAGATCATAGAGAGGGGGATGAGGTGAATTAGTGACCCCTTTTGTTTTTAAAAATTGTCCATTTTAAATTCAAACTATATGGTTAGTTAAAGCCTAAATACACTCTTCTTGTGTCCTAAAATATTCCTTTAATGATGTTGTAAATAAAGGGCACAAAAAATAAAGATTTATAGGGTTTGATACAAAGGTTGACTCTTTTACATATTGGTCATTCTCCTCAATTGGAATTCTCCACTATAATCATTTATCAATTACAATGGTCTCTACAACATCACACCATATTTTGACTCCAAAATACAATAAAAGAGGTTATTTATACTATATCCCATAGTGTCACTAGAATAAACACATTCTTACTCTAAAATCCACACTAGAGTCTTCTCCTACTTCTATCTATAACTGAAAGACTTCTTATACACCATATCCAATAGAGGCACTACTTCTACTCCTGGAACTAACCAAAATACTTCTCTTGCTCCCGACACTAAATAGAGTAATTTAACTTTCTCTAAGGATTTATCCTTAGAAGTGAAATCTTTAAACCTTCCTCCTCAAGTAAGATAAACCACACTTTATTGTGTATGCTGTTGAAGTATCTTTGTAGCTTATTGGGCTTGCTCAAATATCTCTAATCGCTATTATTTGATCATTTTATTTAGAAAAACAAATGATCAAACTGAGTTTTCCTTATAATCCCCAGCCTTAAATAGAGGTGTGAAAGTGGTTCACACAAGTTAATCAATATTTTATTAAATAATAATACTTTCATAATTGAACTCAATTATGTAAAGTACAGTTCATGTGTGGGTATTTCATGGGATTCTCATGGTATAAAACCTAGAACATAATTTTTTCTTTATATATAATTTCTTGTGTTATTATTATCTACACTACCATAAATATTTAACTTACTTATCAACCTTGGTTTATTCTTTTATTTTCTTTTCAAATTTTCATATTATATCACTTAAAGTTCATGCAACCTTGCATATGATTTGCATGTAGTCATGAATGTGTGAAATTAATTCCTTATGAAAACCCATATCTTTAAGATCATTTTATATCCTCTTAAAAATATATGTTCACACGCAAGGGTTATCACTGACTTTGTGTAAACAATGTGAGTTATCTACATTCTTTGCGCAATACAGTGAGGTTACATGTAGGGGTATCACACAATCCTAGCTTTCTTTATAGAATAAGTCCTCCGTGAAACACTTCCAATGTGTAACACAAGTCGAAGGATAAAGGAATTTATCCTCTTCCTCCAGAAATTAGATAATTCCCATTAGTCCTCTTCACAAATCAAAAGATTCACGGTGTAATATTTTACACTAAAATGAGATCTCTCTCAAGATTAACATCTGCTCTCTCAGTCCTAACTCTCATTATACATGTGTGTTACATCACCTTTGATCTAAGAAAAATATCACATCAAGGATCCCTAAAATCATGACATATCACATGTAAAAATTTGAGGTTTTATTATTTTTTTCGAATAAATTTAATTTCTTAGTTAGCTTGCATTACACACATTACTGAGTTTTAGCAAACCATGACATACTATTAATATTATTATTTAAACTTGTATGTTAAAACCTATAATTTAAATTTCATGGTATGAATAGTAATAACCACATTTTAAAAAATCTAGTATAAAACTTTTATACAAATAAAATATATTTATAAATAAGTACTATATTTTTAGTAAAGTCTTTATATGTTTCAAAAATACTATTTTCTCAAAAAATGATTTGTATTTAATTTTGTAAGGAAATAATAAAGTATATTTTAGAAAATTTTAGAAAATATATTTGGAAATAGTAAATTAATTTTTTAATGAATATTTAGAAATTATATTAGGGTTATGTTTTTTATTTTTCTGAAAATATTAATTATTCAATGAATAGTAAAAAATACTGATTTTTTATTAAACATTTCCTTTTAGTTTGAAGAATATATAGACTAAAATTTAATTTAATATTGTTTTAAAAGTAAAATTTGTTCAATTATATATTTATTATTACAATTTAGGTCATTGGAATCAATTTTATATTAAATTTTGTTATAAAATATTTTATACTTTTGAGATTTTTTTCCTTGGAAAACCATTTTTTCATCTGATATGCAGGTTTAATTTTAAGTTAAATTATGGCACATCTAAAAATTGAATTTTATAATATAGATTCCATATTGAGAATAAGAATAATTAATATTAGGTAATAAGATAAATTTAATTTTTATTCTTAATGAATATTAAAAACAATAAAATTATTTTCAAAGGTTAAGGTTAAAATAAAGTTTTGCATGTCAAATCCGTTTGTGTTAAAATTAATTTTTGTCACTCATAAAATTTTTATTTAATATAGTTTATTTTAAATTTATAAAAATGGGTCTAAATTATCTAATAGGAATCATTTTATTTTTTTGGATTTAGGGATAAATCACCTAGGTAAATAAATAAAAAAAATAGTTACCATGGTGAAAAATAAAATGATAAAATTAATAAAACTTAAAGGATAAGGAATAACATGTTAAAAACATGGGTTTTTTATTGATATTTTTATTTAACATATATTACCAATAATATTTTATTTATCAATTTTTTGATCTACTTGGTTTAAGAGTGAATTCCCATTATTAAATAATTTTGGATATTAATAAAAATACCACTCCTCCTCAATTGTAAAAGGGAACTTCATCCCCTCAATTATTAAAACTTCTTAATCCATTTGGATCAACCAAAACCCCCCAAAATTCAAACCCAAAATAATTATAAATATTATAGATCTACTGTTCATCCCAAAATACTGACCCTAGGGTCCTTAATAAGTGATCCAAATGATGTTTTTCTAAGTGAAAGTAATTGTCTTCCCTAAACTATTTTTTTACTTATTCTATTAATAAATTAATTAATGAATTAATAATTACAATATAATAAGAAACTTTCTACCAAATATGTTATTATATTTATGAAATAACTAATATCCATCTCCACTTCCATTAAATGGGAAACAAAATCATTAATCGCGTGTATAAGGAACTACCGCCTTACGAACCGATGTAATTCATTTTCAATCACCACCACTCACGTATGGATATAATGATGGATTTGACATATGTATATGGTATTTATGATTTAATTATACTCATTTAAATATAATATCACATATAACTTCTTACTTTCCATTTCATGTGAATATAATAACATCGCTTGTGTGTATAACTGACTACTACCTCACGAAGTGATGTGATTTATTTTTCACTTAATCATTACACGGAAGGTAATAATGATTAATTTAATGAATATATATGATATATATGAAATAACAATTACTCTATAAAGGTTATATATTATTTACTTAATTTCATTCCATCCATTAAGAAAATGGAAACACAATTCATTCGTACGTACAACCTATCGTCTCCATGAAAGGTGTAATTCATTTTCTATATCTAAATTTTATGGATTAATAAAAATAATTACACACACACCCAAACACACACACACACACAAATATATATTATATTTATATAATGGTTAAAATTATTGATATTATGGAACTATGATAAACATATAAGGACTGAAAATACCAAACTAAAACATACATGGAAAACGAAGTAGTTATTACTCGAAACATGATTTTAACAAGGAGTAATTAATAAATAGGTAATAAAAATTCATAAGTAAATCATGCATGGTATAATACCTATGAGTATTTTTATTTAATATATGTATGAGAAACTTATATTTATTATATAGTAGGTTTTAATGTGTATGTAGTAATTAGATACTTAAAGTAAGAGATTTCTCGTCTCACTTTAATTTTTGGGATATTTATGAAAAATTTACCACTCATATGTTTTTTTTGATGTATATACTGATGATTTGACATGTTATATAATTAATATACTTATTTTAATGATTTTTAAAGTTTCATATGTTTTTGTGATTTATTTGGGCTTATGATTCAAATGTCTACCAAAGTGGTAGGGGATTTTCATCTCACTTTTACTTATATGGGACACATTCCTTATAGACTACTTGTTTATTTTGTTTTATGTATATAATACCCATGATTTTTTATGATTATTATCATTATAATTATAGGATAAACATATCCATATAATTTTCTTTATTTAATGGGGATTATGATTCAAAACATACGAAAGTGTTAAAGGTTTATAGTTACAATCTCATTTTGTATCGTGAATATTTTTGATATGATTGAAATGATGAGATATTATGATCTACCTCTCAATAAACTCTTGAATTTTATTATCCTATAGTTATTTATATAAATTATATATTTCTATATCATTTTAATATCTTTATGTACTAAATATTATAACATATTATTTGTATTAAAAATGACTTCATTATTTTTTTCATTCAAAAGTCCTTTTTATTCCAAGTCCAAGTTTTCTAAAAATGTTTTAAAGAAAGTTTTTTTTTGATATTATCTAGTTATTTTTCAAACATATTTTATGCATGTTTTAATTTTTATAAAATAGTGTAAAAGGAATATTCATGTCTTTTTCCAAACAAGGTCTTTTGGATTTTACTGAAATTGTGAACAAAATCTTCATTTTGACATGTATAACAAAAATGGTATTTCCCACCATCATAACCAACAATGTTTTAAAGCTTACTTTTTATGTTTCGAAGGATATTTTTATAGAAAATTATTTATAAAATATTTTTAAAATTTTTAGTTTGAAAGAAGTGATTTCAAATTAAAAAGAATATTTTCCTCAAGAAATGTTTATTTATTTTTTCAAAATAATTTTCTATCTACAATGACATCCATTTACGTTACATAAGTTTTACTGGGGATTTGATCCAATGATACCATAATTATTCTTTATATGGGTGGTTTATTATTATTATAAATATATATTTATGATACATATCCTTTTTCCATGGGGTATGCTATAATAAATTGATAAGATGATTATGAAACCAATTTCCTTTCTTTGGGTTATTATATAAAAAATGTTTATGAAACCCATTTCTTTTCCATGGGTAATGCTATGAATAAATGTTTATGAAACCTATTTAATTTATATGGGATATACTATTATGAAATGTTTATGAAACCCATTTCATTTCAATGGGTTATGCTATGGTGAATGTTTTATGATCTTGTAGCACACCAATATATGAATTATGTGACATTTGGGACATATATATCCATATAATTCATTGGGTAATGTTTTATATCTCAAGAAATATTGATGGTAAAGAAGCTGATGTGCTTGATCTGCAATGAGAAATAGGGTGATGTGCTTGATCTATAATGGGAAATAGGTGATGATGCCTGGTCTGTTATGAAATGTGAAACAAATGATAATACTTGATCTATAATGAAATGGGAAACAAGTGTTGATTCATGATCCATTATGATTTGATGGTCTCAGATTTTACCCTTGACATATGAAATGGTTTCTATACTTATGATGGTTCCACACTTATATGACAGGAACATATGATTTATAATTGATTTATGGTGATTTATCACTTTTTTGGTTCATGTATTTTGAAATGATAATGTTTTATGGAATGGATCATGTTTACGATCCATGATAGATTGGGTATGAAATTTGTAATTTGTATTCATAATACCATACCCTTATTATTATCTGATGACTTCGCATGATCATCAGTTGATATCTTCCATGTTCACCCTTATTGAGCATATGAGGTCATCATTTCTTATATTTATTTTCCCTAAGTTATGTAGAAAGGTTTACGTAGGAAATTTCTATGAAGTGTACTATGTAGGATGATCTATATGTGATATATTTAAGATCTTTCCTGAAATAATAATATTGTGTATCCAGTCTCAGAAGACACTAAAATTTTATGGTCCCTAGGAATGTATCTGTGAAATATATTGAATATTAATCTATTAAGATTTATTGTCTATGTATTAAAATCCTGGGATTCTATAGTTAGTATTAGATCAAAGGAAGGAATCCAATCCTTGGGAACTCTCAAATGTGAGCAATGGGAAAAGAATAGCTCTCTACCCAAGGGTTTCATGAGGAAAGGGCTGCTACTAGGGATGGTGGTAATGATACCACCTAGGAGGTGCGTCCTTCCATGGAGTTCTCTAATAGTTATCAATTATATCCCACTATTAATGATTCTAGACTGTTGTAGTTGTTATTAGAGTAAAGGTTTAATTAACCTTTGGAAATTAGGATGAGAAAAAATTTAGTGAGATCTCTATGGGTATGTCTAAGGACATGTCTTGGGATTTGTATAAGGATAAGTACAAGGATAAGTAAAATTATAGGAAAAAGTCCTAGGATTTTAGATAATGATAAAGTGAGTGGTTTATAATCAATTACATACTTGTTTGGATATTACAATTAGATGTGGCTATGGCATAGTTTTACCTTGCGATAATAACTTCGAAAAGGGTGCATTGAGCTATAATTGCTCATCACCTAGTGCATGAAAATGAGATTTACTGAAAACTCAGTTTGAAACTCTTGGGGTATATACTTTAAAATTCACAATCTCTTTATGAACCACCATGATGGATTTTAATAATTACTATGAATGACAAAGGTTAAACCTAAGGTTTCAAATATTAAGAAGAAGTCATCCTAATTTAATAAATCCTATAAATGATTTTTATTTCTTGATTATGTTATTTACCACTATGATTATTGTTTTTCACACCATTGTTTTTGGGTTTATTAAATAGATGAAACCTAAAGGAATCATGTTAATTTTGAATGCAATAGACAATGAAATGATTTTCCTCCTAAGCAACCAAATGTTATGGGATCTGAAGATACCAATAAGACATACGAGGGTGGAGGGAGTAGGATCTCGAAGAGGTGATGGATAAACCCTTATGGGGACGCCGATGTTCCCCCCTCCACCACTTTTCAGCGAGATAGGGGAGGATCCACAGCTTCCTCGTAATGGCCAAATGCGTGACTTCTACCCCTTCACTGATCTTGATTCGATTCTGAACATTCTTGTGATTAATCTAGGTCCGAAGGTCCCTGGTATTTGTAAAGGTGATCCCATGATTCTGTGTCGGTTGTCGAGTTTACAGAGGTGGAGAAGTTACTGAACCTATCTTCAGTTTCATGATTTAGGAAAAAATGGACTTTAGTGGATGAATTCAAAAGGTTTGTCTTCAAATCTTGGGGGATTCAAGAATGAGTGGTTTTTAGTGTATTGGATAAAAGTAATTTTATGGTGCGATGTTCTTCATTAGAATATTTTTTCTGTGCACTATCATGTGCTCCAAGGAAGTGAGGTGGATGCTGCTTCTATCTATTTCAGTGGAGCTATGATTTATTCTTGAATCACGATTCTCCTACAATTCTGATTTGGGTAAGTCTTCCTCAACTACGTCTCCCATTCCAAAATCTTGCAATTATACGTATGTTAGGAAATTTAGTTTCTCACTTTCTCTATGTGGATTTATGTACTACTTCTGTGTGCCATCCGATCAACCCATTCATGTGTGTGGAGGTTGATGTGTCGTGGTCGCCAGTTGATTATCTATGGATTGAAGCCGAAAAAGAGGTACACTGTAAGTAGATTGTGATATTTGACCATTAGGTGGAGTTTTGTTCATCTTATCGTCGGCTGGGTCACTCAGACACTAACTGCAGATGAGGTGTTCATCGAGGGAAGGTTACTGTGCAGGCGAGGAAGGGATACGATGTTAAATAGGCTAATCAATTGGAGAGAAATGCGGTGAAAAGTAAACCAGTGAAAAAATAGGTTAATTAACCCTCTATGTCCGGGTATTAGATCATATTAAGGAGAATTTGAGGGACCAATACATGGGTAAACCAGTGGCAAATCAGGTTATTGAACCCTCTTCGTAGTCACCTCTTGCTAAAGGAGGGAGTTTCTATGGGATGGAAATTGTGGTTTGGATGGAAGGGGTGGTGAATGAACCTCAGATCAATCTAAATCAGAGTTCTTATACTTCATGGGTCAACAACCAATCAGTAGGAAATAGATTGGTTCAACATGGTGTTCAAACCCACAACACCTTTGAGTGTTTGGACACCTGTGAACTTGTACAAGATCCTCACTAAGATCATGATGGAGGAACTACAGAAGGTGTGGAGTCTGAGGAGGATTCTGGATTGTCCAAGGCTAATGAGGAGGGTAAGATTCCTAAGAAGAATATGGGGAGGGGTGTAAGTACTACTCACATTTACCAAAACTGATGGAAACACGATCAGGTAAAAAATGTAAACCATGTGAGAAGGAAATTTGATCAGCTTCCATGGTTGTTGTGCATGATAAGTCCCAAGTTATGGTTTATGGAATTAGAAATGACATATTTCTTATGATTTTTAAGGGTAATGAAAACTTTACTAGAATGGAAGAGGTCTCTAAAGAACCTATCCTCTAATCTGAGTAGGAAATGGTAGACAAATTTATTTATGTCAACATCCCACAGGAAGAGGCTGAGATGACAGAAAAGCATATTCAAGTGGAGGTCCACAACGAGCAGGCTAATTGGATTGAAAAACATGATATAATCCCAATGAGAGGCTTCAATGATAAGAAAATCAGCAAATAAGAGTATATTGAAACCTTGGAAAAAATGACATATCTTTTTTAGGACGTTATCGGTGAAGACCCTGATGCTAAGGTATGGATTCTAAACTAGAAACTTTATAGAGAGAAAAGAACTAATAGGCTGAGGCTATGATTTTATGGAATTGTTTTCTCTTATGAGGATTCACCTTAGGATTTATTGGGACTAGTTTCTCACTTTTCCTAAAAGTGAATTTAATAATAAAAATTTAATATTCATTCAGTTATGGGATCTGAAATTAAAAATCTTATTACTATGATCACACAACAATCTATAGTTATGAATCAGGAATAAATTAAAAATTAACAAAGGTGTGAACAATGTTCAGTTGAGTCCTTAATGAGGAGATACCCACCTTCTTTTAGTTGTTCCACTGTTCTATTGGTTTTTGAGTAATGGATCAAAACCACTGAAAATATATTTTCCATTCCTCAATGTGTAAAGCATGAAAAAATCAATTTGTATGCTTATTATTTGGATGGTGGAGTCAATTTGTAGTGGAATTTTATCTAGAACATGAGATAATAGGAATAAATTGACTCTATGGAGTGGGATGATTTTAAAATTTTATTTTTCAATAAGTAATTTCCTCACATTCTTCATACAAATATTGATAAGGAAGACATGATATAAAGTAGAATGATAATGAATCCATTGATAACTATTAGAAAAACATTACAAGACTTGTGGGGTATGTTTTTAGCATTATCATCCAACATAAAACTAAGGTTTTCTGATTATTTTTTGTCCTACAATCAATTATCCAAAAGGTGTTATCTATAAGAGACTTTATAATATGTGAATAAATCATTTGATGTGTACTCAAGGTGGAAATGGAAATTATATATTTCCACCATTACCACAGTTTTGATAGGAAAAAGAAGAACAAGTCTCATGAAAAATAAAATAAATCACATGGTGGAAAGAAATTATATCCATATATATGACATAAATTTGAAAAGAAACATCAATGGAACTAATTGAATGGAACTAGGAAGTTCTTTAAATATGGAAGGGTCGACCATAAAGGCCATGAATTTTGAATGGAAATGAATGGTCCAGTTAATGCGATGGAAGATAATAAGACACCCACTAACACACCACCCACTCTCTAATGCTTAAAATGAACATATTATATGAATTATGCTCACCAGTGCTCAAATAAAAATTTTAATGATCATGATCGATGTCAATAACCTCTTAAGCTTAGAGAAAAACGGAAATATCATGTGATCACTATTTCTGATGAGGGGTATGATAACAATGTGGTGAAAGGACCTCTTACCATCCAATATAGAATTTCTATTTTCTAATTTTATTATGGATATACCAATTGATTTAAATCTAACTAATTTACTAAGGGTATAAAAATACCACCTAAATGATTAGATATTGAATTAGCCGTGAAAAACCTAAATGATACGATGATCACATATTAAGTCTTTGATTCTTCCCTTACTAAATTTTGCGGGAATGTGCTTTGTAAAAATCCTATTATTATCCCTATGGTTGAATTTAATGTTATATTAGTCATGTATTATATTTATATTTATAAATCCCATATCAATTGTCATAGAAGGGAATCCACATTTTATATTCTAAACCAAACTATGATCTTCTATCACTGTGATGATAAATATGAACTTCCAATGAAAATCATATCCATTGTATGGTTTTTGATACCTATTTAAAAGGGTAATTTATCTTAGATGGTTAGGGAGAAACTCAACACCAATGATATGATTATTATATAATATTTTATTGATGTATTTCCAGAATAACTTCCAAGTCTTCCACCTATTCATGAAGTTGTTTTTTCAAAATAACTCATACCTTGTGCCTCACCTATTTCAAATAATCCTAATAAAATAGACCTAATCAAGTTATAGGAATTGAGGAAGAAAATCCTAGAGAACCATGATAGGGGATTTATTCATCCATGTGTGCCACCTTGGGGTACACCGGTTCTTTTTATTATGAAGAAAGATGAATCAATGAGACTCCACATTGATTATCTTGAACTATACAAGATCACAATAAAAAAAGGTATCATATACCCCATATTGAGGTCTATTTTGATGAACTACATTGATCTCAATAATTTTCAAAGATTAATCTTAATTTTGGATATCATCATCTGAGGGTCAAGAAGGAGGATATACCCTATACAACATTCCATACAAGGTTTGAAAACTATGAATATTGAGTGATTCCATTTTATCTTACCAATTCCCCCACTGTCTTACTAAATTTAATGAATAAAGTCTTTAGATATTATATTGATCATATTGTGGTAGTATTTATAAATAATGTTCTTATCTATTAAAAGAGAAAGGAATATCATGAAAATCACTTGAAAATATTATTGAGGACCCTATGGAGGGAGAAAATATATGAAAAATTTACAAAGTGTGAATTTTTTCTATAAAGGTTTCCATTTTTGGGTCAAATAATATCACGAGGGAGAATATTGGTGGATCCATAAAAGAAGAATACTATTGAACATTTTCATTGACCAACCATGTTAACTGAGATCCAAAGTTTTCTTGGTTTGTCTAGATATTTTAGATACTTTGTAGAGAATTTCTCATGACTACCTAATCCACTCACTAAGTTAACTATTAAGGGAGATAAGTTTCTATGGATGGATTAATATGACGAAAATTTCAAGGAAATGAAGGGATGATTTCACAACCTGACCTATACTGGGGTTCATTCCACAACTACCCCAATCCCACCTCTATAGGCTAGGGTTTGGCGAACAATGCTGATGGCATAACTAACACGAGGAGGACTTTTCCTAAGTATCTGTAAACCCACATATTGTCATATCGATGAAAAATTGAATAGGGTAAAGAGGAAAAGATACAATATAGATATAAATTAAACCAAGCATGAATAACCTCTTGGGTGTACAAGAGTATGACAGTGAAAACTAAAAATTAAAGGTGAAAAAATACACACCCAACCAGAAATGTGTCCCAACCTAACAAAAATTTGAAAAGTAAACCACTAGGAGAACCCAACTCTTAAATCCCAAGCTATGACCACTGTATGTGGTCGAATGTACCAGGTATCCCTACGCTCTTTTAAAGTCACTGTCAACATGTCCATCATCTTCATGAGACACTACACATGTGGGAAAATCCATTGGAGGAGTGAGCATATACATACAGATTAGGAAACCCAGAAAGCTTAAGGGGGAGCATTAAGAGTTACAATAGGAATGGAAAGATAGTATATGCAAGATACAATGAAATAGAATAGTTCAACCCAAAACAAGAGTGAACGTAACCCTATCCAACCACAAGGGGATAAAAATGGTGAGTAGATTAACTACTCATTGAGTCTTTACCTCTTATAGTATGAGAGTTGGCTCATCCAACCATGAGAAAATAAACAAAAAAAACACATGGAGTACCCTATGCGTCTTCCCCTCCCATGTAAATAGAGTAACAAAATCCAAGGCGTGGATACAAAATAATATATATATATATATATACATGGTCAATCAATGAATCCTAAATGAGAGATTAAGGGGATATCTATCTCACAGATCAAACCAAAAAGAAGGGTATCAAATGGTTCCAAAATTCCATCAGTGATTCCCAACATCTCACATTTTTGCCCATAAGTAATCATCCAAGTCAAAACATGCCTCTTAACTATGTCGCATAGCTGAGGGGCCACAAACTCGAAGTAGAGGACTCGTTCCCTAGTACGTCAAGGTGTTCCAATCTCTAAGTATCCATAGAGGACCTGAATTCATACTAATGGGGGGGGGGGGGGGTCCACTAAAGTGTCACATGGTCCCATTACCTATGCTGATAGGGGGTTACACTTAGTAAGTAGAAGACCCATACTAAATCTTATGGGGATTCCACTCTATAGATCAGGGACCCGTGCCCTAGTTTTACCGGGGGTGGGGGGTAGGGTGGTGTTACACTCTATTAATTGAGGATCCACACCAAATTTGATAGGGGGGTTCCACTCAGAAGTTGAGGACCCATTCCATAGTACATTAGGGGGTTCCACTCTAGTCATTGAGGACCCGCACCCTATCTGATATAGGGGTCCCACTTAGAAGTTGAGGATCCATGCCCTAGTATGTGAGGAGGTTTGAATCTAGTCATAGAGGGCCAATTAACTACCTGTTAGGGGGTTCTACCCAAAAGGATTCTATAGGGGACCTGAACCTAGGCTGATTGGGGGTTGCACTCTAAAGGTTGGGGACTGCACCGACTAGCTCTACCTGATGGTACAACCGAGTAGTCTTTGGAGATTATTCCTAATCCCTATTGTCAAAAAACACTACCTAAACAATCTCAGGGTTGGGAAAATTTCAAATGATATCTCAAAAGCCACAAACTAGGGAACCATCACATTCTACATGAATAAATACTCAGGATAAAATACTCACAGTTTAAAATACGAGTCCAAATAAAGGAAATACAAACAATTTAAGTTTCCTGAAAATAAAAAAGGGTTACATGGAATGTTATGGGACCCACACAGTGTGCTGTCACATTCCACCACCTGGATATGTCCCTGGACAACACATGACTCCAAACCCATATGTTAGTACTCACCATCTAGGTGGACTACATGACATATATCGACTAATCGAGACCGGGTTGTGTCCTACTAGATATGTCCATGTACTGACCCCATTTCTATGTAATTCGGTACATGACATGTTGTTTCACATGGGTTAATGCCCATGTGATCTAGCTATGTATGTGTTCTCGGTTACACAACCTTGTACTTGGTCATGTACTTCTACATGGACCCTGCCTGTGTGATCCACCACACATATTTTCCATACGGGGAAGGGATACATGGCGTGTAGGAGGGATAAACGGTATTCCGTCCTTACATATTTCCAAAACCCTATCCACCACATTGAGGGTGATACATTATGTGTGTTCATAATTGTACACAACATGTAGTCGGGGTTTTCATAGAATTTCAGATTCACATCTCATACCTTGAATCCAACCATTCCTTTAAAAATACGGCACTTCTCTACCTTAAAATTTCATATCTGGATGTGGATTGTGGTTTCCAGACATTATTCACTAGAAATTAGACTCAAGTGGTCCACAGGGGTTCCTTTTTGATCTCCATACACCCTCAATCCTTCTTCCATCTAAAAACCAACCACCGATCATAAAAACAATCATCCTCGTCCCACAAAGATCCTAGATCTGTGCTTATTTCATTGTTCCATGATTTTTTTATTGATTAGTTATTGTTTCGAGGGTCTGATCAGGCTCTTAACCACCCGATAATGTTGAATTGGGATTATGGGGGTACTACTAGTGATGAACATGAACAATAATTGTGAGAAAGGAACCATAAAAAATGTTTAACTAGTGCTGGGAAAGTGTTTTGGGCCAAAGATCAAGAATAGTGATTCTAGGGTTAGAAAACAATTGAAAACCAAATTTAAATCCTATGCATAGGCGCATGATTAGGCCAAAATGGGCATCGATCGATGGATGAATGTGTATTCCAATGAGTTAGAGGAGTTGTTGAATTCACTGCATCATGATCTTCTCTGATCCAATATTATATCTTCGTTCAATGAGTTTATCCAATGAAGGAGGAAGAAAAAAATATAGAATTCTCCTAGGGTTTATGTGTCTAACCCTAAATAAATCTCCATGTAATTGTTATTATAGAACATTTTTATATGTTAAGATGAAATAATTGATTAATTAAATAGTTAATTATTTCACTTAACGTACTGCCGATGAGCGAGGAGTCAGAACTCCCTACACCGACCCATTTTCTGTCTCACCTAGGGTAAATAACACATTCCAAACTCAAGAGTGGTATCAGATTTATGATCTGAGCTTTCACTTTAGAGTTATCCCATTTTATTTAAGAATCTATTCAAACAACATAAAATATATTTAATATTTTTATAAAATTAATTCCGAGCACACTGGGCCTCAGAATTGCACACTATCTCTATTCCTAGATTTGGATATATATATATATATAGAAATATTTCAAAGTCTTACAAGTAAAAAATTGGGTATCTACATCTTTACCGCCTTCTTGATATTCATCCCCAAAAAAGAAAAAAATATACAAACAACTTGGGATACTGAGACCGCATTTAGCTCTCCCACTCCCAGTAAATCTCCCACATGTTCCCATGTTGCCACAACATGATAACCAAGGGAATGTTCCACCCACACATGGTCCTCTACTATCGATTCTCGAATGGCAATGGGTGCTCTGCAATGGTGGTTCCATCCTTTATGTCTAGCTTGCCCTAGTCGATGACGTGCATGGGGTCATGCACGTATCACCTCAGCTGTGACACATGGAACAAGTCCTACATCATCTCTATATATGGGGTTTGGGAGAGGTGGTAAGAAATATTTCCAACCCTCTTCACAGTCTTAAATGAGCTGATGAACCTCAATGATATCTTTCCTCCCTAGCCGAACATGCACAATCCTTATTGCGAAGAGACTATCTGGAAGATGTGGTATCCCTACTAGAACTGAAAGGTCCTATGATGATGATTTTCATAATAATTTTGTCTACAATGGGATGTCAAATTATATTCATGGATGACCTAGAATTTCTCTATCATCACCTACCCCATCTTTGGGACCATAAGAGATGTCTCACAAATATCTATCTAGCATAAAAATTATCTACAGGGTCTCCCATACAGGGTCTCAAAAGGTTCCATATAGATGGTAGAGTGGTAGAAATTATTGTAAAAAAACTCTACTAAGATAAAGTGATCCTCCCACCTCCACAAAAAGTTATGTAATCCCTTGGTATATCCTCCATCACCTAGATAGTGCGCTCGGTCTACCCATCGGTCTGGGGATGAAAGTTTGTACTCATCCACATTGGTTCCCAAATTTCTCATGTAGGCCTCTCCATAATCATGATGAAAAATGTGTTTCACGATCATAGGTAATCATCATGGGAACCCCATGAAGGTGAAAAATCTCACGTATATACAACTGCCCCAAATGCTCCATTGAATTCTACTCCTTGATAGAAAGGAAGTGCGTTGACTTCGTATATTGGTAAAATATCACATAGACGGAATCATGGGACTTTTCTATGTGTGTAATCCCTAACACAAAGTACATGAATATTCCATCCTACTTCCACTTTGGGATCTCAAGGGGATGCAAAAAACATACCAGAATTTGGTGCTCAGCCTTCACCTTATTACAAGTGAGGCACCTAGAGATGAACCTTACTATGATCCATCTGATGTCAGACCATTAAAACTACCACCAAAGGTCTCTATAAATCTT
The DNA here is from genome assembly GCA_963277665.1 of Viscum album. Classification (NCBI taxonomy): domain Eukaryota; kingdom Viridiplantae; phylum Streptophyta; class Magnoliopsida; order Santalales; family Viscaceae; genus Viscum; species Viscum album. The sequence goes on from OY728131.1 coordinate 448,952,972, forward strand.
CCCCACATTGATATATAAATCTTTGGGATAAGTTTGGAACTCTTACCGCACCTCTTCCCACAACATGACTAGAATTACCATTCATCACTCGAAAAGGATGACGTGATTACCTCCTTTAGAATATCCATCTAGTGAGTCACTAGTGGATATATGATCACATAAAACCTCATAGTCACTGTATCCTAGTACAAACTCTCTCACACTCTCTATAAGTGTAGGATTCAATACCATTTACTATAGAAAATATTTTAGCCTAATGCTCCACTAGTGTTGGCTACAAGGAGGCCAACTATATTGAAGCCGCCTGCACTATGTGAAACTAGGACTTCCTACTAAGGGAATCTACTAAAAAAATTCCCTTACATAGAGTTTATATTATCTAGAATTCATCATTCTGTAGGAACTCCAAACAACATTGATGTATCATGTTCAAGTATCTATAGAGGAATATTTTCCTTAGACTCTGATGGTATGAGTAAACCAAAAAGTTCTCTCCCAAAAGGTAGTGCCTCCACATCCTCAGAGAGAAGACTACCCCAAATAGATCTAGGTCATGAGTCACATAGTTATTCTCCTAGGATCTTGAAAAACTCAACATGTATCCAATAACTTCCTACCAATTCATTAACATATAGCTAAGACCAACTCTTGAGGTGTCAAAATATACTATGAACTCCATGGTTTCCTCTGGTAGTTTCAACATAGGAGAACTTTTCATCCTTATCCTAAACTTATCAAAGGACCTTTAGAACTTCTCAAACCAGATTAATGACTTCCTTTTCCTCATTAGGGAAGTATAATGGGCTATGATTCTAGAGAATTCTCCCAAAAACCTCCCGTAGTACCCCACCAAGACAAGAAAGCTATGAAACTCTAGCATATTCTTGGGTGGCTCTCATGAAAGCAATGCATTGATCTTCACTAAGTCCATGTCTAAAGCATAATTAGAAATGAAATGCCCCAGAAAGTGAACATCATTAATCTATAATTGGCACTTTGAGAGCCTTACCTAAATCTGGTTCTCTCAAAGAAAATCTAGGACCATCCTCAAGTGCTCAACATGATCCTCCAATGATTTAGAGTAGAGAAGTATGTTATTGATGAAGTTAAAAACTAACTGTTCCAAGTATAGTTGGAAGACTTGGTTCATCAAAGCCATAATCATGGTTGGGAAATTCATCACACCAAATGGAATCACTGGGAACTCATAGTGTCTATAGAGACATCAGAATGCAAACTATGTTGTATTAGCCTCATGATCCCTCAAATGGGGGTAACAGGACCTGAGATAAATGTTTTAGAACCATATCACACCTCATAATAGGTCAAATAGGTCATCAATCCTTATCAAGGGGTACATGTTCTTTATCCCGATCTAGTTCAGGTGATAATAATCCATGAAAAGTCACAAACTCCCATCCTCCATTTTCACGAATAACACTAAATATGCCTAAGAGGATATGCTGGTCCTAATTAAAGCCTTATCTTAAAGTTCTTCCATGTGAAACCGCAATTATTGGATCTTGGTACGGGCCATCCAATATACTACAGAAGATATTAGAGGTCCTGAGATCTAAGTCAATGAAAAACTCCATCTCTATCCTTAGTGGTTTTCCTAGAACATTCTCAAGGAATACATCCATATAATCCTCCATTACTAAAGGAATCCATATTTATAAAGATCCTACTACACCAAGGGCTATAATCACTAACTGATGGGTGATGGGTTGTGGCCTCCTACTCATAGAACCCACTTTTCCTATCATGAGATCTCTCTTTCCAAAAAAAGATAATCTCATACCATTAGTGCATAGACATCTAACTTGTCTATGGTGTTAGTCAATCTAGGCTTAGAACATAGATATCCAATCCATAACCAATACGATGTTATAGGGTCCTATCATAATAACTAAAAAGTCACATTTGAACCTCTATCCACTAAGAAATAACTCACAATATTGGCGAATAAAATATACAGAAGAAGAGTTACCTTTAGGAACCTCAAGACGAAGGTGCTGGGCTAGTGCCTCAACTTGGAGCTCCATCTCTCACACTAGGAATAAAGAGATGAATGAATGAATAGAACCCATGTCTACTAATACTGATTCGAGAGTGAAAAATAAAAATATCTTACCTTAGATCATCTTGTGCACTGTGGGATCATAAACCTCTAAAGACTATAACTATTCGCGGCCCTAATCGCCAACTCCTTGAGCCTGATGTGGGTTTCCTAGTGTTGGTGGTTAAAGGATCTCATATCACTGCCCACCACCCACATCTTCTCCTTGTCCTCTGCCATCCTCACCTTTTTGGGGACCACCTCAATTACAGTGCTTCCACTACTGTGATGGTTCATTAGTTATCTTCTTATACTAATATTCATGTCTAGTGAGCCAATCTCATAACATGTGACCCCACCAATTAAAAGTAATTCACTACACATCTCTGGGTTTCTCTTGAACTATGTACTAACACTGACCATGTTCCAGTGTCTAATAATGGGGAGGTCTCTTGCATCGAGATCCTAGCATTTGGAATCTGATAGTAGCTACATATGACTCAGCTTTGTGGCACCCAATTCCATCAGTATCTATCAAAAATCCCTCTAACAGAAATATCCATGTCCCTAGTTCCCGCTCCAGCACCCCGACATAGGTGGGGATGCACAAGGGAACAACACTGTCAAAAATATCTCAATGGAGTACCTGTACAAAATTCTATGCTCAGATGTATCCATCCCACATCATGTTAATGAAGTACCGTTTAAGGTTTTTGATCCTCACCACACACTCAAACAACATCATCCCTCTATGATGAAGGTCTAGAATCTCTTGTATCCAAATTGATCACAAATAGGATGGGCAATACTTATCATATAACAACTTCTAGAATTTGGCCCATGAGAGTGTCAAATCATCATGAATCTGTATAAAAATGTTTCACCAGAACCCATCTGGTCAGTGGAAATTCTAGCTTCCATCTCACCACATGATCCTTTGATTTTCAAATGAGCCTGAAGACATGGACCATAAAATCTAGTGAATCCTCTACTACCAGTGGGTTTGGATTTTTGTGGAACTACAACGACCTCTGGCACTGGATTTCATGAAGTGTGATAATCCTATGTGCTTCCTCAGCCTGATTTTTTATAATGAAATTATACTTGAAAATTGGATGTCTGACTACCTTCCCACATGGAGGAAGGGAGTTGTGGGATGAACCCTAAACTGAGGCCTCATCACTCAGCAGATCATCATCATGATCTGAAACTAGAATCTGGGTTGGTTGTCTTCACAGAGGCATCCTGATATATATCAAGACATACCATGGTCAGATGATCACATATGTATAACATCAATATGGATCTGACTCAATAAGTACAATCAAAGACTCAATATTATATGTTGCATGTACCATTGATCCCTACAACAAATGTCTTGGTATGTCATGTTGAAAAGTAGGTAGTCACGGTCCTGGTGAATGGATACGTTGGCCACCCACACCATCCTTGGATTCCGGGGACTAAGAGATGCAGTTGATACACTTTGACATTGTTTCCCTAAAACCAACCAAATCCTTTTAAGGGGACTAGTCGAAAAAAATTCCCAAGGATCAAACAAACTCTTATACAAATCTTTCATGACTCGACCCAAGGTGGGGCTTGAGCCAAAAATTTACCAATATTACCTTCATAGGAAAATGGCTAGTGAAAATCACCAATGGCATAAATAACATAGGGATTCATTTTACTATGTACTTTTATACACACATATCCATATCGATGAAAAAGTGCATAGGAGAAAGAGTAAAACATGAAACCCAACTATAAAGAAAACCAAGCATGAATAACCTCTAGGGTGTACAAGATCATGAAAGTGAAAACTAAAAAGAAAAGGGAGAAAAATAAATTCCCAAATAAAAATATGCCCCAACCTAAAAAAAACTAGAAAATTAAATTTATGATAGATCCCAAATCCTGAATCCGAAGCTGCGACCACCGTACATTGTCCAAAGTACCAGTTATCCCCAAGATCCTTTGAAGTCATTGTTGACCTATCTGTCATCAGCATAAGACCCGACATGTGTGGGAAAATCCCAGGAAGGGTTGAGTATATACATACCCAGTAGGAAACCCTAAATGATAAAGGCGTAGTAGTAAGAGATACAAGAGGAATTGAAAGATAATGGATGAGATATATAGTGAAATAAAACTATATAACCCAAAACAAGTGTGAACATAACCTCATCCAAACACAAGGGGATCAACATAGTGAGTAGATGAACTATTCATTGAGTCTTTACTACCTATTTTAGGAGAGTATACTCATCTAAATGTGAGAATCTCAACATGAAAATCATGTGGCATAACCTGTATGTCTTCGTCTCCCATGGAAAGAGAATAACCAAATCCAAGGTGTGGATACAAAAGAATATATATACATGATCAGTCAAAGAATACCAAGTGAGAGAGTAAGGGGATATTGATATTACATATCATCCCAAGAAGAAGTGTACCCAATAGTTCCAAAAGTCCATCAACGATGCCCAATATATCACGTGTCTACCCAAAAGTAATTGTCCTATTCAAAACACATCTCGTCACTATCCTGCATAGGTGAGGGGCCACAAACTCGAAGTAGATGAACCATAACCTAGTACATCAGGGGGTTCCACTCTATAAGTATTTGTAGGGGACCTTCACCCATGCTGATGGGGGTTTCCACTCTACTGTCATGAGGACCCACTCCCTATGATGATAAGGGGTTACACTCAGTACGTAGAGGACCGACACCCAAAATGATGGGGGGGGGGGGGGGTCTACTCTCTAGGTCAAGGACCCATTCCCTGGTGTGATAGGGGGTTCCACTCTAGTAATTGAGGACCCACTCCCAATCTTATAAGGGGTTCTACTTGGAAGTTTTGGACCCGTGCCCTGGTACATTTGTGGGGTTTGAATCTGGTCATTGAGGACCTATGCCCTATTAAATAGGGGGTTCCACTCAGAATTTGAGGACCCACCCATTGGTATGTCTGGGGTTCCACTATGGTCATCAAGGACCCACACCATACCTAGAAAGGGGTTACACATGAAATTTAGCTGTAGAGGTCCCACACCCATGTTGATGGGGGTGTTCCACTCTAAAGGTCAAGGACCTCACAACCCAACTCTACTAGATGGTGAAACTAGGTAGTATTTCATGATTCTATCTAATCACTACCATCGATGATCATCACCTAAAAAAGTTCCATGCACATAAAATGTTATATCATATCTCAAAATCAACAAACGAGGGCGCCATCACATTCTATGCAGAAAAACATTCACGATAGGCTACTTGCAGGCCAAAATCTGAGACCAAAAAAAGTAGATAAGAGTGATTAAAGTTTCCTAAAAAGGAAACAAGGGTTACACAGTGTGTGAGGGGAGCCACACAACATGTGGTCTCACTGCACCACCTGGTCATGTCCCTGGATACCACACATATCCCAAGCCATGTTGTAGTTCATGTTATATAGTTAGACTTCACAGTGTATACACACTAACCGGGACTAGGCTATGTTGTAATGGTCATGTCTGTGTGTTGTCCTCATGTCCATGTACTTCAGTACATGTCATGTTTCTTCATATGGGGTGCTTCCCATGCGATCTATCTATGTTAGTGTACTTAGGTACATGGATGGGTACCTGGCCGTGTACATCCACATAGAATCCTACCTATGTGATCCAACACATAGTTTTCCCATCCAAAAAAGAGTACACAACATGTTGGAGGGATACATGTTATTCCATCCTTATAGATTCTTAAAACCCTAGATGCGTCACTTAGGGGGATACACACCCTGTGTTCATCCTTGTACATGGAGTGTAGTCAGGTTTTTCACAAAATTTTAGATCCACTTACAGCACCTCAAATATTTTTGTTGCACTTCAAATATTTCCCTAACTCTACCTAAAACATGAAAATCCAGCTGTGGATCATTATTTCTAATTGGAATTCTCTGGAAATCAGTCTTCGATTGTCCACAGTGGTTCCTTTATGAGCTCCTCATTCCATCAACCCTTATTCCATCAAAGAATTAGCCACTGATCATCAAAATAATCATCCTCATCCTGAAAAAAACATATATATGGTCTTATTTCACTAATCCATAATTTTTTTATTGATCCTTCATGGTTTTGGGGGTCCAATTGGGCTTGGTACCACCCGAAAATATCTATCAGGGACCACGGGGTCCTACTACTAACGAATGAGAAGAAGAATTGGGAGAAAGGCACCATCAAAAATGTTTAATTATTGTTGGACACGCGTTCTTGAAAAAATATCAAGAACTATGATTCTAGGGTTAGAAAACAGCTAAAAAACCAATTTAAATATGGTACATAGGCACATTATTAGGCCATAATTGGAACATATCAGTATAAAATGGATCAATCTCCTCAATATATCTAATAAAAAGAGAATAAAACAACAATTGAAGAGTCCTACCTGGATATTGAATCATTCATCATTGAATAACGTGATCACCAATGATGGAGAGGAGTCATTGCGTTCACTACATCATGATATTCCCTGATTTGGTGTTTCATCTTCATCCGATGAGATTCACTAATGGAGGAAGATAGAGCTATGTAATTATCCTATGGTTGTTGCATCTGACCCTAGATAATTCACCATGAAATTGTTCTTATATAACATTTTTCTGAATTAAAAATAAATTATTCATTAATTAAATAATTAATTATTAAACTGAATATATCTCCAACGAGTGAGGAGTCTGAATGCCCTACTCTGACCCATTTTATGTCATGCCTAGGGTAAACACCGCATTTTAGACTCAACCGATGCCTCATATTTTTGATCTGAGATTATTTTTAAGAGTTATCCAATTTTCTTTAAGAATATATGCATGTGTAACATAAAATATATTTAATTTTTTTTATAAAATTAGTTCTGAGAACACTATGCCTCAAAATTATACACCGTCTCTATGCCTAGCTCTGGAAATATATATAGAAATTTTTAAAAGTATTACTAGAAAAAAACAAGGTCTTTATATAAGATTAGTTAGTGCACCTATGTTACATCACCTTATAGTAGAGAAGGGTTTTTAATCTATATTGATGCTTCTAAGAGGGGATTAGGATGTGTTCTCACATAGAATGACTTGGTTATAGATTATGACTCATTAAAATTGAAGGCGTATGAGAAAAATTATCCAACTCATGATTTGGAGTTATATTTGGTAATATTTTCATTTAAGGTATATATGCATTATCTTTATGGAAAAAATTGTAATATATATGTCGATCAAAATATTTTATAGAATATATTCACACATAAGGAGTAGAATATGTACTAGAGAAGATGTTTGGAGTTGATTAATGATTATGACTTCTCTATAAATTACCACATTGAGAAGATGAACAAGGCAGATGATGTTTTGAGTGGAAAGGATCATGCCAACTTAAACATGTTGTGGCCAAAGAAATATCATAAATTTTTTTATTTTAAAAGAATATATATGAAAATATTGAAGGAATTAGATAAATATTATCTTTATGAAATGAGTGATCAGCCATCTATATAGGTAAATATTAACAATTTATAGAAGGAAGATACAGAGCTGTAGAAAAAGGTGAGAAATTTTCCTGAGTTAAACCTTGATTGTAATGGAATGATATAGTTTAGGACCATTTTTTGTATCCCATATACACCCAATTTGAATAAGGAGAAATTATAAGAGGCTCATAGTTCTTTATTATTTATTCATCATGGGAGTACAATGATTTATATTGAGTTGGAAGAGTATTTATAGTGGGATGGTATGAATAGATATATCACAGAGTTTGTATCTCGGTGCTTGTTATTTTGTTAAGTTAAGGATGAGAGATAAAATTATGAGGGTATATTGCAAACATTACCCATACCAAAATGTAAATGGGAAAACAACACCATGGATTTGGTTATTAGAATTTCCAAAACATCTTAAGGGAATAATTCTATATGGGCTGTAGTTGGTTTCCTTACAAATTCATTACACTTCATCGCTATATGAGAGGATTTATCTTTAGATTATATTCCCAGGATATACATTATGAAAGTAGTAAGGTTTCATGAAGTACCACATTCTACTGTATCTGATTGGGATTTGAGGTTTACCTCAAATTTATGGAAAAGTCTTCCACATGACCTGGATACAGATATATATTTTAGTACCTGGTATCTTCCTTGGATAAATTTTTAATATTAGAGAATAATTCAAACCCTATTGAATATGTTACGGTATTGTTCTCTAGATCTCAAAGGTGGTTCAGGATAACACCTTCCTCGAGTCTAATTTTCTTACAATAATAGATTTCACATAATAATTTCAACATGTCATTATGATTACCTCTATAAAAATAAGTATTAAAATCCATCATGATGAGATGATATTGGATAAATAAATCTTTTGATACCTTAGCTAGATGAAGAAATGGAAGATAAGGTTAGATCCATTCCATAACACATAAGGACAAAAAAAGGAGGTAGAAAATTTATGCTGAAATTCATCAGCATGATCAGGAATTTGTAGTTGGTGAAAAGATGTTTCTAAGAGTTTGTCCATGGAATAAGGTAACAAGATTTGGTAATAATGGAAAATTAATCCCTAGGTATATTAGTATGTTTGGAATTATTGATTATATCGGGATGATAGCATATTTATTGGTGCTTCCGTTGGATATTTGTCAAGTCCACAATGTGTTCCATGTATCTATATTGAGGAAGTAAATACATGATCCTTCACATGTACGAAACTCATAGATTATACCACTAGATCATGAAGTTTCTCACGAGGAACAACCTATTGAGATTCTGGATCATATAGAGAAAGTTTTATGAAACAAGACCACTCACTTGGTTAATGTTTTGTTGCAAAACTACCACATTGAGGAAGCTATGTGGGAACATAAGGATGTACCGAGGCAGAAGCATCCTTGGTAGTTTTTACCAAAGTGATGGAATTTTGAGGTATAAATTAATTTTAAGGGGTTTAAACTGTAAAAACTTTATATTTTATGAAATATATTTTTTCAAATAAATTTAAATTCTTTAATATCTTGCATTACATGCAACATTGAGTTTTAATGAACTATGATATACTATTATTATTATTATTTAAACTTGACCACTATAACCAAGAAATTAAATTTGGAGGTATGAATAAGAATAGCCAAATTTTAAAAAATTAATCATAAAATTTTTAAACAAATAAAATATATTTATAAGTAAGTACTTAATTTTTATTAAAGTCTTTAGGTGCTTTGTAAATACATTTTTCTCATAAAATGATTTGTATTGATTTTTGTGAAAAAATAATAATATTATTTTATAAGAAAAATAAAATGTATTTAGAAAAATTATATTCATTTTTGGAACCAAAATGTCAAAATTATGTTAGGGTGAATTTTTTATATTTTTTTTTCAAAGATTAATTTTTTGATGAGTAGTTAGAAAATACAGATTTTTATTAAAAACTACATTTTCATTTAAAGAATTTATATGTTCCATTTAATTTTAACATAGAATTAATAGTAAAATTAGTTCAATTATATTTTTATGAATACAATTAGTTCATTGAAATAATTTTCATAATAAATTTTGACATAAAAACTTTAATACTTTTGAGATCTTTTTCCTTGAAAGACCGTTTTTTCATCGTTTTTGCGCGTTTAAATTTAAATTAAATTCCGCCAGCTCTTTAAATTTAATTTATTAAAACGAATTACATATATTTAACAATAATAAATAATATTAGTTAATACAGTCAATTTAATTTTTATTCATAATGAATAGTAAAAACTATAAAAATTAATTACTGTGGTGAATGTTAAAACATGATTTTGTGTGTTACATGCGATTATGTTAAAATTAATTTCACAAAAAAAACACAAGATATTTATATAGTAAATTGGATTTAAATTTTATAATTACTGGTCCTAAATTATGTAATTAGATCCATTTTATTTTTAGGATTAAGGGATAAATCATCATGGTAAATAAATAAAAAACTAGTTACAATGGTGAAAACTAAAATGGTAAAAAGTAAGAAAACTTGAAGGATAAGAAATAAATTTTTTAAAACATTTATTTTGAGTATTTTAAGGTGTTTATATACCATATATTCCCTAACATACATTAATTATCAATTTTGGAGGCACTTGGGGTGAGAGTGACTTCCCATTATTGAATTGTTTTGGGTATTTTAAAAAATTTCACTCCTCAATTATAAAAGGGAACATCCTCCCATCACATATTCAGACCTATTAAGATCATTAGATCAAAAAAAACCTTCCTTAATCACTCTAAAACATCCTTATACACATTTTAGACCTTCTGTTCATCCCCAAAGACCAACCATAGGGTCCATAATAAGAGATCTAAAGGAGGTTGTTCTAAGCGAAGGTAATTATCTTCAATAAACTCATTATTTTTTTACATCTTATCTTACCAAATTAATTCATGTATTAAATATTAAAATATAATAAAACCATTATATACCATATAATGTGAATTTATTAAGTTTTTGGAATAACATATATTCATCTCCTCTTCCATCAAAAGGGAAATGAAATTGTCGATCATGTGTACAATTGAATTCTGATGTTATTTGTTTTCCATCACCACCTATCATGGATGAATATAATAATGGATTGAAATAATTTATATGAAATTTATGAAATAATTATACTTCTTTATGTATAATATCACATATTCCTTCTTTCTTTAAACTACACGGGTATACGATAACGTCACTCGTGTGTACGGTTATCTACCGTCTTGCGAAGGGACAAGATTCATTTTTCACTTAAGTTTTACTTAAAAGTTTATAAATATAATTTTAATGAATATATTTGATATATATAACATAATACTTACTTTTTATTGGTGATATATTATATATCTTTCTTTCTCTCTATCAATTCATAAAATGGAAACAACGTCCATTCGTACTTACGTCCTACTATCTCTATAAACGATGTATTCCATTTTACATCTCTAACTTTTATAGATTACTAATAATACATATATAATTAATATATGTGATATTTATACCATGATTAAATTTTTGGATATTATGTAACAATTATAAAAAATATAATGACTAAAAATACCAAACCAAAACATAAATGAAAAACAAAGTAGTTATTTTCTGAAACATGATTTTAAAAAGGAATTGTTAATAAACAAGTAATAAAAAGTCAAAAGTAAACCATATGTGATATGATACACATGATTATGGGTTTTTAATATATTTATAATAAAATTATTTTTTATACCAGATTTTCAAAGGTGTATGAAGATAGTTGAGACTTAAAGTAAAGGATTTCTAGTCTCACTATTATTTCTAGGAGACTTATGTCAAATTCACCACCTATTTCTTTTATATGACAGATATACTAAAAATTTGACATTTTATATCATGAATCCCATTAATTACTGGATATTTAAAGTCTAATTTTATTTTATTCTTTATTGGGGGCTTACAATTCAAAAAGACTGTAACGTCTCAGACCCAGATGCCTCCCAAAATGGTGCTCCAAGCCCAGTTGGTTCTAAGGCCTCAAGAACATCTCCCCAAATTCCAGAGGCTACTAAATAATATTGAGGGATAGGTGGGTCCATAGAGAGACTATTCCCTCATTACCAGAGTATCATAGTGGAAGGTCAAATATATATACAATAGTGGAAGTGAAATAAACAGCAAACAACTAAAAGTAAGACAAACAAGGATATGCATATGAATAAAAAGAAGCGTCTCATATACAAAAATGATGCAGATGGTACAAGTATCTTGAAACTAGTAAGAATAGTACACAGAAATACAATAAAATAGAGGTATCCAAAAAGGAACAAAAGGTGAAAATGTAACCTAGAATCGCAAGCCTCAACTTAGTCCTATGCTCCCCTGTTCTAATGCCAGAATCATCAACATGTACTTGGGAGATTTCCCCTATCATCACCTGCAGCCATATAATCTATTTGGGTCCAAAAAAAGGACCAAACAGGGTGTGAGATAAAAATCCCAGTAGGCAACCACCCAGGTCTATAAAATTCTAACAACAATTATTCAAGGTTCTAGAAAGTGTAAACAATTGGTAATTAAGTTCATATACCCATGGAATAATTCTACTAAAAAAAGTGAAACTGAATAGCCCTCAAGGCTACCTGCAAAATAGAGTCAGATCCTAACAAGGTAGCTATAACCAAGTAATAAGCAAGTCACATGGACATTCTGTACATCCATCTGTATCTTATAACCCACAACCACGCTGTATAAATAAGTTATTAATGCAAAACCACACCGTATAGTGAAAGTATCATCCCATGACCATGTCTTATAATGAAGTGTAGACCGCAAGGGCTAGATCCAAGGTGTTAGCAGACCAAATAATCCAAGTAATTAATATCTAGACCATGGAGGGATATATCCAAGGAGCATGTACAAGTAATCCCATTGAGTCCCATAGGCATCCCTAGGGGAAACTTGGTTATGAACTAGTTGGGGTCCTAAGAGCCAATCAATAGAAATCCTACATGAGCCCATGTAAGCCGGATCCTATGAGGTTGCAAGGCCCAAGGCATCCCATGGAATCAAGACCCAAGGGATAGAGTCAACCCAATGTGTCCACTACAATGTTCCAGATCTAGGGAGATCAGTCTAAGGCATCTATCAAACTAATCATTCCAGCATTCAAGCATTCAAAAATTAACATTTGTTAACATGTGAGTTTACCCACTCACATCAACGAGCACAATCTATGAGTATACCCACTCAGGAAAACCATTTATTATTTACCAAGAATATGAGCCTACCCTCTTATATAATCTATTCAACATGCCATTATTCATTTACAAATAGGTATACCCACCCATATAAACACATTTCATTCAATCCAAGCTATTAAAATAGATGAGTCGTAATATGATATTCAACGATCAGGGAGGAAGTATATATCCTAACAAGCTTACTCAAGTTATCAATTCATATAAGGGCTTCCTCTAACTAGAAAAGCACAAGCACACACCCCTTGGGTAGTTTAAATAGGCATAACCAAACTATCCCCTTAAGGCGCACCCCTCAGGTGACCTCGAAACGAGCAACAGGTGCCAACACACCTAAACGAAACACATGGTCAACCTCACTAGGTCCAACTACAGCTACTAAAATCCACTCAATCAAAAAAGAGACCTCATTGAAAAGTTTGATGAATATCATTTCAGTCAAATGCTCGAAAAACACCAAGAAAATCCGAAATAAATTATAGACCACCTACCTCGCTTCGGTAGTAGACAACTCATCCAGTATCATGTCCTGATTAATCCCGGTTTGTATGAAATATGAAGAACAGACTAATAACGAGATATTAGGGCATATGAGACTAAATCAAAATAGTGCATTAGTTTTTCTGAAGAATCAAGAACGACTAAAAAGAAATTGATGATTTACCGTTGTAGATCCGTATAGATGATCGACGATCAAAATGGAAGTCGGACGATGAATCATGCTTAAAGTCTAAGATAGGTGCCAAAGGGGGGGAGCTCTAGTGTCCTAATGTGTGTGGGAGAAGAGAAACCTGTTTAGGTTTAATAAAGAAATTTATTTTTAATTTTAATTTAAAAAAACACCCAGTAATGGCCACATAGTTTACCCGCACAGTTTTCGAAACCGTGTGGAAACTGTGCGCACCTCTCTGCCTAGGAGGGGCGCTTCGCACAGTTACCCCACACTATTTGACTAACTATGTGGTATTAGGGAAGAACTAATCTATCCAAAATCTACAGTTTTTCATATCTCTCGCACAGTTTACGTAAACCGTATGCAATCCGTGCACAAGCTGTGCGCCAGGCCATTTCCAGCTCAAAACCTGGTTATGTCCTCCGAACAAGCCCCAGACACCTCCAAAATACTTATGATCAAGATAATCATTCACATAAGGCCATAAAAAGATATTTAAACTGAAAAGAAAAGGATCCATACCCCATATGAAAACCCAGGTTCTTACAATCTTCCCCCTTATAGCAATTTGTCCCCAAATTTCTCTCTAGAGGCTGGTCAAGATTCATCTGAGAACAACTCTGACCACTGAGAACGTACATTGGACTCCTTCTCCCAAGTCTCAACCTATAAATAGCCATGATTCTATAGCACCCATACTAGAGGAACTGACTGGCCTCAGAGAACCTTCGTGATCCTGTCAACGATATGAATCAGATGCTACTCAAATGACGCATCAACCTACAACTCAACCTCCTTTGGCTAAAAAACATGAGATGGTTCTGAGTGATAGTGGCATAGCTGAGATACATGGAAGAAGTCATGCATGGCTCATTACCTCTTAGGTAACTACAAATGATATGCAACTAACCCGACTCTCTCTAGAATCTCGAACAGCCCAACATATCTCAGTGAAAGTTTACCCAGTCACCTGATCCGCTTGTGTTCCAACAACCACGGTGAAACACATAAGAAAACCTGATCCCTGAAATCAAACTCTAGAGGTCATCTGCGGTAATCATCATAAGATTTCTGAAGAGACTGTGCAGTATCCATTTTCTTCTGGATCAACTGGACCTTCTCAGAAGTCTCCTGCATGAGACATGGTCCCTATAAAGCTTCCACTCCTACCTTTAACCAGAATAGAGAAGAGCGTCATGAACTACCATATGAAACCTCATAAGGTTCCATTTTTATCATATCATGATAACTTTTATTGTAGGATAACTCAACCAGGGGAATGTTCCTCTCCCAAGATCCCCCAAAGCCTAGGGCGCATCATTGAAGCATGTCCTTTAACACCTGTATCATACACTCTGAATGGCCAACAATCCGAGGGTGGTATGATTTTCTTAAAAGAACCTATGTGCCCAGCTCCCTCTGAAAATTTTTATAAAAGGAGATGTAAAGTGGGCATCCCTATATGAAACAATAGTGCGTGGGACCCCATGAAGTCATTCCACCTCTCGGATGTACAACTTTCCAATATCATCAATACTGAAGATCTCCTTGATCAGAAAAAATGTGCGACCTTTGTAATCCTATAAATAACAACCCACACAACACCATTACCTCGATGTGACCTCAGTAAAACAGTCCCAAAATCCATCACGACGTCATGCCATTTCCACTCTGAGATGGGTAACCACTATTAAAACCCAGCTGGTCACTGATGTTCTGCCTTCGCCTACTGACAGGTGGAACACCTAGTAACAAAACCAGGTACCTCTCACTTCATTCTCATCCACCAGTACTGACATCTCAAGTCACGGTACATCTTGGTAACCCTGGGACGAACTGCCCATGATGATGCATGAAACTCCCGCATAAACTCCTCACGTATATCCACTACAACCCAGAAACGTCCATGGATACATAGTATCTCATCATCGCCTACCATCCAACCAGGAAGAGGGTCCACACCTACCAAAGAATCACATAGGGCTAGGACTTCTGAATCTGATAGCTGCTTCATCCTAACTCTATACACTAGGGTAAAGGTAACAACTAAGGATGAAAGAAAAGTTTTCCCCTATCTGTTGTGCACCTCCAGATGTATCTTAGAAAATAATGCCATAATATTCCACTTGCTACTAGCCTATTGCACCGCCTGTATCTAATTCCTCCTACTCAGTGCATTGGCAACTGCATTTCCCTTACTAGGCATGTAGGCAAGCTCTAAGTGAAAGGACTATAGGTAATCCACCAGCCTTCGCTTCCTCAAATTTATATCACGGTGCGTAAAGATATAATTGAGACTTTTGTGGTTTGTGAACACCACAAAATTCTCTCCCAATAAATATTGTCTCCAATAGTGAAATAGAATAACAACTGTAGCTAACTCGATATCATGCGTAGGTTAATTCATCTCGTGAGGCCTCAAATTCCGAGTCCCATATGCCACTACTCGATCTCCCTGCATCAGCACTACCCCTATCCCAATACCTGAAGTGTCACAATAAACCGTGTAAGTTTGGCCCTGATCTAGAAGTATAAGGACTAGTGTTGATGTCAGCCTATCTTTCATATATTGAAAGGTTGTATCACAATATTTTGACCACAAAAACTTCACACCCTTCTTAGTCAAGCCTGCCAATGGTGCTTCTAAGCATGAGAAGTCCTCTATAAAATGCCTGTAATATCCATATAATTCCAAGAAGCTCCATATGTCAAAAATGTTCTTGGGTTGTTACCAAGAAGCTACAGCTCTCACATTCTCTGGGTCCACTGACACTTCTATCTCTAAGATAATTTGACCCAGGTATTGAATATGATCCATCCAAAAGTGGCACTTTTTGATCTTAGCATATAACTAATTCTCTCTCACTGTATTAAAATTGATCTCGAGATGGTTGAAATGGTCATGTTGATTGTGAGAATACACCTATATATCATCCAAAAAAACCACCAAAAAAGAATCCAGGTAAGGATGGAACACTTAGTTCATCAATACCATGAAAACCACTGGCGCGTTCATGAGACCGAATGACATAAATAGATATTTGTACAACCCATACCTACTACGAAAGGCTGTACGGGGAATGTATGTAGGTCGAAAACATACATGGTGATATCCTCACCTCAATTCGATCTCTGAGAACACTCTAGATCCTCGAAGCTGATAAAATAGTTTATCTATCCATGGAAAAAAAATATCAATTTTTAATTGTCAGCTGGTTAAGTTTCTGATTATCCATGCATGGCCTAAGATTTCAATCATCATTTTTCGAAAAAGGACCAGTGAACCCCATGGAGAAGTACTAGGTTTGATAAAACCATTCACCTCCAAATCTTCAAGATGCCTCTTGAGATCCTGCAATTCCGTCATAGCCATCCTATATGGAGGAATGGATACCTGCGTAGCTCCTAGAACTAGATAGATGGAAAACTCCACCTATCTATCAGGAGGTAAAATAGAAAAGGAATCAGGAAAGATGCCCCTGAAGCACTCTACCACTGGAGGGAATTCTGCCTGACTCACTCCCTGATCATCTAGAATCAAACTAGAAATCTGGGCTGTCATCCTACCAAGCCCACGATGCTCGGGTCCAACTCTGCTTTCCTGTAAATCCCATTCACCCTTTTGAATAAATATTGCACCCTCTGGTGATGTGAAATTAACTCTCTGATGATAGAAGTCAACATACACTCAATAATCCTTGATCCAATCCTTTCTGAGAATGAAATAAAACTCTGTCATATTGCAGACATATAAACTCGAGAAGAAGTGGCACCCACCAACCTCAAGGGGACACCCTAGACACTAGCGTACCTCAACCGTTCTAACTTCCAATAGTGTGTATAACATCAAAATTCCCTCATAAAGAAAAACCACAAGCCCAAGGATTTTTACCACTCGTGCAGAGATAAAAAAATGAGAGGCACATGTATCGAAAAGAGTATATGCAATTGTAAAAGATACTAAGATTGTACCTCTCACCATAGACGGTCCAGGATCCTAATACTATTGCGTCTATTTCACTGCACAAGTCTGGCCTATACCAAGGCCTTGTGACCCTGCCTAGCTACCCTGAGTTGACCCTCTCAACTTCCTCTGAGAACTCGGTGTCTGGATACCATGACCATGACCACAAATACTCCTGGCCTTACCAGCCTGTACTGATCCAGCTCCCAGCCTAACACAGAGCTGAAGAACCTGCTTCTAAACATGAAGTTGGATCTCACCCCAACCACTCACAGCTAGATAGAAGGTCTGAACAAACCGCAGAATGTGCCCCATCCTACTACAAGTTTGACACTCGATTGGGTCACAGTCACACTGATTTTTCATATGGCCTCACCTACCACAATGATAGAAGAACACCAAGATGCCTGCACCCACTTCCTGATTAGCACTTACGTCACGGGAATCCTCAAAACATCACTTCCTTCCTGAATACTTAGATTCACTAGGGAGAGAAACAACACTCCCCTATTCTGTACCCTCAGCTTCCCTCAGGTTCCGCTCTGTAGTCAGTCCCTAGTTCAGAATCTCAGTGATAGAAGGTAACCTGAACACATTGACCTGAGATCTGATAGCATGTCTGAGACCTTCCTCAAAGCACCTCACCCTAGATAGCTCATCAGTAAGATACATTAGTGCAAAACACTATAGCTCTATAAAGCGTGCCGAGTATTCCATAGATGACATCACGCCCTAATCCAGACGCATAAACTCAATAGCCCTCTCTTCTCGCAGAGTTTCAGGGTAAAAGTAGTCGTAGAAGTTGGTTTGGAATTCATCTGAACCCATATTTCATATCCCATTAGCCTGGTTCAAAACATCGCACTATCACATTTCCACTCTTTGAATCATGTAAGTCGCGAGCTTGAAACCCCACTCTAAAGGAATATCTAGATGATCATAAATCACTAACGTGGTCTATATCCACATCTTTGTAGCCTGTAGTCTACCATCATATGAAAATGTAGGAGGATGCTACTACTAGAATACCCATGTTAGCTCACCTATAGTCAAGGATGGCTGTAGTGATCCCTGGAAAGACTGCATATAACAAAATAAACCCTCACAGAACTATGGATCAACACATATATCCAGAACAACATCTGGTGTCATAGCTGGAACTATAGGAGGATCAAGCGGTAGCCCGTGGCCCACCGTATCTGAATTATGGTCATCACCTCCACTACGGAGTACTACTAGAGGTCTTTATGGTGGAATGTCTCTATAATTCCAAACACACAGATCAGGGAATAACAACATCAAAGCACAAAGCTCATAATCATAGGATAGGTCAAAACCCTCCTAGAAACTAAGTCAAACCCACAACCTGATCCTAAAGCTGGGACTGTATAAGAAACATCCATCTAACCACTAGAAACTTTGCTTCTTTCCCACTCAAAATACGGGTCTAGGTCAAGTATCTATTCACCATTTCAAGTTTCAATTTACACTTCACATTCAGTTATTTAGGGAATTTTACGAAGGGTTTACCAATTTCCAAATCCATGAGGGCCCATTACACCCCATGAACCCACAACTTGGCTCCCATTAAAACCATACACATCAAGTTCATTTAACATTTACATTTCACTAGTGCGTCATTTCCCAATTCATAAGGGTCCATACTCCTTATGGATTGAAAGACTACGTCACACCCTTATGAACTACACCCAACTAATACAACAGTAGGAACAACTATCACATCAACTATCAAAACAACATGCAATATCTAATGCATCCTAGATGGCATGGAATAATGCATGGAATGAGATTCTAACTAGTGTCTATATGATACATGAGATGGCACACCCTCATCTCATCGGGTTGCAACTAAAATAGAATCCAAAATTGCATCAATAATAAAAGCAGATATCATGTGCCTCACCCAATGGTGAAATCAAATAAACTGTAATATCAAAATCCAAAAAATCAGAACTTAATTCAAGGCAATTTGGATTTTCCCACTACATGGGGCAGCTACTCCTGGGCACAGTTTATTAACAAATTCCATTTACTTTTTTATCCCTATATAATGTCTCCAAATAGTATATGAAACCAGAAAATAAAAAGAAACAACCTATGATACCACTTTGTAACATCCCAGACCTGGATGCCACCCAAAACGGTGCTCTGAGCCCGGTTGGTCACAAGCCCTCAAGCGCATCTCCCCAAATGCCAGAGGCTGCTGACTTGGATCGAGGGACTAGGTGAGTCAGTGGGGAGACTATGCCCTCATTACCAAAGTATCACAGTGGAAGTAAAATATATATACAATAGTGGAAGAAAAATAAATAGAAGACAACAGAAAGTAAGACAAACA
The DNA here is from genome assembly GCA_963277665.1 of Viscum album. NCBI lineage: Eukaryota > Viridiplantae > Streptophyta > Magnoliopsida > Santalales > Viscaceae > Viscum > Viscum album. Next base: position 448,972,798 of record OY728131.1, read on the forward strand.
TGGATATACATATCAATAATAAGAAGTTTCTCATATAAAAAATGATGGAGATGGTACAAGTATCTAGAAAACATCCTAAAAAGTACATCGAAATACAATACAATAGAAGCATAAAAAAACAAAAGTCCAAAATGTATCCCAGCATCACAAGCCTTAGCTTAGTCCTATGCTCCCCTGCTCTAAATCCAGAAACAACAACCAGTACTAGGGCGCTTGACCCTATCATCACCTACAACCATATAATCTGTTTGGGTCCCCAAGGAGGCCCAAATAGGGTATGAGATAAACATACTAGTAGAAAACCACCCAGGTCTATACAATTCTACCAGAAACTCTTAAAAGCTTCTAGTAAGTGTAAATAACAGGTATGTAAGTTCATATGCCCATTGAATATGTATACTAGAACAATTTAAATAGAAAAGCCCTCAAGGATACCCACACAAGAGAGTCATCTCCTAACAACTTAGTTATAACCAAGTAATAACAATGTCACATGGCCATGTCGTACATCCATCTATATCCTATAACCCACAACCATGCTATATAAAGAATTCAGTAATCCACAACCACACCTGTTGACACTTCATTCCGTCAAAGAGTCTAAAAAATGACAAAGAAAAATAATTTAGAAAAAAGAGGAGAAAACACCTGAATAAAATAAATACTTTCAAAAGCATGAAATTTGGATCTCCCTAGCCATACCAAGGGGATGTCAGCGCACAACCTACTTGCACACCCCTATCTAGTGTGCAACCCACTTGCACGCCTGATTTCATTTTCTCTCAGGGTCCTGTTTTTTCCTATAAATAGACCCTTGGGGCCTTCATTTGTATGGAGGAATTTCCCTGAAGCCCAATTGCTACTATGGTATCTTGTTTACTAATGATTCACCCGACGAAGGTGTTGCAGCCATTTTCTCCGAATGATCATGTCCTTCCTCCAAATCTTCAATTATGACTAGAATATTTTTGTTTTATTTTTCATCATTACATTTACACGATTCTTCCTCACTAAATACCACATCTCTACTCACCTCTAATTTATTGGTTAGTAAATTTTAGAGTTTATAGGCTTTAGAATCATCAATATAGTTGATGAAGATGCACTTTTCACCATGATCATTGAGCTTTCACTTTCTTGCTTATGAAACATGAGCGTAGGAAACACACCCAAATATTTTTAGGTGGGAAATGATCATTTTTTAGCTTATCAATGCCTCATGGTGTTGAATTTATGATGATCTTTGTTGGACATTGATTGAGAAGGTAGGTAGTACATGCCACTCTCTCTGCCCATAAGCTCTTTGGAAATCCTTCTTCCTTCAGCATGGTTCTCGTTAAGTTAAGGATGGGGAAATTCTTCCTTTCTGAAACTCCACTCTGCTATGGCATGTTGGTAGAAGTATATTATTTATTGATTCCTTTTTCCCTATGTAAATATCGAAATACATTTGAAGTGTATTCTCTAACTCTGTCAGATATCAGTTCTTTGATTAAATAGTGAATTTTAGCTTCAACCAGAGATTTGAATATTTTAAGGATCATAAATGCGAATGATTTTTATTTGTTGAAATACACCCAAAGTATTCTACTGAAATCATAAATGAGGGTAATAAAATACCTATTACCTCCAAGTGAGGGTTTATCAAGTGGTCCATAGATATCAGTGTGAACCAACTGAAGTTGTTCATTTTCTCTTCTAGACACTCTACACAGGAAGGAGTTCCTTTGTTTCTTACTAAGCGTACATGCCACACATACATGATTTGGAACTTTAATATTTGGTAAGCCACACACCATGAACGTTGAATATAAAAGTTTAATGCTACTGAAATTGAGATTTTCAAATAAAAAATTCTATCTCCATGAGTCATTCTTCATGAGTCCAAAAATGCACCCTCAACCTTTATGTTGATATGCAGTAGAAACACGTGATTATTTTCCATTTGGTCTTGAGAAATAAGTCTCTTATGAGAATCTCTTATAGACAAAAAAGTTTTTTCCATGTGTACGACATACCGCTTATCAAGGAGTTGGAAAATAAAGGTGATATTTTTTTTCATGTTTGGAACATAATAGACATTATAGATTTAATTTGACTCACCATTCTTCTAATAAATTTTAATTTTAACTTTTATAATCATGTATACCTTTGAAGAGTCAACAAAACTCATATCGATACAAACTTATTCATTTATTTCCTCAAAAATATCTTTGTTACCACTCATGTGATTGCTCTCTCCCATGTCTAGATACCACAACACTATCCATTCACATGCCATTTCTTGATAGAGTAGGGGTGTGGTGACTTTTTTTTCATGGTGATATGCTTCATCATAGTTGGATTATTCATATTAACCAATTATTCTCCAACTCTCGGAAGCATAACGTCCAAATTTCTTGTAATTGTGGGATTGAACATTCTTTTCATTTTCATGACCACATGTAAATAGCCCTACACCATTTCCTCCTCCAAGAAAGTTGGTAAAAATTTGTTTCTTTTATTGATGGCGTGGATGGTATCCACGCCCTTTTCCTCCTGCATGATGACTGACTCATTGTTCTTTCCCTTTTTTTGTTCTGATAGAGTAAACTTAGACTCTAACGCATGATATATAGTTGAACCCATGATCTTTTTCATTTGTTTCTCATGAACTTGCAATGACCCCATCAGTTCTTCAATGAACAGTGTTTCCAAATCTTTTGACTTTTCGATTTCCATAACCACAGGCTCAAACTTGGTTGTGAGTGATTGAAGATATTTTTCAATAAAATGAATATCCTATACTTTTTTACCATTTCATTTAAATTTTTTAACAATAACCATTGGACGTGAGAAGAAATCCGAGATACTCTCACCATTCATCATGCATGCCACTTCGAACTATGATCTTAGTGTTTGAAGACAGACCCTCTTCACGAGATCAACACCCATGAAGATGGTGCTAAGGGTATCCAATGTTTTCTTGCTTGATGTTTCTTTGGAAATCTTTTCAAAAGTTGATTCATCCAAACCTTAATAGAGGAGGAACACCTTTCTTTGTTTGTTCCTTTGATTTTTGAGATCCCTCTTTTATTTGTTTGTGAACGAGTCTTCTTCCTCGGTAGTGGGTAATATATAACCATTGGTGACGATCTCCCCTAATTATTATGATCCAAACAATGCCTTCATTTGGATGCACCACATTTCATAGTTATCCTTAGAAAACTTCAGATATTGTGGCTGGACTACAATGGCCATTCAAAAAATTGAGGATACCTTGGAACCATCCTCTGATACTAGTTTGTTTGCTAAAAAATCTAGGAAATTAAGAGAAGGAAAAATGGAATAACAACACAACAAAGGAGATTTCAAGATTTATATTCCACTTAAATTTCAATAGACTACATTCACTATATTTATAGGTTGTGAAAAGACACCAAAATGAACATCCACATTACATTTAATGAAAGGAAAAAAAAACAAATCTATATTAAAGGCATGCATTGGAAAAATAAAGGAGAAGATAGAAAAAACTTGGGAAAGAGGAGCTGCATGGGAAAACGTTCCATGGCGAATTACACCCCTTTAGAAAGCCAACAAGTGGGTTTTTTTTCATTTAAAAGAAGGAGGAAACAATGTTGGTGTGGATTGAAAGTCCCCATTCAGTTGGAAATTAGAGGTTCAATCTATTTATTGGGATGATGTAATCTTACTTCCTACATGATTCACCTAAAGTAACAATTTGGATTAACATACCTGGTTATCTTTTTCCCTTTCATAACCATGAATTTCTGCATGGTATTAGTAACTCCATTGGTGCTTCAGTTGTAGGATTCAATTTTTGATTATATTACATTTAAACTATAACCGTCTCTCCCTCTTCCAAGTCATATTGTCCTTCGAGAAGTTGATTCATTATCATGGTGGAAGTCCTTTATCTTTCTCTCCCCAATGCACTTCTGCACATGATTCTGTCTCCAAGGGAATTCCCTCCTCAATTGTAGGAAGCATCACTCTAGGCTTGGTTTTCCTCACCCAACGCATACTCCATAATATGAGAAAATTGATCCATTGGTGATGAATTCAAACAATGAGGATGAGGATACCTCCACCCCTACTAAGCTGGCTATGGTGACCCCTGCATATCCTGGCCCTCCAACATCAGTTTTCATTTCTCCATCGGATCGTCCAACCTTTACTCAAGAACCTTCATCATCAGGATCATAGGAAGGATGAATGGCCATTTTCTTCTTTCAACCATATCCAGTTTCTGGCATCAGTGTGGAATCATCATTTTCTTATCTATCTCTGACTTCTCCCTTATCTAGTACCGAGAATGTTTTACAACAATGTTGAAAGGAAATCAAATATCAGGCCCCAATAACATCAAGTAAAAACCTATTTTTCTCTTATTTTATATATATTTCCAATGGGTATAATGTATTATATCATTTGGGATCTGATTTGATAACTCCTTTTTCTCCTCATCATAGCAGTGCATATAGTAGAGGACGTGTAGGAAGGGAAAATGAGCATTCATATTCTAAGTTTGCATTACTATTATCACAGGGGTGAAAAATCCCCACAAGATATTATTCAATGATATATTTTATAAACTAGAAGACTTAGGATATGGGCTCCTGGGTGATACTAGATTTCATTTCATTGAGATTTTTCATCGCTATGATGTCTTGGTTGTCATCCTTTAACACAAACAACATTCAGAGAGTAGGCATAACTTCTACTTTAATATCATCATCCTAAATATCATACATTAAGAGACTAATAACTAGTATATCAATGTATTATATGATAACCATATTTTGAAGAGAAAATGGTTGTTTTTGACTAACAACTTTCTTTGAAGGTTAGTTTAGATTTTTTGAGTAGCTATATTTCCTTTTCTTATAAAATGTGCCATCTGAGGGAGATATAACTCCATTGGAAAGAGATGGATAACCTTGATACATCTGACATGGAATTTCTAGCTAGAGTTTATTTGGATTTAATCATGGAACAATCTAAGAATAAGGTAGGAGATATATACTCGAGGGAGGAAAGAAAGGATTTGGTAAGTTTTTTCAACCATAATGGTCTTTCGGAAGTAAGATTCATGGGGGATAGTTTCACATGCTATAATACCCATTGGGTGGTCATCCCAAGTGGTTTATATTAGATCAGTTCATGGTAAGTAGTCAAGATATTGCATCCTCCCCTAATGAAAAAGCTGATCATTTAGTCTGGGAATTGTCAGATCACTCCCTGCTGTTAATTAGACCGACTGATATTGTTAATCACAAAAATAATTTCTTCTATTGAGGATGGTGGGTTTATAACCCAAACAACAATACATTCATTAATGATTCATGGGGTTAATTTATGAGTGAAGAATCTTGGGTCAAATTTCATAACAAAATTCTGAGGCTGAAAGGTGACCTCTTCATTTTAGAGGCCAAAAAACCATCCCGCTTCCAGGATATTGATGGCCTTAAGAAAGATATCAATTAGGATATGTGGATTCATGAATCATTCTGGGATGATGAAATTTTTAACAGTATGTTTGAAATAAAGGAATATATAGCTAAATAGATTCATTAATAATAAATTTCATTAAGTGATAGGTCTAATGTGACTTGGATCAATGAAGGAGACCATTTCACTGACTTCTTGAAGGATATAATTAAGGGAGAGGTCTAAAGTGACTTGGATCAATGAAGGAGAACATAATACCCCATTCTTAAAAGAATTAATCTATGATTGAAACAAAAAATTTCTCCAAAAATTATGCTTGAGTACAGTTACTTAACTATTTATCCAAATGTAGTTGGACATATGGATGTGACCCACTTTGGTTCTGTACATGATGATGTTAACCCTTTCATACAGGACAAATATCCCTCAATTATTTCACACATCTTTTATAAAACCCCCCATTCTGTAACAACTAATATCAACCATTTATTTGAGAGCATCCCAAATGATAGGGTGGTGCGAGAGGTTGTTTCCTCACTTAAATTTGGAAGTTCCTTAGGTCCAGAAAAATTTACTACAAAATTTTAAATGAATTCCAGGGACATCATAAAAAATGTTATTTATCATCCAAGACATTTTCTGAGGTGGAAGTTTTATTATAGTGGCTTGTGCCACCCCCATCATCCTAATACCAAAAGTCACAAGTCCTTCCTCTCTTAAATTATATCATTCTATCATTATGTGAAAATATCATTACAATGTACTGGCAATAGTCATCATTAAAATCCTCTCCTCACATCTTGAGAAATGGATATATGTAAAAAAACATGGATTTATTTGCATAAGATCTACACATGTTTCCATTTCTATTTCTCATGAAATGATAACTGATATCAATAATAATGTTCTCAGGTCTAATATATCTATCAAGCTAGATATGTAAAACAATTATGATAGGATGGAGTGTAGCTTAATCATTTAATTCATGCATAGTATTTCGTTCACAGAGTAGGATATTGATCTCATATTCTGGTACATTATCTCCCAATCGGCCTCAATCACCTTAGTGGGGAGAGGATATGGTTTCTTCAAGTAAGTCTATATATTAAGAAAATGATACAGCCTCTCCCTAGGTGTCTTTATACCGGACCATGACTCGTTTAGAAGATATCTTAACAAGAGCATTAGTGAGGGCCACTTAATCCCATTCTGATGCATATCTAACATCAAAGGGCCCTCCCACCTATTATTTTTTGGAAGATCTTATTCTATTACTTAATGTAAATTTCATTTCTATTTCATAGAATGATCATATTCTAATTTTATATAGAAAATTGGGTGGTCAATCCATCAATGATGGAAAAAGTAGTACCTATCTCCCAAAATCATGTTTTAATACAAGGGGAAAAGGATTATAGATTGATTGGGAGTTGGAAACATCAAATTTCCTACGGAATACCTAGGATCACCTATATTTATAAGTATAGATCAGATTCATCACTAGGATGGTATTGTTGAAAGAATATCCATTCGTATACTCAACTGGAAAAGTCACATCATCTCTTTCGACGAACACATCACCCGTGTTAATAGTGTTCTCACCTCCATCCCCATGAATGTCTTGTTCGCTCTTATTTCCCCTGAGGAATTCATTTGGAACATTGATAAAAATCATATCTAATGTTATTTTTGATGAAAATATATGTGGTAAACAACATTTGAAGTCATGGAGAAGGATGTATCATGATGTAGATTTTAATTTTAGAGGCATTGACCTATGAATTGTCTTTGAAGCAATGAGTAGTCTCCAATCAAGGTTATAATGGTATTTCCTAGAATATAAATCTATATGGGAAAGTATTATTTCCAAGAAATTTGGGGAGGTAATGGTTGGACTAAGGGGTAGATACTTTAGGCTATGGAACTTGATCCCGATTCATTTACTTGCCCTCTATCAGCATTCACATTGGATTGTTGGATGTTGGAAAATTAATTACCGGCATGCAAAATAGGTGGGGAGGACCCTGGATTTTCTTTTATTCCCTCATCCATATATTTCCTTCATGAAAGCCTATAGTTATCCTAAATTTATGTAAGATACTCTTAATCATTAGTAGCAGGATGTATACAGAAGTGTTATGGACAACATGAGCATGAAAGGCTTATTTTTAATGTCTCCTCATCTTGGATATTCTCAAAAAAAGACTATAAACGGATATTGCATGTGAAATATGACCACGATGAAGGGGTAGAAAATATGTTGTGCGGGGAAATACTAGATAAAATTATCTTTTTTATATGGAATATTCATAACCTGGACCTACCTATTGATGAGAAGGTGTGGCAATGGAGTATATCCTTTGCCTCTAGGTGCATCTGCTTTAGTTAACCTAATGAGGATACCAATAATCGACTCTTCTTTAAAGGGTAATGGGAATCCTATATGTAGATCAACTTTGGAACATATAGTGATGAGATAGGGATGAAGCGTTCTAACTCAAATTTCATTCATGACTAGTTTCTTAACAAACATGACAACACACCTGAATCCAAGTGAGGTAACTATTCATGGACGGCGAATATAGGATTATGTGGAATGATCACAACAAGAATATTTATGATGGGAGTATGAGTTTATGAATGGAAGTTAAGGTCATATCCCATTCCACGGTGGTCAAAAGGGCCCCTCTGATCAAGGGGGTTGAGTCTTCTCCTTCTATATGAAGGTTCTTTCATGGTAAGCTTTTAGAAAACATGGTTCATAGATCATCTTTGAAAGTAACTTGGGTTTATTGGTCTCTTCCAGGTTGTGGTGACAAAGTGAATATTGATGGATAATTTATTATCATAAACACGAGGGGATGAGTAGTTATTCTTAATGGAGTTTTATTTGTCATATTTTTATTTAGTTCTTTATTTGGATATGGGGATTTTCTCCTTAATGAAGCATTGGCCATTCACCAGGGTCTGGAATTGTTACTCTATCATGATATTTCATTTTGAGTGGTGGAAAAAAATTTATAAATTCTTCATAGGTACATCCAAGGGACCATCTCAATACCCTGATGAATTACCTATATTGTACAAAGATGTCGAATTCTACTCTCCAACCGCAAGAATATTACACACACATGGAAGGAGTGTAATATGAAGATGTACTTCTTGTCCTCTCAGAACACAAAATACTACTAATGTACCATCGTTAATACCACTGGATCCATTCCTCCAAGTGTTTGTTAATATTGTGAGAGCCAATGCTCTAGGGATGCATTATTTCAGGCTCACGTGACTTCTTCCGGCTCTTCCCCATATTAATAAAATTTATTAATTTTGGATGGTTGCAAAATAAAAAATATATCAAGGATATCCTAAAAAATCTCCCTCTATTATATAGTTATAAAATAGAACACAATTATAATATTCACATCATTTTTTAATTAATTCAAAACATTAAATACTAAAATAACATAACTTAAACAACTAATGATCTTTTGAAAACTACTAGCTATCCCATTGAAAAAAACAAAATTTCCATTTTTAAGTAAAAAGATGAAATTTAATTTAGAAATTAGGAACAAAAACAAACATTACATTATATATTTACTTTTCAACTTTGTCAATATATACTAAATAATAATTTTTTCTTTAAATTAATATATTTAACAAAAAAATTTCCTTTAAAAAATGTTTTAAATAATTATTAACAACCACTATTAATTAAAAATCATAAATGTTAGCATGTGTGAAAGAATATGTATTCCAAAAAATATCATCATCTACAAAGTTTTCTAGAACATAGAACAAATCATCAAAACTATAAGTTTTCTAATAAAAATACAACCCCTTAATTGGTGCTTCTAATACTAATAAAAAAAATTCTGTTTTAAAATTGAAACACATAAAATGATCCATGAGAATATTTAAAATGATTTTCAAAAAATTAATAATAGATTTATCATGATTTAATGATATATAAATTTCACTCAAATTCCATTATATAAAAAATAGATTTAAATAGCTTTCCCATTTTACAGAAATAACATATAGATCATATAAGTATAATATATAAGGAAAATTTTAATGGTATTAAATCTATCAAATTTATATAAACATACATGGTAATGTTGACCAGATTGGGTCCACTAGGATTTTATGAATATACACTAGAAACCCTTTCAACAAAAAAATTAGAATGATTAATATTTAAAGTGATTTAGAATGGGAATCATTCATATTACTATGTTATTTATCAAAAAATTAAGAGAAATCAATCAAATAAAGACAAAATAAACTAAACATAATATAATTATAAGATTAAATACCTTTATTGTTACCATTATAATATTTGTTTATTATATATCAATGTTAATATCACACAATAAAAGAAAATATCATTTCATATTTTAAGTTGATAATGTTTATAATCTAAGAAGCTCATTTATATTTTGACTTCAAATGGTAAACATAGAAATAATTTACTAATAAACTTGAATCTTAACATTATCAATATCATTTTCCTTTTCCACACCTTCCGAATCAAAAAATATTTTATGTTTTTTTTATGGATAATAACTTTTAGAACTTTTATTTTATTTTTTATATTTTTATAAATCAACCATCAATTCTATTAATTTATACTTCATATAATCATCAATTATAGAGGAAAATAAATTACAATTTTCATCTTAAATATTATATTAATCATTTATTGTATAACCATCTTATGATTCTTAATTATGACATTATACATTGTAGATTTTTTTCAATTTCTCAATTACATTTGTCACTAACTTAATTAATCACATATATTATGGGATTCTAAGAACCAATATTAGAAGATAAATTAGAATATGAATTAGAATAATTATTTAAAATCATACTCATATCTATATCAATCAAAAAACTACTTCCTATCCTTCTCACATTCAGATAGATTAATCTATATGAAACTATCATGCAAATAATTTATTGTTATTTTTCTTGTACATATACATCTCCCCTATTTCCTTTATATATATATATATATATTTAGTATGAACATTCATCCACATTCAAAAAATATAATATCAAAATTAACACCAAAATTATGATCTTTAATAGTTAAAATTTTCAGCTACATATTCTTCCACCCTTCATTGGAACCTTGTATATTAATCATGAGTCTATTTATGAAGTTTTAATTTCATAAAAAAGTAATCTAAACTCATAGAATTGGATAAACTTGACATTCCACTTGAATTAACAAAAGGATAATGTTTTGATGAATTAAATGCTAATGCATTTATTTTATCAATGACTTCATTGTCTATATTCTTTAAATCAATATCATATAGACTTTATGATCATATAAAGTCATCAATTGTATATTAAAAAATATATTTACATGGATAAATCACAATATTCAGGGAATTACAATTAAAATCTAGTTATTAAGTATTATTTTAATCAACACTATATTATTCATGGTCTCACTAGGAGACCTAAAATTTTTTATAATCATTGTACACATGTTTTATATCTCACTAACATTATCATGGTAAAATGTCACATAATATTTTTTTCCTTTTAAAGATGATGGATAAGGTATGGTTATCCATGAGTTTCGATAGACATGATGACTGATACCTATAATGATTCAGTTATTCTATCATTACATGATTCTAAAATAGGTTCACTATCATTTTATTATGTTGTAGGATTGATTAGGGTGGGGTCATTTATTGTTTCGCAATCATTTATATTGATTTTACCATTTCATATTTTATAGAAACTCACAACATTTCCTACAAACATAAATGGATATATACCTATATTCCAAAGGAAAGTGTTCAATTGGGGACACATACCCAACAAAGCTCAGGTACACACATAGGATGAGTGGATTTCAGGTCAGGCTCTCACCCTTTTGGGTGAAATTATTTCCTAGTATGGGACAATATTGCAGATTGAAGTTGTGTGTGTCACTCTCTTCCACATCCTAGTATAGAATTGTTTACCCTAATAATATTTTTGCGTCGATTCATTATTTTTGTAAATGGGAATTCTATTAATGTGATTATATATATATATATATATGATTCTTTATCATTTTCCCATCATTTATTATAAATTGGTATTTTTATATTTTGAAACCATATAATTAGGAACTATAGAGTTTAAAAATGTCTAGGAATGTCAATGGGTTTTTGAGGATGTGACTGGGCCATTATGAGTAATCCAACATATCCTATATTGAACAATAATGAAAACCCATGTCATTAATTTTCCCAATATAGTTTATAATTAGGTGGAAAGAATATATACGAGGGAGCATAGGCATCATGTATTCAGATCGAGCCATATGAAGGCATCCAACATATACTTTTTATAAAGGCATTTTGGGAAATAAAGAATCAATTTATTCTCAATCCAAGGAAATCAATGACATATAATTAATGCACATGAGGATTATTCCCTTAGGATTTACCAATTAAGTACTTCCTTTAAGACATACACCAAGGTTTATGCCCTTATATAGGGGAATTTATATCATTCCAGTGAGTGGGGTTTACACACTAAGGTTTCTCTATATATGGGAAATTCATGATGCAAATGATATGATTTTTGCAAATACCTAGGCCCATGTGAGACATGAATAGTATGAGAAACATGGTTTATTATGTGATTAGTTTCATTGTAAGTGGATATTAGACATATTGATCTGAGAGGTTCTAGAGGAGTGTTTGATATTGATCCCATGACTTTAAAAGGTTTCATATGTTCCGTTATTATAATACAAATCAAACTCCTCATAGTTTAGTAAAATTCCAAATCCGTTGATGGATGAGGAATAATGATGAATTCACAAGATATTGTGGGTCCAATTTGTTAGTGCGTCAAAAAAATATTAAAGGACATACATCAAGGTGGTTGTCCATTGGAGATCTATCTATAGGAAGGCATCCTTAGTATCCTATTGGGATCATAATTAGAGTCTTTTCCATTTAGTTTACTATATTTTAAAATATGTCTATTGGAAAATGTCATCTTGTCTCAAGGTGTATTTTTGACATGCTTGACATGTCAGAGGGTCTATACCTAACATTCCCTTATTTCATGTCTGACATGTCATTAGTGTTTTTATGGTAAGGCTAATATGTCCCAGGGTTCTTTACATGATTGATGAAGAAATGTTAGAGTTATGTCACATGGTATGACTGACATGTCCATTATACTATCACATAACAATGATTCCACAACTGAGGTTCTTCATTTGATCAACAGAACATATCAAATGATGTCTCATGACCATTGTTGACATGTATGAAGGAAACCACACAATACTTTTAGAAATTCAGAAGGGACTCACTTTTAATGGTTGATATATCTACAGGACATCATGATAGTTGGTTGAAATGACCAATAAATCCTACGTGGCTTGGATGACATGTCTATTGGATTTTTATATTCTGGTAAGGCATGTCCTATTGACTATAAAATGATCTTTAAAGGTAATGAAAAGATAATGATGCCTTCACAAGGAAATCAGTGTATCCATAATCATGCTAGTATTCCATCTTTTTATGTATTTATAACATATATTCCTTAATGATTGTTAAGAATTAACTAATTAATGATTTCTATAACTAAATATACATGCTCATACTCATTCACATAATCTTGATTGTGAAATAGACGTCCCTTGTGTGATAAAAAATGTTATCATGTGAAGAGATTTTTCATTTTTGTGTAATCTCATAGGTTGTTCCCCTAATATATCAAAATAAAAGAACCACAAGAGAACGCGACTTTTCACTATAATAAGGATTCTCTTCGGTGCTCTTGGGTGTGTAGTAGTCATATTTTATGTGTTTTTTATTCTTAGGGGGGGATAATTTATAGGAATATCAACCCAGTGAATACGCTACCTTTGAATATTTCTATATCACAAATATGAGTGGTAGTTAGTGTAGGGAGTATCACATCCCATGATTTATATGATTGTTGGCGCCAAAATAATATGGCACGAAAGGAAGGAACGAAAAAGAAGGCTGGCACGCTGCCTCACGAAGCACCGCCGCGAAGCACCGTCGTGAAGGACCGATGCGAAGAACCCTGATCCTCGCGGCCTCGTGAAGCTCTAGAGGCGGTAATCCTCCACGAACGCATTTGACGTTCGCGAGCTGCCACGAAGCTCCAGAGGCGGTAATCCTCCGCGAATGCATTTGAAGTTCGCGAGCCGCCGTGAAGCTCCAGAGGCGGTAATCCCTCGCAAACGCATTTGGCGTTCGCGAGCTGCCGCGAAGCTCCAGAGGCGTTAATCCTCCGCGAACGCATTTGAAATTCGCAAGCCGCCGCGAAGCTCCAGAGGCGGTACCCTCCGCGGATGACGTTGACGTTCGCGAGCACGCCGCGAAGCACGGGAGGCGGCACGCGAGTTCTGCTTCACGACGCCCCTTGCCTATAAATACTGGACTCCCCTTGAGTCCCGAGGATGGACAATCCGACCTCTCGGCTTCTCCTCTCCCGAATCGCGAAGCACTCTTTGCCCCGGGAATCATGAGCTCCGCAAGGTACTTATACTTCGCGAGACACCTCTTCCTTGTCTCGTTTTGAGCCCCTCTTCCGAGAGGGATGCCCTTCGCGAAGCTCAAGGGCATTCGCAAAGGAAGGGGATTCCCAAGGGAACCCGGGCAGCCGCAGAGCGTTTATGCCGCGCGAAACACCCAACCCATGCTAGTGATCCCTATGCTAAGGCAGGATCAATACACATCGTGAAGCACACTGCTTCGCAGGACCCTGCTTCGTGAGTCACCTCTTCTTCGCGAGGCAGTGCTCCGCGAACACTGTTCCACTTCGCGAAGCACCTTCCACTCACACATATGCCCCATGATAAGGCCAAGGCACTCCACTTCGTGAAGCACACTCCTTTTCTTAGCGATTCCTCTTCCCGTGTGACCCTCTAGGTTTGCACGATGTTATTTCAAAGTCCCATGGACAATACCACCCGTAGAGTTGCTTCGCCTAATGCTTCTTCGCATAGGCACGCTAACAGATATTGCTTCTTCGCATAGCCACGCTAATGTGGACCCCTTGATGGTTTGTTCCACAACCCCCCTTAATCATGGCCGTACTGGTACCTTCCCTTCCCCAAGGACCAGAGGGTACCGGTTATGTAAGTCCTAGGGGTGTGGAGTGATCCCCCCTCGTCCGACCTGCAGGACGTTAAACTGCCAAGCACCACGTCCTCAACACATGATGTTAAACTATGACCCAACCTCGTGCCCCTCACGAAGGGTCCCCCCAACTCAAACATTCTTTACACCACTCGTCTCCACAGGAATGGAATCACCCATCCACAAGGGATGATATCCTCCTTCTTGGAGTGGCGTATGTTCATGGGAGAAGGGTGACCCTAATTCCCCAACGGATGGCTGCACCTCTGCATCTCCGTACTCCCCCACTACCAAGGTCGGTGGAGGGCGTGATAGGGAACGAGGTACCTCCCATCATTGGACCAAGGTCCATCTTTCCCGCTCTTTGTCGCACCATGGGACTCCATCCTGGAGTATGTCCCCGCACCATGGGCCACCTAATGCGTAAGCCCCTCTTCGCTTCTCACAGACGCATCCTTCGCGACGTGATCGTCAGGTCCTTTCAACCTCTTGTTTCTCACACCGAGCATGACTCACGTGGGCTTAGAGTGAGCACCGACCCTGACCCCCACCCATAGCGAACTATGAGGACTTTGATCCATGTCAAGGCATGGTACGTAGGAATCCTCTATGAGGTTCAAGCCACATTGCTCGGTCGTTCATTCATGTCGAGTTTCGCCCTTGTCCAGCATGACGTTAAACTGTATGTCTCCGTCCCGCATGACGTTAAACTGCACGCCCCGTCCTGTATAACGTTAAACTGCATGCCCTCGTCCAGCATGATGTTAAACTGCATGCCTCCTTTTGTCCCGCATGACATTAAACTGCACACCCATTCCCTCATGAACTATGAGGTCTTTGATCCATGTCAAGGCATGGTATGTAGGAAGCCTTCCAAAGTTTCAAGCCCATAACCCATTGGACCAAGTTCCACTTTCACGTCGGTTCGCTGACAAAATCCAAACTAAACTATGAGGTCTTTGATCCATGTCAAGACATGGTACGTAGGAAGCCTTCCAGAGGTTCAAGCCCACCACTCATTGGACCAAGGTCCACTTTCACGTCGGTCCGCCGACAAAGCCCCATATGAACTATGAGGTCTTTGATCCATGTCAAGGCGTGGTACGTAGGAAGCATCCACGAGGTTCAAGCCCACCCATCTTCCGATTCACGTCGTGTTCTACCCACGTCCAGCACGACGTTAAACTGCAATTCCAGTCCGACGGCAAGCCATTGTGACTAACCCGAAATACGAGGTCTTTGATCCATGTCAAGGAATGGTACGTAGAAAGCCTCTATGAGGTTCAAACCCACCATCCAGTTGTTCCGACCTCATTCACGTTGGTTCACCCCCATCCCGCATGACATTAAACTGTATTCCCCAATCTGAACTACGAGGACTTTGATCCGTGTCAAGGCATGGTACGTAGGAAGCCTCCCTGAGGTTCAAGCCCAACAATCATTGGCCCAAACCATCTCCTAGTCGGTGTGCCAGGACCCCGTTTTCAAGCCCATTTCCCATTGGACCAAGGTCCCTCATTTACGTCGTTCCACCGACACCCAATGCCCGTCGTTTATTCACGTCAGGGTTCACTACCATCCCACATGATGTTAAACTGTATTCCATCAATCATTTGAACTACGAGGACTTTGATCCATGTCAAGGCATGGTACGTAGGAAACCTTACCAAGGTTCAAGCCCACCATTAGTGGACCCACGGGTCTACTTTCACGTCGGTTCACCGATGAAACCATTTGAACTACGAGGACTTTGATCCATGTCAAGGCATGGTATGTAGGAAGACTTCCAGAGGCTCAAGCACACCACTCATTGGACCAAGGTCCACCCTCACGTCAGCACGCTGACGATGCCCATCGGACCAAGGTCCACCCTCACATCTGTACACTGACGATGCCCATCGGACCAAGGTCCACCTTCACGTCGGTTTACCGGCACCATCCCGAACTACGTGGACTTTGATTCCCTGCCATAGGGATACATAGGAAGCCTCTTCAAGGTTCAAGCCCAACTTCACTGTCGCCCCTGCGATGGTCCCATTTCATTCCCCCTCTACTTCATTCATCCACCTACAGCCCATCCTGATCCTCGCCCGGACCGTCATATCCCGGTGAGACCATGTCAGTACGCTCTTCTTCACAGTCGCCCATGGGCTGGCCCCGGTATCGACATCCCTTCAAGGAGAATCCCTCAATCCGATCTATCCTAGATAATGCTCTGGTTGGGTTGATCCATCTCCGATAGACGTTAAACCCACGGCATACCCTGTGTTAAACATGGGAAGCTGAGGAAAACCTCAGATATGTGTCTATGACATATAATTCCCCGCGCTCGATGTGGGATTCCTCGGGCTTCCATGCCCTGGAGAAGCCTTGTGACCAGGGATAACAGACAGACATGCCAGGTTCCCCAGCATCCAGACATGCTACTGATGCCTCAACGTGACTACTCCCCCGACTGAAGGTTGCTGCCCTGACCAGACCCTTTGGAATGTCCCGACAGAAGCAGTGTAATTAACCGGTGTCCATGGAAACATGGCACTGGGAAGAGTTTCACGAACTACGTATTAAATCTATGAGGGAGACCTGGACTAGGTGACAAGTTCTGAGGAGGAATCCACAGGAGGAAGAACCGACATCCCATCATCCCGTTTCGATCAAGGAGCAGACGTCCCTGAATAAGGAGCGAATGCCGCCCGCCTTTGGAAAGTGGGAATGCGGGGCAACAAAGCGCTGCGCGTCCTCCTCCGCGGACGGAACGGATGCGCGCGCGCGCCCCGGCGAAAGCATCGGAAATAGAAATGGTGAACCCGATGTGAAATTATTCTCCTCAATATGGAGATTAGTAGCGTTCGAGACACCAGTAGATTGACGTGTCACCGGATCTAGATATCCGTCACCTGGTCCCGCCAAGAAAATAGCGGTCCTGTCGTGAAACTCACCAGAAGTCAGGGCAGCAGAACTTGGGGCACTCCGTTCTGTAGCGTGTTGGCGTGGATCCTTCTTACAGACGTGGATAATGGAAGGACGCTGGGGCACTGGCTATCAATCCTTTTCCTCTCAGTATTGATGAGTTGATCCCTGTGTTTCTCAGGAACCAGGTTGCTGTTACAGAGACGTGATCACCATCTGCTCCTCTCCCACGCAGGGGAAGGGGCAACACCGCCACGACCACCGCACGTAGCACCGATACCGCCACGACGGCCGCCACATCGCGGAATACGGGGCGCCCACATCCTCTTTCCCCATCAGAGGTCATCCAGCGAAGGGTGATCAACAACCTCGTGCGCAGGTATGAGGAAGAAGGGGTCATCCCAACTCGGGATACGGCCCGCCTGGACCTAGAGGCCTCCAGGCCCCACCGTCAATGCTGCCCTAACAGGCCGTGCAGGGAGCCCCTGCTCCCCACCCCAACATTCAACTGATTCAGGAGCCTGTCTCTGGAACGCCTTGATGAATCCTCGCCTTACGCTGAAGAGGCGGGCGCCGTCCCGCTCAGCCCGCTCAGGGTCCCGACCCAAGGGCTCCAGGCGAGAGCTCCCGCCCGGCTGCGTCAGCTCCGCCGTCCGTCCCCGCAGGAAGAGCAGGCAGGCTATGTCCCTGCACCACCTGCACCAGCTCGCCTGACCCGACGTCAGAGCTGGGCCTAGGCTGAGGACGCACGCCCAGGCGCGTCAACGTCGATAGCTACAGTGGCCCGAGCCACCACTGACGTGCATCGTGAAGCCTCTGCATACACTGAACAGGGGCACTCCTTCACCCCACCAGGATCGAGACCCCAACTGCCCCATGGGCAAGCTGGGTTGACTCTCCGGGTGGCAGGCCCAAGTGGTGATCGCCGCGAACAAACCCGCGGTAATGTCACCCTGTACGGAGGTCCTCCCCATACCACTACCCCACAGAGCGTGGGCCTTCCCTGATCCGAAGTTCATCATGGAGGTATGCCTCGTGCTACCCCCATCCCGAAGGAAGACCTGCCCTGCGGCAGTGATGCTCAGCGCGGAAACCTTTCCCACGCCCATTATACAGGGTATGGAGTCCATCCTCCTGCCCCCGACCGCCAACCTGAAGGCACCGTCCATCCGGTACTTCTCCAACGTGGGGGCCCTCCCTACCTCCTCTCTGAAACCGGCAAAGGTCCTCCTCGCCCCAGAAACTTGAGGAGTGAAGGTCAGCCTCGCTCCACTCGCATCGACCATGGAGGTCCTCCACATGCTCCTGCCGGTTCCAACAGAGGCTCCGCCTGTGTGGGTGCTATTCATGGAGGTCCTCCCCATGTACCCTTCAACATTTTCCCCGGTGCACCTCGCACCCCGGCTATCTCGAGTGGGGGCCCTCTCCGCCACGATGCCAGTGCCGCCCCGAGGCTGCCTGATAGGGGTCAACCCTGTCCCGAAGAGCCACCCCGGGGCAGGAGAGCGGGTCATCGCCGCCACACGAAGAACCCTGGGAAGGCCCAGGTGGAGATCAAACCCGCCCGCTTCTCCGACTCGGAAGCGGAATGCGATTCAGCGATGGAACCTTCTCCCCGCTCCTCCGTATCAAGGACTGGGGCAGGAACCAGACGCGTTAGCCTCATTCTCCCGGAATTTTAGGTCCACCAGATTCCCATCTCCCTCCGCAGGTACATCCAAGAGGATGAAATCTTGGGAATTCCGCAGGTGTCGACCGCACAATCACCACCTTTGTCACCAGAAGTGCCCTCTACCTCTACCAGAGATCACAGAGAGTTATTTTGGGGGCCAAAGACGGTAGAGCGACGAAACGACCTGTCGCCGGTAGCCGTGACTCCTGTTCCAGAAGCTGTGGTTATCAACCCGTCATATCGTGACATCGTGGCCAGGTCACCTCACTCTTTGGAGGATGGCCCGGAATTCGGCGGCCAGTCAGCTCGTTCGTCGTATTCTCCACAGCCGAGCTTACTATCCCAGAGGTCCGCCTCGGTACCGCTACCAGTCCCTCAGCCTCCCCCGGTTGACGAGTGGGGCAACACAGGGCCAGACCCTGAGTCTGACCCCAGGAGCTTCTAGAGTATCCTCGCAGCAGATTACTTCCTGGAAAAGTTCTGGCCGACGGCGGCGCTGAATTTTCGCATACCAGAGTCTCTTACCCCTGAAGAAGTGGGGTGATTTTGTCGAACCCTATGGGCGACACACTTCCGCCTTCGTTACGAACGGGTGGTGTACCCCAGAAGTCGAGAGCACTTCGAAGAAATCGGCGAGCAGTGCCGCCTGGTCGATGCGGCTGCACTCCTTGTGGCCCAGCACCCTGAGTCGCCAGGCCACCAGAGCGCCCTTCAACGAAAATGCATTCATAGTTTTAAAGCACTCCGCATAATCGTCAAGGAAGCCATCCCCCATGCGCAAGTCCGTGGTTGGGGACACTACGCCTCTCTCCTCTTCGAACCTATCCGACAGCAGCCCGATTCGCTATGCGACATCGAGGACATGCCCTCGAGAGGGGTCGCGGTCCACATGGCTGACGTCGTAGACAAGGAAGATGAGATTGAATTCCTTGATGGAGACTTACCCCCCGAGGGCGTACCGCCACTGCTGGACCCATCAGGGAGAGTTACCCGTCAGCAGAGGAACCTTCTAGGCCTCCCCGTACCCACCGAGTCGCTGGTACTCAGTCGAAACACCGACAAGGGTAAGGAGCATGTCAGAACAGTCAAGCACTCTGACCCGTCCGCCTCTGTGCAGAAAACGGACGAAGATCCCGAGAAGGCCATGTTACGCCAGCTGCTTGCCGAGCAAAAGAGGCTGGTTGACGAACTCTTGGCTGAGCGTGCTGCAGAAAGGCGACCCGACTATGGTAATCCCAGGCCGAGGCAGCAGGGGCAGGAACAATTTCCCCCTGGTGAGATGCCTCTGGGAAACCCTGATCATGCTACTGCCACAGACAGGGCAGAAGCCGGAACGTATGGCAAGAGGGCGCGATACGTCTCGCCAAATCCCCCCGAGCGGCGGGGCAATCTGAAGAATCCAGTCCGGGTTCCCCCAGTCGCCCCACGGGTCGTCCAGCCAGTTGACCCACGAGCATCCAAAGCCGTCTACCGTGTTGAAGAACCTGGCAATGCACTTGTGGTTAGGGATCCCCGTCAAGACAGGGACCCCCACCCGGATGATCTTATCGCGGCGCTCACAGCCCGCCTCGAAGCGTTGGAAACGCGGCAGGTGGCGGTCCCACCGGATGGCAAGCCTTATCCCGCGTGGGTGGATGATATGCCCGCACCTCCGGGTTTTGGGAACCCCACTTTCTCGCCTTTTAATGGGACAGGGGACCCGCCGCAGCACTTGGCTCATTTTTCTTCCAGGTGTGGCCCCATGCTGGGGACTCCGGCTCAGCAAGAAGCCGCCAAGCTCCGATGTTTCGTACAGACATTGGAAGGTCCGACATTCGTCTGGTATGCCAGCTCCCTATTAGATCGGTGACCAGTTGGGAGGATCTTTGCCGGCAGTTCTTATACCAGTTCAGCTCCACCACACGGAAGACTAGCATTGCAGACCTCTTCAAGTGCAAGCAAAGGCCTGATGAGCGGGTTGCAGATTTCATCGCCCGGTGGAAGGGACTTACGCATTCCCTCGATATGCCACTGACTCAGGAGAAACTACTGACGATGTGTGTAGGGAACGTCAAGACAGAGCTGGTACCCTCCCTGATTACCCAAAACTACCCTGGAGGGTTCAGAGATTTCTCGGATAAGGTTCAGCGCCTTGAGGAAGCCCTGCAACAGGCCAGTCAGGCACGTTTGTTGCCCCCTATGATCTCGGCCAGGAGGACCGCCAGGGCTGAACCCGCCGCGGTGGCCCAAATAGAAGCCCCGATGTAGCTGGAGTTACTGCCGGTGGCACCACCCCCGCAACCCCGCAGAGGTCCTTTACCTCAAGCACAGGCTCCTTCCCAGCAGCGACTGCCTCAGAACCGACAGGTTCCCCCGCGCAATGCGCCACCGCCACCTAGGAGAGACAATCAGGCGCCGCCTCCTCAGCAGGCCCCTCCGGCCCCTCGTCAGGGCCAGGCCCCCTATCCGGAAAGAATGTACCAGACTTATTCGTTCAACGAAAATCAGGTCGCTGGCTACTTCTGAAGTGCTCTAGAGCAAGGGATTGTGCGTCTTCCTGAGTGCAGAAGGCCGGCAGAGGCGAATCTCACCGATCACCCCAACTACTGCCCTTATCACCGGATCCTGGGGCACACCCTCAAGCAATGATATGTGTTTAAAGACTGGCTTCAAGACTAGGTCAAAAACAACATAGTCAAGTTGGGCCCAGCACCAGCATAAGTGGAAGGTGTCTATGCGGGATCAGAGATCGGCAGCGACAGCGAAGGCGAGTGGCAGCAGGTCCCCAGCTGCGGATCCCAGAAATACGACGACTGGATGGCTCGAAAAACCGTCGTCCATGCCCATGGTATCATCCGGGAGCGCCTGAAGCTGTCAGAACCTTCAGAAGAAGTACCCGGTGCCTCTGCATCGTCTTCATAGTCGGCCTCTTCCCAAAAGGGAAAGCAACGGCGGCTTAAGAAGAAGCAACGCGCACCGCCGGTGCCGTCGTCATCCCACACTCTCGGTGACTTTATGCCCCATGAAATGTGGATTCCTCCCAGAATCCGCCCAGCATTGGTTGAATCCTCGAGCGACATCCAGGGGTACGCTTCGGTTAACACCGTGGAGCTGGTAAAGCCCTATATGACCCTCGACGAGGGGGAACGCCAGGCAGACCTCCCCAATGTTTCCAGCCGACGTCAACGTCAGCGGAATCGCAACCGCGCCGGTCATCGAGGTACGTCAGCAGGCACTTTTCGCCAAGCCGTGCACGCTACTGAGACCAGGCAGCAGGCTCAGCGCAGATCTCAGCACGCACAACCCCATCTAACGCCCTCGGCTCTACCTCCACCGCCGTTCGTGCTACTGGATCGGGGGGAGCTGCCTCATTCGTATCACAGTCAGTCTTGCCCGGCTACAGGCCAGCCTCCGCTGTCCAATCCTAGTCCGGCGACTACTCTCCAGGCTTCTACTAGTAGGCAGCAAGATGTACCCAGTACTAGTCGATCGCCGGTTCAACCAGCAGGACCCGCTATGCCTCCAAATGCCGAACGACCTCCTGTAAGCAGAGGTTCGCGTTTGACATGAATGTATGATGTCCTGAAGCACCTGGCCGGCATTACGGTGAGTCTTTCTATCCTTGAGGCCCTTCGCCTGTCATCCGAAATGCGTGAGGCACTTGCCGATTCCCTAAGGAGCCCCCTCCAGTTTGAGACGGAGGTAGGAGCTGCAGAAGCCTCCCATACCGAGACGATTGAAAACGCCGAATGTCAGGCGGTTATCTCGTTCTCTAGTGAAGATGAGGACCCTCCTATACAGGGGAACATTCGCCTGCTGTACATCACTGGCCACTTCAATGGTGTGGAAGTCCGCCGCTGCCTCGTTGACACAGGTTCCGGAATCAATCTAATTCTGACCCGGATGTTACGAAAGCTGGGTCTGTCTAAAGGTGATTTAACTCCCTCTGACCTCAAGATCCAGGGGTACGATAGGACAGAGCAAACCCCAGTCGACAAGGTCCTCCTGAAGACTCAGTTCGGTGGCTTAATTGCCAGCACCGAGTTCATGGTTGTCTCTCAGGACACCGCCTACAACGCATTGATGGGTAGGCCATGGCTCCATCTGCATGCAGTGGTCCCTTCGTCGTATCACCAGTGCCTCAAGTACTCGCTCAACGGTCGAGTAGGCATGCTCCAAGGAGATGCGTCCCCTTTCGCTTCTTGTGAGGTCCACTATCTGGATGCGGGTTATTACAAAAGTAAGGAAAAGCAAATCCTAGTAAGCGAGGATGAACCCGCCCCGGTCACAAGTGATCCCTAGGCAAGCATGAATGACGCCTACATTCTCCCGATCCACCGGTTGGAGGCCACGACCCCCGAAATGGGGAAATGTTTTGTTGTTTCGGGTACGCAAGGAAGGCATGTTCCCATGTCCAAGCGACGACAGAAAATCACCTCGTACTCCTACATCAACCAGGCCCAATTCATCCCGGAACCTCCTACCCCTGTACAGTACCGGGATGTCAAGGTTATGACAACGGAAGTGCGCCATACGTGTCTCTTCCGCCGGGGTGGAATCAACCGACTCAAGCCGACACGTCACCACTGCTTTGATATTATCAAACGCGGCCCCTTAGGCCGAAGGCCAAATGGGATAGGGTCGACCGCCTTCATTGCTATAGTCTCAATGGTGAGTGAGTCTCCCGATGTGATGACCGCTGCTGCCCAGGCCGGCACCAGCTGCCCCTCGGGCTTTGATAGCCCAGAAGTATCTTCCGTCGCGGGAAGTCCCCCCATGGGTGGGGAGGAAGACCTGGAGGACGCCCCCCCCCGCCTTTGAAGAAGGCTTCACTACCACGGTTGATGAACTGGTACAGGTGAACCTTGGTAGCGACGCAGATCTGAAACCCACATTGATCAGTGCAGCCATTTCCCCCGAGGAGCAGCAGCAGTACGTAGACTTCCTCAAACAGCACCGTGATGTGTTTTCTTGGAGTTACAACGAGATGACAGGGCTAGATCCCCAGGCAGCCGTTCACCGTTTGGGCCTCCCGGTAAAACATTGTGGGTTTAAGCAGCCTCCCCGGAAGATGCACCCTTCTCATGGTGCTATGGTTGAGGCCGAAGTTGACAAGCTAATCAATGCCAACTTCGTTAAGGAGGTCCATTACCCCAAGTGTCTTTCCAACATTGTGCCAGTCAGGAAGAAGAATGGGAAGATCAGAGTCTGCATCGACTTCAGCGATCTTAATCGCCACTGCCCAAAGGATGACTTCCCACTCCCGGTGACGGAGTTGTTGATTGACGCCACGGCCGGGTTCCAAGCCCTCTCTTTCATGGATGGGTATTCCGGGTATAACCAGATCCGGATGGACCCCGAAGACGAGGAGTCCACTGCCTTCAGAGCTCCCCAAGGTACCTTTTTCTACCAGGTTATGCCATTCGGTTTGAAAAATGCAGGTGCCACTTATCAGAGGGCCATGCATCGCATATTCAAGCCGATTCTCGGGACATTGGTGGAATGATACGTGGATGACCTCGTAGTCAAATCATGTCAGCGCCAGGACCATCTCAAAGACCTTGAGAAAGTGTTCGGTTTCCTCCGTTCCCGTCACCTGAAGATGAACCCGCTAAAGTGTGCCTTCAGGGTCACCTCTGGGAAGTTTCTGGGTTTTTTTGTCAGATACCGAGGTATCGAGATCGACCCAGAGAAGATCAAGGCCTTCAGCCAAATGCCTCCCCCGAGCAACATTCGGGAGCTTCGAGGCCTTCAAGGCCACTTAGCCTATATACGCCGATACATCGTGAATCTGGCCGGCAAGTGTAAGCCCTTTTCCCGGCTCATGAAGAAGGGCACCGCCTACAAATGGGATGAGGAGTGTCGGACCGCCTTCGAGGAAATCAAGCAGTATCTACTCCAACCTCCGGTCTTGATGCCACCCGTCTCCGGAAAGCCGCTGGTCCTTTATGTGACCGCCCTGGAGAGATCCCTCTGTGCGCTGCTCGCCCAGAAGAATAACGAGGGTACTGAGAACAGTCTACTATCTCAGCCGCATGCTTCTCGATACGGAGGTCAGATACTCCCCTATCCAAAAGAGATGCCTTGCGCTCGTCTTTGCCATGCAGAAGTTGCGACATTACCTGCAACACCATGAGGTGAAATTGGTCTCCAGAGTAGACCCACTGAAGTACATCCTGAACCGCCCTATGCTGACTGGCCGACTAGCACGGTGGGAAGTGATTCTCCAGAAGTTCGATATCAGGTTTGTACCTCAGAAGGCGATTAAGGGACAGGCGTTGGTAGACTTTTTAGCTGCCCATCCAACCTCCGCGGATCAATCCCTAGACCTGGATTTCCCTGATGAGACGATCCTCTCAGTCGATCATGCTATCCCGTGTTGGAAAATGCATTTCGACGGCGCCTCCCGGAGCCCCACCGGTAGGAGGCTCAACGATCCCAAGCTCAACAGAGTGGGCCTAGGTATTGTCTTCATTACCCCGGAGCAAGCCGTCCTGCCATAATCGCTCCTGTTGTCAGAGGGCTGTACGAACAACGAGGCAGAGTACCAAGCTCTCATCACCGACCTCAAGTTGGCCCTTGAGATACATGTGCCCCATCTACATGTGAAGGGAGATTCTAAGCTGGTAATCAAACAGGTTAATGGCGACTACGTCGTCAGGAAGCCGGAGCTCGCACCGTTGCTGGAGTACACCCTCCGCCTAATGGCCCAGTTCTCTTCTCGACCAGAGGTTACCCATGTCCCACGGTCGCAGAACGGCCAAGAAGACGCCTTGGCTGGCTTAGCCGCATCGCTCGCAGAACCCGAGCAAGATGATTTTATCATACATGTGGCCCACCAGAGAGTCATTGCCCCCGCCACCCAAGAGGATAATGATGGCCTGCGGGTAAGTCATCTCACCACCGGACCCTCCACGTCAGGGGTCCCAGGTTCGTTAGATGCAGTGGTTGAAGCCACTCCCGACTGGAGAGCACCTTTTGTCGAGTATCTCCAAAATGGTCAGCTCCCGGACGACCGGGCCGAGCGCGAGCGAATCCGACGCCGCGCGCTGCAATTTACCCTCCAGAGCGGCCCCAGTCTTGAACAAATCCTTTATAAGCGGAGTTTTGATGGTGTCCTCCTCCGTTTCCTCCAAGGAGGGGAGATACCTCAAGTTATGCAAGAGGTTCACACCGTTTCCTATGGCTCCCATCAAGCTGGGCCAAAGCTGTCCCATCAAATCCAGAGATTGGGGTACTTTTGGCCCTCTATGATCCATGATTGTATTGGATATGCCAAGAGATGCCACGCGTGCCAAGTACACGCCAACTTCTTGCATCGGCCGCCGGAGCCCCTCCACCCCACGAAGTACTCTTGGCCATTTGTGGTATGGGGACTTGATGTAGTGGGACCGTATCCGCCGGCAACAGCCCGCCAGTGTAGGTTCATCCTGACTGCTACAGATTTCTTCTCCAAGTGGGCAGAAGCAGTTCCACTCAAAGTGGTCAAGGCCTGTTCCATCATTGACTTTGTGACCTCCAACATTATCCACCGGTTTGGGGTACCTCACGCCGTCCTCACCGATAACAACACCAAATTCCGAGCATCTGAATTGAAGAAATTGTACGCCAAGTAAGACATCCGGTCGAACCATACCTCCCACTACCACGCGCAGGCGAATGGATAGATCGAGGCATTCAACAAGACCCTCTCTAACATTCTGCAGAAGATGGTTGGTCAGAACAAGAAAATTTGGCCGGAAAAGCTCCCCAACGCCCTCTGGGCTTACCGGACGACAACTCACAACTCTACCCAGGTGACCCCATATTCCCTGGTGTATGGAGCTGAGGCCGTCCTACCCATTGAGATCCAGCTGCCGTCGTTACGCACTGCAGTTTATGACCACAAGACAGCAGATGTGGTAGCCAAGATCTGTCTAGCTGAATTAGAAGCACTGGACAAGAACCGGCTTCATGCCCTGCACAATCTGGAAAGGCATCAGGACAAGATAGCGAGGGCCTTTGACAAGAAGGTTCGTCTCCGCTCTTTTCTACAGGGCGACCTAGTGCTGGCCCTTCGAGTGCCAATGATTCCCGGTAGAAAGCCGCCCAAATTAGAACCCAAATGGGAAGGGCCTTATATCATCCATAAGGTTTACCCCAATGGAGCATACTCCTTGGTGACCACAGATGGAGAGCGTATAACCCCTCCCACCAATGCCAAATTCCTCAAACGATACTTTGCCTAGGGAAAAAGGGTCCTGCACGACCCTAAACTGCAAGATGGTCCCGCACGACCTTAAAATGCATCTTCGTCCTGCAAGATGATAAACTGTGAAATGGTCCCGCATGACCTTAAACTGCACATTAGGGTCCTGCACGACCCTAAACTGCAAGATGGTCCCACACGACCTTAAACTGCATCTTCGTCCTGCAAGACGATGAATTGTGAAATGGTCCCACATGACCTTAAACTGCACATTAGGGTCCTGCACGACCCTAAACTGCAAGATGGTCCCACACGACCTTAAACTGCATCTTCATCCTGCAAGACGATAAACTGTGAAACGGTCCCGCATGACCTTAAACTGCACATTATGGTCCAACATGACTCTAAACTGTAAAGTCCTGCATGACCATAAACTGCATCTCCATCCTTACTACAAGATGTTAAACTTCAAGTCAGTAAGGCCTTCCTGACCGAGGCTCAGCCTCAGGCCCCTTGGCCTCCTCGGGTCCCCGACCCCCATCCTTACTGCAAGACGTTAAACTGCAAGTCAGTCAGGCCTTCCTGACCGAGGCTCAGCCTCAGGCCCCTTGGCCTCCTCGGGTCCCTGACCCCCGTCCTTACTGCAAGACATTAAACTGCAAGCCAGTCAGGCCTTCCTGACCGAGGCTCAGCCTCAGGCCCCTTGGTCTCCTCGGGCCCCGGCCCCCGTCTTCACCGCGAGACGTTAAACAACAAGCTGGTCAGGTCTCCCTGACCGTGGTCCGGCCCCATGCCCCCTGGTTTTTACCAACTTACCCTCTTGCGGGATTGTACGGTATGGTGTAGGACTACGTCCTCATTCACGACAGATTGCTCGTCGTACCGTACATATCCCCAAATGAGATGCTTCTCATCGTCGCGCATGACGTTAAACTGCATTTCTAGAACTACGTGTGGCTTGATTATCATCTTCATGGGATACGTAGGAACGCTCGGATGCCTCGTCTTGAGCCCAGCCCCAAGCTTTTCTCTTCCACTATTCCCCCTGGGAATAGTTTCCTTGGAGGATCTTTGTGTAGTAGGGAGTAGGATTTCTTGGACCCGCTCATGCAACCCCGCTCGCACAAGGATTGTAAGGGTCGCACCATGTGCCCACTCCCATTCTTCTATCCTCCCACGTCCTTACCGCATGACGCTAAACTGCATGGCCTTCAAGAACTACGTATGGCTTGATTCTCATCCTCATGAGATACGTAGGAATGCCTGGACATTTCGTCCGTTGGCCCAACCCAAAAGCCAAAATCTGCCCCTCGGGTCAAGACATGGCATGGTGCACACTTTTGCCCCGACTCACATCGAGCAAGCCTCGACCCGGCTACACATCCCCCTGGAGATGTTTGCCTCTTTCATGGATGGATACAGCTATGCTTCACCCACTCTTTTACTGGGATTCCATCATTTTTTCACACCCAGAGGGATCGCCAAGAATGACCTGGATACTACGCCCAAGGGCTATCCTACCGATACGGGCCAATGCCCCCGAGGGTTTTCAAGCAACAAGACGATACAAGTCCCGCGTTGCGAATTTGGTCAGCGGTCGACGCTCATTTTTTGCTCCCATAACGGGTCACCATAGGAACACTGTGTTTCAAACATGGTCAACAGTGTTCTGGATCTTCAGTTCCACCCCGAGATGTCCCAGACATCGAGTGCAGTGATTCATTCTGCCCCATCCCGAGGTGACAAACTCCCCCCCCGGGTGGTGCTAGCGATCGGGCCCACGGCCCCGATCTCCCATAGGAGTGTACGTTGTGTTGTGAGACTATGTCCTCATTCACGTCGACTTCTTCGCCATACCATACGCCTTCCCTTACGAGGACCAGCCTCAGGCCCCTTGGCCTCCTCGGGTACCCGACCCCCGTCCTCATGTAAGACGTTAAACTGCAGACCTGTCAGGCCTTCCTGACCGATGCTTGACCTTAGGCCCCCTGGCCTTCTCAGGCCCCTCCGCCCAACTTCTTACCCGGAGTGTACGGTGTGGTGTGGGACTACGTCCTCATTCACTTTGGGATCATGTACCATACCGTACGCCTCCCCTTACGAGGACCAGCCTCAGGCCCCTTGGCCTCCTCGGGTCCCCGACCCTCGTCCTCATTGCAAGACGTTAAACTAAAAGCAGGTCAGGCCTTCCTGACCAATGCCTAACCATCAGGCCCCATGGCCTTTCCAGGCCACGACCCATGTCCTCTCTTATAGGAGTGTACGGTGTGGTGTGGGACTACGTCCTCATTCATGTCGGCTTCTTCACCATACCGCCTACCTCCCTTGTTTAGGGGTATATTACTCCCCTTCTCGTCCAGTATGACGTTAAACTACATCTAGAGAACTACGTGTGGCTTGATTCCCATCCTAATGGGATACGTAGGACCACCTGAATGTCCAAGATTCGGGTCCAGCCCCATCTCTCGGGAATCCTCATCCCATCTTGGCCCCTTGGCCTATCATTCCTCCATAAGGGGATTATATGGTGTGGTGTGGGATTATGTCCTCATTCACTCCGGTCTTGTAATGACCACGCCATGTACCTCCCCCTACTGATTTGTTTCGTCAATCCCTTTTCGGAGGTTCACCAATGTGCCTAAGAGAACTCTGGTTTATTACCTGGAATGCCAAGATTTACTCGGACACGTCCGCACCTGCCTTCCAGGCTTTGTGTACCCCTGCATCAGGGCTTTCATCATCTTTCATACCCAGAGGGACCCCCAAGAACGGCCTGGATACTACGACCAAGGGCTCTCCTACCGTTACGAGCCAAAGCCCCCGAAGATTTCGGACAACGAATCGATAAAATCCCACGTTGCGAATATGGTCAGCGGTCGATGCTCGTTTGTTGTTCCCACCTCAGGCTAACGCGATATGGACGCTGTGTTTCCACCATGGTTAAGAGTTTTCCTCTATCGCCACGCCAACCCATTAAGCCCAAAATGTCGGGTACACGATTCACACCCTTCATCACTTCATCATGTCCAAGTAGAGTCTCGGAACTCTTGGTACTTTTCCTCCATGCACGTCCGCGTGTTGGGGGGACCACCTGCGTCAAAGGTGTCCTTCGGGGCTCTCCACCGACTCCCCTTTGATGGACGCCCCAGGTATTGCGATAAGGATCTTCCCCCCTTGTTTCCCACACCGAGTTTATCTCACGTGGGCTTAGGGATTGGGTTGACACCTGTGCTTACTCGGGGAGTTGTCACCATCCACGGTCCGAGCTCTAAGACCATAAACTAAGATTCTCACCTGGAACTACGTTCAACTTGATTCCTATCTTGATAGGATACGTAGGAATGCCCAGACCCCTTGTCTTTGGGTCCAGCTTGAGTTCAACTAATTCGCCTCTCGGGTCCTGCCATTGGGACCTCGACCATGGGGCCACGTGGCGTAGTGTAGGACTACGTCCTCATTCACGTCGGGTTTGCAATAGCTGCACCACGCACACCCCGTTCTGAGAGTTATCCCTCCTATTCCTTGTCACGCATGACATTAAAAGGCACCCTTCAGAACTACGTGTGGCTTGATTCCCATCCTCATGGGATACGTAGGACCACCTGAATGTCTAGGATTCGGGTCCAGCCCCACCTCTTAGTGATATCCTGATCTCTCGGTCACCTAGGCGACTTGGTCTATCCCTATCCAGGAGGGGGATATGTAGTTATGATACAAGGTTTTGGGCACCATGCCCCCTTTCCCCGAGAACCCGCCATCTCTTGGTTACCCTCAAGTTGAGTCTCTTGACCCCTTGAAGTGGTTCACCCATGTGTTAAGAGTACTCTGGTCTAGGACCAAGAGTGTCATATTCAACTTGATCAAGTTCATTTTTACTTTTCAAGCTTCGTGTTCCCCTCCATTCGGGCTTCCATCACCTTTCACACCCGGAGGGACCCCCAAGAACGGCCTGGATACTATGCCCAAGGGCTCTCCTACCATTACGGGCCAATGCCCCCAAGGGTTTTGGACAAAAAATCGATAAAATCCCACATTGCGAATACGGTCAGTAGTCGATGCTCATTTGTTTGTCCCCATTTTAGGCTAACGCGATAGGATGCTGTGTTGCGAACATGGTCACCAGTAATCCTCTTTCGTCACGCCAGCCCCTTCAGTCCTCGAATGTTGGTTGCATGATTCACATCATTTTCCACCCCATCATGTCCAGGTGGAATCTCGACACTTTTGGCACTATCCCTCAGTGCACCTTTGCATGTCAGGGGGACAAAGCTGCAATATGGCGTCCTTAGGGGATCCCATGGTCCGAGATCTAAGACCATAAACTAAGATCCATTCAGAACTACGTGTGGCTTGATTCCCATCCTAATGGGATACGTAGGACTGCCCGGACGCCCTGTCTTCGAGTAAAACCCATTTAGGGAGCCAGTCTCTCCCCCGGTTTCACCTCTTACCTCTATATAGGCCCCTCGGCCTAAGGTTTCCCTCTCCGTATGGCATACAATTTGATGTGGGATCATGTCTCCATCAATTGTGTTTTATAACACTGCACACATTTCCCTCCTAGCATCATCTCTGCTACGTCTGCGCTGCATGACGATAAAATGCATGCTTGGTCCTATCATACGACCCTAAACTGTGATATTATCGTCCTGGCCGCACGACGAAAAACAGCACTGCATTGTGGTGACCTCGTTGTAGAGGACATCACGTTGGGTATTGGCCACGTTCCATGCCATTTGTCAACTCCCATCACAGCTTGATCCTTGTGGCGACATCACGGCCTACGATTCTAGGCCTGTCGCTTCACAAAAAAAAAACCATTCACCTTAAAGAACAAACAAGATTTATCAAATTCCGCTTATTTTAGTGCAAGGGCCATGCCCGCACTCCCCTTTTCCCCAGCACTGGTATCTTACTGTGTCACCATTCAGAACTACATATGGATTGATTCTCATCCTTATGAGATACGTAGGAGTGCCCGGGCACTTCCCCATGGGCCCAACCTAACCTTTGTGTTCGAACCCTCGACTCGAGCATTTCCCCAGAGAATGCATGGTAAGTAGGGCTTAGGTCCTCCTTCACGTCGGGTTTTGATGCCATGCATCCCCTACTCCCTTTACCCATTTATGGTCTAAGGTCCATCAAGAACTACGTAAGGCTTGATTCTCATCCCTATGAGATACGTAGAAGCGCCCGGGCACTTCCCCACGGGCCCAACCTAACTTTTGCTTTCAAACCTCTCTTAAGGAGGTCGTGCGGTGTGATATGGGATTGTGTCCTCATTCACGCCAGGTGTTTGAGTTACTCCACCATGTGCCTCTTATGTCTCTTCCCATCCATGGTCCGAATTCTACGACCCTAAACTAAGATCTCCCTAAGGGAAAGGAATCTTCCCCCCCTCTCTAATACGTTTCGCTGTCGTATTCAGATGTGTTTCGACAGAGAACCCTAAGTGAGGTACTTTCATACAGACATTCCCTTCGTCCCACGACCAAGCTTTGTGAGCTCGCTATTTGGATCCTCATCCTCTTCCACATCCAAAAGGACCCCCGGACGACATGGATACTAGGCTTAAGGGATCTCCATGAATGCTGGACCTAAGGGCCCTTCAATCGTTTCGGGCCAACGTCCCTACGGATATTTGAAAAACATTTTTGACATTGTCCCGTGTTTCGAACATGGTCAACGGCCGACCCTCATTTGTCTGTCCCCATTCTAGGCTAACGCGACAGGATACTGCGTTGCGAATACGGTCAGCAGTTACCCTCCGTCGTCACGCCGCCGTCATCATGATTTGAATCTCGATCACCATGACTCACACAGTTCCACTTCCCCATGTTCGAGTGGAATTCCATCATACTCGGATATTTCTATTCGCACATCTAGGTGCGCTGAATGATCGTGTTAGTGTCACTGGGCCGGTATTTACCGAGCGTCCCTTTGCCCTAACCTTCCCCTTTCTGTGTCGGGAAATTCCCACCACTTCTGCCTGTCTCCCACACCAAGCACGACTCACGTGGGCTTAGTAGTTTTGGCGGGATGTGTACCAACACGGCCAGTCTGCTCCTCGTCCTACATGACGTTAAAATGCGCTTCCAGAACTACGTATGGCTTGATTCCCATCCTCATGGGGTACGTAGGAACGCCCGACCACTCTGCTTCGGGCCCAACCCAATCCTCACTCTTGGTCCCTCAACCTGAAGAGTTTCCTCCGGGGGTATGTGGTATGATGTGGGACTACGTCCTCATTCACATCGGTTTCATATCTACCGCGCCACACACTTCCTTCCCTTTTAGTCCACGTCCTATCGTATGACGTTAAACTACAGGAGTCTATGTGTCCTCAATGCATGACATTAAACTGCGGTTCTACCCTGAACAAGTTCAGGATGCCCCAAGATCCCACTGGGAAGTGACATACCCCCTCACTAGAGAGTCCCTGTCTGAAAGAAGGAATGATCCATGATCAAACCGATGCGCCCATCTGGTGTACTCCCACCACAGTGGGGTAACTACCCAAGTGTTGGATTCTGTTCGGACAGACCATCCCTCCATATTCCACACTTTGCGTGCCCCTTATTCGGACCCTCGTCCCCTTTCATGTCTCACGGGACCCCCTAACGGCCTGGTCTCATGCTGCATCGGCTCACCTACCTTCCTGGGCCAACGTTCCAGAAGACGGGTCATATCTGGAAGGACCCCCTAATAGTATGGATTTTTGACCTATGGTCCGCCAACTATCCTGGGCCAACGTCCTGAAGGGTTGATCAACAACATTTGTGACATGGTCCCGTGTTTCGAACAAGGTCAACAGTCGACCCTCATTTTTTATCCCCATTACAGGCTAACACAGCAAGGGTACCGCTTCTCCTCCAAGGTTAACAGTTGTCCCTTATTGTCACGCCATCCCCACAGTGTTCCGAATCTTGGGTATCGTAATTCACGCTTCCCATTTTCATCTGTTTGGACCGATTTCAGCGCCCCTGGCATTGCCCCGTTCGTGCATAAGAGCACACTGAGGGAACGGTAATTCGGTCATCCTGAAAGTTCCTTCCCCCATCAAGCCTCTCCCGTCTTTCAGAAATCCGAACTAGTAATCCGAATCCCGGACATCGGGCTCGACCCACGTGGGCTTGGGGAATTGTCGCCGAACGTCCCACAAACATTGTAGGGATGTAACAAGGCAATTCAACAGTGGAAATCATGCGCGCTATGGCATTCAAAAAAAAGAGAAAATTTTGAAGCATGAAAGTACTAATAAAAGGTTTTTGGGTTTGTTACAATACTCAGGGGTCGACTCCCCCCATGGACGGGTTGACCCCGTCAAAAGAGCGTTACAGCTCTGCCACCCGTTGGCTTGTGGCATCCAAGGCTTGTTGCCGCTGACCTAGATCCCGCTCCTCCTCAGTAGTGGTGGGGCGCAGTTCGTCAGTCCTGGCTTTGGCCCTCTCTACGCCAGCTCAAACGACATCCATCTCTCCAGAGGTCTGCCTCATATGCTCTTCTGCCTCTGCCAGCTGGGCCTTCAACCGCGAGACCAGCTCATATTGTGCATCAAGAGAGGCTGAAAGCTCATCTTCTTGGGTTTGCATCTGTTGAACCTCGCCTTCAGCCTCCTGGAGCTTCTTGATACTGGTCGCCTTCCTCTACTGCCAGCCCACGACGAGCCCACGATCATGCTCCCGGATCTTCTCAGCCATAAGATCTCGGATGAGTGCGTGAGGACGTTGGGCATCCACTCCCCCAGCACACAGTTTGCACAACCGTGAGCTAAGTCTATCCATTTCAGCCAGCCATTGAGCTTGGGGAGTGTCCTTTATAAAGCGTGTGATCAGCTTCCATGACCGGCGGCGGACTATGCTGCTGTCTTCCTCATCGGAGGCCGTTTCGTCCCAATCTGCGCGATTGGCAGACTCGTACGTGGGGTACGCCCGCAAGAAATCCTTGGCAGGATCAACATCCGGTGTTGAATCCAGTATGACACCTGGCACCGAAGCAGGCGCGACAAGACTGGGACTGACCGGTTGATCCTCTTCCTCGGAGTCCACCTCAATGACTTCGGGTATGGCCCTACTGGTGGTCCCGCCAGTGATGATGTGCATCGCAGCTTGAGGAGATGGGGGGACTATCGCCACCATCACCGGCATGCCCCTAGGAGGGACACCACCAGACATCCCGACCAGTCTTGCCGTAGCGGCCCACGCCAGTCGAAGAACTGTACGACCGAGAGGGACAAACGTTAGTTGGCATGGTCTACATGTGACAACGAGGAGACCGGTAGAGGAGAATTACAGAGATCGACCTCCTGGTGCTGCTCTTGAGCCGGTACTGACGGGACCCCGAGGCGAGGCCCTCTGTATACTGTGGGAAGGTCTGGAGATTCCGGAGGAGCCACCTCGGGCGCTCTGGTCCCACCAGACGCGGAACTGGATGCAGCCATAGGTGCGGGTTCTGACGGTCCCACATCATCACCCGCCAAGGATCGAGAACGAGGCCTGCGAAAAAGTTCCTCCTGCATGGCTCAAACATTGGTGAGAAGTCCATAGTGACCCAAGAACATATTGTAAGGAGAGAAGTTCGGAATGCCACCTCGAGAGCCTCCGCGGAATCGTCGGATTATGAGCCTCGGTCTCCGACCTCGCCCTCCTCCAACGGGCTCCCTCCTCCAGCCTCATCCTCCTGAGAGGAGTCCTCTGATTCTTCCGGCAAGGGGAAGCGCTCCCTCAGATCGGCAGCCGATAACTGTGGGGGGACCGTCTGATTCAACAGTACCCTCACCCGGTCTGTCATTGGGCGAGGGACACCACTGGAGTGGACGTAATCCTCCAGCTCGTCCAGGTATTGTTCTGCCTCCGCCGGAGACGCCATGAATCCAGCCCGGACTGGGCCTATGCCCGGTAATTCTATCCGGAGGCGATTCAGGTGGGCCCATATCTCGGGTGGGCTGAGGAATTGCCGATTGACATCCCAAATGTCCCAAGCTTCCGGGAAGACGAAATCCTCTTCCATGTCAATATGACGCAGGCGCTTCCCCGGAGCCTGAGTGGATATCCTACGAAATCCCCTCGGTGGCCGCCCCTCCGGATGACCCTGCTCTTCCGGAATCCCCGGATCCACCGCTGCTGCCATACCCTCGGCTGGTGCGGGTCTCGCCGCCATGGCAGCCCCGCTACCGCGAGCGGCCCTAGCTGCCCTCCGACCCCGACCTCGAGATAGAGGAGGCCCACCGTCACCGACCCAGATAGTTGGTTGCTTCAACATCTCCCCTGGGTAAGCATCCTCCCAACTGATGGCGTACTCCTTCACCAATCCGAAAGAGACAGTGGATGGAGGCATTGCAATCCGCATCTTTCCATCTTCCCGTGTAAACATGAGCCACAACTGCCTCATCGCACATGGGTTCTCCTCATGACTCACCTCCCAGTAGACCTGCGGGGTCAGCCGCTGGAGGCACCGAAACTGCCTCGCAAACCGATGCGGGGTGTACGGTTCACAGAGCGGCTCACGATCTATTCGTGCCACCAAAACTCCACCTCGGAAGGCCAGGAGGTAAGCCCGATGTTCTTCCGTTCCCCGTCCGTCATCAGTAAGCATCCCCGTCGGCAATGGGAAGGGTTGGAATTTGAACTCATCCGCCCTCCACACCCGATTCAGCACCATCGGAACGACCCGTTTGAACGGGAAGCTCCCGACCGCGTTTAGGATGGAGGGGCGGAAGTTCGATCCCAGCGGCGAAATGGGATTTGGATACTCGTAAATCCCCCTGATATGCGCTGCGATCCACCCATATAGGAGGTGGAAGGGCCCGCATATCCTTGGCGGTTTCTTTCCCTCACTAATATGCCATAGCATTCTGTATAGTTTGGTGAGCATCGAAATCCCCAGATTGACCCGCTGCCCCATGGCCAACATCGACGCCATGATAAACGAGCTGGGCCGTACCCCCATGCTTGTATCTCTCACCGGTAGGATCCAACCACAAATGAGATCCGCGATGAACGCCGCCAGCCTGACTATCGGCTGTTGTTCAGTGCTGACACTGAAACCCCAAGTCTTCCATTGGATGTCCTCCAAGACCCGCCAATACGAGTGCCCCTTGCCCCGTTGGGCCGCCCTTGGACAAGTTCGAGGCCTCAGAGGGAACTCTCGATTCTCTGGGAAATTCAGGAAGCACTTGAACCATCTCCTAAAATGGACATCCCTCACTGCCTCCTTGTCCTCTCCAGGGACAAGTTCCATTAGCGCCGACGCCAGTCGCGGCATTTGCTCCGTATCCCCCCACGCACTGACGACAGGGAGGAATTCTTCATACATGGCCCCCAAGATCGGAACCCCAGAAATCTGGTGGACATCCCACAGGCTGATGACCACCTCCCCGTGATGCAGGTGAAAAGTGTTGGTCCTGGACGACCATCTGCTCAGCAATTCTGGAATTATCTGCTTCGGTTGGTAAATGTGGAATTGGGCGGCCCATGCCGCCTCATACAACCCCACTCTCCTCAGCTCGGCCCCAAACTCCTCGCATGAGGCGCCTACCCAGTAGGCCCAGGCCCAGTCATCAGTAAAGTTGCCACCCTGGCGCAGGTCCCACTCATCGGACCATCCCTTCTTCAAATCCTGCATAGCCGCCTTCAGCATGGTACGGTAGAGGGGAGGGGAGGTCTCCGGCTGTAGTTGCTTCCCGTCAATGTCGTTCACATGGTTGTAGAGACAGTCAATGGTAACGGGTGTGAAGTTCTCTTGTGCGTGACCATCGGCCGCCCTGAACCATTGGTGCTGGCATGGTATGCTCCGGAACCAGCAAGCTGGTTCATCCCTACTCACCTCAGGGATAAAGAAGTCATCCCTCAGCCCGAAGCCGTACAATGGCAGTTTCTTGCACTGCGGATAATCCCACGCTGCCTCACGAAGAACCGCTGCGAAGCACCGTCGCGAAGGACCGACGTGAAGAACCCCGATCCTCACGGCCTCGCGAAGCTCCAGAGGCGGTAATCTTCCGCGAACGCATTTGACATTCGCGAGCTGCCTCGAAGCTCCAGAGGCGGTAATCCTCCGCGAATGCATTTGACGTTCGCGAGCCGCCAAGAAGATCCAGAGGCGGTAATCCTCCGCGAACGCATTTGATGTTCGTGAGCCGCCACGAAGCTCCAGAGGCGGTACCCTCCGCCAACAACGTTGACGTTCGCGAGCGCGCCGCGAAGCACCGGAGGCGGCGCGTGAGTTCTGCTTCGTGGCGCACCTTGCCTATAAATACTGGACTCCCCCTAAGTCCCGAGGACAGAAAATCCGACCTCTCGTCTTATCCTCTCCCGAATCACGAAGCACTCTTTGCCCCGGGAATCATGAGCTCCGCGAGGTACTTCTACTTCGCGAGATGCCTCTTCCTTGTCTCATTTTGAGCCCCTCTTCCGAGAGGGATGCCCTTCGCGAAGCTCAAGGGCATTCGCGAAGGAAGGGGATTCCCAAGGGAACCCGGGCAGCCGTGGAGCGTTTATACTTCGCGAAACACCCAACCCATGCTAGTGATCCCTATGCTAAGGCAGGATCGCTACACATCGCGAAGCACACTGCTTTGCAGGACCCTGCTTCGTGAGTCACCTCTTCTTCGCGAGGTAGTGCTCGGCGAACACTGTTCCACTTCACGAAGCACCTTCCACTCACACCTATGCCCCATGCTAAGGCCAAGGCAGTCCACTTCGCGAAGCACACTCCTTTGCTTAGCGATTCCTCTTCCCGTGCGACCCTCCAGGTTTGCACGATGTGATTTCAGAGTCCCATGGTCAATACCACCCATAGCGTTGCTTCGCCTAATGCTTCTTCGCATAGGCACGCTAACGGCTATTGCTTCTTCACATAGCCATGCTAACGTGGACCCCTTGATGGTTCGTTCCACAACCCCCCTTAACCATGGCCTTACTGGTACCTTCCCTTCCCCAAGGACCAGAGGGTACCAGTTATGTAAGTCCTAGGGGTGTGGAGTGAACCCACCTCGTCTGAGCTGCAGGACGTTAAACTGCCAAGAACCACGTCCTCAACACATGACGTTAAACTGTGACCCAACCTCGTGCCCCTCACGAAGGGTCCCCCCAACTCGAACATTCATTACACCACTCGTCTCCACAGGAATTGAATCACCCATCCACAAGGGATGATATCCTCCTTCTTGGAGTGGCGTATGTTCATGGGAGAAGGGCGACCCTAATTCCCCAATGGATCGCTGCACCTCTGCATCTCCGTACTCCCCCACTACCAAGGTCGGTGGAGGGCATGATAGGGAATGAGGCACCTCCCATCATTGGACCAAGGTCCATATTTCCCGCGCTTTGTCGCACCATGGGCCTCTATCCTGGAGTAAGTCCCAGCACCAGGGGCCGCCTAACGCGTAAGCCCCTCTTCGCTTCTCACGGACGCATCCTTCGCAACGTGATCGTCAGGTCCTTGAAACCTCTTGTTTCTCACACCGAGCATGACTCATGTGGGATTAGAGTGAGCACCGACCCTGACCCCCAACCATAGCGAACTATGAGGACTTTGATCCATGTCAAGGCATGGTACGTAGGAAGCCTCCATGAGGTTCAAGCCACATTTCTCGGTCGTTCATTCACGTCGAGTTTCGCCCTCGTCCAGCATGACGTTAAACTGTATGTCTCCGTCCCGCATGACGTTAAACTGCACGCCCCGTCCTGTATGATGTTAAACTGCATACCCTCGTCCAACATGACGTTAAACTGCATGCCTCCTTTTTTCCCGCATGACATTAAACTGCACACCCATTCCCAAATGAACTACGAGGTCTTTTATCCATGTCAAGGCATGGTACGTAGGAATCCTTCCAAAGGTTCAAGCCCACCACCCATTGAACCGAGGTCCACTTTCACGTCGGTTCGCCGACAAAACCCAACCCGAACTACGAGGTCTTTGATCTATTTAAAGACATGGTACGTAGGAAGCCTTCCAGAGGTTCAAGCCCACCACTCATTGGACCAAGGTCCACTTTCACGTCGGTACGCCGACGAAGCCCCATATGAACTATGAGGTCTTTGATCCATGTCAAGGCGTGGTACGTAGGAAGCCTCCAAGAGGTTCAAGCCCACCCATCATCCGATTCACGTCGTGTTATACCCACGTCCAACACGACGTTAAACTGCAATTCCAGTCCGACGGCAAGCCATTGTGACTAACCCGAACTACGAGGTCTTTGATCCATGTCAAGACATGGTACGTAGGAAGCCTCTACGAGGTTCAAACCCACCATCTGGTCGTTCCGACCTCATTCACGTCGGTTCACCCCCGTCCCGCACGACGTTAAACTGTATTCCCCAATCCGAACTACGAGGACTTTGATCCGTGTCAAGGCATGGTACGTAGGAAGCCTCCCTGAGGTTCAAGACCAACAATCATTGGCCCAAACCGTCTCCTAGTCGGTGTGCTAGGCCCCCATTTTCAAGCCCATTTACCATTGGACCAAGGTCCCTCATTTACGTCGTTCCACCGACACCCAATGCCCGTCGTTTATTCACGTCAGGGTTCACTACCACCCCGCATGACGTTAAACTGTATTCCATCAATCATTTGAACTACGAGTACTTTGATCCATGTCAAGGCATGGTACGTAGGAAACCTTCCCAAGGTTCAAGCCCACCATTAGTGGACCCACGGGTCTACTTTCACGTCGGTTCACCGATGAAACCTTTTAAACTACGAGGACTTTGATCTATGTCAAGGCATGGTATGTAGGAAGCCTTCCAGAGGCTCAAGCCCACCACTCATTAGACCATGGTCCACCCTCACGTCAGTACGCTGACGATGCCCATCAGACCAAGGTCCACCCTCACGTCGGTACGCTGACGATGCCCATCGGACCAAGGTCCACCTTCACATCGGTTTTCTGGAACCATCCCGAACTACGCGGACTTTGATTCCCTGCCACAGGGATACGTAGGAAGAATCTTCAATGTTCAAGCCCAACTTCACTGTCGCCCCTGCGATGGTCCCATTTCATTCCCCCTCTACTTAATTCATCCACCTACAGCCCATCCTGATCTTCTCCCAGACCGTCATATCCCGATGAGACCATGTCGGTACGCTCTTCTTCACAGCCGCCCATGGGCTGGCCCCGGTATCGACATCCCTTCAAGGAGAATCCCTCAATCCGATCTATCCTAGCTAATGCTCTGGTTGGGTTGATCCGTCTCCGCTAGACGTTAAACCCACGGCATACCCTGTGTTAAAAACGGGAAGCTGAGGAAAACCTCAGATATCTGTCTATGACATATAATTCCCCGCGCTCGATGTGGGATGCCTCGGGCTTCCACGCCCTCGAGAAGCCTTGTGACCAGAGATAACAGAGAGACATGCCAGGTTCCCCAGCATCCAGACACGCTACTGATGCCTCAACGTGACTACTCCCCCAACTGAAGGTTGCTGCCCTGACCGGAC
Source organism: Viscum album (assembly GCA_963277665.1). Taxonomy (NCBI): domain Eukaryota; kingdom Viridiplantae; phylum Streptophyta; class Magnoliopsida; order Santalales; family Viscaceae; genus Viscum; species Viscum album. Next base: position 449,014,595 of record OY728131.1, read on the forward strand.
CCTTTGGAATGTCCCGATAGAAGCAGTGTAATTAACCGGCGTCCCTGGAAACATGGAACTGGGAAGAGTTTCACGAACTATGTATTAAATCTATGAGAGAGACCCAGACTAGGTGACGAGTTCTGAGGAGGAATCCACAGGAGGAAGAACCGACATCCCATCATCCCGTTTCGATCAAGGAGCAGACGTCCCTGAATAAGGAGCGAATGCCGCCCGCCTTTGGAAAGCGGGAATGCGGGGCAACAAAGTGCCGCACTTCCTCCTCCACGGACGGAACGGATGCGCGCGCGCGCCCCGACGAAAGCATCAGAAACAATGATCTTACTATGGGTTATCCATGGAATCATATGTGAAACAATGATCAGAGTAACACTACATCATCATCATATTTATTTTTCATTTTCCACATCAAAGGGATTTCCTACGATTAATTTGACATTTCCAAAATGTCATTTTCAACCATGAGTTGACGTTTCTGATAAACTTTTTGAGATAAATTTTCATGTAGAAATTTATTTTCATGATCAAAGAAGACCTGTACGGTGTCCATGAAGAGATTAAGAAGCCTTGTCAAGGGGGGATCCAAAATATTTAAACTTATTTTCAAAGGGACTTTGTGTGATTCATGGTGATCATATTGGGAACATAGCCCATTTCACATAAAATTAGCATATATTTTATTCATGAAAGGATTCTACCCTTTTCAATGATATATTCCTTATTTTACAAGACTTCTAAATTTTTCACATTAGTTTTCTATTAGTTTGTTATATGATCAACTAATGGTATCATGATGAAATCTTCATATTATAATGGTAAGTCACTCAAATTATCTATGATTAATCATGTTGTCATTGCTGGAACTTGTGATGGTGTGTGAGTATTGTTAGTGATAATATCTCTAATTGTATGTGATGTTTAAGGGACATCACGTGATATAATTTATGTTTCCCAGGAACTTCATATGATTAAGGTGAAAAGACAACATGGTCTCATATGACATAGTAGACATGTCCCCATTGGATTTGTGTGGTCTTGCCAAATTCAAAATAATTGTCTTCATGAAAATCAATATAAATCTCCATCACTTGAAGCTTCCTCATTTTTCTAATTTTTATTTTATATGGGGATTTGGTTCATTTGTATGAATGTATCGAATTGCTAGTATAATGATTAAAGACTCTCTAATAGAATCCTTCACATGATTATCATTACTTGTTTTGATTCCTTCACAAGAATATGAGGGGGTTATAGAGGGGTTTCAGGTTCACATTAACAGATCATGCACAATGTATGATTCATTTTCATGTCCTTCCTAGAGTAATGTATTCACACAACCTCTTAGAGGATACATAATATACATGATTCATCCATCTAAACATCATATAGTAATGCTACACATTCCTTTTTCTCTCATGGAGAAAATAATACCAAGGATATGGGTATTTATTCAATTCTTGAATTACTGATGCTCATTTGACACCATCAACATTTTTGAAATTTAGCCTCATGAATTATATAATTGAATTGTGGTAATTTATTTATACCTTTATTATTACCATAAAATATTCTCTAAATTTAGAATGTTGTTTAACATGGGGAAATATGAATTTTTAAACATATACAATTTGAAATAAGGAAAATTCATAAAATTTTATTTATTAATATTAAATTAATCAATATAAAAAAATCTATCAATATCTAATTCAATTATTTAAATAATCTAGGAATAACGATTCAATATATAATACCAATATTTTTCAAACACTCCATAATTTTTTCTTTCAATAACCATTATCTATAAAATTGGATGGAGGTGGTCTAAATTTATTTAAAAATTTGACATCCAAAAATTACATAACTAATAAACAAATCTTCTATTAGTATGTTATTCTTAATATATATTTTATTTTAAAAATTTTATAAAAAATTCAAAAAACTAGAGAAAAAATATACCTTCATGGATAACCGTTAATAGCTATTTTTTGTCCCATATAACATATAAAAATATACATTTGGAGGGGGTAGAATCATTAAAAAATATTAGACTATGATATATGTTGTGGAATATAGTGGATAATGAATAAAACTATTTATGAATAATATTTAATAAAATGAGTGGTGTAATACATAATTTAAATAAAATAAAGATATTTATAGAATTTCTAGTTATGGAGATCATTTTTATATAGTTTACCTATATCATATTAATAATAGAAACACAACCCACTAAAAATAGAATTTAGATATTGGTGAAGAATGAATGTATTATTTTACAATAGGATCAGATGAATCCTTACAAAATATATAGGATGACTAATATTATATCCTTCTATGCGAGATATATATATAACCATATGTTTCTTTGTAGAATACATATATTTTTAATTATAATTGGATTATGAAGAACCTATATTTTACAGAAATTTGATTAGATTTTCATGAAAAACTCATAATCTTTTAATTAATTTAAAATTATCTACATTATCTTTATTGTGTAGATTATTAAGATACAATTATATAGTCTAGTCCACTAAAATTAGTCAAAGATGAAAAGGGAATAAATGTGTAGTAATGTTATAATATTCCATTGATATGAAATGATGAAGCATGGTATTTCCATTATTTAATTAGAAATTAAATAGTTATAGAAAAATGTAGCTTTTTAATAACTTCACGCACATTAGAAAATCACTACAAAATCATGTATATATGTGTTTTCCCACTAAAATTTATATATAAATTATAAATAGATAACATTAATCAACTAAATCTCTTTTATCTTCATCAAATAAATGTTTCTATAATAGTATTCACATCCTATATGTCTTTAAAATGGTATAAAATGGAAATCATAACATTACCTTTACTATTGTTTCCGATAATTTTAAAAAATAATTCTCTCATTTTTTCTTCCTCAAATTCAATGAAACAATATCAAATATAAATGTAATCATTTTTTTGAATATAAAAAATTTCTTAAAATATATAATAATGGATATAAAATTTCAAAAATTGGGAATATCTAATTAATAAGAATAAAAATTTTGTTTTTCAAATAAATTATATATCTAAAGATGTGCATAATATAATTTATATTATTACTCAAAAAATTTACTCAAACTTACACTCAATACATTTTATTTTTTAAGAAAATACATATTTTTTTACATATTTTCAAATATATAGAAACATCAATATATAAGAAAATTAACTTTTTATGAAATGATAATTTCATTAGGAAATAATAATAAATATAATACCCTTTGAGAAATATTTATGGATAACATAATTTTGTAAATGAAAAAATATGTAATATATTTATACAGTGATGTATTTCTTAACCTACATATGTTATATTACTATAAAATGTTACATGTACATTTTATAGAAAATATATAATAATTATTATATATAACATTGTAAAAAAATTAGATGATATTTCCATAAAATCTAGTATGAATAAGATCATAGTAACAATGTAAAATGGAAAGAGGTGGATTATATTTACCATTATAAATTAATTTAAAAATGATTCTACAAAATTATTTTTATTATTATCCATGAAATAAAACTATCTAAAAAAATAAATTTAATTTGTGTGTTGAGGATAATAATTTATTAAATGAAATAGAAAACATATTTTTACATAAATGGAACTAATAAAAAATGAAGTCCAAAAATTACTCAAGAATGATCCACTACTTCTCCTCCCCATAATAGGGACTAAGAGGGTTAAATTTCATAATTAGTTTTAACTGAAACTAAGAACCAAATATTATAAAATTAATCCTTCATTTATAATTGAAACCAAAACCAATTTTTAAGACCATTAGATTTAAATAAATCCATGAATCAAGAATGCCCACATTAATTGTTATGAGAAAACAATATAAAATATTAAAAATTTATTGGTTTTTTTCCAACTCAATACACTGTACTGAAATCTATATTTAATATTTCAAAAAATATGAAATGTAAAGTGTGATATATAAATAAGTATTAATGAGGTCCTTTATAAATTATAGAAAGGAAGAATAATAAAAATTATTAATGATGAGAGGAAATTGAAAATGGTTATACATGTTGAATACTGGTTACCATTGAATAATGGATGTTTCCTCATTTATATCATGCTAAATGTCCCAATGGATCGATCTAAAATTATTTGGAGGACATTTGTTATCAAAAGTGTAATATGTGAGATCCAAGCCTCCCATGATGTACAATCATAGATTTCATAGGTGTTGGACCAGAATTTGGTCAAGTAATCCATCTAACGATCCAAATGAAATATTTAAGACTAAACAATTATAGGTATTTTACTATTATAGAGTAATGAAATCAACTAACTACTTCATGATAGTAGATAGATAGTTCACCTGTTTTTGTTAAAAGGTTCTATCTAGAATCGTCTATGGTGTTTGTTATATTTATTAGATAGCTTGTGGGATCAAAATTTCTAGTGGTAGTTATGCTTGTCAAATCAGAAAGCCGGTAGTCTTTAATTGGGAACTCATTGGGAGAAGAAAAGCGAGGACGTCATGGTATCACTATGACCTACATGTTATGCGCCCATTTGGTTAATTTTTCCTTTTTTAAAATTTTTAATTTTTTTAATAATATTCACCTCAAAACAATGGTCAGAGAATAATTTATTTATTTTTACAATAAAGAAATAGTGGCTCGACAAAATCCCATTTATTATGATAAAAAATACTCATTTATGATTAAAAATTATAACATGTTATATGAATGAGGTGAATAAGAAAGTATAAATTAGAGGATTAAATAAAAAAATGCTTCAATATATCCTTTACATTAAGGAATATACCTCCACCTTGAATAAATATCATTCACTTATTTTGAAACCATTCCATTTTGAAAAAGATCTTACTCTTTTATTTTATTACACTTTCATCCAGGAACCATACATTGACTTGAACAAAAAAACCATTTCATTAAAATTTTACATTTATATCATATGTACATAATAATATTCCATCCATTATACATTAAAAATTTCCCCCTATAAAATATTAAAAATTCATTATAAACAAAATGGTATCGATAAATAAGTGATAAAACATTCAAAAGATAACGAAATTGATTTCAAAAAAGATTTTTTAAAAAAAAATCAACAACCTATTTGAAGATAAAGATATTTTCAAAAAAAAAATCAATATTTTAAAAAGGGAAATCATGGATAAGAATAGATAAATAAATAATTACATTCATGTCATTACTAACCCCCCCTAATTGAATTGAAAGATTCAAAAGAAAGGGAATTTTTGATGAAATTGGTTAGTTGGTGATTTATTGTTATATATTCTAAAATATGGACTATTTTTTAATGTGTTCAACAAAAAAGTGATGTAGAGAATCTATGTTCTCAGAGCATATATGCTGAAGAATTTTTTTAGACATTCATTATGTAGAGACCCGAAGCTTGACGTACATGGACAATACATTACTTTTGCAGAATACTTAATACATAACAAAAATAGACACACAAGGATCGTAATAGTTTAGTGTCTTTGGAAACTCGGAATAAAATCTTCTAATCATGGTGAAAGATCTTCAACAAATCCCATAACGATCTTCCCCTTTTTGTTTCCTTATCTAAAACATTTCTTTACTTACTGGGGAAAATAAAACATAAAAAGGGTGAGCTCAAATGCTCATTAAGGAAAAACATAGATAACATAAAACAATCCATAAACATTTGGAAGAAAAAACTTGAACATGAAATTTAAACATCAAAATCTTGAGAAAAGACATAAATCGTGGAAGTACGTAAGGAATATATCATAATAGAACATCAACCATGATAAAATGAGAGTAAAACATGTAATTGTGGAAACCATTCAGCACATGTCATGATTTCCATAGTATCTAAGGCATTGCTGACAAGATGATCTTAGTGGACACAGTCCCTTTCTGAATCGAGTTCACTCCTCGTTTCAGTCCTGTAACACTGAACCGGATTAACTTACCCTTCCAGCCATGTCTATCTCATGAGATATAAATCTTTACCCAATGCATTAGAGGGAGATATAGGTCCCACCCATCTCATAATGAAATCATTCTTTCGTGTGCCACAAAATCATAAATCATACATCATAGCATAACCCATGTAATAAAATGGGATTCTTAAACATCATGCCATCATAAAATAATCCATAAAAGTTTGATATCATTTCATCATAAGAAAATTGAAACCATTTAAATCATAGATACATATTACTTGAAACATAAACATATGAAATAATGTCATCTTAGATGGAAAATAGTTTTGACAAAACACTTGAAATGAATTCTTGAGAAAAATATCCTTTCTTCTTTAAAATCATTTTCTTTTCACAAAATTCCATGAAATTTTAAACGAAAAGGTTTTTGTTGAAAATAATCATGCAATATTGTAGAGGAATATTCTTGAAAATGAGGCATTATGAAACTGTAAAAATCCATTCATGCCGTATAAGTTAAAAATAACATTCTCCTCGTACTTTTATCGGAAAAGTCAAAAAGTACTTTATATGGTAACCAAAGGTAAGATTCCATTCATACAATGTGGTGAAAAGTCAATAAAGGGTAAAAATGACTTTAAACATTCATGTAATAATATTAAACATTTTATGAAAACATTTTTAGAAAACATGGTCATGGATGATAAATATAACCCCAGTAAATACTTACGTATAAGGAATCTCAGATAAAAATGAGATTGAAAATTTATCCCTTACCTTATGTCCGATATGATTTTTATGTATCCGAACCTCCTGTATAATGATTTAAATAATTTCACTGACTTATTACAGAATCATATTCATTGTTATGACATCATATATGGTTCACTTATGACTTTATATTACCCGTTCTTTTGTAAATTCCATGTTAAAGAGCGTTTTGGGTAAAATCGTTTCATTTATCGTATGTGTTTCGACTCGTCATTCTTGATATTATTACTTATATCCTAATTTAAATAATTCTATAATGTAAAAAATGATTTATATATAATATATATTCATTATAAACATATATATTATAGATCGATAAAAGGAATGAAATACACCGTTCATGGAGACGGTAGGCCGTGCGTACGCATGAACGCTGTTTTCGTTTCCTTATTGATTTGAATGGAATTGAGTATATGAGATACATATATATATATATATATATATATAAATACATCTAGTAGAATTATTATTTCATATATTTCATTATTATTCATTATATATACTTTATAATAATTCTTGAATGGTTAATCATGGAAAATGAATCTCATCGCGTTCGTGGAGACGACAATCCGTACGTACGCACGAGCGATGATATCATTCCCATGATTGTGGAATTTTATTGGAGTGTATTTATAATATTTCAGAATAAATATTACTTTAAAATAATAATTTATTTACACCATTATACCCATCCATGTAAGGTGGTGGTGGAAAAATAGATTACACCACGACGTGGTGACAGTATTCCGTACGTACGCACGCGTGGTGATTTCGTTTTCCGTAGGATGGATAGATGGTTAAATAGAGTTTTTTCATAATTATAATAACATATAAGTATATGAGTGATACTGATGTTATTACTTAATAATGAAACAACTAAATAAGAAGAAGTGGAAGAAGAAATAAAGTTGAAAGAATCGATAACGGGCATTACCTCTTCTTTGAAGCGCCTTTTTGAAACCTCCTCTTAGGGCACTAATATTAGTCTTTAAAGAAGACCATAACCTCTAGGATGTTTCTAGGAAAGTGGAGAAGAGAAATTTTCAGGGGTTGTCCGAGCTTTAAGGCTCAAAGTGGTGTGAGGAAGAGAGGGAGGAGGTGCCCTTTTATAAGGGAGGAGAGGGGCACCTTTGGAATAACTAAACATATTATTTTATTATAAAGTCATATTCGGTTTTTAATAGCTCCAAATTGAGTTATTTCGAATATAAGGTGGGTAGGGGTAGACATACTCTCATCTAATAGAATTTAGACAAGTTTAGGTTCCTATTTTATCCTTATCATTTAGATTTAACTTTAAGTTAGATAATTTTACTTTTACCGTGTCTTTTTGTGTTCTTACACTATAAGGTTAATAAACTTACTATAACAAGGAAAACGAACCCCAAGTTGTTTATTATTAATATATATAACCGCATCTAAGTCATTTGGCTGAACATTAGATTTTTAGGAATATAATAACAATTAATAATATAATATTTGTTTTAAAAACTATTTTATGTCAATTTTGACACTATTTGGTAATTGATTTTTGTGAAAATCATAACAGAATGATTAGTTAAAAAAAGTTAATTAAATCAACAATAAAATGTCATATTAACATAGAAAATTATTGGAATTCATAAAAAGTCTCAAATTACATTTATTTGGGTATTTATAACATCAATTATGTCAATATTTCATTAATAAGATAATTACTGCGTCATCATTATGTCATAAATAAATTAAATTATTTAAAGTCTAAAAATTACAAATAAAATGTAATTATGTAGAAAATCGTTTTATCTTTCTAATGAATATTTATAATTGAATTTATCTTACGTATAACCCTATATTAAAAATGATTTACTTATTAAACGTTGATTTTAACTATTTTAACCCTTCTTTAAATAAATTAATAATAAATGTCCTAATCTAATCCAAGTGGGCCTAAATGGTCATATTTTATTCCTAAGGTTGTTTTTGGTCAGATTACACTTATCCAATAGAATTAGGACATGTGTTAGGGTAATAATAATATCATTTTTACCCTTAATTACCCTATTTACTTTTAACCGTGGTAAATAAAAGTAAAAAGTTACTATTCACCAAAAATTATTTTCATCTCATTGAACCACATTTTACTTATTGACATCAACCGTGTCTCTCGGATTTTTGAAATTCCATTCAAAAAAGCGGTAAAATTAAGTTTTATGTAAATTTGCAAATTCTCCTAGGAGGTGGGTAAAAGACGGTCAAAAGTTCAATAAAATTTTTATATATCTAAAATTATTAAAAAAATGACTCCAATGAATTATATTGAACTTATATAAGTATTATGTATCAATTTTGACCTAAAATAAATTTAAATAAAATAAATAATTATTTAAATAAAAAGTCGGTTTTTAAATAGTAACCTAGTGTTTTCACTATTCATCAAAAATCGAAAGTTTTCAGAAAAATACCAAAATTTCTCCCTAGGATAATTTCGATATTCCGAATCCAAAAATGAGTTTCATTTTGAAAGATGAAATTTTAAAAATTTCAAAAAGTGGTTATTACTATTCATAATGGCTAGTTTTAATAATATTTTAATAGCATATCATTGTTTAGTGAAACTCGGTATTGCGTACAACACACGCGATCGAGGAAGGTCGTGATTGTGTGTAATGCATACAAGTTATGGTTGTGTGTTGTGCAAGACTCCTTTGTTGTAGCGTACAACACAAGACATCAATAAAATTAAAAAGAATATTTTTTATAAAATCTCGGGGTGTTACATTCTACCCCCCATAAAAGGACTTTCTCCCTCGAAATTCGTCGGGGTTATAAATGGTTTACTACTCAAAAGTTTCTTTAATAGAAACCCACATCGTAAAAAGGAATACCAAAAAAAATCTTTAAAAACCAAAGTATGAAACATAACGGTTACCCAAATTAACTAATCACTGGGTTTCCACATAAGAGAACATAGGTGAAAATATGGAAATGGAAGAGAAACCTAACCATCATGTTCTGATGGAGAGTGGTAGAGAACATGGCTATGAAAAAGCCAACAATCACAAAGCCATAGATTTGTGATTATATAAGGTACCATATGATTCATCGGATATAAGGGAACTATGACAACCACTACCACAAAAACAGTTTTTCGCAGCGCCCCCCCTTTATCAGCGCTTTTGTTAGCGCTGATAAAGGACCCCCTTTATCAGCGCTTGATTAGTAGCGCTGATAAAGGGGGGCCTTTATCAGCGCTTTTTTTAGCACTGATAAAGGGTCAGCTTCATAAAAAAAATTAAAAAATTAAAAATATAAAAATATAGTTATATTGTTATATAAATATAATATATAATTTTTAAATATATTTTAGATAAGTATAAATGTACATTTACACTTATTATACTTAATATTTAAGATATTTAGTGAAAATGACTTCTTAAAAAATTAAAAAAATATTTTTAATTAATATTTTGATAATCATTATGGAGTAATAGTCATTTAATAACAATTTGAGGACTAAAAAAATTAAAAAAATTAAAAAAAGATCCAAAATATGTTGAAAACGCAACTCAAACTTCAAACGGCCATAACTTTTGATCCGGGTGTCCGTTTGAGCTCTACCACATATCAAATCGAAGCCTGCGACGATCTCTACGTCGCTGTGACTGGGGAGGACCCGAGTCAAGCGTTTTTCAAGGCCAAAAGAGGTCCAGAAGGCCTCCAAAACTGAGTTTTTTTTTCGGGGTACCCATATTTTTTAACATTTTGTGGATTTTCAAACTCGTTTAAGGGGGTATTATTGGCTTTTCTTGGTGGGGACTGAATTTATTCCAAGGTATTACATTCATATTGATATTATGTCTTTGAAATTTCATCATTTTTTATAATGAACTGCTATTTATAATCAAATATATAACTATATGTACATATTTTTTTATATATTCGTACCTAAAAATTAAATTTTTTAAATAAATAATTAAACATATTTACATATAAAATATATTAGCTTTATCTAAATAATAACTAATATCCATTTTATTTAAAATACCAATATATGAATATTTATATACCTATATATTAATCTAACTATATATATATATATTAATCTAACTATATATATATATTAATCTAACTATATATATATTAATCTAATAACTATATATATATTAATATAACTACATATATATATATTAGTATTACTATAAATATATATATTAATATCACCATAAATATATATATTAATATCACTATATATATATTAATATAACTATATAAATATATATTCATATAACTATATATATGTTAATATAACTATATATATGTTAATATAACTATATATTAATATAAATATATATTACTATACGAATAAATATAACTATATATATATATATAGATATAGATATATATTAATACCACTATATATATATATTAATATTACTATATATATTATAATATAACTATATATATATATATATTATAATATAACTATATATATATATATTATAATATAACTATATATATATATATATTAATATAAATATATATTACTATACGAATAAATATAACTAAATATATAAATATATATATATAGAGATATCATGAATTGGAAAGCAAATCAAAATAGAGTAGTGGTAAGAGCTTAGGCGCGCACGGGGAGGTCTCGAGTTCAAATCCTGGTGGAGGTAGGGGAGCGCGCGCATGGGGAATATTGGAGCAAGCGCTATTAAAGGGTGGAGGGGGGTGCGTGGGGTGTTGTATAGGGGCCGAAAAGCGCTGTAAAAGGGGGGGTTCAAGCGCTATAAAAGCCCCCCCGATTGGCAGTATTTTTTAAAATTTTTTAACTTTTATCAGCGCTTTTTTAAAAGCACTGATATAGGACCCCTTTTATCAGCGCTTTTTTTTAGCGCTGATAAAGGGGTCCTATATCAGTGCTTTTTGGAGCGCTGATAAAGGGGACCCCCCCTTTATCTACGCTGGCTTTATCAGTGCTTTTCTAGCGCTGATAAAGGCCATTTTTATCACTGATAAAGGCCGTGTTTGTAGTAGTGAACATTTTTGGTTTTCAAGATCATTTCCCTAAAGTTGAAGAATTTGAATTAGAATAAATACTTACTTTATTTTGGTACGATCTCACTATTGTTCATGCTTTGAACAATTTCCACTTAATATCTTACAGAAATAAAGTTGAATTTTTTATTCGTGAAGTGTTAACAGATCATGTGATAGAATGATGGGTCATTCCATCTATTTCAAACAAAAGGTTAGAAAAAGTTATCAAATATACATAAGTCCATCTATAGTGAGGTTAATCGTATAAGATTCCAAAAATGAACTTATAATTCATATATCATACCACGTAATAAAATAAAACTTGTTTCTACTAACCAGGGACTTCCTGTAGGCCAGTGGTAGGCGATAAAGGCCAGTCACACTTCGGTTGTGGGTTCGATTCCCACAGCCTTGTCCGACGCGATGGGCTGTCACCCGTCCTGCAGGTTGTCCTTTTTCTAAAATTATATTACTATAGCATCCCATAAATAATATCGAAAAAAGTTTTATCCTTAAACAATACTAACTTATGTCCAACATAATTCATTCCAATATTTAGGCATATCTAAAATACTTCGGTCCAAGATCATAGTATAAAGAAAATTATTACTTGAAATGTCACATAACAATAACGTGAATGGCATCATTTATCCCCCATATATCATAAGATATATCTTGTTGGTCAAATTACAAACTTGTGAATACCTTAATCATGTATTCTATTGAAGAATGAATACCCATTGAACCTTAGTGAAAACATGAATGCAGTTAAAAGTTAACACCTTCCACATACCAAAATCCTCAAAATTATTTATACTCAAACCATGATATCACTTAGTCCTTATATCAATCATGAGCTCAGGAATACAATCAAACATCTCATTATCTTCTTATCCCTTCATTATGCGCATATCATCTGCTTACAAAAATTTCTCAATCCCTTTCCATGGTTACCGGTACCATAAAATTATTGAAAACCACAATTGACCAATACAAAAATATTCCAATATTCCACGATACTATATACAACATTATTTTGGAATCCCATTACATAAAAACTTAATCATTCCACCACATCGTTGTCATATTCAACATCGCCAATAGTGATCGCATGTGACTTCCCTTTTTTCCTTTGCCTTAAGTGGTTTCTCATGTAGATCATCATTAACCCTTGGATTAGGGAATTGATTAGAATAATTACCCATTTCATTGCACTTGAAGCATTAAAGTGTTGTTGGTGCGTTCTCTGCAGTATTTTGTTTATTCACACCATTATCAACCCTTTTTCCATTAATTCAACACTCAGCTGCTCGATGACCTTCTTTTCCACACTTAAAACCTTTTCTAGTCCCTTTAAGACAATCCCCACCTTGCTTCTTTCCACACTTTGAGCATAAAGAAACATTCATATTCTTTTCACCATTATTCTGAGATTTCTCCTTGAACTCCATCTTTCATTTCTTGTCAAAACCATGAGATGGATATGTAACACCAACTTCCATTTCTACCTTGACAGCACAACGCACAATTTCTTCATAGCTAATGAAGTCTCTTATAGCTAATGAGCTTCGAAGATTTGGTTTTAAGCCACTGAAGAATCGATCAATTTTACTTTCAGGTTGGATGATAGAGCCAGATGCATACCTTGAAAGCCTTGTAAAATTTGCTTCGTATATACCAACAGATTCATCATCCTTTTTCTTTAGTTCAAGAAACTCCTTCTCCATCTTTGTTCAAAGAATATGAGGGAATTACTTATTGAAAAATAAGTTCTTGAACTCGTCCCATTCCATGGACTCAATTTCATCTCTTGGACTCGTATTCTTGATAAGATTCCACCATTGATCAGATTCAACTTCCAAACGATATACTGCTAAGATGAATTTATCATGTTCATAACATTGAAGAACTGAAAATATCTTTTCAGTGGTACTGATCCATTGTTCAGCAACATGTGGATCAGAAGACCCACTGAAAGAAGGTGGACGTCGCCTCATGAAGGACTCAATAGAATATTGTTCCCTTCTCTGCTCATTTAGAAGTCCAGAATGATTCATAGCTTGTGTAAGTATAGAAATAATATTTTTCACTCCATCTCCCATAAAATTTGTTTGTTCAAGAGGACAATCATTACATTGTCCATTACATTGATCAACACGGTTCTTTTGGGTTCTAGCCATCGTCTAAAACCTAAAAAGAATAGTGTGAGAGGAAAAAATCTTGCTAGGGAAAACAAAACAATAAAGGGGGAGTACCTTCAATATCTAACATCTTAGGTTAAATTCTAAGATCGTTACCGTAGTTCTAGGCCTATATCCTATACGTATACTTATCCTTAGGTACATCCTTAGACATACCTTAGAAATATCTCTAGGGATCTCACTAACGTTTCCGCATCCTAGTTTCCAAAGGTTGACTAAACATTTCCTCTGATACCAACTGTAGAGACCCGAAGCTTGATGTAAATGGAAAATACATTACTTTTGCAGAATACTTAATACATAACAAAAACAGACACACAAGGACCGTAATAGTTTAGTGTCTTCGGAAACTCGGAATAAAATCTTTTAATCGTGGTGAAAGATCTTCAAAAACTCCCATAATGATCTTACCCTTTTTGTTTCCTTACCTAAAACATTTATTTACTTCCTAGGGAAAATAAAACATAAAAAGGGTGAGCTCAAATGCTTAGTAAGGGCAAACATAGATAACATAAAACAATCCATAAACATTTGGAAGCAAAAACTTGAATATGAAATTTAAACATCAAAATATTGAGCAAAGACATAAATCGTGGAAGTACGTAAGGCATATATCATAATAGAACATCAACCATGATAAAATGGGAATAAAACATGAAATTTTGGCAACCATTCAGAACATGTCAGGATTTCCATAGTAGCCAAGGCATTGATGCCAAGACCAACTTAGTGGACAAAGTCCCTTTCTGAATCGAGTTCACTCCTCGTTTCAGTCCTGTAACACTAGACCAGATTAACTTACTTTTCCAGCCATGTCTATCTCATGAGATATAAATATTTACCCAATGCATTGGAGGGAGATATAGGTCCCACCCATCTCATAATTAAATCATTCTTTCGTGTTCCACAAAATCATAAATCATATATCATAGCATAACCCTTGTAATAAAATGGGATTCTTAAACATCATGCCATCATAACATAATCCATAAAAGTTTGATATCATTTCATCATAAGAAAATTGAAACCATTTAAATCATAGAGACATATTACTTGAAACATACACATATGAAATAATTTCATCTTATATGGAAAATGGTTTTGACAAAACACTTGAAATGAATTCTTGAGGAAAATATCCTTTCTTCTTTAAAATCATTTTCTTTTCACAAAATTCCATGCAATTTTAAAAGAAAAGGGTTTTGTTGAAAATAATCATGCAATATTTTAGAGGAAGCTTCTTGAAAATTAGGCGTTATGAAACCGTAAAAATACGTTCACACCGTATAAGTTAAAAATAACATTCTCCTCGTACTTTTGTCGGAAAAGTCAAAAAGTACCTTATATGGTAACCAAAGGAAAGATTCCATTCATACAATGTGGTAAAAAGTCAATAAAGGGTAAAAATGACTTTAAAAATTCATGGAATAATAGTAAACATTTTATGAAAACATTTTTAGAAAACATGGTCATGGATGATAAACATAACCCCAGTAAATACTTACATATAAGCAATCTTAGATAAAAATGAGATTGAAAATTTATCCCTTACCTTATGTCCGATATGATTTGTATGTATCCTAACCTCCTGTATAATGATTTAAATAATGTCATTGACTTGTTACAGAATCATATTCATTGTTATGAGATCATATATGGTTCATTTATGACTTTATATTACCCGTTCTTTTGTAAATTCCATGTTAAAGAGCGTTTTGGGTAAAATCGTTTCATTTATCATATGTGTTTCGACTCTTAATTCTTGATATTATTACTTATATACTGATTTAAATAATTACATAATGTAAAACATGATTTATATATAATATATATTCATTATATACATATATATTATAGATCGGTAAAAGGAATGAAATACACCGTTCATGGAGACGGTATGTCGTACGTACGCATGAACACTGTTTTCGTTTCCTTATTGAATTGAATGGAATTGAGTATATGACATACATATATATATATATACAAAAATCCAGTAGCATTATTATGTTATAAATTTTATTATTATTCATTATATATACTTTATAGTTATTCTTTAATGGTTAATCATGGAAAATGAATCTCATCGCGTTCGTGGAGACGGTAGTCCGTACGTACGCACGAGCGATGATATGATTACCATGATTATGGAATTGTATTGGAGTGTATGTATAATATTTAATAATAAATATCACTTTACAATAATAATTTATTTACACCATTATACACATCCATGTAAGGTGGTGGTGGAAAAACAGATTACACCACGGCGTGGAGACGGTATTCCGTACGCACACACGCGTGGTGATTTCATTTTCCGTAGGATGGATAGATGGTGAAATAGGGTTGTTTCATAATTATAATAACATATAATTATATGAGTTATACTGATGTTATTACTTCATAATGAAACAACTAAAGAAGAATAAGTGGAAGAAGAAATAAAGTTGAAAGAATCGATAACGGGCATTTCCTCTTCTTTGAAGCGCCTTTTTGAAACCTCATCTTAGGGCACTAATATTGGTCTTTTAAGAAGACCAGAACCTCTAGGATGTTTCTAGGGAAGTGTAGAAGAGAAATTGTCAGGGGTTGGCCGAGATTTAAGGCTCAAAGTGGTGTGAGGATGATAGGGAGGAAGTGCCCTTTTATAAGGGAGGAGAGGGGCACCTTTGGAATAACTAAAAATATTATTTTATTATAAAGTCATATTCGGTTTTTAATAGCTCCAAATTGAGTTATTTAGAAGATAATGTGGGGATGGGTCGAAAGCCTCTCATCCAATAGAATTTATACAAGTTTAGGTTCCTATTTTAACCTTATCATTTAGATTTAACTTTAAGTTAGATAATTTTACTTTTACCGTGTCTTTTTGTGTTCTTACACTATAAGGTTAATAAACTTACTATAACAAGCCAAAAGAACCCCAAGTTGTTTATCATTAATATATATAACCGTATCTAAGTCATTTTTCCGAACCTTAGATTTTTAGGAATATAATAACAATTAATAATATAATATTTGTTTTAAAAACTATTTTTTTGTCAATTTTGACACTATTTGGTAATTGATTTGTGTGAAAATTATAACAGAATGATTAGTTCTAATAAAGTTAATTAAATGAACACTAACATGTCATATTAACATATAAAATTATTGTAATTCATAAAAAGTCTCAAATTACATTTATTTGGGTATTTATAACATCAATTATGTCAATATTTCATTAATAAGATAATTACTACATCATCATTGTGTCATAAATAAATTAACTTATTTAAAGTATAAAAATTACAAATAAAATATCATTATGTAGGAACTCTTTTTATCTTTATAATGAATATTTATAGTCTAATTTATCTTATGTATAACCCTATATTAAAAATTATTTACTTATTAAACATTGATTTTAACTATTTTAACCCTTCGTTAAATAAATTAATAATAAATGTCCTAATCAAATCCAAGTGGGCCTAAATGGTCATATTTTATTTCTAAGGTTGTTTTTGGTCGAATTACACTTATCCAATAGAATTAGGATATGTGTTAGGGTAATAATAATATCATTTTTACTCTTAATTACCCTATTTACTTTTAACTGTGGTAAATAAAAGTAAAAAGTTACTATTCACCAAAAATTATTTTCATCTCATTGAACCACATTTTACATAATAAAATCAACCGTGTCTCTCGGATTTTTAGAATTCCATTCAAAAAAGCGGTAAAATTAAGTTTTATGTAAATTTGCAAATTCTCCTAGGAGGTGGGTAAAAGACGGTCAAAAGTTCAATAAAATTTTTATATATCTAAAATTATTAAAAAAAACGACTCCAATGAATTACATTGAACTTATATAGGTATTATGTATCAATTTTGACCTAAAATAAATTTAAATAAAATAAATAATTATTTAAATAAAAAGTCGGTTTTTAAATAGTAACCCAGTGTTTTCACTATTCATCAAAAATTGAAAGTTTTCAGAAAAATACCAAAATTTCACCCTAGGATAATTTCGATATTCTGAATCCAAAAAATGAAGTCCATTTTGAAAGATGAAATTTTCAAAATTTCAAAAAGTGGTTATTACTATTCATAACGGCTAGTTTTAATAATATTTTAATAGCATATCATTGTTTAGTGAAACTCGATATTGCGTACAACACATGCTATCGAGGAAGGTCGTGATTGTGTGTAATGCAACCAAGTTAGGGTTGCTTGTTATGCAAGACTCATTTATTGTAGCGTACAACACAATACATCAATAAAATTAAAAAGAATATTTTTCATAAAATCTCGGGGTGTTACACATTATGATCATGAACTATCACATTTAATTTGAACATGATAAAATATAAACTCAAAATCTAGGAGAGTTATTTTCATCCACATAATTTTTAGATAATTAATTATAACATCCACATATTATTCCTTGATTATAGAATGAGAAACCAAATTTTTCTTCTTAACACTCCAAATTCATAAAGAATATCTAAGAAAGTGATAAGCCTAAATTGTATTTTTCCTATCATATTGAAATCCCATAAATAAATAATCCAAAAAACTAAAACTATTAATAGATGTCCAACAAGGTTAAAATAAACCCTAACTTTATATCCAATTTAAAACCAATAATTCATTTTAAGAGATTAAAAATTTGATTATTTATGATTATCTCGAGAACACATGAATAGAACAATACTAAACATAATGTTTATAAGGGTTATAGTAATTTAAGGAAATATAAAAAATTTAATTTTATAGAGAAAGTTGTAAACTGTTTTATCATCACTATCCAATGTTATCTTACAATAAGTTGTCATGGGTATTCTAATTTCCCTAGATTGATCCTTTACAACACTCTTAAGAAGATCATTAGTGTATCTTCTTTATCTTAAAAAGTTTATATTCTCATTTTTAGAAATTTGAAAATTGAAAAAAAATTTAACTGGCCTAAAAAAATACATTCAAACTCATTTCACATATTATTAGAATATTTAATAAAAATATATTAATTTTTTGATTATTTTTTTTAATTGATATATATCTAAATAATTAAAAGATCAATTTTCAGTATTTTTTAAAAATATTGATACATTTTTTACTATTTTAAAACAATTTGATAAATGAAAACTACTTAACCATTTATACAAAAAGAGTGGTGATGGATTTATACTATAACATACATGTTTATCATTGAAATGTAAATTTTCAATTTTAGATTTTAGAATTCACAATGTAGGTCATCCGAAAAATTATGAGAAGGAAAACTAGTATGAAAAATATATAAATTATATATATATATATATATATATATATATATTTTAAATTAGATGAATTTTGAATTCACACAATAATATATTCAATTCTACTTGATAAATGGGTTTTAATGATTATTATTAATAAAATCCTTATTATTAGTTCTACTCATTTGATATGAGTTTACATTTTTTACCGATTATGTTACCATTATCTTAAAATTTATTTTTAAACTCTATTTTGACCTATTAATAGGATAATTGTTTTCTTTCATCCAGGGTGGAAACATTATTTTTTTTGTAATTTTATTATATATTAATCCATGTAAAAACTCTATTTTAGTCATTAAATCCAACTTAATGTTTATTAGGATATAGAAATGGAATTTATCATTGATCCCCAACATAATTTAGCAAAGAACATATATTATGAGTACCAAATTTTAAATCACATGAAATAATTTCCTATAGATGGTATTTGGTTATTCTTAATGATTTATGTAAATTTATAGAATATGATTTATCATCAATAGGAACTTACTGAGAACATGTATTTTCAAATATATAGGTTGAAAGTTATCCCCTTAGCATGAAATTTTAATGGTGGTTTAGGATGAATTGTATCGAATTTGTAATGAATATATTCTTAAATTGGTTTGGTCATTTTATAGAAGATTTAGTAGGATTTCTATGATATTGATTTCCCATGAATTACTAATTCACTATATTTTAGATCAAATTTCACAAAGATTAATTTATTGTTAATAATATATCATTTCTATCTGAACTCATAGAAAAATACATCATGTGAAATTTTATATTTTTAGATTTCAAAAGCATTATTTTTTATGATGATTATTTTGAGATCATTTTTTATGATATTACAAGATGTTTCAACCACCTCATCCAAAAAGTTTCATTTCATTTTTAAATCCTTTAATAAGGCTCTTGATACTTCTTTAAGATTTCAAATCCATCATTCAATATACCCATTTTTATGATTATTTGAAGGAGTATAAATAACGATTACAATCATGTCCAGTATAAATTTATTCAAACCTTTTATTATCAAATTCTCCCCCATGAAAACTTCCCATGTAAATAATTTTTCCATATTTTAATTTTTTAAAATCTTGGTAAATATTAAAAAGACTATAAAAGCTTAATTTTTGAGTTTCTATAAAATAACCCAAGTGAATTTTTTTATAATCATCAAAAATAAAATAGAATTTTGAATTTCCCTTAATATATTCAAATTTTATTTGCCTAAAAATATCATAGTAAACATTAAAAATTTATTAAAGTTGTATAAATCATATTTATGAATAATATATGGTTTTTGATAATGACCTTGTTGTCATGGATCACAAAACAATTTTATCCTTGAAATGACATTTTGGTAAATCCTAAAGTAGAGGATATCTATTGAGCTTAACGAGTGTAAGTGTACTCTATTGACGATTTATTCTATGAAAATTACAAGTCTCACTATCTTTAAAAATAAAAAAATTAACTATTTTAGAGTAAAGATAAGTTAAACTTATAAAATAATTTTTTTCACATTAATTATAGTAAAAAAAATTAGTCTATATTTTTTTTTGAAGAATCATTTTTAGAATAAATTTTAAAACTATTGTCACAAAATTTCATAATTCATAGAAAAATGTGTTCCAAACCATTTATATAATATAGATGATTTTTATGTCTAAAATAAGGAAATTTATTTTATATATTCCATTTATTTAACATATTGAATTTTCAAAAAAAGTCATGTGTCCTATGTTATGATTCTAAAGGTGATTAAATTTGGATGGATCATTAAATATTAATTAACAGAATCAAATTTCAATGTACCACATTCCTTTTAGATATCCACACTTTATATATCATTCTTATAATATTAAAAAATATTTTCTAGGTAACTGAAATTTTGGTACAAAAATGTTAGCTATGTTGGAAATGGTTATAAAATTTTATTTTAGTGTAATTTATGTGATTAGATGTCCGATTGAATAAATGAACTTTTTTTCAATCACATCAAGAGTTTTTAAAATTAAATTAATAAATTATATTCCTATTTTTGTAAAAATAATTAAAAAATAATTTTCTACAATCTTCTTTTATAAACAGAACTTTTTATTCAGATACTAATGCTATATATTTTTAAGTTCATTGGATATTGAATTATTATTTTTAAATCATATTGATGTTTATCATGAGAATAATTTTGAACATAATAGTTTTGGTTATTGGAGAAAAAATTTGAGTTAGGGGAATTTTAGAATGAAAGAAATGTGGAGATAAAATTTAATTTGTTATTAACCTTGACCATATCTACGATAAAATTGGAGAATTCCTCACAAGAATCCCTTTTGGAAAGGCAATAATCAGTTTCAATTAATTTTAAAACCATGATATTTTCATTAAACCATTTATTCTTATCTATGATTTTTCTTTTCATAATTGGGTATTCTAGGATTGTGAGTCCCCTATTTTTTTACTAAAAGAATATTATTTAGTTTTAATTTTTTTGTAAACCATATTGAAAAATTGATATGATTTAATTTTTTTTTGAAAAATATGTTCAAATTAAATGAAATAAAGATATTTCATGACCATATTTAGACTCTTATTCAATATATTTGAATGAAACGATCATTTTTTCCATGAATTAATTTTATACTTTTTCATTATATAGATTCATTATGGTATCCTATGAAATGAGTGATCTAATTTTCTCTTTAATCAAAATGTTATGTATTTCCATCAGTTCTAGGTTTTTTGTCACTTTATGTGGAAGATAATTAGCATGTAATGTGAACATTTGATTTTTCCATTGATTGTAGTCTGATCCATCAAAAAGGTGCTTTGCAAATATAATTTTATTTCTGGAAACAATGGGTTACTAAAAAAGAATCCATTATAAAAAATATCATACATTAAAGGAGATGTGATTTAAATAAAATATCAAATTTTTTGAGAAAATTATTTATTATAAAAATACATAATGAATGTTTTAGATATAAAAAAATATCTCCCATTAGATATACAATGTATGAACTTTTTATGAGAACATATGTGGGGGTGATTTTATTTGTAAATATAATTTTAAAATGATTCTTCCAAATAGAAGGTATTATCCTAAAAGAAATAAATTTACATATAAAAATAACAGTAATGTTACAAGAGTATAAATTTAAATATTATGCATCGCATATAAGAGATGATTTAAAATAGAATTTACACATTTATAAATTATTATGAAAATATATCAGGAATGAGTGCCAATATCTCATCCTATTATGAAATATTGGGAGGGTTATATTTATTTGTTAGTTTTATTAGAAACTATGAACCAGTTAAGAAGAAAGTAATCCCTTGGTTTTAATTGAATGAAAGTACCAAATAAGAAGATCATTTTTCATAATTTATAAAAATAACCAAAGAATAATTATATAATATATAATGGATATAAAAATCAATAAACATCACTGTAATGATTTTTAGAATTAATAAAAATAAGAAGAGGGAAGTTTTTTTAAAAAAAATCATTTATAATGTACTCAAATATCTCTTCGTGATTTATATGAATATGAAAGATTAATATTGATAGAGTTTTATGGTTGAATTAGAAACTTTAATAACTAAATCAAGGAAGAAAATGAAAAGGATTACATAATACAAGAAATTAAAATTCAAATGTATAATATGAATCCTGGTTTACTTTGAGAATGAATATCGTCTCATTGATCTCATTAAAATTTTAATTGTCAATCAATAAAGAATATTTAAGTGGAATTTAGTAGTTGTTGATGTCATAGATTTGATCCAAGCCTATCCTAAAGTCTCTTTATAGCCTTTATAGTTGTCAGATGATAGTTATGTCATATATATCCATAAAAAAACCACATAATTCCTTCAACATAAAGAAATTAGTTCCTTTTGTTTCTTCCTATTCAAAACCACTGGATGAATTATTTTTGCCACCAACTAGCTACTATAAGTTATTTGGGATAATGGTTCTGTCTAGTCTCCACCAAGTAACTACTAGATCCAGTGTACATCTTATTTTTTTGGGAAATGAGTGATATTTATCTTGTTTTTAGAGCAATTGACCACTGGTCGTCAACTGGGAACCTATTGGGAGTAGAAGAACATAGACTACAATGAATCCATATATAATTTTTTGATTCCTTTTTTTCATACCACAAACATCATTTGAATATTTCTGAACAATATTGAAATATACAATTAAAATGTTTCAAATCACATTTAGTGATTGTGAAATTAAAAACCATATAAAGATTCAATAAGGATAAATTTAATTTACCAAAAAAATATTTGAATTAATTTTTTATATATGTAATATATTATTCAAAATCATATATGAACAAATAAGATAACTACAATATAACTGTATCATGCATATCATATTATACATAGTAAAATATTAGAAATTTGAATATCTAACATATATTACTCAATATTCGTTAAGATATTACAAATTAGAATAGAAATAGAATATAAATAATATGAAATAATGAAATATTATTAGAATAATAAATCTATAAAAATAAATAAAAAAATTAAATAACAAAATTCAACAAGAGGTTTTGAAATAAGTGATATCATAAAATAATTAATCCATAATAGAATGGATAAAAACATTAATAGAACAACATAACTAATCATATATATTTCCATATTAAAATAATTAATTGATTTACATTAATTAAATAATTAAATCTTGAGGGATATAATTTTAATGAAATAAATAAATAAATAAATTTTAAATGATACACTCAAAAGCTGTCTCTATAATGGTGAAGTGTTTTGGTATTTTATGGTTTAGTTATAAGCGAAGAGTTCCACACAATGAGATTTTAAGGAATATATTTTTCTCTAAACCAAAACATATTTATTAAAATCCATCAAATGATACCACAAAAACACGGTGGTATATTTTTATTAATATTTGCATTAAAATATAGGAAGTTATTCATCTGATCTAAATAATGGTGTCTATGTTACAAAAATGATAACGTACATAGATAAAATTGTCATGTATTGGGTGTCGTCCTGTTGAATCTAAATTTTTTATGATTTTAAAGGATGTGTCATCACTAGTGTCTTAAATAGGTCAAAGACAAGGGGAAAATCTATAATTAAGGTATGATCAAAATTACCAAGAAATTACACTCAGAAGAAAAAACTTCTCATTATTCAATATGGTTGAAACTTTAATGAGATGTATGATTATTGAATCACCACATGAAATTGCCACCAAAAGAATATACTATATGTAGGTCTTACGAGGATATCATTATGGACTATGTCTATATAAATTGAATAATGATAAACATGTATCCCAAAATTTAATAAATTATTTATATATATGATTTATTTTTTTTACATTAATTAACTAGAAGGAGCTGTTTTAATTTAAATGGCTTAGTTATATTCAAATACTCTATATCAATAAAAAATAATAATCATTTTTGATTGAAAATGAAACCCATAAAATTGAATTTTTGTTCTTTATTTTATGATACTAAATATATTTTGGATAAAATATATTATTAATATGAATAAAATATTAATAGTAATTAATAATTTATAAGAAATAAGAATCATTATAGATAATATATGAAAATAAAATTCCAATGAAATGAAATGAAATGAAATGTTTATTTTTTAAAATATTATATTCCCAAATATTTCGATTTCAATTTTTCAAATTGATATTTATTTTTTAATATAAAATTTTTACATAATCTTATGATGAATTTTTGATATTTTTTTAAAATAATTTATTTTTATGTGAATATGGTAAATATCATTTTTACAAACCAAAAATGTTTTAAGATTTTATCATATATTAAGTCAGGCATGATAAAATATAAAAAAATTCGACAGAATAAGACTTTATGAATTAATGTCATTCAATTAAAATACTATATTTTATTTATAAGATTTGGATTTAATGTTTTTGTTTCTTAAGTGACATTTTACTAGAAAAAGTATATTTATGGGATTTTTTTTTTTATTTTTTATCATAAATAATTTAAATTAAATAAAAAACTTTATTTGATATTTTTATAAAAAAATATTATGTAATAATATCAATTTCATTTTTATAAGTGAATGTATGATTTCAAAGACTAATGTCAATTACCCTCTTTATGGTGCATATATTAATTATAAATAATTGTTTCATTATTTAATTTATATTTTTATCAAATAAATTACATTGAAATATATTATAAAATTTCATATATATGAAGATTACACACATATAAAATTATTTTATCACTCATTTTATTGGTAAATAATGTTGTAGAAGATTACAGACACTTCATTGTGAAAACGATATTTTTCTACATATCTATTTCACTATATAATATATGTTTTAATATAATATTTAATTTTATCTTATTAAGAAATTAAAATAGATTATATGAAACAAAAATTAATTTAAAGAACATAAATATACTTAATTTTTGCTTACCTTATATTGTTATTAAAATAAAAATTAATTGGGAGAAAACTAATTACCTAGGTAAAACCCATAATGGTAAAATATAAAAATATAAAAATGAATGAAATTGAACTTGTTTCATTCATGTGTGAAAATAAATATAAGATTTTTTTCTCCATGATTCACCATACACTTCATTATTTCCTTATTTTTTATTTTTTACCATTGAATAGTTTCATGAAATCATTAGAAAATTAATTTATATTTACCAAAATTCAATTTTTGTCAACTAAAAAAGGATATCATTTCCAAAACATTTATCCTCCCATAATAAATCCATATATCATCAAAAAACCATCCTGACTATCTACTTCAACTTATCCCTATGTCCAATATTTCTATATCATATGATAAGACCATACTATGGTGTGTTATGGTGTAAACCAAGGGAAATCATCTAATGGGAGAGGTAACTATCTCATCAATGCTTTTATATTACAATTCATCTTATAAACTCAAAATAATATTATATCTCTGAAAGAATTATTATAGTAGTTTTACTAATATGATGAAATCTTATTGTACTCAAGGAATATATTTTTCTAATAGTTATGAAACTATTTGAAAAATGAAGACATCATCATACATATTTTCAAAATATGTCCTTCAAGAATGTAATATACTTGTTTAAATAACCAAAATTAATGGATTGTTAAAAAGGTTTATTTTGTGAATAAATATTATATTTATATATTTTTTATTTTTATTAAATAAACAATTTCTTACCTTCCTCACATTGTATGAATGATTATGCTTTTCCTGTGTGTATTTGTAGATTACTGCTCATATGATGTAACATTATTATTATTTTCATTACAATATTATAATTATATTACAAAAATATTAATCAATAAATATAATATCCATAACATTATTATGGTTTTTTAGTTGTTAAAACAATATTTTGCATGTTTTAAAAATATCAACTATCTCCCATTAAAGATAACCGATGAAAACCACTTATTTATTGGGCATTTATGTGGATTAAAAAAAATATAATTGGGTGGAGAAAATTATAAAAATGATTATTAAAATATTAAAATATATTGAATATTCTAAAAAATGGTTAATTATATTATAATAATTTGGATCAACCTTGACATTACAATGCAATCATGAAATAAAAAAAATTACGACATCTACTAATGAAAACTAGTGATATCTAACTACTTAATTCATAATAAATTATTATAAAAAACGTTTAATAAGATTTATATATACGAATATGGTTATAAAATTGAATATTAATGTGTTTATTCCTATTATATTATATTTTAATGTTATTTAATGGATGTTGAGAATTATGATATGAGTTTCTTGGTCACACTTTTGACTCATCAAGACATGATATATTTTTTCATCATTTTTCAATGTATAACATGTTGTTTTGATTTTAATTCCATAGAAGTATTATAAAATATTTTTTATCTAATTCAAAAAATATACAATTCTGGAGTGAGTACATTTTTTCATACTCCTTTAAATTAATGTGTCACACGATCCATAAGGGTTTTTATTATCTCAATTTGGATTCATTGAGTTATGATAATTGATTTTATTTATTAATATAAATTGGTTATTTTATAACCTATGAGTTTATTATGTTATATTTCATATTTTTATTCTATATATGTTTATTTACTTCCGTTATAATCTATTTATAATAAATTTTCATTAAAAATACAATATTTGATTGGGTTTTTCATTACCTAATTTATATTCAGTGAAATATAATTATAATTAATGAGTCTCATTCATAAATGTCCAATTATTTTACCCTTTTATTGTATTAAATTTTATTCACACATAAATTTATTTTTATTTAAATTTTTTCCTAAATAATTCATTTTTTGAGGGATCATTTCCGTTTTAAATATTTATACCTTGAAAGTACTTCACACTACAACCTTGTTGTCATTCATTTGATAAAGGTACATTCCCTTTTATTATGAATTTTTATGTTTCTGATTTCATTCTAGTTATCAAAATTATTTAATGTAACGGGGATATATTGATAATATATATATATATTAATAATTTATATATAGATTACTATTTACTACTAAGAAGATATTATATGTAATTTTACATAAAAAACTTTATGATATAAATTGTTCAATGGTCCAATATCATTATCTGGACAAAATATGATATTATAATTAAATTAATTAAAATTTTATGGTATTTAACTACTATTATACACATTAAAATATATGTTCATAGTTTTAGGCATGATTACACAGAGAAATATTTTATTTATTTTTATTGGAAATATGGATAATAAATTTACTTCTCATTTCAGTTAGAATATTTAATGATTATGAGGGCATGTTTTTTATGTACTGTATATTTTTTACATTACATTATATGATGAATAAATTGAGCTTAATTACTGAATAGTGGAAACTAACTTATCCCCTTGACGTATTAAATGGTATAATTTTGAAAACTAGGCTACGAATTTGGTGAATGTGTATCCATTCCATGAGTTATATTTTTTATTATATTGATAGAATGTATATTTATTATATAAATTTCTTTACATGACTAGAATGATGCATTCCATAACCATGGATTAATTGTTTGTTATTCATTTGAATATTTTATTTCAATTTTAATCAATGGATATTTTATACCCACATTTTATGTTGATCATTGATTTTATATGATTATTTTATTCTACCACATTATCTATGCATTTTTTGTTCAATGATAGCCTTTGATATATGATTTTCCTTACCGAGTTTTTAATATCACCCTTAAATGTTTTCACTTTTGCCATTATTATGGAAATTATTACACATTATAGGATTAAAATATTATAATTTGAGTATAATTTTTGAGATATGTTGGTAATGTATTATGTAAAGAAACAAGATTTTTAATCCATCCAAATATAAACTATGTTCTATAAATTCTGTCACACACCACACCAAATGTAAACAAACCACAATGTATTGTGAATACATTATTAATAAAGCTATAATAAAAAATAATATGGAAAACCATTATTTTTTATTACTAATAGATGGAAAAATAATAATAATAAATAATACGTGAAATTTTATTTTCAATAATTGAAATTTTCTTTATGTTATATATTTTTTATTTTAAATTTATATTTTCCAATATTGTTAGATTTTTACAATGTTCTTGGAATTTATTTTAATATATTTTTATTATTTTTAGAAAATATATTTGAAAAAATATATGACATTCTTTGATTCATCATGGCCATATTAGCTTATAATGAATTTTTATGACTTTAAATAAATAACTAATTTTTAGGTGAATAATGTACGCATCAGTTATATTAATGTCATTAGTTTTATGAAATTATTTTATTAAAAATATATATTATTTTTTTATCAATTATGATATAGAATTATTGAAATAAATTAATTTAAACAACTATGAAGAACTTATAAGTCACTAAAACAAAACACACATCATTTTAATGAAAATAGTTTTTGACTATTTTTTGTTTGAATATTAGCTAATGAAATAATTTTTATAATTTATTTTGTTATTAAATAAATAAATTTTTAATCATAATAATTATTTAAATTTAATTGGAATTAATTAATTTAATTATTATATACTAATAATAATTAATTTTTTCATAAAATTAATCATTTTCCAAAAATGTGTTTCTGTACATTACATGTGATTGTTTTAAATTAATTTTACACACCTATTTTATTTTTATTTCACATGTTTTATTTTTATTTGGAATCATTTTATCTAAATTTTATAATAATATTCATTTAATTTTGAATATTGAAGGGAAATATACCAAGCTAAAAACTAGTTACCATGGGGAAAAACTAAATGGTAAAAGTGAGTAATCTTAGAGATAAAAACAATTAAATGTATAAAAAGATTATTTTTTAATAGTAGATATTTTATGGAACTTATCTTCCTTAAAATATATCATCTATATATTATTTATAACTTAGTCTGAGAGTGACTTTCCATTATTTATGAGTTTTGGATATCTTCAAAAATATAACTCCTATTCACTTATAAAAGGTACACTCCTCACCTCACTCTCCCTCACATAGAAACCTACAAAATTCATCAAAAAATCTACCCAATACTCTCTACCCTACTCATAAAAACCTTAATGAAGTTAAATTATTTTAAAAAGGCCACACCTCATTGTTTTAATTCCCTTTTAAAATAAGATCTTCCAAGAAGTGAGGTATAGGTTAAGAAAACTCTCTTTATTTTTGTAGTTAATTATATGATATTATTATTATTAAAATTTCATTTCAGAATCCTAAAATAATAAATTGAATTTCATTGTTATATTATTATATCATTATAATTATTTTACCTGAACTAACGACCACTCATTTTTCATTAAGAAAAATCAAATAATGAATCAGGTTTTGTGTGGACTACAACATATAAAACACAATTTTCTATTCCATTTTCCTTCACCACATTACATGGATGGTCCTAATTAGTAATTTAATATTTAATTATGATATAAATGAGTCATTTATGATTCAAAAATGAAAAAACATATACATCTTTTTCCATGTTCTATAGGAAATGAAATTCTTTACCACGTGTATGTATGAACTACCACCCCCATTAAAAAATTGATTGAAATAATTTATTTTTTCATCTATTTTTATGGATAGTTATGAGAATGGATTTGAAGGAAGAATATGGTTTTTAGGATATACTATAATTTCATTTATATGAAATTTTTTTCATAAATTAATGATATGATCTACAAGCTATTGTCGAAAAATCAATAGATTAAAACATTTATACTATTTGAAAGATCATTAATTAAAATTATGTAAAAATTTAAAATAAATTTCTTAGGATTATTATTCTAGTATAATATTGATATATCATAATAATAAAAACTAAATAATATCATTATGTTACAAAAAAATAACATTTTATTATCCAATATTGGTCAAATGAATTCTTTAAATTGAGCTAAGATTATTTTTTTATCGTTCTATAGGTTTTAGAGAGTTTGAATATGAAAAAATGATTTCTTAGAGAAAACATTCCAGGTTCAATGTTAATATGATCCAATACATAACCATGAAAAATGAAATATCAAGGTTCTGTTTCCATTTTTATGTTTTCAGTATGGTAAGAAAAACTGGGCAACTCACCAATTAAATTGTGCTATTTTTTGGGGTTTTTTATAGTAATATTGAATGAAATGAGAATAATTTCCCCCAAACCATAAAATAATCCTTGGTATTTATTTGTATTTATGTTTGAGTTTACTGATTCTAGAAATGGTTAGGTAATAGTTTGGTAAACATTACTTCCTAACCGTTTTCCCCGATATGAATGAATTAAATAGTGGAATTAACTTTTTTCTAATGAATACTTTTATATCTAATACATTCTGCATAACTTATATTCATGATGTTAAGTTACCCCCCACTCTAGAGTATTCTCCTCTTATATCCCTAGTGGGTTTCCTATATAATTTGTTGATATTATCAATGTATGTTTCATTTTTTATCTAGTTTTCTATCTTCTTCATATATATTCACTAGATATATTATCCCCTTAATCCATTGTATCTTTATTATGCTATGATTTACATATCTATATTTTGTGTTGGTGAATTGTTTCATATTCATATGGATTTAGGATTTTGAGAAACTGAAATCCATTTTTCCATCTTTTTTTCATGAAGTATAAATTTTTTCATCATTATTAATGTACGTGTCTCTATAAATCAATGTTAACACTTTAATTTTGTCATATTATTTTAAAATTTCATTTATTTGATTACAAAAATTAATTGATTAGTCATATCATATGTGTATAATAGTGTTATAATATTTATTTATTCTAAAAATATTTAATACACAAATTTTCTTTGATTAAATTCCGCAATGGTGTATTTTACTTTAAGTGTATTTTATGCATAAAATATGTTATTTTTTTATAAAAAGTTTTAAAAAACATGAGGATTTTTTAATTAATTGGTTTGGGTAACATAGCACATGGTGAAACTTGTGTTCATCATGAAATTAAATTATGCAACTTTAGTGTGTCTTAAACCACTTAGGGTTACTTTTGTGATAACAATAGTTATTGGAGGGACTTCACATTGAAATTATTCTTGTTATTCCAAGATAGTGATCCATAATGTGTACTAGTGTGTATTCCCATAGTATTTATCCCACCCTTTCTTAGTTTTATACATGATCATGTTGAATCATGTTTCATTGCATGAGTTTTCATATTATTTTATTATAATTGAAAATCATGTATAATAATTTATAATTACTTTCATTTAAATTTCATAATATTAGTTTATTAGAATATTAAATGGTTATAATGGAACACAAATTTGTTATTATGAAAAAATTCTTTTATTTAAATAAAATTATATATATATTTTTAAAATTAATGGTTTCATGGAATTTAAAATTCTATTTATTCAATTATTGTAACCTAATAAATTTTTTTCTCACATCCTTCAATTGCCTTTTGGTAGTTGTATGTGTGGTTTTGTATGAGTCAATGAATTGATAGGGAACCTTATAGTTGAGTGGCTTCCTTTGGTTGGTGTTTCCTTCTGTATAAGATGAATTGGTAGTAACTGATGGTCCCATGGAGACTTGGATTTTTAATTTTTGTGTTTTATTTTGTGGTTTAGAATTTTGTATTGGTGTTTTGTCCCATTGATGAGTAATTTTAATCCCCATTGTTCCATTATGGTTTATTTAATTTTTTGTTATTTTTAATTGTATTGTGGTTCTTTTTTTTTATCATTACATTTTAGGTGTCTTTCAGGGGTGATGTTCCATCTTAACTTGAGTATGTTTATTATGAAATTCTATCAAAAAAATTACCCAGTTGTATGTTTTATCAAACTAACACATTTGGAAACATTTTATTTGGATGAAAATAATTATATCTCTCAAAACATGCGTATTATGTGAGGGAGGGTTCCTAGATAGAACCCATTCATGTATGGACTCACATTAAAATGAATGGTTTGTGATTTTTTCAATGATTATGATTTTTTTGTTATGGTTAGTAAAATGTAAATTTCTTTGGGTTTACTTAAATTAACCTATTACTTTATAATGCTCTATATTTCTTTTAAAAAATCCATGATTTACTATTGTTATTGAGGTTCAAATGTTTTAATGACTTATTCATTATGCCTTTCTTTTGAGTCAAGATACTTCTCATAATCTAACATGATGAGTTCAAAAAAATTTATTTAGAAATTCAACCTTGGATATCTCAACTGAATCCAAGAGTAGAAGATGTGTGAAAAGATATTTAGAAAAATCTTCTATATACCCTTCTTATATGGAAGCAATTTGTCACACTATCCAGACACCGGGTCAAGAAGGTGTTCGAAAAAAAAATAAACGGTGGATCAATGTTGGTAATTTAACAAGAATAATCCACCCTTATCCCATAATGATAAATGATTATTGGAATATGAAGACTATATCAATTGAAATGAAATGTTCTTTTATTTTTTAACAACACCGAAGGATTCCAAGGATGGTATTTCCATTTACATTATTGATGGAAAGGGAAGGAAATTGTGGGAATGTATTATGAAATAAAATTTATGTGAGGATATTTCCTGGGATTTCTTTAAAAATATATTAGATAAATAGTTATACCATGAATAATGTTTTTTAGAAAAGTACCCAGAACTTATATTTTTAGAGAAAGGGGATCCTCCAGATATAGACTACACTATTCATTTATCAAATATTGTTCAAATAACACTCAATCTTTTTTCTAATGATTATCGTATTTATTTTTGGTTCGATATTTATTTAATGGAAAATATTTAGTCAATGATTATTCATATTTCTCACAAAATTTGTGGATTTTTTAGATAAATATATTATCAATATTGAAAAAATGTCTAGGAAATAGATTCATGTATAGATTTAGTTTCTATAGGTGGAATCCTGGGAATGTTTTATATACATGTAATGAATTTTTATGGTGCACAATTCACATCAAACCCATGTTTTTAGGGCTCTTTAAGGGAAGAATCCAGTTTTTTTTCAATATGTAATGCCTCTTCATACACATCCTTACAATATAGATACTACAAAGAAATTTCATAGTTTTTGAAAATCTGTTCAATTTAGGTATTTTTTTGGAAAGATGATCTCAAGGTATAGTGGTAAATCTGTAATCAATAATAACTCTTTGTTACATTATGATGCATCGAATTGTGGGTGATATCATTGTCAAACAAGGTTGAACTCAAGTAGTGAATAATGTTTATGGAGTTAATGGTGCTAGAAATCTTTATATAGTTATTTTTGAACTAGTGGATATAATTTAAGGACCAAAAAAATTAGTGGTATAGTGTTAATTTCCACCATAATGGTTCTTGAATTGTTTGTTGTTAGTGAAAATCAATTTTTTACATCATTTATGATAATTGAAACTTTGAGTTATAATTTTAACATTATTTCAGTTATGTTGGATCTATCCGCAAATTTGGAAAACTGGTTTCAACATGGTTTTAATTTTTTGTGTTGGGTGATGATAATTTGCATTAAATATGTGTTGTATTTCATGATTCTTGATATAGATATCATTCAAATTATTATAGGCATGAATTTTATGATCATAATTAAGGAATAAAATGACTGTTATAATCTTCATGATTAGATTTTATCTCCCCATGGATCCTCTCATGTTATTTAGGGTGATTGAGATTCTAGAATAGGAAGGTTAGGCCTGGTTGTTCCTTATGTAGAAATGAACCTATTATATTTTTAAGAGATTATCCTTCATTTTGTTGATAATGACATGAGAATACCACTTCTTATTGTTTTGGGCTCATAACTTAAGGACATTATAGATTACTTTTCTTGGTTACTACTATTTAGATAGTTTGACTTCATTACTAACATAATCCATGGTATGATGCCAAAATTTATAACAACATGTCACATGGAACCCTCTAAACTAAAGGATCTTAAATTTCATATTTTAGATCACGTAGCCAAGGTATTTATTTATCCTAGTATATCACCCTACATTTCACTTGTTCCCCATTCCATGAAGGCATTCATATGGGTCAGACATTTCCTTAATTATCGAAATCTCAATTATGTGATTTTTAGGAATAGATACACCATACCACGAATTTACAATCTCATTATTCATCTTAGAGAGGATCTTTTTTTCTAAAATTGAAATGTATTCAATAGTCCATAAATGATATTATGAGAATATGATATACCTAGTACAGTGATTAGGGACTGATATTGGACTTTCAAGTTTTATTTAAGCCATTCGATCTCAATGAATACCCTTTTGTTTATTTATCATTGACAAACGGGATCCTTCCTTAATTTCCTAATAATTTCATCAACATCTTGGGGGATGATAGTTTTTTTTATTCCATGATAGAGAAGGAGCATAGGGATCCTTTGGATATCATGGTTATTATTTTAATGTAACATCACTTATATGCTATGTTTTCTAAATGTGACATTTTGATCTAAGAATAGATGTTTTTACGGATTTGTATATTTGCGATGTTCATCTCAATATTTCATGAACTGATTTAGGAAGTAATATCATTGGAAAAGCTTATATTTTTTTTTGAGATTTATAAAATTATTTTATTAACCAGCTTTTATTGGTGGATTGTTTAGGACTTATCCATGATAGAATATTTGATGACTGTATTAACCCACAAGGGTGTTAGTTTTGGGAGGAATAAAAAATGTTATATTTAATTTGAGTAATTGAGGAAGTGGTTAATTTCGAATCTAGTTCTAATTCATTAGGAATTATGTTTGGGTTATGATTTTTATTGGATATAGTGTGTTATTGGTGTGTGTCATGATTCTGGATAAGAAGTTGGTCTCCTTTGGCTCTAACCAATTACTCCCTTTTGAGAGAAAATACACTATTCATAACATTATGTTGGTAGCTCTTATTATTTCTCTCAAAATATGGGGACACTATGTGTTTAAGGATCAATTTATGGTATATTATGATAATAAGATCATATAGTATTTTTTCTCTTAGAGGGATATGAATTTATAAAAGAGACGATAGGTTGAGTATTATTATAATTTATATTTTGATATTTTTTATACTCCCATGAATGGGAATGAGGATGCTTATTCATTAATCAGGAAATTATAGGCTAATAACATAATGGATTATATAGAAAAAATGTCTCTTTTGAGTTTTCTAATATAAATGAATATGGTAGAGGAAGAGGATGGTGGTCAGATGTTATTACATACAATGAAGGATGTAGAATTATTTTATGAGTGGGTTTAGTTCATTTATTTTTTAAAAAATAAATTCTACTATTTTAGTAAAATCATATTTGGTTGGGAGAGGTTAGGTGATTAGTTTTGGTCTCCCATTAAATCATTCTATTTCTATGGTAGATTGAATATTTCTATATTTTTGTGGTAGAAAAATGATATAATGTATACAATGGTTTTTTTCTATACATCATGGGACTAATAAGATGAATTATGACATAAGGCATTAATATTGGTGTCTAGGAATAACTAATTAACTTACAAATGTTATAGAATGATGCCTTACTTTCTATATACTTAAGGAGGATAAATAAAACATATGGTATTGTTGTGTTATTTCCCCATTTCATTATGGATGAGGGGAAATATTTCTATGGGCTTCATCATTGGATTTCCATGGAATCCAATTTAGAAGGATTTCATTTGGGTGAGAATTGATTGACTTTGGTAATCTGTACATTTCCATCCTTTCAAGGATATAACAATGGCTGTGCAACTTGAAAAATTGAATGTTTGACAGGTTGTAATGCTTCATGGTATTCCCTATGAAATTGATTATAATATGGAATGTTGGTTGTCATAAAAGGTTTATAATGGTTTTTATGTGGAAAAAAATTCCCAATTAAAATAAAGGAGCAAAGATTATATAGAGATGGGTGTGTAGACTGAGCATTCTTTTAAGATCCTATATGATATTCTATGAGTGTGTTTTCTTGATTTTGATGGCTCATGTGAAAATAGTCTACCCATGGACAAATTTTCCTATACAAATTTTCTTTGGTTTTTGAGAATATTGTTCATTTCCAAGAGTTTTATGGATTTACATGTATATCTTACTTTTAATTAGTTTTTTTGGGAGATTATTCATTAGATAGATCTAGAATTATTAAATATATAAAAGAAAAATTATAGAAAATACATATGAGTTATATGACTGATTGGAATCATCATATATCATATGATAATTTTCTACATCACTAGATAGTGTTTTTTTTGGTTCTTTTCTTATCTTTATGAATGTTGCATCTCTATTTGGACTTTATTTATTGTGTATGTATGAAAATATTTCAATGTTTTTTTGATCCATTTTTAAATAATTGATGTACTTGAAATGAGGGATTATGAAATGGAATTTTTTTCATACATAAACATGATTATCTATGTGTTTATCATTTCATAGTAGATGATGTATCAACCAGACTCTTATCTTGTGATTGAATGTGGTGTTATTGATCTTGATCTCGATACTAATGTGGTTGAAGAACCAATTAAAATTATGGATCTATAATATAAGTAATTCATAGTAAAATAATACTCATAGTTCATGTGATGTGGTAGTACAGATGGGAAAACAATGAGATGTGGGACTGGGAAAACAATTTAGGTACTTTTTAACATCCCTTTTTATTAAGAAACTTGTTGATCAATTTTTTGGGATAGAATAAAATTATGGTGTGTAAAATTGTGGTGTCCTACAAGTTACATGAATGATTTAGTTTGATATTTCTTTATTCATTCAATTATTCTAGAGTTTTATAGGAAGAAGAGGACAACCCATTGATTTTTTGAAGAAAATAAGCTATGAATATGGTTTAGGTCGACAATTTGTATAAACAACGTGATTACAATTTGGAATGGAATGAAAAATCTCTATTAGTGTTATGCATAATTAGAGAAACATATTCAAAACCTTTCGGGCCATCATATAAACTATTTATTTTTTTAGTTTTTTATTAGGAGTTTATTATTTTATTGATCATGGAATGTAGAAACTATAAATCTCTTCCTTAGAAGAAAAGTGATTTTATTTTTCAAAGGGAAGAGTCCACACATGGTTGTTGAATGGTTTGTTAAACAGTGTGGACTAACCATAAACTTAGATCCAAATCTTAAAAAATGTTTTGTATTTCATTTCCCCTGATTAATTTTATATATCACCACATTTAAATATCCATTAGGATTGATATAAAATTTACAACGTCATATTATAGACTTCTACCCTTCTTCCATGGTGAATTTCGTATGTTCAAGAATGATTTCATTAATTTATATTCCATTTCGGAATACATTTCACATGGGGAACCAACCATGGGTGTCTCAAGAAATGATCATTTTAAACCTAAGTGGGTGGGATACCACTAGGTATTACATTAGTTATATAAAAAGCCATGATTGGAATCGATAAAGATTGTGCAAATTTTATTTCTATTCAGTGTTATTTTTTGTGTCCTTGAATGTATTACCATATTCTAGATCCAACTTGTTCTGGGTTATATACATGATGGTTTTGATTTATCATTGATTTATCACATTCTTTTATTCTGTTATTTCCATGGAAAAAAATTTTCAGGCCTTTATAATTTCATTTATGTAATGTTCATATTCTTTCTTTATTAGAATATAAAATACTTATAATAGAACCAAATGATTTTTTGTTTAATATTTTCATTGAAAAAAGCTATGAAATATGGGTTTTCATGTTAGAACTAATGAGATAATGGTATTAGACCTATTATAAATTCATTTTAGGAATAATTATAGGATATAAACTAACACCCAAACTAAACATTTTGAAATTTCTACATGTTATTTTGTAATAATTGGAGAAAGGCAAGAGTCTCATGTAGTTCGTCATCTTATCTCAGTTTTTGTCACATTTTTAATGACCTGGATTGGTTGTGTTAGATGGTAACATGGGGACATTGATATTTTCTTGTATTGTTTTATTTTGAGGTTTAGTTTGTTATCTTGACATTGAATATCCCATGGATGTGGTCTCTTATGTTCTAATCTATTGACTTTGATTTTTTTAGTTATTAAGGGGAATTATATAGTCCATCTATTTATCTTCACCTTGGGGTGAGTGATATTGGGTGATTTATTGGGATTTATAGGGTTAGTTCATTTAATATTAAAACTAAATATCCTCATAAATATTAATAATCATGGTATTTTCATGATTGGGTTAGTTTTACCTCCAATATTAAAAATGCTATTAAATTATATCAAAGATGATGATAAAAAAATTACTTCTAGTATAATGTTATTGAAAAATAAAAACCATTATTTAGTTTTTCCTATAAATTATAAATAAATAATAAACTCATTAATTAAGGAAACACACTCCTTATGATAGAAATCACAGAAAAATATTCATTTTCAATTCAAACTTTAAAGATAATGAATAATGTACACATTAAATGAAAATTATAAATAATTTTTCAATATTTATAGTCTATTATAGTAAAATTATTAATCAATTAATGATATAAATTTGAAGAAAAAAAATTCTGATGTCTCTTATAGGAAACTACAATAATGAGATAAAACTATAAACAATAGATGTCGGTAGGTGTGAAAAAACAATATAATATAGATAGAGAAAATGATTACAAATGAAAATAATGATCTTTTTTAGTTATTAATATGGTTCTTAGGATCTATATTATTATATTTGTGTTTTTTGTATAGTAGGTTAGAGAACATCCATAATTGTAGGGTAATAAGGTTGGGTTTGTATTCTCACATTCTCTTTTGTTGAGGGAGGATTTATTATTTTTAAAATATTTATACGTTATATGATATATATACTTCCATGTTTATTTCATGTATTGTAAATTTCATTGATTAAATTGTAAATTAAATATTTATTTTTTTTATCCCTCACGGGTTTATTTAATTTTTATGATAGCATTATCATATCTATTTTTATCACTAAAATTTTAATCTCATGACAAATGTTTATGCTACAGATCATGTTTCCTTTTAAATGGTTTATATATTTCCCAAATGTAATTTAGTATCATGGTTATCATATATTTCAATATATTTAATTTTTTTTAATATTATATAACTCAATGGGGTTTTATTCAATTTTTATAAAGGATACACGGGGTTTTCATAACTCTAATTCGATCATGGAGTCATAATCATATTTCATTAATTAAAATAATTCAAAATTGATATATTATCACGTATTAAAAAGTTATTTTTTATTTCCAAATTCATTTATAGTGAAATACCAATCTACATAAAATTATTCCTCCATGATGAGACTATTGTTTAATTAAAATTCATTTTTTGTTATTAATAATTCTAATTTTATTTATTTAATTTTTATTATATGTCCATTTTTATACATGAAAAAATTGATCTCCTATCCGAAGTGAAATATCAATTTTTATCACTAATTAACCTTTTATTTAACCTTATTTTTGTTCATAAATAGGTTTTTCTATCTTTCCAACATTGTTAGGTTTGAAAATGATTATTTAGAAATGATGAAATGGTATTTCTATCGTTTAATTTTTTTTATCATTCACTATAAATTCTCATATAGATAAGTTTTTTATATTTTGTCTATATTAAATTATTAATGATTATTTATATATTTATATTTTATTAAATTATTTTAACTTCTCCTTTTGAAAACATTATGGATTTCCAATGATTCATTATTAAATATTATTTTAAAAGAAATGCTTTAAATTTTTTTAACATCTCCATTCCAAAATATTATTTATTTTCAAGGATATTTTCATTATAACTCATTATAACATGTTTTAAAAAATTACATTAACTTCTTCTAAATGTTTTTTATTGTAATTCGTACTTTTCCTTTTATAAATTTTTTTAACAAGAATATGTAAAAGAATTGAATTTTCACATTGATTTTTACTCTAAGTTTTGTATCACATGATGTGATGTTTTGATTATAATATATATGATATTTTGTTATGAATCCTATACGGGAATGATATATTAATATAATTTGAATTATTAAAATCATGTTGTTTGATAATATTTTGAAAAATATTATTTTTCCCATATGTTATTTATGTTATGATGATGACTGATTTTATGTGGAAAAAATATGTGTGCGAGATGATGGGCCCTATACCCCCACCAATGAATTGGTTTATGTTTATATATCATGATATTTATATGTATGGGCATAATTAATTCTTTCACATAGGTGTTTTCAAGATGATATTTCTCACATTTTCGTGGAAGGAAATAATGAGTTCGTACACAGTGGCCTAGTTTTAGTGGGTTTCCACACCTAGGATTTACAATGATATAGATTATTCCAAATTATTATGTTATTTATTATGTTATTAAAATTTTAAAATTATCATTTCATTAACATGAAATTCCATGTGTTCATGATCATTCTATTTTTTTAAATTATTCCTCACATTTATTACGTGTTTAGATATTTTATGATTACTAATATCTGTTTGAGAACCATAATATATTTCATTCTTATTTAGTGATAATTTTATGTCTCTAAATTATTTTTTATGGTTATCATATATTGAATTCTAATATTTTTTTCAAGATATTTTGTTCTTCATCATATTTTCCTTCATGATCATTATCCACCACATTATGAAATTATTTTTACCTTACACATATTTTTAGATCTCCCATTTTTATGATTACAATACCCAACATACCATGATGATTTTATCGTGTTAGTATTATTAAAAGGGTATATAAGAGGAAAATTATATATAAAAGTGTCCATTTGTTTTAATATAATATTTTTACTTCGATAATCTCAAAGACACCGAAACATTTAGTCATTGGATTATATTGTTGTTTTTGAGATCTATATTTCCATAAATATACTATTATACTATTTATGTTATATTTAT
This sequence comes from Viscum album, assembly GCA_963277665.1. Taxonomy (NCBI): domain Eukaryota; kingdom Viridiplantae; phylum Streptophyta; class Magnoliopsida; order Santalales; family Viscaceae; genus Viscum; species Viscum album. Next base: position 449,056,300 of record OY728131.1, read on the forward strand.
AATTGGTCAATATATTTTTTATTAGATAAGGGTTTTTTATTGTGGATATAATTATTTTTATTTTAGTTTTATTACTATTGGTATTAGGTTCAGATGACCTTATAAAAAACTGTATGGATTATCCTATTTATAGGAAAATAACCTAAAATTTGAGTTATGTCTTGAGTAGATGGATTTATAAAGAAATACATCCATTTATTGAAAATAAAAGATAATTATAGATCTATAAAAAATGTACAAAGGGTAAATAACCTTTAAAAGGGAAGATATTGTAATAAATTAATTGTCCCTTAATGCATGAAAAAGTGTCATAATTGCATATCAATCATCAAAGTATAAGGGGGTTATGATTTTGTTTAATTTATGATATTTATGAACCAATATAATGGATACATTTTATATATAGTTTTAGGTATTAGATTATGTATATTATAACACAATTTAGAGTCTCCAATGTCAAACTAATATATATATATATATATATATATATATATATATATTGCTATAACTAGAGGAACTTTTGTGAAATGTGATATTGTAGAAGGGAAACATTTTTATGGTTGAAATTAATTTTATGATTTTGATAATATCAATAATGGTAAATTAGTCATCACTCAATCTAATATTTTTTATTAATGGATTATAATATAAGGATCCATTAGTGTAAAGGATAATTCGGTGATTAAGTAGATAAAAATCCCATCAGAGTGAGAGTTGGAATGAGAAATATTTTTTTATTCTAAAAAAGATCTCATAGAATAATATCAACAATGTAAACATAGTATACGTGTCATAAACATAAATTAAGAGAATGATACAATACCATTGATTTTAAAACATGGGAGATAATTTTGTAAAAAATCATTGATTCTCTATATTTAAAAAATATGTAAAAAATCAATAATGGGAATGACCTGTTGGGGACTTTCGGTTGCTTTAATTGTGCTAATGGAGGAAAAAGAGCATTAAAATTTTGATGGAAAATAACAATTTCCATTTACATGTAGAAATAATATAATACACAAATTGGACAACCACTATTAATTAAGTGCTTTATGTGTTGAGAGCTTGATAATTATCTGTGATTCACTTAAAATACATAATAAATTAATGGATTTATTCTACATATATCAAGACTATTATATTTATGGTGTTTTCCCTGAAAAAAATTCACAACCATGAATAAATTTTATTTTAATGAGAAGAATTATTTGTACAATTATTGTGTCTGTAAAAATATCATTTTACCAATCATAATATCCTAGTCTAATTTTATTTATTTTCTAAATATAATAATAGTATTCATTTGGATCAAAGTAATTTTACAAAATACGGAAAATAGATTCTAACTGACTGTCACTATGAACTAGTTCAAGACCAATTTGGAATATTCTTGAAAGTAAAATGAATCCTTCTCCTGATATATAATACCCAGTTATGGGATAAATTTCCCTGAAATAGTTATGAAAACATAACTGTTTTCAATTCTTCCCAATGATATTGAGTATCATATCTCATTACAGATAATATATTGAGGCATATCATGATTTGTTTCACCTTTAAATATTACTAAATGAAAATGATAATTAAATTACTTGGAAATAATTTATTTAATAGGGGTATAATATAATGACCCATTATTATAAATCCTATAAAATTTATTCTATTGTTTAATATAAGGTCAATTTATTTCTTCTAGCTAGAATGTTTTGGTATGTAATATTTATAGTATAAAAAATATTTATTTTTTATTAAAATTATTTTTAAATAAATTTATATATAATTATGTATTTTATTATACTATGTTGAATTTATTAACCAATTCTCAATATTTCCATTATTTTTTATAATTTTAATGAAACTATTTTTCAATAAATTTTATTAATACATTATAACAATAAAGAATAAAGTTATTATTTTACTTTATTTTTCATTAATTATCATTTGGATTATTATAATTATTTTAGTTTCATTATAATCAATTTTATTTGTATTTCTTGTACAAATCAAAAATCTTATTCCTTAAAAATATTTTTTTTAAAACACATGTTATTGTGTTTTATTTTTTCTTCTTTTAAAATTAAATTTTTAAACATAGTTGGTTTTTTATTTGGTAAATTTTATTTTTATTTTAAAATCAATAGTTCATAATTATATTATAAATATCCTTTATTATGCATAATATGTAAATTACCTATATAAACAATACTTTTATCGTTCAAAGATAAAATGTTAAGAGTTTATATCCTTATAATAAAATGGAATAGCATGTTTAAAACATGATTTTTAGTGGTAGATTTTGGGATCAACCTTATCTTCCTTCCACCCAATTATTTATCAATTTTGGTGTAACTAAGTATAGTAAATGTACTATAATGTTTCAATGACTCCCCACCATAACATGGTCGTTTGGTCTAGGTACACTAGGAGAAAACATTTTTACCGTAGAAATGTGGATCCTCCATAGGGTCCAAACACGTGCCTCAACGGGTCATCAGAATCAACGATTTTTTTTCACAAAATCCAACACATGTTCTTTTAGTTTTTTCCCTTACTCACACAAAAATTGATAATATTCCCCTGAGGACACCCATCTAGACCAATACTTCATTCAAATAACACTAAAATATTTAGTTATAATAAGACATGATCTTAAAAATAATGTTTCAACTTGTTGACACGGGTAGTAACACATTGGTTTTGAATTATCAATTTCCATGGGTGTTATAATCTAACACCTTTTAAATAAAAATACCTTGGTGTAGACTATAAATTTCATCCTAGGTAGTTCTACATGACTTTTTGTAAGTTACTTATTTATTACCAATGTTACATCTAGACCGTACTGATAATAAAAGAAACCACCTAAACATTGTTACCAGATCCTATCCTATAAGGTGGCTTCATTTACCACATAGACACATGATCCCATCTCTATGAACAACCCACATCCCTAAATAGATCATCATACTAATTAATGTACTCATGTTTTAAAACTTGTTCTCTTAGTTTTTTTATCCTTACTTAGACACACCTAGATAAACATCCCTGTAGGTCACCCATCCTGAACAAAACTCCATGGAAATGTGATTAACTATGGTTTTTTAATAAGGTAGGTTCCAAAAAATAATGGGATACCATATAGAAATAGGTAGTTAAATTTAGACTTTAATGATTAAATTTTCTATGGGTGTTACTCTTGTTTTGAGAGTGACATCAAGTTATTTTTTTTATATTTTTTATTTTATAAACTATTTACATAGATGGCCATAAGAATGTATTTAATAGATAAATATAAATTTTTTGATATCATTATTGTTTTTGGATTATAAATTTTCAAACCTATTAATTATATTTTCAACAAAAGATTATCATAAATCCATTTATTTAAACTAATCCCTTTAAGAGGAAAATGATTAATAAGAATTGTGAAATAATATTATGTCCACTAATCAATCATCTTATTCAATTATAATTATGGTATATAAAAATGATAATTAATAAATGGTGAAATTATTCAATTAGTGTATTCATATTTTATCTAAATCACCTCATAATCATCATTAATCATGTTATATTCATGATTAGGAAGGTTTGAAAACACACTTGATCAATTATATGAAATTATAACATGGATGATGATGAAATCATATTTTTCAAAAAATATGATATAAATTTTTTAATAGTGTTTTGTTTGTTATTTAATAGACACATCAATATTTAACTCATTAATTAAGAAAACACCCCTCAAATATTGACAATAGCTAAAAAATATTCATTGTCAATTTCACCTTGTTGGATAAAGAATAAACTAACCATTAATGAAATTTTATAAACAATAATTTTTTATAAGTCATCGATTATAGTAAAATTATTAAAAATTGATTGATAAACATTTATGGATTAATAAATATGGATAATATTTCTATGACACTACTACAAAGGGTGAAAAATCTAAACACTTGATGTTGGAAAATAGGAAAAACTTTCTAATATAAATATAGATAATTATTATAAATCAAAATTCAGAATAAAATTATATATGAATGGGGATCTAAAATTTTATAAGAATGTTGTTGTGTTTTTTTATATGAGGATAGAGAACATCTTACCAAGAAGGGATATAAGGGTATCATGTGTTGTCTCAAGTACACATTCATTGAGACACTATTTCATATTTTACACCTATTTCTCAATTATGATGTATATAACTATTTTTTAACTTTGATAAATATGATTCCATAAATTAAATATGATTTTCCATTTCATGACATACCTCTCTTTCCCATTTGATTCTTATGATATAATTATCATAAGTTTTTCTTTCTATAAATTTTGAATCCCTTATGACATGTTTAATCAATACATGATAACTCCTTTTCCATGGTAAAAATAGTGTCTTAATTTTATTTTTATCATGGTTTTCATATAGTTAATGATATTCAAGGTTATTATTAATGATATACCTCTCATAGGGTTTCAAATTAAATGTTACAAATATTGTAAGTGGTTTTTTTAGATCAATATTTTTATATAGAACATAATCACTCTTTATTGAATATAATCATTCAAAATTGATATATTAGAACCTATAAATATGTTACTCAGAATTTTGACATTGAAATATTGGGAAACCATGATCCTCACTCAATACTTCTTCCAAGATGATTATATTTTTTTATTATAATGAATTTTTGTTAGTAATAATTTCTATTTCTTTTAATTGATTTTTCTACCATATAAATGTTATTACATCCAAAAAATTTTATCCTTTCAATAATGTGAAGTAAAATTTATTTAATATCCAATAAAAATTTTCCCATTTATTTTTTTAAAATTATTTATAGAAATCTAGGATTAATATACATGAATATGACAACATTATAGATTATTATTAAGATCATTAGAAAATTACATGCTTGGGGATGTAAATATTTTTGTGTTGTTTAAAACTTTTGAGACATTATTTGAAATTGGTGAATGTTCTTTATCACCTGCTATAAATATCTTGAACATAATTGAAGCTATATAAAACCCATATTTATAATATGGGGAAATAAAACATAATAATGGGTGAGATCAGATGCTTAGTAATGTTAAAAATAAAGGATATACTTAAGAATGACATGGATGTAAGGTTATAAGAAAATGAGCATTATATTTAAAGATCATACCCTACATTCAAAGATCATAATCAGATTTCATGGAATAAATACAGGTTATTCATCAAACATGAATCAAAAGGTAATAAAAGAGAATGAGTTTTGGGAGAATAACATGGGAATAAGACATATAATTTTGGTATGAAAAAATGTAATTAAAACACAAGGTTTAGGAAACCAAAAAAGTCCTTAATAACACATTAGAATTGTGATAATCACCTGTGTACCTTCTTCGGTATTGGTCTATAACACGTATACCCTCATGATTTTGGTATTGGGCTATAACCTCTATACCCCTTGTTTTTTTTGTCCTGGAATGCAACCCATGTACCATATTTCACTAAGACATGGGGTAAAACCCATGTACTATTATGTTTTTTCGGATTAGGTTAAAACCTGTGTACCCTCTTGATTTTGTACTTGGCCTATAACTTAGGTACCCAATTGTTTAGGGGCTTGGGCTAGAATCGATGTACCCTATTTCTTTACAACACGGGCTATAACATTTGTACCCTCAAATATAACATAAAATGTGTAATTACCCAATGCATTAGAGGGAGATATATGTCCCACCCATAAAATAATTAAATCATATATATGCGTTCCACTGGATAATAACACATTTATCATATCATGACCCATTAAAATAAATTGGTTTCATTAACATCATATCTTAAAACATGAAATTAAATGGGTATCATAAAAATTTTATCATATCATGAGTAGTGAAAAAGGGGAAAGGTTTTACAATCATTTCTTAATATATTTATCTTTGAAAGGAGGCTAGTTTCATAATCTTTTAATCATGTTTATAACATGGTAATGTGAAAAAAGTTTCATAAACAACTTGTCAGGTGAAACATAATCTATTTAGTGAATAAATAAAAATAGTGTCCTTGGATGAAATTCCTTGAAAATCATTAACTATATCCAAGGATTTAATCATATATGGATAAGGAAATTGAATGATTTATTAGATAATTTCATAAGGAAATAAATATTTTATTTAAAAACCATTTAAAATAAGATATAAAACATTTTGAAAATCCTTTTCATTGAATCCAACTTTTAAAAAATATAATGTAATCATGGGAAATCATTTTAAACATTTCTGAATGAAAATATCCTCTCCATAAAAAAAACTTTATAAATCGTAAAACATTTTGAAAACCTCTTTATTTTAAAATAAACTTCCAAACATATAAAGTAATCTTAAAAAATAATATAAAGCACTTCCTTAATATACAACATTTTTTAAAAAAAATTCTTTGAAAGAAACATTAAAAATAACAAATTTCTAGAATATTGAGTTAAACAAATTTCTACATAATAAGTAATACTGTAAAATTTCAATGGAATATTCAAATAAATTAAGGACAAGAGGGTAGATGAATCTACACATTCCAAAAAACCCTTTTATTCTATAAAATTTTTAGAAAAGTTTCCCAATCGGAAAAAATAAAGATGGATTTCATAAAATCCCTTTTATAAATGGTAAAAATGTGTAAAAATTTCATTTAATCAACATAGTAGAATAATATTACATTTATGAAAATAATATTAGAAAACATTGTTTTGAATGAAAACATATTTCTGATCAAAGTGACAAATATTGTTGGATTATCATAATTTTTCTGTAATTATCTTAAGTACCAAATAGTGGGAAAATTGAAAAAATACTTAAAGATATCATGAATTACCAGATGATGATAAAATTCATGAGATTTGTTGAGATATGGATCATACTATTTTATCAATAGAATCATAATCATTAACAATCTAGATAAAATATATGACTCTAGCAATAAACTCTTACCACTTTTGTATATTAGAATCATAATACCCATGTATAATCTTGGACCTTATGGAAGGTATGTTGATGTTTAAATTTTTGATAAAAATCCATTGTTATGGTTAGTTTAGTGGTTCTTGGGTGCATAAGATATTTTGGGGGGAGGTGTTTTGGAGGATCAAGACCCGAAAAGTGGAGAAAAATGGCCAAAAGTGTATAGATCAGGGTTGGTGAACCTTTAGTGAAAACAATATTTATTTCCTAGGAAATAGTAAAACTATATTTTCTCTTAGAAAGAGGTGGATCTTGGTCTTTTTATGTTTTTTCAAATGGTGCGAATATGCATAAAACCCATGCGGTGTAGCCCCCCTTGGACAGAGGGAGTTGCACAATTGGTGGATGGTTTGGTTAACCACTCAACCAAACCATGTTTTCCTTTAAAAGTATGAATTTACCATCCCCTTGATATTATTTTCCTCCTCCCTAATTTTTGACCCCATTGGACCCCCTACATTAAGGGTGACTAACTAAGAACTGATCCTTCCTCCATGGGCAATTCTCCCATGATTCTTGTCGGTTTGAAGTGTGTTTGGGTGTGAATCAAAGATCTGTGGGATTCAAACTATCCACTTTACTCTATTTTCATGATTATAGATTTTAGAATATCTCCTATTAATTTGATGTGTCCAAAACCTCATTTTTATACTAGATCCTATGTTATGGCATTAAATGGTGTTTGTGGTCAAATAAAGGGAATTATTTGTCCGAGTATTCATCTTCGAGCTTGAGGTAGGCGAGGTTAATTATTTTTATCATAGTATTGTTGTGTTATATGTGTATAAAATTTTTCTATTTCACTTCCAAGATGAACTTTTGTTTATTTGGTTATGGGAAGTGATTTAGACCCTATATTGAGGTACGAGACCCCTCAAGGAACCGGTTAGGTTCATTGATAATGTGAGACCAAACCTAGGGCTACCCATGGGATGAGGTGAACACTTGTAAATGGGGAATAAAAAATGGTAAAAAATATGATATGGTTATTTTTGTTGTGAATTGGTAGTAAAATTCCATTGTTAATTAGATAGGGATAAGGGGATGATTGAATTAATTATAAGTTAGATTTTGTAAAGGACTAAATGGTTTTGAAGTGGTGTTTGAAGTGAGGAGATACAAAAAGGACATAGAATAAACATTTAGAGGTTATACATTATGATGACATTGTAATATACATTATTTGATTGTAAATATTTTCTAGATATAAGGAAGTCATGAAAAAGAAAATTGATTCCTAGTTATAATGATGTTTCTATGATGAGATACGCCATTGGTGTCTAAGAATCAATAAAGGGGTCAAAAAAGTTGAGTTGGGTTAGATATTTGAATTTATAGGAAAGAACCTTGTTGAAAATTATCAAAGGAAATATTATAATATAAATGTGAGATGGGTTATTGAGATTGGAGTAAAATTAAAATATTAAAAATGATATAATTCTGATTTCACAGTCTGAGTATCCATCCAAAAAAGTACATTGATAAAGTAGATGCATTGGATAGAGATACAAGACTAAGACTCAGTGGAATGTGTGCACCGGCCTTCGATACACAGAATTGAGGTGCACTAGATAGAGTCAGACTGACAGTGATTGAATCACTATGGACAATGGTTTAATGGAGTTTTGGTTCCAAACACATTACTTTGTGGAAAATATATTGTGATCAGTAGTCCTGTTATAAATATTTAATTGTCTTTAGAAGTATAAGGAAACATGTTAACTTATAGGAACCAATATAATTTCTTATCAAGATATATAAGGAGGATGATGGGAGATGGTTCAATTGTATTCACATCATCATATAATGAAAACATATTGATTGATTGGATTTAATGAAGTATAGACTTGGTCACCTATAAAATGGGAAACCTTTTTAAAAACTAGTTTATGATTCTCTATATTCATATCATTGCCTATGTGTAAGGATGGGTTATAATGTTGATGGGATAGATACATTGACCTGTTATATGGGCTATATAATTTATAAATGGATTTTAAAATGATTACAACTAATTAGAAACCACATCAAAATAGTCAATACAATCTGTTGAGAATCAAGTAGTATCTGACCCTAATAGAGTTCTTGGGAACTGCATGATCATTATATTCATTATCATAGATAATCCACACATAATTAATATCAGAGGTATTTATACAATTTCTTGGTAAATTATAATGGATCAGAAAATATAATTATTCATTGTGATCTATCTCATATCATTAATGTGATTTATGTAGCTATAATTAGGTTTCCAAAAATTGATAAATACATTCCAATGACATTTTATGATAAAGGAATCATGAGGGTGATTGAAAATATCCAAATGTAGTTATTAGGACTAAGTAAGAATATGTTTATATTAAAGCGATGGGTCCTAAAATCGAAAATTATAATTCTAACAAAAAATAAATCATATTTGATGGAAATAAAAATTTGAAGGTAAGGAAATATCAAATATAGAGAATAAGGGATTAATATATCATGAAAAAATAATATAGAACTATTAATTACAACAAAACTAGAGCATATGAAATTTTAAGTTCATCATATGATATAGGGATCTCATAGAAGGATATACTATTTTTAGGAAATTTTTTAAGGGACTTTCTAGAAAGTATGATATTATAATTTATACTTTAGAAGTTAATGATGGTTTACTTCTTGATAAATTAAAAATATTTTTTTATGTGTGATATAAAAAATTAGTCAATATTAAAAAATAATATTGAGGATGAGATAGCTTGTAACAATTTTAAATTATCAATGTAATTCTTCTTATTTTTATATGAATTGTTTTTTGATATATATGATGAGAAGGAATGATATTTTGAGGCATGATGAGCCTAGAATTGATATTTGAAAATTACTTACAATATTAAAATATTTCATTTGATGTTTTCATGAAAAAATTTGATTAAATCCATAAAATATTCTTGGTTCAAATACCTAAGGCTACCGTTGAGTACAGAGCAAGATCTATACAGTTGGTTTGACGTAATCTTTGTCGGTGTTGGGATTTCAAAATAGTGAAATCATAGTAAAAAATAATAAAACTAGTTCATTTAATTTATATATTTATTTATTTCGATGTTAGGACCTTACATCATCTCTTTGAACATTGGTATTACTAACCCACTAGGCTTAACTATATTACATAGGGATTGATAGGAGTTGTTGTAGAAGATCCATTGGAGGATCATTTGTGGATGACTTCATATTATATTGAGATCAAGGATTGTTGGGATATCAGAGATCATGGATCTCAAAAATGATGAACACACATTACTATTATTCATCAACGATTAATCTAAGCTCTAGGTAGGATGTTTGATTTATATGATTCCTTTCTATTTATTTATCCCAGCTGAACATTGATCAATTCCATGTACATGAATTCATTCACACATTGATGGTTTATTTATGATATATTTATTTGTTCACTATTTTCCCCCTTCATACATTGAATTTATCAACAGAAGATCTATGATGCAATGAAAAAAGGATATGGTTTTTTCTCATGTGTATGGTTTATGTAATTCTACCCCATTTATTTGCACGTTAATCCTGGAAAATTTCCTTGGACCTGAGATCGATGAAAACTAGGTATGTAATCATTAAATGAAATTTTCTTTAGTGAAATGTAAAAATCCTCAATTTTTGATAGTGATCGAGTGTTTGATCAAGGAGTAAAGAACACCATATAAAAATAATTGGTAAATGAGAACAAAATGAGGGTCATTGTTCTATAGGATCAACACATGGTGGTGATGGAGTGGCTCGACAAATGTGGTTTTCAAGAAAATTTAAATCTTAAATTTTGATTTTGGATGATGAAAGGTTTGAATGTACTCAGAACCATGATTACCTATTATATTATCTATGAAATCGTCATTTTTGGATGAAATGGAGGTGAACATTAGGTATCTCGAAGCGTCTAGGTTACATAGTGTGTATTATGAGATCATAAGTTGTGATGGGCCTTGGCTATGACACTTGGGTTTTCACATAGAATAAAAGATCACACACTGTGTCACAACAATCAAACCCCATGTGACCTATGCTAGAAATTAATGATGTATCTTAGAGGATACATGGGAATGGTTGGTCCAGCTATACAGATATAATCAGAGTATGCTGGTAGAGCCATGTAATTAGATATGGATATATTAACATGGGAAAGGCTAGGTTTACACATGTCAGTACAGAGGAAAATCTAGATGTACATAGGTATAGACATATAGTAAGAGAAATGTTCCCATATACCTCTAAAAATTTTGTATCCTTACAAGCACACCATTTATATATTGATCTACATTACATGTGATATGGAAGCACACATGAAGAGTTGTGGTTGGAAAGATATTTTGTGCACCCCCAGTACACACCATGTACCCCCATTGATGGTGTTTGGAGTTATATTATTTTTTAATTTGGGCCAATATTGGTTCATTATGTTCCCTTGGTCCATCCCATCGAGGGTTCAATGCATAATTTCATTCATAACTATGAATTTTGATCACCTCGGGAGTTTGAGTGTCATATATAGGTTCTGGTGTCCCTTTATGAGACCAAAAATTGATTCTCTATCATTAATTATAATATTGTAGGTGGGGTTTGAGGAATCAGTGTGACCTATTTACACATGGCATTGATCCCCCACATATAAGGTTATTTTAGTTGTATTTGGGATATTATAAGAATATAAGCCCCTATTTAGCGGGTTGATCCATATTTCCTTTGTGGTGTTTCCCAGTGGTGTTGATTGTGTTCCTCTATATGTGAATCAAGGTAATTAGATATTAGTTGTTTTTTGGCTGGGTACTAATGATCATGTACTCACAATTGATTGTAACTAGTGAGATCTTGGATCATGGAGTGGTTTCACCTAGAACGAGTATTTACTAGAATCTTTAACAAGAATATTGTGGCTGGAAGATTGGTTGAGAATTCCTGAAGGAGAAGTGTCTTTCCTAATTATATCTAAGTATTTGTGATGATTTAATTGTAGTGATACTATTATGAGGTTACTACTTTGAATTATTTATGTTTATGGATTTTTGGGTGTCTTACTTGGTATTGTTATGCTGACCACTATATGGGTTCTCCCTGCACAAGTTATGTATTTTACAGATGAAAAAAACTTTTGATGGAGTCCTAAAATGACTAGGACCAAGAAAAGATTATTTTTAAAGAGAGGTCATGGTGTGTACATGTGGATATATTTCATAGTATTCATCAACTACTTATAGGTCAAACTCATTTAAAATTTCATTCAGTGGGCTTGTAATTGGACAATTATTTTTAATAACTTATTTTCATACACTAATTGGGGGATAATAGAATTATGTATTCTTTTTTATCATTTTTTTTACATTTATGTATTTTTTGGGGTTGGATATGTGTCTGTTTTTGTATAGGTAGATTTGGATAATGACTCCCAGGCATGTGATATTCCTACTCGACAATAATCACTAGCCCCATCTTATTAGATATTGGCTTGGGTAGTCCCAGCACAAGCCCCGTAGGGCCAGGAGGTGAAATAGTGATATCAATGGTAATCAATTATACCATATAAAAGGATTATATGAGATTTTATTTGGATTTTTGGGAAAATTCTCAAGTGTTATGAGTTTTAATTTTAGGCCGAGGAACCTAGTGTTGGTGAAAAAACTAACATTCACATTCTGCATGACTCTAACATCATTATTATTTACTAATTACATCTATACACTTATTACATTGAAACAAACCAAGTTAAATGCATAATATAGAAATGAGATAGGGATATTGGGTCCTTCTTCTTTCATCTCTGTTGATATATGCTTTTACCATGGTATATCTTGATTATATTTGGATTCCTTCATAAATACAACCCGTTAGGATTCCAATGCGCCATCACAAGAATACTAGAGGGTCTTCTGTACTGGGACTTTCTCAGGAGATATTTCCTTTGGGTGTTTTACTAGATATAACTCCACCTATAGAGCATAATATAGGAATAGAAGTACTGGTTGAGGAATCATGTTGGCTGAGTGCATAGAATGATTTTCAGAGGAAGTGGACTCTCTGGTTTCTTAGTGACCTAGAACCCTAGGTGGATGAGGAATGTCTAGAGGTAGTCACTCTATTTTTCATCCCTGTAAGGATTCATGAAGATCATATGGAATTCATCTCAGTGAGTTGTCTTTAGGGATTGTAACACCCTCGAGTTTTTATGGACCAGGTCTATTCGAATAAATTTAAAATTTCATTTATATATTGAAATGAAGTACATCAATGATTCCTTTTACACTAAACTAACCTGTCATATGTTACATGCAACACTATGTTTTCATATGTTACACGCAACACTGAGTTGGCATATGGTGCATGCAACATTGAGTTGGCATAAGATACACACAACATTGAATTCCTACGAAACATCTATTTTATTATTTTTATTATTTAAATTAGATAATTATAACCTAACCATTAAACATAGTTATATGAATAGTAGTAAGTAATTTTCAAAAAAAATTTATAATTTTTTTACATAAATAAAACATATTGATAATTAAAAATATGATTTTTGGTAAAGACCTTTTTGTGTTAAAAATAACATTTTCTTGAATGGAATGATTTTAATAATAAAATTAATCATAAAAAATTTAGAAATTTAATTTTATAAAATAAGCCTCATTTTAAATTTAGAATTTTGAAATTACATTAAGGTGAATTGTTTGGTTTTTTCTGAGACACTTCATTTTATGATGAATAGTAATAAATACAGTTTTTTAGTTAAAAAACTACCTTTGGTCTAATTAATTATTAATTATAAATGATAATATAAATTAGTTTTAAGGTCAACTTTAATAAATATTACATTTAGTAATAAAATTTAACACATTATATTCAATTTAACTTTAACACTGTGTATAAAATCTTAACAAACTTTTGAACATTTTCCTACAATAAAACCCCATTATTTCATCCCTTCTGTACGACTAGCACTGATATTAATTTTAAAAATTATTTCTATTTAATTTAAAAATCTAGCATACACCATTTTATTAAGTCTAATACTTATATTATAATAGTACTATGATAATTTTTGACCAAAATGATTAGTAAAAGTGATTAAAATTAATCACAACAACTAAGGCCAAATTAAGCATAATTATGGACTAAAACTTAAAATTAATGGGCCCCAATTTCCTAGAAACTTTTCAAAAACCCATTGAATGTTAATATGTATTCCATAAACCTTCAATTATTATGTTTTGTTGGTTTTTATGACTTTTTTAGGTAATAACATGTGCAAACCTAAGTTGTTTCAAACAATTCCAAGTGAGTTCTTTTGCATCCCTATAAAAGGACACCAATTATACCAATTACTCACACCTATAAAACCTTTTAATTTCGTTCATTATGTTCCCATGTATCCTCCAAAAAATCTTCCCTTCAACCGTGAATCCTTCTTTTGGGCAGAAAGCTTCTCAAGGAAGCCTTTTGGCATAAACCAAAAGGAGTTACCTGATTAAGAGGTAATGTATTCTACCAATCTCTTTTCCTTTGTTTACCTTCTTCACCCCTATAATATATTTACTAAATTACTTTGTAAAAAAACCAATATAATCCTTATAATATTATTTTTTATGCAAAGGTTCTGACTTACACTCATATACACCTCTATATAATGGATGTTGAACATACTGTTTCTGTGTATGGAGAACTACTACCTCATTAAATGACGATTGTTCATTTTTCATTTACCACCAATCACGGTGTCCATTATGATGCAAACCATATTTATATATTTAATATATTATATTTATTTTGTCTTTATGTTTCTGTTTTCCTTTTACAACACACATCATTTTACCTTCCATTTGGTTTTAAGACAATCATCACGTTTGATGAAGTGTGGACTACAACCCCCTCAAAGCGATGTGATTTATTCACACACCACATGAAATGTGTTAAAAATGGGTTTAGAGAAATTATATGATATATAAAATATATTAATTTTACTATAATAATTATATATAAATAAATA
This sequence comes from Viscum album, assembly GCA_963277665.1. Taxonomy (NCBI): domain Eukaryota; kingdom Viridiplantae; phylum Streptophyta; class Magnoliopsida; order Santalales; family Viscaceae; genus Viscum; species Viscum album. The sequence continues at coordinate 449,071,346 of OY728131.1, forward strand.
CATATACATATACATATATATATATATATATACTTATTTCATCCACGTACTTTGTTTCAATACATAAATTAAAACAGAAAACAACATTCATGTGTACGTACAACTTACCATCTACACTAATGGTGTATTCCCTTACATACATAATTATGCTATAAATTATTATAACATACATATACTGTATCTAAATGATATTTATTTAATATTCTATATTTTGTAATCATCATATAAGTATAAGGATCAACAATAAATCAAATTAAGACACATGTGAAGAACAAAGAGAATATTACCTAAAGTGAAACCTTAACCGAGGATCATTAACTTGGGGGTAATATGAGGTCATAATAAAAGAATATATTGTAATATATATAAGAATATTATTATTTTAAATTTTCCTTATCAACTTACATTTATTATATAGGAGGCTTGTCTGAGTACAGAGAGATTCAAGACACAAAGTAAGGTGCTTTCATCTCACTTTTAATTTCTGCGAGATACAAGATATGTTTGACACTCTTTATTTTTGTGTGGTGTATATAATGACCATGATTGCAATATATTTATAATGTAAATAAATTTATGGTTATTCACATATCCATGATATGATCCCTCTTTCATGGGGTTTAACCTTCAAAAGCTTCCAATTCGGTTAAACCAGTTTGTCTCAATTTTCGTTCTTGGAGACTCATGTTTTGTCATGCACCTAAACTCCTTTTTGAGATGTATATGATTCCAATATACATGTTGAATCATTAATCAAATTATTTTACAGACAATTTAATTATCATGTAATTTCCTTTTCTTACATGGAGAGTATGATCCCAAGATACCAAGTCATATGAGTTTATTGAGACAATTTCATCGCTTTCCGAGATTGTTTATAATTTACTTTATTTGATGAAATATTATGATCCATCTATCATAAATATTCATGATTTTAATTATCCTATATTTATTTAATATATCTTCATTTGTTAGTACCATTTTTCCACTCATTGGTACCCAAGAAAATGTTTTCAGTAAAATATGACTGTCTCTCTCTTCGCTCAGAAATCTATTATATTAAAAAAAACATGTTTTGAAAATGTTTTCAATTTTTTTTTCAGAACTATTTTTAAAATATCCATGATTATCATTTTCATGGAAAAAAGATTTTAAAAAAATGTTTTAGGGTTTTAAAAGATTCATGTATAAATTTTTAAATCCGTTTTCAAAGAAAAAGGTTTTCAAAAGGTTTTATGTAATAATGAACATTTTTCAAAGAAGAAAGGATATTTTCTTCAAGAAATGTTCCTAAAATATCCTTCAAAATTATTTTCTATCTATGATAACATCCATGGGTGTTACTCATTACTTTATGGGAAAATTATTCAATGTTTCCATTCATATTCTTTCTCTGAATGGATTTTTTTATAAAATGATGTTATGAGACCCATTTCTCTTTCAAATGTTATATAAATTTGAAACCCACTTCTTTTCAAAGGTTATGTTTAATATGAAAGGATTATGAAACCTTTATCTTTCAACAGGTTATGATAATTTTACATGTTTATGATACCCGTTTCATTTAATTTTTTATGATATGTTTAATTATGATATAGTGGCACATGTATGTATGATTTAATTATATGCTATGTAGGAACTATATATCCCTCCAATGAATTGGGTAAATATTTATGTCCCATGAGATAAAATAGATATGGAATAGGAGTTACTCGGTTCAGTATATATAGGTCCGAAATGAGGTTTACTTAGTTCAGTAATACAAGGATTGAATGAGGGTCACTAAGTTTAGTAATACATGGCTAGAATGGGGGTTACCCAGTTTAGTAAAGGACATTATACACTAAGACTATCTTTAAAGTGATGCCTTGGCTACTATGGAAATGATTATATTTTTATCTGTTTCCAAAATTACATGTCTTATTCATATGAAAGGCTTTCATGGCCTATTCTCGTTATTTCATTATGATTCATGTCTTTTGAACTACTAATCTTTATTCCATGATCTTTGATATGTAGGGTATGATATTCTATTTTCATTATATCATCATCATTCCCTTATCCTCATTTTTAGGTTTATATGTATCCCTTATTTACCCTTACTGATATTTTGAGATCACCCCTTTTATGTTTCCTTACCCTGGTTATGATGATATGTATTTTTTTTGAGGTGTCTAAGTTGGGTGCTAGTCAAGAAGAACCTAACAGTAGATAATTTAGATCACTTATGTATCAGTATTTATGTATTCCATGTCTATAATGGCACTATACTAGTATGGTATTCTTGAATATATTTGTATAATGTTTAAGTATTCCCCAAATTTTTGTAATTTTAATGTTTGAAAAGAATAGGTCGTTATAGTTGGTATGAGAGGACATGTTTAGGTAACATTTTGAAACTATGATGATAAACCCTTGGTGAGAGCCCTAATGAGATTTCTAAGGATAAGTATAGGGTTGAGAAAATTTATAGGAAAATGTCATGGAATTTTGGTGAAGGATAAAGTGAGTGGTTTCCTAGAAATACATCTCTCTTTGGATACTACAGGTGGACATGGCTTTGGTACAGATGTACAAAGGGGTAAGAAATCCAACAAGATGTTCTGACCTCAACTCGGGGTAATCTGGTACAAGACAACTGGCCTTGTGGAACACCTAGTTTGACACCCCCAAGGGATATTATTTGGGAATTCATAGAGTACTTACAATCCATTACCATGGGTTAAAATATAAGTTGGCTATGAATAATATAAGATAAACGTACGGTGTCATAGATTAATGAAGGTGTTATAAGTTAGACATTCAATAAGTTATTTTCCAAGATTATGTGGTTCCTCATTATGATAATTATTTCTTACTTTATTCTTTTGGTTTTACTCAGTGGATGAAACCCAAAGGAACTACGTTAAGGGTGATTGTGAAGGAAAATTAAACAATTTTCCTCCTGAGAAACCAAATTCTATTGGAGCTGGAATGGAAAATCTTGTTTCTATGCCCACCCATATTTCTCAAGTTATGAATCATGGTGGAATTACAAATGGGAAAAGAAGGGAATAACATTATGTTGAGTCCTTCATAAGGCAACATTAACCTTCTTTAAGAGGGTCCCCTGATCCACTTGTTGCTAAAAATGGATTAGTACCACTTAAAAGATATTATATGTTCTTTTGCGTACGAAGCATGAAAAATTAATTCTGGCTGTTTATCGGTGAGAATGTGAAGAAGACCAGTGGTGAACTCTAATCAATAATACGATGAAAAATGATGATATTGAATCCTTGGGTTGGGATGTGTTCACGAATATATATTTCAATAATTAATTTCATGTAATTATTCATACCAAGATGGAGAAAGAGTTCTTTGTGTTGAAGAAAAGGGATGATGAATATGTTGGTACCTATGAGGAATATTTCATAAGACTTGTGAGGTATGCTTCAAGAGTTACCATCCAGCCTGAATGTAATGTTGATAAGTTCTTTTGTGTATTAAATCCATGTATCATAATGGAATTGGATATATGATATTTTACTAGCTACGAATAGATTATGCGATGTGAAATCAAGTTTGAAATAGAGGTAGGATTCATGTATCAATCTCATGGGTTTGACAAGAAGAGGAATATGAAGTTTAATAGAAACTCTGAAAACCATGGAGAAAATAAGATGCACTTTCCTTTATTCTCTATGTGTGGAAATAAGCATAGAGGAAATTACCGTAGGGGGATTAATAATTTTTTTAAGTGTGGAAGGGAAGGAAATTGTGCAACATATTATTGAGGTGATGGGAAGAAGTATTCTCAAAATGATAATAGATAAAAATTCTCACAAAATGAACCTCCAACGATATCATGCTACAAGTGTAAAAAGAATGGGCACTATGCTAAATACTTCCAAAACCAAGGGTGGGTGGTGATGGTCAAAATCAGAAACCTCTTAAGCCGTAGGAAAAGGGGAAATATCATTCAATCACTATTTCTAATGAGGGGTGAAATAACTATGTGATGAAAGGTTCCCTTAAAATCTGCTGCTGAACTGATAGTGTCATATTTGATTCTAGATCAACCCACCCTTTCATATATAATGAATTTTTTATGGGTGTTAAGATTCCTCAAAAACATTTAGAGGTGGAATTAAAAGTGAAAACCCCTAATTGTATGATTATTTCATATCAAGTCTATGATTCCTCTCTAGTAGAAGTTTATAGGAATACACTTCTTATAAATCATACCATTATTCCTTTGGTCAAATTTGATGTCCTTCAAGGCATGAACTTGATTTCTTTTCCAAAATCCCACATCAATTGTCATGGAAGGGATGTTATGTTCGATATTTCAAACCCTCCTTTGATCATCCGTCAATGTGAAGAAAAGTATGAACATCAAATGGAGATTACATTCAGTGTATGGGTATTAATTCTCATTTAAAAGGGTTATTTATGTCAAATGGTTGGGGAGAGGAACGAAATCAATGATATGGACGTTGTTCAGTATTTTGTGGATGTATTTATAGAAGAGTTGTCTAGTCTTCCACCAGAACATGAAGTTGATTTCTCATTAAAACTTATACCTGGTTCCACACCATTTTCAAATACTCTTTATAGAATGGACCCGATTGCGTTTCAGAAAATAAAGAAGAAAATCCAAGAAAACCTTGATATGAGATTCATTCAGCCTTGTGTATCACCTTGGGGTGAACTAGTTTTTTTGAAAAAGAAATATGGATAAATGTTACTCTTCATTGAATATCAGAAGTTTAGCAAGATCACAATCAAGAACAAGTATCCTCTTCCCCGCATTGATGAATTGTTCAATAAATTGTGTCGAGATCAATACTTTTACAAGATTGAACTTCATTATGGATATCATAAATTGGGGGTCAAGAAGGATAATATACACCAAACAGAATTCTGTAGTAGGTGCATGAACTATGAATATAAAGTGATTCCTTTTGATCTTACTAATTCCCTTTCTATATTCATGGATTTAATGAATAGAGTCTATAGATATTACCTAGACCAGTTTTTGGTAGTATTTATAGATGATTTTCTTATCTATTCATAGGGAATGGAAGAGCATGAATATCTCTTTAGAATAATACTGAAGACCCAAAAATAAGATAATTTGAATGAAAAATTTAAAAAGTGTCAATTTCTGATGCAAAAGGTTTCATTATTAGGTCACAAAATCTCAATATATGGTATAACAGTAGATCCATCAATGAAGGAGGCTATTGAAAGAGAGCCTAGAGCACCCCATGTGACTGAGATCCATAGATTTATTGGTTTAACTGGATATTATTGATGATGTTTGGATAATTTCTCATGAATATATAATCCTTTTACCATGTTAACTCATAAGGGTGTCAACATCCTCTAGATATATGAATTCGAGGAAAATTTCAAGGAACTAAAGAAAAGGTTGGCCAGTGCACCTATTCTTACACTACCCTATAGTGGAGAAGGGATTTTAATATATATAAATTCATCCAAGAAGGGATTGGGATGTGTTCTTATGAAAAATAACATGGCTATAGCCTATTCCTCATGACCTTTGAAGATTCATGAGCCAAATTACCCAAATCATTATTTGGAGTTAGCAGCGGTAAATTTTTCATTAAAGATGTGGAGGTATTATCTTTATGGGAAAAATGTGTTATATATACCGATAAAAAAAGTGTGAAATATATATTCACACTGAAGGAGTTAAACATGTTCTATAGAAGATGGTTAGTGTTGATAAAGTATTATGTCTTCCCAATACATTTCCACCCTGGGAAAGAGAACATGGTGGCTGATTATTGCATTCAAAAAATTCATGCTATCTTATTTATGATGAGGATCACAATAGATCCAATATCTCCATATTTTCATAGGATGGATCTAGTAATCTTGAAGGAATGGGTAAAATATTATCTTTATAAAATGGGTTTTCAACCCTCTATCCAATTAAAGATTAATGAGGCGAATAAGGAAGATGAAGACCTAAAAGAGAAGTTCAGAAATGCACCTATGTTTAACCTTAATCAAATGGAATGATAAGGTTAAGAAACTGTGTATGTGTTCCTTCCATGCCAGATTTGATGAAGGACCTGTTAGAGGAAGCTCATAGATCTTCATTGTCTATTCATCCTAGAAGTACGATGATGTATCGGTTCATAAAAGAGTAATTCTGGTGGGATGATGTGAAGAGGGATATCATGGAGTTTGCATATTGGTGCTTGGTATTCCAACAAGTTAAGTCTGAAAGAAAAAATTATAAAGGGATGTTGCATCCAATACCCATACCAGAATGGAAATAGAAGAGAATGACTATTGATTTTGTCATTTAACTACCCAAAATCACTAAAGGGATTAAAGCTATATGGTTGGTAGTTTATCACCTTACTAAATCAGCACACTTCATTGATATCAGGGAAGATTTATCTCTTGATTAGTTTTCCAAAATATACATTAATGAAGTGGTATAGATACATGGAGTACCACATTATATTGTATAATATCGAGATTCAAGGTTTACATCAATGTTCTGGTGAACTCTTTTGAAAACACTTGATACATAATTGAGTTTCATCACTGCTTACCATCCCCAAATAGATGGTCAGTCTGAAATAAAAATTCATTACTTAGAAGATATGTTGAGATCTTGTTCTCTATATTTCAAAGGTGGTTGGGATCAACACCTTCCTCTAGTTGAGTTTTCTTAAAATAATAGTTTTCACTCAAGAATTCATATGGCACCGTATGAATCAGTATATGGGAAGAAATTTAGAGCTCCAACATGTTGGGATGAGGTTTAATAAAGAAAGATATTTGGACCTGAGATTTCTGAAGAAATGCTTGAGAAAGTTAGAACCATTCTGTAGCATATCAAGAAATCTCAGTGTCGAAAAAAAAGTTATCCTGATAACTTTCAGCATGGTGTATATTTTTAATTTGGTGAAAAGGTGATTCTATGAATCTCCCCTGGAAGAATGTTATGACATTCAGGAATAAATGGAAACTAATCCCTAGGTATATTGGTCCCATTGAGATTATTGATCGTATTGTGACGGTAGCCTATCAAATGTCACTTTCTCCAAATATCCCTCAAGTTCATGATGTGTTCCATGCATCACTCCAGAGGAAGTACATACCTAACCCTTCACATATAATTAACTCAGAGATCACACTACTGGAACATGATCTTTCTTATGAGGATCAACATGTCGAAATTTTGGATCGATCATAGAAAGTTCTACGTAGCAAGACCACTCGCCTGGTCAATGTTTTGTGGAGAAATAACCAATTAGAGGAAGCTATGTGGAAATTTACGACATGATCAAGCATAATTATCCTCATTTTTTTATCTGAGTGAAATTTTCAAGGCCTAAAATCATATTAATGGGTGTAGAATATAACAACCCAAGTTCTTATAGACATTTTTTTGAATAAATTTTAATTTTAATTAATATCTTCAAATGAACTAAGTAAAATATTCAATTCAAAATAAACAAAAATTTCATATGTTACATGAAACAAGAAGTTTTTATACATTACATGAAACACTTAGTTGGCATACGATGCAGACAACACTATATTGGTGTACGACACAAGCACCAATGAATTTCTAGGAAACATCTCTTTTTATTTTATAGTTTTAATTATTTAAATAAGATAATTATAACCGAGCTATTAAACCTTGTTATATTAATAGTAATAACTATATTTGGAATAAATTTGTTAATTGTTTTATATAAATGAAACATATTTATAATTTAATATAAGATTTTTGTTAAAGTCCTTTTTGTGTTAAAAATAGAAATTTCTTAAATAGACCACTTTTATTAAGAAAATTAATAATATACACATTTATATATTTGATTTGATAAAATTAACCTCATTTTTGAATTTATAATTTCTAAATTAGCTTAGGGTGATTTTTTTCCAGAGAAACATCATTTTTTGATGAATTGTTAAAAATACCGCTTCTTTGTTAAAAAACTTCATTTTTATCTAATTAATTATTAATGATAAATGTTATTATAATTTAGTATTAAGGTAACATTAGATAAATATTACATCAACTAATACAATGTAACTCATTATAATCAAATTCACTTCAAAACTAAATATAAAATCTTAACAAACTTTTGAATATTTTCTAACATTAAAACTCCGTCATTTTGTCCCGTCTACGGGATTAACACTAATAATAATTTTTCCACTTCTATGAATTGAATTTAGAAAATATAAAATACAACACTGTATTAATTATAATGTTTATAGTCTAATAATACCATGATAATTATTTACCAAAATGATTAGTAAAAGTGATTAAAATTAATCACAACAGTTAAGGCTAAATTAAGATTAATTAGGGACTAAACCATAACACTAAGTGTACAAATTACCTAGGAACTTTTCCAAAACCCATTATATGTCCATAGTTCGAAAATAAACCTTCCATTATTGAGTTTGGTTGGTTTTTATGACTTTTTTTTGGTAATAACATTTCACACCTAACTTGTTTCTAAATATTTCAAGTGAGTCTTTTCCATTCCCTATAAAAGTCCACCACCTGTACCAATTAATCACACCTATCGAACCATTTAAGTTAGTAAAATATCTATAAAAGTAGCCTCCTAAAAATTATCCCTATGACCTTGATGCATCTCTTTGGGAAGAATGATTATCAAGGAATCCTTTTGGCATAAACAGAAAGTGTTACCCGATTAAGAGGTAATGTCTTCTCTCAGGATCCTTTCCTTTATTTCCCTTATTCACCCCTCCACCCTATTTATTACATTAATATGTGAAAAAAATAGTATCCTACATAAAATATAACTTTGTTATGAAATGGTTCATACCTACACTTTCAAACACCTCCATCTAATGGATGTTTAACATACTATTTCTTTGTATGGAAAACTATTGCCTCACAAAACGATGATTGCTCATTTATCCTCTACCACCAATCATGGTGGCCATTATGATGAAAAATTTATTTATATATATATATAATATAATATATTTATTATGTATTTAATATTATGTATTTATTTTAAAACAGACATCTTTTTACCTTTCATTTGGTGTAATGACAATCATCTCGTTTGAGGAAGTGTGGAATACCGCCCCCTCAAAGCGATGTGATTCGTTCACACCCCACATGGAATGTATTAAGGATGGGTTTAGTGAAATTATATGATATATAATATAGTAATTATACTAGAATAATGATATATATATATACATGCACATATAAACATATGTCATTTACATACTTTCTTTCAATAAGAAAATAAAAACCAAAAACATTGTTCATGCGTATGTATAGCTTACCGTCACCATGAACAATGTATTCCATTACATAATTAATTTTGATATAGATTATTATAATATTAATATACTAGATATAACTGATATTTATACCGTTTTATACATTCTAAATCTTGATACAAGTATAAGGATCAATGATATAACAAATTAAGACACATGTAAAAAAAGTGAATATTACCTGAAGTGAAACCTTAATTTTTGATAATTAACTAGAGGGTAATATAGGGTCATAATCAATTAATATATGGTAGTATGTATAAGAATATTATTTTATAAAAGATTTATAATAAAATTATATTTATTATATGGGAATCTTGTACGAGTATGAAGAGAGTCAAGACATAAGGTAAGGGGATTTCATATCACTTTTAATTTATGTGAGATATAATCTTTGTTCGCCACTCTATCCTTTTGTGTTGGGTATGTATTTCCCATGGTTTTTTTCTATTTATTTTGTAAAAAAATTTATGGGTATTCAAATATCCATTCTACGCTCCTTCTTTCATGGGGTTTAACTTTCAAAATATACCAAATTAGTAAAAAAATTTGTCTCAAATTTTTTTCATTGAGACTCATGTTTTGTTATGCACCTAAACACTTTTTAAAGGTGTATATAATTAAATTATACATGTTATATCATGAATATAATTATTTTTATGATAACTTAAGCTTCATGTGATTTACTTTTCTTACATGCATACTATGATCCCTAGTTACCAAGTCATAAGAGTTTATTTAGAAAATCTCATCGCTTTCTGAGATCATTTAAGTTTATGCTTCCCTTTATGAAATATTATGATCTATATCTCAAAAATATTCATGAGTTTCCTTATAATATATTTATTCAATATATCATCATATTTTAGTACTATTTTCCATCTCTTTGGTACTCAATAAAATATTTTTAGTAAAATATGACCATATCTCTCTTCGGTAAAAAATATATTGTATTAAAAAAACATGTTCTCAAAAAGTTTTAAAAAAAGTTTTCAAAATGTCCTTGAAGATCATTTTCAAGGAGAAAATATTTTATTATTTTTAATTCTTCATGTATATGTTTCCAAAGCTATATTCAAAGAAAAAGGATTTCAAAAGGAATTTTTTAATAAAAAATATTTTTCAAAGAAGAAAGGATATTTTCCTCAAGAAATTTTTCTAAAATAACTTTAAAAATTATTTCCCATATAAGATAACTTCCATTGGTGTTACGCATGACTTCTTGGGTAAATTATTCAATGTTTTCTGCCACATTCATTCTCTAAATGGATTTTGTTTTGACGGAATGATGTTATGAAATGTGTTTCTCTTTCACAAGTTATATGATTTTGAAACCAGATTCTTTTCACAGATCATATTTATGATGAAATGATTATCAAACATGCATCCTTCCACATATTATGACATGTTTACATGTTTATGATACCTATTTCATTTGTTGTGTTGTTATATGTTTATTTGTTCTCATGTGGAACATGTATGTATGTTTTCATCATCTGGAGAGTGGGAAATATATCTCTCTCTAATGAATTGGGTAACGATTTATATCTCATGAGATAAAATAGGGATGGAATGGGGGTTACTCGGTTCAGTAAATACAGGTCCGGAAGGAGGGTTACTCAGTTCAATAATACAAAACTAGAATGAGGGTAACTTGGATCAGTAATATAGGGCTGGAATATGGGTTACACTGTTCAGTAAAGGACATTATCCACTATAATGGTCGTGGAAATGATTCCTTCGATACTATGGAAATAAGTATATGCTTATGTTTTGAAAAAATTAAATGTATTATTTCTATGTTATTATTTCATGTCCTATGGTATTTATTTCATTATGATTCATCTCTTATGGTCTTCCAATCAATGTTCCAAGATATTTTATATGAAGGGTATGATCATCTATTTTCATGATCACATTCTCATACCCTTATGCCCATGTTAATACTTACATGTATTTCTTCTTTACCCTTATTGATCATTTGATCTCACCCCTTTTTATGTTTCTTTCCCCAGGTTATAAAGATATGTATTATGTTTGAGGTGTAAAAGAAGGGTTCCATTAAAGAAGAATGTTGTAATAGATAATGTAGTTCACTTATGTATCAATGTTTATGTGTTCCATGTCTAAAAATGCACCAGACTAGTAAAGTATTCTTGTATCTGTTTGTATAATGATTTAGTCAAACGAAGAAGTTATCAAATGCTAATTTTTGAAAAGTTTGGGTTGCTATAGGTATCCCTTAGGAAATGGTGGAGTCTGGTGACTAGGTCACATGAAAAGACAATGCTCTCCTAGTCAGACTTTGAGTGCCCCTTTTGGGAAGAATTTTATCCAACCATGTTGTGATTAGTGCACATAAATGAGATTCTGAATCTAAATTATTGTAGTATAATCATGGTGTATTTTTCACAAGTGTTTATATATCTCCCATGGTACTCCATCGATATGTTGTAAGGTATGTTCCTAAAAAATTTAATTGAGAAGGTCTTTCACCGGGATACTATTTATTTTGAGATTTCACTTTTCATTCCAACCAAAGATGGACTAATTGAGTATATGATAATAGTGTAGATATTACTGGAAGAGTAGAAACAAAATCCGGGAATTGGTAGTGGGACACCGATTATGATAAATTAGTAGTAGGTAAATGATGGTAGTTTTAGGTATCATGGCATGTGAGACACTCCTGAAGATGATCCAAAATAGGTGATCAATAGTTAATGGATGTCTGGAGGGATCAGGTTAGCTATAGAAGAAGTGGGTTTTATCCTATGATGGTTGGGTATAACTTGTGTGGGATTTTCCGACACAACATATAGCTAATCAAGAGCATGATGAGGGTCCGACTAGGTAGGGAAATAGGTGGGAGAATGGAATTCCATGGGTTGCAATTTGTGAATATGGGGTAGATAAAGTGGATGAGGGTGGTCAAAGGTTTGACATATTTACACCACCACCATTAAGTGGTCCACACCTAAATCATGGAACTGGTGGTTAAGGACAAGTAAATTTGAAGGTTGTGGATTAGAATGACCTCAAGGATCCAAGGATGATATGCTGTATGATCTATGTGTTTTTTCCTTATCTACAATACTAAAATACATAGGTACGGGTCATTACATTCTTTCAACTTATCTTATTCTTGATATAGTGATCTTGGTTGATCCCATGGATTTACACTTCTGACTGGAGGTTATGAAAGGAGGTGAATTATATTTTTCACACATCTTATGAAAATTAGATCCGATTTATGGTGGTGAGATATTCATATGGTATCTCCTTTTAATGTTTATGTTGAATTGAAAAGTCATATTTGGTATAGAATATCTATCCATATTTTCCATCATATTTCTAATTCTAGAAAGAGGTTTCAATGTGTCCATGTTGATAGGATGAGGTTTTAATTTTCGGGTGAAAAAAAACTTGGAGGAATTGTATTGTCTCATTAATTAGAGAGTGAAACCAATTAATCCCCAGTTAGATAGTATGAAACTTTAGTAGTTGATGTCATAGGTTACCAATTTCCTACGATGGTGGAGGAGTATGAGGAAATATTTCTAAGTAAGTTTCTAGTATTACCTCACTAGATAGAGTTATACTTATTCATTTACATACACACTTGGATGACCCTAATATCTATAAATGCATATCATATTTTTCCTATAGAGAATCATGAGATGAGGGCATAGTTTGAGGACTTGATAAGTAGAGATTCATAAGTCCCAGTTTTTCCCCCTCAGAATACCAACTTTTTTTTATAGAAATAAGGAATACGAGATATTGAGGTTATGTTTTGATTACTAGTTCTTGAAGAAGGTAAACATGTGGAATAAATATACTCTACTGAGGACTGATGACTTATTTATTCAGTTGAGAGGGTTGCAACGGTTCTGTATGGATGACCTTAGATCAGGCTATCACCAATAGTGAGTTAATGATGAGGATATAATGAATGTGGAATTTAGATGTATATAAATTCACTATGAATACTTGGTGATGCCTTCCAAAATGCATTGTACCCTAGTAGTGTTCATGGGACTCATGAACCATATTTTTCATCCATTCATGGACTAGTTTGTGGTTTACTTTATCTCTTATATCCTTATATAATCAGTAATCAATTATTATCATGTGAGACACATGGGAATTATTTTGGACTGAATCTTAGATAATACTTTTTATGGGAATCTCTTACAGTTTCATTTTTTGGATTTGAGTGGTTCAATTCCTAGAAAACATCATCTTATAGGCTGAAATGATAGTGGATCCATCACAGGTTGAGCCAGTGCAAGCATTTAAGCCATTCAAGTGTTTTTTTCAAGATGAAGATCATCATATGGTTGTCAGAGTGCTATCACAGGATTTTAACTAATTTATGCAGAGTTTCATCACCTTTTAACATTAAAAAACAACAGAATCCTTTCTTGTGGACATAAAGTTTCAATCTATGTTTTCATTTGTCATGGTAGTGGTTGAAGAGTTCCACCCTCATGAGATTGTTAAATGAAAGAGGTTTTTATGTGGTGTTTTCTGATGCCTCATGGAGTAGGCTCAGTTTTGTTCTGATATAGATTTAGTTAGTGATTTTCTATGTGTCCAGTAATTTGAGACTCTAAGATCCAAATTACATGACCCACAATCCTGATTTTGAGGTGGTAGTATTTTCCACAAAGATTTGAAAACACTACCTTATTGGAGGGTGGATCATCATATACTCTAAAACAAAGTTTATAAATTATATCCTCTCTCAGAAGGATCATACATATGATATAGAGATTATGAATATATATTCTCTAAGACTATGACATATAGATTTTATATATTCATTGGAAGAGAAATTTTGTAAAAGACACTCTCAAAAGAAGATTATATTATCTATTGTTGGATGTGGTATTATATTTATCCTTATTATAGTTGTCCTTAGTGTAAAAGGATGATCCTTCATATATTATGTTTATGGTCTCCCTGACACTAATTTTATTGAATTTTAGGAAATTTCATTACAGGGATAACTACCATTATACCTTACATACTAAGATATCCACTATATTTTTCTAATGATATATTTTATTAAGGTGGTTTGGATGTTATCCTTTTTAGATGATGGGTGATGGTACAAAGGAAGTTGTAGGAGGTGGTGATGATGGATTATTTGAACAACCCCTTTTTATATAAATCAACATGTGGAGAGGATGTACCATGACCTTAGGTATCAGTTTTGATGGACAAGGAAAAGGGATGTGTTGTAGAGTTTGTCTCTTGATGCCTCACTTATGGGAAGGTGAGGACCAAGTATGAGGTTCTAGCTAGTTTAACACAACCCATTGAGGTGACATAATGGAAGTGGGATGTTTTATATGTGGAAATCATGACGAGTTTACCATATACATATACATTACAAAATACACCTACATGATCATAGAATAACTCTCCATGTTCAAACACTTCCTATCCATTCAATAATAGAGTGCATTTGAGAGAATTGGACATATGGATGTGAATGAGGTAGTCTGGATCCATTGAGTTCCCATGATGTTAATTTCATATTATGAATCTAACATCATATTATGATTCTAGAGAGGATTTTTGGAGGGATTTGGGGCTCGGTTTCATTTAATCATGGTGCTTCACCCCCACATATATGGATTGATAAAGTAGATCATCTAGGTCTTAGGGGGAATGTTGGAGGATTTCATTTTGTAATTTGGCCATTTTTGGGAGGATAAACTATCCTTGGTGGATTTTTCATACAATAACAACTACCATTACACCATTAGTATGGCAGCATTTGAGGCCTTGTGTGGGTGACATTGTTTGCCAACACAATTATGGAATAATCATGGTGAGTTAGAAATCTTGATCATAGTGATGGTGTGAGCTACTTCAGAGAAGGTTAATATCATCATTGAGTAGATGAAGACTTTATATATCTTTAAAAAAACCTATTTCGTCCAATGAAGGAGGATTTTGGAGTTCAAGGAAGGAGAAAATGTGTTTTTGATGGTCTCACCTTGATGTGGTTTACAAAGATTTGTTCAGGGTGGAAATAAATATATGAGATTTGTTGAACCTTTTTTGATACATATTAGTGTTGGGGAGGTGGAATTTTTCATAGCAATACCTCTATAGATAGACATGGCCCATGACTTCTTTCACGTGCTAATAACAATGAGTTATGCATAAAAGTAATCATATGTTATTGACTTGGGAGAGATGGAAATAAAGGATGGGGATACCATTTCTATATACCTAGTGTAGATCAAAGATCTACATGAGAGAATCCATTTTGGGTAATCAATTCAACTAGTTATTTTCTAGTGGAAGGAGGTGAATCTTTATGAAAACAGACAGGAGCAAAAGACCCAGATGTGGGATTAAAACCCTCATCTTATTGGGTATTTTTTCAATATTTAGGAGAGAAATACAACTAGTGGTGTAAATTAAAGGATGCCAGCTAGTCCATGTGTTATTTATAAATATTATACAGATTATTTTCAGATATAAGAGTAGAGATGGACTGAGATTTTGATGCATGATGAGCCCAAAATTTATATTTGAAAAATAGTAAAAATATTATTGTCACTTATGTTGAAGTTTCCAAAAAGAGTATAATAACTCCTAAAAAGAATCTATAATAGGAAATATGTGGCCTCCATTGTGTTCATGTAATGGGATTTACCAAAGGTGTGATATAATTTTTTTGGTGTTGGGTTTTTTAGTAAATTTATATCATGGGTGAAAATAATAAAATAAGCATATTTAATTATATTAATATAGTGACCTAGAATCCGCTATTTAAACTAATAATTTCATAATTCTGAAGGGATAACCAGAAAAAATAGGTATTTACATGATATGTTTTAGGGGATCAATTGAAAAATCATTGGAAGATGAAATTGGATTAGATTGTGATGGAGGAACATTATGCCATTAGAGATTGTGGATCTTGCCAACGACAACAATATATGACTATTATTTGTCAATAATTGATAAAAATAATAGTTAGTAAAATTTATTTAAATTATTCCACTACCTTATTTTTCCGTTGTTGAATGTGGATCAATTCAATGAACAATCATTGAAACAAACTTCAATGTATGATTAAATTATTGTCGATTTATTTGTCCTTTAATTATTACCTCGTTGTTATTTTACTTCCTTGATAGAGGATCCAGGTATAAATAGAAAATGAAATTTTTCCTTCCTAATATTTGTGGTTTATTTATTTATACAATGTTTCTTCCCATGTTCATCACATATAATTTCCTTGGACCATGGTTCGACAAATACAAGGCATATTATGATTGTACGAATGTTCTTTGGTGCATTGGATCATTACCATGGGCGTGGTTCATGATCAAGGGTGTGATCAATGTGCAATGATGATGGGGTAAAATCATAGGTAGATTATAATATACCAAAAATTACTATTCCTATAGTTTCAATTTATGAGGATCATGTAGAGGCTCAATTGTGGCATTTTCTGAGTAGATTCAAATCATAGATTCATATATCTATAGACCAGAGTGTCAAAATATCTACAATATCAGATTCTTGGATGGAATAATGGTAGAAAAGGTGTAGATAGATGATATAGAGGATAACACATGGATTTTAGATATTTCTTGGTTATACCTAATGTCATATGGGATCACACACTATGTGGTGATCTGGTTGCAGTGCTAAGGTTATAATAGGGAAAAAAATATCACATGCCTGATGAAACTTATTTCACACCAATCGACCCATGCTAGTGGCTCAAGATTTATCTTGAAGGATACATGGTCATTGGTTGGATAGAGTATGAAAAACTGGTTGGAGTACATAAGAAGAGACATGTACTCAGACATAGCCTTGTGTACACAAGAATGGGAAAGTGTACATGGGTATAAACGCATCAACGATTGTAGGTACATAAGAACATATAAATGATGAAAGTATGGTAGAGAGAAATATACATGCTATGTATCCTTACGTACACACCATGTAAATGGATATATGAATTCAAGTTTAGATGTATACACATGTGCATATGTCGGGTCATATAGCCACATTGTGTCCATAACATATTTATTATGTACTCCCTTTTAGGGTGTTGGGAGGACATAATTTCTCTAGTATAGACTAGTATCAGTTGTGTGTGTTCCCATGGTGCATACCCTTGATTATTTAGTATGGAATTTCTTCCTCTACACTAGATTGTGATCCACTATAGTGGATGATTCTCAAATAGAGTTTGTGGTGCCCCTTCATGATATTAGAGTGTGATTTTATATCATTCTTTGTTATGACAAAGGTTGGGTTCATGGAATCAGTGTGACATCCTTGCATAGGGTATTGATCCACCATATTTTATTCCACTTAATTAGGGTACAAAGAACCATTGGCATACAATATCCTATATATCAGGTTGATCCATATATGGTTTTTGGTGTCCCCCAGTAGTCTTGGGTGTGATCCCCAATATGTGCATCATGATATTCATATATCTGTGAGTTTACTGGGTTGGGAATAAATGGTAATGATCTCATGGTTTCTTATCACCAATTATAGTATTAATCATGGCATGGGTTGAATTACCTTTGATATTTAAGGAGAATTATGTGGATAGTATTTTGGTTGAGAATACTTGTAGGCATGGTTACTGTCTAGAGTATATATAGGATTTTATTCAAAATTATTTGTAATAATAATCATATGAGATTACTACTAATATTTAATTATGATGTTTCATTTCCATTCATTCTAATGGGCATTGTTATACCCCTCCCCCTGCATGGGCTCTTCTCCCAAGTGTCGTATCTTGTGCATAAAATTGACCTTCTTACAGAGTTCTAGAGGGACATGGATATGGGAATTCATTGTGAGCAATCATAAATGTGGTTTGTGTAGAAGGATTAATCTTACACTCATCCACTTCTACATTTAGGATGTAATCATTTTTAGTTTATTTTTGTGGGCTTGTATATGGAACATTCTTTCTATTTCCTTATTGTGCTACACTAATTAAATTATTATAGATGCATTCATTAATGGTTATTACTTGATTCAAATTTTAGTGTTTTATTGGCATGGATATGTGAGTATGTGAATAGATACATTATAATTATTCCCCTCATATATGTGATATTCATACTCAATGATAATTTCTTACACCTATCAAATTATAGGTGGGATTATGGTAGTGACATCTTCTTATCCATTAGGTTGAGTCATGACATAGATATTGGTACTATGAGCATGATTAAATTCCTAAAACCTAAAATTAGGTAATTTTCCTATGTGAATAAGAATATAAGGATGATGATAGTGAATTGAATGATAAAATCATTTATATCATCTCTATACATTACCAAAAATATAAAGTCAAGTATATAAGAAAATGAAAACATAAACGTTTTTAGTGTGTATGGATAAAAAAAAATTCAATAAATTTTCAATTGGTAGGGAATTTATAATAATATTACAATGATTGTAAAAAAAACCTAGATGGAGAAGTGGGGTAAAATATTTTAAGAATCCCTGAAATCCATCAAGGATAAAAAAAATTTAACTAAAAGAAATAAGAGATGTATGTGGGAATAGAATAAATCTTCAACAAATAGATCTTATGAGTTTTAATATTATTATAAGTTTCTAACCTTCATTTCTCAAGTTGAATTAATTGAAGATAACCAAAACATTAATGAATAATATTGTGGTCAAACTAATAAGGAATGTCATCTAAGATCAAAATATGTGGATTTTCATCATCAAAAAACAATACTCAAAAAACCAGATAGAATATTGAAGAATTAAAGTGGGATGAAGATTCAATGAAAAGAAAACTTTCTCTTAAATGTATATTCATAGGTAGGAAAAATTAATAATATCAAGACGAATTTTGAGGAATAAGGGAAAATGTTGAATGACATTGATAAAAAATTCACTTGATAGGATGAAGATGTATTTCAGTATAAATGAATATGTATAAAGTATAATAAATACCTTGGTGGAGCTAAGTTATCCTTTCAACAATGAACATTTAGTAAATAATGAAACATCTCAAGCTATTGGAAGGACTTTTCCGACGAATAAGGTGAAATACACACCCATAGAACATAAAATTTAATAAAATTTTATTAAACATGATTGTTTAACAAACATTATTGAGAGATCTTGGTTTGATTATTCATGTTGGTATTATATTACATTAATGGATGTTAAATGTAAAAATAAAATGATTAGTTTCCCATGCGTATGGAAATTAGATATTGATCAGTATGATTAATTTATATTTACATGTTATATGGAAAAAATAATACTTCTATTGAAGACCAGTATTTAATAGATAATGTTGGTACATTAGAAATTATGAGAACAAGGAATATAATTTTCACCACAATATGTCTTTTTATAGGATATATTATAGAATTTTTTGAAATAGAGCGGTAAATGATGAAACTATTTAATTATTGAGGAGGAAGAAATAGAAATATAATTAAAATTATAAAATCCCTCAAGGAAATATGGATTAGATTTATTATATGATTATTTTATGGTTTTAACAACCACATTTTTATGTTGAAGATTTTATTACCACACATCCTTGAGGAATTCTATTCACAAAAAATATAGTTGGGATTTGAAAGTTTAAAGACACAACTTTTGTTGTCAAGATTAATCTACAACATATTAATGGAAAAAACCATGAATTATTAAAAATTTCAATTATTTCTACATAATTAGTGAATTGAAGATATTAAAAAAATAATGAAAATGAGGGAGGAGAAATAAATATTTGAAATAAAAATTCCTTAAAAACTAATAGAAACTAGTACATTTAGGATTGATTTTTAGAAGATGATTTGAAATGATGAATTTTTTATTGATGGGATTAATAAAAACACAAAGAGTGTTATAAAACTCTATGTTGTTGGTAATGATGTAATATTTGGAACTGATTCATTTATTATATGATATTTGAAAGATGGATATGCCATTACTATGGTTGAAGGAACTAGTATAAATAAATTCTAGATTGGTGATCTAGATAATTTATAATATTTATGTGCGTTGTATGAAAAACATTTAGGTTATAATATAAATGGGAATAATGTCAATAAGATAATGTTTAATATTTCAATATAAGATTATATGAGATACATATCTTAACCAAAGTGGAAAGATGATGTTTTTATATATTATTCTTGGAATGGAATATGGAATGTAGAAGAAATAATAATGTTAATATTCAATCCACCATTCCTCATACACTTTAATCAATGTGGTCCAATGAGACATCAATAAAAATTTGGTGATATGAAAATTGTTACATTCACTGATGAGTTCACTTGGATGGCTAGTCTAAAAATCATAAACCACAAATTAGATGTTGTCTTATTGTTTAGATGATTATAAATGAGTGTTGAGAATGTGTTGGGTGTATATATATTGAATTTTAGAACAAATATTGTCAAAGTGTACACATGTAACTATTTCATGTCCAATATGAAGAAACATATAATTAATCATCAATATATTTAGCAATACACTCTTCAATAAAAATGAGCAGTGGAAATGAAAAAGAATGTTTTGGATTAAATCATAATATTTATTCTCATTTAATATGAGAATTAAAAATTCATATAAAAAGAATCTATAAAAACATATATACATGTTCAAAAATATATTGTTTCTTTGTATGTAATCAAAAATGACTCCATATGAGATGTATTATAAGATAAATCCATAGATAAATTCTTCAATGAAGCCTATGCGGAATTATTAATAATGACATGAAATAAAAATTTAGGAACATATGTTGAAAAAGATCAATAATGTGTCTTCATGGGACAATCATATAATGAAATATGTTACAAGAGTTAAAATAAAGAAGTATATTAATTAGTTGATTACATTTTTATAAATTACATTGAAAATGAGTATACCATAAGAAACAATATTTTTGATAATGGGAATGATATAACAACAAATATGGACTTTTAGGCCTTATATTCAGACCACATGGTCTTGGGCCTTTGAGCTATGTAATGAGTCTCCCTATACCCAGTTAGAAAGAGGTATTTTTCTAAATAATAGGTAAGGATTAGACCCCAACATTTGGAAATAAAATGTTATCTGATAGGTTAAACTACAATTAGTTTTTTAATTATTTGAGTGTAAATAATGGTAGATAGTGATGAATGATTTTTTGGATATAATTGAGAAGAATATCACAAATTATCCAGTTCGGTAAATAAAATTAATAAAATTTTATTGGAAAAAAATTAAATTTTATAAATTAAATTGATAAAAGTGGTAAGTTTTGACAAAAAAGTGGGTATTTTTCAAAGTTAACTAATAGGTGGTAGGAGATTGTTTTGAGGAAAATAATATTTCAGTTGGAATTCTTCCGAACTATCATAATAATTGTATAATTTTATTAAAAATTTAGATTATAATGTCTATAAAATGGATTTTAATACTTTATTATTGATTCTAAAAATAGAATAAAATGTATATATTGAGAAACATAGTTAGTTTATACATGATAATTATGGAAATATTGTGTGTAACATGAAGAAACCATTTTATGGGATGAAAAATACTCCCCATGCCCAATATTCAAATCATTATAGTTTCCTAAAAAATTTGACATTTTAAAAAATAAAATTTAATTTAGACATATATGTGATTTAAAAGTGTACAGATACTATTATTTTGAATATTTTCGTTGATGATTTTATTTTTTCAATTGAGAGGGAAAATTATTTTGGTTGAGTTTTAAGGAAAATTGAATAAGAACAATGAAATTAAATTCTCTAGGAGTTAAACATCCTATTGGGAATAAAATTTTATCAAAAGGAATACTAATATTAATATCAAATGAAATTTATTCCAAGTAGATTATACTAATGATTGTCGATGAATATTCAAAAGTTATTTCCACACTTAAAACTATTGGTGGGAATATAAGTAAAATTATGCTGGGAAAAGCGTAAATCTTAAATATTCCAATATATTTTATAAAATTTTACATTATGTAACAATATTAGGACAAGATCATTATTATCCTAAAACTTTTTTTGGAATATATTATAGTAATATGAAATAATAACACAATCTTGTAGAAAAAAAATCATTAAGTATATAAATGGAAAATCAAATAATGGAAATTTAAAGAAGTGAATTTTCAAGTTGAACTTTCATTATTTCACTAATATAGGATGGGATAGATTTTATAATAACAAAAAATAAATATGGGTATAAACATTAATGATAGGGTGATGTTGTGTGTGCTGGAATATAAACAAAGATAGTTCTGTTGCATTATGTATATTTAAAAAAAATATGTTTACACCACCGTATAATGTTCAAAATGATATCAATAATCATGGAAAAATCAAGGAGGTTTCTAAGAATCTTATCACCACCTTGGGATTCTATAGGGTTTCCACTGGTGCTAGCTGGCCCCGCAATTCCTTCCCCTCTCAAGGGGGAGGAGGGCCCAACTTTTCCACCGCTCTTCAATGGCCCTTCCCATCGTTTTTCACCTTTCACCAACCCAGAGTCTCTCCCTACCTTCCTAGGTATTGCGTTTTCCCCAAAGGTTTTGAGTTTTGCTAATGGAGGTCCGTCACTCCTTATTTCCCCCGTGGAATTCATAGAAGGTTCATACATGCACAAGCTCACCTTGGTTTCCCTATTCAATCAATGGAGGCCTTTTGTTGACGTCGTCAATAGGCTCATCGACACTCAGTGGGGTCTTCTTCAACGAGTGGTGGTTGGTTGGCTCAATTATCGACAAATGATGATTCGCTCCTCTTCTGAAGAAGAATTAGCTCTTGCTTGGTCCAGTGGATCATGCTTCATTAACCGGTTACGTATTATCCTCCTTAGATGGTCTTTGTCTCTGTGCATGAATCATGATCCAAAGACCTCCACAATTTGGATCCGCCTTCCAGATTTTCCTCTCAATTTCCAAAATCCTTCTATTTTTCAGATGATAGGAAATCTTGTCGGCCGCTTCCTGATTGCAGATCATAGAACCCAAGTGATCTTCCATCCCATTTGACCCCAGATATTTTTTGAGGTTGAAATATAAAAACCTTCTTTAGAATTCTTTTGGATCGAGATTGAGGGAGAATACATATACAAACAACCGATTATGTATGAGTCGTGGACTCACTATTGTTCCTCCTGCCTCTAAGGTCATTAAGCACTAATATGTCATCATTGGGGAGTATCTATGCTTGAATCGAATCTGATGAATGGGGATTTCACTCACCAGAAATATGTTTCCATTAGAAAGGGGATAGAAGTTCCAGAGAATAATGAATGATGTGATGCCAATCCTTCTTTTATATGTGGAAAATCTGGTTTAGTCACTCCCCTAGGATACAAGACTAGGAGCCAATTCGAATGAGACCATACCTTAAAGGTCGATGTATTTTATTCATGTGGCTAGCTTGACTCTTTATGATGGAAATGATAGGGAATATGAGGGCCTGTCTAGTTTGAAGATAGACATGGTCCAATCCAGCAAATGGCTCAAGGGAAATGGATGTAACCTGAACGTGTTTGCGGTATTGGGTGATGGTGACCTAATTCCATTTGAATGAGGGAAATGAGAGGATGGAGGACATGAAGGGGTTACTTATCTGGGAGGGAACAAGGATGGATTTTAAGATGATATGGATTATGACACTTGTACATGGTCAACCGTAAGTAAGGAAGTGGAACAAGAGGAAGTTTATATTCGGTCTGCTTCCAGAAAGGGCAATAAGACCATCATGGACTCAGAGGTCTTCACCAATCATGTGAGGAGGTCACATCCTCTGAAAGAATACTCTAATTTACCTAAACCAACAGTTACCAGATCTTGTAGTAAATGATCTCTCATGCAAATTAAATCTCTCGACGACATAAAGATATTTACGAAAAGTGGAATAGAGAAAGATCCGTCTGCTCTGCAAGAGGAACTAGTTTTTCCTCCTAGTGGAGAGGTTGTGGGATCTCAGGCCGACACAGATTCCGATCAGAAGCAAGAGCCTATGGTTGATCTAGTTTCAAAGTGTCTCGAGAGGAAATTTAATCCTATTTATTCTCCTTCTCCCATGCAATAGGGTTCCAAGGTGCAAGAGACAAAGACTAAAATACAAGACCCATCTACCCTCTAAATGGCCTTTTCTGAGGTCTTGGTGCAGGCTAATAAACAAGATCAGGTGACCCCTACAAGCTCGGATCTAAGCCTCTTCTCCTCCACCCACACTTCTCTAATCCAATGAATAAGGATCTTATCACACATGATATGGCATGGAAATATAGACGGTCTCCCTCAGGCTCGTGGCCATCTATTTTATTTATTGTGCAAGGGATTAGGGGTGTGCAATTTCATTATTTCTTGTTCTACTTTTGTTTTTTGGTTTCCTTGTTCTGGGTAGTCTTTCTTGATTGGTGTACTGTTTTATTGATGTTTTTATGGTTCCCACTCCCCCACAAAGTGGTTTCTTCTTAAAAATAAAAAAAAGGAATTTGGAGATATCAATAATCTTGAATATGGATTATTTGAGGGTGGTTTTGAGGAAAAATTTATTATTTTTTCTGGTATTTGAGTACAATTTGTCTCTTTAAAAACTCAATTCAACAATCATGATCAAATGAAAATGATATAGAAAAATAATTTAATTTAAAAAAATTATATGACAATTTTTTAATCATGAGTATATGTCAAGAAAATATTAAATTTATTATGAATTTATTAAATCAATTCCATTGGGAATATATGAATAATTGAGGTGGGAACTAAATTTTCACCTTCCATTACATAATATATTTCCTATGGTTCCACAATTTTCCATTTGTATTCACTTATCAACGGTGGATAATAATTACAAATCTATTCCATATATTTTTTGAACCAAGATATTATGTTATCATAAAAATAGCATCTGTAAAAGGGGGAGTAAGTAAATATTCAATGTGTTATAATTTGTTATGATGAAATTTTTGAAGTTTATTTTATCAGTATGATGTCCATAATTTTTCATTTCATTGAGGTATGGAATTCAATTGAAAATATTTCTTAATTTGATAGTGTGCTTTTAGAACACACTCTATAAGAATTGATACAATTTATTTAAATTTGATTAGTAGGTTATAGTAAATTTTTCAAATAGATGAAGAGGGGGATATTGAAGACACATTTGGAAGATATTGAAATGGTATTTATAATTTCATCATCTATTATGAGAATATGTTTTATTTCAAGTAAACATGAGACGTTTTTTATCCAATAAATATTTTTTATACTATCTATAACAAGCCAGATGATGATTCTATAATCTTTAATGTTTCTAATATCACGATTACTAAATTTTTCTCATTGTTTTATAGTGATGATTCTGGACTGATAGTGTTATTATAAATCCCATTTTATAATGTTATGAAGTAGAAAACTGTACAATGTTCAATGATAAAACAATTATTGATGGTTTTAAAAATATCAAGATACAGAGAAGTGATGTTATAAATAATGATTGAATGGAGATGCATGAAGAATATCAAATATATTTGTTCTTATGAGTACCAAACCTGGTGATGTGTTGAAGAATATTACTAGGTTGTGTTGTACAAGTCACGTTAATCAGATTAGGATGACTGGATAGAGGGAAGTGTGCGATTATAGTAAATAGAGTTTTCAATTTTTATTGAATGTGAATTAATAGATGTTATATCGACAACATTTTTGAAAGATCATTATGTATACGATTATATAACCTTATAATATAATGATTAATAAAATTATCCATATTTGATGTTGGTTAGATATAAGATGAATGAATAAATACCTTCCATCTTATTAGAATGTTCAAGATGGAAAAACATCTTAATGTCCCTATGAATTATGAAACATGTGAAGACCACTAAATGGTTGTAACCGTTGTTTCAAAATAATTATTTATTAGTAAAATAATAATAGAAAATGAAATCATTTTTAATGAATTTTATAGGGGAAATCATGTCAATACTTCCAAATAGAGAAATATTGAAATTCACCAGATAGTGTGAAACCATTAAAATATTCTATGGGTGATGAAATAATAGTTTATTGTTTTTCAAATGAAGATATATGACTTTGATGTTTTAGACACATTGATTGTGGTAAAATTAATGTTGAGTAGACTAGAAAATTTAAATTTTCAGTCTGCACTTCGTCCTTAATTTTTGGACAATATAAAACTATATAAAGTGGAACTTGATCATTAATATTGGGGTAATATTATTATCTTTGAGAAAAATTGATGATGTTTATGAACTATGAGTGTCAATCAATGGAATTAAAATTTGATGTAGAGGAACTGGAAGGAGAATCCAAATAGAGGTGTACATGACAGAGTTCATCAGACTAAGGTGCAATGAATTGATATGCACTGGTGGAAGACATTAAAAAAGGAAACTAATGTACGTCAGATCGATGTTAAATATATTAGGTGTACCCTAAAAATTATTTTTGAAAAATGTATATTGGGAATAATTCATATTTTAAATATTTCATTTTCTCAACCTATTTAGTAAAGAATTATAATTGGATAGAGCTATTATGAATCCTTATTTGGAGACAAAAGGGGATTCAATGGATTTGAAATAATTATTTACACTTTAGTATACTATAAAAATATATGGATTGATGTTGTTAAAAATGGTATGAACATAGTCACCTACATAATGATAGAATCATATAAAAACATAGGTTCCTTATTGTAGTTTCATAACTTTTAATACATGCACATTTTAGTTATAAAGTATAGAGTATTGTGTCAATAATGAGTTGTTGTGGTAAATTTCAAGTTAATGGAAACTTTAAAATATTGCAATTGATTCAACCAACACTTATATAATGTCTATAAATTCCTTGGTAAATCATTCTTAAAAATTGAAATTCATATTTCTAGAATTTCATGATGAAGTCCACTCAACTAGTATGTCATGAATATTTCTATTAATTTATCCCAATTAATACATCATTGTTAATTAATTCAAAGGGGTAAACCATATAACAACATAATAAGGAATATATGATGTTCTTTTATATTATACTAATTGATGCATTGAATGGATATCTATTACCAGGGACCACATATCACTTGAACATCCTATGAATTAATCATATTCTGAATTATTAATACAATTAATTATAAATATTCCCTCTATGTTATTAGGTAACAATATTTAATCAATAATTCATAGAATGAATATTTCATCTTCATAATCATAATCTATCTAGTGAAAAAATAATGTTTATATCACTGTATTGCATCTCAAGTAACATCATTGGGGTTTTTCATATATGAAAATACATTTAAAATCTCTCTAGAAAAATTATTGAGGAAAATACCCTTTCCATTTTGAAATCACTTATATAAATATCTAAATAGATAAAATATTAGAAAATAGATTTTTCAACATAATGATGGAAGCTTTAAAGTGTTTCTTCATAAAAGATAGTAGTCATTGTAGTTGGAAAAATAATTTATGAGATGTATTTTAATTCAAATATTTCATTCATTTTTCTTTTAAAAAATTCATTACTTGAAAATAACTTGAATATTCATATTATATCATATTACAAAAAGTAAAACATTGGAAAAAACAGATTAATTTATATTTAGATAATATAAAAATATTATTAAATACTTTATAATCAAAATAGGTTTGTGGATGAGAAGTGTTTGAAGGAAAACATTAATATATGATTTTAAAAAGAATGTCCCTTACATATAATATACTTGTTGATTCATGATAAATAAATAGAAAAAATAAATATAAAAAATTAATCCTTAACATAATAAAGTAAAATAAAATATGTTGATTTTAGAATAATATGATTATATAATTTTAAAAAAGGATATATAAATATAAAAAATCCCAGAATAAAATGAGATTGTAGCTAAATCCCCAAACCTAATGAATGGATTCTTTTTAAGTCATTTTAACCTCCCATTTGATATATGTTAATTTATTTTAAATACACTATCAAACCATAAAAATTGTTATAATATCATATATAGTCCACTTATGAAGTCCCAACACTTTTTTAATTATAATGTATTAAAATATTCTTTTCTTAGTGTTAACTATTTCATTTTTCATATATATATTGGTTCTGTAGCATCCTTCCTTTCATATAAATTATTTTACCATAAACTCCAAAATTATAATAATAATATAAATATCATATATAAATATTAATTATTTACATATTTATATTATTTCAATAATGGTGATGATAATAAATGATTCACATCGCATAATGGAGTTGGTAGTCTACAAGTACGCACAAGTGGCATTATAATTTTCTAAGATGTGTAAGTGTAAGAAGGTAAATGATATAAAATATTTGAATAATCTTGTTTATGTAAAAAATTGAAATATATATTATTTAGTTCCACATTTTCAACCAACCATTTAACATAGTCTTTGAAAAATGAATTACATTGTCATCTGCAGATGGTAGATAATACATATGCAAGAGTGATGTTTTTAGTTTCAATAGAAAGGATATTATTGGAAAATGGAATTCCTATAATATTAATAAAATAAAAGTATATTAGTGATAATAGATTCATTATATTCGGTTAGATAAAACACATGTAGTGTATTAAGAATAAGAAATAAACATTGAATGAAACAATTAAGACGACTACCTATTCTTTGAGAGATCACCTTTGACCTACACCTTACATTTATATTGGATAATATTAATAATAATTAAATTCCTTCAAAACATAGTGAAAAATGCTTTTTAAATTATTTCTTGATTTATTTTTCAATCTAAGAGGCTATTTATGTGTAGATAGGATAAGATTGGTGGTGTCATATTATAAGTGAGGGAGAGGAAAAAATAGATGTTTTCCGAATTCTAAAATATATAAATGTCTTAATCAATCCATATAGTACCAAAAAGACTAATCATAAAATAATACACGTGATAGTGTAAAAAATGACCATATAATTGGATTTATAAATGTTTAATTTCATTTTAACACCTATTATTTTTTGTTTTATGACTCTTAACCCTTTTTTAATCATAGAGTTGTAGCATATTTTTTTTTCAAATGTTACAATTAATATTGAAAAAATTAATATGATGTCATTCTCTAATACTTATATAATTACTCCAAATATGTAAGATATGTTATGAATTTAATTTAATTATTTATAAGAAATTATGTAAAAATAAAACTCTCAAAAAGTGTGAAAAAATGAGGCTCCTGGAAAATTCATTTCCAAATAAAAAAATTATTTTACATAAAAATAATTTATAATATTGATTATAGTAGAATTAATTCTATTATTTAAAAAAATTAGAGAATAGTTTTTCATTATAATAAAAATAATCCCAATTTCATATGTATAAAAACATTATTTATACAAATTAATACAAACCCATTTTTATTTGAACATAGAATGTACATAGATTTCAAAAAAGATAACAATAAATTTCTATGATCAAAATAATATTAAATATATTTTAAAAATTATTTAATAAACACTTTCTATATAAAAATTACTTCTAAAAAATATAATTTATTCACATTTAATTATAATTTCATAAAAGTTAATGTTTTGTAAAATTGATATTTTCTTCTATTCGCCTAAAAATAACATATTTTGGAAAAAAATAAAAAATTCAAACTTATCTAATTTTGACATAAAGATTTAAAAATAGAATTCATATTCTAAAATACATTTTAAAACATTTTTTTAATCACATTCACAAATAATTTTATATTTGTTATTTTATAGTTTCTTTAGGAGGAAAAGAATAATTATTAAAATTGAATATCATGTGTTACATTCTTTCCTCCTTCAAAAATTTTGTGCACTAAATTTAGTAAACATCACATAATGAAGAAATGTTTGTATTACTTAATTATAATTCCATGAATTTCCTAATTTCCCTCTTATATTATATGATATCCCCAAAGTACTAGTACTAACCCAGTCATTCAATTCTTCAACAATAGTTCCATAGTGTTAGGAATATAGATTGGATTTACACAGTATGATTAATTTTGTTCCAATTACACATCCTTATAGGTGAGAACATGTGTTAGGTGTATTATGTAATTACTCAATAAAGACATCTAGATCACATCATGAACAATATAGATTCTAGGTGTAATTTGAAAGGGTTAGTTTAAGATTTTATTATTTCAAGAAATTCAAATGGACCATTATTCTAGGGTATTATTTTCCTTGTATTTTCACACCATATAAAAATATTCCATCAAGATAAATTCATGAAAAAATAATCTCCCTGTTTAAATTCTAAACCCTTTATTCATTTATCTATATATTTATTTTTATTCTTTGATAAAAATTGATATGGATGTAAATAGTACTGACCTTGAATTATATTTCCTCAAAACCATTCTAGGACTAAAATATTAATTTCACCAATTAATCCCAAAAAGAAAGTATAATATATTGTTTAGAAAAAAGATACATTATATTTTTTCATTCGAATGATATAATGGAATATATTATGATATTAAAATTCCATTAAATGTAAGTACTGAAGCCACGTAACTTGAATTTCAGTGAAAATAACCTCAACATGTATTCTAAAGTATGAATAATCCTTTTAAACTGTACATATATCTTAGGATAATAAGAAGTAATAAAATTTATAATAGTATTGAGACACTATAGAAAAATATAAAAAAATTATTTTGTAAACATGGGTTTATGGTCAAATAAAATTGAAAGAGGTTCACCATGAACGCTTACAGCTAAATTAATATAGATTTCTACAAGGCACTAAAGAGGAATATTTTTTCATTATATAAAAAATGTAGACATAGTATGGTGATAACAAATAACCATTGTGGAATAATTCTATATAATATTATTTTATAATCCAATAATAAATTCTATAGTAATATTTTTCCATTTACACTAATGAACATGTATTGTTTTCGTGGATAAATTTTTATTTTGCATCCCTGCTATTACATATATATAAATTTAGAATCAAAATACATATTAGGAAATAATCTAATTGATATATAGTACCAAAAATATTCAATAATATACCTATATTTTTTTTATACTATGCTATATTAACAAATTTGAGATATGAGTTGCATAGAAATATTTCATTGTTAGACCAGGAATAGATGGAATGCAAAACCTCATTAACAATTTCTAACATATATTGTTAACAACTAAAGTTTATCATCATCCCATCATTCATGGAGTTTTTATTCTATTGAAATTTTTTATCATCAAGTGAGGATATTTTTTTATCCAATAGGATGGTATGGAAATCATTTTAAATATATGAGATGTTCTAATTTCTTAATAATTCTCTATATACATCACTTATGAATCCATGAATATAAAATCTTTTTTATTCTTTATTTTATTAAATAGTTCATGATATTTCCATCTCAATGAATCAACCACCTTATTTTTCTATATAGTGTGGTATTTTATTGAGATACAGTAATACTTTTGTAATTACATCCTCCATCATTTCTTTATGTTGAGGTAATTCAATGAAAATTTATATTTAAGTCTTCATTGATCTATATATATTTCTTATGTTCTACTATAATGGTAGTTCCTCTATCTCAAAAATAAACATATTTGGGATTCGAAATCTTGATCATTGGTTAGATAATTTTCTTCATGGATAATCAAATACATTAACGGGTATCCAATGACCCTATTATTATGTTTAAGGACTTGTCTAATTGAATTATTTTTTTCATCATTATATATAAAAAATATAACCAATAAATATTGTAATGTTAATTCTTGTTCATTGAAAAGTCTCCCATTTAATTCACTAAAAATATATTTATATTCATCAATCTATATAAAATTAAACCCTTTACCTGTCAACATGGTTAATGAGTTAAAAATCCTTTTTAACAAATCAACCAAAGTAACATGAGATTCCAAGGAAACAACATACCTTGGTTATATAAAATGGAATTGGTCATTCCTTAATTTTAATTGAATTTAGAGAAATAATTTATATATTATTCTTAGAGACAATGTGGCCATGAAGGGAAATTATATAAAATGAAAATTTAGAATATATATATTTTCAATAAATCTTATTTTCTTTACAAATTATAATAATGATTCACAAATGAATTGTATACTGATATTATATTTTAAAGTATAATATAATACATTTAATTAATACCATAATGATATTATTAATATAATTCTTGAATACTATTTTATTTATATCTATAATAAAATTTGCATTAGTAAATCCAAATGGAATTATTGAATATTAATATTGTCCATACATAATAAAAAACTTAATTATTGGTATATATTCCTTCTGTAATAATTGTTGATGATAACTAGATTGGGGATCAGTCTTTGAAATATATTATTCACTATGTATTTTACAGAACATTTCATCAACATGGGGAAAATGATTCATGTTCTTTATGGTAATGGAATCTATTTTAATAAAATTTATAAAAATC
Organism: Viscum album; assembly: GCA_963277665.1. Lineage (NCBI taxonomy): Eukaryota > Viridiplantae > Streptophyta > Magnoliopsida > Santalales > Viscaceae > Viscum > Viscum album. Next base: position 449,104,162 of record OY728131.1, read on the forward strand.
CTCATGAAACTAGTTTTTATGTCTAATAAATTAATGTGTGATCCCATTGGTGAATCATAAGGTAATATCAATACATTTTCACTAAATTTGAACAGTTTTTTATTTAGTTACTATATTTTCAGTTTTCCCTTCCTATAGAGAGCCAAAGATATAAATTTTGAATGGGGGATCAGATTAATAAAAAACTCAGCTTCAATATTATGTTGATGTCCCAATAGATCTTCAAGAGGATAATCAATGTATTTAATAACAATTGTAACCTCATGTAATATTACATTACATTTCCCTTTCATATTTTTTTATAAAATTATCCCCAAATAATTTCATTGATAAGATCTATAAGATGAAAAACATATGTGTAACAATCAATATTGAAAGTAGGGGTTCCCTAAGTGTCATATTTGGAAATGGCCAACACATTCTTGTTCAAAAAATATTTCATCCACAATTCATGATCGGAAACTCCTTTATTAAAATACTGGAAAAAATCTAATTTTTATTGAAGACATGGGATATATAATAGGGCCTAAATTTCTATAAGCTAAAATGGAATTGAATTTTTTTCATGTTTTTATTAATTTACAAACCATAACATCTTTTGGAACCTTAAAACTAGCTGCAGTAATATTATAATCATGTTCTTGTTTCTATAACCTCATATATGAGAGATTTCATAGATTCTTGTTCCATTTTTTAACAATTCACCTTCTATTTTCAACAAAATCAAATAAAATCAGTCCTCTAATTCATTTCCTTGTATTCAAGAGACTAATGATCCCTCTATCCACAGTTGAAAAAAAACTCATGTTCCCATTAAGAATGTAACTAGGCGATTCATTCAGTTTTTATCACATATAAGAAATATCATGCTCCCATTATTCATTTTTGAAACATATCTTTTTTATTATTTATCTGCTAGCCACTTAAATTATTGATTTACATTGAATATATACGAAATAGACAATTTTTTCTCTATCTTAGAGAGATACGATACTATTTTATCATTTGATGAAAAAATTTTCTAAAAATATTTTCATTTAGAGACTTAGCTTAATCTGATAAATAAAATGATCAATATATATTTTCATATTATGTATACAGTTAACATTATTCCAAGATAATATTGTAAATTTATCATCATAATTTGTAACAAATTCTTATTCCTTCTTATATATTATGAGGAACTTCCTCTATATTTTAGTCTATTAATTTTTATTTTTTTTGTAAATTAATATATCAATGAATTTTATAAATTATATGTAATATATTTCATCAACATAATTTGTTTTTTATGACCAATAGCTACCAATAATCATAATATGCATCAAAACAATAATCTTCTAGGATAAAATTTTACATTTTACTTCCTCCCAGGGACATAAATATCTTTTTGAGGGACTCAATCAAATCTATCTACAAATTGATTAGTTTCTCCACTATATTATTGAGTATTATCTCAATGGAATAATTCCAACATCGTTGAATCACACTTTTCATTAATCGGGTTACCTTATAAAAAATGATTATTTTAATACACTAAGTCCGCTATATTGTTAAGACCATGATCTTCCTAGTTTCAATATCAACTTCATTGGATTTCTCAGTAGGAAAATACCTATATTGATTATAAATATTAACCTTATTTCTTCTGATTTTATGTAACATTAAATAGTGTATCAAATTAAATTTCATCAAAAATCATCATGATTCTTTTCCTTAATAAATTCAAATATTGGTAAAACATCTGATATACAATAGGGGAATATCATAATTCAATTTCTATATATATACATTCCTTTAAAATCTCTTGCCCATGGATCCTAAAAAACATGATTGGATGCGAACTGTTACACCATTAATAAAAAATGTTAATTTGTATATAAATATAAAATATATACATTATAAAAATATGTGGAATTATTATATATATGTGGAAATGAAAAATGATTCACTTCACTTCGTAGAGGTGGTAATCCATATGTACTCATGAGTGGAATTATCATTTTCTCAAGTGGAAGGGTAGAAAGGTAAATAATAACTTATATATATGTAATCATATTTAATTTAAAAAATATTAAATAAACACATTAGTTGCATAGTTAATACCATAAAAATCACATGGTTTTGATTTATGAATTACAGACCTATGTGGAAACAATATTCCTTATATATATATTGTCAATGTTTTGATTTTCCATAGGATTGAATGGTGGTGGAACATGGTTTTTCTATAATCAAATTTACTTCTCAATTAAATTTACATACTGGATTAATTATTTTTGGGATGATTAAAGAATGTTATCATTATTATAAGAAAAAATAAACCCCAAATGATTTGGGTAATAGGATTACCACTTTATCGATAAACATCTGTTGGATTAAACCAAAATTTTTCATTGGATGGTAATATGATAAAAACCTAAAATTTCGTACACAAGAAGTGATTTTGGTGAAGGATTTGGATAGCATATGGATGTGATATGTATATCATATAGTGTAAAAAATATATGAGTGGTGGAATCATTTTATGTGTTCGGGTGGGGTCAAACATGGAATTTTACAGAATATTAAAATATTTGAATCTCTTAATTCAGAAAAAGTATCCCAAATGACTCATTCTAGAATAGTATTTTAGAAAGGGTATAAATACAAAATTATTATAGTATTTACATATATTTTTTATTTCATTTTAACCCTTATCATTTTAGTTTTATCCCTTTGAAATTGTTTTGATAGTTACCACAATAACTAATTTTTTTTCCAAGGTTATTATTTATAATGAAAAAAATGTTGTTGACTAATTAAAAAATTTGGAGATGATGATTCCAAATATGGATCTATTTAGAAAAATTATATCTATAACTTTTATAAATTAATTTTTAAAAATAACCAAAAACTAGAAGGAAAATCAATTTTCTAGAAAATATAATTTTTTAAGTATAAAAATTATTTTAAGATGAAATAAATTTTAAGGTTGATTCAAATGGAATTAATATGATTATATTTAATCAAAGGAGTAATAATTTTATTTAACTCTATAACAATGTTATCATGATCCTTGAAAATATTTGATTAAATGAAAATTACTAAAAATATTTTTTTATTTTAATATAAACATTAATTAGATTCCCAAAATACATGGGATATATTTCCATGATCAAAATTAATTTTTAATGAATTATATAAAATTTTAATGTATATTTGGTTTATAAAAAACTATGACCAACATTTTTTTTAACCAACTATAATTATAATTTCATACAATTGACAGTTCTGAAAGATAAATATTATAATTACCAACTAGAAATAAACTATATCAGAAATACATAAAATATACAAAAATAATGTCGATAATTTTATGTCAAAAACGATATTAATATAAAAAAATAAAACATATAAAATTTTGGAATTTTCATTTTAGTTAAATTATAGAATAAAATTTTGTTCAGTATACTACATTTTCTTCATGAAGAATTACTTACTTACTATACTTGGATCCATGGTGTTATAGTATTTAAATATTAAATTTTTAGTAATTTAAATTTATTTTCTATAATAAACCATTCAAATAGAACTTAATTCAAAAAAATGAGGTTTGAAATTAATTTTTTAAACTTATTTCCTTTCTTTGAATTTAATTGATGATTATTAAACTCTATTATTCCATTCTCAATTATATTCCCTTATGATTATAAAAAATAATACTTCACTCTCAATATATATGGATTGAAATTTCATCCAAATGAAGTCATTTTTTGTAGTTCCCCAAACCTGGAAGCTCGAAGTCAATTCCTTAATTTATTACATTGGCATAGATACAAGGAAGATGCATCCCGAATAAAAATAGAGGTTTGGGTAGAAAATACTTACAACTTTGTAATCAATTGAATCGTATGACCGAAATTAATAATCATAAAATGATACATTGAATATCATGAAAATAATTAAATTCATGATATAAAGCATCAATGGTTAGTATACATACTCTATACATAAGTAATAGTAGTGAATAAAAAATATCTCATAGAAATGGAATTGAGATGAAGAAACCCTTACCCCAAGTCTGAAGGTTTTCCCCACTTGATCTTAATGACCTGAATAACCAAATTTAGGTTCATTAATTAATTATTATAGTACCTAATATCTATTTAATTGATCTATTATAACCTTATTAAGTTCATTAGTTTCCTTTTTTATGGGTTAAGAGGTTCATTTTCATTGTTCGGGTCCGTTAGTTTCAAGATCAGAATAAGTATATACATAAATGGAGAATCATTAAAAATGACGATGGTTGTACAAAATTGAAGTTATATTTTATTAGGGAACATATAGAAGATTATATGGTTATAAAATTGGATTGAAGGTGAATCATTATATAAAGAATTAATGATAAACACTTGGATTAATTTGGTGATTTTGTCACAATTACCTTGTTTTGTATTACTATTTTACATCATGAGTGAATAAGGATTCCAAAACACTACATAAGATAAAATTCATATATAATAGTATTTTTAAACAATAAAAATAGTTCCATGACTAGAGTTTAAGGAGTTAAATCAAATTTAAGGAATCGTCATTCTTGAATGTGACAAGTCAACACATCTGAGATGATGTTTCATTTTTAGCATAAATAAGATGGATTAGAGAGATGAAGATGAATTATCCTATTAAAATAAAAAAAATTCAAGTACATGTATGTTATAAAAGTTTTCATACCATTTAGATGAAGAGAGGTTTGGAAATAAATGAGAATAAAGGAATGTGAAAATTAAAAAAAGAAAAGAAAAATTTTACGTCTTCAATTAACCTTCCTTGAGATCCTCTTAAGGGAAGAGGATTTGGTATTTTTATGAGACCATGGGATTTTGGCCTTAGTGGAGGAGCTTGGGAGGAGTTTTTGGAAGAATTTTGAGAAGGCACAAGGATTGAGAGAAGTGGGGAGAAGTGGGTGGAATAGGTGTTATTTATAGTGTAGGGGAGGAGGGTTATCTTAATATTTTAATCATTAGATTATTATTTTTCCATAAGATAAAAAATTATGTTGATTCCAGGGCCAAAAATAGTAATATGTGCATGTCAGTTTTAATAATTGTCTATTACATTAGAAAAATATCATCAATGACCCAATAAATCAATTTTTGTATAATTTATTGTAAATTATCATATTTTACTATTCATAAAAAATTCAAGTATTTGAGAAAAATCCAAAAAATTCACCCTGACCATTTTTCAATGTGTAGAATCCAAAAATGAATTCCATTTTTCAAAATAAATTCCTAAATATCATTAATTTAATTTTTAATTAAAATCATAATTTACATGAAAAATACAGTTCTTAAAACATTTATTTATATATTCCAAAACATAGGTACATCATTAATTCACTTAAATCCTATATATATATACTATCATAGGTAAGGTTACTACTCATAAGGGTATGGTCACTATTAATAAGGGTAACGTTACTTTTCCTAAGGGTATGTTACTATTCACCAAAAATAAAGTTGGTCATATCAGACTCTAAATAACCTATTGATCGTAACTGTGTATGTTAGATTCTCAAAATTCAATTCATAGGTGTGGTAAAATTATGTTTAATGTCTAGGTTATAACAAATTAGTGTTTTGTAGAGAGTTAGTGTTTCATTAATTCAATATTAAATTTACTTTCAAAATCTTGGGGTGTTATGTTATACTCTCCTTACAAAAATTTCATTCTTGGAATTTTATATTTCACTTTGAATGTTAGTGGTTGTTACTTGAAAATTTCCTTGTGAAAAACCCATATCAGAAATAGGGTTAATAGAATATCCTCCATAAAAATGTTAAGGTAAAATATATGGTCAATAATAATAATAATAATAATAATAACAAATATTACAAATAAATGAATTAATAATCCATTATAATGGAGTGAAATTGACTGGAATAAAAAACCTGGGAAAAGAATAAAAAACCAAACATTGAATTTATAGTTATAGAAAACAGGATTAAGTGAATGTAGATTAATAAAAACCAATAAACTAAAGTTATGAGAAATTTCATCTACATTATCAAAGAATATGATAACAGAACAAACTTTAAGACTCTTTTCATAGAGTTAAGGGAATTTCCACTCTATAAGTGTATAAATATACGTTTATATTTTATAATCATGATCATATTCTTTGATTGTTTCTTGGACTACCTATACTTCATCTCTTATCATAAGCTTCATTATGTGGTGTCATTAACCTCTAAAACCTCATACAATGATCAATTTAAACCATTTCATAAGTGGTTTAACATTACAAAAGATCAATATCCAATACTTTAGAATCATTCCCATGGAAGTTAGTATTATCCAATTTACATTATCAACTCTCTATTATGAAATTGACATCTTAGTATTATGAACATAATATGGGTTTTCTATCCCTCAACCATATATTTTCCAAAAGTTTGACCTCCTACTATGTCAATTGTCATTATTACCATTAATCATATGACCTCAAATTCTTATAGAAAAATTGTTTCAGTACAATCCCCACATATTCCATAATTCATATAACATGTTCATTTCTAATAAAATATTAAAAAGATATGTTTCTTGACTAGGCATATTAATCATTCCACTTCATATGTGGTAATATCATAACTTGATCATTATCCAGTAACATCATTTGGGGTATCTTCCCTCGATGCTTGGGACATTGATTCACATTGTGTCTCATTTCCTTGCAGTTATAACATTGTACATCGAAAACCTTTTTCTTACCCTTTCAATCATGAACATTATGTCCCTTTTACCCACACTTATTAGAACCTCCCATTCCCTTAAACCATTTACCAGTATGATTCTTTCCACAGTTATCACATGTTGGAAAACTCTTCTTTCCCTTCTTCCTTTTACCCATATTTTTCTTTACCCTCCTCTTCTTCTTTTTCTTCCCTTCAAATCCATAAGAATCATAAGATTCCTTACATAGCTTGTTAACACAAGATTCTATTTCGTTATATGATGATGATCCTTGGGAGTCTATATTCCATTGAAATAATGTCTTAAGACCATTACAGATATGATCCTTCTTACTCTTTACATCATGTGCATTGGTGTAGTTCTAATTCCTTCTACTATGTTCCATTTATAATCAATTACATACTATATATTTTACCATAAGATTATGAACTCTCTATATATCTAAACTCAGTATAACACATAACATAAATTTATGCATTGTAAATTCTATAAAAATTTATTTTGGTTACTTTGGGTGAATAAGTCCTTCAAAATGGTTTGTAATAAGCTTATGAATTTACCAATAAATATCCCCAAGGAGCATCAAATGAAGAGTGAAACAAGGCCTATTGTTGTGTACCAGTTTCCATTCGAGTCTAGATCAAAGTGGAGCATTCAAGTTTTACCCATAGATACATATGTGCCAGAGCCACCTTTACTTGTTCATATCTAGACATGGATGTATTCACTTTGTAAACCACATTATCTATTCCTTACCAAAATTCGTGGATGTCATTGTATTCATATTCCCAAATTCTATCTGAGGGGTTTTTACTAATATACTTTTTCTATATCTATTTTCCATGTATTATAGTAATATTAGTTGGATACCAACTATAACGCCCAACCCCAAAATCTTGGAGTTTGTTCCTTATTTTATTATGTTGGTGTAGATAAAAGGAAGATGCATCCCGAATGAAAATGGAGGTTCAGGTAGAAAATACTTACAAATTTGTAATCAATTGAATCATATGCCCAAAAAATTAATAATCATCAAATGATACATTGAATATCATGAGAATAAATATATTCATGATGGGAAACATCAAGGGGTAGTATATATACACCGTACACTAGTAATTATAGTGAATACTGAATATCTCACAAAAAATGAAAGTTATATGAAGAAACCATTACCTTAATTCTGAAGGTGTTCTCCATGCGACTTAATAAACCTAATAATCAAATTTCAGTTCATTAATTAACAATTATTGAACCTCCTTTCTATTCAATTGATTTATTATAACCTTATTAAGTTTATTAATGGCCTTTTTGATGTGATAAGAAGCTGAATTTCATTATTCGGGTCCGTTTGTTTCATGATCGCTATACTAATATACATGAATGGAGAATCATTTAAAATGAGAATGGTTGTATTTAATTGAAGTTATATTTTATTAGTGAAAATAGAGAATATTAAATGTTTATAAAATTTATTTTCTTATTTTTATTTAAGCTGAATCATTATATAAAACATTAATGACAATTACTTTCATTAATTTGGAAATTTTCCTCACAATTACCTTGATTTGTATTATTATTTTACATTAGGCATGATTAAGGATTAAATAACATTACATAAAATAAAATACATATATAATAGTCTGGTTAAACCATAAAAACAGTTCTATGACTAGATTTGAATAATGTAAATCAACTTGAAAGCATCATCTTCATTGAATGTGATAAATCAAAATATCTTAGATGATGTTTCATTTTTAGCATAAATGAGGGGGAAAGGAGAGATGAAGATGAATTATACCATTAGCATAACAATATTCTCATACATGTATGATACTGGATTTTTCATACCATTTGGATGAGGAGAGATTTGGAATGAAAAGAGGAAAGAGGAATATGAAAATGAAAGAAATGAAAAGAGGAATTTTACCAATTGAATGAACCTTCCTTGAGAGCCTCATAAGGTAATAGAATTTGATCTTTTTATGAGACCAAGGGAATATGGTCGTGAGGGAGGAGATTTAGAGGATATTTGGGTAGAATTCGGAGATTGAAGAAGGCTTGAGAGGAGTGAAGAGAAGAGGGTGGAAGAGGAAGTATTTATAGTGAAGGGGAGGTGGGTTTTCTCAATATATTAATCCTTAGTTTATTATTTTTCCATAAGAACTGGAATAATTATGATTCCATGACCAAAAATACAAATATGTGCATGTGGTTTAGAACCATTGGTGGTTAAATTAATAGATCATCAGCAATGAATCAATAAATCAATTATTTAGCATTTATTATAAATTATCTAATTTTACTGTTCCCCCAAAATTCATGTATTTCAGAAAAATCCCAAAAATTAACAATAACCATTTTTTGATTTTTAGAATAAAAAAATGAATTTCATTTTTAAAGAATAATTTTCTAAATATTATTAATTTAATTTTTGGTTAAAATCATAATTTACATGAAAAATACAGTTTTTAAAATATTTATTTACTTATTGCAAAAATAGGTACACCAAAAATTCACTTAAATACTACATATATTATCATTATAGAGATTAATATTTACAGGGGTATTTAGATATTAATAAGGGTAACATTAATATTCAAAATGGTATGTTACTAATCACCAAAAATTAAGTTGGTCATATCAAACTCTAAAAAACTTACTGATCGCAACTGTGTATGTCAGATTTTTGAAATTTAAATCATAGGGGTGATAAAATTATTTTTAATAGATAGGTTATAAAATAGAGGTATTTTTTAGATACTTAGTGTTTTATGCAATCAATATTAGATTTATTTTCAAAATAACATGGTGTTACATTTTTATTGTACTAGCTCCTATTGATATACTTATATAATGAAAGTACTCCTCATTACTAATGTGTTATCATTATTTTGATAATGATATTTCCCATTGAATTGGTAGTATTAATATTATTGGATATTAACCTAGTTAACCACATTTTTTAATTTAATTTGAAAATATTGACAATCGGTATATCTAATATATGTATTTGGATAATTATTTTCCACATTACAATGAAAATGTATAGTGTTATTTCTCGACACATTATGTTTTATGTTAAAAAATCAACCACATTCATTAATTTGATTTCTTAATATCATATAATTTCGTTCAATAAATTTATAATGTATTAACATAACTTTATACACATTACTCTATATGGTGTTAGTTTTAGGTATTCTAATGTAAAAAGTTATTCCATTTATTAATTGGGAAAATATTCACAAACCATATACATTTCACATCAAAATGGATAATTGCTAATTTTTAAGGAATTATTTATATGTATTTTATAGTTTATTGATTCCATTATATACTGAATTTGTTGGATATAATTAGTGGTGTGTGGTTCTTATAATTGTATAGTGACCTAAACCATTGGTGAAAAAATTAGATCATTTTGGAGGAGTATTCAATACTTAAAACATTGATCCATGCCAACAAAAAGAATTATTAGTATCTTTGAGGAAAATATAAAATAAAATCTTATTTATTTACAATGTTAAACAACATTCAAAATTTATATATTTGTTTGTACCCTTCTTGAAATACAAAAATAAAACTTTTATTTAAAACACTAGTAAAATAAATAGAAAATGGAGAGCTCTGATGCCCAATATGAGTAATGATTAGAGATTTCAGTCAATGATTATATATTATAATAAGATGAGAATTAGGTTATGAGAACCTCATACTAAACAATGAAGTTCATTTCCAACCTTTCATAAATCATAAACATTAGTCATTTAATAAAATATTCAAATATGAAAAGAAATAAATCACTAGTTAGATATACCACCACTAATCAATCATGAACCATGACTTAAAATCATAAATATAAAAAATTGTAATAAATTTATATCATAATAACAGTTTTATAAAATATTTCATATGAAAAGGATAACTACCATGAATACAATCATTGATTACAAATAATTAACACATTTTTACATATCATAACTAATGTGAAATCATCACATATTCCCCATAGATAATTATGCACTTTTAAATATTTCTTGTAATTATATGATGAGATATAAAGCATTAACCTATAAATTAGAGGAAAATATAATTTTTACCCCACCAATAAAACAATTATAAACATAAATATTTTTGCTACAAGATTATAAATCATTAATTATATCATAATAACAAAACACGAGGAAGGGAAATAATATTCAGAAACATTTTATCATTTTATCATCAGTGAGGTTTTTGAAAATAATATAGTTTCATAAAAATATCATCATCAAAACCATAAATTATATATAGAAATAACAAGGTTTTTATCAATGCATTATATTCATAGTAAATAAAAAATAACATTAAAGTATGTTATCACATACAAATATTCCTTTAATACATCTCCAAAATATTTTTCGAAGAAAATATCATATTCAATTTGAAACCACTTTTTTCAAATAATATATTTTACCAAAAAATTAGAAAGTGAAATTAATTAAAATGAATAAACAAAAATTATAATGTATTAATAAAATATTTATTAGTCATGATGGATTAAAATTATATTCCTGATGTGTATGTCAAAATAATCATTCCTTTCACATTTTTTTCAAAAGTCAATAGTACCTCATTTAGAAAAAGAAAATAATTTTAATTTAATGAATTTGAATAAAAATTATAAATGTATAAAAATTACTTTATATATTCATTATAAAATATTCAAAAACACTATTCAAAATAGTTTATTTAAAATAAGTGCTTGGAAGAGAAAGATTCAGAGTAAAATAATAAAACATAGTTGATTTTCCTTAAAATAATTTTTTCATGCTCATCAGTATTTAAGGTGAGGAAAATGAAAGGAAATAATGTGTTCAACCTAAATAACCAGATTAAAATAAAAATTATATTGATATATCAATATATCAATCATATAATTCCCACAACATAAATTCAGAAAAAAAATACAGAATATGATATGATTATAACATTAATCCAATACTAATTGGGTATCATTTGAACCAAAATATCTTGAAGGGGATAACATTATATGTTTATTTATATCCCATGAGTTTTCATTATAATAATCATTAATTAAATTAAATTTTAGTATATTCCCTATGTAAAATAAACAAGTGGTGATTATAGCACGTGTCTTTAAAAAATAAAAGTGTGATTAAAATATCATACAAAAAGTCTATATAGATTCAAATGTTTCCTATCCACCATAAAAATATTTAGAGAATTATTATAAATCTATTAAAAAAACATACATATATATACAATATCATTTCAAATTTATTTATTATATTTTTTCAAACATTTATTAATAATTCCTTATTAAAACCATTATCCCATTTGATAATTTCTCACTTTTTAGAAATAATTCAGTTTCATAGTCCTATATTTTACACATTTACCACGTTCAAATTATATGGAGAATATAAATAATGATATTATTATCATATATTGTAGTTTTATACATATTATGTTTTATATATTAATGGATGACATTGAAAAATGAACCACATAATTGATGGAGATGATAAGATGTACATATGCACCAATATTGATTTCACATTTCAATAGATGGAATAAAAGAATTTTAAATAATAAATAAAATTTTCAGAATCATTAATATATAAAATATATCATATAAATTCATTAAATTTAACATTATTTATATCCATGTAATGTGGAATTGAAAAATGAATCACATCACTTAAGGCAAGTTGTAGACTTACCGTACACATGAGAAACATTAGAATTTTCCAACATAGAGGCATAAGGTGGATAAATAATGTTCCATCATCATAATTAAAATTTTTTATAGTAATTAAACTTAATTTATAATTTAATAATTGTTAACATTGATTTTGGGGATGTATGAGATGAAATAAAATTGAATTGTCTCTGTAAATAGTTATACCTCTTCATTATGAACCCTCATTTGGAATACAACATAATATATTGAAAGAAAAACCATTAGAAGGAATAGAAGGTCTAGGTTATCATGAAACAATAAAGAGGGTAATTATGAATATTTATGGAAAATATATGTTGATCTAAATGTGTGTGGAAAATAGGAGAGTAGGTACCCATTCAAAAATGAGGTTATGGGAACACATAGAATTACATATATTAGTAAATTAATATTTCTTCATTTTCATAAAATTTGACTCCAAATTTATATAATTTTTTGAAAATATTATTAAAATTATAAATCATCTCATTTAAAAACATTTGGATACGTTTAAGTTCATTTTGAACCTTATTTTTAACACCATGTTAACCCTTTTGACATTCATCATGATATCATTACTGTTTACACAATGTGGGCATAGAAAGTTACAATAAAAATAAAATTCAACAATAATTGTATTGTGATTGATGTTTTGAATAATTTCTCATTCAATATGATGAATACTATATTTTTATTAATTTAAATGATTCTATAAAAATAATTTATTATTATCTTTCAATGATGTAATTTTTTGAAATACATTAAATATTAAAATATAACATTTTTATAAATCATATGAAATGATTAATAAATTACAAGGATTCATGTGTAAGGAATATATCCTTTTAATATAATTTTTCAATTAAAATATGATAGTTTTTCAAATGCTTATAAACTATAAAATTTTGAATAACGCCTTGGTTAAATCTTTTTATCATAATAATGGTGATAATATTTTTAATGTTAAAAGTTTATAACTTTAATTATATTGTAAAAATTTTACAAAAAATGTGCAATGGATAACATTTTCAACCAATATTCACCATAATTATCCCATTTCATGATGATTATTATTTTTATACATTTTAATAAAATGTGTTTAACATTAGATACTGGGGATGGCATTTTATTAATTCTTGTCATAATTTTACTATAAAAGTAACTTTTATGAAATTTAATTCATATATAAACCTTTTAAAATTATTTAAAAATTTGTAATTATCTAAAAAATTTATGTTACACTTTTAATCACTAAGAAATAAAACTATTATAGTTTTTATAATCATTTATTTTATTTTTATAAAGCCCTCACCTTCATGGTGTTAGTTTTTCGTATGCATTTTAGCTATTTATTTCATCACTAAATATTGAAAAAAATTACATTGATAAGAACAATTTAATCATATAGAAAAACCATTTATATCCTAATGTAAGTTTTGTTTTCCCCAAAAATAACATTAATAATAATAATGAACAAATTTATATTGTAGGATCATCCTCTGAAATATAGGAATGTGTTTTAAAAAATATTAATGGTTATCACGCTATCTTGAACCCTAATTTTCATATTTTACCTTTACTATATAATTATTTTTTTAATGGTTACTATTAAAATTGAACAAAAATATTTGGGGAAAATTTAAAATTTTTGGATCTCCTAATTAGAAAAAAGGAATGTATTTTCTATATTTTAATTTCTCAAAGTGGATGAAATTAATTTACGATAAAATCACAACATACAATAAAAAATGTGTCTAAAAAAAAACATATTTTGAAATATTTTCTTTAATACCAAATCCCACAAAAAATTTATTCCAATGAAGAAAATTATATTATTGATTCAATAGTAGAACTATGTTAATAAAAATAATTTTTAAAACATAATAAAACTTTTTATATTCTTGATAAAAAATTATTTTTTAAAATAAAAATAAATCTTTTTCCTTATTAATTAAAAAATAAATAGTTTTATAAAATACTCACACATACACTCAAAGTTATATTTTTCAGTATGATTTCTAAAATTAATTTTCTTTTTCTCAATATTTTTTTAATTTTCTTAGAAAATAATTATATTATTCAGTCACATAAAATTATAAAAACTATTTATAATATAAAATTATTTTTAAAATGAAAAATAACTTTTATAAAATTAGAGTTCTTATTTCTCAATCATTAATCAATACATTTTTTTGAGTAGGTACTTTATATATATATTTCATAATGAATATAATCATATTTATACCTTCAAATTCAATCCCATTGTTATAATATAAATATTTAAATAATAATATTTTTTGGTTTATTTAATCTCAAATTTTCTTGTTGTATTGTAACATCCTAAGTATTTTGAAATATATTTAAAAATTAATGCATGAAATACTCAGTATCTACAAAACAACACTTTGTTATAACCTAGCCAATGAACATATTTTTTCCACTTATGTGTTATGAATTTCAAAAAAATTAGACATACACAATTGCATTCAGGGTGATTTTTTAGAGTATGATATAACAAAATTAATTTTAGATGAATAGTAACATACCCTTTTGAATAATAACCTACCCTAATAAATAGTTACATTACCCTTATTAATAGTAATGTACCCTTGTGAATAGTTAGTTGACCCTTATGAATAGTAATGCACACTTATGAATATTAACATGACCCTTATAAATAGTAATGTACCCTTATGATTAGTAACATCACCCATGTATGTATAAATAAAATTTATACAACTTTAAAATGAGAGTGAACATTTTAAAAATTAATAATTAAGTGTTTGTATTTTTGTGAGCAGTATATATTTAATTAAAATTTTATAATTTATAAATTCATTAAGGAGAAAAATAAATTTTCATAAAATGTATTCCTAAATAGAAATTTTTTTTGTCCAAGTATTTAGGGACAATTTAATTAAAAATTATTTAATTGTTCAGGGAATTAACAAATCAGTATTAGTTTTAAAACTGTATTTTATGAGTAAATGAATATTTTATTTAAAAAATAAATTTCACATATTGAGAAAATTATTTTGTGAAAATTGTGTTCGTATTTGGATTCTACACATCAAAAAATGGTTATTTTGAATTTTTGGTATTTTTCTATTATACTTGAATTTTTGATGAATAGTGAAATAAGGTAATTTCTTATATATATACATTATGAGAAATATACACAATTCCAATAATCATCACTGATGTAAGCACCCCTGGTTAGAAATTAAATGAACTTATTACTATTTTTTTTTCTTAAAATCATCCTTATTTCTTGTCTTATGGAAAAATAAAAAACCAATGATTAAAATATTAAGAAAACCCTCCTCTCCTCCACTATAAAAACCACCCACACTCCCCCATTATCTTTACTCTTCTCAAGCCTTTTTACATGTATAAATTCTTCTAAAATATCCTTAAAAACTACTCCCTCACTTTCATCATCCATTGGTCTCATTAAAATACAAAATCCTCTCCCATAAAGAGGCTCTTCAGGAAGATTAATTAAAGAGGTAAATTCCTCTTTTCAATTATTTTACTTTCTTTTCAAGTTCATTCTTTCTATTCTACCATCAACTCTCCTTATACAAATAATATAAAAAATCTAGTTCCTTACATATACTTTAATTTTGTTATGATTATGAATAATTTATTATCATATCCCCTTTACTCATCTTTTATGATGGTAGTAAAAACACCATCTGACATATGCTAATTTACTATATTCAAGGATGATGGGATTTAAATTTATATTACCATATTCAATTATAGTCATAAAACCATTATTATGGTTTATATAGACTACAATATTTGTATTATGTCTCAACTGTGGTTATGTAATCTTTTTTACACATGTTTTTGATTTATAAAGAAAAATGAGTTCGTTATGTTCAAAACCTGCCAATTAACCAAAACGGTTATCATTAAATAATTTATATAATTATTCATCTTCACTACAAGAAAAAAAATGAAGATTTCAACCATGTAACATTTTGGATGTTTAGTAATAATATATAACTTCAATTCTTTACTAAAATCTTTATTTTACATGATTTATTATTCATGTATATAAGTATTTTGATCCTGAAATAAACAGACCCAAACAATGTAATTAAAGTTCTTAACCCATCAAATAGGCCATAAATGAACTTAATACGGTTATAAGAAATAAATTAAAAGGACATTAGGTTATATAATTATTAATTAATAAACATTATTTGATTATTTAGCTCATTAATATCATGTGGAGAACACCTTCTCACTTAAGGTAATGGTTTCTTCATGTCATTTCCATTTTTGTGAGATATTCCGTATTCACAACTATTAGATATATAGGGTGTATGTATGCTGACCATTTATGTTTCATATCATTAATCTCTTCATTTTCATGATATTAAATATATCACATAATGATTATTAATTTTGGGGAATATGATTCGACAAATTACAATGTTGTAAGTATTTTCTACCCGAACCTCGGTTTTCTTTCAGGTTGCTGTTATTTTACACTGACATAAATGAAGTTATTATTTATTATTATGTACTCATCATAAATTATATGTGAATTTTCTATATATTTTTAACAATCATAATACTTCTTTATTTTATGGGTAGTTACATGTTTTAAAAGAATCTTTCAAAAATTCTTCTGAAATGCAAACTCGATTCAAGGAACTTCTTGAATTCTTACTTATTTTGAAGTTCCCTCTATAATATGTTTTAATATATATTTATATTTATAAAAAAATAAATTTTAACATTTTTTTCATTTCAAGTTTTGTGAAACCAAACATGCCTTTTTGCATTAATTTCTCTTTATTGAATTCCTTAAACCACACTAATATGTTTTAATTCTAAAGATTCTTTAAAAACACTTTTTACATTATTTTTATTTAATGGGACATAAATTATTCCTCAAATTTAATATCAATGTCCTTAACACTTCTTTTCTAGGACATAAATGTTTGAAAATATATTTCTGACTAATACAAATGATTTTCTAAAAGAACTCTTCTTTTCAAATCAAAATAGAATTTTCTCACCTCGCTTTAACTTATATGAAAGATATGCCTTGTTAACCACTTATTCCATGCATGTGGTGTATTTAATTACCATTGAAATATCATATAAATAGTCTTCTTATTCTCATGATATTCTAAGGGATTATGAATTGATTTTTTCAAGGTGGTATGAGACACTTTGGAATGTTTATGGATTATTTCCTTAAGAGTTTCTCAATGGTATCATTTAAAAGAATATTTATTTATGTTAACATATTTTGATTAATATTGTATTTAATATAGATTTATATCTTATTATATCATATAAAATATTTTGTTGCAGGGTTTTTGATGAGTTTTAATGTTGATGTTTTATCTCAATACTATTCACCAATTTACTTCAAATGCTTAGTGTTTATGTTTTATGTATGGGGAAAGTTATTTTGATTTCATATGTTAGTTTCAATATGAATGTATATGTTGTTTATGTTTATAACCATACATAAGAGGAATTAATTTGACTTAATAAGTTTCAGGTGGGGCCCACTATAGCCCCTCAGTTCATCGGTTGGTCTCATGAGACAAACTTTGGACTTGGCATGAGGCCTGGAAAAAATGTATATTTATGGTCTTTGGGTGAGGCTGTGATGATATGGTTATCAAGTCCCAAATTATGGATTCCCTCATTATTACAATACTAATTAAAAGTTCTTGTGATTATTCTACTTGTATAATACACTTGATTATTCTTGATTATGGCATTATTTAATCAACTCTTATTCCTATCATAAGGTGTTCAAGTTTGTTTTTAATGGAATGTGTTTTTAGTTATTCACCATGACTAAGGTTTATGTTTATTATATATTCCACTATATTTCTTACCCTTAATGAGATTATGAGCTCGCCCCATTCTTATTTTAATTTTCTCATGACATGAAGAAGTTTATTATGAATGACCTACAAGGATAAACTTAGAGTTGTTGATGTTCCTAATAAAACTAATATTTTTTATTTCAATTTAAGTTATAATGTTGAACCGATATATGTATCTAGTTTTCCAAAACTACTAAATTACTCAGTCCATTGGGAAATGAATTTCATGTTAGAATGCCAATGTAGTGAAATAATGCACCATCTCTGGGAAACTGAGGTTAGGGCATTACATGTACAAACTCTAAAACTTATTGTATATTTTCGAACACCATAGTGTTACATTATAACACTATTAATAATTTGCATTTAAAAAATAATAAAATTTCATTAGTAATCAAGGGATTGATATTTTAAAATTCATATTTTGAAATGGAATATAATTTGTTTTTAATAAAACATTCTCTTGGAATGAGAGAGATGTAAATACAAAGTCCACATGGAATAACACATTACTATGATTCCAAGTATGATATCATTATTTTGAAGTGTATATATATACATAGAGTAAAAAATAAATCCCAAATAATGATGGAATGTGATAGATATAAATTATTAAAACAAAGTGAATAATGATTTGAATGATAACAATAAAAACAAAAGAAAATAATAATATGAGAAAAATATTATCGATAAAAAAGATCAATATAATATGACTGATATTTTTAAAGATCATTTTTCTATATTTGATGAATTCCATTACTCTATAGACTAATAACATATGGAAATATACCTACATGAATGATATTGTATAATAATTTAATCCATTTCCACCATAATCTCATATATTGAAATAAATAATGTGTATTCAAGAAGAATTTTTCTTGTGTGAATATGTTAAATTAGTATATGAGAGATTATATAATCCATAAATAGAAAATATTCTATTACTCATATCCTTAAACAATAACCAAAATTGATATAGTTAAAAATTTTAGTAGAAATCCCAGAAGTTAAAAACTTTTATATAACCAACAAAAACATTTTACATCAAAAATTCCATAATAACACCACATAATCTATATATATTTTTCAAAAACAAAATATCCCAAAATAATAATTAACAGAAATATCCCCATCATTAAAAATTATTTAACCTCAAAGATTGTCTGATAACTTGTAGCTTACGTCCCAAATTTTTTAAATGAATTATTCCCAAATTATATTTTCTACTAATTCAGATGTTAAACCATTATGTTAAATATAACTCAACTAAATTAAAAATCTCCCCAAATATCATTGACAACCTTGATAAATTTCTATTAAATCTTATAATTTATTGAATTAAAACAAAATATCTTGCGTTAAATTTTGATACTATCTTGAATGGGAATCCTTAGTATGATGGTAAATATCACAAAAAGTATCCCCTTGTGAATGGATTACTTTTCAACCATCAGGATTATCTATAACCCAATATCAAAATTTCAAAAATTAACATAACCCCAAATCATATACTTAGCCAAAGTGCTATTTAAACCTCAATAGTGTATTATTTCTAAATCCCTAAAATAGTTTCAGATCACTTCATAATCCCATCGCATAATTGTAATAAATGGGTATCTATGCCTTTGAATATATGATCTATATGAAACTTATAAATCTTTGATGGTATAAATAAATTATAGTTTAACCTCACCTAATATCATTTATGATTTATAAAAATAACATAATTTTATTTTTCTATATGAAAATCATAGACAATTTTGTATATTAAAGATATAAAAAAGTTTAATAAAATCCTCATGGATGATTTCAACCGGTTTTTCATTAAATAACCAACCAATTTCAAGGTCACCATCTCTATCCTGTTTATTTAATCAATTTCAATCATATCTTTATGGAAAATTAATATTTTTTATTTACTCTTAAATCAATTATCTTTATTATCATTACCATTTAACATATGTTTTCCAATACATGAATTAAAAATAATATTGCACAATGTTAGATGTTTCATGAATATTATATCCATAACATCATTGATATAAAAAAATTTGAATTTTTTTTCATTAAATCCCATTACATAAACACTTCTGTCATTTCACTTTAAAGGTTGGAATAACAGAGGCCCATTTTGTAATGAAATATTTAAACCTGGTATTAGTAATCAACATCACTAATTTAAACATAAGGAATTGAAATTTATTCTGTAAATTAAGATGAACATCATATCCCTTCATATAATTCTTCATTTTTATAATGAAATTATTTTTTATGTTCTCGTATTTCCCATTAAAAAATTTCTTGTTTTATTGAGGCATTTTCATGATTGCTTATTCTCTCCAACAAGATATTCAGAAACTTAAAACATCTTCTATCCTTGGTCTTTATAAAAATCCATTAGACTCTTATTTTATGTGTTAGGAAAATCACCAAAGATGAACTTGTTAATAATATTGTCATGACCCAACCCACTGAGGTATTCCCCATAACTACCCCATGCTCGCCTCCAATAGGTGAGGGGATTGAGACTAGAACTTAGTAGTTATATCCCACAA
The DNA here is from genome assembly GCA_963277665.1 of Viscum album. Classification (NCBI taxonomy): domain Eukaryota; kingdom Viridiplantae; phylum Streptophyta; class Magnoliopsida; order Santalales; family Viscaceae; genus Viscum; species Viscum album. Next base: position 449,125,059 of record OY728131.1, read on the forward strand.
ATATCCGAATTATCCTAATTTATGTATACATATTCACACATCTTGGAACCCACACACTAATGAAATGTAAGACCACTAAAAAATGCATGCATACATCTTTGATCCCACAATAGAGTACAAATGTAATGTTATAAAAGCATAAAAAATGTCTAAATAGAACCTCAACCACATATTATAACAATTTCAATAGTAATATCCTTCTTTAAAATGTTGATCAACCCTATTGGGTTAATTATTAATATCTTAAGTTTGAAAAAAATATTTATTACAAAAACTTTGAAAAATATGTTAAAAGACATAAATTATACTTAATAACTTGGAATATTAAATTTATTTTTTTTGGAGTTTGAAACTGTGTTAGTGTGAGATTTCAAGGCCCATAAATTCTCTGTAAATACTAAATAAAAATATTTATCATATTATATTAAGAATACAATTTTTATTCGAAATAATTGAATAAATCCAAAATGGTGCATTGTATAAAGAATCATAAACCATCGATAGGTCTAAGATGAAGTGTTTACCCTAGACATGGTATAACATTTATAAGCCTTGTATATTTGGATGGCTCACTCATGACAAAAATATTTTTTATTCAAAGTAATTATTTATTATGAATTTTAATTAATAAATCATTAATATTACTCAAATGGTTCATCTTTTCATAAATCTGAGACCATCATTTTTTCTTGAATAAGTGGTTCACCCTAGAAATAGTATAACTTTTATATGCAATGGATGTTTCATCTGGTATCTAGTTAATTTTACATTATTTAATATTTATATTAAATAATAATAAATATTATTAATTGTTAAAAAACATTACTATTCATTCTCTTCCCTAAATAATGGTAGAACCTCCATTTTTAACACATGAGATCATTTGAAATCTTGAATTTCAACCATTTTTTATCCATTAATTATTGAAACAAAATAATCAGATGATATCAATAACTCAACCTTAACTTTTCAGTTGAATTATGGTTTTTATTTATCGATTTTTGGGGATTCAAAAAATACACGTACAAGGTGGACTCTTATAACCAAACCTTCTACGGCCGATTTAGGTGTTTTTTTGGGTTGTATTTTGGCGACCCCAATATTCCTTGGGCGATTAAAGAACCTCCTTTGGATCGACTTTTATTATGATTGAGTGCCTGTATTCTTCATCCCTGTAGCACTGTACCACTTTTTCCCTTGTTTTGTTTATTATTATTTTTTTATTTCATAATTAGTCATTTTTCCGTAATTAATGAAAAATGAATGACGGTTGCATTTGAAAATAAGTATTTAAACCTAAATTATATCAAAATAGTTCACATGAAATTATCAACATATAATTTTAAATTAAATTATCAACACATATATATACATATATACATATATATATATATATACACCACCAACCTCTATTTGTGGTTGTATAATGGATGTTTATTAAAGAAAAGAAAACAGTACCAGAAAAAAGATACAATCATGGAACACCTATAACATCCCAGGTAAATAAAGAATATCACATTTTCATATTTATTAATATTTGTGAATTAAATATTAATTTTACTTTTAAGGGGATGCTATTTTTAATAGCATACTCAACACGCAACAACGGGTTTCTTTGAAATTTTACATTGCACACAACTTTGAGTTATATCAAAAAATAATATAATATTATTATTTTAAATGGTAGTTAATTCCTAGCCATTGTATTGGCGGGAATGAACAGAAATAACTACATTATGATGACAAATGTTTGTAATTTTTTTTTACTTTTATCCAATAAATTTTGGAGGCTGAAAATAAGAATGAATCTAATTTTAAGCACGAAATGCTCTAATATTCTTTAAAAGGTTAATCTACCACCTTTTGATGGAGAATACATTTTAAATATAGTTTTTTTAACTTTCATATGTTACATTTGACAAAATAAACTTCTTATTTAGAATCAGGACATCAAATTTTACTTTGGATGAAATTTTGGTATTTTTCTGATAAAGTTAATTTTTTAATATATAGTGAAAAATACTGCATTTTAATTCAAAACTACCTTCTAACCTAATTTATTTATATGGTTAGATTATCTTTTTAATTGTTTTTAATGTGAAATTAGATTAAATTTGTACCATTTAATATAATTTTGGCCAATTTATGTAAATTCACTTTGAAATTGGACATAAACAAGTGTCAATCTTCTGATAGTTATTATTTCAAAAAAACACACTTTTTTTTTGACAAAGGTAATTAATTTTAAAATAATTTCTTTAACTTCTGTTTTTTTAATTTGGAAAAACATATTTCATATTTGGAATTAGGAGGTCCAAATTATATAAATAGTTACCTTTTTTTAGACATTATGAATAGTAACTTCAGTAAATATTTTATTTACCATGGTTAAAGGGTAAGTCTGGTAAATAAGGGTAAAAAATAATATTATAATAATATTAAATTACATTAAGATATTTCCTAACCCTATTAGATAATATATGTCCGACCATGAGAATGTTTGGTCAATTTTGGGACCCCATAGAGCTACTTGTCTGTGAAAATGACATTTTATTACTTTTAATTTGAAGTTAAGGAAAATATAACATAAACTTATATCTTTTAGTAAAACAATTTTTATATGGGGTTATATATGTTATACTTTAGGTTATCAATAGTCGCTATAAATCTAAAAATATTTCATAAATCATGATATTTTATTTATACTTTTTTAAAATTATATAAATAAATTTAATTATGAAAAAATGGTGATGCCGTAATTGCTTGATTAATAAAAGATTCAAATAAATGATATTATAAATATTAAAATAAATTTATTTTGAAACTTTTTATGCCAACCACGAATTTCATAGATTATTTGAAATAATTCCTATTTTAAAATATAAAATATTTTATTAAATATTATAAAATTCCAAAAAATATAAGATTCAGGTAAATCGATAATTTTTTTCTACAATTGTATTATTGACTCTTTAATTGGATCTTTTATTTGTTTTTTGTAACTATTTTGTTTTTCAAAGTGGTAAAAACATGATAAAACGGTAAGAGTAAAAAAGTGTTAAATAAAAATGATAAGGATTAAAAAATATCCAAAACCTGTCCAATCTTTATTGGGTTATTTGATTTCTAATTATATGAACCTTATCTTAAAATTAATTATGTTTTGGAAATTTTGAAAAATAAAATCATTTTATAATAAAATAATACTTTCGAAATTTCATAAAGAGACCCTCCTCCCTCTTATAAAGGCCACCGCCTCTAACCCATTACACACATCTCTAATTCTCCTTGTGTCATAAAAAATCTTTAATAATAAAGTTTAAACATCCCTTTGTTACTTCTATAAGCCTTCATCTAGGCAGAAGGTAATTATGGAAATCCTTTTGGTTCAAACCAAAGTGAGCTACCCAATTTAATGGTAACGTCTTCTCTCATGTTCTTTTCTATTATTTTATTTCTCCTACCCCCTAAACACTATTTATTAAATTAATTTATAACAACACAAATAACTTCAATATACTAGGATGTTGTTATGAGGAGGATTCAAACTACACATCCCCACACCTCCATCTAATGGATACAGACATACTATTTTTGTAGACGACGAACTACTGCCTCGCGAAAGGATGATTGTTCAATTATCTCCTACCACCTCTCATGGTGGCCATTATGATGGAACTGTATTTATATGTGATATATATTTTATTTATATTTTCACTATTCTTCTGTATTTTTCATTTATAGCATACCTTTAGGGTTTCCATAATGGGTAATTATGATAATTTCATTTGAGGAAATGCGAACTACCACCCCTCAAAGTGTTATGACTTTTTCAAGCCATAAATGAAACATATAAATGATGGGATTAATGAAATTATATATGATATTATACTGTAATTATAATATATCTAGTTATCATTAAGTTTAATCCCATTAAATACGAAATATAAATGAAATCAACGTTCATGCGTACATACGATTTACCGTCTCCATGAACGGTGCATTTCATTTCTTATCCTCAAATGTTATGTAACATTATAAACACACATATATACTAGATAAATATTATATATATGATATCTAAATCATGAATATAATTCTGAAGATAATGTACTTTTGACCACATTAACAATTTGTAATTATAAGAAGTTCTTTTTTTTACTCAAGTACCAAATATCGACAAAACGACCATTATTAACTTAAATGATTATATAATGTTAATAACGTGGTAATAAGTGATATAAAAGTAATAATAATATTAAAAATCATTCTAAAGGAAATATAGAATAAAATTATTTTATTATTCATGAGATTAAAGAACGAATGATTCAAGTTAGACACGAGGTAAGGGGCTTCGTATCAATCTCATTTCATTGAGGCATATTTTGATTTATACACACATTTATTTTATATAGTGTGTAAACACCATTAAATTTTCAATTCATTTAAAGGGAATATCTTTTCAACATAGTTTTTTTTTGAATAAAAAAGGGAATGTTTCTTTTTAACGTACGCGGTGACAATGAACTTTCTGCCGCTATGAGCATTATTTTATATTTGGATTCCTTAACAAGATATAATGTTTTTAAAAGGAAAATAAATACCATTTACTCTTTTTTACATATTTTGGTATTGAAAATGGTTTTGAGAAATCATTGATTATTTCAATATCTTGAAATGATATATTGTGATTGAAATGTTGAAATTTTTTCTTTCCTTTATGTTTGTTTTATGTGTTATGATTATGTTATGGTTCTTGGACATTGTTTATGTATACAAGTGGTTTCGTGATAAACCTATGGATGGTGAGCTCGAGATATCTCTCCAATGAATTGATTAATGTGGAGAAGGTAAACGTTAATGTTTCTCCCAAGAGATTTAGGGAATATACCGTGATGGGTATTCCAAATGTAACTTCTTACGTAGCTGTGAAAGCTACAACGTAAGTATGTTATGGACGCCATAAGTTACCTTTACGATTTATTATTTCTATGTGTTATTCATAAATATTTTGATTTTTGTGGTATTTTAAAGATTGAAAGGTATGATTTCATTGATTTGTATATATTTATGGACTAATGTTTTCTTTACTTGTTTTATAACACTTTATAATATTTTTATGCCCATCCCATGTTTTTGAAATGTTTTTCACAGGGTATAAGAAAGGGTAAGAGAAAAAAAGAATTCAAGAAGATTTATATCATGAAAATAACTCTTGTTTTATTTAAGGAGTTTTATTATTTTGAATTTTTTTGATAGAGTATAATTGTCTACTTTTTTATTTTTGAGATGTAATGCAATAGTTACAGCCTAATTCTCTAAAACTCTAAACCTGAAAATATCCTTAATGTGAATTATTAACTAAATTCATGATTATGTAATGTTTAAGGATGGTGCCTTATAGTTGGTATCATAGGTCAGTTTAGATAACTTTAGGGGTTAGGGTGTTATTTAAGAATAAGTTTCATAACCATAATGGTTAGAATATTTGAAAGAGTTATATTTATTTTAGATAAATTGAATGATTTAAATATAACATTAACAAGTATATATTAGTTTTTACCCTCCTCATGAGATATTATATAACGATTTTACTGATATACTCACATTGAAAATTTTCATTTTAGTAAATTCCTTGATCTAGATGGAACTAAACTAACAATGGATGTGAAAAAACAATGACGGTTTTTTGAATAAGCAGCTGAATGAAATGGGGGTTATAATGAAAACTCTTTTGGTTATTCTCAACCAACTATCTGGATTCCTCATTTACCACCTGAACCTTGGTGATTTTTATAAGGCATCTTATATGCGATAAAGAAATCCCAATGGGAGTTCAAGTAATAACCATATAGGTATGTATATTCAAAAACCTATGTTTCAACAATGTGGAAAGAAACACCTAGGAAAATGCTTCAAAGGGATAGGAAGATGCTATATATGTGGTAATGAAGTTCATAAGGTAAGATCATACTATGGAAAAAGGAAGAATCCAGTTGACTCTAGGAAAGTGAAATAAGTTCTTTCTGAAGGACAAATTGAATGTTTCAATTGTGGTGTGCATTGTCATTATACAAATAGATATCCTACGAAGTTGGTACATGAATGGGATCAGAAGGATCATACAAACATATGTTTACCAACTCCTAATTCCATTCCAATTGAATATGGGGAAACTAAAAATGACCTATGAAAGGTATGGATTATTTCATAGATCATGTTTTTACATTACTGAAATATTAGGACATTATGCATGATTTTGCTTGTAGTAAAGAAGTATAAAAGAATAATATGAAAAACAGGGATAAAGGACCAGGAAGAATGTTCTATTATTAAGATGTCTACATTTTAGGAATTGAATAGTTATATTGGATCTATGGATGCTGATATGTTTAAATTTATTAATGATAAGGTTACCTTGGAAGACTATTTCTATTATCTATAAACTTGAAGTTTGATATTGGAAAATGTAATTCAAGGACGAAATATCTTTTCTTTTGTGGATATAATTATAAAGAACCATTTGGGTTTCTATGATCCTTGAATTTGAGGCAATTATAGGATATTACTTTTTGGGATGAAAATGTGAGGTATTAGATAACATTTGTGGTTAAAATATGTTATGGTTATTTTTTTGTAATTTATCTCATTTTTGGGAATGTTATATGATTACATATTTTTTGTAAAAGGACAACACATAGACCATATGAAAAGTCATCGCATTAGACAAAGCTGCGGGAATTGAACCGATCACCAAAGTGAGCTTTGGATTTATCTCTTACCATTGGAATACATGAAGTCCCTGGTTAGTAGGACTAATTCATTTTGGTTAAATGATTATATGGATCAAGAATAAGTTGACTTTGGGAACTTATATTTTATCAAATAGAAATCCTTATTGTAGGAAAATGGCTTGGTGATTAAGTGATGAAGGTTATTTTGGAAGATGTTATCTCCTTTATAGAACCACTATATTCCTAAGGAAAATAGAATACTATGGGAATTCATTTGTGGAGTAATGGTTGAAATTTTATTTTGGAATAATCTATGTTTTTATTGTGGACATATGGTGATTTGTGTTATTTATGGAAATGATTAACCCATCATAGATAATATGTGATTTGATTAATTACACTTTAGTATAGACATTAAGAGTAGTCGATGTTATTTAGAGATAAATGTTAATATTATCTATGGAAGACTATGTGATTAAATTCTTCTGAGTTTTGGTTTTTAATCTTAGTTTGGATTATACAGATGTATTTTAAGGAAAATTGTTTATTGAATGTATTTTTTGAACTGTGGGTATTGTTCGTTCAAGTTTGGAGATTAAGAGTAATATTTCTATTTATAAAAGATTATCCTTTTGGGGATTATATGATCTTGTAATAACCATTTTGGTTTTGGTTAATGTCTAGAGATAGGGGAAATATATAGTTCATCTTTTGTGGATTATGTGATTCTATTGAAGTTGATTCTATTTCTTTAGGTGTGACCAATTCATCTTGAATACTCATTCTTTGGAGAAAAGATGAGTTTTGGTATAAACTTATTAAATTATGAAACTCTACTTAAAAATAAAGTATATTTCCTTATGTCTTTAGTCAATCTAATAAATAAATTCTCCAACCTTATGAAATGAAACATAAAACAAAAACTTTGTCCACTTATGTTTCCTACCAGGGTACCAATTACCGTTTATCCTATCACATGTTTGTAGTTTTCTTGTTGTTTACTTTATCCTAATCATGTTTTCTATCACTATCCCTCATAACTTAACAATTAGTTTATCTTCTATATCCGTCTTTTCCTACATGGAATCCTAGTATAGGTTATCTCGGGTGACCATTGTACTTCTCTTTCATTATTTTAAAGTAATAGTTTTATTGACTCTTTTTCTTATTTGGGATTTCTAATGAAGTTTCCAAGACCAATTTTAAAATTATGATAATACAATTTCCAAAAGGGGGGAAGGATGTAACATCCTAGGTAAATAAAAAATATGAAATTTTTATATTTATTAGTATTTTTGAATTAAATATTAATTTTAATTTTAAGGGGATGCTATGTCTGATAGCATACTTAACACGCAATAACAAGTTTCCTTGAAATCTTACGTTGAACACAACTTTGAGTTATACAAAATAATAATAAAATTTTATGATTATTTTAAATGGTAGTTAACGCCAAGCCATTGTATTAGAAAAAATTAATACAACTAACTACTATATGATTATGCATGTTTTTTAAATGTTTTTACTTTTATCCAACAAATTTTAGAGGTTAAAGAAATAATGAATCCGATTTTAAGAACGAAATAATCTAATATTCTTTAAAAGGTCAATTTACCACCTTTTGATAGAATACCATTTTTAAATCTTGTTTTTTTCACTTTTATATGTTCTATTTGAAAAAATAAACTTCTTATTTATAAGAGGGACAAAAAAATCTACTTTGGTTGAAATTTTGGTATATTATCATAAAGTTCATTTTTTTAATGAATAGTGAAGATACTTCATTTTAATTCAAAACTTCCTTTTAGTATAATTTATTTTTCTGATAATGTTATCTGATTAATTGGGTTTAAAGTGTAATTAGATTTTATTTTTACCAATTAATACAATTTTGGTCATTGGAAGTAATTTCAATTTGAAATTTTACATAAACAAGCGTCAATCTTTTGATAGTTATCATTTCTTAAAAAAAAGCTTTTTTGTTTTGACAATAGGAATTACTTTTAAATTAATTTTTTCAACTTCTGTGTTTTGAATTTGAAAAAATGGATTCCATATTTGGAATTATGAGGTCCAAATTGTTTAAATATGTAACTATTATTTTTAGACATTATGAATAATAATTTCAGTAAATATTTTATTTACCATGGTTAAAAGGTAAATCTTGTAAATAAGGTTAAAATAATTATATAATAATAATAATAAATTTCCCTAACATGTGTCCTTACACTATTGGATGATATAATTCTGATCATGGGATTACTTGAGTCAATTTTGGGACCCCATGGAGCCACTTGTCTGGGAAAATGGCATTTAATTACTTTAAATTTAATGCTAACGAAAATATAACATGAACATATATCTTTTAGGAAACCAAATTTTATCTGGGGTTATATAAGTTATATTTTAGACTATAAATATTCATTATAATTAAAAGACTATTTCCTAAATCATAGTATTTTAATTATAATTTTTAGACATTATATAAATAAATTTAATTATGACACAGTGGTGTTGCATTAATTGCATGATTAATAAATGATTCAAATAAATGATATTATAAATATTAAAATAAATTTATTTTTTAAACTTTTAATGCCATCAAAAAATTTTATAGATTAGGATGGTTTTTTATATTTTAATTAATGAAGGTTTTTTTGAACAAATCATGTTGTCTTGGATTTTTTTAAAAGTCATGAAATGAAGATTGCCAAATTTGAAATAATTCATATTTTAAAATATTAAATATTTTATTAAATATTATAAAATTAAAAAAAAACCAAGGATTTGTCCAAATAGTTATCATAATTCTAAAATTTTATTATTGACTCTTTAATTGGATATTTGTCATGTTTTGGTTACAATTTTGATTCTCAAAGTGTTAAATACTTTATAAAATGGTAATAGTAAAAAAGGGTTAAATAAAAAAGAAAAGGACAACAAAATTCAAAACATGTCCATTTATTATTGGATGATTTGATTTCGACTTATATGCACCTTATATTTTAATTAAATAAGTTTTGGTCATTTTGAAACAGAAAATAATTTTATAATAAAATAATACTTTCAAACTTTCCTAAAGTGCCCCTCCTCCCTCTTATAAAAGGCCACCACCTCTAACCCATTTCACACACCTCTCAAGCCCCTTGTCTCATAAAAACTCTTCTCCAAGAATCTCCCAACATCACTCTATTCCTCCTAGAATCCTACCTCTAGGGAGAATGCAATTGAAGAAATCCTTTTGGTTCTAACCACATGGAGTTACATGATTTAATGGTAACATCTTCTCTCAAGTTTTGTTCTTTTATTTTCCTTCTCCATCCCCATAAAATCTATTTATTCCATTAATTTATAACAAAACCAGTATCTTAAATATACTAGGATGTTTTTATAAGGATGATTTGATCTAAAAATCCACACACCTCCATCTAATCGATACCAACTTACCGTTTTTATAGACGGCGAACTACTGCCTCACGAAACGATGATTGTTCAATTATCTCATACCACCTCTAAGGGTGGCCATTTTGATGGAAAATTATTTATAAGTGATATATATTATAATTATATTTTCTCTATTATTATATAATTTTAATTTATATCACACCTTTATGGTTTCCATAATGGGTAAATACGGAAATTTCATTTGAGGAAGTGTGAACTACCGCCCCCTCAAAGTGATATGACTCCTTCGTTCCATATGTGGAATGTATAGAGGATAAAATTAAAGAAATTATATATGATATTATATTGGAATCATAATATACATATATATAATTATGTTATAATTCCATTAAATAGGAAATATAAATGAATGTACTGTTCATGAGTACGTACGATTTACCGTCTCCATGAATGGGGCATTTCATTTCTTATCTCCAAATGTAATTAGCATTATAAATGAATATATATGTCATGACCAGCCCTCACGAAAAGGAGGGAAGGGTCAGCAGGTTGCCAAGAACTTCCTTCTTTAAGTTAAAGGAGAGATAATGACCCCCGAAACCCGCCTTCTATAGGTTCCGGAGTGGCGACTAGCACCAGGGGTATATAAATTACACACAAGTGGAAGACATTACCCTTTTTGTTTTATAGGATTGGGAGATAAGATGATGAAACCCAACAACACCAAGATTAAAAGGAAAGTAAAGCCAAAAGTAAACCATTCCCACATGCATCTTCCAAAAGTAAAAGCCACAGGGTTCAAAAGTGACTACAAGGGTAAGTACCAAAGAAAGAAAATAGCAACTGTGACTGCCACAAAGATCCGAGCTAGTACGGTCCTGCGCGATCCCCGAAGTCCTCCTGAAAACCTGAAATTAGTTTTATATACGTAGGGTGAGAATACAAGTACACTCAGTAGGGAAAACCAAAGACTCTCGTGCACAAGTGGGGGAACGTTCTAAAGTCCCGTGAGAAGCAGAAAACCATTACAATGAGGGAGTTCACCCATCCCACTCACCAGCTACACTCACCAAGTAACGCAAACCAAGTAATATATATAAGATCACATCGATGTTTGGGTACCCCGCGCCACTTTCCCACTGGTTTTTGAGACACCCTACACATCAAACCAATCCCGCCATTCTCACCGCAGTCCCACTACCACACCTGCCCACACACACCTGGGCCACACCCGCACACAGTCCCACTTCCGAATCCTTTCCAAAAACACCTGGGCCACAACTTCCACACGTAACCACGCATGCAAACAACTAGGCCAGAACAACCACCACCACACCCAAAGACACCTGGGCTAGAAGATCAACTGCCACGCCCGAAGACACCTGGGCCTCATCCTGAAGATACTTGGGAAACCACCTGCCCGCACACACCTGGGCCATAACAACCACACTACCCCACATGAAGATTCTTGGGTTAATAGTGGACCTCAGGCCATCACAGCCTGCCCGAAGGAACTTGGGCTATCCGGGAAAGGGAGAAGAAAAGGAGCTAATGACCAGCCACTAATAATAGTGTTGGAAAAAACACCCTCCCCCATGAAATGGGGGTGTTCGGAACTAAGTGATCAACATGGGTGGGGCGTGAATAAAAAACACAAAACTACAAGTATATACATAGGTAAAAAGCACTCAACCAAAGTTACATTTTTCTTCAGACAGCCTACAGATCACAACAAAACTCAAGTCCGAGTCATGAATCTCGCCAACAAAACTCGTTTGTCCCATTCTTGTTTTCATGTTCATTAATAACGTTTAAATAAGTTCATTCACCTACTTCGGCAACTAACACCATAAGTATAACCAAGGAAAGAATCCAGCCAAACGTCAATTTAAACATTCACACCCGATTCTCTTGTAATGTTACAACAACAAGGGGATAGGTGAGATCCTTCGAAGTACTAGAACCAAAGAAACCCTCGAGACACTACCCCGTGTCCCCCAAAATGGTTTCTCATCAATAGATGATCCCACCCCAATTCGTGATATAAAAAAGGTAACCACCCGGTCTGAAAACTCACAACCACCGAATCCATATCAACAGGGAATCCATCCCCTCCCACATCTCCAACAATCGGCCCATAAATGAAAACAACCAAACAACTACCACCAAGACAAAGTAGGGCCATGCTGGTATTTTCAGATTTATAAGATTTAGCACACTCCATGATTTCAATTTCGTGTGCTTTAACCGGGGGTTATCACAGAAGGGTTGATCCTGGTGATTTCAATTCATTTAGCTAGGTGTACGTGATTAAACAATTTCCCTTTTTTACATCAGGAGTTCACAACCACAAAAAAGTCATTTAAAATATCCCCAGGGGTTCATTGGTGCACAGAGATAGACCACCAATGACCATGATTTTCAGTAGGCGTAAGCCCTCACAATTCAAAAAGATGATCATAACATAAAACAACATCAACGATCACAACCCCCCATCTTTTTTCATATAATCAGTTCATTATCTTTATTTAGGTCTGGTTTAACCAATTCTACAGAACCAAAAGCACGGCCACCCCATATGATACACAATAGCGAGAGATGAATAAATTCCCTACCTGTTGATCAACGATCGAGACTAAGGCCGGGGGCGGAACTTCACGGATAGGGATGCAGTTCACCAGAATGAAAATCACCTCGTCTATCAACGCTTAGGCCGGGAACGGAACTTCATGCATAGCAATGAGGCTCGTCTAAACGAAAAGTACTATTATCACATGGTGATCGAGAAAATAAGAAACCATGGCTAACCCTTAGTTTATAAGAGCCGCACACGGTTGAGATAAGAATGACAAACCGCGTAAGGAGCGGGGGTCGTGGGTTGACCATGCGACCCCACACATTATTAAAGGGGTCGGGTGGTTTAAACCGATGCACACACCAGGTTAATTTATTGAATATTTAATTATAAAATTTATGGGCACTACCGGGCTTAAAAACAAGCTTAAAGGAGGTCAAAGAAGGGTTTAATACTCAATTTGTGCACGTCACTGGAAAAACCCTGACAAAGCCGGGTGACGCCGATCTGTCACGCCGATCGGTCTCACCGATCGGTCTCGGTTGCACCGAGACGCTACCCCTTTTGGATCTAGATTTTTTGGCAATGTAAAGGACCAAGAGAGTCTGGGTCATCACATCAGATACCTCTCAAACTATTCTCGCTCTCAAGAATTTAAACAACCCAGAAGAAAAGAGTGGGTCCGAACAACCACCTTGAAAGATACCTCTAAAGAGTGAAACTCATTGTTAACTAAGAACACATTCCTGTCAGAAACCAAGAAACATATCATGTAAAACTACCAGGTATGTTGGGTTTGGGGAGTCTCCTTCTCCATGTCATGTTATTATCCGCTTTGGGTGGCACTGACTCGCCCGCACAGGTTTAATTGCATCCACCTTAATGTGTCTTGATTAGGGGTCGGGTTCTCTCCTCCCTCATAGCCAGGAATTTTCACACACATTCAGAGGAAAGAAAATAATAATAATAATAATAATAATAAAACTAGAATTTCATAGCCAACAAGGTAAAACGTCCTACCACAATAACTATAACAACAGAACAAAACTCAAAAAAAATCCAGGTACTGGGCACGCATCTGTTCTTCCCTCTCCCACATACTCTCCTCAAGCCTACCATGTCTCCACAACACATGAACCAAGGGAATGGTTCACCAATGAATCACATTCTTTTTACGATCCTCGATCATCACTGGTCTCTCCACAAAAGTCACGTCGTCCTCGATGTCCAACTCTCCCCAGCCGAGGACATGTGAATTGTCGTGAAGATACCGATGGAGCTGGGACACATGGAAGACATCATGTATCCTCAGTATCTGTTGTGGTAACGCTAGTTGATAGGCCACTTTGCCGACCCGCCGTAACACTTCGAAGGGCCCAATGAACCTGGGAGAGAGCTTACTCCCCTTGTCGAACCTCCGTTGTCCGCGCCGAGGGGAGACCCTTAAGAACACGTGGTCTCCAACCTCAAATTCCAAGGGCCTCCTCCTAGTATCACCATACGTCTTCTTCCGGTCTTGGGCTGCCTTCATCCTTTCCTGTATGAGATGAACCTTCTCTGTCGTGCTCTGCACCACCTCCGGGCCAAGGATGCCCGCCTCTCCTACTCCGGCCCAACACAAAGGTGAACGACATGGCCTCCCATACAAGGCTTCAAACGGGGCCATACCGATGGTAGAGTGATAGCTATTATTGTAGGCGAACTCTACCAGGGGAAAGTGTCACACCCATGATCCTACTGAGTCCATAACACATGCGCGCAACATATCCTCCAAGGTCTGGATGGTGCACTCTATTTTTCCATCTTTCTAGGGATGGAAAGCAGTGCTAAGGCGTAACTATGTTCCAAAATCATGCTGAAATCCTTTCCAGACCCATGAGGTAAACCATGCATCCCTATCCAAGACTATAGACCTCAGAACTCCATGCAACCGCACCACCTCATCCACGTACTTTCATGCCAAATCATCTACAATACTCGACTCCGTGATCACCAGAAAGTGGGCCGATTTCGTTAACCGATCCACTACCAACCAGATGGCGTCGTATTCCCCTTGGACCTTGGGAAGTCCCGTGACAAAATCCATCGAGATGTCATCCTACTTCCACTCAAGGAAATCTAGAGACTGCAGTAGGCCGCCTGGAACCTGGTGTTCAACCTTCACTTGATGACACAATAAGCACTTGGCCACAAACTCTTCCACTGCTCGCTTCACTCTGGGCCACCAAAACTATCTCTTTAGTCCCTGATACATCTTGGAAACTCCTGGGTGTATCGCCAGGGGTGAGTTGTGGAACTCACTGAGAACCTTTCCGCGCATCACTCTTGGAACAAACAACCTTCCCGGGAAAAGCATCCAGTTCTGACCATCCTCTGTCCATCCTTCTGGAGCATTTCCCTGGTCAACTCGGTCACGAATCACTTCTCACTCTGGGTCTCCCCACTGATACTCCTCCACTTGTTGCAATAGAGATTACTGTACTTCCATCTGATATAGTCAACCTCTACCACCATCCAATCTTGCATCCAGGTGTAAGGCAACCAACTCCTCCATCGCCTTCCAGGCATCCGCCGACTCTCGGACCGCATCGTTCTGCATCCTCCTGCTCAAGGCATCAGCCACTACATTGCCCTTGCCCTCAGTATAAGAGATCTCGATGTCGTAATCCTGGAGGAACTCCACCCATATCTGCTGTCACAAGTTTAGGTCCCGCTGGGAGAAGATATACCTCAAGATTTTGTGATCTATGAAGACCACAAAGCATTCTTCCATGAGGTAGTGTCGCCATAACTTTATCCCAAAAACAACCACTGCAAGCTCCAGGTCGTGGGTGGCGTAATTACACTCATGAAGGAGTATCTTCTTGGACCCATAGGATATCGCCCCTTGTTGCTGCATCAACACACATCCCAGGCCCTGTCCTGAAGCGTCACAAAACACCTCATACACCACCCCTTCTTCTAGAAATCTTAGCACTGGGGCACTGACCAACATATCCTTCAGATAGATGAAGTCTAACTCACACTGCTCACTCCACATGAAAACCTGGTCTTTCTTGGTCAGGGCTATCAAAGGGGCTACAACTCGGGAGAAGTTGGGTACGAACCTCCGATAGTAACCCACCAGCCCGAAGAAACTATGAACCTCTGCCACATTCTTGGGTGCTGCCCAAGAAAAAACTGCCTCAACCTTTGATGGGTCTACCACTACCCCCTGCTCGGACACCACATGCCCGAGGGAGTTCACTTCTCGTGTCCAGAACTTTCATTTTGACAACTTCCCAGAGAGTTGATGATGTCGGAGGACCTCCAGAAGCGTCCTCAGGTGCTCTGTATGGTCATCCTCTAATCTTGAGTAGACCAGGATGTCGTCGATGAACACAACTACGAACCGATCTAGGTACTCCCAGAAGATGGAGTTCATAAGCCCCATGAACATAGACGAGGAATTCGTAACCCGGAAGGGCATGAATACAAACTCGAAGTGTCCATATCTGCACCTGAACGCCGTCTTCAGGATTTCTCCCTCCTTCACTCTCAGCTGGTGGTACCGAGACCGCAGGTCGATCTTCGAGAACCATCCTGCCCCTTTCAGCTGGTCGAAAAGATCATCTATCCCCGGAAGAGGGTAGCGATTCTTGATTGTCACCTGATTCAGCCTCCTGTAGCCTATGCACAACCTGAGACCACCATCTTCCGTCTTTGCGAACAATATTGGAGCACCCCACGGTGACATAGTCAGCCGAAAATAACCCCTATTCATTAGATCATCAATCTGGATCTGCAACTCCCGTAGCTCTGAAGGTGCCATCCGGTAAGGAGCCTTCAAGATCGGATGAGTTCTAGGCTCCAGGTCTATCGCGAACTCGATATCCCGTCGAGGGGGTAGATTCGTTACCTCCTCAGTAAAGACGTCCATAAATTTATGGACAACCTTTGGAACTTCCAACATCTCAGCATCTACTGATTCCACCGACAGCTTGGCCAAAAAGGAGAGGAGGGGTTCCTCTCGCCTGCTGCCCTTATTCCTAGGATGAAATCATATGGCTGTATCTGTAGCAGAAGAAGATCCCTAACTGACTGATATGGCCTTATCATCAGTCTGCATCCCCGACAAACAAACAACAAGTCGGACTGACCTCCGACTGGTGTTCTCAACACCAAGGGAACTGAAAGTCTCCTGGCATCTAGTCCCAAGGAACGAGATAGAATGGGTTCAACAAAGGAGTGGAAATCTCCGGTATCGAACAAGGAATAAACAAGAGTGCTAAACAAACTAATCGTACCTCGAAAAACCTCCGACCCTGCTGGAACTGCTACCTCCACGGCGTGTAGCTGTCCACAACTAGCTCCTCTACCCCTCTGCTATCGGCCACCTCCCCGACCACGCCCTGGTCGAGGTCCCTGAAGAGTGCCCTGAGGTTGGCCCCCTCCTCCTACCTCTGTCCTTGGAGGAGCAGGAGCTCGCTGTCCCTATTGCTGCTGCTGGAAAGGCCTGGCTGGAAGCTGCTGCTGGGGCGGGTGTTGGGGCTGTCCGCCACCACCATACTATACCCGGTCTAGGAACTGACTCTAAAGATTTCCATGGATCCCACATATGAAGAATCGTGGTCCCGGGACCGAAGGAAAAGGGAGAGAACCGGGGGATCGAAACTGAAACTACTGCGGCCTGCTCCCTGCAGGTCGGAACCTGGAGGGTCCTGACACTAGAGGCCTGGTGCTGACGGCCTTCCCCTTCGATGGTCCCAGCTGGATCCCCTCTCGTGACACGCCTCCTAGAGTGTGCATCCTCTCCACTACTTCTTCCTTCTTCTGGACCTCCAAGTACGTCGGCAGGGTAAAGGGGGTAACAACATACTGGAGGGAGGGTCGGAGCGCCTCCTCTAGACGTCTTGCCCAAGACTCCTCATCCAGAAAGAGGTCCAGAGAAAAACGTAGGAGGTCTTTGAACTTGATTCCCAGCTCCCTCACTGACATACTCCCCTGTTGGAGGGAGATTAGCTCCTGTCTCTTTTCCACCTTCATCGTCGAGGAGAGGAATTCTACCCGGAACTCATTCTTGAAATCAGCCCATGGCACCTCATCCTATCTCCTCTCCCCCAGGTAAAGCATCCACCACTGATGCACTGCTCCCCGCATCTGGATGACGGCCAGAGGAACCCATTACTGGGTCGGGGCCCGAATCAGGCCGAAGGCTATCACTAGCTCCTCTAGCCAGCCTTTCGTCTTCATGTCAGAGGTGCTACCCTCGTACTTCTCGAGGGTTTGTCGCTGGAAGGCCCAAAGAGACTTCTGCCATAGGTCGTCCTCTTTCTCTCGATCAGCTCTCTGCCGATTGGCCAAAGTAGTCTCCGGGGCCTCGATCGCCTGTACCACACGTGTTCGCCTTCCAGGTGCCATAGCTGCAAGGTAAAGAAGGAATGCTTAAGCCCAAGTAGTGCAGAATATTGTTCTTAAAATTTCTTAAACTTTTCATTTATTCTTAATTCCCAAGACATCCCAGAAACACTAGAACACAAGTCATTAGGATGGATGTACCTTTCCTAGGGTCTCTACCCTGCAATCAGCGTGGCCTCGCTTGGTCGTTCAGTAGGTCTATAGTCCTTGCATCGGATCACGGGGGGCCCCAAAATACCATGTCCTAGCCGGTATTCCCTGGCCTAATTCACGCCCCAAGGTCACCCAACACTGTTTCCTTACCATCCCATGCAATCCTCACTATGCCTAGCTCAAGAATCTATCCTATCTCTCAACCTCGCCTCTGATACCATTATGTCACGACCCGCCTTCACAAAAAGGAGGGAAGATTCAGCAGGTTTCCAAGACCTTCCTTCTTTAAGTTGATGGAGAGATAATGACCCCCGAAACCTGCCTTCTATAGGTCCCGGAGTGGAGACTAGCACCAAGGGTATGGAAATAAAACACAAGTGGAAGGCATTACCCTTTTTGTTTTATAGGATCGAGAGATAAGATGATGACACCCAAAAAAACCATGAGTAAAAGAAAAGTAAATCCAAAAGTAAACCATTCCCACATGAATGTTCCAAAAGTAAAAGCCACATGGTAAAAAAGTGACTACAAGGGTAAGTACCAAAGAAAGAAAACAGCAACTGTGACTGCCCCAAAGATCCGAGTTAGTACAGTCCTGCGCGATCCCCAATGTCCTCCTAGAAACCTGAAAGCAGTTTTATATACGTAGGGCGAGCATACAAGTACACTCAGTAGGGAAAACCAAAGACTCTCGTGCACAAGTGGGGGAACGTAAAAAAGTCCCGTGAGAAGCAGACAACCATTACTATGAAGGAGTTCACCCATCCCACTTACCGGCTACACTCACCAAGTAATGCAAACCAAGTAATATATATAAGAGAAAATCGATGTTTGGGTACACCGCGCCACTTTCCAACTGGTTATTGAGACATCCTACGCATCGAACCAATCCCGCCATTCTCACCGCAGTCCCACTGCCACACCCGCCCACACGCACCTAGGCCACAACAACACGCAGTCCCACTGCCGAGTCCCGCCCACAAACACCTGGGCCACAACTGTCACACGTATCCACACCTGCAAACACCTAGGCCAGAACAACCACCACCACGCCCGAAGACACCTGGGCTAGAAGATCCACTGCCATGCCCGAAGACACCAGGGCCTCATCCCGAAGATACTTGGGAAACCACCTGCCTGCACACACTTGGGCCATAACCACCACACTACCTTGCCCGAAGATCCTTGGGCTAATAATGGACCTCAAGCCATCACAGCCTGCCCAAAGGTACTTGGGATATCCGGGAAAGGGATTAGAAAAGGAGCTAATAACCAGCCACTAAGAATAGTGTTGGTAAAAACACCCTCCCCCATGAAATGGGGGTGTTCGACACTAAGTGATCAACATGGGTGGGGCATGAATAAGAAACAGAAAACTACAAGTATATAAATAGGTAACAAGAACTCACCCAAAGTTAGGTTTTTCTTCAGACAAACTACAGATCACAACAGCACTCAAGTCCGAGTCACGACTCTCGCCAACAAAACTCGTTTGTCCCATTCTTGTTTTCATGTTCAGTAATAATGTTTAAATAAGTTCATGCACCTACTTGGGAAACTAAAACCATAGGCATAACCAAGGAAAGAATCTAGCCAAACGTCAATTTAAACATTCACACCAGGTTCTCTTGTAATGTTACAACAACAAGGGGATAAGTGAGATCCCTCGACGTACTAGAACCAAAGAAACCCTCGAGACACTACCCCGTGTCCCCCAAAATGGTTTCTCTTCAACAGATGATCCCACCCCAATTCACGATATAAACAAGGTAACCACCCGGTCTTAAAACTCACAACCACTGAATCCATATCAACAGGGGATCCCATCCCCTCCCACATCTCCAGCAATCATCCCATAAAAGAAAACAACCAAACCACTACCACCGACACAAAGCAGGGCCATGCCGGTATTTTCATATTTATAAGATTTAACACACTCCATGATTTCAATTTTGTGTGCTTTAACTGGGGGTTATCACAGAAGGGTTGATCCTGGTGCTTTCAATTCATTTAGTAAGGTGTACGTGATTAACCAATTTCCCTTTTTGACAGAAGGAGTTCACAACCACAAACAAGTCATTTCAAACATCTCTAGGGGTTCATTAGTGCAAATGGAAAGACCACCAACGTCCATGATTTTCAGTAGGCGTAAGCCTGCACAATTCATAAAGATGATCATAACATAAAACAACATCAACGATCACAGCCCCCCCATCTTT
The DNA here is from genome assembly GCA_963277665.1 of Viscum album. Lineage (NCBI taxonomy): Eukaryota > Viridiplantae > Streptophyta > Magnoliopsida > Santalales > Viscaceae > Viscum > Viscum album. The sequence goes on from OY728131.1 coordinate 449,145,542, forward strand.
CTTCATATAATTATTTCATTATCTTTATTTAGGTATGGTTTAACCAATTATACAAAACCAAAATCATGCCCACCCCACATGATACCCAAAAGAGAGAGACGAAGAAATTATCTACCAGTTGATCAACGATCGACGCTAAGGCCATGGGAAGAACTTCATGGATATCGATGCGGTTCTCCTGAATGAAAATCGCCTTGTCTATCAACGCTTAAGCCGGGCGCGGAACTTCATGCATAGCGATGCGGCTCGTCTGAAAAAAAAGTACTCTTAAGAGAGGGTGGTCGAGAAAAGAAGATTCCATGGCTAACCCTTAGTTTATAAGAGCCGCAGACGGTTGAGATATGAACGCCAAACCGCGTAAGGAGCATGGGTCGTGGGTTGACCATGCGGCCCCACACGTTATTAAAGGGGTCAGGTGGTTTAAACTGATGCACACACCAGGTTAATTTATTGAATATTTAATTATAACATTTATGGGTGCTACCGGGCATTAAAACAAGCTTAAAGGGGGTCAAAGAAGAGTATAAAACTCAATTTGCGCATGTCACTAGAAAAACCCCTACAATGTCGGGTGACGCCGATCCGTCTCACCGATCGGTCATGCCGATCAGTTGCGCTGATCGGTCTCTCCGATCGGTCTCACCGATTGGTCACGCCGATCAATTTCCCCGATCCGTCCTGCCAATCGGTCGCACCGATCGGTCGCGCCGATCTGTCGCGCCGATCGGTCGCGCTGATCGGGCGTGCCGATCAGTCTCACCGATCGGTCTCGGTCGCGCCGAGACGCTACCCCTTTAGGATCCAGATTTTTTGGCAAAGGAAAGGACCAAGAGAGTCTGGGTCATCACAATATATTATTGATATATATGATATATATGATATCTAGATCATGAATATCATTCTGGAGAAAATGGAATTTTGACCAAATTGACAACTTGTAGTTATAAGAAGTTCATTTTTTACTCAAGTACCAAATATTGTCAAAATGACCGTTATTAACTTAAATTATTATGTAATGTTTATAATGTGGTAATAAGTAATATAAAAGGAATAATAAACCTAAAAATGGTTTTGAACTAAGTAGAAATTAACATTAGTTTATTATTCAGGAGATTAAAGAACGAACAAGTCAAGTCAGGCATGAGGTAAGAGACCTCACCACAATCACATTTTATTGAGGCATATTTTGATTTATACATGAATTTATTTTATACAGTGTATACAACCATTTTAATTTTCATTTCATTGAAAGGGAATATTTTTTAAACGTAGCGTTTTACTAAAAAAATAATGGAATGTTTATTTTTAACGTATGTGGTGAAAAGAACCTTTACATTGCTACGAGCATTATTTGATATTTGGATTTCTTAACAAGCCGTAATGTTTTTAAAAGGAATATAAATACTATATACCCTTTTTACATATTTTGGTGTTGAAAATTATTTTTTGAAATCATTGGTTATTTCAAAATCTTGAAATGATATATTGTAATTGAAATGTGGAAATGTTATCATTCCTTTATGTTTGTTTTATGTGTTATGAATATGTTATTATTGTTGGGAATTGTTTACATATACGAGTGCTTCCATGATAAATCTAGGGTGGGTGAGCTTGAGATAGCTATACAATGAATTGGGTAACATGATTGAGGTAAATGTTAATGATTCTCCTAAGAGATTTAGAGAATATATCGTGATGGGTATTCCAAACATAACTCCCTAGGTAGCTGTGAATGCTACACCGTAAGTATGTTATGGATGCCACATGTTACCTTTATGATTTATGATTTCCATGTGTTATTCATAAATATTATGATTTTGTGTGGTATGTTTAATATTGAAAAGTATGATTTCATTGATTTGTATGTATTGATGGAATAATGTTTTATTTCATTATTTTATAATCATTTCTGAGAATTTTATGCTCATCCCATGTTTTTGAAATGTTTTTCACAGGGTATAAGGAAGGGTAAGAGAAATTAATAATTCAAGAAGATTTATATCAAGAAAATAACTCTTGTTTTATTTGAGGAGTTTTATTATTGTGAAACATTTGGATAGATTAGAAGTGTCAACTTTGTTATTTTTGAATGTAATGTAACAGTTATGACCTTATTCTCTAAAACTCTTAACCTAAAGAGATCCTCAATGTGAATAATTAACTTAATTCATGATTATGTAATGTTTACGGTTCGGTCCTTATAAAAATCAACAACCATAATGAAATAGTTATGGTGTTGGTGTTCATAAGCCCATATTTCAAATTAAAAGCCACAAGAACCTCCCAATTAAGATTGTGTGAAATCTTGATATCAATTAGTAGGATCTTCCATGCTTTCCAAATTAGAAGGCCGCTCTATGAAATCTAGGTACACTCCATTCATTACATTATTATCCATGAAACATACTACTCTGGATGCATCAATAAAGAAACAAATTAGGCCACCCCATGTGCATCAAAGAAGCAGCAAGCTCTATGCAGGTGTTGTTAGCTCAGATTTAAGAAGCATGGGAGTAATTCTAGACCTTTATGACAACTTGGAGTTCCTCCTCAAGAGATTAGACAACTAGGATGATGTTTTAACCACTATAGGTTCCTTATAAGACCCCAACCGATCCATGAATTAAAATTTATCATCGAATTAGAAACTCCTTGAATTCCAGTTGCATAAATTATCAACAATGACTGAAAAGAATGCCACTCCATTTCCATGGAAAAATTATAGAGACAAACTCCAAACAGGCCACTCCATGGAAGCTGCAAAAGTAATACTAACTCCAAACATGCCCTAAGAAGATTTGAAAAAATAAAGAGTGTAAAAAGCCATACATGTCAGCATCAACTAGAGATGAGTATAAATGAATAAATGTTAATAGTTAAGGGTATAAAAAAATAGAAGAATTTGTTGAATCCCAAGAAAAATTAAGGATCATGTGACATGTGATCACTGTTAGAAATCAGGGAAATATTTGTTAAGGAACAATGAGTCAAAACCCATAATCTTTTAACTTCTGATGAACATATGTTAGATTCCACATAAGCTTCATTTAAATCTATGATTGGGATGAATTCCCCTTTTTCTAACCCCCACAGTTACCCACTTTACTCACATAGGTGGCCTTCTAACCATTCACATAGGACTGAAGACTGCTTGTAAAAGATTAGTGATATCCAAAGTACTAGTGGTCCCTTTTCCATTTTTTACACCAATATTGAGAGTGACAACTGGTCCTTTGGATAAATCAGGAACCCCGACATCTTATATGGTAGAATCAACACTAAATGAAACTGTAGACTCAGTCTCATCAACATGTACTGAAGGAGTATCACCAGCTAAGATAGGAGCCCCAACCACCCATTCCTTTAGAGAACCTGCCATGGATGAAACATGAACTATAATTCCCACTCCCTGTATAGCAGAATCTACATTGGATGAAGTAGAATCCCTAATCAAGCTATCCATTACAACAATATTACGCTTGGAATAAACTCCATACACCTAAATAAAAGAAGTGACATGTGCAATAGAGATCAAAACAGAATTAGTAAAAACCTTGTAATTTCCGGCTAGGAGATACTTCTCACTATTCTGTAATAAAACCACAAGATCACTAATATTTTCCACCAAATAATTTCTCAATAAAATTTCATCCATCTCCTTTTACAAAAGAAAAATGATGATATAAATCTCTGAGGAGATTCTCTCTCCCAAAATTTGATCCTCCATGCACATGGATCCACCATATTTATTAATTTATTGAAAAATCTAATTCAGAGGACTAGGCAGGTCAAGAATCCAACCTTGTTCAATATCTTCGATGGTATCTACCTAGAATTTTTTAGAAGTAATTGTAACTTTGGATGGACAGGGTATATACTTTAAGCCCCCCTCTTTTTTCATGAAGACCTTCTTATTTTTCTTATTTTGTTTAAACTCTTTCCAATACTTCTCTTTGGGAACCTCATTAACTTTCTTTTTAAACATCTCAAAATTCACCATAGAGTGACTAAAAATCTTGCAAACATCACAAAAATAAGGAACACATTCACTATACACTTTAAAATCAATCTTATTACCATTAGAAATTAGAGTAACACTATCCGGTCTTTTGGTTTCCAAATTAACATCAACTAGAATTCTTGAAAAAATTCCATGATCCCCCTCCAAAGTTTCCTGATCCATTCTAATAAGAGTACCAATGCATGAAGCAAGGTCATTAAGGATATTATGATTCTAATACATCCAATTCAACCCATGATGTTTGATCCAAATCTAGGCATTGGTTTTCTTATGATTAAAGGCATTGAAATTAACATCCCATTCAGATAATCTCAAATCTTAAGGTTTGAGATGTAAGTTTCCAAGTTCCCATGCTCTATTTAAAGAATCCATTGATTGAATAATAAAATGAAAGAAACACCTCCCAATAGGAATTAATTTTCAGTTACTAAAACCCTAGTAGCGAGATGTTGTATTTCAAATATCAAGGTAAAAAAGGAGTTTTTCACCCATAGAATAAATAACGTGACCAAGAATTAAAAAAAATAAAAATAATAATACGTTATTGCAAAGCCTCCAGATCTACGACTACAAAAAAAACTACCATTTTCAAGTCTGATAATGTAAGAGGATCAAGACATACCTCTTTTGCTGAGATCAAAAGAACCGGAAAGGGCTTCTGCAAAAGAAACACCTTTCTTTCTCAGTGCAGAGGAATCTATGAGATCTAATGAAGATATAAGACCCTGAGTTGAGAGACGATCATCCTTGAAAGAAAAATCCCAATTAGTATTGAATAAATCCATGATTATAATCAAATCCAAATCCCAGATTGAGCGAATACACCATTTCTAGGTTGTAAGGAATGCTCTTCCCCTCTCACCATCATCCCACTCATTTTTCCCCTATATATATATACGTACATATATATTTATTATTGCATTTTATGTTTAGGAATAATTTATTTAGATAAATTTATTAATGTATAATTTTATGAATTTTCAAACGATAAATTATTGAAATTTGAAAACAAAAATTACTGAGATTTTTTCAAAGAATAAATGAACATTAATATCAAATATAATTTATTCAAATTACTAAAGGATAATATTAATGTAATTAACCAATAGAGTAATTATCAAAATTAACAATGGATAATTATGTGTACTGTTATAGGATAATTATTATAATTTTTAAATGCTAATTACAATATAATTCATCACATGAATAATATTATCTAAATTATCATAGGATAACTACATATATTATCAAATGATATTTAATATAAATATCAAACAATAATTTTGAGATTGTTAAAGGTTAAATATTAAAATTTTTGAATGATAATTGTGAGATTATACAAGATAATTATTCTTATGGAGGATACTATGTGTGAATGTGGTGACCTAGAATGATAATTCAGAAATAATCCAGGAGAGAGAAAATATCATCGCATCTGATGTTTTATTACTTTTTGAAATAAAATAGTTCATTTTGGTTCTAGAAACTATTGAAGAACATTGAGCTTTGGTGTGTATAAGATTATGATAATAAGTTCGTGAGGAGGTGTATTGAACCACACAGGGTGGGTTATCATTGATGCTGACATCGATGACCTTGAGGTAGGTGGGTCCGTCACGTTGCCTAATTTATATTAACCCTAATTGATTTGTTTATATTTTAAATATTTGAATTCAAATAAAATTGATTATATCCGAATCACATATCTTTTAATTGATTTGTTGAAAAAACCAAATTCAAGTGAATTTGGGTTTTGAGAAAAATTCGTTTTTGTTATGGAAATTTGAATTTGGGGCCTATGATGATAATGTTGGTATTTGTTAAATTTTGAAAATAGATTTTTAGAAACCCAATGGTTTTATATTTTTAAAAAGGAATGTTTTTTATTAAAACAAATTTTGGTTTTTAATAAAAAATGGAATTTAAATGGAATAATGTGACTATATTATATTTTAAGAAATATTAAAATAAATTTCCCATAATTGATTATAAAAGAGTATGTGAAAGTTGTAAGTAGATTGTGAGTTATTTGGATACACTGTATGATTATAAAATGTTGTAAAAAAATGTAGCAGGTAATATCTTATATGATATGGTGATGAGTCCTCTCTGACCAGTGTCAATTGGATGTGTGTGTTTGCATATTGTCATGATCACTTTGAGAGTGTAAAGTTCTGTTGCCTTAATCATACACACATATTTATAATATGACCTTGTTTCTCAAATTTATCTATATTATATATATAAAAATTATTCAATTATTGAAAACTATTTTACATGCCATCTGAATTTTTATAATCAATTTTATATAAATGTTTTATTTAATACATTTTCTTATAAATATTCAATCTTTTCTAATGTAAATCATTTTTACATAGTATTTTCCTTCATTCAAACTATATAGTATGATTGTTTTAAATATGATCTAAAAGGAAAAACCTATTTTATTTTAAAATTATAATCAATAATTTGGTTAATCTATATTTAGAAACTATTATGGAATCCCTAGTGAGACCATACTGGGTTTTTTAGCTCACAACCTACTTGTGCCTTTGGGTGTTTGTACATTATCATCTTTCTGATTCGAGCAAGGGAAATGGATCTCAGGATGATGGATCCAACTTTTTAACCTTGGTCATGGTGAGTTGTGTCCTTAGGTACTTTTATTGTTTTACCTCTGTTTTAGAACTTAGGTTGAGGTACTTTCAATTTTTATGATTTTTTTTATTTTACTACATTACTCTTTATGGACTTTCCTTTGTTATGAATACTATATTGTTTTTTATTCTACTATGTTGTGTGGAAAATTCATTCCCACATGCATGTTTTATGATGTTAGGTGCTAGTAGCTAATCCATGGGGATTGGGAATATCCTTCTACCTATGTCAGGTATGGGTTGGATATCAGGTTACCATGGTACCTAGATTGTTCATGAAAAAATTGTATCATAGGAGGTTGTTGAGATTCTGTATTCAAGTTGGTATGCATTTCTAGAATATTTTTAGGACATAGGAGGTACTTTCAATTCAGTGCTTAGACATGTCTCACTAAAAATTATCCTTAAGTGACCCAGGGTGGTTAGGGAATGTTGTATTATAGATTAGCTATAGTCTTACCCCAATTCTGATTTCGATTGAGTAAAGTTGAAATCATGTTTGTTATATATATATGGAATAATTTCCCTTGTTTCTCAGTTTAAGTGTTAATAAATGGTCTTCCTTATTGTCTGATGATGTTGTGCATCATCGTGCCTCTGATAAGATGTGAGAATCGAGTAGAGTTAAAGGATACTACTGAAGCTCAGTAGGAAAATACTATTGTATATTTCAATATGGTTGAGGTGATTGTGTATACAGTCCTAGCTCTAGGACATGCACCAGATGCAGTCCTCATTCAGGATCCAACTGTGGATCCTTAGGGTGATGTTCTTTAATATAATTATCAAGAGTTCCTTCACCAAAAGCCACCAATTTTCAAAGGCTCCACTGATCCTCAACATTCTAAGGAATGGTTGGAAAAGATAGAACATCTGTTTGAATTATTGGAGATAATGGACATGATCATGGTAAAGTGTTCCACCTTCATGTTGGAAGGACTAAGCCGGGGATAGTGGGATATGATGGTGATAGAAAAGAAACATCAGGGCTTCACATGGAATGAATTCAAGGTTATTTTCACCAATAAGTTCTATACAGAGTCAATGGTGTTAGCTAAGTCTATGGATTTTTTCATGCTTGGGCAGGGTGACAGAGCCGTGATGGAGTATTAAAGTCACATTGTTGAGCTGGTGCATTCTACACTTGATATTGTATCTAATGAGAAGATGAAGGCCTAGTAGTTTGAGTTTAAACTTTGATCAGATATCTATTCTCATGTTTTTTTGATAAATATTTCCACTTATGCTAATGTGATAGAGAGGGAAATGATGGTCCCAATGGACCTAGATAGGAATTTATGATTATTGGGATTTCCTTATACTCCCAGAACCATCATGTCTTCTTTCAATGGAAAAAAGAAGCATGATAATTCCTGTGACTGTTCTCGATGGAAACGTCATTCCAAAACTCCTAAAGTTCCAGGAGAATGTTATTCGACTTTATTACAGTGTTGTAATTTAGGATATTCTATGAGGATTTACACTGAGGAACCCAAGAACTATAGAACCCATGGATGTTTAGGAAACATTCAAATATTCTGTAATAACTTTTATACACTGTGTAAGGGAACTGAATCATCATCTCCTTTTAAAAATTAGGGGAAATCAGATTCTTCACGTATCAAAGGGTTCCAGCCACTAAAATCCATACCGAAGCTAATTCATGAAGGGGAAGAGTCCTCAGAGGAAGCAGACATGGGTACAACAACCCTGAGAGGTACCATTTCTATAGTTTCGTCATTAGTGACTTCCCCCTTTGATTAGGGTTTATCTCATTCGTCTATTGAAACCCATATTACTAATAAGACAAATCTTACTAGGGAAGTTTTTTCTTGTGCAATGGAGATTACTACACCCTAGGTACAAAGAGAGAGTAGGGTCTCCGTAGTCCCATTTGTTTCTTCTCTCTATCAGATGTCGATATTTCTTTGAGTTTTCTAGTACTTGAAATAGAATATCTTGATGTCATATTCATGATGGATATGATCATTTATAATTAAGTCCAAATTGATTGTTTTCCTCAATGGGTCTACCTTACTACACCTAGTGGCCATCCTCTTGTCTTTTAAGGAGAATGTGACCTTAGGTCAAGCAGAGCCTGACCTTTTAACCCATAGTTAGGGAAAGTGATATTAGTGTTTTAATTTGATATGGAACATGATTCAATAAGTGTGGATCTCTCTCCATTCATCGTTGATTTTCTTGACATGTTTCCTTTGAATTTATCTGGTTTTTCATATGTAAAGGAGTTTGACTATTCTATTGACTTATCACCTAGTACTCAACCGGTTTAAATTCCCTCTTACCACATGACACCCACTTAAATGAAAGGGATGATGTCGTAGATGGATGATATTTTAGAGAAAGGATTTATACTCCCAAAGGTGTCACATTGGGAATCACCAGTTCTATTTGCTATGAATGATGCTCGTTCTATTTAATTATGTGTTTATTAACAAAATCTCAATCGAGTGACAGTAAAGAACGAGTATCTATTACCATGGATTGATGATCTATTTGATCTATGGAAAGGGGAAAGGTGATTTTTTGAAGACTGATATTCTATTTTTTTACCATAAATTGAGAATTAAATAATGTTACATCCAGAAAACAACCTTCAGGAGCAGGTATAACCACTATGAGTACCTTATTTTCCCCTTTGGTCTATCAAATACTCCAACCATTTTAGGGGAATTAATGGAAAATATTTTCCATGTGCATTTGGATACATTTATTATAGATTTTTTGGATGTCATCCTTGTGGACTCTATCTACGAGGGGGATCATATGCATCATATGAGAGTTGTTCTGAGTTAGCTGATAATTTTATGACATTTTCCCTATTTCACAGTGGGATATGAACCCAAGAACCACTAATATGATCTATGATATAAGGTTGTGGTTTTGGTGAACATGTATGAAATAGGGAATTGCTGAGAATATTTCCTATTGATATACATTTCAATAGGTGGAATCCAAGAACCAACAACCTTTGGTTTTTCATCATCCACTTCTTATTCCTACATGTAAGTGGAATGAAATCTCTTAATAAATTATGGTTTTGTTTTCTCATACCCAGAGGAAGAAGAATGCAATATGGTTTTTGATTGACTTTCTGACCAAGTTGGATCACTTTATACCTATTCAAGATACAACCAATGTTCAGGAGTTAGGAAATATCTATGTGAAAGAGATTGTTCATTTTCATAGAGTTCCATATTCTATAGTCTCTGATAGGGATCCTCAGTTTACATCTTGCTTTTAGAAATTTATTTTGGATCACTTTATACTAGGATCTCATGTCCATTTTATCACATCCTACCATCCACAGTCAGATGGCCAGATAGATAGTGCTATATAGATTATAGAGGATATGCTTTGTCCTTGTGTTCTTTACATTAGTGGGGCTTAGGATTATCATTTGGGACCGATTGAGTTTTCTAATACGAAAAACTATCAGTTGATGATTAGGTTTTCTTGAATGCTTCACCCCAGTTGGATCAGCTATTTATTGGGAGGCATGATAAACATTCCTCTTATTTTATGGGATCATTTAAGGTGGTTGAGAAGGTATGGAAGGTTGCATATGATTTTTCACTTCCACTACCTTTGACATTGATACATAACATGTTCCATGTATCATAGTTGAGAAAGTATCTCTTTGATCTATCTTATATTTTATGTTGAATTAATCTTGAAATTGAACCCGATTTATCTTTGACTGAGAAACCAATCATGATAGTTGATTTTGCGACCAAGGTACATCATAAGAGGTTGATACCTTTGGTCTTTGTTCTATGAAAGAATGGTTCTAATAATCCTGAGTCATGGGAGTGTGACTCTGATGTTCGAGCTTAGTGGAATGATTATTTTGAGGAAGAAAACAAGAGATGCTTCTCGAGGATGAGAATTTGATAGTGGGGGAGAATTGTAATATCCTTTTTTACAATGATGATAAGAACTTTTGTATTAAATTATTAATATCATAAGTGTGAAAAAATGTTTTATCAGTGAGATTTTAATAAATTTTTTGAATGACTTAAAATCCAATTAACAACTTGGAATATAAAATTGAATATTTTTGGAATTCAAAACTGAGTTAGTGTGAGATTTCAAGACGCATAATGTCCCAGTGAAGACTAAGTAAAAATATTAAATATAATACATTAAGAAACCACTTCTTATTCAAAATAATTAAATAAATCCCAAAAAGTGCATCATATAGAAAAATCGAAACCACCAATAGGTCAGAGATTCAGTGTTTACCCAAGGAGGAGTATAAGATTTGTTATGATGATACATTTAGATGGATTTCTCCCTATAATTTTTTATGGTTTTTAAATAATAAATCATTAATATATCTCAAACATTTCATCATTTGATAAATAAGAGACAACCATTGTGGCCAGAATGGGTGGTATACCCAAGATAAGACACAATTTTTATATGCAGTAGACGTTTCCTCTAGTCTATAATTAATTTTATGTATTTTAGTTTTTATATTAAATAATAATTATTATCAATTTTTAAAAATGACACTATTCATTCTCTTCTCCAAAGAACAACCAAAAATACATTTTTAATGTAGGAGATCATTTGAAACCATGTATTTCGACAATTTTTTATCCTCTAAATGTTGAAATGTAGTAATCATATGTAATTAATGACTCTGCCTTTATTTTTATGTTGAATCAGGTATTAAATCAGGGTTTTGAATGATCAGTTTTGGGGTTTTCAAAAATTATGTGTACAAGAAGGATTCTTATAACTGAACATTCTTCATATGACATAGGTGTTATTTGGGTTGTATTCGAGCAACTTCAGTCTCCCTTGGGAGATTGCAGAACCTCCTTTGGATTGACTGTTCTTCCAATGGTGTGGGGGTACTATTTATCCCTCTTGCACTATACCTCTTTTTCCCAGGTTGAATTTATTATTATTATTGTTATTATTATTATTATTATTTCATCCATTATTCATTATTCCAATATTAATGAAAAATGAATGTTGATTGTTTTTAAAAACAAATGGTTAAATATAAATTATATTAGAATACTTCATGTGAAATTATCAAATGAAAATTTTGAAATAAATTATTAAACGATATATATATATATATAGAAACACATTGAAAATGACACAATTTTATTAGGGATAATTTATTTAATTAAATTTATGAATGTATAATTTCATGAATTATTAAAGGATAAATTATTGAAATTTGAAAACAATAGTTTCCTTGTTTTTTTTTCAAATAATAACTACACGTTATTATCAAAGACAAGTTATAAAAATTATGAAAAGATAATTTTAATGTAAGTATCACATGAAATTATTATAAAAATTATCATAAGACAATTACATGTATTGTCAATGGATAATTATTATAATTTGTAAATTATAATTAAAAGTGAATTTATCATGTGACAAATATTATCAAAAATTTTACAGGATAATTACATATATTATCAAAGTATAATTAATATAATTATTTAATGATAAATTAAAGATTATGAAAGGTTAATTGATAATATTATTAAATGATAATTGTGAGATTATCAAATAAAACTATTCTTACGGAGAATATTTTGTGATAATGCGATGTCGCAGAAAGATAATTATGGAATTATCTAGGGTAGAGAAAAGATCATCACATGTGATATTTTATATCTTTTTGAAAAAAAAAGTTGGTTTTGGATTTAGGAACCCTTGATGAATTTTGATCTTTGGTGTGTCGGCACTTATGATAATAAGGCTAAGAGGTGGTGTATTGAACCACATAAGGTGATTTATCATTGCTGTTGACATCGACGACCTTGGGGTAGGTGGTTCCATCCCAATGCCTAATTTAGATTAACAATTATTTATTTGTTTAATTTTCAATTGTTTAAACTCAACTACTTTTTTTAATACTAATTATTATATATTTCAATTGATTTTTTTGGAAATACTCAATTCCGATGAATTTAGTTTTTGAGAAAAATGGGTTTTTTTCATTGAAATTCGAATTTGGGGGACTGTGATGAAATTGTAGGTATTTGTTAAATTGTGAAATTGGATTTTAAGAAACCCAGCGGTTTTATCTTATTAAATAGGAATGTTTTTGATTAAAACCTATTTTGGTTTTAAATGGAATATTGGAATTTAAATGGAAGAATTGGATTTAATTATACTTTTATCAGTCTCAAAATAAATTTCCCATCATTGATTGTGTAAGATAAAAGGAAATACTTCGGTATTTTGTGAGTTATATAGACACAATATATGATTATAAAACATTCTAAAACATAAATTGAGAATGTCACATCCCTTAGTAAATGATGATGGGTCCTCTCTGACTTGTGTTAAGAGGATGTGTGTGTACACATATTTTTGCGATCACTTAGAGAGTGGGGAGTCCTATAGACTGAAAAATACGTACATATTTGGAAGATGACCATGTTTCTATCTCTTTTTTTATATTTGTTATATAAAATATATTCCAATGTTGTAAACTATTTTACATGCATTCTAATTTTATATAAACTATTTTATATAAATTTCATATTTAAGCTGTTGTTTTTGAAATATTTTATAACATGTAATGTAAAGAATGTTCTTAATGTATTTTCCATCATTTGAACAGTATAACAATATTTGTTTAAATATGATAAAAAATTCCTAACCTGTTTACATTAAAAATTTAAATAATTATGTTGGTTAATTTCTATTTAGTAATAGTTATGGAATCCTTTGTAGGACCCTATTAGGATTTTTTGATCACACCCTACTTGTGCCTTTGTGTGCTTGTATATTATCTTCTTCCACATACATGCAAGGGAAAATGATCTATTGGAGGTGGATCCAGCTATTTAACCTTAGTCATGGAGAGTTGTGTACTTAGGGGCTTGTTGTGTTTTTCCTCTATTTTGTTACGTGGGTTGTAGTGTAATGGGGTTTTTTCTTTATTATATTTTGGTAAATTACTCCCAATGAAGTTTCATTTGTTATGCATACTATATTGTTTAATTTTATTTTGATTTGTTTTTTGGAACATTTGTTCCCACTTGCATGTTGTATGATTACAAGTTCTAGTCGCAAACTTAGGGGGATTTAGAACATTCTTTGGATATGTTAGGGTCGGATTGATTATCGGGTTACCCGGGTACCCGGGAAGGTTCATGACACAACAAGCTTCAATGGGGAGGACTAATTAAAAATTGATGTTCTAGGTAAAACACCTTGGTCTGATAAGATCCAATAATTCTCCACATTCTCAATATTCTCACATGACTCATTCAAAATGACCATTTTCTACATAAGAGACCACACATTTGTGAAAACCCAAGTAGAGGTGAATACAAAAATACATAGTAGGAAACCCCAAATACACTAAAAAAATTCACCACATATAGTTTTCTAATCACATGATATTGAAAAAATGTATAATATAAACACTCATTTATACTATATAAAGACACCATTCCACAAGTTAGTCAAAAATAATTTCCATCCATAGAATTAAGCATGATGCAATGCTCGTTCTAGAAGAATAATCTACACGAGCCATGATACAATCGAAGAAACATGATAAAGTGTTCTAGGTCATTGGGCCACAACCAAGAAAGATCAATGGTCTATGTATCGTCCTACCATGAGTGAAACTCAAAAGTGCAACGAGATAGTGGGCAAGATGACCTCAATGACATCTACTCTGAATCCTAGAGGATTCCAACTTCCAATGAGCGTCTGTTGTGTGTTTGTGGGGAGACTATGAAATCATAGACTAGAGTATTCACAATAGTAAGCTATTAATGAAAAATAGTGTAAGAATAATTATAAATAGACATCATGAGAAGTAATGAAAAAATGAAAAAAACATCTACAAAACATCTCTAGAATAGGTTTGGTCCCATACCCCCAACCAACATGCTAAATAGGAGGAAAATCATGCCTCATAGGTAGAATGCCTCCCTTTATCCATACATACGATCATAATGTCTACTTAGCTACCAAAACGAACCCGAGTATTGTGTGAGATATAATATCTATAAGCTAACACCCACATTGTATTGGAAGATCCATTTCATATAATAAATAAGGTATTGTGCCACAGTTAAATAAAATAATAGTATTTGACAAATAAAATAAGTGATGCTTGTTTTGGGTTTTTAAATGGACACCTATCCCATACCACTTTCTTCGACCAAATTCAGATGTTTGAAAAGGATTATCTATACTAGGAGTGAAATGTATACTATGGAGAATGTAAATAATTAAACCCATGAAAGAATACTCCCAATATTATCCTATGGAATGGGGTATAATCTATATGTTATCAAACACATTCTCTTAATAATGATAATTACAAAATATGAATCACCTATTAAAAGAGAAAATTAAACAATCCATCAATTCCCATTGTGGAGTCCAATAACATCAAATGATATCTAAACGGATTCCCAAGGGTCTCTATGAAACATCCAATATAACAACTATCAGTTAGTCTATCCATGATAACCCATAAAGCATCCCTTATATCACTCATGGCATGTTGTCTCTATGTTCATACCATGTATCTCACACAGGGGACCAAATATCCCCCGAGGCATGGCATATCCATATTTCCAAATAGACCCATCATCAGTCTCCCCCTTGGGAACTATCCCAACTTAATTGTATAAGTGAATGCAACCGAAAATCCCATACCTAGAAATCCATAGTTTCTATCATGGAGTATCAAGTGATCCATCCGAGCACTGTCATTCCATCCATGGAATCCTTAAATTGGGACCCATGTAATATCTCACCCATTAGCAAGTGATCCATCTCAAATATGGAACATCATAAGATAAGGAATATATTTATAATTACATGTCCTCAAAATATCATCTCAATATCACAATCCCATCAATTTATCATACCATGAAATTCATGGCCAAAAAATAGTTGAACAACATATAAAAATAACCCAAGGAATATAATATATATACAAAACATCATCAATGAATATTTAAAATCCCATGATAACAATATTTACCCAGAAAATCGTTGAATTAAAGTCACCAAATTATGTCACATGTGATAAGCCCAATGAACCATGTCACATGCTCAAGGTGTAAAGTAGAAGGCATTTGATGTGTATAAAACCTGGGTAAAAGGACATGATATTTCACATAAGTAATTAAGCACGTCAATGAAATTAGTCACAATGAACATCATGTGAAGTAAACATAATCACTTATCACAAGGCTACCAAATAAGAACATATAAATAAATAAGCATGATCAAGGAATTAAAAATGAATGTCGAACAATAGGAAATAAGTAAGGAATTTCTAATAGGGTCTATTTAATGTATTGTTAATTATATCAATTCACCACATAACATTATATATTTATTTAAAGGGAAACACGTACACACCCAAGATAAAACAAAACCCGTGAAAACTGGAAATTTAGTCCTTTTAGGATGGTACACCCAAAGGGGTGGCCATAGACAAGGTGAACACCCTATATATGGGTTTCCCCAAAAGGTGAGGAAAATAAAAATCTAGAAAACTATTTAGATCAATTTATTATGAATGATAAAAGTGTCACTATAAGGGTTTCATGAGAGGAACAGTGAACCAACAATTAAGATATAACAAAATGAGTAGGAATGGCATAGACACCAACATTGATGTACTAATTCTCCACTCATCCATTATGAGGCCTTGATTCAACCTAAAACAAAAGAAATAGAAGATGTTTTTAAATGACTTGAAAATAGGGAAAATCCATCTCCCCAAAATAGAACAAAATATTGGAGAAGAAACTAGAAATAGAAGGGTGTGGAATGTAGAACTTAATAAGGGATTTCTATTTCTTTCGATGACATATGAAATAGACCTCATTTGAAGGATGTAGAATAAGATCCTGGAGAGGTAAGGATCAGATCTTGTGTTCCGGGAGGAAGAGGATAAACCCACTGGATAGGGGGGGAAATAAATAAGAGGGACTTTGACTCATTAAAGAGATAAATTTTAGATATTTTACCCTTTTTACACTGTGCATGGTTTGTATTCACCATTTGGCCAAATTGTGCACCTAACATGTGCCGATTTCTACTACATAGGGAACATCACATTCATATTAGCATGGTTTCACAAATAATTCACAAACCATAACAAATATATCTATCCCCAAACCCATTTCACCAACACAACCATGTTTTCTGGGGTGCATGGGTTTAGAAAAACCATGCAGCCCATCTAGTTTTCACCCTTTTTGGTTTTACAGGCTTTGAATGAGCCCCAAACACCCAAAGGACCTCCTTTAACCAATTAGGAATCATTTAAAGGAATTTTTTAATGTATTAAACAAAAAAATAAAAGGTTTATACCTTTTGATAATTTTATGATGTTTCAAAGTCCCCTTCGAAAAACAACTTGTCCAAGAGTTCCCTTCTTAGGGTGGTACGTCACCATCTGAAAATAGTTTCATCCAGTAAACACAAAAATCGGCCCACCACTCTTAGGTTTCTTACTGTATGAATTTTTTATTCCATTACACATAGACTAGTTGAACTAACCTTCCATGATGATACATAATGATATGATGGATGATACCAATTGGATAATCCTAAAAGGATGCATCCCCCTCCAACTTGACATCATCAGGATCAAACGAATTAGAAGTGTATTGGTGATACTATCAAAGATACAATACATGAAAAATGTAATGTGTGGAAAAATACATATGAGGTGACAAAAACTAATAGGCTACTTTACCAACCCTCTCCATTATCTAAAAAGGCCCAACATACCAATGAGTCAACTTTCCATGTCTACAGATTCATTTAGCTCCCAACCAAGGTGATACATGCTGAAAGATCCAACGTCCCACCCTGAACTCCATAGGTTTTAATAAACGATTGGTATATAAATTATACCTTAATTGAGATATTTCTATACACTTCTGAATTAGATGATATTACTTTATTGTCCCCTGGACAGGGCGAGGACCCAGTAGAGCTGCGTCACCTACCTATAGCTAGCACCGAGGTGAATGACACTATCTACCATAGAGGGCCTCATATGGATCCATCTAAACTATTTTCTAAAATCTATTTTTGATGAAAAACTCAACCATGGGAATATGTTTCTCTGAAAAACCTCAAAAATCAAGGATATTGGCCCATATCATTTCCTCTAACACTAGTACGGTCAACACGAAATACCAGTTAGTCTGAGGGTGATATGAATTATTCAAGAGAACATGGGAACCAAATTCATTTTGCAACTTTTTCCAAAACTAAGAATTAAATATTAAATTTTCTTTCAAGATTATGGAACTGGGAACACCATGATGTCTCAATATATCCCACATGTAATTCCTTCCTAACTCATTAACATGGAAGGTATCCCAGATTAGTAGAAAGTGTGTGACTTTGGTCAGCCTTTCGACGATCACCCACACTACATCACTTCCATGAAGAAATGTTGACAATAATTTCCTGAAATCCATAGTGAAGTTATAATAGATTCACTCTAGAATGGAAAAGGGATGGATAAGTCTACCAGGCTGATGGTACTCTTCCTTCACATGTTGAAAGGTGAAGCACTGAGTAATGAAACCTACTATTTACCTTTTCAAATCGAGCCACCATTACTGGAAACATTTTTTCTGATACATCTTGGTAATACTAGGATGAAAATCCCATACTGAGGAATGATATTCCCTCATAAAATGTTTACATGCATTAGAAATAACCCATACTTTTCCATGGAATAATAGAGTCTAACTGCAATTAACAATCCAACCAAGAGGTGGGTTCTCTCCTCTAACACTATCCCTTAGAAAAATTCCTTCATAATATGATAACCGATGCATTTGAACCAATTTTATAAGAGAGTATATAACTGCCAGAGCTTCTAAGACTACTTTCCAGTGTTGTTCATGAACATCCATGTATAATTCAAAAAATAAATCCATCATTTTACACTCTCTTCTAACCACATTTACAGGTTTCATCAGTATTTTCTAGCTCAAAGAATCAACTAAAACATTACCCATTACAAGTTTATAAGAAATCTCAATGTAAAATTTCAATAGTTATTAAATCCAAATATGATACCTCAAATCCAAGTCTCTCTATAGGGAGATGTATTTCAATATCTCATTATCCATGTAAATATTGAACCACTCACCCAATAGATAATGCCTCCAATAGTGGTGCACATAAACCACAACTACAAGCTTGACATCGTACGTAGGACAATTTCTCTCATGAGGCCTCATATGACGAGATTTATATACTACAACCTCATCTTTGTACATTATAAATTCACCCTTCTAGACCTCTAAAGAATCATATTAGATTGTATAGCCTCTTCCTAGCTCTGGTAGAATTAGAATTGGAGCTGAAGTGATTCATCCCATTAACTACAAAAAAGGATTTTCACAGGCCTTAGACCATTGGAACTACACACCATTCTTATTAAAGGTTATAAGAGGTAATTATACACAAGAGAAGACTTGGATGAGTTTCCTATAATACCCAGCTAGCCCCATGGGTACCTTTATATCGAAAAAATTATTGGGGAACTCATATGGTACCATGGTACTCACCTTCTATGAGTCAAAATATACTCCTTACTCATATATGAAGTGACCCATGAATTGAAACATACTGATCCATAAGTTGAATTTACAAATCATAGCATATAGAAAGTGATCTATAAGTGTAATCATCATACTCTAAAGATCATTGGAATTGTCATTTTGGGTAAATGAGTACACAAATTAGTGTTCTATGGATACTAACACAAAAGAATCGCAATTCAGGTGAAAAAATAGATTCATCAAATCCATAAATACTACGGGTGTGTTCGTCAAACCGAACAGAATAACCAAGTTCTCGTACAATTTATACCTACTATGTAACATTTTATGTGGTGTATCTGATGGATAATATGAACCTAATGATTGAATGAAATCATATATATATTGTATATAATGGTTTCTCTATGGATCTGGTTAAAGAGGACATCTAAACAAGGTAGTGGTTAATGGTGCTTCACCATGAGGTGGTTCAATTTTATCTAATCCACTTTCAACCAGAGGTTACTGTCCGAAATCATGGTGAAAAGGGATATTTAACCCCATGGTGATGTGTTTTATTTTTTAAAAACCATAGCCTATAGGTATTAACGAATATTATTTAGTTCCAAGATCCATATTAGTGAAATATTTTATGAAGGAATGGACAGTGGGGCCACCCCTAGAACTATATCTAAAGTAAACATGACTTATCTCTCAGGAGGTAGACCTTATAAAACATCAAGGATGATGTCCCTGAACCAATCCACACCTGCAGGAAACTGAAAAAACTACATTGCCTAATCACTCATAAAGAGACTCACCAACTGATATGTCATTCTACCATATCTAGCTCTCTTGGGTCTATCTATATCTTCCAAGATATCCTATTCGCTCTTTTTTATATACTTTCTGCCCTCAGGTGACCTGAAATACACACGACAGTGATGGAAATTCTCATGGGAATGACAAGGCATGATCCAGTCCATAGAGAGAATGATTTCAAAGATGAACATATCAAGGATTAAGAATCTACACCCAACTATATCAAGGGAGATTCTTGAAATTTGAGTATACACTTTTTTCATATCCCTAATAGAGTGTTGAGAGACATGACAACATAAAATTACTTGATAGAAAGGACAATAATTTGAAAAATAGTAGAATATGTGTAAGATTGTGAAGCACACATATTGAAAAGTGTAGAATCTAATGTAGAGGATACAAGAGTAGTACCTCATACAATATATGGACCTAGACTATTCTCCAAATATGATGGAAGCACTGCAAAAATTTAGACCTAATCATGGCCCTGAGACACTACCTAACTAACCTGAGCTGATCTGCTATATTGACGTTGATTCCATGGGGCCTGACTACCATATCCACAACCACTAATTATATAGCCTATTTGGATGATATAATTCCAACTCTGTTCCTTATATGAATTTTCATATTCATTACCAGATAATGTTGCATGTATGGATCACCTTCCACTAGACGCTGGAGTAAAAGAATGGAAAAATCACTAAAGATGACTCATCATTCCACATTATAATAATTATACTGAATTCCACATGTATTTGGACTTATTGTGCCTTTTAATTACACACTAGTGATGTACTATGGAATCATCTTGTGTCACCTAGATGCAACCAACCACAAGAAGACCTTTGAAATGATGCTTCATATTGGCAGAAGAAACATTGCCCTATCTCAGAGCTGAACTGCCATGGCACACAGGACCAGCTCTATGAGATTTTGTTCCCTAATAACAGCCTCATTTAATATCTCTATGAGAGTCTCCATATGAAATATGTTCACCTTTGGGTGTACATAATTCCCGAAACCATCCTAAAAATGCCTTGTGTTCGTCAATTCATTACCACAGAGTGAAGGTGAAAAACACAGAAGCTTGATGAAATGAGATTAATAGTCATGCACATTCATAAATCTCTGATGAAGATGCATGAAGCCCCTATATCAATTCTCTATCAAGGTCCTAAAAAAATAGATCAAATAAATTCATCAAAAATTCTACTCAGATCATACGTTGGCTACCCTTGGAAAAGGATACAACATCGCTCCAACACTTAGCAGAGTCCCACATCATGTAGTTAGCCAGCATGACCATCCAATATTTAGGCATTTCATGTTGGATGAATATTAATAATATATCCTATAAACATGATTCTACAATGTGTGACCTTCCATCAATAGAGAATGGGGTAAGGTTCTACAACTGAATGTCCCATGTTAATGTTTTAATAGTTATGGTAGGTTGGGGAGTACCCTGAATTGACTACATAAGCTGGAGGAAACTGTCACAAAATTGGGCATTGGAGCCTAGTGGAAGAGTATCAACATGAGGTGACTTAGGAGGTTATAAAAAAGTTATAAATGGTGGATCACTACCCAATATCTCTATATATTAATTATAGCCACCTTGATTGCATAAAATACAAGGATGTCACCATGGAATATCACTAAAATTTACAAATCTACACCTTAGATATAATTTATAATAGATTGAGTAAACATTTAAGGAATGTGATAAAGAAGATAGGTAAAAACCCTACCTCAGATCATAACATAACCAACAACCTTCTCCTAGAGATATTAACAGATAAAAAATAAAATGACTTAAGAAGGATCATTAGAGACACTTCCCCCAACACATTCCCAATGTAGGGTCGAGGTCAAAATCCCAAAATTCTTTTGTTTGTGGGAAATTTTCTTTTTAAGTATGTTTTCATTTTAATTCATTTGAAGATATAATTACCGAATAAATTTTTTAATTAGGTGGGTTACCATTAACATTTATAAGGTTCTATAACCCTTATAAACTAAAATTGGTGTCCACATAAACCCACTATATCATATTCTTATAATAATTATAATGAAACTTCTAAATTTATAACAACAATACCTATATGGATCAATAGAATAAGGCACAAAAACTTTGATATGAACTCCGGCGACATACATTGAAAAGTATACATGTCAAGGGATATTTCAAGAGAGTTAAATTATAATAGTTCCTAATATGATGTACATATTGTAACACCCTCACTTCCTTGGGATGAATTAAAAGAGATAATCCTTCTGATATTATAAATATAACAACACCATAAATAAGTGTTTCACCCAATGGTGAAGTCATATAAATTCTAAATGGAACATCTATTAAATGAAATTACCCAACAAAGGTAATTTGGTTTTTTGCTTTACATGGGTCAGATACATCCATAAAAAGTATCATATCCAAATCCCAAATTCATAATCTTCTGTCTAGCGCCAAATATAAAGGAACATGAAAAAAACTATATGATACGAATTTGTAGTATCCAGCCCCAACTAACATTAAATAGTTCCATAAGATGATGGGGAACAAATAGTATTGAGGACCTGGGGTGTGTTTGTTGGGATACAATTCCCCCATAGATTAGAGTATGAACAATGGTAAATGATAGATAATAAATATTAGAAGCATATGTATAAATATATAGGAGTGAAATTAATGAAATAAAACATGAAATATAAGGAAGAAATAGGTGGAAGATGAATAAAAGTAAATAATAAAAAATGACAATCATGATGTAAAATGTCTATACAAAAATGGGATTTCATGGAAGATAAGGGATAAAAATTATATATTACATGCTATATGAAAACTGATAAAGGCCAAAAACGTGCTACATAAAATCTCAAGAATAGTATTGGTCTGATAACCTAAACTTATATCCTAAATAAAAATCAAATCAAGCATCAGATGCATTACACACCCCTTTATCCATACCTATTATCATAATGTCTACTCGGGAACCAAACGGAACCCTGAGTAGGGGGTGGGATATATTCTTAGTAATCTGGAACCCACATTATCAACACTAATCAATTTCATGTTGTAAATAAGACATTTCACCATATATAAATAAGAATAGAGTTTCTAATAATAATAACATGTAAAATTGGTATGGGTTTCAAAAGGGACACCCATCCCATACCACCATCTTTGGCCTATGCTTGACGTCTGGAAATGGAGTACTTGTGCAAGGCATAATATGTATACATGGGCCTAGGGAAACATGGAAACACATGGAGGACTACCCCTAAGCTTTTTATTTAGATTGGGATCTAGTATACATTTCATCATAAATGTGGTCATAATAGTGATAACTATAAAAGATGCATGACATATTAATTGAGCAAATAAAAAAACATTCAATTCACATTGTAGAGTTTGATCCCATCCAAGATGATCTAAATAGAATCACATGGGTCTTTAAGGGACATCCAATATAACCAATTTCAAAAATTCCATTCATGGAAACACATTCAAAATCCCATGCCTCAATCAGGACATGATGACACTGAGTTCATACTGTGTATCTCAAAAAGGGGACCAGGAATCACCCGAAGCATGACATATCCATCCCGCCAAATTGACCCATCCTCAGTTGATCCCATGGGGACTAGGATCACTAATGGTTATAAGTAAATTAGCCATGTTATCTCGTACCTGGAAAACCAAATTATTGATTCTTATGCATCAAGTGATCCTTCTAAGCATGGGGAGTCCTACCATGGAATCCATAAATCGGGACCCATGTTCTCTTCTAGCCCTTATCAAGTAATCCATATCATACAAGGGAAAATATAATACAAGGAATATATTTATAATTTCATGATGAAAAATGATAATACCCATATTATATGCTCACAAATTTATTAAACTATGTATTTAAAGACCAAACAAAAGTGGAACAACATATATGTCTAACTGAAGGCATAAAACATATCTAAAAAACACCATCAATGAAATTTTAAAATCCCAAGATAAAAAAATTGACCCAAAAAAGATTTCAATTCTTGTCACCCAATTTTGGTCCATGTAATAAGAAAAATGAACCAGGTAACATGATCATGGTGTAAATTACAAGGAATGGAATGTTTATAAAAAAAGGTAAAAGGCTACAAGATTTAACATAATTCATTTTTCTCAATAATGAAATAAGTCACAAGGCACTTTATTGGATTTAAACAAAAGCACTTAGCACAAGGGTACCAATTAAGAATATATAAATAAATAAGCATGATCAAGGCCTTACACACTAAGGCCAAACCATAAGACATAAGAAAGGAATTTATAATAGGGTCTACATTAAGGCTCCTTCATCAACTTAATACGTCCCATTACTTAATACATTTAATTAAAGTGTGAAACACACATAGTGAAGGTGAAAAAAAACTCAAGCACATGGTTAATTTAGACCATTTAGGATGGAACACCCAAAGGGGTGGCCAAATACAATGAGAACACTATATATATGGTATTCATCCTAAGATAAGGTCACCGTAGTCCCCAAAAACCATTTCAATCTATTTAATATGCATGAATGAAGCGACTATAGAAAGTTCTGGTAACTAGTACAACATTGCATCAATTTAAATGTGAAGAATCGAATGGTAAAGATGTAGAGCCCCTACCTTGATGTACTAATTCTCCACACATTAATTATTAGGCATTTGTTTAGAACTGAAGAAATAAAATTATTTTTTAAATTTCCTAGAAATAGAGAATAATTATTCACACCAAAATATCTAATTGATATGAGAGTAAATATGAAATATATGGTTATAGAAGTTAGATCTTATTGAGGTATTTATTTTTCACCAACTGAAAATGAATCAGACCTCATTTGAAGGCATTATCACAAGACATAGGAGAGGCGGGGAGGGGAGCACTTGAGCCTGAAGGAATAGGAGAAAGCCACTAGAGAGGTGAGAAAAGAAGGAGTAAGGAGAATTATTCATTAAAAAGGTTAATTTTTGAAATTTCAACAAATTTTATATGATTCACAGTTGTTCCGCACGATTTTTTCAAACCATGTGCCTACCATGTTATAGGTTATGATACTTATAGAAAATTTTCTTGGATAGGTGAAAATCATGAAAAAAATCATTAGGACAAATCCTAAAGCACCCACACAACCATAAGCCTTGGGTCGCATGGATTGAGACAACCCATGTGGCACAAACTATGTTCCTCCATTTTAGTGCTCCAGGCTTCAAATGATCCCAAAATTCCCAAATACCTCCTTTTACCTCTTCAAAAAAAATTCTCGGTCTTTTTTTAATAAATAAGGCCAAAAATTAAATTGTACATACCTTTGGATGAAATCAGGATGCTAGAGTCTAATAATACACTGATACTCACATATGTTATTACACCCAAAACCATCAGGGGACAACACAACACTAATCTTGATCAACCTGATATACATGGTATTGTATTTCAATGATAGTATAAACTGTATCAATATGGTCATCCATATAGATGATCTATGACCTTCTCAGAGAGGCCCAAATGATTGCACCAACCAGACGTAGGAAACAATGGATGATTGAGGATCACACTCAAATATCTTAGGGTGACACCAAAACTCTATCTTATACTTGGAATCTATATGTGATCATAATCGTATGATGTGGATGTAATGTCACACTTTACCCTCGGGGTAATGTACCAAGGGGGAACACTCAACCTATGATGGTCAAAATTAAAGAAACAAAGAGATATAAACACTCTTGAAGGGGTTACATGGTCTGCACCTAGGGGTACAATACATTTCAATCTGTCCCCAAGTCTGATTGTGTGGAAAATCCTCACAGGACATGTAAATATCCCAATACACATCCTTCGGAATAGTAACATTTCCTATAGAGACACAAAGTACCATTACTATGTCACGAGGCCATTTCTGTGTACCGGTGGTTGTCTCCAGGTACCAATATTTATAGACCAAGATGTGTTCATGTACAAGTACACAGAATTCCACTTGGTAGTATATATTTTCCCTTGTCAATGTATATACCAAAGTACACACCAAGCCTCAGGGAAGGGGTCATACTCTTTGTGAAAGGGGTCACACACCATGTGACCCTTATCATCATCTTGAAACCCTATATGCTACTAAACGAACCCCACAAGGAGTTTAATACTAATTTACACACCTAATTGATCAATATTATCTGTATCCTATGGTTTCTCATCTATTCACCATAATTCACCTCTTCCTCCATGATTTATGTTGAAAATCACTCCATATATTTCATATCTAGGTTGACTGAGACCCATCACAGCTTGGTTGCATATATTATGGAGTTCAAATCAAATTATTATAAAAAAATATGATGTCCAATTTCCATGAACCACATTTTAATACGATCAATCCTAAATATGGTCTCTTTCTCCCTCGATCTAGCTACAATTTTCATTGAACCTCGAACCAGAACCACCACCATGTTCTTTACCTATGATATCAAATTGTTTCTCTATATAATGGTTGTGAAACTATCAGAAACTAGGTGTTTGTCAAACTATTGGCTTAAATTAGTACCAATGATGATCTAAGGTACACATGGGGGAGGAATCCATAAACCATAACATGTGAGGGAAAACCCCGACTGTTATTTGTTTTTCCTCGATCTATTGTCACAGAAGAAGACAAATTAATAGGATTAAGAAAAATGAACAAATAATAATTCTATCAAATTAATTATATCGACACTTCCCATATCAATCTTTTTCATGGAATTGATCCCCATTCATCTAGGATTACAAAATATTAGGGAAATAAAAATTCAAAACAACATACTGTTATTTTGGAATGGTCATTCCCAAGGAATGGTTGTGTTTCCTTATTTGACAAGATCCATGAGCTCTATTGGCATGAAGTTCCATGATACAATCCCAATCCACCATTGTCTGACAAAAAATTTCTCAAATAGACTTCTGAATCTCCGTAGTTTGAGAATCCAACCATAAGGATATCCTATACCCATATAATTATAGAAGAATTCATTCACTACATCAAAATAAAAAAAATTAATTAAATATTTAATTTATTTCATTTATCTGTGCCCATTATGTATTTTTCACAAATAGAACACCCCCAAAATATTTAGGTAGTGGTTAGTGTAAAACCCACATTTTGAACTAAATGATTCCCTCATATTTCTGATACGGTCTCCCATTTCGGAGTAATTCCAGTTTTTTTGGAAAACCATGCCCAATACTCTTTAATATATTTAATATATTTCAAACAGTTATTCTTGGAACATCAGGCCTCAGAATTTCATATAGTATTCATGACTATTCTTGAAAATAATCCATATAATACCCAAAATAATACATGGAAAATATGAAACATTAAATTTTCCGCACATTAGGGATTTCATTCCTAAAAGGAGAAAAATCACACAAAAATATGAGGGTACTAGGATCGTATTTGGGTCTCCAACTAAAAGGTGATCTCCGAATGATTCATATGTTTCCACTAGATACACAAAAGGGAAATTGATCACCCATGAAGGATCCTCTCATACCAATCCTAAATTACTATTGGTTACTTTACAAAGATAGACCCACACTCGATGTCCCTCTCACCTCATTTAATAACATGCGATGCATTGTATATGTACCTCCTCAGTCGTGTCACATGGAAGAGGTCATGTACCTGTTATAACTATTGAGGTATAGATAAGAGGTTAGACACCTGTTCAGCTCTACATAGTATCTGGAATGATACATTAAATATCAGAGACAACTTCCCACTTGAACCAATTTTCCACAATTCAAATAGAAGTGAGACCCTATTGAACACATAGTCTCCCACCTCGAAATCTATAAATCTTCACCATCAGACTGAATAAGACTTATTATGGATCAGTCCAGTCTTAATATACTCCTAGATGATCTGCATGTTTTCTGTAATAAATCATACCAACTTCAGGCCTATGGGTGCTAACTCACAGAGATAAGTCCAAAAAAGTGGTGACCTGCATAGTCTCTTATAATTATTTGAATGGTTCCAAAAAAATGTTTGAATGGTAGTAATTGTTGTTCTAAAACACCAAAAAGGTTATTTTATCCTCCCAAAAATGTCCAAAGTCCAACATGGAAACCTGATGCATGTCCTTTATGACATGAATTGTCTTCTCTATCTAGTCATCATTCTGGGGGTGAAACAGCTTGGTCATGGAAAAATGCATCCCAAAGTAATCCTTAAATAAACTACATAACCTAGATGTGTAGATAGAATCACATTCATATATGACTATTGAGGTAACTCCAGGAGTGGAACTATATCCTACACATAGAGGTGTTCTGAGCACTGTACTAAGCTGTTCTATTGAGTATGTAGGAATTGGTACGACTTGGTGAGATGTTCTATGATAAGTCATATGGAATCTTGTCCCTAAAAATATATGTAAATTCTATCACAAATTACAAGGATATGCCATCCCACCTCCAATCTTGATCCTCAAGGGGTTGAGCTAATCCTGAGGAACTTGGTGCTCCGTCTTCACCTGATGACAATTAAGTCACCGAGAGACATGAATTTCAACTCCCATATTTATGCCTTGCCACAAAAAACATGGGTGGTCCTAGTACATCTTAGAAACACCTAGATATTACACCCAAGGGGATGTATTAAATGACCAAAAACCCCTCCCTATAATGTCAAATATACCATCATTTTCCCTTTGAAATGGATAAAATACCTCCACTATCAGTATATCCATTAAGAGTATGTCCAGTGAATATATGATTTGTATGGTATCAATGTATGTATATATATGGTGAGGATCCATGAATGAAATGAAAATGTTGTGGCATAACAATCAACAACTGATGATATGAACCCACATTATCATCCATAAAGGACAACTGCAATGAGGAAAACTATTTCGACACCTCATCCAACTATTGAGAACAAGATCCCTTGTAGAGAGAATATTCCACGAAATTTTCCTTCCTAGGAGTATAGAAAATATAAAATTCATGGTCTTGGAGACACTATCTCAAGTTATGATCATAGTTAAATAACATATAAGTGAGACTATTCCTGTAAGAGTAAATAATAAACCGCTCACCCATTAGGTAGTGTTTCCACATATTCAATACAAAGACTATTGTTTCTATGTCAAGATCCTTGGTTTCATAGTTCTACTAAGGTAGTATTAACTAGCATGAACCAAGGGTTTTTATTTCCTACCTCTACATCAGAACAAAACAATGTCTCATCCCTGATGCATCACAAAATACTACATACTCAACACCCTCCTCTAGAAATCTCAAGATGGGTGCACTCTCTACCTCTGACTTAACATTAAAAATCTCTACATGAACCTTTTTATCCATAGTAATTGTTTCACATTATGATTCAAATAATTCATGGGTGCTTCCACTCAAGAGAAATTTGTTAAAATCATTCAATAGTACCCTTCCATCCCCTGGAATATCTGCATATTGGTAAGACTATTGGCTGGATCCTAATGAATCAAAACCTTAAAATTCTCCACATCTACTACTACTACAACCTTTGAGATGATGTGTCCAAAAAGATAAACTCTGAAATCCAAAAATGAAAATTTTCGATCTTCCCATAAAGCTAGTGCTCTCAATGTGCATCCCGGACAATCATAAAGTGTATCACATGCTCCTCCTCGAACGCCGAATACACTAAGATGCCGTCTATGATGAGTAAAATGAAATGGTCTATGAAAGGCTAGAATACCTCCTTCTTGCATCCCATGAACACATACGGGGAGGTTGAAAGGATGAATGGAATCACCATTTACTCATAGTGACCATAGTGAATTTGGAATACCATATTTATTATATCGTTATCCCATACTAAAGTATAGTGATTTCCTTTTCTAAGGTCAATCTTCAAGAACTATGAAACCCCTCTCAAATAATGAAAGAGGTAATCATTGCTGGTTAGTAGGTACTTATTCTTCATGGTAAACTAATTCAAGAATTATTAATCCAAAAATAACCTCAAGATCATGTTCTCCTTCTTGAAGAAAAACATTAGGGCTAGTGAGGGAGAATTGACAGCTCTCATAAAGCCATTCTCATTCAATTATTTTAATTTCACCCTTATCTCTTGATAATCAATGGGATACGTCCATTATGTTAGAAAAAATATTGGTTCCATCCTAGGATTAATTTTTATAAAAATGACTAATTCATAGTGGGGATATAAAATTTGCATGTCTTATGGAAGGATGTCATCATACTCCTCTACCACCACATGAAAATGAAATCCCAAAGGATACAATAATCTAAGATTCATTCCAGAAAACTGGTGAGTAGTCTACTGCACACCTATTCCTAATCACATAATACACTACTAAGGTCTCCTTTTCACCTAAAACAAATCATTGCGGACACAAGACATCCTCTTTATAAAGTAACTGATCTATATAGGAATAAAGGGTAACCCATCCTTTCCAAAGACGAGGTTGTAAGTCCTGATTACTGCAGTGAATAGATCCCATAAAAAAACACTCAACTCAAAGAATCATATCACATTTTCTACACAAATGATCAATCATTGTGTCACGACCTATCAGAGTCTCCGATCATAAGGGTCGTGCCAATGGATCAACACGAATCATTATGTTTTGAACCAAAGAGTTGTAAATGATGGAATAACTCTCACCTATGTGTATCAATACTATTACTAAAATGTTAAATACATATATCAAAACCCAATGAATTCCTAGATACTCGTGGTTATAGGCCTTCCTATATTGAAGGTGGCCTTGTATAGATCCACCAGCTCATTAAGCTTGGCGAGAACCACCTAGGTGTGGTAGTGGTAAAAGGTCGATCCTTCGAACAACTATTACTACCATGCCAACCCCTATGCCACATCCAATTATTATAGGCCTCCATGCCTATTCCTCTGTCTCTATCTTGTAGGCCCCTCTACCATATCATGATCAACATTATTACATGTTTGTAAACCATGATTTAGATGTACCCAATCATCACAGGAGAAACACCACATCTCCTGTATCTGATTTGAGACACCCAGAGATACCTACATTGCTTACCTTGGGTCCTAGGTTCGCCTCCTCAAGTGTCTAATATTAATGGATCCCTTTGACTATTTGATGGTCCCTACTACAGATTTCTTTCTATTGGGTCCCACTACTAGCTCCCATTCTAATTAATACACTCCCAGAAATCTCTCCACCATAACGGGTCGCTCAAGAACCCAATCATAGGTGTGAATGAAAAAAGATAATAATGAAGCCCTAATGTATTAAAGTAATCCCTTATCGATGGCCCGAAATAAAAAGAAATGATCCAACACCATATCTAATATGTAAAGTGAGATACCATTATACCTCACTATTTACTCTTCCACAACCATATTACACTTATATAGATGCAAAAGCTCAAGTATGCATACCAATCACAACATGGATGGATAGAAATCCTATACGAAGAGACACTCAAATTATAACCAAGAGGGAGTATTCTTATCATGATTCTATGTCAAAATTCCACACAATCTCACATAATATAACTAAAGAATACTATAAATGAATATCACTATATTATCATCATGAGTCCTTAGAAGGTAGATAAGGTGAGTGACTACAAAAAGCTATCCCTCAGCCACCTCAGGTTTTGGTTCACTCCGAAACCTCAGAGGTCACTGCCTATGAAAATTGTACAATAAACTCATCCAGCATGAATCCTCATCTTGTACTTATAGCACTAGATTTTACTCAACAGGTGTTAGTATATCTAGTTCACCACCCGTAGGTGATATGTCTAGTATAGTCCCTAGTACGGATGCCTCATCCCTAGGAGGATGTTTCTTCTAATCAAGTAGTGTAATACTATATGATTTTCTACATGGATGAATCTTAAAATAAAAACAGATGTGTCACACTCAAAATAGTATATTTAGGGAGCTTACTCAAGAAGGGAAAAAGGAAAAACAATGAATCCTATACGATGAATGTTCAACAAATTTTCTTTTCAACCAATATTTATGTGTATCGAGTCGAAAGGCAATTGATCAGAGTCCTTGTGTACAGATATGTTAGCCTACACACCAACACCAGAGTCCATGGACTGAAATATGAACTCAAAATAGTAAACACTATCACCAAAACCAAACCCTTTGAATCTTTTTCCATGGTAGAACCTATTATAATACAGATCATTCATGAAACAACATGTCGAGATCGAACCCATGAGTACCCCATGCTCACCTCCAATAGGCTAGGGGCTAGAGAACATCACCAAGTTGGAATATCACACAAATGGGAATAATTGGACTGAATTATATCTAAACACACATACATTTCTAAGTAGCCTAATTCTAAAATGTAAAAATAACATATAAAAATTCATGTATACATCTAATATCCAATAATAGAGTATGACAGTAAATTACCAAAAGTTGAAAAAATGGGCCAAATAAATGCCCAACCAAAAAATATATAGTGAATAACATTCATTACGAAATATGACTACAGTAAAATGACACATCTTCCTAACATGCTCCGTCTATTCTCCACTCACTCCTTTTACTCCCTAGAGACTGAAAACATGGGTCATCATCCGTATAAGACAAGCCATGTGTTGGAAAATCGCATGTGGGGTGAGGTTAACAATACTCAGTAGGATTCATCAAAAACCACTAGACACTATGAAAATGTATATTCCACTAAAAGAGTATATAAAAATTAATGTTTAATATAAAAACATAGATATATTCCAGAAATACACCACACCACTATGTAGTAATAACCAACTCCCATCCACATGATTCCACTCCAAGAAATTCTCGTTTTGAACAAATAATATCCATAAGAAATTCTATAATAGTAGAAACTCGATGAAGAGCTCATGGTCAATGGGTCATGACCAAAGAATCTCACTAGTCTAAGATGACCCTGAAAGTTAGATATGGGGTCATGCCCAAAACTACTGGGGAGACCACAAACCCAATCTGGATCAAACCTCTATGTGTGGGATCATATGTCAATGATACAAAAACAAAACACTGATATAATCTACTAATAGAGTATTAATTACTTTCTTTGTGTGTTCACACTAATTACAAAAACCCTACCTAGATAACAAAGGATTATAGAGGATTACACTCCAGTATCTAAGAGGGACACCACAACTCTATTTGAGACTCGACCTCTAAAGGGGATTACAATGTCATGATGTGGATATAATGTCACCCTGGACCCTTATGGTAATGGTAAAATGCAACATACTCAACCTAAATTGGTGTAAAAAATGAAATGAAGTCCTACAACCACTCTTGCAACAAAAAGTGACATAAACCCTAGGGTATAAGATGTTTCTAGCTATCCTCAAGTCTTCCAATGTGGAAAATAGTCACATGACATGTTTTTCTACCAATACATGATGTTTAGATTAATTAAAATATGTGTAGATACGTATATTAACTTGACTATCTCACCTGGTCATGTCTTTGTACCCATGGTCGTGTCCATGTACCGACTCATGTTCACTAATTGGAGTCCCTATCCATGTGCATGGTGCGTTACATGGCTGTCTATTTTTCCCATTTCTATGTACATCCCAAATAAATTGTTGAGCCTCATAGAATGGGTTACACTCCATGATCTAGGGGTCACACATCATTTGATCCTTATTTTCATCACAAAACCCATACCACCGCTGAATGGTCCTAAATGATGTGTAAACAATATTTACACACTGTGTTGCTTGGGATTTTCTAGATCTGGAGGTGTCTCATATTTTTCATCCTTGAAAACCACATATTCCTTGATTTCCACAAAAATTACATCCATATATTATAGATTTATGTTGGCCAAGCCATACCACCACTTTCACAACAGATTCCATCCTTCAAAACGCATTGGAAAAAACATGTTTGTTGTTTGATTTTTCCTGCTCCACTCAGGAAGATGAAGAATACTCGACCGGTTGTCATTATCCATCTATATAGCCACTATATTCATTTATTATTGAACTAAAAACACTGTCAAATTATATACCTATGATTTTGAACCATTATGCTGAATAAAGATCATATAATGATAAAAAATAGGATATTTGTGAAACCTTTGGAATAATGGAACACCAATGACGATTGAATAAAGAAATGGGGGTGGAATCTGAATTATATAAAACATGAGGAATTAACCTCAACCATTGTCCATTTGGATCTGATCCACTGTCATTGAATAATAAAAACATAGTGAATAAAATCAAAATGAACAAATTACAACTCCATCAAATTAATTCTACAAAAGATTTATGTATCAATCTTATTTGTATAATTTTTATGTGTTCACTCGTGGTTAAAAAATGGGATATAAATCACAATGAGAAAAATCATACAATCAGTTTTGATAGATTTTTGACGAATTATGGTTGTGTGTCCTATGTTGATGAGATCCACAATCTCCATTGGCACAATGATCAATGATATGGTTTATATTTTTCATCATTCACTGAGAAATATATCTAATGGTTATATGAGTGTCCATAGTT
This sequence comes from Viscum album, assembly GCA_963277665.1. Lineage (NCBI taxonomy): Eukaryota > Viridiplantae > Streptophyta > Magnoliopsida > Santalales > Viscaceae > Viscum > Viscum album. The sequence continues at coordinate 449,180,162 of OY728131.1, forward strand.
TGAGTGAAAAAACATGAGTAAATTATATAAACATATAATTAAAGGAGATAAAGGTATATGTATAAACTATAAAAAAATTAATTATTTCATTTATTTCATTTTTTAATCCCACAACGACTTTTTCAAAAATAACCCACACTGACAATGATTATGTCACTCCTTCTGTAAAAATCAAATTTTAAAATCATTGATTCCCTATATATTTGATATGGTCCCCCATTCGATAGTTATTCCATATTTTTTGGAAAACTTGTTTCATGTTTTAATTAATATATTAAATATATTTCAAACATTTATTCTTGGCACACCAAGCATCATAATCGAATGTTGTCTCAGCACATGGACTTGAATATAATTCATTTAATCTCAAAAAATAAGAAATGGAAAATCCAAGTGAGTACTCATATAATGAGATAGCTGGTTAGTGATTAAAATCTTCCCCCATTCTAACTCATGTTTCATTTGGATTCCATTTAGTACAATCATTATATTTTATTTCACATTCTACATTGATAGAAATCCTCATAGTTTCATCCATTGATTAGAAAAAACAAATATGATATGATAAATAATAGTCATCATAAGGATTCTTGAAAAATCATTCATACAATTTCTAAATAATAAAAATATCTTATAAATAGGTTAGACCATAGCTTTATCCTATAACTTCCATGGTTATCATCTATTAAAATCCTTCATAATGGTTTCTAATTAGAATCAACCAAAGAATATACTCCTCGGAGCATCAATCCAGGTGTGTGGACGTGAATTATAGATGATATATACAGAAAAAAACATTTTTTTTGGGATTACTGATACTATATAAATCATTTCCAAAACCACATCCACTTTTAGTATCCGGACATAGATTTATTTATATGAAAACACTGTAATTTATACATTATGAAATCATTACAGTGTTGTCCCTAACATTGAATTATACATATGTTTTTATCAAAAATTAACTCATCATAATAATAAATAATTGACGAAACCCCAATCTTATACCATCTATATAAAACCAAAAATTTAATACATAAATATTATATTACTTTAGATTAATATTCAATACGAACAATACTGATCTATTATAGGACTGTAAAGTATTTGTGATTTTAGAAACTTGATAGATGAAATTAATATTTAGGTATATTAAATAGTATATTTCATAATTTCCTTCTCACTCTTCATCCTACTTGAAATACCCTAGTTAGAAAAATTCTTCCTAACCTGGGGATGGTAAACATAGAAAATTTTGTGCCAATCTTCACATAATGGATAAACATGGTAGATGCCAACCAACGATCAATTATAAGAATAAGATGACTATAAATTCATTATAATATTATAATAACATAAAATGTTCATACCAAGTATATCATAAATAATAAATAAAAGTTGTGTCTTAATACATTATAATTTAAAATGACATGAATAGTAATAGTGACAGATTATCTCTAAACAATCATGAACCAGAAGTTTAAATTTTATGTATCAAACCACTATCATAAACGTTTGGAACCATCATAGGTATAGAAACCATTTTATATATCAAGGTTAACCATCATGAACTTAAAATATTATTTTATACAGTATAATCACATGATTACTATATCGTAACAGATCATACATCATCATATGATTCTCTTAGTCGATGAAGAACATCAACTTGTTTCCTATAATTATATCATTAGATGTAAATCTTTACCTAAAGAATTTTATGGAAATATAAAATTGGGAGAACCCATAAAATTATAAAAAACATACATATGAGTTAGATAAGATCATGAATTTTTCATCATAGAATTGAAACATATCCCTTCTAAAGAAAATTGTTTTTATAAACATCTCATTATTTCATCCCAACATAAATTATGGGAAATAAAATTGTTTCAAAAAAATATCACCATAAAATTCTTTAACCATAAAGATAAAGATTAATGATGGTATCATTGGATGATAAGAATATTAATTAAAAATTATCATCCAAATATATTATCATAGATTAAAATTCCATTAAAATGTTATAAGAATATTTCTGGGTGAATGTACATTTTTAACTTTAATATCCCTTATTTTAAATAAAAAATCCTACGAAATATTCAAAAAATTATTTTCATTTAAAATAAACATGGAAACATATAATGTATTCTTCAAATAATTAATCTTTCATGATGGCGTAAAATTCAATTCATGTCATGTCTATTAAAAAATATCCCACTCACATTTATGGTAACAAGTAAAAACAAAACTCATTCAAAAAAAGACATGAATATTCATTTGATTTTTTTATAAAAAATCATGAATATGTGGAAAATTATTTTAAAAATTATTAAATAATATTTATAAACGTTCATTAAACAGTTAAAATAAAATGTTTTCATAAAAAAATTTATTCTCGACTGAATAGTAAAAAATAGCCTTTTTTCATTAAGTCATTGATTGGGTTGCATGAGTTTTTAAATTGAGGAAAATTAAAGGGAAACATGTACTCAATAGAAATATCCATATGATAATAAAATTAAAATATTTTTATCATATATGGATTATATAACTTAATCAATGTAAATTTATACATAAACAATGAATAAAAAGTGGACAGAATTAAAAATATTGTACCACATTTGTACTATTAAAATAATCAACTCAAGAAAGGAATAACCTTATATGCATATTAATATTGATGTTATTTTCATGGGAATCATGTTATATTCTATTCTTGGTTATTATATAGGTATATAAACAAAACCTGGGATTAATATGGAATTTTTCATACAAATAAAAGCAAGCCATAAATTCCTTACTTGAAGTGTTGTCAATATTCATAAGACATAAAACTTCCTTTATAATAATTATATATTTATGAAGAATCTATTATAGAACCATTATTATATATTTCATAAAATATATGACTTATAGATAATATTTTTTCTCCCAAGTATTAATAATTTTTTATAAAAAATCAATATTCTATGTCATAACTACGTCATCTTTCATGTATATTTCGGTTCAATAGTACCAATATTTATAACATGATCATGGGTTTTTAGTATTTATAATTTTATTAAATGTATATCTATCATATAAAATATTTATATATATATTTGTTGTCTTCCATTAAATTTAGAAAAAGAAAAATGAAATTCACTGTTAATGGAGATGGTAGGTTGTATGTCCGTATAAATGATGTTTACACTTTTATACTATGGATAAAATAAACAATAAATAAATCATCATACTTATATATTAATTATTATAATATATATATATCATTAAATTTATCATTATTACTATCCATGTAAAATGGATGTGAATAACAATTCACATCGCTTTGTGGATGTGGTAGTCCCCACGTACACAAGAGAAATATTATAATTTTTTAACTTATGGGTAGATGATAGAGAATTGATTTTAATAAAAATAATAAAAATCAATTTTATTTACAATAATTAATTTATCTCTTTAGAATTTTTATCATACATTTATAGGAGTTATAGGAAGAAATTAAATTTAAAATTATCGGAATAGAGTAATACCTCTTCATTATGAAACCTCTTTTGGCTTACACCTTAATTCATGAAATGATGGTGTTTTGGATTGATAATAAGTTATATGTTATTTTTAAACATTATAGGAGGTTAATATTGGTGGAAATTATATATATATGTAATTCAATAAAGGTGTGAGGGAGATAGGAAATGAGGTTCCCTTTTATAAGTGATGTGAGGGGAACTCATAAAATTTAATAATGTTTTAAAATAGTATAAATTAAATTTCATTGGAAAATGGGTCGAAACTGATATAATTCAATGATAATATAATTATTAGTTTAAATTTTATCATTTAATAGAATTTTTATATGTATTATTTTTTACCCTTATCTCAATATTCTGAGAACCGTTAAACCTTTTGACAATTACTATTATATCATTGTATTTATCTTTTTGGGGTCAAAAAATGAATACTTTAAAAGAAACGTAACCCATAAATTTTCCACGGAACATATTTTAAACTATTTTTTATTCACATAGAAGAAAATTATACTTTTATTACTTTTATATAATTTTATAAAATATTTTTTTATAAAATATAGTTAATGAAATGTTTTAAAAAATGAAATATTATAATATAATATTTTTCAAAAAAATGTAAATTAGTTTCAAAATAACATTAATTCTAAGATAATAATATGTATAATTAATATATTTATCCAAATATATTTTTAAAGTATTAAATATCATTTTAATTTTTATATTTTGGTTTACGCCCTTGGTCAACCAATTTTAATCATAACCATGGTATTGAATTTTTTAATATAAAAGTATTATAATTTTATATAAAAGATATAAATTGGTTAATAAATGGAAAATATAAGAAATTGTGAACCATTTCTCATCATAAATGTCTTATTTAATGATATTTAGAAATTTTAAATAATTTAATGAAATATATTTTAAATAAAATTGAAGTATTGTCATAAAAAAACTATTCGAATTTATTGACATTGATAACAATAAGAGAGAAATGGAATTATAATTTAATCTTTAAAACATTTATAATATTATATATGTATCTTAAAAAATGTTGGTATACTTCATCACACACAAAAAATACTACTTTTTTAATTTTTAAAATCTTTTACTTGATTTTTCAATTGCTTGAATAAGAACTGTATCGATGTTGTGTATGAATTTAATGTAATTATTTAATCACTAAAAACTAAAAACAAATTATGATTTAAAACATTAATTTTATCTAAATTATATATTTATAACTAAACATAGCTTACTTTCATTGATGTCGCAAAATATTATATATAATAAAAGTAAGAATGTGACATTAGGACATTATCTTTTACTTAAGTAATTTAAAGGTTAATTGAATGTAAAATTAACAAAGGTCATATTTAGAGAGTTCTGATGATTATAGACTAAAAATAATCATTCAATTAAATAATTCTATTCTTTTAATTGATCGTCAATCCTTATCCTCTTAGATTAAACCCTAATCAACTCATTTTACCTTTATGGTTGTAAAAAATTAGAATTGTTAAAATTTATATTCAATAAAAATAAAAGATACCTATTAAGAATATTTTGACCTACTAATTCCATTTATTTTATCCAATTTTTGGGATTCAATTTTAAAAAATGGAAAAATTAATTTCATTTAAAAAAAAGAAAAATTATTGTAGTTTTCATGAAAAATTCCTTATTAAGTACGAAAATGTTTTATAACAAATTAATCCATAATGATTAATAAAAAAAATTGGATATAAATTAATATATTAAAAATAATTTTACTTCAAAAAAATTAAAAATGGATCATTTTTTAATTCTTTCTACAAATATTTGTTTTAATAAAAATGATTCTATTTAGAATTTGATGAAAAATGAACCATTTCATAAATTTTTCAAAATTTATCTCTAAACAAATATTGAAATGGTGACTTCAAAAGATATGTTTCTTTTACCAAATACATCTTATCAATGTGAAAGAGGCTAATTATAACATTGACTAAAAAAACTATTTTCAAAAATCATATTTTTGTGGTGTAAAATAGATTTACTAAAATTAGAGTCCTTATTCCTTAAGTATTAATCAATTCATTTTTATTTGAGTATATATCTTATATATATATATATATTATGATATATATTATCCTATTCAATGTTTTTAATTTAATGTATTGGGTATAATGGTAATATTTCAATAATACTATTTAATGGATCATTTAAGGTTGATGTTTCATGTTTTATACAATATACAAAATATTGTTCTTTTACAATATTTCAGTGTTAAAAATATCCCCTCAATGCATTGGTTTTTAGCAGAAGAAAATCTTGATGAGGTATTGCGTTTATAGGTTTTATTTTATTTAATGTTCATGGATATGGTATGGATATCATGTAGATGTCTTGTTAAATTATCTTGATGGTTTATAATTTTATTTGAAAAGGAATTAAAAGGTATAAAATCCTTCATTCCATCATCATGAAATTAATTACTAACATCTATGTAATATATTTTTCTTCCATGTTTATCAAAGTATATTTCATGATCTTAGTTTTATTTTTTCATGGAATTGTATTACTTATTTATTTAATGTCATTATATACATGCCCTATTTAGTCTATGATAGTTTTTTGTATAAAATTTCCCATGAAATGAATTTGCGCTCACCACCATATAATTTCTTATCCCTTGATTGTGAAAAAAATAATTACGCATGATTTGTCTTGTTGAAAATCCTATGTCAAGAATTTTGGGGTGATGTCTAATTATTAAATTGGAATAATTATTTTCCTATATAGTTTTAATAGTATCCATTGGTAAAGAAAGGTATCTACATTAGTAATTATTGGTGATTCTAATTTCTCCAAAACACTAAACAAAAGGTTTTTTGTGACTTCATGTAATGAAATAATTAATATAAATAATTTTATTATTGGAAAACTATTTTTGGGATGTTATAGGGAATATTTTTTACTATAAGAGATCCTATTATTATCGCACCACTTACCAAACGAAATATGTTATTTAAATATCAATAATTTTTAATAAAATACTCTTATATAATTATAAACAATTATATAATCATCCAATTTTCTGAAATTTTATCATATGTTATTCAATAATTCCCTTAATACTATTTTTAATGACACTCCCTGCTAAAGTAAGAGTTTTTGATCATCCATGTTCTTCGTAAAAATATTTTTTTTAAAGAAACATCTAGAGTATTATTTAATATTCATAAAATAAAATAATCATTTGTTTTTATTATAGATTTTATTTTGAATCCATTTAATATCATTCAATCCATATTTTTGTACAATTCTCAAAAAGTATAATGTGTTAAAAGAAATGATTCATATTTATTTGTCTATCATTACATATTCTGATTTAATTTTTATAAATATTTTATATCCTTTATTTACATGTATTATATGATCTTATGTTGAAAATATCATCATCTAATGTATATATTATCAATGTAATATTTCCCAATTCTTCTCATTAGGGCCTTCTGATTAACCATTATTCTACCAATGAGTTTCTATGAATCATATTTTAATAATAATGTTCTTATACATTTTTAATTTCATATTAATGAAATATATTTGAATGTTTAACCCCTAAATTCCATTATAATTCATTAATTTGAACCATTAATAGAAATAATGATTTTTAGTAATGATATCCCATGTTCATCAATAATTACAAAATATCATTATCAATAATATTTTTAGGTATCTTTGTCCATGCATGTTGATGACAAGTAGTTTGCAATGGGTAAATATAGGTATTTGAGTGGGTAACATGTATTTTATGGATTTATTCAACATAAAAACATGATCTATAGATTATATAGTTATAGAATAATATAATAATGTCAGTGTATTATACTTTTTATTGTTAAATTGAAATGATCCATTAAAATTATATTCAAAAGACACTCGGAAAAAAAATTTCTTAAGAGGATACATTTAAAATTTATGATACATTGTTAGTACCTTATACATCATAATTCTCATTCATTGGTATTTACATAGAATCCATTTAAATCATATAACTACTGATTTATAATATTAATAATCATTTTCATAACTAATGGGTTTACATTTATTATGGATATATAATATGAATGATTTATGTTATTGTTCTCATGAATGAAAATTTGAAGGATATACATTGTAATGTAGAAAAGATATATTTTTGGTGGGACCAATTATATATATAATGACATAAATGATTATGACCTAGACTAGGTTAGTAGTGAGCCATATTACCCAACCAAATCTCATATACCACGGGGCATGGGTCAATGACTAGAACCATGAAGGAATATATCACATAATGGAAGAAGTATTCAAAAAATATTCCAAAATCACACCTCTCTAGGGATGTATTTATTTGTTTAAATAGATAAATGTTTTTGTTGATCATATCATCAATGAGACATTACAGATATCCCCATAGTATAAAAATTGAGACATAATTAAGTAGGGGTAGAAAAGAAGACCCAACATGACACATTAAATACAAACCATGATAATCTAGGAATGACATAATGAACATCATACAAAAAATGAATCATGTATTACCATCAATGGCCAACAACAAGATTATCTATGTATTAGATCTTCCAATATGATATCAACTAAATTCTCAAAAAGGATATATGGTGATGTTATAGAAATAATATGGTTTTGTCGGAGGCCCATGCATAGGTGAGTGTTAATAAACCCTATTAGACACACTAAATATTGAATTTGATACAAGACGATAAGTTTTAACTAATAAGATAAAATAAGTATTATTCTTGATTGAAAGTAAATTAATTTAGAATGGGATTATTTATTTAATGGTAATATCTTAATTTGTAATATGTATAAGGGAAACCATAAAACCCTAAACATTAACTTATGGGATGTACCCAGACTATAAGGACCCATCCATTAAAAACCCATAAAATATATCTTTAAAGAATAACTCATTTTAATTCCCTGATAAATAATGTTTAGGATTATGGTTTTAGATAACTTTTATTATACCATTACATAAATAATTATTACTTAAATGAGTTTACACCTTTCTAAGTGTCCAGTTTTCCCATAATATAAGAAATTTAAGATACACCATTTTTCCATTTCCGAAAAAATCATCGTAATATTTAACATAACCACATTATTTTTTATACTCATCCCATAGACCCGTTAAAAAGAACTTGACAATATTGATTGAGAACGAAAATATCTATATTGGATATATATTAAAAATAATCATTTTATTTAAGGAATACTTAAAAAATGTTCTTTTTTTTAAAATAAACATTAGGATCAATATAAAAATTATCTTATCCATGAAACCAACATCTCTAAAAAATTATTTTCAAAAATATTTCGTAACAAATAGTAAATAAAATATACATAAATGTATTATTGTAGTCATTTAAAAAATATAAAATAATTTTCAAAAATATATACATTTCAGCCTTATGGAGTTGAATAAACTCTCCATTAAACATATAAGTTACAACTTACCTTGTGAAAAAATAATATTTCCATGACAACCAATATAAAAAATAGATAAATCAAGTTGGAAACAAGGGAATTATTTTTCATTTGACTCTTAAAAATTACATATCATACTTAAAACATTATAACATCCTCTTACGAGAAACCCAATAGGTAAACTCTATAACTTTACCCAATGAATTGGAGTGTCAGGTTGGGCTCAAAAATTCATGGTTTATAATAATACCATTATCCCCTTATTTAAAATGAATCCACTCATAATTGTTTTTTATAATGGAACCAAATATATTGATAAATAACTCCAAAGAACCATAATATATTCATAAGACTAGAAAGATATCATTTCTATCATTAAAATATCATATTAACCCAAAAGAGAATATTTCAAGATATCAAAATATATATTTCATTTAAAAAATAATTTGGAAAATACATATAATAAAAGAGAAATTTGGTTTTAATTTGAATAAAATAATAAGTATTATAAAGGAAAAAACATTAAATTATGTTTTTGTTAGTGAAAAAACCGATGATGTTGTATGCATTAAAATAGAATATTTTTGTTTACATTTATAAAGAAAGTGATAAGTAGTTTGTAAAAAATACTTAAAAGATTCATCATAAATACATTAAAGTGAAAGTAAAAAGATATATAACATGTCCTTCATTTATTCCCAAATAAATATTTAATGTAATTTTATTAATATGAATGTGGAAAAAAATGTTTAGATAAAAAATCAATAAAATATTTAAGATATTATTTTAAGGTAAAGTGTACATTACATCGAGTCTGGATCATCACATACATTCATTATCTTCCTCAATAATAATCATATGATAATTTTATAGATTCATAATAAAATTTTTTCCAATTTATTATTTATTTTATTTTATTTATTAACATGTCATTAAAAATTAAATAAAAAATTAAATTCACATCGGTTGTTGGGATGATATTCGACTCCTCTGTCCGAAATGACCATGTTAATTTCAATAAGGGAAATTATATCATTATTAAATTTTATCTCGAATAACAATAGTGATATAAATATATTTTTAATTCATAAATCATACTCATAGAAAAACTCTGAATGATTTTATTGAAAAATGGTCTACGATACATTCATGGGGGTGGTAGGGTGAACATGCACATGAAAAAAGTTTTCATTTTCAAAGAGCTTGATTGAACAAAGGTAAGTAACATTAAATATTTACGTAATTATGAATATATAAAAAATATAAAATTATTATAACAAAAGCATTAATTTATAGCATTCTTGTGTTGTTGTCATGGAACATTAATCACATTGATTAATGGTTGTGGAAATCTATATGTTTTTCAAAAAGGTAGTATAATTTTCCAATGGATATAAATTTAAGAGAAAAAGATGATATAAAATCATTATAAAATAATAAATATATCCTTAATTACATAAATATATACACATATATAATAAATTAATCTTTATAAATATCCATGAGAGGTCATAATGGAAAATGAATTATTTCGATTCACGAGGTGGAAGTCCTCCATATACTAAATGGTGGTTTCATTTCGCATTTGTTTTGAAGAGGATTTATATATAAGCTATTACATTAACATAATAAAATTTAAATATATTGAAGATACTACTATTATTATTTTACCACAGTGTAAAAAGGTTTGAGTGAGGTATACGATGAAATAAATGAAAATTCTTAATGAAGAATTATATCTTTTCACCAGAAAACCTCTTTAGGTTTATACTTAAAACTTACAAGGCATGTTTATTGATTAAAATAGTTCCTATAGGATGCATGGGATGAATATAATTATGGTATTTAGAAAGTTCATGGATTATCTTGAGTATTAAAGATATGAGAGGAGGTTCCATTTATATTTTAGGGGATGAACATAATGGAAATTTCTAAAAATATTAAATTATATATATATATATATCATAATCAAATAAATTGGAATTTAGGAACACCATATTAAAATATATGTTGTGATAAAAATGAGATAAACTCAAACAATCAATGTTATAAATGTTTTGGTTACATTTCAATATTTATATCTTATTTAAAATACATTAGAAAAATTTTAATCATAACTATTGAATGTTAAATTTGTTCCATGATAACATATTTATACAAAAAAATAGAATATAACTTTTAAGTAATTTGGAAAATTTTGATTCTAAATTTTTAATCAATTTTATTAGGTTAAAATTGTAATGGTGCAATAAATCACTTTTATTAAAAGAGCACAAAATTCATTAAAATATATTTTTAGGAAAATACCTGATTTAAGAAAATAATAATCTTACCACGAAATCATGTTATAAGTAGTTCAATATAATCCATTAAATTAAATAAACTAAAACTAGTTTTTAATTTGATCGAAATAAAATATAACTTCCCAAAATTAAATATTGGGTTCAAAAATTCAAAATAATGTTCTAAAATAAAACATTTAACACTTGAAATATATGTTTTCTTGAAAAAAACTCATCCAAAAAGAAAAATTAGTGTTTCTATTTAATATTATCCCTCATGTATTTATTTTTACATGATGGAATAATTATTTTAACCATAACAGTAGTAGCATTTTTTTACTTGTTTTTATATTCATTTTGATAAAAAATTATGTTGACAATATTACCTAACATTTTTTATTCTAATTAAAAATAGTGAAACCATTTTATAATATTAAATTTCCATCTATGGATGCATTTAATATAAAATTAAACATTTTAAACATTATAAAAAACAATTTTTTTGGAATAATTATTTTTAGGTATAAAAATGTTTTAATTAAAAATTCAAGGATAAAGTTGTTTTTAGTAATATTTATTCAGTTTTTTTTGTAAATTGAAGTATATAAATTTTAAATATATTCCAAAATATATTATGAAGAATTTAAATACTTGAAATGAAAAGGAATTTTTCAAAATAAATTTGTATTTTTCACTGTTCATTGGAAAACAATATTTTCATAAAATGCCCAAAATGTAATCATAAAATTATATTCATATTCTGTAATAACAAATGATTTATGTTTGTTAAAAATTAAATTATATATTTTGGAAAAATTATATTTAAAATATTACCTTATAATTCATGACAACACAATCTTCATGAAAAAAATTTATTTCTATTACAAGGAATATTTACATATTATTTTTATAATGAATAAAAATTAATTATCTTAATACCACTCTGGTTTTTAAATTATTCATACCATTTGGAAATTTCATTCTCACAATTTTATTCATTAATTAAACTAGTGGGGACAATTTCCTTTATTAAATTTTTAATTCTCATGTTACATCTTCGATCATATGGGGTTTCAATAAAAACGGAACATGGTGAATCACCATATTTCATAACACATGCTCCATGTGGTTAATAATCTGAAAATTTTATTCTAGATTATAATGGTTCTATTACAACTATTCCTATTATAGGAAAAAACATGATATTAATCTGGGATATATTTTTTTAACAATTAAACATGAAACACATCTTTCACTATGGATAAACATGGAGCCAAGGACACTCAATAAGAAAGTGATATATATTTTCTCTAGAATTTCAGATGATATAATGAAATAATAACATATCAATCATTATTTACAAACACTCATAACACTTTTTGATAGAAATAAATTAAGAAAAACATGACCTCCTACCTTGAAAGAAATATCATTACACTGGTTATATACATATCTTTACTTCCCACTATGATCTATCTTTATGTGATGCAAAATCATGTTCATCATATAAACCATTTATTATAGGAATTTTATCCAGATTTATTATTTTATGAAACTTTATAAAAATAATCCATTGATTGATATCACATTCAATATAATGCTTCAAAATCATCCATTTGTATACGTGAATTAATAATTTTACTGTTTGGAAACATAGATAAATTCATATGCTAATTAAAAATTCCCAAATATTCCATTAAAAACATCAAATAATATCCTCTAATCCTAGAATCATTTTTAATGACTATATAACCTATTGGGATGAACTATTATACTTATATTAAATTCATTACCCTAGGATTTCTAAATCCATTCCAAAATTTTCAGGTGAATCTAAGATCACAATCTGATATAATGGGGATTAGAACTCCATGCAACCTTATTATCTTCTTATGAAGTAATAAATTATTATTATCTAAAGATATATTATATCAAAAAGAAATTAAATTAACATATTTTGTAAAATAATAAAAGATAACTCAAATTTCATTATTACCTAATGATTTCATTAGTAATCCCACATGATAATACCTTGAAATATTTTACTATTTCTATTCTGGAACTTATATGGGTTGAGGAATCCACTTATGTAATTTTATTTCAACATTAATTAGTTGTGAAGTCTAACATTTCATAGTTAAACCAACAGTATCATTCTTTAGTCCAACACACAATTTTTTTTACTAAAGGTCTCTATTCATTTTTCGATGCAAGGATAAATAAATATGGTTTATAATGTGACTCATTCTATATTTATTTCATCAAATGGGGATAAAATAAATAAGTAATGTTTTTAAAAATATAAAAACACCTAATTTTTATATATTAAATCCTGGAAACATGTACTTCATAAATAATTCAACCTTTTCTTATAAACCATGATATTCTTCTAAACATTCCTAATCATAATTATCAATTAAAATTGTACTGATAAGTGAAAAAATAGACTGAGAATCTGAAATTATTTTATAAAAAACATTGATCAAATCATTAAAAATATGATTAGGTTCCATAATTAGCTTGGATAATTCAATATTATCCTTCAAACACATTAGACTGGACACAATATTTTCTATTCCAATATGGTAATTAATTACCATGTTGTGATCTTTTATCATTCGATTCATCTCATTTTTATCATTTTAAACTATTTTCATGTGAATAAATACTTCAGTATTTTATTGTCAATCTACATTTCACACATTTCCCTATATAAATTAGGTCCTAATATTTTCAATTAAAACAGTACAGCTTCCTATTCTATTTCATGTGAAGGATATTTTTTATCATTAGGTTTTAATTATTGCGTGTCATAAGTAGTCACCTAATTATTATTAATTAAAACACAACACAATACATTCAATGAAGTATCAATATGGATAAAAATGTCAACATTTCTAGATGGTTGGTCCAAAAAATTGATAATTTTATAATAATATTTTCAAATTTTCTTATTTAAAAGTACATTCTATAGATGAAAATAATTCATTTGAATGAAAAATTGGTTAGTGGTGAAGAAAAATGTGAAAGTTTTCAACAAACCGATAGTAATAGACTTATAATAAAAAAATATGAATTTATGAATCTTTTCATTGGTTTTGGATATTCACCAATCACAATAGTTTTTTCTAGATCAACAGTTATTCAATGTCTGTTGATGATATGTCCCATGAATTATATCATTTATAAATAAGAATAAAATTTTAAAACTTTTCAGAATATATTATTTTCTATCATAGATGTAGAATAATATGAATAATATTTCCTAATACTCATGATAACGATAATAAAAAACCAATAAAATTGACTTCAAACATATCTGAATATTCAGGGAAACAATATTCATAAGATCCACTAATATAAATGGTTCATTCCTCATTCAAAATGATATAATCACAAAATTAAAATTTCCAAAACATGTATGAATCATCATTATAGGCATGTCATCCTCCTTCACCTTCATTTTATGGTACGAGGACTTGAAAAAAGATTCAAATAATTATGATATCCCAAGACTTGTTCAAAAAAGTCATCAATATAAATTCACAGATGCTTATTCTAAATAGTAATTTTTTTCAACTATATAAAATCAATAAAATGTATCAAGGAACCATATGTCATCATAAAAAAACAAAAGGGGGAACTACATGGTGAAGTGACTTAAAAAATGAAAATTTATCAAGCTTATCATGAAATATATTCTTTGATTCCTAATTTTCTATATGATTAATTAAAAAAGGGGTTTTAAAATTTCCTTTCTATCAGAAACTATGTCATGATATAATCTAAACAACCGAGTAATCTAAAAAATAATGAAATTCATTTGAAAAAATATCAAAGTATTTTTTTATTATCGTAAAATCATCAAATGTTAACTATTTAATTATTTTTGATAATATAAGGAAGAAAACATCATTTCCATTTTTTAAACTATTATTCAACTTCTTGATATGTTACCAATGGTCTGATTTTGTTTTCATCTATTTATATATTGAGATATATTTCGAATAATAAAATATTGGACTCTATAATACATCTTAGAATTATAAAATGAATACAAATTAATACATTGAATAATGTAAGATTCTACAATGGGAATGAAATTTGGTTTTATAGGGAAACCATTATACAGATTATAATAGTAAAATAATTGTAATTTATCATTTAATTTATACTACCCATGGATTTTGTTACCAAAGACTGGACATAATTTCATGAGATTATATTTTTATTTTTTTAGAAAATTTCTCATTAACTAAAATATGTGTAGACCCTAGATCAAACACGATATTAACATAATTTGAGTTAAAAGTATAGTACATGTTACATTTTTTTGATGGCCCAACATCTTCTAATGTATTTTCAATATATTTCACCATACCCATTTTATTATAGTCTCACAACTTACCAATATTGGTGTCCTTCTTTGGATATTCATCTTCATAATGACCCATCTTGTTATATTCAAAACACATTACTCCATATAAATAAAATTTGTAATTAGTACTAAAAATATATTATGCATTTCCATCACGAGTTATATTTTGAAAAATATCACATCATAAGAACCTCCCATAATTCATAAAACAATCCCAACGGTTATTTTTACCAAGAACATCACAAAAATGAAAGCTATATTTTCATAAATTCATATTTCATTAATGGATAATTCCCATTTTACATCTGAATAGAAAAATTTTTCTACTAAATTTCATCAAATACATAATATTTTGTAAAATCTATTTATACCATTTATTAAAAAAATATATTTTCTCGTAGCCCTTAAATTTTATTGAGGAAAGTGCGCCTTGTTATTTTGAATTTAATCTTGAGTAAGAATACTAATTTTATAATCATTACCGTTGATAAAAGTTATACCATACCTTCCCATTTGGTGTAGTTTTCTTCATATGAAGCCACTGCATATTCATACAATATCAATAAATGCATGATTTTATTTTTCATCCATTATTAAACAACCTTTAGAAAAAATTTGTCCAGAAAAATATTGTTCAATGTATCCCAACCCACAGAATCAATATAGGCTCTTTCTCAATTAATCTTTTTCGTTGACCAACATTCATTTTATTTCCCTAAAAATGGTATATAAATTAACTAAACTTCTAATTATTCAGAATACCATTTAATTTTAATAAATTTTCAAGAGATTTAATCCATCCTTCATCTATGACTGTGTTAGAAGATCCATTTAATGATTGAGGCTTTTTTCTTATAAAATTATCTGATAAATTTGTATTACTATATTGAATATGTTGTTTCTCACTATAATGTATTCCAAAACCATTTCTAGCCAATGAAAGCCATTAAATAAAATTAAAAAGGTACTCTGTTCATTATCTAAAGATTACATTTTATGGGTTTTGTAGGATATTGTCCTCATAAGGCATTTATACTTCAACTTCCATATTTCCACTATTCAAAACAATTCTAAACGCACACTTTTTAGATTATGTAAAATGGTAATATTCAAATGTTATATCATTATAATGATAAATTATAATCTATTATGTTTTTTACATACATTTTTGTAGCCTCAAAAATAATATAATCCTTTTCTTGTAAACCCACTATAAGTAACCAAACATAAGGAATATGTATATTGTATCATCAGAAAATAATTCATTTTTCTGCATTACTAATGATAATTTATGTTTAATGTTTTATATAATTAGGCTATAATAATTAAAAAAAATTCGACATCACTGACTGGACACCGTTCTTAGTATCCGTTTTCCAACAATATAAAACTCATAAGATATAAAAATTTTACTTTTCATCAGATGTGATCAAAATTTTAATATTGACCACATTCATATCCCTAAGCATCCCTAAAACCAAGTGAATGTTTCTTAAAAAATGTAATGAGATAAAAATGTTATGTAAGGTACATAAAAAAAGTAACTCAATAGTCTATGAAAACTTATATAATTTTCCCATTTCAAAATAATTAGTGGACTCCAAATAAACATATTATTACCCAAAAATAAACTTTGTTCCCCAAATCATTTCATAAAATACTTCATAACAAATTATTATGAAAAAATAAACAATACACATAAAGGTTTATTTTTTAATTATGAAAAAATAATAATGAATTATAAAATTTTATAATTTTTATCATTAAGATGTAGAATAATCTCTCCTTTAAAATTAATCTTATTACCTTACAATCTAAAAACATTTATTTTTATAAAAAAAAGTGCATGCAAAGAAAATTAATTTATATATATTGGGGCATAATTTAAATATCTATTTTATAAATACAATAAACCACCTATTAAATTCCAATATAATTTTAGGAAAAACCAAACCTGTTAACACGTTTTTTTACCAATTACATTTTATAGATATGTCAGGCTCACCTGTTCAAGGTTTATAACAGATCCACTGTCCCCTAGTTTATAATAGAACCACGATCCATGGTTTATAAAAGAAAAAACCATCATTCTAGAAATTTCTTAATAACCAAATAATAATTATTACACAAAATATATTCATTTATATCATGAAAGTATTATTTTAACCAATATGAAAACCTTTCTAAAAATTGAAATATTTATTTCATTTAAAACCCATTTTTGAAATTCAATGATATAAAGGGAAAGTAGATATTTATTTAAAGGAAACCAATAATCATATAAAATCAACCATTCTATTATTTTTATTTTGTTTGTTGAAAAATCCTCTGAAAGTGTATACATTAAATTATTTAACTTTAGGTCATTTAGGAAATGTGTTCCATACCTTGAGTATTTCTCATCACAAAAAATTGTTATCCTTATGATAAAAAACTTATGATAATTATTTATTTATTCATGTATATATTCAAAATTTTTATTCCATTGGATTTATTTATTACCACATTATATATATTTACACAATCAAGGAAGTTTATGTTATGTGTTTTTGATGATATTCGACTTATATGAACAAAATAAATTTGTTACGTTGAATATAGTCAAAGAAGAAATTATTCCATTATACAAATAATATTAATCATAGAAAAATTACAGTTTTATTCATCAATTATAATTTTAACACAATACATGAATTTTGTTTATGAAAAATGAACAATGTTACAATCATTGAGATGGTACGTCAGACAAATGCATGAGTGATATTTTAATTTTTTAAAGAGATTAATGGAAATAAGGAAATTATAATTTTATCGATCCATAATTATGGTTATATCATTATTATTATATTAGTTAATTTATTGTACTTATATATAATATTCATGTGATGTTTTCAAGTAAATGGATCACATCACTTTGTGTAGGTGGTAATCCACATGCACACGAAAACCTTATTATCATTTTAAAATTATTGAAATGTAACAAAAATAGATGATATTATTTGATGAAAAATTATATATGTTTCATGATTATCATATATATACATTAAATATATCATTATAACTAATTGTGAATTGTTGTAATAGATGATGAATTATATAGGTTCACGTTTTGGTAGTATTCTGTAAAGCTGAATGATTTTTTCAATAACAATTTTAGAAAAATATAGATGGATATTTGTTATTAAATTTAGACAATGAAATATGTTTAAGTGTATTAAAAAGAATTTGTATGTTTATAATTCTTTAATAAAATTTTATAGAGGTATAGGAAGAGAAGATACTAAAATTCTTGGTCAATATCTATTCCTCTTCTTTGGAAACCACCGTTATTATTCTACCTAAATACATTCTAGGATGATTTCACTATTAAAAAGGAAACCTAAGAAATTGGGAGGGAAGGTAGTAAGGGATTTTAGTTTGAATATGTCACTATATAGGAATAAAATTTTTTTTAAATGATAAGGGAGTTAGTTCAATTTTATAATAGAGGGGAAGGAAAATAATGGAATTTCTCAGAAGAGTATATAATATATAAATGATAATCATTTCATATACTAGAGTGACACCAACAATCTTAAGAGAATTTGGGAAGGGTCTAAATAATCTCAACCAATAAAATTAAAAAAAAATAGATATATTTTAATCCTTAAAAGTTAGTTAAACCACAATAAAAACCTTTTATTATTAACCATGATAACTTAAATTTTTAGCATGATAATATAACTACATGACAAAAAATAGAAGTGGAATTACCACATTTTTAATATGCTGATTTTTTTTATAGAATCAATTTAATCATATTCAAAATAAAAGGATAGAAATAATTAAATGTATTGAGAGAGCATTAAATAATGATTTAGAAAAATATATTGGACTACGTCTAGTAAAATTGGGATAATTAAAGTGTATATATCCATAAGGATGATTTTCAATCCATATTTTTCATCATTTGTCGTAAATAATATTTTTTAAGGAAAAATCTAAAAAAGCGAACCTAATAAAATTCGAAAATGATTATTTCAAAATTGAAGTTAATTATTTCAAATTAAAATTATATAATGTGTAAATCACGATTTTTAATAAACCATATAATACATGAAAATTCAATTTGGTTTGAAATATATCTTTTTTCCCTTTTGATAAAATATTATATAATATATTTATAATTAACGTAACTGAATATAATATTATTATTGAATATTATTAGGATTTAAATCTTTTTTATTTTACATTTATTATGTTTGGTACACAACCAATCGTTAATTAATCAATTTAATTTCATCCTTCTACATTAGTATAGGTTGACCCAAACCTCCCAAAGTACTTCATGAAAGACAAGGGGATTCAAATCCCTATATAAGAAAAGTGTCTTATTGTGTGGTGTTTAATTAAAGATATTCATCACAAACAATTACTATGGAGTGAATTTAACTGATCATGATAGATTTATACAAAATCAAATAATTTTAATGATGTTATATAGCTTATGATTATCATCATATATGATGGCTAATGAACCCTTAGTACATACATTCATGTAACAATATATATCATCTTCTAAATGAATTTTCTAAAACTCATTGGCTCAAAATAATAATGTATAATACATCATAAATTATGGAAAAATTATCGTCTTATATAATATGAATATATGGTTATAATTTGTAAATGACAGATTTTTTTACAACACTTTTTTAAAATGATTATAAAATAATTAAAAAAAGTGTTCGTATATGGCATGTACTCTAATGTATATGAAATTTAGTCCAACATATATCAGTGAAAATATACTATGAAATCATTAATTTGGTGGAGATAATAAATACTATGTATCCCAAAAGAGTACACTATGCGTGGGTTCCATATAAAAGCATGTTTATAATGTGGTCGATGTCTATTTCATGTATCCTATATAGGAAACATTCACTATATCCATAAGATATATTGACATTATTATAAAAATGATTATGTTATTTCAACCAACTTATTTTAGGTCTCAAAAGTTGTATACTTTTCACACATTCTCAAATAGTGTGTGGGGATACACAGTTAACTTATCAGGAAAATGTTTATCTTCCAATAATGTCATGTAAAGAATATTGAGAGTCAGACCTGAGTTTAAAACATATGGTATATTTATAATTTAATGGATACCATTAAACTAGAATGATCATTTTGTAACCTGTAGTAACCCAATACACCCTAATAGAGGAGTTATTTTAGTGAATTATATTTTATTAAGAAAATTGTGTTATCTTTATGAAATTGGATATTTTACTCACATTATAAGAGAAACTTGGAGGCTATATTATAAGAAAAAATGTTAAATATTAACAAGAACTAGATATATTGATTTTACATAGTGCACCCTTAGTGTCATAAACATAATGAGAAAATATAAATTTTGTTTTTATATTCTAATAATGGAAAAAAGAAACATTTTTTTACAATGTTATGTAAAAAAAATTTATTAAATATTTTATATCTAAGAATTATTATGTTTCAATAAAATTATACAAATAGAGTGTATTCTATACACATAAAAATGAGTGAAGTAATTTTCCATTTTATTGATACTATATACATTAATGGAATTACACATGATCTGACAAAAAGATTTATTCTCAAATATTAATTTTTTTAAAATAACTTAAACTATCTTCAACATATTTATTTTATCATTATTCAATAATAATAGATGACTTCAATTCAATTATTACAAATTTATTCCAATTGAATAAAATCACTATATTTTGATTTTGTTTTCAATCCTCAATTTTTTTTCAAACAACCCCATTTCTTCATTCAAGATTCAATTCCCCATACTATCATTACAATGGATTGTTATTCTATTTATATAAAATTCATACCATTTTAATTAATTTTCCTCTTCACATTATTCCACATGATTGATTGTGAAATTGTGAGGGTTAACAAAATTTACTTACAATAATATTCTATCATCCTCCACAATATATCTATTTCAAACCATAAAAAATATTATTGAATTAACATCTAATCATTTCGGAATCAATTCCCATTTTCTAAAAAATTTAAATAGAATATATTTAAAATTCATTACAATAAAAAAAGTGTGATGAATCCTTCAAGGTGATTCAAAATATGCATTGGTAGTTTCTCCTCATAAAATCATGAACCATAGAAAATTGAAATCGATTTAATCATAATCAGTTAAAAAATAGAAACATTAATGTAAATGGGGATAGGGGTATAAAACCCTCATTAATTAAAAGGAGTTAATTTTATTTCATTATTTAATAGGACCTTCTTAGAAACATTTATATGGAATAGTTTGGTGAAGATATTTGTGGCAAGATATTGTGTTCCAAAAATTAAAGTTCGCAATGTTGTTACACACCATATCCTTTATATATTACTATTGGATATCATTTTTATAATGTTATATTATTGTAAAATATTCCATTTTAATTAATGTTTTTTTTAATGCCACCGTAAATCAACATTGGTCATTATAAATATTCACCCTGATCTTCCACTTAGTGTTTTGTCAAACCCGTTTTTTTTTCTTTTCAAGTCTTGGTTTTGATTTTATTCATTATAAATCCCAATCCTTTTATTGGTTTTTGTGTGAGATTAATTTTGAGTTTTGAACTTTCATATATGTATAATTATCGTACCATTGGTTCCCTAAGGCTTGTTTGTTAGTTTTTGAGAAAAGGGTTGTCACTTCAGGATTTTTTTTAACCCTGAGCTCATTTTCTGATTTAAAAACAATATTTGTTTCATTTATAAATAATTTATTTTTCAAAAATATTCTCTCATTTAACTTCCAATTTTCCTACACTAACATATTAAAAACACGATATCATTTTTGATCCCTTATAAATTCATTAGCATGGTAAATTTGGGTTATTTATTCAGGTATTGGGCCAGCCTGAGGGACCATTTCCAGTTTAAGAAAAATAATTTGCTTATTTTATATCTTATTCATTTTTTCTATTTTTCAGTGATTTCACTTCCCACTTGAGTAAAGGAACCCTAGGATAAACCCAATGTTTTATTTTATCTCTTTTGATCTCATCTTGTCTCGTATTAGGGAAAATATTCTCAATGGTTCTCAAATCATCCAGATTTGGAAAAGGTATTTTGTCTCATTAAAAAATCATTAAATTCGTTATATATTTGAACCAAATATTCTTACCCTGGTTCTTAAAAACCATAGGATCTCCTACACTAAGTTTCAATCCATTACCCCTCCTCTATGGGTGCAGATCTAAGGGAATACGAAGAGTTCTCGAGTTTCCAAGGTGAGATTCCTTCTCATTTCTCTGCTCTCTTCTTCCTCCATTCATTATTTCCGGGGTTTCTATTCTTCTATATTCATGATCGACATGTAGTTATGTTATACCATTATTTTTATGGGTTTTGTTTCATTTGAGGATGGTAATCACTGGTTTAGGGTTTATAAAACCTCATATGGTGATATCAGGTGTCCGTTTCTATTACGCCAAGGATTTGAGGTAGGATATCCCTTGCACATGCCTTAATCTTTTAAGTGTCATAATTTTCTTAATTTTTTAATCTAATATATATTATTATTATTATTTTTATGTATTTGGATAATTTATTCGTGTGAAAAATGTTTTTTTAAGCCTTGTTTTGTGAATGGTAGTATAGTTTTGTCATAAAAGTACACACCAAGTGTTTATTTAAATGTTCCACAATCATTTGTAATTATTTTGTGAGGTTTAGAACCTGGTTTAAGGTATTTTGAACAATTTATAGTATCTTGAATAAAAAATGGAATGAAATTTGTGTTTTATTCCTTTTCAAGTGCTTAAAATAAATTATTTAGTTTAAAAGGGCATGTCATGTGTTCGGTAAATTGCCCAATTGACTTTTATGTGTGAAGTGTGATTTAAAAAATATGGTTTTTGGATTTATAAATTAATTTTAAGAATAAAAAATTATTTATTTGGGACCTTCTATGTATTTCCAAATTGGATTTGGTTTTACAAACAAATCGGTTTTGGTTTACAACATATTTTGTCCCGAGTTTCCTTAAAACGGCCCGTTTCACATCCTTATGAAAATAGTTGGGATTTGAATTTGTCCCATGAGTGTTTTAAGGGATTTATGAATGTGGTTTTATGCTTAAAATGGTGTTTGTACACCTCATTAATAATTTTGAAATTCATACATTTGTCAAATGTTTGTTTTGAGAAAGGCTTAAAGGCCCGTTTGACATTTTTTTTTGTAAAAAATGGTTTCCATGTGTATTTCATGTTCTATCTTCTGGGGACATTTTATGGTCCATGAAATTTAATTATTAATTGTTTTTGGGGCTGTAAAACCTGGTTTGAAATTTTATTTATGGGGTTTTGTCCTTAAAATTAATTTTGAAATCGATTTTATTAGCAAGGCCCCGTTATAGTCCTTGAAATTGTTTTACGAAACATTTTAGTGGTTTATTGATTTGTGAGAGATATGTGAAGCATGTTTGCGGGATGTTTATGTGTTTATGGTTTGGCAATGTAATTTTTTTTTGTGAAAAGTGTATTTTATAATATTTGTAACTTGATTGAGCACTAAATGGAATGCTGCATATCTTGGTGGGTGGACGTGTACTAGTATGCCAGTTATCCCGTGGGGTGTGGCCCCTGTATCTCGTAGAAAGTTTGACGATGAAAACACTAACTAAAATATGATGATGATGTAGATAGGGGACCACTAGGTTATGGGTATTCTCCATACTATTGGATCATGTGCATGAGAACATAGATTTATTATGGTTACTTTCACAGAGATATGAGGTACCTGTGGCTTATAACTAACTAGTGCCTAGGGGTGTTCCCATGACATGTGCCCATTGGATATTTTTTACTCACCGTCAGCATACGGTGTGTCTTCTCAATAAATGAAGTAGTTTGTGTGATTTATTTTAAAGGTTACATTCTTTAAATCATCCCTCTTGAAAAAAAGTTTCATTTTGAAGTTGCACATCTTTGAAAATTGTTACTATCATTCTCATTTATAAAACATGAAATCTTTTGCTTGTTAATTTTTATTATAGTCTTGGAAATCATTTGGAAAAAATACGTTTATATATTGTATTTAAAACATGAATTGATATTTATTTTGTTTTAAAGGATGTGCATTGGGAATAAAATATCAGGCTAACCTACTGAGTTTTAATACTCACGCCTATAGTTTTCTTCTGTTTTAACCCTTGTATAGGTTTCAGCTTGAGTTAAATCGCCTTGGGTGACATGTGATCATTGTGTTGGAGACTGACCATAGGGTTCACATAGAGATATTTGGTTATCTGGTTTGGTCTTTTGAGTTTTTGGTTTTGTTGTACTTTCAATTTCTTGTACAAATAATGTTCAGTTCAATTTTTATGTAAATGTATTTTGGGCTGTCTGTTTCTTTCTGTTACTTGTTTGGTTGTTTATATTTGGGAGAAATTTTTCACTTTTGTACTCTATTGATGACCTTGGTTCTTGTATCCATCCCAAGAGGATCGTGAACACCTCTTGGTACTTGTCGTGGGCTAGCCTAGGTGACCGGTTCAGGGTCAGCTCGGGCTGGTTAATTCATGACAAAATGGTATCAAAGGAGGTAATTTCTTAGCAGACCTTTATTTTTAGAGAACCCCTGCTATTTGGGGAATGTTATGGTATTTATAGTAGGATTTTTTGGACTTGAGGGGTAAGTATGGGAAGAACGTCACAAACTCTTTCTCATTCTAATCCTCAGGTTTCCATAGGATGTGCGGTTTTATGACTATCATTTGGTCTCGTTGATTATTTGGTGTTGGGATATGAAAAGGGGAGTCTGACTAACGTCCTTCATGAGCTCACAGGGTCTAGAAAACCATGTGAAGCTGGGGAATGGTCATAATATGTCTCTTAGTGTTGGTTTTTTTTGACATATGGCTGCCCACCATATGGGAAAGTCATCCACCGACACTAGTTCCCTTTTGTCAGTCTTTTGGACCTTTCTTGAATTCGAATTTTTTGTTTTGAAAATTCTTGTGTGAGAATTGTAAACAATGGGTTTCTAAAGGAATGTTTGGTTTTTGAAAAGTGGAAAATGGGTTTACAAAAATTAAAGATAAGAATGGTTTTGGAATTTTGTGTTTTTTTTGAAACAAAGTTTTGGGGGGAAGTGGAAATGATTTAACGGGATTTTATTTTCCCTAATATAAACATGTGGTTTGTTGAAATAAAATGTTTTGAAAGTGTGAATCATTTTAATGTGATTCTGAATATTTTTTTTAAATGGGTTGTTTTGGGATGTTGACAAGTGTTTGAATATGATGAATTGGTTTTGGATATTGGTTTTGAGCAGTTGGTGTTTCCCTAGAAAGGGTATTGGTCTCAATGGCCATCATATTATGAAAATATACCTTTCAAAATTTTATAAAATAGAAATGGGTTGTTTAGAGTATCTTGGTTGTTTTAAAATTTGTTAAAAATGAAAAGGGGTAGGTTTTTAAATAAATGGTTCTTGATGAAGTTTGGTTTGTTTTGTGAAATCTGAAAAGGGTTTTTGACTTCGTGGATAGTGTTCCTTTGGAAGGTACATTATTTTTGGAATGATGTTGTTTTGTTTTTTCATTTTGTGTTTTCATGGGTGCTCACATGCATGGTTTTATTGATATCTAGAAGGATGACCAATATGTCATGGTTTTTGGGTACCTAGGGTGGAATTGAAATGTGCATGTGAGTAAGACTTGATGAAACAACATTGGTGAATGTGGAAATACACAAAGATAGTTTTTTTTTTCAAATGTGTTTTGAGATGAAAAATTGTGGCATTTGTTTATAAACTGATGGTTATGTGGCTATTTTTTTTCTATTTCGTAGAATATTTTTTTATTCAGTATACTTCCTTGTGATTTGGAAGTCATTATATAGTTGTGTCTTGATATGGGATGTTGTTGGTGTCTCGGTTTTGGATTAATCTTCAGGGGGTTTCTAATGATGTTTTTGATGTTGTGATGTGGCCCAGGATAGTTCTCTATTTTCACAATTTACAGTTGATCAAACTAAGGATTATTTCTCAGGTTTTGTAAGCTAGATCCACCTCTTCAAATAATTTATCATCCTGTTTGTCAAAATAGGCAGCTCTTTGGGCTCGATTTATAGTTCTTTCCTATTATGATGATACTCTTGATTATAGTGGTTGTGTTCGGTGATGCTTGGTGTGTTTCACCATGTTCCTTGTTCATTTAAATCCTCATTTCATGTAAGTTAGAATAGTGGTGTGTATCTCTCTTTATATATTGGGTATTTTCATTTTGTTTAAGCTAGTTCGTTTCATGAGATAATTTGATTTGTAGCTCCTGACTATGGTGCAGCAGATGCTTCAAAATCAGGGCTCCATCCATCGGCCTTGGAGTGAAGCTTTTCACACAGTCAGGAAATCACTAGAGGTGTGGAGAGATCGACTAGGCTCCATCCTCTACCATTGTGGTAAGGTAGTTTCTATTTCTATATTGTGGTTCCTCATCATTCTGAATTTACTCTTTTCACAATGGACATGGTGGACTTACCCCACCCACAATGTCTATGGTTATGCCTTCATGGATGTGGGTTTCCGATTAATGTCCTTGTGTAGACGGCCTGGGTAAATCGGGTGTAGTCTTGGTGATACCTATTTATAGGTGTATATTGTTGGGTATCTCCTTTATTTTTCTTTTCTTGTTGTAGTGGACTAATGATTAGGTCCCCATCCGTTCCTTCCCTGAGTGGTGGGGGTCTGGATCCTTGCAGAAAGTCTTGGCCCAGTTCTTTTCCCCTCCGTTTGGGAGTGGGTGGTTTAGATGTTCATGTTGTAGCACTCTTAACTTGGGTTTTTAGGTTTTTGTGGGAGAGTCTTGGTGGGACTGTGTGGGTGAGTCCCAATTCTAGTTCATGTTGAATTTATTTTTTGTTCATTTCTAGTTGGTCTGTAATGGTGGGGAGACCTACTGCGGGTCTCGAAGATCTTTCGTTTAAGGATTTATCAGATGATAGATTTGAATTAATGTTGGGGATACTGTTCCTCCCCCCCAAGTCATTGTATTTCATGATTGAACATTGGTTTGTGTGATCATTGGGTTCATTGGGAGAAGGCCCTACAATTTAGTTCTTGGCTTGGTTTTCGAAGTTGTGGCATGATCTTTCCGTTGATTCTCAGGATGTGGTTGTGGGTTGGTGCTTTGTTTGAGGGAGAGAATTAAGTTATGATTATGGTGAATGATATTTCCTTAGATTTAGAGTCTGGAATATGTTGATAAGGAATCCTTATGTGTTTTCCTGTCAGCTGTAAAGTGTTATGGCTTTCTGGGGGCAGATAGTTTTAATGGTGGGGAGAATTGTCACATCCTGTTTTTTTCATGTATTGGTTTTTATATGATTCATTGTAAATCCTGATTCTTTTATTAGGTTTTAGGTGAGATTAATTTTTATTTTTGAAGTTAAATATATGTCTAATCATCGTACAATTGGTTCCCCATTGCTTTTTTGGGAGATTTGGAGAAAAGGGTGGTTACTTCATGATTTGGGCCAACCGTGATCTCATTTCCTGATTTAAAAACAAAATTTATTTATTTTATAAATATTCCATTTTCAACATTTTTCACTCATTCCATTTTCCAATTGACCACCACTGACATATTTAAACTAACATATCCTTTTTGACCCCTTATAAATTCATAACCATGGTGAATTTGGGTTATTTATTCAGGTATTGGTCCATCCAGTGGGCCCATTTCCATTTTTTTAAAAATAATTTGCTTCTTTTATATCTTATTAATTTTTTTATAATATTTGGTGATTCCATCTCCCACTCAAGTCCAAGACCCCTAGGGGAACCCCCATTTTCTATTTTATCTATTTGGATCTCATCTGGTTGCAGATTAGGGAAAATACTCTCAATGGTTCTCAAATCGTCCGGATTTGCCAAAGGTATTTTGTGTCATTAATAAATCTTTCAATTTGTTCTCTTTTTGAAAAAAATATTCTTCCCCTGGTTCTTCCTAAGCTTAGGTTACCCTACACTATGTTTCAAACCATAAACTTTCCTCTAACGGTGCAAATATATGGGAATACAAAGAGTTTTTGAGTTTGCAAGTTGAGATTCCTTCTCATTTCTCCTCCCTCTTCTTCCTCGTTTCATTATTTTTAGGTTTTATAATCTTCTATATTCATGATATAACTATTGTTATATTATCCCATGATCTTTATGGTTTTTTAATTTTGGTATGGTCTAATAGGTTTAGGGTTTATAAACCCTTAGATGGTGATATCGGGTGTGCGTTTCCATTACTCCAAGGATTTGAGGTAGGATATCTATTGCACATGCCTTTATCATTTATGTTTCATCATTTTATCATTTTGATCTCCTGATATATATGTTTATTAATGTTTTTCATCCTCTGGATAATTTTCTTGGTGTGTAAAATGGTTTTTTAAGCCTCGTTTTGTGAAAGGTAGTGTTGTTTTGTCATAAAAGTACACACCATGTTTTTATTTAAATGTTCTGCTATATTTCATAATTTCTTTGTGAGGTTTAGAACCTATTTTATGGTATATTGAACATGTTACAGTATCTTGAATAAAATATTTCATGCAATTGGTGTTTTATTCCTTGTTAAGTGCATAAAATAATTTTTTTTGTTTAAAAGGGCATGTCATGTGTTTGGAAAATTGACCGGTTGGATTTTTTGTTTTAAGTGTGATTCAAATTTTTTTTCTTTGGATTCATAAATGAATTCAGAGAATGAAAAAAGATATTTTTTGGTTCCTTATATTTCTTTCCAATTTATATTTGGTTTTACAAAAAAATGGTTTTTGGTTAACAACATGTTTTGGCCCGAGTTGTCAGAAAATGGCCTATTTCACATCCTTATGAAAATGGTTTTGTTTTGAATATGTAACCTGATAATTTTTAGGGATTTATGAATGTGGTTTTATGATTTAAATGGTGTGTATAAACCTTTTTAATAAAATTCAAATGCATACCTTTGTCAAATGTTTGTTTTGAGAAAGGCTTAAAGGCCCGTTTGGAATTTTTTTAGTAAAAAATGGTTTCCATGTGTATTTCATGTTGGATATTTTGGGGCCATTTAATTGTCCATGAAATTGATTTATTAATTGGTTTTGGGGAAGAAAAATCTTGGTTGGTATGTTATTGATGGGTTTTTGTCCCTAGAAGATAATTTTTAAATGGATTTTATGTGCAAGGCCCTGTTATTGTATTTGAAATTGTTTTATGAAACTTTTTAATAGTTTGTTGATTATTGAAAGAAATGTGAAGAATGTTTACATGATTCTTGTGTATATATGGTTTGATATTGTAATTTTGATTTGAACATTTTATTTTATAATATGTGTAACTTGATTGAGCACTAACGGGAATCCCGAGTATCTAGGTGGGCAGATGTGTACTAGCATTCTAGTGATCCCGTGGGGTTTGGCCCTTTTTTCATGTAGCAAGTTTGACGATGAAAACACTAAATAACTATGAAGATTTTGTTGTTGTGGGACCACTAGGTTATGGGTATTCTCCCTACTAGTGGCTCATATTCATGAGAAATAATATTTATTTTACTTTCATCGAGGTACAAGGTGCCTATTGCTCACAACTAACTTGTGCCTTGGGGTGTCCCCGTGGCTTGTGATCATTGGCTATTTTGTAATCTCAGTCAACATACAATATGTTGGGTTGGTAAATTCATCATTGTGTGTGATTTATTTAAAATTTTACATTCTTTAAAGTATCCCTCTGTAAAACTAGTTTCATTTTGAAGTTGCACCTCTTGGAAATTTTTTACTAGCATTCTTATTTATAAAACATGCAAGGTTTTGTCTGGTAAATTTCTTATAGAATGGGACCTAATTTAGAAAACATACCTTTATATCTTATATTTAAAACTTTTAATTGATGTTTCTTTTATTTTAAATGATGTCCATTTGGAATAGAATATCTGGTTAACCTACTGATTTTTAATTCTCACACCTATAGTATTCTCCTATTTTTAGCACTTGTGCAGGTTGCAACTTGAATTTTATTACCTTGGGTGATGTGATATCATTGTGTTGGAGAGTGACCAGAGGGGACCCATGGAGATATTTGGTTATCAGGTTTGGTCAGTTGAGTTGTTGGTTTAGTTATAATTTCAGTTTCTTATACAAATAATGTTCAGTTCAATTTTTATGTAAATGTATTTTGGGATGTCTGTTTCTTTCTGCTGTTTGTTTGGTTGTTTATATTTGGGAGAAATCGTTCGCTTGTGTACTCTATTGATTCCCTTGGTTCTTGTCACCATCTTGGGAGAATCAAGAACACCTCTCGGTACTTGTCGTGTGCTGGCTTGGGTGACCGATTCATGGTCGAATCAAGCTGGTTCGTGACATTTTTTATCTATATTATTATGAATAACACTATTTAAACAACATTTACTATTCTTATATTATAATAATAGAATGAAAATCCTCTTTATTTTTTACACACCCAACATAGTTTATTCCAATATAAAATTTTAAAAAATGTGGATTTATAACCGACAATATCATCATCTAAATACATTCCTAAATATAACAAAAAAATCCATATATATTCTTTTCATGAACACAAAACCATAAATCCGTGTTCCATGAATATTATTCCCTATTCCATTGAATAAAATGATGTGTTCTTTCATATAAAATCTTTAGGACCAATAATATAGTCATATTACATAAAAAAAGTTTAGCACTGTTTTTGTATAAAACGCAAGATATATTTTAATATTCTTTATAGAGAAAACTAAAACCCCACATTTTCATCCTTATTTTCATATTTCACATACCCACTATGATTTTCCACATAGTATGAATATCAAGTCTCTAGATGAATTTAGGTACACCTTCATATTTTACAATGTCTAATGGTTATGAGAAGGGTTCTAGGGATATAATAATGGAAGACTATACCCATACATCAAAGGGAAAAAATAGATAAATTATGAAAAATGAATATCACTATAATAAGAAGTATAGTCCAAAGAGTAAAAAAAATATCTATGATATATTGAATTTGATGTATAATTTCAGTATCAAATAAACTAATGAACATTTTAGTAAATATAAATGGTACACCCACCATGCTAATAAAAAATATAAAATAAATACTATAACTAAACTACACAAAGGATCAGTTTCTATCCCAAAAAATTATCCTCATAAAAATCAACAGACTCTTATTATCAAGATACTTCACAAAACTCCCCAACCACAACCTATGAATCCTTAATGCTAATTGGTTAACCAAAATTGTTGGCATCTTATGATAGGCCTGAGTGTAGCTCAGTATGGAGCCATCATTATTTTCAATTAAATATCATGTAAAAATAGTAAAAATATGTTATTTTTTAATAATATATACAAATAAAAATATTGAAATGTAAATAAATAAACAGAATTGATTATTGAGTTGTAATATGATATTTGTGATGGAATCAAACATAAATTATCTTTTGTTGAAGTGTCTCTGAGAACATTGTGTAATCCGTTCATATAACATCATGCATGTGATCAGTTCAAAGGGGAAAGTATTAGGAATCATCCTAAGTAGATGTATCCTAGGTGTATGTACTAATAATACCACAATATATTGATCACTCAGTGGGAATTGAGTCCCTTCAATATCATCTCACATACGTATCTCTTTTGAGGGTGGTGAATTCCACAAATATTATCAGACATATAAAACTCTATGATGGAATTTTATACTTCCCTATAATCTCATATATATCATTAGGGGAATTTATTTCTTCTCATCGATATTTATTTACCACATTAAGTTTATTTCAATCCACTCATCCATATAATATATCACATTAGGGGATTTTCATCCCTCCGATCTATCTCATGTATCATGATCATATTCTGGATCCAATGAGTTTTCCCAAAAAGTCCATGTATCTTAATACATCAGGTTTAGAAGTGTTTCCTACATAAATCACCTATAATATTCATAAAATGTGGGATTACTATCCTCCAAAACATATCTCTTAACTATGTGGTAAACCACTCAGGTTAAAAACTGATAATCGCCACTATATGCATGCTATATTGGGACACCATTTCTATAGGGAATCCAATTGGGACCCTAGGTAACATCATTGTGAATCCACCATTTCAATTTTCTTCAATATTATTTTTATTATTTGGGTCTAATAATTCCAATCAAATAGAAATCCACCCTTTATCATTATCAATGTCTCATTAAGTTCTTTCTATCCACCAATGAAATTCCAAACATGCATCACTTCATTGAGATGGATTAAATCCCATCTCACAATACATGTCACTATAAGGTTAGTCTTCATGCAATAAACGCATCATAGAAATCATATATAAGTAATCCCTACCGAGTGATCACATCCCAGAAGGGATAAATACTCACCCCATTCTTGTATTATTAGCCTTATGGATCAAATACGTCTCATTGTCCCATCATAACCTACCTAAGATACTCATCACCAATCCTACAAACTCTTTTAAATGGATTTATTTACGAATCCAACAATAGGGGTCATTAAGTTCACTAAATATATTAACCACTCACCCTGAATGTTACATATTTTGGAAGAAATATAATTTTAGTCAATCCCCTGACCATATGTTGTCAGTACATCAAGACATTATACAAGGTCCCTTGTGTCCAATAAATATTATTCGATTTATTCATGATAACGACATCAAAAGTAAATTTTATTTGAAATGGACAATCACATATTATGGTGAGACTACTCATAAAATTATAAATATAAAAATATAAAATAAAAATATTATTATCAAGGACTAATATCCTAACTAATAAGGATAATTCCCTTATCACAGAGAACATATATATATCTAGCAACTCTTTTACATGTATAATCCGTGCTCACATTAACATCTTATGATTCTATGTAATTGAAAATTTCATATTTAAATTAATTATATCATTTTGAAATAATTTCTCAATATAATTTCATTTTATTTAAATGTAAAAAAATGGCTGAAGTTATACAAGGATTAATTCAAGGACCCTCATATACCATCATAAAAGCATCCAGTGGAATGATTCTAATTCCATTCTAGTTGAAGCTACTAACAATTGACATTAATTCTATAGAAAACTTCATTATATTTCTATCAAAAACCCATTGAAATCCCATCCAATGATATTTTTTCAAAGAAATGACATCATATATGGTGCATCAATGAACACGGGGGACCCTCTATTTAATCTACTTAAAAAAATAATCATAATGGGACGATTCCACCAAGATTTGCTGTAGTCATCCCTTATACCACCTGAATGTTCTAGAAAATTCACTAGGAGTAAAGATTAATCACAAATAAGAAAATATAATAGGCACACTTTGTTTCCAAGAAGAAAAAACACTCAATCAACACCCAATGCCATGGGGGATGAAAGTGAAAAAATGTGAATTAAGTGGTCAGCTAGGTTTGTATGGGGTGATATAAAATTTTGGGGAGACATAAATGATCAGATATAAAAAATTGTAAATTTTACACCTATAATACTTCTAATATTTTTCCACACAATTATCTATGTTAGGTGTCTACTCTGTAGTTAACCTTATCCAAGAACCCCATGTTTGAATGGTAAGTCAACATTATTATCCAAAACATTTTATAACTGTTTTGAATCCCTCTTCAAAAAAATTTATTTCAAAATTTATTTTTCTAAAATAATATTGTGATTATGCTCCTCACCCCCATGAAAAATCTTATCATACAGTGACCCTGAACATTATCCCCTACCATAAAGTAATTATTCATTAGGAAATTCATTTGAAATTACTTGATCCCCATTACTTTTACCACCTTAAAATAATTTTATAACTATAGTAAGATACCATAATTCTATTCATGTGAAAAAACAATTATAACGTGTCCCAAACCTCAAAGTTATGTTCTAAATTTTATATTTCCAAAGAATACCTTCTCTATAAATTGGAATAATCAAATTTTCCTTGAAAATAACAACACATAAAGGATTATATATTTAGAATATCCCTAATATAATACATCATGTGCCCAAAAATCCTCATCCATTATACATCTTCCACACCATACCTACCATGGTTGTCAGCTCATAATCAAACTTATGGATTTACTTTGTAATATCCAATGAGCATCAATTACCGATCTCCAGACTAGGTGAATTATTCATCAGAAACAAAAATCACTATCTATCACCATTATACAAACATAGATATGGAAGTTAGACATCAACATATATCCCAATAGACCAAAATGTAATAAAAAACTCATTACGATAGCTATAATGCCTCCCCACTATTCAAATAAATTCATAATGATTGATTATATGATATGATACACCGAACCATAGGATTTTGATATAGAAACACAATTACAGTGGTCAAAATACCTACTTAGTTTAGTATCCTCAAAACCACATAAAATATTAGTCATAATAACTAGTCATAGGATAATGCAAATCATTTTACTTGAATTGAAAATATAAATGTATGATTTTTAACCTTTAGTAGAAAATTAGGAATACACTATATTCTACATTACAATCCACGAATAATACAAGAAAATTTCCCATCACATATAGTATGATGTTCCTCTTGTGGTTTTCAACCCTCTATATCTAGTCATACTCTAAACCATATATGTAACTTTTCTAGTTGAGGTTTCACAAAAAGCTTGGATTTAATTTATAACACTTTCTCTCATCACATGAACCTGATACATTTACACTCAAAATAATTCATTAATTTCTAATCATACACTATGAAGTCAAAACACATCATGTCCTTATGTGTTCCTACCCACACATAAAAATATTCTCCATTGTATCGGTCTTCTATGGATGTATTTTAGGAGACTATACCCCTCATATCATTGAGTTTAGTAACAGATAAGTTATAAAAAGTTGACAACACAGTCATAATAATCATATTACATATAATAAAATATAAAAATGAAAAATGAAATGTCATACAGTAGAATATAGTCATAAAAACTAAGATACATGCTAGTACATAGGAAGTAATTTCCCGTTCGGATGATTTCATATATAATATAAGTAGAATAAAAAATCTACAAATGAGATTCTACTATAATCACCAAGAATATCCTCATAAAAATACCCCATATCAATAAGAGTTATAACTCTTAATAAAGCTACTTCGATATGCTAAACATCTTCAATATGCGAATAATGATGTCTTGTTAGGCACCCGAATAACATCTTTTCATGAGCTATGTGCGAGTATAAATCACCAGAGAACCTTAAAATAGACCACATACATAACCAGTAAATATATTTTACTATTATGATATTTTCAATATATAAAAAAATACATCGAATAAGAATAAGTAAAAAATCACAATCATTCATCAAGGCATCTAGGATTATACTGGTTCTTCTTCAAATATTGTAATGTTGTATCCTAGAACCTCTCATAGTCATTATATCCAATATCATGAATTTTTATGATTCACATGAGTATGTACTACTGAATCCAATAGCATCTAGAACAAAAACACGATCCTATGAATGATTCCCATGCATACCTTACTATACTTAACGCATGGTGGGCAGATAATCCCTTATGAATCCCACTCATTTAAATCATATATCACATATTTAGATAGTTAATCCACATTATCAATTTTATATGTTGAATCCATATTGGTGGGTAGTTCTTCCGTCCCATTCATATTACATTCCACATCGGTGGGTTGGGGTAGTATGCTAATCAAATTCATTAGATGTAGTTGGATCCAAGGCCATGTATAACGTTTTTATGGAATTAATTCCATATATCTCAATACATCTTGGTTGGAAGTTCATCCCACCTATATCATCTCACATAAGAACCTCATAAGGGTTTACCTTCTGTTAAAACCCATTTCAAAAGAGAGAGTTTTTCGTTTATTTTCCTTGTCATATCCTCATTATAATTAAACAATTTATATAGTCCACATATCATTGGGGGACTCATTAGGGCCCATGGGGAGACATATATTCCAATCCACACATTTAAATTTCCTCTATAAAATTTACTTCATTTGGGACAGAGTTATTCACTCAGAGGTAATAATATCACATAATTCAATCAATAACTAGATAGTTACACAATAGAATCCAATGAATATAAACACATGCCCCACTACCATGAGATGGCATTAAACTTGTATCATATTTGACATCACCAGTAGGCCAATCTTCAATTGATAACCCATCCCAAAATTTCATACATAAAGTGAATCCAACCTATTCATACATCTCAGGGTGGGGTCAGTCACCCCATGCTAATCATACTAGACCAATGACTGTATAACACATTCTGGTACCTTGATGGCCAACTATGTCTACTAACTACCAATCTGACACTATACTCTATAAGGAAGATTCAATGGACCGTACACTAAGGATGTATATAGTACTTAAATTTATTAATTTCTAAAACTATGGGGTTCATTCATCTTAAGGCATAAAATTATAAAATGTTCTTGAAAATAAATAGTCGATTCTCAAGCTAGTGGATAAGATTCCTCACGGCCTTGAAATATTTTTCAATTATTTGTGCTAATTTCATTTAAATAGAACAATTTATTTTATAGGAAGGCCTCAATTTCCAATATTTTATTCACCACACATATCTCTGGACATATAAATAAAATGAATAATACAAAAAGGGTATTCTCAAGATCCAAAAACATCATTTATGAAGTCATATTCATTATTATATAGATGGATCATCTCAGTATAACATTTTCAAAATATTGTCCTTAATTGCACCAACATATTGGGCTCTTATCTTAGTAAAAAATGTCATGACCCATCCCACTAGGGCCAGTGCTGTGACTACCCCAAGCCTGTCTTCCATAGGCCAGGGGTTGGTGACTATCACTGGAAAGGCGTATCCCTAAAATAGAAAGGCTTTGCTAAAGGTCCCAGGCGTAGTGGAAGCTCATGGGTAGATGTGACCACCTGAATTTTTTGTCTTTATCAATGATCAATCCGGGATCAATACGATGATAAACGCCATACTCCATGGATCGAATCATAGAAATTGAAAAAGAAGAAGAATAGTCCTGGAAAAACAAAGGAGGGTCATTACATGTTGATTATAATTAATTTAATCAATTGAAAAGAAGTACCTTTTATGGTGTTCTTTCTTCATTGATAATTCTAATCATGTTCCGATGTGATTCGTCGTTGTGTCGTAGAATCCAAGTGTAGACTTCATCTAGTTGCGATCCACACGTGCACCACGTATCTCTGGATTTCACCAAAAAAATCTCTAGGTGCTAGCATGGAGAAGCCTTTGCTTGCGTTGTCTACCTTATATAGCATTGATATGATGGAAGAGGATCTCTCTCAGTCTTGAGAGTGTTCCTGGAGGATGGAGTTATTTGATCCTTGAGATAATTCTCCAAGATTTGTTTTGTGCACAATTATTAGAGAAAAGTGTTGGGGTTCTGAGGATATTTATAATTGGTTTTCCGTTTATAAAGTTATGGAAATAAATAAACGCATTACACGTTTTATTAATTTAATTAACTCTTATTGAAATACCCCATGTCAATTCATTAATTCCTTGACATGCACCCACACTGATTATAACAAATATTATTTAATAAAATGATATTATTTCCTCAAAATCCTGAATGGAAAAACAACACGACTTGTAATAATTAATACATGGCGTGTACTCGTTTTTCATTTCCTTTCCAAAATAAATAATACACGGCGTGTACATTCAATGTACACAGTGTGTATATGTTTTTTGTTCATTTTATTCTTCCTCCAACATTAAAATGATTTAGGCTTCCTTGAATACTTATTAAACCACATACAGGAATAATCTTTATTCTACTTGAGATACTTGGATACACTTAGTGTTTGACCCTCTAGGCCTCTTTCTCGTTGGCATTAGGCAGGCTTGCCTAAAGAATAAGATTACTGTATTGCAATGGGTCAAGTCACCCAAGAGAAATAATTTAATGATGAATTTATGTGTCAACTCATACGAACGCTTACCATGTAATTTGATCCCTTTGTCTCAATATATCATCAAGAAGGTTTCATGACAGTTTCATAAACCTATATGCTTGATCTCTCATTTTTTGACTTCCAGAAATAAACTCTTCGTGACACCAATGCCATGGAATTTAGGTGACAGTTCTATTTCAATCAAAGGGCCCAAGATATCTACTTCTATAAATATGGAATGGACAAATCCTTCCTCAACTTATCCATTAACAACATGTCATTCGTGATGCACCCAACATACCCTACTTCCCTTCAACTGTCTTAATGATGGTTTTTGTCAGAAAATCTAAGTGCGCGAGTAATGACATGAGTTAATGATAATCTTGAAATCTAAGGACCATTACACACGCTCATATATAGAGATTTCTGATGACACCAAAACATGCATAATTACTACTGGAGGGTTTTTTTCTCATAATCTCCCATTTTGGATATTTCCAAGTGAAAACTCCATGAGAAAGAGTCTCATCTTCTTAAGAGTACCCACACATGATGGTCTATATACTATATGTTCTATCATAGTATGTCATCCAACAATAGAACTTTATTTCAGAATATTTTTATAGCATATCAAGGTTCTCATCATAGCAGAGATATTCCATGACCTTATTAATGCAACAAATATTCTAGGACATTATTATATTATAGTCATGCAGAACAATGAACAATATATAATAAGTGTACATTCATGTAATCAAAGTATAAAAGTTGGTTCTCTGGAAACCAACTCAAACAAACTCCCACTTGGACTAGAGCCAACTGCAAACGAATTTTAATTCGCTAGACCTCAAATGATGATCATGTTTTTGCTGAATCAATGATTTGGTCAAGGGGTCTGCCACTTTGTCTTGATTGCAAATACTGCTCACTGCAAATTCACCTCTCTAAGAAAAATCCCTCAAGAGATGATACTTCCAAATTTTGTGCTTTGTCCACTGATGTGACCTTGGCACTTTTTCAAGTGCCACCGCTGAAGTATTATCACAATAGCGTGTGATAAGATCTTTACTTATAGGCACTACATCCATCTCTTGGAAGAAGCTTCACATCCATACTACTTATTTAGCTACATCAGAAGCTGCGATATACTCGAACTCTGCTCTATAATCTGCGACCACACCTTGCTTTGAGCTCTTCCATCTCACTGCACCTCCATTCAAACTGAAGATGTATCCAGTCTGCGACTTCATGTCATCTTGATCAGTCTAGAAACTAGAATCTACGATTCCTCTGATGACTAGTTCCTTATCTCCTCCATAAACTAGGAACATATCCTTAGTTAGACTCAGATACTGGAGGATATTCTTGACTGCCTTCCAATGGCGGTCTCCTAGATCAGCTTGATATATTCCTACCACACTTAATACATAAGAAACATTTATTCTTTTACATAGCATAAAATACATGACTGACCCAATCGCGGATGCGTAAGGGATCCTTGACATTTTCTTTCTTCCCCATGTGTCTAAGGACACATTTTATTGGAAAGATGAATGCCATGTGACACTAGAAACAGTCCCCTCTTATACTGTTCCGTACTAAATCTCTTCAGTATCTTGTCAATGTATGTTCTATGACTTAGGCCCAGTATTATTTTGAATCTATCACGATGGATCCGGATCCCAAGAATATATGCTCCCTTGCCCAAGTGTTTTATAGAGAATCATTTATCCAACTATTCCTTAACTGACTGTAAGACAAGTAATTTGTTTCCAATTAGTAATTTGTCATCAACATATACTATTAGGAAAATGACTAAACTTCCTCTAAACCTTTTGTAGACACAAGGATCACATTCGTTCTTAACAAATACAAATTCCATTATGGATTCATCAAAATGAATGTTCCATGACCTTGTTGCTTGCTTTAATCCATAAATGGATTTCTGCAACTTACATACCTTGTTGGTATCCGTTGGAGTCACAAACCCTTCAGGTTGTGTCCTGTAGAAATCATCCTAGAGGTTTCGGTTATGGAATTCTATTTTTACATCTATTTTCCAAATTTCGTAGTCATGGGAATTGGAAATGGCCAACAAGATTCTGATGGATTTCAGCATTGCAACCATTGAAAAGTTTTCATCATAGTCAATTCCTTGACGCTGTCTCAAATGATTTGCAACCAGTCATGCCTTATAGGTGCTGACTTGTCCCTCCATGTCCAGTTTCTTCTTGAATACCCATTTATTACCAACTATATTTACATCAACTGGAGTATCTACCAAAATCCTGACTTGGTTTTGGTACATGGAATCCATTTCAGAATTCATGACTTCTTGCCACTTGGAAACATCTGTGACTTCAGCTGCTTTCTTGTAGGTTAGAGGATCATCACTTTAAACCAATAATGAGTCACCATCCTCGGTGACAAGAAAACCATATCGTTCTGGTTCTCTCACCTCTCTCATGCTCTTATGCAGTTATTGTGTCTCTGGAACAAAATTTTCTTACATGGGGCTTTGTGAAATATGTTCTTGTGCCAACTCCTGTATATCTTGAGCTCTAACTTCATCAAATTATATCTCACTCCCACTATCTCTTTGGGAGATGTTCTCCCTATCAAGGAATAGGGTGTGTCTTGCCACTATAACAATTTTATGTGAGAATTTTTATAGGTAATATCCCCTTGTTTCCTTGGTATATCCTATAAAAGTATACTTTATGCCTCTGGGTGCAAGTTTTGTTACACGAAGATGCCTTAACAAATTCTTCACTACCCCACACATTTAAATTTGATAACATGGCTTTTCATCCACTCCATAACTCATATGGAATACCATTTATCAGTTTAGTTGGTACTTGGTTTAGTATGTGTGATGTTGTTTGTAATGAATATTCCCAAAAGGATAATGGATGACTCGCATGACTCTTCATTGATCTCACCCTATCCAACAATGTGCAGTTCCTCCTTTTACTTACACCATTCCACTGTGGCGTGTAAGGAGGAGTGAGTTGAGATAGAATCTCAAACACCCGTAAGTAATCAGTGAAGTCCTAATTAAGATATTCCTCTCCTCTGCATGAGCGGAGTTTCTTAATCTTCTTACTAAGATAATTCTCAACTTTATTCTTATATTCTTTGAACCGATCAAAAGAATCCAACTTATACCTCTTTAAGTAAATATATACACATCTACTAAAATCATCAGTAAAAGTTATGAAGTAAAAGAACCCACCCCATGCTTCAACTGGAAATGGTCCACACACATCCGTGTGAAGTAGTTCTAGAAGATCTTTAGCCCTTTCACATTTCCCACTAAATGGGGATTTGGTCATTTTTCATTGTATACATGCATGAAATACACCAAGAGGTTTTAGTTCGAAAGAATCTAATTACCCATCATGATGTAATTTTGTCAAACATTTCTCATTGACATGACCTAGTCAGTGATGCCAATGTTGGGTGTGGTATGAGTCATGTGAATTAACTTTTTCATTGGCTGCCATTACTTGGTTTGTGTAGTCTAACACATAAAGGTCGTTATATAAATGTGCCCTATCAAAACAAATGCTATCTTTATAAAATTTGAAACACTCATTTCCAAACTTGATGATGAATCCATCAGTATCTAATCCAGATACTAAAATAATGTTTTTGGTTACAGTGGGTACATAATAACATCTTTTTAATACCAAGACCATCCCAGTAGGCAATGTGAGGTTGTAGTCTCCAACAGCTACAACAGCGAGTCTAGATCCGTTGGCTACTCGCAGATCCACCTCACCTCGGTTAATCTTTCTGAATCTACTTGGTTCATATATTTGGATATAGATGTGAGAACCACAAGTAGAATCGAATAATCAATTTGTAGAAATAGATAGATTTCATTCGATAACAAATGCACCTAAAGCTTCCCCTTGATTCCTTGGCTGGGTGCAGTTTTTCTTTCAGTGACCCTTCTTGCCACATGAGAAACAAATAACCTCCTGTTCTCTTTCCTCCCCTTTGATCTTACTTTTCTTGGAAGGCCTTGAAGAATCTTTGGGATTACATCTCTTCACCTTCCCTTTCCTTTTATTCACCCTAAGGATAAAATGATTTTCACGCTTTATATTATTGTCCACTTGGTGAATGAGGATAATAAGATTAGATAGAGACTTATCAATGTTGTTCATGTTGAAATTTACTACAAAGTTAGAGAAGCTCTGGGGGAGTGACACAAGAATAGAATCAGTACCCAGTTCTTCGGGGGGGGGGGGGAGGTGGGGGGGTTTAAACCCTAGAACCTCCAAGCACTCAATTTTAAGAACCCGGTTCTTATTCTCGAGGTATGAGTTTCTTCTTTTCCTTTTTCCTTAAGTGTTTTTGAGAAAATAAGGAAAATGGGGAAAAATACCAAATTTTGTGACTACACGTCATGTACTTTTCCACACGCCGTGTACTTTGGTTGTGTGGGATGGGTACACAGAGCGTGTAGACCTATCGACAATGAAGGATGTAAAAACTGACTACACGTCGTGTATATGGTATTTACACTCCGTGTATTCAGTCAACAGGTGAACAGTAAGGTGGTGGAGGTACCCTCCAGTAGAGCGATAGTACATGACGTGTAATCGGGAAAACATGTCGTGTACTCATGCCTACAAGTGAACAGTTCGGCGGTGGAAAAAGTAGCCGCCATAGGAACAGTTAAATGAGAAAAGTACACACCGTGTACTTGAGAGTACATGCCATGTAGTTTGTTTTTTTTCTTAAAATGGCTAGTAGGCTCCTCTGTTCATATAGGAAGCTTATAATTATGGAGGATCTCGGGAGAATGGTCGAACCATAGAGGATCAACCGATCACACACCGGGAATCCGTTTCCTTTTCTATCGATCACGTTGGGACTGTACGGGTAATCCCTCCATTCTCCTTACGCTGTTCTTACCAATTATTCCTCTTAGGGATGTTATTTACGTTTGAATGGGAATTCTATTATCCCAGATCTACGTCGTTCTTGGACAATTCTAAAGGTGTCGTTCATGTATATCGATCAGAGAAGATCAAGGTAGATGGTCTGATGTTTAAATTCCAACTGCTATGTGTTTTGTGTACCACTTTGCTACGCGCCCATGTTTGGGGTGTCGTATGGCCGAGACCTTGAGAAATTAAATAAATATAATTGCATATTTAGTTTAATGAATATGTATAATTGTTGTTTGGGATCACTGCATGGATCCAGGACTACCCTGGGGGTGCGTTCCTCTGTTTTTCCATTTGGCCATGATACCCGAGGGTAGGCCATGATTATAATGAGTATTAAATTACCTTGAGAGGAATTGTATATAAACTGTTTGTTTATGCTTTGGGCTCGGCTCGGTTACTTGCGTCTGAGGGAAATATCCTATTTATCCTAAGGGTATTGTTTGTTTAGCATGAGAGAAAGGTACTGATTAGCCTGAGGGAAATGTTCTATTTCACCCGAGGGTAACACTTCTTATGCCTGAGGGAAATGTTCTATTTCACCCGAGGGTAACACTTCTTATGCCTGAGGGCAGTGAATTCTATTGGTGAGGGAAATATCTTATACGGTTGAGGGAAATATTTGATAGCCTGAGGGTAAGCCTGAGGGAATGGTTTTATTATATTAGCCCGAGGGAAAGGTTCTGATTGGCCTGAGGGATTGGTTCTAATGAGCAATGAATGTTATTAAATTTAATGGTTAAATGAATATTAAAATGGAAATATAACTAGTAATGTTAGTTACTTTTTAGTACTGGTTGTTTATTGCATTTACTACTGCACACTGCTGTTGCACATTTTC
This sequence comes from Viscum album, assembly GCA_963277665.1. Lineage (NCBI taxonomy): Eukaryota > Viridiplantae > Streptophyta > Magnoliopsida > Santalales > Viscaceae > Viscum > Viscum album. The sequence continues at coordinate 449,224,648 of OY728131.1, forward strand.
ACTAACAGTTGGCACGAGCCTTTGGTGGTTGCCTACTGGGACTTATTTCTCACTCCTTGTTTCGGTCATGTCTTCGGCCCAAACAGATTACATTTCTGCATGTGTGGATAAGGGAAAGGGTCTCTATACAGGTACATGATTGTATCAGAGGAGTGGGAGAGCATGAGACCGAGCTTCGGAATGTGATGCTGCGGCGTTTTGGTTACTCTTCTATGTATTTGTTTGGTTGTACCTTGTACTTTGAGTTGTATTGTATTGTATTGTAGTGTGTCCTGTTCTGGATTCTTTCATAGAATTAGTGACATGATTCATATTTATATATACGACTGTTGATTCTCTTTTACTTCAGTTTTTCATTTCATTTGTATATTGTTTACTCCTTCCACTGTTGTATGTTTGTATATTTCATTCCGCTGCGCTACACATTGAAAAATGATGGCATAGTTTCCCCACAATCAGACTTGGGCCCTCACTGCTAGTCGGCATCCTATGGCGTTTGGTAAAATGCGCTTGAGGTCATGTGACCAACCGGGTTCGGGGAACCTGCTGAGTGGCACCCAGATCCAGGACGTTACAAAGTGGTATCCGAGGGGTTCTATTCATGACTTACTATTTGGAGCCTTAGTCAGGGATATGACAGAATATGTATTTTGTAATAAGCGGTGCCTTTGTAACACCCCGATATTTTATGAAAAAAATTCTGTTTAATTTAATTAATGTCTTGTGTTGTACGCTACACCAAAAGGAGCTTACACAACACGCATCCCTGACTTGGATTTAATTACACGCAATCACGACCTTCCATGATAGCGTGTGTTGTACGCAATACTCAGTTTCGTTAAACAACGATTTGTTATATGAACTACCCGTTATGAATAGTATCAACTACATTTTGAATTTTATAACATTATTATTCATCTTACACATTTTCTAGAACATGGTATGAGAACAAAATGAATTTTTCGAGTTAAATAATTAATTTTCAAAAAACTGTAGTTTTTTCACCTTTTGATGGTGCACCCACTTTAAATATTGTTTTTGACTTGTCTATAAGTTCAATTTGACAAAATAAAATTCTTCTTTGGAATCAGGATATAAAAATTTACTTTGGATAAATTTTTCATATTATTCTAATAACTTTCATATTTTAATGAATAATAAAAACACGATATATTTTAATTAAAAACAAATTTTTTCATCGCAATAATTTATATGGTTAGATTATCTTTATAATTGGGTTTAAAGTGTAATTATAATATATTTTTACCATTTAATCCAATGTTGTTCATTGGAATTAATTTCACTTTGAAATTGGAAATAAACAAGTATCAATCTTTTGATTGTTTTTGTTTCTTAAAAACATGCTATTTGTTTTGATAAAGGGAATTAAATTTAAAATTAATTAATGCCACCTATATGTTAGGAATTTGGAAAAGTGGACATCAATTTTGAATTTGGAATATCAAATAATTCTTAGGCTGAATTTTTGGTATTTTTCTAAAAAACTTCAATTTTCGATGAATAGTGAAACCACTTAGTGGTAGTTAAAAAACTGACTTTCTTAATTTAAATTAAATTTTACCACCTATGTGAATTTAATTTCAAAAATCTGATAGACATGGTTAATATAAAGGACTAAAATTTGGTTGAATGAGATGAAAATAATTTTTGGTGAATAGTAATTTTTTACTTTTATTTACCACGGTTAAAAGTAAATAGGATAATTAAGGGTAAAAATGATATTATAATTACCCTAACACATGTCCTAATTCTATTGGATAAGTGTAATTCGACCAAAAACAACCTTAGGAATAAAATATGACCATTTAGACCCACTTGGATTAGATTAGGACATTTATTCTTAATTTATATAAAGAAGGGTTAAAATAGTTAAAATCAAAGTTTAATAACTAAAGAATTTTTAATATAGGGTTATACATAAGATAAATTCTACTATAAATATTCATTATAAAGATAATACTATTTCCTACACAATGGTATTTTCTTTATAATTTTTAGACATTAAATAATTTAATTTATTTATGACACAATGATGATGCAATAATTATCTTATTAATGAAATATTGACATAATTGATGTTATAAATACCCAAATAAATGTAATTTGAGACTTTTTATGAATTACAATAATTTTATATGTTAATATGACATGTTATTATTCATTTAATTAACTTTTTTAGAACTAATATTTCTTTTATAAGTTTTAAAAAAATGAATTACCAAATAGTGTCAAAATTGACATAAAATTGTTTTTAAAACAAATATAATATTATTAATTGTTATTTTTTTACTAAAAATCTAAGGTTCTTCAAAATGACTTAGATAAGGTTATATAGATTAATAATAAACAACTTGGGGTTCTTTTGGCTTGTTATAGTAAGTTTATTAACCATATAGTGTAAGAAAACAAAAATCATGGTAAAAGTTAAATTATTTAACTTAGAGTTAAATCTAAATGATATGGTTAAAATAGAACCCTAATCTTGTCTAAATTCTATTGGATGATAGGATTTAGACCCATACCCACCTTAGCTTCTAAATAAATCAATTTTAAGCTATTAAAAACCGAATATTACTTTATAATAAAATAATATTTTATGTTTTCCTAAGGTGCCCCTCTCCTCTCTTATAAAAGGGCACATCCTCCATCTCTTCCTCACACCACATTGAGCCTTCAAGCTCGGCCAAAAACAGAAAAATTCTCTTTTCCACTTCCCTATAAACATACTAGAGGTCCTGGTATTCTTCGAAGACCAATGTTAGTGCTCTAAGAGGAGGTCTCAAAGTAGCGCTTCAAAGAAGAGGTAATGTCCGTTACCGATTCTTTCAACTTTATTTATTATTCTAATTATTCTTCTTTAGTTGTTTCATTATTAAGTAATAACATCAGTATCACTCATATACCGATATGTTATTATAAGTATGAAACAATCCTATTTCATGATCTGTCCATCCTACAGAAAACGAAATCACCGCGCGTGCGTACGTACGGAATACCATCTGCACGCCGTGATGTAATATATTTTCCACCAACACCTTACTTGGATGGGTATAATGGTGTAAATAATAACTATATATGATTATTTTAATGTGATATTGATTATGAAATAGTATACATACAATCCAATACAATTCCACGATCATGGGAACGATATCATCACTCGTGCGTACGTACGGAATATCGTCTCCACGATGTGATGCGACTCGTTCTATAGGATTTTAATTGCATAATGATTATATAAATGAATTTAATGAATAAAAATGATATATATTACACTAATACCATTCTGGAAATGAGGTGTCTATAACCTAAAAAGATGAATAAGAATTTATTCAACAAAACACACATACGAACATAAAGCAATAAACACCCGAATAAAAAGTAGAAATGAAATATTACTAATAAGAAGCTATGAATATGACCATATATGATATCATAAAAATAATTATGATTCTGGAATAAGTCAATGAAATTATTTAAATCATTATACAGGAGGTTCGGACACTTACGAAGCAAATCAGACCGAAGGTAAGGGAAAATCTCACAATCTCATTTTTATCTGAGATTATTTATACTTTGGTAATTGCTGGGGTGTATTTTATCATCCACATCCTTGTTTCCTCAATATGTAATATTATTTCTATCCTCCTACAATGGTTTAAATCCAATTTTACCCTTCGGTGAGTTTTTAGTAAAAGATATGAAAGGAATATTTTGTCATTTTTAGTACGAGGTACTTTTTGACTTTTCCTGCCAAAGTACGAGAAGAATGGTTTTTTAACTTATACGGCCTGAATGGACTTTTATGACATTATTTCCATGAAGCTTCCTTTACAAGTTTTCAAGTTTATTTTTAATCAACTGCTTTTAGTTTAGAATTGTATGACATGTTAATAAAGGAAAAATGTTTTTGAAGTAGAAAGGGTACTTTCCTCAATAATGGAGGTGAAGTGTTTTGTCAAAAATTATTTTCCATCTAAGATAATATAGTGTTCTGTTTCTATCCCTATTATTTCATTGATTTGATTATGTTGTGATGGAATTATTTTATGAATTCTTTTATCTTATATGAATTGTTTTATGATGTCACGATGTTTAAGAATCCCATTTTTATCACATGGGTTAAGCTATGATGTATGATTTATGATTTTGTGGCACACATAAGAATGGTATCATTATGATAGTGGTGGGACCTATATCTCCCTCCAATGAATTGGGTAAAGATTTATATCTCATGAGATAGACATGACTGGAACGACAGGTTAAACTGGTTCAGTGAAACAAGACTGAAACGAGGAGTGAACTCGGTTCAGAAATGGACTTTGTCTGCTAAGATAGTCTTGGAAATGTGTCTTGACTACTAAGAAATGATTCTCTATGATTATGTGTGTATGACACAAAGTTTCATGTTTTATGTTATGATTATTGGGATAACATTTCACTACTATGATTTATCCCATGTTATGAAATTATGATCTCTTTTGCAGGTTAAGATTTCCAAAATAATATTTTCTTATGATTATGATGTGAATGATATTTCTTTTGTTTACCCTTACTAAGCATTTGATCTCACCATTTTTATGGTTTCTTTTCCACAGGTTATAATGAACGGTTTTAGGTAAGAAAACAAATGGGGAAGATCTTTATGGGAAAAGTTGAAGATCTTTTACCACAATTAGAAGATTAAATTCCGAGTTTCCAAAGACACTAAACTATTACGGTCCTTATGGGTCTGTTTTTGTTATGTATTAAGTATTCCACAAAAGTAATGTAATGTCCATGTACGTCAGGCTTCCGGTCTCTATAGTTGGTATCAGAGGAAAGGTTTAGTCAACCATTGGAAACTAGGATGCGATAACTTTAGTGATATCCCTAGAGATATTCCTAAGGTATATCTAGGGATGTCCCTAAGGTTAAGTATAAGTATAGGTTATAATCCTATAATTAAAGTAACGATCTTATAATTAAACCTAATATGTTAGATATTGAAGTTACTCCCCCTTGATTATGATTTTTTTCTCTCACACTATTCTTTTTGGGTTTTATAAAATGGCTGGAAACAAGATGATTCAAGATAATGGAGGATATGTTGGACAATGGAATGATATTCTTCATGAGAAACCAAATGAAGTGGGATTTGGAAGTCCAAAAATCATTATTATGCAGAATCAGCAATCTCATAATATGATCAATAAACACAAATTTGGTAAGTTTCCTGATTCGCCTAATAAGAGAAAGATGGAGTTTCATGGTGATCATATAGGAAAGAAAGTTCAATTTCCCCTATGTAAATCATGTGGGAAGAGGAATCAAGGAGAATGTTTCAAAGGAACTGGAAGATGCTTTGGGTGTGGAAAAGAAGGACACAAAGCCAGTAAGTGCAATGGAAAAGGTTCAGTTAACACCATGGATGAGGATAATGGTATTTCTACGACATCAAAAATAGTTAAATGTTTTCAATGTGGAATGTACGGGAATTATGAAAACAAATTCCCTAAGGGAAAGTCTCTGAAGAGAATCAATATGGTCGTATGGGTAGTATTTATGATGATTATGATGAAGAGACTACAAATAATATGTGAGATGGAAGAATTGTTGAAGCTCGGTTAATGGTTTAAGAAGGTAGTGGAATGATTACATGTTTATCAAGTGAAATGATGTATAAGTAATCTCATGGTACTATAGAATAAAGAGACATCTAAGTATTGTTACACTATTGTCTTTCCTTCTGTTTTGAAAGTGTATGATGAATGGTACTAGTAACCATGAAAGGTTATTTAGATATTTTTGAAAAAAGATGATATGTCCATAATGAAGGGATAAAGAGAAAATGAAATGTTTAAAAGTATTCATGAGCTCATGAGTGATATAAGGAAATATTTATATCATGGTTTGAGTATATAGAATTCTAGGGTTTTGGTATGTAGAAAGAGTTAACTTTTGACAACACTCATGTTTTCACTAAGATTCAATGGGTATTCATTTTTCAAGAGAATACATGATTAAGGCCTTGGAATGTTTGGAATGTGACCAACAAGACATATCTTATGATATATGGGGATCAACGATGGTATTAACATGCTTGTTATATGAAATATCCGGTAATCATTTTCACTATAATATGAGAGTGGACTGCAGTATTATGGATAATCCTAAAGATTAGAATGGATTATATTGGACATAAGTTAGTATTGTTAAAGGATAGAAGTTTTTTCGATATTATTGATGGGATGTTATAGTAATGTAGTTTTAGAAAAAGGACAACCTACAGGATGGGCGACAGCCCATCGTGTCGGACAAGGCTATGGGAATCAAACCCACTACCGAATTGCGACTGGCCTTTATCGCCTACCACTGGCCTACATGAAGTCCCTATTGAGTAGAAACTAGTTTCATTATATTAACCAGTATGATATATTAAGTATAAGTCCATTTTAGGAACCATATATGATTAATCTCACTATAGATGGACTTATGTATTTTTGATAATTTTTTCTAACCTTTAGTTTGAGACAGATGGAATCACCCATAATTCTATCACATGATCTGCTAACACTTAACGAATGAAAAATTCAACTTCATTTCTTTAAGAGATGAAGTGGAAATTGTCCAAGGAACGACCAACGTTGAGACTTTACCAAAATAAATAACGTATTTATTCTAATTCAAACTTTAGGGAAATGATCTTGAAATCCAAAAATGTTGTCCTAGTGCCCTTATATCTGATGAATCAGATGGTACCTTAGATCATCACAAATCTATGGCTTTGTGATTGATGGCTTTTTCATAGCTATGTTCTCTACCACTCTCTATCAGAACATGATGGTTAGATTTTTTTTTTCCATATCCATATTTTCACCTATGTTCTCCTACGTGGAAACCCAGTGATGAGTTAATTTGGGTAACCGTTACATTTTATACTTTAGTTTTTAAAGCCAATTTTTGGTATTCCTTTTTACGATGTGGGTTTCTATTAAACAAACTTTCGAGTAGTAAACCATTAATAACCTCGCCGAATTTCGAGGGCAAAATTCATTTTAAGTGGGGTAGAATGTAACACCCCGAGATTTTATGAAAAATATTATTTTTAATTTCATTAATGTCTTGTGTTGTACACCACACCAAAAGGAGCTTGTACATCACGTATCCCTAACTTGGCTTGCATTACACACAATCACGACTTTCCACGATAGCGTGCGTTGTACGCAATACTGAGTTTTTCTAAACAAAGATATGTTATATGAACTACAGTTATGAATAGTATCAACTACATTTTGAATTTTATAACATTATTATTCATCTTTGAAATTTTCTAGAACATGGTATGAGAACAAAATCAATTTTTTGAGTAAAATAAGTAAATTTCAAAAAAATGTAGTTTTGCCGCCTTTTGATGGCACACCCACTTTAAATATTGTTTTTGACTTGTCTATAAGTTCAATTTGAAAAAATAAAATTCTTCTTTGGAATCAGGTTATAAAAATTTACTTTGGATAGATTTTTCATATTATTCCAATAACTTTCATATTTTAATGAATTGTAAAAACACGCTATATTTTAACTAAAAAAAACTTTTTTCATCGCAATAATTTATATGGTTAGATTATCATTTTAATTGGGTTTAAAGTGTTATTGGAATATATTTTTACCATTTAATCCAATTTTTTTCATTGGAATTAATTTCACTTTGAAATTTGATATAAACAAGTATCAATCTTTTGATTGTTTTTGTTTCTTAAAAACACGCTATTTTTTTGATAACAGAAATTAAATTTAAAATTAATTAATGCCACTTATATGTTATGAATTTGGAAAAATAGACATAAATTTTGAATTTGGAATATCAAATAATTCTTCAGCTGAATTTTTGGTATTTTTCTGAAAAACTTCAATTTTCGATGAATAGTGAAACCTCATAGTGGTAGTTAAAAAACTGACTTTTTTAATTTAAATTAAATTTCACCACTTCTGTGAATCGAATTTCAAAAATCCGAGAGACATGGTTAATATCAAGGACTAAAATGTGGTTCAATGAGATGAAAATAATTTTTGGTGAATAGTAACTTTTCACTTTTATTTACCTCTGTTAAAAGTAAATATGATAATTAAGGGTAAAAATGATATTATTATTACCCTAACACATGTTCTAATTCTATTGGATAAGTTTAATTCGACCAAAAACAACCTTAGAAATAAAATATGACCATTTAGGACCACTTGGATCAGATTAGGACATTTATTGTTAATTTATTTAAAGAAGGGTTAAAATAGTTAAAATCAATGTTTAATAAATAAATCAATTTTAATATAGGGTTATACATAAGATAAATTCGAATATAAATATTAATTAGAAAGATAAAAATATTTCCTACATAATGGTATTTTATTTATAATTTTTAGACATTAAATAATTTAATTTATTTATGACACAATGATGATGCAGTAATTATCTTATTAATGAAATATTGACATAATTTTGATGTTATAAATACCCAAATAAATGTAATTTTAGACTTTTTATGAATTCCAATAATTTTCTATATTAATATGACATGTTATTATTGATTTAATTACCTTTTTTCGATCTAATCATTCTGTTATGAGTTTCACAAAAATGAATTACCAAATAGTGTCAAAATTGGCATAAAATAGTTCTTAAAACAAATATTATATTATTAATTGTTATTTTATTCCTAAAAATATATGGTTCGGACAAATTACTTAGATAAGCTTATATAGATTAATAATAAACAACTTGGGGTTCTTTTGTCTTGTTATAGTACGTTTATTAACCATATAGTGTAAGAAAACCAAAAGACACGGTAAAAGTTAAATTATTTAACTTAGAGTTAAATCTAAATGATAAGGTTAAAATATAACCCTAAACTTGTCTAAATTATATTTAATGAGAGGATTTAGACCCATAATCACCTTATCTTCTAAATAAATCAATTTAAAGCTATTAAAAACCGAATATTACTTTATAATAAAATAATATTTTAAGTTTTCCTAAGGTGCCCCTCTCCTCCCTTATAAAAGGGAACCTCCTCCCTCTCTTCCTCACACCATTTTGAGCCTTCAAGCTAGGCCAAAACCTCACAAATTCTCTTCTCCACTTCCCTATAAACATCCAAGAGGTCCTGGTCTTCTTCAAAGACCAATTTTAGTGCCCTAAGAGGAGGTCACAAAGAGGCGCTTCAAAGAAGAGGTAATGTCCGTTACCGATTCTTTCAACTTTATTTCTTCTTATACTTATTCTTCTTTAGTTTTTTCATTATGAAGTAATAACATATGTATCACTCATATAATGATATGTTATTATATGTATGAAACAAGCCTATTTCACCATCTATCCATCCTACGGAAAACGAAATCCCCGCGCGTACGTACGTAAGGAATACCGTTTCCACGCCGTGGTGTAATCTATTTTCCACCACCCCCTTACTTGGATGGTTATAACGGTGTAAATAATAACTATATATGATTATTTTAAAGTGATATTGATTCTGAAATAGTATACATACACTTCAATACATTTCCACGATCATGGGAACGTTATCATTGCTCGTGCGTACGTACGGAATACCGTCTCCACGATGTAATGTGACTCGTTATACATGATTTTCATTGAATAATGATTATATAAATGAATTGAATGAATAAATATGATATATATTACACTAATACCATTCTGGAAATGAGGTGTCTATAACCTAAAAAGTGGAATAAGAATTTATTCAACAAAACACACATACGAACATAAAGCAATAAACACCTGAATAACAAGTAGCAATGAAATATTACTAACAAGATGCTAATAATATGACCATATATGATATCATAAAAATAAGAATGATTCTTGAATAATTCAATGACATTATTTAAATCATTATACAGGAGTTTCATACACTTACGAAGCAAATCGGACATAAGGTAAAGGAAAATCTCACAATCTCATTTTTATCCGAGATTGTTTATACTTTGGAAATTGCTGGGGTGTATTTTATCATCCACATCCATTTTTACTCAATATGTAAAATTATTTCTATCCTCCTATAATGTTTTAAATCCAATTTTACCCTTCAGTGAGTTTTTAGTAAAATATATGAAAGGAATCTTTTGTTGTTTTTAGTACGTGGTACTTTTTGACTTTTCTGGCCAAAGTAGGAGAAGAATGTTTTTTACTTATACGGCCTGAATGGAATTTTATAACATTATTTACATGAAGCTTCCTTTACAAGTTTTCAAGTTTATTTTTAATCAACTTATTTTAGTTTAAAATTTTATGACATGTTAATAAAGGAAAAATGTTTTTGAAGTAGAAAGGATACTTTCCTCAAGAATAGAGATCAATTGTTTTATCAAAAATTATTTTCCATCTAAGATAATATAGGGTTCTGTTTCTATCCCTATTATTACATTGATTTGATTATTTTGTGATTTAATTATTTTTATGAATTCCTTTATCTTATATGAATTGTTTTATGATGTCACGATGTTTAAGAATCCCATTTTTAATACATGGGTTAAGCTATGATGTATGATTTATGATTTTGTGTAACACATAATAATGGTATCATTATGAGATGGGTGGGACCTATATCTCCCTCCAATGCATTGGGTAAAGATTTCTATCTCATGATATAGACATGAATGGAATGGAAGGTTAAACCGGTTCAGTGAAACAGGACTGAAATGAGGAGTGAACTCAGTTCAGAAATGGAATTTGTCCGCTAAGATAGTATTGGCAATGTGTCTTGACTACTAAGAAATTATTCTCTATGATTATGTGTGTATGCCACAAAGTTTCATGTTTTAAGTTATTATTATTGTGATTAAATTTCACTACTATAATTTATCCCATGTTATGAAATTATGATCTCTTTTGCAGGTTAAGATTTCCAAAATAATATGTTCTTATGAATATGATGTGATTGATATTTCTTTCGTTTACCCTTACTGAGCATTTGAGCTCACCCTTTTTATGTTTTCTTTTCCACATGTTATAAAGAAAGGTTTTAGGTAAGAAAACAAATGGGTAAGATCTTTATGGGAAAAGTTGAAGATCTTTTACCACGATTAGAAGATTAAATTCTGAGTTTCCAAAGACAATAAACTATTACGGTCCTTATGGGTCTGTGTTTGTTATGTATTAAGAATTCCACAAAAGTAATGTAATATCCATGTACGTCAGGCTTCGGGTCTCTATAGCCTGGGTGTTGCTAACCCGTGTACAGGGAAAATCCAATTTACCTAATGTTTCATTTTTTTTTGAATTTTCACTTTTACCGTTGCTTTGATTTTCCCCGTTGGGTGACACAATTTTGGTGTGCTGTTTATATGTTATACTTGGGTTCTATTTATTCTAACCTAATGAGATGAGGGTATTCCATCTCATGCATCATTTAGGCACATTCTAGAAATCACATGTCAGGCATTCTTCCATGCCATGTAGGTGCATTAGAAATTTCATGTTGTTGTGATAGTTGTTGTGCTAGGAAAGCATGCTGTTGTGATTGCTAATTTGATAAATACCTTCTATTTGATATGGTATTTTTGTAGGAGGATGATCAAATGGACACCAAACTTTGGTTCTTGAGGAGTATGGGCCATCAATGACCGTAATTTGGTGGATCATTGATTGTTTATCTTTTTATAACACACATAAGATTCCAAACATTGATTCGTAGGGAGTATGGGCCCTCACAGATCAAAATTTTGCAATTAGGTGTTGTCTTCAGTGTTTTTGGGTTCCGGAGTAGTTTCTAAGGATTTCTGTCTAGAAAAACCCAAAATACAAGCCGTGTGGTTTTGACTATATTCCTTATATTCTTCCGTTCGGGAAGAAGAGAATTTTTTTGAGTACACGCCGTATACCCTAAGTACACGACTTGTAGTAGATACCCATGGCATAGGCAGTGTAGAACCCATGTCCGCCCAGGTAGCTAAAAACATGGATGGAGGAAATATTTTCTTGTACATGAATTTTCAATAATGAACACACCGTGTAGTTTAACATGGGGACCCGGTCGTGTAGCTAACAGACACGGGTGGTGTTACCCCATCTTAAAAACATAGTGTAGATGTTTTACACACCATGTAGTCTACACCGGGGAAAGATCGTGTGGACTTGAATTTGTGGCTGGGAAGATGGAGTTGTGTACATGCCGTGTGCGGGTGTAACACGCCGTGTAGTGTCAACCAAGTAGCCGGTCGTGTCACTAACAACACGGGCAGTTGGAATTTAAATTGTACATGTCGTGTCTCTCTGGACCATGCTGTGTAGTCTGAACTGTGTACCCGGCCGTGTGAGGGACAAAACAGGCCAGTGAAGCTCATCCAGTACAGGCCGTGTAGATCTTATACATTCCATGTAGTTTCATTTAAAGGATAGCCATGTGGCTAAGCCGTGTAGAGGGACTCGGGAAGGGAGGAGAAAATTCAAGTACATGCCGTGTGTGTGGACAACACGTCGTGTGTTTTGGGGTGTAACACGAACAATTTTGGCATAGTACACACCCATGTGAAAAACTTGAGGAACCACGTCTTGTTGTTATGATACATGCCGTGTAGTCTTGTTTTGTAAAACATGAATGTTTTCTTTTACTTGTTCCTTTCTTACACTCCTTGTTTTCAATCCTTGATAAATCTATATCTAAGGTGTGCATTTGACCTTGTAGAGTCATGACACCAAGATGACCTCAAGTTGTTCGCCAAGAGAGAAACAACGAGTATATTCCAGAGATGGTGGTCCATGGGCTTCCAATGGATCCTCCAGCAGAGCCAGATGCGGCACCAGCCATTATACCAGACACACGCATGGAGGTGCCGTTCCGTGAAGGCTTCATGCGGTTTATGAAGACCTTCAAGGAGCACCACATGCTACCACATATATGGAAGAGATGACTCATATCTTTTAGTAGTAACATCCACCTACGTTTTCAGAGGATGGCGGACCACAGGCTACGTAGTCTTGGATGGGTTCAGTGTAGACTATTTTCGAGCATCTTGAGACTCCTCTAGGGCGGAGGGTCAAGATCGCGACTTATATGCTACGTGATTCTGCCATGAGGTTATGGGATGTTACCACCCAGTCCAACCATCACCGTGACATGGCATGTGAGGATTTTCAGGCAGTCTTATATGACTTCTTCTTCCCGGAGATGCCGAGGGAAGATCAAGCTTGAGAGTTCATGAATCTGTAGTAGGGCACCATGTCAGTGATGGATTATTCTACTTGATTCACCGAGATTTAGTATTTTGGACTTGTTCTGGTGTGTGATGAGGAGTTGAGGGATAGATTCTTTGAGGATGGTATTCTATTAGACATCCGAGCACAGTTGAACATTTTCAGGTTGCCTACTTGGCATGCTATTTTGAACCAGGCACTGATTACAGAGCAGAACCTGCGGGAATCTGGTGGTGTGGGATAGGGTGGTTCGACACCAGTTTCTGGTACTATTTCTACTGGGAAGAGGAAGAGACAGATGAGTTTCTCTCATGGTGGTAGTACTAGCCAGACGAAATCTTCAGGGGGTCCGGTTATTTGCTACCAGTGTGGTAGAGAGGGGAATAAAAGGCCTCAATTTCCTTGAACCCAGTGGAGTGCCGAGTTTTGCAGAAAGATGGGTCATCTATAGTGATTTTGCAGGGCGTTCCCACCATTGGCTAGTGAGAGGGGTTCTGTGCAGACTCCACGTGTGGGAGTAGGACCCAAAGCTTCTCATTAGTCGGGAAATTGGGATATGTCAGGAGGTACAAGAAGTTGTGGTGGTCTTGTACATGGTAGCCAGACACCAGGATCTCTAAGGAAACATGGCGTGACAGCTCAGGGTAGCCAGGCTGTGTCGTAGGGCCGCAACACTGGGCAAGCATATGCATTGCAACAGACCCAGCAAAAGCAGGATACTAGACCTTCTACTTTCAGAGGTACAATTCTATTACCTTATGTTTTATCTTAATCACTTTTCAATACGGGTGCTACACATTTATTTATTTATATACCCGTTATGGAGAGCCTTGGGCTCTGTGTTTCTTCTTCTTCTGATGTTATGATGCTAGACACTCCGTTGGGAACTAGAATGGATGATGTTCATCAGTGCAGGGAGTTCCCCTAGAGGTTTGTGGGTGTCACTTTCTATGGGACCTCTATGGCTTAGAGAAGATAGCTTATGATTTCATTCTCGGGATGGAATGGTTTGTACCCTTTCGATCCTTTGTATTGCTATCATCGCAGGGTGAGTTTCAAGTCACCAGAGGGCAGATATTTTCTATACAAAGCTGAATGGGATGTCCAGGAAAGCCGAGCTGGACCTGAGCATCATGGGTGAGGTGGTTTAACAACCCAGATTGCGAGTTTATATCTGGATGAACAGGGAGATTTTCAAAAGGACTTCCTTCCAGTGGTTGATCATTTCAGGGATGTCTTCTCGGAAAACTTTTTGGGTCTACCTCGGGAGCAAGAGGTAGATTTCTCTATTGATCCTATGCCAGGAGAAGCACCAGTGGCCATTACTCCATATAGGATGGATACACCAGAGTTGATGGAGCTCAAGAGACAGTTAGAGGAGTTACAGGCAAAAAGTTTCATATGACCCAGTACTTCTCCTTAGGGTTCTTTTGTCCCTTTTACGAATAAGGAAGATGGTACCCTCAGACATTGTGTGGATTATTAGAAGCTGAACAAACTGATGGTCAAGAACCGATATCCCTTGTCGAGGATTGATGAGCTCTTTGATCAACTTTGGGGAGAAAGATTGTTCTCGAAGACTGACTTGAGATCCGGGTATCATCAGTTGCACGTTAGAAAATCAGATATACCACAAATATCTGTTCAGAGAAGATATGGTCTATACGAGTACTTGGTTATGTTGTTCAGACTCACGAATGCGCCATCAGTTTTCATGGATCTGATGAATCGTGTGTTCCATCCTTATCTAGATTCTTTTGTGGTAGTCTTTGTGGATGATATCTTGGTGTACTCTAACACTCGACACGACCATGCCACCCATCTTCATATCATTTTGAGTACGCTAAGAGAGCATCGGCTATATGCTAAGCTCTCAAGGTTCCACTTTTGGATGGACTAGATACACTTCATAGGTCATATCATTTCTGAGGCAGGAGTTTCTGTGGACCCAGAGAAACTTAGAGCAGTAGTTTCCTAGGAGCAGCCTAAGAATGTGTTTGAGATACAGAGTTGCTTGGGGCTGGATGGTTACTACAGGTGCTTTATACAGGACTTCTCTCGCATATCAGCACCATTGAAAGGTTTGAATAAGAAGGGTGTGAAGTTCATTTGGTCAGAAGCCTATGAGAAATCCTTTCAAGAGCTAAAGGGAAGGTTGACATCAACACCAATCCTGATACTTCCAGAGAAAGGGAAGAGCTATACAGTTTACTATGATGCATCAGGCATTGGGCTGAGAGCTGTGTTGATGCAGGGAGATTGAGTTGTTGCGTACGGGTCTCGGCAGATGAGGCCACATGAGAGGAATTTCCCGACGCATGACCTCGAGTTGGCTGCAGTTGTTCATGTGTTATGCTATTGGATACATTATCTATTGGGAGATCATTTTCTGGTTTTCACTAACCAAAAAAGTCTCAAGTACATCTTTTATTAGTGTGACTTGAATCTGAGATAGGGAAGGTGGGTTGAGTACCTTTAGTCCTTCAATTTTGAGCTTGTCTATACACCTGGTAGGGGTAATGCCATTGCTGATGCACTGAGTAGGATGACTCAGACACAGGAAGTGCAGGAGGCCAGTGGTGAGAGGCAGCTCATGACTTTGTCCTCCGAGATGCATTTGGAGGTGCCTGGTAGTTAGGGGAAAACCTATCTTTCTTCCTTAGTTGTGACTTCTACCCTCCTAGATAGTGTGAGGATGAGACAACTATCAGATTAAGAAGGCCTAGTTCTATGGGAGTCGGTGGCAAGTGAGGACCCTCATCCTGGATGGACGATAGGCGATGATGAGGTTCTGCGTTACCATGGATGAGTGTGGGTTCCAGGGGATATATGTGAGGAGCTAATGCGGGATTTTATGCTTTAGCTTTGGAAGTTCATCCTGGAGTCACTAAGATGCACCGTGACTTGAGATGTCAGTTTTGGTGTCCAGGTACGGAGAGAGAGGAAGATGGTTTTGTTACGATATGTTCCACCTTTCAGTAGGTGAAGGCAGAGCATTATAGGCCAGCCAGACTTTCACAACAGTTAGCCATCCCAGAGTGGAAATGGGATGACTTCGTGATGTATTTCGTGACTGGGTTGCTGAGGTCACATCGAGGAAATGATGATGTGTGGGTCGTTGTGGACAGACTCATTAATATAGATCACTTTTGTCAAATCATGGAGACCTTCAGTGTTGACGGGCTCAGAAAGTTGTATATCTGAGAGGTCGTACGTCTTAATGGGGTCCCTCATTCTATCATTTCTGATAGGGACAATCAATTTACTTCTCATTTCTGGCAGAGTTTTTAGAGGGCACTGGGTACAAAGGTTCTTATGAGCATACCTTACCACCCTCAGACCGATGTCCAATTAGAGCGTACAATACAAGTGCTTGAGGACATAATTCCCGCATGCTTCCTAGACTTTGGGGACTCTTGGGAGAAGCATATACCCCTATTCGAGTTTTCCTAACATAACAGTTTTCAGGAAACTATTCAGATGGAACCTTATGGGGCTTTATATAGTCGGACATGTCGATCTCCCTTGTGCTAGATAGCGGCAGGTGAAGTATCTTTACTAGGACAACGTCTCGTGTAGGAGACTTCAGAGTTGGTCCAGTTGATTCAGAAGCAGATGGCTACCGCACAGTCTCATCATAAATCTTATGCTGATCACCACAAATGACCCTTAGATTTTTTGGTTGGGGATCAAGTTTTCTTGCGTGTTTCGCTGAGGTTGGGACACAAACATATCAAGAGATAGGGTAAACATTCACTTAGTTATGTAGGGTCGTTTGAGATTCTGAACAGAGTCAGGTCATTTGCCTATCAGTTGTAGTTACCACATAGGTACTGGGCCATGCGCGACGTCTTCCATGTATCTCAGCTGCACCGTCATCACTCAGACCCGTCTCACGTATTTTATCCCGAGGTGGTTGAGCTTTAGATCGATGCATCCTTTGAGGAGCATCCAATTCGTATTGTTTATAGGAGCACGAAGGTTCTCCGAGGCTGGTCAGTTCCTCTCGTACGAGTGCTATGGCAGCATGGTCAAGTGTAGGATGGGAACTGGGAGTGGGAGACCGGTGTACGTGCTCAGTGGCCGGAGTTGTTCACAACTTTATCTTCACCACCGTTGGAAGGGAAATTCAAGGATGAATTGATTTAAGGGGGGAAGTTTGTAAGAACCCAGTTCTTATTCTAAACGTACAAGTTTCTTCTTTTCCTTTTTTTTCCTTAAGTGTTTTTGAGAAAATAAGGAAAATGGTGAAAAATCCAAAATTTTGTGACAACACGCCGTGCAATTGTCCCCATGCAGTGTACTTTGGCTGTGTGGGATGGGTACACAGGGCATGTAGGCCTGTCGACAATGAAAGGTGTAAAAACTAACAACATGTTGTGCATAGGGTATTTACACACTGTGTATTCAGTCGACAGGTGAATAGTAAAGTGGTGGAGGTACCCGCCAGCGGAGCGACAGTACACGCCGTGTAATTGGGAATACACGCTGTGTACTCATGTCGACAAGTGAATAGTTCGGCAGTGGAAAACATATCCGCCATAGGAATAGTTAAATGAGAAAAGTACATGCCATGTACTTGAGAGTACACGCTGTGTAGTTTGTTTTTTTCACTAAAAATGGGCAGTATCCTCCTCTGTTCGCAGAGGAAGCTTAGACCACTGAAGGAGCTCGGGAGGACAATCGAACCTTGGAGGATCAACCGATCGCTTACCGGGAATCCGTTTCCTCTTCTGTCGATCACGTTGGGACCGCATGAGTAAGCCCTCCCTTCTCCTTGTGTTGTTCTTACCAATTCTTCCTCTAAGGGATGTTATTTACATTTGAAATAGAATTTTCTTATCCCAGATCAACAACGTTCTTGGATGATTCGGAAGGCTTCGTTCACATATACCGATCAGAGACGATCGAGCTAGGTGGTTTAATGTTTAAATTCCAACTACTGTGTGTTTTGTGTACGACTGTGATACGATCCCATGTTTGGGGTGTCGTATGATCAAGGCCTTGCGAAATTAAATACCTAGAATTGCATAGGTAGTTTAATGAATATGTATAACTGTTGTTTGGGATCACTGTTTGGATCCAGGACCACCCCGGGTTGCGTTCCACTATTTAGCCGTTTTGGCCAGGATACCCGAGGGTATGCCATGATTATAATGAGTATTAAATCACCTTGAGAGGAATTTTATATAAATTGTTTGTTTATGCATTGTTCTCATCCCGGTTACTTGTACCTGAGGGAAATATCCTTTTTAGCCTAAGGGCATGGTTTGTTAAGCCTGAGGGAAAGGTAATGATTATCCTGAGGGAAATGTTCTATTTACCCTGAGGGAAACACTTCTTTTGCCTGAGGACAGTTAATTCTATGCTTGAGGGAAATATCTCGTACACCTGAGGTCAAAATTCGATATCTTGAGGGAAAGCCCGAGGGCATGGTTTTATTAAATTAACCAGAGGGAAAGGTTCTGATTGGCCTTAGGGATTGGTTCTGATGAGAAAAAAATGTTATTAAATTGAATGGTTAAATGAATATTAAATTAGAAATATAACTGGTAATGTTAGTTACTTTTGAGTACTGGTTGTTTATTGCATTTACTATTTCACACTACTGTTGCACATTTTCACTAACAGTTGGCACGGGCCTTTGGTGGTTGCCTACTGGTATTTATTTCTCACACCCTATTTGGGTCATGTCTTCGGCCCAAACAAATTACATTTCTGTAGGTGTGGATAAGGGAAATGGTCCCTATACATTTACTTGATTGTAGTAGAGGAGTGGGAGAGCATGGGACGGAGCTTCGGCTTGCGATGCTGCAATGTTCTTTCTACTCTTCTTTATATTTGTTTGGCTATACCTTGTACTTTGAGTTGTAAATTATTGTATTGCAGTGTATCCTGTTCTGGCTGCTTTCATAGAATTAGTGACATTCTGCATCTTTATATATATGACTGCTGATTCTCTTTTACTTCAGTTGTTCATTTTAGTTGTATATTGTTTACATCTTCCACTGTTTTATGTTTGTATATTTCATTCTGCTGGGCTACACTTTGATAAATGAGGGCATAGATTCCCCACTATCAAACCTGGGCCCTCGCTTCAAGTCGGCAGCCTCTGGCGTTTGGGGAAATGCGCTTGAGGTTATGTGACCAAACGGCTTCGGGGCACCCGTTGAGTGGACCCCGGATCCGGGATGTTACAACAATGTATCCAATAAGCTTGACTACATGAGGCCCAATTGGGGTACCCTCTCCATGATTTATTTTAAATAGATCCTTGGAGATCTCAAACCTTTCCTGTCTTGCTCTCTCCTGGTATAGACCACTATGGTGCTCGAGGATTCTATAGGAATCCATTTCGTTCTGAGAATTAATGAGCTCACTAGACATTGATGACAACATCAAACATTGAACATCGAGTTCATCGTTCAAATGTTGATCATAGACCAAGAAATCCTCATCACTCACCCCTAGGGCAGGCGAATCAGGAAGTGAGGACTCCAACACGTAAAACATTCATTCATGGCGTAGGATAACCCGAAGGCACCTAAACCAATTTTGAAAGTTACTACCAGTGATGATATTGTCTTTATCCAGAATTGATTTCAGAGAAAATGTGGTTGATGAGTTTTTAATATTGATTCTACAAATTAAAAGAGCGTATTTATTAGTGCCTTTTGATTACATTTTATGAAAAATAATAAATGAATTTTTTTATTCTCCCACTATTTTATCATGTCCCAATGACCCCCACCATTGAACTTGTAGTTCCTAGTTTCTATGACATTCTAGTGGAAAAGATCTATATTCACCCTCTCATAACCCCAAACGAGTTGGTCAAACTATTTAAATGTATTTTGGTAGGTAGGTCTTTGCCAACTATTAGCTTACAGTCCCTTGATCTGTTGAGTGGACTCCCCAATCCTGAAATCCTGACATGGATTTCCTTAACACTTGCCTCCATATTAAAACATGTTTATCAAGGGATAATCTCTTGATTTAAAATGTTTAAGTCAAGCCGAAACATTCATAAGAGGTTCCTTTATAAAATTAAGTGTCACAACAAGGGCTGGTCAAACACATATTTTTATTGAGTCCTTCCCTTAATCAAGTAATGGATGGATTGGTCTGAATTAATATGGTATTTGGGGGATTTCAATCCATTATTCATAGTTTTTCATTATCACATGCTTGTTAATATTATGTGATACTTTCTTAAGTGATTAACCATGTTCTGATAATGTTTACACATAGTTCGGTTTTTATTTTATTACATATTTTCGTGCTTGTTTATTTCATTTACTATGTGATCGAGACAACACATACATAATCAATAAACCATGAAATCAGATAGAAATAAAATAAGATGGAATTATCACAAACTTCTATTGGTTATCCTATCTAGAAGTTTTGATAAGCTAATCCTGACCTTGGGAAAAACACCTTGAACTAGATGGTTCGTGTTTTGCAGATCCCTCCTGTCGACCTTGGTATCTTGTTGCGTTGGTTTTTCCTCACCTTCAGATTTTGAACCGTCTCCTCTATCTTGGGAGATCCTCCATCACCTGGGGTTTACATTAAAGAAACCATGAGCAAACAGACCCTACATTTTATTGGAATAAGTCTCAGAGCACAACAAATTTAAATTAAATAAATTTAAATGAAACCCTACACACACAAATGGCCTTTGTTCTAGCTCATGATCATCCATAACATGCAATGAATTTTACAAATATTTAGTATTAAACTTATTTCAATCATTCTTTTATTCAAGATAAGTTGCACTTGAATTCAATTAATTACAATAATATAATCAATCAATTCTTTATCCTAAATTCCGTCTTGAATTTCCTTGAGATTCTTCTCATCCATATTCCTTGTATGGGTCTTTGTAATTTGGAGGAAACCTGGTGAAATTCCATTTCTGGAAAGTACATGGCGTGTTGGATATATTACACGGCGTATATTTGTTTTCAACCATTATCCAAAGTACATGCTGGGGGATTTATCATGTTTTATGTACTTTGGAAATTTTAGAGTACACAACTTGTTTAATCTAACATGGAATGTACTTTCTTGTTACGTGGTTACTGGACTGGAAATCCCGTGTATGTGGTTACACAGTTTCTCCTTGTACATGGTTTCAACTGGGCTAGATCAGACTACACGATGTGTGGATTCAACATACACATGGTGTATTCCGATTTCCATGCGCCATTAAGTTCTAGTCAACACGGTGTATTAAAAAACTTAGGTAGGCTATATTCACACGACGTGGTTTGGTGGACCTATACCGGTTCATTGACCCTAAGTACACGGTGTGTAGATTTCACTATACGTCATGTATTTCTTTGTTGTATAGACAGAATGAGTGCCTCCTCTGGTTGATTTCCTCATTTTTATTTCAATCAAAATTAAAATTAAAATGTCATTTTTGAGATGTGAATCGAGAAATGAACGAGGAAGAATAGATCATGTTCATTCAGTTTTATAGAATGATTTATCTTGAATTGAATAAAATATAAATTTGTAAATTATCAGAAAAAATTAAATAACTATAATCAACATTGTGACCCCTCTGATACCACTTGAAGGTCCCAGGCACAGGATAAGATCATGGATGGATGTGCCCATTTGACATTTTTTTTCATTATCAATGATCAATCCGGGTTCAATACGACGATAAATTCCAGACTCCATGGATCGAATCACAGAAATAGAAAAATAAGAAGAATATTACTGGAACCACAAAGGAGGATCATCATAGTTTGATTATAATTAATTTATTTAATTGAAAAGAAGTACCTTTTATGGCATTCATTCTTCGTTGATATTTTTGATCACGTTCCAATGTGATTTTTCATTGCATCGCAGAAGCCAAGTCTAGACGTCCTCCAGTGGTGATCCACACATGCACCATGTATCTTTGGACGTCACCAAAGTAATCTCTGGGTGCTAGTGTGGAGAAGCCTTTGCTTGCATTGTCCGCCTTAGATCTCCATGATCCAACAGAGGAGGATCTCTCTCTATCTTGAGAGAGTTCTTGGAGGAAGGGGTTCTTTCGACCTTGAGATAATTCTCCAGAGTTGTTGTGCACATTGATTAGAGAAATGTGTTGGGGTTGTGAGGATATTTATAATCGGTTTTGAGGTTATAAATTTATGAAAATAAATAAATGTGTTACAATTTTTTTTATTTCATTAAATCTTATTGAAAACCCCCATGTTGAATAATTAATTCCTTGACATGCACCCACGCTAATTATAATAAATATAATTTAATAAAATGATATTATGTCCTCAAAATATCGATTAGAAAAACTACACGGTGTGTAATCATTAATACACAGCGTGTACTCGTTTTTCATTTCCTTTCCAAAATTAAAACTACATGACATGTACATTCTATAGTTCCCTGAGTCTTTTACATATAACATTTCATGATTTTAAGCATAATTAATCAACAGAGTATAAGCCATAAATCGTTAAGTCTAGTGTCTTGGTAGACTAGGTACATATAACATAAAACATGGGAATAAAAAACACTTCTTTTTTTAATCTATATAAAGAGCTCCTATCTTCCTTTGAGCCCTTACATCTGCATAGGGTACCCTGGGGAACACATGAACCATGGGATGAGATGAAAAGCCCAGTAAGGGAATGAACATGAGAATACATCTTAAGCACATGGGTTAGGGGGCATGGCATAATGATATCCAAAGCATGAAACATATGAAATAATATCATATAAGAATGGGATCATATAAACATGGATTCATATAGATGTGGCAGAATCATAAAACATTTCTTTAGTATGGGTCAAGGTAAACCGCCAATCTCGTTTCCCATTTCAGTATGGGTCAAGGCTAACCACCAATCCCATTTCACATTGCATCTCAGGAGACTTAACCTTACCCAATGCATTAGAGCACTATCTGGGAACACCCATGTCAAAATTTTCATGAATATTATTTCCACATAAATATTATTACCACATAAATAATCATACATGATCAACAATACATAAACATAAGGGTACCCATGGAAATAATTGGGTACCGAAATCATGACATAAATCATATCCAATGGGTGTATAATGAAAGTGTCCATAAAAGGAAAGGATTAGAACATACATGGACGTTCATAGGGTAAAATAATCATATAACATAGTAAGTGGTGTCAAATAGAAGTGACAACATATTAGAAATGTATTTTAGAAATATTACCATAAAAAAAATTTGTGCGGTTTTAAGGAAAACACTCTAGAGCATTTCAAATTGAAAAGAGGAAATTATTTTATATAAAAACAGAATTGAACCAATAAGGTTATCATAATAAAAATAATTTTTTTATAAAGACAATGGTGTATTAAAATAGATGATAGAGTGCACTTTAAATTGGGGTAAAAATTTGGGAGGTCCCCTTAAAACAGGTTTTCCTATCAGAAAGTTCTAAGGAGGGAATCATTCAAAAACATGTCTATCCCCAAAAGAATGTGATAAAGGGGTCTTGATATAAGAATCCTATACAGATAACCAGAATTGAGAATATTGACATAAATAGATATAATAACACCATTTTGAATGAAAGATAAGGCAACCTAAAAGAACAAAGAAGGTTCGGGTAGAATTCGTTATGATTTTATCGGCATGGTGTCGGGTGTAACCAAGAGGGATTTATGAGAGATAAAGGGGGTTTCTCATCACATATAAATCAAGAGGGAATTATGGGGAAGGTGTGTAATCATACCCCATCATTTGGTATTACACAAAAAGGCATATCATAGAGAACAATCATTTCTAAGAGTGAAAAGAAGAGGATCCCTTTACCTTAAATGCGTTGGTGTTCTCCACTTGTTATTAAAGACCTAAATTAACAAATTAGGCTTATTAATTAATAAGTACAGAACCTCTTATTTATGTAATTGATTTATATAACCCTTTTTAGTTCATTCATATCCTTTTTGATTTGTTATAATGTTTAATTTCATTGTTCGGGCTCATTTTTTTTACTTGGTTTTAAAAGATTGGTTCACTTATATTCAAGTTAGGATAAACATGAAAGATGAAATTGGTTGTCTAGAATTGAATTTCTATTCTTTAGTGAAAATCCATGAGATTACATGGTTATAATTTAATTTAGTTCACTTAGAGTGATGTTGAATTATTATATATATTACCTTAGAGATAACCGTTTATGTTAATCTGTGAATTTGATTACAAAGAACATGTTTTGCTTTATAACTTAATAACATTTTCACAAAAGGTTTACAGAAAAAAATAGGATATATTACATATAATATAATCGGGTTCAACCTTAACACAAATGGTTTTATGACCATAATTAAAGATTATAATATAAATTGATAAACTGTTGTCCTTGAATGTGCTAAATTAGCGCATCTCAAACGGTGCATTCATTTCATTCAAATAAAAGGCTGAGATAAAGAGGGAAGATGATGAAATATACCATTAGCATGAAAACATTCCAGAACATGTATGTTACTGGATTAATAATTCTATTATGGTGAAGTAAGCTGATGAAAGAAACAAAAATAAATAGAACTTAAAAGAAATGAAGGAATTGGAAAGTGGAATTTACCTCTTGAGACTTTCTCCTTTGAGAACCTCTTATGGAAAGAAGTTTTGTTATTTTGAGGAGGCTGAGAGCTTTTGGACGTGGGGGAGGAACTTGGGGAGATATTTGGGCCGAATAATGGAAAGGCACAAGGCTTGAGAGGATTGAAGAGAAGAGGGTGTGAAGGGGGGTTTTTATAGTGGAGGTGAGGAGGGATTTCATAATTTTATAATCATTAATTTATTATTTCCTCACAAGACAAGGAATATCAAGTATTCCATTACCAAGAATAGTAAATGGGTCATGTGAATTCGAACCACGAGTGGTGACATCAGCCATGATGCTAGGAATTGTCTATTTATCTTATAATGTATATATACGACAAATTACCGTATTTTACCATTCATCAAAAATTCAAGTATTTCTGAAAAATCCCAAAAATGTACCCTTACCATTTTTTGACGTGTTGAATCCAAAAATGAAGTCCATTTTTCAAAAATAATTTTCTAAATATGATTATTTTAATATTTAATTTAAATAATTATTTATTATGATAACCAGTTTTAAAACATTCATTAACTTATTCGAAAATATAGGTATATCGTACTTCCAAGTTGAATACTATTTTTATACCAACATAGGTAAGGTTACTATTCATTAGGGTGTATCACTATTCATAAGGGTATGTTACTTTTCATTAGGGTAGGTTACTATTCACGAAAAATTACGTTTTCCATATCGGACTCCAAATAACTTACTGATTACAACTATGTATGCCAGATTTTCGAAATTCCAAACACAGAAGTGAAAAAATTATGTTTAAAGGTCACTTAGAACTTAGTAGTTAATTATGTTGTGTTTTCATGGGATTTTATGACATACTTATGAGAAGGTAATTTTCATTGAAAAAAATTGCGTCGTTACATTCTTCCCCCCTTATGACATTTCTCCCTTGAAATTTTGTTTTGCATTTTAAGGAAAAAATATGTGTGAGTACTTTTACTTCATTGCATCCTCCAGTTACCATGTTGCTTCTTCGTACTTGTGGTTTCTCCATAGTACCTTGACCAGATAAGTAGTGTTGTTCCATAGAACTTTGTCTCTACGATCCAAGATATTCACTAGCTTCTCCTTGTAAAAGAGATCATCCTCCAAATGTACCACCTCTGAAGAGAGTACATGTGAAGGGTCTGGTATGCACTTACTTAATAGGGATACATGAAAGACATCATGCACTTTTGACATGGTAGGCACAAGTTCCAGTCGATAGGCCACAGCTCCAACTCGATCAAGGATCTCGAATGGGCCGATGTACCTGGGACTTAACTTCCCTTTCTTCCCAAACATCATGAACTTCTTCCATAGAGATATTCATAGAAATACCATGTCTCCAACTTTTAACTCAAGTTATCATTAATGGTTATCTACATAACTCTTCTTTTGACTTTGGGATACCTTGATATGCTGCTGAATGGTTTTCACCTTCTCCACCATTTCTTCGACCATTTCACATCCTTGAAGCTTATGCTCACCGACTTCATCCCAACACATCAGTGTTCTGCACCTTTTCCCATAAAGGGCTTGATATGGTGACATCCAGATACTCAAGTGGAAACTATTGTTTTAGGAGAATTCAACCAGTGGAAGATTTTGGTCCCATCCTCTTTTGAATTCCATAGAACACACTCTCAACATGTCTTCCAGTGTCTATATAGTTTTCTCAGACTGGCCATCAGTTTGAGGATGATAGGCAGTACTGAAGTTCAGTTCAGTGCTCAGAGCATGCTGGAGACTTTTCCAGAACTTCGAGGTGAATCTCGGGTCACAATCAGATACAATAGATAGTGGTAATCCATGCAGCCTTACCACTTACTTGATGTAAATCCGTACAAGTTGATCCAACGAGTAGTCATCTCAAATCGCAATAAAGTGTGCTGTGTTCATAAGACAATCCACAACGACCCATATAGCATTGTTTGCTCTAGATGTCTTTGGAAGTCCAGTGACAAAGTCCATGGTAATTTTCTCGCACTTCCATGATGTTATGGGTAGTGGTTGCATCATCCCATTATACTTTTGTCTCCTAGCCTTCACATGCTGAAATACGTGCACTTTGATTTATATTCAGCATTCTCGATTTTCATATTGTCCCACCAAACGTTTTCTCGGAAATCTCGATACATCTTTGTGCTCCCTAGGTGGATAGAGAAGGTTGAGCTATGTGAATCATTAAAAAGCTCCTACTTTATCTCTGGATCAGATGGTACACATAATCTTGTCCCAAATCTTACAACTCCTTCCTCATCAATTTTGAAATCAGTGTATTTCCCAATTTTAACAGCTTCCACCCTTTTCTAAATTTACAAATCCTTTATTTGAGAATCCTTTATCTTTTCCAAGAGGGATGGTTGAGAAATCATTTTCGAAAGGATTGATGATGTTCTTCCCTTAATTATTCCCATGTCTATCCCTTGAAAATCTAATAAAATCATATCCTTTTCAATTCTCATTATTGATAAAGATGCAGGATCCTTTCTACTTAGAGCATCCACCACCTTGTTTGCCTTACCGAGATGGTAGTGGATTGAGCAGTCGTAATCCTTGATGAGATCTATCCATCTTCACTGGAGCATATTAAGATCTTTCTCTATGAATATATATTTGAGACTCTTATGGTCGGGATATATCTCACACTTCTCCCCACAGTGATAATGCCACCAAATTTTCAAGGCCAAGATCACAGCTGCCAACTCCAGATCATGCGTTGGATAGTTTTGCTCATTGATTTTCAGCTGCCTTAAGGCATAGGCTATCACATTATCATTTTCATTAGCACACAACCTAAGCCCTTCTTAGAAGCATCACTATACACCACAAAGAGTTCTCCACTGGAAGGAAGTGTGAGTACTGGTGCAGTGATTAGCCTCTTTTTCAACTCCTTGAAACAGTCTTCACATTCCAGTTTCCAGACAAACTTTACTCCCTTCCGTGTCAGCTTGGTCATTGGGTTTGAAAATCATGAAAAGTTCTTCATGAATCTTCGATAATACCCAACTAGACCCAAAAATCTATGGATCTCCATTATAGAAGTTGGCCTCAACCACTATTCAATTGCCTTCATCTTAGAAGGGTCCACATATGTCCCTTTTCTGGTGATAACATTCCCCAAGAATGATACTTCCTCCATCCATAACTCACATTTACTATACTTTGCATACAAATTCCCCTTCAAAAAGTCTTCAACATAGTTTTCAAATGCTCCTCAGGTTCCTCCTTGCTCTTGGATTATATCAAAATATCATAAATAAAGACCACCATAAATTTTTTATGGTAATATCTAAAGACACACTTCATTAAATCCATGAAAATTGATGGATCATTAGTGAGTCTGAATTTCATAAATATGAACTCATAGTGTCCATACCTTGTTCGGAAGGCAGTATTGGGAATATCTTCCTTACTCACCTTTAGTTGGTGATATCCTGACCGAAGGTCCACCTTAGATAAATTACTGGCCCCACGAAGCTGATCGAACAAGTCATCTATCCGTGGTAGGTGATAATTTTTCTTTATCGTGAATTTATTGAGCTCACAATAATCAATGTAGAGGTGCATTGATTCATCCTTCTTCTAGAAGAATAGGACTGGAGCACCCCACAGGGAAGCACTCGGGCATAAAATACCTTTCTCCATATCCTCATATAACTGCTTCTTCAACTCTTCCAGCTCTTTGGTGGCCATTCTGTAAGTTTTTTTTGATATTGGCAAAGATATAGGGATAATTTCAATTGAGAACTCAACCTCTTGGTCTGGAGGAAGACCAGGCAACTCCTTAGGGAATACATCAGTGTAATCCCTCACAATGGGCATGTCTTCAAGAATGATTCTATCCTTTGTCCCAATAATTTGACCTAGATATTCTTGTTCACAAGGAAGTAGTATCCAAAGTTGAGATGAAGATTCTAAAGGAGATTCATTTTCCTCCTTAAACTTTTAAAGAACCAGAGGATGCTATGGGATGTGAAAAGTGATCTCCCTTTCATGACTGTTGATGTTGGCCTTGTACAAAGATAGCCAATCCATGCCCAAGATAATGTCAAACTCCACTAAAGTAAGTATGATGAGATTTGCTGGGAGGTTTAGTCCATAAACGTTAATCGGGGAGAAGTTATAAACCATGGAAGCAAATATTTCCCCATTCGTTGTTCTCACACATAACTTTACTTCCAGATTTTTAGGTGGTGTTTGTATAGTTCTACTAAACTTGTAAGATATGATAAAATGAATAGAACAAGAATCAAACAGTACGTTTGATATTCTTGAATGAATAACTAGCGTACCATTCGCCACATTGTTTTCCGGCTCCACATCAGCAGTAGTGATAACATAACCCCTTCCTTGTTTCCTTGGAGGTTGTTGTTGATTGCCTCCGACAACCCTCATCTTAGGGAAATTGTTTGCATAATGCCCAAGCTCCTTGCAGTTGTAACAGTACACTACAGGCTGAGTGTTGATCTGAAACTTCTTTTCTTCTTCTACGTTAGTGGGATTTTTCATATCCCTTCGGTAGTTCTTGGCCAGATGAACAAACTTTTCACATTTGAAGCAATTCTTGGTCCCTTGAGATAGTCACCAAGATGCTTCTTCCCACAATTTTTTCAAAGGGGAAAGGGAGGATTCTTTCCGTCATGGGGTTTGTTTGATGAACCACCCATGATGTTCTCCATTTTCCGCTTCTTATCACTGGGCCCATGAGACCACTGAGAGTCTCCAATCTTCTTTTCAACCTTTAGGGAACAACGAACAATCTCTTCATAGCTATTGAAGTCTCGAATCGCCAACACTTTTCGTAGACTCGGATTTAGTTCGCTAAATAAGCGATCCACTTTTCTTTTGGTCTTCATGACAAAGTCAAAGGCGTACCCTGCAAGTCTTGTAAAGTTTGCTTCATATGCCCCAATGGACTCATCTTTCTTCTGATTTAGACTGAGGAACTCTCTTTCCATATTTAGACGGAGGGTTTGAGGAAACTATTTGTTGAAAAATATCCTCTTAAATTCCTCCCAATCTAAGGAATCAATTTCCTCTTGGGACTTTGTATTCATTATCAGTGTCCACCACTGTTCAGCTTCCCCATCAAAACGATAGACCACCAGTACAACTTTCTCTTCTTCCGAGCACTGGAGGATGGAGAAAATATTTTCAATGGAGTTAATCCATTGTTATATAAGGAGTGGATCAGAAGACCTACTAAACATGGGAGGCCTTTTTCAGAGGAAGGATTCTACGTAAACTTTCTATTTCATTGGAGGAGGAGGACGTTCCACCAAATTCAAGGTATTATTCACAACTTGAGCCAGCTGAGCATGTACTGTCATGAAGTTTTGAGGACATGCTTCCATCACAACAGGTATATCATTATGGAATCCTCACATTGCCTATCACATTGGTCATTGGAACGTGTTCTTCTATTTCCCACCATTAACTATGAAAAACAATGTATAATTAGATGTCTTGAATACATAGCTATTGAGCATAAAAAGGAATCTTTGAACATAAAAGTATACATTTATAAAGAAGAAGTATATCCTGACTTGTGACACCTTATGTTTATATCCAGGTTATCCTCAATCAATTTCCTAACTTATATTCTTATGGGAATTTTTTGTCCTTTAATAATGGGTTGTACTAAACTCATGAATCTACCAAAGCATATCCATAGGGAGTGTCGTAACCAAGAGTGCCACAAGGCCTATTTTCGTGCACCAGTTCCCATTCGAGTTTATCTAATAGTGGTGTTTTTGGGTTTTACCCCTAGATACATCTATGCCAGAGCTTCCTCTACCTGATCATATCCATACACGAATGTATTTGATTGATAAACCACTTACTCAATACTCACCAAAATTCTGGAATGTTTTCTTATACGTAGTCTCATCCTTACGGTTCTCACTAATGTATTCTATTCCTATTCTCCAAAAATAACTAGACCATCCTATGATACCAACTATAGCTACCCAATCCTTTTACATATAACATTTCATGATTTTAAGCATAATTAACCATCAGAGTAAAAGCCAAGGATCGTTAAGTCTAGTGTCTTGGTAGACTAGGTAGATATAACATAAAAGATGGGAATAAAAAAAACTTCTTTATTTAATCTACGTAAAGAGATCCTAACTTCCTTTGATCCTTTACATCTGCATAGGGTACCCTAGGGAACACATGAACAAAGGGATGAGCTGAAAAGCCCAGTAAGGTAATGAACATAAGAATACATCTTAAGCACATGGGTTAGGAGGCATGGAATAATGATATCAAAAGCATGAAACATATGAAATAATATCATATAAGCATGGGATAATATAAACATGGAATCATATAGATGTGGCAGAATCATAAAACATTTCTTTAGTATGGGTCAAGGATAACCGTCAATCCCGTTTCCCATTTCAGTACGGGTCAAGGCTAACCACCAATCCCGTTTCATATCACATCTCATGAGACTTAACCATACCCAATGAATTGGAGTGCTATATGGGTGCACACATCTCAAAATTTACATGAATACTCTTTCCACATAAATATTCTTACCACATAAATTTGCATACATAATCAACCATATATAAACATAAGGGTACCCATGGAAAGAATTGGGTACCACAATCATAACATAAAACATATCCAATGGGTGTATCATTAAAGTGTCCATGAAAGAAAAGGATTAGAACATTTATGGAAGTTCATAGGGTAAAGTAATCATATAACATGGTATGTGGTGTCAAATATAAGTAAAAAAATATTAGAAATGTATTTTAGAAACATTACCATTAAAACATTTTTTTGCGGTTTTAAGAAAAACACTGTAGAGATTTTCAAAGTGAAAATAGGAAATTATTTTATACAAAACCATAATTGAACCAATAAGGGTTTCATAATAAAAATAACTATTTTATAAAGAAAATGGTGTCATAAAATATAGGATAGAGTGAACTTTAAATTTGGGTAAAAATTTGGGAGGTCCCCTTAAAACAGGTTTGCATATCGGAAAGTTCTAAGGAGAGAATATTTCAAAAACATGTTTATCCCCGAAAGAATGTGATGAAGGGGTATTGATATAAGAATTCTATAAAACTAAAAATAATTCAAAATATTCACATAAATAGAAAAGATAACAACATTTTGAATGAAAGATAAGTAAACCTGAAAGAACATATAAGGTTCGGGTAGAATTCGTTATGATTTTATTGGCGTGGTGTCGGGTGAAACCGAAAGGGATTTATGAGAGAAAAAGGGTGTTTATCATCACTTATAAATAAAGAGGGAATTATGGGGAAGTTGCGTAAACATACCCCATCATTTGGTATTACACAAAAAGGCATAGCATAGAGAACAATCTTGATTAAGATTGAAAAAGAGAGGATTCCTTACCTTAAATCCGTTGGTGTTCTCCACTTGTTGTTAAAGACCTGAATAAAAAAATTAGGCTTATTTATTATTAATTACAGAACCACTTCTATATGTAATTTATTTCTCATAACCAATTTTAGTTCATTAATATCCTTTTTGATTAGTTATAAGGTTTAATTTGATTGTTCGGGCTTGTTTGTTTACTTGGTTTTAAAAGATCGGTTCACTTATATTCATGTTCAGATAAACATGAAGGATGGGATTGGTTGTCCATAATTTAATTTATATTATTTAGTTCATATCTAGGAGATTACTTGGTTTTAATTTTAATTAGGTCACTTATAGTGAAGTCGAATTATTATATATATTACCTTAGTGATAACTGTTTTTTTAATCGGTGGATTTGATTACAAAGAATGTGTTTTTCTTTATAACATAATACCATTTTCACAAAAGGATTAAATAACCAAAAATAAAATATATTAAATATATAATAATATGTTTCAACCATAACACAAATGGTTTCATGACCATAATTAATGATAATAATATTAATTGATAAACTGTTTTCCTTGAATGTGCTAAATTATCTCATCTCAAACGGTGTTTTCATTTTTTCAAATGAAAGGGTGGGGGAAGGAGAGAAAATGATGAAATATACCATTATCATGAAAACATTCTAGTACATGTATGTTAATGGATTTATCATAATATTATGGTGAAGGATGGAGATGAAATAAACAAAAAGAAAGAGAACTTAAAAGAAATGAAGGAATTGGAAAGATGAATTTACCTCTTGAGACTTCATACTTTGAGAACCTATTAAGGAAAGAGGTTTTGGTATTTTTAGGAGGCTGAGAGATTTTGGATGTGGGTGAGGACCTTGGGAAGAGATTTGGGCAGAATAATGGTAAGGCACAATGCCTGAGAGGAGTGAAGAGAAGAGGGTGTGAAGGGGGGTTTTTATAGCGGAGGAGAGGAGGGATTTCATAATTTTATAATCATTAATTTATTATTTCCTCAAAAGAAAAGGAATAGAAAGTATTCCATGACCAAGAATAGTAAATGGGTAATGTAAATTTTAACCATGGGTGGTGACATCATCCATGATTCTAGGAATAGACTATCTAGCTTATAATGTATATATACGGTAATATACCGTATTTTAATATTAATAAAAAATTCAAGTATTTCAGAATAATCACAAAAGTTTACCCTAACCATTTTTTGACATGTAGAATCCAAAAAATGAAGTCCATTTTTCAAAATAGTTTTATAAATACGATTATTTTAATATTTAATTAAAATTATAATTTATTATCAAAACCAGTTTTAAAACATTCATTAACTTATTCTAAAATATAGGTATATCGTACTTCCAAGTTGAATATTATTTTTATACCACCATAGGCTAGTTTACTATTCATTAGGGTATATTACTATTCATAAGGGTATGTTACTATTCAGTAGGGTAGGTTACGATTCACCAAAAATTATGTTTTTCTTATTGGACTCCAAATAACTTAATGATTACAACTGTGTATGTCAGATTTTTAGAATTCCAAACACAGAAGTGAAAAACTTATGTTTAAAGGTCACTTAGAACATAGTAGTTCATTATGTTGTGTTTTCATGTGATTTTATGACATACTTATTATAAGGGAGTTTTCATTGAAAAACATTGGGTCGTTACACATTCAATGTAAACAACATGTATATCTTGTTTTCATTTTATTCTTCCTCCAACGTTAAAACGATTTAGGCTTCCTTGAAGAATTATTAAGCCACATACGGAAATAATATTTATTTTACTTGAGATATTTGGATACACTTTGTGTGTGACCCTCTAGGCCTCTTTATCGTTGGCATTAGGTGGGATTGCCTAAAGTCAAAGATTACTATCTAGCAACGGGTCAAGGTGCCCAAGGGAAAGAAGTCGACGCCGCATTGACGTGTCACCTCATTTGAACACTTACCGTGTAATTTAATATCTTTTTCACAATATCTCATCATGTAGGTTTCATGTAAGGGTCGTAAACCAATATGCTTGATCCGTCATTCTTTGACTTCTAGAAATAAACTCATAGTGACACCATGGCCATGGAATTTGGGTGATAGTTTTATTTCAATCAAAGGGACCGAGATATCTACTTCCATAAATATGGAAGGGACAAATACTTCCTCAACTAATCCATTAACAATATGTCATTCGTGACACACCCAACATACTATAATTCCTGACAACTGTCTTTGTGATGGTTTTCGTCAGCAAATATATGTACATGAGTCATGACATGAGTCAATGATAATCTTCTAGCCAAGGACCATTACACACACTTATAGATAGCAATGTACGGTGACACCATGACATGCTGAATTAATACTAGTGGGTCTGTTCTCATAATCTCCCATCTTGGAGATTACCAAGTGGGAACTCCATGAGAGAGAGTCTCGTCTTCTTACCAGTACTCACACATGACAGTCTATATACTATGTGTCCTATCATAGTATGTCATCAAACTGTAGAAATTTATTTAATAATATTGTTATAGCATTTCAAGGTTCTCATCATAGTAGGGATTTTCCATGACATTATTAATGCAAAAAATATTCCAGGACATTATTATATTATATTCACGAAGAATAAGTGTACATTCATGTAATCCAAGTATAAAAATTTGGATCTTAGGACACCAACTCTAACAGTTGCCTTTAAACCTATACAAACACACAATCCAAGAACACAACAAGATACAACCACGAAGTAAAACTGTAGTAGTAAAGTTTTGTACTGAAGGTAATGGTTATGGAATACAAGACCAACTAAAAAGGTACAACTACAACTGAAAACAAAAAAAACTCCTGTGATCATCCACCAAAGATCCTACCTGAAGGATAGGAATAGTTCATCACCGCAGCTCTCCACGTCAACCATCACCGCCATCCACCATCAGGTCCTGGCTCCCTGAGTCCCAGTCATGGCTACCTATCCTCTGTACAAGACACAACAATGTGCGATCATAGAACATGTAGGGGTGAGTATAAAAATACCTAGTAGGGACCCCAAGACCCCCGAAGGTCTCTCAGAATTCAAAATAGGAATAACATAAGCATGATCTCAAACACAAATCACAAGGCAATATACATAACTCAAACTAGGTATTCGCATATCATCTGCAAAGAAGCATAAGGTACCAACATGAAGCCATTTCTAGGATTTACAAACAAGGATCAAAGTGTAACTCAAAGATCAGGAGTACACACTTAATGAATTGGCCATACCTGATGGAACCCGTATGAGAGATATACTCTTTCAGGTACAACTAAACCATTCTTAATGAAATGTCCGAGAGGACGTGATTCTTCTAGAACTTTCTACTAGAACTGCCTCTAGTACCTGGAACTAGAGGTCTCGTAGGCACAGTCTTGAACCTGAGGCAAGACCAAGGGAAACCACGGGAAGAGGCCCACTCCTCAAAATTTTTTCCTATAGTTAAGGGATCTCCCATTCCCCTGAAGGACCTGCTCCCCGTTGCTACTCGATGACGAGGGAGTTCTACTCCATATTTGAGGACCCAAACCCTACCTGATAGGGGAGTACAACTCTGGTAGTTTGTTTACTATGGAGGACCTGTGCCCTAGTACGTCAGGGGAGTACCAAACCTAGGCTAGAGGACCTGCACCCTGGAACAACAGGGGAGTACCGACTCTTCATGTGAGGACCCGCACCCTACCCGGTAGGGGGGTAAAAATCTTGTTGTTTGTTTGCTGTGGGGGACCCACGCCATAGTACATTAGGGGAGTACCAACCCTAGGCTTGAATACTCACAAACATTCACGATAGGGGAGTATCTACTCTATTGTAGCACCGTATAAAGAGGAACCACACCCTACGTTGACAGGGGAGTAACTACTCGTAACATAGAGTAGTGAAGTAAGGAATACCCACACCATGAGTCATCAAGGGAGTAGATATCCTAACTCTCACTATAAGAAACATCGTGGTTCTTCTCCTCTATTTATTAGTCATACCTCAACCACCAAAAGGTTTTAAAATGATGCAACTTGATGATCCATCATGTCATAAGGGTTGCAATACAATAGACGGCGCGTCAACCGGACACCCCGTCTGTAAGTTATAGGAATTTTTGTTCTAGAGTCCCAATTGGATTTGGGTTTTATCCTATCCAAAAAAACTCCAAATTTCTCTGAAAGTCTTTTGGAGTAACTCAAAAGGAACGTCTCGCTCCAAGGATCCCAGCGCCGCAGACGGTTCGTCAAATAGACGTCCGGTTTGCAAGATACGCTTTTTAAGCATATCAGGGCCCGAATGGGTCCGGGTCCAGTCCAACCTGACGCGAACTGGTTCGGGCCGACCTGACCCAGTTTGGGTCCAACCTAGCCTGACCCAAATTATCCTGGGTCAGCCTGGTTAGGCTGGGCTGTGAACCGGCCCATACCGTCGGGCGACGCAGCTTAGTGCACTGGCACCACTCGCTAGACGGGTGGCCCTAGATCCTCGAACGTCTCAAGAAGAACCATTAGGATCTTTAATTAGTAGTGACACATGGTTCATAGGACCTACAAGGAATGGGTCCCCTTCCTTTCGTGGCTTTGATGTTTTGACCCCGTCACTGCAACGCGCGACAATGTGTTGCCTCACCAACATGGCCGGCCGGTTACCGACTGCCCCTTCGGGTTCGCCTCGTTGCCCAGCGGCGCTTCACTCTTCCATGGCCAGCAAGTGCCAGCCTCCGCCTCCGCTGTGGGTGCTGGTCGTCGGTGCTGTCGCTCCGGTGCGGTGCCAGCGGATCCTCCGCAGGCCACCGGGTGAGCTTTAGTGGCCCATTTTTCCTTCCGGATGCGCCTGTAGTCCTCTTGGGATGCCGCTGTCATTGCGCACCTTCTGGTTTCAAGGTTCCATCAAGTTGGAGAAATCGGTATCTGAAGAAGACAATGAAAAAATCAAGTGGTGGAGGGTCTGTACCTTTATTAGAATTATAAAAAGCAGGTGTAATTTATTCATCACATTAAAAATAATGTTTAACCCCGTTCAAATCCCCTACAACGACCACCCAAAAAACCAAGAATGAGGAGAATATTTGTGGTAATTTCTTGATTTTAAAGACAACCCCTACCTTGTGAAACGTTCTAGTCGTCATGGTGGTGGGTGGGTAATCCACGCTTTGATGAAGCTATCAGCATTCGTCGCTCCCATTTCGTCGCTGCCTGAGCTTCCATCTCTACCGGGGGAAGGTGTCACTCCACTTCGCTAGAGGTTCCTCACTTGGTGAAGTCATGTCAAACTCCATCCCGATCTTCACTTAAATTGAGGGGAAAAATGGTGAGTAATAAATGAGGAATTTACGCGGTTCATTAATTAACTTAATTAATGTGTCTCATTAATTACATGAGGGGTGGTTATGAAAAAAAGTGTAACCAAACATTCAATATCTCATAATAAATAACGGACTACCTCTGCGGTCCCCGCCACCCCCACTCAGCAGGTGGTAGGAAAAAAAGAATAAAATAACAACCTCCATGTCATTTTATTATTTTTTTAAAAGTCATAAAAACTAACTCTTTCACCCAACTAACTACAGTCGATGTGAAGCTTACCTTTAGTGAATCTCGGCATTTTGAATTCAATGGTGCCCTCAGATTTCAATTCTGAGCATCGGTTCAAAAGTTAGAAAACATCTCCAGCACTTTAACTGAACATACCTTCAAAAAAGTTTAAAAACATATTAATATTCACTCTCTACCTACACCGGTCGAGGATAGAATTAACCTAAGGGGAACACACCCTCAGGAGCTCAATGGTACTCTCAAATTTTCAATCCAAGTTACTGATTAGATGATATGGATTTTACAACAAAAAAATTTCCAATTAATAATTTCATTTATGGCCAAAAATTAACTTCCACTGGTGGCCCATGTCGGACAATGTTTGTATCCACCTTAGGAAAGAATACACTCATGAGTTCAGTGGTAGTATTAGATTTTTAATTTGAGTGTCCATTCGTGAGTTATAAGAATTTGAAAAATAAAATAATTTTATTTAATAATTTTATTTCAGGTTATGCCATTTTTGGGTTTTCCCACTGGAGGTCTTCACCGACAAAAATTAAGTCGCACCTAGGGTAAACATGTCATGCTGAACATAATGGTGCACTCTGATTTCTGATCCAGGAACCCGTTTAATAGTTATTATAATTTTTTAGGAAAACTAATGACACACATTATTTTAAACTTATCATTTTTTGATAGATCATTCCGGGCACTCTGGGCCTTAGAATTACGCACCGTCAAAATTCACGGTCTCTATATAATTTAATATAATTTAGAAAATATACATAAATTCTTGGATATTATACAAAAAAACCATTTAAATTATTTATAAAATTCATAATTCATTTATCAATATAAGTATATTTTTAATAAAAATTAATTAAGTCCAAATAACTAATAAAAAATATATATTTCTAAAAACCACATACAAATAATTTCAAATGTCAAGTGGAAGGCTTAATGTGCTATATTAGGTAAAATCCCTTATAAATGGCACTAATTTAACATCTATTATAGTTTTAATTTCATCCAAAACCATATAAAAATTTATACATGTTTACATTACATAACTAAAATGGAGGTAACTATAAGTGGACATCATATCAAGATATTATATAGAAACAAAAAAGTAATTCTCAATAATATCTGGATGATTCATCCATGGCCTACTCAAATCACAATAGAAATTCCTAACTTGTTTTCTAAAAATAAATCAGAGATACATGAGATGAAGTAAAAAGGAATAAAATATGAGAGGATTATATTTATTTTATGAAGATATCACAATAAGAAAACACCCAAAATCATAGTGGATTGAAGGGAACAAGGGAGGGGAGGTGGTTATCTGGGTGTGAATGAGGTGGAGGTAAAAGGAAGGGGACACATATAATATTGGAATATAAAAACTATATATTTTACATAATTAATTAATAGAATGCTTCAAAACGATATATGAATATTTTTGTTGTCATTATCCAAAAACCACACCATCACATGATTTGAATGCATAGTTAGGAAAACATGTTTTTAATAACACAAAATTCCTCAAAAAATATTATAGCCCCATGGATTTTTTAGAAAAAATGTGGTGGTAATAAACCTCAAACACTTTCTAAAAAACTAGAATTGTTATCCCAAATAATTTCCCCTTACCATTTTATAGTTATGCACAAGAAAAATATTTTTAAAATTTTCCAGGTACGTGACCTTGACAATAATCATAGAATCTAAGAAGCCTCCCTGAATTTATCCATCTCCAAAGACATCTCATTAAGACATACCAACCTTCAATGCCTATTTATGAATAGAGTATTTCCAAATGAACATTTCACAATAATTATTAAGAATAATAATCTCATAGAAACCCACATATCCCAACGGAAATGGGGTTACATATTTTTTTAGTTCTAGTTGCTATTAGATATTAATGTTTCATTAATAATTCAATTAATAATTTCAACAAAATATCCCATCTTTATTTTATAATTTATATGAATAATAATTCTTATTTTTTAGAGTTGAATACCCTAAAATTAATTCAATTATCTAATTAAAGACATCAAAAATTATAATATCATTACTTGAGTCAAATTATCAACAAAAATATATTTATTACTCTAAAAACAATTTATCCACACACACAACCACCAAAAACTATTAATAATGAAAGAACATAAAATTATTATTTTAATAAATTGGTCATCTATTTAACTCAAAATTCCTCAACAATATATAAAATATTTAAAAATTAGCACAAGATGATTTATTTAACTCATACATAGAATTTTATTAAATATGATTACATTTAAGTCATTATATATCAATTAAATTCCAATGTGTGGTTTCAGATAACATTATTAATTCAGGAATCCATTCAAAAACTATATATTTATATAAATTTTCAATACCTTACCTTTTTTCACATGAACATGTATGAAAAATTTGAAAGACTATATTCTTGTGATCAGAGTGATTTAATATTTAACAATAATACCCCCATAATTTGTATAAAATTTGTATAGAATCCCAAAATTATTCTAAATCACTATATAATTTTAATCAGGTTCATTTTTATGAAACTCTTTTTACACATATAATTATGATTTTTATGGAGAAATAAAATCTCAAATATTTTAATCCTATCATGCTGATATATTGATATAATCATGGATCTAAGACCCGATTCATCATTTACTACTTCATTAAATGATGTTGGATGTATTTCTAAAAATTGAGCATTGTGATCCATTATTTTCAGCCTTCTTTTCGGTAGTGGGGAATATATTTATGTAGTAATATTTCTTGGATAAATTTGATCTCTTTTACTTCATGACTAGTTCATATGTTGACTCTTTTTATCACTCTTTTCACCAATAAATTTATCTTTTCCATCATCATCAATAATAATTTTTTCATACTCTATGCAATATTGATTTATCTTCTAATCATCTCAAAACACTTCTAAAGGAAAAATATTTTCAGAATTTTC
Organism: Viscum album; assembly: GCA_963277665.1. NCBI lineage: Eukaryota > Viridiplantae > Streptophyta > Magnoliopsida > Santalales > Viscaceae > Viscum > Viscum album. Next base: position 449,265,401 of record OY728131.1, read on the forward strand.
ATTAGATTCGTGTTTGAAGTGATTCACTTAACTACTCTCAACAATCAAATTATTCAATTATTATAACACATATACTCCTTAATATTTGACGAGTACCCTAAAAATACACCTTTATTATTGAGATCATTATTTTTACCATGATTTCCATTTTTATTTAAAAAGAATCATTTATTACAAACAAACCTAGATTAATCATGGAGGGATTAATTATATTCCATATTATTTATGATTTGTTTTATACCAATGTAATGTGTAATTAACTATTATTTGTTTACAAATAAATATACACAACGTCTCTAATGTAGTTAAATTGGATTACAATTTACACAAACAATTCATTTTATAATTTCTTCACCATGAAATAATATCATTCCCTAAATATTTTATTTTGGGGAGTTCTCACTAAAAATATTACATTTATTATATAATGTTTCTAAAATAAATTCATTACATTATAGGTTGAGTACTACAGAAAATTTTATTTTTTGAGAATCTTAATATTTATTTAATTATTTCTTTTATCGATTTATAAAAATAATTATTTTTAATATTACAATAACCACATTATTTATATAAATATCGAAAAAATTATACCCTATTCATAAATAAATAAGATGATTTCAATAAAACCATATTTTCCATCTTATCTAATTAAACCATATTTGTATGTGTTTACTTGATTAAAACTCTTGATTCTCTCTAATTGATTTTCACATATGGAATTCAAATTGAAATTAATAAAATCTTTGAATGAAAAATAGTTTCTCAATAACATTTAATGTTTTGAATATCTAGAACATATCTATAATTTGATAAGTTCTGAATATATTTATCATTAATATAGAACAAAAATCGATGACATATGTTGATTTCTTCTTCATCCATTAAAAGGAATGTTTTATATTTTTTATGAACATGTTATGGACGTATATTTTTTATTCAACATTTCATAAGGTAATTCACAAAATGGTCTTAAAAAATGTACGCATATTGATTAAATGTGACTTTTAATATATTATTAGATAGATAAAATACAAAAAATACATTTTAAGTAATTCCATCAATATAGATCACCATATAATTACTTAATTATTAACCTACTGTCTTTAAATTTGAAATTAAAAAAAATTCTCCATAATTTACAAATATCAATATTCCATGAACACAACTAATACAATTCATCAACATATTTAAATTATATTTAATATTATATAAAAATTTAAAATCTAGAATCTGGTAGATTCATTTCATTCTTGCATTAAAATAAATTTCTTACAAATTGTTCTTATAAATATTCTTTTTTAGTAAAATTTATTCTAAAACTAGGTGTGGAATTTTTTTAATCTCTTCTACTTCTCATTAGTATAATAAATTATATTAAAGTGATATTATTCAAGAGGATAAGACATTCATATCAATGTATATTAATTGTTTTCCATTTTATCAAATTTCTATTGAAATTTATATGTTTACTTACCACATTTCATACTAAAAATCAGCGTTTTATGCTAAGAAATTGTGTAGGAAAAATCATAACCATTAATTTATTTCTTATTATAATATTATGGATATATTCCTAACACCATTTCCTTATTTCCAGTAATTTCTCTTATAATGTAAATTTATTTAGTCATCATTAAAGGTATTATTTTGAATATTAAAAATAACTATCACTTTATCGATGGAAATATCATATTTTTGTATTTATACCTAAATCAACTTCATTTGATTAACTCATTAAATATTTCTATGTTTGAAAATATTGATAACTGTATATTTAATTCTACTACATTTTTCTATTTTTTTGAATAATTAGAAATATACTAGACTCATAACGGAGTATGTCATGACTCATTAAATTGAGTCTTTTCAAACTATATAGAGACTATAATTTCCCCTTTAATATATATTCCAATTCATTGAAAACATTATACATAATTTTCTTAGTATGAATTTATCTATCAAATAAATTTCAATGAATCTATAATTCAATCTTTATTTTCATGTATTCGATATCCTTATTTTGGGGTTATAGTTTTATTAAAATATTCTACACAGTCATATTAATGTCATCTATCATCTCGGTCTATACATAAGTAACCAATATATATCTCATAAGATATTAATTTTTAACTTCACTCTTATCGAAATTATTCAATTCCTTTTCAAGAATATTTTATCTTTAATAATGCTCATAAACACAAAATGATTATTCTTTTTAAAATCATATAATCACAATTTTTTTATATTTTTGAAACACAACCCCCAACATATTCTCCCCATTCCAAATTTGGATTGAAAAAATAATTTAGTTAATCATCATTTTATACATTAGAAATAAATTTTTTGGAATTTATAATCATTGAATCATCTATATATGAGATAATATTCCATTCCCAACCTTATAAAATATTATTTTTAGTATCCCAATCTTCATTACATAAAAAAATTCTTTAAAATTTTTTCCCACAATAATTTTCATTGCAAAAATTCCATTTAAGTAAAAATTTATTATTTAATTTTCTATTATTATTTAAAATATGTATCTTCTTCATCATGATTTTTATTTACACCAAACATTCATATGTAAAATAGTATCACAATGAAAGCATTCAAAGTCCAATTTACCCAAAAATATTAAATTTACACTTTTATATTTTCTCCGCACCTTTTATAAGATTACATGACATATATCACCTTAATTGTGATTATTTTGATCCTATTACTTCTTATAATGATTGAATTCTATCTATCTATTTTATTTCCCTAATGTTTTCTCTATCTCTTTTTTTTCATTTCATATGTGACCGACCAACTATTTATTCAATTAGGTGATAATTCCCAATGGTTCGTTTCATTATGTTCCCTCTATTTTGGGATGTACATTAGTTGTAACCTTTTTATGACTTTATATATAATCTTGTAACTCGATATCTTATAGCTGAGTCCGTGTAATGAAAAAAACATTTGGAAGACAATTAAAAAATTCGACCACATTTTCACTAGAACATGGCATTAAATCCAATTTTTTTTCATATAGTGGTAGTTTTACATATTGGTCATTAATTTGTCCATAAAAAATGTTAACAAGTTGTCCCAAAAAATGTTGTTTTTCATAAAATTCATCGCGAGGATAAAAATAATTTTATGAAAATCTCAGAAAAATAAATTTTGAGCCATTGTATCATACATAAATATCTTCTTGTTTACATTAACCATTAAGCATATAGTTGAAGCATATACATTTATTCCATATACTGCACTTGGATAAACAACTAGATTTACTAATCATAAATGTGTTCTTATATTGTTTATCGCTATTTGAAAATGATCTCCATAAAATTATTATAATCTGGTTATAATTATTGTATTTTCCATTAAAAATATAATTTAATATATTATATAATGATGATATTAATAAATTTTTGTAAATTGTGGTCTGATTGTACACCCTAAGAGGGGTATTGATTCGGTCTTCTTGAAAATATGTTATTCTCATTAATTGTTTTTGATATTTTATTTCAATTAGAAAGAACTAGTTGAATATTCAATATATTCATAGAAAAATGTTAAACCATGAAGATAAAAATACCTAAAAATTTTATTTGGTTCACTTCTAATTTGATAAACCATGGATCACACATCAATAATGATATTATAATTATATTAATCACTGCATAACTATTATGTCATGAAATGATTTTAGGAGAGTTTAATTTCTATAAAATGTATGAAACCTATTATTCACTAACCCCATTTTATTCTAATAGGGTTAAAATTCTATATTTTATGTGCATGCCAAATATAAAACGATGTAGTAACTAAATGATTCAATAGTGAATAGTAAGGGTGTTTCCTTTAGAACATCACATCTTCATTTATAATTATGTATATGAATTCATAAAAATTTATCTTCCTAGACTAAGATTCAATGTAAATTAGATTGACTATACATAAACTTATTATTCAATGAATTAAATGTGCATCCCAATGGATTATCAATATTTTGATAATAATGATTATTATCTTTAATTTAATTTTTAATACTATTAATTTAACAATATTCTCATTTTATACTCCCAAAATATTTGAAATGAAAATTATCAAATCAAATTTAAACCACCTTCTAATTTATTTTTCTTCATGTCAAACCCTCTAATAATTTTCATATATACTTCCAATATAGTAGTTATGACATGTAGTTATTGGATACTCAAACAATCAGTAAATGTTGTTGAGACATCTATATCACTAAATATCATTAAATTATCTGAATTTTTAAACAAATTTTTTTTGGAAATATACATCACTATGTGATCAGTCAGTTTATTCAATAAAATTTGTACAAAGAAGTTGATTTGAAATGTAACAAACAACCTAAATGATTGTACATGATAAGAGCATAATAACATCCTAAATGTCTTCTTTTATAGAATTTCATCTTGTTATTACCTAGAGGTTATGGTGTTTTGACAAAAAAATTTCATTAATCTAGACATAAATTGATATATGGTATAATTCATTATGATGAAAACTAAAATTCCATTACTAGAAAACCTGATACTCTAATAAACAAATATTATATATATATATATATATTCCATTTTTATTTGAAAAAATATGACTGTAATAATATGTTATAATTCATGTCATAAAAACCTAGTAATCATTTCATAATGAGACCATCAATGAATTCAAAAATTCAATGAATATTACCCTGAATTCTCTATTACATTTCATATTTTTTTTGTCTATACACAAGTTATTAATTTTTTAATGGTAAGAATCATTAAATTTCTCAATAATTATCCATATATAAAATATAACATTTCTTTATTGATAATTATTTGAATTTTACATTTATTTATATTCCATCATAATTCCCCTAAATATGTATGATCTCACTCTATGTTCAATTCATACCCCTTTAATAACATAAAATCACTTCATATTTCCAAAACATATTAAACTCGTCCTTAACCACTGAACTCAAACATCTTCAAATATCCTCTATTAAATTTACTATAATTTAATTCATGGCTATCATATAATATATTGGTTGGAACATAGTGGAATACACACAATTCAGTTTAATGACTACTTATCTTTTATTACTTTTTAAATTGTAGATCAACTATTTTAACCACTAGCCCTTCCTTATATGTCATCTATTTATTTTATGATTTATCACACCTTCCATCACACCTATATCCATTTAATTCCTTGAAAATGTTCCCATCTATTATAACATCCATTATATAAAATGTTTCTAAATACCATATAGGCATATGTACTACATCCATGATTCATCCACTGAGGACCAACATGATTATGAATGGAATTTATATATCCTTACTTCACTATGTTATGACTATAAAAATTTCATCAATCCCAATGGAGAACATAAAATTAATTTCTCATATTAAAATACATTCAGATCAAAATCGATAGATAGAGTGTTATTATTAAATGTTTTAACTATTCTTGTTCATTCATCACATAATGAAATTTGTTTTATAAAATATAGTGAATAATAATTATTACAAAAAATAATTATTTTTTAATAGAAAATAAAAATCATCCAATATTCATTTTAGTGTTCTATTCAACTGAACTTTTACTCAAATATTAAAGATGATATAATTTAATCATTTTTTCGTTAAAAATTGGATGTTGAAAATATTTCATTCAAATCAATAAAAATATTATCTATAAGGAAAATATAAAATTACTCTCATAAGAATTATTAAATTATGTGTTTGAAACTCATAATATTACTCAAGGAGATTTAATAATGACACTATAAAATTTTACACAATTTGATTTGATCAATTTTGAAATTCAAGTCTTATAATATGTGGAAAACCTAATAATTCAAGATAATAAATATAACAAGATATTTAATAATGGGGTTCATGTGTGGAATATAAAAAATAGAAAATGATATGTATTCAGTTTTTAAAGGGATTAATGATGTAAAAGTTGAACACGAAAAGTTCCCAAATTTTTGTTAAAAACATATAATCTTGAAGTGTTTGAATTATATCCATAGTAACTTCTCATTTCATTAAAATTAATAATATCTCAAATTTATATTGAATACACTTTCTAATGAGTATTACATCCAATAATAATTATAATAATGTATTTTTTTGTCTGTTTCATATATATGAATTGGAAAACTAGCAGAATAATTAGAAACCATAAAAATACCAACCACCATCTTTAATAATTAATATTAATTAATACATATCCTAGGAAAATAACCATATTCCACACCCAATTGGGGTGTAAATAATTCCATTTAATAAATTTTTTATAAAAAAATTTATTGATCATATTCATAAGAAAACAAAAAGAATATATGGGACCAAGGATAAGACAACCAGGGAAAATTTATTGAAAAAAACCATGGGCTAAAAAAAGATGTAGTATTTAATAATATAATGACGCCCATTAATATATAGAATGTAATTAAGTGAGTGGACCATTAAACTAGAAATATTAATTAGATCTCACAACATTGATAGCAAGTATATAATATGGTAGTTTTCCTCCCAATTAGTGTAACTGATAATGAAATTAGTGGATGAAAGAATATCTAAACATCCTATCCACAAGGACATCATCTTACAAGATATGCACAGGGAACCATTTTTGTTGGCTTGGAAAATAGTGGTCGAGTTACTCTATGAAAACATGATAGAATAACCTATCTTCTTGGTATGAAAAAATGGGTTGATTGAACGACCCCAGTCTCGCCCTCACATGTCTGGTGATAAAAATAATATTTTATTATTTTATTTAAATTAAGTTAATATTGGATTAATTAAGCTAAAATCTACACTATAAGAATAAAATATATTATTTAAATATTTTTTCACATACATCCCTGAGAATATTTTTTATGTTTAGGTATTTTGATAATTAGAAAATATAAAAAAATTTATAAATCATAATAAAAATAAAAATCAATAAAAATAAATAATTATTATTGTTGCATCACTGAATTTATTTTTATCTTTATATAAGCGCATAATAATCTTTAAGCCATGTGGAATAATTTTTCAGGAAGACATAGGGTGAGAACAAGGTACTGTAATGGGTTATAATAATTTTTGAGGAAAACCAATAGTTTTAAAAATAAATGGAAAGTACACAAACATATTTTGAATGTTATAGAAAACATTAAATTTTAAAAGTAAAATTAAGATCATCATAATTTAAAAGATTCAGTTTGTTATAAAACATGAATAATAATAGTATATTTTTCTCCAAAATCATTATTTGAACGTTTTTGTAAAGATAAAAAATAAATATATACTTTAAAAAAATACAATTATAATTTTTATTTAATGAATCCTTTTTTATTAAATTTAACATAACCTTAACATTGAAATAGAAATATTCCAAAAATAATATCTAGAAAATATATCCATTGTTTTTTATAAAAAAATAACGATCTTGTAAAAACACCACAAGGAAGCATGGAAAATTGAGTGAAATACAAGTCACGTTTTTTTGTTGGAAAAATTCCCATGAGTTTTGAGTTTACTTCCCATTCCTAAAAAATTTATAATGTATGAGGGCCAAATATTATTTGAAAATTCTTTTCGGTTTACAGATTATTTTCCATGGATTATTATTATTCATTTATTTCAAAAAATTAACAAAAGATATATTTAATATATATATATATATATTATAAAAAAATTATAAGAATCTAAAATTTAAGATCATAAATCATTATACTAAGATATTATTTTATAAACATACATGGATCCGTTTAAGAATTAAATACTTTTTCCCTTCAACAATTTAAACAGACACAACATACATGAAATAAAATTATTTCAAATCAAATAATTATTAAAAAAATATGAAATTGGAGTTTAAAATTTAATAATATATATATATATATATATAATTATTACTTTGAAATAAGGGTTCCCTTTATATGGGTAGTGAAAATATTTAGAAGTATTAAAAAACATCATGAATGAATGATACATTTTTACAAAAATTATGCTTTCAATTTATTTGTTAAAAATATATTACTTTGAAAAAAATATCCTTGTTTATGATGGGGTTTTACTATATTTGTTTCATCATATAGAGTGATATTAGTTTGGAAAACAATATATTGAGTTTTGATAAATTACCCACTCTAATTTAATTTTGTAAACAAAAATATTAAGATGTTGAAAAATATCCATAATAATATATGTGATGATTCCAATAGCCTAAATTATATATATATAACCATAATATGTTAATTTTGTACTCTTTAAATTAATTTTTTAAAATCATTTCCAAATTTTTTTATATTAGATATTCCATAATACTATAATAAAAATGCTTGGCAGTTGTACTCATCAATACTAATTTATTTAGAACATCACATTCAAACAAATTATTTATAAAATTGTAATTCAAACAATTAACTATCTAAGGATCACAGATGGGTGTCCATATATAAATAATTAATAATAATGGATCCCATTTATATTATTTATCTATAATTATTTTGATACCCTCTAAACTAATTTTTTTTTATTCTATCAGTAGCGAGCTTTTTATGGTAGTTTTTTCATCCACATCAATTTAATATACACCAATACAAATAAGATATATACCCTTACCTATTTTTATAACAAAAAATAATTCAAAATCCCCCATTTGTATCAAAAAATTACGTTGTGGATTACAATAACCCAGGATCTTTTCTTGGTACCATGAATAAAAATATAGATGTTTTTGATTTTTTCATGACCATAAACTATTTTATGCCTGCATGATACTTTTATCATCTCAGTATCATCCTTAAAAAAAACATATTCTTTATCACTAATCCATAGATAGATCCTGATTATCATATGATGAACCAATCTATCATATTCCATGAAGATAATCTACTAGTCCAATAATAATTATAAAAATATGTAGTGCTAGCATTCCGTTACATGCATTGAGGGTGATGAATAAAAATATAGGTGTGTGTCATTATTGTGGCTCATACATGGAATAATGGTGTTAGTGTTGTGGAAACAGTGGAGTCACAGTCACTAAGGTGGATATAGGGAGGAAATTGTCATTAAATAATTCATGTTTTCACCTAAAATGCTGATATATAAACAACATTAGACATTTTTGTTCTAACAAATCAAGAATTTTTATAAACATTATATTTGTTTTTAGGATCATTTAGCATTATAATATAGTAATTATTTTTAGTATATTATTTAACATAACAATTGTTCTTTATTCTCATATATATATATATATTGAATGGAATGATGACTACTAGTATATATATATTTATATATTAATGTTTTAATTTTTTATATTCATGATAATTAACATTTTATTTGTATTAATTAAATAGACCTTACTCTATATTTATATTATTTCTGTTAATTTTTTATTATCAATTTAACCATGTTAAAATATTTTATATTCCATAAAAAATATTAATATATTGTTTAAATTTTAATCCTAATTCAAATTTTTTACTTCAAATTAATATTTCACTAACCATTATTAATATTGTTTTAATACTTTGGACTAGATAAATATACTTTCATGAAATATATATAATTATATAATTATTTTTAAATGTATTTCAAATTAATATAACGTAATAACAAAAAATATTTATACATATCTATTTTATTTGTTTATCACAAAACAATCACCATGATTTAATATTATTAAAAGTATGCCCTTATCTTTAAAATTAAATACGTAGTACCCAATAATATAAAGAAAATCATTTTAAAAATATAAATTTATAAGAAGATATAAACAGAATTATAATCCATAATTTATTTTCATCAATGTTACTTATAACAATATATATATATATACATATATTAATTTTTTCCATATCTTATTTGTCATAATTAACAATATTTAAAAAATAAGTTGATGGATTACAAATTCAATGTAAAATTAAAGCATGATTTTTTATATGCAAATCATGTTTATAACAATTTAAAAGACAAATTAAAAATTAGGGTTATTAAATTATATAATCCATAAATAAATTTCAACTTCCTAGATTATGTATCCAATTTAATAGATAAATTTATACTTCTTTATTAATGAATGAAAAATATTATTCTTAATTTTTTTACATTGAGTTTAGTTCCTATATAAATTATATGGAATCACTTCATGAAATTATTTCAACATAATAGAACACACTATGAATCCATAAATCAAAATCAATGAAACCCAAAAATTCCAATAAAATATTCTATTTTATTGCATAAGGCCTCCTAAATTTACATAACCATTATATTGAGAATCTCCTATAATATAATTTCCCTGAACTCAAAGGAAATTTCTAACTGTTAAATTATACTACATAAAAATAATCATATTTTCCTAAGATTACTAAAATATCCCATTTATATATACTATTAGACTCTACACCCCCACACTCGTGTATTGTGATAAAAATACCAAGATCTTTATTTAATAAATTTTAATGGGCATTATAGAGGTGACACGAAGATTACTATATAAAATTAAAATCCCAAAATTAACTTCCAAGCCAAATTATTCCTTGAGATTATTTTTATGAGTATATAATTGTATAATTAAAAACATATAATAAAAATAAATCCCATAATAATCATTTAAATTCTCAAAACATGTTACTTTTATCCACATTATTTCGCAATATAATCATGTCTTCATAAAATCTTATGGTCATTACGATTATTAATGAAATAAAATTTAGAAAATATTGGATTAGGTAAAGTCTTAGTAAAGTGGTTTTAAACCATTTTAGGAAGCTCATTAGGTATTTAATTGCATGAAAACACCTTTAAAATATTTTAATCAAGAAAAAAACATTGAGTATTAAAAATTAAATTACATTTTTTATTGAATGACAAATGTTTTCAGAAAATATTTTGTAAAACATAAAATGTGAATAATGTTTTTTTTCAAATTATTTTTATCCAATGTTTCATTAAAATTCAAAAAAACTATTCCATTATATCAAATGAAATTGAATTTTATAATATAATTTAATGGGTTTTTAAAATGAATAAAAAAATTCTTTTTAAAATAATGTAAAATCCATTATTGTAACGTCCCGTCCCATCCTAATTAGTATGAGAGGGTGGTGAGATGATATTTGGCCTTAGGTGATGTTCCAAAGGTTCCAAAATCTAGTAATAAATGTTAAGTGCTTAAGTATAATTGGGGAATGATTTTACCTTATAATAAAACCAACAAACCCAAAGAGGCTTTACCCACCATGGCAGTATGATGTATGTCAACAAGGTAAACCAAACAATACCATACCCAAATGACAACCAAACAACCAAACTATTCCCTAAATATTCCTAAAAACTATTAAAAATACATCATAAGAAGCTCTAAAATTAGATTAAAAAAGAATAAGACTCAAGAAAAAACACCAAAGGTAACCATGAGACTCTCCATGGCTCCACACCAATCTCTATGATCCATGAACCACAATACCTCCAAAGAATCATGATGAAACGCTAGAAAAATGAGATTCTTTCCCCTTAATTGTGTCCCAGAAAACAACATATACAAAATCCCCAATGATTTAAAGTAGGGGTGATTACAAATACTCAGTAGGTTATTCCCAAATACGTTCCCTACACACTCTACTAGGATAACATCTTTAGCACATTCCTATAAAAAAGTTTATATAAAAAATTAAATAGTGTAACAATTTCAACAAGCCAAACACACCCTTACAAATCAATTTACTCCCAAATCCATACAACACAAGGGAAAGACAACAAGAAATACATAATACATTTTACATCCCATATTATCAAAATAATATTATCTTTCTTATCCACTTTAAAATTAAAAACATAACCACTAAGTTTCACAAGCTCAAACTAGAAAACCAACATGGTGGAATTTTCCGTCAAAGACCGTTTACTAGTTTTCCAATTTAGTGGTACATTCTAACAACAAATCCTTGATGGTGGCTGTTTCATCCACTATCCATCCACATTTTATAGTGATAATTCCTTCCCAATTCACATCGATCTCAAAAACATGCACATACACTTAACCAACAGTGATCACATAACACTCTATGACCACAACATGATGCAAAAAACAAATTACAAGCCAAACAATCCCTTTATCCATTAACCATGAAAATTCATATTTCAAGAAAATATACATTTTATTGAAACCAATTTTTACAAAAATTTCCATTCACAAAACCATGAAACGAATTTTAAAATCAATATTTCAACACCCAACAACAAAGAACATTTCAATGAAATAACCCATTTTCCCAAAATCAAAAAATCACTACAAAATAAATGTTTATCAACCACTTCACATAATGTTCACAATAAATCTCAAGAAAAATAAATTAATTTTAGATCAATAGTTTTATATCTAGAAAAATGGTATTGAGAGAGATGCTACCAACCTTAGGGTTTCAGTAAAATCGACCCACCTCACAACCGCACACTAAATCTAGGTAAAAGCTTCACAAAACCTCTTTATATCCCTTTTCTTATCATCAATAAACCCAAATATAACAATTTTACTAAACAAAACCCATGATCTATAATAATTGGGTGTAGATATAGATAACTGAGAGAGATGGAGAACTAGATCTAAGGAAAACAAGGAAGAAAACAAGAGTTAAGGCCTACTAGAAGAGAATCTCCTTCCCCACTCCCTGAAAACCCTTTGAATCATTCAAAAAATTAGTGGGAGAGCCGCTTTAAACCACGAGGACCAAAATTATCAAGTGAGGATTTAGTGAGAGTAATAATGGAGTGTTTGGGGAAAATCTTGAGTCGTAATATTTTTTAAAAACACAATTTTTATTACCGTTCATGGTTAGCTCCCATAGTTAGACAAACCATGATCTAACCGTGAACATGCCACTACCTCAAAGGGCACCCAACATGGCTTCCTAGAAGGGTTATAAAAATCATGCAGACACCATGAGAGGTCCCACTCTCTCATGTTTCACAGTTACATGGGATTGTTTCACGGTTTCCCCTAACCGTGCTCAAATCACGATCCTTTGAAAAGCCTCCAAAACATTCTCAAAACCCTTCAAAACACTCCAAAACTATAGAAACCTCTAATCAACCACATTAAAAACCTAAAAATAAATAAATAAGGGTCACATAAATCAATAGAGGGTACTACAATTACCCCATATTCAAGAACCTGGGAGGTATTTTTCATTATTGGTATAAAATACAATGGTTAAGATCTGATCCAATATCATTATAGTCTTGGAAGACTGGGTAAATTCATAAATTACAATGTAAAACTACATATAAAACATGATCATTTTTCATTAAAATTATTATCCCTTTTATCATTTCCTATGATTAAATATTCTAATGGAAAATAATATTTATAACTATGATTTAACATTCTTATTAAGGATTATTATAAATTAAAATCTATAATATCATAAAAATATAATATTGTATATGGATGTAATAAATAAAAAAAATGAAACCATGATCAAAAAAATCTTGAGGCATACTATATTGATGAATATAAATGAAAATATTTTAAAAAATAAGCATTGAACTTATACAGATGTAATGCATAATTTAAAACATGAAAATGTTTTCTAATGAATTACTCTATGAAACTATACTGATATGTTGAGAGTTATAAACAAAAAACTAAGTTGATTATTACAAATTTTTTTGATGTATTGAGGTTGTATATAATTTTAGGCCCTTCCCATAAACTTATTATGCCTGATTTATTCACTATAAGATTCAATTAGACATTCCACACCATTCCCTATAAAAACTATACAAATTTTTTTTTTCGATACATATAACATGAAACACACAATTAAAATTTTTACTATTAGAAATGTTAATGTGTATTTATAGATGAACAATAATTTATTAACATAAAAGATATATGGTATCACCAAATTAACATGATGTATCCTTATAAATTAAATGTTTTGGAATGTGTATTTCTATATGTTGGTATATCCGTTTATGATAGTAATTGGGTTTAATATTTTGTATTGTTAGGTAACCATGGAAATGGTAGGGAAAATTCATCACCAGGTTTCAAAAATATCTGTTGAATATTCCAATGAATATCACACAGTAGGGTGTAGAAAGCTTTGAAATCCTAGACCCACCCATTATGAATTTGATTATAGAATGATACAATGGTAAACCAACCCTTTTTGGGTGATTAACCATAGTTCCAAATGAATCACGGCCATATCCAATTTCTATTATAAAAAAAGATATATTTTATAAGAAACAACAAAAACATTTCCATCACAAAAAATAGTATAGATTTTAAATCATAGAAATGATTTAGTTTTAATACAGTTTTGGTAGATCCGGAATAAAAATAAAATGATGAAATAATAAAAAATATAACATGTAAATACCTTAAATTACATATATAATATGTTGAAAATAATTATATGAAAATGTTTTCACTAAAATAAAATTAAATAGGAGGTGAATATAAAATAAGTCCCATAGAATGAAATTTGAGATAAAAAATCCCATTTTTGGATTTGGTGAAAATTTATTTATAGACTTTAAATATACTGCTAAAAAGATATATTTGAATACCACAAATAATTGAAATTCATGAGACTAAATTTGACATATGAAGTATATAACCCACCTAAAAGAAATCTGTTTTTTAATTTGAAATATGTCTCAATAAAGAGAATTCGGGATGGAAAACCCATACCTCCTTTCTTTTTAGTTTACCTGTTATCCATCATTATATATTTATAGTTTGATAATTTATATTTTTTATACAAGAATTTTTCTTCATTTTTCATAAAAAAATGTTCATAGTTCATTGAAATTATGTATCATGAAAATAAATTTTGTTTTGATTTATAATTACGCTGTCTCATTTAAATAGTGTTTTGTTATGTTGCGTGAAAGTTGAATCAATATTGTGTAATTTTGATAACTATAGGAATTGATGAATATATTTAAATCGAAAAATAAATAAATCATAAAACCATTGAATAAACTTAAAATTTTATTATTTTATTATTAACATATTATATAATGTTTATTGAAGTTACCATATTTATCCATGATGGTGTTTTATATAATAATTAAAGTAGGGGTATAACTGACCCAAAAAGGAATATACAATATTTAGTGGAATATTTTGATTATACGAGTTAATTATTATAAAAATAATATCTTTATTATATGAGAATAATCATATTATTTATATACTATTAATTTGGAATGTGAAATTTCAAAACAGTATAATAAATAATAAAAAAACTACATTAATAGTGATGTATGTGACTTCTAGGAGGTGATAGTGTGCATAACATGTGGTTAATGTTTATATTTTTCAATTAATTAGAATTAATTAAAGTATATTAAAATTTTACATCTTAAAAGAATAATTTTATTATATATATAATATTTATTCACCATTCCCATTAATAAATCCCAGCATTAAAGGTGTTACTAAAAAACCAAAGATGATGATTAGTGTATGGAAAGTCCTCACACACGCTCTTCTAAAGCATTTATTATCATTGGATTCATATGAATAAATAATGTTAATTCAATTAATATAATAACATCTTATTTTAATAATAATATATTTTTAAATATAGTAGTATCGATATTATAGTATATGAAGAGGAATATTTTAAGGAAATTCTTAAAAGGAAGGAAATACTTAAATCACGAACATGAGTATTTTCTTTTAAATAAACATGAAAGTTGATGTATTGTGTTATATAATCATGACTAGAGGACTAAGTAAATGTTATACGATTCCATGATGAATAAAATTTCATTGTTACATAGAGAAAATTTTGGTGATTGGTGTGGTATGAAGTGGAAGAAGTGGGTTGCTTTTATAAGCCAATAAAAGAAATATTTTGTGAATACACTTTAATTTACAATGATATAATTAACCAATTCATTGGTTAATTACTTAAAATTTATAAAATAATTTATTTTTGGGTTCAATTTTTTTGATAAATACCCATCCATTAATTTTCACCAATGTTTTTACAATTTTCTATATGCCATTATATTATTTACATTTCTCATTAATGTTTTTTACATTGGTAAAGAAATTATTATAGTAGTAAATTTGATTTTATTATATATTAATGAAACCCATATTACCAAATATTTATATGAAAAATAAATAATTTTCAATTATTTATTCCAATTAAATTTTTAAATATGATAAAATCCTCTATTATATTTGAATATATAATATATAGAATATTTGTTCTCTATAAAAAAAAATTCACAATTAATTGTTCCAAATAATATTTATAAATAAGACGATTTGCTTTAATATATTTGTATATATTTAAACATTATATTATAATCATTTTACAGAAATTATTATTTTATTAGTCAATATAAAAGTTATATATTGTTAATAAAACTATTATTTGATAAAAAAATGTTTTTCCATTATCAAGGTAATTAACATTAATGCTTATAAGATAATTTTTATGCCCAGAAATGAAAGTTTTCTTATGAACTAATATATATATATATTTATAATAAATAAACAAATTCATTTTAATATCTTATATTCATAAAATTGATAAATATTAATTTTTAATACAAGATCATAAAAATGGATTTTTATTGTGAAATATTAGTTATCTTCCAAAATTTATAAACATGGGATTTGTAAATAAAAAATAAGAGTTTTAAATGATATAATTATATAATTATATATAATTTATAATGTTTTCAAAATTGTAAATTAATTTTTTTTTTCAAAAATGTCATCGTTTTGGAAAAATCAATAGTTTTTTACTATATAGAAAAAATCAATTTTTTAAAAACTCAAAATATTTAATCTTATGGAATAATATTTTTGATGAATTGTTAAATGATGTTAGTTTTGATAAAATAAATTTATAAAATTTATAGTTTAATACATTAAATCTGCTCATTAATCATTTTTTATTAGAGTATGCATTATTTATTTTTCAATATATGTTTTTTAATTATTATAGTAGGTTATTAAGTATTACAAAAATGACTTCAAAATAATAAATTAAAAAATATCATTTTTTAGAACAATATATTAAATTATTGTAAAAATAATGAACCAAAATTAAAAATTGATGGCCATATATGTCTTAACTATCATTTGGTGGAGAGAGTTTATAGCATCCCGATGCGGGTGCCACTTATCGGTGCCATGAATCAGTTCATTTTGTGAATGAGGCATGCCTACCTATATGAAAGAGGACTCCAACTAGCATTGGGGGTATAATATATGACATGGGGAGACTATAAATTATAAATAAAAGGAAGAAAAAAAAGGAAAAAGTCAACTAAAAATAACCAAGAGAATACAATAAATAATAACTGAAAAAGATAAATCACCAAATGAAGAATCCCAATAATAATAAATTATAATATAAACCAAAATACTAATCATGTCATTCCATATATATGTTAAGTGTCTAATAAAAAGCCTATATCAATTCACACACTAAAAATCCAAATTGGGTCCTGATATAATGGATTGTTCCCTAATCTATTATCTATCTCGAATTACAACTTATCCATCTAACATAGTTCTCCTACTTGAATCCTAAACAAAAATCATGAAGTCTATTTGGGTACCAAACAATGACCCAAGTAGGTTCTATGTAAAAATTATTTGGCCACCACAATGTCTTTAAAAGAAATATATAGTCTTTAACTGTTTATAATTTTTTATAAAAAATAAAATAAAAATGAAAAAGTAAACGGGTTTCATATTTATTATTCAAGAGTTACCACATTGGCCCTTGGGTTTAGGGTGACACCCAATACAACCATAACATCCTTATAATATGCCAAATTATAAACCATATAACATTCATATTTTATCATTTATTATTTCATGGTCCTTCATTCTTAAGTTTAATTCCAATTTCATTTTCCTTACCTTGGAGAATCATTCCATGTTACATTATCATAGGTACTTGTAGTTTCAATTCAACATCATTAGAATATGTTAATAGAGTTTCGGTACAACATAATTATGTTGGGTATATCAACTATTAATAACAAAATCTTGATTACTTGGAGTATCAGTCAAGAACATATTTAGATGCATGCATCAGGGGTTAGTGCATTAATCTGGCCACACACATGAACATGGAGCCTCAATTTAGCAAGAACACTATATTTTTCACATATTAATATCAAATATACATAATATTATCCATTTGTATCATCCATTATCAAAACAATACCATTTCATTTTCAACATATCCATTTAACTCAATTACCATCAATTTTTACACATCTCATTAAAACCTCAATGTTTTCCTGAAAAAACCATTAATCACCATTATTAAATCATGAAATAAGGATTTATTTCAATTATATAAATCAATTAATTACATTTTTCATTTCATAAATTTTGATTTCAGGGATATTTTCACACCATATGGGTTTCCATCACTCATTATCGTATAGTCTCTAGAGGATCAGATGAGATCCGTGATTGATCTCACAATATGGTTGGGGTCAATTATCTTTTCACAATCAAAACACAATTGTGAATGATGAATATGAAAATGATCTATTAAATACAAAACAAATTCACCAAGACTTTGTGAAATAGTATATAGGAAACCTAACACATGATCATTGATAGATGCTCGCTCAACCTTAGCACTGAATTCAAGGTAGAATAGCTGAAATAAAAAAAACGAAGAAGATCATGGATAAAAACCTTCGATCAAAAAAATGAAAAAATATCCATTGAAACCAAGATTTATAATAAAAAATATAATAAATAATACCTCTAAAATGGGTGTTAAATACAAGAGAGACAGAGAGAGGGGAACCAAAACAATGAAGGAATCACATAATAGAGAGGACTTGATATTTTTCCACCTGATCATGGATTCACAACCAAAAGGGTCAAAGAGGCAAATGAATCAACTAAATATAATAGAAATGAAATATAAAATGTAGTAGGATTAATGGAGGAGGGCTTTTATATAAAATAGGGGTTAGGGAATTATAAATTAATATTTGGTGGTTTAAATATATACATCAATGGTTTCCTAGATTTGTCACACTGTTCGAAGTAACTATGTTCCATAACCATGTGCCATATATAGATATTCATTTTAGGGTTTATGGTTTGGTTATAGGATTACTATAACCACGAACGAACCATTCATCCCTTCTCTATTTAAGGGTGATGATTTATATTATTTTTAAAAAATAGCATGGTATCCAATAATCATGTGCCAACCATGAACAAAACAATGGGATTAAAAAATTATCCAATGTCACATGAATCCAAAACAAAATATGAACCAAAAAAATATGATAAAAATGTTTAATAATTACTTAAAACATGCACACCCACTCAATAATTTTTTGGATCCTAAAATATTCCCACATTATGTCATATTTTCCTCAGGATTCACTCATAAGCATCAATAATATTTTTTGGTGAAACTTTCAGATAACTAGGACATAATATCATCATCTATCTTCAATTTTTCCCCTGACCACATGTATAATACAAAAACAAATGAACAAATGGCATAATCTATCCCAAAAAAATTTATCCTTGTGATCCACAACATGAATCCTATGCTCTACAAAGGAAGCCTCATCCTCAATCTTAACATCCTCAACATCGATCAAATGAGAATGTTAATGATCATATTGGAAAATTTTGGACACATGGAAAACATTGTTCAAATCTCTATACCTCTAAAGATTAACTAATCAATATTCTATTGATTTGATCCTCTCCACAATTGTAAATCATCTGACTTACTTGGGAACAAACATTCCCTTTATTAGAATCTATCAGTGACTCAATATTTATAAAACCTAATGAATCACACAGTAATCCTTTATAAACTCAATATGTTTATGTTGTCAACTAAAATAAGACATATGTGTACTATATATAGTATACATATGTTTCTGAATGAAATGAAAGTTTTCTAATATATCATGTATGAGACTTGATCCAATTTTTTTTAAAACACCCATCCCCCATCCAACATAACAGTGATCTTCATTGAATATAATAATGAAAATAATATTATTGCATTCTAACATTATCATGATAACTATTTTTATAATAGGGTTTAATGAGTTATAAGGTATTCTCCCCAGTTCCCTTGATTTTTAGGATTCATGACCACAACATGTCCTGAAAACCTCAATAATACATTCTAATTTTCTATCATTCTCTTGGTGAAAACATATACATTGAAACACTAGAGTAAACATAGCATTATTCAATCCATGTTATAAGTTTAAAGTAAAATGATATTCAAAATCTAGAACAATACATCACATCACCCCGAGTTAATGAACAATGTTCGGAACATAAATTTCAGAAAACTGATACACCATTAATGTATCCCAAATTGTAAGGAAATGGTATACCATCATAAATAGTTAACTAATAACCCATATCATTTCATTCATCTAAGGGATCCTCGAAATTCATAACTAAAATTCTAGGGTAACATCATCCCACTTTCACTCTGAAATGAGAAATTCTAGAAATAGACTCTTAGGACATTGATTCTAATCCATCACTTACAAAAACATATAATATAATGTATTGAAACATAAAATATCATTCATCATTCTAGGACACCAATAATTTATTCAATGATCATTTTACATCTCGGTAAAACTTGTATGCACTACCTAGTTCAAGTCATGGAACTTAGGAATCCACTCATCTTGCATATATATTGGAAAAACTACCTGGACCCACACATATATGATCTCATCCTCATATATACTCTAATTAGAAGGTGAAAACCCTCAATCAAGGATTAAATCAAGGAGAAACATTTTTTTTCTCATTAATAAATTCATTGATCCATATTATAAGTGTTGAATACATAAATAAGGATTTGAGGTTCATCTTCCCATGGGCCACTTAAACCAATATATGCATCTCCATGAACAAAGCTATCATCTTTCTCAATGAACTAGACTCATGGAAAACCTAGGCCTATTTATTTCATATCAAAGTGTTATAAAAACATTTTCCATTTGTTTGAATATATTCTATCAAAATATCAAATTAATTCAAACACTCAACCCAGCTTTTCTACTGAGTATTTGAATCTCATGATGAGAATATTTTCTTTAAACTATTTTTTGTTTGTATAAATAGTAAAACATACACCAGATAGATAATTCCTTCAATACATTAAATCATAAACCACAATATCCAACATGATATCATGCATAGGGTAGTTACATTCGTGTGGCCTTAGTAATGATGATCTATAATCCAAGAATCAATCATTATGAATCACTACAAACACAATTATATTATTGAAGAAATCATAGAATAAGATACAATCCCACTACAATTATAAATTTTCAGAGTTAGTGTTGTGATCAAAAACTAATGTAACTCATAGATGGAATTGTCTAATACTCGCTAAAATTCAAATTTTATACCCCACATGGCCAAGCATGAAATAATCACTACAATGTGAGAAATGTCTTGGATGAATATACGACAATATATCATTAAACTCAGAAATAATCAGATATTAAAAACATTCATTGGTTTCTATGAATAAGAAATCCATTAACATTCTTCGATTCCCCTAAATAAACATCCTCATATTTTATTTGAAAAATGAAATGTACCTTGTAAATAAAAAATTAACATAGATATAGATTAGTATATATGAAATAATCTCTATTAATACTTACGATGATTTCATGATGCTTTTTATTATCATTAGGAGTCTGGTAGCACACCAAGATGTCATCGAAAAAACAACCATAAATTTTTCCAAAATTGTTGGAATATTCAGTTCATCATTAACATAAACAAATCATGATATTTTTTAACTCAAAATAAAATTACAATTATCTCATAAAAGACATATCTAATCATGAATTCAGTCAAGTGTATATCATATGGTCTGCCTCTAAAATGATGAAACTATGATGAAAAATTGATCTTATAGAACACTCAAGAACCCCTCATCATTTTAAATATATATTCAATGTCTAAAGAGGATAATAGTTCATAACTATCATCCTATTTAAAATACTATAATTGATGAAAAAGTGAAATTTTATATCAACCTTTATAGAAAAGATGATTGGAGAACCATGGAAATACATACTTAGATAGATAAATCCCCTATACATAAATTCTTCTATTTACTTCATAAGATCATTTATCTCTATTGGTTCCATTTTGTATGATGGGGTGGAATCTAATTTATCTCAAGTGATTTTAACAATTTTAAACTCAACATATATCTCATGTGGTATACATGATAATTACATAGGAAATATGACATGAAACGAATTCACTATATGTGGAAATACACTCTTCTTCAAACTCCCATCATCCATAAAAATCTTGAAACTTGATCTCTGAGCATCCATAGTTTTTGATTAACAATCCCTAAATGACCTTCTAGGATATCACATTATCCATAATGAAAATATATTCCACCATTATAAGATGTAAAGGTTACACTCCTATAGTTACAATTGATGTGGAAATAGTATTATTCAAGCCAATCCATACCGAGAATTATGCCCAAACCTGACATCTAAAGTATGTTCTGATTCCAATGAAAATGATACTCACCAATTTCGAGGGTACACCCTAAACATAGAAATATTTTCTACGATTTTGAACCTAATGTAGTTGTTGATTTTCATAAATGAAAAAAAACTCCACCAAAAAATCAATCATTCCACACCTTGAGAAGGTGTAAAATAATATGCTGCCTTGTTTCAAATAAATCACAAACAAGGGTAGGATATACATGAATTTTACCTCTAGTTTTTGATGGCCTAGGATCTCTATCAATACGTGTAGACAAAAATTCATGCAACTGGAATATCACTGTAGACAATTATTAGGTCTAATTTCTTTGTGTTTCAATACTCTACTAATAAGGTCAATAATTCCCCAAGGTACCACATCTTCTACCCTTACTAGTATGAATTTTATAACTATAACTCCCCGAATGGTCTAAGTGAGAAGACCCACTTATGGTGTTCTATGTCATTCTACGTAATCCTAGGTCCTCCACCAAATGATATTAGATTAGGATTCTTATAGTTCATCTGTAAAGGTTCCATACAATCACAATATTCACACTCCACTAGTGTTTAGTGAAACATACTATGAATGTGACATGAATAACTACAAAGGTGGAAGAACACTCGATCACCACCCAATGTGACATATCCTCTCTAATACCTGATCTTCTCCCCACTGCTCTGGTTCTCCTTCACAAAACCACTATTCTATACCCATGAAGACTTAACTCCTAGAAATCTAGTAGAAACCCACAATACTCCACTAGAATACTCATTTAGTTTCACCTCATAATTGATATCATTGTTCAATGCTTCAAAAAACTTCTTCAATATTATGATATTATACTAAAATTTAGTCTCATAATAATTTCTGTCTAGTAAACAACTTTTCTTAAATTCCACATCTACTACTTGAACTTGAAAAATTAATGAATGTTAGTGAATTTTCCAATATAGTCTATCACTTATATGATTCCCTAGGTTAACCAGATATACAATGCTTCAATTTTTGCTGAATCATTATTGGTAAATGATTTACAGAAACCTCTACGGGAAGTCTGTCTGTACCATGCCCTCAACTGCTCATATCGATACTGAAATATCCAACCATATCTTTGTAGGTCCTCATGATATATAATAATCCCACAAGACTTTTTTATCCACATGAGTCTCTAAATGATCAATAAATTTATAGATAGTCTCTCTCTAGAAAAAACCATCCTCTGGTCCATGCTCTCTAGTAAAAGTCATGGGGTGATTCGATACAAAATTCTAGGTTAGATAAAACATCTTGTACATAGCCTACCATATGAAAATCAGCATGAAATTCGTAAAGATGAAAAATTTATCCTTATTCAAGATATAATCATCATTAATATATTATCCAATGGACAAAATTGTTGTAATATCGCTACCGTCAACCATCCCTAACCCATTTATTATATAACGTAAGGTTCAAATCTGTTCAAAATCATAGGTTTCCCAAAAAAAACTTTATATCCATTTCAAATTACAAAATTTGACATATTTTGACCATTACTAATTCATCATTACACACCATATCATTTAAATTATTTAATAAAGTATTTTTTTCATCTCCCACAACCCATTCATACCATTCTTTTTTATGCATGACTAATATGATTCCCATCAAAAAAATTCATGAGCATGTATATGAATGCATGAATACAAAAATCTAATTCCATTTTGATGTTAAAGTAAAATTACATAATATAATACCATAACACAATAGGTGAATATCCCCTTTATAAACAACATTCCATGTTATAAATGAGCATCAACAATAACAATCCCAATATAAGAACATAGGGTTTCCCACAAACATGGTGTATTTACTCACATGCGTGAGATCATAGCCAAGGGAAAAATCATATTAGTATCCTTTATAAATTTTATAAAAAGTAATAAACTAAAAATAAAAGGAAACTCATATGATACCACTTTTTATAATCCCAACATGGGCACCACATATCTGTCCCACCATGAAGGTTGATTACATGACATTAAGATCACATCCCCTTATTCATGGGAATTATGACATAGTATGATGGAATAATATATCATATGGGGAGACATTAAGCAAATTATCAATTAAATAAAATAATGAAAACAAATATGATAGGTAATAAATATAGTAAAATAAAAAATAACCTATAAATAACAAGATACACTTGTAGAGTATAAAAATAGGGAAGATAATAAAAAAAATAGAAAACATGTAATTCCATATTTTTATAATTCATCTAATTAAAACCCAAAAAATAAAACACATTGACAACCTCCATATGTGGTCCAAAATCATGGCCCCTTCCATTATCCATACTTTGTAATATGTTGACATTTCTTGAGATGTATTGTGATATTTTTTGGTTAATCTTATAAATTTTTTGGTAATACATTTATTGGGTATTTTTTGTGGGGTTATTATAGAGAAATTTTATATATTTGATTTCTCATGGGGTTATAAATAGAAAGAAAAAATTTATGGAAAATCATTTTATTTTACCTATGAAACTATGCACCCTTTTTTGGGGACATATGATGTGGTTTATAGTTTAACCACACTATGTAGAATTCCAACACAAACCATGCTCCATCAAATGAAGTGTTTTTAATGATTGGGGAATAATTTTGAAATCAATGTGCCCACATTGGAATAACCACGAACCCTATAAGTAAGGGAAAGTGATTATGGAAAATGGTTATGCAAACCTAGATCATCATACTAGAAACCATGTGTAGAGGATTTTAAAAATTTTGTATTTTTTATTTCAAAATTATCAAACTCCCTATTATTATCCATAGTCACATATGGTTGACATAACATTATGTTATAATCCCTCATAGGATCTTGAAAATATTACTAGGCTTTTTGAAACCCTTTCATGGAAAATCAAAGATCATGTGGAAGGATAGAATCATATTTGGAATGTGATTTATTCTTCGTTTAGTTTCCTCTCTCTGCTATATTTATCCCCCTTTCTGAGGGGTGATTTGTTCCTTCATTGAACAAGGATGAGATTTATTTTATGATCGATGTTAATTTAGTGGATCTTTTTCCTAGCTATTGGTTCTGGTTCTCCTCCACCATTGTAAATTCGACTGATCAACATCGAATTTAGGGATATAGTTTGGTGAGTATTCAGTAATGATCTCAAGGTCGGTGGTCTACAAGTTAGTTCCCATTATCAAGATTATGAATTTTGAAATTTAATTATTTAATTATGTTGTGATTTTTTTAATATTATTTAAATTGAAAAGGTGAATTTAATTCAATGAAATCAAGAACCCCTTCATGAATTTAGTTGGATCTATTGGAGTCTTTTAAAACAAACAACATAGAAACCAATTAGGTAATAAAATATCTCTAAAGTGGTGAATTAGGGAATCTGAAAATGGAAATACTACGTTTTTCAAATTGAATTAAATATATTGTTCGTGTTTATAATAGTAAATGAAGGGTTTTATGGATTAATCATGAATATTTAATGAATTGTGTGATTAAATTTTGATAATTGAATTAATGGTGAAATGTTCATTCTATTCCGTGTTACTAATGTAAAGAACCATGGGGACATTGATAATTAAAATAGTATTTTTTGATGAGAATAATTGATTATATGTATATCCATGTTGAACCATGATATGAATTTTTTATATGAGATATTTTTTTATTGATTTATAAATGAGGAGTAGGTGTGGGAATGATGCTCTAAATACATATGGGGTACCATACTAATGCTCCAAGGCCCCGACGCATTCTTGTGATTGTTGTGTTGTGGGATAGGGATTGATTTACTAAATATCATCGGTATTCTTGAATCATTATCTTGGAACCCAGGATAATGTCATTTGGATGATGTTATATATGGCCATGATATATACAATCTAATGATCTAGTGTACCATATATGAAATTGGAATTTAATGAATATTTAAATCCCATGAAAGAAATAAATCTATTATTATTGTGATGTATTGTTCTGATTTTGGAATGGGAAGAATCAAGAATGATTTGTTTGGTTGTCTCTGTGAACATGTGGGAATACGTCGTTAATGATAGAATAATTAAATGTGAAGCATATTTACCTTTTAATTTTACATTATTCTTTATAGTAATACAAATACTATTAAAAAATGAATACAGATTTAAATTTCATTGGTGGTGTCGTACTGAGTTGTACTCACACCAAAATCAGGCAGCCTGATTAGTACCAGAATAGATTTGATGACTGCATAACAGGATAAGGTAATAAGACTATATTTAATGAATTATTTGGGATTAAATATAGATCATGGGTGATGTAACTAGAAATGATTTTAAGACCCATTTTGGAGTTTTCAGTGTGTTATTATTTTGTTTTTTCATTTGGAATATGACACTGATATGGAATGGTGTATTTACTATGTTGGAATATGGTAATTTTTACTATTTTGGATTTACTTATTCCATGTTGGTGGTTTTTTTATTATTTTCAAATCTTGGTTATTCTTTATTTTTATTGGACACTGTTTATTTTCTTATAGTATTGTGATAATCTAATAAGGATGGTATTTTATATCCAAGTTACATGTTAGAATCTTTCTTATAGTCACCTGTATCTAGCGTATGGGAAGGTTTTCATGTGGTCACTTAACAAATTGGCTTGGGTCACTGGCATCTGGCAGCACGACAGGGTTTCTAGATGGTGGTATCATTTGTGATTTTCTTTTCAAATTAGTTTGTTATTATTTGGGAATGGTAGACATGATATTATGATGAGTTTGATCTTGGTCATCAGCTTGTGTATGGGACCATCCAACCCATGTGTGGAGTAATACCCAAGTACACATGTTTGGATTATTGTTCATCATGTTTTTTGTTACACTTGAATGTTATTTCACCTTGGGTGATGCACTTGTTATTTGAAGTTATTTTTTTATATTTTTCTTGTGGTCTGATAAGAATGGGATTTTACTATACATGCATCATTTAGGCACTCAGTATTTTATGTGACATGAATCATTTTAGGAACACATAGAAATGATGGTTTTTCCTGAGTAATTGTTTTGATTTTTTTTATTTATAGGTGTAATTTAAAAAGGATTATTATTGATGATGAATTTCAATTGATAAAAATATTCAAAATGTGGTAGTTTAAAATGGATAAGGAAGTGAATAATTATAAAAATTGAATTATGGTAGTTGTTTACCCTATATTTTGTATGGACCAGTTTAGGGATGGTTGAAAGTAGTAATCAACCCCTGGTTTTTACCATGTGGTGTAGAATAGAGGTGACTTGTTATAACATTATTTGAATACCTCATATGTTGATGTGTTAATGATTTATTATTTTTCCTAATATAGGTGTTTTTAATTTTAGATACATAATTCCATGATGGTGTTTATTGACATGACAATAGGATGACATAACTGAAAATGGGCCCCTAGAAGCGGGACAAGAGGTCCTGATGGCTCAAGTGGAAGGAGAGGGATATAAGTTCCTTGAAAACTATTATCACTTTTTACTATCTATAAAAATTGGAAAGGGAAGGTTATAATATATATATATGATTGGACAAGGGAATCAATAAGATATTATGGAGTTGAGAAGTTATTTTACTACCTAGACTAAGAAGATAAGGACATATAAATACATGAAATGTATAATTTCGTCAACATAATTTCTCAAAATTAAGGATTATTCTAGAAGAATAATCAATAAATGAAAAATTATAGTTAAAATAAAAAGATCACAAAATACAAAAAAGTTTAACTATCCATTTTACTATATTAAGACACTAAGCATAACCAAATGTGTTAGTACAATATTATGTAATTCTATAAAAAGAATAAACGTTTATATGAAAAAACTACTTTAATATCAAAAAATAAAAAGTAATACCCAATGTTCGTAATATATTTTTAGAAAAATAATTATCTATAATAAACCTTATAATATTCTAGTCTAAAATTGAATCTAAATAACCAAAAGTATTTGGTAAGATAATAATCCATGATATATTTAATATTTATCTTAAAAAAATATAAATCATTAAGAACTTTTCGTACCCAAATGTTATTTTTGTAATAATATAATCATCAAGATTTCTATATATCACTAGAATCATCACGCTTCCACATTATAATCACATATCCATCCATATATAATGCATCATTAATTTAACAAATTAAATTCCATAAAATTATATTTATCCTAATCATATTGTTTACACAAAATAGTGAATGTATTATGAAATATCATTAATCTCTTAACAAACATTTCATTGTTTCACTCCCATACTTATCTATAATATAAAATATATGTTCCCAAAATATACTTATTATTCATTGATTAATTTTTTTATCTAAAAATAATAATATCATATTAATCTGGACTTCACATAGTCCAATGGGTGGTGATGCGGCCTAGTAACCCTTCAGTTTCGGTTTTGATCCACATAGACTTGTAGGATGTGTTGAGTTGTCACACAATATGTGGGATATATATTTCAAAAACTATATTAATATAATCCTTATAAAATTAATAAAATGTATGAAAAATCATTACAAGTATCTTTAATATATATAACCTTAATGTTTTCCTCATTCCATACATTTGTCATCCAAAAAATTTTAAAACCTCTAATTACCTCAAATTCAAGGATCTTATAAACCAAAAATACTACCAATACCTTTAAAATTTTGTCAATAGAACCAAAATTCATTGTTACTCATAACATTTGTTTTCATATCATAAATATAAGGGTTACCTAAATCTCAAAAAATTATCAAAATTAAATTAATATCTCCCTAAAACATATCACCTTTTCACTATAACACTTTTAAAAGGTATTAATTCCATCTAACATGTATTTTGAAATTGTTGAAAACAAATCAAAGTATAGAAAAATACTTAGTTATTCAATTATTATAGTAATATTTATAAAATACCACTATATAGTAAATATGAAAACACAATACATAAATAAATCTTTCATTGAAATTCCTTATTAAACTATTATTCATGCTTTGTCATCATATTCCTTTATAATTTATCCCTAAAATAAAATATATTAATTATATCCTAATGATTAATCAATATCAATCCCAAAATATTTCATTCTTAGAACAATAGAAAATAATTCATACCTTTAATCTATACATAAGGATTTTTTTTATATTCCATTTATCTTAAACATCCAAAAACTAAATGGTCGTGTCCTTTATATAGATGTTTCTTTTTATATAGTGTTTGTAATGTTGAAATTTTGAAATCAAATGAAAAAGACAGCATGAACCAAAAATGTTTTATAGAAATGAATTTTTTTTAGATAAGTCAAATGTTTTTTTGTAAGTTATATCAATACCTAGAATGATTCCAAAATAATTTGAGCAATCTTTTCAAATAATTATGATAATCAAATCATCATGAACAGATAAAAATGTTTTGAAAGATAAATTTTATTCCATCTTGATAAATGATACATACTTTGTAGAAAAGAATATTATAGAGAACATGGAATGAATTATAACTTATTAAAATGAAAATGTCCTTCTAAATAAAAACCCCATGGGAACTCTATAATACATTAACCAAAAAATACTGTATACCAAAATTGATTAACATCATATATTTAATCTCAAAAAATATAATTAAAATACAAAATATCAATCACCTTATTCCATAAAATGGGGTGTCAATGACATTGAATATATAATCATACTTATACTCGTAATCCCCTGGTGATATCTATAACTCTTAATAATACCTTTTAATCACTATAAGATTTTAATGTAATTGGAATGGGGTATTTGTGATGGAATCTCGTCACATCACATCATTTGCGATGAGAGTCCATTGTAAAAACCTCTTCACTGCTAGTGGCTCCACATATGTGTTTATTTGCGATGGTCTACCACAGATAATAATTATTTGTAGCAGTCACTTTTGCCGTAAAAAAATACACACCTAAGGGTTTGTAAGTAACCTTTTGTGACGAATCTTTACAAAAGGTTTGAAAAGTTATTTGCAATTGATGAATTCACCCATTTTAAATAAATTATTTTAAAGACAAATAATTAAAAATTAGAAAACAATAATTAAATTATTTAAAGAAACATAAAATAAAATTAACAATTTTTTTAAGAAATTTATATTTTAAAAAAGTAAATATTAAATAAAATAATAATAATTTTTAAAATAAATATACTAAAAAGTTATTAAAAGTATTAAAATTATTGAAAGTAATTTACATTTTAAATATAGATAAATTTACTAAATACATATATATTTATGAATAATTAAAAAAACCGAAAATTAGTTGTAATATGTTTAAAACATTAAAATTATAATAGATTTACAAATACTAAAAAACTGTTGCAGAAAATAAAACTAATTAAAATAGATAGAAAATTAATACATCAGTTAAAAACTAACATTCCTGCCGTACCAAATAAAAATAATGTCATTAAAAATCATAAATCATCAACTATTGTCTAGTGTAGGAGGATCACCTGGAGGACCTAGGGGAGAAAACTCTATACCAAACACATGATCAAGTAATTTCATATACTCTATCATCTCCTCATCTATGAAAAAATAATTCTCACAGTACACCTCCCTCAACCTCTCCTCATTTTATGAAGCGGATGATTGAATCAATGATAAATCTCTACAATATCACTTCACACTATCTGACACCATCACATAAGTACTATAATAACTCATACGTGTTAGTAGAGAACCAATACCAACCCCTCGACCTGTCTCAACACCCTATGAAGTCACCTGTATCCAAGAACCCTCATCGAAACATGAATCAACATTGACATATTCTCGTTATCATCCTGTCTCTCTAGTGAATGAGAAGTCACATATTAATATGTTTTACTTTAAAATAATGATAAATTAGAATAATAATAAAAATAATATTCTTGATTTTTTAAACAAAATAACGAACCATAATATGGAACTATGGTTGGACTACAACATCTTTTATATGGGGATCAATATACTTCTTCTTATCATCTTCAAACATTGTATGAGATGAGTTAGTAGTGGTCTTTATAATATAACAAAAATTTTATAGTTAAAATAAATATACATTAATAAATAATATCAATTACCATATGTCATCGATATATTCCAAATGTATGGCACCTGACCCTATGTATAACCTCTTTCCTCCCTCATATGTGATGCCTATATGATGATCTCCTCCTAAAAGTCTCTCTTAGCTAGAAGAATCAAAACCCATCCCACACCAATGCAGATATATAGTTTTGATGATGGGGGACACAAGAATAATAAAATATGGTAGCACAATCTTTATTTATAGATCGACTTCTAATGTTGTGTAGAAACTAAAAAAATCACCCACGTATAGAATTATCACATACCCTATAGATGTGGCCTATTTAGATATCAGAAACCAGAGGAAAGAAATACTACAAGATAATTAAAAATTTTTGTTAATAATTAATGAAAATTTAAAAATTTATATATTATTTAATAATTTACAATATCATGTTTGAACATGTATTAATACATAATGATGGTTACCAGGTTCCATGACACCCATTTCATGGAAAAATAATTTCTTATAAAGGAATTAACCTTCCAAACGGATAAATGAGAAAAAATATACAAATTAAAGTAATATATAAATATAAAATTATTAAAAATATTAATACACTTATTTAATATAAAATAAATATCATAAAAAATTATACATATCCCAATAAACAAGGTTCAAAATCAACAGATGGTCGTCTCTATGGAATAGGATCTAGAATCAGTAACCGAGCAAGACCGCTCCCCTCCTAGTAGCTGCACCATCTTAAGGAGGGGGATCTAAATCACGCTCATCATATGGAATTCCAACATCAGTGAGATAATGTAATAGATTATCAGGATCATATCTAACCATCTTAAAAAAATATTATAACCAGTAATATATTTTTAATTCAGAGATGAAAAAAAATAAATGTTAGAATAATATATTGTTACCCATAATAGATTTTTAATAAAAAAATGATATTTAAAAAGTTAATAAATATTAGAATGTAATAATTTCCAATAAATAATGTCCTGAATATAATTATCATCATATTAATCACCATTTTCATCAACATTAATGTGTTCATCCTTATCTTCAGCATTGTCGACTTCAATATGAATTTCAGTTTCACCATCCCTTATTACTTCATCAAAATTATATATATAATTATCCCTTAAATGGGGGGGGGGATTCATCATTAATATTTATATCCCATCAGGTAAGAGATGTATTTTGGTATATTGAGTGAAAAATTTCAATATATTTCACTTCCACGAAACTATTTTAATTTTCAATAAACTGATTGTCACATGATTTCATTTTTATCACACCCAATCAGTCCTTCAAATATCTAAAAAAATCATAGTAATTTTCATAGAAAAATTGATGTGATTAATGTTTCGACATAAAAGGATCGTTTGATGTAAGAAAACTATTATATTTAATATCAACGACTTCACGTCATGGATGAACTTCGAAACCCCAATTAGTACCAAACCAATGAAATTTAAATATTGTAACAAAATTTGTTCCCATATAACATAACTCCATTATTTCATATGTTATACAATAAAATTCAACTTAACTTTCCTTATGAAGGAATCATTTAAAACAAACACCACTATTCATTGATTTATTTGAGTCACCATATATGCATTTATGGAATCTAAATTTATTATCCACATACACATTATAAGATTTTACTAAATTGAACAGAGGGTTTTTAGCACAGATATTCAATTTTCAATTTTATTTTCATTGTATATTATCTATAATGAATAAGAATTATTAATTGTAGATATCATTGAAAAATTGATTTAATATTCCATCAAAAAAACTTAAACTGCCATTATTTGCAACCAATGTGATTTTTTTTATTATTGATGTTCTTTAAGAGCAGTAGATGTACTTTTTTATAAATTTTAATTTGATATAGTGATCATATAGTATACAAATAATTTAATGTAAATAAAGTGATATTTTATAAATATTTAATGAAATAATAAGAAAGCAGCACTTACTTCACAAATCATGTCATATATTCACAATTCAGAAGAACATAAGTAAGAGTTATGTGCAGTTCTTCATCTATAATCCATTACTGATGATAACCACTAAAACCAAGCTAGTGCTACTTAAAAACTAACAATTGATGGTCTGTGGAAACATCAAAAATTTATCTCAGTCCAACCCATGAAAGCATGTTTTCATATATATTATAACTGAAAATAAAAAAAGTATAATCTTGAAATTTCCTTATGAAAGTACCCTTTTTCAATGGACCCATCATGTGATGATTTGTTATGTACTTTCTTATTTAATTTTTTCATACATCACTCAAATAGATACATCTATCAGAATTGTACTGGCCCTCAATATTTAGATTCCTATGAAAAATGAAATATTAAATGTTCTATGGAATCAAAGAATCCCTTTGTGAATATTTTCTCGATATTACATAAAATTAAAAAAAAACCTTTTCCAGCAAACCAGATGCATCATAATCCAATGTTTTTACACAAATATCTTAGAAAGAATATGATATTTTTTTCAACACATTATATATTAAATAATTCAATACCCCTCTAAGGCCTATAAGAAGTACTCTTTCTATTATGTCATGAAAATCATTACTTTTAAACCCGGTAGTATGCCTATTTCTGAGGAAATAAGAAAAATTTGACGCATAACAATTTTATAACCTCAAATATCTAATCCATTGATAGAATAATAAATAATTTTCTTTAATAAGTGAGTAATCTACTATTATCTTCATTAATTTGTCTGATCTTTCATCTTTAAATAATTTATGTTCATGATGTTTGAAAATATGTGCAAGATCTAATCATTCTTTTAAATTATCTTTTTTCTTACCAGGTGTGTCCAACACGGTATCGAAAACATGTTATCAAAAACGTTTTTCTAAATATACATTAAATCTAACATTTGATGAAACAAAAAATCTAACAAATATGTAAGGTCCCAAAAAATACTATGCATTATCCAATTATTATCTAACGAAAAAACATTTATCTTTTTCTTGTTTATGGTTGGTCCAAAAGAAACATGAGGTAATGTAGAGACCATAGATTTTACCTGATTACATGATAGCACTACTCGAGGTGAATCTTTTTCAATTCAACCTCTTTTAAAATTAATTCTGTTCCTACAAATTGGGTGATCCATAGGAAGATATCTATGATGATAGTAAAAATAAATAAAATTCAGCCCGTTACCAAGAATAAACGCTTTTTTCTTAGCCTCAAAGTAAAAGCATGATTTTAGACCATGTGTGCTCCATCCAGTTAACATACCATATGATGGAAATTCACTGATTTTCCATATTAACGAAACCTTTAATATAAAATTTTGATTTTCAGCTATATAAAATGCAATCACACCATTATTTCATAATGACATTATCTCATCAATTTGTGGATTCAAATAAATGTCAATATTTTTCTTTAGATGTCCTAGAATTAAAAGCATGAAATATACATATATGGTTATTCATCAACATCCAAGGATGAAAGTTGTAAGGATTAATAAAAACAAGACAAAAAGAATATTGACTACCTTATGAACCAAATAGAGAAATGTAACATCCTATTACAGTTCAGATATTCTTAAATTCCCTTATGTAAAATTATTAATGTAATAAGTGGGAAAAATGGTTTATCAGTGAAAATTTGTGTTTTTTTAAACACATGTTGGAATGGTAAAACACCAAATTAATACTCTAGAATATTTAATTAATTATTTTATTAGTTAGACACTGAGTAAGTATGAGTTTCCGAGGTCTAAAGAGACTTAGCGAAGAAAGAATAAAATAATAAAATAAAATATTTTAATTGCACACTTTTTATTCAAATTTTTTAAATATCACCAAAATGGTGCTTCGTTTTAGAAATATGAGTCCACTATTATGTCATAAATATAGTGTTTCCCCAAGAAGGGGTATAACATTCAAAGCCGTCAAACATTTGGAAGTCTCGCTCATGAGATAAAGTTCTTAAATTATAATTAGTATATTTTTTCTATTAAAAATAATTAAATATTTCTCAAACGGTCCGTCTTATGGGAAATATGAGACAATCGATGGGTCCGTAACGTGGTGTTTACCCTAGAATAGGTATAACATTGGTTCACATCTGGCGTTTGGATTCCTCGCTCACAAAAATAACACTTTTTATTTTAATAAATTAATTATTTCGATTTTTCCTTAATAAATCATTAATATATCTCAAACTGTTCATCATTTGAGAAATCTGAGACCACTGTTTGGTCCGGAATGAGGTGTTTACCCTAGACATGGTATAAATTTTATTCACAATAGTAATTTGATGATATTTAATTTTTATATCAAATAATTAATTTAATTTAACAATTAAATCCGAATTTAATTCTGGTTTTACGTTTTCTATTATTTTTTTCATCTTCTTTAATGGGTTTCCATCATTTTCAACTGAAGATAAATCCAAAAGCTATCGTTTATTAACCATTTTAATCTGTTTCTATTTCAGTGCAATAGTACGGAAAATTAATGACTCAGTCATTAACTTTCAGTTTATTCATGAACTAAATGGGGTGTTTCAATTAATGGTTAATTTTCCAGCAATTTTTGGGGTTTCATGTAGCTGAATGGTTAAGAATTTTTATTTGGCATATTCATTTGAGTTTGGGTGCCTCAAATATTTCCCTCAATCTGATTGGTATACCTTTGATAAATAGTTTTGGTGGCGCATCCCATATCCCATTCTTCCATTTTGGGTGCTACGTAGTGGTGTTCCAAGGTTATAATTTTCTTCTTTTGTTTAATTATTTTATTATTTATGTAAATTCAAAAAAAATTATGGAAAAATAAATCAAATAAATCAGTAGAACCTAAGTTATTTAGGGGTAATTTATGAAATTATTGGAGGGTAATTACATGGAATTATCGAAAGATAATTATTCATAATTATGAAATGATAATTTATATTTTTATTAAAATGATAATCGTGTGAATTATCAAAAGGACAATTTCATGAAATTATCAAAGATAATTATAAGAAATATTTGAGTGATAATTTATTGATTTTTTCAAAACATTAATTTATTAAAATTTGTAATGAACAATTATGTAATTGAGATTAACTCCTGATATATATATATATAAGATAATTCAGTGGATGATTATTTTTTTTTTTCAAATAAAACGTAAGAATATAATTATAAAAATTATAAAAGGATAATTATAAGTTAATTATGACGTGACTAGATTATCAAAATTATCATAGGATAATTACGTGTTTTATCAGAAAAAAATTATCATAATTTTCAAATAATAATATCATAGAATTATCAATGATAACCCCACCAGATTATCAAATGACTTTTTAAATAAAATTATGAAATGTCATTTTTCAGATTACTATATGATATATTTCAAAAGATAAATATTGTGAATTTAGAAAAAGATAATTTTTAAGAATTATTGAATGATAATTGCAACAAATTATCAAAGATCAATTGCATGGAAATATCAAAGTTATTTTTTACATATATTATCAAATGATAATTAAAATAATTATGGAATGATAATTTCAAGATTATCAAAGGTGAATTATATATATTATTAAAATGATAATTGTGAGTTTCTAAAAGTTAACTATTCTGATGAATTATAGAGAGCGCATGCATTGTCTTAACATTAAACTAAATATTTTCCTTGAAAGATAAATATTATGAGATGCGATAATATATATATAATTTGAAACTTATCATGGTGAGCTAAATTATTATCACATGTGATAATTTATATGATAATCCAGATATTATTCAGAAGAGAGAAACTATCATCTCATGTGATATTTTATTTTATTTTGAAATAAAATAACTGGTATTGGTTCTAGGTACCCTTGACGAACAAAAAATATTGATGTGCCAATTCTTACAATAGTACGATTATAAGGAGGGGTATTGAACCATAGAAGGTGGTTTATCATTATCACTAACATCAATGACTTTTAGGTAGGTGGTTCCATCCTGAATTTTCAAATTGATCATCCTTGTATTTTTTCATTTACTTCAATTGTTGATTTAAATTAAATTGCTCAAATTTTCTATCAAATAAATTGATAAAAATTTGATTCCAGTGAATCTAGATATTCGAAATGGTTTTGACATTGAAATTTGGAAAACCCCAATTCCATTGAATTTTGCGTGTTTAAGGAAATTTGTTGATTTAAATTGTTTAATTTAAATTATGGACTTTATGGAAATGATTTCAATTAAATTTCTATATTTAATTGAGGAAATAAATTGTGTAATGATGGAATTGGTTTTGAATGGATTTCAAACAGGTGAAAATGGAATAAAATTATTTTATAGAAACCAAGAGGTTTTACATAGTGAGAAAGCATGTTTTTGAATAAACCCTATTTGGTTTTAAACAGAAAGAAATTGGAACGTTTGAAATGGAATAATAGGATTGATCGAATTTCAAGCAGTCTTAAAATAGTTCGCCCATCATGTAAGAGCACATGAAAGCCTTAGGTAGTTATTGAGTTATTTGGATACACTCTACACAACGACAAAATTCTAAAACATACTTTCACCAGGTCACATCCCCAACAGGTTGGTGACAAGTCTCCTTTGGCCAGTGTCATAGGGACGTGTGTATACACATTTTGCTGAGTTCACATAGAGCGTGCAGAATCCTATAGCTAGTTAATAATATCATACCTTTTGGCAGATGACCACGTTGCTCACTTGTTTATTTATATTTAAGATATAAATGTATGATAATGTTTGTTTGAACTGCTTACATGCTTGCTGAATTTATATTATCTGTTTTATATAAATATTTTACATAAGACATTGCTTTAGAAATATTCTATCATTTGTTAAAGCCATTTATTAAAATATTTATTTACAACACTTGAAAATTTATAACATTATTTTTTAAATATGTTTTTTAATTTAAAAACCTATTTATTTGAAAATTGAAATCTTTTCTTTGGATATTCCATATTTGGAATCTGTTATGTAATCTTTGGTTGTATCCTACGGGGCTTAGGCTCACAACCAACTTTTTCCTTCGGGTGTTTGTAGACTTTCTTCTTCCAGGTTCGAGCAAAGGGAAGGGATCCGTTAGAGGTGGATCCAGATGTTGAGATTTGGCCATGATGAGTTTTTTCCTTAGGGACCATGGGGTTATACATCCCATTTTAGTACATTGGATTTTATTCCTCTCTGTCTTTTGGTACATTACTCCTAGTGGAATTTCTTTTTATTATGAGTACTATCTTGTTTCTTTTTTCCACATTGTTGGTGGAAAAGTGTTCCCACTTGCATATTGTGTGATGCCAGGTGCTAGTCGCCGACTCGTGGGGATTGGGAACGCCCTTCAGGCTATGTTAGGGTCGGCTCGGTTATCGGGTTACCAAGGTACCTGGTATAGTTCATGACCACATGGTATCAGAGGGAGGTTAAGTATATTTCCTTGATTACAATATGCATTTGAGTATTTTTTTTGTGGCATAAGAGGTAGTTATGATTCAGTGCCGGTTCAGATCTCACATCAATGAACCTTATGTCACCAGGGGTGGTTAGGGAAAGGAATCTTGTGGATTAGTTCTTGTCTTTTACCTATTTTGATTTGGATTGACTGAAATCCAAATCATGTATGTTCTACCGGTCCAGATCATGTTTCACTCGTTGCTATGTACAAGCATTGTCTAATGTCTTCCTTATTTTCTATTGAGGTTGTGTAACATCATGCCTCTGAGAAGACATGCGAATTGGATCCAAGAAGGGGATACTCTTCAAAAAAATATTTCTTAAGTGTTCTTTCACCAAAACCACTTGTTTTCAAAGGCTCCACTGATCCTCAACATACTGAGGAATGGTTGGGAAAGATATAACTTCTGTTTGAGTTTTTGTAAACACCGAACAAGATCAAGGTGAAGTGTGACACATTTGTGCTAGAGGGACCATGAAGGAGATGGTGGGACATGATAGTGATGAAAATGAAATGTGAGGGATTATATTGAAAGGACTTCAGGGTTCTTTACACCAAATAGTTCTATCCCAAGTCAATGGTGTTAGCCAAAGCTGTGGAGTTTCTCATGCCCGAGAAGGATGAAAGAAATATGGCTCCTAAGAATGATTGCAAGACTTACATAAGTTTTGACACATCTTTCCCACTCCACGCAGTGGCACAATATCATCAACACATTCAAAAACCATGGGGTAATCAAATTCTTCTCATACAAAAGGGTTCTAGTCAGAGGCATCCGGAACTAAGCTCCTTCACATAGTGGAAGAGTCTCTAGAGGAAGCAGATACTGATCTAACAACCATGAGTGGTTCTATTACTATATCTTTGTCATAGTGACAAGTCTTTTGATACGAGTGAATCTCAATCGTTTATTTCAACCCGTACTATTAATCTACTTAATCATTCTTTGGAGCTTTTATCTTGTAAAATGGAAATTACTATACCCCTTAGTATAAAGGGATAGAAGGGTCTCTGTAATCCCTCTTGTGTCTTCTCTCTATCTGTTGTCAAACTTTCTTGGTGTTTTTTTATTACTCGACTTGAAATATCATAAAGTTATATTTGGGATGGATTGGCTCAATACCAATAAAGCCCGAATTTATTGTTATCTTAATTATGTCTACATTACTACACCCAATGGTGTGCCTCATGTTCATCAAGATGATTTTAACAAAAGGTCAAGCCGAGCTGGACCTTCTTATCCGGAGCAGGGAAAGGTTACATGGTCTTCTCTGATGAATCAGTTTCTGGTTTGGGATGTGTCCTTATGCAAGGTAATCATGATGTTGCCTATGGATCTCTCCAGATTAAGCCTCATGAGAAGAACTATACTACCCATGACCTTGAACTTGAAGTTTTAATGAACGAACTTAAGTGTTGGAGACATTAACTTTATGAATAAATGTTTATTGTGTATTTAGACCACAAGGGCATGAGTAATATCTTCTCTCAACAAGATTTGAAACTCTCCCAAAGGTGTTGGGTGGAGTTCCTTCAATATTTCAACTTTGACATTGCCTATACCCCAGAGAAAGAGAAAGTCGTTGCAGATGCGTTATATAGGAAACCTCCAACAATGGTTGTGAAAGATTTTTTTTGAAATAGTGGAGTTTGATTGCTCTTTTTTCTCAGTTGCATATTAGAGTTCAGTGGAAGTGTGATGATGTTTCTTTATCTAGTGTTCATTTGTCATCTTCTCTCATCGAGTTGATTCATCAAGAACAATAGCTGAATGATGAATACCATAAAATTCAGGACTCTCTTTATGGTGGGGAGATTGACCCCCAGTAGCCGTTCTCCAAAGAGGGTGTTATGTGTTATCGAAACTGTTACATTGTGCCGTCAGCGGTAAGGATGGCTATGATGGGGAACTGCCATAACTCCAAGTGGGATGTGTACCCAAGAACCATAAAGATGTTCTATGATATGCGGTGATAGTTATAGTGTCTAGGTATGAGATGAGACATTGTCGAGTTTGTATCTCGTTTCTATACATGCCGAAAGGTGATAGTTGGGCTCCAAAAACCTTTGGGTTTGCTTCAACCACTTCCAGTACATACATTGAAGTGGGATGAAATATCTATGGACTTTTTGGTTGGGTTACCTCGAACCTAGAGGAAGAATAATGCGATATGGGTTGTGATCGATAGGCTGACCACCACAACTCATGTTGATATATAACATGTTCCATGTATCGCTTGTTCGAAAGTATATCTCTGATCCATATCACATTTTGAGGTGGAGTGATCTTCAGATTGGACCAGATTTATCTCTGAATAAATGAATAGTTAGGATTGTTTCTTCTTAGACCATGGTACTCCATGGGAGGACGATACCTCTTATTTATGTACTATGGAAACTTGGTTTTTATTCTCATGAGAGATGGCAACGGGAGGCACTGATGAGATAACAATGGACTCGTCTTTTGGACACGAGGGATTTTTAGTTGGCTTTCTGGGGGATAGAAAGTTTCTATGGTGGGGAGATTGTTACATCCTGTTATAGTTCAGATATTTCTAAATCCTCTAATGTTAAATTATTAATGTAATAATTTTGAAAAATGGTTTATCAGTGAAAATTTGTGTTTTGGTAAACACGTCGCGTAATGGTAAAATGCAAAATTAATACTCCAGAATATTCAATTAAATATTTTATGAGTTAAAAAATAAGTAAGTACGAGTATCCAAGGTCTAAAAATAATCAGAGAAGAAGGAGTAAAATAATTAAATATAATATTTTAAGTGCACATTTTTTATTCAAAATATTTAAATTACGCCAAAATGGTGTGTCATTTGAGAAATAGGATACCACTATTATGTCATAAATATAGTATTTACCCTAGAAGGGGTATAACATTCGAAGGCATCCGACATTTGGATGTCTTACTCATGAGATAAAGATCTTAAATAATATTTAATATATTTTATAATTAAAAATAATTAAATATCTCT
The DNA here is from genome assembly GCA_963277665.1 of Viscum album. Lineage (NCBI taxonomy): Eukaryota > Viridiplantae > Streptophyta > Magnoliopsida > Santalales > Viscaceae > Viscum > Viscum album. Next base: position 449,307,547 of record OY728131.1, read on the forward strand.
TAAAAGTGCATCGTATAGGAAATCTGAGACCACTGATGGGTCCGAAACATCGTGTTTACTCTAGATAATGTATAACATTGGTTCGCATCGGGCGTTTGGACACCTCGCTCTAAAAAATAAAATCTTTTATTTTAATTAATTAATTATTCCAATTTTTCATTAATTAATCATTAATATCTCTCAAACTGCTCATCGTTTGAGAAATCTAAGACCACTGTTCGGTCCGCAATGAGGTGTTTACCCTAGACAAGGTATAAATTTTATTTTCAATTTTCATTTGATGTTATTTAATTTTTATATCAAATAATTAATTTAATTTAATAATTAAATTCAAATTTATTTCTGGTTTTTCATTCTGAATTATTTTGTTCATCTCCTTTAATGGGTTTCCACCATTTTCAACCGGAGAGGAATCCAACAACTTTCATTTTTGAACTGTTTCAATCAGTTTCTTTTGCAATGCAATAGTAAGGAGAAATTAATGACTTTGTTATTAATTTTTAGTTGAATCATGAACTAAATGGGGTGTTTCAATTAATGGTTAATTTTCCAGTAGTTTTTGTGGTTATATTTACCTGAACAATTATGAATTTTTTGGCATATTCCATTGAGTCCAGGGGCCCCAAATATTTCCCTACAACCGATTGGTAGACCTTTGACAAGAAGTTTCGGTGGCGCGACCCATATCCCATTTTTCCCATTTGGGAGCTATGAACAGGTGTTCCAAGGTTATAATTTTATTCTTTTGTTTAATTATTTGATTATTTTTGTTAATTAAAAAGAAATTATGGAAAAATAAATCAAATATATCTTTATAACCAATGTTTTTTGGGGTAATTTATGAAATTATCAGATGGTAATTACATGGAATTCTCAGAAGATAATTATTCATAATTTCGAGAAGATGATTTATATTTTTATTAAAATGATAATTTTGTGAATTATCAAAAGTATAATTGCATGAAATTATCAAAGATAATTAAAAGAAATATTTGAGTGATAATTTATTGATTTTTTCCAAACATTAATTTCTTAAAATTTCTAATGAACAATTTTGAGATTGAGATTATCAGTTGATATATATATATATATAAGATAATTTGGTGGATGATTATCATTTTTTTCAAAGAAAATGTAAAATATAATCATAAAAATTATAAAAGGATTTTTATAAGGTAATTATCACATGACTAGATTATCAAAATTATCATAGGATAATCACATGTCTTATTAATGGACAATTATCATAATTTTCAAATAATAATATCATAGAATTATCAATGATAACCCCACCAGATTATCAAATGACTTTTTAAATAAAATTATCAAATGTTCTTTATCAAATTATTGTATGTATTATTTCAATGGATAAATACCGTGAATTTATCATAAGATAATTTTTAAGAATTATTGAATGATAATTGCAACAAATTATCAAAGATCAATTGCATGGAAATATCAAAAATAATTTTTACATATATTATCAAAGGATAATAAATATAATTATCGAATGATAATTTCAAGATTATCAACGTCGAATTATATATATTATTAAAATGATAATTTTGAGTTTATAGAAGATAACTATTCTGATGAATTATAGTGAGGACATGCATTGTCCAAACGTTAAACTGAAAATTTTACATGAAAGATAAATATTATAACATGTGATAATATATATGTAATTTGAATCTTATCCTGGTGAGATAAATTATCATCACATGTGATAATTTATATGATAATTCAGTTTGTATTCAAGAGAGAGAAGTTATCATCGCATGTGATATTTTATTTCTTTTTTAAACAAAATAACTTGTGTTGGTTCTATGAACCCTTGACGAATGAAAAATATTGGTGTGCAGATTCTTATGATAATATGGTTATGAGGAGGGGTATTGAACCACACAAGGTGGTTTATCATTGTCACTGACATCATTGACCTTGAGGTCTGTGGTTCCATCCCGACTTACCAAATTGATTATCCTTGTATTTCTTGATTTATTTCAACTATTGATTTAAATTCAATTGCTCCAATTTTCTATCAAATAAATTGATAAAAATTTGATTCCATTGAATCGAGATATTTGAAATGGTTTTGTCTTGGAAATTTGGAAAACCCCAATTCCATTGAATTGGTTGTGTATATGTATGTTGGCTGATTTAAATTATTTAATTTAAATCGTGGATTTGGTGGAAATGATTTCAATTAAATTTTTGAATTTAATTTTGGAAATTAATTTTGTAATGATGGAATCAATTTCAAATGGATTTCAAACTGTTGAAAATGGCTTAAAATTATTTGATAGAAACCAACTGGTTTTCTCTTGTGAAATAGAAATGTTTTTGAATAAAACATTTTTATTTTTAAATGGAAAGAAATTGACACTTTTAAAATGGAAGAATGGGATTGATCATATTTTAATAAGTCTTAAAATAGTTCACCCATCATATAAGAGTGCATGCAAGAATTAGGTAGTTAGTGAGTTATTTGGACACACTCTACACTACAACAATGTTCTAAAACAAACTTGCGGAGGGTCACATCCCCGATGGGTTGGTGAAAATTCTCTTTTGGCCAGTATCATCGGGACGTGTGTATACACATTTTACTAGGTTCACATAGAGAGTTCATAATCCTGTAGCTGGTTAATACTATCGTACATTTTACTAGATGAAAATATTGATCGATTATTTATTTATATTTAAGTTATAAATGTATGCCAATGTTTTTTTGAACTGCTTACTTGCCTACTAAATTTACATTAACTATTTTATATTATTGTTTTACATAAGCTATTGTTTTAGAAATATTCCATCCTTTGTTAAAGCCTTTTATTAAAAGATTTATTTTTATCACTTAAAAATGTATAACATGATTTGTTTAAATATTATTTTGAATTTCCAAAACAATTTATTTAAAAATTGAAAGATTTTCATTTGATAATCAATATTTTTAATCTTTTATGGAATCTATAGTGGTATCACATTGAGATTTGGTTCACACACTACTTTTTTCATCAGATGTTTGTAGACTTTCTTCTTACATGTTCGAGAAAAGGGATGAGATCTCTTGGGGTGGATCCAGCTGTTGAGCTTTGGTCTTGGTGAGTTGTGTCCTTAGGGACCTCAGGGATGTTTTCCCATTTTAGTAATTTGGATTTTATGCCTCTTTGTATTCTCATACATTAATTCTAGTGGAGTTTATTTCTGTCATGCATACTATCTTTTTTCTTTTCTTCCGCATTGCAGGTGGAAAAATCATTCCCACTTGCATGTTGTGTGATGCCAGGTGCTAGTCGCCAACCCATGGTGATCAGAAACGCCCTTCATGCTATGTTTGGGCTGGCTCAGTTATAGGTTTACCATGGTACCCGAGATGGTTTGTGACAACAAAAACCATCATTAAAAAGGGCTAGCCATATGTTACAAGGTTCTGAATAAAAAACGATTGATTCTGATCAAAATGTTTGCACAAATCACCACCACACGGACGATTTATTCTTTTTGTGATGTAAATATATTATTTATGCAATTTAATCAATCCATTTGTGTTGTGGAACATGAATAAACTTTTTAAATGATGTGTAATTGGAAATTATATCAACTGTTTCATGGGAGCTCTTGAATTTATTTATTCTGCCTCTTTATACCATGATTCTCTATACGATGGACAACTAACAAAAAATTCATAATCACCATAATATTAGATGAAGTCATTTGAAAATTCATGGATATTCTAATAACATAGACATAAATTATGAACCAACTGTTTACTTTTATAGAAACATGAATGTAAGGTATTTTCTTCAGGAAATAATGACATAACCAAAGATAATATCTGATAAAAAAACTATTAGATATTCCAAAATCTGATTTAATAGCCATAAATTTTTTAACAGCTTCATTTTTGATCATATGGATTCCAATATACAATGACCCTTCAATGGATTTCATAAAATTGTAAAAGTAAGAAGGTTCTAATTTAGGATTTGGAATATCATTCTGAGTTGTATTTTCAAGAATAGATGAATCAACTACTTCATGTATTAAATTATTAAATGATGGATCTCGAATGGAAAAAATTGATTCTCTAATGAACATATTTAACCATGTTGATACCAAAAATTATTATCTTTCCAAAAATAGAAACAAAATAGATGAAGTATAACATTGTCAAATACTTCAAATGTCCTAATATCACATTTCTGGTGAAAACATTTAATTGTTCCTTAACAAAAAAAAATTAAAATTTGATGATGAAAACAATATATAGGATTCAAAATGTTCAGTGTAGACTTTATTTAAACTAGATTTGTTTGGATATTTAAAATTATTTATCCAATCACCATCACATAATAGATACTGGTTTCAACATACCGATTCCATAGTTACCTAAAAAACAAAAAGAATAAGAATAAATATTGTTGATAATTTTTAATAGTTTCAAATTATTACTATATTTTATTATCATGAAATATTCTATGAAATATGAGCAGAGTGAGGCACTGGGTTAGCACCAATTTATGAGACCCGTAGAGGATCAATGAAGATAAAAATAAAAATATTATATATATTATGTAAGACAAATGTTTTTTTTGAAAATAATATAATATCTCTTCAATGGAGTCTCATTTGATAAAGTTGGGATCACAATTGGGTCTGGGGTGTAGGGTTTACCCTAGGCGAGTCATAACATTTGTTAGCATCGAGTGCATCGTTAGATTTCACATGATGTTAATTAATTTAATATTTTTATTATAATTTTTTATAAAAATCTAAAGTATCTCCCAAAATATTTATCATATGAAAAATTGGAGACCACTGTTAAGTCTGTGATGTATGGTTTACCCAAGGTGTGACGTATCATTTGTTAGCATGAATTATTTTTTTAGATCGCACAAAAGTATTATTTTTATTCTTTTTTTAATATTATTTATATAATTATTTATTTTTATATATAAATATATATGACAGTATTTATACAAAATACTAATATAGATTATTTTAATTAATAATATATATATGAAATGATTATTAATTATTTAATAGTTACTATATATATCACAATTTATTATTAAATATATAATGAATATTTATAATTATTGAATGATGATTATTATAAATTATGCAATGACTGTTATTAATTATTATAAATAATTATAAATAATGTAATTAATATTTTGTAATGATGACTATTCATTATTGAAATTATTAACAATTATGTAATGACTATTTATATTTATATATATATATCCGAAAATATTAAATTATTGTAATAATTTTAATATTAAAATTTTATTGTGTAATGATACAATTTCATAAATTATATAAATTATTATAAAATATCTAATCATTATTAATAATTTATTTAAATTATTATTACATATTGAAAAATCAATATATATATATATATATATCACAGTCACATAATTAATGTAAATAGAGAAAATATATTCAAAATCATTTTAAACAAATATACAAATATCAAATCTATATAAGCATAAACATATATATATTATAACTATTTTTACTTATGTAAATTATGATTATAAATAAATATTATTTCCTTCAATTTATAATTTATATAAATAATTTATAAATAAAATTATGTTCTTAGTTTTGAATTAATAATTAATTTAAATTCATAAATATTTTGAAATATTTTTTCAAGTAATTTTTTTACGGTAGATGAAATATAATAGTTGTGAGAGTCGGGGTTTTTTCAACATTTATACGAAATATTAATACTAATTATTTTAATTAATGCCACACTTTAAAAAAATTATTATATATTTCTAAAAGATATATTTTATTATAATTTTTTTAAATTTTTTTATTATTTTATAATTATCACTAATATTTACAATTTATTTATAATGAAAAATATTTAATTATTACATAGTATATTTTTTTTTGATTTTTACAAATTAATGAAATTAATTTTACAATTTCATTAATTAATATTTCTTACGAATTTAAAATATTTCATTAGATTTTTTATATATTTTACCAAATATTACAAAATATTTATCCTAATTATTAAAAACTATGATTTTAATAAATATTGAATGTTTAAAATTGTCATCATTTTTCATTATAATAATTTTTAATGTTTTTTTTAAATTCATATAAATAAAATTTTATTAAATATTTTCCTAAATATAATTTTATCATAATTATTAAAAACCAATTAATTATATTTAGACCTTGAAATATTTATACATACAAACATACATGAAGGTGGGCCAAAAAGATTATTATAAAAAATAATAATTATAACCAAATATTGTGGTAAACAAATGTTAACTGCCCACATAAATATATTATAATCAATTATTTTGTGCATGTGAAAATATCATTATTTTCACCACACGTGAAAAAAATAACATAACAAATATTTAAAAATAAAAATATTTAGACATGCATATATAAATGCACCTGTACAAAAACCATTATTATAAAAATATTATTATAAACTAATACTATTGTAAACCAATATTATGTGTGGACATAAACATTACTATAAACAAATACTATTATAACACACAAATATTGTTATTATAAAATTTTTAACATAATAAATATTTAGACATTCATACATGCGTCCACAAAAAAATAATTTTGGAGTCAAATGAAATGAAAAAATCAACAAAGAATGGGTAAAATTATAATAAATTTCCCGTAACCCTTAAACAGAAAGAAAACTAATATAAATCTAAGTGTAGAAAAAACCAACATATTTTAAAACAAATAAATAATTATAAAAAATTTCAATTATAATCGTATTTCAAATAATAATATAAAATAATAATGTTTTAGAAACCCTAAACACCAACAAATTCTGTACCGTTTAAAGAGAAAACATTGTAAAAAATACTGTCAATCAAATTAAAACAACTTGTACATAATAAAGACACTCAAATCATTGATAATGAATTTATACTAACCTTACATGTAAAATAAATCATAATATAAGGAAAATTTATAATCATTGGTTTTGTCAATTTATCAATCTCACCAAAATACACAATAAAATTGATGCAAAGATAAAAGCAGAGTTGATACCTTGCAGATCTGGTCTAAAATCTCCTAAAAATACAAGGAAAGAGAGCATTATGGGGCTACATGGAGTGGGGCGGTTGGTAGGGTTTCATCACATTTGGGAGAGGGGAGGATGAAAAGAGGGGGAAGAAGAAAGGAGAGGTGAACTGGGTTAAATCATGTAATCACGATGGAAAGAAATTATTCACAAAATTTTTTGGTCAAAATTATTTATGATGAGCATTGAATTTCATCAAAAATATTTGCATCTCAAAGAAAAATTACAACATATTAAGAAATCCATCCCAAATACCTATCATGAATGATTTTGGTACTGGGTAGAGGGAAACCCCATTAAAACTCTTTGTGGTAGGTTTATAATTCCATTGTAAATACATACTATATGCGACATAATTCTACATCTGTCACAAATAGGTCCTATATGCGGACTATTTGTGATTAGAAAATTTTTCATCACAAATTTACCATAAAAAATACCTGAAATTATAGTATTGAATGAAATGTCATAAACTCTGTAGTTTTCAAAACACAACTCTGATGTCAATTGTAAGGAAATGACCTTAAACAATATATAATCAAGTTCTTCAAAAAAAAAAGAAAACACTTAATTTTTAAACATATATTTTAGCATTGTTTGTTTATAGAATATGGAGTAATTCATACATAGTAATCCAATATATTACATGTTGGTTCTTATACCTAGTTTCCAGTGACTCACCCAACCAAAACTTTTAAAAATAAAACATATTTTATTTTCTTTATCAATTATTACAATTTTACCCTTAATATAATCCATGTATCTATACTCTATTAAATCCAGTGAATAACATATTATATCATATGATTAAAAAATAATACTTATGATCCATCAAATATGAGAAGCTATTATTCCTGGGAAATGGAAAAAAATTATTAAAAACAAACCTTTTTGCCTAAAAATGAGTCATACTTTCAAAAATATAAAAATAATACCTTTAGAAATCAACTAATTTTCTAGAAAACACATATTAGAGAATATATAATATAATATTGTAATAAGTGAAATCATTTTATTTATCACTCTAAAAAATGGAGTAAAGAATAGGGCGAACCACTAACTCTCGAGTACCCATATGATTGGAGGTTATTACAAACCACCCATCCTTGGTTTATCGTGGAACCAACCATTATTTCTTAATAACGTAAGCACCCATCCTTGGTTTATCATTGAACCATTATTAATTTTTTAATATCAAAACCAAATGTCATTATAAAAAAAATTCCAAAAACCATAACATAAACCGAAATCATAAAAACTTTCATTATAAAAAATTCTTTGAATAAATAAACTTTAAATTTTCAAATAACTCAGTATGTGAAGACCACTCTCTTATAATGGAAAATTTTTTCATTGAAAATAACCATATAAAAATGTAAAGAGAACATTAAAATATTAATTAGAGATGAATCAATGAAATTTTATTCATTCCATATATATAAAAACCAATGATTTTGTCTTTTTAAAAATAAACATAAAAATAAATTTCTAACAGGAAAGTCTCTAACATATATCTTATCATTGTTGTGGTCACTAATAAAATTAATCTATTATATTTATCCAATATAAACCAAAACAAAAATGTGGATATACATCATAAGATATTAAAAATTATTTCAAACATAATATTTTCCCAATAGAATATAATTAGTATAATATTATCCCAATAAATGGAAATTGGGGTATGAATTCCATAATTTAAATCCATAAAAGAACCTTCTTTGAAAATACATGAGAGAAATTAAAAAATTCATGTTTTTAAGTCATTAATTTCTATATAAATATAATCATAAATATCCGTTACTAATACATGTACATGTAGGTGATATATTTATAAAATAAATCACTATAACATTCAAACGATGTTTATTAGATAAAGAGTCAATTACATTGTGTCCGAAAGTTCTATGCTTGATCTTAATTTCATCGATAATAAATTTAGAGTAATAAATTAAATAATTAATATCCTTTCACATTTAAATTTGATTTTTTATAACATTATTGTGTTCATTTATGAAATTATCAATGAGTTATAATACCAATTTCATCTTTTTAGGAGCCTTTATTTAACGGTTTTATAGTCTGTTCAATTGAGTATAAATCTATGTATTTTCTTGTAAAATGGGAATAAAACACTATAAATGGAATGAAATTGTATTATTGCACTAAAATATGTATATGTGGTCATGTATATTATTTTTTCATTCCTTTAATACAATGATTCATTTAATAAAAATGTTAATTGAAAATGTTTTGTTTACTTTTGATGTTTTTTCGACCATCACAAACTAGTTTCATTTTATTTAATATTATGTCTATATATTAGTTCCATAAAATCAAATAAGTTAAAATAGTCATATTAAAATATTATTTAACAGTAATAATTGTGTTATAAAAATTCATTAATTTTGTAATGTGAGTAGAGAACTCATTATCATTGTAGACAGTTAAAAGGGTTAATTTGGGAAATGGTTTCATTTTGATGAATAAGAGTAGATAATAAAAGGGATGGTAATGATATATCCAATTATAAAAATATAATTAAAATATATAAATGAAACTATATTTTTTTATTTTATGTATGAATGAATTTAGTTAATGTTATAAGAATAAAATAAAGTAGGAGAAGTGGTTTGATAATGTTAGGTCATCAATATTTTGACATTGAAAGACTCGTTATGGATCAAGGAATTGGTCTTTTGGTGAGACTAGTAGAACCTAAACATGGTGAGAGTTATTAGAACCATTTTTGGTAGAGGTTTTATTTGATTCATTTACTTTTAAGAGAAAGGGGATGGTGGGGTGTGTTATATACACTTTAGGAGGGGTGCATTTATGTAAATAAAAAATGATTATTTTATATTTAAAGCTGACTAGATTTAGGTGTAATTAATTCAAAAAAAGGAGATTGATTGTTAACGTTTTAAAGTATTTTTATATTCAATAATCATATCGAACACCCATTTAATGATGTTATTGTTATGTATTTTATGTGTTTCCTATTAACATTAACATGTTTCATTATTTTACATTTACGGTGGTAAATCTTCTTTTACGATAGTTACTTTTTTTAAGATTAAAAAAATATGAAATTATAAGATATTTTTGAAATTATTATTCCTAATTTGGAATTTATTTTACTAAATTTAATTCTCAGAATTTGTAAAATGATATTTAAAATATAACCCACATATGCAATGACAAATTGGGTTTTCAGGAAGTGTATTTTTTGATTAAATGATAATAGTATATTAACAATATGAATAATAATAATCATCCGATGAAAATAAATAAATATTTATTGATATATAATCAATACAATTAATTTAAAAAATTCTACCTTAGGAATAAATTTAATTATTTAAAATAGTGAACTATTATGTACTTTTTTGTGGTTTTTATAAAAATCTCATTTTTAAACCTAAAAACAAACTTACTCAAAACTACAATATAAACATGATGAAATATATTTTTTTGTTGAACATATTAAAATAAATAATTAATATATTAATTTAAATAAAATTAAAAAAATAATGTTTCTTTTTAATTATTTAATTTTTTGAATAGAAATAATATCTTTAAAAAATAGGTATTATCACTATTCATATAAAACCAAATATTCCCCAAAAAATCCAAAATATTCACACAAATTAAAGTTTAATATTATTATTTAGTAAATGAAGTTTAATATACAAAATTAATATTATAATATCTATAAATATTACTTATAATATTCACCCATAAAAATCAAGAAAATGTATTTTTCAGAACAAAATGTATTTTTTAAAAGTAAAACAACATTACGACAAATTCGAGTGATTATTTACAATGAATTAATTAATAGTTAACTAATGAATATTAATATTATATATTTCATAATGTCGTTAATATTATTCATACCCTCTAATTTAAATTCAAGATTATAATGACCACATTTAAATAATAATATTTTGTTGTTCGTTTAAGATTGGATTCACATATCTTGTATATTATCTAATATAGTCATTTATTTTAGAAAATATAATTATTTCACATCATCCATGTGATGTAATGATTTTAAATTAATCATTTCACTCCAAGGAGGTGGTAGTCCACACATACAAAATATGATGTTATCATTTTTAGTGAATTTTAAATGTAATAAGATAAATGGTATATTATATATAAATAATGGTAAATATAACCTTAATAAAATTAATAAAATTTAATTCAATATCTATAATCCATCCATTTTAGATATTTATGGTAAATGAATTATATCTTATTGGTATGCTTTAGTAAAAATAAATGATGGTTTCTTTTCCTGATTGATGGAAGAGGAAATAGATATAAGTTCATCCATTAAAAAAACAACACCAAAGTATATATAATTTATATGATATATTATATAATCATGGTTAACGAATATATGAATATAATGAAGGAAGAAATAAAACATAACATGTGGCTAAAAACAATACATCATCTTTGGAATGTCTCATTTGATTATCACATTATGCCAAAATATTTTGGCATTCTTCTTAAAAAAGACCTATATATTTAGTGTAGGGAATATTAAAGAGATATGAATTGATATTGGATAAACCATATGGGTTTTATATTTTAAATTAAAGGGTATATGAGATGTGATATTATTAGAGAGGTGACTGGAACAATTAATATTTCTCTAAATATTTAATTAATAGAAATAAATTTTCAATTCCAAATATTTCAAAACTAATATATATGGAATTTAGTATATTTATGAATCAAAATAATATCAACCAATTAAAATTTGACATGATGTGATCACATTTTTTTCATTAATTTTTATCCTCTTGTTAAACCTTTTAAAACATACCATAAAAAGTATTTTTTTATACATTGAGGGTTATTATTTTAAAATAAATATAAAAAGATCCATAAATGAACTATGATTGATATTATCAACTATAACCTAATAAATTTTCAGATTATATTCATTTCTGGAATTTAATATCATGTAATAATGTATTTATTATTATAATATATCATTAATGTGAATTTTTGAACTATTCATTACATATATTTTAATAACATCAAGAGAACAAGTTAAATTCCCACTAAATATTAAAATACATCAATAAAATGAAAATTTGATTTATAAAATTCATAGATAATATTTTCTATTTCAAATTTAATTTATTCATTTATTTTTAATATGGTTTATTTGATTATTTCATTATTTGAATAAATACACTTTCCGCATTGTTTAAAAATTTAATGTTACAATTTATATGCTAAAAAGTAGAAAAAAATTTACTTGATGATGAAAACTCATTTATGTTTCAAATTGACATTTATAAATAACTACATCATCTAGTTAACCCAATGTTAAACATATTATAATTATTAAATATAAGAGTTTGGCAATTTTTTTTAAAATTCCTTAAATAAAATATTATAATGGTTTTAATCAGGTCCAAAATGAAAAAATGGGCAAATAACCAAATAATTAATTATTACGGAACTAATGAACTCACCCAAAAAAATTATGTAAATTTTTAGGTTCATTTTATAATCCATTTAATATTATTTTTAACCAATAATTTCTAGAGTTATCCTTTATCATGGTATTAAAATTAAATATTGTTACTATTCATGATGACTAAAATTAATAAAAACCATTTTAAAAAAATTAACTATATCAAATGAAATATGGGATAAATTATTCAAAATAAAAAACACAGATATTTTAACATATAATTAAATATTAAATTGAAAAATTTTAACAAAATGTTTTTTCCTAAAAATGACCTTTTATACTATAAAATGTTTATATTTTAAATTCAGTTATAAAATACATTTTAAAAAAATAGTTGGATTAATTTAAATAAAAAACAAATAATTAAATTTTAAAACTAAGACAAAATAGGAATTGATATTGTAAATACTTAAAGGAAAATTGAATTTTAATACAAATCTGTATTGTTCACGATTCATTGAAAAATAAGTATTTTTTGAAAATTCTTAAAAAATAAACATAAGATAATTTTACATTTTGTTTTTTAAAAAGAAATGAAATTATTCAAATAAAAATTCTAAAAAAATAAAATAGAAATATAATATTAACTCCTAAAAACAAGGTTATAAATTATAAATGAAATAATATATTTGAGGAAAAAAATGACCACTATAAAGGATATATAATTTAAAAATAATTAATGAATACATTAGAGATTGGTATTACCATTATATATTTCCTAATTTGATAAATATCATTCATTTATACCAATATTAATACATTAATATAATTGAAACCATTAAATAATATTATCTTTTTTTATTTAACCCTAGTATTTAATATCTTATATTCTATCGAATGTTGTCCTCATTTATAAAATCTAAGGATATAAAATTATCGTACCATTAAAAATATAATCCAAACAATTTAATCATGTGATAAAAATTTAGGATATTTAATTTTCAAAACACCTTTATTGAAATACCACATCATAAAAATGGTTAATAATACGTTAACTTGAAAAGTGGGAAATGTTAACTACATTGTTCATCTACAATATAACATATATTGTATTCCATAGAAGAAACCATTTATCTCAAGTGAAAAAATAGAAATTGGAGAAAAAAATTCCCAAGAATGATATACAATGATGAAGAACATTTTCTTAAGCTTGTTAACAATCACAAATCCATAAATCTAAGATGGGTTAAAAGTATATTGACTTATCGATATGAAAAGTAAACTAGTAACATTTTTGTTTGGTTATTATTTTACCATAGTTTATTAATTCCTTTATCATCAATAAAAAACTCATAATGTAGTATACTTAACTAAAAATATTAATTTTATCAAATAATAAATTTCTTCCACAATCTCTTTTTATGCTCCAAAAAATGAGTATTTATGATTTTTGTCCATCCTAGAAACAATAAAATATACTTCATATAGATCTCATAATTCCATAAAATGATACCTAGTTATTCCTCATGTATTCAGACATTAACTAAAACCAAAATGGTAAGTATAAGTCAGGATAATTCTCAAAAATAACACCCAAAGATTAAATTAGATAATTTTATAAATAACTAACCATAATATTCACCAAAATATCATAGAAAAATATTGACTCCCAAATATTAGAAGGATTTAATAACATATTCATTCTAGATAAATTTGAAATTTATCTCCATAGAGAATCATTAATTCTTTATTAGTCATTCGAAATTTAATTTTCCATTACCATATATTCTACATGACATGACAATCATTTCAATAAATAACCTAAATAACAATAAATATAGATAAATGTCATATATAATTATAAAATAAATATCAATTTTTTTTCAGGAAATAAAATCCCAAAATATTCTATTTACCATAATGATATAGAGATCCCAAAATATTAGAGTTGTTATTCATGAATTAAAGTAATAACTGAATAATAAAAATAAATTTCCAATTACATGGTAATCTATATGATAAAAAATATGTTACCAAATTATAATAACCAATAATTACCTCAAAATATGTGATCATATAAACACTAATGGACACTATTACCTTTATCCATATGTCCACTAAATGTAATGGAATACTTCATCAAATAAAAATTTTCATATTTTAATCATCATGGTTACAAAGACACAATACATTCATCAAAACTCAATTAATGAATTAAAATGATTATCACCTTTTCACTATAGAGTATTTCAAAGGTATTTATTCCATTTAACATATCATTCCAAATTTTAAAGCCAAAACACAATGTTGAATAACCCGGAGATGTTTCATGATTCTCATAATATTTATAAAATACCACCATATAAGAATTTTAAAATCTCTATGCATAAAACCATCCCTAAACCATTAAATATTCATATATAACATATTACTTAATAATTTATTCATATAATCTAAATATATTAAAATATATTTATTAGTTTTTAATATAAACTAAATTATGTTTCATATAAAGAACAAAATAATAATAATTCATACTTTAAATCAGGATATCAAGGACCTATTATATGTTGCTGATATCCAATTTATCATCTATTATGAAATCTATATATTATGAAAATAAATATTAAAGTCCTCAATATTCATTCCCTTCCTTAACAAGATAGAAAATTGAAAATTTTAATTCCAATAAAAGGGAAATCACTATCCATATATATTTTAGCGATATGAAATGGTATATAATAGGAAAAATAGTATATTATATTTTATTTTAAAACTAATGAATCAATCCCAATCATTTAAAAAATATTTCCCAATAATAGTGATAGTAAAATAATCTAGATGGGATATGATGTTTGTGAATGTTCGCTTACATTCCATTGTGATGGATATACCTTAATTTGTATAATGGGGAACTATAAACGAAATATTTCAATGTAAAATGAAAATTTCCATTGGAAATAAAATAACAATAATAACATCATAATATATTAACATTGAATTAAAATATAATTAAATTTACCATCAATTTGAAAACAATTTGAAAAATATAACTATTCAATAATTATTCCATAATAAATTTTTTATATAATATGTTTAAATTATAATCAATATTAAAAATGTTACCCAATGGTGGTTTCCATAACACTTAATATTACCTCACATGAGGACATCCAAATATCCAATTTTATTAAAAACCTACACTAATACCAAATGTATGTTCTAGGCCATAAATTACAATGAAACTAGTTTCTTTAGAAAACATTTCATTTTTATTTAGTGCCAAATATAATTTAGGTTAATATAATTAGTGTATTATACCATAAATCATATAAATATCTCATATATTATAAAAAGGGAACTTTTAATCAGTTTTTATTTCATTAATAATATAAAAATTTTAATGTAAGACATTATTTCTTTTCCAAAAAAATCCCCATCACATTTAACTAAACTTATTTTTTCCCTTACACATCGTAAAACCCTATGGTTAACATTTGAAAATATGGGATGATAATAATTTTTTATATATGGGACACAAAAAAATATGTTAGTCCTACAAAACAATATGAAAAAGCATGAAAAATCTTTTCAAAAAAACATTACATTTTATATAAAACGGAATCTTATTTACTTTAAAAAATAATTATCATAGATTTTTAAATTAAATGATTTCCATGAAAACTCATTAGTAATAATAGAAACCCATTATTAATTTTTATGAAAATCAACAAATTAAAACCCATAAAAACCCTTATATGATCCCATATAACTATGATAAATAAATTTTTGACTTCTAATATAATTATCAAGATAAGATAATCATTACCCAAAGTATTATATGGTTATTTGGGAGCACCCACCATATAAGCAATAATAGGATCATCCAACATTATCTTGGTGCACACATTTTATATGATATATTGGTATCACTCATGAGATATAATTGGGATTAACCCATCATAAAGTCAATTTTATAGTACCATAACATAATGAAATCCCTTGAAAAACAATATTAAACACTTGTAAAAAATACTCAACATATTAAAATACCAAAATATAAATAAAAATTAGAAATATGGAGTGTCATTAAAAAACCTGAAATCATTTTGAGGAATTAAAACATCAATTTATATTTAAGGTGGTGGTAAATTTTTTGGTCACCATATATTTTAAAATAGAACATTTTTTTTTGCTTTTTGAAACAAAGTAAAAAAATCCAAAAAAAGAGATTTTATGAACACCATTGAGTTAAAGTAAAAGTATACATAAATGTTTCCTTTATGAATCTATTATGTTGGTATAAAAAAATCCATAAAAAACATTAAAAATTTGGAAATTGAAGAGAAAAGTGTTGTAATAGAATCTTTGAAATGTGTTTTTTAAAATAAATTCCTTTACCTAGTGTCAAAATCATCTTTTATGTTCTTTATATTATATAGTAAAAAATATTGGTTATTTATTTAAATTATTAACAATGTTTTTAAATATTATTTTTCATTTTAGTTTATCTCTTATCAATCTACATATTTTTATTCAATTAATTAAATTCAGGTTATTCATTTTGATGATATTTGAATCATAAGTCCAAAATTGATTTAGTAAGTCATCGATGTTTAAGGAGGAAAATATTCCATAATATTAAAAATAATAATCAAGAAATAATTTTAATTTTTTTAAATTAATTTTTCATAAAAAAACAATATTTATAATTATTAAATCAATTATGTTACTATTATGGAGTTGGTAGGTCGTACGTATTGTAGAGTGTCATTTTGAATTTTCAATGATCATTATTGGAAAAAGGAATGAAATATTTTTTCTTTACAGAATTTAAATTATAAATTAAATATAATATTGTATATTTTAATATACTTATATATGTCATCAATGTGTTTTCATGATGAAAAATGAATCATACCGCTTCGTGGAGGTGGTAGTCCACACATACGCATGAAAAACATTATAATTTATCACTAAATGAGAAGTAAAGGGGTAAATGATATATTACATTATTTGAGTGATAAAATTTGGGGAATATCATATTTAAAAATTAGTTACATATTTATAATACATGCATGAATTATGGCGATGGGGAGTTAATTGCACCATTTTAAGTGGTAGTCTGGCATTCAAAAGAATGAGGATTTCCATTCTAATTCGATGAAAGATAAAATGGATATACATTAATCCACGAAAATAATAACTCCTATGTATATAAAATAGCATATGGTTGTTATATATTGAAGGATAAATATTATTTTAATGAAGTGGATTATTAAATAGAACATAATCATTATGTTAAAAATATACATCTTTTTTTAAAAGTTTCTTCTGATTATCACCTTAATCCCTCTATGATTGGTAATATAATGAAAAAAGACCATTATAAAATTGGTAGGGATTATATAAAGAATTTAAGGTATTTTATGAAACAAATGAGTTTTAATGTGTGATGTTAAGGGAATAAGATATAGCCATTTATAATATAGGAGAGGGGCAGTGTGGGAATATCAAAAAATATTAAATTATGTATAATATATTTTTCACATCTAAATAGCTCCAAAGATAATTATTTTTTATATAAGATGGGGATTTATCTAAATCATCCCATTAAATTAAAATTAGAGAAGGTTTTATCATATTTATATTGTTTTTTTTTGTTTTAACCATTTACTAATCCTTTTCACACTTACTGTTATAATGGATATTTTTACTCTTTTATGCTCAATATAGTAATTAAAAATTGAAAAACATCCCAAAAAATAATAATTTATGAAATAAAAAAAACATTATAACCACATGTATACATATATGTTTTTTTAGTAATTTTACTTAATTTAATAAAATACTATTTATTACAATATATCATTAATATCAATTTTGGAACAATTTATTACATTGATTTGTATAAACTGAATAAAACAATATTTTTTTAAAACTACATTAATATATCCCAAACATATAATGTTAATACAAAATAATTACTAGTTCATAATTTATATCCCATGTTTTATTATTTTTAATATTTTTAATATTAGTGGTTTTATTTTTTCCATTAAATTAATAATTATTGAGTCAATATTGTTTTTTTATTTAGGTTTTTTATTTTTTTATTAGAAACATATAAAAAATCAATTCTGAATATACTTAAATTGGATTTAAAATTATTATTTATAATAAAACTTATATTCTAGCTATCCAGATTTTAAAAATATTATATTTATTAAAAAAAAGAGTGACATGTTTTACAATTCTGAAAATTAAATATTATAAGGGCTATAATCACAAACATTGGATAACATTGACATATCGACAAATCATGGAACACAATATAAAAAATGGACTCATTTAGTAAAATTAAGGCATGTTTTATGGTCATTTTATAATCAATATCATAATATATTTAACCCTCAATTTCCTTATTTACCCTTTAATGTGGTAACAAAAAACCATTATACCCCCTATTCATAGAGGAAAAAAATAATGAAATCCTATTTAAAAAGTTTAGATAATATGATTCTAAATATTTAATTCATTTTTTATAATTAAAAACACATAAAATTTTCAATTTAAATGAAATTAAATATAAAAACAGAGGATGATAATAATTTTTAATGAAAAAAGAATTTTTTAAAATTTAAAATGATTTTATACTGAATGTATCTATAAAATCCATTGAAAACACCATAATTGGAGTATTTTAATAAAAAAACTAGATAAATTTTGTAACTAACAAAAATAAAATTTTACTTTGTAAGTACTCAGAGGAAAACATTTGTTTAATAAAAATCAATATTTTTTCACAATTAATTTAAAAATATATCCTCTAAAAAAATCTCAATTATTTATATTAAGATAATTTTTATATTTATATTTCACAAAACAAAATTATTATTGTAAAAAAAACTATTATATTCCAAATTAATTATACTATTCAAATTTTTTTTTCATGAAATGATATTTCTAATGAAAATGTATGTATGCAGACCATACATAAATAACTAATGTTGAGTTTTATTTTTAAAAGAATTTTTTAATTAATTAAAGATCAGTTGGATAATTATACATTTCATAATTTTTTTAATAATACTAATTCATGATAATTTATAATCTAGGATATAAGGGTCACATTTAACGATTAATAATCCATTGCTTCCATAAGATTTGGAATGTGTATCATGTATTATATCAAACATATTAATTATTTTAAAAAATTTCAAAAGATAACATGTATCATTATTGACATGATACTAATAATTGTATTACCCCAACAAAGAATTAAATAACACCCTTTTTATATGGTTATCCTAAATATCCATGGTTGTGGGAATACTACGTGTGATAGATAAACTATATTGTTTATGATATATCACAATGATCTGTTGGATTATGGATTCTTTATTGTTTAATTTATTATGTTATATGTCAAAAATAAAATAAAAATTACTATTATAAAAATCATATATCTATATAATATTTCATGAATATATGCCTTTCTAGAACCACATTATTTTTTGGGTCTATGGAATCTTAGATTCAATTAGAATAGAGATTATGTATTTATCAAATATATGAATGAAATTGTAATGGAAAACATTTAGTTATAATAAAAAATCATATGTATATGGGGTTAACTTTTAAATTAATGAATATATATATACATAATAAATTTTATATATTTCTTGAGAGAGATGATGAACTAACTATAATGCCTATGTGGAGACAGTGACCAATCAAATTATTATCTTAGTTCCAATCCAAACATAATGGTATCTCATGTATGATAAATCATGGCTATATTAGAAAACAATTTTCTGGTTATTACTAAAAAATATTACTATATGTATTGTCTTATATCATAATGATGTGTAACTTCAAAAATTTAAATGATTATTATCTAGTGACATCCAAAATCTAGTCTATCTATAGTTCAAATTATTGTTTAAGACTGAATATCATCATGAAAAAATATATTTGATTTGTTAGAGTTCAGTGAATATAAAAAATTTTATTTATTATTTATTAACTTATAGGATAAATTGATCAATAGTCTCAATTAATAAAGAATACACATAATATCAAATATATTGAATGTAATTTATTGGGTTATTTAAAGATGTTATTCGTTGAGAATTATTTCAATCAGAATATAATATAATGATATAGTGAAAATTCATTGATATATAAATGAATATTGATTAATCGATTAAGTTATATATTGATATAATTACTCAGTAATCAATAGCGGATAGGATTGATCTGTGAAAACATTCATTTATCACTCGCATCTCCTTAATGATAGGTATAAAACCCTGGCAGTCTTCAGATCTCATCTCTCGGTTAGCTAATATTTGGGGTTTCAATGAATTCAAATGCGTTTCCCTCAGTCGCAGACTCTTTCATATATTGTTTCATTCGGTGTAGATCAAAAGTAGCACGTGGAGTATCAGATCCATCAATCTCAGTATAGGTACACTTAGACTTCATGAATGGAAATTGAACTTACATTTTATTGATTTTAAGGACACTTGTGCGCCACTTTGGATAAAAATACTCGGTCTCAACTAGGTATTATGGAATGTTGAGGTTTTTTTTGATATTGCATCTGCTTTTTGGATTCCGATTAGAATGGATCATGTTACAAAATCAGTATGTTATGGTCATTTTGGTCAGGTCCTAGTTGAGGTTGACCTTAGTACTACATTAATAGGTCAGGTGATTTTGTCTACTCAATAGGATGATATTTGTCTTCGGATTGAATATGAAAGTATTCCTCCTTTCTGTGTTTCTTGTCGAATTATTGGCCATGAGGAATATTCATGTAGAAGAAATGTTATTTGTGACAACTATCAAATTAAAGAGCATGAACTACAACACTGTAGGAAGCCACCTAAACAAGGTATGGAACAAATTATTGAGCAGAATAACACGACTACTGTTATTGGTCATGATCTACTAAAGGACTCCGATAGAGAGACTGTTGTGTCTGGTAAAAAGTCTCAAAGGTCTCTTCATGAAGAACCCAAAAAGGTATGTTCTAAAGAACCTATCAAGACCATCACTTCTTCAAAAAAAACAAAAGAGTTCTATTATCCTGGTCAGATCATACTGATGATATCCATCTGTCTGTTTATGAAAATTCTAGTATGGATGGTATGAATGGGGCCCCATTTAAAGAAATATTGACAAGGGGTCTCAAAGATGATGAAGATGATGAATCAATTGATAGCCTTGATGCTTTGGAAAATGATGCTGAAGAAGATGCAGACTCTTTCCTAAGACAGTAATATATTTTGGTCAATGCCAATAGCATAAGAGGCAAGGAAAAGATGGATCTTCCTATCTCAAGGAAATCTAGTGAAAGGAAATAGGTGACTGATGTTTGTAACTATACTTCGACAAATGAAAATAAAAAGGTACAACACTCTGGTCAATCTATTTCCTCAAATGTCAAAGACAATTTTTTTACAGTGGAGAGAGAAACAACCACTATTTCTACAGTTCCTCATGCCACTAATATGGAATTCTTTCCTCTGAAAGGTACTCCTAGAGCACAATTTAATTACACTTTATTTCATTTTTTCCCTTCAAGTCTAGTGTTGGTGATTCTATACCTTTTCATGTTAAATAAGGTCAGGATACCGTTTCTGTTCCAGACATTGTATCTCCAAAATAGACTAATTCTTAGGATTCCAAAAATTACAATTACATGTACCATAAACCCACTCCAATGGGAAATCATAAAAAGACAGGTCCCTTGAAGGAATCTGTCCAAGACTCCTTTAATGTGCATGCAGACCTTCCTAGTTTTGAGGGAAAAAAATGACAAAGTGTCAAGATCATCCCAGCCTTCACCAAGCTGTGGCACCCCTCAATCTCAAATTCAAAAAGTTATAAAATAGGTGAGTACATATAATTTGTTTTAATTACTTGAATCAGCTAGTAGTGTTGAAGACATGAAACCAATGGAAGATTAGGATGGAGTTAAGTGTGTGAAAACTGATGTAATTTATGAGATCTCAGATGATGGTGGTGGTCCCTAGATGATGGCAAAGGCGGGGTGGAGGGGGAGACAACCAAGTGTAAGGGGTGGTCAAACATCTATTCATAGTATGAACACTCTCTCACGAGTGCGGTGATGACTTTTTTATGGACCTGCATTGCTGTTTTTACTCCTCTATCTTTAATTTTTGTATGAATTTATATTTTAATAATAGGGGCCTTTGTGCCTCAGCATTCTGAAAAAAATATTTTTTCAATATTTGATATGATAAATGTGCAGGAGTAAAATGATTGGAAATGTATATATATAATATGGGGTTGTTTAATTTTCATAAGTTGAAAACATCAAGAGTCTATTTGTATATATTTATTAAGTCAATTGAATGTATGTGGTTATTCATATATATATAATGAATAAAATAATGTTTTCATTTTTCATCAATATATGTTTCAATGAATCAGTTTTAACGATGTGGGGTATTATGCTAACAACATTTCAATGGATGATAATAGTGATGTAAATCATTTTCAACATGATTTTTATTATTATTTATGAATTAATAACCTAAAAGTGTAAAGGATAAATCAAATATCATTGAAATTATTGGTTCATAAATTTTGACTTGGAAATTATGACACATTCAAATTATAATGAAAGGAGGTATATTACTTATAAATCTAGTTATTCATCGTTAGATGAATTATATTCTATCATGGTCATGGACTCAATCTTTACTAAAATAATCATAATGCAACAGAAATTAAAACTAAAATATAAGAATATGAAATAAAATCACATTTTAACATCTTTTAGAGACATATAATTATTGTTACAAAGGGATGGGTATTGATGTATTAATAAAATAATAAATAAAATGGAAGGAATAAAGAAGGAGAATATACCAATTGGGTAATGATTAATAAAAAACATTAGAAGAATTTCACAATTCTCCCCTATAACGTGATGTGGTGTTTTATATTGATCTATTATATAAATAAAGTTTTTTTATAATATCTATAAAATGAATCGATACTATTTTATAAAAAGATATTATGAAGTAGTTGAAATAAATTTTGTTCTAGGGGTTTATCACTCATAACATGTATCACTTAGTGGACCCTATATTATTTGTGACAAAGGAGGATGGATCCATCTGATAATATATTTTTTAACATGAATTAAATACTAAATAAATTATAAATAATATTAATTAATGATGTATTATATTAGCTACATTTTTCCTCCTAATTTTTAATTAATGATACGTTATCTTGGTATAAAAAATATTATTTAATAGTTTATGAGATATTTAATATTTCTATACAAAAAAAGGTAGTTACACTATGAATTCAGATTCTTTGTTTAGTAAGTTTGAATCATTGATATTGTGATTTAAATTTTAACTGAATTTGGTCATGAGAAAATTTATATTGAGTATCCATTCGTTGTATAATGTCATAGAAAAATGATCCATAAATTCAAATATGACTTTGATTCTTTGATTTTATTATCTATTGGGCACTATTTATTTCTTTGGGATGATTTTTTAATAATTACACAACCAACAGACCTAATAAACATAAATAGGGGTTAAATAAGGAATTAAATATAGGATATAATAGAGATAACTCATAAGTGGTTGAACTAGTGATCTTACTTATTTTTTATTTTATTTCAAAATAACTGTTCTCAATAATTTAGATGAGTGATTTTTTATCAATTAACACTTTCAAATACAGACTAATATAAGAGGGATAGTGATTTATAGGTTTCACATTCCTATTTGAGGTTCTTAGTAATTGGTGTGACTTGTATTCTTTATAGATCACAATACCAACTAAAATAAACACTATATAAACAAGTGATCTTGGTATATCCATAATGCCTATGTTTTTTGATCTATAAGACATTAATTGATGCGTCCAAAAATAAATTGAATTTGAAATTTTAAAATGATAGTATATGTTGGTAACAATTGATATATATTCCACCAATATATATCTATCATGTTATAATGTTTTCAATATTCGTATTTCTGTTTTGTTCTTAAATAGTATCATGACACTACATATGTTTAAAGGTATTTCATTTCATTCCCCCACTATTTTTCCTTTCTTCTTCTTGAATGTGACTCTTAAAATAATAAATCACTAGGAATGTATTTTATCCCCCACAATATCTTTTAGTTTTCAATGAACATCAAATAATTTTTGATTACTTTTCATAAAAAATACTATATATGATAATCTTTTGGATATATTAATAGTTTGTATGTGGAAAAAATATTTCTTTTTATCCTTATGGTATATGTATTCCCTGAATAACATGAATGATTATTCCCTATATTTCTATATCTTTTCTTGTCTATAACCTATAATAAAATATATAAAAAACTTTTATTAGTTAATCTCATGAAGTAAATTTTTTGTTGTAATCAAGACATACTTACTGTTAGGGTCTACCATATCTTTTTAAAATTCCGTATTTAAATATCCCATAATAATTATATAAGACAAATGTGACTACCAACTATTTTTATAATAGCTTCACATATAGCTTCATAACGAAGAAATCATTCTATCATGATGCTCATTATTTCATGAAATAATTATGAATCACATTTTTCATGATATTTAATCAATAAAAATTAGATTTAGAATCACCATATTATATTTTCATATAGAAACATATAAGATAAAATTTATTTACGATAGATTTTTCAATTATTAGTTGCTCATTATCTTTAACCTAAATTAAATTCATGTCCCTTAAAATGAGTCTAAATTCAATATAAAAGATTCATGTACTCAATTTACTCTTCCTATCATATAGATTAATTTCTATATGAACATAATATTTTTTAAATCACAATGGGCACCCTTAGGTAAAAACTCCATCAATGATGCCCCTTACATGGATCTCTATTTACAAATACCCACACATAAATTTGGCATACATAAACCCACATACATCAAACCCTGATATATAGAAATGAAGATACATGGATTTTTATATGTGATTAAAATATCCTAATGAATATTTTTGAATGAAAATATTCTTTTGTATAAATTTATATATATGTAAATAATCTTACATGATAACATGGAAATGTTTAGAAAATCAAAGTAAACAAATTCAAATAAATTAAAAACATCTTCCAATCAACTATAATGATAAATTTTGACCCTAAAATAATAAATATCATATGATAACGCTTATTTAATTTTAGTTTTTTTATTTGGGAATTGAAGTAAAAAATCCATCACATTATCCATTCCCATATCAAACATCCCATTCATTCTTCTCTAAAAAACTTCTATATTTGAGGGCATGTTATTCAAATTAAAATCACAAAAATAATTTCATGGATTAGAAAAAAATCATCATCTGAAACATTCATCAAATCAATTAATAATTTAAATATTATTCTCTGATGGATAGTGGAGGGTGTAGAATTATATTTTGACCATTACAGAATATTAGTCATTGAACCAGTATGATGAATAACATTTAGAGTCAAATGTTATTTTATCTTTGGTATGTCTGGTATCTGGTTATTCCATGCATTAGAATGAAAAATATATTTATGATACATCTATAAAATTTAATATTTTTGAGAAAAGTTATCTTACATTATATTTATAAATATCATCCGTAACATGTTCGTTAAATATTTGTTATTGTTACCTCTACGGTGAAAGGTGTGATATATATGTTGTCCACTGTGTTCTTAAATATATATATATATATATATATATATTCATGAATATTTAATTAAACCCTAAGAAATCATAAATTATTGGAGTTATTAATGAAATATCATTAAACTAGACACCATCATATCATAAAAGGAATCAACATAGTTAATACCCATAGTCGGATGAATTATTGAATTCTCATAGCTCAATGGTAAAAAATAACTTGAGATGGGGTCTTGGGAGGTTGTAACTATGAATTGAAAACTTTGTGATGACCTTAGATATTTAAAATATGGACATTTAACCGTAATTACATCAAAAAATTAATTGAATTAAATCCTAATAGTTTTTGTTGTTCAGGTGAATTTAGGATACATGATAAGGTAAACATTCCTTGGGTGGTATTCCATATATATTGGAAAGTATATTATGTTCCATCAATATATAGGGGGAATAAAGAATTACTAGATGGTGAAAAATAAATATTCTTTTATATATCAATTAAGAACTAATATTTATATTGATATTCAGGAAAACAACTAGTCAGATAACATAATCTAGAAAAATAATGAATACAATTTAATTTGTATTTTTTTCTTAAAATTTCAGGATGAATTTTTGTCCCATAAAGGGAAGACACATACAATGAAAACAAATGTTAGGAAGTGGGAAACTAATTTCTTTTATATTTTTAGTTTTATTCTGATAACATCATGGTTGAATAATCCAATTTCGGGGTGATTTTTTTATTACAAATGAAATAAAACATCATTGTAATAAGATAAGATACTTCTCATGGGAAGAACTACCATATTAATAAGAGGTAATTTATTTAGAATCATGATATAAATCAATTTATTCACTAAATTAATGATCTGGGATTATCCCTTTACATTTTGGGAAGTATCAGATATGACCCTAATATAGAACAATATAATATCACTATAAACAACATGTGAACATAAAAATAATAATAGATGATCTAAATGATATAAAACAAGTAATTTAAAAAAAACTATTTAAAAGTAAAATGGGGTTAACCCCATCCATTTTCAGAGTTATCATATAATAAAATATTCAATTCAGTATTATACATCTCCCCATATTTCACATGAGCCTCATCCCAGTTGGTGAGGATTACTTCAGTGCATCCATGTGACATGAGAGCATATTATGGTCGAGGTATTTTTCCATGTTTCTATATGAGGTACTGTTATTTAATATATAATCTAAAACTATTCACTCGTTTGGGCCTTCAAGACACAAGTTTGGTCCTTGAGTCCTTCAAGGCCTTCAGACATCCCAAGGCATTCAGACCACCTCAAGGCCCTTGGGCAACCTCACGGACTTTGGGCCACATGAATCTCAGATGTACCGGACTGAATTACAAAGAAAAAGACCCTATATGAGGATTTAGATAAGGAATATTCACCATATCAAAGCTAATCAAACATGGTGTAATGAGAGTGTTTAACTTTTCCATCGGTACCCGACCTTTACATCCCTACATAGGATAGCTAGAAAACTTGTCATGCGAAGGTGGAGTTCTAATCACAATATAGAGACTAGGGAGGTTCAGTTTCATGTATTAATTATATGGGATTAATTCCTTTAATTCCTTTGGGTACTATAATTTCATGAATCCAACAAGCCATGTACAGGATCACCATTAACCCTTAAAAGGGGGAGTATCAAGAATAAATAAAAAATGATGTTCTTTGATCCATTCATGCATAAATATTTTAATATAATTATTTTTATAGGTGGAAATGTAAAAAGCAATCATATTGGGATGATACTACCGAGAATAAATAAACTAATCCTGAAGTGATATTAGAGATAATAGAGAATGTAAATGTTATTAAATAAAACCTCAATATTGAAAAATGTATGAAAAATATATATATAGTAAATGGATTCTGAGATTTATTTTTCTTATTTGGTTATATAATCCCAAACATGTCATATGGAGATATTAAAAGTCATTAGACGAATATTGAATACAAAAAATAATGATAAAAAATGAAATATATTGGTATAGCATTTTTCGAAACATGGATACAAGAAACATATTCATAATATATTTTACAAAATTAACCTGTTAGTTATTCAAAAACAACACCCTTATTATAAATATCGTAGAAAATATCCTTCCTCATATCCTGGTGAAGGGAAACATAAAAAACGTGAGATGATTCTCATAATAAGGTTAAACAATAGGGATTTTAATTATGACTCAATCATAATATGTGAAAATGTGCATGATAAAATGATATTGACAATTGAAAACTTTATATAGTATATCTTTGGTCATAATAATTAATCATCAAATAAATATTTTATGTCTATAATAAATGATTAATAAAGGAATCATAAAACATGATATATGATAGAATACCATTAGCATAATACATAAAATTTATTCCTAGACCAAATAATATAGAATAATTTATTTAGTGAATTCTCACATATTGTTCTATTATTATGGATTGGGTTCACCCCACATTCCAATATAACATTACACATGGGCCACTCCCATTACTATCATTGTTGGAAATATCATTTAATTAAATTGATTCAATCCCTACTTTAGTCTTTATTATCTTATGAGATATACATAAATATCTACTGTATTGGTGGGATATAAAATCATAATACCACATATCAAAAAATGAATACATTATATATGTGTTCCAGAAGATCACAAAAATAATCATATCACAACATGTGGAAAAATGGCTTTAAGAAAAATTTTAACATTCCATCATATCATAACTCATGGAATGAAACATGTTTCATAATGTTTTCATCATTTATTAATTCACCTATAGGATAAAATCTTCTTTTATGGAATCATTTTTAAATAATCATCATCTGAAGACAACTAGAAAATGAAGTTATATAATACCATTGAATATAACCACAGAAAATATTATGACCATTATTGGATGTTATCATAGATGAAAAATTAATTTTAGAGATCATGAAAAGAATTTTCGAGGAAAACTGTCTTTTAACATTCAAATTACTTTGTTGAAAAAAATACAAACTCCCATATATTAAAAAACCCCTTCCTTGACTCGTAAATTGAAAAAATGTGAAGAAATATTTAAATAATTTATAATTCATGACAATGTGAAATTATTCTCAAGTTATACAGGTTAAAACAAATTTTCTATTCTCTTTTTTGTAAAAAACCAAAAGTACCGTGATCTAATAGTCCAAATAATATTCCATTTGAACCATTATTTATAAATTTAAACATTTAAAATATTTTAATTAAAAAAACATAGGATAATAGTGAAAAAATAGTTGAAAACATATTTTGAAATCAATGATATTGAAGGAAAATTATTATTGTGTTAAATGTGAAATAACCTTAGTTTTTACATAAAAAAGTCCATTTGGTATCTCATGTACATAGAGTATAGAAACTGAAATGTGACTATTCATTGAACAAAAAACAACTAGAAAATAATAAATATAATAATAATAATGAGAGTTAGATCATTAAATTTAATCAATAAAAACATAATACTTAACAATCCTAAAAAGTAATGAGATTGTAACATAGAACCTTTATAACATGTTTAAATTGAAACAAAAGTGATCCATCTTCATCTATAATAAATTAAAATTTATTAACAATCTATACCAGAATAATGTTCATAATTATTTTATGATATATTATTAACTCATATCATTTAAACACCCATTTATTAATAATTCTTAATTAAAATCATTATTTTTGTTTGTTAATATTACATCTTTTTATGATTAATTTGGTTGATTAGTTCGGGTACTTATAAATGGATCATTATTACATCATATCCACAATGTTATAAATAACATAAAAATATATATTTATTATAAATTTATTTAGATTCATCCATAAAATATAGGGATAATAAAACCAATTATAATATTAATAGAGATGGTGACATGCTTATGTACGGACATTATTTGTTCACATTTCATGGGATTATGTCAACGAAAAGTAGTTATTAATTCAAATTTCATTAATAATTATTTTTTTCATATATATAATATATATTCACATAACAAAATGACTAATTATTCCCATTTTTCTCATTGTTTTAATGACTTTATCCTATTATAAAATATGGATAAATATTTTATTATTTACTATCATAATGAAAAATGTTGGATTAATTCATTATATATTAATTATCATGGTCTCTATTATTGTGGAGAAATTAAATATAAAAATTTAATCTTATTATTTTATATGATAGATGTGATAAAAACTATTTTTATAATAGCTCTACACACACATATTCATAATGAAGAAATAATTCTCACATAATGGATATTATTTTATAAATGAATCATTTATAGCATTATTCATTATATTTAATAAAAAATTAGATTAAGAATCATTTAACTATATTATCATATAGAAAGATAAATGGAAAAAATTTATTTATTATATATTGTTCCAGGAAAAATAGCTCAAAATCTTCATCTATATTAATTTTATGATAAATGAAATGATCCAAAGTTCAAAATAAATTAATAAAGTAATTCTATTACTCTTCCTAGGTTTCATGGTAATTTCTTGTTTGACAACATAATTTTCAATTACTAATGGATAATCATATGTATTGGCACCATTAGTGACCCCTATTTCATGGATATCTACTTACAAATACCCAAAAATGGATCTAGCTTAAACAATCCCACATACAACAAACCCACTATAACACCCCGATATTTTGAAAATTAAATTTTTGAAGTAATTAATCCTTTCAATATTTTTCATTTCACATGATAGTAGAAATATATATGTATGTATGTATATATTAAAACATCAATTAAAACATTCCTTTCTCATGAAATACCAACATTTCTTTCACTACATGCATGAACAACTTGTATTGCACTATAAGCGACACCGACATGGCGTATGATGCATGCAACACTTAGTTTTTTTGAATCATATATATATATAATTAATTAAATGACATAACTACAATTTTATCATTAAACATAGTCATAGAAATTGTAATAACTAATTTCAAAATATTTTTTATAATTTTTATATATAAATAAATCATATTGATAATGAAAGATTTGTTTTTTGGTAAAGTCATTCTATGTTTAAAAACATCTTTTTCTCGAATGAACCGCTTAAAATAATAATATTGATTTTATAAACAATTAGAAATTATATTTTATAAAACAAACTTCATTTTTTAATTCATAACATTAAAATTATCCTAGGGTGATTTTTTTTGGATTTTTTTTGCAGAAAAATCATTTTTTGATGAATAATGAAAATACTACTTTTTAGGTTAAAAACATCCTTTTCTCTTATTAATTATTAATTATAAATTATATTATAAATATTTTTTAATGAAACAATATATAAATATTACATCTATTAATACAATTTAATTCATTAGTGTAACACCCCGACCCCAGTTTCCCAAAGTCGGTGCTTTGTTACATAACATTGGCATGATACAAGTAATCATGTCCTGAAAGACAGACAAGTTTAGTATTATTGGAAACAAGATACATACATAAGTTCAACATTACAACTTGAAAAGAAATACAACACTAATTTATTCCATTTGAAACATCCAATCCTCCTAGATTATGCCTCTAAGTCACTCATAACTAACTTATTCATACCATGGGTAAATGAAACATAAGAAAGGGGTGAGCTCAAATTCTCTGTAAGGGTAAGAAATACAATGGAAGATAACAAAAAAATTAGGAATGGTGAATAATTAAAAACACACACCTTTAAAAATAATAAACATGAACACTTTAGGGAAGGAATATGGACTGAGTAAATAATGTGATAATAAAACCTAGTCATGGGTATTTTACTAGTCAAATAACCACATGAACCATCATTATTATTTTCATAATGAGGGAATGTATAATGCTGCACATTCTGAAACATCTTGTCAAGGCCTCATCCAATATGTTTAAAAATGATTTTGGCCTCGACCTAAACCATGTATCAAATTGGGAAAGGCCTAAGCCAATTCCATGTCTAATTGTCTCATGAGACCTACCGATGCAATGAGGAGCTATTGAGGGCTCCACCCGTCACATACTAAGTCCAATACATTCCTCATATGAAAAGGTTGAAACATAAAAAAACATTCGTATTAAAAATAGAATATGAAATGTCAATACTTTAACCATAAGCCATGAATGGTATAGAAAAACACATCCACAGTCAAACATATCAAAAAACCTTCAATACAATATGGAATATTTGTATCATAATAAATCAACTTCAAACAAGTTTGAAATCCATTAATGGATGTTGACATAGATGAAATGTAAACAATTTGAAAGAAATACCTCTTTCTGTTTTGAAACCATTTAAGAGTCACATAATTATAAAAGAAAAAATTTATTTTGAAAATATTATTATAAGCTTGTAAGGGAAGCTTCGATGATGTTATAATGGCAGAAAATAGCTACACCCATTGTATGAGATAAAAAAAATTCTTTCTATAATTATGTCAAAAAGGTCATAAAGAAAATTGTTTCGAAAACGACAGAAAGATTCCTTTCAAAATATATAAGGTCAAATAATGGAATAAATTACTTCAAACTACAGTCTAGTAAATAGTAAAAATGTTTTTAATTACATTTTTTAAGAAGACATCGATGTGGATGATAAAGATGTCGCAGTAGATACATACATAAAAACAACCTCAAATAATAAAGAGATTGTGAAATTGACCCATACCTTGTACTATTCCTTGGTCTAGGGTACGTTAAACTTTTGTATAATAGCCTAAGCCACATGAAAGTTAAAGATAGATGAGTATAATTACCCATCACATTATCCAGAGATGGCAGCTGTTATTTTTTCCCTGAAAATATGGCGACACTACCTTTATGGTGAGAAGTGTGACATATAAACTGATCATAAGATCCTAAAGTATATATTCACACAAAAGGATCACACAATTCATCAAAGGAGATGGTTAGAGCTATTCATGGACTACGATTTGTCTCTTCACAATCATCATGGAAAGGTGAATGAGGTAGCTGATTCTCTAATCAGGAATGAACTTGATACTCTATCCATGTTACAGATTTAGAAAGACCCAATCTTTATGGATATGCAAAGGATGGATTTGGAAATCACAAGGTAAGGGGATACATCCTACCTTGACCCAATTATTTCACCACCATCTATCCAAGAGAAGATTAAAGAGGTACATAGGGATGATCTAGAGTTACAAAAGACGGTTAATGCATTAAAGTAAGGGAAGCTATATGATTTTCATATCGATGATGATGGTGTGATATGATTTCGAATGTGGATTTTTGTGCCTTCATCAACCTAGATAAGGAAGGATCTATTAGACAATGGATACAACTCAATATTCTCTATCCATCCTGGTAGCTCTAAAATATACTGAGATCTCGGAGAACGTTTCTGGTGGGGTAACATTAAGAAGGAGATTGTAGAATATATGTCTAGGTTATTGGTATATCAGCATGTTAAAGCAGAGTCACAAAAGTCTATAGGGATAATGAAACCATTTTTTATATCCATGTGGAAATGGGAGAATGTCTCTTTGGGTTTTGTCACAGGTCTGCCAAAAAGAACTAAAAGAAATAATGTGATATGGGTTGTGGTTGACTGACTCAGCAATACTTCCCCGTTTTTTCACTATTTAGGAAGATCTCTTGCTTGAAAACTTGCAATGTATTATGTGAAGTAAGTGGTGAGACTACATGGTGATCCATTATCGGTTGTCTTTGAATATGATCCAGGGTTTACATATAAATTCTAGAAGAGACTTCAACATGCTTTGAGTACTAAATAAAACTTTAGCATGACATATCACCCCCAAAATGATGGCCAATCTGAAAGGACTATTTAAATTCTAGATGATACACTAAGAGCCTACTATTTATAATTCAAAGGTTGATGGGATTAGGATCTACCATTGGTTGAGTTATCACAAAACAATATCCTTCACTCAAGTATTTAATTGGATCTATATGAAGCTCTGTTTGGAAAGCAATGTAGAACTATAACCTATTGGGATGATGTTGGAGAAAGAAAGATATTTGGACCTGATCTTGTGGAAGAGATGATTGATAAGGATCAAGTCATCTAGAAACATATCAAAGCTACTCGGAGTAGGAAAAAGATATGTGCTGACAACCGTCGAAGGGACTTGTATTTCAACATTCATGATAAAGTATTCCTTCAAATATCACCATGGAAGAGATTCATGTAGTTTGGAAAGAAAGGAAAGATAATCCCAAGGTACAGTTTCCCATTTGAGATCCTTGACTATATAGAATTCTTGGCCTATAAAAATGAACTTCCACCAAATATGGATCAATTTCATGACGTGTTTGATGTATCACTACTGAGGAAGCATATATTAGATCTGTTACATGTACTGAACTCAAAGGTGGTACAGATGGAAGATGATCTCTCTTATGAGGAGAATACGGTAATTATTTTGGACCAAAGATATAAGGCTCTACTCAAAAAGAAAACCCACATTTTAAAGTGTTGAGGAGGAACCATAAGTTTTAAGAATCATCTTGGGAACTATATTAGGCGATGAAGGAGAAGTACCCTCACCATTTTGTGTAAAACAAAATTTCAAGGGTGAAATTTCATAAGGTGGGAAGAATGTAATGACCCAAAGTTTTATCAATGGAAATCCCTTCTTATAATAATTCCATAAAGTATATCCACATTGGGAAGAACGATGAAATATAATGATACTAAACACTATGTGATCACTAAATATAATTTTTCCACATCTATGTTTTGAATTTCAAAAATCTGACATACATGGTTGCGATCTGTAGGATGTTTAGAGTCTGACAGGACAAACATAATTTTTTTGGTGAATAGTAACTATACCTTATGAATAGTACCATACCCTTATAAATAGAAATGCGAGCATTATAAATATTAAACCTTCCAAAAAATAGTAACCTCACCCTTGAATGTATAAATAAAATTTAGAAATCTTATAAGTGATAATATGACCATAGTGAAAGTATTGGTAGTTTTTTAAATCATAAATAATTAATTAAAATTAATTAATTAATTAACCTATTTTTTTAATAAATTTGCAATTCAATGTCTTCAAGTTTTAATATAATTTTATAATTCCTTTTATAATTTTTAAAAATAATATGAAGTGAGTCTTAATTTTAAAAACTGTATTTTTTAATTAAATTGTGATTTTAATTAAAAATTAAATTTATAATATTTAAAAAATTATTTTTTAATAATGGAGA
Source organism: Viscum album (assembly GCA_963277665.1). Taxonomy (NCBI): domain Eukaryota; kingdom Viridiplantae; phylum Streptophyta; class Magnoliopsida; order Santalales; family Viscaceae; genus Viscum; species Viscum album. Next base: position 449,343,072 of record OY728131.1, read on the forward strand.
TCATTTTATGATTCTACACAAAAACAATTGGGTGAATTTTTGGGATTTTTCTGAAATACTTGAATTTTTGGTGAATTGTGAAATACAATTATTTACAAAATATTTTAAATAAATGAATTTCAGCATCTTGATTGAGTCATGGATGATGTAAATAGACATTTATTATAACACAGAAGAACTTATTTAAATTTTTGGTCATTTAATCATAACTATTACTTGTCTTGTGGAGAAGTGATAAATTAATGAAATTAATATTGAGAAAACCCCTCTCCCCTCTACTAAAAATACCACTCCTCACACCCTCATTTCCTCACACATCTCAAGCTTAAATCCTTGTATAAACTCTACTGATAAATCTTCCCTATTCCCTGCCCCAAGTCCAAATGCACATGGTCTCCTCAAAATACAAATACAAGGTGCCTTAAGGAAGACTGAAGAGGTAATCCCTCTCTCTCTTTTCCTTTAATTTCCTTTCAATTTTATGTTCTTTTCTTAATATCTCCCCACATATCATCAACCACATGGTATGGTATATCTAGTATATTAAATATAATATAACTTTATGTTAATAAATGGATAATATATTATCCAACCCCCTTATCATATTCTTTTTTATTTTCGAAAGGAAAACGTTGTTTGCGAGGTGTCCATTTATCACCTTCAAGAACAACATTTTTTCAATTCCATTTACCACATTTGGATCTAGAAATGAAACCATTCATATGGTTAAACCCGATTATTTTATATGAATTATATTGTCTTTAATGTTTTAGATCTTACTTATGTACATATTACTAAATTATTAAACAAAACAAGTTCGTTGTGGTTGAAAACCCACCTAAATTAACCCAAATGATCATCGTTAAATTCTTATATAATGAATAATCCACATGTCATATAAAATAATTCATTATAAGAAAATTTAAACTCATTAGATATGTTTACTAACATGAAATATCAGTTCTGGATATTTATTTATGTTCTAAACAAACTTCAATTCTTCTGTACAAGTGAAACGTTCATGAAAACTAAGAAAAAGAACTCTCCTGAACAATGGATTTGAACTATACAACTCATCCCAAAGACCGTTAATTAACTTAATAAAACAATAATCAATATTATTAATTTATAAAAGTTTATTTATTTGTTTATTAATTAATATAATGTGGTTATATTGGACATTAATGTGAATAAATCATTCAGATACAAGGTAAGGGAAAATTCTCGAACCCAACATTCTTTCTTCGGGTTCTCTCTCTTTCACTGCATTTTTTGTATAGTTACTACATAAAAATAATTTTTTCATAATTATATTACCTTTTATGTGATATAAAAATTGTATACTGGTGTTTATTCCAAACAAAATGTGTTCCAAAAGAACACATCTTTCAAAACTACACCTTTTACTTCTCACTAAAGGTTGATGGTTCTTGTATCAAGTATGTTATTCTCTATTTCTTTTGGGAACCCAGTGTTTATGAATATGTTTTTATGATATTAAACCCATTAATTCCCAAGAGTTATTTATTTTCATTATTGATATATGTTCTATGTGGCATTCATGATAATGAAAATGTTTTGATTTGACGGGTGCTCCAGGAATTATATAGCACATTATGAATGCTTGAATGTGACCGGTGCACCCAGAATTTAATAGTGCTCCAATGAATTGGGTAAAGTGATGAATATGATGATTTAAAGTGATATTAAGTTTGAAAATTATGTTAGTTTTTTTCACAACAAAGAGTGGTAGTTAACAACTAAGACATGATATTTCATTTTTATGCATTCCCACATTCCAAGTCTTTTCTTAATGTTTCATCACATGATTATGATCATATGGCTATGTTATGATGGTAATGATTACACTCATCCCATGTTATGCTATTTCATTTTCATATTTATCCACTTACTTGGATTCTAGATCATCCCTTTTTTATGTATATCCTTAGGAGACTACATGTAATAAGGAGATGTCAAATTCCAATAATAATAGAGAGAAGATGGAATAAAATAAATATATATGCTTGATGTTTTAAATGTTATATTTGGTTCTTGTTTTCCCAAGACACTAAACCTTTGGATATTCATTGTGTAATAATATTATGTTGTTTATATTTTTAATGATGTAATATTAATGTAAGAAAAGGATGGGCCACTATAGTTTAGCTTTCAAAAGTTTTCAAATCGGTAAAACAGTTTGTTCTAATTTTCCTTCTTTGGGACTCCTATTTTTTTATTCCCCTTTTTTACCTATATATACTTCAATTATAAATGTTATATCACGAATATTATTATTTTCATGACATATTGTGTTTCATTTAATTTCCTTTTCTTATATGTATAATATGATCCCATTTCACCAAGTTATAATAGTTTATTGAGACAATCTCATCGCTTTCGAAGATTATTTATGTATATGAATACTTTGATGAAATATTATGATCAATCATTCCATAATAGTTATAAGTTTCCTTATACTATATTTACTAATAATATCCTCATTTTTATTACTATTTTCCACTCTATTTTAATTAAGATAATATTTTAGTAAAATCTGACCACCTCTCTTATCAGTCAAAAATAAATTGTATTCAAAAACCATGTTTTAAAAAATGTTTCAAAATTTTACTTGAAGATTATATTCATGGAAAAATGGATTTCAAATTTTCTTTATTATTTCAAAATCTTCCATCACTTGTTTTCTAATTTATTCTCAATGAAAAATGTTTTGTGTAATAAAAAACATTTTTGAAAGAATAAAGTATATTTTCCTCAAGAAATGTTTTTGAAAGATTTTTCAAAATTATTTCTAATGTAATATAATATCCATTGGTGTTACTCAGGCCTTTATGTGGAAATTATTCCATGTTTCCATTCATATTTTCTCGATTGAGGGACTATGTTTTTATGGCATGATGTTTATCAAGTTTGTTTCTCTTTCACAAGTTATATGCTAATAAAACCAGTTTTTTTCATAGGATATATTTATGATTAAATGATTATGAAACCTATATATTTTTATAGGTTTATATATGTTTACTTTTTTATGATACCAATTTAATTTCATGGGATATGATATGTTTATTTAAGATCTTTTGGCATAAGTATTTATGATTTCATTATATTTCAGGTGAGACCTATATCTCTAACCAATGTATTGGATAAAGATTTATATATCAAGAGATATATAGAGATAGAATTATGGTTCAATTGGTTATGTAATATAGGTATTGAGTGAGGTTTTACTTGTTTCATTAATACATGATTAGAATGATGGTTTACACAATTTAGTAATACATGGAAGGAATGAGGGTTTACATGGTTAACTAATATAGGACTAGGATGATGGTTTACTTGGTTCAGTAATATAGGGTTGGAATGAGGGTTTTCCCGGTTCAGTAGAAGACTTTTTCCATTAAGATGGTCTTGGAAGTGATGTATTGTTTACTATGGAAATCCTATTATATGCTTATGTGTTTTCCACAATTCTATGTTTTATTACTATGTTATACTTTCAGGCATATACTCCATATTTCATTATGATTCATGTCTTATAAACTGGTAATATTTATTCCCTGACTTCAATTATGACCATTGATATGAAGGGTATGATCTTCTATTTTAATGATCACATAGTGATACCCTTATTATCCTATTTATTCTTACATATCTCCCTTGTTTACCCTTACTGAGCATTCGAGATAACCCCTTTTATTTTTTCATTCCCCCTGGTTATGATGATATGTACTATGTTTGATATGTCTAGGAAGGGTTCTAGTCCACCAGAACCTAGTTGTAAACGATGTAGCTCACATATGTTCCAATTTTTAGGTTTCCATAATTCTAAAGGCACTATAACTACAACAGTATTTGGGAGTCTATTTGTATAATGATGAAGTATTCTGAAAAAGTTATGTAATGTCAATGTTTGTAAAGTGAGGTTCACTATACCTCCATATATTGAAATAATCGTACATTGATTCATATACATTATTACTAGACCATAATTCTTATATTCATATGATTATTCTCTATGTGTATAAATTTTCATATATAGAAATATTATTATTTGATAATGTAGTAATTTTATGATATTTAAAATAAATGAATTTGAATCAATTCTGAATGGATTCTAGTAAATTCCAATGATAAATTTTTACTCCAAAAAACATAATATCATATGGTAACCCTTATTGAATTTGAGTTTTATTTATATTTAGTCATTGAAATAAAAATCCATGACATTATCCATACACATATAAATATTCTCACGCCATTCTTCTCTACACCACAATAACATTCTATGGAAAATATGTAAATATAAAATTAACAATTACGTCAATTCATTAGTAAAAAATAAAAATCTTATAAGAAATTCTAAAACCCAAGTATTTTTTTAAATATTATAATTTCATGGACAGTGGAGGGTGTGGAATTATCTTATGAACATTATAGATTTTGTGTTATTGAACCTATACGAGGAAAAACATTTAGAGTAAAAGGATCATTTAGTTATGGTATGTCATTAATGATAGTTAATAGTCAATACATAATGATGATTAATAATGATATAATATAATCATCATGGAAATTTAATATTATAGAGAAATATTATCTTAAACATGACTTAGAAATAACATTACAAACATTTTGATTAAATATTTGGTGTAGTTATGTCTTTGGTGAATGGATTTATATATATATAACCACTATTTTTATACACATATATATATATTAATTAATATAGGTGTAAAACATAATGAATAGATTTTTTTTAGTAATTATGGATTGTAATTATAATGGACACCGTCATCTTTGGTTGGAAATCAGGGTAGATAATGTAGCGAGTTAGAATAATTATTGAAATCAGATATATGAATGGTTAAAAAAGTATTATAACCATTGGTATAGTGATTTTTTATTTCTGAGTATAAAATTTGGGGATAACCTCACTTTTTTAAAATATGTTAATTTAACAAAAAATAAAATAGAATGTTAAATGAAGTATGTGATATTTGTCTAAATTGTTAATAAGGATTTAGCACCACCCAAATTGAAAAGTTTTTAGGATGATAGTCCACATATTTTGGAATATATTTTATATTCCATAAAAATTTAGGTTGAATAAATAATTATATGATGATAGTCACTACAATTCATTCTTTATATATACATGAATGACCCATAATTATAATGATATTCTTGAGAACTATAATTTAGATTGCATAAATCAAAAAAATGGGTGCTATATTTTTTTCCCAGGAATATAAAGTTCAAATTATTTTTATTGAAAATAGGAATCATACATTGAAATTATATATCAGTAAGTGAGAAATTATTATGGGGGAATTTCCATTTTGATTTGAAGAACATGAAGGTGGAATGATTCAATTTTCAGTTGGTTGTTTGATTAAAGAGGTTTCAATATTTCATTGAGATAATGGAAGGTTCATCCTAAGGGAAATATTCCTCTATTTATATATGTGATTTTTTAAGGAAACAGGATACACCACATTCTATTCTCTCAATTCATGATCATAGATTAAAATAAAACTTTTAGTGAATTATTTGATATTACACCAATATAAAAAACCATTATATCAAAACATAGAACATATTGACTAATAATTCATAATAGACTATATAAATATTAGAATACACATCAAGGTCAAAGAAAAACTATTTATAAAAAAATTGGGATAAAAAAATCTCTTTATAGAGTTATCATATAATAATAACAACCATTCAATCATATATATGGCCCCATACAATGCTAATTATGGGAAGAAATTTCCAAATTAGGCAAGATGGGATGATATTACTGAGACGAAATAAAATTTTCCTAAGGTGATTTTATAGATAATAGATCAAGTTAATGTTATCAAATAAAAAACTAATTTTGGAAAGTGTATCTAAAAGGTATTGATAGAAAATAGAAAATTACATTTTGTGATACAATTTTATTCTAACATCCAAACATTTCATATAGATATACTTTATCTTTTTAGATGAATTTTAAACACATAAAATTATGATCAATAATAGAATCATAGAGGTATACTATATTTGGAAACATGGAAACATAAAACAATTTTTTATAATAGATTTAAAACATCACCCTATTAATTTATCAAATCAGGAAGCCTTATTGTAGTGAACATCATTAATCATATACTAGTGAAAGAAAACAAAAGGAAATGTGAGAAAAATTTCTCAACATGGTTAAACAATGGATATATCTAAGATTACATAAGAATAATATTTGAAAATATGTATAAGAAATTCATATTAAAATTTGTAAACTATACCCTATATATCATAGATCATAAACATTAATCAGGGAATAAATTTTGGTTATTCATAAGACATGAATCGTAAATGAATCAAAGAACATGAGCAATGAGGGAATACCATTATAATAATATATAAGTATTTTCCATATATCTAATAATAGATACTAATTATCTAATTCAAGTATTACTTACAGGTTTGTAATAGTGTATTAGTTTCACTCTATATTCTTTATGTCATTACTCAAGGTACACTATAATTACAATAATAGTGGTCAAAGGCCATTAGTGAACTATATTGACTCCAATTTTTAGTCCCCATTATCTCATGAGATATCCATCATTATCCAATGCATTTTAGGGATATGAAAGCATTATCCCACATTTCACAAAATGAAAATGTTATATATGTCTACCACAAGATCAGAAAACAATTATCATTTCATGAAATTTGGAAAAAATAGGTTTAATAAACATTTGAACATTACATCATAGCATTACTCCTAGAATGATACATGTTTAATAAATTAGTCATCATTAATTAAATAACCCTTTTTAAATAAACATGTTTTAAATAATCATCCATAAATAATCATCATCATAATACATCAAAAAAAGTTTTTCTATAGTACATGTAGATATAACCCCACCAATGTTTATGTATCATCAAATGGTGTTATCATAGATGATAAATTATTTAAAAGGATCACTAAAATATTTATTGAGGAAAATTTTCTTTTAAACATTTAAATTACTTATTTAAAATTAAAAAATATAAAATATAAATTTAAAAAACATTCTTTGAAATGATCCTTGGAAGCATGTGTATAAATATCCAAAGCAGTGACCAGCGAAGACAATGTGACACTGTTCTCTTTTTGTGTACATTAAAACTCTTAATACATACATATTTTGAGTAAAAGACAACCATATTTTAAAATTGAAAAGAATTTTCCATTTGAACAATTAATTATAAATGGAATCTTTGAAAAAAAAATTTTATAAAACCGTATGATAATATTTAAAACACACTTCAAATGATTTTCCAAAAGCAATAATATTTATGAAAAATTATTATTGAATGAAATGAGAAATAATATCAGTTTTTCATCAAGGAAATTATTTTCATATATCAAAAACATAGAGAAAGGATAATGATAGTGGTATATTTTTTTCACAAAAAAATATAGAAGATTTATTATCATTATATTATTGGGATGTAAATCATGAATTTTAATCCTTGGAAACATAATTATAAACAATCCTAACAAATAATGAGATTTCATTATAAAACCTATACATCTCGTTTGAAGTTATTTGAATGTTTTCTATCCACATATATAAGAAATATAAATTTATTAAATATCAATTCTCTAGGAACATGACTTATTATTTTATCATATATGGTCATATTATAGCTTTTCAACACCCATTTATTAATAATTCTTTTTTCAGTATAAGGTTTTCATGTGTTAGTAATTTCACTTTTCATGAGAGTTTGGGTTCAATAGCTCTGGCACTTATATATATTTTTTCATTATTACATATTATCCAAAATGTTAAATTTTTTGTAAATATTAGATATATTAACAATATATTCATTTATAGTTACCCATAAAATATTGTTATTGGAAAATGAGTTATACTATTAATAGATATTGTATACAAAACATATTCATGAACATTGATTTTACATTTCATTAAATTTATTTTAAAAAAGTAAATAAAAATTAAAATTTAAATAAACGTTATTATATCATTTATATCATATATATTCAAAAAATCAATCCACATTACCATCTCTATAAAATTGATATTAAAAATGAATCACATTTCTTCTAGGAAGTGGTGGACCATAGATTTTCATGGGCAGAATTATTGGGTTCGAACTGATTGGAAGGTAAATAGTAAAACATAATACTATAATTCTGAAATTGTAAAAATTTTATAAATATCATGTATAAACATTTAAACCACCATTATACGCCTCTGTGAATTATTTTGATGAAAAATTAATTATATCTTGCGATGATGTGGTTTGTCCATATGTGTCTACAAGTGAAACTTCCACATACCATTTAATGAAATAGGGCATGAATATTGATGAATCCATACTTATAAAAAAATACGCATAATTTGTTAATTAAATATATTGTTTTATTTTCACAACCATAGATTTTGTGGAGATATAATATAAAATATCTTAATGGATTTTGGGTAAGATGACTACCTATTCTATGGTAGAATAACTTTATATACTTTTAGAGGGCCCTTTCATGGTATTTTAAAAACTCCATCACCAATATATCATTTAAAGTGTAGTTTAGAAGTTAATTGGGTAGTTTTCTATAATTTTATATGTATCACAATATTTGAGGAGAGGGGGTGTTGAGATAGACTTTTATAAGTGTAGATAGACTCACATTTGGAATTGATAATAGAATTGAAAAAATAAAAAATTTATATAAAGGTTAAGGTGCCTTGAAATTTATATATTTATAATTTATCTTCATTTTTAATCAAAATTACCATATTAAACAATATATAGATTGTTCTTTGTAATTTTCACACCCTTATCTCTTTGTTCTAACCATGGGTTACCCTTTTTGGCAACTAACACAATGTCAAGTTGTTTTACAATTTATTGGTTAAAAATTTTTACCATAAAAAGACAAGAGTCACATAAATGAAAAATATATTATATGGTAAACCCCATATCATTTTCATGCATGAAATATGATTGATATGAATTTTAAATCATTTAATAATGTTTTATTTATAATAAAATATCATTAAAATTATCTCTGGACCTATAAATTTCATTTGACTTTTAGAAAACACAATGTAAAAAAACAAGAATATAATTCATTAATAATTCTGTAATATCATATATTTTTATATTAAATTCATGGGAAACCATAAATCATTCATATAAAAAAATTATATTGTTTTTAAATTTCATTACCACTCTCAATGGGTCCCTAGTTGTGATTCCCTATTCCCACATCCAATAGTCTAGGGTTGAAAACTAGCACCAATTAGGCGTATCCTCAAGAGTCGATTCCCTAAACTATTTTTCACGTACAAAAAGACACATCTTGAATCCCATACAATGCTTAAAAGTTAAATAAATAAGAAAACATTCATGAATAAATCTAAATCCCACAACCATGGTATAAAAATAAGTAATGGAATGAAAAAAGGTCCAAATAAACCCCCTATACAAAGAGTATGAAAATAATTCCAACCTAAAAGAAATGATGGGGATTTCAGTCAAAGATACTAAACCAACACACCTTATTCTATCCAACTCACTAAGAACGTCCTTATCTTGGTCCCTCATGCACATGGAAAAACGATTGACCATATACAAAACTTCGGACATGTGTAGGAAAATAACTTTCATGGGTGACTATAACAATACCTTCTAAGACACATCAAAACAAAAAATAGTAGAATAGTAAGAATAGAAGTAAACTCTAGAAAATTTTATTTCTACAACACAAATAACTTGAATACCTATATATACTCAACAAATAAACATATTATCAAGTTAATTCCACAACCATAATCCCATAATCAGATTCCTCTCAGAGGATCCACATAGAACTTATCATAGAGAACACATTGCATGATTCAGATATCACTAGTGATGTCCATAGGAGAGGTCCTTCTCATAGTTTTTTCCACAATAAGTATACAAATTATTTCTAAATATATTCAATAAGTAGATGAGGATCACCCCAAATGACATATGGTATACGAACAACTCAATTTGGAATAACCCTCTATATGGCAGATCAGTGCCCACATAGTGCTGGTGACAAATATAAAAAGAACTCCATTATGGGAAAAAGATGACAGTGGATCTAGGTCAAAGCCTCCTAGGAAGATTCCAAAAACTCTATCCAATATGTTTTTTCTAAATCCATCATTATTCTATGTTAATAATTTGATTCTATAACACCATTATTGAATCGATATATGGAACCCCCCATAATGAAATCTATCCACGATATAAAAGAAAAATGATCTAATACAAATTTAGAGGAGTACATGTCATGTCCCTTTGACATAAGGTTCTACCAATGTAAATGGACCGTATCCATGTCTGTGTCGAAGTAAACAGTGTTTCCTCTACTATTTACTTTTGGTCAGGTCTAAGAAAATTCATATTCCCTAGTCCATATGGAATGGATGTGTCTATGTGGGAGTATCCAACATGCCCATGACCATGAAATTAGGGCCGTCTCAAAGTACCCACCAACATACACTTCGAGTTTCCTGGAAAGGCTAACATGATGTGTTACCAAGTCACATTCCATGTGAATGAGCCATACACCATGTGACCTAGTGACACACCGTGTGATATATAGTTTCATATAGAAACCCTTTCCACCACACCAGAGTTTAAAAAATCCATGAAATCCTAGACTACACTCCATGTGTTACATGATTTTCTCAAAATCTAGAAATGAATTCAATGTCTGCTATCGCACCAATGGTGATACATAGGGCTATTCCAACGATGGAATCCAAATAATATCATCGACCATGCCTTTCCCTTGTTGAACAATATCATCTGGTCCTTCAATGCAATCAAAAAAGTCCTAGAACGTCATCTATCATCTTTCACCAAAGAACACAATTAGGTATTGGAAATCCTTCTGATCTGTTACAACTTCATCCATTTTATGACCCCCTCATCATAATAAGTCCAAATCTACGACATTGAATTATTTCACTATTAAAATTTAATACAATGTTCTCTTTATAGATATTTTTGAATTGTTGTCCTATCGAGTTTCCTTCAATGATTGAATTTATTGGAAATTAATTCATAATCACAACTTGTGGAAAGAACCTCAACCAAGGTTCATGTCGTCCCTGATCTATTTCTATTAGAATTATAAATGATGAGATAAATAATTAATGAAAATGTAATTCCTCCATTCTAAGAGAATTCTAACATGTATTAGTAATACACTTGAGCCCCTAATCAATTATTTAGTTGATTGATCAAAGATCATCATAAAACTAATTAAAAAGGTGATAAATAAAAAAAAATACAACATCGATTCATATTGATATGTTTTAAGAACCTAGATTATTTGTATGATGTATGAATCTTTTTATTTTCAGTTTAAATTCCTTATTATGGCCATGTTTGATTTTATAACTTGATAACAGGTGTTTTGGAGGTGTTTGGGGCTTCTTCAGAGGTCGTAACCTTGTTTTGGGCTGAAAATGACCTGGCACATACTTTGCGCATGGCTTTTACACGGTTAGGAAACACTGTATGAGAGGTCTAAAATTGTTGGTTTTTGGGCAGAGTGGTTTCGCATAGTTACCACAGGGTTAGTCAAACAATGTGGGGTAACAGTGCGAAGTTCCCCTCTAAGGTAGTGAGGTGCTCATTGTTTCGGCATGGTTTAGTAAATCGTGCGGGTAAACCGTAAAACCCTGGATGGTTTTTTTTAAATTTTAAATTAAAAATAATTTTTCTTTTTAAAACCAATGTTTTTTTCTTCCATGCGTAGGAGGCCTCCATAGCTCCCCTTTGAGGTGCTTAAGAAAGGAATTGAGCCCTACTCTTCGTCTAACTTCTATTTTGATCGCTAATCGTCTGATAATATCAACAAAAATATGTCCTTGATTCATTTTTAGTCCTTGATTATTCTGAACAATGACTTCTTTATTTGGATATAGGCTCATATTCCCTAATATACCATTCTTCATCCATTTTTTAGGTTTCTACCAAATAAAAAAGAATCAAGACTTGATACTAGACAATGTTTTTTCTATCGAGGTGAGATAGGTGGACTATACATTATATTGTCTTCTCTTTGTGTTTTTTGGGCATTCGACTGATATTCCATTTGTTATAATTTATGTAAAGGCCTTATTTTTGAGCGAGTGGCTTTTTGTAGTTGTAGTCGGATCTTGTGAGCATTCCTGTTGGTTCCATTTAGGTGCTTTGGCACCCGTTTCACATTTCAAAGTCAATAAGAGGGTGTGAATTTTGGGTTTCCCCAGTTCATGTCTATTTAAACCACCCAAGGGATGTGTACTTGTGATTTACTAGTTATAGGGATATCATTAATGCCTTGATAGTTTGAGTAGCTTTTTTAGGAGATGTACTTCCTCCTTTTTTTAATATCAATTTAAGCCTTTACTATTTTGAAAGTTTGGAATGTTAAATGGATGATATGTGGGGGCATACCTATATGCAATGACTAATGGTTTGTAAAATTATTTATACGGGAGGTCAGGCCCATATGCTTGGTAAATGATTAATGGTTTTCATGAGTGGCTATACTCATGGTTGATGCATGGTGATGTGATTGGGCATACTAACATGTTTATGAAAGATTAATTTAGAATTCCAGAATGATTGAATGAATGGTTTGATAGATTCCATCAACTGATCTCAATTGATCTAGAATGTGGTAGTGGATGCATTGGGTTGACTCTTCCCCATGGGTCTTGAATCTGTGGGATGTCTTTGACCAGGCTACACCTTTGATCCACCTTTCTTGGGCTCACATAACACTTTCTATTTCCATGATCCTAGGACCCCAACCAGTGCCTAACCATGCTTCCATTAGGGACTCCCATGGGACTCAATGGGAATCTGAGTACATGCTCCTTGGATCCGGCCCTTTGTAGTCTAAATATCATTACATGGATGACTTAGTCTTCTGACACCTTGTATCTGGACCTTGTGGTCTACACTTCACTATATGGTGTGGTCGTGGGATACTTGACAACTTTATACAGTATGAATGTGGGTTTTTGATATAGATGGATGTACGATGTGGCCGAGTGACTTTCATGTTTAATTGGTTATATATGGATAGTTTGGAGATGAATCTATTTTTCCTGTAGCAGTGAGGGATGTTCAGTTTTACATTACAGTAGACTTATTCCATGGGCATATGAACTTACTTGCTGCTTCTTTACACTTACTACCACATTTTTAGAATTTCTGTTAGAACTGTATAGACCTTGGTGGTTCCCTACTGATATGTTTATCTCAAACCCTATTTGGGACACCTTGGAGACCCAAACAGATTATATGGTTATAGGTGATGATAGGGGAAAACGCCCTAATACAGGTTGTTGATTTTTGTTTGGATTAGGGGAGAATAGGACCAAGCGATGGCCTATGATTGTGGAATACCTTATTGGTATTTTATTCTTTTTGGGATACTTTTAATGTATAGTATTGCTATATGTTGTTTTGGATGCTTTCTAGATACTTATACTATCTATATAATTTTGTATATGAGACACATTTGGTTTTTGATATGTATACCTGTCTTATATTACATTAATTTTTCTACTTGTTATTTTTCTTCCATAATTTTATATATATTTTACTTCTATAGTGATACTCTGGTAATGCGGGAAAAGTATCTCCACTGACTTACCTAGGACCTCGCTGCTAGTCGGTAGCCTCTGGAATTTGGGGAGATGTGCTTGGGGCCTTATGACTAACCAGGATCAAGACACTATTTCATGTGGAATCTGTGATTGGGACATCACAGAGTGGCATCAGAGGTGTTTTTATGGTTTGAATTTCTATTTGGAGACATTATATAGGGATATTAAGGTAATGGGGGTTGGTAATAAAATGTGCCTGGGAGTAGCTACCATGCGTACATGGAAAATCTAAATTGCCTCCAATTGAGTTCTAATTTTCTGGATTTTCTCTATTATAGTTAATTTGATTTCACCATTGGGTGATAAACTTGATTTCTGTTATTACTATTGAAGCATTTTTTGGGTTCTATTTGAATTTCAACTTGATGAGATGAGGGTGGCAATCTCATGCATCATATAGACACTTGTTAGAATCACATGTCATGAATTATGCCATGACATCTAGGAAGCATTAGATATTGGTTTCTATTGTGATAGCTGAGGTGAAATATTTTCCTTCTGTTTTGTTTTTTGTATGCAGTATATAAAGGTGTGACATCATCATTCAATATATAAGGTTTATGAGCCCTTATAAATTGGGAAATGATGCACCGATGGAATGTAAATGCTCAAATGAACTTGTTACATCTACGGTTTGAGTGGGAACCACGTTTTCGGTTCATGAGGTGTTGCGGTCCATAATGGATTCAGAAATTGGTAATCCCGTGGATGAATTTCTTGAATAACTGGAATGGTAAATAGAAATAGAAACCTGAACTGATGAATAGAGACTTAACCTAAACCCGAATTTTGAGTGGGCAAGATGACCAATTTCTAGTTGTTCGTTGGATTTTCTTTATGCTATTCTATCTTTATGAGTATGCTATGGGTTTGAGTATTTTTCTAGGAGGGTTTTGACTTGACCTACGCTTTTGAGATTTGTGGCCTTATGTTGTTATTTACCGAGGCATGTATTTGGAATTGTAGAGACATTCCACCACAATGACCTTCTGTGGTACGCCACGATGGAGGCGACAACCATACTTTACGGTCGGTGGGCCATGAGATACCGGTTGATCCTTAAATTGTTCTAGATATTTCCCCTGAGGATATTCTAGAAACAGGTGATGAAGCATAGTTCCGTGAGGGTTTCTTTCGCTATATGCTGACTTTCCATGGAGCACCATAGCCATCCTTCACTAGGCCTGAGATGACACGTGTGTTCCAGTAGAATTATCCTCCTACATTTTCTAGGTATTAAAGAACAAAGGCCAAAGATATATTTCTAGATCCAACGTTAGTAATTTTTGAGCATATAAGGACACCTCCGGAGTAGAGGGTCATGCTCATGACTTACATACAATGTGAAGCGGCAAAGCACTGGTGCAAACTTTTGAACCTGGTTGACAGGCTGTGGAATATGGGTTGGATGTTCAAACAAACATAGTTGAGACTTATAATCTTAGATGAGCTGTAATCTATCTCTCTTGACCTATTCTAACCATGGGAGTCCCTTATAGGTTCCCTCTTTTATGTACCGTTTGCGAGGATCCCTATAGTAGGATACCTATCAGTACTTGAATTGACCAGAGTAGACTTCAGTAGTAGGCATTTTGTAGTACCTCTCATTATTAGACACCTAAACCTAACCCATGGGGTGGGAAGAGGGGTGAGTGCTTAGCCGAATGTATTGACTTGTCGTGTTTTGATATCTGCACTTTTGAGCTATGAGATTTTCTTATATATAGAGATCCTCGTGTAAGGGTAGTAGAAATATTTTGGAAATATTCCTTGGAATGGAGACGTGAGTGATCATCTATAGGCTAGTTATTTTAGATTTGGAATAATTAAAAGGTCTCTTAAGCCTTGTGGAATCAATTTTTTCATGACCTATGTGATGGGAGTCGATGTTTACGCTCTGTAAGGGGGTATCCCCTGGTAGGTAGCACCCTTAGATCTTGTGGAATTTATTTCTGCTACGATTTTTCTGACATTGGTACCACTCAAGCGCAATTGTACCAGGTAGGATTTTGGTTTTTAAAGATGACACCCTTGTTCAGATGGGTGATTGTTGAATATTAACCCTTATAATAGTAATGAACTTTGAGGAATGCACAGTTCAGCAAGTTAGACATGCCTCGGGCATGGTCAGATTCTAATGAGGTCATGTGAAACTCTATGTTTCTATGTGATGGGTGACTTGGTACATAATCATCCATATAAATGGTTATGTAGATGATGTGATTTTGTGCCAGTTGTTTAATGATCCATCTGGTACATGGATACATAGGGTGGAAAACCTATGACTAGTACATGGGATGTTCCATTTTCTCTTGAAAACTCGGGGTAGTATATTTTGATATATGTGGTACCCATTGAGTGTAAAACGTTGAAATGAGCCACTGGACATGGTTAAATATTTTGGATTTGAGCATTTGGGTATGTTCTTGGGTTATCTCCAGAGTAGAATGACCTGAGCATTATAGAACTATTTTCGTCCCACTGCTAGGTAGGACTCTCTTGGGAATAGGTGTTTGGACATGCTGTTCAGTTTAATTTCGGATTTCATGCTAGGTGATATGACTTGGTGATCATGGTTCATGGAATGAAGCCAGTTTGTTTAAATGTTTCCTTCCAAGTAGAAGGATCACAATCAAGGACCATTCAGAAATGGTCGTTTTTACTTAAATGCCTTTGAGGATTGCAAGTCTTGTTTATTGATGATGCTTTTTAGGAAGTACAACATTGTTGTTGCGGTTGGATATGTGTGCAACCCTGGTAAGGCACTAATTATCATGGATTTACCTTGGTGGTTAAGTGTAACCTATTATATAAATGGATTGGGGTAAAGGTATTGTGGTTGGTTTAATGAAAATGCGCCGACAAGTGAAGCTGAGTTTCTTGCAGGAGGTTGGCCAATAGTGGTCTGACTATCATTTTTTAGTAATCCTTGAAATCCACTTAGTGTGATCTTCTTTGAGAGAAGATCATGTCCCCTATCTTTACATCATCCTTGAAGCCCAAAGAGAGAGTCAGTTATGCACCACTCTATAGTTGAAATCGGATGGCCTAATTTGTGATCTCTTTTTGTGTGGTGCAATTGATGCTTGGTTTTAGATGAGAGCTATAGTTTCCTGGGAACATCCCAAGAATTTTTTGGACCTAAAAAGTATCTTGGGGGTAGATGGTTACAAAAAGTGTTTTATACATGACTTCTCACAATTTGCATCATCGTTAAAAGGCTTGAATAAAAAGTGGGTGATGTTTCTGTGGTAAGAATCTCTTGAGATAGCTTTTTTAGGATCCTAAAGGGAGGATGACATCAACACCTGTCCTGATACTACCAAAGAAAGTCCATAGTTACATGGATTATTATGGTTATTTACATATTAGCATGTGGAAATTATTGATAAAGGGATATTGAGTCATGGCCTATGGGTCTTGGCCGGTGAGACCTCATCAGAGGAATCACCCTACACATGATCTCGAGTTAGCTGTAGTTGTTCATGCGTTGCGATGTTGGAGGCTCTATTTACTTGTGGAGAATTTTCTGGTGTACATAGACCAAAAAATCCTCAAGTATATCTTTACATAGTGTTATCTGAATTTGTGGTAGTGAAGGTGGATGGAGTACCTTATGTCCTTTGACTTCGAGCTTTCCTACACACCCGGTAAGGGTAATGGAGTAGCTGATGCACTTAGTTGGAGGACTCAAATATAGGAAGTTCAACAAGCCAGTAGCGAGTGGAAACATTTGAAATTATTCTCTGAGATGCATCTGGTGGTGTGATGATATACATGGTAGAAATTTCTTTCATCTATAGTTGTTACCACTACCCTACATGATAGATGTAGAATAAAGAAGCTATCAAATTCAAAAGTCCTCGTTCTATGAGAAGGTGTAGAAGGAGAGGAACCTTCTCTTAGTTAGACGGTAAGCGATTTTGAGATACTGTGTATCCATGGACGTGTCTGGGTTTTGGTGGATATACATTGGGATTTTATGCCGGAGTTTCTTGCTTCATATTGGGTAGTGCATCTTGGGGTTTCCAAGAAGTACAGTGACTTGCGATGTCAGTACTGGTGGTTGGGAATGAAGAGAGAGGTAGTTGTTTTGGATATTAGGTATTACAGCTATCAGTAGGTGAAGGCAGAACATCAGTGAATTGCTTTATTTTTAAACAGTTACCTATTCTAGAGTGGATATGGGATAATGTCGTGATGGATTCCATGATGGGTTTGCCGAGGTCTCCTCGATGTAACAATGTTGTGTGGGTACTTGTTGATAGGCCAACAAAAGTTTATGATCTTTAGGGTTGATGATCTTGGAAAGATGTACATATGAGAGGCGGTGCGACTTCATGGGGTGCAACACACTATGATTTCAGATAGGTACTCCTGCCTTACATCTCATTTTTGGAAGAGTTTTTAGATTGAAATGGGTATATTAGTGCTTCTGAGTACCGCATACCACCATCAGACTAATAGACCATCAGAGCATACGATACTGGTGCTGAAGGAAATGTTGAGAGCCTTCATCCTAGATTTTTTGGGCTCTTGGGAGAGTTACATTGCCCTAGTTGAGTTCACCTATAAGAAAAGTTATCAGGTGATGATACAAATGGCACCATCTGAGGATTTATATGGTAGGCCATTCCGTTCTCCCCTATACTAGTTAAAGGCATGATAAGCTTCTTTAGTAGGATCATGAGAGGACTAGTTTGGGATATAACTAACACTGAGAGTGGGGGGGTGAATCACTATTGGGGACTTTTTAAACAAATTACAACTTTTATCCCTGTACCTCTTGACCTGTTAGGATCTTGATTCCTTATTCTATTTTCCCTATCGCATGCAATAATATAAAGTAGTAAAAAATATGCACACGTTATTTTTACAAGGTTCACCACTCAATAAGAGTAGCTACGTTCTTATCATGCATGGGTATGCCCAGTGAATGGATGCTCCACTATAATGTGATATTATTTTACAATGGAGTGGCTAGGAAAACAATCCTCTAGCCAGTGTGAGTCCCTACACTTTGGAGGGGGGTGGGAAACAATCATCTTCCCTGGACTGGTGATGGCCTAGTCCAACTTGCAGCCTCTAGCTAGTTCTTTATACTGCCTATGGAGATATTCCTCTTCCTTCTTGATAAGGTAGGTTCTACTCTTGGTCTTATTTAATGGTCTTAACTTGATTACATGCAAATTAGTAGGCCAGATATTCTTCCTTCTTTCCTTCTCTTCCTTATTTAGTGAAACACCAACTACACTAGACTTCTTCTTTCTTCTTCTTAGTGCAACAACCAAAAGCACTAAAACTTATTCTATCTTCATGGATAGAATCACATATACCAATGTGATTAACCAAGAAGTGAAGATCAGTTCAGTTGGAATCATCTGAATCTAACTGCCCTGAACAATTGTCAACATTCAATTGGGCATACTCTTTTATTCTTATTCTTCTCCCCTTTTTCTTTGACACAGTAGAATATGGAATGGTACTGCAGTGTCTTAATATCTTTCTTTAGTTTTCAATACCAACACGTAAGTGTGTCAGTATACTACTTTCTTCCTTTGTGCAGATGTGAGTTCAATTGCACGTCTAGTTTTTCTTTACTTCGCAAAGTACAACGAGGGTGTTAAACACCAATTTCATGAGTGCGGTTCAACTTCTCTTTGTGAAACCGAATGGTTCACAGTTCTTTCTTCTTTGAAAAGATGCTTCAAGAATGCTATGCACCTTTTGAAGGCCTGTGGTACCCTCAAATTTTTGCGTAACCTTCTAGGTGGATTACGTATAAAATTCAAGCCTTGTGTGTAAAAACACCTTTTGGTGTGAAAAACCCTTTTCACACAACTTTTCTTTTTCACGCAGAACCCCCCTTTTTCGCGCAGCACTTATTTTTTTCGCTGCACTACTTCTTTTCGGGTAATACTCTATACTTCAATTTTTCTATGTGTTAGAGCTCAAGATTTGCCTAAGTGTCGAGACTCTAAAAATGAGAGGGGTTCACCTCATATTTGTAGTCAATTTTGACCCTGTGCGTAAAACCCCTTCAAGCGCATAAAACTGTCTCGCACTTATTGAGATTACTCGCACCTTCATGGATTTTCCGCGTACCTCATGACATTTCCATTTTTCATCATTCTAAGCCTGAAGCCCGTCTTGCGTGTAAAAAATCAAACCCACATTTTGCACACAACCAATTTTTAGGCACACAAGTTTAATATTCCGCGCACCTTGCGAGAACATCTGCGATTTTTCACGCACATCTTGTCTTTGCCATTTTTGACATTCTAATCAAAATACACCAATTGCATGCAAAATTCCACACAAAGTTCCATATTTCTCGCAAACCCAATATTTCATGCAGGCTCATTTTTCTCGCACCTTTCCCAATTTTTCGTGCACCTCATGCCTTTGCCAATTTTTGAGGTTCTGATCTCGAAACACCACTTGCACGAAAAACTTCATTCTTCAATTTCGCACACCATGCCAATATTTTGTGAAACCTCTATTTTTAGAGCATCCTAGTAAAATTTCACGCATCCAGCTATTATTTCACGCATCTCGCTATTATTTCGTGCATCCCGCTGATATTTCGCACATCCCGCTACTATTTCGCACACCACATTATTTTTCCGCACAACTTGCCTAAATTTCCGCGCACTCCATGACTTTGTCATTTTTAGATGTTCTAACCTTGAATCATGCCTTGCGCTAAAAAATCTAAACCTTCTTCAATCATGAACGCACCATCTATTGACAAAAATACATCTTCATCTCCTGATTTTCAGGCCCTAAAATTTGTAAAACACTGGAAAACAACGCCACTTTAAACTGTGATTTTATGCCGCCCCCAGATTGTCCATTCCTTTTTCATTTCTCTCTTTACTACTTTCTATCACCATTATTCAGCTTTTATCACAAATTCCACTATCGTGATATATATCCTTTGATAGACTAGATCTAACATTTTCATAATTACAATGGGAATTACAAAAACATCCCTATCTTCTAGCAGCATCACTCCTTCCAATCACAACTGTCTGTAACTGGCATCATCATTTCTCCCCCTTTCTATCATAAGGCTTGCGTCACAAGTTTTCATGAATTATTATATTTGAGAAATAGATATTAGAAAAGCATCGCCTAGTTTCATACAATGTGAAATGCATGTCTACCTCAAAATTCCAAGCCCTTCCACATTCTCTATTCTTCTTCAACCATAATTCTAAAAATCATGAAAATCATATGATTCTATTCTTCAAGTATTCTCTTGCATGGTTCTCATGAAATCATGAAGAGTTTCATGGTCTTCTTAAAATCCTCTTTCTTCTTCAATCATCCTCAGTTGGATGATACTTCTCCATTCTGATCGAATCATCCTCAAATGGATGATACTTCTCCATTATTCATTGTTGTTAAACAATGTGTCACCTTTGACACAAGTTCATTGAACTTAGGATCAACTCAAAAATAGTTTGAATTCCACATCATAGAGAATTTCCCAAGTATGACATTGAATGATATGATTTCATAACAATTCTCTAGGCATCCTTCCTTCAACCGATATCCATTAACTTTGAAGTCCTTTTTCATCACCATCGTCATTTTGACTAGCATTGACAACTATTGACAAAAAATACAATCTTCAAACACAAAGTTGTCCCAACAGATCGTGCCTCATGTAGAAGACTTCTGAACAGGTCTAGATGAGTCAAGACTTGATACTAGACGAGATGTCTATAATAGAGTTGAGGTAGGTGGTCTATACATTTTTTTGGCTTTTCATGGTGTTTTTCGGGCATACGTCTGATATTTCATTCGTTGGACATTATGAAGAGGCCTCGTTTTTGAGTGAGTTTCTTTTCATAGATATAGTCAGACTAGTTAGGATGCCCCTAGGTTCTGTTTAGGCGACTTGGCACCCGTTTCTCATTTTGAGTTCACTGATGGGGTGTTCCTTTTTAGTTTAACATTTTAATGCCTGTTTCAAACACCCAGTATGTGTGTCTGGTCTTTCCTTGTTAGGGGAGGCCTATTAATGCCTTGATAGATTGAGTAGCTTGTTTAGGAGATTTAATGCCTCCTTGATTGTTGAATATCATGTTATTCCCTGGATATTTAGATATTTTGGCATGTTAAATGGATTATATGAGTGGCTATACCTATATGAAATGACTAATTATTGGTTAAATAATTTTTATAGGAGGGTTGGAACATATTCTTGTAAAATGGTTAATGGTTTTCATGAGTGTGTATACTCATGGTTGATACTGGGTGATGTGAGTGGGTATATTCACATGTTTATGAATGTTTAATTTTGAAAGCATGAATGCCGGAATGAATGGTATGACCGACTCCATGGACTACTCTCTATGGATTTGGAATGCAGTAGTGGACACCTTGAGTTGATTTTGCCCCTTGGGTCTTTATTATGAGGGATTCCTAGGGCCTTGGTACCCATTGGATCTGTATTTCTTGGGCATATGCACAACATGCTATTTTCAGGCTTCTTGGACCCCAACCAGTGCCTAACCGAGTTTCCACCAGGGATTCCCATCGGACTCGATGGGATTCCATGGAAATGATTCTGGGATCTAGCCCTCTAAGGTCTAGATATCATTACATGGATGCCTTGGTCTGATAACGCATTGGATTTGGACATTGTTTTCTACAATTCACTATGTGGAGTGGTTGTGGGATACTTTAATTCTTATACAAT
Source organism: Viscum album (assembly GCA_963277665.1). Classification (NCBI taxonomy): domain Eukaryota; kingdom Viridiplantae; phylum Streptophyta; class Magnoliopsida; order Santalales; family Viscaceae; genus Viscum; species Viscum album. The sequence goes on from OY728131.1 coordinate 449,365,524, forward strand.
GTGGTTGTGGGTTGCATGATAAAAATGGATGCACGAGATGGCCATGTGGATTGCTTGTTTACTTGGTAATAGCTGCATTGTTAAGAGCTGACTCTATTTTGCAAGTAGCCTTGAGGGATGATCATTTTTACATTATAGTAGACTTATGCCATGGTCATATGCACTTACTTACTGATTTTTTCCACTTGCTAGAACCTTTGTAGAATTGTAGTTATAACTATATAGACCTGTGTAGTTGCATACTAGGAAGTTTATCCCACACCTTATTTGGGCTTCCATGGGGATCCAGACAGATTATATGGTTACAGGTGATGATAGGATAAAGCACCCTAGTACATGTTTCTAATTGTGGATTTGGAGCTAGGGAGCATATGACCCAGATGTGGTTTGAAATTCTAGGATACCTTTTTGGTTTTTTTCTTTTTGTTATAATTTTACTTGATTTTATTTCTATGTATTGTTATGGATACTTTATAGATACTTGTACCATCTATATCATTTTGTATATGAGACACTTATAGTTATTGATATGTATACATCTGTTGTCTTACTTTTTGTTGTGTGTTGGTTATTTTTCTTCTACTATTGTGTACATATTTGACTTCTACTGTGATAATATGGTAATGAGGGTGGAGTATACCCACAAACATACCTAGTCCCTCACTACTAGTCTGAAAGCTTTGGCATTTGGGGAGATGCACTTGATGCATTGCGACCAACCAGGCTCAGGGCACCATTTCAGGTGGCATCTGGGTTCAGGATGTCACATTGCTGATGAGGAATGAAGCTTCATTATTGAGGTTAGTTAAATGCACATATTCCATTAGCATTAATCATAGAAATTTGTTCTTATTTGCGTTATCCCATGATTCTTCATAAAAGGCTCTAATGGATCTTATTTATTTATAGGGATATATAGCTAACACAGAAAATCTTTAATAAGTGTTTTTATAATGATATTTATAGGATATAGAGTTAATGAACAAAAAAAAATAAATTTAATTTAATTTATTCATTTTTACACCCATAATGAATTTTTCACAAATGAACCACTTTAACACAGATTATCCAACAAATAAGGTAAAACCTTCCCACTAAACTCATCGATGGCCTTAGATTTCTAATATGGTCCTCAATTGGGATTTTATTCCACATTTTAGGAAAACTGTGTAAGTGTTATTTTTAATATATTTAATATAATCTGATCTTTTAATCTGGGAACAGAGGGACTCATAATCACATTCACTCTCAAAACCATTTCTAGAAAATAATGCCTAAAATATGTAAAAATTATAAATGGAATGTCTTAGTCAATATATTATCCTCAACATGGGTATTTTAATCCCAATAAGACAAAAAATGTGGCTATATAAAATGATTTGGGTATTGAGAATGCATCAAACCTTTTACTCCCAAGTGCTATGGTGAAGATTCTCATGTTGTCACTGGGCGTGATGTAATAGAATTTCTTTACAATGAAGGATCCTCTTATTTTGAACCTCAATCACAACTAGTTACTCAGAAATAGTGTCCCCATGCATGATGTCCATATCGTCCTAATTGATAACGTGCAATGGATTATTCACATACCTCCTCATTTATGACATTTAGAAGATTCATGTACCCAGTTTAACAACATCTGTAGAGATATACAATACTATATTTTACAAACTCTATACAGTATTTGGAAAGGTCCAATGAACCTTGAATATGGATTTCTTCCCATTTTAATTCTCTAAAATCCATGTCGAGTTGATATCCCTAGGAAAACATGGTCACCCTTCCCCAAATCCAATGACCTATGTCACCCATCCACAATGAAATTATAACTTCTCAATTCAGTCCCAATCCTATCCTAGATGATCTTACACTTCTATGTAGTGCCTCACACCAACTATGGAACCATAAGTGTTGACCAACCTTGGTGATTCTAGAAAAGTGGTGACCTATTGGGTGACCCATACAAGGCCTTGAATGTTTCCATACCAATGGTGGGATTGTTGTTTTTGTTTTATGAAATCACCCTAGTGGTAGGTGATCCTCAAAATTATGGAAAAAAACCATCATGCATGATCATAGAATGTGCCCTATAACCTAAATGGTATGATTATTCTGTCGATCATTCTAGGAGTAAAAATACATGATTAAACATAGTAGCATCCCAACACCCACCTAAAATCCCTTCCATAACTAGTATGTGAAGCTATAATCATGGTAATAAATGATATTTGAGGAAACTCGATAGATTCAGACCATTTATTTCACATAGTAAAATCTCAATCTCTCCACTATACACTTCACTCAGATAGCTAGGAAGTGTGATGAAATTGTGAGTCATATTATGATCACCCTAATTCAATCATGTCCCTTGGACGTATGTGGTAGCCCCATCATTAATTTCATGAATATCACATCCCACATCCACTCTAGTACCTTAAGGGGTTGATTAAAACCCATAAGAACAATGTTTTTTAAACAGATTGAGGGTCAATCCATCTTTATGAAAATAAAAACATAGAAATACTCTTTTGAAAAATGGGGAAAGAGGGAACCCATTACACGCACCATGAAAAAACGCCAATTAAAAAAATTGAAGGAAAGTGGACCAGAACATCCAAAAAGAGATTCAAAGAAAGAAAATAAAAGGTAGGTGATTCATTTCCCCCACCCTAACAAGAAAATGTAGCAGTGGAGTCAATAAATGATAACCATTACCCCTACCAAGAATATGTGTAGTGATGGTAGCACAACGAGGAAGATCACCCTTTCACCACTAAGAAGTGACAGAAGGACTATATTATAGGTTCCATCACACCTATCTCTCATTAAATACACCCCCAAATGATGATTGTGATAGAATCATCGCCAGTCAATGAAACCACCCGACCCATCCGCACTACCCCATACAATGAACCTATTTTCACTAAACCATAACACCACGCCAATACTATTTAGGGATGATTGAAGCTGAGGGACGAAATATAATCCCCAATACAAATATGATCTAGGATAGTGGGAGTCTGCGCGACATGATCTAGGATCCAATGATAGGGAAAAATCTGCATCAAGGTGAATTGACTAAGTAGTGGAGGGGAAGAGCGAATCCATCAGGGTGGTGAAGGTGGGGAGTAGGTCTCGTAGTTATTTGAGTACCTAGGGTCTCACAATCATCATCCCCAATCCCCCCCTAAATAACTAAAAAAGAAGAGTTATAACAACCATCGACTATAGGTAATCTACTCCATCCCCATCCACAAAGGATAACATCAATATGTCAAACTAATTTAAGGACCTATTTAGAAGATGTGAACATGAAATAATTCTATGAGAATATTCTACCATGTTCCCCTTAAAAGAATTATAGTCACCCTCATGGTCATAATCCAAGAGGATCATTATTCATCAATATTATCTCATGTTAATATAACTATGAAAGACTGTATACTTGAGACTCTTGTGCTATGAATAGATGAAAAAAACTCACCAATCATATAGTATCAACACATCATCAATGTGAAGACTACCATTTCTAACTCATTATTGTAGTTCATGTTGTTCTTCTCATGTTTTCTCAACTGAAATGAATCATAGGAAATCACTACCTTCCACTACATCATCAAACCACCATACACAATTTCGGATGGGTCCCAGAGTGATATGTACTGGACACCCTCCTCTCGCATTTTTGGGATGAGTGTTATTTCCATTATCTGTCTAAAATAAAGAAAATCCTACTATATACTCTTCATACACTTGAACAGATTCCCCTATTTAGTCAACAAAGTCATGGGATATGATATCATGGAAAAATTAGTTATGAATCTTCATGTAATTCCCTAAAAACCCCAGAAATATTTGAACCTATGTCATGGTCTTGGGTGTATCCCATGATAAAACTACATAAAACATTTCCCAACCTACTGAAAAAAACATATTCTAAGATAACATGACCATGAAAGTAGACATCCTAAATCAAGAATTGGAACTTTGAGAGAATACCATAATTTAAGTGCTCTCATGGCATGCCCAAAACCATCTGCAAGTGACCCATGTTCTCCTCATCATATGCGGAGTATAAAAGGATATCACCAATGAATATTACCATGAACATGTCTTAGAAATTTTGAAAGATATGGTTTGCGAATCCCATGAACACAATTGGGTCATTCTACAAGCCATATGATAACACCTATTACACAAAGTGGATATGGTGACATAATAATTCCATCTGTGGTAATCATTATCCTGTACATGAAACTACTAACGTCCCTATGTGAGTTAAACCATCGAGAATTCTCATCCCCATATCAATATATCAGAGTGGTCACTGATCCTCGACAATGGATTATTTTTCTGCATAGTCACCTTGTCGATGCAGTAGTAGTCCACACAGAACCTCAGACTCCTTTCCTCTTTCATGGAGAACAAAACTAGGGATGCCGAAGGTGAAAAATTTGATCTAACAAAGCCCTTACTCTGAAATTACTCCAACAATAACCTAAACTCATTATTCTCTATGGGATCTATAAAACATTCTAGTGTAGATATTGGTGTCATCACTGGGTGTATATCAATGGATAATTCTTTCACTCAGTGGGGATGTAATCTTAGAAGATAAATTAGATAGGCATAATCATACATTGTCACCATATTAGGGAATTGGAAACTCATAAAATGTACTACACTAATGGTCATATTATCCAAATAATGAGAAATCTTATACACCCTCCAATTCATGAGTCCATCATGTGTAAAATTTGTTTCATTTTAAACCAAATCTATACCTAACACCATCACTATGAAGACAATTTATCCTCCACCTTAAGTAGACTATATATGAATGAAATTTAGATGAAATATCCAAACCTAAGATGACTTCATAAGGCCTCATCACTACTATAATTTGTTCACAAATGAGGCTATCATCTCCAAGAGTCAGGTCACACTGCCGATACACATGTTTGATCATTGATTCATCTCCAGTATGTGTATCCAAGGGAGAAGGATGGTATACAAGCTCTATCATAACCTCTATGTTCCATACTAGTTATGTATAAATAATGGAATTAATATATCCTTTTTCAATTGTTACTATATATAAGGTTTAAAATGAATAGTTCATATCTCATATCATCCCTAGGGATTTTGGTTCAAAATGATAATAATCCTATACCTAGCCCCACCTATGTCATTTAACTCAATGATCCTTTATTTTACCACATAGGGGGGTGGTGGTGATAATTTAAAGCATATACCACATCCAACCACTCTCCCAACTCCAATTCTATGCCTACTTCCTAGCAGAACATTCATCTCCTACAAATACCTCTACCTCGATGGCCCATTTACTATATCCAAGTCAGCCGTATAGAGGGTAAGACAATATCAAGAAAAAGTATCATGCCATAAAATGAATTTAAATACCTATAAATAGGGTTAAAAGACCCATTTTGAGCCTTAAATGATAGGCACTCTATCATAGGACCTTATCCTAAATCTTCTCACACAGGTTTATATGAATGATATCAGCTCCATACTGCTGAACTCTCTACTGTTATGTCCCCTCTACCAGTAACCAAAAATAGAATTTACAAAGCCATGAAACTCTCAACCACCTAATGTATCTCAAGAACCCTAGTAAATATAGCAATTCATAGAAGTATAGAACATTGTCTAATGTTCCTAAACAATAATCATATGAAGGCTTGAGCCCGAATGATGTGATCACAACCCATAACCTTATAGTACATGGATTGGTTAGTAAACCGTTACGATTCCTCAAATATTATCGTTATGAACTACTAAAGGTATATAATTTCCTCTGTGTGTAAAATCCTTAATGTAGTTGGATGTAACTCCTCTCAGAAAATTCTCTCAAACTAAAAATATGCTATAGTCACCTCATCATATAACTTGGTCACAAATACCAACCATCATCTTACTAAGCCACATTGAAGGCCTGCTGGTAGAACCACCATATTATTATAGTATCCTTACAAGATGGAAAACTCATGTTGTCTCCTCATGATAGTTATTAGATGCCTATGGGTCAGTCGTACCTTAGAACTTGAGGGTTTGTGGTTGTAAATACATGTGAAGTGCAATCAAATTGCACACAACATCAACTTGTACTACATATACCAACCACAACTATATAGTTATTGGTATAACAAATGAACTACCTAGAGGTAACATATTTGGAACAAGGCCATGTATCGATGAATCATCACTGATGGAATCCTCCCCATGATCCTAGTTCTAAAACATAGTTATAGTATGTCATAGAGAAATCATGAAATAAATAATACGTACCTTGATCAATGACTATATCTGGAGTTCTGACTCAATAAATATATGGAAACTACAACCCATTCCTATATTATTCATGTAACATTATTTTACCAATAACTAATTTTCTCATGTACTATGTTTAAAGGTAGATGATCTAAGTCATAGTGTCTGGATATGTCTGTTGTCAAACCAATAATGAAGTCCCTAGCCTAAAAGAAAATATCAATAAAATGAACAAAATTTCCCCAACACAATCTCATAGACTATAGTCAAATGGAAGAACCAACAATTCTCTGATACACCTCAGCCAAGAACCATCCTAATGGGTCCGATTCTATGACTCCCCATGGATCCCACCAATAGGCCAAGGGCTGACAATGAGTGCTGAGTAGACATATCACTAACATGTGATGACATAGCCTAAATAACATGTACACAATCACACAACTCAAAGACCATTAAATGATGAAATGGGAAATAACTAACAAAACATGCATTCATTCACTCAAATCCCACAACTATAGTATGCAAAAAAATAATAGAATGTAAACATGGAAAATTAAAATACTACCACAATGAGTATAAAAACTAGCCAAAATGTATTGTAAAGATAGGTATTTTTTTTAAGATATCGATTAAATGAACCTTGGTACATACATCTCACTAAGTACCACCTATTCCTTTCCAATCAAAGACTCTATCAAATAGTCAATCATCTGCACAAGATACCACACGTATAGGTAATGTATGTGCATGGGTGAGTATAACAATACCTAGTAGGACATCCCAAAACAAAAAAAATAGATTACCAAAAGAATAAAACACAACAAAATACAATTATTTTTTTACAACATATACAATACTAATATCCATACATACTCAACAAAGACACATAGTCTCTTGGTAACGTCAAAACCAAAATTCCCGGATATGATTCCTACTCAAGGATTCCACATAACACTCATCTGGGAGAAAAAACACGATGAGTCAAATAGAAATAATAGAATTCATCAGAGATTTTATGCTCATTAGGCCTCACCATTACAATTATACAATGGATGTCTAAATGGAAACAAAACAAAAATAAGCCTCACACAAAAGTCTATGCGGTATATGAACAAATCGATATGGAATTACTCTCTAAGTAGCGGGTCGATGCAAATCCAGTGTTAGTAATGAAAATACCCATAACTACACATAGGAATGGATGATGATAGAGTATATCCCTCTATTCTTCATGAGGGGATTCCAAAAACTCTATCTTTGATGTCCTATTAATGGGATAGTTATCCTATGTGTAGGAAGTGATTCCATTCCAACCCTCCGGGAATGTATATAGGGAATTCCCCCCAATCAAACATATATATATTATAAAGGATAAGGTCTCTAATAAAACTTTGAAGGAGTACATTACAATTAACATAAGTACCCATAGTTTCCCATAGACATCAAGTTTATCCCATGTAAACATCCCATGTTCGTGTCAGTGTTAAAGTACATTATGTTCCCATTATCTTGTACTTATTTCTATACACATGTATAGATCTATACCCATATTAATCTATTATATCCATGTATATGAGGGAGTATATAGAGGGCCACTTCCCATGTACTCTGGTTCATCCCCATGTACCATCAAAGCTATACACTGAGTTTCTAGGGAAGCATCACATGTCTAGTGGACAATTAACATGCTGTAAGATACATAACACCACGCAAAAAAACCTAGCCACCCCAGAAAAGGTAGCACCCACATTGCAATCACTAGATTAAAACCAAATGTTACATAATTTTTATATAAATCTTGTTATGGATTACACTTCTTCTCCTTCACCTTCGACAATCAATCAGGTTGTTCTCTATGATGGAATCTAAGGAATAACAATGGATAAGGCTTTTCATCATCAAAAAATGTTATTTTCCTATTGATTACATTCGTAAATGACCTTAAACATCACCCATGGTTGTGTTCTGATGAAAAATAATTGAGTATCCCATATCCATCTATTCCGTTGTATCTTTTTCAGTCATAAAAATCCCACATTGTATTGATTCTAGGATCTATGAATTCAAATCATTGGTCTAAGAAATGGGTGTGCAACATTTGATAACTAGGTATTTTCTTTCAGTATGTGGGCCATGAAATTCTCCTATTCTAAATAATGACATGAGATAGTGAGGAACAATAAAAAATGGAATGAACCTCAACAAATTTTTATTCATTCCTTAATCCATTTTTTAGAATGGCGAATGGAGAGATAATAAATTAATCACAATGAAATTACCCAAATTCCAAAGTAAATCTTATTTGAACACACAATACAACCAATACAAAAATTAATTCAATATATTAATGACTAAAACTTCTCATTAGAATAATAAAATGGGGATGAACAGAAGAATAAAAAAAATACTACAACAATTCAGATAAATCACTGATAATGAAAGATGTTGTGTAGCAGTTTTTGGGGAGAACCTCTGATTCTATTATGCAACAATCATAGAACTACGATCTTGTTTTCATTCTCCCATAGAATACTTAAAAATTAACCCAATGGATATCATTGATTTTTATGGTTTACTAAGTCCTCCAAAAGAATGGTTTTAATGAAATTACTAAGTCAATTGATCTAAGAAAAAATAAATTAAAATATTTAATTAATTTTATAAATTTTTACACCCATGATAAATATTTAACATATTTCACTAGCCAGTAAATGATATGTCATGTATAAGGTAAAACCCACACTAGCAACTCAACGGTTCCCTTAGAGTTCTTATACAAGTATATTTTTTGTATTTATTCTAATTTTATCATGAAAATTGTATGCATGATTTATTTGAAACATTTAATATATTTAAAAAATTTATTCCAGGCACATTATCAATGTAATCACACATCGTCTTAGTTCCTGGTATCAAATATAATACATACAATATCTAATAATATTACAGTAAAATATGATTCATTAAATAATAATAATTTACATGATTTTTATACATATTTCCACAATCATCGCGTCATTTTTGTGTAATCTATTAATGTAATTATTAAATAACTATTTTTTCTTAAAAAATTATCCTCAAAAAATAATTTATATAGAAGATAAATATTTATAATATGAATTATACTCATTATATATTAATGTAAAAAAAATTGCGTTATTAATGTCAAGAGTGTAATATTGTGGAATTTTCTTTATCTAAAATAATATATATGTCATTATTAACTAAAAATTGAAAAATAATTAAATATATTAGAAATATGGATATATATGGCCTAAATATACAAATAAAATAGTTTAAATAAAAGTTATAACAAAAATAAATGCCCTTAATCAAATGTTTGTAGCTTTTTTACCCATTTTACCCTTACTGAGGTGGAATATATTTACAAATGTTATAACTAAAAATGACCAAAAAAAGAACAATATTTAACAAATATGATCATTGACATTATATTTGAGGAACCCATTTAAAAATTCTAATTATTTATAAAGTTTAATTTATTTTTAAAATAAGTTTAAAATATGAGATGAAATATAATTTTAATAAAATAAATTTTAAACTTCAAAATTTAGTATGATTATTACCTAATCCATAGATAAAACATTAGAATAATGTTAAAAGAAATTATATTAAATTTATAATATATAAATATAGTTATTAAAATTCAAGAATAATGGATAATTTTATATGTTATGATAGCTAAAATTTAGGTAAAAAAATATATTTTTCGAAAATAAAACAAAAATTTCTATTTTAATGATATTTTAATTTAACCTATATTAAATTGATAAGAACTAAAATAATTTTATTAATATTTATAACAAATATATTCCATAACATCTTTATTTATATTCATTCCCACTATTCCAATTTCCAATAGATAATTTGTATAACAAATATAAATATTTCAAAAGTATAACAAAGATTGTTTAAACTCGGTGTTTGATGCATTGAAGGATAAAAATGAAAAAAATATTTTCATAGAGAACTATAAAATTGAACCTTAAAGTGTCATATTAAAATCCCTATAAAATTAATTTCTTCCACATAATTATTTAAACTCAAATACAATAAAATGAGGGTTTATATGATTCATCACCTCCTTATATTCCTGTATATCATCATCAAATCTATGATGCATCCATCGATCAATAACCATGTTAGTCTCCTTGTTCCATACATATTTATCTCTATGACCATTAATTTATACTATTATTATCCATTCTAATTATAATTATAAAGTATTAAAAGCTGTTAGTTTAGTATATGTGATTGATTAGGTATGTACTCCATCAGGACAGATTTATAGAGAACATTTAGAACTTGGGAGAGGTTCAGTAAAAGAACCAAAAAAATGATACCATCCCTAACTAATCAGGAATGAAAAATGGAAAAATATTTATATGAATCTATATATATTATTTATATTTCATATAACCATTTTCCATTGGGAAATATATTGGAATAATTTCTTACTAAATTCAAATTAAAAAAATAGAAGATAATTGTCATCATAAATTTTCTATTGACTGTGAGTTACCTTGATATGGTGTTTAATAGTTAATAATTTCTTTAAAATTTCCACAGTTAGTTCAAGTCCTAGTAACATACATTTTGTAACATCAATATATAATTTTGGAGTAATATAATTATTTTGGTAGAGGGATTGATAAGTATCAATCTTAATTTTCTAGAGACTAATTTTATTATAAGAAAACTCGATTAAAAGAAGGTATTGATATCTAAAAACATTGGATTGCATAGAAAAAACAAATACATTTCTTACTATGGTTGAATGGTAATATCAAACTATCCATCTGATTGATTATGATACAAAATACCAAAAAAATTATATGAATATAGTTATTACTAAATACTTTTTTAGATAATTAAAGTAAACATTATATCTTGTTCAGATATAATTGAATATGGTACTTCATAAAACATTACCAGAAATTTGATTTGTACCATGTAAATATGATCATGTGGGGAATATTATCAAATAAAAATGAAATATATGATGTTCAAATGAAATTGACTACAATGAAAATAACATTATAATGTTTAGGTTTTTTGGGTAATCCATTGAGAATATACATTTTGGTGTTTTCCCACGTAAATAATTATTGTAATATCAACATGTAATTTTTACTCTCAAACATATATTTATATCATAATATATACTAATATACATTCCCTACAATAAAACGTTACTTTGTATCTAACTATAAATAAACTATCATATCCTTATAAATCCTTATTCTTTCATGATGAATAAATAATGGTGAACAATGAGCATAAATTAGTAACTCCTTATTCATATTTTCTATATAATGAAAAAAATAATAGTTTCTCATATGTATCATTATATCATATCCATGGTTGAACAAAGGATCAGCTCCCACATTCTTTTTTAGCTCTACATCCTTTTTAAGACACATTAATCCTCACACGTATGGATGGTTGAACAACCATTATAGAAATATATAAATTTATTTCCGTCATTAAATATTTATTGACACTTAATTTCTAAATAAATAAATATTGGATCTTTTGGGATCATTTTGATAGATATTATATTTTAACCATTATGTCATAAAGCACCATCCACCTATTTCACATTCCAAGGGTATTAAAGTATTGAGTAACAATAATCATCAATGAAATCCGACCATATTTTCTTTTCATATCCATATTTTTCTAAGTTAATATATGAATCAGTATTTTATGATTTGTATATATGTTACTCCTTTATCTGTAAATATAATACTTCATTAAAATAAGTTTAATTAATTAATCTAACTCCAAATTGGGATTTGGGTAATTTTTCTAATGAAATATCAATTTTCAATAGGCATATGTTATCACTATATCATTTAAAATGTGGAGAAATCAATCTCATTCATTGATGAATCCCTAAAAACCCAAAACCATTTCTATTACAGGGGAGTTTAAGTATAGGTGCACTGAGTATCCTTCTATGTAGTACCTTACAATTTTCTTCACATTAATCTTTCAAAAGGAACATTTTAACCTTCCATTCTAACTTAGTGAGTGGATTAGATTTAAATGATGCATTCTTCTCAAAGAATTGATAATATATAGTCAAAAAAAGAAATTCATGGATCTTAGTAAATTTGGATCACCATTTCCAATGTTTATAGGCGTTTTTATTTGTTTTAACCACTAATACACACTCGCATTATATTATATAACCTAAAAATAAACATTATTTCTCTAAAACATAATATTTTTATATTTTTATTGAAACTAATCCATTCATATAGTACCCAATTATATCATCTAGTTATCATCATGTTCATCTCTAGTCTAAGAATATATATGAACACCATTAATAAATACTACCGAAAAATAATGATGATAATTTATAAAGTATAATAATTATATTCATGGATATAACATGTTTATTAGTAAGGCATAATTACATAAATATAAATTGATTATATCGATACCTTGTATCAAATGTTTTTTTGGAATATATTCATTATTAACCCTGAATTGATCTTATCCATAATGATGGTACATAAACGAAAAATATTGGACTTCTTGGATATGATCAAATAAGTCATCAATACATGGTGGATGATACATTTTCTTTATTATGATACTATTATGTACCAAATAATTAATAAAAAACCACTTCAATCATTTCATATTCTTAACAAAAATAACAGGTGAAACCTATAAGGATGAACTAGGTGGATAAAATTCATTATCAATATTATCATAGAATTTATTCCTTAATTACTATAACACAATCATGGTTACTAAATATAAATTATTTTAAATAGGTTTATCACCAGTATTGAGAGTTATTTAAATCCATAATTAAGGATTTGGAGGACAAATAGAAATCTCTTTAGGGATGACTTCTAAAACCCCCAGTCTAATATACATTTCTTCAATGATTTACAAGTCCCTAGATATATTATAAAAACAACCCTTCTGAATAGGAATAAAGACACAAAAAATGGATTTAAATTTTATTATGAGTAAAAATCATTAATAACATTAATATATAATCAAAGGTTTTTCAAACATTTCATAACTGGATACTCATTCTCTATAATTGATGTGGGATTTCTGTAATGAGGATAAATCCATTTCTAAATTATCAAAAAATTTAACTAGTGGTGGAATAATATTATTTATAGGATTTAAACTCCCAATAATATAAATTAGAGTTGAATTTAATACTTCTGATGATATCATCATAACATTAGGGGGTTTTATAGATAATTTAACATATATCATTTTGGTGTTATTCTAATACACATGAAAAATGTTATAGATATAAAATATTTTGTAGATAAGGAATAAAATAGTACATATTCAATATTTGAGTGGATGGTATGTATACATATCAAAAATATTTTATCATACCACACATTAATAATAATGATCGCATGATATTTACCTTTGTCTCTAGGATTATGTTAATGTTGAAATCAATCATTATAGTGAACCACAATTTTCATACATAGATGATACATTTAAATAGATGAATATTTATTATATTAAATAATGATCCATGAATGCATCATATTGATGTAGTTCCTTTGGGAACATTGATTCAAATGAAATATGTTTAAATTTTTTTCTGTGATATCCTAATATGTTATTCATAATTAGATCCCTTTTTTGTCTTATCATACATATTACCATTTATTATCTCCTACTTAACTAATACATACGAATTATTGATCTCATATTCTTAAAAATGTTAAACAATAATGTTATCAATGATCACAAAAGCATAAAATGAGAATCTGGGAATAAAGATCATGAGAATAACATTTTAAGACCATGCCCTATATATAAATTTTCCTAATCAGGATTCATGGAATAAATATAAATATTTCACAATTCATAAATCACATTGTATAAAATAATATGCACCTTGAGGGATTAACATTGGAATAAGACATGGGATTTTTAGCTAAACATTTGAACATATAATTTTTTCTCTAGTTGTAAATATTTTTTTCTAAGACCATCATAGTGAATTATATCTCAACTCTAAACCATCAATGAAGTAATGGTTCACTGCCCAGTAAATCAAATATGCTTTTTTTTCATCCATTAAACCGTCTTATTAGTCATGGAAAAATCCCATTAAAATAATATTGGATGAAATCCCTTACTAAACTAGGTTCACTACATATTCTAGTTCCTTTTATATTATTAGAGGAAAATACATACACACTATAATGGAGGGATATATTAGTCCCACACTCCATTCTTTAAATGTGACTTCCATAATTGGTTATAATGTTACCACCATCCATTATTATAATTCTACCACCCCTACATAATGAAACCCATTATTAGTTGTGTCGCAATGTCATAAAACACAAATTATATTAGAAATCATGTAATGATATGGATTAATAATAAATTAATCATATAATAACCCATATTAAAGAACCATATTTTATAAAACATTCTTAATTCCATCATAGAATAATCCATGGAAATGGAAATGATGTTCAAAATCATTTTGACATTTCTTCATGCTATAACTTGTAGAAAATAGAATACATTTCATAGAAATACATTCATCAAAATAATAAATAATCCAAATAAATGATGATGTTGGTAACCTTGGTTCAAATCCACTATAAGTCATAAGTAATATCAAAGGATTTCACATGGATGGAAAAATATTTTGAAAGATCAAATTGGACATTTCATGAGAAAAATCAATTTTCACAACGAAATTTAATAATTCAAACCAAAAAGTTTGCAAAATGTTTTTAAATTTTTTATATAAAAAATGATATTTTAATCCCTAAAAGTATGGTTTAATTCATTGAGTTTTCACGACAGAAAAAATATCATTCCTATTGTACTAGTTAAAAAATGTATTCCATTCAAATATTTCATAAAAAATAAATAATTTCACCATTCAAAAAAATACATGAATATTACATGGATAAAAATTTATTTAATCAACCATTTAATATTATTATAAAATTATTTAATTTTTTTTTAAAAACATGGACACAGAATAAAAAGTATTTTCAACTGAAGAGAGAAATAACATCAATATTCTTTTAAAATTTTAGTTTATAATATTGATTACATCAATAAAAGAAAGATTATTGAAATTTTTTATTCTAATTAAATAAATACATTACAGTAAAATTAATTTTTTTTCTTGAGATATATATCATAATATTTAATCATCATAAAGTAAATCATAAACAATTACCATAAACAATAATATTGTAACATAAACCCATTAACGCATTGGTACCACATGAATCAAAATACCAACGAGTGAACTAAATTTTTTGGGATATTTATATCCCATAATTTCTTTATAATAATAGTAAAATTAAATAATGGTACTTAAATTCACAATAGAAAATAATTAAGTCCTGAATATAAAATGTGTCCCACAAAAATAAAAATGAGATGAAGATCTTTTTTATGAAGTCTATTGTTTTTTCCCAAAAAAGATCAAATATCCTATATAACTACTATAAATATAATACACATATATTTTAAAAATTAATCATATAAATAATACAATATATGATTTATCTATAGACTTTTATTACCCTTCATTTAAGAACTCAATTTCAAAATGATATTTTGGGTAATAACCACTTTTTTTATATGTTTCAGTTTGGCAGTATATTTCATTTCTAGTTCATCATTATTACATTATATTATAAGGTTAAAAAGTATATTTAAATCCTATATATTTATTATATACTTTTTCATATTCATCCATAATATTTATATATAGAAAATAAATTACATCGTTCAGGGAGACCTTACATCTTATTTAAGCATGAACTATTTATCAAATTCCTTAACATATAGAATAAATAAAAAGTAAATATTAATTAAAATAATAAATAATACATAAATTATTATATATATCTATTATATTAATAAAATAAATCCTCATTACAATAAATGAGAAAAATTTTAAACATTTCTCATCGCATCGTGAAGGTGGCAGTCAATATGTACGGATGAGAGAAATTATAATATCCAACGAACATAAAAGTATAAAGTTATATGTGATATTATAATTATAGTAATAAAATAATTCATAAATATATTATATATACATTTAATCTAAAATTATCTTCATACATTAATTTTGGTGAATAAAAACTAATTACATCAAATTATGAGATGCTAGTTTGCTATACACATGATCAATAGTTTCATTTCACATTTGATGGATGTGGAAATAAATATTTGAAATCAAAATAATAGAATAACATATCATTATATTTTATATACTTTTTTTATTATTAAATATTTTTTAATATTAGTTTAATGAGATAGATATTGAAATAATATAAAAATTATCAATTAAAGAGGACAAGACTTATTCAGAAAACCTCTTTCTGTTTTCATCAATAGCATGCATAAAGATTTTTCACTTTTTAAAATAAGACCTATATGAGATTTTTAGGGAATTATGGAATATATATGTGTAGGCATTGTATGAATTAAATGTTTGGTAATGTGTTAAGATGATAGGATTGGGTGATCCATTTTATATGTGGTGGGGATGAAACAATTTGAATTTTTAGAAACAAAAATGTGAACCCCATTTTATACATGCCACATAGATAAAAAATGTATAATTATTGATCCGTATACGATAGATGGTTAATATATTGTCATAAAATATGAATTTTAAATATAAATTTCATTTAATACCTTTTAAATTGAGTTTAACAACTAGCATACTTGTTTTAACAGAAACAAAAACAATTTATTTTCTCTATTTTAATTATTCATTTTGACAAAAAATCGGGAAAAATATTTCATAATATTGATGATGATGACTCAGAATACCGATTAAATTTTTTCAAATTCTATTCACAGAATAAGTTAAATATAATATAAATTAAAACTAACATGTGTGATGAAAATTCAGTTTCAAAATAAAATTTTCTCATAAGCATTGATTGTCTTAATATAAGAAGATAATAGTTATTCAGTTCCAATGACCTAAATTGGATTGTTTGTTTCATTATTGAACTAATTTTAAAGATATAAAATTTATTAAAATGTTTTATATACCATCCTAGGCATAACATACAAGGATATTACTCCATTTTATAGGAATATTTATTATATTATAAAAATATATGCCCAAGGATTGTAATAGTTTAGTGTCATTTCAATCATGTAAAAAACTTCCATCCCAATGAATGATGTTCATCCTCTCCCATAAAGATATCCAACTTTTGTAATTCTACCTAAAAACATTCTCCACTACCCAGGGAAGGAAACAAGAAAAGTGGTGAGCACAAGATGACTAGTAAAGGTAAATAAGGGATACATGTAGGCACAAACATGAGCATAGTGTATAATAACACGATCATGAAAATATGATATCATTCCGTACATATAAAATAACATTATCATGAATCATAGAATAAATATTATAATTTTATAAGACATGAATCATAATTTAATAAACGACATAAGCCATGAAAGCATAATGTTGGAATAAAATATGGAATTTTATAAAAAAACATAACCATATAATGATTTCCATAGTAGCCATGGAATTTCTTCCAGGAGCATCTTTGTAGTACAAGTTCACACCCCAAACCATCTAGGTAGTCATTGTTCACATCAATGGAAATATTAGTTACATGATTTCACTCCTTATAACATCTTATTAGTCATGGTTGACTCTCATGGCCATATTAGTAGTAAAGTATCACTCCCAAGACCCTCTTAGACTATATAATGCTGCATAAATCATTACCAAATGCATTGGAAGGAGATATAGTTCCCACCCATCAAAAAATTAAATAATAAATACTTGTTCCATAATACCATAAGTAACCATTTAATAACCCATGAAATGGAATGGGTTTAATTAAAATTTAATCATATCATAACCTGTTGAAAAATATAGAGGATTCGTAATCATTTCCTTATAAACATAACCCTTGAAAATAAGCGGGTTTGAAAACAATTTAACCTATAAAAGAGAAATGGGTTTGAGAAAAATATAACACATGGAAGATAAATGAGTTTCATAAATAATATGATATTATGCATAACCCATTCATAAATAGGATATGAATGTAATATTTAGATCATTTCTTATTAGGAAATGAGTAACATCAATAGATTTCATCTTCAATAGAAAATAATTTTGAAATTTCTTTCAAAAACATTTATTAAAGAAAATATCATTTCTTCTTTGAAAAAACATATTAATATATAAAAAAATTTCAATTTTTTTATAAAGTACATTTAAAATTTATTAAGTAGTATTAAAATCATTATTAAAACATTTTGCCTTAAAACATTATAATATAAGCTTCAAAATATTTTAAAAATTGTTTTTTTCTGAAAAAAACATTTAAAACATTGAAAGAAATTTTGAAAATGTTTTGTAAAATATTTCATTTAAAACATTAAAATACTTTAATTAATACTATAGAAATTTATTTAAAACCATTTTACATGAAAAAATATGAAAGCATCTTAAAATGTTGAAAAATCATTTCTTTGAAAATAATTTTGAATCTTGTAAATATGGATAGAAATAATATTGAAACTTTTTCACTGTAAATTTTTTTAAAACAAATTAATTTATTTTAAATAATTATCCTTGATAATTACTGTAAAAATATTTCATAAAGAATACACATTTAAAAATGAAAATGAATCATCAATGAAATGACTGTGGGAAAATCCATAAATGTCATATGTGTTAAAAGGAACATTTATTTTTCACGGTAAAATGGATATAAAAATGGATTATTAGAAAAATGAAAAGAATATTCCATTATACATATATGTAAAAGAAAAAAATGGAAAAAATTCCATTTAAATATTATAGGATAGTGGTACAATATTCTTCTAACCCTTTTTAGAAACCATATATTTCCAACCGAAGAGAGGGTAATGTCAGGCTTTCTAAAAAAACAAGTATTTACTATATTATGTACCAATGTGTAGAAATATGGTATCAATGTATTAATATATCATTAATAAGATGAGTGGAAAAAAGTTCATGAATTTATTGAATGATGGATCATAATATTTCATCAAGGGAATCACGAACATAAATGATCCTGAAAAGTGATGAGATTGTTTCACTAAGCACTTATCACATGGAAACATGGGATCATACTATCCATGTGTGAAAATGAAATTTCATGAAGCATAATGTAACATCCCAAGTAAGTAATGAAGAATAGATATTTTTATCTATGTCTATTAATGAATTAGATAATGTTTTAGAGGCTTAAAATGAAAATAAATCCTATCTTAATCATGGAATACACTAATATTTTTAAAAGATTGTTTTACTGCCTTTTGATGGAAAACCAGTTTTAAATCCATCTTTTTACAATTTTATAATATATGTTTGTCAAAATAAAATTATTATTTATGATTGGGACATCAAAATTTACTTTGTGTAAATTTTTGGTATTTTTCCGATAAAGTTCATTTTTAATGAATAGTGAAAAAATGTTGTATTTTAATTCAAAACCTCTTTTTAATCTAATTTATTTATATGATTAGATTATATTTTGAATTGGTTTTAAAGTGAAATTAGAATATATTTTTACCATTTAATCCAATTGTGGTCATTGGAATCAATTTCACTATGAAATTGGACTTAAACTAGTGTCAATCTTTTGATACTTATTGTTTCATAAAAACACGCTATTTGTCATGACATCGAGAATTAATTATTAAATTTAATAATGTAACTTATATGATTTGAATTTTGTAAAATAGAAATCATTTTTTAATTTAGAATATCAAATATATCTTAGGGTGAAGTTTTGGTATTTTTCTGGAAAACTTCAATTTTTTATGAATAGTGAAACTAATAAGTGGTAATTAAAGAAACTGATTTTTCGTTTAAATGAAACTTTGCCACTTCTGTGATTTGATTTTCAAAAATCCGACATACATGGTTGTCATTAAGAAGTAAAATGTGGTTCAATGAGATTAAAATAATTTTTTGGTGAATAGTAAATTTTAAGTTCTTAATCGCGATTAGAGGTAATTAGTGTAGTTTAAGGTAAAAATAATGTTTTAATAATATGAGATGAGCTTGACACATGTCCTACCCTAATTGTATGTGTCATGGAAGACCAAGAAAATCCATGTGTAAACTTGGGGACCCCATGGAGACACTTTGGTTGGGAAATGACATAAATAACTTTTTATTTAATGTTAAAGTAAAAATGACACAAACATGAGATGTTTTACTAAAACAATTTTTAAATGGGGTTATACAAGTCAGGTTTTGACTATAAATAATAATTAGAGATCTAAAAATAGTTCCTACATCATGATATTTTTTTTATAATTTTTAGACATTAAATAAATTAAATTATTTATGACATCATTATGATGCAGCAATTACCTCAATAATAAAGGATTTAAATAAAACGAAAAGATAATGTAAAATCTATGACATACACATGTTCAAAACCTATTATATGGGTGTCTTTAGAACCCTTATCACCTTACCAATGAATTATATCAATGTGGGACCTTTTTAATCCGAAACTCATTTTAAAATAAAGTAACTTTTTTTTACATTCCAAGAGTGCCCCTCCTCTCCTCTTATAAAAGGCCCCCACCTCTACCTATTTACCCACACTTTCAAAGCCCTTTTCTCAGCCAAACCCTGCCCATTTTGTCTCTCCACATACCTCTATTACTCCTTGAAGCCTCACATTGGGCAGAAGTCTTCCCAAGGAAGCCTTTGAGCTCAAATCCAAGGGAGTTACCCGATTTTAAGGTAATGTCTTCACTTGAGTTCTTTTATATTATTTTGCTTCTCCAACCCCCTAAACCATTTTTATACATTTCTTTTGTAACAACTCCAGTATCTTCAATATACTAGGATGTTTTTATAAGAAATATTCGAGCTACAATTACACACACCTACATCTAATGGTTAAATAACATACTGTTTCTGTGGATGACGAATTTCTGCCTCCCGAAATGATGATTGTTCAACATTCTATTAACACCTTAAAAGGTGGCCATTAAGATGACACTATATTTATATATGATATATAATTTGTTTATGTTTTCCTTAAGCTTCTGTATTTTTCATTTATTTCATACCTTTATGGTTTCCATTATGGGTAAACGCAATATCTTCATTTAAGGAAGTGCGGACTACCGCCCACTCAAAGTGATTTGATTCGTTAATACCATATGTGGTACGTATAAAGGATATATTTAATGATATTATATATGATACCATACTGGAATTAAAATACTATTATGTATCATTATGTTTTAATTCCATTAAATATGAAATAGAAATGGTAGTAGCATTCATGCGTACGTACGGCTTACCGTCTCCATGAACGGTGCATTTCATTTCTTATCCCCAAATGTAAAGTACTATTATAAGTACATATATATAATGGATATATATTATGTATGTTACATTTAAATGATTAATATAATTCTAGAATTAAAATATACATACATTTCATTTAGTTTTAATTCCATTAATATGACATAGAAATGAAAGTATCGTTCATGCGTACGTACGGCTTACCATCTACATGAATGGTGAATTTCATTTCTTACCTCTAAATGATTATGTGATATTATAAATAAATGTATATTCTAGATATATATGATATATATGATATCCAAATCAGGAATTTCATTCTGGATATAAAGAACCTTTAACCCCACGAACAACATGTAATTGTAAGAAGTCCACTTTCGACTTAAGAACCAAATATCGACAAAACAAACATTATTAACTTAAATGATTACATAATGTTTATAACATGATAATAAGTGATATAAAAGGAACAATGAACTTGAAAAAGGTTGTTAAGAAAATATAAATTAACTCATGTTTATTATTCAGGACGTTAAAGAACAATCGAGTCAAGTCGGTCCCGAGGTATGGGACTTCGTCTCAATATCCTTTCATTGAGGAATATTTTGTTTTATAAACAACATTATTTTATACGGTGTATAAACCCCTTTGACTTTTACATTTATTCAAAAGGAATATTTTTTATACGAAGCATTTACTAAACGACAAAAGGGAATGTTTTTGTCTTACGTATGCGGTGACAACGACTTCTCCGCCGCCGTGACCATTATTTGAGTTTCGGCTTCCCCTACAAGAAATACCTTTTTTTTAAAGAAAAATAAATACCACGTTTTACTTTTCTTTTATTTTGGTATTGAAAATGGTTTTCATAATTTTTTTATTGTATCAATGTGTTTTATTGATATCTTGTGATTGAAATGTGGAAATGTTATGTTTCGTTATGTATGTTTTGTGTGATACGATTATGTTATGGTTCTTCGGAATTATTATGAAGACGGGTGGTTCCGTGATAAACTAAGGGCAGGTGAGCCCGATATAGATCTCCAATGCATTGGGTAACGTGAAGGAGTGAAACGTTAAGGTTTCTCCGAAGAGATTTAGGGAATATACTGTGATGGGTATTCCAAACGTAACCAAGAAGGTTACTCCCTACGTAAGAATGTTATGAATGCCTCAAGTTACCTTTATGTCTTATGATTTCTATGATTTATTCATGATTTGATGAGGTATGTTAAAGTGCTTATGTTTTATGGGTAAAGTATGATTTCATTCTTATGTGTATATGTACCCATGTTTCCTTTCCATATTTTTATATCCCTTACTAAGCTTTTTATGCTCATCCCAAGTTTTTGAAATGTTTTTCACATGTCAAGGGAAAGGTACATGATATGATGATAGTGTCAAGAAAGAATCCATGTTTTATTTTAAATATGTTTTCATTGATGGGAAAAAAGAATACTCTCTTTATGTAACCACTTTGTTTATATGTGGAATGTAATGAATGTTTTATGCTCTAATTCTCTAAAACTCTAAACCTGAAAAGATACTCAAGGTGTAATCTTGTAATAACTCAAGATTAAGTAAGGTTTAAGGATGGGGCCTTATAGTTGGTATCAGATGTCGGTTTAGACAACTTTAGGAGTTAGAAAAGTTTTAAATTATAAATTAATTGATGGTACGATTGAAATGATATAGCATTTACGGATTACCATGTTGCTTCTCTTAAGATATTTCTGTGTTAAGAATGGTTTTTCATAGAGGGAACATAACGGATTTTCTGGGAAGGCATACAGAGGGAAATGACCATTCAAATCAGTATCCTGAGACGGTCAGAATCAAAAGTAAAAATTTTGTTGCAGTGATGGCTCAGTTGACTCAGGTGAGAAATGGTTGTTGTTTTTATTGTTGATATTTTGGTGTTTTCTAAAAGTAAAGAGGATAATGAAAGTCATTTAAGGGTTATGTTGGAAACCTTAAAAGAAAAGAAACTATATGGAAAATTTAGCAAGTTTGAGTTTTGGTTACAACAAATTTTTTTCCTGGGTCACATTGTTTCAAAAGATGGCATAACTGTTGATCCTGCTAAAACGAAAGTTGTTGAAGAATGGACAAGACCCAGAAATGTAACCGAGATCCGTAGTTTTCTTGGTTTTGCAGGTTACTACCGAAGGTTTTTTGAAATGTTTTCATGGTTATCTATTCCAATGACTAAGCTAACTCGGAAGGGTGTTAAGTTTATATGGACAAAAGAATGTGATGATTATTTTCAGGAGTTGAACAGAAGATTGGTGAATGCTCCAGTTTTGGCACTTCCTTCCCGGAATGGTGAGTTTGTTATTTACTATGATGCTTTATTGAAAGGAATTGGTTGCGTCCTAATGAAAAATGATCAGGTAATTGCATATGCTTCACGTTAGTTGAAAACTCATGAGGTAAATTACCCCACACTTGATTTGGAATTAGCTGCTGTTGTTTTTGATTTAAAAATTTGGAGGCACATTTGTGTGGAGTAAAGTGTGAAATATATACTAATCACAAAAGTTTAAAATATATATTCACTCAGAAATAATTTAACATGAGACAGAGGAGATGGCTGGAATTAATCAAGGATTATGATTGTACAATTCATTACCATCCGGGAAAAGAAAATAAAGTGGCTGATGCTTTGAGTCAAAAAAGTAATGCTTCATTAGCAATGATGTGTTTGGAACGTGATCCTTTGGTTAAGGATTTGATGAACTTTGGCATAGAAGTTTTTGGTGCAGGATGTCCTTCTGTTTTATTTTCGGTATCAGTGAAATCTTCTCTATCAGACAGAATCAAGAAAGCACAGAAGCAAGACAATGAGTTGCAGAAAAAGGTAGAGCTGGTTTAGAAAGATAAGTTTCCTGAATTCAACATTGATAATGATTGAGTTTTGAGATTTGGGAAGAGATTGTGTGTGCCTTGTAGTTCACAGTTGAAGGGAGAGTTGTTGTGTGAAGTTCATAGTTCCCCGTTTTTAGTTCATCTTGGCAGTACTAAAATGTACAGAGATCTGCAGGAGTATTACTGGTGGGATGGAATGAAAAGAGATATTGCTGATTTTACTGTGAAGTGTTTGACATGTCAACAGGTTAAAGCAGATCAGTAGTTACCGAAAGAGATACTTCAGCCTTTACCGGTGCCAGAGTGGAAATGGGAGAATATATCCATGGAATTAGTTGTGGGATTACTGAAGACATCAAAAGGTAATAATGCAATCTGGGTTATTGTTGATCGCTTGACTAAATCTGCTCATTTCCATACTATACAAGATACTTTTTCCCTAGATCAACTTTCCCGTTTGTATCTTAAAGAGATAGTCAGGTTACATGGAGTTCCTCTATCCATTGTATCTGATCGTGATCCCAGGTTTACTTCTAACTTTTGGAAGGGCCTTCAAAAGTCATTGGGCACTAAATTAAATTTTAGTATAGCTTTTCATCCTCAATCAGATGGGCAGTCGGAACGAACAATTCATACCTTGGAGGATATTCTACGAGCTTGTTCGATGGATTATCAGGGAAGTTGGGACCAACATCTTTCTTTGGTTGAGTTTTCATATAATAACAGTTTTCAATTCTAGTATACAGATGGAACCATTTGAGGCGTTATATGGGAAGCAGTGTCGAACTCCAGATTTTTGGGATGAAGTGAGTGAAAGAAAGCTGATGGGACCAGAATTGGTAGAAGATTTGGCAGAAAAAGATCAGCTGATACAGAAACACATGAGAACAACTCAGAGCAGGCAGAAGAGTTATGCAGACAATTGGAGGAAGGATCTCTCTTTTGAGGTAGGTGATCATGTTTTTCTCAAGGTTTCTCCATGGAAAAGTATGATGCGATTTTGTAAGAAAAGAAAGCTGAGTCCAAGGTTCATTGGACCATATGAAATTCTGGAGAGAGTTGGATCAGTTTCATACCGGGTGGCTTTACCTCCTAGTTTATCTTAGGTACACAATGTTTTTCATGTTTCGATACTAAGAAAGTAAATGCCAGATCCATCTCATGTTTTGAGTCCAGAGGTAGTTTAGCTAGAAGAGAAACTATCTTATGAGGAACAACTGGTCCAGATTCTTGACCACAGGGAGCATGTTTTACGGAATAAGGTGATTAATCAGGTAATGGTTTTGTGGAAAAACCACATTATGGAAGATGCAACATGGGAATCTGAAAATGCAATGAGGGATAAGTACCCCCATTTATTCGATAAGTAAATAAATTGCGGGGACACAATTTTCTAAAGGGGGGAAGGATGTAACATCCCAAGTAAGTAATGAATAATATATATTTTTATCTATGTCTATTAATAAATTAGATAGTTTTTTAGAGGCTTAA
The DNA here is from genome assembly GCA_963277665.1 of Viscum album. Lineage (NCBI taxonomy): Eukaryota > Viridiplantae > Streptophyta > Magnoliopsida > Santalales > Viscaceae > Viscum > Viscum album. The sequence continues at coordinate 449,391,547 of OY728131.1, forward strand.
AATGAAAATAAATCCAATCTTAAGCATGGAATACACTAATATTTTTAAAAGATTATTTTACTGCCTTTTGATGACAAACCTTTTTTAAATCTATATTTTGACAATTTTATAAGCTATGTTTTTCAAAATAAACTTATTATTTATGATTGGGACATCAAAATTTACTTTGTGTGAATTTTTGGTATTTTTCCGATAAAGTTCATTTTTTAATGAATAGTGAAAAATGTTGTATTTTAATTCAAAACCTCTTTTTGATCTAATTTATTTATATGATTAGATTATCTTTTGAATTGGTTTTAAAGTGAAATTAGAATATATTTTTACCATTTAATCCAATGGTGTTCATTGGAATCAATTTCACTGTGAAATTGGACTTAAACTAGTGTCAATCTTTTGATACTTATTGTTTCATAAAAACATGATATTTGTCATGACAGCAGGAATTAATTATTAAATTAATTAATGTAACTTATATGATTTGAATTTTTTAAAATAGACATCATTTTTGAATTCAGAATATCAAATATAGATTAGGGGGAAGTTTTGGTATTTTTCTGAAAAACATCAATTTTTGATGAATAGTGAAACCACTAAGTGGTAATTAAAGAAACTGATTTTTTGTTTAAATGAAACTTTTCCACTTCTATGATTTGATTTTCAAAAATCCTACATACATGGTTGTAATTAAGAAGTAAAATTTGGTTCAATGAGATTGAAATAATTTTTTGGTGAATTGTAACTTTTAAGTTCTTAATCGTGATTAGAGGTAATTAGTGTTGTTTAAGATAAAAATAATGTTTTAATAATATGAGATGAGCTTGACACATGTCCTACCCTCATTGTGTGTGTAATGTCCTGCCAAGAAAATCCATGGGTCAACTTGGGGACCACATGGAGACACTTTGGTTTGGAAATGACATAAATAACTTTTTATTTAATGTTAAAGTAAAAATGACACAAACATGAGATGTTTTACTAAAACAATTTTTAAATGGGGTTATACAAGTCAGATGTTTGACTATAAATAATAATTAGAAAGATAAAACTATTTCCTACATCATGATATATTTTTTTATAATTTTTAGACATTAAATAAATTAAATTATTTATGACATCATGATGATGCAACGATTACCTCAATAATAAAGGATTTAAATAAAACGAAAAGATAATGTATAATCTATGACCTACACATGTCCAAAACCTATTGGATTGGTGGATTTCGAACCCTTTTCACTTTTACCTCGAATTATATCAATGTGGGACCTTTTGAATCCGAAAATCATTTTAAAATAAAGTAACTTTTCTTTACATTCCAAGAGTGCCCCTCCTCTCCTCTTATAAAAGGCCCCCACCTCTACCTCTTTACCCAAACTTCCAAAGCCTTTGTCTCGGCCAAACCCTGCCCATTTTGTCTCTCCACATCCCTATCTTACTCCTTTAAGCCTCACTTTGGGCAGAAGTCTTTCCAAGGAAGCCTTTGAGCTCAAACCAAAGGGAGATACACGATTTTAAGGTAATGTCTTCACTTGAGTCCTTTTGTTTTATTTTGCTTCTCCAACCCCCTAAACTCTTTTTATCCATTTATTTTGTAACAAATCATGTATCTTAAATATAATAGGATGTTTTTATATGAAATATTAGAGCTACATTTACACACACCTACATCTAATGGTTAAAGAACATACTATTTCCGTGGATGGCGAATTTCTGCCTCCTGAAACGATGATTGTTCAACATTCTTTTAACACCTTCAAAGGTGGCCATTAAGATGACACTATATTTATATATGATATATAATATTTTTATGTTTTCCTTAAGCTTATGTATTTTTCATTTATGTCACACCTTTATGGCTTCCATTATGGGTATACACAATATCTTCATTTTAGGAAGTGCGGACTACCGCCCACTCAAAGTGATTTGATTCGTTAATACCATATGTGGTACGTATAAAGGATATATTTAATGATATTATATATGATACCATACTGGAATTAAAATAATATTATGTATCATTATGATTTAATTCCATTAAATATGAAATAGAAATGGAAGTAGCATTCATGCGTACGTACGTCTTACCGTCTCCATGAACGGTGCATTTCATTTCTTATCCCCAAATGTAATGTACTATTATAAGAACATATATATAATGGATATATATGATTTATGTTACATATAAATTATTAATATAATTGTAGAATTAAAATATACATACCTCTAATTAAGTTTTAATTCCATTAATATGACATAGAAATGAAAGTAGCGTTCATGCGTACGTACGGATTACCGTCTCCATGAACGGTGCATTTCATTTCTTACCTCTAAATGATTATGTGATATTATAAATACATGTATATTCTAGATATATATGATATCCAAATCAGGAATGTCATTCTGGATATAAATAACCTTTGACCACATGATCAACATGTAATTGTAAGAAGTCCACCTTCGACTTAAGAACCAAATATCAACAAAACAAAAATTATTATCTTAAATGAATACATAATGTTTATAACATGATAATAAGTGATATAAAAGGAATAATGAACTTGAAAAAGGTTCTTATGCAAATATAAATTAACTCAAGTTTATTATTCAGGATGTTAAACAATGATCGAGTCAAGTCAGACCTGAGGTATGGGACTTCGTCTCAATCTCCTTTCATTGAGGCATATTTTGTTTTATACACAACCTTCTTTTATACGGTGTATAAAATCCTTTGAATTTTATGTTTATTCAAAAGGAATATTTTTTATACGAAGCGTTTACTTAACGACAAAATGGAATGTTTTTGTCGTACGTATGCAGCGATAACGACTTCTCTGCCACCGTGACAATTATTTGAGTTTCGGCTTCCTCTACAAGACATTCCTTTTTTTTAAAAGAAAAATAAATACCATGTTTTACTTTTCTTTTATTTTGGTATTAAAAATGGTTTTCATAATGTTTTTATTATATCAATGTGTTTTATTGATATCTTGTGATTGAAATGTGGAAATGTTATGTTTCTTTTAGGTATGTTTAATGTGATACGATTATGTTATGGTTCTTGGGCATTATTATGAAGACGGGTGGTTTCGTGATAAACTAAGGGCGTGTGAGCCCGATATAGCTCTCTAATGCATTGGGTAACGCGAAGGAGTGAAACGTTAAGGGTTCTCCGAAGAGATTTAGGGAATATACTGTGATGGGTATTCCAAACGTAACCAAGAGGGTTACTCTCTATGTAAGAATGTTATGAATGCCTTAAGTTACCTTTATGTGTTATGTTTTCTATGATTTATTCATGATTTGATGAGGTATGTTAAAGTGATTATGTTTTATGGGTAAAGTATGATTTCATTCTTATGTGTATATGTACCCATGTTTCCTTTCCATATTTTTATATCCCTTGCTGAGCTTTTTATGCCTATCCAATGTTTTTGAAATGTTTTTCACAGGTCAAGGGAAAGGTACATGATATGATATTAATGTCAAGGAAGTGTCAATAAAGAATCCATGTTTTATTTTAAATATGTTCCCATCGATGGGAAAAAAGAATACTATCTTTATGTAACCACTTTGTTTATATGTGGAATGTAGTGCATGTTTTATGATCTAATTATCTAAACCTCTAAACCTGAAAAGATCCTCAAGGTGTAATCTTGTAATTACTCAAGATTAAGTAAGGTTTAAGGATGGGGACTTATACATAATGTATAATGAAAAGAAATTTTTTCATTATATAACATTTAATTTGTATCTATATACTACTGAAAAATTAATTTTTGTACATAACATAACATGAGTCTCAAAGAAAGAAAATTGAGAGAAAAGTGTTTTACCGATTTAGAAGAATTTGAAGCATAAAACCCCAAGAAAGATGGATAATTAAATGGGAATTTAAATACCCACATATTTATGTATAATATATATATAATACAATCTGGTTTTGTACATACCCCACATACAAGTAAAGAGTGGCGAACATAGTATGTGTCTCACCGAAATAAAAAGTGATAAGAAATCCCCTTACCTTATGTATTGACTCTCATAATACTCATTAAAACCACCAATATAATAGACATAAATTATATATAAAACATTTAAATAACTATATTATTATATCTTAAAAAATATATGGTTTTATTACCACAATATATTTCTCACCTGTCAACCATCCTATGTTAAGGCTTCACTTCAGATAATATTCTTTTTATTTTTTGTATGTGTCTTAATTTGTTATATCATCAGTACTTATAATTATTCCATGACTAAAAAATGTAAACCATGATTTCAATAATATATATATATATATATATATTATATTTTAATTATAATCATCCTTATAATATAGTATTATAAAACAAAATACATTGTTCATGGAGGCGGTAAGTCGTATGTACGTCTGAACGCTATTTTTGTTCAATTGTAGTGTTGAAAAAAATAAAGTAAAAGACACACACACACACACACAGAAATATATATATATATATATATCATTACTAAATTATCTTTATTACATCATATATATCATATATATTCACTAAAAAAATCCTTAACACATTTCATGTATTTTATGAATGAATAACATCACTTTGAGGGGTGGTAGTCCACACTTCCTCAAACAAAATTGTTGTATTAACATCAAATGAAAGTATAAATATATGTGTTGTAAAATTGGTAAAGGAGCTTAAATATATACTAAATGTTATATATAACCTATATAAAAAATATTTATATCATAATGGCATACATTAAAGGAGGTAAAGAAGAATTGAACAATCATCATTTAGTGTGGCGATAGTCCTCAAAACACTTAAAAAGTATGTTCATTACCCGTTAGCTGGAAGTGTGTGTAATTTCATGTTGAATAAATTTCATAAAAATCATTTTATATTTAGGATACTAGTTTTTTTACACTCTTGTAATAATAATATTTTAGGTAGTGGAGAATGGAAATAAAAAAAAGGACTTTGAGGGAGGGTGTTACCTCTTAATCGAGACTCTTTTTTGTTTGTGGAAAAAGGATTCCTATGATTTTTTTCATCCCAAGGGTAGGATTCAAGGTCTAAGGGATGGAATTTTGGAATATATTTTGGATGAGTTTTACCAAACCTAAGGGGGTTGAGAGGATTAAGAAAGGGGATGTGAAGGGGCCATTAATAATATAAGAGGAGTGGAATCTCTTGTAATATTTTAAAATAATGGAACCCCAAAATCCTTTTTTATTGAAAGTTGTTATATAATGGTTATAATTAGAACCAATGGAGGATATGGTCAAATTATATCCATAAAATGGTTTTATATCAAGTGGTAAGGTTGTTTTAGGCCTTAATGTTATATTTAGTTCATTATTAATCATAATTTAATCCTAATCATTGTAATTAATTTTAATTACTTCACTATTTTTTTTGGTAAATTTTTTTTCTCTATAAGACATTATAAATTATTATGATTCAAAATATGGAATCCAAATTTACATATTCCGAACACTTAATTGGTATAAATTAATTTAAATTTAATACCGCACTCTGGTGGACAATGTGGGGTTTTAATGTAAAAAACATTCAAAATCTTGATATGTTTTTATATTAAAATTGAATGTGAATTTGATTAAAACTGGCTAAATTGGATTTATTGATAAAATTATTATCTAATTAAAATTTTAAACAATTTAGAATATAATTTACACTAATGAATTAATTAGATTAAAATGAATTAATTTTGAGTTAAAATACACTCTTTTAATCAATTCATTACAAAAATAATCCTTAGAGAAAATTGCAAAAAATTTATCATAACATATTTATTATGTTTTTATTACAAATATGTAGTTTATTTTAATATTGTAAATTTATTAAATTTCAAAAAATTGGATTAAAAATGGGTTCACAATTAAAAGGTGTAAAATCACCTTAATAAAAATATACAGGTTTATGTGTTAAATCAGTTTTATTATTATATTATGATTATAAAATAATTTTAGTGATTATCATAAAAGTTTCCATGAATATATAAAATTTTTATTACATTAAAATTACTTAATAATTGCAATTATTTTAATTTATTAGTATTAAAACAACTTTGTTAGCATAATAATAATTTTCTAAAAAAATATGCACAATATATTCAATTTGGATCTTAAATTAATTTATAAATAATTTATAACTAATTAATTCATTTTGTTTTATGTGGAGACAAAATATTTTCTTTTTTTAGTTAATAATATTCAAAAAATTGAATTTAATGGCTATGTTATATATTATTATTATTATATATATATATTAATAATATATCATTGTTCGGTAATACTCAATCATTCTTGAAATCAAATTCATTGAGGAAAGTATTTCTTGTGTATAACACATTCTATCCTCAGTGTTCTATTTGAATAAACCTAAAATTTATGTTACGTGTAGTTCATGTAAGAAAAAAATAATGCTTTAATATGAAATAAACTATTTTCAGTGCTGTGTGAAATGAAAAATATCAAAAATATTAAATTAATTAGGAAAATAATTTCCCAAAATCACAGGGTGAAACATTAAACCCCCCCTTAAAATTAATTTATCCCTATATTTTCATCATTTTAATTAAAGGTTTAATACCTTAAAATTTCATTTATAGAAATCTATATCGTAAAAATGAATACTAAAAGTTACTTTAAAAATGGAATGTTGGAATCATAACGGTTAGCCAAAGTAACATATAAATAGGTTTCCACATAGAAGAACATATATTGGGAGTGAATATTCTACATGGAGAAAACGTTTAAATATTTATTAGGAGGTAATATGTTCATCAATCACAAAAAATTGAATGATCAATGAAAATTAAAGGGCATCAATGTCAAAAATCTGTGAATATTTCAAAGGCCATCAGTTCAACCAAATTTAAGGTATTAGAAAAACATATTATTTGATCACTTTCAGAATATTGAGTAATTATTAAAATATTTTAAAATGAAAATTTTCTTAATTTTATTGGGTATTTATAAATTTATAATATATCCATTACCTCAAGGAATGTATGTATAGAAATTAACATAGATGAATAAATAATTAAAATACACTTTTAACAGATTGTAAGGCTCATAAATGAATACAAATTATAACTATTAGTATCTTAAAGAATCAATATGCCTTCATCTATAAACATAAAATATAATAAAATGATTCATTATTAATAATTATTCATCAAAAATTAATATACATTAACTAAGACATCACATAGGCTTATGGTAGCCATGATGGCCTTATCGTCCTTTGGTGAGGGGTTCAACATAGATGACCATGTGAGAAATTATTATTTGACATCTGACACATATGATGTCCTTTTCTAAAACCAAACTAATTTAATTTTAAAAATAAATATAATGGAAATCCTTGAAATAATTTTACTCCCTAAATATTTATTTAACTAGGGTAATGAATACAACCTTGATACATAAATTGTTCATCCAAAGTGTAACATAAATGTTCATGTATAGGTAACCTTATAACCCTTTTTAAAGATGAAATTCAAAGAATTATAAATAAGGTCATGATATCTTATGAACAATGATACCCAATATATCATAGAATATATTCTGTTTTTCACATTCCAAACATGTGAATACCCTCATCATATATTCTCTTGAAACAAGGTAATCAAAAGAATTAAAATAAAAACTTTTGGAAAACACTCATGTTTCCTTATTCAAAAGGTTTCCAGATATATTCCTTAAATTCAATATATTGTAAACTTCATCCATTGTAACATTTAATACTTTTTCAATGGATCCTTATCAGTTCAAAGGTAATCAATACCTTCCAATTTGATTGTTTATAACTAACATATCTGAATAAAAAATAAAATTATTTTAACATAAGTATCATATTAAGGGTTATCATCCCTTAGTCAAAATTTTACTTTTTCATTAAATAAAATTTCCATTATATGGGAAACATTCAACTTAAACATGTAAATACTTAGTAAAGAACAATCCTTATATATTTCACCATTCATATAAAATAATTTGGTAATCCAAATACCTAAAAACATTGATTCTTAAACTTTATCCTTATTCCATTAACAAGGATAACTAATTTTATAACAAAATACATTTTTCATTTTATATTTCATCTATAGTATCATCATCATCTGAAATGTAACCATTAATCACCCCGCCTTGCTGATATACTTCGTGATCATTCCTCATGGGACATTGAGTTTCATAATGGCCATTTATTCAACATTTAAATCACTTAACTTTAGATGATGACATATGGAGGCTAATATTATTATACGTTTTAGTAACCAAAATCTTCATTTTTCCATTGCAGTGACTAGTTTTGTGTCCTTCTTTTATATAGAACAAATACCATATTGATTCACTAATACGTTCACTTAGATGATTATTTCCACAATCTTTTCACAAAGGAAATCAAATCTTCTTTATTATATGGTCTTCATTACTATAAATTTCATCTAACTCCTTCCTTCCCTTCTTTGGTGAGTACAAGAGTTGGTTAAGATACACATTATTGATCATGTTAGTTTAAAAGTGATTAGGAATTATGACAACATATTTCCCTCCCATGATCATCCCACTTTACTTATCATCATAATTTACTACATCACATTCAATGTTAATATAGTTCCTCCCAGTTCCCTCTATTGACTAAAACCAAAAGCATAGCATGAGCAATAATTATCATAGCAGATAACCACATGGTCATGATGATAATTACTTATAAGATATCTAAATAATTATTCATTCCTTAATCTATGACACTGTAGGTATGTCTTAGGTTATTCACATTCATCTTCTAAAAAAATATTTCATAATTCATTATGAATAGTTTCTGAATTTCCAAATAATATCCCCTATGAGGATCAAACCAGGTGTGCAGCAAGGTCTGTTTTCATGTACCATATTACCCCGAATCAGGCTTGGAACATCTTGTTAGAGTTTTTACCACTAGGGACATAAGTGATAGATCCATATCCACTTGTATTATCTAGATATGGATGCATTGAAAAGAAATAACTCACTATATACATTACTAAATATATTGGACCATTTCCTAAATGTTGACTCATCTATATACTGATCCTTGAAGACATAGCTAGACATATCATTAGAAGTATACTTAGGGAATAAAAAATAGGTTTTATTATCTATGTATCCATGGGCTGACTAAACCATTCCATTGATACAAACTATAGTGACACATGATTAACATACATGGAGATTTCATCATTTTATATGAATATTCAGTACATTACAAATAATTCTTTCCCAAGGCCGTAATAGTTTAGTGTCTTTGGAAACATGGAAAAAAATATTCTATCATGATAAAAGATATTCATAATCTCCCATAAATATCTCCATATTTTTTGCTTATACCTAAAATAATTCTCCATAACCTGGGGATAAAAACATAAAAAGTGGTGATCTTAGTTTCTCAGTAAGGGTAAAAAAGGAGACATGTATGAATAAACATGATCATAAGATATAATAACATTATCAAGATAATAAAAGATCATAACATTATTGTAAAATATCGTAATCATGAATCCATGAATATTGGAAGTTTATAAGATATGTTTCATAAAAAATACAACACATAATACATGAAACCATAACATAGGATTAAAACATCGAATTGTGGAAAAACATATAAGAATATAATGATTCCAATAGTATCCAATTATTTTCTACCAAGACCATATTAGTTTTATGGGTTCACTCCCCATACCATATTGGTAGTCATGTTTCACTAACCTAGCCACCATAGTGGCATATGTTTATTCTACATACCATCGTGGAACTCATAGTTCACTCATTTGACCATCTTAGTAGTCAAGGATCACTCCAAAAACCATCTTAGTCCATCTCATGATATATAAATCTTTACCCAATGAATTAGTGGGAGATATAAGTCCCACCCATCACATATTTAAATCATACTTACATGTTCCACAAGATCATAAATAATCAATTCATAATCTAGGAAATGAAATGGGAATCAGAAAAATGTAATCATATCATAACCTATGGATGTAGATATTGGTTTCATAATCATTTCATTATAATAATTACAAATAGAAAGAAGCACATTTCAAAATACAATAACACATGAAATAAGAATGAGTTTCATAAACATATAACCCTAAGAATAGAAAAAAGATTCCTAAAGACCATGATATTATGAATAACCAATTCATATAACGGATATTAAGTCATATTTAGATCATTTCCTAAAATGGAATGAGTAAAATCAATGGATGTAATCTTAGATGGAAAATAATTTTGAAATTACTTTCAAAAACATTTTTTGATGAAAATATCTATTATTCTTTGAAAAAGACCTTTTAATACACATGAAAATATAATAATATTTTTTCATATAAAATACCATGAAAATTTTTAAACAAGTCTCTAAATCCATGAGAAATCATTTTTCCATGGAAACTTATAAAATAAGCTTTAAAACTTTTTAAATAACTTTTTATTTAAAAATAATTTGAAAAAGTTGAAATATATATTGAAAATGGTTTTAAAGCTATTCCATTAGATATATAATGAAAACATGTAATTTAATCTTGAAAATTTTATCAAAACATTTTTACTAGAATATATATGAATGAATATTGAAAATGTTTTAGAAATTAGTTCTTTAAATATACATTGGAATCATTTAAATTAGGATTGAAAATATTTAAAAAATAGTTTTATCTAAAATATATAAAAGAATCTTGAAATCATTTGGAAAAAAATTCCTTGAAAATTACATTAAAAAAATTATCTTAAAGATTATCCTCTTAAAAATTCAAATGAAGGTTCAATGAAATGCCATCGTGTAAATCCGTACATGTCGTATGAAGTAAAAAGGGAATTACATTTGAACGGTAAAAAGGATAGAAATTTCCTTGATTGAAAAGAGAGAATAATATTCCTCTGAATAGATTGTTAAATGATAAAAGGGTAAAAATGTCTTCTAAATATTATAGGATAATGGTACAATATTCATGGTTTCATTTTTAGAAAACATTTATTTTGACTGAAGAGAGGGTAATGTCGGGCTCCCTAAAACAACATGGCTTAACAATCAAATGAACCAATATATATAGATATGGAATTGATACGTGGATATAGTATGAATATCCATAGGGTAATAAAATTCATGAATTACATGAGATATGGATTATATGTTTTCATCAATGGAAGCATAATCATAAATAATATTGAAAAGAAATGACATTGATTCAATAAACTATTATCACTTGGTAAATTTTGATAAAAATATACCTGTAAGAAAATAGAATTAAATTAATCATAAATAATCATTAAAATAAATATATTCATGACATATCATTTAAAATGGATGTATAGATATCTCAATAAAGAATTTTGGTGCATAAGAAAACATGAGTATCCAAGAAGTCCAATTGAGACAATACAATTTTACTAATTTGTTATCTTTTGATAATTAAAACCCCAAAATGGAAGGATCATAAAATGGACATGTTAATACCCATAAATTGAATTATATTATTCATATAATACAATCATGGTCAGTACATACACCACACAATAGGAAAGAGTGGCGAACATAGCTTGTATCTCATGCAAATAAAAAGTGATATGAAATTCTCCTTATAGCGAGTCTTGACTCTCGTCTTACTTATTCAAACCACATGTATAATAAATATAAATTTATTATAAATATTTTTTATAACCATATTGTTATATCTAATAACATTTATGGGTTTATTACTACCTTATATTACTTATTTGTTAACAATTCTATGTTAAGGTTTCACGTTGGATAATATTCACTTTGTTTTTCGCATGTGTCTCAATTTGTTATATTGTTTGTCCTTATAATCATATAATTAATCCAAAATGTAAAAACTTATATATTTATCATGTATATACATTATATTTTTATAATAATAATCCTTATAATATAGATACATCAAATTAAATAAAATGTTCATGGAGATAATAAGCAGTATGTTTGCATGAACGTTATTTCTTTTTAAAGGTCATTTTGATAGAAATAAAGTAAAAGAAAGAAATATATATATTTATATCTTTATTAAAATTTCTATATTATATCATATATATCATATATATTCACTAAACACATCCTTAATACATTCCATGTAGTGTATGAATGAATCAAATCCCTCTGAGGGGGCGATAGTCTACACTCCCTCAAATAAAATTATCATATTAGCACCATATGAAAATTATAAATATATGTGTTTTAAAATAATTAAATAAACATATTGAAACAATAATTATTAAATATAACATATATAAACAATGTGTCTATCATAATGGCCATCATGTGGGTCGGTAAAGGAAAATTGAACAATCATCGCTTAATAAGGCAGTAGTCCGCTATTTAAGTAGAATGTATGTTTGTTAACCATTATTTAGATGATATGTGAAATTTAATTTTTAATAGATATCATAAAAACATAATAGTATATTGAGGATATTGTTGTTTTTTTGTATAATCATTTAATAAGAATATTTTAAGGACTGAATAATGGAAATAAAAGAATGGACTTTGAGGGAGGATTTTACCTCATAATAGGGTAACTTCTTTTAGATTGTGAGAAAATGATTCCTTGGTTTTTTTATTCTCAAGGGGAGGATAATAGGTTTAAGATAGAAATTCTGGGATGATATTATGTAAGATTTTGTCCGATCTTAAGGGTCTTGAGATGTGTGAGGATGTGGAAGTGAATGATGCCTTTTTTAGTGGAGGAGGAGTGGAATCTCTTGTAATATTTAGAAAGGAACCCCACCAACATGTTTTATTGAAATTAGTTCAATAATTTTTTAAATATACCAAATGGGACTATTGTTTTGAAATATGGACATAAAAGTGCTTTAGAACAATTTTTGATGTCTTTTTAGGCCTTAATGTTATGGTATAGTTCCATATTAAGCATAATTTTTCCCTACTCTCTTTAATTAATTTTAATTATTTCACTAATATTTTTGGTCAAAAACTAAGATGAAATTATTAGACATTATATTATTTTCTTGTTTTAAAATTGGAATCTAGTTTTCCAAATTCCCAACATATAAGGGAATAAATTAAATAAAATTTTATCCCATAGTTGGGTCGTCATTGCCTGTTTTTAAGGTAAAAAATTTCAATAGTTTGTTATGTTTTTTATATTAAATTTCAAAGTGAAATTGTTAAAATTTCCTAAATTACATTGATTGATAAAAAATAATATTTAATTAAACATTTAAACCAATTGAAAATATAATTTAACACTATAAATACAACAGATGAAAAAGCAGTTTTGAGATAAAATCTAGTATTTTAACAATACTTCTAAAAAAGAAACCTTATAGAAAAATACAAAACAATTATCCTAACCTGAATTTTATCTTTCTATTACAAATATTAAGTATATATCATCATATTAAATTATTAAAATTTCAAAAAATTGTATTTAAAATGGGTTCAATATTAAAAAGAGGTAACCCAAACTTAATAAATATATTGGGTTTTATGTGTCAAATTTGTTTTATTCTTATCTTATGATTATACAATCTATTAGAGGATTTTAAAAAATATATAGTTAGTTAGATAACATAAATATTACCTTAAAATTACTTACTAATAAAAATTAAATTTAATTAATAGGATTAAAATAACTTTCTATTCATTATAATCGTTTCTATAAAAATAGTGTGTATATATTCAATTTGGTTCCTATATTTATTTCAAAATAATTTCTAATTAATTCATTCATTTTATATTTTGTAAAAACTACATTTTTACATTAGTTAGATAATAATATTAATAAAATCTAATTTAATGGCTATATTATATGATATTACATTCATATATATATAGACACACACACACACACACACACACACACACACACACACACATATATATATTAATAATATATCATCATTCGGTAACACTCAATTATTCTTATTATGAAAGACATATAGTAAAGTATTTTTTGTTTCAAAATAAATCTAACCTTGTTGATCCATGTAGAGAATGTTAAAATTTAGGTTGCATGTAGTTTAGGTAAGCCAAAAAATAGTGCTGCAATATAAAATAAACTATTTGTAGTGTTTCATGAATTGAAAAATATGTAAAATTTCAGATGGATTCAGAAAAAAATAATTCCCAAAATATCAGGGTGTTACATTTTATATTTTTAAGTTATTTAAATGAAAATAAATTTTTTCATAAAAATCAATATACATGACTATTAATTGAAAAAGTAATATTAAAAAAAATAGAAATATTATCAATAAGTGATTTTTGACATGTTGATTCAAAAATTATGTAAATTTTTATAAATATTTTATTAATGATTCAAAGTTGCATTATATTTTTTATTCAATAAAAAAACTAAAATCAATTATTGACAAAAATTGACTCACATTAAATCATTACAAAAAATTATGTATTTTCTATACATATGTACTATTAATCTAATCATAATATAATTAATTTTCAAATGATAGTTACTCGCATTCATACCCCCCATATTTTACATCTAGGTTTTTATGTTCATGTTTAAATGAGAATATTAATATTAGAAAATGGTTAATTAAAACTCAGTGTTGTGTTAAATGAAAAATATCAGAAACAATTAAATTTTTATGAAAAAACAATTCCAATAATATTTGGGTGTTAAATAATAATTCTATTTAAATGAATTTTCCTTAAAAATTACATCACTTTGGTAAAAAAAGAATAACAAACCCACCCAAGTTACCCTCAAACCAGGCACCGAACCTATTATGTTACATACATGAATGATGTTCTTAATTCATATGGGCTGATAAGAAGCACCATGGAATTGAAAAACACACCAGTGGGAATGATTTCTACCAACCTAATCAAACACGTGCCATATATATGTACACACAGAATGAAAGTGAATGTAGATGACTAAAATAATATATACTCTATAATAATAAAAAGACAACAGAAATGATTGACTACCAAAGTAGTCCAAGCTCAAAAAATAAGCCCAACTATAAGGACCATAACTAAACAACTACTCCATGTGAAGGCATGGAAAAACTACCACCATCACACCACCATCTACCCAGAACTAGATGACACAAACCACACATCATCACTACAATACCTTTTCTTTCCATACATTGGAATACATAGAGAGTTCTATTCACCATTGAGGAGGTGCACAGGGTGTGAGGTAACATGCTCATTAGGATCCCACCCAGGTGTTCTGTAACAAGGATCTTTATAAAAATTCCTTTATACTCAATTTAAATAAAACATTCCATGAAAAGTAGTAAAGTTAGTTTATAGAGAACATGGTAAATTTTTTCATTTTTTGTGTTCTATAATATAAGTAGTTATATCAATTTAAAAGCATATATTTTATATCATCTTTTATATATACAAGAATGCATATCAAGGATAAAGGAAAAGGACAAGCAATATAAAAAAAGGAATAAGCATCAACACTAAGGATCTCTGTAGGTTAGAATAGAAGAATACTCGTACAATAAAAAATCATGTGCACAGTCTAGTACCTATAACACATGCCTAGGAAGGATGGGAACACCCCATGAGTAAACACCTCGACAATTTCAATATTCACCCCCTAGGATAACAGGCCTGGGAAACAAAGGAAATCTCAATGTGATTAAATCTTAATAATTAAATACCTCGGATGATGGCCTAAAGATAAAACTTCCACTAATGTATCCAAGCTAAACCATGTGCTCATTTTCAGAAATCATTTCAATTCTTTGAAAACCATTTTAAAACCATTTCACAATCCCATTTCAATGCTTTAAAAATACCACTGTTCCTTCCCTTTATCAACAAACATGGGAAGAATTTTTTTTTAAAAAAACTCTTTTCAACACACACAAATAAAACATACAAATTACTTGTGTAAATAAATTTATAAATCATAGAAAACGAGGTTTATCAATAAAAGATTTAAATGGAACCACCTATCTCAAATCTAGGGTCGCACATGCCTGCAATGGGATCCACCAACAAGGAAAACCCATCGACAAAAGTGAAGGCCCTTGAATCTGATACACATCAAATTATTGGTCCATATTTGAACATAAGGGGCCACCAGAAATGTAGAAACCAACCTAAGTCAAGTAAAACGCCATCTGGACCACAAACTACAATGTAAAAGTATACCATAAGAAGATCACCCAATGAATCCTGAGGAAACCAAGATGAAACACCAAATTAACCAACCAAACCTGAACATACCACCAAATAGTTATATTATGATCAATTAAAACGAAGAATCAGAATAAAAACTTACCCGGAAAGATACCTCATAACTACAAAGACGATGCAACATCGAATAGATCAATCTACATTGAGAAGAGGATCTAAAAATCTCCAGGATAGAACTCTTGGTTGAGGGACAAGGGCCTAGAAAATATAACCAAAGAAAAAACAGACCCTTTAATATTTTAAAAACAACAAACATTCCATTTGATGATGTGTAATATAATTACACAGCTTGAAATCCATGATGTTCAACTACACCAAATAATCTGTCACATTAGATTAAAAATCCATTAATTAAATAATTGAGGATATGAAACCACTCTTCATAAATTGAAAAATTTCAAAGCGTGAACCCCCTATCACAACCTGTACCCGACAGCAGTTACATGAAATTTAACCCAATTACAAGATGTTAAATACTTATTTATCCGGTAGAGAAAAATGTTTAAAAAAGAAATTAAAATATATATATATATATATATATATATATATATATATATAATTTAACCATTATAGGTATCCACCCAGTTTCTTCTCGGTCCATTATAGAAAATTGAAAAAAGAGAACTATGATGAGGTTACTAACATACCTAATATATCGGTAATTGGATGTTACAAACTCCCCACCTTAATGAATTTCAGTCTTCAAGAAGTCATGTGGATGAAATAATCCCTAGAAAAATTTGAGGCCACTCTTCCCTCCTCAATGATTCACATTCCCAAGTCTCATGACAATCCGATCCATGTTTCCATAGAACTATGACCAATAGAAACCACTTCCTGAGAAAGACATTCACTTGAGAGTCAAAAATCTCAACTAGTTATCCTAAACAGAATCATCTAGATATTACTCAATTTATTCCCATATCTGGACGTGAGCGAGATCAAAGTGATACTTAAAAAGAATAAATATGTGGAAAACATCATGAATACCTGTCAGCTGAATTATCAATGCTAATTGATAAGCAAACTGTATACGACGTTCAATGACCTAAAACTCTACAACATATCTCGGAGCCAACATACCCATTTTTTCAAGTTAAAGGTGACCCAACTAAAGAAAAAATTTCATGAAAACTCATTCACTGATATAAAACTCCCAAATTCTATGCCTCTGATCCACATAAAACTTCTAGCATCTCTAGGATATATTTAGATATTGAGGTATATCTTTCATCTTCAAAGACATTTCCTAAACCAAACTAGGACCATATAATGATACATCACCCACCTCAACCCAACAAAGTGGTGATCTAAATGGGTGATCATACAACACCTCAAAGGGGTCCATTAAGATTGAAAACTAATAACTATTGTTATAAAAAATTCAACCTGTAACTAACAAATGTTTTATCAATAGAAATTACTTTTATATAATTATGTCATATAATCACATGAAATCACAACACACTGAAATAATAAGTACTGTGTGACCTTTAAACATAATATTGTCACATTTGTTATTTGAATTTCAAAAATACAACATACATAGTTGTGATCCACAAGACTTTTATAGTACGATATGACAAAATTAATTTTTTAGTGAACAGTAAAATACATTAATTTATTTTATATATACACTATAATTTAAATCCACTATTCCTAACATCATAAGTGATGTAAGAACCCCAATATCTAATTAACATGCAATTTTTACTATTCTTGGTCATGAAATCATCACTATTTGTTGTCTTATTGAAAAATAATAAACTAATTATTATAATATTAGAAAAACCCTCCTATCATCCACTATAAATTCCTCCCATCCTTACTTATTCTCTTCAAACCTCTCAATCATTGTGCCTTGCCCAAATTCTACCCAAATATCTCCCAAATATCCTCCTCCACATCCAACATCCATAAGTCTCTTCAAAAGACCAAATCCTCTCCCCAAAATAGGCTCTCAAGGAAGATTTATTCAAGGGATAAATTCTAATTTTTACTTTTTTTTGAGTTCATTTTCATTGTATCTATACTTACCTCTCCTCATCCAAATGTTATGAAAAATATACTACTTTACATTTAATATAATGTTTTTATGATAATGGAATAAGTTATTATCATCTCCCCTTTACCTTTATTTTATTTTAAAGGTGAATACACCATCTAAAATGTGTTAATTTACCACATTCAAGGTTGATGGGTTTTCAATTTCCATTACGATATTGAATTATGTTCATGAAACCATTTTAATGGTTTAACTAAACCATAATATATGTATTATTTCTCATATATGTATTTGTAAACCTTATGTACACATGTTATTGATTTATAAAACAAAACATGTTCATTATGGTAAAAAAACCACCAATTAACCCAAAAGGTTATCACAAAAGTATTACATAATTATTAATGTTCACTCCAAGTAAAAAAATGAAATTTACAACACTATAAAATTTTGGATGTTAAATAATTAATTATAACTCCAATTCTAGACAACCACTCTCATCATACATGTGTCTGAAAGTGAATATAAGTAAATCAATCCTTAAAAACATAGAATCAAACATACCCAATCATTGAAATTGACCCTTATACCTAATCAAAAAAGTCTATAATTAACAAAAAAATGTTATAATAAACCTTCTACATGTATAAGGTTTCATTGAATTATTAATTAATGAACCTAATGGGATTTTTCATTTCATTAATTTCAAGTAAAGCACACCTTCAAACTTAAGGTAAGGGATCCTCCCTACTTCAAATTTCTTCAAGAATGTTCCCTATATAATTCTCTTTCATGTGTAATACCTAATGATAGGGTATTATTTAAAACCTCCTTCATTATTCCCTCATTATGTATATGTGATGAAAAACCCCCTTTCTCTCTCATTAAGTCCTATTAAGTACACCTGATACCATTCTGATAATCTGTAAGGGATTCAACCCAAACCTCATTTGTTCGTTTATGTTTCATTATAATCCTTTCACCAAAATTATTTTATATTTTAATTTTATGTGCGTCTTATAAATTATTTTTACATGTACCAAAATCATTTTTTAATACCCTTCCAGAATTCTCTTTCATGGATATAAATTTTTTTAAATGATTTATTTCTCAATAATTCCTGATAAGAAAACTTATTTTAAGCGAATTTTTCGAATTCTTATCTGATTTCAAGTGAACTCTATATTCTGTTTTAATCCAACATTGTTTTTTTAAATTTATTCTTTTTATTATGAAAAAATTCTTGGTTAACTTCTCATTATATACACAAAATTTTTCCCTTTCCTATTTTAAAGGATCTATAGTATTTTCCATAAAACCACAACAAATGTTTTATTGCTAAAATTTCATAAATAATCTTATTATATGTTGGAACTTCTACATTAAATAGCATAAAATGATAGAATACTATTTTAAATTGTAAATATATTTATATATTTTTGTTTCATTATTTCGTGGACACTTTTATGATACACCCATTTGTTATGCTTTATTACATGATTGTGGTACCCAATTCTTTTAATGGGTGATCCTAATGTTTAGGTATGATATATTATGTATGATTCTCTTTATGGAAAAAATATTCATGAAAAGTAAATATGGGGTCAAACATATAATTATCCAATGCATTAGGTAATGTTGAGTCTCATGGGACGTTATGTGCTACAGTCTCGGTGGTTAGCCATGGCTTGTGCTACAATGTGCGACAGTCTTGGCGGTTAGCCTTGGATTGTGCTACCATATGAAACAGTCCTGGAAGTTAGCCTTGAATCTTTCTAATGTAATGTTATATGTTTCTTACACATTATTATGACTCCAATTTTATATGGTTCTTTGTTTATATTTTATGATTCCATAGGTTAAATGAATTTTTATATCATCATGTTGTGCCTTCTATCTCTTATGTTATTTCATTATTCATATGGTTATTCCCTTACTGGGATTTTAGCTCATCTTTTTTTTTTTCAGGTTATCCAATGAAAATGTATGAGAATAATGGACGATATGATCTCATTATGGATATTAAATAAATTTTTTTATAATGTTTTATTAGTTACCTAGTCTTCCAAGACACTAGAATTTATGACCCTTGGATTGTACTCTGATGTATAATTATGTTTAAAATAATGTAATGTTATATATAAAAGGCTAGTGTCTCTATATTTGTTAATAAAATATGGTCAAGTAATTTTTTTGTGATTAGGAATAGATCTCTTTATAAAGAACATTAAGGTTGAGACTAACTATAAGAAAACACCTCTAAATTTTGGTAATTATATAGTAAGTTGTTTATCAAGAAAAGAAATACATGTTTGGATACAAATAGGTAGAGGGGGCTCTATAATAGATTTATCTATGAATAAAACCCTAAAACATAACTTTGACCTAGACTCGAATGGGAAATGGTGCACAACAAGGACCCTTGATATGCTATTTTTTTGACACTCCCATGGGATATTCTTTGGTAAATTCATAAGCTTGGTACAAACCATTATTAAGGGAATGATAATAAATACCATAAGAATACATGTTAATAAATGGATCAATGAAAAACTAGATTTAAACATATATAATCACAAGTTTGGATATACATCCCCTTTACAAGATTATCCTCTTATGTTCAAAGATTGTTTTTTATTTTCAATAGCTAAGTATTAAATCCCTGTAATTGTACATTCATTTTATTAGTTAATGGCAGGAAACAAAGGAACATATTCGGACAATCAATGTGATATGGAATGTGAAGACTGCCTTAGTGATATGCCTGATATGATGGGAATGGGTACTCAAAACTTCATGAAAGTACTTGCTCAGCTGGCTCATGTTATGAATAATAACTTGAATCATGTGAAATAACCTCCTCCTAAATGGAAATCACACATCGTTGTTGAATCTTTCATGCAGAGAAGCACTCCCATGTTTATTGGATATTTGAATCCTCTCCTCGTGGAAGAGCAAAATAACTCCATTGAAAATATGTTCTCCATCCTCGAGTGATCATAATAAGTGAATGTTCAGCTGGCAGTCTATCATTATGACTGGGAAGCTAATCAGTGGTGGAAACTGATCAAGAATATGAATCACCATGCATAAATTGATTCCATGGTCTGCAAGTAAATCAAGATAATTTTTTTCAATAAGTATTTTTCCAAAACTCTCTGTCTCCATATAGAAAGAGGGTTCTTTGGACTCAAGCATAAGGAAAATGAGTCCATCAGGGAATATGAAACAAACATCACAAGGCTTTCACGGTACGCCTCTAGATTTGTCTTGGACACAAGAAGAAATTTGGATCGATTCATTAATGGACTAAATCTGAGTCTACAAAAAGCATTGGAGATTCGAGACTTTAACAACTACGAAGAGATTTTTTGTTGTGCCCTCAAGGTTGAAATGGAGATCAGGGACTCTCAGTTGTATAATGGGACCGATGACAACAAAAGAAAAATGGAATCTAATGTGGGAGGTCCCACAAATAAATTACATGATGGAAAGAAGCTCGATTATCCCACCTGTAAAAATTATGGGAATAAGTATCCTGGTAAGTATCTTAAGGGAACCAGTAATTGCTTCAAATTTTAAAAGTTGGGACATCCGGCTAAAAATTGACAAAGAGATATGAAAAATCCCACTATTGTGGAAGAAGAAAGGAAGGTTTAGATAAATTCTTAGCTAGTGGTATAGCTTTACGACTGTATGGAACATGGGTATTATTTAAAGAATTTCCCTATGCCATGGGTTGGTGGAGGAAATGAACAACAACCTCCAATGAATAAGGAAGGGATTAGGCTATCACTACAGTTGAGGTGGATCCTGAAAACAATTTTGTGACAGGTATTCTAGTTATTCATTTATGACTAGAAATCATACTATTTGATACTGGTTCCATGCATTCGTTCATATCTTTCACGTTTAATAGAACTATTCAAACTCCACCTCAAAATTTGGGGGGATAATTTATCTGTCAGAACAATGAATAGGGAAATTATTGTGTCCATGGTTTACAACTCCTCCCTAGTTAATGTTTGTGGGTTGAACTTCCTAGAAAATCTTTTCATACTTCTTTTAGTGGATTTTTATTCTATCTTGTGTATGGATTGGATATCTTTATTCTAAGGCAACATCAACTGTTAGGAAATGGAGATCACTCTACACATCCCAAAGCATCATCCAATTATTTCCAAGTTTATGTAGGAAAATAAATATCCTTTTGAATCATTTTATCATGTGTGGGTATTAATTATTTATGATAAATTATGTCTAGTTCAAATGATTGGGAAAAAGGAGAAAATCATGCTTTAATACATGCCCATCGTGAGGGGATACACTGATGTATTCCCTATATATTTGCATGGTTCTCCTCCTAACCGAGAGGCTGAGTTATTAATTGAAATTATTTTTGGATCACTACCTATAATAAAGACACCATTCCGAATGGCCGCCATAGAACTAGAAGAGATGAACAAAAGTTACATGAGAATCTGTAGAAGGGTTTTATATGCCCGAGTGATTCACCATGGGGTGAACCGGACCACTTCATCAAGAAAAAGGATAAATCAATGTTCCTCTGTATTGATTATCATGAGCTCAATAAAATCGTGATGAAGAAAATTTTTCCCCTTCCACAGATAGATTACTTGTTCGATCAGTTTCATGGGGATAGTTATTTCTCTAAGGTGTACCTTCGGTCACAATATCACCTATTAAATGTGAGGAAGGAAGACATTTCTAATACTGCCTTTCGAATGATTTATGGACACTATGAGTTCATAGTGATTCCCTTAAAACTCACTATCTTCCATAAATTTTTATGGATTTAATGAATAGAGTCATTATAGATTACCTCAACAAATTTGTGGTTGTCTTTACTGACTATTTTATGATATGCACCAAGAGCATGGATGAACTTGAGGTGAATTTTAATACCATGCTAAAAACATTGAAAAAGGTGAATATGTATGAAAAGTACAGTAAATGTGAGTTCTGGATGAAGAATTTATCATTCTTGGTGTACGTTATCACTAAATAAGAGATATATGTGGACCCTTACAAGTAATAGGAAATTGAGGAGTGGCACAGGACAATATCTGTAATGGATATCCATAGAATATTTGTCCTAGCTGGGTATTATTGACGATTTTTTATAAACCTTTTACGATTGTAAAACCCAATGACCAAGCTTACATGGATGAGAGTAATGTTTTTCTGGACATAGGAATGGGAAAACTATTTTAATGAGTTGAAAACGAGGATAATATCTATACTAATACTAACACTCCCAACAAGTGGAAAAATATTTGTGGTGTATAGTGATGATTCAAAGAAGGTATTAGGTTTTGTGGTGATAAAAAATGATAAAGTGATAGCCTACACCTCATGGAAGCTAAAAATCCATGAGCAAAACTATGCTACGTATGATCTGGAGTTGGAAGCTATGATCATTGCATTAAAAATCTGGCGGCATTATCATTATGGGGAGAAGTGTGAGATATATACTGATCACAAGAGTCTAAAATATATATTCATACCAAAATAGATTAATATGTGCCAAAGAATATAGATAGATCTCATCAAGGATTTTGGCTCCTCAATCCACTACTATCTAGGTAAGGAAAATGATTTGGAAGATGTTCTATGTAGAAAGGATCCTACATCATTATCAATGATAAGAGTTAAAAAGTGTCTAATCTTCTTAAATTTGAAGAGGATAGACGTGGGAATCATTAAGGGAGGAACATCATCAATCATTTCTCAAATTATTGATCATCCATCCCACATGGAGAAAATAAAGGGTGCTCTATAAAAAGATGTGTAAATTCTAAAATGCTTGGAATGTGATAGAAATGGGGAATCATATGAGTTCATATTTGGTGATGAAGAAGTTATAATATTTGGGTCATGATTATGTGTACTATCTGATACAATGATAAAGAAGGATCTTTTGAATGACACACATAGCCCAACCTTCTCTATTCACCTAGGCGGCACAAAGATGCAGCAAGATATCATAGAGAACATTTGGTGGTGCAATATGAATAAGGATATTACTGAATACACATAAAAGTGCACAGTATGTCAATAAGTGAAATCTAAAAGAAAAATGTATAAGGGGGTGATGGAACCACTCCCCATACCAACATGGAAGTGAGAGAACATCACCATGGAATTTTTAACTAGGCTTCCAAGGACATCCATTGGAAACAATGCAATATGGGTCATTTTATATCGTCTTACAAAGACAACTATCATTATCAAAATTTGAGAAGAATTATCATTGCATGAAATTTCATGGATAAATATTAGTGAAGTGGTATGGTTTTATGGAGTACCACTATCTATGGTATCTGATCGAGATCTGAGATTCACCTCGATGTTCTGCAAAAGTCTCCAACATGGTCAAACCACTAAATTGAACTGCAATATAGCCTATCATCCTCAAACTCATGGCCAATCTGATCGGAATATTCAAACACTGAAAGATATGTTGAGAGCATGTTCTATGGACTTCAATGGAAGATGGTACCAACATCATCCAGTGGTCGAATTCCCCTACCATAATAGTTTCCACTCTAGCCTCTGAATGACACCATACGATGCCCTTTATGGGAAAATATGCAGAACAATGGCATGTTGGGATGAAGTTGGTGAGTATAAGCTAATAGTACCTGCAATGGTCGAAGAAATAACAGAGAAGATGAAAACAATTCAGCAGCACATCAAGGCATCATAATGTCAACAAAAGAGTTATGCAGAAAATCGCCGATGATATCTTGAGTTCAATGTTGGTTACATGTTATTTTTACTCACATCTCTATGAAAAAGGTCATGAGGATTTGAAAGAAAGGGAAGATAAGCCCTAGGTACATCAAACCATTTGAGATTCGTGATTGGGTTGGGGTTGTGGCATACCTACTATCACTTCCACCTACCATGGCCAAAGTACATTATGTCTTCCATTTATCCCTCTTAAAGAAGTACATACCAGATCCTTCACATGTAATCTCTGTAGAGGTTGTATAGTTGGGGGATTATCTTTATTTTGAGGAGCAGCCAATGAAGATATTGAATAGTAGAGATAAAGTTATATGTAACAAGACTACTCATCTGGTCATTGTACTGTGGTGGAACCGTACGTACGAAGAGGCAACATGGGAACTGGAGGAGGTAGTGCAGGGAAAGTACCCACACCAGTTTATGTCTTAGAATAAAAAACAAAATTTCAAGGGAGATATTTCATAAGGGGTGAATAATGTAAGGAGCCAATGTTTTATCAATGGATATTCATTTCTTATAATTATGTAATATAATAACATTAAATAAAAATATAAGCAACTAATAAGTACCATGTGTCATTTAAACATAATGTTGTCACTTATGTAATTTTAATTATAAAAACCTAACATTCATGGTTGTGAATAGTAAGATGTTTGGATTCTGATAAGACAAACATAATTTAATTTGTAAATAGTATAATTAATTAATTTACTATATAAATACATTATAACATAAATCCACTATTCTTGACATTATAAGTGATGTAATCCAACAATTATCAAACTCAAATACACTTATTGCTATTCTTGGTCATATAATTATCATTATTTCTTCACTTATTGAAAAATAATAAACTAATGATTATAATAATATGAAAACCATCATCTCCTTGACTATAAATAACACCCATCTTTACCTATTCTCTTCAATTCTATCAAGCCCTGTGCCTTTCCTAAATTCTTCTTAAATCCCTCCCGATGCTCCTCCCTTATATCCAAAAAACCCTTAGTCTCTTCAAAAGTTTATATCCACTCCCCTTAAGAGGCTCTCAATGAAGATTGATTCCAGAGGTAAATTCCTCCTTTTAATTCTTTTACTTTTCTTTCAAGTTAAACTGTTTTATTTTCTATCATTACCTATTATCATACAAATTTTATGAAAAATCTAGTAACATACATGTAATATATTGTTGTTATGACAATGTATAAAGTTAACATCACCTCTCATTTACCCTTATTTTAATTTAGTAGTAATGACAATATCTGATATGTGTTAATTTACCACATTCAAGGACGATGAGTTTTCAATTTCTGTTACTATATTCAATTCTGGTCGTGAAAAAATTTTCATGGATTAACCAAACCATAATATTTGTATTATTTTTCATCTATAATTATATAATCCGTTTTTACAGTTAGTTTTTATTTATAAAACAAAATGTGTTCATTATTGTAAAAAATCACCAATTGGCCCAAAAGGTTATCAGTAATGTTTTACACAATGATTAATATTTATTATAGGTAACCAAATGAAATTTACAAAAAATTAAACATTTTGATGCTAAATAATAACATATAAAAACAATTTTGGACAACCATACTCATTATAAATGTGTCCTAACATGTATATAAGAAAATGGATCATTGAAACCAAGGAAGAAAATAGACCCGAACAATGAAATTGAACCATATAACCAATAAAAAATGTTTTGAAAGAACACAAAAAGGTTATAGTAAATATTTAAAATATATAAGGGCTTATATAATTATTAATTAATGAACCAAATTTTATTATTCAGGTAATTAATATCAAGTAAAGGTCACCTTCATACATAAGTTAAGGGATCCTTTCCACTTCAATTTTATTCTTGAATGTCCTATATGTTATCCCCTTTTCTGTGTAATCCCAAATGATGGGGTATGATTTAAATCTTCCCCCATAATTACCTCATGATCTATAAATGATGATAAACCCCATTTATCTCTCTTTTAGTCCTCTTATGTACACCCAATACCATGTCTATAATGTGTGAGGGATTCTACCCAAACCACCTTTGTTCCTTCGGGTTGCCTTATCTTCCTTTCACTAAAATGATGTTATCTCATATTTTTATGTGAATCTTTTAAATGATGTTTAAATGTACCAAATTCATTTATCAAGACCCTTCGATCATTCTATTTTGGGTATATACATGTTTTTAAATGATTCCCTTCTCAATACTTCCCAATAAGTTGACTTGTTTTATGGGAACATTCAGAATTATTTCCCAATTTCAAGTGCACTCTGTCCTCAGTACTAAGCCACCATTTGATTTATAAAATATGTATATTTTTATGAAAAAATTATTATTTCAATTTTGTTTTACATAAAATATTTTTCCCTTTTCTATTTTAAAGGCTCTATAGTATTTTCTGTAAACCCACACAAAAATGTTTTAATGCTAAAATTTATTAAACACTCTTTTTACATGTTTTCAATTCTACGCGACCTAACTTACCATGATACTTGCCTATTTTTCTTATGGATGTCCATGTATATTTTTGTTCCTTTATTTCATGGACACTTTTATGATACACCCATTTGTTATGAATTATGAAATGATTATGGTACCCAATTCATTCCATGGGTAATCCTTCTATTTATGTAAGAATGATTATGTATGATGACTCACAGGGAAAACATATTCATGAAAATAAAATACGGGTGCACTTTGATAGAGATCAAATGCATTGGGTGATGTTTAGTCTCATGAGATGTTATGTGTGACGGTCTTGGTGGTTAGCCTTGTCTTCTACTACCTTCTGCGATGGTCTTGGCGTTTAGCCTTTGATTGTGCTACCATCTGCAACGGTCTTGGCAGATAGCCTTAACTTGTGATAAAGTCATGTTTTATTCTATTTCCACATTATTATGACTCCATGTTCATATGATCTATTATTAATATGTTATGATTACATATTTTAAATTCCTTTTTATATCATCATGTCATGCCTTCTATCCCATGTGCTAATGATTTGTTATTATGGTTATCCACTTACTAGGTATTTAGATCATCCTTTTGTTCATGTTAACCCCTGGTTATCCTATGAAGATATATGAGTACAACGGATGATGGAATCTCGTTATGGTGATTAAATAAAAATTTGTTTTTATAATGTTTGATTATGTACATAGTCTTCCAAGACACTAGACTATACAATACTTTCCTTGTAATATGATGTATTATTATGATTAAAATAATGTAATGTTATATGTAAGAGGCTAGGGTTAATATAAAACTAGTATCATATGGACATACCATGATCCTCTGAGATCCAAGTCACTTGAATGATGCATATCATTCAGTATCTGAATCACACACATCATCTAACAGTCTATCTAAAGATGGTATGTTGTGATCCACATGAACTAATTTTGCATTTCCTATTGGGTACTCCTACAGAACCTTGTCATATACTTATGATCCCAATCCGAAACAATAGACAAAGGTCTCCCATGTAACCACACAATCTGTTTCCAATACAGCTTACACAGATCTTCACCCTTTGTTGCATCTTTGATCATAATCAAATGAACAGACTTAATCAACTGATCAAAAACCACCCAGATAGAATTCCTCCATCAGTGAGTCTGTGGAAATCCAACCAAAAAATAAGGGGAAACCTCATCCCATATCCAAATCAGCACTATAAGAGGATTATGTAAAATAGAAGGATTCAAGTGATTTTCTTATATTTGTTGGAGGGTGTAACATTGAGACATAAACTCTGTGATGCCCTGCTTCATATTAGGCCACCAAAATCATCACCTCATGTCGTAATACATCTTCTTAGTTCATGGATTAACATCCCAAAAAGAGCTGTGATAATCAAACAAGGCTAAGATTCAAACATATTCTGATATGACAACCCACTTCCCAAAGTGGAGAATACCATTTGAAGAAAGAGACCATATAGAAATAGTCTCCCCACCACAAAGTATTTATCATGTTTTCTAAAACTCGTCGTCCTATAGATGACCCCCAAAATAGAATCTAGGATAGATGATGGTAATTAAACTCTATTCAAAACCATACTTTAAACATCCTTCTAAGAATCCAAGTGCAACTGATTAAAAATCCCTATAAGGTTCCACTCATCTTTCGCTTTTAGAATAACATGTGACGATACTTTCCTTCTAAGACCGTCTACAAGGGAATTCTCCTTTCCCATGGTGTAGGCTATGTTGAATTCAAACATTTGAAGGTATTCTACCCATCATCTCATTCTAAGATTCATGTTTTTTAAGAAAATATATAGCTAAAACTTTGTTGATCAAAAAAATCCTTGAAATTCTATCCAAAAAGGAAGTGCCACCAACATTTGAGCACATGCTTGACTGCAATAAGATCTAAATCATGAGTTAGGTTGATCTTCTCATGAGGTCAAAGATGAAGAGAGTTTTAAGATATCACATAGTCATCTTGTATGAGCCTACATCCCAAACTAATACCCAATGAATCAGAGAACACCACATATCCCGTATATGGATCAAGTAAGATCATAATAGGGAATAATGATAGAAGACATCTCTGTTCAACCAAATAATACCAATACTTCGAATCCCATGTGAATTTCACTGCTTTCTGACTAAGCGAATTCAAAGGTGATGACGGGATCAAGAAATATTAACAAACCATTGGTAGTAGACAACATGAAAAAGGATGATTTTTATCTCATTGATATTTATTGGTTCTATTAATGATGAAAAAACTACACCTTTTCATGATCAACTGAAAATCCATGTTAAGAAATATTGTTCCCTAACATCTTTACTTCATGAATCCAGAAACTACAATTCGAATGATTTCCATAAAAATAGTGATTTCTTGGTATTTCAAGAACTAATATCATATGGTTATCATGCTCATGAACTTATTTTGAATAAACCAGAATATCACCCACGTACATTACCAAATATTTGTCATGATATTGATATAATATAAGATTCATCAAATAAAAAAAACAACATGAGCATTAGTTAGACCAAAAATGCATCACAAGATATTATTAATGGAATACCTACTCCTGAATGATGTCTTTGGTATATATGACTCCCTATATCTGATTTGATGATTACCCGACTAAAGATTAATCACTGAGAACCAAGGTGATCCCTTTCACTAATCAAATAAATCATTCCTGTGAGGAAATGGTTATCTGTTCTTAACCATCACTAGGTTCGAATTTCAATAGTCTACATAGAACCAAAGTTAGCTATATAATTTTTTAGAAATGACCATTGGGGATGCCCAAGGTGAAAAACTAGGCAGTTGAACCCCTTTCCCAATAGGTCATCCAACCCAATCTTGAGAAATTTCTGCTCCTCTAGTGCCATATGATAAGAATGTATTGATATCAGTTGCATATCTAGCACTAGGTAAACCATAAAATCTACCTCAATATCTATAGAGGTATACCGTAAAAGTTTTAAGTGATAACATATAGAAATTATAATAAAAATAAAAAGAATATAAACAATAGGAATAATTTCATCGGTCTCGAATGCAACCACTGAAAACAAACTCTTCGGCTCTGAGCGGTAATTCCATGCACGACCTGATCTTAAGTCCCACTCTCCCTGAAACAGAATATAACAACCATTGGTAGTATGAAATGAAACATGATGATGATAAAAATCAATCACAGGTTGATGATAATCATGCCAATCCATACTAATGATGACATCGATCATATCCATATCAAGAACACGAAAATATTAGACCAACCCTAGATCGACTATCGTTAACGAACCAGAAGGACATAAATCACTTTGTCTTTCCTCTTTCCAAGTGGTTTCACTAACTCAATTGTAAAGGACATGTTTTCCTTTGTATTTTTAGGAATATCAATAAAACATGTTGATATAAAAGAGTGGGAGGAACTGGTATCAAATAAATAATGTTCTACTGGATATGAAATATTTAAAATTCATCTCACTATTTCCAAAATTGCATCATCTTTTGTAGTAAACTCATATACTAGGTAAAAATATTCACTTCTGAGGCCTATGTATGGAGCCCAGTAGTTTTTGATTCTTCTTAAAGAATTGGGAAAGCCTTTGGATCTTATAATCCTTGACCATAATGAGGTGTATTCATATCCTAATAGAAGCGTTGTAAGTGACGAACACGTCAATAGTTGTTTCACCTCTTCATGGGAATAGGACACAGGCATCATCAGTCTTCTCCCTTTCCACACTGATAGAAATTCAAGGGAACATTACTTGTTGCAATGGATGGTGTATAGGAGGTTATCTACTGTGACCCACCACCACCACTTCTATGATGATCCTTCCTCATCCTGTAATTCCCATGAAATCCACTGAAAATACCACTAGATGGTAGGGATGGACAAAAGAAAACAAACCTCCCCAACCATATCCATCTATACCATCATATCTCTATTTACCATCTCTATATAAGTATAATGTTTTAGTATGAACACCTAAGATTTGATATCCTATCGCAAACCCTGTAGGTACTTCTGAGCAATCTGCGAGTAATTCCTCCCCATGTCCCGAAAAAAATGGACAAGATCAACAATACCATTTGCGTAAGATGACAGAAAAAACTCTCCCTATTGTAAATATAGGAACTCCATATACATCACTAGCATTAAGGACTCATTAAAATCCTAGTGACAGAATAGGGATTTAAAACCCTTATGATCCAAGTCCATGTGCTTGTCTTCTAGGACTATAAAATCCCACCATCGCTTACCAGAACCCTCTAGCCTGAACTCTACACACTTCACCCTGATATTCTTAGGTGTTTCCAAAATGTAGATGATCTAATCGATTATTTCTTGCCACTATCCCACCTCTCGAGGTTTGTTGCTCATTTAAAAGACAGTGGGTTCTCATGAAAGAACTCCCTCTATCTATATCTCTATCCTATACCTCCATGTTGTAGATAACCCACTACATTTTGAACTCAAGGAACATCTTGATCGATAATATGGACTGTCTGTATGATAGTATAGATAAGATTCTAATCTATGGGTGGATTCCATTTAGAAGAATCAGGTGGACCTTCCTAAGGAACTCGTGGAAGATTTCTCAGATGCATATTTATGCACACCAAAATATGAGAAGGATAATAAAATTGAACAAATATCAATTCAATCTAGAAAACCGAAAAGTAAAAACTAATATTTAAAACCAAACCCAGCACGAGAGACACACATCACAACATTCCATGGAAACTTGCATCTATTTATGACAAGATCCATCCATGAACTTATCATAACATACCTGTCATGCCCCGATAGTCATATATTCAGTCTATCAGACCTCCTAAGATAAGGACTCTTGGAAAATGATGACCTCTGATACCATATTATAATAAACCAACCCAGGTTACTCTAAATCCTAGAACCCGACCAGTTTTGTTACATATCTGAAGGGAGATCCTGATCCCTATGAGCTGGAGACAAGAACCTAGGCTTCAAAAAACATATTAGAGTGAACGATTTCTCCCAACCTGATCAAACACACAGAATATATGTATACACAGAATGAAAGAGACAATAAAAGAATATATGAATATATAATCCATAACAGTAAAAATAAAATAGGAATGAAATAACGAAAAAGTAGTCAAAGATTAAAAAACAAGTCCAACTACAAGGACCAAAAACATAAAACTAATCAATGAGATAGTGTGGAAAAACTCCCACCATATCACCACCGACTACCCAAAACCAATTAACACGAACCACACCGCCTCACTTCAGCACCATTCCTATCCCTACACTAGATTACATACAGAGGTCTGCACACCACTAAGAAGGTGTGTAGGGTGTGAGATTACATGCTTCGTAGGATCCCACCCAGGTGTTCCATAACAAGTATTTGAATAAAAATTCATTTATTCTTAATTTAAATAATATATTTCATGATTAGCAGTAAAACAGTTTTATAGAAATCATAGTAAACATTTCACTTTTTCATAGTTCTAATAAAATAATAGGTATATCAATTGAATAATATATTTTCCATATCATCTTTTATAAGTAAAAGCATTCATATCATGGATAAACGGCAAATACAAGAAATATAAAACAAAATAACATGCATCAACACTAAGAATCACTATCGATCAGACTAGTAAAATATTTGTACAATAGTAAATCATGTCCAAAATCCAATTCCAAGAACATAGGCCTATGAAGAATATGAATGACCCATGATTAAAAACCCTTAAAATTTCAATATTCATCCTCTAGAACAATTATAATAGGAAATATATGAATGACGGATGATAAAACCTCCTGATAATCATAAAATATGGATGATGTCCTTAAGCTAAACCTTCCACATAAGTACCCAAGGTAACTGATGTTATCATTCTAAAAAATCATTTCTATGATTTGAAAACCATTTAAAAACCATTTCGTAATCCCATTTCAATACTTTAGAAATAACACTTTTCATTTCATTTATTATCAAACATGGGAAAACCATTTTTCCTTAAAAACTTTTTTCTATACGCACAATTAAATAACTCAAATTCATTATGTAAATCAATTTATAAACACAGAACAACATGGGTCATAGATATTATTTAGAGACAAAACCAACTTCCTTAAATCTCAGGTGGCACATGCCTTCAATGAGATCCACCAACAATAAAAACTAAATAATGACAAAGAAGGCCCTATAATCCAATCCACACAACAAGATTGATCCAAATATGAATACGAGGGGTCAGTGGAATGGAGGAAACCTACGTAGCTTTAGAATGAACTCCCATCCCACCATGACTAAAAAATGAAAAGTCCTACGAATCGAGATCATAGAACATATCTCAGAGAAACCAATAAGAAACACCATATTAACCCAACACAGAAAAACATGCCACACAAAGTAGATATCGTGATTAGAGGAAACGAAGAAGTGTAAGGATAACATACTCAGAGTGATGCCACACAACTGAATTGAAGATCCAATGTCAAATGGATTGATCATGATGGAGAAGAGACTCCAAAAATCTCTTGGGAACAAATCGTGGTAAATATCCAAGGTCCCAAATAAAATAACCAAAGTCAAAAAAGATGCTATCTTGTTTTAAAAATGGTATGTTGGTCATTTCATGACCTATAATACAATTACTCAGTGTGAAATCTGTGGTGTTCAATTATGCCAATAAATCTATCACATCAGATTAAATATATTTTAGTTAAATAATTCACAAAATGAAACCACTATTTAAACATTTATATCATGAACTCCATTTAACAACTTCCACCCAAAAACAATTACACAACATGTAAGACACTTACATGGAATGAAATATTTCTGTATAAGGCAGAAAATATTTGTTAAATTTGAATGTCAAACATATATTTGGATTCACCATTATATGTATCCTCTCAATTCCTTATCGATCCTTTATAGACAATGGGAACAAGGAGAACCACGATAAGGTCAAGAATGTATCTGATAAATCAGTAATGTGATATTTCAAAAACCCATGGATACATCTTCCCCACTATATTCTAAAGTTCCTACTTATCTCCCTAATCCATGTGGTTTCACCATAGATCATTATCCATTTTATTTTTCTTATTTTGAACCACATTCTATGTATAATGAAGAATCTCCAATAGTTGTTCCTTGAAATAATTATTTGGATATTTTTGTTTGAATTCTTAGTTTATAACATATGAATGATTAGTTACATTCTTCCTTATGAGAGATACATGGACCATATATTTATATTGAGAGAGTTTTGTTTGAAGAGAGAAGATATAATATATGGTCCCAATATGGTTGAAAATTTTAATAGGAATTATATAAAATGGGGTTAATTTTCTATTCCATCCAAATCTCAAAACCTTCATCCCAGGATAAATTGATAAAATAACCTTCACAAAAACAAAAATTATATAATTAATAAATGATTATCGTTATACAATTTATATCTACTTTATGTCAACCATATTTTTGGATGAATGTATATAACCATTTCTCCCATTTCATCTATTAGCTTTTGTCCCAATATCATTATTTCTCAAACACATTCCTTGATAATTGTATTTATAAACAACTATTCATAGAGGGATTCATAATGAGTCATCTAAATTATCGAGTAAAATATATTATTATAATTAGAAAGATCAGTAAGAATGTTCTTCTCCAAAACTCTATTGAGACCCATAGAATATTATCAAGAAATATACACTAGGGTCATAATTATTCTCCAAGAATTACCATCTACTTGAGTATGATTGGATTTTCTGAAACTCAATATTATTTCATGATATTTTAGAATACATCACTTGAACATTGAGGTAAACCATAGATCATGACCAAATACAATTTAGAGTGTTACTCTATCCCAACTTACTACATCATTTGTTTATATCCTAGAATGATGATAGAAATGGGAATCATCTTTAATAGTGACGAGGTGTGCCTACTTTTAATGAATGATCAACAAAAAACTATATCCCATTATTCCCTTTCCATGATTTGGGGATTCCAATGATAATATCCATTGTTCTGTTTTTCAATATCAATTTTGGTATGGGTAATGGTTTAATATACCCTTATAAAAGTTTCTCTCAATCACAACTTTCTGACAAACCTTTAAGTGTGATAAAAATTGTACTCCATCTCTCTTCATTTCATCTGACCAGAAATAGTCTTATAAATATATATACGTTACTATACTTCGACGATGAATAGAAAGTGAAGAAATATGAGTCTCATATAAAATATCCTTAACTAAAACTATCATTGAAGGAAAAAAATCAGATATCATGATCCTTATTAGCCTATCATAATCATTTTTAATCTTAGAAATATTTATCACATTCTTATGTAGATCCACATCATTCTCCAATGCCTCTTTAATATTTTCATGAATAGTTTTTTGAAACACTATTTGATAATGACATGATATCTCCCTAGAAATTATGATTTCAAAATATATCCTTCAAAAATATAGAAAGATTGGATCTTTTGTGATTCTTATCAAGGATAGGATTACATGACACTTTTGACTAAAAGAATCTTCTCCTTGGTATCATTCCAAGGGTGGTAATGTATTCAGAAATATTAATCATTAATTGTTAATAAAAATATTCTTTTGGGAAGGTTCAACTCATTCTATGTTAATATATACATTATACTTTTTCTGATTTGTATATATATCACACTATTCTCCATATAGATTATTTCTAAATATCATTAATGACAAAATCACTATACATAACTCTAAAACATGAGTTGTATAACTTTTCTAGTGAACCTTAAACTTTCATGCTTCATAATCTATATCCATTACCTTCTAAATGAAAATGAATTCCAATATCAAAATGGATTCATCATTATATTTTATGAACCCTGATCCACTACAGGGTATTGTAAGAACATTTGTTTTAAAAATTTTCACTTTAGTTCCATGATATTTTCCTCATATTAAACTTTATAGAGGAACATGGATTCGTTCATAGTTAACTTTGTGTGTTATGTATATAGTTGTGGGGAATTCCCCAAAAACCATTGATAATATCTAGAAATCCAATAAAACATCATATTTTAGTTATTTTAATTGGTCTTGGCCAATGTTCAATAGCCTCAAACATTGATGGATAAACCAATATATAATAACCTACAGTTATATCACCAAAAAATAAATGTTTTTGAGTAAAAAAATCAAACATAGTGATTTTATCAGATTATTCATCATTCATTCTGTTCTCCAGTACTATTTTCAAGCGATCTTCATGATATCCCATAATATTTGAATAAGTAGATAAATCCTTTATAAAAAACCACAAAAATAATCGAGGTAATATATGATGAAAATAATAACGAAAAAATGGATAAAATGAGAGTATTGGTAAACCCATGTTCCATTACTATATACTCCTAGATTTTATGGCATTCATGGAACACTGTCTTGTGAATATCCTTCATCTTTAACCTCAATTGAAGATATTTAGAATGATGGTAAAACCTATAAAAGTATTAAGATCCAAAAATTAAATTATCATGTCATAAATATGAGGGTAGATGATACTTTTTATTGATTTTGATATTGATCAGTTCACTATATGTAATACAGAATCGCATCGATTCAGATTTATTGTTTACAAATAGAACAAACCCATCCCAAAAAGAGACACATAGTCAAATGAATCCCCTATCAAGTTTGTCTTGGAGTTTTATTTTCAATTCATTCATCACAATCAAGGAAATTATAAAAGAATCATTATAATTTATGTGGAACCAGGTATGATATGTATTGAAAATTAACACTAGGACTTGATGGATGGATACCAAACACTTCGAGAAAAAAACCAACATTCTCTTATCATAATATTGTGTTTCTCACCATACATATGACTTTAACACCATTTTAATAAGAATCACTACCCACATCATGGATTTTATTACCATCAGAAAGACATATTTACTGTCACAATTATACATGATCATAGGTTTGTTTGGAATATAAAATTTGGATTCCATTAATAGGATATTGAGGTTATATTTATATAGAAAAATACAATCCTTTCAACTAATTAAATCATATTGAAACAAAGGGAGAAAAACAATATTTGAAGGAACCACATTACAAAAAGCATATACTAAAGGTGAGTCACATAATTTAGAGGAAATAATAATACCAATATATTTTTTCTCTAATAATTCATTATCTAAACATTGAATATAACAATTAGAATCCCATGAAACATGTCATGTTATAACAGAGCTCAAATAACTACGATTTAATAAGTTATATCAATATTTTAGAATACCTATTATAGCATCAACATTATCATTCTTACTTCAGTCCCATTCTTTAAAATTATGATTATCATGACCATTATGCATTACTAGTTATAGTGGTGAGTCAGTAAAAAAAATTCATGGGATTTATAAATCAGTACACAATATTTTCATTTTTTGGATCCTTAGTTTTATTTTAGTCAATTCATGGGATTTTTTTTTCAAATCATTCATGATGGTTCATAATGAGTTTTTAATTTCCATAACATATCATCCAAGACTATCAATCTAATTGTACAACAAGGAATGATTTTACGCGTCAAGTGATGATCTATTATGGCTCAATGAAAACATTTTGGATTTATTTCCCCTAGAAAAAACTGTGAAAGAGATACATCTAAATGTAGTATCAAGATTGAGATTTAAATTCATAGAAACCAATTACTCTATACCACTTTTAAATTATTATATAAGTTTTCTATACATTTGAATATACTTAGAATAATCCTTATACATCCTAGGGATCTCACAAATGTTTTATAATCATAGTTTACAATGGTTAACAAAACCAGTCAAATATACCATATATGGAATCTCACACATTTCATATATAAATATTAAATCCTAATCGATGAATATTAATTAAAAATAATAACAATCAACATTAGAATCATATAGTTCTATCAGATTTGGAAACAAGGATTTATAAAAAAACAGTTCATAAGTGAAATATACCATCTCAAAATGTGTTCATCATAACTAGATCCCTAGTTTGTCATATCATACAGAAAATATTGCTTAATAACCTTTGAAAACAAATCTAATGAATGTGTGAGAATAGATTTCCAATATTGACAAAAAATGGATATATCAATGTTCAAATAATTATAAAATGATTATAGTGGTGTGAGAACATGTTCTTAACATTTTAACATTATAATCTCTACATAAATCATCATTATCATGGGTCATGGAATAATTAATGGAATCTAATAATATAATAATAATAAATATATAAAAAAATATGATCCAAGGGAGAATAATATTCTAATAATTTGGGGAATTGTGTTTCGCACATACACCTTAAAAAAATTTAAACAGTAGTAAATACTTCTTTTTAATACCATCAATGTATATTGGGTACAATACCCAAACCATTATAGTAGTCATCATTAATTCACAATAATATCAATTATATTTTGGATCACTCTCTTAACCATCATTGTTTTCATGGTTCACTACCATGTTTACCATTGTGGAAAATGTCCCTTCATGAGCTTGTTTCACAACCATATTTAGGCATGTTTTTCTAAGGAGATATCAATATCACAAAAATAAAATTGCGGCAGATGCTTTTCCCATCATTCCTTGGTTATAATTTGATGAATTTAATTTTATATAACATAAACATTTTCCTCAGTTGTAATATAATCTCTATACTTGGTTACATTATAATGACTATTAAATAATAAAGATCATATAAAGGTGTTCCATAATATCATTAAAAAATCATCATATCATAACCCATTAAAATAAATAGGTTTCATAAAAATATAATAATATCACAATCCATTGAATATAAATTGGGTTAATAAGAATATTATCATGATATCATAACACAACCCATGAGAAAATAAACAGCTTTCATAAAAACTTCATCACTTCATCATAGCATAATTCATAGAAAACTAATTGTTTTACCTGAATATATTTTCATAATAATAAAACATCCAGAGAATGAAGAAAACATGTATCAAGAGATCATATTATTAATTAATCATAAGTAACATCAGATGATGACATATTTTGTGGAAAATTATTTTTAATGATAACATGGTACATTTCATGATGATATTAATATTTTCACATTAAAAACACATTTTTATAAATTAAAGTTCATAATGAATTGAAAAAATTCTTTTCATTGAAAATAAATAATTTATCCTTATACAGAAATATTTAAAACATTGGGGGGGGGGAAGCTGTGTAAAACATAATTCATCGTCTAAATATTAAAACATTCATTCCTTTCACATTTTGGTAAAAAGTAAAATTTTCCATCATTTTGAAAACAACAAGAATATTACATTTTAATAATTATCTAAAAATTAATAAAATGTATAAAATATACTTAATTAGTAATAGGTTATTAATGAAAACATTATTTGAAACATATTTATAAAAAAAATGTCATTATAGAATCAAAATTGGCCAATGCAGGAAGTAGTGTTGGTTTTGGTTAAAATAATTGTTTTTGAATAATGAGTTCCTAAAAGAGGAAAATTAATGTAAAAAATGTATTTTCATGAAATATCATAAGATAAGAATATTTCATACCATACTTATGGATATAAAATAATATTTTTACATCCGAAACATTATCATAAATAATTCCTACAAACAATGATATTGTAACATGCAACCATTTTCACATTGGTACAATTTATATTGAGTGCCCCATGAGTGTTAAAAAATTATATGTATTTTTATACACTATAATTTCATGAGAATAATCATAAAATTGATTCATGTAATGTATATTAACGAGAAAAAATAAACAAGTTATGAATATGACATGTGTTTTGCAGAAATAAAAGTGAGAAAAATATCCCTTCCCTTAAGTATTTTTTATCATAATGATTAATATATAATGTATAAAAATTATAGTTTCATTATATATATACTAAAAAACTATAATAAAATACATAATACCATATATGATTTATTTATAACATTTTATTACAATTTTATTAATAATATATTTATATAATCACGTTTCACTTAATAATTCTTCATTATTCATTTATGTTTATTTTGGTAGTATCGTACCAGTTTCATTGATCATGGATAAAAATTCTTAATTTTTTTTACATTTGATAAATATAATAAATAATAAATATATATTTATTTAGAGTTATCCATTAATGATAAAGAGTGAAAAATAATTGCATAGTTCTTGGAGAATTTAGGTTGTACGTATGTATGTACTCTATTTACAATCTCTTGATGGAAGAAGTAAAAGAAAAGTGAATAATAATTCTATATTCAATAATAATTACTATGTTATATATATATTTTATATTATTAAAATTTATATTTATTGAAATCTTTGTAATAATATAAGGAATAACATTTTATATTGCATCATATAAGTGATAGTCCACATGTATGCCCAAGCAATGGCCTCATCTTTCAAATAATTTTATTTTAAGATGGTATATATGATATAATAATTATTATAGTATATATATACATAAGATAACATAAAAAAATTATATAAATCATTATCTCTTGCCATGATAGGTTTTTATGGAAAATGATTTACACCGGTTGTTGATGAAAAATTCCTCTTTACACATGACCAATGACTTCAGTTCCCATTTTATAGTGAAGAAGATGGATATTGGTTATTACAATAATAAAAAATCATATAATTATATGGTTTATAACGATTTTATTATATCATAATTATATAATACTATTTTATGGATGTCGAAAAAGAATTAAAATAAAAACCCTTAGTTTAGAACGCAACATCATCTTCAAACAACAACTTTAGGTCATCATCAAAAGAATTCATTAGATGGTTTAATTATTTTAGTAATCCCCAAAATATTTGTGGTGGAAATTATGGATTGTATTTTTTAGTTAATTTATTAACAAATGAGTTTTTATGTGTGAATAATATATGATAGGATGTCCCTTTTATAAGTAGGGGAGAGAACACTCATGAAATTTTTTAATTTATGAGGGTGTAACAACATTTTAACCATTATAAATGGATCCCAAAATGTTTATTGAAAAAACATTTATGAATAAAGGTTGTAATATAAATATTAAATTTTAATTTGGATTTCGTGTTGTTCATTTAACCCTTAAATTTTTTTTAACCCCCGAAACAACTGTTTCAATCTTAGTCTGGTTAATTAATTTTAAATATTTTTACTATTTTATTTTACAAAATTGTAAAATTAAATTTTTATATAATAAAAATTGAACTGATTCAAAATATGGATTTTATTTTTTAAAATTCCATTCATATAACTGAAGTATTTTAAATTAAAATCAAACCCACATACATAATGATAATAGAGTTTTCCAATTAGAAACTTTGAATAAGTATAGAATTTTATAATATCAAAGTAAAAAACAATTTTATAAAACAAATTTCATTAATAATAAAATAATTGAACTATTATTACTTTTAAAATATTTTCAAACTATATATACCTTTTTATATTCTATGAATGAAAACAAATTTGAAAAAAAGTCATTATTTATCACTATTCAGTAAAAAAATTAATCTTTTCACAAAAGTATCAAAAATGAACCATAGGATAATTTTTTAATGCTTATTAAAAATATAATGAATTTGTTTTCAATCACATTATAAAAAATATTCATAAATTAATTTTATTAATTGTCTAAAAAATCAATAACGATCGCATTTTTAGAACAAGATATTTTTAATGATTATAAATATTTAATAGAATATATATATATATATATATATATATATTAACTATAAAAAAATAATTAATTTTCAAAAAAATGATTCATTTTGTTCACAACACCTTGTTTAATTATTAGGTTATAATAGTCTTTTTTAAATAATAATATTAATTTTTTATCATTGTTTGTTAAAACATGTTGTTTGGTTTAACACAAGAAATCGAACAAATAAGATTAATTAATTTTTTTTTCATAAAATCAAAGTTTATAACAATCTTCAAAATTTATATTTATTTTTGAGAACTTTTTACAACAATTCAC
Source organism: Viscum album (assembly GCA_963277665.1). NCBI lineage: Eukaryota > Viridiplantae > Streptophyta > Magnoliopsida > Santalales > Viscaceae > Viscum > Viscum album. Next base: position 449,434,108 of record OY728131.1, read on the forward strand.
ATACTCCTTTCTTTATAAACATTGTAGTGTCGGTGGTACATTCTGTAGTGAATTATCTCTAGAATTGGAAAACTTGTTCTTCCCTTCACATTGGAAAATTATTTCTTGGAGACCATCCTTTCCACACATAAAACATTAAATATTTCCATTATGAAAATTTCCTCATGGTTTTCTAGCACTATTTATGAATAATGTAATTATATTATTCTTCTCTTTGTTGTTTCTTATCATTTTATCATAATTCTATATTCTATTTTTATCAAACTGTGAGATTTATTTTCATCTTTTATCTCAAACTCACCCATTATAACACATCAACAAAATTTCATCATTCCAACAATTGAATAATACAAATATTTCCTTTTAAGAATATAGTTTAATCTACTAATTAATTTATCAATCATACTTCCATCATTCATTATAATGTATAAATCATATCTTCTAAGTCTTGTTTTATTTACCTCATAATTACTAAAAAAATTCATCATCCATTGAATTTATTTACAGTAATTATTAATCTCTTTTCATATGAAAAATAAATGGAATGTAAATATTGAAAAAATATACTCTCGAACACAAACCACACAATAGAGTAAATTTCTTCCCATCACATCATATTATTTATTTTATTCCATCATTTGTATACTTATCCTTCCAAAGGATAAATAGGTTAATCTAATTTTTCAGGTTTTGAATATTGGATATTAGAATGTATTTTATCAGTGGAAGTAATCCTTTTCTCAGAAAATAGTAGATCAATAGACCAACTAAATTAATGTGGATTTTTCCGTGTGATGGACTCAAAAAACATTATTTCCTTATTTTCTCATTTAGAGACTCAGAATGATTAATATATTTTGAATTTTATCTGTGTAGATAAAAAATATTTTACAAACCATATCGCATAAAATGTTTTTGTTCCACTGGAAAATAAATTAATTTCTATCACATTTTGGTTTAACACATCTACTTTCGTTCCTGTACATTCACTAAAACCATAAATCATAGTATTAGTAAAATTTATCCTAGTTTAAAAATACATAATTTTTAAAATTAATTTATAGTATTTCCAAATCATTACACATTCTTTTTACTATATGGATCTATATGTTGATCTAACATTATACTTTGAAATAACCTAATCTGAAATTTTTACCTATATATAGTATTATCCCAAATTTTTCCCATTTTATTTTAATCATAATCACAAATTATTGACTAAACCATGATATTATAGAATCTATAAAAACCCAATATTTCCACAAATTTATATTAACTCATGTACGATGAATATTCATTACAGAATATTTTGATCAATTCTTTAATATTGTAGTTTTACTATATTTTGAATGATGGATACATAATAAATCAATTTATAATTGGTCTCTTCCATCTCCCAATTATTTTATTATAATAATAAACCTTCATAGACATATCATAAAAAAAGTCATTCTTTATTACCTAGGGAATAAAGAAGAAAGTGAATGTGAGCTCAGATTGCTATTAAAGGTAAACAATGGACATATTAATTTTCAAGAATGAATAAAATGAGTGTAAGGGATTGGGAAAATTAACGTAAAATTTTAAAACCATAACATTATACCATTAATCATAAGCATAAATTAAGTAATATTACATGATGGTACCTAAAACAAGAGTTAATATGTAACCAATGAACATGAACAATTTGATAATAACAATGGAAAATGACTAAAATTTCAGTCATAAACATGAACCATGAAAATAGGGTCCTTAGTTAAGGATAATATCAAATACAATCATAGTTGATTAGAATAACTAATGATTCCACCATAAATTCAATCAAGATTCACAATATAAAGTGTAATAGTGGAAAAATTCCCCTACCAAACAATTTTCCCTATCTATTTTAGAATACAATATATCATGAGATATACAACATTACCCAATTCATTATAGGGCTATATAATTCTGGGCCTATCAATTAAATAAATAAATCTATAAATTCATTTTACAGAAGATAATAAAATAATCATCAAATTATAACCAATGGAAATTAAATATGTTTTTATAAAGATTTAAATTTTTCATTATACCAAAACTCATTGAGAGAATGACATTTCATATAGAATTCTTCAAAACATAATACACTAATGGGAATGAAATGGATTTTATAGAATCATCCTTGAATCCTCATAACCCCAATCTATCGAATGAGTGAAATTGGATTTAATCATTATATTATAACCTAAATAAATAATCAGTAACCTAAAAGGATGATATAATAAAAGAAAAATTATTTTAATATTCACTAGAAATTTTTCTGAGAAAAATATCCATTTCACATTAAAATCACTAATTTCAAAGATAAATATATAAAAAATATCAAGGAAATATATTCTGGAAGTGAACCTTGGAAACATGTAATATAATCTACAATGCATTAAGTCAAAATGATGACGTGAATCATCTTTTATATCATGTACATCAATACCATTATTTCATTTATATTTTCTATAAGAAATAAAAATCATCATGTTCAAAAAGTGAAAATAATATTCCACAGAAATAATTTTGAAACAATTAATTACTGGTGAAATTGACTTTGAAAACTCATATTACAATAGTAATAACATTGGTGAAATAATTTTATAAAACATTTACATTTAATAAAAAGGATTTTGGATTGGAAATCATAATGAAGTTTGGGTTTTTATTAAAATAATTATTTTAGTATGTTGACTACATAGAGATGGAAAAAATGAATTTAAAAAATTTATTCTATTAAAATTTACATTGTAAAGTAAAATTAATGTGATTATTTATACGAAAATCATGAATGTTCATCATTGTAAACTTAATCATAAACTGTCCCAATAAACAATGATATAGTAACATATGACCCTTACACCATGATATACTTTCTTCAAAATAACTATAACCACTATATATTAAATTAAAATATATTATATTTATATACCATATTCATCTACGGACATATAATATAATTTATGATACAATTATAATATTTAATCACCTGTTTTATAATAATTGTTTTTTGTAATCATCATTTCTGGGTGTTAACTATTATTCTTTTAATGGGTTTTAGATTCTATAGCTCTAGTACATAAAAACTAATCATAATTAAATACAATCAAGAAATATAATAATGATTAAATAATTACATTTAATTATTAATTAATTAAATAATTATTTTTTTTCATCCATAAAAGATTTTTATATTAAAATTTAATACACTGTTCATGGAGACGATAGGATATACATAATAATTTATGTTTCTTTGACTTTTTAAGGATGGAATGAAACATAGATAAATAATTATTAACTTTTATATAATAATTAATATGTCATATATCAAATTTATATTCATTTAATTTGTATTTATTTCCTTCCATCTAAAATTGAAATGAAAATAAAATCACTCCCCAATGTGGAGGTGGTAGTCAACATGTATGCATGCGTGACGTTACATTCTTCCATAGAATTTGGTGTTAATTAGGTGAAAAATATTATAATTTCAAATTCATAAAAAATTTTAAGTTGAAAAAAATTAAACATGTCATAATACACATCCACTTACGATGTTGATGAATAATGAATTATATTGTCATTTGGAGGTGTATTCCACACATTCTCATGAGCAATACAATCAAAATAAATTTGATGACATATTTTCTTGGATATTTTTAGTTACATAATAATAAAAAAAATTATAAAATATTTAAAAAAATTAATTTTATATTTTATGATGAATAACACATAATTTGAGGTGGTATGATTAGAAATAAATTGAAATAGGTTGATTAAAATGAATACCTCTTCTGTGGTAAGCCTCATGTAGATAATTTTTTATGGAACCATGAAATGGAATATAAATATATGAATATACTGTAATTCATGTTTATTGGATTTTATAGTATAATTGATATTGGTATGGTACTTCAAGAAGTCTCAAAATATTAGACAAATGGAAGAGAATATGTTCCCCTTTATATGTGAAGGGAGGGAACTCTTATAATTACATAAGGTATTAAAATGAAAAAAATTGGTATTGTTGTTATATTTCATTATAATTTTCGTATTTCAGTGATACAGTGAGTTTATGTATACTTATTCTTATCCGATAAAATTTGTGTAGGTTTTTGTGATGTTTTCACCCTTATCTCATTATTTTATCCCCCTTACTACATAATTTTAAATTTACAAAAATATAAATAAATAATTTACTCTTTAAGGGTCAATATTGTAACTATAAAAATAAGGGTGACTGATAAATGTAACTTGGTTTATATATTCAACCATTTCCACATAACGTTTCTCTGAATATGAATATTGATACCATTAAATCATCAAATTGAAATAAATTTTATTTTAATTCTCATTGTTAAAATTTTTAGAACATCTCATTTAATTGTACTCTAAATAAAACATGATTAAAAATAAATTAAAATATAAACTATTCCAACATATAATGTTTTTCTATTTATCTATTAAATTCAGTGGATCTTAAAACTAAATCATAGAAATATACTTTTAAGAGTTTTTAAAATCCATTACATGATTTTTCTTCGGCTTTTAGAGGAACTATGTTGGTGTTGTTTGAACATTTAAAGTAAATATTTAATGACTAAAAATAAAAAATGAATTAATATGATAACATTTTTTCATCTTCAAAATAATCATATATAATAAATATAAACATCTTTTTATAAATATTAAAAAATTTAAAATATATTTATTTATTATGAGTGATATATTGGAATTTTCATTACATAAAATAATATTAATATCCTTGTAAATGGAAAATGGAAACAAAATTACTTATATTTTAAACACTGATATTTGTGGAATAAATAAATAAAATCAACAAGGTTAAATTAAATGATTATTGACATATTGAAAACTTCACCAATTTATTCAACATAGTATTAATCCCCTTATCCTTCTAGATTTGACTAACATCTACCATTATTAATATTGATAATCACTAAAAATAATATATCCCTACAATAAAAATATAATCCTTATGAATAAAAATATGTAATCAACATTTCAAGATTCATTTATCTACTAGTTGATTAAATGCAGTCAAAACTAAGTGCTTCAAATGATACAAAAATTTCAATTTTTAAAAAAAATCATAAAACCCAGTTTAATATTTTTATATAGAAATAAAAAATATTTTATGAATGTTGTACCATTTTATGGAATATGTTGTATATATTTTTCATTGAAATCATTCACTAATAGTGATTAATTTAGTTAAAAAAATTAAAAAATGAACTAATATTTTTTCCCATAAATACATATCTTTCAATTGATGTGATTTGTATTTTCATTTCTAATCCAATGATAACTAATGATTTCATTTTATGTATTTGTATATCATAAATGCTTCATAATATTTTTATTCCTATTATTATAGTCCAATTTAATATCTATAGGATAAATTTCATATTAAATTATTATATTTCAATATAATTATGTTGTTAGTTTATGCTCTGTGTTGGATGAAAAGAAAGGTATCAATGAAATTAGATTTATCTACAATAAAATATACCATGAATTATTGCGGTGTTATATCGGAGATCATGTACTCTAAAATATACACCTAATAAAAGTATCATGATATTTTCATAAATTTGGTAATTTTTAACGTGTTAAAACTTTTCAATTATATTGTTTTTGGAAAAAAATAGTGTAGAAACAATGTTTTTATTATAAAATAATAATATTTTATTCTAAAGATACAAAAAAATAATGAACATAAAATTACTAAATAAGGACACTAAAACAAAAATTCTAAAATTTGGTGAATTTTATTTAATGAAATTAGTGTTATTTTTAAATTCATCATTTCAAAATTATATTATGGTGAATATTTGATATTTTTCAAAAAACATATTTCAGGATGATTGATGAAAGAACTAATTAAAAAATCAATTTTATGATATTATAATGATATAAAAAATTAAAATAATGATTAATAATCTTTTTCATAATCTATATATACAGTTAAAATTTTATATAATTCCAATATGATAATAATGATGAAATATAAAACATATGTATCAAATTATGAATTTCTGTGAAATGTTTTTACGCAAATATACACATATTTTTTATATTCTCTTTAAATATTGCTTTAACAAGGATAAATTTTTTTTTAATTTGGTTATAAATTAAAATAACTAATATTTTATATAGTCTTATGTAATTATTTCTAGGTGAATAAATCTTATAGATGAGTTTTTTATTAACAAATTTTTATGTAGAAGTGAAAATTTTTGTTGAAAAAGGTCTTCATTGGTTTTTATGAATTAATATGAACGGTAAATTTGACCTCTTATTTAAATTTTAAATTTTAAAACGGATTGAATATTTATAATTAGAAAATTTAATATTAGGTAATAAGGTAAAACTTATTTTAGTTCATAACTAATAGAAACCATGGTAAACAATTTTATCCCTCGGTAACTATGAAAAGTAATTATTGAGGGGTTAAGATAATGAGATAATAGTTAAATTCAATTTACAATATAAAGAAATATTATTCAATGAATTTTCTTGACGCTATCTCATACCATATTCAAAAATCATCTCCATTTGGGAAACTGTTATCTAAGAGTGACATTATTAATTTTTTTTCATATTTAAAATCTATCCACCTATATAACAGATAAAAGTGAACATCTTATCAACTCCCTTTTTCACTTATTTAGAAACTTATCACAACCATTCCCCAATCAAATAGATTAAAATTTTATGTTTCTCAACATAGATATCTATGTTGCAAAAAATTTAAAATTAAAAATTTATTATGGTGTAATCCATGAATGATTACCATGGGAAAATGTATATGTTCTTAACAAGAATTTGAATGTTATATTCTTCTTGAACAACTTCCAAATCATCAATAATTTTTTGAAAAGAATTTCATTAGTATTTTTTACAATAAACACCTATTTTATGTTAATGATACATCCATTTATATACTGCTTTCCATCCCCAAGAAATTGAAATCATTTCTCATGTATATGTTCATACTATCATCTGGATGATATATTGTAATTTTTTTCATCCATATTTCACCTAGACGATTACAATACAGGATTAACCTAATATATATATAAATTATGATATAATTTGGTTTTTTGAAATATAATATATTATCTATCTTATTAACCATCCAAAAATTCAATAATGAACCATATATAGTCTTTATAAATAAGAACAATTCAACGAATGGATAAAAAATAATCATAAAATGAATACAAAAAATGGAATATGGATGATAATGTTTTTTAAATTGTCTATAAAATAAATTAATTCAATTATTTAAGAGTATATCATGTTTTTAAAAAATAGGAATCCAATGTATGTGTTTTTCATCTCAATTCCACTCTGTTGACTCATATTTAATATGTTCTCTACAAATATTTTTTATGTTATATATATATCACCAATGAAATATTATAACATGAATTCAAATTTATTTATTTTACATGATGATTGAATTATTTTTTTCACTCAAAATGTATTTTTACATAAAACTTATTAATGATGTAAAGTATTTTTTTATAGTCACTCTTTTATTAAATATTTATCATGAAATAATATATTTTTAAAGATTTATATTCCATTTATATTTAAAACCCCATCTATCCTCTAATATTCTATCAATTTATGGGGTTGTCATGAAATTATTCTATATGTTCATCTTTTAGTTATTAAAATAAAGATATAATGCTTTCATGAAAATTCACATTATTACATCTTTTACCCTATCACCATTTTTTTCATTGTTCTTGAACTTGTTTTTTAGTTTTTATAATATATAAATTTTTTATGATGTTATTTACAAACTACATTTAGAATTCATTAAAATTAATAGAATGAATCATTTTGTTTTTTCCTAAAAATTCATTTTTAAATTTTATATATTTTTAAAAGGAATATTAATTTAAATGTAAATTGGATGAATAGATTTTTGAAATATAAGTATTGAGAATATCCCTTTATAATCCTACATATGTTTCTAAATTACATGTAAAAATAATTAATTTATATTAGTTTATGAATTTTTTTTATATTTCTATATAAATATATTATTGTCTAATATGTTGGAATTAATTTTATAAATTATTTAAAACTATATATATTAAAAAACATTTCAAAATTCTTAAAGAATGTTCTACTTAATGTTAATATTTCATTTTCATCTCTAATTCTGAAAATTTGACCCTTTACCTCAAAAACAGTAATTTTAAATAAATTTATGTTTATCTTCCATCCTTCAGGGATTTATGTATTATGAATTTTTATTTTATCCTTCACATTAATTTCATCATGTTCTCTATCACTACCTACAATTCAAGAGACACAATTATTATTCTTCATCTCAATATCTTCAATATCAGTTATATATTTGGAATCATTTATTCTACATTGATGATTTAAAAAATATATACATTTTCAATATCTGGTGTTTATTAGGAGAATAATAATAATATATTTAAAATATTTACTAGGTAAATAGTTATTTTTTTAATTTTGATTAAATATAGGACTTTATTTATTGATAAGGAATAGTAAATATGTATTATATAATTTATTCCAAATACGAGGAATGCATATGGCATATATCATTTATGGGGGGGCCACTATTATAGATAAATCTGTAATAAATCAAATTTTATCTTGTAATAAATTGTATGACAAATTAATTAAATATTTTTGACCTACTGACCCAATCATTAAAATGTCTTGGAACCATGCATATATTGTAATGTTCATGATGTCTTGGATGGAGGACTTGATGGTATGATTGGGAAAGTCATAATTAATTATTTATTTTACTAATATTTCATTTATTATTTTTATCCATGTGATTATAATACTCTTAACAGATATATTATTAAGCTATTAATTTAAATATAATATAGTGAGTATTGCTTTAAAACTCATCCATAATTCTATTTCTATATAAAACCATGACATCTTCTGTGGAATATTACTCTTATTGAGATTCTCATTTCACACTTTATAATGTGTCTTTTCCTGAGGTAGTGAAGAATGAATCTAAGAATTATCATCAAGGATGTAATTATTTTTTTTCATGCTATATTTTCAATTAATATATTACAGAATCCATCTATGTATCACATCTAAAATGGCTACTAAGTTTATTTAATCATATTTTTTTGAACCTTTATATCATTTAACGATATAAGAAATTAAACATTGTATTTCAGTGTTGGGAGTTAAGATAATTATATTTAGTATCAAATTATGTTATTTATACCTCAAATAATATAAATTTAAAATACAATTTCTAGAGAATGTATTATGATAGTCCAATTATATATTTGGGAAAATTTATCCTCATTGGGTTTTTATTCCATGGCCATATATTCTAGATTTGATGAGATAATTATGTATTTATCATTGATTAGAAATGAATAATTAGAGATTATAACAAAATAATGTTAAAAACCATATTCAATAAATGACATTCGCTTATGAGAAAGTCAATATTACTAATGTTGGATATGATAAGATCACAGTTTTATTAGAGAAAATAGACAATGTCATTAAAAATAAGCTTTCTCGAATAGAGAAACCAATTGTTCGGAAGCATGAAAAACCTATGTCATATCATAAAATGTGAATATAGTCCCCATAAATTAACATAAATTTTTATCCACTTTTTTAGAAACTGCTTAATTTCAATGAAAATATTGTATTATTTTTTTTGTAATGAAAATACAAATTTTATTCAATTAGTATAATGATTATAGGTAGGTTCTGATTAATGTTGGTGAATTATTTATATTAATATAGAAGATAAGGAAATATATATATTGTAATTGTTGAAATTTAAAGATATATTCTAGGGGAAAACATTATATGAGAGAAAAAGATGAAATTATAAGAATATACCTCGACCTATTCAATAAAGAATTAAAACTATTTTTAATATGGATAGAATGAAAGGATTAGAAATACATGAAATGAACTATATATATAATCTTGAAATAAATATTGATTTTTCCGTTGAGGGGAATTATCCATACCCCTATCAAAAACAGTTTTCTAAAATGATTTCATCTTATTAATATTTTATATTATACAATATTACGGTGGAGGGTGAGTTCTCTAGTTAGCATAACTTCTAAAAAAATATGTATTAATATATATGTATTTAGAAAGATAAAAAAATATATGTGTCAATGGGATAGAATGAAAATATAGGATTTTGAAAATAAGAAATATATAAAATTTATCATCCTTGAAAATTATTAATGGGAATGAGTGTTTGATAAAAGGTCAGAGAAAAGGTTTATATGGCTTTGGAATGCAATGAAATGAAATAATCTACTATTATCTATTGCATTAACTATAGAATAAGGGAAAATTATACAAACCAATATCCAATGTTTAAAGCGATCTGACTGTAGAAGAGGCCAAAGGTGGATTGTGAATATTATATGATTTCTATATATTAATATGTTTTCCAAAAATATGCAGTGGAAGGTACATTGAAATTAAACTCAAATTCTGATTCATATTTATTTAATTCATGATCATTATAGTATATTATATTTTCCACATTCTCCAAATAATTAAATAATTCCCACGAACCCCAAAGAATGGGGTTATTAATCATGATTACTAGTGGAAATCCTATTAGAACATAGATACAACAGTTAGTCCCCAATATTACGTTAACACCATGAAATTATAAAATTATAACATTTTATTTGATAGCTTATGTGACAGATAACATGGAGTATAAACAACAACCTAAATATATATATTTAAATTTAATTTACTTGAAAACTTTTATAACACACAACCCCAAGCCTAAGTAACACATGTTATAGTATTGCACTATAAACAAGCCATTATATTTTTTTTGGTAAAAATAATACTAATTAAATTATTAAAATTATGGTTACCTATTGATTACAAATTTAATAAAAATATTTTCAAACAACAGAATTTTTATTGAAAAATATAGTTTTTGAAAAAAGTAGTTTTATCAAACTTTTCACACACAATTTAAAATTAAATTTTGTCACTTTATAAATTTAATTGGATAATAGTAATTTCATTTTTGAAATTGTTATACCAAAATTATCTTTAGGTGGTTTTCTTGTATTTTAATTTAATATTTCATGTATCAATGAGTAGTGAAAATAAAAAATTTTAAAATAAAAATAACGTTTCATAAATATTATTTATAAAGATAAATTTTATTTAAATTAATTTAAATAGTAAAATTTGTTCAATTATTTTTCAACAGAACCAATTTAGGTCATTAAAAACATTTTTCATATTGATTGTTTTATAAATTGTTTTCAAAAATATTCTTTGTCTTATGTGATTGGAATTTAGGGAAATGGATTCAAAATATGAAATCTGAATAATTTATATTACCTAATGGGGAAAATTTTATTAGGTACCTGTTTTTACCTTGTAAGGATTTGAAATATTCTTACACAAATTTTCATAGCCAGACACTGAGGCTGTGTGAGATTCTAAGGCCCTAATTCCCCTAATCAATTTTATAAAAATATTTAATTTATTTTTATTAAACATGCACAATTTCATAAATAAAATGTGGCACCTCTTAAATTGTAGATTGGATCAGAAATTAGAGACCCCAATTGAGTCCAAAATTCCATGTTTATCCTAAGCATGAATGAAAATATTCCGGTGAAGGGAATTCAAATAAGCCAACCATTTTATGTATGTTTAGTATAGTAATTAAATTATTTATTTAGTTAATTTATTAAATCAATTTATCCAATACATTAATAAATACAACTCTACTAAAAATCATCTAGGGTTTGCTATATAAACCCTGAGAAGATTCAAAAGCATTCAACCTTCTTCCCTTGGAACGTAGATATCTCACAACAAAGAATCTCTTGATCAGGGAATATTGGGACAAAGTGAATGAAATATTTTCATTCAATTGTTGGAAATAATTTTCTCCAATGAATAATGGTATAATATCTTTGTGGGAGATGTCCATTCATTTATTTTCCCTTATTTATTAAATTTCATCGGCCGAATCATTCCTTCTTTCTTATACATTAATTGATGAACCTTATCATGAAAATATGTAACAATTTAATTTATTATTAATGTTCATTCAAACTAAAAATATCCTTTTTATTGATCATTGGCCATGAAATAATGAAAATGGTAGATAAATTTTATAATTTCATTCTGTGATAATTGATTATCTTTTATCATTATTGGTCCACGTTGTCACGATTCGCCATTTCTAGGTTGGACTGAGCCCGATCAGCCCTCCAAATTCATAACAGTTTGAGGAGCGATGAATGAAATTGAGAGAAAACATAGTTTTTTTATGGATCATGGTATAATAGTGGGTTTTTATTTTGAAATTGAGATCCAATAATAATTGTTGAAACTAGAATCATGGGAGATAATGTCAGTGCATGCGGATTTTAGGATTTTATATGATGAAACGATAATCGATTTTCTAACCACCGGATGCGAGGAACCAATAAACCATGAAAAGATCCACCATTTTTTGGAGGAGGTGATAAAAGATTCAAATTAGTAATGTTTTCTCTTTATCATGGTACACCGATCTAGATTTCAGTGGAAAATTGGACTACACACCATTTATTAGGATGAACACAGGGCGTATAGACCATATGATATAATAAATTGTGTTTTTGGAATTTATAATAATGGAACATATTGATGCCCTGAAAAACATTGTGTACCTCTTTACCTAGTGGGTGAGCATTGTGGTGGAGCACACGAGCATGACATCATGTGGAAATACCAAGCCAGAGATATGATCTACACCCCAAATAAAGCAACACACCATGTACCAAAGTACACAGTCATGAATTTAGTACACATAAACAACCTAGGATCATAGAATGGGACCTCAAAGGGATCATACATATAATATATAACCACCCATATGTTGTGTATCTATAAATAGGTAGTTATACTTGTCCCATCAGGAACATGACTATGTGATGGAGTGAAACCACAAGTTGTGTGGGTCCCCTCAGACGTCGTTTACCCTTTGGTTCCTATTGTGGAAACCTCATACTCTCATATCTCATTCATTTTGACATGTATTTTGGCATGCGAGTATCCAATCATAGGTTTTTTCAATGTAGAATATGATTGTTCACCTAGTTGTTTATTTTTAGAGGTTATATAAGATGTTACAGACATGTTTCTTATTTAATAAATTCTCGATGATGGAATTGATAACACGTCATCACCAAAGGATATGAGACTAGAACCCTCTGGTGGCATGAGACATGTGGACCCAATATACCTATTGATATGGAACCATCCTACTAGGATAGAGCATCGGTCCTCCTTATATCAAAATGGAACCATCCTACTAGGATTGGAAAAGGTCCTTAAGAGATCATCAAAGTGTAACCCTCCTTCTTGGATAGTCAATGGGTCCTCTATATTATAGAGTGGAGACCACCAGATGGATTGGGAATGGGTAATATTTCACCCATTTGAGTGGATCACACCTATGGAGTCAGTAAATGGGTCCTCCAACATCATAGAGTGTAACCCACTAGTTGGAACTGGGAATAGTCCCTCTACCTACCTATCAGAGTGAAACCCTCCAATTGGGACTGGGAGTGGTTCCATTATCTTTTAGTGTGGAAAACATCATCTAGGTTGGGGGATTTCCTCTAAAAGATTTTAGATTGGATCCCTCTAGTAGGTATGGGCATGAGTACTCAATCAACTATCATTGTGGAACCCTACTATAGAGTGAGGGCATGGGACCACTGGTATTAGTGTGTAATAGTAATATGAAGATAGGGCATGGGTATTCTATCAAGTATCAGAGTGGAACCTTCATATTGTACATGTGCATGGGACCTCTACCCATAGATTGTTACTCATTGACAACATGGTATTGTACTGATGTGTTTCTTGACATTACTAATTTTTTCTAGGTTGATGCATGAGAGTTTGGGTGTCCTTGATTGACATTTTTAACTATTTTTGAAACTTTTCATGGTATGGGATTTTAGGTGGAGATACCCTTTCTATCTGATTATGGATTCTTTTTCTGAGAAAATATATATTCGTATCTAAACCATTGGATTTGGCTACTCTTTTTCCATGGGATGAAATGATTAATGGGGTAGTCTGCCAACTCTTTGAGTTGAGAACATCATGGATGTATGAGGTTACTCTCATGCAATGGTTGGATGAGGATCGAAATGCAATCCACCTTCACATAGTGTTGATCCCCTTGTGTTTGGGTGATTTTGATTTCTCTTGATTTTTCTTGAGTTTCATCCTATTTATAATATACTAAAATATCTTTTTATGTCACTTATCTCTCCAACTATCATATTTTAGGGAGTATTAATGGGTATTTATAAACTCACACATTTATGGGATATTCCCAAATGTGTCATTTCTTATAAAGGTGATTTTTTTTTCGGCAATTACATAAAGTATTCTAAGGGTTATTGGATTCTTGGGACATCAAAATGTTGTAATAGATTGGAGATGATGAGCTTGTCTATCTCATCATTCTAATTTATAATTTTTCATAATGGGACATCTTTGTAGCTGGGCATGTATTTTTTCACATTACTTTTTGTTTTCACTATTGTACTCATATAGACACTAGAGGTTTTTCATGCTTGGTATACATTCTAGTTTTTTCATAATTTTATTATTATTCCTTTTAACATTGGAAGTGAGATGGTTGGATGAATACTTATAGGGAAACTAGGTAACTTCCTCCCATTGAAGCTATTCTTTTCCACTCTTATCTCCACCCACTAACCTATGGAGGTGGTCTTGGGGTAGTTTTGACTTGAGCCCGGATTAGGGCCAGGTCATGAAATATTCATATCATAGAAGTTAATTGATTTGGATGTTTTCTAGTGTAGTCCCTTAATGGGGATTTTGGTTTGGATTAGGGGAACAATTTCAATATCTCTTGAGTGGTTCTTGCACACCAAGGAACCTGGTGATGGTAAGGGGGGTTGGCGTATCCATTCACCTAGAACTTGATTTCATACTTTTGAACTTAGAATGCTTACACATTGGTTGGATGGGTCAATGGTACATGCATCATTTAGGATTGAGTCACTGAATATACTTATTGATTCATCACCCCACTATTGTATATATATATATGTTCATATGATGATAGCACTTTACGATTGCATTCGAGATAACCCTACAATGAAATCCTTGTAGGTTATCAATTTATTGATCATGATAAAGATCCCATGATTTTTTATTCCACAATTTAGGGTATATCATTTGAGATATTTTCATCCAGGTAGGCAGGTAGTAGTACCCCTACCTATCGAGAAGTAGTTGGTACCATCAGAGAAGGCTATAGAAGTGTACAGGCTTAGATCACCCAGTGAGTTCTAGAATTGTCTACATAAGAGGATTAGTGATGATACAGTTTCCAAAGAAGTATAGAATAGTCTTGGTTCGTTAATCTATGTTTTTAAAATTTTACAGTTCCAAAAAAATCATATTGTTCTACTCAAAACAGTGCACTTTATAGAGTAGTAGTTGGATCTGGTTGTAGCAGCATATTACACACCCATGATGAGTTTACATTGAACACTTTGTGAATATATATTTCCTATGTATCCTATTTAGTTTTAAGTTGTTATTAGTTTGTTCAGGTCAAGGTCGATCCTTTGGATTGGATATCTCACTTGGAAAGGACCACTTTTGATGGGGATCTATACAACGAGACCACTCTAGGTTGTTGACAGGAAACAGAATAATCCCAGGATAGATGTGTTTTTGTTTAGCTTGAGGCATTGAACAAAGAGATTGTCTCCCCCCACCGAGATGTGTACTTGTGACATTATTCAATACTATATGGGCTAGTCATTTCCACATATAATGGATAGTTTCAAGTATTGATGAATGATTTCCTTTTACATGAATGATATGAATGTACAGATCTGATGGAGTGTTGGAAAAGACCCTAGTTGGGGAGAGTAGTCATTCAAGGGAAATGATGGTCTCTTAGAATATGGGGCTTATTTTAGGATTCTCAAGATCTATTTAGTTTATGAACCCGGTCAGTAATACTCCGAAATTATTTTCCATTGCTGAGTCTGAATCCAAATTTCCATGTGTGTTGCCCCAATTCGAGACCTAGTGATATGATAAGTGTTCCATGTTTTCAACAACTGTGTTGGAGGCCCTAAAGAGAAGATCATTGGTTCCATTTTATTATCAATGGGATATCTGTTCTTTAATTGGATATTGAACCTCACAACTAATATATCTATAGTGGTTATGAGACCCTACGATGTTTTCCTCAATATGGACTGCTTGTCGACCATTCATGCACTGTTGGCTTCTACCGATGAGTTCAGTAGTAAATTCATATTAAGGAATGGATATTTTCTCCTTACTAATAATTTATAACCTAACATTGTAGGAATAGATCATTCATTCGACCTTACACCTGGTTTATCATTTCTTTAGAATTTCCCTTGGAACAATGTATGTTATGATATATACAAACTATCTAATGATGGTGAGGTGTTATGATCAACCAGGTTTACCACCCCACCTACCGATGAGAATATGTATATTAATTCACCATGTATGACCCGATTATTGAGTTAGAACATCTGATTACCTCATGGTTCGTCGAGAGATAGTAGTGTGGTTGGAGGCCCTACAGAGGAAGGACATGGTAAGAAACAATGTGTTCACAGGGGAATCTCAACTGTTTATTGTAATAAATAAGTATGGGATCATGAAGCCTTTCCTGAATTGTCTCCTCCATAACTAGACCACAACACAAAAATTACCCCATGTTAAGGATTGATGAACTATTAGACCAGTTTCAAGGTCTGTGATATTTCTCAAAATCCAATATTTGGCCTGTCTACACCATTTAAGAGATCAGAAGGCTAATACTCTGAAGCCATCATTCTAAAGTCACTAAAAAAACTATGATTTCCTAATGATTTACATTGGGGTGAAAATTTACCTTACCAAGTCTGTAGCTATAATGAACCTGGGTTTCCACCCATACATGGTCTAATTTGAGGTTTTCATCATTGAAGAAATAATCATAGTCTTCGTGTCAATGGATGATCTTGTATATTACATGAGGATTATTCTAGATAGGCATTAGGAGAAATAGCTTAATCAAAAGATCATGAATTCAATTTCTAGATTCAAGTGATTCACATCTTGGGGAATATCATTTCTATACATGGTTTATTCTTGGAACACATAATGTTCAATGCAGTTCTTGCCTAGGGGCCATTAAAGAATGTTTTAGATGTGAATTGTTTTATAAGATAGTAAGGGTATTACCAAAGTTTTGGGAAAGAATTCATTTGGATTGTATTCCCTTTGATGACCTTGCTATGTAAATGTAATAATTTTACCTCGAACGAGCATTTCCAGAGTTCCATTGAGGGGTTGAGGATAATAATGAAGAGTGCCCATTTTTTGAGACTATTTGAGGAAGGCATGAATAATATATTTTATTTCGATACCTTGAGATCTAGGATTAGTTACGTGTTGCTATAGATGTAGAAAGTTATTACATGTTAGTAATGGTAGTAGAGATAACGTGAAGAAAACTATGAAAATCATGACCTATAGTTGACTATGGTCATCTTACCAATGATAATGTAGAGACACCACCTTATGTCAGAGTTATTTGTGATCTACTCAGACCATAAAAGTCTCATGTCCATATTTATACAAAAACTCTTCAACATGATACAATAGTGTTGTAGGAGTTCTTATAGGACCTTGACTTTGAGATAGTCTATACATCATAGAATGAAAATTTAGTATATTATGGACTCAATATGAATTCATAGGATCATTTGGTGTAGGTGGAATATAATATGTTTTTTTACTTGCAACTGAACCTATTTTATCCATAGGGTAATGTTTTTCACCAAGAGATGGGGTTAACTCCAATTATCAAGCATGTGAGAGAGTCCTAGTTAGGAGACATAGACAATAATATCATACCTAACCATATACCCAATGGATATTGACTAGTTTAATATTCAGAAGTAGTAAATCACGTTACCCTTTTCTAGGGATGAGTGGTGGTCCATTTCTGTATTTGGGAGGAAGTGACGAGAGAGTTTCACACTAATCTCTTATATGTACATCTTTTTGTGGGGAATATTTACATTGACCTTCACTGGCATTTTTAGTTGTCTAAAATGAGACATATCATGGATATGGTTTTCTCTCGACACCCCACCTTTCATTAGGAATGGGATGAACACTAGATTATAACATGATTTGTATCCCCTTTTGATCCTAGGGTGGATGTGAGAGACATATCCAGGATATATATGATAAGGATTACATATAAAACGAAGGTCCATGATGCCACCTGGGTAATAGTTGAGTCACTTAATAAGTTAGAACACATTGTTTCTATGAGGGGAAGAGTTAAGTGGGGAGTTTGGGGACATTATACATACAAGAAATTGTTCTCATTGTTCGGGTGACCATGACGATTATATAAAATCATGATTAATGGTTTACCTCAAAGGTATAGAGGTACAAAAACGATCCATTTGGGACCCAAAAAAGAGTGAGTGGGAACTTTCATCCCTAGAAGGATGGGAAGATAGTTTTCACTATCGAGTCATTAGAGGATATAATGAGGGATTTCATGTTGGATTTTGGTTTTAGCATAGAGGATCACTTGAACATAGTAGAGTTTCATACAAAAATCATTATCGCTCTACAATTAGAAAGGAACCATTCATAGAACTATATGGGAGACCTAGTAGGTCACCCTTATGTTAGAAAATAACTGAAGAGAAGTCTCTTATTGGTCAAGTGTTTGTGCAGGTGATGATGAAGAGGTTCTAGTTCATCCATGAGTAGATGTGGACATCACAATGTTGTGAGACCACTTTTCCCTGAGTGTCTCCCCACAATTAAAATTGCATAGTTTTGGCCATGGATTCAATCTATCCCAAAAGTTCATCTATAGATTCAAAATACTGTTAATGTTCGGTGAGGTTTCTATCTACATTGAGGTACCAACACAATTAGATAGAGATCACACCATTATCCATGTGTTAGAGTTGAAGACTTACGTGCATGACCGCACGCAGGATGTCGGCTGGGGAGAGATTGAAATCGAGTATGTATCCACATCTGTATATCAAACTATGTTGATCAATGATCGATAGGAGATGACCCTATGTTGATGGACCATACCCTTATTTCTCATGTTTTTGGCATCACAATAATGTATAGGAGAGTTCATATATGAGAGAGAGCTAAATTAAATCTAATTATCCTACGTTTTTTGTGTATTATTTCTTTTTAGAGATGAAAATAATTAATAGGGGAATGATTTAAAGACCTATATTTTTCCTTATAGAATATTGAAATATGTGTACATATTTTTTTGGAGACATGAACTAAGAATTCATGTCATTAGAGTGCTATGAGTTACTGGAATTAATTTGACAAAAAGATTAAATATATTTTCATTACGATTTCACAATTTATTAATGAAAATGGGATAAATAAATAAAAATATCTTATTAGAGATACTAGAACATTGTTATGTGTGGAATTTTTTTTACCCATTGAGAGACTTCAAATAGGTCAGTGTGTGGAATTTAGATAAGCAATTAATTGGTAAAACATTTAGTGGACAATCTTTAATTTTAATTTTATAAATTTTTAAATTAACAAAATGGGTTACGTCAATAAATCCACCTCTATGAAGAATATTATAGGGTTAGACACCTAAAACATGGGAGGATTATATAGAATTATTCCTCATTCTATATGAGAAACAAGATCCAATAAAAAGTAATATCTGAACCAGATTAGATTAGGATCCACTAAATGTAACAACTTCCTTCAATCATTTTCAATTATGTTTTAAAACAAAAAATGACCCAATACCTCAGTAGTAATTTTAAATTCAATAATTTCACCCTTATTGAGTAAATTTATTTTGATGAAACATTCCTTCTTTGATCTGTTCTAATTGATGAACCTTGGAATCTGATTACAGACTTGTTAAATTGACTATTTAATTGATTTCTAATCCAAAATTTCTACATTCATTATTTCAGGTGAAGAAAACTTGTAAAATATTTATAGAATAAATTTTTTATTCTTTTATCCCATAATTTCATCAAAGTAGTAATTGTTATATCACATTATCATGATTCGACTTTTCCAGGAAGGACTAATCCCAACTAGACTCCGGGATTCATGACGGTTTCACGATTAAAAAATGGATTGGAAATCAGTGATGGTTTTTTGGATGCATGATGGTAGAAAAATTATTGTTCATTATGATATTGATATCTGGGACCAATTGTGGAAATGGGAGGTGTGCAGGGAGATGACAGTTTTTGTGGGTTTCTTGTGAAATAATAGGAGTTTGTATTCTAGCCACCAAATGTGTGGAACTAATGAACAATGTAATGATAACCCATTTTTAGATGAGATGAGGATATATTTTAAGTTGAAAAGTCATATATTGATATTTTAATGTGTATTTTTATTTCAAAGAAAAAATTACCACACATCATGTATCGTTATGAATACATGGTGTGTTGTCCCTTTTTTATTGTAGCTAGGTTTTAAGGAATTGATAATATGTAATGACATGTTGACCTTATACCTATTTTATACCTCTTTTCCTGGTTGAAAAACCATGTGGAAGAGCACGTGGGGCGGTTCCCATTTGGAATTGCAAGGAAAGAGGCACAAACAACACCTCTTGTGAAGCAACACACCATGTACCAAAGTATATGGATACAAAATTAGTATAAGGACACAACCAAGGTGCATGAGTAAAGAACTTAAGTGTCTCACACACATTTTATATTCCCTCTACACATTATATATCCCTACAGGGAATAAATACTATGTAAAAATACGGACACTACTAGCTAATGGAGTGTGACCACACACCTTATGGTTCCCCACACATATCATGTACCCCTTAGTTACTTTTGAGGAAACATCCGAATCTCATATATAATTCATTGAGAATTAAATTTTGAAAAACGAAAATCCTATCATGATTTTCTCCCCATAAAATTCTATTTTTCAATCGGTTGTTTATTTCAACAGTTGATTCAATATGTTGTGGCATGAAACATATTTAGACAATTCTCTACAATAGCAGTGATCACACATGATAACCAGAGGATATCATAGTGAAACCCACATATGGCATGGGTAATGGATCTAATATATACCAATCAGAGTGGGACCCTCATTCTTGGATTGAGAGAGGATCCTCCATATATTAGAGTGGAACCCTCCCTCATTTTTGGGTATTGGTGCCCAAGAGACCTTCATAGTCGACCCTTCCTTCTGGGAATGGTCATTGGTCTGAAATATTTCAAAGTGGATGTCTCTAAAATGGATTTTCATTGGTCCTAAATCACCCATAATAGTGGAACCCTCTTGTAGCGTTATGGAATTTTTCCTCTATCATATGAGAGTAGAACCCTCTTATTGGCACATGATATTTTTCCTCAACCTAAATATTGGAGTGTAACCCTACTACTAGGACACAGAATAGGTCTTCCATCATTCAGAGTGAATCCCTCCAGCTGAGCTGGGCATGGGTCCTCTATCGACATTCTTTGTGTAACCCTCTAGCTAGTATGTGAATGGGTCATCTATCACCTTTCAGAATGGAACCCTTCGACATTGTCAGGTAATGGGTCCTCTATAATCAAAGTGGAACCATCCTGTGGAGTCATGGAATGTGATACCTATTGAGCATCATAGTGGATCCATCATGTTGTAACATGGTTTCTCTTACACCTAGAGATTTTTTACCCTTTAATTTGAAACCATTCGATGAGGTGTGTCCTGATATAGATTGTTTCTTATAGAGATTCTCACAGGATATTTTGCATCATTGATGAAATTTTGGAACTATTGGAGAATCATTCACATGGTTGTGATATGATGTGGAGATAAACTTTCTCTCTTGTTATGATTATTTTATTAGTAATATTTGTATATATTTATCCAAATCTCTAGATTTGGCTACTATCATTCCATGGTTTGTCAGAGACACATGGGGTAGTCCTACTACTTTCCGTGTCGAGCACCTCATAGTTGGATAAGGTTACACTCCAACTATGGGAGGTGAGAAAAAAAAATTTAGTCCACAAAAACACAATTTTTGATCTCATTTTTTTGGATTAAGTTAAATTATCTAGCTTTGAGTTGAGTTGCAATAGAAATACTATCTATTCTCCAATATTAGTTTTTCTCTTAATTCCCCCTTTCATCTTTTATGGTGTCATACTAGATATGTATATACTCACACCCTCATTGGAATATCGCAAACATGAATTATCTTATAAATACAATGGATATGTTGGAATTTAATTAAATGAAGCTTAGGGATACATGGTGTTTGGGATAATATACGGTGTTTACAATATGGAGATCATGATCTAGGGTGTTTCAGCAATTTTGTTTCTAATTTTATCAGTTTGTGAAGTCATTAAACTTAGGTGTGTATTTTGACCCTTTAATTTTTCTTATTCACTTGTGTAAAATTATACACCCCATTAGATTTTAATTCATTGTTAACTTCCCAGTTGTTTCATCATCTAATTATTATTAATCTTCATTTCTATATTGAGATGGTATGATGAGTTTGTATAGGTACATTAGGAAAAGGCCACACATATATGATATAACTTTGGATACAAGTACCTAGCCTTAGACTAAAAATATGGATTGGGGTAGTGTATATTCATTCACTAGTTACCCTTTGGATGTGAGAAACATAATTTTTGAAAAAAATGAATAATATGTATTATAAATATTATGTTTTATTGTTTTGATAAAAATAGATTCACCATGTGTTAATATTAAAATATAATAATTAAAACGAAATAAATACATTATTAAAATATTTTATGGAAATATTTAGTCCCTATAATTTATAAGGATTATAATACTCCATTTGGTGTGCTTGATGTTCCAAAGTTAAATGTTATTCACTAACCTCACTTATAAAAGGAAACCCATATCCTTCCATAATCACACCATAAAAAACATTTGGATTGTGAAATAAATACCCAAATAATTCCAAAAATTCACACACCTCATCCCATAAGACTTATTTTGGGTATAAATCTATCTATGTGAGGACATTGATGCCATTATAATGGGCTTCCCCAAAGAAGAGGTAACGATATTCAAAGAGATATTTTATTATATTTCATTATCCACCTCCATCAATTTTTATTAAACCATGAATATATTATGAATCAAGTATCATAAATATAATGAAATGTTTTTATGATAATGGAATGACCTACAACCATCCCCAAATCAATTAAATGGGTTAAAATATAAGCATTTCTGTGTATAAAAGAGTACATACTCATGAACTAATATCATTAATATTTTCATTACCACCCCCTCTATTGATTAGGATAATGTATATAAAGTATATATAATAAATTTATCATGTAATTATACATTTGGAGTCATTATATCATTTACAAATTTTCTAATTTTCATTCAATTATGGATATAATAACGTTGTTGGGGGTGCACGGTGGAATTCCATCTCGTGATGGGATGCGATTCGTTTTCACTAACGCATTTCATAGAAATTAATATGTGTAATGATAAAAAAATATAATTTATATAAATGGAATAAATATGAAATTCATGAAATATTTTTCATTCTTAAATGAAAATATATCATTTTATTTCTTACACTAAAAGTGATAATATCGTTCAAGTACGAGTGGACTACAACCTTTATGAAATAGTGTGACTATCATTTCATTATCACACCACATAGAGGATATATATTATTATATTTAAAGATGTAATATTGTATTATGATATTATTATAATTAATCTGTTTTATAATATTACTTATCTTATTTCTATAATGTTTAGTGGAAAATGGAAATATTTCCCATATGTACGTACAACCTACAATCACTGTGATCACAAGTCAATCATTTATGATATTATTAAAATTATAATTGATAATTTAATATTATTTTTATTCTAGGAGTACTACTCTATATTTGTGGAATGTATATAATATGGGCAAGAACCTAATCATTTATGATGAAACTCACATGAAAAAACAAATCAGTTAACTACCAAAATAATGAAAATTTTGAATGACTAATAATAAATGAGTGATAATATATTATAACAATATAGTAGATGATATTATAAATATTTCAATTGTTCTATAATAATTAATTAATAGGTTTTAAAAAACTCTATCCGGGGAAAGGAATTTTCAACCAAAAATAATGATGAGGTTCAGGATTATATCACCATTTCCTTTCATTGAGGTAATTTTTTTAGTCAACAATTCAATATATATGGGGACAAATTACAATATCATATTTAATATTTTCATCAATAGTACCTCATGATATTTTATTTTTCTATTTTTATAATTTCATCAATTTGTATGTATATAAAATATTACCAAGTGGTGAGGGACTTATTCTCAATTTCCAATCATTTTGTCATATTTCATTGTTTTGAATATAATATATTTATTCATGGTGTTTATAATACCCATTTAAAATGTTATAAAATGATTCCACATTAATTTTTTTATTTTAAAATATTTTTAATTATTTCAACAAGTGTGTTTCACTAAAAATATACCATGTGGTAATGAATTTCATGACACAATTTCTTTTCATTGGGTTATATTACTTACTCATCATCTTTGTTAATATATGATTACATGTGTAATTAGTTTTTATTATATTATGTTGTATTTTAACATTTCTTATTTAGATTTATAGTTTATACCCAAAATTTAATCAATGATTAATTATCACTTCAATTCTATGGTCATTTTATGAGTTTATTTTATGAATTCATTCTAAACGAGATTGAATACTCTTGAATTTTGGCATGTGAATGTTATTTGATAAATTTATAAAAAACCATTTAACATTTTTATTGTTTATTTATTCATGATATTTTTATGTAATAGTTGAAAAGTATCAATTCTTCTGTACTTAAAATAATTGAAAAAATGCTTTCAGTAAAATTAGACATCATTTCACTAATTAGTTATATATCTATTATATTTCAATTTTATTATAAAATTGTTTTCCAAATTGATTGTAAACGTTTAAAAAGGGTTCTTCAAATATAGTTTTACCAAATTTTAATTTTTAATTTTTTTTTAAAATAGATCTTCATGTCATTTTCAAAAGAAGGCTTGTTTGGATTTTATTGAAAATGTATAATGATTCTTTATTTTAACAAAAAAGATATGAATGAAAGTTTCTCAAATCATGAAAAGTAATTTTTTTTAAAACAATTTATAATATTAAATTGTTATTTTAAAGGAAATGTATTTTAAAATTGTTTGGAGAACATTTAATTTTAAAATGTTCTCTATAAAATGAAAATATTATTTTGGTAAAGAATGTCTCTTAAGATATTTTTGTACTAGTTTAATTAATAATTAAAAAAATCACTTTATTATTACCCCAATGGGAATATATAGTATTGATATCGTCTGTCTTATTCCTCATGAAAGTGTACACTAATTCTGATGGAGTAAATTATTTACAATCACATTCATGATTCAATTTTTTAGTCATTATCATTAACTTGAAATTTCAACATTCCTACTATCACATAACATAAAATTTTTAAAAAATATGTATAATATTAATCATTTATATTTTTATTTTATAAAACATATATCATTATATATAGATTTTTTTATTTGAATCATATATGAATGTCTATGGAAATATTGATAATATGTATATATTCTTCAATACGTATATCAAATAGTATGTAATATTGATTCATGAATTGAATAGGTAATTCAATATATGAGGAATGATTTGGAAATTCTATCAAGGGTGGGTCTCAGAATTATAAAGTCCTTCAATTCATCTATAAGTTTAATGAAAAAATTAATAATATATAATTAAATAGGTATTTAACTATAATTTTTATTTACATTGTGAAAGGTTTGAATGGTTTAGGGATCATGATGATGAAGATCCAAACATCTAATAACTAAAAATTTCCCTCATTAAGAATTTATTTGTTATTATCCATGACATTTTCAAAATTATTTAATCTCTAAAAGCCTGTCATTATCAATTTATTTATTAAATGGAATGTATTCATCTATTTACCATGAAATATTAATTATTAATTATCTATTTAGGATAGAAACATCTGTTAAATGGAATGTCAATTTAATTTTTTTTACCTTGAAACATTGAAAATTCCATATATAATCACCATTGTCATGTTATTCCTTAAATGAAATGTGTTTTCAGTTATTTTTAATTCATTGCTGATTATTATTATCCATTTAGAATATTATTATATGTAAATAAACCATACAAAGAATTTATGATCACCCATATTTTTCATCTATTCCCAAGAATCGATGATATGTAAAAATAATTTAATGAAATGATATCATTAATGTAATAATGATATATCTGGAAAAAATATAATTTTTTTAAAATGTAGTATGGGAATTATGTATGTTTATTATTTACAAGGGAACTAAAATATGTTGTCAACCAACATGTAATTCTTTATATCATATTCAAATACAATATAGTAAAAATTCGCTATAGGAAACTCGGTTCCTTAATTCAATAGTTGGTATTTGCGAATGCTTCATATAAACCATTTTAACTCATTTATGGAAAACATAGATTTGGGTATGTAACCATATGATATATGTTTATGGTATTTAGAGAAGAACATCCTAAAGAGTTGGTAAAAAAAATATTAGTTTTATTTTACTACCAATATATACCTTTTATGAATCTACATGTTTATGTGGTTCTAGAATAGAGGTATCCTGGTGTAAAATCTCTGAATAAGGAATCATGAAGTCAGACCTTACTACACACCTATTTCTACCCTTCCATATGATATGTGTTGGATTATTCACATTTTCATCACAAAAAAATTAATATGGAATTTAGTGGATGTTAAAAATGAATATCCTATGTTATGTATAAGTTCTATTTTAATTAATAAAATGTGTCATGATTTTGAAATATTATAGATGATTACATGGTCTTCCAACTATGATTATTGTTTCTCACTCTATAATTTTTTGTTTTAATCAACAATAATAACATGGAGGAATCATATTAACATTAAACATGATAGAAAATATTGTGGCTATAGGTAACCAAATTTTAGGGTTGCTGGATTGAAAGATGTAATTATTATTCCTTGTCAGTATCCTAAAACAAAATTTATAAACAATGCCTTAACATACTCATAGACTCAAAAAATAAAAGAAGGATGATGTTTTCTATGTTCCAAAGTGGTAGAGACCATGGTTTAATTAAAGATATATTTCCTTCATGTGATAAATATAGAAAAGTGATACCCTAGAATGTGTCTCAAAGGAAAAGGAAAATTATTTACATGTGGAAAATAATGGAATAAATAATAGAATTAATGAGTAGAAATGAAGAGTAAGCCAGAAGGAAATAATTCTCATCAGAGGGTTCCATTTTAAGTTTGTTTTCTTAAATGTGAAAAAATGATTATTATCTGGTGTAGTTCCCAATTATAATAGATAACTCTTAGACGAAGGTGCAACCTATGTTGAAATTAAATGGTTGAGGTATTTATATATTAGAATTAATGAATTAAATTGTAGATATATTTTACCAATGGTATTTATTTATAAGAATCATGAAATATCTTTTGTTTATATAAAATTAAAAAAATTTATATTCATTCATTAATTAAAGATTTATGGATGCCATCTTAGGTTTATGTTATTATGATTGATAAAAAGATCAATTTATTAAAAAACCCCTTTTAACGTTTTCTGTGATTGGAGTTTTGAAAGATTAATGATATTTTGGAAGAAATTTATTTAAAATGGCCAGTTTACATAGTATATGTTTTAGATAAAAATTATTTGAAAAATAATGACACTAAATTTTTCGTCCTATGTTTAGTGGTATTGTAAATATTTAGGGTTCATCTTATCTTTGATATTTTGGTAATTATGGGTTATTATAGTTTGATTAATTTTGTAGGAATTATATTAATGTGGATATAGATAAATGAAAACCAACATAATGGATGACAACACATTGTGTAATTTAAGTCCATGTGGATTGAACCCACAACTGATGGATGATAAAGTTTTATTACATACAATTCAGCTACATAATACCCTAGTTATTTTTTCAATGTTTTTAGTTAAATGATTTGACAATTATGTATTAATGATTAACGTGTGGGGATACTCTTGAGGTGTAGATATTAATGTATTGTGTTGTATAAATTGTGATTTCCTTATTTTTTTTTAAGAAAATAGTTATATAAAAAAGAACAGACATGTCCATATTTTATGGAGCATATAATATATAAAAAGTAAATTTGACAGGTTCTGGTATTAAAAATTCATTTCATGAAGTGGGGATTGAATTGGAAATTTCTATAAGTACAGAAAAATTATTAAATAAGGCTTTGGAAATGAAAACCTAGTGAGTAAGTATCTTTCATTATATTTATATAATGTAGAGGAAGTCCTAATCTCTAAGATGAGACTCTAGATTTTTTTATCATCTAACCTTCATATATAATGAGTTAAATTTTCTTTTAAATCATCATTGATTTATGGTTTTGAGGTCCTAAAAATTATATTGAAAATTCACATTCTTGTGATCAATAAAGTTTGTCATTATCTATTATTAATTATGTTTTTTCTTACATGAACATATTTTTGTTTCCCACCTATGTTATCCTACCGGGAGAACCAATTATATAATATTCACTACTAAAACACTCGTTTTATCCAGCACTAGGGTTTAACAGTGCTAGCAAAAAATGATATTAAAGAGTCCCTCTATCTGTGCTAAAAAAATGATGTTAAAGGTGGAATTTAACATTACATCCTTTAGATTTCTTAAAGGGTGTCCTTAATAGTACTAACTAGTGTAGTCAAAGGGGGTCTTTAACAGTGCTAAAAAAATTTCTATTGAAGGGGGACCTTTATCAGTGTTTTTTTCAAGCACTAATAAATGGGTTCTATTATCATCACTTGTAAAAAAACACTAAGCTAGAACGACCATACTATTTAATATAAATTTGAAGTTAAAAAATAAAAAATATAATAGAAGATCCCAAATATATTGAAAACATAACACAAACCTCGAACGACCATACTATTTGATCCAGGAGTCCTTTTGAGTTCTAACACATATCAAATTGAATCATGCGGTGAGCTCTACATCCATGTGATTGATGGTAAAACCTCTATTATGTTTTTTGATGCCCAAAAATTCCCATAAGGACTCCAAAACTGAGTTTTTAGTCGAGGTATCCTATTTTTTTAGCTTTTGATGGATTTTATGTCCCGTTAATGGATTTCTTTTTTCACTTTTTCATTGGGGAATGAATTACTTCTCAGATCATACTTTTATATTGATATTATGTGATATAAATATTATCATTTTTCATAATGAAATTTCAATTTTCATAAAATATAAAATAATATATACTTATCTTCTATATATTCACACATAAACATTTAATTTTATAAATAAATAAATTAAACATATTTAAATATAAAACTTATTTATTACTTCATAAAAATATATTTAAATAGATATATAATAATATATAAATATATAAAAAAATGGATAACAAATGTGGCAATATAAATATAAATATATAAATATATTGATATATCATAAAATGTTAATTAAAGTTTAGGGTAGTGGTAAAGGTGTTGGATGTATTTGTAAGAGGTCTTAGGTTCAAAACTCACTGGAGGTTGGGGCACATGCAGGAGACTAGGATTATCGAAAGCACTGATTAAGGGGTGGGGGAAGCATTCATAATGTCGTGGGTGGGTGGGAATCGCCGATAAAGTGGGACTTTAACAATGTTAAAAAAGAACGATAAAAGGACATCTTTAATAGCACTTTTCTAGCGCTGTTAAAAGAAGATTTTAATAGTTATTTATTTCAGAAATGATAAATGTTTTAGGATATTAACTACACATTGATTATCAATACTTTTTTAGCATTGATAATGGAATTTTCTAGTTCTCTGAATGGCCTATTTTGTAGTAGAGATTCTAGATTCCCTTTTGTTACTTCCATTTCTATCATATTAACTAGATTTTAATATATCCTTTTATGTTTTGGGTATATCAACAATTGTTTTTCCAAATGAAATACTAATTTAATATAGATATCAACATAAAATATTGGGGAAAATTTTATTTATGGTTGGGAGAATGTATCACCCAAAAATTATAATGTAATAAAATTATATTTGATATTTTATGGGACAAACAACACTAAATTAAACATCTAATTAAATATAATTTTTAAATATTTACTCTCTTCCATATCATGTGGTATAAATTCAAGATCTCTTTTGGTTATATATTGTAGATATTTTTTAGGTAACATTTTACTTTAATCTGAGTATATCATGTTTAGGTGTTACATTAGGGAGAATTTGGGTGAAATTGGAGATTTTTTAGGTGTTTTGGGAAGTTCATAGTTGGCCCACTATTTTTCCAAACCATGCACCCTGCCCTAGAAACCCATGAAACCCTAGACAGAGGGGGATTTCATGGTTGGGACATGATTTGAAAAACTATTCACTCTATTTGTAGTAATAATGTGAACCCCTAGGGGAGGTACATGGTTTGGGAAATAGTTATTAAAATATTGTTCCCATTCCCCAGAAACCATACGCTTGGGATTTATTTCACTAATTTTTTGTAATTCCTCAACCCCCTTGATTTCATCCTTATTTTCCCAAACACAACATAATTTATTACTATACATTTTCACCTAATTAAAAGAGTATAAATAGTTGACTATAAATATTTGTAACTGGTTAGCCACATAATTCCTAGGACTATCCTGCAAGAGAATCATCGTCCTCTCGAGATTTTATTTGACCACTGATAATCCACTAGATCAAGGAAGATTGAACATAGAAAGTCCTCTTGAATTTCTTGGAGTGCATGTCCTTCAATAATGAATGATCCAAACAAGAATTCTGAGTCACATTTGTTTATTTTTAGGCATTATATTAATCATTTGAGTTGATTGTTAGTTTATTTCTTTGATATGAACCCCCTTTACAAGTGTGAAAAGATTGAAACTGGATTAGTTTCACTTTTATTATAAGTTATTTCTAACCCAATTTCCACGTTCGTGATCGATGGACATGAAATATTTGAAAATGATCATAAAACCTTCATTCGTGGTGCATTTATTACCCCATTTAGTATGTTCCCCACTATTGGGACCCTAGCGTTCCTAGATCGATAGTTTCCATGCGTATTGAGATCGATCAAGTGATCGGATTTGAGGAGGAATGAGGAAACATCAACAATTCCTCAAGAGGTGCATAGATATGTAATTATCACAATGAAAGGATGCTAAATCAAAGAATTCAAATCCAAACTATATATCATTGAATTAATATTTGTGAGAAGAATGAGGAATGAAACTATTGTTCATTCCTTCAATCGATTATCGACAAATGGTAGTATGAAATAGATATTTTTAGCTTGATATTTTTTTTAAGAAAAGAGCTTGGGTTTGAATAATTTATGTCCAAAGAAATGTGATATACTCCCTTACATGTTGTTCACCCCTTCCTAGAATGGGAAATAGGAGTGACAGGACACATGGATGTGGAGTTCAACTAAAAGTACATAGACATGAGAG
This sequence comes from Viscum album, assembly GCA_963277665.1. Classification (NCBI taxonomy): domain Eukaryota; kingdom Viridiplantae; phylum Streptophyta; class Magnoliopsida; order Santalales; family Viscaceae; genus Viscum; species Viscum album. The sequence continues at coordinate 449,465,889 of OY728131.1, forward strand.
TGTTCCATGTGGGCCTACACATTGGGTACCAAGGTTCAAGAAAACAAGGTTTGAGTATATGACTATGCCCAAAAAAGGCATCTCGATGCCTAGATAGGTGGGACACACCATGTATTCCACCTATATGAAATGTTCCACTACAAAGATGGGATCCATGTACCAACTAGAGACACATCTATGCAATAAAGAGGGACCACACAATGTGTGGGTGCTCTCACATGTCATGCACTACTTGAGCTCTAAAAATAAATATTCAATCATTTTAATCTATATCATTTGAAATTGTATTTTACCCCACAAGATGCATTTCATGTGTTTTTTCTCATTAGGAATGCAATGGAATCCTAGACAATGGAATATTATAAATGATGTGAAATGTTCTGAGTTTGGAACACACTAAGGAGACAAATGATGAAGACAAAGATCTTATGGAATCACCAGAGTAATATCAGGCTTACCTTGTAGTTAGGATTGGCATCAGAATTATCAGATGGATTATCAAGGATTACCCTCTTGTAAAATAGAGAAGTGGAGATTCTCAATGATCTTTCTAGGTTAATATCTAGTAGGACTGGGTAGTGGAATTTCTTGATGTTGGGGGACTACCACCTAGCTGGGCTGGATAGTGTAATTCCCCAATGAAATAATCCAAGAATAAGCCTAAAAATGGGCTAGGTAATGGTGTTTCCATGATGAATCCCGGGGTTTTCTCTCAAGTAGTACTTAGTAGTTGCGTTCCCAGTTGACTATCACGATGGTACCCACCGGTTTGGATGGTCTGTGGCATTCCAAATTAACTACCAAAGTGGGAACCCCTCATACCAGGGCATGAGATCCATTCCTAAAAGTATTTAACCCTCAACTGTTCCTTAGAGTATTGATATGTGGTTTGATAAACCTTTAGACTCTTTATAAATAGGGATACTTTCCACACCAAGATGCATTTTGGTGATGTGACCTAAAACCATGCAAACGAGTTAGTGCCGCCCAAATTAGATAGTATCATGGTGTGTTGATTGAGTCCCTTATTAATTTCTTCCTAGAGAATATGTATGAGTTGCTTCAAATAATTGATGGACTTCTCTTCAAATAATTGGCTACACATCTACTTAGAATGATCTGTTTGATGGATATCCACTTACTATCTCATTTAGGTTAGTTTTTATGGTCATATATTTATATACCACTTTATTGCCTACTCCTTAGGTATAGTTACACTCCTTATAGCAGTGGTGAAGACGTGAAAAGAAATTCCACATGATTTATGTGTTTAGATTATCTTGGGTGGATGGGTCAACTCTCTTCCTATCAGCAGTGACGACTCGACAAGAAGTTCATCTTCTCACCGTGCTGAGCCCCATTTGTTTGGGAGAGTTAACTTTCACACTTTTTGGGGTTTAGATATACTCTCTTATTATAATTAGTTCTATATATATCTTCCCTCTTCATTTGTTTCTCATACTGCTCCCCCGTCTCCTTTTTAAGGAGTTCTACTTGGTATGTATATACTCAACATTTCATTAGATTTTCCCAAAACGTGTCACGTATTTTTTAGATGGGTGATAGGTCGATCATGACATCAGAGGATATTAGAAATACAATGTTCTTGGACTATATATGGTGGTCGTAGCTTGTGATACATGGGTTGGTATCTCATATCTATTTACTCTTTCCATGGTTTTTTAGTTTGGGACATATTTCTTGTCTGGGCATGCCCTTTTCCATATTTTCTCTTTAGTATACACTACCGTACTCCATACTTTTTAATGGACTGTGCATATTTGTTATATTTATAGCAATATTGGATCATCTTTTTCCCTCAATACATTTATGTTGAGTTAGTTGTGTGCTTTTGTATTGGTATTTATGATAAGTCCTCTCAGAGTTCAGTGTCCTAAAAGTGCTTCTCACCACCCTTGGCCGATAGAGGCAGGCTTGGGATAGTTTTAGCTCAAGCCCCATCTTGGATTGGGTTATGACAGATTAGTATCAAATCATGGTTCAATAATTTTGAAATTGTTATGGAATTTGCTAAAAGAATTTTTTTGGGTTTATGGGAACAATTACCAAGTGTATCAATTATGGTTTTATGCCCATGGAGTCCAGTGATGGTGAAGTAGACGAAATAGACATTTTCTAGGATCATGAATACCTACATGTTGATAGGGAACACTGAAAAATTTTGTACAAGGATCAATGGTACATGATTCATTTAGGATTGAGTCTGTGACTATACTTCTTGAGCCAGATCTTAATTATTATCAATATATATGTATACGGTTATCTAATCATAGTATTCGATGATAACTTTTAGGATCCCACCGTTATGATGGCCAACATGGATAACAGCTTCAGTTGGTAATGATGACCATATGAGTGATGGGGATTTAGTTATTGGTATGTCCTAAAATCCCCTTTCTCTAGGCGGGAAGGTAGAATTACCACCACCTATAGACCAACAGATTTTCCTAGCAGGTTCGGTTGAGGTAGTGTGCAAGCAAAGCACAGTCCACGACTTCCTTCGGCAGAGACCATTGTGGTTCTACGGTGAGCTAGATACATAGTATATTGATTATTGGATAGAGTCAGTGGTCCTTAACATTAGTCATATTTTGACACCAAAATAATAGAAAATGGCTTTTCCAACTAGTAGTCTCCATTGAGTATCTGTTCATTGGTGTATCCTAGTTACCCCGATGCATGATGAGTTAGAACACTCATGTGAATACATTCAACATCTATTTTGTGAGGGAGTCGTAATCATACTTCTTATTCCCCATTCAGATTTAGGATATTCCTGATATTTAACAAGGATGAAATATAGTGTCAAAATATGTGTCTTGGTTCATAGACCTTATGTTCTAGTCTCTCTACATGACTAGAGATGGATACTACTAAGAACGAAAGCTTGATTAAGGACACCATATAGTGATACAACCCAGTGTAGTGCCTTTGTGCATCCCTATCTATCTCATGTTTCTAGAGAATGTAATTTTGATAGTGATATTTCAATCGTAGAGATACTAGATAACTTGATTTAACAGTGAGAGCGATAGGGATGAGACATCTACAATTGCAAGGAAGCACCAGATAGCTCGGAATAGGCGACCCTTATTTGAGTAGACTCAAGGACGTGGTCATACATTGGAAGGGAAGAAAAAACCACCCAAGAATCCATGGAGGTATTTTTTTATTCTTTTGATGGTCGAGGTCACATGTTACGAGAATTTGTGACCATACATACCTAGAATCTAAGGCAGATTGTAGATTGACCGCCCAGGAAGATTCATCATTGTGATCAGGGAGGTCCCCAAGGAGGTAGATCTGGAAGGGGAGAAGGAGGAGCTACCTGTGGATAATGGAATAATGAGTTACTTCCACCACCACCCTCATATGACCCATGTTAGTCTTAGGGAGTTGGTGACCAGGGCCACAAATTGCTGCAAGCTTTGGACATATATGATCCTACGACACCTGAGATGATTTGTGGTATGATCACTATTTATTATATTGTTGCCTCTGTATTTTTAGGAAATAGTGCCAGTTATTATTTTATCGAACTACTTTTGGTGTGAGTGGTATATCTCCCAGTATATACACTATCCCATTATCTTTGACCTAAGGTTATTATAGGGAACTCTTCCTCTATATCTGTCATGTACTGACATTGTGAGATATCTCTTGGTGGATAGTGCTTCACATTGGACCTATTGGTCGTCACGATGGTACCCTATGATGACATCATGGGAATGGATTGGATTTTAATGGTTTGATCCCAAATCGACTTTCACCAAAGAATAGTTATATGCATATGCAATGATGGAAGGAGGTTCTCTTTCTTCGGTAAGAGAGACCTCATAATAGGATAAGAAAATGTTGTGAGAAAAAGTTTGCATCCTATTACCCATCAGTTGAAAGGAATAACCCTTGGTGTAGAAGAATCACAAGGAATATGGGATCCCTCATTTATGGTGGATTATATGGATGTCTTCCCCCAAGAGGTTCCTAGACTACCATCAAATCATGAGATGGTATTTTGGAGAGACCTGCATCCTGGGACTATCCCAATATCTTCCTCGGCATATCAGATAGAACTTACCGAGCTATGAGATCTACAGTTTATGTTGGAGGACATAAGTGAGAAATGACTCATTAGATCTATTAAGTCCCCTAGGTATTCTATAGTTATATTCATAAAGAAATCAGATCAGAGCTTGTGACATTTCATAGATTGTCACTTGAACAAGTCCACGATAAAGAACAAGAACATTTTACAAGGATTGAAGACTACCTTTATCAATTTCGTGGTGTAATATGCTTCTCCATGAATGAAATAAATTCCATGTACCACCAATGTTGGGATTTTGAGGCCGATATTCCAAATTTGTCTTTTCTATGTCACTATAGACACTAGGTTTTCCTAGTGATTCCCTTCGGTGTGAAAAATGCATATGTCATATTTATAGTTTGGATGAACTAGGTCTTCTATCCATACATGGATCATTTTTTGTATGTATTCATCAATGAAATACTCTCATACTCTACAAAACAAGAGGAGCCTACAGAGCACTTGAGGATGGAAATTGATTTTCTTCATAATTACCTACTTTATAGAAATCTCGCAATGTGACAATTCTTGATACATGATGTTCACATTCCATGAAATTTCATTTCTAATCATGTTTTAGTCATGAATGTAGAAAATAATAATGTAGTTTTTTATTGGGAGGGTACTACAGAAGATTTGTGGAAGACTTCCCTAGCATTTCATCACCTTTGACTAAGTCGATGCAGAAGTGACAACACTTTACCTGTTCAGAGGATTTATGACATATGGGTGAAGGATTTGAGACCCCATGAAAATAAGTATGTAACCAATTACCTAGAGGTACTAGAGGTAGTCTGTACATTGAGGATAGAAAGATAGTACATTCTACAAGATTGTTTTCTGGCTGAATAAAACCACTAGAGTCTCTGATTCGTCTTCACTGAGAGAGACTGGAACCTGAGAAAACAACACCAGTTGGAGTTCCCGCAAGACTATGAATTTGAGAATGTCTATACTCAAGTAAAGGGACATGTCCTTGTAGATTTAATTTAATGTAATTATCAGGATCACTTAGTGAAGGAGGCTTTGGAGGAGATACCTTCCTTGGAGCTGGCCCTGGTAAAGATGGAGGGTACACCATTTCTTTACGTCATGGTGTTGACTCCATCTCTCCTCATGATTTTGAAGAATTACCAACTGAGAGACATCGACTTTGAGGTCTTTCATGATCATGTACCCATATTCGACGCACCAAATATGTATTTTGAAGCAGGGAACCATGAGATCTTGTTCTAGGGGAGAACAACAGTTCTAGTCGTGATGCAGAAGGGGATGATTTAGTACTTCCACACTTCTCCCTTAGTTGTTTATATCAGGGTGGGGAGATGTACAGAGATATTTAGTGGATATTTTGGTGGCTTGGCATGAGGAAAAGAATACATGATTTCATCTCATTGTTCCTGTCACGACCCGTCCTCGGGGCCCGTGCCGTGACTACCCCAAGCCCGCCTTCCATAGGCCAGGGGCTGGCGACTAGCACCAAAGGCGTAAATCCCGATAACTGGGAAGGAATTGCCTTTATAAAAGTAAAAAAAACACCACAGAGTACAAGCGGAAGAAAAACACTAAGTATAAAAGAAAGTGTTGAAAAGTAAATGGGCCAGAATACAAACCCAACTGAAAGTGCAGCTACAACTGAACGAAAGTACAACAGAAAAAGACAAATAGCTGGAAGAAGGAAGTAGCTCCTGGGTCGTCCTCCTCGGATCCTACCTGAAGGGTAGGTACATATAGCGCAGCTCCTGGATCGTCCGCCATGGATCCTACTTAAAGGGTAGGTATAGTTATCCTCCTCAACACTCTCGCCCGTCAACCTCCACCGGATACTGACTCATCCTGTAGTCCACCTCCGGGTACTGACTCGTCGTGTAGTCCAACTTTGGATACCGTCCAGTCCTCGAACACTCGGCCTCTGTCAGCACTGCCCGTCGTCTGCAACCAACACAACGAGGTGCGGGCATAGCCCGTGCAGGGGTGAGTATAACGATACTCAGTAGGGACCCCAAGACCCTCAAGGTCTCACTAAAACCAACAAGGATAACTACAAAGAAGATCTCAATAGATAACCTCTACTTAGGTATATTACCATACATATACCTAAGTTATCAAGTAACCCATGTCAATCATGAGGAAACACAAGGATCATGAAATCAACGGATTACCACTACCCAGGTATATGCCCATACATATACCTAAGTTAACAAGTGACCCATCTCAATCATGAGGTAAACACAATGGTCAAAAGTCTCAGCTCAAACCAGGATTTTCGTTATCGAAACCGCAACTACTGAAGAGCCCCGTATCTGGAGTGTACAGTCGTCCTGTCACGACTCCGAGGTACTGCTCACTAACCTAATACTGCTGAGATACTCCTCCTGTCGAGTACTGTGGGTCTGCTGCTACAACCAAGCGCTTCCCCGTGCCGCTACAACCAAGCGCACCTCCGTCGTGGGTCTTCCGCTACAGCCAAGCGCTCCCCTGTGCTGCTACAACCAAGATCACCTCCATCGTGGGTCTGCCGCTACAACCAAGCGCTCCCCTGTGCCGCTACAACCAAGCGCACCTCCGTCGTGGGTCTGCCGCTACAACCAAGCACTCCCCTGTGCTGCTACAACCAAGCGCACCTCCGTCGTGGGTCTGCCGCTACAACCAAGCGCTCCCCTATTCCGTAACAACCAAGTGAACCTCCGTCGTGGGTCTGCCGCTACAACCAAGCGCTCCTCACTAGGCTATCCGTAACACACCGAGTCGTTCGATCAGTAGTAGTCAAGTCTCAGCCGGCTACACGGTCTCCGTATTCCGCACGCTCGTCTCCGTGAGGGTCTGATCCAAGAGCTACTGGTCGATACTCCAAGTATTACAAAGTCCCACTAAGAAGTATCTCAAAGGACCGCCTCGTCATAGGGGTCTCAACGCAACAGACGACGCGTCAATCGGATGCCCGGTCTGTGAGTTATTAGCCTTTCCGTCCCAGGGGCCCAGTTGGTTTCGAGTACAATCCAACCCGACCACTATCCAATAGCAACCAAAACTCAAGAGATGTATGCCAAAAGTTCCGTCTCATCAAGAGGAAAGCAACGAGACAGACGTCGCGTCAATCGGACGCCCGGTCTGTGAGTTATTGGCTTTTTCGTTCCAGGGGCCCGGTTGGTTTCATGAGCGAACAAACCCGACCGCACTCCTACGACATTCAAACCTCGAGTAGAGTAAGCCAAAAGATCCGTCTCACTAAGAGGAATTCAACAGAGTTGACGGCACGTCATTCAGACGTCCAGAACTCAAGTTACGAGCGTTTCCGCTCCGAGGGCCAGGTTGGTTTCGTGTGCGAACCAACCAGGACGAATCCAAAGTTCTCCGAAACTATGAGTGTAATATACCAAAACGACCATTTAGATCCAAATATTGTGTTTCCGCTGACGGTGCGTCAATCAGAGGTCTACAGCTCAAGATATGAGCATTTGACCGAAAGTGGTCCGAAAACGGGGGGTCTGGGCCCGTGCCGACCCGGCTGGGCCCGACCCGGCTCGGTACGGTCCGGCCAGACCGGCCGGCCGGCCGCGGCCGAGTAGTCGCCGCGGAGCGGTGGGGGTGTGCACGCCCCCCCCCCCCTTCACCGCTGATTGACGCCGGCGGCAATCGCCGCCGGCAACTTCTGACGGCGCGCCGCCGCGGCCTTCCGCGGACCACCAGACGCGCTCCGGTGATCCGTTTCTCCTGCCGTCGTCGCCTATGATCCCCCCGGGACCCCACCTTCACTTCGAAGGGATTAAAACGCCAAAATGGCCTCCTTCGTCATTGCCCATCAATCCGCACGTCAAAACGATTAGCGTTGTATTTGTAGTTTTCCAGCGCGACCCGATGGCGTCGTGCCCCTTCGCCGCGGTCTGACTCCGACCACTGTTCTTTGGTTTTCTTCAACGCGGTGCGACGACGTCGCGTTCTTAAACTTCCTTCCATGGTGCGGCGTGACGGCGCCGCACATATCCTTCTGCATGAACCACGTGGTGCGACGACATGACGCTTTCTCGTACCAACCACAATGAAACCAATACGAAGATAAGGAGGAGGGTCGACCGTCTTTGTGCGGTCTGACCCCCTCGTGTTATTCGATAAAATTTGGTTTTAATCCACGAAAATCATCAAGTTGGTAATCACGAACAATTAAATAAATAAACACCCTAATTTGGTTTCAAGAACGATGTTCGTCAACGAGCTGCGGAAGACGAGCGTCGCGGAGAATGAACGTCGATTCCGTTGTCGTCGAAGTGCGTTCGAAGGGAAGACGTCGTTGGAAGAAGACGTCGCGTTCTTCGGCGGAGGTGTTCTTTGCGCTCTTCGTTGCGGTTGAAGAAGAAGAAGTCTCACGCTTCCCAATCCTCTCAAGGTTGCAAAACTCTAACCAAAAATAAAATAAGACCAAGTCTTATTTTATTAACACAACCTAACCATTTGAATTTCAAGAGTTTGAAATTCAATTTAACCACACACAACTCACCTCATTAAAGTTATTACATTAAAGTCATAAGTTATAACTTAGGTTAACAAAATTAAAGTGGGAGTTGAGGGGGGTTAGAGGATATGAAGGGGTGGGGTTCGTGTGGGCCCCACCACCCTCATAGCCTCCCAAGGGAGGTTGGGTGGTTACCCAACTTCCATCAAGAACTAACACTTAGAGTAAAAAAAATAAAAATTGTAGAGTAATTATAAAATAAACTTCCACAATTTTTATCATCAACACTCGTGTAAACGCAACTCCGAAACATGAGTTCCTAAGAAATTACCGGGGCTACGGTTCCATCGGTGCCCTCAGAATTTGATTCCAAGCACCGATTCAAAAGTTAGAAATTCCCGCTCGCTCGTTCACTGAACGTACCCGAGCCAAACTTCAGAAATTAATTCTGGGCACACTGGGCCTCAGAATTAGGCACCGTCAGAAACTGCGTTCTTGTAAAATTCCAAAAAAAATTATGAAAATATTTTCCTTGAAATTTCCGGGTCTTTACATTACTCCCACCACAAGAATTTACATCCCCGTAAATCTTCAACACAAACTAGGGTCACAAAAGCGGTACAGAGCATGCATCTGAGCCTTCCGCTCCCATGTGCTCACACGGAGGTTCCTGTACTTCCAGAGAAAATGCACCCAAGGAATCGATCGTCCTCGTAGGATCCGCTCCTGTCGATCCTTGATACCCACTATAACCTCCGTGGAAGTAACCCCATCACCATTGTCCTGCTCCTCATGGTCGATGATATGCGAAGGGTCGAGCATGTATCTCCTCAGTTGAGATACCTGGAAAACATCGTGCACCTAGTGCAACTGAGGTGGATGGGTCAAGCTGTAAACCACCTCGCCTACCCAGTTGAGGACCTAGACAGGTCCGTTGAACCTTGGAGATAACTTGCCTCCCTTGCCACATCTTCGTAAACCATGTTGAGGTGAGACCCATATAAGGACGTGATCGTCATCCTCGAACTCTAGAGGCCTCCAAGTCCTGTCATCATAAGGCTTCTGTCAGCCCTGTGCAGTCCTCATCCACTCTTGGATGACCTAGACCTTCTCTAGTCTCACAAGAGCTGCTATGATTTATTCTTTTCCGATAAGAGAAATCCGGTCTCATCCCCTGGATGAACCACAGTCATTGCCTAATACAGTCAATCCTGACATGAATGATGCATTCATGCCATGGATGACGTCGTAAGGACTCGACCTAACTACCAAGAGATCAAACTGTCACTCTCGCCTCCAAAGGTCGAGTCACACTGTCGGCATCAGTGTGAGGTCACTAGGTCTCCTCCAGTAGAAATCTCGAAAGTGAGGGTCAAGTCAACAGTCTTAACCGGGACCACTCAGTATCAATCAAACAAAAGGACAGGAAGTAAAACTTTACAAAGATAAGTGTCTTTTCATTACTACATCTCATAGTACAAGACACGAATGTAACAACAACAAAACTAGACGCAACATGATCAATAGCCTCAAGGTCTGGAGCTAGTCCCGCTCCTGTCCATCTGCCTCTAGAGCTCTATGACCATAGGTCTCAGCTGCCTAAAGCTGAGCTCTCCCATGTCCTCCAGTCCCCTGCGGTCTGCCCTGATCGAACCTCTGCCTCTGCCTGGGAGGTTTTTCATTTAACTGCTGGTCATCTGCATGGCGGGTCGGACAATCACGTGCCATGTGACCAATCCCGCCGCAGGAGTAACACTGTCCCCTCTCGGCATGTCTGACTTTGACTCCACCCCGGTTTCCCCACACAACTGAACCTGAGTCGTGTAGTCGGCCACCGGTAGGTCTGGTTTTCTTGGACCTCTGCGTCATCTGTCTACTACCTGCTGTAGAAGACTCTGCCGCAAGCCGGCTAGTGGTGGGTCCTGCTACTGGAGACTGCTCAGCAAGGAAACTCTCCACTAAGAGGGCTCTCTCCAACACCCCTGTCTGCGTCGGAATGCTGTGAGAAATAACAGAAGCTCTAATCTCTCTCCTGAGCCCCTGCTCGATGGTTCAGGCCCTAAAGAACGGGTCCTGTACCATATCTGTGGAGTAGCGTGAGAGGTCTATGAACCTCGCTGAATACTGTGCCACTATCATGCTGCCCTGCCGCAGTTGGAGTAGCTCCTGTATACGCACCGCTCGAAAGGTGGCTGGTACAAACTCTGCCCGGAATAGGCTCTCAAAGTCTTCCCAAAGAAGTGTCGCCTCATCATGCATCTGGAGCATCAGGCTCCACCATCTGCCTGCTGCTGCCTGAAGAAGGCTGGCAGCAGGGATCACCATGAAGTCTGTCGGCGTCCCCACTAGCCTTAAGACTCTAACCACAGCCTCCAGCCAATCATCAGCCACCTGTGGGTCCGTCCCTCCCTGGAACCTGGGTGGCCTCTAGCGCTGGAACTCGTGCTGTGCGCTCAAGCGACGTGCCCCCTCTGGTACTGGGGCTGCTGGCATCAGTGGCCCAACGGGTAGTAGTACCGCTGGTGCCTCCACTGGTGCCTCAACTGGAAAAGGGCCCTGTACTGAGGCCACGTCACTCAGCGGGCTGTCAGTACGAACCACTCTCGGGGCTCTAGATGGTCGTCCACGGGGACGCATCCTGAAAGGAACAACGTGACACGGTCAAACGATTTATACCTGGTGAGCTAACCTGGTTTGAGATGATATTCAAATAAAACTTCTGGAAACACACACGCAATCAGTGTTTTCGTGCAAAAATTCGGAAACCAGTTTTCAGGGTCTTGGTGTATGGATACGTCGGCTGCCCGCACCAACCCTGGACTCCCTGAACTGAATACCACACTCGGTACTCTTAACACTATTACTTCACAGAAAGAAAATATCAGAGTTATAAGTTCTGCGGTAGAACCGACTCCTTTGATACCAATTGTCAGGACCCGTCCTCAGGGCCCATGCCGTGACTACCCCAAGCCCGCCTTCCATAGGTCAGGGGCTGGCGACTAGCACCAAAGGCGTAAATCCTGATAACTAGGAAGGAATTGCCTTTATAAAAGTAAACAAAACACCACAGAGTACAATCGGAAGAAAAACACTTAGTATAAAAGAAAGTGCTGAAAAGTAAATGGGCCAGAATGAAAACCCAACGGAAAGTGCAGCTACAACTGAACGAGAGTACAACAGAAAAAGACAAACAGCTGGAAGAAGGAAGCAGCTCCTGGGTCGTCCTCCTTGGATCCTACCTGAAGGGTAGGTACAGATAGCACAGCTCCTGGATCGTCCGCCAGGGATCCTACCTCAAGGGTAGGTACAGTTAGCCTCCTCAACGCTCTCGTCCGTCAACCTCCACCGGATACTGACTCGTCGTGTAGTCCACCTCCGGGTACTGAATCGTCGTGTAGTCCACCTCCGGGTACTAACTCGGCGTGTAGTCCACCTCCGGGTACCGTCCAGTCCTCGAACACTCGGCCTCTGTCAGCACTGCCCATCGTCTGCAACCAACACAACGAGGTGCGGGCATAGCCCGTGCAGGGGTGAGTATAACGATACTCAGTAGGGACCCCGAGACCCTCAAGGTCTCACTAAAACCAACAAGGATAACTACAAAAAATATCTCAACAGATAACCTCTACTTAGGTATATGCCCATACATATACCTAAGTTATCAAGTAACCCATCTCAATCATGAGGAAACACAAGGATCATGAAATCAACAGATAACCACTACCCAGGTATATGCCCATAGATATACCTAAGTTAACAAGTGACCCATCTCAATCATGAGGTAAACACAAAGGTTAAAAGTCTCAGCTCAAACCAGGATTTTCGTTATCGAAACCACAACTGCTGAAGTGCCCCGTCTCTGGAGTGTACAGTGGTCCTGTCACGACTCTGAGGTAATACTGTTGAGGTACTCCTCCTGTCGAGTATTGTGGGCATGCTGCTACAACCAAGTGCTTCCCTGTGCCGATACAACCAAGCGCACCTCCGTCGTGGGTCTGCCGCTACAACCAAGCACTCCCATGTGCTGCTACAACCAAGGGCACCTCCGTCGTGGGTCTGCCGCTACAACCAAGCGCTCCCCTGTGCCGCTACAACCAAGCACACCTCCGTCATGGGTATGCCGCTACAACCAAGGGCTCCCCAGTGCCGCTACAACCAAGCGCACCTCCGTCGTGGGTCTGCCGCTACAACCAAGAACTCCCCTATGCCGCTACAACCAAGCGCACCTCCGTCGCGGGTCTTCCTCTACAACCTAGCGCTCCTCACTAGGCTATCCGTAACACACTGAGTCGTTCGATCATCAGTCGTCAAGTCTCAGCCGGCTACACGGTCTCCGAATTCCGCACGCTCGTCTCCGGGAGGGTCCGCTCCATGAGCTACAGGTCGATACTCCAAGTATCACAAAGTCCCACGAATAAGTATCTCAAAGGACCGCCTCATCATAGGGGTCTCAACGCAACAGACGGTGCGTCAATCGGACGCCCGGTCTGTGAGTTATTAGCCTTTCCGTCCCAGGGGTCCGGTTGGTTTCGAGTACAATCCAACTCGGCCACTATCCAATATCAACCAAAACTCGGTCGAAGTATGCTAAAAGTTACGTCTCATCAAGAGAAAATTAATGAGACAGACAACGCGTCAATCGGACGCCCGGTCTGTGAGTTATTGGCTTTTTCGTTCCAGGGGCCCAGTTGGTTTCATGAGAGAACCAACCCGACCGCACTCCAATGGAATCCAAACCTCGAGAAGAGTAAGCCAAAATATCCGTATCACTAAGATAAATTCAACAGAGTCGACGGCACGTCATTCGGACGTCCGGAACTCAAGTTACGAGTGTTTCCTCTCCGAGGGCCAGGTTGGTTTCGTGTGCGAACCAACCCGGCCGAACCCAAAGTTCTCTGAAACCTTGAGTGTAATATATCGAAACGACCGTATCGATCCAAGTATCGTGTTGCTGCTGACGGTGCATCAATCGGAGGTTTACAACTCAAGATATAGGCATTTGACCGAAAGTGGTCCGAAAATGCGGGGTCTGGGCCCGGGCCGACCCGGCTGGGCCCGGCCCAGCCCGGATTGGCTCGGTCCGGTCCGGCGTGACTGGCTGGCCGGCCGCGGCCGAGCGGTTGCCGCGGAGCGGCGGGGGTGCGCGCGGCCGCCCCCCCTTCGCCGCTGATTGACGCCGGCGACAACCGCCGCCGGCAACTTCCGGCGGCGCGCCGCCGCCGCATTCCGCGGACCACCGGACGCGCTCCGGTGGTCCGTTTCTCCTGCCGTCTTCGCCTATGGTCCCCCTGGGACCCCACCTTCACTGCGAAGGGATTCAAATGCCAAAACGGCCTGCTTCGTCGTCGCCCATCAATCTGCACGTCAAAACGATTAGCATTGTCTTTGTAGTTTTCCAGCGCGACCCGATGGCATCGCGCCCCTTCGCCGCGGTCCGACTCCGACCGCAGTTATTTGGTTTTCTTCGATGCGGTGCAAAGGCGTCGCGTTCTTAAACTTCCTTCCACGGTGCGGCGCGATGGCGCCGCGCATATCCTTCCGCATGAACCGCGTGGTGCGACGGCACGACGCTTTCTCGTACCAACCACAAAGAAACCAATACGAAGATAAAGAGGAGGGTCGACCGTGTTTTTGCGGTCCGACCCCCTCGCGTTATTTGATAACATTTTGTTTTAATCCACGAAGATCATCAAGTTGGTAATCACGAACAATTAAATAAATAAAACCCCTACTTCGGTTTCAAGAACGGTGTTCGTCAACGAGCCGCGGAAGACGAGTGTCGCGGAGAATGAACGTCGATTCCGTTGTCATCGAGGTGCGTTCAAAGGGAAGACGTCGTTGGAAGAAGACGTCGCGTTCTTCGGCGGAGGTGTTCTTCGCGTTCTTCGTTGATGTCGAAGAAGAAGAAGACTCACGCTTCCCAATCCTCTCAAGGTTGCAAAACTCTAAACAAAAATAAAATACGACCAAGTCTTATTTTACTAACACAACCTAACCATTTGAATTTCAAGAGATTGAAATTCAATTTAACCACACACAACTCACCTCATTAAACTTATTACATTAAAGTCATAAGTTATAACTTAGGTTAACAAAATTAAAGTGGGAGTTGAGGGGGGTTAGAGGATATGAAGGGGTGGGGTTCGTGTGGGCCCCACCACCCTCATAACATCCCAAGGGAGGTTGGGTGGTTACCCAACTTCCATCAAGAACTATCACTTAGAGTAAAAATAATAAAAATTGTAGAGTAATTATAAAATAAACATCCACAATTTTTATCATCAACACTTGTGTAAACGTAACTCCGGAACAAGAGTTCCTAAGCAATTACCGGCGCTATGGTTCCATCGGTGCCCTCAGAATTTGATTCCGAGCACCGGTTCAAAAGTTAGAAATTCTCGCTTGCTCGTTCACTGAACGTACCCGAGCCAAAATTCGGAAATTAATTCTGGGCACACCGGGCCTCAGAATCAGGTGCCGTCAGAAACTACATTTTTGTAAAATTCCAAATAAAATTAAGAAAAAAATTTCCTTGAAATTTCCAGGTCTTTACAGTTCATCACATGTCAAAATCTGAAAGCTAAGCACCAAGTTCTACAGTTTATTATCGCCCGTTGAGATAGATGAGTGGAAATGAGACGACATATCATTGGAATTCATCCAATGGATTCCATACACAACCATGGGACATTATTCCATCTAGGTGATAGTGGACCAACTCAAAAATATGGCACACAACCTTTTTACCAGGGAATATAGGTCACTAAAAATTTTGGGTTAGCTGCAAATATGGGAGATCATCTACCTTACGTGGGTACCCTCAATGACTATCTATGATCATGATGTGTGGTTTAAATAACAATTGTGGAGGGTCCTACTAGAGGCATTTGAGACCCAGTTGCAAATTAGTACAATATTTTACCGCTAGACTGCAGGGAAGACCAAACACACTACCCCGATGCTCAAGGATATATTGAGGGATTTTGGGTTATATTTTGAATGGAGTTAGGAGGATCACTTTCCTTTGGTGGAATTTTCATAAAATAATTGATACCAAAATACAACCAAAATGGAACCTTTTATGTCCTAATGTGGTTACCCCTGTGCTGGAAAAATATTGTAGAATCATCTCTCCTAGCCCCACAGATGGTGCTGGTGACCCTGAAGAATGTGAAGATCACCCTTGAGTAGATGATGACGGTTAAGAGAAGACAAAAATCCTACAATGATTATCATTATAGACCCATTGAGTTAGAGCAGGGGGGCTATGTCTTCTTGAGTGTCTCCCTATGATGAGGAATGTGGTGGTTCATCCAGGGTGGAATGCTGTCCCTAAAGTTCATCAAGCCATTCTAGATCAGCCAAAGTGATGGCATGGTTGCTTATCACCTTTTCCTATCATGGTAGTAGGAGAGGGTGTATGACCTCTTCCATGTTTCACAATTTAGGAAATATGTGCATGAACCTATGGACATCATTGATTATGGTGGGATAGCCATCGTGGATGGAGCCACCTTTTTAGCGCACCCAATGGTTTTTGAGGAATGATAGGAGCGTAACATGCGAGGATATACCATCCCATTGGTTTTTTTGTTTTGTAAACATAAAAATGTACAAGAGGGTTCCCAGTAGGGGAGATTCAGAAGTGGTCACATTATTCAAGGTTACCTTCCTTTTTTTCATTACAGTGATAAAAATTTGGAAGGTGTGAATGATTTAGAGACCCAATTTTTTTCATATAAGACATTCAAATTTTTCTATATCTATTTCCTAGGATAATTACTAAGACAACGTGTAATTTAAAGGCCCATTGAGACCAAAATAAATTTTATAAAAAAATATTAAATACATATTATATTTTGTACACAAGGACAGTTAAATAAAATGGGATAAATCATATATTGTTGATTAGATCAAAAATATGAGACCAAAGTTGGGTCTGGAACATGGTTTTTGTCCTCGGTAAAACATAAAATGAGTCCCAAAGGGACGTTCAGACCCCTCACTCATTGGTGGTACATTTAAGTAATTTAATCATTCAATTTATTGATTGATTAAATTTCCATTTTAAATAATTAAATCTTTATAAATAGTTCATTAGAGGGGAATGGCTAGTTTTATCCACAAAATTCATTGGTGAGCATGTTCTATAACAATAAAATATCCAAAAAATAAGTTGGACTCAACTTTGATGAGATTTATACATTATATTAATCATTTTAATATATTTTTAATTTATTTCTTTGATCTGTTCCCCCTTTAAATATACCGAAGGATTGAAACTGGATTATTTTATAACTTCTTATCAGTTATTTTTAACCAAGATTGCATGTTATTGATCATCGAACACCTTTAATTGTGTTCTTTGTCGTTGTGACACTACAGTTCCTGAATTGACTATTTCTAGGTATCTAGAGCTCGTTTGGGTGCCTGGATTTGTGACTGATCGATGAAAGGTCAACAATTCGTTGACTAGAGCAGAAATATGGAATCTTCACAATAAAAGGATAAAAAATCTAAAGATTTGTGGAAAGATCCAAATTTTTCGAGAAAAAGAAATGTTGATTCAAATGCTTTTTGACTAGATTCAATGAACATATCAAGAATAGGATAAATTCCTGGATATTGAAGAAAATCAAACTAGATGTTGTGTATGACTAAGAACACACATCGTTTATCCCACCTAAGTAGTGGTGCTTGGGTTTTGAAGAATTTAGCGGTGAAACAATGTGTAACGCTCCATTACACACCATGTACCCCTTCACTAGTTGAAAAATAAATGTGATAGGTCACACTGATGGGGAGTTTGTGTCAATGTTCTAGGTGGGCTAACACATTGTCTACCATAGTACATGGACACGAGGTGTAAGTACAAGGACACTATAATTACCCAAAATTAAAATGCATGAATATTACATATTTTTAGATGAAAATACAATTAATATTACAAATGCATGTCGTATGTCCATAATTGTTTAGTGCCTTTGGTAACATTGAATACATTCTACTAACATGTTAAAATCAATAACATCTAACATAATGTACCTACCCATTAGTAATCCTACTTTATACCATTCTTTATATCCATAGAAAAATAT
The DNA here is from genome assembly GCA_963277665.1 of Viscum album. Taxonomy (NCBI): domain Eukaryota; kingdom Viridiplantae; phylum Streptophyta; class Magnoliopsida; order Santalales; family Viscaceae; genus Viscum; species Viscum album. The sequence goes on from OY728131.1 coordinate 449,483,545, forward strand.
AATGTATAAAAAGGGTGAGCTCAGATGCTCATTAAGGGTAAGGAAAGAAAATTTAAAACTTAACATGAACATAGGAATGTAAAAAAATGACCAAAACCACTGAAAATCAAACCATGTATAACATAAATCAAAATAATGAGCCATGGAATAAATCTTGATAGTTTAAAGGACATAAATCAAAATGTAACATGACTCATTATAAATTGCATTAGTACAAAACATGGATTTTTGGAAAGCACATAATCAGAAAAAATCATTTCCATATTATCCTGGGCTCATTTCTAAGACCATAATTGTTGATAAATTCCTCATAAAATTGAGTCCACTCCTTATTCGAGCCCTTCATTGCTGAACCTCATCTACATTCTGTTCCATCCCTATATTACTAAATCGAGATCATTTACTATTTTAGTCCAATCTATATCCTGGGATTTAAATCTTTAAATAATCAACTAGAGGGAGTTATAGGCCCCACATATCCCATAATGAAATAATTATTACATTTTCTACAAAAACATAAATCATTAATCATAGCATAACCCAAGAAAAAATTGGGTTTCACAAACATTATTCCATCATAACATAATACATGTAAAACAAATGGATTTCAAAAATAGAATTCCATAAAAATGTAATAAAACCATAAGAATAATATGGATAATATACATGATAAATAACACTATTAATTAATTCCGTCTTAGAGGGAAAATAATTTTGATTGAACACTTGAAATAAAATCTTTATGAAAATATCATTTGTCATCAAAAACACTTTCACTTCACAAAATTCCATCCAATTTTTAAATAAAGTAATTTCATTGAAAATTACCTTGAAATATTATTAATGATGATTTATGGTAATATAGTGTTATGAAAACATAAAACCCCTCCATAAAATATAAGTTAAAAGGAAACATTCATCCCCTTACTTTTGTTGGATAATTAAAAAGTACCTCATATTGAAAAATGAAAAAATATTCCTTTCATACCATAGAATAAAATTTCACTAATTGGGTAAAATTGGTATTAAACAATTTGATATGAATGAAAAGTATAATTTGGAACAAGTATCTGGGAAACATTGGAGTTGATGATAAATATGCCACAGTAAATAATTAAGTATGGACAATCTCAGATAATAATGTGATTGTGAACATATCTCTTACCAATTTATAATCAGTCAAATCATATTCCTCACAAAATAAATAAAATTATATTTATATTATAAACTTATTAATGAGAATTATAAAAACATTAATGGCCCATGTAAACAATACTCAAAAGTAATAGGTGTTGTATAAGGCATATGTCCAACAAAAATACCAGAGAAACAAAATAATACATTAACTTAAGTCCGATTTTCATTGTACCTATCTAAAACATATGTATAATGGATTATATTATGTCATTAAATTATTCCAAGACCATATTTAAATTTATGATATCATATGTTTTCATATTAACACATGTTCAATAATATTTCTTATTACCCTTCTATAGGTGTTAACTATTTTACATTCCCTTGTATGTTTTTTCATATAATTCCCAATTCTTGTAAATATGATATAGTACCATAAGTTTTACTATTATATTAAGTTAATAAATATCATATTAAATGATTTCATACATTTATATAATCATTCATTAATTGTGTAAGTGATATGAATCACATTGCTTTGTTGAGGCCGTATGTCGAACGAACGCACGAGCGATGATATCATTTTCTTTATATTTAAATGTATGGAAGTGTGTTGTATATTTGTTGTAACATAATGAATATCATGTTATTATAATTATATATAATTACTATTTCAAAAATTATACCCAACCATGTAAAGTCTTGGTGAAAAAAATATTACATCATGTCATGGTGATGGTAAGCCACACATACGCACCCATGGTGATTTCATTTTTCATAAGATATATAAATGTTGGAATAATGTTGTTAGGAACAAAAATAAAATCCCAATATATTGGTTATATTTTATTTATTAATTTAAATTTGATATAAAAAAGAAATATGAAGTATAATAATAAATTATCTTGATAGAGTCGGTAAAGGAGACTAAATCTTCTTCAACGAGCTCCCTTTAGATTTACTATTAAAGGCACTAGAGTTTCTATTTTGAGAAGGCAAGCAACTCAAGAACGCGACTAATAATATTTTTAAGGGAAATTGTTTTATTTATATCCAATGTTTATGCCACAATGTAATGTGAAGTTGTGAGGGAGGATGTGCCCTATAATAATTGTGTAGAGGGCCACATTTGGAATCTCTCTAAATATTAATTTATAATAAACAAAAACCACAACCAAAAAACCACCAAAATGTCAAATTTTAAAATAATACATGAGATAAGGTTGTAATATTTTCTACCAATAGATTTTAGACATGTTTATTTTTCCAATTTAGGCATTATTATTTAATTAATGCTTAGTTATTTTATTTTATTTGTAACTAAGGTAACAAATGTTTTAATATTAAAATAGTATAATTATTTAATTATACGATGTTAATTATACCATAAATGAACAGTTTATAAAAATTTATACCATATAATAATTATTAAAATTTTTTATAAACTCAATATGATTTTTAAATAATTTAATAAAACATTATTTTGAGAAAATATGAATAGTGTCTATTTTGACACTATTCATTTCATTGTTTCTGAAAAATATCATGATAAGATTTTATTCTAAAACATATTATTTTATTATATCTATATGGGTAAAGGTAATATAAAAAATTTATTGGATATATTAATTATCCAAAATTATATTTATTTAATATTGTTAATCACATTAGTTTGATATTTTTATTAATAAAATAATTACAACATCAGTTTTGTGTAATTATTTAATACAATTATTTTGTGAATAAAACATAAAAATAAAGTACTATGATGAATGTAAAACTTCAATATTTCTGAATAATACTTATATTTGAATATATCTTATGAATAATCCTACATTGAAAATGTTATTTATATTAAAACATGAATGTGACAACTTTAACATCACTTAAAATAAAATATTATAAGTGTCATAATTCTTTCCATATGGATTCAGATGGTAAATAAATATACCCTTGTATTATTATGGCTGAGATATAATCAAATCCTAAGATGTTTTCATGTATTTAGGTCTTCCAATGGTTATTTTCATTTTAATGATAATACTTTTATTTATTTTTCATTAATTATATAATTTATACATCATCATTGTATAAGAGTTTCAGAAGATTATTTAATCTCTAAAAATTCCAAATAATTTACCATGATGTAGATAACATAATTATATTGATCGATAATTGTTTTATCAATGTTATCTCTTATTTATTACTATATTAAAATTATTTTACTTATAGGAAATATGAGGGTGATTTGTTGTCACACTCTTTTATTTTAATAATATAAATATCCTTAGAGTCAATTAAATGATTCAATTACTATCCTTAAGTGTTAATGGTCTAAATATATACATCCAAAAGGATTTTTTAATGTTTTAGGGTTTTTTTTATTTTCCTTATCGTATTATTTGTTACCCAAATTTACCAGATATAACTTCTACCATGGTAAATACTAATTACCAAAGTTACAATTAATTATATCTGAAAAAAGGATCCTATTTACATAATTTAAACCCACTAATTAAAAATATAGAATCCATTTATAAAAATTAGATAAAAAAGTGATAGTAATTAAATTAAAATTAAACCCATTAAGGGAAAAAGAAAATGGGTTTTGAAAAAGTAAAACCCATCAAGAGATTAACATGTGTTTATATCCCATATCAATTTGAAATTACATCAAATGACCTAAATTGGATGAAATGAAAAAATAATAATCTAATAATAATTTGAAAATAATTAAAATTATAATTTGAAAATATGATTAAATTTTATGAAAAATATATTTTGAATTAAAACATAATATTTTTCATTATTCATTAAAATATGATTTTTTTATAAAAATATAAAAAATTAAACCAATCTAATTTTTTGATGTCCCTATTTCAAATATGAATTTATTTTTTTCAAATAAATTATAAAAAGTTTCATAAATTAGATTTAATGTGGGTGCTGCATCAAAAGGCAACAAAACAACATTTTTTTGAAAAATAAATCTTTTATCCAAGAAAAGCTTATTTGTTCTGATATCAGGACTAGAAAACATTTAAGATGGATTTCAAACATTATAGTGAACATATTACTTATATATATTTCATTAATAAAATCCATCCATAGTGATATAATTATTTTATAAACTATCTAAAACATAGTCTTGTGTTTAATGAATTATATCAAAATAACTAAATATTGTGTTTAACACCTGCTAATCATAGTGTTGCGTATGTTGTAAGCTAAGCAAGTATTGCTTATAGAAAAAGATTATCTTGGTGTAGAATACAACACATGACATCAAATAAATAAAAAGAAATATATCTCATAAAAATATGAGGGTGTTACATTCTACCACATTAAAATTAACTTTTCCCTCGAAATTTTCCTAGGTTATAAATGGATTAATACATAAAAGTTTCATTTATAGAATCCCACATCATAAAAAACAAGACTAAAACTTCATTTCAAAAAGGAATATTTGGAAAATAAAATTTACCCAAATTAAATCATTACTAGGTCTCCACATATGAGAAAATATGTAATGATTTGTGATTAGAGGAAAACAATAAATAATCAAAGAGATTTACAGTGATCAATGGTCACAAGAAAGTGTGTGATCGAGAGAAATTTAACAATCACAAAACCATAAACTAAAGAATCATAAAAGAGGTCATTGATATCATAAAAATTATGAGAATAAGTCACCCTTTTACATCACGATCCTTTCTTCTATTTTTTATGAAGTTTCATGAGAAGATATCCTTACTTGATTTCTGTACAATCTCACCATTATCACACCTTGAACAATTTTACACATTATCTATTATTCAAAGAAAAGATGTCGAATTTATTATTTCTGATGTGTTACAGGATCTTGTGATACATATATAGAATGATAGGTCATTCCATTTGTCACTATAAAAGAAAATGTTATCGTATGTTATCAAATATGCATAGGCCATATATAGTGGGGAAATAATTTATTATAAAAATCATTATCCTAATATTAAATGAACTTTTTAAAATTGATTACCATACAATACATTTGAAAGATGAAAATACAAATCTTTAGAAATATGTGCACTAACTCATTTTATAATCTATCCCTCATATATCATATGGTATCTCTTGTTGGTCACATTCGAAACATGTGAATACCTTCACCATGTATTCCATTGAGTCATGTTAATAACCAAAATTACCGCATATCCTTATTGAAAATATATATGTTCCCTTATTCCAAATCTCATTGTATATATTCCCCACATATAAAAACTTTTTATACTTCATCCATGATAGTATAACCATCACGAAAACAAATTCCTAATTAGTTATAAGGATGGAATTTTCGTCCAATTTTCATATTCTTATCTAATATAACTTTATCCATAATATACACAATTTTCAGCACATATTTAATGCAATAAGGGTTACCCTATCTTAATAAATGATTAAGTTTACTTTTAATAACTTTTCTTTTTCATTATCACTATTCAACATATCATTTTTTTTCCTTAATGAAAAACTTATACTGAAAATACTTATACATGTTCCTAGAATTCCAAAACCTATACACCTAAATCTTACAACTTTATTCATAGCCCATTATTCAAGCTTCATTTTTTTATTCATACAAAAAATATTAAATGTGTATCATGTATTAAGGTTTTGTAACCCCAATCTAATCATTATTTTTATGTTTAAGGTAAACGATATTGTTAGATCATCTCATACCATTAACATTACATTTTAAGTCTCTTTATCTTTAGTTGTATAACTAACCCACGTACCACATTCCCGGTTATCTTCATGAGATTTCAAATTAGGACATAAAATTACCACACCTTATAGATCTGTTTATTGACTATGACTAGAAAGAAACGTGTGATAAGTACATATCAATGATTAAAAAACACAAGTAAGAGAAATTATATATAATATGTAAATATATGACACCATATCCTTAATACAAGGTTATCCATGATTATAAAAAACTCTAGGATTGGAACCTATACTTATAAATATCATTAGGAAATCTCTAGGAAAATCATTAGAAATATATCTAGGATTCTCATAATTGTTTTTGCATCCTAGTTTCCAAATGTTGACTAAAACATTCCACTGATACCAACTATAATGACACATTCTTGATATACATTAATATTAAATATATTTAGATGAATATTAAATTCATTTTAAAAAAAGAATGCCTAAGGACCATAATAGTTTATTTCCTTTAGGAACATGGAATAAATTATTCTAACTTGTAAAATATCTTCAATATCTCCCACAAATATCTTCCCCTTTAGTAATCATACTTAAAACCATTATTTATATTCAGAGGAAAAGAAAACATATAAAAATGGTGATAATAGATGCTTAGTAAGGGAATCCAAAAAAATATCAAAAATACCAATAACATATGAATGTAAAAATATGAACATAAACTTTGTAAATCATACTTTTTATAACATACATCAAAATCCAGAGTCATGGAAAATGTCTTGGTCATTCATATGGCATAAAACATAATAGAATTTGAAGCATGAGAAAATTGAATTGGAATAAAAGAATATTTTTAGAGAATAAATAATCATATAAAATCATTTACATATTATCCAAGGAAATTTCCTTGATCATCATAGTGGAAAATTTCCATACTGAAATGAGTTCACTCTTTTTCCAGTATTGTATTATTGAACCAGATATACTTGCTATTCGAACCCTATGCTATAGAACCAAGATCATTTCCCATTATAGTCCTATATATCTCATGAGATATAAATATTTACCCAATTAATTAGAGAGATATATAGGTCTCACCCATCTAATAATGATATCATTCTTACATATGCCACAAAAACATAAATCATTCATCACAATATAGCCAATGTAATAAAATGAGTCTCTTAGACATCATTCCATCAGAACATAATACATGTAAAAAATGGATTTTATAAATGTAATTGCATAAAAAATAATAAGAATAATAGTTATAGTATACTTGAAATATAACCCTATTAAAAAATTCAATCTTAGATTGAAAATAATTTTGATTGAACACTTGAATATTATTCTTGAGAAAATCACCCTTTCTTCTTGAAATAAAATTTCTTCTCTCAAAATTCCAAAGAATTTTAAAAGAAAATAATTTCATTGAAAATAACCATGAAATATTATAATGGAATACTCCTGGGAATAATATGTTATGAAAATGTAAAAAACCATAATTTCTTGTAAGTTAAACGAAAACCTTCATCTTGTACTTTCCTCAGATAAATAAAAAATTACGTCATATTGAAAAAAATACAAAATATTACTTTCATACCATTTAATAAAAAATCACCAATTGGGTAAAAATGAATTTAAAAAATTATAGATGTATATATTGAAAATTTTGGAATACAAATTTTGAAAACATGGACATGGATGAAAAATATACCCAAATAGATACTTATGTATAAAAACATAGATAATAATGAGACAGTGAAATTATCCTTTAACAATTTATAATCAATCGAATCATATGCCTCAAAAATATAGAAAATTATATATATATATATATATTACATCCATAATAATAAGAATCATAAAATCATTCATGGGAATCATAAACACTAGTCAAATGAAATTGGTGGTGTATAAGACATATGTATCACAAAAATAAAATTGAAACAAAATAATCCCTTTAAATATGTCCGATTATTTATGTATGTATTCATAATTATTTTATAAGCTTTCAAATAATATCATTAACTTATTCCAGGACCATATTTATATTTTTGATATCATATGTAATTATATTAACACTCGGTTAACAATATCTCATTATTCCTCTTCTTTTGGTGTTAACTACTTTACTTTCTCTTTCATGTTTTGTCACAAAATTCCCAATTTGTGTAAATATGATATATTTATGTCAATTAGATAATTATATTAAGTTAATATGTATCATATTTATTCATTATATGCATTTATATAATCATTCAAGAATGGTGGACATGTATATGAATCACATCATGTCGTGGAGATGGTAGGTTGTACGTACACACGAGCGATGGTATCAATTTCTTAATATTAAAAATAATGGAATTTTTTGGTAAATATATTGTTATAGAATAAATATAAAGTTATAATAACCATATATAGTTATTATTTCCATCACTATACCCATCTATGTAATGTTGTGCTCAAAAACAGTTTACACCATGACGTGGAGATGTTAATCCGTACGTACGCACGTGTGGTGATTTCATTTTTTATAGGATGGATAGAAGGGGGATTTAGGTTGTTATAAACCCTGATAAAATCTAATTATATATGTGATACTAGATTTTTTACATTATAATGGAAACATCAAAGAAGAGGATGTATAGTATGAACTTATCTCGAGAGTGTCGGTAAAGGATATTACCTTTTCTTCAGTGATCTCCCTTTTGATCTCCTATTAAGGGATCCAGAGTTGGTCCTTCGGGAAGAAAATATACTATAGAATTTGAATAATGAATATTATAATGGAAATGGAATGTGGATATCCTAGTCTTAATGGAAAAAGTGATATGAAGTTGTGAGGGTGGATGTTCCCTTTTATAATTGTGGTGAGGGGAATATTTGGAACCTCCAAAAATATTTATTTATAATAAACTCAAACCACATGATAAAACCACAAAAATGTAATATTTGAGAATATAATATTACATAAGTTTGTAATATCATCAAAAAATAAATTTTAGACAATTGTTTCAATCAATTTAGACCATATCATTTTAATTATCCCTTAGTTATTATATTTTAATTTTAACTAAGGTAACAAATGTTCCAATATTAAAATAATGTAATTTTAATATATCTTTTGTCTATTAGGTCATAAATGAACAATTAAGAACACTTCATACCATATAATAATTATTTTATATTTTTAAAAATTTATTATGATTTTAAATAATTTAACAAAACATTATTTTGAAAACATATAAATAGCATGAATTTTTACACAATTCAATTCATGGGTAGTTAAAAAAACTAGATAATATTTTATCCAAGAAAAAATATTTTATTATCTCATTAATGTGTAAATTTAATCTATAAAATTCTTTGGATATATTAATTATCCAAAAAGTTTATGTTAATATTGTTAATCCCATTCATTTGATATTTCGATTAATAAAATAATTACTGCATAAATTTTTTGTAATTATTTAGTATACATAATTTTTGAATAAAAAAATAAAAAACATAGATAAAGACATGTCTTCTATATTTCATAATAATTCTTATAGTTTAACATATCTCATGTTTAATCTAATATAAAAAATGTTATATTTATTAAAACATGAATTTGACAATTTAAAATCACTTTAAATAAAACAATACAAATGTAATAATAATTTCAATGTGGCCCCAATTGGTCAATAACTCGTCCCTTGTATGGTTTTGGCATATATATACTCTACCCATAATATTTGAACATTTGTTTGGTCATTTAATGGTCATTATCATTTTAATTTTTATTTTTTATCAATTAAATAATTTATGCATCATCATTGTATAAGAACTTAAGGTAGTTATTTTTTCTATAAAATTTATAAATAAATTACCATGTTGTATATAATTACATTTTTTTCAGGAGAAAAATTAACATTTAAGTTATCTCGTATTTATCACTATATTAAAATTATTCTACTTATATTTAATAAGAGTGTATCATGTTACCAAAATGTTTTATTTGAATATTATATATCTTTATCATGGAAAAGAGTTCATTAAATTATTCAATTATAATCCTTTGGTGTTATGGGTACACTATTACTGATCCCATAGGATATCGATCGGTTTTAGGAAACTTTTATTGTCCTTATGATATTATTTGTTACCCTAATTCACCCGATTTAACGTTAACTGTGGTAAATAAAAATTACCAAAGTTTCTATTCATAAAATCAAAAAATAAAAGAATCCTTTTTAAATAATTTTCACAACTCATTCTAAATATGGAACCCATTTTTAAAAATAATATACAAAAAATTTCAAGTAAGAAAATTAAAATTAATCCCGTTGGGGGAACCAAAAAAATGAGTTTATAGAATTTAAAAACCACTTAAGGTTGACATGCCTTCATATCCAATTTCAGTGTAAAATTAGTTCCAATGCCCACAATTGATTTAAATGATAAAAAATATAATTATTCTCTAAAAATAATTATAATTACAATCAACAAATATATATAAATTTGACAAAAAGAGGTTTTGAACTGAAACGCTTTATTTTCACAATTTATTAAAATTTGAAATTTATCAAAAAATACCAAAACAGGAACCCAACTATATTTTTTTCCCAATTCAAAATAATATGTTTATTTTTCAAATAAAATAATTTCTTCTAAAACTATATTTAAAATGGGTTAACCATCAAAAGGAGGAAAACCATTATTTTTTTAAAAAATACTTCTTTTATTTGAATAAAATTAAATGTGTTCATATATTATGTCTAGAAAACATATAAGATTAATTTTAAAAAAATATATTGAATATTTAATTTTATATTTCATTAATAAAATCCATATAGAGTGATTAAATTGTTCTATAAACTCACATAAAAAAAGTCAGACATGAAATGAATTCTTTAAAAATAGTAAGAAATTATGTGTACCAAAATCCAAGATTAGTGTTTTGTATACCAAAAGACAAGATGATGCAACCTATAGAAAAAAATTTATCATGGATTATTATAAAATAAAATACATCAAATAAATTAAAAATTTCTTTCTCATAAAAATCTAAGGATGTTACAAACATGACCAAAAGACATAGATCTATCCATGTATATGTGGGATATGCCGTGCAGTCCACCTACATGGCTTGCACCCAAACACTATTGGGAATCATATATCGAAAAGATACATGGTTAGGTAGGTAAGAGGGACCACATTCCTTGTGGGTCCCCTCAGAAATTGTGTACTAATTGAGCTCTTCTAAGAGATATTTGAATATTCATATCCCCTTTGTTTAGAATTGGGTATGGGCCCACGAGATGCCAATCCAAATTTTATTCCATTTAGAATAAGATAGTTCAATTGAATGTTGAATTTCAGATATGATGTGAAATATTCCATGTTGGGAACACATTGTGGTGACACGTAATAATAGTAGTGACCATATAGAATCATCAGAGCAGTACTAGGCTTACCCTCCAGCTCGGTAGGGTAGTGACGTTCCCCAATGGTAGTTCCGAGCTTACCCTCTAGTAGGACTGGGCAGTGGAGTTCCCTGATAATCATTAATGTTACCCTCTAGTAGAACCTTGCAGTGGAGTTCATTAATTTTTTTTGTGTTTACCCACCAACTGGGTTGGGATGTGGCATTCTGTGATGAAATCATCCATGCCTAACCATCTAGTAGGGCTGGGAAATGGTATTTATTTGACGACTCACCAGGATTACCCTAATGTAAGAATGGGTAGTGGAATTACAAGGTGTCCATCCCAACTGGTACCAACTTGGTGGGCTATGTAGCGGCATTCCATAATGACTACTAGAGGGAGATACCCTATCGTACCTAGGTACATGATCTATTCCTAAAACGGGTGATTGTATGAATGTGAAACATAGTGATGAGTTGTGGTTAGAAAAAAAATTGGACTCATGATAAAGGAGGAAACATTCCCCACTAATATTCTTTCTTATGAGGGGACCTAATCCCATGTGAGAAATTTAGTTCCACCCATAAAGGATTGTATCACAGTGTGGTGATTGAGTCCCTCAGACATAATTGTTGTGGGGATAATCATTTTCTTTTGGGAATCATTGATGGAAATACCTTGGAAATGTTGGTTTCTTATCTTCTTGGGTTGTTCTATGAGACAATGATCCCCTTAATCCATCTTTTTGGATTCAAAGAATACGCCTATATTTGTATCCTTCTTTATTACCCACTCCTTTGGTAGTGTTACTCATCCTTCAAGGAGAGGTGATGATGCACTAGGTATGCAATGTGCTTTCAGTGTTTAGCTTATCATTGTTGGATGAATATACTCTCCTCCTATAGGTAGAGATGACTCGATGATAATTTTATCTTCTCACCATGTTGAGATCCTTGTGTTTGGATGAGTTCACACACACCCTATTGTTTGGTTGAGAATTAATCTCTTGTTGTACTTATTATATATAATTATTCCCACATTAGTTGTATCTGTTATGGCCCCTTAATATTTTTGTGGCATTCTACAGAGAATGTATATACTCACCCCAACATGGTATTTTTCCAACATGTGTCGTGTCTTTTTTCGGTAGTGGGTAGGTCTGTCATGGATTCAGAAGATCTTAAGGATATGGGGTTCTTGGAATACGTATGGTGGTCAAAGAATATGATATAGAAGGTAGGATCTCTCAGTTGTTTACTATTTTCTAGTTTTGTATGGTTGGGAAATATTTCTAGGTTGGGTGAGTATTTTTTACCTTTTTATTTTTAGTATAAGATACCTTACTATGTTCAATTTAATGGTCTATGCATATTTGGTATAATTACCACAATATAGCTTGTTATGTTATTTCCCTCTTCAATTTTCATTTACTTGGTTGTGTGCATGTGTACATGTATTTAAGATATTTCCTACATAGGTTTAGTCTTCCTTCAATTCTTGTCCCCACCCCTAGTCTATAGAGGTAGTCTTTTGGTATTTGTGGATCATGCCCTGACATGGGTGATGTTGTGACAGTTTTGATCTAGGTATTTATAAGTATGAATTTATGTTATCTTGAACTAGGTTTTGGATATAGATGTTATTTTACATTGTGCATTTGAATATTCCATGTCAATTTTTTTAAAATAATTTTTTAGAATGCTCGCCAATAATCATGAGTTAGGTTGTTTAAATTTCCAATACCATAGTGTTGATTTTCATTTTTTTGTATTTAATTATGATTTAGAAAAACCCATATTTAGATATCTCATCTTGAATTATATTATTTAATTGATTGATTAATTAATTAATGGAAATATGTTATTATGAAATTGATGGGATATTGCGATTTTATAAATGATAAATTACATTGAATTGTGTAATTCGTTAATTTTGTAGACATGTAATAGAATTATAATGTGAATAATGGATTTTTTTTTCTTCACCATGAATTGATAACGAGTTTTGTGAATAAATGTTGATAAATTGAATTAATGAAGAATTATTCATAATATCTCTAGTGATTAAAAATTTAAACCATAATTTTTTGGTAATTGAAATAGTATAACATGATGTTAAATGTTTATGAGTTGTCTAATGATGATTAAACATGTAAAATGAGATGTGTGATATTTTCTATTGATTGAAAAATGAGTTCTGGGACTTGGACTGATGCTTCAAATATCCATGGGATGGTGGATATGGAATTCTATACCCAAATTAATACATGTGATAAATGAGTGTGGGAAATGAATTGATTCTTTAAAATACCATGTTTGATAAATGATAAATGGGTTGTGGTACATGTAATGATGCTTAAAATACCCATAGGGTCCTAGTAATTTCATTTTAGGCACAAAATATTTGAATTTTTCTATTGTTTCTATTATTCATGATATAAATTGAAATGAAATTGATAATATAAGACCATTTGAAAATGCATTTTTATTTTCTATGTGATATTGTTAAGATTCCAGAATTATCCAAAGTAGGTATTGATAGTTGGAGTGTCATCATGGACCTGTGTAATTTATGTGGTTAAATTAAGAATAATTAAATTTAATAACTATTTACCTTATTGTATTTTACTCATTATACAACTGCATACACATTTATTTAATTCATATTGGTTTAGAAACCAATAGTGGTGGAATACTGAGTTTTAGCGACACCCAACTCAAGATTCTTGCTAAGTAATCAAATAGAAATCGAGTTTGCTGGACAAGATAAGGGAAAATCCCTCTACTTGACGGATGAGTTGGTATAGGGCAGGGATGATAGAACCAGATATGGTGCCAATGCCTGATTAGAGTTATCAGTTTCTATACTTTCTTGGGATTCATTTTTGAAACATTACATGTAATATGGCATGAAATTTTAAATGTTTTCATTTTGACCACTTATCCATGTTTCAGTTCATCTTGAGATATTGTTATGTATTGATTTCTATAACTAATTTTGGGTCTTTTTTATTTTCACTTGGTTATTTTTGATCTATTTTTTGTTGTGTTATTCTGATAATGAGGTCATAGTCTCCTCATGTTAGGTATTATAACCTCAAAAATTCTAAAAATCCTATATCATATGGGGAGGTGAGCTTGATGTCATGTGAATGAACAGGTCCAGGAAACAGTGTTTGGCACATGAGTTAGGGCACTACAAAGAAGTATCAGAGTATGATTTGTTTTATTTTATTTTGTCATAATATTTTATAATGTTATACCAGAGACTAGAAATTATCGAGCCTTAGTCATGATAACATTAATGGGCATAAATTACCCTTTTATGTTGGAAAACCCATGTACCCATGGTGGGATTACTGTTGTTTATTTTTTATAAAAGATGGATGTTATTTAACTATGCATGATGAAAATATTGTGTAAAATGATTATTGTATCCAAGTTTCTCTAAGATTCTACTTGTATCCAAGTATGGCCTGGGAGTTTTCTATAAATGCATCATTTTAGGAACATTAGAGGTATTATGACACGAATTATTTTTGGAACACATAGAGAATAATGTTTTGGGTGAGATATTGAAATTAACTTTCCATTATTTTTTTGAGGAATTTAAATAGAAAATAGAGCCTAATATTAAATTGAAAAATATTATAAAATGATATAAAATTTGGAAAGTTGGAATTTTATGATAAACTTGTATAAGATAATGTTTTTATCATTTTATTACCATGACCAATACGAGGGATGGATAAGTGTAGTGATAGTTAATAGATATTTATCATGTGGAAGGGTTAGAGGGGTGACATGTTATTTCATTATGTGAATCCCAATAACTTATGTAAATGAGTTGTTATGTTTCCTAATATGTGTCAATGGAATTATATAGTTATTCCATGATTATGAAACCTATTAATAGGATGAAATAGGGAAATGTATGTTAATGTGAATACATTAGTAGAACCTGAGGCACCGATACTGTCATGTGAGGGATATAGAGATATGATCCATGAGAGATTTTCTCAATTCATACTGTTTATCAAAAATGACCCAAGGTGTGTTGTGAAAACTTACTCTAATCTATCAAAGTACATTCATTTGTAGCACTCGGTGATGGTGAACCTCAGACAGGTGAGTTATGGATTGAGTCTATCGATATATCCTTGGCCACCTTGAGAATCCTACATAGTATAGAGAAAAATTGGTTTTCTATATGTTATGTGGTCAAGCGATGAGTTGGTATGACATCCAGACATGGGATGGACACCATGATAGTATGGAGTGGATGTACATTAAAGAGAAGTTATTGGATCACTTTAATGCTAATATGCTCATGCAAGATAATGAAATAATGCTTGTAAGGTTGACATAGTGAATTATGTCTGTTTTGGTATATGATTGTCACTTTACAAATATTTAGATATATTCTCCATAAATGGTTATATATGAATATATAGTAGTTAAATAATTTCAGTTTTTAATTGATTATTAAATTATATCATAGGTTAATATCTTTCGGATGAAAAATATTTCATAGGTAGTGAATCAAACTATCATATAAGAGGAAAACATAAAGGAGGGTTACAGTAGAGGTCACATGGTTTCAACAAGAATACCATTTGGTATGTATTCTGAGAGTAGCAAGTCTGTATTTGATAATGTTAACTAGGTAGATAGTAAGAAAAGTATCTAGGATAAGGATCAGTTACTTTGGACCCAACCTGAAAGACAGACCACTTGTGAAAAAGGCCGGTTCACATTCTTAGACTTTTTCCTTTACCAGTAGTAGAGTGTTGATATTATGGTAGTATGGGAATCTAAAATGGTTCTTTATAAACCCATGGAATATGTTTAGGGATGGAGGAAATAGGCAGAGTTAGATGGTTGGAAGGAGTATTAAACCCCATATTAGTATAGCAATCATTATTTGATTGGTTATTGCAGTCGAGGTAGTAGACTTGGTAGTTCATGTCAAGAGAACCTGTATTATACAAGTAGTGAAACTTAGGGGACTCAGTATCCATCATAGGGATGTGGGGAAGGATATTTTCATGAATTTAACCCCACACTTATGGATTTATTAGATGGACCATCGTTAGTTATACATATATTCTCCTAGAAGATTACATTATTTCTAGTTCATTATTTGATATTAGTGTCTCTCATTCATTTATATAGCCACAACTTTTGTATGAGTTGAGTTTGATAGTGGAGTTTGTGAGTGGTGTTTTGAAAATTGATACATAGTTGCGAGTATGATTGAGAGTAATTTATTTGTGAAATGGGTGTTCTCTCAATGATGTTATGTATAATTATTGTTTGAATATAAACATCCTTGATATGTAATAATTTGAATTTATTTTGGTTATGGTCAAGTAAGTAGCATACCAATACCACATATATTGTTTCCACATTACAATGAATTTGAAGTCTCGTGAGGGTGATAATTATCTTCATCATACAGAGTGGAATATCAACATGGGAAGCAGAGGGAAAATTATTTAGAAACTAGTAGAGATCACCACATAAGTTGCATGTATTTTTATAGATGATAGAGGTGTTAAGTATGACGTCATTCCAACCATAGTGGATAGGTTCTAAGATGTGTTTTCTATGGAATTATCAGGTATGAAACTTGAGATAGACTTGGAAGTCACGTATGACCACTTTCCTGGCACAAAACTAGTTTATTTTCCACCTAACGAATGGAACCAACATACATTAAATAGCAAAAGAATCAACATGAATAGTATGGATAATGGATTTATCTATATGAGTAATCACCATGGGGTTCCCCATTTATATCTAAAAGGAATGTTAATGAGACACTATTGTACGATTCAATCACCAAAAGATGAACTAGATGGATGTGAAGAACTAATATCCTATTAGGCATATCAATGACATCATTGAATAGTTGGGAGGATACTATATGTTATTTAATAATGACATGAGGTAAGGATATGATTTGTTGGGAGTTAAACCTGTTGATGTAAAAGGGAATTATTTTAGAAAAAGGTATGGGATCTATGAGTTTTTTTGTAATGTTTTTCAACATGAGGAGTACATCATATGTGTTTATGGACTTGATGAATGGAATCTTCCATATTTACTTGTCTCAGTTTGTTTTTCAATGAAATTTTGTTGTAATCCAAGACTCACGAATATCATGCCCTACATATTGACATCATCTTGAGTATATTGAAAGTGAAGAATAATTATTCCAATCTAAGTTTCGATCATGGATTGATTTGGTACAATTATTTGGTTACATCATATTATAGGAAGGTTTTATTGTGGACCCCAAAACGGTTCAAGTAGTTGTTTCTTGGGAAAATTCCCATTATGTTTTTGACATCAGTATATTTATAGGGATTTCAAGATATTTTATGATCTTTATCAAGGACTTATCCAACATGTAGTAACTTATTATATTTTTTAACAATAAAGGAGTAATTTTTGAATGGTATGATGTACTATAGAATCAACTATAGGATTTGAAGATGCTATTGACAACTACAACCAACACGATCCTATATGAGGTAGGGGAGGTTTATATGGTTTTTGCTAAATTTCCTAGGATTAGAATTGTATATGTGTTAAGGTAAGAAGATCGAGTTATGGAGTATATGTAACCATATTTGAGACAACATTAATGAAACAAAAAAATGCATGACCTCAAGTTAACTATAATAATTTATGACTTGATGTGTTTGTGGGATTATCTATTGGGGAAAAAGTTTTATATGTATACTGATCACATGAGATTAAAGTATATATTTTCACAATGAAACTTGAATATCTGGTAGTGGAAGTGGGTTTAGTATGTGTAGTAATTGTTTTCTAGCATATACACACCGGAATGGAAAAAATGTTTTTGACAAATTCAGTTTGAAAATTCAGTCTCAAGCTGTTCATATGTATAGTTTCAAGTGGAAGATGGAGACCTTTCTAGATGAAATGAATATTATCATTCTAGAGGTCCATAATAAGATTATTCTCTTATCCTTGTTAGGGTAGTTAACACTTTTGAGCTAGATCATGGACATGAAGTATGAGGATAGAGTGTGTTTGGCCTTGAGGGAATGTATAAAAGGTGGGGATTGACCTTCAGTTTAGACCATAGATGAGGATGAAATCATCTATGTCCAGAGTTTTTTACATTTTCCTAAGATTATGCAAGAGGATGTGAATCATGAGTTTAATTCCTTAAAGCGGATGGTTTATATAGTATTGAACAAAACTTATTGTGTTTTATATTGATAGTATTGATGACTGGACAAGAAAAATAATATTATAGGGCTTATGGAATGATACTACTCCTAAAAATAAGTGAACTATATGAATAAAAGACCTAGTGGTTTACTACAACCATTTCCCATTATAGAATGGAATTGGTTTGATGTTTTCATGGATTTCACTATTTTTTCCAAAGTTTTTCTTGCAAGTATGTTTCTATTTGGGTGGTTGTGGATAGATTGATGATTATATATCATTTTTTTATTTAATAAAGCCTTTATAAATAGATCATTTGGGAGAATTGTATGTTCAAGAGATAGTCTTTATACATGGGGTTCTGAGATGTATATTTTTTGATCATGAATCAAATTTAACTTCATAATTATATCAATTCATGTAGAGGGTTCTTGGTACACCGGTACAATTGAGTATTGAATTTATCCCTTATAATGATGGGATGTCGGAACATATTGTACATTCCTTATAGGTTATGCAACAAGTAGGAGTTCCTAATTTGGGTGGGTATTGGGAGAAGCAATGAGATCTCTTTGAATTTTCCTATAAAAAAATTATCATGAATATATTAAAATGGTACCACATGAGTCTCTTTATGGTAGGTCATGCAGTTTACCTCTTTGAAAGATAGAGGAAGGTGAGTTATAGTTTTTGGAACTAATTCTCATACATGAGTCATTAGAGTAGTAAATAATGATTCAAAAATGTATGTATATGGATTAGTGAATGAATAAGACATATATTAATAGATGTTGACGAACCCATAGTTTATAGAGGGTTATTGTTTATTCATTTAGGTTTCTCTTAGTTTGGTTAATATACTATTCAATGTTGGGTCATGACAGTGCATAGGTTTTTGGGAATTTTTTTGTTATATAGAGAATCGGGTTAGTGACATAATTATAGGCTTGTCCAAATAGGAACATTTCTATTCATGATGTTTTTCATGTGTATCATATTCAGTAGTAACACCCTGAACCATCCCATGTGATCGATGTGTTTGATGATGTTCCCGAGAATGATGTATCATTTCAGGATCATCTGATGTGTGTTGTGGAATTCAGGGAGTAAGTGTGGTTGGAAAATAACATGCCAATATTTTGTTTTGTTGTTGAAACATGGCCATGTTCAGGAGGAAACAAGGGATAGATAAGAGGATATTCAGGATTAATTGCCCGATCTTTTTAACTAGGAATTTTAGAATGGCCTAGGAGTACATCTCAAGGATGAGATATTATAAGGTGGGGAGATTTTAATATACCAAAATTATATTTATATATTCTTATTAAATTTTTTACGGTAATACATTTTTATGATTTTATTATATCATGTTTTGGTTTTACTTTTGGAATATTTCAGGTAAAAATGGGATTTTGGGGGGTTTTTGAAGTGCAATGTTGGTTCACGGTTTTTCCCAACCGTGTTCCATGCCATAGAAAACCATGGGAGAAGGTCATTACATATTTGAATCATGATTCAATAAATAATTCACCCTCTTGTAATTAAAAATGAATATACAATAGGAGAGGTTAACTATAATGGCACACCATTTGGAAAACTGTGTACCCCATCCCCAGAAACTGTGCACGTGAGATTTATTTTTATGATTTTTTATTTTAATATTACCAAACACCATTATTTAACTTTTATTATCCACTAATTGGCCTAATAAATTATCTATAATTTTCTTGGATGTTTTGAAAAGGATTCAAAATCATTTACTTTTCCATTCTATATTATTTGATGATCTGATTTAAATAATTGAACCTCCCATATTATGAAATCCCTTGCCTTGTGGTTTCCTATCTCTCTAATATCCCCTTACCAATGATGATGGAATTGGTTTCATTTGTTTTAGTGGGTTTGGATCTTTATTTTTGTAGATATAAATTCATTTTATATTGATCCAGGTTTTGGATATAGATATCAATCTTCGTTGTGAAATTGAACACAATGCTTCAATCTGGGGAAATTTCTTTTGAAAAATGTTCACCAACAATCTTTAGCTAGGCGGTCTAGAAAAACAAATCCACTTTATTGATTATAATTTTTCATATTGAATTTTTATTTATCAATTTCATGTTTTTAAATAAAATATTTAATTGAATTAATTAATTGACTACTTAATTAAAGTAATGATATGATTATGGAATTTATGGGATATTTGGATTTTGGAATTAGTTAATTTAATGGGATTTTATAATTGGTAAATTATTGTGATATGGAAATGATATATAATTGTAATAAAGGTATGTTTTGATTGACCATGAATGGTTAATGGGTTTTGTAAATATATGTTGATAAATGGTTTCGAGGATGAATTTTCCGTATTATTTAATGTGCTTAAAATGTTAAACCATTTTTTGGTAATGACAATGGTATACCATGATGTGAAATATTTATGATTGTATTAATGATGATTGACCTTAAAAAATATGATATTTGATATATGTGATAGGTTGATAAATGATTTTCCATACACAAACTGATTTTTCCAAAACACATGGGGTAATAGATATGGAATTCTAGAACCAAATGTATTAATTAGATAAATGAGTGTGGACACAGACTGATGCTTCATAATACCACGTGTTATTGATTGATAAATGGGTTGTGGTACATAGAATGGTGCTTTAAATGCACGTTACTCCCTAGAAATGATGTTAAAGACCAAAACTTTTGTCATTGGACTATAGTTCAAATTTTTGATAATATAAATTTCACTTAAATGGATAATGCAAGACTCTGTTATAATGAATTGTGATTTTCTATATGATGTGGTTCAAACTCTGGCATGGGCCGAAGATGGTATTGATTGTTCGAGTTTTATCATGTACCATGGTAATTTATGTGGTTAATTAAAGAATAATGAAAGGTAACAAGTCAATAATTAATTTTATTTTATTATTTTAATAGCTACATACAAATTTATTCCCTAGATATTGTTTTATATTCTATTTGTGGTGGCTTACTGAGTTGTGGACTATCACCTACACAAAGCGATGTGAATCTCTTTCCATCAACACACCACAATGATTAGATAAATAAGTAAATTTTTATAAATACTATGGAATACATTATATTATTATCATTCATGAAAGACAAAATTATATTTTATTTCTATACTTATAATTGGATAATGGAAATGTTATCCATTTATACATATGTCCAACAATCTGCATGATCAAAAGGTACTAAATTTTACAAAACAAACTTTCATAATTCGTAAGAAATAAATAATTGATAAATAAATATGATACATTTTTCATGATTATTATTATTTAGATTGTGGAACTATATATGTTTCTTCTGAAATAGACCATTCATGAAAAAACACACTAGAGAAAATATTTCAATTAACAACCAAAATAACGAAAAAAATTTAGATAATTATCGAATGTTTAATAATTCATCATGAAATCATCATATATGAAATTATAAATATTAATGTTTATAGGTAATAAGTTAATAACATTTTTAAAAACACTATACAAATTGATAAACAATGTTCAAAAAAATTGAAGCATGAGGCAAGTGAATATGAATTATTTCTCTTTCATTAGACACATTTGTATGTTATGCACCAATTTATTTTATATTGTGTATAAACATCCCATTAAAAATGTAATATCATTAATAATCATAATTCATTGTATTTTAGGTCCCAATATGAATTTTATCATCCATGAATATTTTCATTGAATATTACCATGTCATAATGAACTTTTCCTCAACTTCCCATCATTAAGAAAAAATTTATTATTCTCCACCAAATTTATTTAATATGGTGTGCATAATTCCAATTTAAAGTGAAATATAAATATTTATTAATAATTAATTTTATATTATTTTTCATTTTAAATTATTCCATAAAAGTAAATTAGATGTAAAAGTTACCATGTGGTAAATAATTTCGTAACTCAATTTCTTTTCATTGGGTTATATAACTTTTTCATCATATTGGATATTATTAGATTATGTGTTTAATTTATATTTATTATATGATGTTTTATATAAATATTATGAATGTTGATTCATAGTTGATAAAAAAATTCGATTCATTGATTAATTCTCACTCAACGATATTATCTTTTTAAGGTTTTATTTCAAAATCATTTTTGAATTGAGATTTTTTAAACATGAATTTTAGTTAAATGAAATTATTTAATAATTTTATAATAAAATAATTTAAATTTTTATCCTCGGGGTTTTGAATATATTTTATGGTAATAGAACCAATTTTTATAATCATTGGTATTTAAAATAAATGACAATTATTTTATGAAAATATTACTTCATTTTTCTCTTCAGTCAAAGCATCATTTTTTTAAACCATGTTTAAAAAAATATATTTTCAAAATAGATTTCATAATTTTTAAAATATTTATTAAATAAATTTTTACCCATTTTATGTAACACCCCAAGAACCCACGATATATTTCTCTTTGAATAATGAAATAGCTAGCGTTGTACACAATGTCAAGATTCAAACACATCACAGCCAATCAAACCAGCCATTATGAATAGTAATACCCACTTTTTTATAATTTATCAATTTTAAATTTTAAAATGGACTTAATGTTTGGGTTCATAATATGAAAATTAGATTAGTGTTAATTTTTGGTATTTTTCTGAAAACATTTAGTTTTTGATGAATAGTGAAAAATTCTAAATTTTAATTAAAAATATCTTTTTTTATAAAAACAATTTATAGTGCTAAATTATACTATCGAGTGGGTTTTTAGTATAATTAGATTATATTTTTACCATTTAATCCAATTTTGGTCATTGTATTTAATTTCACATTTAAATTGGACATAAGCAAGTGTCAATCTTTTGATAGTTATTATTTAATAAAAACACGTTTATTGTTATGACAACGGAAATTAATTTTAAATTAATTTCTTCCACTTCTGTGTTTTGATTTTAGAAAAATTGATTCAATATTTATAATCAAGATATCCAAAATGTGTAAATAGGTAACATTTATTTTTGGACATTTTGAATAATTACTTCGGTAAATATTTTATTATCATGGTTAAAGGGTACATCCTGTCAATAAGGGTAAAAATAATATTATAATACTATTAAATTATCCTAACATGTGTCCCAACCCAATTGTATGATATGTGTCCGACCATGGGCATCCTTGGGTCGATTTGGGGATCCTATGGAGCCACATGTAAGTGATAATGACACATTATATTAATTAAGTTAAAGTAAATACAAAAATGACATAAGCATATATCTTTAAGTAAAATAATTTTTACATAGTGTTATATATGTTATATATTCAACTATATATATTAATTAAAAATATAAACATATTTACTACATAAAGGTATATTATTTGAAAAATTTATACATTATATAATTTAATTTATTTATGACATATTGATGATGCAGTAATTACCTTATTAATGAAATATTAAAATAATTGATATTATAAATAGCCAAATAAATGTAATTTGAGACTTTTTATGAATTCCAATAATTTTATAGGTTATTAGGACGTGTTAGAGTCTATTAAATGAATTTTTATTGAATTAATATTGTTTTCATGAATTTAATAAAAACAAAATACCAAATAGTATCAAAATTGACCTAAAAGAGTTTTTAAAACAAATATTATATTATTAATTGGTATTCTATTCCTAAAAATATAATGTTCTTTGAAAGGGATTAAATACTATTATATATTTCATTAATTAACCACTTTGGGTTCTCTTGGACGTTTATAGTATGTTTATTAACCATATAATATTAAAATACCAAGAGACATGGTAAATGTCAAACTATTTAACTAAGAGTTAAATCTAGAAGATAAGGTTAATATGGTGACCCAAACCTGTCTAAAACCTATCAGTTAAGTGGTTTTCAACCCATAACCACTTTATTCTTTAAATAATTTCTTTTTGAGCCATTATAAACCGAAAATTATTTTATTATAGAATAATATTTCAATCTGTTCCTAAAGTGCCTCTCACCCCTCTTATAAAAGGGCACTTCCCCTTCTCCCAAATTCACAACTTTAAAGTAATTTGACTCGGCCAAACCCTACCAAAATATCCTCCCAAATGTCCTCCCTTTATACTAGAGGCCTTACTTTAGTCATAAAGCCAACCAATGGAGCCCTTTTGATCAAATCAAAAGAAAGTACCCGAAGAAGAGGTAAATATTTCATCACCTCTTTCAAGTTCCTCTCTTCTTCCACTTCCTCTTTATTTTTTGTTTCCATTCTAAAATAATAACTCCAGTATATTATATATACATTTATTTTATTATAAATATGGTATAACCATAGTCATTATTATATCCATACTTTGAATGACATGTCACCATATGTGCGTACGTACGGCTTACCGTCTCCACGTCGTGGGGCAGTTGTTATTCAATACATTATTATTTGGATGGGTCTAATAATGATGTATAATTGATGTAGATAATAAATATAACATTATAATTATTCTTTATATATGATATATGATCCAATTATATATTATTTTAATATCAAAATACTGATATTGTCTCTCGTGCATACGTACGGATTATCATCTCCACAAACACGATGAGATTCATTCCCCATTGTATCCATTAAAGAATAATTTTTATTTGATGATTAAAAATAATATTAAAAGACATAATATAATTATGAATATGAATAAGATACATCCTATCCATAGAAAACATTACTTACATAACAATGCACATAAAGGAAAACGAATTAGTTAACACTCGAAACGACGAAAATAATAAAATATTATTAACAAACAATATTAGAAGATCATATATGATATAATATTAAAGTATACAGTTCTTTAATACTTTAATAACAATTATTTTAACATTATAAAATAGGTTAACCTACCCTCGACCAAGGAAAATTACAAGGTAAGGGTTCATTCTACAATTTCATTATTATCCGAGTTTGTTTTTATGTAAGTATCTTTTGAGACCTCTATATCATCAACATCCATTTTTCCTAAATATGTATTTCAAAACATTTTTACTATTTACTAGAAAATGGGTTAAATTCATTTATAACCTTATTTGAACTTATATGTTTTGAAAGGAATCTTTTAGTCATTTTCCAAACAAGGTACTTTACGACCTTTTCAACAAAATTAAGGTATTAATGTCTTTTTTTAACTTATAAAGTGGGTGAGGTTATTCTATGCCAGTATAAAATCATCAAATATTCCCTTAAAATATTATATGAATAATTTTAAAATAATTTTTTTAATAATTATGTAACATTAAATGATTTCAAAAAAAGAAAGAGATATTTCTCTCAAATAGCATTTATTTCATCTATTTCAACATCCTTTGATGGAATTTATAATTTTCTGAAGTCGATTCATTATGATACAAATATTATATATTGTATTTAAGGTTTTTGTGATATGTTTAACTATGTATGTGTTATTTTTATACCATTCATGGTTTATGGTTAATGTATTGACATTTAGTATGCTATTTTTAATACAAATGTTTTTGTTATATTTCAACCTTTTCATATGAAGAATGTATTTGACTTAGTAAGTGATGGGTGGAGCCCGATATAGCTCCTCGATGCATCGATATGTCTCCTGATACAACATGATGCAGAATTGGAAGATGTATTTTCAAATTTGATATATGGTTTTTGCAGATGCCTTTATAATTTTTAGACTTCTTGGTCGAGGCCTTGAAAAAATGTTTCAGAATGTCCGACATTATACATTCCCTCATTATGAAAATAATATTGATGGTTCATGGGGTCATTCGACTAGTAGAATACCCATGATTATGTTTTATTATGGAATTATTTACTAAAATCATATTCCTACCATAAAATTTTTCATGTTTATTACTGGTATAGGCATATGTTTTCAATTATTCACCATGCTTAATATTTCTATTATCTTCTACTATATTTCTAACCCTAACTAAGAATTTGAGGTCACCCCTTTCTTATGTTTCATTTTCCCAGGATATGAAGAATTTAATTATGAGTGACTTGCCAGATTAATCTTGGAGGCTTGGATGTTTCTAATAGAAGAAATTAGTGCTGTATTTCTATTCAAGTTGTAAAGGTAATGTTATGTATAAATCTTGTTTCCAATAATAATAAACTGATTAGTCTTTTGGGACATGATTTCCTTATGATCATGCCAATGTTATGTAATAATGCCCCGACTCTGGGTAACCGGGGTCGGGGTGTTACAGTTGGTATCAGAGGATGTTTAGAACAAACCTTAGAAAATAGATTTAGATAAACTCTGATTAGAGTACATAATCCTAAGATAGACTTTGAGGATTATTATAGAATAACTTCATATAATTTTTGTACTGTAGAAATTTTTTGAGTTTCCCAAGAAATACATCTGTGTCTGGATATGAGCAGGTAGAGGCGGCTCTGGAACAAATTTACATAGGGTTAAAAACAGAAAACACTGCACTGAGCTAGACTCGAACAGGAACTAGTGCACGATAATGGGCCTTGCTGCACCCTTTATTACAACACTCATGGGGGATATGCTTAGGACAATTCTAATTTTCTTGGGTAACCATTATAAAGGATTTATGAGTATGTACTTCCTAAAATAATGTTTTTTATGATTATGGATTATATCCATAAATTGATCAGTTTATATTAGGTGTTTTACAAGTTTGTAATTATGTATTTTGATTAAAAAACTAATCTAGTTTATCCCATTGTTTATAAATGTCGCTTAATGGAAGGAATGGAAATTGTATCAATTCACATAATCCATGTAGGGATTTCCCTACTAATCAAGATAATTATAGTGGAACTAGTGATGCAACTTGTGCTTATTAGCTTATCAACATACTGGTATAACTCATTCAGGTTATGAATAATAACCTTACCCATATAGAGCACCTTGATCCACAACATGGAGGATAATTGTTAGATCGCTTCATGAGGAAAAATCCACCAACATTCAATGGTAGTAAAAATCCATTAGTGGCTATGTAGTGGATAAATTCCTCAGAGAGAATATTCCATGCATTGGGGAGTAGCGAAAGGGAAAAAGTTTTCATGATAGTTTACCGCCTCACTGGAGATACTGATCAATGGTGGTCATTGATTCAAAACACAATGGAAGATGAGGATGTATCAAATATGGAATGGAGGGAGTTTAAATAGAATTTCATAGAAAAACACTTTCCTCATGAACATCGAGCGGATATGGAAAGACAATTTCTAAGTCTTCAAAAAAAAGAGGATGAGAATGTCCCAATATATGTAGCTAATTTTAAAAGGATAGCAAGGCATGGTGCAGATTATATATGTAACCCAAGAAGTAAGATTGAACATTTCATTGAGGGGCTAACACCATTTCTCTGTTGGGAATTAGTATCACAGTTCTTCTCATCATACGAAGATATTGTCTCATGTGCTATCAAGATATAAAAAGAATTCTATATGTCTTATGACTTTAAAGAGAAGAAAGAGAAGAAAAGATCTGCTGAACACTCTGGGAAAGGAAATAAGGAAACATGGACTAAGGGAATAATTGAATTTCCATCATTTGAGAATTGTGGAAGGAAGCACCCTGGTTCCTGTGTAAAAGTAAAATGAGTATGATATAAATGTGGACAGAAATGCCATCTTTCTGGTGATTCTAAGGGAAAGAAAGACGCTACCAATTTTCAATGCTACAATTGGAGGGAGATGGGACATTATGAAAATTTATTTCCTAAGATTCAGGGAAACTTATCTCAGAAATGGCCAAGGTATTGAGGCCAAGCTTATGTGATAACAACTTCTGAGGTTGGATCTCTGAAAGACGTGGTGGCAAGTAATTTAATTGTTTCCTCAAGATTAGCCAATGATTTATTTGATCCTGGATCATCGCGTTGTTTCATATCTTCTAGTTTGCTAGGAAAATTGGATATTACCATTTTGATTTAACAAGGGAGTTGTCAGTCAAAGATCCCAAGGGTAGTATCATTGCTACAAATTTTTGTGAATCATTTCAAATTACGACATATAAATGTTATTTATCTGCTAATCTCACTGTCACACCCATGATTTAATTTGATATAATACATGGTATGGATTGGATTTCAGAACATGATGCAAAAATTTATTTGAAGAAGAAGGAGGTTACTATTTTTGATGACAATGATAATGAACATCTTATCTTTAGAGCAGAAACATCACAGCCTCATTATTATCTAGATCTATCCCTAATATCTCAACTAAATTGAATTATTGGAGAGGAAGATAATGAAATAAATGTGGATGAGGAAAAGAATGTTCAAATAGAGGATATACATATTCTGAAAGAATATGTTGATGTGTTTCCAAACGATTTACCTGGACGTCTTCCAGATCGAGAAATTGTGTTTTCCATTTATTTAATTCCTAGTTCAAGGCCCATATCGAAGACCCCTTATAGAATGGCCACTGTGAAAATAGTGGAACTAAAGAAACAACTAGATTAATTGAGTAATGTGGGATTTATTCGCCCTATTGTTCCCCCTAGAGAGCCTCTGTTATTTTTGTTAAGAAGAAAGATGGATCTATGAGTTTGTGCATTGACTACAGGGAGATCAATGCTATAAAAATAATGAATAAGTATCCCATACCTCGCATTGATGATTTACTCTAACAACTTCATGGAGATAAATATTTTTCAAAGATTGACCATCAATCTGGATATCATCAGTTGTGTGTGAAGAAGGAATACATTCCTAAAACAACATTTCAAACTAGGTACGGGCATTAAGAATTTACAGTAATGCATTTTGGGCTGACTAATGCACCCTTTGTTTTCATGGATCTAATGAAAAAAGTTTTCAAGGAATATCTTGATTATTTTGGAGTGGTATTTATTGATGATATCCTGGTATACTCCGAAAGCTATGAAGATCATGAAAATCACTTGCACACCATTTTGAAAACCCACGAAAGAAATGAATTATAAAGAAAGTTTAGAAAGTGTGAATTTTGTCTTTAAGAGATTTCTTTTTTTGTCCATATTATCTCTAAGGTTTAAATATCTATTGAAACTTCTAGGAAAAAGTCAATCCAAGAATTTTCAGCACTGACAAGTATAATTGAGGTATGTAGTTTTATTGGTTTAGTAAGTTATTATCGACGTTTCATCTAGAATTTTTCCCGATTGGCTAAACCATTAATGAATCTCACATGTAAAAAGGTTAAATTTATTTGAAAAAAAGATTGTGAATAATGTTTTGAAGAACTGAAGAGAAGATTATTCAATTCTCCTATATTGACTCTACCTTCGGGGAATGATGGGTTGTTATTTATAATGATGCCTCAAAGAAAGGACTTGGTTGTGTCCTTAGAAAGAATGATAGAGTTATTTCATATGCATCACGAAAACTTAAAATTCACGAGCAAAAATATCCTATCATGATATTGAGTTATCAGTTGAAATATTTGCTTTAAAGATTTGGAGACACTATCTCTATGGTGAAAAATGTGAGATTTATACTGATCACAAGAGTTTGAAGTATATTTTCTCTCAGAAGGAACTCAACATAAGCCAAAGGAGATGGCTTGAACTACTAGAGGATTATTATTTCACGATACACTACAACTCGGGGAAGGCACATAAGGTGGTAGATGCTTTGAGAAGAAAGGATCATGGAGTTTTGAACAAGATGAGAGTTGAAAGGGATTCTATTTTCATGGATCTAGTAATGATGGATATGGGAATAACCATGGAAGGTGAAACATCCATGCTTTTTCAAATGGTTTCTAAACCATATTTACTAGAAAGGATAAAAAGTTCTCAGGCTAATGATGAGGAATTTCAAAAGAAGATTAAATCTGTGAATGATGGGAGATTGGCTGAATTCGTATATGAAGAAGGGATTTTGAAAGTTGGGAAAAGATTTCGTGTTTCTGATATACATGATCTGAAAAAGGAATTGTTAGATGATGCTCGTAGCTCCAATTTCTCTATACACCCTGGGAGAACCAAGATGTATAGAGATTTGAAGGAACATTTTTGTTGGGAAAAAATGAAAAGGGAGACTGCTGATTTTTTGTCCCGATGTATGGTATTTCAACAAGTGAATACTTGAAGGCAACAGCATGGAGGAGTCATGCAACCCTTTCCCATACATGAGTGGAAATGGGATAATATTAAGAAGGACTTTGTCATGCGACTACCAAAGAATCCTAGAAGGAACGATGAAATATTGGTCATTTTTGATCGTCTTACCAAGTCAACAAATTTTCCTGCTATATGAGAAGATTTACCACATGATCATTTTGCAAGACTATATATTAACGATGTTGTAAGACTTCATGTTGTAACCCTATAGATTGGTTCTGATCATGATCCACATTTTACATCAAGATTACAGAAAACTATTTAGAAAGCCCTAGATACTGAACTTCATTTGAGCACTACCTACCACCCTCAAATAGATGGAAAATCAGAACGGACTATTCAAACCATATAATACATGTTCAGATCATGCTCACTTGACTATCAAGGTACGTGGGATCAATATTTACCTCTAGTATAATTTAACTATAACAATATCTTCCATTCAAATATTTAGATGGCACTATATAAAGCATTATATGGAAAGAGATGTCGTACACCAACTTGTTGGGATGTTGTTGGTGAAAGAAAACTCATAGGCCCAGAACCTATTGAGGAAACGATGTAAAAGTAGAAGGTAATCCACACCCACATCAAAGTAGCTCAATGTAGGCAGAAGAGCTATTCTAATATCTGAAGGAAGGATTTTGAATTTCAGGTAGGAGAATATGTTTTCTTAAAGGTATCTCTATGGAAGTAAATTATACGATTCTGTAAGATGTGTAAATTGAGTCCCATGTACATCAGAACTTTTAAAATTCTAGAACAAATTGGGGAGGTAACTTTCCATTTGGCAATGCCGCCAAGTCTCTCCAAATTTCATGATGTGTTCCACGTATCACTGTTGAAAAAATACATGCCTGACCCAACACATGTACTCACCTATGAGGATTTAGAACTTGAACCCGATATATCTTATTGTGAAGAGCCTATCAAGATTCTTGATACAAGAGAACAAGTGTTGGTAAACTAGACTAATCATCTAGTAAAAGTTATAGGGAGAAACCATAAAATGGAAGAGTCAACGTGGGATCCCAAGGATCTTATGATGATGAACTACCCAAATCCTTTTATGTATTAATATTATAGAAATTGTGAGGATGAAATTATTTTAAGGATGGGAGAATGTAACACCCCAAAATTCCACGGTATGTTTCCCTTTGCATCATGCAATAGAATGCGTTGTACGCAACTTCGAGATTCTAACACATTGCGACCAATCAAACTAATAGTTATGAATAGTAATACCCACTTTTTTAAAATTTATCAATTTTATCTTTCAAAATGGACTTCATTTTTGGGTTCATAATATATAAATTAGCTTATGTTTAATTTTTTTTATTTTTATGAAAACATTTAATTTTTGATGAATAGTAAAAAATAATAAATTTTAATAAAAAAAACTTTTTTAATCAAAATAATTTATAGTTCCAAATTATAATATTGAGTGTTTTTTTGTATAATTAGACTATATTTTTACCATTTAATCCAATGTTGGTCATTAGATGTAATTTCAAATTTAAACTGGACATAAGAAAGTGTCAATCTTCTGATAGTTATTATTTCTTAAAAACACGCTTTTTGTTTTGACAACGACAATTAATTTTAAATTAATTTCTCTCACTTCTATGTTTTGAATATCTAATCAAACGGAATCAGGTGCATACTTATGGAGAATGACATAGATATTTTTTATTGATCAATAAAAATAATTTAATTTGAGTAAAATTATGAAACTGTTTCTCATAAATTGACAGTTGTAATATTTTCCTTGATGATAAATATTCATTATATCGATAGTGAAACATGTAAGGTGTCTAGATATATATTCAATATGAAATATATGATTTTACCAAAATTTCTCAATATGATATCAATGATACTCTATTTGATACTAAGGGTTAATGATTTGTCATTATATTACCACATTGGGAAGGAAAATATGGTGTTTTTTGTAATGAGTATGAATGATCATAGAGTTCTGATTCAAACAAGGATTGAAAGATACCTATAAGTATGGATTTAATAATTTTGAAAATCAAAATCAGAAGGGATGGGGAAACATAACTCCAACCTAAACCACTTCTAAATCATCCATAATGGAGTATAAAAATGTCCCATATTAAATTTAATATTTTAAAAACGAAATAAAATATTTTAATAGTGAGAAATTGGAAGAATTTTATTATGGAGAGGATGTGCTAAAATTTAGAAATGGGATATGTTTAATTTAAATACCATAAATATAGATGGTGTTAATAGATGAATTCTATAAAAAATATTTATCTATGCATGCTAGTGTTGAAAATATATATATAGAATTAATAGATCATTTATTTGGAGGATAATATGAAGTGAGAAATTGTAGAAAATCTACCAAGATGTTTTTTTGTCAACAAATTAGGGATAAGACACAAAATCAAAAAGGAATCCAAAATATTATCCCAATTATAATTTTAATTTGGGATGATATTTATTTTGATATTTTTGGTATATTTTTATAGAAATGGAATATAATTGAATCCATATATGACATTTTTGATTACATTACCATGTCTAAAAAATTATCACAAATAGTAAGGATCTATCAATTGATAAAAAAACATTAATCTATATCAATGATGTCATAAGAGATATTGTTGAACAATATTTGACTGTATAATATTATGATTGGTGGTTCGCATGAAAAATTTACAGAATTTTCGAGTTGCCTCTTGACATCAAACTACCTTTGTGAAACATCATGAAATTTAGAAGAAACCGTGAAATGTTAATATTAAAACGTGAAAAAATAACATAGTTAGTTAGTAATATGGATGTAATAGTAATATCCATTTTATTTAAAATATCATAATTGTAATGTATTATAAATTTACTGAATAAATCATGATAAATATGTAAATAAATTATAATAATGTCTTTTTATACATAAGAAATATGAATTCAAAAAAAATATTTTTTATTAGTTTCATGAAAGAATTATATAACTATTTTGGATAAATTTAATGGAAATTATATTATAGAAAATATAACATTTTTTTATTTATCATATCAAAAAATATCTTTGGGTAAAACAATTACATTTTAAAAAAAATATATTTTATTTTTAGTTATTATAGTAAATTTAATTTTTGTAAAATGTTTATTAAATTTCATTAATGATTCCCAATAATATTTATTTTAATATAAATAAACTATGTATTGTTTAATTATTTTTTGTAAAATTAATTTCATTTTAATGAACATTATATCTACTTTTATAAGTACATTTTTTAACCTCAGGAAATATTTATATAAAAATTATACTTCATTTTTCATTAATTTTTAAATTTATTTATGTCACTTATAGAATTTTGAATTATATGGTTTCATGTTTTTAAAATGATCATTTTTTTTTGTCATTATGATTAGTAACCATGTTAAATATTTTCAACAATAATAAGGGTAAATGGGTAAAATAGGGTTAAAATCATGGGATAGTGTCACAAAATAAAAAAACCATATCCTTTTTCATACTGTATATGTTTATTTTAATCATTTAAATAATTATATATCATAAATGTTTCTTTTATTGTAATTTATAATTGATTATGACATTTATATTATATTGAGGAGTGAATAAATACAAAATGTAACTATATTAGTATTAATATCTCCAAAATTTGTACATAGTGATGAAATGAGGATATGATCCTTTATGATTTTTTATTTGTATGAATATTTATTTCATTACATGGTAATTTATTTATAATATTTAGGGACTAAATAACTACCATAAATTCTAAACAACACCGAGTTACTATTTATTCCATTAATTGTGATGTCTCGTAAATTCTGTCTAAATTTTGATTTATTTATGTGGAATTATTTTTAGACTATGAGATTCAACGACACATGATTATGAGGCCCGGAGTTCCTGGAACGGAATTTTAATCATTTTTAAGTTATATTCACTAATCGCGTGAGCATGATTTTCTATCTTTTGAACCATTTCACATATTGAAAATCTGAGGGTACCATTCAACTCGTTGTTCTAGGATTCACCTAAAAATGACTTATCTTTAGCCAACAAGGGTTGAGAAGAATTTTTTTTGGACTTTTCGAGAAAAATAGTAAAATAATTTAAAATAATTATTTTATTTCTTTCTCAATTTTGGGTAGAATATGGAGACGTTGCGATACAATAATGATGCGGTGATGAGGTACATTATTGTAGGGGAAATAATGGATCATTCTAAACTGTGACATTGTTATCTTAATGACTCATTAAATGTGGATCCTTAAATATGGATAATTTAATAATTATCATTAATGGTCGCAACATCGCATTTATTTTATCCATTTAATAATCCAACGTGTGGAGTTTGGGAATTGAACTTGGAGGATTCTCTAACGAAACTCTAGAAAATATCCCCTCCAATGAAGAACGATAAACCCCGGAAGATCTATTACGTTTTCGTCACACCTTAAAGAAAGGATCTGGAAGTGATGATGTCGACACCTTGGACTCTTGAAGAAGAATGATTCAGCATCAAATGTCAAAAAGGTAGGGGTTTGATATGATTTTGATTTTCATCACCGTTCTTTACTAGAAAAAATGAACGTTGATCAACCCACAAACCACTTGACCCTTGATTTGTGAATTTATGCGAGAGGGCAAAAATATTGGGTATTTTTTATTTGGGATTAACATTATTTTTTTTGTTAAAAAAATAATCCCTGAGCCTCCATATTGATTATAACCCTGTTACACAGAGGGCCCGAGCTGACACAAACAAGGATCGAGCCCCTCCACTCAAGTGTTCATGGTGGAAACACTCTCAAAATGTTGGAAAGGGTGATTTATGGCCCTTGTAGTGAAGAAGGTGAACTCTAGAGGCCATAGAAATAGGTGGCGTGAATAACAGACCCTCAGTGAGCGTTCGTTAGTCTACCGAAGGATCTGTCGAACCAGTGGTAGCGGCACACACTAGCTGCATGCCGGTCAGCGAGACAGAGGGTCAAAGGCCATGCCGACGACCGAGTGGTGTGGGGTGCCCATCGGCATGCTGCAACGGTTGGAGACTGCGTCCATCAAGTCATGGCAGTAGAGGACACGACACTAGGAGGGGCTCTGTCTGAACGAGGTGGCCGACATCTGGGCCAATAGTTTTGGCTTGACGAGCCAAGTTCCATCGACCGCAGCTGAAAAAGGTTGCCTTGCGGTATCCCGCAAGGAAGAGGATATATGACGCAGCTGGTTTTCATGTCCCAATTGGGTGGCTCACCCCAGCTACGTCATGGGACCAGGCCTCAGGATGGTGTGCTGCGCCCCCTCCAGTAGGCCTATCCCACAACCCAACTGGCCGGACCCGCACCAACAGGCCGAACCCATACAGATGGGCCAAACCTATGCCGGTGGGTCAGACCAATGCCAACATGATAGACCCACACCCTTCAGGGTGAGCTGTAATATACCGGGTCGCCGGGCGACCCAGCGGGCTGGACCCTCAACCAAACTGGGCCAGGTCCTGTGAGGCACATTGGCCAGACATAACCAGACCCACCCAAACCCAAATCGGGTTAGGTCAAGTCAATTATTCTTAAACTGCAGTATCTGGGACCCCCAACCCAGGTAGGTTCGGTTCAGTCTAACGGGGTCAGACTGGGCCCCATTGCAACCAGCCCACAGGTTACTAAAAGCTTGGATCTTGCAAACCGCTCGTCCAATTGATGAGCTATTTACAAAAATGGGACCCTTCTTATGAGGCAGAACGTTGGTCATGCTCTATGGTGAATTTTATGAAATTCTAGATGAAATGATGGGATTGAGGTGCTATTCTACTAGGAGAACTATGTATAGACCCTAGTGGTTGGCTGAGACCTAAGGACTACTGACTTTCGACTCTGTATGACTTGATTATTTCCCTTTGGGAAGCATTTCTCTATAACTTTGCAGGCCCACTGTTGGATGAACATCCCTGTGAATTGCAGGCCCACGGTACACAAAGAGGGGGAGTACCTTAGTTGGACAGGACCAGTGGGATGCACTTCACTGTGACTTTGCAGGCTCATGGTACGTGATAGGGAGGTTTAACTAAGTTGTACTTGGTAAGTGGGAAGCACGTATTCATGATTTTTTAGGCCCACTATAGTTTTTAGACGGGGAGTTCTCCTAAAAACGAGGTGTTCAATGATGCGACTGATGATTCTTCTATCACTACCCTAAATGGATACATGGTGTGAGCTATCTTGGGCTTCATTTTTGTGCTTCATCTTGTGTTTCTTTCTTTTCTTTGAGGAATCGTTGTGTGGTATTTTCTGTTCATTATGAGGTCTCAATTGAGTATTGTGTTACTCACCCCTGCATGGGCTTCACCTGAAGGTGTTGTGTCTATTTTAGACAATCAAAATTTTAGCAGGGGTGTTTAGGGAGACAGGACTGACAGATGCTATGACATTGGACATGGTAGCCTAGAACCAAATGGGGCCTAGTAGGACCTGGTGGACTGTACATACTACTTTGGCTTCCAGTAGCTTCACTACTCTAACGATTAGGTGGGAATTTCTATGTATGTCCATCGGATTTTCGATTTTGTACTAGTTTTTTTTGTTCTATGTTGTGTTTGTATTTTGGCTCACTTACTTTCAGTTGTATATACACTCAACCATGTTTTAGTGGTACTTGTTTCTCCCTATGAGTGTGTTGGCAGGTGGTTGGGAATGTGTGTGCATATATGTACACTATAAAATGCCTCCCAACTGTAGGTTAATGCCTTCAATAATTGTTGCAAGACCCTGGCATTTGGGAGGAAGGCTTGGAGTAGTCACAACAAGGTCCCCAGTGGAAGGGTTTTGCAAAAGTGGTATTAGAGGGCTATCAGTTCCCCCTCAAAAGACTGGGAGACTGTGTTTTGTTTTGGGGGAACAATTTTATATGTTTCGAGTCTGACATTTATATTCGGGGAGTCCAGTGTTGGTGCGGTGGCTGACATATCCATACACCAAGATCACAAATTCCTCTTTTATACACAATACATGAAAACATTGGTCGCATAAGTTTCTCCATACATTATTTTGAATATTATTTAGTTCACTAGGTATAACATTCTAACTGTGGTATATCATCATCTATCTCAAGATACCTCTACATGGGAGACCAGTTAGGATCACGATATGAGGTCGTGAGGATATCCCACCTAGCGACGAGGTGTTAGTTTAGGGACCAATCATAGAGATGGCCCCACTGGGTGGTGCATGAGTGCTACAAGCACCTGATGGTCAGCATATTCTGATGACGATTTTGACATAGGATGTTCATAGGCTCAGTGCCCTACATGATTTTCTGACATAATGACCACCCAAGTTAATGGGAGAGATGGATCCTCATGACACTAAGGAATGGATTAAGGATGTGATGCGGGTCTTCTGCCTAGTGAGGCAACCGCCTGACATGATAATGATCTTGGAAGCGAACATTCTGCATAGCTCAGCAGGGAGATGGTGGAGTTTGAACAACCAGACACATGATGAGGAGACCATCACCTAGATAGTATTTGAGCAGAATTTCTAAGATGAGTTTTCCCAGTGACCTTTCTCTTTGTGTGAATTCAGGAGTGGATTCACCTTCAGTAGTGCAACATGACGGTAGCCAAGTACTCAGAGTGGTTCATCGAGTTATCTTAAATCCCCACAAAAAACGGTGCAATACCCCTTCTTCAGGGCTTGAGCCTTTGAGTAGGGACTGAGGAACAAGATCAGGTAATCGATGTAGTATCACATCATCCCTACCCATGCCAGGGTGATAGAGAGATACCTTCTTGTGGATAGCTTCTTGGAGGAGTAGACATCGAAATCTAGAGCCACAAGATGACCCCAATCGGGCCAGATCCTTTGGAGGATGACCCCAGGGCTCATGTTATATAGTGTGGGGATCTTAGTCGAGGGGGAGTCATCTGTGAACCATGATTTCTTATTCATGCGGCAGGTAGGGAAACATGGCTCTTGACTGTCCAACCTGCCATACAGATGACCAGAAGACATTGAGGGGCTGCTGAGATAGTGGTAGCGGTTTGAGCGAGGAGGTCCATGGGGAAACAGACATAGAAGGGGAGTTGGACGAGCAGCTGGCAGTGGGTGGCAGCTCGATATGTTACCACCACGACCCCCATGTATTCCACCCAGTCCTTAGGGAGCAGGTGGACATGGGAGAGCCCAGCTTCAGACAGTAGAGGCTTATTACCACGATGCTCCAGATATGATATGATGTATGATCTGTTTCTTCTCCACCCGTGTTGTCGAACTAATAGGCATAATTTATAGTCACAGCTTCCTTGCAACATCTATTGTTCAGATCATAGAGATTCTGGTGGAGTCGTTGGCTTGATATTTAGGGTTAGAGACTTCTATAGGATGAGATTTAGAGATCATACAATGGTGCTGATAGTGTTAACTTACAATAGGAGGTGCAAGCATAGACTAGGATTTCCTTTTAGTGACTTCAATGTCATATGAAATCATCCAATTTATAAAATGGTTATCTATAATACATGCTCAGATCGACTATTTTCAGTGTACAATGAAATGTGTCCATGGATATGGGACAAGGCTTTCCTTCACCAGTGAGAAGAAAACCCTCAAGTTTCCGACAAACATTCTCAATGGACGGTGTAGCTGATCACTCACCAGTTGGATAGACTCAACCTCAGTGTTGTGGATGAGTGGTGTTTGAGATTTCATGTAGTGGTGGATGGGTACGAGGTTGTTTTCCCTAAGGATTTTTTGGGACTACCTCCTCGCAGAGAGGTACCCTCTTTTACCGACCTGTACCCCATGAAAATAGTCATATCAATATCGGTATATCGAATAGATCCTATTGAGATTCACAAGACGAGGTTACAACTAGAGGACTTGTAGAAGAAGGGGTTTGTAAGGCCCAATATTTCACCATGCATAGCCCTGGTTCTTTTTTCCGATGAAGGAATATGGTAGTTTGAGGTTGTGCATGTGCTTCTTGAACCTAAAACTAGAAACCATGAAGAACAAATATCCACTTCTGAGGATTGATGACCTCTTTGACCAGATAAATTTAGCGAGGTGGTTCTCAATGATAGACCTGAGATCAGGCTATCACCAGCTTCGAGTAGGAGATGGGTATGTACCGTAGACAACCTTCAGGTGCCGGTACAACCACTATGAGTTCCCGGTGACGCCTTTCGGCATGAACCATTCCCTAATAGTTTTTATGGGCCTCATGAACCGAATCTTCTATCCTTACCTTGATTGGTTCATCATGGTCTTCGTTGATGACATCTTGGTGTACTCAACATTGGAGGAGGAGCATGATATAGACCTGTGGATGGTCCTGGATACACTCTTGGAGCACCGACTTTATGGTCTGCTCTCAAAGTGTCAGTTCAAGATTCAGGAAGTCAAATTTCTAGGACACATCATCTCATAGGCTATATTTTTAGTATATATAGTTAAGATAGAGGTAATACAAGGTTGGGAACCACCCATGAGCGTGGCTAAGGTGCAGAGCTTCATGGGGTTGGCTGCATACTATCAGTGGTTCGTACCTGACTTTTCCTGGGTAGCAGCACACATATCGGAATTGACAAGGAAGATACAACCCTTATTATTGATTGATAAATGCCAAAAAAGTTTCCAGGAGCTAGGGCAGAGATTGACTAGTTCCCCCATCTTGAGAATACCAGAGGATGACGTTGAGTACATTGTTTACTGCGATGCATCAGGGGATGGATGGGGTTGTGTCGTGATGAAGGATTGAGTGGTGATCACCTAAAGCTCCCAATAGTTGTGACAAAATGAGAAGAACTACACAACCCACTACCTGGAGTTATTAGTAGGGGTCTGTTCCATGAAGATGTGGTGTCACTACATGATGGGTGAACAATTTACTGTTTACTCCGACCATAAGAGACTCCAGTATATACTCTTTCCAAATAACCTGAACCAAATATAATGGTGATTTCTTGAGTTACTCCATGACAATGACTTTGAGATATTTTTTACTCCATGAAAGGGGAAAGTGGTTGAAGACACACTCAATAAGAGGAATGGGTTGTAGCTGTTGATTGAGGTTACATAACAGGTAGCCACGATGCAGATATCCTGCATGAATGATGGTGAATCTACATACCTTTAGTCAGTGACTGTTACTCACCCACTCTTACAACGAGTTTGGGTGGAACAACATGTAGGTGTTGATTGCAAGGCCTGATGTGCTCAGTTATCCTTGGGAAGAGCTCTTGGTGGATTTTAGATAGGTGGGGAGAACATCATATTTTTCATAGGGTGAACCTTAATAATAGGGGCGTTGCGAGAGGATGTGTTGAGGGAGTTCCATTCATCCCATTTGGAGGTACATCATGGAGTAGTGAAAATGTAACTTGACCTCGGATGCCAGCATTGTTGTCCAGGGATGAATAAAGCGATGGCCGATTTCATTTCACGATTCCTTACTTGTCAACATGTGAATGTCGAGCATCAAGTTGTAGCAGGGTTGGCCTAGTAAATTGAGGTACTGGCGGGGAAATGGGAAGGAATCTCACTAGAATTTTTGATGGGGTTACCACGTACGTCCATAGGCCACAATTACTTTTGGGTGATAGTTGACCAATTCACCACGTCGTCTCATGTCATACCCATCTAGGACCAAGGACTGGAT
The DNA here is from genome assembly GCA_963277665.1 of Viscum album. NCBI lineage: Eukaryota > Viridiplantae > Streptophyta > Magnoliopsida > Santalales > Viscaceae > Viscum > Viscum album. The sequence goes on from OY728131.1 coordinate 449,524,820, forward strand.
GAGGTCATGGGACACCTCTATGTCTAGAAGATAGTGTGGATTCATGGGGTTCAGTCAATGACTTTCTCAGATCGTGATTCCCACTTTACAAACCGGTTGTGGAAGGGATTATAAGAGAAGTTTGGGAAGAAGCTGTGTTTGAGCAAAACTTTTCATCCCCAGACAGATGGCCAAATTGATAAGACCATACAAACACAAGATTACATGCTTTGTGTTTGTGTACTTGACATTGGTCATGGTTGGAGGGACCAATTGCCAGTGGTGGAGTTTACAAACAAGAACATATATCACTCCACCATCGACATGACACTATTTGAGGCCTCGTATAGGCGGCCTTGGAGATCACCCATATGATAGACATACCTAGGGGATTCAACAATCATGGGTCTGGAGTTGGTACAGGAAACCAATGAGAAGATGGATATCATCCTGGAGCATATGAGGACTACACATAGAAAGAATAAGTCTTATTTCGACAGGAGATTGAGACCCTTGGAGTTTTAATAGGGTGACCTTGTGTTTCTTCAGGTCTCACATCGATGAGGGTTGTAGAGATTTTCCCAGGGTGGAAAGCTGTATCCAAGGTTCTTTGGATCTTTTCAGATCCTAAATATAGTTGGCGAGGTGGGGTACCAACTATCTCTTCTCCCACAGATGCACTAGGTGCATGATGTTTTACACATGTTGCAGTTGCAGATGTACATGCATGATTCATCACACGTCATTGATAGAGGAGAGATGAACATTGAAAATGGGGGGACATTTGCAGAGTTCCCACGGTGGAGATAGATGAATGAAAAGAGCAGGTCCTATGAGGACAATCAATTCCTATGTTGCATGTTTGATGGCAGCATAGCAATCTCCAAGAGAGCACATGGGAGTGAGAGGATTAGGTTCATACTCAATACCCTCATATGTTTATTTAGTTTTTGTTATGGATTTTGGGGACGTAATGAAATTTGGTGGGGAGAATGTGATGTCTTTGAAATTTAGTGAATTATTTATTTATATGGAATTATTACAAGAAAGAGAAATTCTATGGCACATGATTCTGACGCCCAGAGAGCCTGAATTGAATTTTGTACTTTTTTATGGTACATTTAGTAAATGCGTGTGAGGGATTTTTAGTCTTTTACACCGGTGGTTGAATTAAAAAACTGAGTGCACCGTTGAACTCGCACCGCCAATATTATCTTAGATATAACTATACTTCAGCTGGAAAGGGCCGAGTGGAAAAAAAATTCAGACTTTTCAAGAAAAATAGTTAAATAATTTTAAATAATTATTTTATTTCATTCTTATTGTTGAGTGGAAGATGGCGACACTGCGATACAGCGATGAGGCGACTATATGGTGCATTGATTTTGGGTCAATAAAGACTCATTTGAAACTGCGAGGTTGAAATTGTAATGACTCATTAAATGTGTCTCATTAAATATCGATAAATTAATGACAATAATTAATGGTCCAAGCATCACTGTACTTTTAATTTTATTTTAATAATAAGATGTGTAGAGTTTGGGAATTAAACTTGGAAGTTTATATGATGAAACTCCAGTGAATCTCCCCTCCAATGAAGAATGAAGAATACTGTTGGGTCATTATCTTCTACAAAATACCTCAAAAAATGGATCTGGAAGTGTTGACATCGACACCTTGGAATCTCAAGGAAGAACGATTCAACATCGAATATCAAAGAGGTTGGTGTTTTATATGATTTTGATGTTCTTCCACATTGTTTCTAGAAATGATGAATTCAGATCAATCCATAAACAGGTTGACCCGCTCTTTGAGAAATTATGCCGAAACGTAACAATATTTGGGAATTTCATTATCTGGGATTCAGATTCATCTTATATGATCAAACAACAATCCCTATGCCTCCCCCTTGATTATAAAACTCTAACATGGTGCACTCGGGAAAACACAAACAAGGCCCCATCACCTCCGCAGGTGCGTTCTTGGTGGATGCATTCTAAAAATGATGACAAGGGTGATTTAAATCCTTTTTAGTTATGATGGAAAACAATGGAGGCCATAGATGCAGGAGACGTGAATAACGAACCATAGGTGCACGTCCGGTGGTGTGACGATGGATCTACCGCGCCGGCACTGGTGGTGGGGGCACACAATAGTTGGACACTGGTGAGAAGAATGGAGGGCCACCGGCCACACCGAAAGATGGCTGTAGCAACTACAGACTGTTTTCATCAGGACGCAGTAGCAAAGGATACAGTGCAAGGCGAGGTTCCACGTGAAGGAGGTGGATGCATCTGTGCAACCTGGTTTGGTTGGACGAGCTGTGGTACATCGACCACGACTACAAGAGGAGGCCCCACGACATCTTGTGTTGCATTAAAGACCGAACATGGCCAATTTTCATGTCCCAGTCCAGCGGCGCACCCCGACCGCCTCATGCCGCAGGGCCTCAGGCCGGTCCCACAACACAGTGGGCTGGACTCGCACTGGTGGGCCAGACATGCACCCAGTGGGCCTGACACTTGCTGATATACCGGAACTGCACCCTTTGTCTAGGGCCGAACTAGACTCGGTCGCCGGGGTCCCTAGTGGGTCGGACCCTTGGGAAAATTAGGCCGGTTCTAGTGAGGCCCATTGGCCACACCAGACAAGACCGACCCAGATCCAAACTGGTTTAGGTCGAGTCTTTCGATCTTAAACCAGGGTATATGGGACCCCCAGGTCGGGTAGTTCTGGTTGGTCAGACCAGGTAAGACCGTTCCCCATTATAACCAGTGCCCTGTTTACTAAAACACCTATATCATGCAAAATATGCATTTGATTGATGATACATTTGCGGCGTTGGAACCATCTTGATGAGGCAGATCTTTTGGCTCGCTCTATTGTGACATTCACGATAGTAGTGATGTGATGAAGGGCTTGAGGTGTGGTTCTCCAAGGAATGCTACGTATAGAACCCATTTATTGGCTGATACTTGAAGACTTCTAACATTCAAATATGAATGACTCAACTATGTACTAGTGATAAGCTGTTCTATGTGAATTTGAAGACCCACAGTGGGAAGCACATCACTGTGAGTTTGTAGGCCCATATTACATGATGAGGAGGAATTCCCCAGTTGTCCATGACCAGTAAGAAGAAATTATCTGTGATTTTGTAGGCCCACGGTACTTGATGGGGAGGTGTACCAAAGAAGTCCAGGGTTAGTGGTTTGCACTTCTTCATGACATGGAGGACCCACTCTACTCATTATAGGAGGAGTTCCCCAACAAATGAGGTGTTCAATGATGTGATTGATGATTCTTCTATCACTACCATAAATGTATACATGGTGTGAGATTTTTTGTGCATTGATCATGTGCTTCATGTTGTGTTACGTTCTTTACTTTGAGGAATTGTTGGGTGGTCTTTCTATTTCGTTTTGGGGTCCGTATTGAGTGATGTGTTACTCACCCCTACACGGGCTTTGCCTGAACATGTTGCGTTTGGTGTAGAAATCAGATGTTTTGACATGGGTACTCTGGGAGATGGGACTGACAGATGCTACAAATGTGGACTTGGTGTCCAAGGACCAGGCGGGGCCCTGTACGATCGGACATACATGACATACTACTTAGGCTTCTAGTAGCTTCCCTAATCACATGATCAGTTGAGGTTTTTTGTAGATGTCCATCAGAGTTTCCTTTTTTTTACTTTCTATTTTTTAGTTCATTGTCAGGTTTGTATTCTGGCCCACTTATTTTCAGTGGTACATACACTCATCCTTGTTTTAGGGGTACTTGTTTCTCTGTTTCAATGTGTTGTGATGTGGTTGGGCATGAGTGTCCATATAGGTACTCTGAAAAATTCATCCCATGGGTAGGTTAATGCCTTTGGCTCTAGTCACCCACCCCTAGCTTTCTAGAGGTGAGCTTGGGGTAGCCCAGACACATGCCTGGGGGGATGGGTTGTGAAATTAATATATAAAAAATAAATTATTAAAAATATATAAAATGTAATACAATTTTGGTAAATTATTGTGTTCTATGAACATTTTTTATAAAAATAACATAAAAGAAAGGCTTGAAATGGTTTTACTCAAATTCTATTATTTTCATTTATTTTTCAAAGAAACATTACGTATAAGTTTTTAAAATGGAATTAATAGTATATTATTAAGAAATATTTTCCAAAATTCTTTTAAAATCTAATATGTACTTAATGTGGATAAATAAGAATATTATAGGTTTTTTATTCAACCAGTTTGTAATTTATAAAAAAAATTTCTTTATATGAGTAAAAATATAATCATTTAATATTAATAATTCATTACCATAGTTTGGATTAAAATTTTTTAAAAACATTAATATCATAATATGGCATAAAATAATATGTAAATTTAATTTATAGATAATGAAACAAACATATATTTTTTTCATTGAATATAACAATATTTGTATATTGGTATTTCACTCCCATATGAAAAGTAAACCCATTTCTCTCATTACATAACCCCAAATTGAAAAATTCAGTGTACCCAAACCTACCCATTTCACTTATAATCATCCCTAGACACTATTGAGTTGTTTTAGTCTTCCAAAATGACCATTATAATTTTCATTAATAAGAAATATAAAGTAATTATTCTGAATAAGAGGTAATTATTTTTAATGAATTTTTAAAATTTGTTTATTATTTGACATCATATAAGTAATTTATTTCTATCCTTAAATAATAACTCTAGTATCATAAATATAAAATTATTTTATTATTATTTTGGTATAAACTTATTCCATTTGTTTTCCATTGTATAAAAAGTAAAAAAAATCTATCATGTGTATGTATGGCAAACCATCTCCATATATGAGTATCATTTATTATACATCCTCATTTTAATTGGTATTTTATAAATATAGGGGTAATTATTATATAAGAATTTTCTGAAATAATTAATGATATGTAAATAAATATATATTTTAACTTATTAACTTTTCATCCACTGGGAAATGATAATATCGCTTATCCATATGTGTGGACTACCTCATCTATAAGTGATGTAATCTATTTTTACATTTCATCTTTACATAAATGGTACAAAGGATAGAGGTAATAAATATATAATTTTTATGATATAAAAATGAATATAAATAGGTGAATTATTATTTTCCTTTATGGAATTCAATATATTGAAAAGTCAATATAATGTTATTACACATGTACAAAAAACTTTATACAATAACAGTATAATTTGTTTTTATATATCGATAATTCATTTATGATAATAAATATGTACATAATAAATATATATATTGTATTTATATAATTATTCCAAGTATATAAATGGAAGAACTATTATATCTTTATCAGGGTTAAAACATTTAAACTAAAACATATATGAAAAACAAAACAGGCAGCAGCTAGAAACGACGATTTTAATAAGCTATTAAGAATTATAATTTTTTTCAAGAAGTATATGTGGATGAAATATGACATTTTATGTATGATCCTGATTATATTATATAATTATAAGAAATATAAATCCATTTTTTATGATTTTGTAGGACATTCAAATAAAAAGTGTGATGAATTATGGGAATCCACAACAATTATAATTCAATGAGTTGTATTTTATTGTTACTCACAAAATTTATTTTATATGATGTATATGATTCTATTTTTATATAATATATTTAATTTTTCATAATCAAGATATTTTAATTTATAAATCTTATTATTTCATCGATTATTATTTTACATTACTATTACCATGTGATAATGGATTTCGTGACTCGATTTTCTATCATTGTGATATATTTCATTGTCATTTATTATTCCATGATTTTATAAAATTTGAAATGAAATAAAAATTGGATTTGTGGTATTTCAATATTTATTTGTGTAGATTTATATTTTCTTAACATAGTCACATCATTGATTAATTATGAACTTAATAATATAATCATTTTGATGGATTATTTCACAATCTATTCGTTATATGGGATTATTTATTTTTAATATTATATTGGTGGATTTCATATGATCATTTTATATTTAATCCCGTCTATTTACTTCTCCTAGGATTATATATTGATATTACATTTTTTTCATTTTATATTCTACAATTTATATAATAATGATATAAGATTTTTTTAAGAAAATACAATTATTTCTATTTGGTGATGGTTATTTTTTTGAATAATCATATTAGTAAAAAAATTAAAAAATTAATTCTTTATTTACTCGAATAAATTAATGAGGACATTTTCTATTATCACAGAATTTTTTATGATGCTTAAATTAAATATTTCTAATGATTTCGGAGTGGTCCATTTTACCATTTTCTTAAAAACTACAAAATAATTTTATTCACATATATAAAATAAATAGACATTCCCCCGACCAAAATAATTTTAGGATTTTTAGCTTCCTCTAAATGTTTTCCTTTGGTATTTTATAAAAAACTTATTAATTATGATTTTTTATTTCATTATAATTTATTCTCTGGAATAATTTAATTTATAAAAAAACCAATATTTATGCTTAGTTGATTGTCAAATTTTATCTCTTATAAATTATTTCATCACTAATATTCTCTTGATGCATTCAACTTTTTTTAGAAAAATATTTATTGTACATTAAATTTATTTTTTATATCTATAATATTTTTATAATGTATATGTTTTCTTCCTAATGTGTATATAATTTATAGATTGTGTTTCAGTTTGAATTCTATTTTATTTAATATGTATTTCATTTTTGGAAATCATATCCCATATTTCTCGTAGAGACTTATGATGTTGTTATATTGATAAGAGAAAATATTACAATTTTGTATTTTAGATTTTCAAAACTGTTGTATATATTGATAATGTATTGAATTATTATTTTCTTTCTTAATATGATGAATGCATCACATATAGTAAGTGACAGATGAGGCCCAACATATCACCTTATTGCATAAATAGGTCTTGTTAGACAAACTAGTTTGGGTATTTACCATACACCTTACATATTTACGAACTTTTCTTAATAAAAAATATGAATTTAACATTATTATTACACCAGTTGTAAATTCCATCATTTCAAAAATATTTATTAATTTTCATTTATTTATTTATATAATTATGATATACATGGGTAAGATTCAATCCATTGTTCTTATAAATATCGTATTATTTGATCCTTAAATATTATTCTTTATGATTAGGATATTGATCAAATGGAATATCACTTATATAATTCCCTTTTATATATTTATTATTCTTTAATATCATCCAATATTCTAACTCACTTAATGAGTATCCAATCTCACCTTGTTTTTGTTTTCCTTTCTATCAGATATGAAGACAGATATTTTTTAAAGATATCAAAGATGAAATAATTTTTATTATTCTATTATTTTATATTTACAATGTAACACATGAATCATTTATGTATGTATTTTACAAATACAAGAATTCAATTTGGTCCATTATGATGTGGTTTCTTGTTTTTTTTCCAATGTAATAATATGACCATTGTCTTGGGTCTTCTAAGGTTGGGTATTTATAGTTGGTATCAAAATAAATTTAGTAGAAACCTTGAGAACTATATTTTTAAAAAAATATATTTTTTAACATACATTTATGAAATATTATGATGATATGTCTAATTTAAAATTAATATCATAATTTTTTACCATATTAATGAATATGTAGTTTTCTATAGAAAAATATTCTTTTCATTATATAATATGTGGACATTGTCTTTCAAAATATGTATCTATGGGTAATTACAAAAAATGTATTTGTTAGATATATACTAGATATAATTCTGGTGAGAAGTGTCTAGGAAAATATTGAACACCTATTTTGGTACTCTCAATAGTTATGGGTTGAATAATTCAAAATTATTTATGAATGATTATGATGAATGGGATAATATAATCTATGGATGTCTATGATTTTCCATACTAATATGGGATAAAATATCTATGTATTGGTTTAATAAGATAAATCTTTGTGAAAATATTAATGGAATAGATACTTATTTTATGGTATTAAGTGTTGGGTGTTTAACATTATTAAGGATATATGAGGTGATATTCATGGTAATAAAATCATTTGGTTTGGTATATGATTAAGTGAAAATGTTACTATAGGAATAATCATTTTATATTTTTTATATAAAAGTATGATGTTATTTATAACCATATAGGATAATATAATGATATCTATTATGTTTATTATGGGTTATTATAATCTGGGAACATATAATTTTAATTGATATTAAAATGAGGCTTAAAAGTGATTTAGAAACTAAATGACTAAATTTATTTCTAAGAAGTTCACTATTTTTTGGAATATTATATGATGAAGGTAATGGTAACATTATTTTGAAGTATTACATTTAATTTTATATATTCTAGTTTGGTTATCATTTGGAATCAAAGACTATTTTATTATAGCTTCATCCTGATTAAATTTATTTATGGAAAATAATAGTATATTTTGAGAATATATTACCATGTCTAAAAAATATGTTGTATTAGACTTTATGAAGTGATCGATTTTATTTGGAGATAAATGTTAAATTTATATAGTATATATATGAGATCAAATCATTAAAATATTTTTTTTCAATATTAGTCAATATTATTTTGATGAATTATATATATCATTATTTATCGAATGATTTATGTTGAACATTGGTTATTATTTTCGATTTACAGATTAATGTTTTATTTCAAAATATAATGGTCTACACATATTATCATACATTGTGCTAAACAGTTTGTTTTGATAATTTCTATAGATAGGAGGAATAAAATTATTTTTTGTATCTTTTCTCCAGTTTGAGGTTTATTTTATTTATTTAGGCATGAAAAATTATTCTTGAATTTGAGTAATTTTAAAAAAATTAGTATTGTGATGGAAAATGATTGAAGTATAAAAATATAATGAAAATATAAGTTTAATTAATTTTCTAAAGTATTGATATGGTAAAAAAATTCCACATATTTATATAAAGTTCCATTTAATAATTATGATAACCTATTAATGTCATTTTTAATGAATTTATGTTCTTTTCACCTCCCAATTATTTATGTTTTTTATCATAAACATTCTAGTGATCATTCAATTTCATGTGGCCAAGGATCTCTATAACTCTCTATCACTATTTAGATATTAATTTTTCCTATAGTTATATATTTTGTAACATCCCAAGTAAGTAATGAATAATAGATATTTTTATCTATGCCTATTAATGAATTAGATAGTGTTTTAGAGGCTTAAAATGAAAATAAATCCAATCTTAAGCATAGAATACACTATAATTTTTAAAAGATTGTTTTACTGCCTTTTAATGGAAAACCATTTTTAAAGATATATTTTGAAAATTTTATAATCTATGTTTGTCAAAATAAACTTATTCTTTATGATTGGGACATCAAAATTTACTTTGTGTGAATTTTTGGTATTTTTCAGACAATGTTCATTTTTTTAATGAATAGTGGAAAATACTGCATTTTACATCAAAACTGCTTTTTAATCAAATTTATTTATATGATTAGATTATCTTTTGAATTGGTTTTTAAGTGAAATTTGAATATATTTTTACCATTTAATCCAATGGTGGTCATTGGAATCAATTTCACTTTGAAATTGGACTTAAACTAGTGTCAATCTTTTCAAAGATATTGTTTCAAAAAAACCAGCTATTTGTCATGACAGCGGGAATTAATTATTAAATTAATTAATGTGACTTATATGTTTTGAATTTTTTAAAATATAATTCATTTTTGAATTCGGAATATCAAATATATCTTAGGGTGAATTTTTGGTAATTTTCTGAAAAACATCAATTTTTGATGAATAGTGAAACCACTAAGTGGTACTTAAAAAATCTGATTTTTCCGTTTAAATGAAATTTTTCCATCATTGTGTTTTGAATTTAAAAAATCTGACATATATGGTTGTCATTAAGAAGTAAAATGTGGTTCAATGAGATTACAATAATTTTTTGGTGAATAGTAACTCTTAAGTTCTTAATCACGATTAGAGGTAATTAGTGTAGTTTACGGTAAGAATAATGTTCTAATAAAATTAAATGACCTAGACACATGTACTACCCTTATTGGATGTGTCATGGACGACCAAGACAAGCCATGGGTCAACTTGGGGACCCCATGGAGCCACTTTGGTTGGGAAATGACATAAATAACTTTTTATTAAATGTTAAACTAAAAATGACACACACATGAGGTGTTTTACTAAAACAATTTTTACATGGGGTTATACAAGTCCGATATTTGACTATAAATATTCATTATAAATCTAAAAAGATTTCCTAAATCATAGTATTTGTTTTATAATTTTTAGACATTAAATAAATTAAATTATTTATGACATCATGATGATGCAGTGATGACCTCATTATTTAACGATTTAAATAAAATGGAAAGATAATGTAAAATCTAAAACCTACACATGGAAAAAACCAATTGTATGAGTGTATTTCTAACCCTTATCACCTTATACTAGAATTATATCAATGTGGGACCTTTAAAATCCTAAAACCATTTGAAAATAATGTAACATTTCTTTACTTTCCAAGAGTGCCCCTCCTCTCCTCTTATAAAAGGCCCCCACCTCTACCTCCTTACCCACACTCCCAAAGCCTTTGGATCAGCCAACCCCTGCCCATTTTGTCTCTCCACTTCTCTCTATTACTCCTTGAAGCCTCACTTTGTCCAGAAGTCTTGCCAAGGAAGCCTTTGAGCTCAAACCAAAGGGAGTCACCCGATTTTATGGTAATGTCTTCTTTTGAGTCCTTTTGTTTTATTTTGCTTCTCCAACCCCCTAAAATCTTTTTATTATTTTATTTTGTAAAAACTCCAGTATCCTCAATATACTAGGATTTTTTTATAATAAGGATTCGAGATACACTTACACACACCTACATCTAATGGTTAACGAACATACTCTTTACGTGGATGGTGAATTTATGCCTCCCGAAACGATGATTGTTCAACATTCTTTTAATACCTTCAAAGGTGGCCATTAAGATGTAACTATATTTATATATGATATATAATATGTTTATGTTTTCCTTAAGCTTCTGTTTTTTTCTTTTTTGTCATACCTTTATGGTTTCCATTATGGGTAAACGCGATATCTTCATTTAAGGAAGTGCGGACTACCGCCCCCTCAAAGTGATTGGATTCGTTAAATACCATATGTGGGACGTATAAAGGATCGAACTATGATATTATATATGATATTACACTGGAATTATAATATACCTTTATATCATTATGATTCCATTCTATAAAATACGAAATAGAATTGAAAGTAGCGTTCATGCGTACGTACGGCTTACCGTCTCCATGAACGGTGAATTTCATTTCTTACCTCTAAATGATTATGTAATATTATAAATGCATGTATATACTGGATATATATGATATATACATAATGATTATAATTCTGGATATAATGGATACATGAAAAACATGTAATTATAAAGGGTTTATTTTTTACTCAAGTACCAATGATCATTAAAACGACCGTTATTAACTTAAATAATTACATAGTGTTCATGACATGAAAATAAGTGATATAAAAGGAATAATGAACTTTAAAAAGGTTATTAAGAAAGTAGAAATTAACTCAAGTTTATTATTCAGGAAATTAAAGAATGATCTAATCAAGTTGGACCCGAGGTATGGGACTTCGTCTAAATCTCCTTTCATTGAGGCATATTTTGTTTTATACACAACCTTATTTTATACGGTGTATAAACCCCTTTGAATTTTACGTTTATCGAAAAGGAATCTTTTTTATACGAAGCATTTTACTAAATGAAAAAAGGGAATGTTTTTGTCGTACTTATGCGGCGACAACGACTTCTCTGCCGCCATGACCGTTATTTGAGTTTCAGCTTCCTCTACAAGCCATACCTTATTTTTAAAAGAAAAATAAATACCATGTTTTAATTTTCTTTTATTTTGGTATTGAAAATGGTTTTCATAATGTTTTTATATCAATGTCTTGTATTGATATATTGTTATTGAAAGGTGGAAATGTTATGTTTCCTTTATGCATGTTTTATGTGATACGATTATGTTGAGGTTCTTGGGCATTATTATGAATATGACTGGTTCCGTGATAAACTAAGGGCGGGTGAGCCCGATATAGCTCTCCAATGCATTGGGTAATGCGAAGGAGTGAAACGTTAATGTTTCTCCGAAGAGGTTTAGGGAATATAATGTGATGGGTATTCCAAACATAACCAAGAGGGTTACTCCCTACGTAAGGATGTTATGAATGCTTCAATTTACAATTATGTCTTATGAATTATATGATTTATTCATGATTTGATGAGGTATGTTAAAGTGCTTAGGTTTTATGGATAAAGTATTATTTCATTCTTATGTATATATGTACCCATGTTTCATTTCCATATTTTTATATCCCTTAATGAGATTTTTATGCTCATCCCATGTTTTTTGAAATTTTTTTCACAGGTCAAGGGAAAGGTACATGATATGATGATAGTGTCAAGGAAGTATCAAGAAAGAATCCATGTTTTATTTTAAATATGTTTCTATTGATGGGAAAGAAAAATACTATCTTTATGTAACCACTTTGTTTATATGTGGAATGTAATGCATGTTTTATGATCTAATTCTCTAAAAATATAAACCCGAAAAGATCCTCAATTTGTAATCTTGTAATAACTCAAGATTAAGTAAGGTTTAAGGCTGGGGCCTTATAGTTGGTATCAGAGGTCGTTTTAGATAACATTAGGAGTTATAATTCTATTAAGTGATTATCCAAAAATATTTTTTTTTGAAATTATATAGAATTTGAAGATTACCATGTTGCTTCATCTAAGACATGTTTGTTCAGAATGGTTTTCCGCAGAGGAAACAGGGAAGCAGTGCTAGGAAGACATACAGAAGGAAATAACCTTCCGAATTAGCATCATGAGATGGTCGGAATTGGAACTGAACAGTTTGTTGCACTAATGGCGCAGTTGAATCAAGCGATAAATGGTGGTGGTATCCATACACGAGATCAGCCAGATCAACCGCAGAGGAACATGTCAGTGGTGGAACATTTCATGAGACAACATCCCCCATCATTCAGAGGGTCATCTGACCCTATGCTAGCTGAAGGGTGGATTAAAGAACTGGAGAAGATTTTTGATGTCATGGGGTGTTCAGAAAATCAAAAGGTTAGTCTTGCTATTTACCGTTTGAAGGGTTAGGCAGATCAGTGGTGGTCTATGGTTAAAAATATTTGGGATGCCGATGATATTGATGCTCTTGACTGGGATGAATTCAAAGGTATGTTTCTTGAGAAGTATTTTCCTAAGGCTGTTCGACTTAGGATGGAAAATAAATTCTTGGAATTGAGGCAAGAGGAAGACTCAGTGGCTACCTATGAAGAAAGGTTCACTCGATTGAAAAAGTATGCTCCAAATTTTATCTGAGACCTTGATAGTAAAATCAATCGTTTTTACTCAAGATTAAAGCCAAAATATCGAAGGGAATTAGCTTCTCGTGAGTTTAAAAGTTATGAAAAGCTTGTTCGATGTGCTGAGAAGGTGGAAATGGAGGTTTCCGATGATAAAGTGTTCTATAAAAACCAACAGAAGAAGAGCCCGAGGTGGTAGGATAAAGGTAAGAATTTTTCAAAAAAGTCTGATGGTAAGAAAACTAAGTTTCCAGTTTGTGATAAATGTGGCAAAAGGCATGCTGGGGAATGTCTTCTGAATTCTGTAAAGTGCTACCAATGTGGTAAGATGGGACATAAGGCGCGTGATTGCATTGAAAAGGATCAAGGTGAAGGTAAGACCAAATTTCATTTACAGTTAATGAAATGTTATAAGTGCAATGAGATGGGTCACTATGCAAACGAGTGTCCGAAAAAGAGCTTGAGTGATGGGAAGCAGTTAGACTACAAGAAGAAAGGGGTGGTGGAATCCTTTGCAACTACTTCAGCAGATGTCGGGCTATCAAATGAAGTTGTATCAGGTACTTTGTTTGATTTTTTAGATTATGCCAGTGTTTTGTTTGATTCGGGGTCTACACATTCTTTCATCTCTGAAACCTTTTCTAGTAAAATGGGAATACCATCTCAAGAAATGACTCCTGAACTTTTGGTAAAAACACCTAGGGGAAATGTTGAGGCAAAAAGAATTTATAAGAATCTTCCTATCCTTATCTGTGGAAAGAACCTACTTGCAAACCTTATTGTTCTACCTCTAGTTGAATTTGATGTTATCCTGGGTATGGAATGGCTCTCTATTTACCATGCTAAGATTGACTGTAGAGCTAATTAATTTTCTTTTCAGAAAGAATTTCAGTTTGTGTACAAGAATTAACCCTTACTGTTGATAACATATCAAGAGGCCGAGAAACTTGTAAAATATGGAAATGAATGTTACCTTGCAAACATCTTTAAAAATAAAGGAAATGTTCAGATTAATGATGTGCCAGTGGTAAATGAGTATACTGATGTTTTTCCTGATGAGTTACCTAGAATAATACCATATCGGGATGTTGAGTTTACTGTTGACTTAGTTCCTGATGCTAATCCAATTTCAAAACCCCCTAATCGAATGGCTCAAATTGAACTTTTAGAGTTGAAAGAGAAATTGCATGATTTATTAGAGAAAGGTTTCATTCGACCTAGCACATCACCATGGGGTGCTCCTGTTTTATTTGTTAAAAAGAAAGATGGTTCAATGAGACTTTTCATTGATTATAGATCCATGAATAACATCACTGTTAAGAACAAATATCCTTTGCCTCATATCGATGATTTGTTTGATCAGCTCCAGGGAGCTCAGTATTTTTCAAAGATTGACTTGAGATCGGGGTACCATCAGCTGAAGGTAATGGAAGCAGACGTTCCGAAGACCGCGTTCCGTACAAGATATGGCCATTATGAATTTGTAGTAATGCCTTTTGGGCTAACCAATGAACCTTCTATATTCATGGACATAATGAATAGAATTTTCCATGAGTTCTTGGATAAGTTTGTGGTGGTTTTCATTGATGATATTTTGGTGTTTTCTAAAAGTAAAAAAGAGAATGAAATACATTTAAGGGTTATCTTGAAAACCTTAAAAGAAAAGAAATTGTATGGGACATTCAGAAAGTGTGAGTTTTGGTTGCAACAAATATCTTTCCTTGGTCACATTGTTTCTAAAGATGAGATAACTATTGATCCTGCAAAAACAAAAGTTGTGGAAGACTGTCCAAGACCCACAAATGTAACTGAGATTCGTAGCTTCCATGGTTTGGCAGGCTATTACCAAAGGTTTGTTAGAAATTTTTCACGGTTATCTAGTCCAATGACTAAGCTAACTCGGAAGGGTGTTAAGTTTATCTGGACAAAAGAATGTTATGATTGTTTTCAGGAATTGAAAAGAAGATTGGTGAATGCTCCAGTTTTGGCACTACCTTCCAGGAATGGTGAGTTTGTTATATACAGTGATGCTTCATTTAAAGGACTTGGTTGCGTCCTAATGCAGAATTATCTGGTAATTTCTTATGCTTCACGACAGTTGAAAACTCATGAGGTAAATTACCCTACACATGATTTGGAATTAGCTGCTGTTGTTTTTTCTTTAAAAATTTGGAGGCATCATTTGTATGGAGTAAAGTGTGAAATATATACCAATCACAAAAGTTTAAAGTATATATTCACTCAGAAAGAATTGAACATGAGACAAAGGAGATGGCTAGAATTAACCAAGGATTATGATTGTACAATTCATTACCATCCGGAAAAAGCAAATAAAGTGGTTTATGCTTTGAGTCGAAAAAGTAATGCTTCATTAGCAATGTTGCATTTGGAATGTGATCCTTTGGTTAAGGATTTGATGAACTTTGGCATAGAAGTTGTTGGTGCAGGAAGTTTTTTTGTTTTGTTTCAGGTATCAGTGAGATCATCTCTATCAGATATAATCAAGCAAGCACAGAAGAAAGACAGTGAGTTGCAGAAAATGGTAGAGCTGGTTCAGAAAGGTAAGTTTCCTAAATTCAACATTGATAATGATTGTGTTATGAAATTTGGGAAGAGATTGTGTGTGCCTTGTGATTTACAGTTGAAGAGAGAGTTGTTATGTGAAGCTCATAGTTCTCCGTTTTCAGTTCATCCTAGCAGTACTAAGACGTATAGAGATCTGCGATAGTATTACTGGTGGGATGGAATGAAAAGAGATATTTCTGATTTTACTGTGAAGTGTTTGACATGACAACATGTTAAAGCAGAGCGACAGTTACCGAAAGGGATGCTTCAGCCTTTACCAGTGCCAGAGTGGAAATGGGAGAATATATCCATGGACTTTGTTGTGGGATTACTGAAGACATCTCGAGGTAATAATGCAATCTGGGTTATTGTTGATCAATTGACCAAATCTGCTCATTTCCTTGCTTTACGAGATACTTTTTCCCTTGATCAACTTTCCCGTTTGTATCTTAAAGAGATAGTCGGGTTACATGGAGTTCCTCTCTCCATTGTATCTGATCGTGATCCTAGGTTCACTTCTAACTTTTGGGAAGGCCTTCAGAATTCGTTGGGTACTGAATTAAATTTTAGTACAGCTTTTCGTCCTCAATCAGATGGGCAGTCAGAACGAACAATTCAGACCTTGTAGGATATGCTACGAGCTTGTTCTATGGATTATCAGGGAAGTTGGGACCAACATCTTTCTTTGGTTGAATTTTCACATAATAATAGTTTTCATTCCAGTATATAGATGGAACCATTTTAGGAATTATATGGGAAGCGGTGTCGAACTCCAGCTTTCTGGGATGAAGTGGGTGAAAGGAATTTGATGGGACCCGAATTGGTAGAAGAGATGGCAGAAAAAGTTCAGCTGATTCAGAAGCACATGAGAATAGCTCAGAGAAGGCAGAAGAGTTATGCGGATAATCGGAGGAAGGATCTATCTTTCGAGGTAGGTGATCATGTTCTTTTCAAGGTTTCTCCTTAGTGTGATGAGATTTGGTAAGAAAGGAAAGCTGAGTCCAAGTTTTATTGGACCATATGAAATTCTGGAGAGAGTTGGATCAGTTGCATACCAGGTGGCTTTACCTCCTAGTTTATCTCAGGTGCACAATGTTTTTCACGTTTCGATGTTAAGAAAGTATATCTCAGATCCATCTCATGTTTTGAGTCCAGAGGTAGTTTAGTTGGAAGAGAACCTATATTATGAGGAACAACCGGTCCAGATTCTTGACCACAAGGAGCAAGTGTTACGAAATAAGGTGATTAATAAGGTAAAGGTTTTGTGGAAAAACCACATGATGGAAGAGGAAACATGGGAATCCGAAAATGCAATGAGGGATAAGTACCCCCATTTATTTGATAAGTAAATAAATTACGGGGACACAATTTTCTAAATGGGGGAAGGATGTAACATCCCAAGTAAGTAATGAATAATAGATATTTTTATCTATTCCTATTAATGAATTAGATAGTGTTTTAGAGGCTTAAAATGAAAATAAATCCAATCTTAAGCATGGAATACACTAATATTTTTAAAAGGATGTTTTACTGCCTTTTAATGGAAAACCATTTTTAAAGATATCTTTTGAAAATTTTATAATCTATGTTTGTCAAAATAAACTTATTCTTTATTATTGGGACATCAAAATTTACTTTGTGTGAATTTTTGGTATTTTTCAGACAATGTTCATTTTTTTAATGAATAGTGGAAAATATTGCATTTTACATCAAAACTGCATTTTAATCTAATTTATTTATATGATTATATTATCTTTTGAATTGTTTTTGAAGTGAAATTAGAATATATTTTAACCATTTAATCCAATGGTGGTCATTGGAATCAATTTCACTTTGAAATTGGACTTAAACTAGTGTCAATATTTTCATAGATATTGTTTCAAAAAAACCCGCTATTTGTCATGACAGCAGGAATTAATTATTAAATTGATTAATGTGACTTATCTATTTTGAATTTTGTAAAATAGACTTCATTTTTGAATTCGGAATATCAAATATAGCTTAGGGTGAATTTTTGGCAATTTTCTGAAAAACATCAATTTTTGATGAATAGTGAAACCACTAAGTGGAACTTATTAAAACCGATTTTTCCGTTTAAATGAAATTTTTCCATCATTGTGTTTTTAATTTCAAAAGTCCGACATACATGGTTGTCATTAAAAAGTAAAATGTGGTTCAATGAGATTAAAATAATTTTTTTGGTGAATAGTAACTCTTAAGTTTTTAATCGCGATTAGACGTAATTAGTGTAGTTTAAGGTAAGAATAATGTTTCAATAAAATGAAATGACCTAGACACATGTCATACCCTTATTGGATGTATCATCACCAACCATGAAAATCCATGTGTCTACTTGGGGACCCCATGGAGCCACTTTGGTTGGGAAATGACATAAATAACTTTTTATTAAATGTTAAAGTAAAAATGACACACACATGAGGTTTTTCACTAAAACAATTTTGAAATGGAGTTATACAAGTCAGATATTTGACTATAAATATTAATTAGAAATATAAAACGATTTCCTACATCATAGTATTTGTTTTATAATTTTTAGACATTAAATAAATTAAATTATTTATGACATCATGATGATGCAGCGATGACCTCATTATTTAACGGTTTAAATAAATTGGAATGATAATGTAAAATCTAAAACCTACACATGGCCAAAACCAATTGTATGAGTGGATTTCGAACCCTTATCGCCTTAACCTAGAATTATATCAATGTGGGACCTTTAAAATCCGAAAACCATTTGAAAATAAAGTAACATTTCTTTAATTTCCAAGAGTGCCCCTCCTCTCCTCTTATAAAAGGCCCCCACCTCTACCTCCTTACCCACACTCCCAAAGCCTTTGGATCGGCCAACCCCTTCCCTTTTTGTCTCTCTACTTCCCTCTATTACTCCTTGAAGCCTCACTTTGGGCAGAAGTCTTACCAAGGAAGCCTTTGAGCTCAAACCAAAGGGAGTTACCCGATTTTAAGGTAATGTCTTCTTTTGAGTCCTTTTGTTTTATTTTGCTTCTCCAACCACCTAAACTCTTTTTATTCTTTTCTTTTGTAACAACTCCAGTATCCTCAATATACTAGGATGTTGTTATAATAATGTTTATAGCTACACTTACACACACCTACATCTAATGATTAACGAACATACTGTTTCCGTGGATGGGGAATTTATGCCTCCCGAAACGATGATTGTTCAACATTTTTTTAACACCTTCAAAGGTGGCCATTAAGATGTCACTATATTTATATATGATATATAATATTTTTATGTTTTCCTTAAGATTCTTTTTTTTTTCTTTTTGGTCATACCTTTATGGTTTCTATTATGGGTAAATGCGATATCTTCATTTAAGGAAGTGCGGACTACCGCCCCCTCAAAGTGATTTGATTCGTTAAATACCATATGTGGGACGTATAAAGGATGAAAATATGATATTATATATGATATTATATTGGAATTATAATATAACTTTATATCATTATGATTCCATTCTATAAAATACGAAATAGAAATGAAAGTAGTGTTCATGCGTACGTACGGCTTACCGTCTCCATGAACAGTGCATTTCATTTCTTACCTCTAAATGCTTATGTAATATTATAAATGCATGTATATACTGGATATATATGATATATACATAATTATTATAATTCTGTATATAAGGGATACATGAACAACATGTAATTATAAAGGGTTTATTTTTGACTCAAGTACCAATGATCGTTAAAACGACCGTTATTAACTTAAATAATTACGTAGTGTTCATGACATGGAAATAAATGATATAAAATTAATAATGAACTTCAAAAACGTTCTAAAGAAAGTAGAAATTAACTCAAGTTTATTATGCAGGACATTAATGAACGATCGAGCCAAGTCGGACCCGAGGTATGGGACTTCGTCTCAATCTCCTTTCATTGAGGAATATTTTGTTTTATACACAACCTTATTTTATACGGTGTATAAACCCCTTTGACTTTTACATTTATCCAAAAGGAATATTTTTTATATGAAGAGTTTTACTAAACAAAAAAAGGGAATGTTTTTATCGTACGTATGCGGCGACAACGACTTCTCCGCCACCATGACCGTTATTTGAGTTTTGGCATCCTCTACAAGCCATGCCTTCTTTTTAAAAGAAAAATAAATACCATGTTTTAATTTTCTTTTATTTTGGTATTGAAAATGCTTTTCATAATGTTTTTATATCAATGTGCTGTATTGATATCTTGTTATTGAAAGGTGGAAATTTTATGTTTCCTTTATGCATGTTTTATGTGATACAATTATTTTGAGGTTCTTGGGCATTATTATAAAGACGGGTGGTTCTGTGATAAACTAAGGGCGAGTGAGCCCGATATAGCTCTCCAATGCATTGGGTAATGCGAAGGAGTGAAACGTTAAGTTTTCTCCGAAGTGATTTAGGGAATATACTGTGATGGGTATTCCAAACGTAACCAAGAGGGTTACTCCCTATGTAAGGATGTTATGAATGCCTCAAGTTACCTTTATGTCTTATGATTTCTTTGATTTTTTCATGATTTGATGAGGTATGTTAAAGTGCTTATGTTTTATGGGTAAAGTATGATTTCATTCTTATGTATATATGTACCCATATTTCCTTTCCATATTTTTATATCCCTTACTGAGATTTTTATGCTCATCCCAAGTTTTTTGAAATGTTTTTCACAGGTCAAGGGAAAGGTACATGATATGATGATAGTGTCAAGGAAGTGTCAAGAAAGAATCCATGTTTTATTTTAAATATGTTTCCATTGATGGTAATGAAGAATACTATCTTTATGTAACCACTTTGTTTATATGTGGAATGTAATGCATGTTTTATGATCTAATTCTCTAAAACTCTTAACCTGAAAAGATCCTCAATTTGTAATCTTGTAATAACTCAATATTAAGTAAGGATGAAGGCTGGGGCCTTATATATTTTCACTTCCAACTTATTACGTATTACTTTAAACCATTTTTATCTTTAATATATTATATATTTCATGTGTTTTGATATCCTTAAGATATTTGAATTTTTTTGGTGTTTGGTGGTTGGACCCTGTTATTTCTTAAAATCATTACATAATTTTGGGTGTTTTATATACCCAATTGTTCATTCGTATATGTGTTTTACTAAAAAAATGTTACTTAGGGATTCATATTGTTATTATGAGAAACAATCCTTGAAAACCCTAATTTGGGAAAGTACGTATGGATATACATTTTTTGGACAAACTCCACAGCCTCCTAAAGATAACAATTTGTCCTATATATAATAATGGAAAATTTTTGTCCAACATTACAGCTATGGGGGGATAGAAAATTGAAATCTATATAATATTTAGAAGAGGGGAATCAAATGGATTTCACAGTGTTAAGAAAATATTGTCCATTGACTATGTGAAGTTGGGTGTTTGGACAGTTGGAACCACACGATTTAGTCAGAGTTTTCCAAACTCAGCGATAACCGAATTCCTCTTTAAGAGGGAAAAATTATATTTTTTCACATATTTTTTTAAAGAAGGTATCCCCACTTCTTCCAACCTTATGTGAGATTCTCCTCCATTTTCCTCTAGAGCACTTCTCTCCTTATTCTATGTGTTGAGATATATACTTTATTTGAGCACCTATATTCTCACTGTTTGATTGATTTGTACCATTTTGGTAGAGGCTCTAATCATGTTGCTTCCTCTCGACATTTCTTTCTATTTATGGAGTTATAAATCATTGTGAGGCATTTTACGCAATATTTAGGCTATTTAATTAAACACATATTTCATCCAAATATATATGAGGGAGAGGCTTATATTGGACGACCGATCATCTACTAATAAGAGGGAGGTGCTTCCTAGATTCCACATTGATTTCAGACATGTTTCTTGGGTGCACTTTTGAGTGTGATGTTGGGTTGTTCGAGGGAGATATTAAATATCTAATTATTTTATTTTAGTTAATAAGTATACCATGTGAGATTTATATGGCCATTTTTCAGCATGAAATTTTTTTTAATCATGGTCAAAGGCTTCATATCATAGGAAGATTAGTACGAGGGTGTTTATTTGTTATACTAAACTGTTTATACAATATCATGGAGTTCCATGGGAATGGGATAGTCATTTCATGGGGATTGAGTTTCTGATGACCATATAGATTGAGGTGATGTTTTTCATCATTTTGTGATTTTCTTGGTTTCTTTTGGTTACATTGATAACCTATTGGTGTTAGTTCATTTTTTCTTTAAAACACATTTTAAAAAAATTATTTGGGAATTTATATTGCAATTGATTTCATAAAATTCTAGAGACTAATCATTTAGAAATAGATATCATAAGTTTAACTTGTAGATTCATATTTTTTTCACATGTCCATTTTATTTTTTGTCATTATAAATATTAATCATTTTAGTTATTTGACACTATGATAAGTGAAAGATGGGTAAAATTGTTTTAAATCCATGAGGAATGGTCTCCAGATCTACCTATCACATACCATTATACTAGTTTATGCTTTTAATTTATCCATGCCTATATATTTATTTAATGTATTCACACTTTGTTGTATATTTAATTTATTTTGAAATTTAAAGTAATTACTTATAATTAAACATATGAAATGTCATTTTCTTTAATTTAATAAGTGTAAATATTTTAAATAACTATATAAAGTGTATTTTGTGGTTAAAAATGGTTATTTTTAAGGAAATTATTTTTTTATTATTTAATTTATTTCGAAGTTATTATGACAAAAAATTCTCTTAAAAATGTTAGACAACACCGATATAGAATTTATTGAATTAATAGTCTAATAAAATAAATTATTTTAAAAATATGAAATGTAATAATGTTTTGGTGAATTTTTTTTAATATGATATTTTTTTGATAAAAATAACATATTAGAGTTGTGTTAAAGGTCATGATTAAAATTCTATTGAAGTTATTTTACTTTTTATGTCAAAGGATTTTATTTTATCATAAAGTGAAATTAATTGTATTCTATGAAAAAACATGTATTGATTTTTTTTAAAATAATATAAATATTGAATTAGGAGAAATAGGTTGATAAATACTCTGATATGTAATACCTTTATCATTTATGAGACATTTTTACCATTTCAATAAAATTATAATCCTATAATATTAAATATCCAGTACCATAGTTAATATTAACATTGGTTAACCTAGTGGTTAATCAAATAGATAACATTTATAATGACATAAAAACCTCTATAATTTTCATTAAATGAGGATATTTTTACTATTGTTTTTTTCATTTAATCACTATTAATTTTAATTAATTTTTAATGATAACGAAGTAATTAAATTTAAATATTTTCCATGATATCACGTTTGTCCTTTCCCATACCTGTAAAATGTCACTACATTATCTCAATTCAATATTCCAATTTTCCAAATCAATCCTTTCAAACCCTACCCATTTATCTTAAGAATATCCCTGTATATTATGTTCTGTGTTTTTCATCATGAATGTAAATTCAAAGGGTCTTTCATAAGGAATGAATATATCTTTTTTATGAACATGTAAGCATCATTATTGAATCTTTCAAATGTTATTCTCCTTATGCTACCTCTATATATTTTGTAACCATATTGAAATAATTTCACTAGCATAATATATATATATATATATATTAAGATTGTAACACCCTGACCCTAGTTTCCTAGAGTTAGTGCATTATTAAATTACATTGGGCTGTTCATAAAAAAATAAATCCAGAAGGACCGATTAGTTTAGTAGTTTTGGAAGTACTAAATACAAATATAAGTTTTACATTATATCCTAAAATAAACAACAAATAATTATCCCCTTTGAAAACTCTCATATCCTTTATTCTATGTCTTCATGTAAATCACAATATACTTCCTCACATCCTTGGAAAAAAAATAAAACATATGAAGTTGGTGAGTTAAGATGCTCAGTAAGGATAAAGAATATAACAGACGATATCAAAAATAAGTATAAAATTTTAAGGAAAGGTATAAAAACTGAAACAAAAACATTTTAAACATAATATTCAACATAATATAGAAATAATAAGTCAAATAATTCCATTCAAAAATTCACATGGATATTATACATGTCGAATAATCACATTAAATATCAATAAATAATCTCATAACGAAGAAATGCATAATGTCAGACATTATAACCATACCTTTAAGGCCTTGTGCCAAGAAAATAACCATAATTAAATGTCCTTCTTAAAATATACATGTCGGTATTGTTATATGCACCAATGTATGAAGGGGCCATAGTGGGCCCTGCCTATCACATAGTACATCCAATGCATTCCTCATATGAAAAGGGTGAAATAAAACATAATCATTTGTATTCAAACTAGCAAAAATAATGTTAATAATTTAACCATATAACATGAATGGTATAAAAATATCACATCTATAGTCAAACATATCATAAAACCATCAATATAATAATGAATACTATACCATAAGAAATCATCCTTAACTAAAAATAAAATTCAACAATGGGTGTTGACTTATATGAAAATAATCTAATAAATTCATTAAAACTATTTTATGGAAATAAACCTCTTTAATTTGAAATTAAATAAAATCCAAAAAATTAAATAATTAAGCATTTCTTATAATAATAACCATGTAGGCTTGTAAGGTAATCATTAAAATGTAAAGGCATCATGGCGTCAGAAATAGCCACTTACGTAGTATAAGTTAAAAGAAAACTTTTTCCATAATTTGGTCGGCTGTGTCTTAAAGTACCTTGTTTTGAAAATTAAGGAAGGATTCCTTTCAAAAGAAGTATAAAAATTCAAAAATAGAAAAAATTTACTTTATAAAATTGTCAATAATATTTTCAAATACATTTTAAGAAAATAGAAATGGATGATAAAAGAGTCCCATTAGATACCTACATATAATACATCTTGGAAAATAATAAGATTGTTAAATTAACACTTATATAAACCCTTAAAATATTCTTTTTTGAAAATATGTCAATGAAAATAAAAACAGACATAAAATTTCTTCTATGATCATTTTATACCAATGTAAATGTTAATGTAAAATAATATCAAGAATATTGAAATAGTGAAAGGATTAATTCTTTAAACATTCAATGAATTCCACACCACTTTGATCATTTAAATAACAAGATAATAATTATAAAATTAATATTTAAATACCATTAATATACATATATTCATGATATAAAATATAATATGGGATGTAAATACCCCACACACAAGATAAAGGTGGTGAAAATGGCTTATATCTCATGAAAATTAAAAGTGAGATGAAATTCCCATACCTTTTACATTCCATCAGTTGAGGGTCAGTTAGTCTTTTGTATGTTGTTTAAAGTTTTTTATTAAGTTATTCTAGGAAAATATACATATTTATGATGTAATATATTATCCCTTATATCATTTCGTTAATAATATTTTAGTGCTAGTGTTGATTTGGGTGTAATCTGGTTCATTTTCCCATTCATATTTTGTCTTGTATGTCAGGTCTGTTATAAATAGGATATATTTTATTTATATACATAAATTAATTATGTTTATAATTATTATTATTTATTAATCATATAAATTTTATAAACATACTTGATTGGTTAACATGGATAATGAATTTCACCACGTCATGGATACAGCAGACCGAACATATGCACGAACGACGATATCATTCTCATGATGGTTAAATGGTTTGGAATTGGATGGTATATTAATTATATAGAATATTTATCATGTTATATTTACTATTTATATCCATTATATTCACCATTATACCCATCCAAATAAATTACTATTGATAAACAAATCACACCACAACATGGAGATGGTAAGCCATACATATACCCACATGGTGATATTTTTATTCATATAATAGATAAAATGAGGAATATGGTTGTCACATGATTAGAATAACATTTCAGCACATGGATCACATTATAGTTATTATTTTAATATTAAAAAACATAGGAACATATGTATAAGTAAAAAAAGGAATTTGAAAGAGGTGATAAAACAATTACCACGTTTTCGGGAGCCTCATTTTGGTTTGCACAAAAGGACACTTTAGGATGGATTTATTCCCAAAGAGTGTCCTATATAATGATGTTAGGTAAGTTAGGAGAATAATTAGGCAGTTTTTGGCCATTTAAAAGGTATTTTTAGGAGATAATTAAAAATAATGAGAAGTACCCTGTTATAAGATAGATGATGGGCACTTTTGAAAGATCTTAAATTATTAATTCATTATAAATTTATTTTCAATTTAAAATAGATCCAAATTGATATATTTCAAGGAAAAAGTTGACGATGTGTATAAATACTCTCAACCAATTATTTAAAAAAAACATAGGTCATTAAATTAGCGTTGTCTTTTGGGTTTAACCCATAGTTAAACAATTTAACTCTTACAGTGTCTTCTTGTCTTTTTACACAATATGGTTTATATAGTTACTATAAATTGACAAAAAACCCAATTGATTCATTAATGACATATGTAACACTGTGGTAGTTACTTTAATGATCCCGATATTTTTATGCATTTTATATCATTTAATTAGACATTATTTATTTAAAAGTATTATTTATGTCAATTTTGATACTATTAAAAATATTCATCTTAAAAATATAAACCAAACATGATAACATACAAAAAAATTCTAATATGTCACTAAAATGTAAATGTTATCTGAAAAATTAGTTTATGTCATTAATTATGGAAAATTATATTTATTTTCATATTTTAAATATCATTTAATTGATTCTTACTTTAATAATTCAATTAATTCATCATTATTGTGTCACATTTTAACTTAAATATTAATTTTATGAAATTATAAAAAATTCGATTATATAGATAATCATTTTATATTTATGTAAACTATTTATAGTCAAATTTACCTTATTTAAAACCCTATATTAAAAATTTTTAGTCATTAACATTTGTATGTGAAATTTTTAACTCTTATTTAAATAAAATGTAATAAATGTCTTAATCTAACACAAGATGTTTAAATAAGATCATAATTTTGAACTAAGGATGATTTTTATTGAAATAACTATATCCAATGAA
This sequence comes from Viscum album, assembly GCA_963277665.1. Lineage (NCBI taxonomy): Eukaryota > Viridiplantae > Streptophyta > Magnoliopsida > Santalales > Viscaceae > Viscum > Viscum album. The sequence goes on from OY728131.1 coordinate 449,551,904, forward strand.
ATTAGTACAAGTGTTAGGGTAATATTATATTTATATAATATTAATTTTATATTTAAACGACTATTTTGAATGGTCATGGTTCCCTCGAACTTGATGTTGCGTGCATTGAAAGATATTAAATTATTTAAAAGGACGAGTAAAAATAATTATTGGGGTGTTACATTCTTTCCTAGTTCAATAAATCTTTTCCACTTAAATAATACTCTAAATCAAAAACTATGGATTGAAATTTTTGAAACATCTTTTTTGAAATCCCATGTAGGAAAAGGAGTAATGAGACCTCCATTTCGAAATAGAGAATGGTAAGTACGTAGGCTATCATATATATAACATACTAGGATTATATATATGAAAACATGGAAATGAAAGAAAATATAACCATCATTTTATGATGGAGAGTGATAGAGAACATTATTTGGAGAAAGTTAACAACAACAAAATGTTTAAATTTGTGATGATCTATGGTATAACTTGATTAATCGCAAAAGAAAGTTCTAGAATTTACATTTTTGGTTTTATGATATTTCCCCTAGATTTGAAGAATTAATTAAATTCATTGAATAATAACATAATGAAACATAGTTACATACATAATGAGTATAGTTTCCCAATTTGATCAATTTCCACGACAAAATCATAATTTTCTCCAAACGATGAGTGTTCAGGATGATTTTTTCACACATGAAGCGCTGTATTAATTTTTTAGATAATATCATATGTTATTAACCGAAATTTTAGTAAAATAGAATATAATAAAAATTATATAAAAATTATGGAGTAAAACCCAAAACAATCAGCAGTGACGATTCAATAAATAACAATCCTTCATAAAAAATATTTCAGACTAAAATTGAAACCGAAAATTTCAAACTATTTGACCAATAAGTCATTCTGGAAAAAATTTATCATTAATCTCTAAATATTATAATAACTCTTAGTGTCTAAAAAAAAATTAATCAACCTAATTATATATTCTCCAGGATTGGTTAATATTTTCCATAAATCACCCAAATCGCCGCATGTCCACAACAAAATCACAGATTCTTCAAAAATAAAATTCAACAATTACACTGGAAATAAAATATCATAGAATTATATTTAACATAATCATATAAAGTTATCAAAATAGTTACCGTGTTTCAAAATAATATTTATCACATAATTCCAAAATCATTTTCAATACCAAGGATGTCCATTCGATAAAACATAAGTTCCAAAAATCAACTTATTATTATTCCATCAATTTGTTTATCCAAAAATACAAAGTCATACAAAGTAGTGACATAATGTAGTCTAGTTATAGGCAATTCAACCTTTCCGCCCTTCTATTGTGGGTTCAAGACCCACGAACTTTCTATATGTGATAGGTTTTCACACTTTTTTTGGGTTGTCCTTTTTCTAAAATTATATAATTTTTTATAACATTAAAAAAAATTAGATAATATCAAAAAAATAACAATAAAATATTTTAATCTCTTTTATTTTTAATCCTAAAATGTAATATTCCATAATTACCTCTAAATCATATAAGGCCTAAATTTTATATATAACTTTATAATTTTTTCCACATAAGAAAATTTAATCTCTTCCATGAATAACACTTTCACATAATAAACATCATGATAACTCAAACTAAAAGAATGTATTACAAAGTAACCGCATATTCAAAAGACCCTTAATACATTTAAACATTTCATCATCCAATTATTTCTATATAGGTCCTTCCTTGGAAAAGTGGTTATCTTATAGAATATTTTTTTGACACTAGTAGTGACCATGTCCACTAAATTTATGGAAAATGACAATAAATAGATTCCTACGAATAGTTTTATTTATTCCATTGTACTCTTCATTTTTCCTCATAAATTATTTGATATATGTCATTATTTACCACACATAAAGAATTTATTTTTCTATTGAGACACTTTCTTGGGTGTCTCATTCAACATTTCACACGTGATATAAATTGATGTTCTTTTCCCTTTGGTCTCCACCACTGGAGATCTTAGCATGATCTACCTAGCTCTTATTTGGTGATTTTGGGAGTTGGTTAACGTATATGTTGTTAATCATGTTTTAGGAAAACTTATTACATATAAGAATAATATATTTCATTCCTATCAACATTCCATTTGGTTTCTTATTTCCAAAACCATATCCCGATTTTCCATCATGTTCGATGTTAATATGACTCCTTTGGAATCCAACCATTAACTAAAACAAAAAAAATTACAGTTTGAGTAACAATAGTTGTAAAATCATTTAAATAATATCATGACATATTATTTTCTATCTAAAACACCTTAGATGTCACTAGGTCTATTATTTTGCATCTTATATTAAAATCATTCAAATTGGTTTGTGGAGAAAATGTGAATTATCCAAAGAATATCCCCTGGGAGGGATAAACTAGGTAAATAGTAAGGTCCGTTGTCATGTACCATGTCACCCTAAGTCATGCCCAAACCACCTTTTCAGAGTTATTACTCCTTGGTATATCTGTTTAAGAACCACATACACTTTCATTATCTAGAGAGGGATATATTTTTTAGGAATACCGCCATAATATAGATCTTTCCAAAATTCAAAGATGTTTTTCTATACTTATCATCAATGTCTATCTTAGGGTAATATTCCTTAATCATGGTTGTTTTCTAAATCTTGTTTCCACGGTTTGTAACAAACATCCCTTGGAACTAACTATAAAAACTGACCTCAGTTTCCCATTGTCGGTTCGTTATTACATTACATTAGCATGATCATAACAAAATCAAATAATGAAGTACCGATTGGTTTAGTAGCCTTTGAAATACTAGATACAAACATAAGTTTTACAATACATCTTTAAATGAAAAAACGTATTATCCCCTTTGAAGACTCACATATCCATAGAATATCACTACATATCAATCATAATATTTTTCTTTACATCATGGTGAAAAATGAAACCTAAGAAAGGGCTAATCTCAGATACTGAGTAAGGATAAACTATATAGTGAAATGTATCATAAATATGCATATACATTTATGGAAAGGTAAAAAACTAAAACTGAACCCCTTTAAACATAATTTATAGCATTATATGGAAAGAATATTTCAAATAATTCCATTTCATCGTTCAAATAGATATTATAATAGTCTAATAATCACATGTAATATCGATAACTAAACTCATAAAGAGGAAATGCATAATGCTGGACATCATAACCATACCGTCAAGGCCTCATTCCAATAAAATAATCATACCACCATTTAATTGTTCAAAGATTCTAGTTTGTCTCATGATACCTACCAATACATTGAGGAGTTATAGTGGGACCCACTCATCACTTACTAAGTATAATGCATTCCCCATATGAAAATGGTGAAAAAAACATAAACATTCATATAAATACTTACATAAAAAATGATAATACTTTAACCATAATCCATAAATTGTATTAAAATAGAACATCCATAGTCAAAAATATCGTAAAACATTCGATACAATATGGATGATTTTATCATAATAAGTCAACCCCAATCAAGAATTAAATCCAATAAAAGATGTTGACATAGATGAAAATAATCTAATAAATTCATTAAAACTCATTCAGAAAAAAGCTCTTTTTTTTACTTTGAATCTATTTAAAAGGAACACATAAATAAAATAAATCATTTCTTATAAAAATAACCTTGTATGATTTTTATAGAATATGTAAAATGTTAAGGTGTCTCGATGTCGGAAATAGCCACTTGCACCGTATAAGTTTAAATAAACATTATTTTTATAATTATGTCGAATGTTTTAGAATGAACCTTGTTTTGAAAATGATGAAAACATTCCTTTAAAAATATTTATAAAAAATACATAATGATTACATTAAACAATTTTGGATATTATTTTGGGATATATTTTATGAAACATGGAAATGAGTGATAAGGAGGTCCCATTAGATACTTACGTGTGAGAAATCTCATAAAATAATGATACTATGAAGTTAAACCTCACATAAATCCTTAAAATATTAATTTTTAATTTTTTTTAATTAAAATCAAAATAGACAAAAAAAATTACATTATTATCATTTTATATCCATATAATTTGTTATGAAAAATAATATCAAGAATATTGAAATGGAGAAAGGATTAATTCGGTAAACATTCAAAGTGTCTCATACCACTTTGAAAATTTAAATAATAATATCAATAAAATAAAATTAGTCATTAAATGACATGAATATAAATGTATTCACGTTTTCAAATATAATAGGGGTAGTAAATTCCCCACACACAAGACAAATGTGGGGGAAATGGCTTTTATCTGACGAAAATTAAAATAGAGATTAAATTCTATTACCTTACACTTTACTTTTGTAGAGGGTGAGTTAGCCTCTTGTATAATGGTTTAAATATGTTATTAAATTATTCCAGGACCATATCCATATTTATGATATCATATATTACCCTCATATATCATTTTGGTAATAATATTTTAGTATCATATTTGTTTCGGGTGTTAACAGATTCATTTTCCCTTTATTGTTTTGTCATATATGTCATATATGATATACATAGGATATATTTTATTAATATACAGAATGAAATTAAGTTCAAAAAAATAATTATTTACCCATCATAAAAATTTTATTATCATTATTTAATTTTTAATGTGGATACAGAATCTCACAGGGTCATGGAGACGGTAGGTCGTACGTACATGCGAGCAGTGATACGGTTATCTAAATAGTAAAATTGTATGGAATTTGATGGTATATTTATCATAGAAAATAATTATACTATTATATTAATTATTTATCTCCATAATTCTCACCATTATACCAATCCAAATAATTTAGTGTTGAATAAAAAATTACACCATTCCATGAAGATGATAAACCGTACATATGCAAAAATAGTGATATTATTTTTCGTTTGATGGATAAAATAAGGAATATGGTTGTACCATGATTATAATAAAATCTCAATATATGGATGATACTTGATTTCTAATTTTTATATGTAAAAAAATAGAAATAGAAAATAAAAGTAGAAATGACCTTTGAATGAGGTGATAAAACAATTACCTATTTTTCGGGTGTCTACTTTTGGTTTGCACAGAAGGACTACAGAGGATAAATTTCTGCCCAAAGTGTGGAATCTAGTATAAAGTGAGGGATGTTGGGATAATATGTTTTCAAGTGTTAGACAATCCAAAAGGATTTGGATGTGTGAATTAAAGAGAAGGAGAAGTGTGGTTTTATACGAGAGATGAGGGTAACTTTTTGAAGATATTAATATATTAGTTTTTTTATAAATTGATTTTATATTTAAAATAGATTGAATGTTATTTATTTAGAAAATAAGATAAGTATGGGCAGAAATAATCAAGGTAAATTATTTTTATAAAAGTTTACGGAAGGAAATTAACAATATATTTTGGGTTTAACCCTTAGTTAAACAGTTTAACTATTTCTGTGTTTTCATATATTTTTACACTATAAGGTTAATATAGTTACTATAAAATGAAAAAATAACCCCAATTGAATGATTTGTGATATATTTAACACTATGATATTTTTTTTGTCTAATCCTGAGATTTTTAGGGATTTTAAAACATTTAATTAAAAATAATTTAATTTAGAGTATCATTTATGTCAATTTTGATACGATTTAGAATTTTCAATCTAAAAATATCAAAACAACATGATAAATTCAAAAAAATACTTATAATATGTCATTAACATGTCTATGTTATCAATAAAATCAGTCTATGCCATTAATTAAGTCATTTTTTCTATTTTATTATTTAAAATATCATTTAATTGATTCTTCCTTTATTAATTCAATTACTAAATCATTATTGTATCACCATTTAATTTAATTATTTATTTTATAAAATTATAAATAAATATTATTATGTAGAAAATCATTTTATATTTTCAAAATCTATTTATAGTTGAATTATCTTATTTATAGCCTTATTTTAAAAATGGTATATTTATTAAAATTTTAATTTTTCATTTTTAGCTCTTCTCTAAATATAATATAATAAATGTCTTACTCTAACAAAAGTGGCTCAAAAGAGATCATAATTTTGAACTGAGTTTTTTTGTGGAAACACACTTATCCAATGAAATTAGGACAAGTTTTAGGGTAATATTATATTATAATAATATAAATTTTACCTTTAATTGTGGTTAATAATATCCCAAAGTTATTATTCCCCATTTTATACTATTAGACAAAAGTTTTCTTACTCATGACAACCATGAATTTCATTTTTTTCAAAATTAAATTTATAGTAGTAAAATTACGTTTAACACAAGTCCCATAGATGTGGAAAGAAGGTGAGTAAAGGAGACATTCAAAATAGTAATAAATTTTAATATCTAAGAATGATTACAATTAATTCTATTGGATTAATATATTTACTATTTATCTATATTATTTTTAAAATAAATATATAGTAAAATACTATTTTCAATGAAAACGTTATGTTTTAACAACCATGGAGTATTTTGCACTATTCATAAAAAATTGAAAATTTTCAAAAAATATTACCAAAATTTCACCATATGTTAATTTTGATTTTCCTAATTAAAAAATGAAGTATATTAAGAGAAATAAAATTTATAAATATCATAATTTGTTTAATAATTTTCATAAATGGTTTTAAAAAATCTAGTTTTAAAGGTCTTGGTGCACTCGAACTCGATGTTGTGTACAACACAATCTATTGATTTATTCAAAAGGAGGTATACCATGGCAGCATGGGCTGTTAAAAATATGTCATTAATATTAAGGTTAAAAAATTTTCCATTACTTTAGCATCTTATAAAATGAAAAAAAGTACTCTTTCATACATAGGACTTATAGTCTCTATAAAGTGTTTTAATTCATTTATCATCACAATAATAATTGGATGGTTATAAACATAAAAAAATTCCATATATATTATTTTAATGAGTTAATTTTTTCCTATAAATATAATATATCATCTAAATTCATACATTTCCATCCACTAGAAAATGATAACACTGCTTGTGCATAAATGTGTACTATTACCTCCATGAAGTGTGGTGCTCTAATTTTTCATTGAATTTTTAAAATCATGCTAATATGTATACATTAATGAATTTTTTATGATATATAAGATATAATAATTCATAGGGAAAGGTAAATTATAATGTACCATCATTTATTCTATCCATCGAAAAGTGAAAACAATGGTCATTCACATGTACAACCAACTATGTCCATGAAGAGTATAATTCATTAATCAATTACTATCCTTAATGGATGATTATAAATGAGATCATAAGGATAATATATGATATTTTTGATAATGAATATAATTTCATTGAAAATATAAAAAATATCAATGTACTTGTACCAAGACCTTTGAACTAAAACATCCACGAAAAATGGAATGATAAAAAATTGAAATTATAATTTTAATAAAGAATTAATGATAAATTATCATGAATTATTATATTCTATTTAAATATGATATTATATGTTTTAATTTTTTTAATATATTATAATAATATGTTTAAATATATTATAAAAATTTTTATAGAATTACCATCAATGTAGATGCCCGAGGAATGGGATATCATCTCAATTTCCCTTCATTGAGGAATTTTATAATTCTATATAACCAATTAAATTTCTATTACATATATATTGGAAATTTCGAAATGTAATATTACAAATAATTCATAAATCATGTTATTTTCATTTAAATTTTAAATTATTTCATCCAAGGGGATTTGATAATAAATTTAACTTAGGGTAATGGATTTTTCAACTCAATTTCAAACCACTGACTTATACTTCTATAACATCGACAATGTTATGACATAATTATGTTTAAAATTACCACTAATTATATAATTATAAATTTTATGTTATTTCTAACAAGTTACGTTACTCACCCATTTTTACATTATTTATTATTTCCCACTTTAATAACACGATATTTTTTATTGAAAATATAATAATGTTAGCCTTATTCTAGATTGCATATGGTAGTGTTTATTTTATTTGAATTTCAATTACATTTTTATTATTAACCCATTAAATTTCAACATCATAAGGTTATTTCTTTATATAAATAGATTTTATTTAATTTTCATTTTTTCTTAAACCCTATCACCATATAAATTTTTTTATAGAAAACTAAAAATGGTTTTTATTTTGATGAGAATATTATTATTCCATATCAATATATTGAAAAATTATTTTTCAAAATAACTAATTATTCACATGAAAATATTTATTATGGGAATTTTATAATATCATTAAATTTTTTTAAAATATTTAATAGAATGTTTCTAATTTTTTCTAAAGGGGTCATTTTAAATATTCATTAAAAATACTATAATTGAATTTTTTTGTTATTATATTTGTTGTTAAAAAATTCCCACCATAAAAACAATTTTATGATATTTAGATTATTCTACTCATTTTAGTGGTATTTCAAATAAAATGTATTAAAAGAGGTTTCATATATCATTTCACTTCTATTTACATTTATTATAATCTTGATATGAATTTATATTGAATCTAATAATTCCAATGAATTGATATACATCTTTTTTTACATACTAATGTTTTGGTCGTTATCATTATATTAAGTAATTAAATTTATTATGATCATCTATTTGTGGATATAAAATTTATTTTAAATAACAATATTACTTTATATAGTTGATATTCTTATTTCATAATCTATAACATCCCACCCATCAAAATTGTATTGAATCGAGGAAATATTTATTAATGGACTTCATAGAAATACCCAAAACACGAAAGGTTGTCAATAAATTCCACAAACAATATAATAATTAAGAGGAAGGATTTAACCTTTGAGAAATTAAACATCCCAACAAAACATATGATTAAAAAATAACCAATAAATGAAGCATGATAATAATGTTATACAACTCAAAGTAATCCAATTGATATCAAATCCAATGTACAACAGGGTACCACTATAAAAGACTAATAACATCAAACTATAATGTAGAAGAGAAAACCAAAAAAAGCCCGGACTTCCAAGACATAGATCCATAGATCCATTCATTCTCTATGATCCAATTTCATGAAACATACCATGTATCATGAATCACTACTATCAAAATTTAGTACCTTGACTTTACCTATGTCTTGATAAACAACATCTGCAAAAGCAATAAAATACCAAAGCTCGGGTAAGAAAAGAAAATTAGTAGATTATCCCTAGATAGATTCCTACTTATGAAAATATGATAGATTATGTTAGCTTATTTACAAATTAAAATTTATATAGAATAATTATATTAAAAAATTAAAATAGTTTATCACAAAACCAAAACTATTTCTAATCCAAATTGTATTTCCATATCAAATCCATTTTCCTTAAAAATAAAAAAAAGAATTTATTTACTAATTTATCAATTTATATTTGGGCATAACTAATTTAATATCAAGTTACCCCCCCCCCCACACTGAACTACATAAACATGGTTTTTACCTTTGATGGTAGAACATCATGTCTATAAACCGTCCCTTTGATTACGATACTTCATGACTATTGTCCATCCAGTTTAACTCATGATTAACCATTTAAGGTAATAAAATATCAATCCTTAATTTCTAAAAAATGTATATAAAATTATCCTTTTATTGTAGAAACTTTTTCATTCATAAAAAACACTAAATATTTTAAAATCACTGTTTTAAAACATAGTTACCGGCTTCACATTCAACCAAAACCCTTGATTTTTACAATTCCATAAACCACCAGCAATGAAGGTATCCATAAAGTATTTCAGTAAAATTTCACAATTAATATCATGAAAAAAATTTATTTTAATCTAATACTTAATGTTCATAGAATATAGGTTGATATTGAAGCCACCTACCTCAAAAATTACGGATAAAAAAATGACATGGAAGCACCAACAAAACATGGTTGAATCTTCAAAAAAAACTAACAAGAGATCTCTTCCCATAACATCAAGACAACCACATACCATTAATATTGGTATAAAAAACATATATCAATCGAAAATGGACTAGATCAATGAAATTAAGGGAGGGAATATTAGTAGATCTATGAAAAACTACCAAAAAATACTAAAAATGGAGACATATCAAAGGAATCAGGTACTATCCATTATGAAAAGCCCTCAGATCACATCCAAAATGATGTGGAACATTTATTATATTTCTTAAAGAATAAATATATATTTAGGTTTGAAACGGTGGAAAAACGTATCCGATATGGCTGAAAATGAGTGAGATCCACAATTTTTGGAACATAATTTTAAATCTTGCCTCGCAATTCACAAAATTTGGAGAATTGTGAACTAGCCATGTGCTAGCCTCTCCTCTACGTATCACCTAATAGGGTTAGATAAAAACGTTAAATATTTTTCACCAATTTTAAAATATCTATATGTCCCCCTTTCCACGGTTTCTCCCCGGTGGCTACACAGTTTGGGAAAACTATTCGCCTAACCATGTGGCTACCCAGAAGCCCATGAATCACCTTGAATGGTTTTTTGATTGAGTTGTATGGTTTCAAAAAACTGTTCACTAATAATGAAACATTTGAAAAGTCAAAAAAACATTCCAAAAGTCTTCAATCCATCCTAGACTTATCCCAAACACTTTACATTCATAAAAATCATAAATAAATTTTTACTTAAATGAAACTGGGGGGAATCATTCTCTTCAACAATGTCATTTACATCCCCAAAGAGTTGAAATCCACTTTATTGTTGAAATACTATAGGCAATCTCATGAACATATTTTTCCCCATTCCTATTTTTCTTCCTTAATCCTACTATGTTACCACAAAACCCACACTGGACTGATTCTTTTCCCATGAAAGACTTTCTGTTACATATCCACAATCCAAACATGAATATGCATCAACTAAGCATCTAGATCTAGGTCATTTTTATACCATAAAATCACATGTTAAGGATTAGGGTGATTATTTTTCAACTACGATACATGAAACACAATATGGACCACAATGAACCATGCTGGAAAATCTAGTCGATATGCTACTCCACCAAACCATTGAAGAACCTCAAATGGTCATATGTATCAAAGAGATTGCTTTACCATCATGAAAAAATGTTGTTTTTAATACCTTGTAGATAATCCAAATAACACATGCTCACTCACCTCAAATTAAATAAGATTTCAATATTGATTCGCATATGATTTCGGATTACTCTAGGACATCTCCATCATCTTCCACATCAACATTATTTTCTCTATTTTCTCTTTCACTGGGATCATCTCGATGAGTAAAGGCTTAAATGGTTTCAAAGAAAAGTATAGAATGGAAAATAATCCCATACAATGCTTTAAAATGATTTATATCTATCGAGTCTTGATATATTTTGTTATACATGAACTCCACTAACGATAAATGTTCATCCCACAACCCACGCAAATCGATTACACAATCCAACAACATGTCTTCCATTGTCATTATCATCCGTTCAAATTATCTACCATATGATGATAATACACAGTACTCATAGTCAACTACGTCCCTAGGGAATCGTGTAAGTGTTTCCTAAAGCAATACATATTCCTCAGATATTAGTATGATAATATTGAAACTGGAATGTCTTGCCTCTTTATAACTTCTCAGAGGTTGATTTTTGACAAGACCACCACTGTTTACGATTCATGAATATGGTCAAATTGGTAAAACCTTGTTACCTAATCCACTATAACCTAGATAAAATCATTTATCTATATAATTCTTGGGAGTCCTATTACAAAATACATGGATATTTTCTCAAATTTTCGTATAGGAATAGGTAAAGACTGCAACATACCCAATTATCTCTAATGTTCTACCTTAACATACTAACAATTTATGCATCTCTAAAAAAATACATCCACCTTACCATTCATACCAACCCACCAAAAATACTATTTCTATGCGTTATAAAAATTTCATATTCTATGATGAAGAGGATATCTAAAATGGTGGTTGACATGAAGATTATTTTCATAACAAGCCATAAGTATGAACATCCGATTTCGAAACCACAAAATTGACCTCTCATCTATCCTCTATCCCCCAATTGTCTCTACAACATTCAGTTTTGGCATCATAGAAACTCATTATGAATTATATGTATATGACTCTTTAAATATTTAGTAAAATTATGAATGCATGAAAGTGGAAAAAATATCGCAACTTCACCTCGATCATCACATTCGAAGTGCATGTCAGCTAGGAGAAACATCAACTACCACTGATCTAAAGCCTCTTTTCCCAAATATGCATATTATTTTATTAATGTATCTTCCATCGAATTACCTTTAACCGATGTACATCATGTCAATGTAATACATTTGGAGACAATCGATCTATCATCTTTTTCTTAGTATGAAATCCATTTTTTAGAAAAATATGATTCCTGATATTATGATTTGAAAACATTTTAAATTTCTTACCAAAAAAGTAATGAATCCTTATTGTAAAATAATATATGAGAATATCATAAAATAGATATTTTGTTCAGTAGTTATTTTAATGAAAATTTATCTATATTAAGCCATCTGTATCAACATGATCTCCCTACATGAGAATGAATCGCAAAACAGATCTCGAAGCATCAAAATACACCACATAGCCATATCTTTATTCTAGAAAAATCTAGATTGGTGATGAGGTAAGGTGTAATTTTATCTTTTGAAAAGAAATTAAACATTCTTTCTTCCATTTATATGGAATATTTATCCTTGTCAAATATCCCATTGGTGAAGCTAGTTGTAAGAAATCAGAATCAAAATGTTCGTAATAATCTTATTTATTAATGAAATTTCGTATATCAAAGACATTCTTTGGTGGTTATCAATAGAAAACAACATCTATATTATCTAGATCAATAGAAACTCATGTTTTAGAGAATACATGTCCAATGAAACATACTAATTGTATCCAAAAATCACTGTTTGATAATTTTTCATAAAAAATGATGATCCCTCAAGACTCCCAACACTATTTTTAAGTGTTTCACATTCTCAAACCTTGTCCATGAATACACCATTATGTCACCCAGAAACTCCACCACAAAATAATCCATATATTTCAAAGATATATAATTCATTAATGAAATAATGGTTGTTGGTTATTTTTTAATACCAAAAGGAATTATAATATATTATAATTCTAATATGTACTCCTGAAATATGTCTTTAAAATATAATCTTTATGAACTTGAAATTGGTGATATATTGAACTTATGAAAAAATTTGAGAACTAGGGAGATCCCCTCAATTGATCGAATAGATCATCAGTACATGAAAGTGGATATATATTCATTATCATATCGTAATAATGAATATGATAATCCACAGATATTCATATAGTTTCTTCAACTATTGTGAGGAACGAGTCTTATTATTCCCTCACTAATGTTCTTAGATGAATGAAATCATTCCTTTCTATTTCTTCAAACTACAATTTCAGTTCCTTAAATTAAGATTTTGTAATCTTGAATTATCTTTTGGTTGGAAACGATGATATTTTTTTGGAAAACATCTTTATACTGATCAACCACTACTGGAAAACAAATATTCTAAATTTTTTCCACTGATGTTAAACTCAACACTGCCAACTAGTACGACAACATATAAATTGTTGGTTCCAACTATCCCATTTCACTTTCCATTACATTCTATTATTCTCCAAAGATATGGTCAACACCATCCTCATTCATTAAACTAACCCTCCATGTATAACATTATATGTTTTCCTCAACCATTTTCAACCAATCCATTCCCATGATTATGTCATATAAATCCATTTAATGAACATATAAATACAATATCAACTATACACCATAAACTATTATAGAACATGTTTTACACAAAGTTTCCATAAATTCTCTTGGACTGAGGGGAGTTTGATGTATTATCATAGAACACATCCTGTGAAAATTTAAAACAACAAAACCAATAAAATGATAAGAAATTAATGAATGAGATTCACCCACATCAAATATTTCATTTATAATGGTATAACTGAAAATAAGAATACACATCATGGGAGATAGTTCAGAATGATCATCAATAATAACATGACCATCTCTATATAACTTCTCACTCTTAGTAATTTTCTCTTAATTTCCTTTTTCATATTTCCCTTGTTGAGGAGTCACGAAATTACACGAAGCTCCATGGATATCTCCGTTCTACTAAAGAGGGGTATTCTTATTCCCACATCATGTTGAATCATATGACAAATGAAACACATGAGAACTGTCTTGAACACCAGATCTTAGTAGACTGTAATGCCCCAAACCCATTTTCCCAGAGTTAGTGCATTATTTTCTTACATTTTCATACTCAGAATAAATTTAATCCTGAAGGACCGATTGGTTTAGTAGCCTTGTATAAACAAGATAAAAAAATATATTTTAAATTCGTTCTTGAAATTAGAAACATCATAGTGTATCTTTTTAATACACTCATATCCCTTATAATATCCTTACTGGTCAGGCAGAATACTTTTCTTCACATTCAAGGGAAAAATAAAATATAATAATGGCGTGAGTTCGTAAGCTCAGTAGTCATAAAAAATATAGTAGAGACTAATATGAATATGAATAAACGTTTATTGAAAGTTATAAAAATAATACTTGCTCATTTTAAACATAATCATCAATATAATTATGAAAAAATAAATCAAATAATTACATTTAAATAATTACATGGATATTCTACTAGTCAATTAATCACATGTAATATCAATAACTAATTACATAATGAGGAAATGAAAAATGTCGGACATTATAACCATACCATCAAGACCTAGTGCCAAGAAAATATATAGCCATTCCTTTAGGGAATTATTCCAATATCGTTGTTTTTCTCATAAGACCTACAGATCATTTTGGGTCTATAGAGGGCCACACCCATCAATTATTTTGTCTAATGCATTCCTCTTACAAAAGGGGTAAAAGATAACATAAACATTCATATTAAAACTAGCATAAAAAATATTAATACTTTAACCATAAACAATGAATGTTAACAAAATATCACATCTATAATCAAATATATCATAAAATCTTCAATACAATATGGAATATAGTCTCCCAATAAATGAACCTCATTTAAAAATAAAATACAAAAAAAGATGTTGAAACTAATTAAAATAATCTAATAAATTCATAAAAACTATTTGAGAAAAGTATCTATTTTTAACTTTGAAATCATTAAGAATTCACACAATTAAAAAATAAAACATGTATTTTGAAAAAAACCTTGTAATCTTGTAAGGGATGATTCAAAAAGTTATAGAGTCATAATGGAAGAAAATATCTTCTTTCACAATATATGTTAAAAAACATTCTTTCTATAACTTTTTTTGAAATTGTTTTATTGTACCTCGTTTGAAAAATGACAGAAACATTACTTTCCAAATTTTTTATAAAAATTAAAAAATGGGAAAAAATGACATTAAATAATTTTCTATAATATTTTGAATTAAATTTTAAGAAACATATACATGGGTGATAAAGATGATCTATTATATTCTAACGTATAAACAATATCAAATAAAAATAAGATAGTGGAATTAACCCCTACCTTATAATTTCCATTAGTTGAGGGTAATTTAAACTCTTGTATAGTGGTTAAAATGAGTTATTACATTATACCATAACCTTATACATATTTATTATATAATATATGATCCTTTTATATTGTTTTTTAATAATATTTTAGTATTACCATTGTTTTCAGTGTTAACTACATTGTTTTTCTATGTATTTTTTGTTGTTTAAGCCATTTTTGTTATGAATGGAATGTGTCTTATTCATATAAATAATGATATACTTTTGATAAAAATTATTTTTAATCTTGATATTAATATTACAATAATTCTTGAATGGTTATCGTGGAGAATTAATCTCACCACATTGTGGAGATGGTAAGCCGTATGTACACACGAGCGATGATATCATTCCCTTGATGGTTAAATGGCATGAAATTAGATGTTATATTAATTAAAAATAGTCATAATCATGTTATATTTATTATTTAGATGAATTATACTCATCATTATACCCATCCAAATAATGTAGTGTTGAATAAAAAATTACACCATGGTGTGGAGATGATAAGTTGTACACACACAGACATAATAATATTTTTTATTTGTAGGATGGATAAATGGAGTAATATGGTGTTACATAATTATAAAATCCTCTCAGAATTTATATTATAATGTATTTATTTCTTTTTTATGCAAACAAAATTTGAATAATAAGTATTAAAAAAAATCAATTGAATGGAATTGGTAAAAAAATTAACTCTTCCTTGAGCGTCTGCTTTTGATATTCACAAAAGAACTTGATAGGATTGATTTTATAAAAATGTATATACTTTAGGATAAATTTATGTATGTTTTTATTAGATGTGGTAAGGTTTTTGATGATCTATAGTGATTTGAAAGTGTGAATAAATTATAATGGAATGTTCCCTTTTATAGTAGAGGGGTGGGGCATTTTGGAAACTCCAAAACAAATAATTTATTATAAATTGGTATTTTGATTGAAATAGCTAAAATTTTATTGAATTTGATGATAAGATGAGTATGGGTCAATGAAATCTAAACCAATGATTTTTAGATAAGTTTAGGTTACAAATTTAACATTATCGTTTGGGATAAACCCTTAGTTAAATTGTTTAACTCTTACGGTGTATACCTGTTTTTTATAATATATCACAAATATAATTAATATAAAGTGGAAAAATAACCTAAATTGTTTAATTTTTTATATATTTACTATTATAATAGTAATTTGGACAAACTTGATATTTTAATGAATTTTATTACATTTAATAAAATATTATTTATTTCTAAGTATAATTATTTTCAAATTTGATACCATTCAATATTATTATTTTTAAAAATAACATAAACTTCAAAAAAAATAATTCAAATATGTTACTAACATGCCTATTTTGTTGATAAAATTATTTTATTCTATTAATTAAGGCAATTTTTATGAATTTGATTATTTTTTATACCATTTCATTGATTCTTCCCTAAATAATTGAATTACTGCATCAATATTACATCACCATTTAATTTAATTAATGATTTTATGAAATTATAAATAAATTACCATTAGGTTGATAAATATATTTTATTTAGAAATAATATTTATAATTGGTCATATCAATTATTTGATATCATATGAAAATGATATAGTTATTATTATTGGAATATGACATTTTTAACTCTTCTTTAGATAAAATATAATAAATGTCCAAATATAACACATGTGGATTAAAAGGGATCATATTTTAGGAAAAAGTGATATTATGTTCGAAAAAAACTTATCCAACGAAAGTAGAACATGTGTTAGGGTAATATTATAATATTATATTATTATTTTTACCTTTAACTCCCCTATTTATCTTTAATAGTGGTAAATAAAATACAAAGGTTAATATTCACCCAAAATTATTTTGATTGAATTAGGCCACATTTTTCATAATGATTACCACCATTTAGTTCATTTTTTCAAAATTCAATCGATAGAAGTGGTAAAATTATGTTTAATAAAAATCATGTAGATGTGGCTAGAAGGTGGGTAAAAGATATTTTCAAAAGATCAATAAATTTTTATCTCTATTTTTATTATAAAATGATTCTTATGAACTATATTGGATGAATATATTTATTTTTTTAATCTATTTTTACTTTATAATAAATTTAAAGTAAAATAATTATTAAAATGAAAAATTTTGTTTTTAACAACAAGGTGGTATTTTTCAACATTCATCAAAAAGTGAAACTTTTCAGAAAAATATCAAAAATTCATCCTAATCTATTTTCAATGGCTCAAATTCAAAAATGGAGTCTATCTTGAAAAATAAAATTTATAAATTTTATAATGTTGTTATTTCTATTTATAACCTCTTTTTAAATGGCTAATTTGATAGGTCGTGTTGCACTCAAACTTAGTGTTGTGTGTAACACATGCAATTAAATTACCTAAAAAGAAATTGTCCCTTGAAGAATGGGGTGTTACATTCTTCTCTATGTCAAATAATTCCATCCTTGAAATTTCAAGAATATAACTACATAAAAACAATCAGGTGTTTCTTTATCATATGATCCTAAGGTTCCCATGTCACCTTTTCCATTATATGGTTTCAACAAAGAACATTTACTAGATGATTCATCCTATTTCTTAACACTTTTTCTATGGTGTCATGAATCTTTATAGGATCTTCTCAATAAGACAGATTGAGTTCTGGTTTTTTCTCGTCATAGGAGATTACATGTGTTGGTTTTGTCAGGTATTTTCTTTAATAGTGATATATGGAGCACATCATGAAATTTGGAGAGACTCTAAGGCATTTCCGAATGGTAAGCCACATCTCAAATTCATTCAAGAATTTCAAATGGTTCGATGTACCTCAGACATAATTTACCCTTCTTACTAAATCATATGACACCCTTCTATGGACATACTTTCAAGAAAACATGATCTAGAATTAAAAATTCAAAATCATTCATTTAGGTATAGACATAACATTTTTTTTCAAATTTGATCTGTTTTGGGATGTGTCTGAATTGACTTTACCTTTTTTATTATTTCCTCAAAAATATTTGGCCATACAAGTTTTCTTTCACCACCATATTCTCAAAAATCTGGTTCATGACATCTCTTTCCATATAAATCTTCATATGGTTCCATCAAAATATTTAAATGGAAGTTATTATTATAGAAAAATTATAGTTGTGGTCAATAATAATCCCAAATACCTTGAAATTCAAGTGATAATGATCTGAACATGTCTTGTGAAGATTGAAAAGTTGTTTCTGATTATCTATCAGTTTGATGGTGGTAGGAAATGTATAAATAAAGCCTAGTATCTAAGGATTACGAAGGCATTTCTAGAATTTTGATGTTAAATGGGGATCATGATCAGAAACAATCAATAAGAGTACACCATTACTTATTACAAATTCATTAATATATAGACTGTCTAAAAGATGAAGTGGTAAATATTCTCTTAAACAATGGAAATGTGAAGATTTGATAATTTGATCAACAATAAACCATATAGAATCACATTATCTAGGCTTTCATGGTAGCCCCATGAAAAAGTCCATCATAATATCATCCCATTTACACATAGGTATAGGAATAGGTTTCCTGAATAATGTAAGATGTTGTCTTGTATCCTTCACCTATTGCAAAACAAAACATCTCGAAACATAATCAACAATGTCCCTCTTTAGGTTTTCCCACCAAAATCTATCCTTAAAATCACTATACATCATACTACTACTAAGGTATATATATAAATTGGAGCTATGAGAATCATCCAAAAATTCTCTTTTGATCTTATTTATAGCAGGAACACAAAGCCTCTTCCTAAATTTCAAAATGTCATCTTAAAATACAATGTTAATCACTTTCCCATCATTCCATGATTTAATTTCCTTTTGAAACTTCTCATCATCATACTGTGAAATTTTTATCCTCTCCAGAAACTCTGTTTATTTCTACTCATAGTATCATCCACTTTATCTTCCTTCTCTGGGTGGTAGTGTATTGTATAATCATAATCCTTGAGTAGCTCTAGACATCTCCTTTGTATCATTTTAATCTATTCCTATGATAAAATATATTTCAAAAACCATTTATCAGTATATATCTCACATCATTCACAATATATTTAATGTCTATATATCTTCATAGAAAATAGTACTACTATAACTCAAGATCCTGAGTTGGGTAGTTTTTTTCATGAATTTTTAACTGTCTTGATGTATATTCAAAAACCCAATAATTTTTCTGAAGAACACAACCATATCCATTCCTTGATGCATCATTATAAATCACAAACCCATCATTTCATGATGTTTATGTTAGGATATGAACATTGATTAATATTCTCTTAAATTATTCAAAACATTCATCACACCCATTTTTCCAAACGAATTTTACCCCTTTATGTGTGAGATTGCGTAATAGGGTTTCCAATATATAAAATTATGGAAAAAACCCCAATAAAAACATGATAAAGCAAATAAATCTATATACTTATGTCATAGTCATCGGTGCTTTCATTCTTGGATTTCCTTTTTCGTTGTAGGATCAACATAGATTCCATCCTTAGAGACAATATATACAAGAGAAGAAATTTTTTGAATCCATAATTCACACATACTAAACATCCCATATTGTTAATTTCTTCTAAGAGTCATCTAAACAATCCTCAAGTAGATCTCATGGTCTTCAGGTCTTTTGATGTATAACAAGATATCATCAATAAATACTATGACAAAACTGTCAACATATTCCTCGAACACTCTGTTCATTAGATCCGTGAAAATAGAGGTTTCATTAGAAAATACAAATGGAATTATAATAAAATCATAATGACCATACCTGGTTCAGAATAATGTCTTTGGAATATTTTCCATTTCTACAAAAATTGATGATATCCCGAACAAAGTTCAATCTTCAAAAAGTATCAAACTCAATGAAGTTGATCAGAATAATCATCAATGTAAGGTAACAAATACTTCTTATTTATTTTAATATATATGATTTCCCTATATTCAATGTGCAACCTCATTTATCTATCTTTATTCTAAGAAAAATAAAATGTATATCCCCATGGAAAAAACTAAGGTGGATAAATCCATTATTAATAAATTCATCTAGTTGTTTCTTCAGCTCTACTAGTTCCACATTGTCTATTGTGTAGGGAGTTTTTGATATTGGTCTTATTTTTGGGATTAAATCAATTGTAAACTAAACTTTTAACTCTACAGGATGTCCATGTAAATCCTCTTTAAATACATCAATATATTATCATACAATAGGAATGCCCTCAATTTCAATATTATTTCATCATCCCTATATGTTATTTCCTCTTCCTCCCAAGTAATCTCTTTCGGTAATGCTACTAGGGATGGATTCTAATATGTATTAAGTGATTAAGTTTCTTCTCTAAAGATATTGGATTATACTTCTTCCTAAAAAATTTCAATATTAATCTTTATGAAAAAAAAATTCATCGTATTTTGATAGCTAGTCCATAACGAGGATTATATCAATTTTGACCATAGTTATGATGTTAAAGTTAGTAGATAAATCATTTCTGTCTTCCATAATAGGAAATTCCTGACACATATTTTTTACAATGAGACTTCCCTTATGGGGTTGGATTAACAACCCCCTTGTTAAAATGAATTGTAAATATCTAATTTTTAACGAAAAATGGGAAGATATAAGGAATGAAATGATCTATGGTTAAATAATTCCTTGGATAAATTTGAGGAAATCATTAAAGCAACTACCAGCTCTTCATTTGAAAAATCAACCTCAGTAGTTGTGATCACAGAATCATGGCCTTGCTCCCTTGGAATTTTCTAATGAAATTTTCCTTGACTCTTATTACAATTATTTGAATAATAACCCAACTCTTTAAAATTGTAGAATTGAACATTGGTATCTTCTTTCATTCCCTTACAATCATTAGCATTGTGGACTTTTTCTCAATACTTATAAAAACACTCAACCCCTTTAAGAAAGTACCATTTTGTTTCTCCCCATAATTACTACCACGTGGGTAGTCATTTTCTCTTCTTCCCTTTTTTTCTAGAGTGTTTAGTTGACCAATTATTCTCATTATTTACATTAATATCATATGTTTTATATAAATCATTTTATATATTGATAGAATATGAGACTATATATTCATACCTTGAGAAATATTGCGAGACCAGTGCCCATCAAAGGAATGTTATTAGCCCATAAAATAATCAATCATTATTACTTCATAGGTTAAACATGTAGTGTAAAACATGCCATTCTATCCTTGTGAATTTAGCTCCATACTTTTCAACATTCTCATCCTCCTTCTGTCTTAGAATAGGAAATTACGTCTCTAAATCTACTAATAGATCATGAGGAATTTTTTTTCTAGGAAGACTTCTTTGAATTCCCTACATTCATTATTCGTGACCTCTTTGTCCTCCATCATGTTTGGAAGTCATACCACCATTGATATTCCTCTCTTAACAGATTATATACTACAATAAAAACATTTTTTCTTTCGTTACGCCCTAAAGAAATAAACATTTTCTCTAAATAACATATCCACTATTCATCTACAAAAGGATTTGTAGTAAAATTGAATGTTTGGGGTTGTTGCCTCATGAAGAAGGATAACATTGGTCCTCTGCATTATGGATCAAGTTTCTTTATATGAATAATGTTGTTATTCATAATGTGAGTCAGTTTCCCAGTATTTTAATATGTTGTTCAACACCAGTTGTATCCCCAAGACCATTATCATTATCTATCATTGGAGGGAAATCCTTACACAGATTACCTTAATTGATATGGTTTATATTCCTTCTACTAGAAACCATTTCTAAAAAATGTAATACACTATATTAGGTTTTGAATCAAATTGCATAATTCCAAACTACTATAAAACGTAACATAAATTGAAAAAATTATGCATATCTGATCCGTAATCTAAAAAATTTTTGTATTGGGGAAATATTTAATCATAATTCTTTCATAATGGTCTATAAATAAAATGTGAATTATCCTAAGCATAAACCCTGGGTGGGTCAAATTAGGTGCACAGTAAGGACCAATATCGGGTACCATGTTACCCCAATTCAAGCCTAAAACACCTTGTCATTTTTTATTACCCAAAGGTACATCTATTAAAGAACCATTTCTACTTGTAATATCTTGATAATGATGAATTTTCTAGGAATACCCACATAATTACTGGATTACTATAATTTTAGGATGTTCTTATATACATATCGTCAAAATCTATATATAAAAATATTCTATTACCATGGTTTTTTGAAATATAGTTCCATGGATTATACTAAACTTCCTATGATACCATCTAAAAAATTCTGACCCTAGTTGCACAAATTCAGTGCATTATTTTATTACATTTTCATGATCATAAAAAATCAAATCCCGAAGGACCTGTCAGTTTAGTTTCCTTGTAAAAACTAGATAAAAACACATGTTTTACATTACATCCTTAAATAAAAAACAACATATATTCTCAATTTTTATACACTCATATCAATTATACTATCCTTGTAGGTTAGTCATGATGTAATTCTTTGAATCATGGAACAAATTAAACAAAATAAAAGGGTAGATCTCAGATGGTCGATATGGATTAACAATATAGAAATGTCTATAAAAAATAAGGATAAAATTTTAAGGCAAGGTATAAAAATAAAACACGATACTTTTAAACATAATCATCAGAAATATATGGAAAGAATAAATCAAATTCTTCCATTTAAACATTTAATGGATATTTTACTTGTTGAATAATCTGATGTAATATCAATAACTAATCACATAATGAGGAAATGAATAATGTCATACATCATAACTATTATGTCAAGGCCTTGTGACAAGACCATACATTACTCTAAAATCAAGGCCTCATTCTAAGACAGTAGTTTATATCATGATACCTACCAATGAATTGATGGGATATACAGGGCCCCACCCATCACTTACTAAGACCAATGCTTTTCTCTTTCTAAAGGGGTAAAACATAACATAGAGATTCAAATTAAAACTAGCATATGAAATGTTAATAAATTAACCCTAAACCATAAATGTTATCAAAATATCTCATCCACAATAAGATATATCATAGAACCTTCAATAAAATATGGAATATTGTATAACATTAAATAAACCTCAATTAATCCAAAAATCCAACAAAGGATGTTGACATAAATGAAAATAATATAATAATTTCATTAAAACCCTTTTAGAGAAATAACCCTTTTTTACTTTGAAATCATTTAGAACTTGTTAAATTATAAAAGAAAAAAATTATTTTCAAATTAACCTTTTTATATTGTACAGAACCCCTCAAAATTTTATAGTTTTATAATGGTTGAAAAAAGAAACTTTTTCCGTATATGTTAAAATATCATTCATTCCATAATTTTTCGAAAAGGATATAAAGTAACTCATTTGAAAAAAGACAGAATAAACCCTTTCAAAATGTTTTTAAAAAAATCCCAAAATAGGTTAAAATAGAAATAAAATATTGTATATAATTTTTTTTATAAAATTATAAGAATCATGGAGATTTATTATAAAGATTTCCGAGTAGATACTTACTTGAAAACAACCACGAATAATCATGATATTGTGAAAGTAACCCATAACTTACACTTTCCTTTCATTTTGGTTTTGTTAAGATCATATATAATGGTTAAAACATGATATTAAATTATACAAGAACTGTATCCATATTTATAATATCACATTTCATCATCTTATATTTTTTTATTAATAATATTTCTATATTACCACTGTAAAAAGTGTTAACAGATTCATTTTCATGTGCATGATTTGTTGTGTAATTCATGTTTGTTATGAAAAGGATGTTTTTAATTCATATTAAAATCTTTATAAATACCATAATAGTTATTTTTACTCGTCATATAAATTTTATATGCATTCATTAATGGTTAACATGGAGAATGAATCTCACCGCATTGTGGAGACGGTAGGTCGTACATACACGTGAGCGATGATATCATTCCCTTGATGGTTAAATGGAATGAAATTGGATGGTATATTAAATATACCAAATAATTATATTGATATATTCATTACTTATATCCATTATAATCATCATTATACACATCAAAATAATGCAGTGTTAAATAACAAAGTTACACCACGACCTGGAGATGATAAGCCATATATAAGAACGTATGGTGATATTGTTATTAGTAGGATGGATAAATGGAAGAATATGGTTATTACATAATTAAAATAACATCTCATAATGTAGATGATACTTTAGTTATTTATTCTTTGTGGAAATAACATAGAAATAAGAAGTATAAGAATAATATAAGTTGAATGGAATTAGTAAAACAATTACCCCTTTTTTGAGCGTCTCCTTTTGATTTGAAAAAAGGACTCCAAAGGATGGATTTATTCCCAATGTATGGCCTCTAAGATGAAGTTAGGTAGTTTGGGAGGAGAAGTGTTAAGTGTTTGGCCAAGCCAATGTTCTATATATCTTTGAATAAAAGTGTATGATTGGTTCCCTTTTATAATAGAGGGGAGGGGCCACTTTTGAAACTCCAAAAATGATTAATTTATTATAAACTGGTTTTTTTCAAATAGCTTAAAAGTAAGTTTCATCAAGGATAAGATAAATTTAGGGAAAATACTCTCAACCAAAGATTTTTATACATGTTTATACCACAAAATTATCTTTGTATTTTGGGATTAACCCTTAGTTAAAAAATTTAACTATTACCATATGTACATGTATTTTCATAATATAACATTAATATAGTCACAATAAAATTCGAAACAAACCACAACTGGATAATTTATGGAATATTTATCATTATCCTAGTCATTTGGGTGAACCTGGGATTTTTTTCTGATGTTTATATCATTTAATAAAATATTATTTATTTTGAAGTATCATTTATGTCAATTTTGATACTATTCAATATTTTAATTTTTAAAAATATCCAAACAACATGATAACTTCAAATAAATACTTAAAATATATAACAGACATGTCTATGTTTTCAATAGTGTAATTTAATGCCATTAAATGAGTAAGATTATATTTATTTTAATATTTTTAATATCACATAATTGGTTCTTCCTTTAATAATTCAATTACTGCATCATTATTGTGTAACCATTTAATTTAATTATTTATTTATTAAGATTATAAATAAATTAACAATATGTATGTCAACATTTTAAATTTCTAAGGACTATTTATATTAAACCAAATCACTTATATAACCTTGTGTTAAAAATGATAATGTTATTAAAATTAGAGTATGACTTTTCAACTCTTCTTTAAATAAAATATAATAAATGTCATAATCTTACAAACATGTCTTAAAATGGATTATCTTTTTTTAATAAGGATTATTTTTGATAAGAAACACTTATCCAATTTAATTAGGATAGGTTTTATGGTAATACTAAATTATTATAATTTTATTTTTATGTTCAATTACCTTATTTACCTTTAATTGTGGTAAATAAAATCCAAAAGATACTATTTACAAAAAAATTATTTTGATCCTATTATTCTACATTTTTTATTCTGATTACTAGAATATATGTACAATATTAAAAATTGAATTCACCAATGTGTAAAAATTGTATGTTCAATGAAAATCTTGTAGATGTGGCTAGAAGGCTGGTAAAAGAGACTTTCAAAAGTTTAAATTTCTTTACATTTAATTCTATTATAAAATAATTACAATAAAATATATTCGATTAATATATATATTATTTATCAATTGTGACATTAAAATATATTTCTAAAAAAATTATAAAATTGAAAATGTCTATTTTTAACAATAATATAGTATTTTTCACAATTTACTGAAAATTGAAACTTTTCATAAAAATACAATGAAGTCAACCCATTATGATTTTGATGTTCATAATTCAAAAAATGATGTCGGTTTTGAAAATTAAATTTATGAATTTCATAATTCATTTAATAATATTAATAACCTCTTTTTAAATAGCTAGTTTGATAGGTTATGCTGCGCTCGAAATTAGTGTTGTTTGCAACACAAGGTATTGAATTGTTTAAATAGTAGTGTACCATGGAAGCCTTAGGCATTACATGAACATTGAAAATAACATCGATGACTCCATATCTGATTTCAATTGTTACATGTTCTATGTGGTTCCAGAAACTATCTCTTCATGTGGAGAAACAGACCATATTTGAAACATCCAGACATTCTCTTGGGCATTGGAGGAAGATTAACCAATACAACCATCTGATTTTGAGTCCCCTTCGTGCCTTGGAAACAGGTTACACTATTATTATTTCTCCTAGAATTAGAGAAATCATCATTTCCCATGGGTATCAGTATGATTTTTCCTCCCATATCCCCAATGATGTCTCATTTATCATCTGTATCTCTATTGACAGTCTCTGTAATATTTGTTATAAAGAGAATTTGAATGAATCTCCCACCTTAGCCCTGATTCAAAGATGTATGCCTTCAATTAAGAACTAGAATAAAATTTAGCATCCAAGCGGAATAAATTCACATATTTATCTTCATATTATGTCACTGAGAGACTGTCTTTATTTAACATAAAGAAGTATTTTGAACATTTAATCATGGACTTATGACTATAGAATTATAGCATGAATAATTCAAAAATATATTCCCATGTAAGGCCTTGGTCAATTTTATCATTAATAGAGAAGTACCACCACTGGTTTGTAATACCATCCAACATATACATCACCATCATGAATTTGAGCTCTGCTGGTGTGCTAAGGAAATCCTAGATTTGATTAATCTTATTCATCCACACCTATTCCTTCTGTAGTTATGAATCACCCCAAATTATTAGTGGATTTTTCTTTTAGAACTGGATGTGATGATCGAATTTCCTTGTTGCATCCCTTCTATTCCATTTTTCCATATCATGAATTTTATGGACTATACTATAAACCAGTTTTTGGTTAACATGTCTCTTTGGTGAAACCCCGTTCTTAATAGATTTATCTAATTTGTATTAATGACACTGACTGGGTTACATTTCTAGAACCCAAAAAATAACATAATTCCCAACCTCTATCAAATGACGTATTAACAATTTCAAAATCGACCATATCACATGTCGTAACCATTCCTTATAATGTTAAAAATTTCATCTTTCAACCATTTTTGAAAACAATCAACCATTCTTTTCAAATTCAAACCATTTTCAAACCATGGTCTTTTTAAAATCACATATTTGAATCCATTTTAAAAAAATTCAAAAAAATAAATATGTTTGTACCAAATTATTTAACATTACTGAAAATGAAATATTCATTCTTACTGGGAAGAAAAATCTATTTTTCATTTCATTTTCATCTCATTGGACAAACCCAGGATAATGAGATTAAAACTCCTATAGGTGTAAAAAAACATTTATGTTCCTTGATACCTAGTGAAATGATGTTTAATATAAAAATATTAGCTACATAATTTTGTTCTATACATATCAATGGAACAATCATACTCATTTATATCATTCTTACTCAAAGACTTAATAGATTGATTATGAACTCGAATTCTAAAAAACTCGTACCAGATATCCAAAAAGATAAGAGGACCAACCAAGACCAATTAAAAATGGATTTCATGGAGTAAACAATCAAATAAAACTTTTAATAACCCACACCTCCTAATTGGATTCATTCTAGGTGGAATCATTAGATGTCTTTAAGTGAGATCCTAATGGATCCAAAAAATTGAAAAAAATTACAAGGATTCCAAAACAATTGGGTATGATTTTATATTTTACATATATAAAAGCCCATCCAATACACCATAACAAAATAACCACTAAATTATTCATGATAACAATACAAGACAACTAAAAGTAATAACATGGATATAAAAGCCAAACAAAAATTGATTACCAAATCAGAAGAATACAAAAGTTAAAGTAGAAAGTGGAATCCATAGATCCAAATGTACTCCATGATACAAATTCACAAAAGATACCACATATAATGAAGCACCACTAAATAAATTTATACCCTTCCTTTACCTACGTGTCCATAAACATCATATATAAGAGAACCAATTCTCCACATTAGTGGTGAGTAATGAATCTAAATATATTTTCCCAAAATTACCTCTGTACTTACTCTAGTGTGATAGATAATTTTAGCAAATATAAATAAATAATTTATATAAAACACATATATAAAACATATTAAAATAGTTTATGAAAAAACTATTTCTATGCAAATTTTTTTTCGAAACTAAACACATTTTCAATGGAAAGAAAAAAATTTCATGAAACTCTTTATCAAATTCTGTTTTGGAATAACCCATTTAATTTCACATATCCCCACAAACACACACTCTACTATACAAGCATGGTGTTTACCTTCGATGATGAAAAATCATGTCCATAATCGATCCATTTTATAGTGGCATTTCAAGACCATTATCCATCAAATTGAACTCATGCAAAACCATTTAGGCCTACCACTTTCTAATCCATAATTTCAAGACCATTTAAAAAAATTCTTTTATTAAAAACACTTTTCCATAAAATAAAACTGATAAACCATTCTAAAATCATGGTAATGCCTTCACATTCAACTAAAACCCCAAATTTACAAAATTCTATAAACCATACAAAAATAATGATTCCATAAAGTACTAAAAAATAGTTTAATAATTTATTTTATGTGATGTAATCTACTTGAAAATGATCCTTTAATTTCTAAGAAGAGTAGTTGAGTGTAAATCCACCAACCACAAAAATTACGGTGAAAACCAATAATGAGACCAAAACTCCAAAAAAATATGTGTTGAATATCTAATAACCCATCATATATCTCTTCCCCTAACATTATCCCATTCATAAATATTCAATATTGGAGTTAAAAACCCTAGATACATATAAGGTAGACATGATCTATGAAACTGAGAGGAGTTTGATGATTATTTATAAGAAAAAACTACCAAAAAACAAATACTTACCAATTGATGTTGGATTAAAAACACTAGGAAAATCCATTGTGTTTCATTCAGAATGATGGGGAAATAATCCATAGCCTTTGGGAGAAAGAAATCTCAAGTTTGGTCTAAAATAGAAGAAGAATCGGTCCTTAGGGGTGAAAGTGAGTGAGTTCAACAATTTTAGGATCTCACCATTAAACCATGAACACTTAGTCACACATTTGGAAAACCATGTTCCAAACCTCTACATTGAGAGGAACCTCACACGATTTCCCCAAAATATTACACAACTCTACACCATCTCTGAAAAATCACTATGTACCACTTCTCATAGTTCCTCCGAGGTTGATGTATCATATGGACATATCATGCGCCTAATTTTGAACATACCTAGAAGAAAATGTTTTTAATTTGACAGTTCCATAAAGGATTTCTAGGGTTTACACCAATATATTAATGGATTACTTACTTGAAACCTGGGGTGATACACAAACTTTAAACCATTTATATAGATTGTTTTTACTATGAATGTTAATTTCATTACTAGGGTAAGATAATTCGTATGTCATCCAAAATATTAATACATTTTACACATGATCATGTAATATTTATTATAAAATATAATAACATCTCTTATGATTGTTTTTCAATATGAATTTTATTGATGGTTGTGAATTTAATATATATTCACATCTTTTATATGATGAATTAATTAGAACTGGTATACGATGATTGGGGTGTTCTCTATCCACTCGATGCATAAATAATTCTCATGTGTAAAATTAGTTTTGTATTTTGGCATACATCTATGCTTTTTTATTTGTGTTTTTATAGTAAATGTACTTAAAAATATGATTATGATATTTTGAAATTATGAATTCAATCATTTTAAAATAGGTTGTTGGTATCCATTTGATTATATGAATAGTTATGATATCAATTGATAGGTTGGATAATAATGTGGTTATTTATTTTTCATTATTTCAACCTCCAATATTATTTTTCTTGATTAATTTTTTATTTAATTTAATATGTTATTATTAATTCATTTGTATATATTGAAAATATGTATTCATTCTATGATATCGTCTACTATTCTCATTCCATTACTGTGGATCTAATATAAAATTATGGGTTTTTTCCATTCCCCAGGATATGAAGAAGTATATTATGAAATATTTCAAAGATTAATAAATTTTTTTATGATATTATTTTTATATTCCCAATATAATATAGGAGTCATAGACGAATTTAGTTTACCCTAAATACAAGGCCATTCAGTCCTTTGTGATTCCATTTATTGTTTTTTATGGCAATGTATTTATGTGTCCCACATATCTCAAATATTGGGGTTATTGTCTTTAAAATTATGGGAATTAATTATCATACACACACACACATATATATATATATGGATAACATGAATTCACTATTCAAATATTATATTATAATGTGATGTCATGTTCACATGAATTTCAATGTGCTTGAGATTTTTTTTCTATTTGAGGTATTCACATATAAAAATACATTCCATTAATGAATTAAAATTCAGCAGTATTAATTATTATATGGGATTTATGTCATAAAAATAAATTTTGGAATAAATTTATGAATGAAAACATATATTTACATTTCATGTTATAGTGACCACAATGAAAGAGAAAATTATTCAGTGTTTTCCAAAGATTGGTCAATGAAATTAAGAGTTCTATTCAGATAACTGAAGGATTCATATTAAATTTAAATTAAGAGATAACGTTTTATGAAATATATATATATATTTATATTATTAATTGATAAACATTGAAAAATAATTCATATGTTCATTAGAACTCATTAGATATTGAAACAAATTGTCACTACAGAGTATAGTTTCCAAATGTAACACATTCACTGTAATGTGAATGATCTTTTCAATATCACATTACAGATGGAGTATATACAAGAATAACACATATAATGACATAGGAATAAATATTATTCTAGAAAAAAGTTATCTTATTGTGAACATCATATCAAGATTATCCACAATAGATGAATCACGTCATTGAATCAGATAACATGACCAATACTAGTTCTTTGAAAGAATTAAAATATTGAAGTGTCAATGTGGGATCCTAAATAACATGTGGGGATGAAAAAACACATATTTTATTATAATGTTTTATTATATAAATTTAAATTATGAAAAACATAATGGGAACAATCTTTACAGTCTAACATAAATTTTAGTAGATAAATATTTTATTCTAATAGAACAACAACAGATGTCACACTATATTATTCATATACATTATTATAACCTAAATTGAAAAAAAAATTCTTTTATTTTATGATATTAATTTCAATATTGAATTTAACATATCTAAATTAATATTGTGTTAAATTTTGAATGTTTTCTGAATTAATTGAATTTTTGAAACATAGTGAAATCTAGAAATTTAAAATAATCTAACTTTAATTAATTTTCAATGATATAAGAATTAACTAAATATTTATAAAACCCATTTATACACAAAATCTAAATTTTTTAGGTATTTAAATATACGTGATAATATAGTTTTTAGTATATAATTCTATTTTTAAAATATTTGAATTCTGTGAATGGTTTTTATTCAAATAAAAAGTATATTTTTTCATCTATTTTAATCCATTTTCAATAGGTTAAATTTTAATGTTTTTTAAAGTAAAATAAATATAATTTTACATAAACTAATATAATAAACACCATGGGAATTAACAATATTCACTATTTTTGTAAATATTAAATTTAATGATATAAAATAATTTTTTCATTATGCCTGGTGAACATATTATAAAAGCTATATTTCTTATCTATTGAAATTAAATCTAGTAATATGATTTACATATTGAGAATAATTTTATTGTATATTATCTAATATGGTCATCATAATTGTTTTTGATAAATAACATTATCTATGGTAAATATTTATCACAATTATATGTGTTTGAAAGGAATAGATAGGGAATTAAAATAAATAGATAAATTAAATAATAATCTAAAAACATTTCTGAATCATATTTCTAATGTATTTAAAGCCCATATCAACCCATAATCTATATTTATCAATTTTATACCCACATTCCTCAAACATGTACTTTATCCTATTTTGATATTATTTATATGAAAAAGTATTCTACCCAACCCACTTAATAAATGGGTTTTCCTCTTCAAAATGATCTATACATTAGATCCATTTTTCCAAACCAATCCAAACCAAAATACACTCTAATAATTTTTATTCTCATCATATGGGACCTCATCCCACCAACATTCAACATCAAGTAGTACTATTATGTAAGCCTAATGACATTATAAATGGAATATGTATATTTTCTTACCATGGAACCTTTGTTCGTTTCTCTTTAAACATCATTATTATAACACCCCATGATATAAAAATACTTTCCTTATAGTGTAATTTTGATTTTGTTGATATCATGATTTACACACAACCATATGTTAATATTAAAATAAAAAGAAAATTCAGAATTTATGTGTTACATAAGTTTTAGCTTTCCTTAAATGAAACCCCAATGTTAGATTATGTTACATGTAATAATTACTTTCTTTAATGACATGTGTCACACTAAAGGAAAAATTTTACCGAACAAAAATATATTAATAATATATTAATATTTAATATAATAAGCTATAGCATAGCCATTTAATTGGAGGATATTAATAAGATTAACTAAATTATGAGAACCCATGGTTGACTTCATTAGTTAAAAATTAATTATAAGTGAATATAATAACCAATTTATGGTAAAGGGAATGTATTTAGAACTATTTTTATGATCACAAAATAATTTTATCCTAATAAATTAAATTATTTAATATTTATGAATGAAAATAATTAATAAAAAATATTATATATTCAGTAAAATGTTTTTTAAATTCCTAATATATATTTAATAAGCATGGGATATGAAAAAACCCAATATTACACATAAAATGAAATATTTTTAAGTATGCTGTTTAAAATTTTTTTAATGTTGCTCCATTTTTAAATCTGATTTTTTAAAAATAAATAAAATTTATATGGAAAAATAAAATTCTATTTTTTAAGTAGAAACATAAATATTTTGTTAGGTTTAATTTTTCATATTTCTTGGAGATATTTTTTAATGAATACTAAAAAATACTAAATTTTATATGGGAACTAATTTGTCATCCATGTTATTTATATAGATAAATAAAAATTAAAATTAGGTTTAATGAAAAATTAGGTAAATTATGAATCAATTAATTCAACTTAGTTAATTTAATTTTATTTAAAGTGAATGTTGATATAAAAACATTTCAATCTATTCAAAACAATTTACCTTTAAACCCCACTTCGACCTTCCTTATATTTGAATAATATTTAAATAATTTAATCCAATAATATCAAATTTATTTTTAAAGATGGATTAAAATTTGGAATAAGAATAATTTTTTATTTATAATAATTTTATCTTATTTTTTTAAAACAATATTAGTGAAAGTGATTAATAGTAACTGCCACAAATATGAGAAAAATATATTAACATTGGAGTAAACCAGAAATATAAAGGCCCAAATGAGTTAAAAACATGTAAAAAATCCATTTTATGGACTTATTAAACCATATAATGATATTTACAAAACAGATTCATTAATTGAGCTACATGATATGAAAAAAGGTGGGTGGAATTCACTTTTCAAAAATATACAAGAATAACACTCATCCTCCACTAAAAAAGTCACTTACCCATCCCAATTAATCACACCTCTAAATACCTTTGGATCTCACAAAATATGTCCAAATATGGCCCCAAAATACCTCCCCTCATCTCAGAATCCTCTATTTAGAAACAATTCAAACAAAGGAGGTCTTTTGGTATAAATCATAAGGAGTTACATAGATATGATGTAATGTTCTTCAACGATCACATTTTTTTGTTTACTTCCCATCCCATAAAACTCTTTTTATATATTGATTATATAATAACCTTAATAAAAAATATACTGAGGTTTTTATATTATAATATTTCTTCCTACACTTTAAAAAACATCCATCAATATGGTATACATAAGAACCATTTTTTTGGGGGGACTACCACCTCACGAACAAATGTGGTCCATTATTCCATATACCACCGTTAATGGTTGGAAGAAATAATGGATTTATATTTTCAATATGTTATATATATATATATAATATTTGAAATTTATTTATGTTTCTATAATTTTTATATTACACTTACTTTTATGCTTTCCTTTTTGTGGGAATATGACAATATCATTTCTGGATGTCAAGACTACTGCCTCCTCAAAATGATATGATTCATTCACAAAATCCCTAAAATATATAAAATATGATTTTAATAGAATAAATGATATTCATAAAAAACATTATAAATAAATTATATCATACATATAATCAATTTACTTATCATTCTATT
The DNA here is from genome assembly GCA_963277665.1 of Viscum album. NCBI lineage: Eukaryota > Viridiplantae > Streptophyta > Magnoliopsida > Santalales > Viscaceae > Viscum > Viscum album. The sequence continues at coordinate 449,586,922 of OY728131.1, forward strand.
AATATGAAAATAAAATGAAAATATCATTCATGCGTACATACGACCTTCCGTTTCTATGAGTGGTCCATTTCATTCACTATCTCAAAATATTAATAGTTATTCTAAATAAAGTTATACTGAATATATAATAAATTTAATCATGATAAAAATAATATAGATTATGAAATCATGTCTCATACATTATGAAAAAAATAAGATGTTTATACATACTCAACAAACATGACAATTAAAACCTAAAACGACAAAAGCAATGAATGATTGTGAATTAAAGAGAAATATGATATTATAAGAAGAAAATATTTTATATTATAAATGTTATTATGATTTTCTTATATGTTAAAAACTTTTATAAAACCCTTATATAGCAGGTTCAACATTGTTCACCCAAATGGAAACACAAGGTAAGTGATTATCATGTCACTTTATAAATATGTGAGATAAATGTCATATTCCCCACTTATTTTGTGTGGTGTATATACTAAAACATATAATAATTTATATAATTAATTAATTATTGTTATGTGTATATATATTTTTCACCTGATGATTATTACTTTTTTGGATTCTCATTTAGATGTTACCATAGTTTTTTTTGGGATTTTGTCTCAAATTCCATTAAATTGGGACATAATTGTTAATAAACAATAATTAACTTTAATGTGGTGTATATAATTATAATTTTTCAATAATAATCATTATTCACTCATATTTCATGGTATTTTCATGTTATGTATGAACAATATCATTCAAGGGGGTTTTATATGAAAATTACCATGTGGTAAAATTTATCATTTCAATATCACGTTCATTTTTTATTTTTATCATTCTCTTGAAACAACCACTCCATTATGATAATTTCTATTGTAAATTAATTTTAAATATACATATTATATTACAATGGATATAATTATTAAAAAAATAAAAAATCATATTTTTATATAGTGTTCACATTGAAAATTATTGGAAAGGATGATAAATTATTATCTATTACTAAATAGTGATTTTTATAATAAGGAATGTTGTTCATTAATTAAATTGATTGTTAGTTATATGAGGACTGATTAAGACATTCACTATAAGGGATGTATATAGGTTAATGAATGACCATCAATGCATTAGTAGTATCATGATATGAATCAGTTGGCCAAATTTGATTAGTTTTAATGGGTTTGAGATTAAATATTGACAGTAATGCTTTCACTTTCCTTGGAAACATGAAATCCAATAATTAAACACTGAATGTATTGAGAATTTATTTATTTATATTTTCCATGATATTTTTTCTTTAACATATCTATGGATGAATTTAATTCTCAATTCATTTATTAAATTACATGTTTTTAGTCATCTATCATTCCATATTGATTATTCCTTATCGATATATTTATATGGAGTGTGTTCTTAGTAATTTAACTTTTAATGATGAATATTCTCATTGATTAATTAGGTATTCTACTTTACTTACCCTTATTAGGAATTTGAGTTCACTATTATTTTTTTTTCCTATTCATAGGATATGAGGAGATAATGTTTAAATGAACTTTCATGGATGCATTTCATTTCAATTTATTATGTATCAGGATTTATTTTTTTCAAAATGTAATACGGGTATCATATATGTAATATAGATTTCCACAACATATAAATTGATTTGAACATTTGGATTTGATTCATTGTAATCTTATTATTGTAATAAAGTAATGAACTGACTATGGGCTTCTATAGTTTGGGAATTATAATTGGTATCATTGGAAATTTTGTAGAAACCATGGAAACTATAATTAGGAAAATATAGATTTTAGAAAAGAACCGTAATAAAAAATATGCATAATATTGATGAAAATATATGCAATTTTGTATGGTTTATATTTTTTGCCTATTCCTATAAGTACATTCGTGTCTAAATAGTAAAAGTAAACATGATTCTGGAACCATAATACGTATGGATAACAACTCCAAAAAGTTGCATCACGACGGACTCGAGCAAAACCTAGTAAACGATAATGTGCCTTATTTTGAAATTGGTTTGACACTCTCTGGGATATTATTTGGATATTATACATATCAATATAAATCATTATGAATTATTTGAAAGTAATTATATCCCCAATGAAACCATGTTTATGATTATGAGATTAGATGAACATAAAATTTTCAATTTATATTTTTTATTTCACTAGTTTTGGTATTTTAGATTATTTTACATAATGTTATTATCTAATACAATATATTAATATCTTTAGAAATGGGTCCTAAAAGGAACAATGAAATCAATATTCAAGGAAAACACTGAGGTTTCCCTTATAAGAAAGATAATTTAGCATATGTTAGAACCATGAGAGTTGTTGATATATTGGGATATCATAATTAGGTTATGACACACATCCTTGCACATATGGAGAAACCATTTCCATAATGATATTCCATGATGTTGGGACTTTTTATATGATTGAATCCCAAATAATTTAGTGGGACCCCTAACCCAATAGTAGTATAGAAATTGATTATGTATTTAGAGAAGATATTCATGGAATTTCGATGCAATGAAAGGGAAAGGGTTACACTTTAAATGGAATGTATCAATGGATATTTTGATCCATGGTGGTCTTTGATCCTAAATACTAGAGAGGAATGAGAAATAGAGCTCATTGAATGGATGAATTTTGTGGAGACATTCATTGAGATATATTTCCATCAGTTGAAAAAAAAGATTAATTGAAAGTTCCATAGATTAGAAAAAAAGGATAAATAATGTATTTTGGATTATGAATATATATTTATAAGGTTATAAAGGTATGCTATGGATTTCATATGAAATATATAGTGCATGATTGACCACTTCATTTGATGGCTAATGCCAATTCTGTGAAGGGTGCTGGTGTCTCAAACCTTTTCATTATAAGATGAAAAAATATTATGTGATATCAATATAGAAAATTAATTCTCTATGAGATATGAATTATAATGGATGTAGTATATGATGTGGAAAATATATCAAATCATGGATAAAGGGATGAAGGGAAGGAAATATTTTTCCACATTGGATCACTGTTGAACTAATCACCTTAGGAAATTTGTAAAAGGATTAGGAGTTGGTTATAATCATGGATAATGGGTTACTAACATTAAGGATGAAAATAACGAAGTAAAACATTATTATTTAGTTATTGAACTTCATGGTTTTGGGACACTCCAAATAAATTCCTTGTGTTAATACAATATAACTCAGAAGAATCTATGGTATGAGGTTCAAGTAAATTTTAATTATATACCCAAAGTGGAATGATTAATTTTAACTTGTGTTTGGATCTTTTAACAATATTCTAAATGTTTTCTTATGATTTACTAGTTATAAGTATTATATAATATATTAGTATGTCATTTTAATACTTCTTCATAAAGAATGTAAAATCATCCGCTGATTGGTATTGATATCCTGAAAAAGTGATTCTGCAGTAAGTTTATCTTTTTGGACAACAAATGGTTTAGCAAAATAAAACCCTTAATATGTTCCTATTTTTGAGATAATAATTTTTTGATAATAAATTATTAATTTGAATAATGTAAAATGGATACTGCTAAATACCCTAGAAATTTTTATAACCTGTTGGATCATACTTCCTTGAAAGGTGAACCATTTATCAAATAGTTTATATTGATCCTTGAATGAGGTTCTAGAGATAAAACACGCAATAAGAGATAAATTAGAAAATTTTCAGGGAATAACTAAAGGATATTATTTTTTAGGAAATTTAATTATATCAATTTTGTATATATTTATAAATTCATATAGAGTAAATGAATTATTTAAATCTAGGGAAAATGGTATTGAAAAAAAATCTTTCCAATTATCAATATTTTTTATGATATCAACGAAATTTATTCAGAAATATAGAATATGGTTTTTTGGTCGAAAACATTATCATGAAAATGTTATCTACCACTCTATATCAGAATATGATAGTTATATTTCTCTTTAATATATAGGTTTTTAGTAATGTAATCATATTCCATAGCCCATCTTTATGGTGACTTACACTTTTGTAATTTCTTTATTATTAATAAGGTGTATTGTTATTACTATTTTAAATGTTTATTTTTCAATAATATTATTTTGAATTATCAAAACATTTGATTATATAGGTCATGTTTTATTATTTGGTATGCAATTCAATTAATGTGAAGAGACTATAACTCCCAAATACATTATATATTTTTTGTTTTAGTAATAAATTTAATATTCTTTTCAACCATTTTTTATATGAAACAGAAATATAATATTAAACTATACAAAAGATTATAATTTGGATGAAAAATAATTCCTTTATTTCCCTACTTGGAAAAAAGATATATTTTTTACCCAATAATTCCTTTCTTCACTGACTTGTGTTACACGAAAGGCTGAGTTTTACCAAAGAAGAATATATTTTTAAAATATTATAATTTAATATAATATGATATAAAATTGGTCTTATATTGCTAGTAATTAATAGGATTAACTAACTTATGGAAATATATGGTTTAATTCATTGGTTAAAATTTAATTAAAAATGAATACAATAGCTAATTGAATATAAAGGAAATGTATTTATGAAAACAATCTGTATTCTCTAAAAGGAATTTTTAAAAACAGATTAAATTAATTGATATTTCTAAATTATAATATATATATATATATATATATTATAATTTCAATAAAATATTTTGTATATTAATTCAATATATTTAATAGGCTTAAGATAAGAACAAATCCAATATTAAGCATAGAAATGTATATTTGTATAAAGGTAGTTTTATAGTATTTTAATAGTTATCATATTTTAAAACACCAGTTTTACTCTTTAATAATTTTTATATGAAAAAATAATCTCCATTCTTGAAATTGAAACCTGAAAATTCTGTTAGGGTGAATATTTGGTATTTTCTGTGAAATTTCATTTTTTGATGAATAGTGTAAAATACCAAATTTTAATTGAAATCTTATTATTTATATAATTCATTTATATGGTTAAAAGGTATTTTTATTTTATATAACATAAAATTAGATAAATTTTACATAAATTAATTCAATTTAGGTATTTCGAATAAATTTCACATTGAAATTAAATATAACAATATGTCATAATTTTGAACAATTTTTACATTTGAAACCCACTTTGTCGTCACATCTACGATATTAATTTCAAATTAATTTCTACAATTTTTTATTGGGATTTTTTTTCAATTTATTCCATATTTATAGTAATAATAATTTATAATGTCCAATAATTTCTTATTAATCTTGGAAATAAAATATTAGTGAACATTATTAATGATAAATACAGTAATTAAGGAAAAAAATAGATTAACTATAGAATAAACAGTACAATTAAGGGGAAAATGACCTATAAACTTTTCCAAACTCCATTTAAGGGCCACATATCTTCCTTATACATCATTTTCATGAATCTCAAACAATAATTCTGCAAAATTACAAAGAAAAAATGTAGTTAGAATTATCTTTCAGAAAATTTATAACAATTCCACTCATCCTCCACTAAAACATCCCGTAGCCCTCCCACTTATTCACACATATAAAGACCTTTTCATGCCCAAAATATCCCCAATAATCATCCTAAATACCTAAATTAATCATATAATACTCACTTTTTTCAGAATGCAAACAATGTATGAATTTTAGAATAAACCAAATGGAGTTACTCGAATAAGTGGGGACATTATTCGATTATCACTTTTGTTTCATTTACTTCTCCATACCTTTAATTATTTTACTATAATTACTATATAATAACCTTTTTATATTCAATATACTGATATTTTATTATTCTTATTCTTTTTTCTATACTTTAACACGCATCCATCTAATTGTGATACACATTCATCATTTTATGTACAACATACGACCGCGTCTCGAAACGATTCCATTAATTATTCAATTTACATCTATTAAATATTTCAAATAATTAATGATTATATTCTATATATGATGTATTTATGATTCAAGAATTACTATACCACACATACTATTATAATTTCTATTTTTTGGAATATGATAAAATCGTTTGTGGATGTGTGGACCACTATCTCCTCAAAATGATGTGATTTGTTCATAGTATACATGGAATGTAAAAAAGGATTATTTAAAAAAAAATATGTTATATAGATGATAATATTATTATAATTTAATTATAAAATACATATATACTATTTATATTTCATTCTTTTAAGGGTTCATGAAAATGAAAATAGTGTTCATTCGTACGTACGACATATTGTATCAACGAATTATTTATTTAATTTCCAATCTAAAAATATTAATTGTTATTATAAATAAATATATAATGAATATATATGATTTTTAAATCATGGATTACATCTAAGAAATTATTAAATCATGATCTTCCTATGAATAAAAAAATAACAAGTCAACACATACTTGAGAGTCAAGATAATTAAGACCAAAAATCATGAATACGATGAACGATTTTTAACAAACGAGTTATATGATATTATTAGAAGTTAATATATGATATTATAAATATTATAATGGGTTTTAAATAGTTATTTATATGTTTAATAACACTTATAAAATATGTTAACTGATGTTCACCCAAAAGAAAATGCAAGGTAAGGAATTTTCTTCTCACTTTTAATTTTATTGTGATAAATGTCATATTCACCGCTTGTTTATTTTTTATGATTTATATAAAGAATCTATTGATATATTATATAAAGTAATATTTTATATTAATTTAATTTAAATGTTTCATTTGGTTATGATTGATTTTGGGGGTTTCTATTCATATGTTACCAAGGTTGAAAGGGATTTCGTCCCAAATTCCATTCCATGTAGACTTTTTTATTATTATACCACAATTAACTTTACTGTGGTGTATATACTATCACTTTTTCATTTAATTTCATGATTCACTAATCATATTTATAGTTTCACTTTTAACAATATCATACAAGGCATTTTTACATGATAATTACTAAGTGGTAAAAGGTATCCTTGTAATATAACTTTCTATTGTGATTGTTATCATTCTCTTGAAAAAATAACTTCCAAAGGATCATTTTTATTTTAAATTAAAATTTTAATATCCATATTATCATGAAATGGATATCATTATTTTCAAAACCAAATACACTCTTTTAATTTGTGGATCACATTGAAAAGTATTTAAATGTTTTTAAATATATATCTTTAACTCAATAGAGATATTTTATGATAATGAATGTTTTTCAATTATTAAATTGATTATTCGATATACTTGGATTTTAATGGACATGAACACTATTTTTTGGGAACTAGTTAATGAAATCCCCTCAATTAATTGTAGGTCCTATTAGATGAATCATTCAGAAAAATCAAAGTAGTTTAATCTTTCTGGATAATAAATCTTCTAGGAAAAAGTATCATGGTCTAGGGATACATGATGTCCAATAATTTGTTCTTTCATTTATTGAAAATTTAGTTATTATTAGTATTATTATCCATGAATTGTTAATTTAAAATATCAATGGATGTAGTTAATTCACATTTTACTGATTAAATGGAAGGTGTTTTATTTATATATTATCTCATATTTATTATCCCTTATCGTGATATTTATGTGGAATTTATGCTCAGTTATTTTCCATTCTATAATTATTAATATGATTGATTCATTATTTCCTATATTTTACTTACCAATATTGATATTTTGAGATCATCCAATTTTTTTCATTTTTCCCATGATATGAAGAAGAAATATTTGAATGAATATTTAAGGATATTTTTCATTACATTTTACTATGTATCATGATTTATTTTTTATTTCCCAACATAATATGATTATCATGTATGTAATATGGTTTTCCAGAACTGTTGAACTGATTGGTCCTTCATGATTCTAATCATTATAATCATGTCAATTTAATAATATAAGTCACCCAGTATATACTTCTAGGATCAGGGGTTACAATTGTAATACCCAATAACCATCAGTAAATACATTCAAATTATATTTACCAATATAATACACTATTACGTTAATAATTCACCCATTTTTATCTCCTTTCCATCAATAGAAAACAAAAACATTTCCAGAGTATACATATAGGCTATAGTCTCCACATAATGGTGTAATTCATTTATTACGTCTATATGACATAGACTATTATAACATTTAAAATTTTGAATTTATAATGTAAGTAAGAACTCGGGATTTCACTCAGGTGTGGATCCTTTAAATTTTTGTTTAATTATTTATTTTGGATCTAATATGGATGGGAAACAAGTTAGTAAAGGTCTCATGTGTGTTTGAGGATTGTTTAGGGACCAAAATAAATATTTTGAGGAAATGTGGTCCGGTCACACGGTTAGAGGAAACCACACGGGTAGGACGCACAACTATATCTAACCTTGTGGGTGGGTTTATTCATTGGAAAAAGCCATCTCCCATGGTTAGCACACAGTTTCCTTAACCATTTGACCTAACAATGTGTTATGACCCTTGAACAAGGTACCAGTTCAAGGTGTTCTCAGTTTTTGGGAAACTGTGAGGAAAAATCATGCACTGGCTAATTTTTTCTGGTAATTTTACCTTTTCCCCCTAAATGATATAATTAAGACCCCCCTTCTTAACTACTCAAATTCAATATGGGATTACCATTAATTTTATATCATTTTGGAGATCTTTATGGCCTAGACTAGGGATCAATATTTAGTCTACATCCAATATGTGTTTGATCTTTAGTTTTTCACTTTGGATGCGTAATGATACGTACTCAAGTCATTTTTAGCCATTCTGCATGTCTCTTTCTCTCAACCTAATTTATGGAATTTAATAATGCTTAACTTTTTCTTATATCTACTCTCTTACAATATTAATTAGAGTCTAATACTGAATGAGGAGAGTCGTACAAGCCAAATGTTGGTGTTCTATAACTCATCCATGTTGTACATTGGTTTTTCAAATTTGGTGTGTTGCCCACCGATTTCATCAGAAACCGTTTATTGAATTTATATTCCATGATTATAATCATTAAAACCATATTTTATAATATTTAATAATATGTGATTTGTTGTTGGTGGTTACACCCAGAACTCTGTCTATCCCATTTAGGATGTTTTTCCATATTTGTCATTTTAGTGTTTGGCCACATTTGAGCTATCATTTGGGTGTGCCTTGGAATAAAAATTATAAGGGTTCATTTTTATATATTAAATGGATTTATTTGTATTTTTAATTTCTTAAAGACAGATATGATGTATTCTAATCACTTGACCTGCCTAAGGCTTGTCCCTAAATTTGATAATTCAATGTGAAATAGAAATTGGAATTTTTACTAATTATATCACATAGAATTAATTAAAATGTAAGTGAATCATAGGTTTCAGGTACATATAATCCTCTACATTGTTAATGGATGGTATTAGAGTGAGCCATGATTTTTTTAAAATGAAATGAATTGATTAACTTAATAGATACATTCTACAAGGCCTTACCACACTAATGAAAAACAACTCTTAAACCTAATGGATATATCAATTAGTTAAAACTTGATTAGAGGTTTTCTTGATACAAGGCCTTATCACTAAAATTAATGGGAAACATTGAACCAAATTGAATATTGTATTACTACATTATCAAAATATGAATTTCTTGAAACGAACTCTCCATAGATTCCCTAGGGAATTCCTTGATCACATGAGGACCCCATTCAAAATTCAAGGATATATCTTGTTTATGTTAAGACCCTCCTAGAACCATATCTTATGTGACATTGGATTCTCAGTATGATATAATAGGATACCTCATGTAGTACTACATGATTCCTTGTGTACACTACATGTATCCATCATTGATTAGTAAGTTCCATGGTTAAATCCCATCGTGCCTATTTATTTTTAACCCCATTTTACTGTAGACAAACTCCTTGGACTCGATAAGAGTATTTTTATGGAATTCATTTGACTATGATCCTTTGATTACACTATTACCCTTAGTCAGGCTACAATCATTACTGAATTTATGACCGTTGAGGTCTACATTTCCTTGGATATTAATTAGAACTTCATTATTAAATATCACTACTGATTTCGTTTTTCCATCTTGAAACCTTCACTATTTCTAACTTGTGAATTTTCTTAATCTAGTAATAATAAAATAATGATCTCGTTACATGTTCAAACACCAAACGAGTGATAAATAAGGTAAATGGGTAATAAGTTACTTTTTACTTATTTACTTCATATATAAATGATTACAAATGATTACATTTCTGTTACAGGGGCCAGATGTTATAGGCACTGTTGTTCATGGCCCACTGATAATTATCTCACACCATCTCCATGAACCATTTGGTACCCATGGATGATTACATGTGGGAAGGTGTTGATAAAAGTAAGTGTAATTATTTATACACATGATTTATTGTTGAGCAAGGATAGAGCTGGTAGCAGATGATCAAGCAATAACTCGAGATTCTTGGGATAGTTAATGCATTTTCTTTTTTCTACATTAAGTTTTCAATTTATTCTAGCTATTTTGTATCCATGTTTTCTAGATTACTAGATATATTTAATATCATCATTTTTTTTATTTTCTTCCAGTTATTTCAGTTATTGCTATCATTGTACAAATATATTTGACATTATGTATACTAATATTGCATCAACTATTTACATCCATTTATAATTACATTCTATGCTACACTCTGGTAATTATGTCATAGATTCCTCATCGACACACTCTCATCCCTCACTTTTAGTTATATGTATCTGGCATTTGAGACGATGCACTTGAGACCTTGTGGCCCACTTGTCTTGGGGAAGCTATTTTGTGGAATCTAGGTCTATCACATCAAAAATTGGTATCTAGTGGGTTTATTTTCCTTCTTTAATATTTATATAAAATTTATTAAAGATTATGGATGCTTGGAACTTGTTTATAATCTATGAATGGGAATCAAAACCCTTTTGTATGGGAAAATAGTGTTCCCTGAAATAAAATTGTTGTTCAGATTTTACCTATTAAAGTTCACATCATTTCTCCATTGGGAGATGAAAATGAATTGTGGTGTTTTTTATTTTTCCTTTGATTGGGATTATATTTTATCCTTGTCTTTAAGATATTATGGAAATTATAATTGGTACATGCATCATGGTATTTATCTCTAATTCACATGCCAAGGAAAATTTTAATTCCAGACATTTGTGTTTCATTGCACTGAATTTCCTATTATGCCTACTATTGGTGAGTGAGACTTACCATCTTTATATATTTAATGTGATGCTATTTGATATGATTTAGTGGTTTCTTGTTTCATTTAAGGAGTTGTTATAGTCCTAATGGGGTGGAATGAGTTATTTACCAAATGAAGTCTTTAATTATAAATTCAAGGGGTGCTGATATTATTGATATGGAGTATGTGCCCTGATTCATATGGACAAAAAAATAATTTTAAAACACCATTGACACTATGTATAAGTAAATGAAACCAAAAAAGTGTAATGTTTTAACATCCTTATCCAACCATGTAATGTTTATGAAATCTAAATGAGTGAAACTTGTAATTAAATGTTATATGAAATGAAAAAGATACCTATAAATGATGAGGCAAGGTACTATAGAGCCCTTATCTACTAGAACCCTAGAAACTCATAACTGAAAACTTACAAATACAAATCAATAATGGTGGGTAGTTGGGGTAGTGTACCTTTGGTAGTGAGCCATTTCTTTTGTTTAGCTTGTATTATTGTCATTATCTACTTTCTTAAATGTGGGTTTGAGGCATGTGATTGTCTTTAAAGATTCACATATTGACATGTTAGGTCATTTGGGGCTCATTGTTTTTTGAGACGACTGGTTATTTGTGTTTATGGACTTGAAAAATAAATAAAATTTTATTGGGTTGCATTTCTGATGAACCCATGTTGGATTAGAAGCGCCCGAAAAGGTCACCTTATCTATTAAAAGGGATTTGTGTCATAAATTTAATAATCACAATGGTATTTTAGAAAATTAAAAGTGTTTAAAAAAGAAGTCTTATATGAATTTATAGATATTTTATGAGTGTTAGTTCAATCAGGCACCATTTGATTGTGTTTAAAATTTGTGCTTCAGTTTCTATTTGAATATTTTAAATGTTTAAAGGTTGAAAGTGATTAAGAGTGATGTTTTAAAAAATGGAACCATTAAGTGGTTTCCTTGGTTAGGTGTCTTTTAGAGTTTCCTTGGAACAAAAGCATGATCATTTTCTACAGGCCTCCTCCTTATTATTAAAGACATATATAAGAGGGTTCTGAGATTTTGGGCTTCTATTTTTGTGTGACCAAGTGTGAGGGTCAATTATTGAGCTTCATAAGGGGAATTTGTGATAGGTATCTCCCATAGAACTAAAATTTGTTGATAAATGTCATCCATTTCGGTTGTTTTGTTCCATTAAGGTTTTCCCTCATGGAACTCTTACCATCAAAATGAAACCATTGTTCAAATGGGTGGTCATGGTATTCGTGAACCTTTTATGGAAATGAACATCAGATAATGGTTGGTTTCAAAAGGATAGACTTATCAATGGAATGATCGGGTGTTTCCTATGTATTTCGGTCATTTGTTCCTCTTTGGTAGTGCCTGAAATGGTATATCATCATCTAGGTTAGAGGTCATAAGGGGTAGTATGAATCTAGGTTAACTCTCTTGTATGAATAATTTGATACTCGTATATATAGGGTGGATAGCCTATAAATAGTATTGTGGGGATGCCATATTTATCGAACCTCATGGTTGTATGTATTTACATAAGTGATAACCATTGAGTTGAAAAAGAATATAATGGACGGGTTGGGTTTAGTAAAAAATGTTGTTCCCTATTCGGTTAAGTATATTCTCAGGTCATCTCCATAGTAGAGCGACTTGGGCATATGGAAAATAAGTTTGTCCCAATATTTGAGATGAATTTTAAGAGACTTGATTGTTTTGACATATCAATCAGTTTTGTTTTTGATATCATGAAAAATAAATTAACATATATAAGCATGAATCGAAGGAGTTCGCAAGTTTGATTAGTGTGAGTTTGATCAAGTGTGATTATGAGTGGCTATTATGTCTTTTCATTCGATTAAAAGTAAACTCTTATGTTGGGAGTGTCAAGTCGGTATTGGTAAATACTTTACCTTCCATTTAAAATTATCACATCCTAATATGGCCATTGGTAAATGTTTGGGTTTTCATAAATTTCCATAAGGCTTTTGAGATGAAATCATGTCAATTCTTTCCCAATAACATGACTTTAAAATTGTTAGATATGTTTGAAACTTTTAAGAACATCTCTGGTTTTCTATGGACTTCAGTGGTTTACATTGAGAAATCATGTGATGCCTCACATAGTGAATTAATGTCATTGGGTTGTAATGGGGAATTGGTAGGTGAATTCGAGCTTCTTTGATGGTAATTTTACCAGTATAGGTTCTCCTAATCCTCTCAAAAATCATGAAATAAACCTTCTTAGTGTAATCCTCATGATTAAACTAGAACTTACCCCATGTTTATGACATCCTAGAATCACTAAGAGATTGTTGGTCTAAGGTCATTCTAATGTTTAAACTCTGTTGGGATGGTTATTGACCTTTTTAAGGATTTTCTAATAGGATTTGTGTTTTTTTGTTGAGGTTTTGTTAGTACTGAGTGATTCGTGGGTCCCTGAGTAGGAACAACTTGGATGGAATCATGGACACCAACTGTTATCTTATAAAGTGACCGCATGGAGAATGGAACTCTATGCTTAGTCAAAATTCTAAGGCAAACCTTATAGATTGTTCCAATGTGTCACTTATAACATGGGATATGTAATACTGAGGTATCATTCCTTAGACACATTTTTAATGAATTCTATGTTACCCGGTCTTATTGTCGAGCAAGAATGTGATGTAAAAAGGCGTGATGATTCTAATGGGATTTATATGGGTCACCCCTTTGTCTGTGTCAGGGCATGATAGTTTAAATGGTATGATGATGGTTGACCTAGGAATGTCACCAAAAGTCAGTTATGGGATTCAGTAGATGTGGATGGTGAAAAACACTGGATTCCTTATTGGAAGGTATTGTAGTTAAATTTGTGATTCACTAACCATCTAAGTCGAGCATCTTTGTGGATGGTCCATCAGAGGTGGGTTGACTGTTATCCTTCTAGATTAATGTACACAATAAGGGAAGTACTATTTTTGGGTAGACCTTTAGGTGGAGTCAAATGTAGTTATATCGAAAATGGATTTTTATAGAAAGGAAAATTGACTTCGCTAAAGGTGTTAGTGGGTCATCATCCTTTTAATTTGTTTTAAATCATACGAGAAGTGTAATTAGAATGCTTAGAGGAATTCATTTTATGAAAATTTCAAATGTGGAGATACCACTGTAAAAAAATTAACACCCATTTTTTTAATCAAATTCATTGCGGGAGCACCATGGAATAGATGTTAAAAGATACTATGATATGATTGCATCTCTAGATAAATAGGATCAACAGTGTTGGTGGACTTGTTTATAGAAATGTATTTATCTAGTTTTATAATGAGGAATTTCACCTGTAAGATGGTGAAGTTGGAACACCCGGGACCAGCCAAACATTTACAGTAGCTACCCATTCTTGGGTGAAAATATAATGATTTTGGGATGGATTTTAGGAATTTGTTATTGGGTTTGATTTATTGTAATGATGTTGTATGGGTAGATTTTGAATAACTAATGAATATATCCCACTTCATTCCTTTTTGGGAGACTTTCTTTAGTTGATGTGTTGGGAGGACTATATGTGTGGGAGATTATATGACTACACGTGGTCACCTGTGGTATCATTTTATATAGGGAATCTATTTTCACATCATGGTTGTGGATGGATCACAATGAATCTTCATGGCCGATCTGTCATTATGGTACAAGTGCTATGGAATAATATCCATATAATGGATGAGACACAAGAGTGTGAAGCCAATATACATGCCCAGTGGAAAGACTTGTTATCATACACTATTTCACTACCCTAAGAAGGTGATCTCAGGGAATACATCTTTTAAGGGGTAAGACAGTAAGAACCAAAGTTTTATATAAAGTATGGATGAATTAAATTACAGTTTAATTGTTTATTTTGGACCTAATATTGATTCCTAACGATTTAGAGAAGGTACAATGTGATTCTAGGTCTTGGTCGGAGCCCTGAATCTATCTTTTGGGGAAATGTGGGCATGCCACACAATCAGAGGAACCCATGTGGTTAGGCTACATAGATAGATCTAACTATGTAGATTGTTTGCATCTTCAGTAAGATCAATCTCGAATGGTTGGAGCAAGATTTCTCTAACAATTAAGCAAACCATGTGGTATGCCCCTTTCCCTTGGTAACCATGCAAAGTTTGCACATGGTTTGGGAAACTGTGTGGACAAACCGTGCACATGCTAAACTTTGGGTAATTTTATCTTTCCCCTTATTGACCTAATTAAGACCCTCCCTCTTACCTTATCTGATTTCAAGTAGGATTAACCTCTATTTTCATTAATTTTGGAAAATTTGAATTCATCACCTAGGGATTAAGAGAACTCCTTCATTTGGGATCCATTCAAGCATCCGTTCATCACGTTTAATGCACCACAATAAGTACTTGAGTCATTTTTAACCATTATTCATCTCTCTTCCTCTTAACATAGTAATCGAAGTGTTAGTGTTTTTATTTTTTTTCTCAGACCAACTACTTTCCAATATGAATTAGAGGCTTATAATGGATGAGGTGAGATATATAAGACTAAGGTGAGTGTTCTATAAGTCATTCCTCTAGATTGTGGGTTTTTTAAATTATGTGTGGGTCCCAACGATTTCATTGATCTCCATTTATTGAATTTATATTCCCCACATTCAATCATTAGAACAATAGGGTTATGGACCTTACAAATATGTGATTAGTTGTTAATGGTTACACCCACCACTGTTTACATCCCATGAAGAATGTGTTTTCATAATTTGTTATTTTAGTTTTATGATACATTTGAGTCACAGTTAAGGGTACCCTTGGATTGAAAATTTTAAGGTTATGCTTTAATATATATAATGGATTGATTTAAATTGTGAATTGTGTAATGGAAATTACTATGTATTCTCACCACTTGACCTGGTTATAGTAAGTGTGTCAATTTGATAATAAAATGTGAAATGGAAATACGCAAGTATACTATGTATATGAATTGGCCTTTTTTAAAATTTAATTGAATAATATGTTCTATATCCATATAATCCCTTACTAACATAATGGAAAATAGTGGAATGAACCTTGTTTTGTTTTTTACCTCCCCCAAATCATTTTTATTACTATTCTTTATGAGCCACTTTAAGGAAAAGTGGTAACCGTATAGCACAAAATACATTACAAAAATTCATAAACTGCACCACATACAAAAACTCACATCCCGCCTTTTCCAAATCCAAAGTGCCACGCCACCACAAGAGCTTTAAAATTCAAAATTCATAAACAATAACTCATTTTCAGTCCACGTGCCATCCATCATCATTCCGAGTTGATCCAAGAGCCACCTCGAGTCACGTTGACACCAAATTACTCACCCACCTCTATTCGAGCCGACGTCATAATCATCATCCAGTCACCTCCATCATCATCACTTCTCAGAGCCACCACCGACGTCATCACCGAAGCTTCCATCACCGGAATTGCTGGAGCATGCAATGCAATCATCATAGTCCTCGTTTCTTGACACCAACATTCAGTTATTTGACATCTACCACCAATGTCACCCTTCACCTTCGACTTCCACTCCACACAAAATGTAGAAGAACACACCTCCACAAACAAGACACATTCGGCATCACCAGAACACTCGAAAAGAAACCATGAAAGGATCCACCAGTCGTGACTCCATGGACACCTTCCAATAACACAAACACCTCTAAAAGTCTCCTCGGAAGCTACCGTTCCCAACCGACCTGGGAGGGTGAGATGAACCTGGAAACCAGAGCAGAGCACAAGTGTCGGGGTATCAATAGAAAATACCAGAATCACCTCTCAGATTGTCATCGACTGCTTGATCCACACCTCCCAAAACTCCAAATAGACCATCACACCAGACCGACCTGGAAGAGGTGATGGACCTTGATGACCGGTCAGGATTGAGTAGACGAAGGAAACTCCATCTAACGCCATCGACACCGAAACCTCAACATCTACACTGTCTATGGGGACCGTAGCAAACTAAACGAATGACTTAGCATCCCTCAAACCCCATAAGTCCTTGTACACCCCTGAAATAAAATGAAGATGCCACCACACCATCGGCAAGCTATAGCAGGTGATAATCCCCATGGATCGGATCGAAGTTGACAAAGTGCGTGCCCCCGGGAGCTCATTCAACCGAACAAACATCACCTCCCAAAGCCTCCTTGAACCAATGCAACAAACAAAATGATAGAGCAGAGAAGGAACAAAGAATCCAAGGCAGAGTAGGAGGAGAAGGAACACTACAGAAAAGAAAGACCCCACCTAAATTACCGATCCCCACCAACAAATCCACCGCTAGGAGAAGACACCCCAGCAAAAAAAACCAGAACACCGGAGTAGGGAAAAAAGGAAAAAAGGAAAAAACAAAAGAGGTTAAGGAGGAGGAAAGAAAGTGGGAAGCAAGGAGAGAATATGGAGAGAAGGGAGAAGAGAAGGGGGGAAGGGGAGATACTGCCGGATGCAGTGCAAAGGCCGCCCCTCCTAAATCGTCGTTGATGGAAACCCTAGCGCGGGAGGGAGGGGAGAGAGAAGCCGCCCAAAGGCTTCCCGACATATATTTTTCCATTCATGCTTGGTTCACCTGCTTATACTTCGAGCAACCTGTGTTTTATTTGAAAATGACTAAAATTGATAAAATTAGTGGTTTGATGATACTTGGACTTATCACACTAATGAATGGAAATGATTCAACCAAATTTATTTATTAGTTAATTGTGAATTGATTAAAGGGATTCACACTACATGGCCTTGTCAAACTTATTAATGGAAATTATTAAACCAAATGTAATATTATATGACTTCATTATCAAAATAAGAGAGGCATAACTCGATCTCACCTTGGATTATCAAGGGAATTCCTTGAGAACTCGAGGACCTCATTTCATATTCAGGGATATAACCTTTTTAGGATGATACCTACTTAGATCTGAATCATTTTCTATCATTGGATTCTCAGAATGACACATTCTTATCCCTTAGGTAGAACTACATGATTCCATGGTCACATACCTTGGATTTAGAATTGACAAGTAGGTTCCATGGTTAAGTCCTATCGATCCTAGTAATTTCCTATCCCCATTTTTCAATAGATGAATCCTTGGAATCGGTAGTCATATTATAGTGGAATTCCTTGGAAATTTCTCTATATATTACACTTTTACCTTTATCCAGGCTTTATTAATTTCTGATTTTTGACTCTTGAGGTCTACATTTCCTTGGATATTAACACAGAACATCAGTATAAATATATTTTCTGGTTTCCTTGTTATATCTTGGAACTGTTTCTATTTCTATTATGTGACTTATTTATAAATGGGTAATAAAAAAAATGATCTGGTTACATGTTCAGACACTATCCAAAATCCGAACAAGTAAAAGGATATTTATTTATATTGTTCTACATTAATTTATATATGAATGTTTCCATGTTGTTACATTTCAATTACATAGGATGGGTTTTATATACACCATTGGTAGTGTACCACTAAGAATTATCAAACACCCTCTCCAGGTGTAGTTTGTTAAATGCGAAAAACTATATGTATGAAGTTTTTCAATAAGGATAGAGTAAATATTCAGACACTTGATTTTGTAATCTGTTTGGATAAAGTTAGTATTACATGATCGATCTGTAGCTTATGATTCACGAGATAATTTATGTATTTAACTTTTTCAATATTTCTTTTTTCTTTTATACTTTCTATTTGGTATCAATGAATTTTGTGTTAATGGATAAATGACATATCATCATCAGTTGTTGAATGTTATTCCTATTATTTTAGTTTTCATTATATTCTTCTATTTTTTGTGACATCATTTTACTTATATTTCTTCCAATATTTACCCTTGTTTGTATTCATCTATTATTGTACACTATGGTAACGATGGAATTGTCTCTCAACAGACACACCCTAATCCCCCACTGTTAATCAGAAACTTATTGTGTTTGGGGAGATGATTTTGAGGACATGTGTCCCACTATTCTTGAGGAACTAATTATATGTCCTCAGAGTTCTGGATGTCACCACATTTTTATGAAAAATTGCATTTTTTTAAATATAATATATCATTAATCTTCTAAACATTACATCAGTTTAGATAATGATATGGTCACTCATGTGTACATGTGGACTACCACCTCTATGAAACAAGGTGATTAGTTTTTTCTATTAACTCCTTTCATGGATGAATCTAAAATTTTATTGAATGAAGAATATTTATAATAATAAAATTATTATAATTATATATATAATGTAATTATTTTATAAAAACTTCTTCCATTGTCAGTACAAAAAAGTATTTTAAATAAATATATTGAACAATCATAACTGTTAAATGTAGTAAATGTTCTACAAATGGATGAGGTATGATAATAAAAATACAGTAAAATTTTTTACAGAGGAGAATGGTTCCTAAAAAATATTTATTAATTTTAATTTTATTATCAAGTAGTATATTACATGTACAATGATGGTGGATTCCTAGGTGCGGTATTTCATCTATATTCTACCCCAATGATTTGTGTTTTGTATCATGTACATGATTTTTTATAATGTGTATATAATATAATTTAAATAAATTGTATGTTGAATTCCAATTTATTTAAGGTATATTATTTTTCAACTCAATTTTTTATATCATAAGGGGTTTAGATTCATGTATTATTAAAGTTGTAAATCTTCATTTTAAAATCGCTATTTTAATCTCATGAATTATGATTAAATAAATTTCATATTATACTATAATTTAATTTCATTATAATACTTTAAGGTGAATCTTATTAGTAAATCTCGAACAATCCCTTATTACATTTTATGAATTTTAAAATTAAAATTCGATCTGAGAGTATATTCAATGAATTTATTTTCCCATCACCATAACTATTATTAATTATTTATCATCCATTAATTTATTCTAATTTCTTATAAAATTATATCCGTTTATATGTCATTAATGATTTGTTGTTTTAAATATTAAAATAGATTTCAATGTTTTCATAAATATTGAAAATAACATCGGAAATGATTTATAATTTATTTTTTAACATCATTGTTAAAAAAGTTATTAGGAATTATCATATTGATGTTTCATTTTCATTTACCCCTCTAATATAGAAAATTCATTTTATTACTTTATAATAATAATTTATGAGGAATTTATGGGCTTCAATCATTCTTTACCATTATTTATATTATACATTATTTCTTGATCGTTCATATTATTTTTATTGTTTTCCATATCAATGTATATTTTTAAAATTAAATTATTTTTCTTGTACAGGTACATAGCTTCAATATGATGGGTGTATTTATGGTCATTTATAGTATATTTATATTTACATAACCAACCACCATTTAAATAAACATTTTTATTTAAGGGAATATTATTAAGAATGTTAGTAAATTTATACGAAAAAATTTACATTCTGTAATCATGAATTAGTTTATATATTTAATTATTATAAGGAATATTGATTTTTTATATAGTGTTAATTCAATATAAAAATAATCAATGGATATATGAAATTTATCGGTATGTCCAAGTAATATATAGAACCTCAGTGCATTGACAAGAATCTAGAGACAAACAGTTGGAAAAATTAGTTTTTTGTTTTAGTGTATAACAACCTAATCATAATAATATCTAAGAATAATTATTTGATAGTATCGTACATGAAGCCTTGACATGAGGCCTTGATAATATCATAATGAATGCATTTTAAAATTCTTTAATGGGTACTTTTTTTATTATCTATGTGATTGACATATTTTCATTTTTTTATAGTTATTGTATTTATTAAATTAAATATTTATTGATTATGAACTTAGACATATTAATAATTCCCCATATACTCAGGATGTATTTTTTTTGTACATAACCCCCACTAAGAATCTATGCTCACCCATTTTTATGATTTCAATTTCATTAAATATAAAGAATGAATATTTGAATGATCTTTTTGAATGTCACAAGGTTTCTCCTGTAATGATTTATTTTTCCAATACGACATAAAAATCATGTATGTATCTAGAATCGTAGGAATTATAAGAATATCAATCTTTCATGTTTCAATCCCTTCTATGATACACTAATATAATAATGTAAACATGTTCTATGGGATTCAAGAGACATATTCATTAAAACAAATAATTATCTAATGGATCCACTAATAAATAATTGTCAGGTAAATTATTTATTTTATGTATCCCTGTAAAAATAATTTTCTATATAATCATAAAATGTAATTAAAATTAAAGACAAATAGTTTTATTGATATTTATCATAGAAAAATGTATTTCTGATTCATGAAATGATGGAACATCTATAATGAAATAAATTTTTTTTTAATACAGAATTGTGGAAGTAGATGATTAAAGAAAAACCTGCGATTCTATTAAAACATGGGATTTCAAATTCACATAATTCTTAAGTGAATAATATATAAAAAAATCAATTTTTTAATTTATATATGGTGTATAATGTCCTAATAAATTTATAGTACTAAATATTTCATTATTATTACCGTTTATATACTCATAATTAACTACATTTAATAATAATGTTAAAATAGTGAATTTACAGTATATGAAAAACAAATAATGACAGAACAATGTAAAATGAAGGTTAGGATATAATACATAATAAACAACATGGATAAAAAAATAATATTCATATGAAATAAAATACAAGCCACTGAATTGATAATGATAGGAAATTGTGATGTGTTATCTGGGGTAATGTATCTATAAGAATTTGTTATCACTTTTATGTATTATTTCCATTGACCCTAAATAAATTTGACCAAATATTATTATAAGTCATCATGAAAATGGATAACCCATTAGTTATATGTTACCACATGGATATGTGAATTATAACTGTATTGGATTATGTTAATTGGGGTATAGATGGAATATATTTTCATAAACAATAAGTTAAAAAACATGAGAGAGACAT
Organism: Viscum album; assembly: GCA_963277665.1. Classification (NCBI taxonomy): domain Eukaryota; kingdom Viridiplantae; phylum Streptophyta; class Magnoliopsida; order Santalales; family Viscaceae; genus Viscum; species Viscum album. The sequence continues at coordinate 449,609,141 of OY728131.1, forward strand.
TTATCAGTGTTTAGGTATAAATTCGAATTACTAGTGATTTATCCAATCTATATTCAAATTGGACATTATTAATTGTGGATTGAGAAGCATTATCTTCATGAAAAGTTCATGTTAGTGGAAATAATAATGAGAACAATATTGGTTGAAACACCCCAATAAAAAGTGATTGAAATTCACACCATTTAATTAAGTCATATAATTGTTTAGTAATGTGTTATATATCCTAGTGTTCTATTTGACTTATTGTGTTATATAATTTTGTAGTAAAATTATTTTATTCAGATAGTATAATCCAAATAAATTGTTAAGTAATTATTTTCATAAAATATTTAGGCCATTTGTATGGTTAATATGATAAAAAATATTACATATTTTGTTTTGGGATATTGGGATTTTGAATGTATTTAAATTAATTAATTTTTTGTGAATATAAGATAATATTGAAAATGTGATTAAATGTTGTAGAATACGAATAACAGTGTCATATATATGAATTCATAACATAATTTAAATATTATTTATATCTTAGCAAAAAAATTTATGAATCAATATATAATGTAATTATTTTGGAAAATAGATAAATTTAGAGTTTCAAATTAAATAAGATAACTTAAATTTGAAATACCACACTTAATTAAATATTATTATAGAAAGTAAACCTATAAAAAAATTATATTATAATTTATCCTCAAACAAAAATTGAATATTTATCTACATATCCCTCTATATTACTATCTACAATTGATCCACTTTATTGATGATGAGTTTTTTCCATTTGAAGGAATGATTATAGGCCATAAATACTAATTAAAAAAAGTGTTCCTTTTCCACCCCCATCAATTTATGATAGATTTTTTAAATATACTATTCTATCAATTGTTAAAAAATTAAGTCCCTATAATCCTTTATATATGAAACATTTAGATTCGTCTATTATGAAATTTTATTGATGTTCTATCATTGTAATGTTTTCAGAAGTCATTATCAAGCCACTATATTAGTTCTTATTCATCTTATACTATTTTTTAATCAAAAAATATATAATATTATATGGACTTATATATTGTATCATATGATCTTAGGTAAATATTATATTTCTTATATTACCCATTTTTTCTTGCTGTTGCCTTTTTTGAATTAGTTATTATTTCGAAATGATCTCACAAATAATGGTTTATTATTAATGTTTATATACCTTATCTATATTGTGTAAATTAAGTCCCTTCCAAGGGATAGATCCACAATTTTTTTTTATTTTCATCATTTAAGAGGATTATAGTTATAATTTTTAGATAGATTCATTCCAATGTACATTGAATATAACAAATATCCTTGTATTTTAAATATTCTAATATTTATCCGGATGGATAATAAATGAACATAGTTTAAAAGGGTAAATTATTCAATATGAAGGCCTCACTAATCCATTATGGCCTCCTTTAGCTATATCACATGCCATATTCATTATCTATAAGGTATCTAATTGAATAATGTATTTAGATTATGAATTTTTATGATATATTTTAATGATTATATAAAATTACACACTTATAACCCTTTAAAGATCATATCTATAGTGGTTGACATTTTCAAATACCTAACACCATTGAAAAAATAGACATACATATACTAATTTCATATTATTAATCAAGAAACCATTCGAATCCATTAACTGGGTATTTATAGTAATGTAAATCATATATATTATTCACTTCTTCTCATTGAATGATGATATATATTAGGACTGTTTATTATTATTTTTTCATGATTTTATTTTTTTCATTGTATAACAGAAAGGTTATTAGATGAGATATCTATGTAATATAATTTTTTACTACATTGAGGAATATTTTTCTTCTAATAATAGAATTTATATAGAATATTATTGATACCCTTGTATTGGAGGGTATCATTTACATTAAATCCAATCTATTATAATTATTATGGATTTTATCCAAGTTATTAGATTTCATTAAAAAACATTTTAAGGATGTTCTGGTTTACATGAATTATATATATGTAACAATGTTTTAATATATATTACTCTCTATAATATATTTTCAAATAATTAAAATTTTATTTCACATTTCTTCATCGATATGATAATTTGTTTTCCATTACCCTTAATAATATTTTGTGCTCACCATTCTATTATTTTTTTCACTATCTATATGAATTTTAAAACGAAATATGTGATTTATAAATTTGGAGTCATGTATATATCAAAAAAAATTATATCTTAATTAGTTATATAATATTTAATTATAATTTTGTGTTCACAAAAACACTAAACTTTATGATTTTAATAATCATTTAAATATAATAAATTTCACAGGAGTATTTTTTATAGAACTACTTGAGAAGAGATGGTGTGGAGAATTAATATGACATAGGTAGAGTGTACCATAATATAGATAATAATGAGTATGTGGTCCTTCAAAATACCATCATTCTTTTCCAATATAGATGATTATGTTTTCTAGTTAGTGAGAAAAAATATTAATGGCGATGTTGTGGTGATGGGAGTTTGATTAAGAGAGAACACAAATAAGAATAATTATTTTTAAAATATTTTACACAATCTTTTTATCAAGTGGCTAATCGTTGACATGTATAGGTTTTGATCCTTTTACCCAATTTCTAATTTATTAAAAATAGAATAAGGAAACGATAAAAAGTATTTTTCGGATCCTCAATTTATTGATGACCTATAAGTTTCTTTAATTCGAAAGATATTTGTCTCAAATACATCATGTAAATTTATAACGTAATCATATTATGAACCATTGTCCTTATAAAAAAAATACAACTATATCATCCATGGTAAACTCATATAATATTAATCCCTCGCTTGGATTCAAAACACAGACATCTCATATTTAGGATTATTTTTTATTGATGGACATAATAATCAATGTGTCATGTCACTTTTAATTGTATCATGATCCTCATGTCTGAATTTCAGAAATGAAAATATTCCCATTTATCATGGAGTATCTTCTGATATGGATTTTTGATGGGAAAATTCTATTTTAGCATTTTTAAAAAAATTAAAAAAAATTTTCTTATTATATAAATTTAGGGGTGGAACCTTCATCATGGCATCGAATGACTCAGATTTTTTAGACCATCATATTCTCAAAACAGTCACACCCAAGTGGTAGTAGTGTGTTTCCTCTATGTAAATCATGGTCTTCCTCAATTATACATGGGTTTCAGGAAAATCATTAGATTTGAGTATATGAACTCTTAACTCTTGAAAGCATAATATAAAAAAGTCTCTAAGGATTTATTTTCACAATAGTAAAAATTCCATAACTCCTCATATAGATAATTATTGTAACACCCCGTGAATTTAAAAAATATTTAAATTTAAATATATATTATTTCCTTGAAATATTTTGATAAAAGAAATATTATGTATCTAAAAACGATATATTAATCAAGAAATATTAATTTTTAATATTTTTATGATATTAAATAGAAATAAAATTGGAAGGTATAAATATTATTAAGTATTTTATGAAATAAATATATGAAGTTACTACTCAATATTGATTTATTTAGTAAATATTAATAAATAATATGTAACCTTTAAAAAATTTATTTACAATAAATACATCATTAAAATAAATTACATATCTTTCTTAATTATAAGATATCATCACCAAGAAGTTTTCATAGAAAACAAATAATTCATAAATAGTTATTATATTAGAGGTAAAATTAATATACAAAAAATTATAAACTAATGGTAAGGGGTTCCATCTATAAACATCTTTCTTTGATACACATGTAATTTTACTCACCTAATTTATTTTAAATGGCGTATATAAATTTCATTAAAAAATACTATCACTAATTACTCATAATTAAATTAATTTTATTTTATAATTAACATACTTCATTGGTGGTGGTTTTGATTCAAATATTAGAAATGTGGAAATGGGTATCACTTTCAATCACATTTTAATGGAGACTGTTTATGCTAGAATTTCTTGGTTGGAAATTATTTGATAGTTTACTAATAAATAAATTCCATTTACTTCTAATCTATTGATTTGTGAACATTCCATTATGTATTAGGTTTTCTATCTATTTGGTAATTAAATATATTTAGAATTGTTTTTAGATAAATATGACATTATTTCTCTCTATAGTCAAAAAACTATTCTCTTCCATGTCTTTGTTTTCATAAATATATTATAAATTTTTTAAATATTTGAATATTATTTTATAAATATATTTTTAGTTTTTTTTATATTTGTAAAAGTATTTTAGAGGAATATTCTTTTCATTTTTCGAAACATGTACTTTTTGAATTTTTAAGGAAAATGTGAATGGAATCTGTCATGAAAATTATGTTATAAGGAGCTTCCTTTATATGTTTTGTAGGTTATTTTTCAGGAAAATGTATTACACAATATTTTATAAATATCAATTCTTAAAAATTAATATAAGAATATTATTTTCTTGAAGTAATATTTTATTTTCATTAATAGTATTTTTTTGTTTCATTTACACCAACCATTATTATTATGAATTGAAATAAAATATTGTATATATCTATTACAATTATACATTTCTCACTCTTTTTTACATTGATGGGGTAAAAATTCCCCTATGTTTATATATCAAATTCCATTGTTAGAAAATTCATATGATTTTGATATGAGAAATGATCATGAAACCTGTTTCTTTCTCTGGGTAATATTTTTGATCATTTAATGCGATTTTTCAATTTTTGGCACACATAAATGATGAATATGTTATGATTGGTGTTACGAGATAGTGTTGACTAATCCATTAAATATTATAATATTGACGTGCCCAAATAGAGATCCAATGCATTGGGTAATGTTTTTAGCCCCTTTAGGTGTCATGTATTGGATTAGGGTATAAACCTATTCCATTATAGGACTTCATCGATCATGTTATATTTTCTAGGAAGTTATCCTCTAATATTTTTTATTTCATGTTATATGTTTCTTTCACATTCCATTGATTCCGTTAACCTATGATACCATGTACATAATGTAATTAATCTATTTAAATACTCATGTTCCTTCACTTTTAATAATTTTTTTCTACCATGGAGTCGTAAGATAGGATTCCTTATCATGCTTATTTCCAGGCTATTATTCTTATATTCCCTTTTATTTTATCTATTAAAAAACATATCATATTCAGTATAAGAGAGAAAATGCACTGTGTAGCTCATTATGTGGATAAAATTAAAATCCTCTACTTTTTCCATAGTTTAATGTATTATGAACCGTGTCTTTTAAAGACACCTGCAATCACGATCTTCAGTTTGTAATTAATTGATGTTTGTATTCAAAACCATTTGAAAAATTGTGTCAAAGGTTTATATCACAATTGATAGTTTCTAGGAAATTAATTTTTTAATAATTGGAAAATAGGATTAGAAAAAATTATTTTAAACCCTTGGGATAAGTCTAAAAATAAGGCTATGTATAGAAAATTATCCTAGAATTTTGGTTCTATATATAGAGAGTGGGATCTATGAAATGACATCACTATATATATAATAGAAGTGGGAATTGTTCTACCAAATATATCAAACTAGGGGTAATAACTCTAAACATGGACTATTAGGCTTCACTAGAGTATTACAAGGAACATGAAATCAAGCCTGACTATGAACCATGTTTGAAACTCATGGGGGGTATATTTGAAGAAAAATCACAAACACTTTATATACCATTATGATAGACATGAAAAATATTAATGTTATAAATTCATCTAGGAATCATTCTCATGGATAACCTAGGATGAAAAAAGATACAAATAAGTACTGTTATAGAATTATTTTATATTTAATTCATCATAGGATTATATGTTTTCCATTTTTATATCAATTTATTACAATCTTTATTATTTCATTTTTTTATAATGATGATAAATAAGAGAAATAAAGTTAACAATAAATATTTTCAAAAATATAATGATTTCACTAATTTTATAGAAAACTTGATTAGAAAAAATGACATATATCATGTGATCATTCCAAATTAGTAGTCTTAATTGATGATTAACAACTAAGACAATGTTGAATTTTGAAACACACCATAGATGAAAATATGGAATAACATGTATGTTTATGCAATAAATATGAATAGGGGTGAAGGTTAAATTATATATCTATAACAAATGTGGGATGAAACACCATTGAAAATTCCCTAAATAAAAAGTAATTTCCTTTATGAATGGAAAATGATGGAACAAGGATGTTAAATCAAAAACGAAATTTTAAGAGTGAGGATATCAAGATTCAAGAAAATAATATTCAACACAAGGAACTTAAAATGGATTATTGTCAAAAGTTTGGGGATTATTTGTTATTATCCATGTCAATTCCCTAATCAAGTGATTAATTCTGTTGGGCAAAAATCCCTCAAGGTATCATTGAATCATTTTTGAGGTGATTGTGTTTGTTGACAAAGTGGACATCTGAGTAGTGATTGTTGACAAAGCAAAACAATGACATGCAAATTTGTTGACAAAGAGGATTTCATGGTGGAATGTCGAGTTCAAGAGCTGAGGTCAACGATCCATGTTTGATTCAAGAACATCAATAAAAGGAATGGATGATCTGGAGGCGGTACAAAAGAACAGATACAAGGTGGCGCTGTTTTAGGGCCTGAAAATCGGCAAATGAAGAAAAGTGATTTTGGTAAAAGGACTTGCGCGCCGAGGAATTGAAGTATAGGAAACTTGCCCGCCATATGTTTTTCAAGATCAGAAGATCAAAATATGGAAAAGTAAAGAGGTTTGCGCAAGTTTGGGAGTTGTTCGTGCAAGTGTCTAAAATGAAAGGGGACTTGCGCGCCGAAACTGGGTCGCGTAGGTGACTTGCGCGCCGTCGCGCAGGGTGGTCAGATTGCCTATAAATACTGGACCACCCCTCTTCTTTTTCAACGGAGTTCAACACTTTGAGAAATCAGAGCTCCCATCGCGCAGGTGTGGTGGTCGTGCAAGTGGTGAGTGTGGGTCGCGCAGGTGAATTTGCGCGCCAGTAGTTGAAGTTGTGTGCCAGTGTTAGAAGTTGCGCGCTGGTTGGTAGTTGCGCGCCAATATTGGTTTGGGAATAAAAGGAAGAGAGTCGTGAAAGTTTGGAGTTGAGGAAGCTTGAGTCGTGCAAGTGTCTGAAGGGGACTTGCGCGCCCGTTGTGACTTGTGCGCCGATACTTGCGCACCGAGATTGACTTGCGCGCCAAGTAAGGTTTTGTTCCAGTGGTGCTTCTCGAACTGCGTGGAAGCTGGTACGTTGCCCGATACCTTCGGAGCAAAGAGATATTCATCTACGGGTGAAAGTTGTACTTCAACAGAGCATCTACACACAAAGGAAGATGAATTCATTCATGAAAATGAAGAGACCTACAGGTCTATAAACTGTGAGTGGATTCCTTCCAAGAGAAGTGAGCTTAGGAAGAGGAAGAAGGTGATCCTCTTCACCTGCAGTGAGCCATAGAGAGAGAGAAACAGGGAGTGACCCTTGGGAAAGCAGTGAGTTGACCCTAAACTTGTAAAGGCAGTGAGCCTTGGCTTAGAAGTGATCTTGCCCGAACCTTGTAATCCACAACTAGTGAAGATTAGTGGAATTTGGTACGACCAAAAACTTGTCGGCGTATGCTCCTTGGACGTAACCCTTTGCGGTGAACCAAGTAAAATTGATGTGTCCTGTGCATACTTCGCTTTCTATTTACTTTGTGCAACATGAAAAATAGAGAAGAGAGTTTTGCTCAACAGTGAAACAAGATCAGAACAGGCATGAATTTTAAATTAGTCATACCCTGATTCACCCCCCCTCTCAGGGTATTCAGCCTTGTGGACCTAACAAATTCCTAAGGCCTTCTGTTAAGAAAATAATTGAAGTGGAATTATTGATGTTTTTTTGTTTTTAATATCAATAATCAGGTTGTGGAAGTATATTTATCAGTGTTATTATGTTTACAAGATTCACGAAGGTTTTAATAAATTTTATTAGCATTATTATTTTTTGTATTTTCATGAATATATTGAACTACTTAAATTTCCTAAAATATAGACTTAATGGTTATGTGATATTCTTTGAAAAAAAATTATGATTGATGAAAATATTATCTTGGATATTTAATTGATTTTGTTATAATTATAGTCAATTTTAGTTATATATTTTTTTGAAAATAATTATTTTCCAAAAAAATCATAGAGGATGAATAAAGTGATTTGATAACTAATGTTATTTTTAAATATTTCCATCAAAATATTGAGAATGTTCTAGGATCAATATAAATTATCAATGTGATTATCAGATATGTTTGTCAATAGTTATATAGAAATGTATAAACCACATGTTTGGTGACAAATTTTTGGGTCTATCAAGGCTACGAGCATTAAACCCACAACCAAATTGTGAAAAAGGTGGGGTGCTTAATACTAGACTAAATAATGTTTTAATTTTAATTAAATTTTCTTCTCATAATTATTTGTTTGTAAAACTATTATTTTAATTTATTAAAGAAAATTATAGTATTAAATATTTCATATTTTTAATGATTTTGAGGTGATTATCAATATATGTGGCAATTTTTTATTTCATTGAGAAATATATATTTATTATTCATAATAAAAAGGATGACATGATGATAATTCTATTTTGATTTTGGATATGTAAACTGATAGGTATGTGATGAAATTTGAGGTTTAAACTATCCTTCATGTTGATTTTATTGGTGTTATTTGGAATACAAGTTTACCTATATATAGAATGATTTACGTAAAACCTTTGATTTTATTACAAAATTTTGTAGATTAATATATTCATATTAATTTTTCATTTTCATATAATGTGATAAATGTAATGGTTTTAATAATGAAAGAGGTATATAATGTTAGTCATTAAACAATAATTTGATATGTAAAAATAAAAACCTTGTGATTTAAAAATTAAAATATTTTAATTGGATATTCATTTCTATAGAGTGTGAGGATAAGTGTAAATTTATTTAATCATAGTGAAATTATGAAATTGATTAAATTAAATAAAAATATATATCAATTAAAAATATATTATGGTTTTCGTCATCATGAAGAAAAAATAATCTCTGGAATAAAGGAAATGGATCTTGAAACAAAAATGCTATCCTATTTCCTTCATATATTAAAAATAAATTCCATTTTGATTGCATAAAATATTTACAATTTTGTGTTTTTAACTATAAAAAGATCATTCAATTTATTATAATCTTTGATCTATCTCACTCTCCATAATTAATTATTCTTATCTTCATTGAAAGTATTTTAATTTTTCCTCAATATTACCTTTTTTGTAATCCAATTTTTTGATGACCCTGGAATTTTTCTTACCCTCTTTTTAAGTAGATGTATTATTTTCATCTCTTACAATGTGGATTTTCTAAAAAATTATTTTTTCAAAGTCCGACACTAGATTACTGATCACAAGTAAAAATTAGAATAAAAATATTATTTATGGTGGTTGAAAGAAACATCATGATAATTTATTATATATATATATATATCGTTAAATGGTTTTGAGTCCCAAATGTTCTTTAAAACAATCTACCATATAACTGAAATGTGTTCCCAATACCTATTAGTTGGAGAGTAGTAAATAGTAGTCAAATATTAGAAAAAGGGAATTATTTCGCCCAAACTAAAGAAACAACATGAGATATAGACTCATAATTAAGAGATATAGGGGAAGATATAAATATATTTCATAATAGAAAATGAACAACCAGAATAATAAAACTGAAAAATTTAGAAAATTATATCAAATAGGAACATCGAACCACAAAGGATGACAAAACCAATAAACTACCCAAACAACTCCTTTTTATAATGTGGGAAACCTCCCACCATCTCACCTCCAACTAAACGTGATTCCTCAATATGACACCTTTACTTTACTTATATCAAAACAAAAAACCATGTCTACACTCACTTTAATAGGTACACATGTTGTTAGCTAAAAAGTTCGTTAGGGTCTCACCAGGTTGTTCGATATAGTGTCATATAAGAATAATTGAAAGGTCATCTTTAAAAATTATGACAAGATGATAATTTGATTGTTTTTATATAAAATGTATGGATTTGTTTTAATATATAATTTTTTAAATTTATAAATAATACAAGTAAATAATTTTCAAATAATTTCATAACCACATTTTATAGTAGATATATCAATTAAAAAAAATACAGCGCATATCATGTTAATCCATTGTAGTATAAAAAAATTACATAGAAAAACCCAAATAATAGGTATCATCACTATAGGAATCACAATAGTTCATGTTATCTAGGACAATCATACCTAAATTGGAAAATAAATACACATAAATCTACTAGAAATATTCATCGAATATATAGATTAGAGGAACACCAGATCAAGTAAACTCCCGAATAGGTCAAATAGGTCCCTAGAACAACATACCCATGGGGCAGAGGAAAGCCCCCTGGGATAACCCCCTGATAATGGATGAGACCAATTATGATACCATCAACCAATGTACCCAATGATTCCAAGGTTCCATATTTTCCAAACATGTTCATCAAACCATTTCATCATTCCATGCCTTCCAAACCATTTCACAATTCTTTGGAAAATTATTTTCATTGACCCAAACCAAGTGAAAACAATATTTTATAAAATATAAATTTCCACACACACAAATATAATTATTCATATCATTCCATTTAATTTAATAAAATAATTTATAAAATTATGATAATTATAGTTCACAAACATAGACTATAGAGAAAACCACCTATCTCAAAACATGGTTCGCACATGACCACTAATAGATCCATAAACAATAAAGAATACAAAACCACTATAGAGTCCCTACAATGAATGTACACATCATAGAATTGTTCAAATTCCACAAAAGGGTTAGACAAGAATAGGAAAAAACCCCATACAACAAGAATTCACACTCTCCACACCACAACTAATAACGAAATTTCCCTTGAAATAACATTTGACAACATATCTAGAGGGAAAAAAGAAGAAAATTCAACTCGTGTCAATGATTATGATAATGTAACATAATAGAGCTACCATCATCAATGGAAATGAAGAAGCATAAATTAAGACTCTCATAGAGAGATGCTACTAAACCATAACAGTGATCAATCGATGTAGGAATCATTAGAGATCAATCAAAGATCGCAAAATTCATCAAATAAGGGATATAGGTTAAGTGTAATGAGGGGAGTGGAAGAATAGATGAAGAATAAATAAATGATGTACCATAAAAGATTACCTCATGATAGTTTCATGACATGAAACCCATTTAAACACTGTATAATTCATGGGGATAAAATATAATGAATACCATATCAATTTTTAATTTCCAAAATATATTAACATTATTGTCATGTAACAATTACATTGCCTATACTTTTTTAAAATTATTTACATAGTTCATGACTTATTTATGGTGACCAATTACGCATCCTTCGTCCCCTTTACATGACATGTAATGTCCCATGATAAAGAAAAAATCTAAAAATTATTACATGAAAACCAAAATACAAGTAGAGTATTCTGCAAACATGAGTATAAACTGATAAATATATAAACATATTAATACATTAAATCCACTAATTAAAAAAACATACATCTATAAAAATTATGTAACTCTTATCATAAAATACTCTCCATTATCAAGAGTCCAAAGAAACACTAAATTAAATAGGGAAAAGTAAAGATAAGTAAAATACATTAAAGAGGGAAATAAAATGTAAAAAAATTATTATCATATGAATTCTCATCCTTGGAAAGTCATGTGTAAGAATGAAGTATGGTAAAGAGGTGAGGGCACTGATCTCTCTTCAATTACTCTATCTCCCATCTCAAATGAAAATATCATCTCTACCTAGATAGGATTTGGACTACTGTAATTGGTTTCCACAACAATAAATTCACCTCAGAGTAAAAAATATCACCTAATTTATCTACAATAGAAACATATGGCTTCAAGTGAATCAATTCCCAACTCAAAATGTGAGAGGAATAAAGATGCTATATCTGGAACTTTGATTTGTGAAAAAAATCATGAATACTAGTAAATTAATATTGAAATGCCAATCGGTATGCCAACTTCTCACCTTTTTCAATGACCTCAATTAGTCTAAAATATATAAGAGACATATTTCCCAATATTCCAAGCCTATAATGACCAAAATGATTATAAAATTTCAAGAAAACCTGTCCACCTATAGAAAAATCCAATGAACGTTGTCATCTATCTGCATATGTTTTTTCGACTCCGCGCTGCAACTAAAAGCCAATGTAGATTCTGATTCCTCATAGATATCTCTTGATCTGATAATTTTACCAATAAATAATATTCTCAAACCTCTTCCCAATAATGAGATGATGTTCACATGTGAACCTAAAAATCCTCAAAAGCATCCATCTTGCTTTTGAATTATAACCGTTGTTATATGAAAACATAACCATTCCCATGTGGCTATTTGACGATCCGATGAAATCCCAGACATATAAATGAATAATTTCCTCCAAAATACGAATAAGAAACTCGGTATGGAATTATAACTATAGAAAAATAGTATACAACATCTTACTAGATTCTTTATAGCCTCTTGGATAATTCTCCAGAACCTCTATGTAATCTTCTGATCTTTGTCTAAAATAATTATATAAGGAATTCCATGTAACCACATAATTTATTTCATATAAAACATACCTAGATCCTCAAAATTAGATCTATATTTTATTGGAATAAAATGGGATGAATTCATCATCTAATCAACCACAACCTAGATAGGAATCCATCCTTGTGGAGTACATGGTAATCCAAAAGCAAAATACATGGATACATCATCCCATTTAAAAATTATCACTCTAAAATTATGGAGTAATCTTGAAGGTTTTAGAAGATTTTCATTAATATATTGTAATGTTTAATTGTGGGATACATAATCAAGAATAGCACACATCATAATCTTCTAGAAGAATCTATGTATCATTTCATAAAACATATTTACACTACCTACATGAACAAACCATAATAAAAAATCTCAATAAAAAGAACTGTACTTCTCATAGATGTCGAAATGAAAATCCAACCCCCAAAACTAATAATACAATCATAAAAAGATACCGACTAGAAATAGTCTCCCCATAATATATAGTTTTCAAAATTACTCTAAACTTGACATCTTGTTGAATTATATATTGAATAAACTCAAAGAGAGATGATGAAAAGTGAACACTCTTCATAAAAAACTGAAGAATATTCTGGAGCATTAAGATTGAACACTATAAAAATCCCAACATGGTTCCATAATTCCATCGATTCTAAACCATTTTGGAAGGTAATTTTCTTATTAATAGCACCTATAATGACATTCCCTTTCCCTGATGTATTGGAAATATCATATTCAAACACGTGAAAATATACTGACCAACACCTCTTCCTATGAATCAGTTCATTATGAGAAAATATATAGATCAAACACTTATGGTCAGAAAAGAATGTGAACCTTTCCTCAAAAATATAACTCCTCAAAAACATAACACTTTCTTAATTATAAAAATTACTAAATCAGGAGTGTGGTTATTCATATCGTGTGTTCAATATTAATGAGATTTATAATAAATCAAATGATGAACATTCATGATCACACGACACAAAAAACTATTGAATCCTAATAGAACACAACATCACCCATACTAGTATGATTAAAGATCAAAATAAGAGATAATGTTAGAAGTCATTTCAGCTGCTTGAATTAAGCCTAACACATTAAATCCCATGTAAATTTGACCTATTTATAGAAATTATAGTCAATGGTGATACCAATATCAATAAATAATATATGAATATCCAATGAAATTTACGAAGACTATGTAAACGCTGAATCTCAAAGAAATGTTGTGGTTTTTCTCATGAAAAATTAGTGTTTACATTCATAAGATCAACTGATAACACTTATTTATAAATCAAATTCCCTATAAATTTAAATTTTGGAATCAAATTTTTTTATTTAAAATCATTCCATAAAAATTGACACAACATAAAATTTAGAAAAGAAAACACATATAGTGATCATGTTTACACTCAAATCTCGAATAAACTATAATGTCAAATATGAACACTACCACAGATGCTTTTAGATACTGATGTAATACCTAATCCATCAAAACCATGAAAACAAATAAGGAGTTATTAAATCCAAACAAGACCCCATGATATTCATAATTTCCATATATTATCATAATATCCATCTTATATATATCGAAATATAGAACTATGAGATGATGATAACCTTAGTGAAGATCAATTTTTTTAATACAAACTTTTCCCCTTTTACTTATAAAAATCATCCCCATGAGGAAAATGATACTTGTTCTTAACCATTACCCAGTTCAACAATCGTTAGTCCCTGAAATATTCGAGTGTGCCATATTCCTTCCTATGAACATAAACCATGTCTGCCCTAGGTGAAAAACTAGGAATAAAAATACTCACCACCACCAGACCATCTAATTGAATATTGAGATCTTTAAAATCACATTGTTCCATATTATAAGAAGGTATTGATAGTGGCTACGAACTTGTTACCAGGTCAATTGTAAACTCTACCTTCCTATCTAGTGTAAGACTATAGAAATGATCGGGTAAAATGTTAGTAAAATCCTGAACAATGCTGGCATGACCAGTAAGAGAAGAAACATCATGAGGCATAAGTGCTACCATAGACCAAAAAATCATAATCTTTGGGTGAGATGGTACTGGAAGAAGAAACCTCAGATCCTACACTCCCTAAAATAAATATTATCTCTAATCATCCAAAAGAAATGATAAATTCTGAAGTTAACAGTCAAACTAAGAATTTTTTGGAAAATAAAATATATCCCCATGATTATTTGAAAAATAAACAGATAGATAGAATAAAATCTTAGACTTAGTCTACATAATCTATCAATAGAGCAAAAGAAGGAGACCAAAACCCATTTTCATTCCCATTCCCATGAGGTGTCAATTACTCAATAACAAACTACACAATATCCTTCACAATTTTACACATATCAATGTAACATATAAATATATACTAGAGGTAATAAATAGTATAATGTAAAGAAATTGATACTGAGGATGTAATTATAATGACATCTCTCAATATCACTTGACCCTCCTCTACCTTTCATAGAGGGTCATCAATTGTATGAAAGATATTCAGTCTTGACTCCTTTGGATTGGTAATGGTAGAAATTAAATAATATAACTTCTCTATAGTATCCTTGGGAGATACAAATCTATGACAATATCTAGGTGTTGACATAGACCGAAAAAATGATGCAAATGACCATATCATTCACAACTATTACACATATTTTCAATTTTTGGACAAGAAATAATTTTGTTTCCAATCATGACACACTAATATAAAATCAAAGGCATAATATAACTTGTAACCAATGGTACCAAAGAGGCATAATATGGAGATTCCTCTTTATAATAGATTTGATGATCATTCAAATTCATATTTTATTCCTTTTTTCCACTGATGATTCCACTAGGTGGATGAGAAGGGGAAACATATCCAATCATTCCTACAATATTACTTATAACTTTATAGAAATTTATACTTTCTATGCATAGGTAACAATATTTAGAAAAACCAATTGTGATATGATATCTAGTAGAATAACCTGAATGTACTTTAGAGCTCTCACCATGTCATTTTTGGGACAAATTGTGAAAAGCCAACAATATCAGCAAACCAATTGTTGTACAAAAAGAAAAAATCTTCTCCCAACCGCAATGATAGGAGTTCCAAATATATCATGATCATCATTGTCTCAAAAAAATATTTCATTATGATGATAGTTTTGAAACCCATCTTTTCAAACCCCACATGAATATCCTCCTATACCAAAAAACTGTACCAACTTTTTTTGTGACCCTAATGTATGAAAAATTCAAACTTCAATATGATACTATTAGGTGTATACAGGAATCTGAAAATCTTATTGATCTATTCAATCTAATTCTATACCCTTAAAGGTCCATTCATACCATCAAATTATAGTGGCTTCTCACGCAACAACCTAAATGATTGATCTCTTTCTCAAAAAATGATTATATTTATGTCAAAAACTATATTATTTGTTTTCAGTAATTTATTATTCAAGATGCGATCTACCCATATGATGGCCTCAATAGAGTTCTGATCCATAGGAGGATTCCCTTGATGTGCATTAGTTGCACCTTCCTGTGGAACTCATTGAAAATGTATCGAATGCAAACTACCACACTCAAATATATAAATGAAATATTAGACACAGAATAATAATTGTTAAAAATATAAAACCCATGAGAAAAAATGATATAAACACACACAAAAAATAGGACACACACATTGCAGCATCCCATGGTAACTTGTGTCTCATAGTAGGAATAACTGACCCGGAATTCACCACAACCTACTAGTTCTGAAAGGATAATCCTATATGTAGTCTATAAAATAAACCAATACAAAGACAAGACCCAAAACCAGGGGCTATGATTCCAAAATATAATCAACCAAAACAAATACCATATCAAAATGGTATTTTACCCAATCTTCCTCATACTCAAAAGAAATTTACAATCTACATGGTTTGGAGAATATCACATATGCATCATACAAAATAGTGGAAAATATTTATCCCAACCTGATGAAAAAACATTGAATATAAGAACATAAAGAAGACAAAAAGTAAAATATATTGTTTTATTCTATTACAGATAATGATCAACCTAAAAGATACTTTCAAATAATGTATAAAAAAATCTCAAAGAGAAATGTCCAACCACAATGGAATAAAAAACATAACTAGTACTCCAATATCTCTATGTTATAACATGGAAAAACACACACATTCTCACCACCAGCTACCAAACCCACAGTTAAAAAAAACCTCACTGACTCACTTTGGTTCTCTATATTACCATAAATCATTAGATATAAAGAATAATAGGTATCGATGAATGGGTACATAGGGTGCAGAAAACAATTATTTTTTGGGTATCACCCTTGTTTTCTATAGAAATTAATGGAATAAAAATCTATGAATGATCAAAATTAGTGAAAATAATGCAGGATAATAGTTTAGTAGTTTTTATATAAAAATATGGTTAAACAATTTTGTTTCACTTTTATCCCCATTTCCATATAAAATAGGTAAATTGTTTGATACTCGTTTTATAAAAATATATAAAAACACATATATAATGTTTAAACTTATAATGAATCACATATAATATAAAATCATTCATCATGAAACAAAATAGTACAAGAGAAAACAAAAAGAATACGTAATATTATTCTACGGTTCATATTTTTCTTGGAAATATAAAATATTCTTAATTAAAATAGAAAATCATGTTTGAATTATGCCACTAGAAATAGAAATCATGTTTGGAATGTCTAGAAACACCCTAGAAAGCAACCCCACCATCTGACCTAAAAATTTATTAGAACAACTTGAAAAGAAAGAAAAGGAAATCCCCTTGACAAAACCCTCTTACATTGTACGGTACCTATTACTATAACATACACCTAATTACAAAAGGCAAAAAATATGGTCCATTTAAAAAATAGTTTCACTAATCAATTTCATTATGACTTTCATTGAAAATAATTTCCCAAAACTTTTTCAAACAACATTGAAAAAAATAATTTCATTTAATAAAACTATTGGATAAACATATTTTATAAAAACCCATTTCCAAACAAACAAACATTCATATGATTCCATTTAATTTGATAAATTTTTATCAATTTTTTGAAATATAGTTCACCATATATGGTTTGAGACAAAACCACCTACCTACAAACTCAGGTTACACCTTCCATTGATGGTATATACCAACAATAAAGAATAAGACCACTACAGAGGCCCTATAATAAACCTAATCATCTTATAACTAATCCTATTGAACAAAAGGTTCAATGGAGTTGATGAAAAAATATTACTCAAGAATGCACACCAATTACACCATAACCAAAAACTAAATGACTCATGGAACATGATCTAAAAATATATATAGAGAGAAACAATATGAAACATCACCTCATGTCAAAGGATATGATAACATAACACAAAAGTGCTTCCAAGATAAAAGGAAATAAATATATTGAAATGATTACACAAATACAGAGATTTAAGGCAATTAAAATGGATATAAATAACCAGAAAAATCATTCCACATCGAATAGATAGTCCACAAATAACTAGAGAAGGGACCAGTGTCATGATAAAGGAAGGACATGTAATAATGAATGAAAAATCAATCGATGTATCACCATAAAATATTATCTTTCAATATTTAAATGATGTGTTACCCATTAAAACATCTTATAATACGCAAGTCTCATGTGGGCCAAAACACCCTATGATTTTTAATTAAAACACAATCTATTAGCATTACATGTTGTGTAACCATTATATGGCATATACTCTATTCATGTTGTGAAAAAAATTAAAAACATGATTCTAAGGACCATTAAAATTTCATGTAATCCCTTAACACACCATGTAGTATCCTTGAACAAAGTAAAATATACATATTAACTTATGATAAACACCCCTATAACTCATACATTCTTCAAACATAAGGAGAACATCGTAAATCCATCAAAACATTTATACTCGGACAACTTAAAATAAAAAAATAGATCCTTGCAAATAAGTCATTTTTCTAAGAAAATGTTCTCCATTCTCAATTGTCTCAAGACACACCCAATTGAATATGAAAAATAGATACAAAAATGATTGTACAAACTTGATATAGAGGTTGTGGTGTGTTAATAGCCAGCTCTTTTTATGATGGTACTAATGTTACCAAATGATGTTCGGTGTGTAGGGGAATATTATAGTACACATTTTTTAACGAACCCAACCTAAATTATACAGAGCTAGTGCCTTATTTTATTAAAATGTCATAGAAACAAGGAATAGACATCCTAGTGGACTGAATATCTTAGTAGTTTTGGATGGCCAGATACATTAATAAGTTCAACATTACAACATGAAATGATATAGAATGTAGAAATTCCATTGGGAACATCCACAACTTTTAGATTATCCCTACAAGTCATTCATAATATACTTCATCGAATCATTTGGACAATTAAAACATAATAATGGGGTGTTCTCAGATTCTTAGTAAGGGCATGTAAATTATAAGAATCATAAATTACAACACATTATGAATAACTAAAAGTACACATTCTGCTAAAAATAAAAGTGTGCATTATAAGGCAGGAGTAAAAGAAGATTCAATAATTCAAAAATAAAACATAAACTTGTTTATTATAAAAGTAAAATAATCATATGTACCATCAAATACTAGATTCATAAAGATGGAATTCATAATTATAGACATCGTTTTCATATCTTCAAGTCCTCGACCATGACACCATACATAATGGGTAAAATCCCAGGTTGGGTTGTCTCATGAGACCTACTGATGCATCGTGGGGATATTGTGGGCCCCAAAAGGTCCTTAACAAGACCAATTCATACTCATATGAATGTGGAAAACATAATGAAAATATACATTCATATTTAAACTAACTTTTGAAATGTAAATAACTTTCCCCAATTAGTTAACATAATCACTAACCACTATGAGTAATATGTTCAATGTTATTAAGACAGAACATCCACATTCAAACAAATCATGAATCATTAAATAAAATATGTAATATTAAATCATAAAAGATGAATCCCAAATACATATAATAATAAATAATAGTTGTGAAATTTATTGAAATACTCCAATAAAATCATCGTGTAATTCTGGATCGAAATACTTTTTACTTTGAAAAAGACGAGTTCTTTTGAAAAAATGATTTTATAAAACCTTTAGTGTACTAAAATAGTTATTAATATTAATTTTTTTCTGTATAAATATATTTTTCTCTTAAAACAGATTATAAGTATCAATTTAAAATATTTAGGAATTTATGATTTTCTTTTGAATCAGGCATGATTATCGTGATGAATTTGCGAAATATACCTTTAAAAAATTTAACTCTCCATAAATTAAAGAAGGATTGTGATTGGTAAACATATTAAATAAATTCAAATAGAATTTAAGAGGATTAAATAAGAATAATTAAATATATAATTGGTTTAAAGGGGTAAAATTAGTAACCCAAATTAAAATGGAGGTTTGCGTAGAATACCCTTACTTAATGTCTGAATGTGTTTTTCACTTGACCTTAAGGTCATGGATAATCAAATTAAATCAATTTTTTAATTAATTAATAACCTTTTTAAGAATTGTATAATTTAATATACTTTTATTATGTTCCTTTAAGTAATTTTGGATTAGTTATGAGATACACATTTATCATTCAAGAGAGTTTGTTTCCTTGGGTTTCACGGTCGGTATACTTGTATATCTGTATATAAGTTCACGTGGAGTTGATATAATTCTACAGAATTGAAATTATATATTACTAATTATCATTAATAAGTTTAAATGGTTATATATATCAGTTGGTTATATAGTATGAGGATGAATAAGCAGATAATACATTGGTGACAATCATTTATATTAGTTTGGAGGTATTTCAATAATTACCAAATAGTGTTGTTTTATGTATTAATATTATGTATAAATATTGGTTTTAAAACATTAAATAGGTTATAATACATATATTATACTATTTTACAGCCTTAAAAATGGTTTCATAATGTGTATTTATGGAATAATTGAAAAACAAAGGTTCATCGTCCACGAAGGTTGTAAATTGGAACCTCCCATACGATGATTTAGTTTATAAAAATAAAAGGGTGAGAGAGATATTAGTTTGAGGAATTATATTACATTAAAATGATATCATTACTATATATAAGTGATAATAGAGTTGTCATGATCATTTTTATAGAGGAGGTAGGGAGAAGATATGGAAAAAACCAATTGAAAATGAAATTAATTGTTAAAGGAAGAGGGGTTACTCCTTGAATTAATCTCATTGAGAACTTCCTTAGGGAAAGGGGTTTTAGTGTTTTGGTAATAAAAATAGATCCTATATGTTGGTAGATACTAGGGAAGATGATTTGGTCCAATCATTGAAATGATTCAAGGGTTATAGTAGTGAATTGAATATGGGATGAGGGTGATTTTTATAGTGGAGGAATGGAGGGATTTTTCATTATCATATACATTATTTTATTATTTTTCTCAAGACAACCAATAGTAGTGATTATTGTGACTAAATACAGTAATAATGTCATGTATGTTCTTACCAAGGTTAATTACATCATCTATGAGTCAAGGAATAGTGTATTTAGATTATAATGTATTTATACTGTAAATTGTCTTATTTTACTATTCACTAAAACTTCCATTATTTTAGAAAAATAAAAATAAAATCACCTGGTAAATTTTATGAAATTTATAATTCAAAAATTTAATCTGTTTTATGAAAATATTTTTATAAATATTTTAAATTTTATTTTTAAATAAAATCATCAATTACTTGAAAAATAAAACTTTTAAAAATAAATTTTATTTTATAACACCTAGAAATATTCAGTACAGTCTTATTAAAATATCCTCAAATTATTGGACAAGAATATAATTATTTGTGAATACATTTTATGATGATAAATTATTTTATTAATTTAAAATTCTTAGTAAATATTTATTACTCAAAAAAAATACTAACACATAATTATTAATTTTTTAAATATTCACCATCATTAATAAGGTTACTAAATTTAATTTATACCTACATGGTTGATGTTACTATTACTAAGGTTCATATTAATATTCATAAGAATACATTACTATTTATATGGTTCAAGTTAGTATTAACCAAAAAATGTAAGTTGGTCCTATAATACTGTAAATATCTTTCAGATCACAACCGTGTATGTCTGTTTTTCAAAAATCAAAACAAAGAAGTGGAAAAATTATGTTTAAAAACTGGGTAATAACCATATCTTATAAATAATAGTGTATGTTTGACATATACTTAGTGTTTCATGAATTCTATATTAAATTTGTTTTTAACTCCGTGGGGTGTTACATTATTCTCCCTAACAAAAATTTCATTGTCTAAATTACCACAATGTTCCACCATAAAAAGATTTGGGTAGTTATTAATCATAATAACCTCATTCTCCCATGTCGCATCTTTAATTTTATGATTTTTCCTAAGTAAATTTACCAGTCGAGTCATCTGATTTCACAACACCTTATCTTTTGTTTCCAGAATTCGGATAGGATTTTCATAGTAAGATAAGTCAGGTTCCAATTCTATTACATTAGCAGTGAGTACATGTGTTGAGTCTAGAATGTACATTCATAACAATGAGACCTAGAACGCATTGTGTACTTTAGAAAGGCTCAGTGGCATCACCAAATGATAAAAAAAACTTCTCCAGCACTCTCCAAAATTTCAAATGTACCAATATACATCCGGCGTAGTTTCATTTCTTCTCAAGTCTTATAACACCATTCCATGGAGATACTTTTAAGAAAACTGTATCTCCCTCTTGTAATTCCCAATCACTTCTTCTTTTATTATTATATAAATTTTTCATTCTTTAAGCTTCTTTGTTATGTAGTTGAATATTTTTTACCTTCATTTTTGTTTCCTCCATTTGATTTGGGCCTACAATCTTCTTATCACCAACTTCATCCCAAAATGTTAGTGTAATAATTCTCTTTCTACGAAATGATTTATAGTGTTTTATTTTAATACTATAATGGAAACTATTTTTCTATGAAAACTCCACCAAATGTAAATAATTATCCCACACACCTTGCAAGTCCGGTGATCTTGATATCAAAATTTCTTATAATGGTGGGATTTTCCTTTCTGATTTCCCGATAGTTTGAGGGTGATAAGAAATACTCAATCAAAGAAAAATATTCAGAGATCTCTGGTGAATTTTCTAGAATATCAATTTAAATCATGAATGATGATCATACACAATTGATAGAGGTTCCAGATTCAGTCTTTAATCATCATTAATATAGAGTCATGAAAGTCACCCTAGTGGAAAATCCTCTCTTGTAGCGAGGAAATGTGCATATTTGTAATTTCGATCAACAATTACCCATATCACATCATTATTTATTGTAATTTTGGGTAATCAAATGAAAAAATCCATATTAATTCCATCCCATTTCTATGTTGTAATTTGAAGAGGTTCAATGGCTCCCCTAGTTTGTTATCATTTGGCCATAACATTTGGACATACTAAACATCTTGATACATAATTAGAAATTTATTACATTATTTTGTCCCACCAGAAATGATCTTTCAAATTTCTATACATCATTGTGCTTCCCCGTTGTATTGATAAATTTAAACTATGAGAATCATCAAATAAAAAATTATTTTCTCATTGATAGAGGCTACACCTAACCTCCTCTGAAAATTGAGAATTCTATCCTCACACATGATGTATCATAATATCCCATCATTCATATCTTTAATTTTCTTTTTAATATTTTCATCATCAAATCGAGAACTATTAATTCTTTCCATTAAATTTTGTTTGGAAACAAATTGAATAAGTAGTGATGGTTCACCTTTTTAAATATTTCCCATATCCATACTTGTTTGATATATATACACAAGATCCTTATCAATTAATATTTTATTTAAAACACCATGATCCTTCTTTCTCAATGGATCAACTACCTTAATTTTGTTTCATTAGTGATAGTGTATGGAATAATTTTAATCATTTAGTAGCTTCATCCATCACCTTTTATTCATGTTGAGTTTTTTATAATAAGATATATTTTAAGATCTTTTGATTTAAATTTATGTCAAATATTTCTCAAAAGAGATATTGTATGCATATATCATGAGAAAACATTACACCTACTAACATAAGATTGTGTTTTGGAGAGTTTTGTTAATGAATTTTAAACTGCCATGATTCACAGGCAACAACACTCTCATTTTACATAAGGACACATCCAATGTTTTTCTTCTATTCATCATTATAGATCACAAATCCACCATTTCTCGATGGAAGAGTTATGATTGAGGAATTAACAAATGTCATAATTTGTTCTTCAAAATATTCATCATATTATTCTATCCATACTAACACAACCCATTTAAAAGTAAAATTTTTTAATGGGATTTATAAATGTGAAATGTTTTAAATGAATGGTGATTGAAATCCAGCTAAACAAATAAAACTACATTCCTCCGATTTTTTCATTGGAGCAGGCCATTCATATATATCCTTTTTCATAAGAATATTAGTTGAGATTCCATCCTCCGAGTCAATATGACCCTGAAAGGAAACTAACTGAGCCAAAATGTACAAAATATAAACATCCCATATAATTTATTTCTTTTAAGAGTCTTTATAATAATCCGCAAGCAATTCTGATGGTCTCTATGTCTTTTTGACTATACCAAGTTATCATCAATAAATAATATAACGATGTTGTCTTTATGATCCTTGAAAAAAAAATTCATTAGATCCATGAATAATAAGGTTGTATTAGTTAGTCCAATATGCATTATTGTAAACTCATAATTCCCATACATGGTTCGAAATGCTATCTTTGAAATATATCCCTTCCTCACCCACAACTGATGATATCTTTATTGGAGGACACACTTCAAAAAAAAATCTCATATCCATGATCTTGATCAAATTAATCATTAATTAGAGGAAGAGGATACTTATTTATTATCGTAATATCGCTGATCTCCCTAGGTTCAACACATTTCACCATAGATCAATTTATCTTCTAAACGAAAAGAATAGGGGCTCACCATGGTGAAACACTTGGGAGAATAAATCCTCTATCACTCAATTCCTCTAGTCATTTCATTAGTTATATTAATTCCATAGTGTCCATTCTATAAGGAGTCATTGATATAGGCGGGGAACCATGAATTAAATCAATAAATAACTCAAATTCCCACTTTTTAGTTTGTCAAGTTAAATCCTCTAAAAAACATTAATTTATTCTTTCACAATATGTTCATCCAAAATTTTAATATTTATTTCCCAACCCAAAGATATTTTTATCTTATCCTCCCAAAAAATCCCATTAAGTAGATCTACTTGGGGTGGATCTTTCAAAGAATAAAATGATAATGTATCTTCTATAAATATATGGGATTCTACTTCATTATCAAAAATTGTAACATCATTCATCTTGAAATAGATTTCTCACATCATAATTTGCTAACCAATCTTTACCCATGATTATATCAAAGTCAATAATTTCTATGATGATAAAGTCAACAACTAAATCATGTTTATTTTTTATAAGGGGAACTAATCAGCAGATCTTTGTCATAATCATGCATCCCTTTAGAGTGTTTAATAAAAATTAATTTATTAAATAAAATTTTAAATGTTTTATTTTCTTGGAAAACATGGGATATAGGAAGGAATA
This sequence comes from Viscum album, assembly GCA_963277665.1. NCBI lineage: Eukaryota > Viridiplantae > Streptophyta > Magnoliopsida > Santalales > Viscaceae > Viscum > Viscum album. Next base: position 449,634,592 of record OY728131.1, read on the forward strand.
TATTTATTCTTAATAAATCTAAACATTGTCTTAGTTTGAGGAAATTATTAATGTACTTATCACCACATCATTAGAAACTTCAAACTCGGCAGTTATGAATCCATATGCTTACCCTTTCCCTCTTGTCCTTATTTGGGGAAAGATTCATTTGGTGATTAGGAAAATCATTTGAATAATGTCCCATATCATTGAAATTGTTTTATTGACCATTGTTTTTTTCTTTCCATTATTATCATGGTCTTGGTGGCCTTTTCTCTACACTTATAACAAACAACCATACCCTTATGGAATGTAACGAGGGGTTTCATCTCATAATTATCATAGTATTGAAAATAAATTCTTATATTTTACCCATTTACTTGTTTCCATTTCTAGACTGTTCAACATTCATATTCTTCTATTTAATTACTTTAATTTCATAATACTTAAATGATTCATTTTTTATCTTGATAGCACATGATTATATATCTTTATATGATGAGGAAATTTAGGAGACTAGCGCCCTTGAGAGGAATGGATTTAAACAATAAAATAATCGATCAAACATTGTACTTAGATAATATATGTAGTCCCTAACATGACATGATATCCTTTCTAAGTTAACTTCATACATTTAAAAATTATTATCCTCTTTTTTTCGTCAAATTGAGAAATTACCTTTTCATATCTGCTCGCTATTCATGAGGGAAGTTTTTTTCTAAGATGATTTTGTTAAATTCCTTGAATACCATATTTTGAATCAATTCCTCCTCCATTGTGTTTTGAATTAGTTGCCACCATTGATCAGTGTCTCCTGGTAGATAATAAAATACCATGGCAACCTTCTCCCTTTTTTTATTTCCCAAGGAATGAAATATATTCTTTAAGAAACATATCCACTAATCTTTTGTGAATTGGTCTGTAGTCCCATTAAATATTGGTTTATATTGCCGCATAAAGTGATCTAACATTCCCCATCCACGTTTTAGTTAACGATTCCCTATATTGTTAAGGTTATTGTTCATAACATGAGTCAGTCGTCCAAGTATAGGTATAAGTTTCTCAGCACCAGACGCATCTCCAGATCCAACTTCATTATGTTGCATTAGAGGGAAATACATGCATGGGATTTTTGAAATCAATATTCTACCCTTCCTTCAACTAGGAACCATTTATAAAAATTGGAATACACTATATTAGGATATGAATCATAATGTATAATCTGAACAAGAAAAAAAACATTTCCAAAATTGAGATCCTATGCATATAAAATCACATAATCCTAAAACTGGTTTCTTAGAGGAAAAAATTACTTTTAAATCCATCATAATGGATTCAAAATAATATTTTAATTATCCTAATCACATCCCTTGGGAGTGTCAAACTAGGTGCAGAGTAATCCCATTGTCAGGTATGAGGTTACACCGAGTCCGGCCCAGAACACCTTGTCAGAGTTATAACATCATTGTATATCTATGCTAGAACCATGTCCAATTGTAGTATCCATAAAGGGATTTATTTTATAGTAATATTTTTATAATATATTCATCCCCAAAATTTTTTGGATGTTACTATATTCTTATACCCAATGTCTATTTTAGTTTCATGTTCCCTAATCTCCGTTTTCAAAATCTTGTTTCTAATGACTCTTCTAAACTATCTCTAAAACCAAATGTAATGAACCTAACACGTGTTCCCTAAAGAAGATGAATTTTTTTATTACAATATAATATAACAAATGAATACACATCCCAAATGACTGAATATTTTAGTAGTTTTTGGATAATATATAAAAACATAAGTTCAACAATACAACAGTAAATTAAATGAAACATATAAATTCTATTGGGAACCTAAAGAACTCTAAGGATAACCTTGTAAGTCATTCATAATATAAATATTTTCATTCTGGGGAAAATAAATCATATGAAATGTGTGTTCTTAGATTCCTAGTAAGGGTAAGAAAAATAGTGGAAGCACAAATAACAAGGCATTATGAAAAACTAAAGGTACAAATGCCGTTAAAAATAGACATCGACAAAATATGATAGTATTAAAAGATGATTCAATAATTCCACAAAAAATATCCATGGTTAATATTATATTTGAATAATCACATGTAATATCAAATAATATATTCATAAGTATGGAATGCATAATGTTGGACATCATAATCCTACTTTTATGGCCTTGACCAAAACACCATACAGAATGGGTAAAAATGCATGCAACATTGTCTTATGATACCTACCAATTCATATAGGGGATATAGTTGATCTTATCCATAACATACCAAAAAAACAACTTCCTCTAATTAATTAGGGAAACTTAATCAAAAAATATAATCATGTTGAAACTAACAGATGAAATGTAAATAAAAATCCCCAATAAGTAAACGTAAACACTAACCATTCCGAGTAGTATGTTGAAAGGTGTCAAGATAGAAAATACATATTGAAACTAATAATAAACCGTTAAATAACCATGTTAGATGATATCATAAAATATCAATCCTAATTACATGTTGTAATCAACATGAGTGATGAAATTTATGGAAACTCTTATAAAATCATCGTGTAATTCTTAATAGAAATAAATTTTACCATTCAATGAAATGTTATTTGGGAAATATATTTTTTAAAAACCATAACCAAACTATAATATTCTTTCATAAACATAATTTTAAATATAGAAAAATAATGGTTTCATAAAATAAATTATAGATATCCCTTTAAAATATTTACAAATTAGATAAGTTCCCTTGAATCGGGTGTGTTTATCGAAAATAATTTGAGAAATATTTCTTTTAAACATGTAACTCCTATCCAAATAAAGATGGATTATAATTGGTAAAAATATATAGAACATTCACTTATAATTTATGGGGAGTAAAAATTAATAATTAAAAATATAATTGGTGTAAATATAGAAATAGAGTAACTCGAAAGACAATGTAGGTTCATGTTGAATACCTTTACCTTATGTCCGAATGTGTTCTGTAATTGACCTTAATGTCCTTGATAATAAAATTAAATCCATTAATTAATTAAATAAGAACCTTCTAAACATGTTTTTGATTTATTATAACTTAATTATGTTTGTTTATGGGATTCTTGAAGAGTTATAATATTCAAATTTATCGCAAAGGATCATTCGTTTCCTTAGTTTTCACGTTCAGTATAATTGTAGATGAGTATGGATGTTCATGTGGAATGGATATAAATCTCAAGAATTGAATTTTTATGTTATAAATTAAAATTAATTATTTAAATTGTTATATATATCATTTGGTTACACTCTATGAGGATGAATTAATAGAAAAGACATTAGTGTTAATCATTAAGATTATTTTGATGGTATATATACTATTATGAAATGGTTTTATCGTATCAATTAATATAATGTATATATATTGGTTAAAAACATTATGTAATTTATAATGACTATAATATAGTCTGGTTCACCATAAAAATTGTTACATGGCCATGTTTTGAGTAATAATTTAAGGATGAGGGTTCCTTATCCAAGAAGGTTTTAAATTAGCACCACTCAGGTGATGATTTCATTTTAGTAAAAAATAAGAGAGAGTGTGAGAGAGATAGTTGTTTGAGGGATGATAATAGATTAATATGGTATCATTACTGTATGTAGATTATAATTATTTTATCACAATTATTTGTATATAGTATGTGAGGAGAATATAATAAAAGAATGTAAATTGAAAATGAAATTAAAAGAAAAAGAAAGCGGGTTTACCTCTTGAAGTAAACTCCTTGAGAACCACCTCTGTGAAATGGGTTTTGACATTTTGGTAAGACCAAGAACTAATAGATGTGGGGATAGACTAGGTAAGATTACTTTTAATGAAAATTTTCATGATTATTTTCTTATATGAGTGAAGATAATTGGAGGTTGGGGGTGTTGGTGGTTTTTATAGTGGAGGAGTGGGGTGATTTTTAATTATTTTAATCATTATTTCATTATTTTTCAAAAGTCAACATATAGTATTGATTATTGTTAATAAATATAGTAATATGTTTGTTTTAGTTCTAAAAAATAGTTCTTACATCATCCATGACTCATATAATAGTTTATTTAGATTATAATGTATTTATACTATAAATTACATTATTTTATTATTCACTAAAAAATCAAGTATTTCAGAAAAATTTCATAAATTCACCCTAACCATTTTTTACAAATAGAATTAAAAAATGAACTCCATATTATCAAAATAATTTTCTAAATATTCTAAATTTTATTTTAAAATAAAATCATCATTAACTCAAAAGATACCGTTTTTAAAACAAAAACTGATTTTATAACACAATGAAAAATTAACTAGGGCCTTATTAAATAATCCTAAAATAATAGGACAAAACAATTTTTATTTGGGAACAAATTTTATGAAAATGAATCAATTTATTAATTTTAATTTGTAATTAAATATTTATTACTCAAGGAAATAAAAATACTTAGTTATTAATTTTTAAATTACTCACTCTCATTAATAAGGTGCCAAAATTTTATTTATAATTACATGGGTGAGGTTACTATTTATAAGGGTAATATTATAATTAATTAGGGTATATTAATATTCATAAGTGTCATGCTACTGTTAAAAAATGTATGTTGGTCCTATCATACTCTAAATATCTTTTTGATCACAACCATACATGTCTACTTTTCGAAATTCAAAACTTAGAATCGGAAAAATTAGGTATAATCGCTTGGTTAGAACAATATCAAAAAAATAACAACGTGTTTTTTTGACGGAAAATTAGTGTTTCATTCATTTTAAATTATATTTATTTAAAATTCCTTAGGGAGTTACAATTTTTAAAGGGTATGTTGTATATTTGGTTGAGTAATAGTTTGAGAGTGTATAAAACGTAGTAATTAGATGGTACTCATGTTTCTTAATTCATGTTTGGTATCAGTGCCCAAGGTTTTGGGATTGTAGTAAGCAAATATAAAATTTTTCAAGGCTTGTAACCTATATACTTGTAGTAACAGACCCAAAAAACATCTCAAATGGGTATTCAACCCAGTCTACCACATTCTGGAAGGGAATTCCATATTCCCATATTAATGGGACTAGCACCCAAGAAACAAAAAGAAATCAAAGGGAACTATTTCACACAACTAGAAGTAGAAATATATAATGTATACAAAAAATTAAGATAAATTTGGAATATATAAATATATGAAATAATAGGTAAAGAGAAATGGAATTGATATAACTAAAAAAGGTTGATTTTTTTTTAAAAGAGATACATTCTTCAATAGAATAAGAAAACAAAGTTATTGTAACAACTCGTTGTGATAAAATGTTCAACCTCACAACATCTCACAATCTTCTACACAAAACCTATCTAACAGAAAACCTCCCCAGCTCACAATGTCTCCGTACCTTACTCTATAAAAAAACATATAACTAGGTCTATACACTACCGAAGAGGTACAGAGGTTGTTAGTTTATTGGATCAATAGGGTCTCCCCTAGGTGTTTCATATCATGTATCTAAAAAATAATCTATAAATTCTAAAAACAATCTACATAAAATATCAATTAAAATATTTTAAAATACAAAAAAGTTACAAGAAAAATGTAAATGAAAGGGTAAATTCATTACAGGGATCAGGAAATGTGAGCCTAGATAGGACTCTCTTAACAAACATAGGTACTCATGAATGCATTAATCCATTAGAAATATGCAACATGTCATGAGACCATAGAAACACCCTACTAATGAACCCCCCCCCCCCAACCTGTCTAAAATGGCCATAGAACAATGGTCCAAGGGAGTAGATAAAATCCCCTCGGGAAAACCCCTATAGTGGATGCGACCCATAACTATACCTTCAACCTATATACCCATGGTTTCCATGGTGATATATTTTTAAAACCAATTCATCAAAAATTTAACCATTATATGAATTGAAAACTATTTCAGAATACATTTAAAAACCCCATTTTAATTTACCAAAAACACGGGAAATACATGTATTATATAAAACCATTTCTAATAAAAAATTGTAATATAATTAATTTGCGTTTAAAAAATAATTTATAAAAAATAGCAGTAATGAGGTTCTCTAGAACATGATAGATAAATAACCACCAGACTCAAAACATGGGTTGAACACACCCGCAATGGGATCCACAAATAATTAAAAAATACACACTCACTACGAATGTTGTATAATAAATTTAAAAATCATATAATTGATCCAATTCAATAAAAAGGGATGGTGTAGAATAGGAAACAACACCTAATTAAATAATTTAAACCCACCAAACCATTACCGACATGTAAATTGCCCCAAGAATGTGATCACACAATGTATCTTGAGAGAATAAAGAAGAAATATCAACAAAGTTCAACATATTGGTAATACAGTTCAATGCAACTTCCTCTATAAAATTAAATAAAGATGTGGAGATCATTACTCACCTGGAGATATATATCCAAACTGTAATGGGGATTAATTATCGGGTGAATCAATCCAAATAAAACAATGAATACAAAAATATTTTGATATGGGTTATAGGTCAAGAGGAATAACAGATGTGGAATAATGAATTAAAAATCAAATGAGGCAGCACCCTTAAATCAAACCTCCTGATAGTTACATGATCTGTAACGCCTTTAAAGATTGTGTAATCCATGGGACTCATGTACACTGAAAATCCTTTGACTAATCATCCAGATAAAATAAAGAATATATATATATATGTTTCCACTCTTATATCGATTCCAATAATGACTTTGATGGAACATTCTTGCAAAGAATGTCTTCAATGACATTTCCCTTCCAAGCATTTTATGTAATACTGAATTCAAATGTTTGATGAAATTACACCCACCACCTCTCACTAATATACAATTCCCTATGATAAAAGATATATCTCAACCTATTATGGTCAAAAAAATTAAATGAAACATTCAAAAAAAAGATTATATCTCCAACACTTATGTGAATACATAACTATAGAACACTATGAATCATGTGCTGTGAAATTATTATCATGGTATCCAAGAATAAATGATCGATATAATAACACGTGATCATCCTATATGATTAGACACACCATACCAATGCATGATGAATTAAAAAACTTCATACACCCTACCAGGCTTATGTAGGATCAAAATATGATTCAATTTCAGAATCCATTTCTACTCATTAACAGATGACTGGAACTATGCATCCCCTGAGAATTTTACCCAATTCATGGTATGTTCAGTTATATATGATACCCAATTCAATAAATCCTTGATGAACTACTAATATTATCTACCAATACCAAAGAAGATCTGAATGTCAAAGACACTCCATGTTTCTTCCTATGTAAAAAACAACCCTTACATTATAATGATCAACCGATAATCCACACTTATAAAATCAAATTCCATAATAAATTACCTTCTTGAATATAAAATTTTCATATAAAAATATTTCTATTCATATGTTGAATCTTTATAATTTCCAAAAATAATTATATGGGGGACATTGATCACACTAAAATCAAAAATAAAAACAAATATCATACAGAAAGACTCTGACAAAATATTCAACATACTGATGGAATATCCAATCAATCAAATTCATTGAAACCAAAGGAGAAATTTAATGACCAAACAACATAAAAAAATATTTTTAAGGTACATTCATTCTCCAAAAATACATCATCAATATATCATGCCCTGGAACTCTAAGAAAATGATATCCCTATCGATGATCAAAATTCAAAAACCACTTACTACCCTTCAATTCAACAATCCATCCACATGAGGTGAAAGATACCTATTATTAACCATTACTTCATTCATTATCCAATTTTCTATGAAAAATCAGAGTGAACCTTCTTCCTTCATTGAAAAGAGCATTGGGTATGTCCAATAATAAACACTAGGATGAATAAAGCCCTTCACCACCAGATCATCCTACCAAATCCTGATAACTTTCAACTCTGATGGTGCCATACAATATAAAGGCATTTATATCATCTTGGTCTTTAGAAATAGACCCATCCTAAAATCTTCCACACTTTATAGGGGAAGCCTGAAGAAATCATCGTTGGAAAAATAAGGAATATGTCGAACAATTATGGGATTATTGAAAAAATAATAAATATCATATGAAGCATTTCTACAAAAAAAAATCAGGAACACAATGTGGAATGTTCCTATAAAAAAGAACTCAGATCCCACTATTGATGAAAAAATTCTAAGATCCCATAGGCAGCATGAAATGAGACATGCTAATGGAGACAATCAACTTTACAATAATGATGTATAAGATAATCCATCCCGATTATAACATCTATATAATCTAAAATGAGACCAAGAAAATCACAAAATACATTTGCATCATCTATTTATAGTAAACAAGAAGGTGACTGAAACCGCTACACATTCACCATCCAAAAAATTATCACTAACTCCATTAAAAATGGCATGAGTTATGTTGTAATGACGATAATATAAAAATAAAAACTTTATATAATCATTTCTGAGGCACTAGTGTCAAATAAAGATACTTATACTAAGGATGCAGTAAAGATATTACATCTAACTATCCCTAGACCACTTCCTCCTCCTCCATAAACTCATCCACTCGGTGATCGTTATTCACTCTGGAGGTCTTTGGATGGATCCATGTAGTCATTTATGAATATGATTTCCCCACAGTAGCATATGGAGATGACGATGCTTGACCTTATCAAGTTGAAGATATAGCCCGATAGAAATATCTAGATTAAATTAATATCCACAACTAGTATACATTTTTTCATGTGATGGATGAAAACATTGCTTGGGTCCCACATTTCCACAATAATAGATTTTATAACAAATATTGTTACTTTTACTAGTGGGTTTGATGAGGAATACTACCAAGAACCCCCTCTACCCTTATTATGATGGTCATACCACATCCACAAATTCCTTGGCATGCCATTATAGCGGAAACTAGGAGGAAGAAAATAAGTGTAATGTCTATCACTGCCCACCATATTCATTTTTCCATCACATATATGACCAATATTTCTACATTAGTTAAAGCTATCAGAATAAATATATATGATATGACATCAGGTGAAAAACTCTATCAGTAATTTTATGCTCTCTGTTGGTTATTCTTTACAACCTATAGTGTAAAATGAACCAGCTCAACAAAAATATTGGTTTACATTGACACACAATTCTCTCCAAACTTGAAAGGGATGAACTAAAGATACTTCAATATAATTAGTGACTCTAGACAAAACAGTTGAAGAATATTGTCTTAATACCCTTATAGTCCAAAACCATGTGCCAATACAGCTATGTCATAGAGTCCCACCAATTCATTCTAGTACCCTCAAGTCTTAATGTTTCACAATTGACATTGATACACTTAGGATTATTTATGAAGACGTAGATCTGATTGATCTTAACAATATCGTCCTACACCTCATGATGTTCATTTATACCTTTAATGGATAGTGGATTCTCAATAAAGAACTCCCATGATTGATATATTTCTCTTATAAATATTTGATTCACTATAATAAATATGTTTTTAGAATGTGGTAAATTTTGATCCAAGATGGGAACAACCATTATAATGGCTTGAACAATTTTATGTTGCATAAGATAATTACATTGAGAAGATTCATTTATATGCTCATGAGGAACGCACAGAACATTTCGAAGGCATACTACTTCACATAAAAACTAAAAAAATTACCAGAGACAAAATATCCACAGTTCAAACCATAAAACCAATAATAAGAATTACATATTGAAAAAAAATAAAAAATAGTAGACACACATCCCAACAACCATTGGTAACATGATTCAAATCATACTAATGTTATGAGCTGACAGTCACCACATCCTACTTCTCAAATTTTGAAAATCCTACCTTAAGTCTATCGAACATCCCAATATATGGGAAAAACACAAATATAGAGGCTCTAAAAGAAAATAATGATGAAATTAAGCAAATAACATCCCAAATAGATATTCTAACTCAACCACCACATACCTAGTGTGCGTAGTTGATCCCCAATGGATAACAACTTGAACCTGAGAATAAGATATCAAATAGAGGGAACAATTTATCCCTATTAGATGTAAAAACAAGGAATATATAAAAATAATGAATCAAGTCAATTGAATTTATAAATAATTTCCAAACAAATAAATATTAAAATGGGTTACAGAACTGAAAAAGCTATAAAATAATCTCCCAATGATAATTCCAAAGACAAAGGACTACAAATCCAAAAAGATACTTCAAAATATCCATGTAACATCGAGGACAAACTCCAACTATATCACCACTAGAAACCCAAAACTGAGATGATTAAAAACTTACAGCCTCACTATGGTGCCTTTCTTATCCATGCGTTGAATGAAAAAACCATAAATATACTCCAAATAAGGGGTATATAGGGAGTGGACTTACATGCTAGCAGGGTCCCACCCAAGTGTTAAACATCATGTCTCTGAACTGTAATCCAGTCATGATGAACACTAAAGAAAATAAGGCATGATAATAGTTTAATATGTTTTATATCAAAATTGTTGATAAATAATTTTAATTTCTCTTCCATATCCCCCCAAAAAAGGGAAGTTATATTCAAATTATTTAATACCCGTATATCTCTGTAGATATATTATTTCAAAAAATACATGAATAAAATATCATATCATATCCATGGTATTATGAAAAAATAGAACAAAACTGATTAAGAGGAACAAATAACATCACTCCAAGGACCACACTATGTTAGGATAGCTTGGAAACTCATACCTAACGTGTAAAATCACAAACCCATTAGGTCACTAGAAATATGAATCAATTCTATATAGAATATGGAAGAACTATCATGTGATTAACCCCACCCCCACATGTCTAACTATTAGCTAAAACAACGACCTTGGGATTAGAAGAAATCCCCATGAGAAAATGTCCGACCAATTGATGAGACCATTTACTGTTCCTTTCATCTAAGAATTTATTGTGTCCCATGATCTATATTTTCCAAAACAACTTATAAATCCATTTCATCATTTCATGATTTCAAAACCATTTCCCAACGACATGAGAAACCCTCCTAATTTATCAAAAGTATAGGAAACCTATATTTTAAATAAATTCCATTCCACACACACACAAAACCATTCATATCATGACATTTCATTTAGAAAACCAATTTTTCAAAAACATGAGAAATTTCGTTCACCAACACAGTATAAAGAGGGAACCGCATACCTCAAAACATTTGTCGCACATGTTCGAAATGGGATTCAAAAACAAGGAATATGACACAACAACAAAAGAGGTATTATAATAAATCTATGCATTTTAGAAATGATCCAATTAAACAAATGGGTCGACATAGAAGAGGAAACAACACATACCTCAATAAATAATATGTTGAACCACAAAAAACAAGGAAAATACCCCCCAAATGAGAGTACTGAATTTATATAGATATAATCACAAATAAAAATAACCATAGGACAAAAAATCTGATAAAGACATGAATTGATGATTCCAATAGAAAAATGATGAAATAGAAAATGTTACTCACCCTCAGTTCGACAACCCAACCACAATGGTGATCAATCACCAAATAAATCCATCCTGTTCAAACAGAGACTCCCAAAATAGATGATTAAGGTCTTATGTCAGGAGAAAAGAGGTCTGTGGAAGAATGAATGAAAGATAAATTGATGCATGACACTAAAAGTCAACATCCCAAATAGTTTGACAACTGGTGAACCCTTTAGAAATTGTATAATCCCTGGGGATCATGTACAATGAAAAACATAACACATTATTATTAAAAATATTTCTATAATCATTACACACATTGTACCTATTACATAACATTAAGTCCATTCAGGTTTTTTATAAGATTATTAACATGTGTTTGGTGACCAATTACTCCTCGTGTAACCCCTTTACATGTTTTGTAATCTCCCAACACACAATTGAAATCCCATGATTCTTACACAAAACCCCCAACCCAACATGTTAATTTTTAGAACACGAGGAGAAATCCATAAATCAATTAAAAAATTTATACTAAGACTACCTTAACAGAAACAAAAATAAATCCCTGAACATTTTTTCATTTTTCATGTCAAATTTTTTCCATTCTCAGGAGTCCCATGGTACACCCAATTAAAGGGAAAAAAATTAAAATTGATGGAAAATAATGGAATTAATGTAATGAGATGATACACCAAGAAAAGTTAAAATATATATCTTTATGTGAATGTAATTTCTTTGTTTACCAATGTTACACACAACGATGAGTTTAATTGAACCATGATATAAAATTAATATATTATTATTTAAATTTTAATGAAAAAAATGATTCATTAAAATTGGAATAAATTAACAATATGAACTACCATAATAAATCTTCATATAAATTATTATTCAATATAAATTCATATTAGAATTACTAATAAATAATATCTCATCTATAATAAATATATTTTATTCTATAAAATTTAAATTTTTTTGATGTTTTTTATTAATTTTTATTTTAAAGTAGTAAAGAATATTTCTTATTTTTGAATATTTCTATAATAAAATAAATATATTTAATTCTTTAACCCTATCAATAATGAAATTTAGATATTTTTTAGAAAATGATTATTGTTTTTGAGAATAGTAAAAAATTTCAATTTTTGTAAAACTATCATTTATTTTAATAAATTATGTAAATTAAAAATACTATTATTATTTAATATTATTTAATATTAAAACAATAATAATTTTAGTTATATATTGTTAAATTAATAACATTTACATTATAATTATACTATATTTTAATCTTTGTTTATTTTTTTTCTTAAAAACAAGTTCTTTCTAAAACAATTTTTATAAGCATTATGTTTCTCCATTTTAACTAATTAACATAAAACCTAATGATGAATGATTTAAAATAAAATTAAATGTTATATATAAGTTAATATGACTTTTAATATAACAATTATGATTAAATCTTATTGAGTTTTTGTATTATCATCTTATGTTTCAAAAATGCATTACATGAAAAATAATTTTTCTAATACTGCTATAGGTTTTATAAAAAATTAAAAATTTCCATTTTTATGAATTGAATTTGAAAACATATAATAGATATTTTGAATTTGAATAATTTATATTATATAATAAAGGAAATATATTTTTTAGAAAATTGAATAGTAAAAACATTAAAACAAAACCAGTTACCATGGTGAAACAATAAATGGCTTAAAAGTGTGTAACGATTGTGCTAAATGAAATAGTACATTTAAAAAATGAATTGGTTGAATTATAGGGGCATAGATCATTCTTATCCCTCCTTCAATACTATATTTTTCATTATTTATGACTTTGTAGGACATTGATTTCCCATTATTGAATAGTTTGGTGTATTTACATGCATGTATCTTATCCCCCCTTATAAAAGGGAACCCCTATAATATATTCAACAAACCTATATAACTATTTTTCTCGAAAATAACCTAGAAAAAAATCCCTCCCAACATCAATAGACACATTTTAATGATGATTTTCTTCTGAATAGACCAAATTATGGTCCATAATAAGTGACTAATATTAGATTCTTTTAATCGAATGAAATAATCTTCATATAGAAACATTTATTTCACTTATTTTTCATCAACTAAAAATTATAAAATAAAAAATTAAATATAAAAACAAATATATCTCCTATATTATTATACTTTATTATTTTTATATCATTAAATACATGTTCCCATCTTCTATAAAATGGGAAACAAATTTATTTATGGTGTGTATGATGTACAACTGCCTCACTAATCGACATAATTAATTTTCCATCATCACCACTCATGAATGTACATAAAGAAGGATTATATGTTTATTTAGGCTAGTAATGCCATATTAACCATTTTATATAATTTTTATTTCATATAATTTTGGAACATACCATTCATTAAAGATGATAACATCATTCATGTGTATAGTGGACTACCGTCTCACGAAGTGATGTGATTCATTTTTTATTAAAACATCACATTGATGGTATATTTATGTGATTTTAAATGAATAATATGATTTTTAAGAAATTATTATAATTCTATAATTATATAATTACTCTTACCTTCTTTCCATATTGATCATTGTAAAATAGAAATGTTACACGTTCTTATATATGGTCTACCATATTAAAAATTGTAATGTAGTACATTTTTCATATACAAAGTTAATGTTTATTTTTTTAAATATAATAAATATAAAAAATGTTAAATATTTAAGGATTCTAATTCTGTATATAATGGAATATTAACTCAATTTTAAAATCTAAACACACCTACGTTGTTTTGAAAAAATGATCTATGCATACTGAAAACACACAACTAAGAAAATACATATTTATTGATTTATTGAATAATTAAAATAACTGAAACAATTGGATTAATTTTTTAATATTAAAAATGGGAACATATAAAAAAATGACATAAGTATATTATACAAAAGGTAAAATGCATAAATGTCAATTCCTAGAATAGAGGTAAGTGTTTCTATCTCAAAAACCCATTCTTTGAGTATCATGTTCAATTATATAGATAATTTATTTTTTATGGAATATATATTTCAACCATACATAGTATATCAGTAATAAATCATAAATCATTTTTCAATTTACAATTCAATTACATCATTCATAGAGTCCTGATCAAATAATTAGCATATTGGCAAGGGTTTATGTTTTAATACCTTTTTAGATGAAATGAAATTTGCATGAATTTATCTTTATCGGAAAAATTTGATCTATTAATAATAAAACATGTCATGACCAAGACCGTTGAGGTTTGACATGTGATTATGCCATGCCCACCTCAAATTGACCAAGGTCTGGAAATCAAAACTGAGTACACATATCCCTAAAAATAAAAGGCATAAGGCTAAAGTACTTATGAACACACACACATCACCAAGACGAATTAATACTTAAATGAAAAACAACTGAAAAAATTCATGAAAATATCTATGATCCCATTATAGAGTATGATAGTAAATAATTAAAAATCTAAAAGGGGAAAAACAAGCCCAAACAGAATTGTAAAGAGTCCAACCTGTTCGAAGGGTGAGTACTATGTCAAAAGTATGCTCTTGATAAACACCTCGGTCTGTCAATCCCTAGCTACACACCACCCACTCCCTATCCTCACATGACACTATAAAATGGTTCGTCATCTGCAACAGTCTCAAATAGAAGTATTCAAGAAATACACCAAGCGATATAGCAATCACAACTAACTTTTATCCACGTGATTATGGTGAATCAATGCCCATTATGGGATAACCCACTCCATGAGCTATGCAACCATCAGAGACACATGAAGTAGAAGGATAACTGATTAGACCCCTACCGAAGAGAATGAAATACTCTAGGAAAACTATGCTAGAAAAATAGAGATTTATTCCTAGAATCGAAGGGGAAACCACGAAACCAAACCGGTTCATCCTACTATGTTGGGAATCCTACATCAATTATTCCACAAACCCTACTACTTTTTCCACCTAGATGGAGGATCAAAACTCTTCTCGAGGAGGTAATAGTAATTCCACACACTCTAACGTAGGAATTAAGGATGATATAGGGTATCACTCTTGTCTAATAGAGGGATACCAAAACTATATATGAGACTCGGCATATAGAGGTGATCACAACCCAATGACATGGTTGTGATGTCACAAGATACCCTTGAGGGAAAGGAACAAGGGAACACAATCAAAAAATTCTAGTCCTAACTAAGAAAAGAAAGATCCTGACACACTTTAGAATGTAGTAAACATTGTTTCCCAGGGGGTACACAACATGTCTAGCTATCCCATGTTCTGCCAGTGTGGAAGAGACACACGCGACATGTATTTACCACACACATAGTGTGTACAAGGATATACTCATTGTGTAGAGAACCGAATTATCCTACCTGTATCTTCGGACCTTGTATGTGTATTGAAGTCATGTCGATGTACCTATTTGTGTCTACAAAGCCGTGTCAGTCTAAGAGTAGACGACGTGTCCATGCCAGTGTACTGCAACCCATGTTTGCATACTCTCAGATGTACAAACTGAGTCAACAGGGGAGGGTCACACACCATCTGAAATGGGTCACAAGCTGTGTTATCCCTATCATCATTTTGAAACCCTAGACACCACTTAGGGTGACCCACATATAGTATCATCCTAGATTACATGCTGGGTTCTATGGTATTTTGTTGAAATCCCTGATCTTCCTGCACACACCTTAGTTAATCATATGGATACCGATCCATCAACTTCTATAATGTGAAACTCATGGTCCAACATAATTTTTCTATGGAATCATTAAATCAACACATTTCATCACTAGACCTACTCAGAAAATGAATCAGATGAATATATATTGTTTCATGCTGAAAAACGACAATGAACAAGAAATCTGGAATCATCGGTTGTTTGAGTCACTCCATATCTATCATGGAACCTCCATTATTTTGTAATTATTCAAGATCTATGATATCATATCATTTCTCTATGAAAAAAATTCTCAAAATCCACTGATCAGGATTAGTCGAACCCTAGACCAAATGATGAACGCCTTAGTGAATCACGTAACGAATGGATAAAAACATAAAAAGAAAAGAGAGGAATAAACCATTATTGATGTTTGTGTAAATTGTAGTTTTTTTCTATTAGAAAAAAATCCATCAAAACATTAATCATAAAAATTTATCCTAATAAATCCCCGCAAATAAATCTCATGCTCCAAGATGATCAATCTGCTAAAAAATCCGTTTGTTGATCAATTTTCCTTTATTATAGAAATAATGAATGTGGAAGAGATTCATATAAAACATATTCCCTTTGTTAATTCAATTTGATCACAATTTAAGAACGAATTTTTCATCTTCTTCATTGGAAATATCTATCAGGTTTGTGGTGTTTGTCGATAATGAATCAATGATCTATCACCAATCTCCTAAGATAGAATCCTTGAAGATCTCTCTAATGACCCAAAAATGTTTCTAGGGTTATGAGGCTTACCCTAGAAATCCTAAATAATAATATATATAATTTTTTTAGTCACTAAATTAACACAAATGAAAGAAAATTATTTCCTTAAATTAGTTTATTCATTTTAACACCCAAGATGAATTCTCCAAAAACAACCTACAACGACTAATGTAAAGTCATTCCTATGGTAAAAATACTTTTCTGAACTCAATGATCCCCTCATTTTTATAATATATTAATCATTTTAGATTTTATTCAACTTTTTTGGAAAACATCTCAACCATTCAATTAAATATATTTAATATATAAAATAATTTTATTTTGGGTACACCAAACCTGGAAATCTCACACTACCTCAAGAAGTTCTCTAAAAAAATCCATATAATATTTAAAAATAATACATGGAAAATCCAAGAGATTACACTCCCCCCAAGATATTGATTTTCATCTAAAAAAGTGAATAACTAATCAATGATATTAGGGTACTCGGATCTCATCTTGGTCTACCACTCTGAGGTACTCTCCTAAAGATTCATGTGCTACAACCAAACACACAAAATGGGAATTAAACAAAATGGGAATTAAACACCCATGAATCAACCTCTCTTTATGATCCATAACCACCATTGGGTATTCAACAATGGTCTCTCCATCCCCGATGTCTAGCTCTCCCCTATAGATGACTTGTGATGGGTCATTCACATACCTCCTCAGATATAATACTTGGAAGGAATAGTGTACCTGATCTAAATATAGAGGTAGAGTCAAGAGGTATTCCACAACAATAATGGTTCGTAGTAACTTGAAGGGGATGATAAACGTGGAGATATTTTAGTACCTATAGAAAATCCCCATAATCCCTATTGAGGTGAAACCTCTATGAACACATATCATCCTTTCTCAAAATCAAATTTCCTCTATCACCTATCAACGTAAGACTTATGATAGCTATGTCTAGCCTTCAACTTCCCTTTGATGGTCTATACCATCTCTTTAGAATATGGAATCGATATTGAGTCCACAACTGCTGACTCACAAGGACCAATCTAATAATGTGGTGACATATTGTGTCACCAATTCAAATCCTTGAATGGTGACATACAGATGACAGAATGGTAGATTTTATTGTACATAAACTCCACCAAGGGTAGTTTTTTCTCGCAACTATGTCCAAAGTCCAATATTCCATCCCATGAAATTTTCTCCAAAACCTAAATGGTCCGCTCTATATGGACGTCAGTTTGTGGGTGGAATGCTATGCTCAAACGTAACTGAGTCCCAAAATCCTCTTGTAATCCCTTCTAAAAGAATGATATAAAGTCATTATAATTATCAGAAACAATAGTTGATTAATCCCCATGGATTTAGACCATCTACTAAATGTATAGATAACATATTCTTTGATTGAAATCTTCTCCAAAATTACTAATAATTGACCTGACTTGATGACTCGGTTTATGATCAACCAAAAGGCATCATTTGTACTAGATGTATGGGGTAATACAATAACTAAGCCCAAGGATATCCCATCCAACTTCCACTCATGAACCTCCAGGATTTTGGTTAAACCCATTGGAACCTGGTGCTCACCCTTCACATGAAGACATGTACGACATCGATCGACAAACATTGAAACTCCATTCATCATGAATGGCCACAATAACTAACATTGGAGGTCGTGGTGAATCTTAGACACACCTAGATATACCAAAAAATAGTATTTATGAATATCATATAACAACTCCTCCCCCAACATCAATGGTACAACTATACATCCTCTGAAAATTAAAACATGCTCCCCACATTCAGAATATCAATCAGGAGAACGTATAGTGAATATCTATGTATGTATGGTTTCATAGTCAGTATCTCAATGTTAAAAATCCCTGAAGCTATGTATAAGTAGTTAAATATGGACCATCGAATGACTATATGAAGCACTATCCATATCCACAAAGGAAAACTACAATGCGGATAACCTCTCTGATACCTCAGCCAACAACTGAGAACATGATCTCCTGTTGAGCATGTCCACCACCAAATTCACCTTCCTAGGTGTATAAATAATATCAAATTCATAGTCATAGAGGAACTATAACAATATCCTATTTCAAAATATATGGTCCATCTATGATGAGATATACTTGATACTCTTTTGTCATAGTATACAACAAACCACTCACCCATCAGGTATTTTCATCACATCGTTAATGTGAAAACAACTACTGCTAACTCAATATCATAGGACACATAGTTTTACTCATGTGGTATCTATTAGAATAAACTATATGAATCATAACATAGAAAATTATAGTCCATGATTAATCATATAAAACAACATACTCAACATCCACTTCTGGTATCCTCAATATGGGATAACTCATCAACCACTTCCTCTTCTCCTAAAATCACTACTGGCACTTTTCCATCCAAATGAATGGATTCCCTTTACTGGTTGTGGCTGTCATGTGTGTAGCCAATCTAGAGATGTTGGGTAGAAACCTCTAATATTACCCATCCAATCCAAGGAAACCCTTCAACATAGTAACAATATTGGGTGGTGCACAAGAAAGCACTACATTAACCTTCACGAGATCCACTACAAATTCATCCTATGAAATGTTGTCACCCATAAATAAGATCTCTCAAATAATGAAATGGATCTTCATGATGTTATTATAATGTATTTTCGGACTGATTATATCCAAGTCCATCCTCAAGTGTCTATCATTATCCTGCTTTGATGTTAAATACACTAGAATGTCATCGATGAGGACTACATAAATTAACTTAAGAATGTTGGGAAGAACCAGTTCTTGAGTCCCATGAACGATTATGGGGAGTAATTTATGACAAACAACATCACCAAGTACACATGGTGACCATAATGACATATGAATTCTATCTTTGGTATATCCTTATACCTTATTCCTAGCTGTCGATAACCTGATCTAAGGTCTATGATGGAGAACTGCCATTCCCCTCTCAATAGATCAATGTGGTCATCGGTTCTCAATAGTGGATTATTTTTTTCATGATCACCTGGTTTAATCACTGGTAAACCACACAAACCCTCATGTTACCATCTTCCTTCTTAGAAATAAACAATAGGGATTCCCACAGAGAAGAGCTGGGGCTTATGAGTGTCACAACCCGCCCTCGGGGTCCGTGCCGTGACTACCCCAAGCCCGCCTTCCATAGGCCAGGGGCTGGCGACTAGCACCAAGGCGTAAATCCCGGTAAAAAGGGAAGGCATTTCCTTTGAAAAGTAAACAAACACCACAAAGTAAGCAAGCGGAAAGTAAACACTAAACAAAAGCAGAGTACAACTGAAAGTGCGGAAAAGTAAATGGGCTAGTATACAAACCCAAACTGAAAGTAAAGTACAAATCGAAAGGGAAAACAACAACTGAAAAGTAAAATCCGCTACACCGAGCTGTCCACTGGAAATCCCACCTGAAGGGTGGGTACAGATAGCTCCTCTGCTCCACGGGTCCCGCCGTCCGCTCCGAGCACTTCCCGCCCAGTGGTCCACCTCCGGGTACCGTCCCGCTCTGCAAGCCTCAGCTAAGGTCAACGCTGTCCGTCGTCTGCAACCAACACAACGTAGTGCGGGCAAAGCCCGTGCAGGGGTGAGTATAAGCTACTCAGTAGGGACCCCGAGACCCCTGAAGGTCTCTCAAATCCACAAAGGATAAACCACGAAGAAAGGTACAATCACGAAGTAACAACCGACACTTCTTAGGTATATGCCCATACATATACCTAAGACATCAAATTCAAATACGCTCCAACCACCGAGCCCAAGTACAACTCAGTCCACACAGGAAAGTAAACGTATTCCACACAGGAAAGTAAAACGTAATCCACACAGGATTGCACAACACAATCCACACAGGAAAGCAATAGAATTCAGCTCACACAGGTATACTTCTTCAAAGGATGATAAGATGATCTATGATCCATCTAAGTCATCGGACCCACGAAGGATCGATAGGTAACTAACCCCCGCAAAGACCCACACAGGATCGGGCCCACACAGGACATGTAGGCGCTGGTTCACACAGGATCGCTGAGCGCAAGGACCCACACAGGATCAGACCCACACAGGATCGGGCCCACACAGGACCTGTAGCACTGATCCACGTAGGATCGCTGAGTGTTGTAATCGTCGTCGTCGAATCCACACAGGATCTCTGTACTGTCGTCGTCGCAGTCACAGTAGCACTAGTAGCAGTAGTAGTCACAGTAACAGTCGCAGCCAGCACTAGGGTTCCCGCACACAGCAAGCTCATTCGCAGGGTCCGCTCCACGAGTCGAGAGGCTGATACATCAACTGTCACAAAGTCCAGAGTTGATGTATCCAAATGTTCCGTATCGACAACAGGAACTCAACGCAACAGACGGCGCGTCGATCGGACGCCCGGTCTGAGAGTTATTGGCATTTTCGTCCCTGGGGCCCGGTTGGTTTTTAAGGCAAAACCAACCCGACTGTACTCCACCTGCGTCCAAACCTCAGGCGGAGTATGCCAAAAGATCCGTCTCACTAAGAGGAACACAGCACGGCTGACGGCACGTCAATCGGACGTCCGTAGCTCAAGATATGAGCGTTTCCGCTCCGAAGGCCCGGTTGGTTTCGTGAACGAACCAACCCGGCCGAACTCAAAGTAATCCGAAACCATGAGTGCGATATACCGAAACGACCGTCTCGATCCAAGGATCGCGTTTCCGTAGACGGTTCGTCAATTGGAGGTCTGTGGCTCAAGATATGGCCAAAAGACCAAAACTGATTCGAAACGGGGGGGTCCGGGTCCGGGCCGACCCGGCCGGCAGCGCGGTGGCGCGGCGGCCGCGACGGCCTGGCACCGCACGGAGGCAGCGCGGGGGGCAAAGACCCCACTTTCTTGGAGGCGGCGGCGCGACATAATGTCGCGCCTTGTGAAAAACGGCCCCCACGTGGGGGCCGGCTTGAAGGAAACCGGGGGGCCTCCTGCCCCCCCCTCAAGGAAACCGCCCCCCTCATAATGAGGGGGGGTTTTGTGTGCTGGTCGGGGGATTAATTTCCCCCGGTTTATTACCATCCGGCCGGCCAGCTGGCCGGCCGGTTTTCTCCAACGGGACCGGAAAATCCGGTCCCCTCTTCGGCTTCCGACGCCGGCAGCTTGGCCGCTGGTCTTCTCAATCCGCCGCGGCCCGGAACCGGCCGCGGTGTTCGTCGTCCGGCGCGGTGCGACGGCACCGCGCCCCTCCGCCGCACCTTGATTTCCCTCAACGCGGCGCGACGGCGTCGCATTCTTGATGATCCTTCCATGGCGCGGCGCGACAGCGTCGCGTAAAAAGAATTGGGCGAATATCCGCATGGTGCGACGGCACCACGCCACCTTGATTCATCCGCAAAAATTAAACACCAAGAACGAAGGAGGGGGTTCGGCCGTGTTCATGCGGTCCGGCCCCCTCACGTTAAAACAAAACTTAAAATATTCAAAAGCCACACGTTAGACATGCTAGATCCATGATCAAGAATAAAATAATTAAACAAAAATCAACAACCCCTACCTTGGGTATAGGTTCGAAGATTTGTCAGCGTCCCGCGGAAGACAACGTCGCGGAGGTCAGGCGTCGCGGTAGTCGTTCGTCAAATCCGATGATGAAGAGGTGTGTCCGAAGAAGTACGTCGTTGACGAATCTTCGTATGCCGACGAAGGATGTCCGAGGAAGAAGTGGCGTTCCCTTTCGTTGACACGGTAGATGATGAAGGGAGGAGCGGCGTTCTTCGTCAGAGCTTGAGCGTTCTTCATCGGAACTTGAGCGTTCTTCGTCAAAGCTTGAAGAAGGAAGAAAAGCTCTCAACCTCTCCAAGATGGCTAAAGAGTTGTAACCCAAAAAAATAAGATAAAGTCTTATTTTATTCACAAAAAGAATTTCAAAGGTTTGAAATTCAAAAAAAGAGATAACTCCACATTAATTAACAAGTTGTCATGTTAATTAAAGAGGGGTTAAGGGAGTTTGAGGGAAGATGTAAAGTTTAGGTTTCGTGTGGGCCCCACCACACTTAATCCTCTCAAGGGAGGTTAAGTGGGTGTGGGTCCCACTCCTAACTCGTTTTGAGAGGAGTTAACCTACAAAAGTTAAATAAAAAGAATTCCACAATTTTTTTTATTCAACTTTTTATAATTCTCCCAAAAACTAACTTTCGTCCCGCAACAAACGCAACTCCTGAAAAGGTATCTTTAAGCGAAAATTGGCGCTGCGAGTTCATCGGTGCCCTCGGATTTCAATTCCGAGCACCGGTTCAAAAGTTAGGAAATTCCGCTTGTTCGTTCACTGAACGTACCCGAGCCAAACTTCGGAAAAAGATTCCGGGCACTCCGGGCCTCGGAATCAGGTGCCGTCTGAAACCGCGCTCTTGTAAAATTCTAAAGAAAATTAAGAAAAAAAATTCCCTTGAATTTTACGGGTCTTTACATTACTCCCACCTCAGGGCTTTACGTCCCCGTAAAGATACATCAAAAACTAGGGAAACAAATGAGGGTACTGAGCACGCATCTGAGCCTCCCACTCCCATGTGCTCTCCTGGAGATTCCCGTGCTGCCATCTGATGCGCACAAGAGGAATCGATCACCCACGCAGGACCCGCTCCTGTCGATCCTCTATCTCCACCGGAACCTCCGTCAAAGTCGCCCTATCATCAACGTCAAGCTCCCCATGGTCAAGGATGTGCGTCGGGTCGTGCACGTATCTCCTCAGCTGAGACACGTGGAAGACGTCGTGCACCCGGTGAAAATGAGGTGCTAGAGCCAGGCGATAAGCCACCTCACCAATTCTGCTGAGAACTTGGAAGGGTCCGATGAAGCGCGGAGATAACTTGCTGCCTCGGCCAAATCTCCGAATACCACGTCGTGTTGAGACCCGCAAGAAGACGTGGTCGCCATCCTCAAACTCTAGTGGCCTCTGCCTCCTATCAGCATATGACTTTTGCCGGCTCTGAGCTGTCCTCATCCGCTCCTGGATGACCTGGACCTTCTCTGTCGTGGCCTGGACCATCTCCCGTCCCAAAAGTGCTGACTCCCCAGGGTCTGTCCAGCACAAAGGAGATCTACATGGTCGGCCGTACAACGCCTCGTACGGTGCCATCCCGATAGTGGAGTGGTAGATGTTGTTGTACGCGAACTCCACTAAGGGTAGGTGGTCCTCCCAGCTATGACCAAAGTCGAGGACACATGCGCGGAGCATGTCCTCGAGAGTCTGAATGGTCCTCTCCGTCTGACCATCCGTCTGAGGGTGAAAGGCTGGGCTCAGACGTAGCTGCGTCCCGAAAGCCTCCTGTAACCCCTTCCAAAGCCGGGAAGTAAAGCGAGCATCTCGATCGGAGACGATAGATGATGGCATGCCGTGGAGCCGCACAATCTCTTGAACGTAGAGACGTCCCAAGCTCTCTACTGAGCCCTTCTCTCTGATGGGTAAGAAGTGTGCCGACTTGGTGAGTCGGTCAACAATCACCCAGATGGAGTCGTGACCTCTGGAAGTACGTGGAAGTCCAGTCACGAAGTCCATAGATATGCCGTCCCACTTCCACTCCGGAACCTCCAAGGGCTGTACCAAGCCTGCTGGTACCTGATGCTCTGCCTTCACCTGCTGGCAGGTGAGGCATCGAGAAACGAACTCTGCTACTGCCTTCATCATGCCCGGCCACCAGTGCTGTCGTCTGAGGTCCTGGTACATCTTCGCCACTCCAGGATGTACCGCCAAAGGAGAAGTGTGAAACTCTCTCAGCACTTCCTCTCGAAAAGCGACCGGTACCATGGTACGTCCTCTGAAAAGGATGTCGTGCTCTGCTCCAAGGGAGAAACCATCAGGTGCCTGTCCCGAGGATATCTGTGCACGCCGTGTCTCACAGTCAGCGTCCTCACGCTGTGCCTCTCTGACCCGCTGCAGTAGTGGAGGAGTGATTGTGAGAGACTGAAGGAAGGCTGCTCCATCTCTATCCATGAAGGATATCTGCAAAGAGGCTAGCTGCTCCGTCGCCTCCTCAAGTAGCTGTATGCCCGTCCTCCTGCTGAGGGCATCGACTACTAAGTTCCCCTTCCCGGGAGTATAGACTATCTCAAAGTCATAGTCCTGGAGGAAATCAAGCCATCGCCGATGTCTCAGGTTCAGCTCCTTCTGAGAGAAGATATACCTGAGACTCTGATGATCGGAAAATACTGTAAAGCGCTCGCCCATCAGATAGTGTCGCCATGTCTTCAGAGCGAAGACCACTGCTGCTAACTCCAGGTCATGGGTAGCGTAGTTCTGCTCATGCGGCCTCAACTGACGTGATCCATAGGCGATCACTGCCCGCTCCTTCATCAGAACACATCCGAGTCCGGTCCCTGATGCATCGCAGTAGACTACGTACCCTACTCCCTCCTTGGGCAACCTCAAGATGGGTGCGCTAGTCAATCTCTGCCTCAGCTCCTGGAAGCTCTGCTGAAATCTGTCGGACCACACGAAGTGTTTCCCCTTCTTCGTCAAAGCTATGAGTGATGCCGCAACTCTAGAGAAGTCTGGCACGAATCTCCGATAGTATCCAGCTAGTCCTAAGAAACTCCGAACCTCAGTCACGCTCCTGGGTGGCTCCCATGCTAACACAGCCTCAATCTTCACGGGATCCACTACAACTCCCGCCTCAGAGATAACGTGTCCCAAGAAGTGGACCTCACGTATCCAGAACTGACACTTCTAGAGCTTACCATAAAGCTAGTGCTCTCGGAGTGTGTCTAGTACAACTCGCAAGTGATAGGCGTGCTCCTCCTCTGTCGTAGAGTAAATCAGAATGTCGTCGATGAAGACCACGAAAAACCGATCGAGGTATGGCTGAAAGATCCTGTTCATGAGAGCCATGAACACTGCTGGAGCATTGGTTACACCAAATGGCATAACCAAGAACTCATAGTGGCCATACCGACATCTGAAGGCTGTCTTCTGCACATCCTCGTCTCTGACTCTGAGATGATGATAGCCTGACCTGAGGTCTATATTCGAGAACCACCGTGCTCCCTTGAGCTGATCAAAGAGATCATCAATCCTCGGTAGCGGATACTTGTTCCTCACTGTCACCTAGTTCAGGAGACGATAGTCAACACAAAGTCTCAAGCTCACGTCCGCCTTCTTGGCGAACAATATCGGGGAAGCCCAGGGTGAAACACTGGGTCGGATGAACCCCTTTCCCTGCAAGTCCTCCAACTATACCCGTAGCTCTTGAAGCTCGGTGGGGGCCATCCGATATGCTGGAGTGGATATCGGGGCTGTTCCGGGGTACAAGTCAATATAAAAGTATACCTCTCTGTGAGGAGGTATCCCTGGAACGTCGTCGGGAAAAACGTCTGCAAACTGATCCACCACTGCAGGAAAACCAGGACTCCGCACGTTAACTGCTCCAAGGATAAGGCTAGCCAACTGATGAGTGATGGGCTGTCCTCTCCTCCGCGGAAGTCCATCCTGTGCAGCTAAGGCTCCCTTCTCGCCGGTGAAGGTGAACCTGCTCCCGTCGGTGCGTACACATCACACCTTGCGCCTAAAACAATCAATCTGTGCATGGACCGTAGATAGCCAATCCATGCCCAAGATGACGTCGTAAGGCCTCGACGCTGCTACAAGAAGATCCCAGCCGAAGCTCTCTCCTCCTAGAGTAAGCTCACACTGCCGGCACCAGTGTGTAATCGTCGAGTCTGCTCCCGTAGGAGTCCATAGCCGTAAGGATCGAGCCAACGACTCTGTCGGAATCTCCGAGCTCCGAACAAGGGTAGAGGCTATGAAAGAGTGACTCGCTCCTGTGTCTATAAGAACTGCAGCAAGGGTGGAATAGACATAGATAGTACCTCGAATCATCTCGCGTGCGCCGTGGTCGTAGGCCTTTGCTGCCTAGAGCTGTGCCTGTCTCTGCCCGCCAGCTCCCTGTGGCCGGGGTGGACCTCCTGGTGGTGGTGGTGGCAGAGCCTCAAAGCGTCGCCCACCATCGGCTTCTCGTCCAGCTCCTCTGCCTCGTCCACCTCCTCCCTGTGGACCGCCACGGTCGACCCTCTGCCTTTGCCTCGGTGGTCCCTCAACCGTCTACTTCTCCTCGGAACGGTGGGTCGGGCAGTCACGAGCCATGTGGCCCTACCCGCCGCACGAGTAGCACTGTCTGCCTCTCAAAAGACTGGCTCCGCGCTGTGTGCCCCGCACTGCTGAGCCAGTGTCCTGAGGTCGTCTGCCCGAAGGTCTGGTCTGTCTGGACCCCTGAGTCATCCGTCGACTGCCTGCTGCAGATGACTCTGCCACGTGCCGCTCTGCGGTGGGTCTCTGTGCTGGTGTAGACTCAGCAAGGAAGCTCTCGACCAGAAGGGCCCGCTCCAGTACTCCTGTCTGAGTCGGTATGCTGAGGGAGATCAGCGATGCCCTGATCTCGTGT
Source organism: Viscum album (assembly GCA_963277665.1). Taxonomy (NCBI): domain Eukaryota; kingdom Viridiplantae; phylum Streptophyta; class Magnoliopsida; order Santalales; family Viscaceae; genus Viscum; species Viscum album. The sequence continues at coordinate 449,662,055 of OY728131.1, forward strand.
CTCAAACCCTGCTCGAATGTCCGGGCCCGAAAGAATGGGTCTCGTACCATGTCGGTCGAGTAGCGCGAGAGATCGGTAAATCTCGCTGAGCACTGAGCGATCGTCATGCTGCCCTGCTGCAGCTGAAGAAGCTCCTGGATACGCACCACACGAAGGGTGGCTGGGACGAACTCCGAGCGGAAGAGGCTCTCAAAGTCCGTCCAAAGTAGAGATGCCTCATCGTGCACCTGGAGCATCAAGCTCCACAATCGTCCTGCTGCTGCATGTAGTAGGCTCGCAGCGAGGATCACCATGAGGTCTGCTGGTGTCCTCACTAGCCTAAACACTCGTACCACTGCCTCCAGCCAGTCCTCTGCTGCCTGGGGATCCGTCTCCCCGCGAAACCTGGGCGGTCGCTGGCGCTGAAACTCATGCAGTGCACTGAGGCGGCGTGCATCATCAGCGGCTGCTGCTGGAAGCATCGGGGGCTCGGCAGGTAGAGCTACCGCCGGTGCCACTGCTGACAAAGGGCCCTGCACCGAGGCCTCGTCGCTCGGTGGGCTGTCGTCACGCTCGACTCTCGGAACCCTAGCTGGCTGCCGTCGTGGGGCCATCCTGAAAAGGAAACAGGTGTGCCACGGTCAGAACAGTATACGTGGTGAGCTGATATAAGTAATCACAAAGAAAACTTTGAAACACACACGCAATCAATGTTTTCGTGCATTAAGTCGGAAATCAGAAGTCAGGGTCCTGTTGTACGGATACGTCGGCCGCCGCACCGACACTGGACTCCCTGGACTGATAACCACACTCAATACGCTAAACATTATTGCTTCACATAGAAAAGATCAGAGTTCTCGGTAGAACCGAACTCCTCTGATACCAATTTGTCACAACCCGCCCTCGGGGTCCGTGTCGTGACTACCCCAAGCCCGCCTTCCATAGGCCAGGGGATGGCAACTAGCTCCAACGCGTAAATCCCGGTAAAAAGGGAAGACATTGCCTTTGAAAAGTAAACAAACACCACAGAGTAAGCAAGAGGAAAGTAAACACTAAACAAAAGCAGAGTACAACTGAAAGTGCGAAAAAGTAAATGGGCCAGTATACAAACCCAAACTGAAAGTAAAGTACAACTCGAAAGGGAAAACATCAACTGAAAAGTAAAAGCCGCTACACCGAGCTGTCCACTGGAAATCCCACTTGAAGGGTGGGTACAGATAGCTCCTCTGCTCCACGGGTCCCGCCGTCCGCTCCGAGCATGTCCCGCCCAGTGGTCCACCTCCGGGTACCATCCCTCTCTGCAAGCCTCAGCTAAGGTCAACGTTGTCCGTCGTCTGCAACCAACACAACGTAGTGCGGGCAAAGCCCGTGCAGGGGTGAGTATAAGCTACTCAGTAGGGACCCCGAGACCCCTGAAAGTCTCTCAAATCCACAAAGGATAAACCACGAAGAAAGGTACAATCACGAAGTAACAACCGACACTGCTTAGATATATGCCCATACATATACCTAAGACATCAAATTCAAATATGCTCCAACCTCCGAGCCCAAGTACAACTCAGTCCACACAGGAAAGTAAACGTATTCCACACAGGAAAGTAAAACGTAATCCACACAGGATTGCACAACACAATCCACACAGGAAAGCAATAGAATTCAGCTCACACAGGTATACTTCTTCAAAGGACGATAAGATGATCTCTGATCCATCTAAGTCGTCGGACCCACGAAGGATCAATACGTAACTAACCCCCGCAAAGACTCACACAGGATCGGGCCCACACAGGACCTGTAGGCGCTGGTTCACACAGGACCGCTGAGCGCAAGGACCCACACAGGATCGGACCCACACAGGATCGGGCCCACACAGGACCTGTAGCACTGATCCACGTAGGATCGCTGAGTGCTGTAGTCGTCGTCGTCGAATCCACACAGGATCTCTGTACTGTCGTCGTCGCAGTCACAGTAGCAGTAGTAGCAGTAGTAGTCATAGTAACAGTCGCAGCCAGCACTAGGGTTCCCGCACACAGCAAGCTCGTTCGGAGGGTCCGCTCTACGAGCCGAGAGGCTGATACATCAACTGTCACAAAGTCCAGAGTTGATGTATCCAAAAGTTCCATATCGACAATAGTAACTCAACGCAACAGACGGCGCGTCGATCGGACGCCCGGTCTGAGAGTTATTGGCATTTTCGTCCCCGGGGCCCGGTTGGTTTTTAAGGCAAAACCAACCCGACCGTACTCCACCTGCGTCCAAACCTCGGGCGGAGTATGCCAAAAGATCCGTCTCACTAGGAGGAACACAACACGGCTGACGACACGTCAATCGGACGTCCGTAGCTCAAGATATGAGCGTTTCCGCTCCGAAGGCCCGGTTGGTTTCATGAACGAACCAACCCGGCCGAACTCAAAGTAATCCGAAACCGTGAGTGCAATATACCTAAATGACCGTCTCGATCCAAGGATCGTGTTGCCGCAGACGGTTCGTCAATCGGAGGTCCGTGGCTCATGATATGGCCAAAAGACCGAAATTGATTCGAAACGGGGGGTCCGGGTTCGGGCCGACCCGGCCCGGCCGGCCGGTCGGCCGGCAGCATGGCGGCGCGGCGGCGCGGCGGCGCAGCGGCATGGCGGCGCGGCGGCCTGGCGCCGCACGGAGGCAGCGTGGGGGGCAAAGCCCCCGCTTTCTTGGAGGCGGCGGCGCGACATAATGCCGCGCCTTGTGAAAAACGGCCCCCACGTGGGGGCCGGCTTGAAGGAAACCGGGGGGCCTCCTGCCCCCCCTCAAGGAAACCGCCCCCCTCATAATGAGGGGGGGTTTTGTGTGCTGGCCGGGGGATTAATTTCCCCCGGTTTATTACCATCCGGCCGGCCAGCTGGCCAGACGGTTTTCTCCAACGGGACCGGAAAATCCAGTCCCCTCTTCGGCTTCTGACGCCGGCGGCCCGGCCGCCGGTCTTCTCAATCCGCCGCGGCCCGGAACCGGCCGCGGTGTTCGTCGTCCAGCGCGGTGCGATGGCACCGTGCCCCTCCGCCGCACCTTGATTTCCCTCAACGCGGCGCGACGGCGTCGCGTTCTTGATGATCCTTCCATGGCGCGGCGCGACGACATCGCGTAAAAAGAATTGGGCGAATATCCGCGTGGTGCGACGGTACCACGCCACCTTGATTCATCCGAAAAAATTAAACACCAAGAACGAAGGAGGGGGTTCGGCCGTGTTCATGCGGTCCGACCCCCTCACATTAAAACACAACTTAAAATATTCAAAAGCCACACGTTAGACATGCTAGATCCACGATCAAGAATAAAATAATTAAACAAAAATCAACAACCCCTACCTTGGGTATACGTTCGAAGATTTGTCAACGTCCCGTGGAAGACAACGTCGCGGAGGTCAGGCGTCGCGGTAGTCATTCGTCAAATCCGATGACGAAGAGGTTCGTCCGAAGAAGTACGTCGTTGACGAATCTTCGTATGCCGACGAAGGATGTCCGAGGAAGAAGTGGTGTTCCCTTTCGTTGACACGGTAGACGAAGAAGGGAGTAGCGGCGTTCTTCGTCGGAGCTTGAGCGTTCTTCGTCGGAACTTGAGCGTTCTTCATCAAAGCTTGAAGAAGGAAGAAAAGCTCTCATCCTCTCCAAGATGGATAAAGAGTTCTAACCCAACAAAATAAGATAAAGTCTTATTTTATTCACAAAAAGAATTTCAAAGGTTTGAAATTCAAAAATAGATATAACTCCACATTAATTAACAAGTTTTCATGTTAATTAAAGAGGGGTTAAGGGAGTTTGAGGGAAGATGTAAAGTTTAGGTTTCGTGTGGGCCCCACCACACTTAATCCTCTCAAGGGAGGTTAAGTGGGTGTGGGTCCCACTCCTAACTCCCTTTGAGAGGAGTTAACCTACAAAAGTTAAATAAAAAGAATTCCACAATTTTTTTATTCAACTTTCTATAATTCTCCCAAAAACTAACTTTCGTCCCGCAACAAACGCAACTCCCGAAATGTCTCTTGAAGCGAAAATCGGCGCTGCGAGTTCATCGGTGCCCTCGGATTTCAATTCCGAGCACCGGTTCAAAAGTTAGGAAATCCCGCTCGTTCGTTCACTGAACGTACCTGAGCCAAACATCGGAAAAAGATTCCGGGCACTCCGGGCCTCTAAATCAGGTGCCGTCTGAAACCGCGCTCTTGTAAAATTCTAAATAAAATTAAGAAAAAAAAATTCCCTTGAATTTTACGGGTCTTTACAATGAGTCCCATCATTTACTAGTCCTAGAACTGTATTCTTAGATCTTGAAAATCTATGAGAGACATCTATTATACTTGTGAAGATATTGTTTCCATATCAGGAAGAAAGATGTTGTAGAATGACACCTCTTAGTGGGAAGGTAAACCAGGTACATCCTTAGGAAATACATACTCGTACTCCACCAAAACTATAGGAAACTGATAGGCAAAAGCGTCAACTTCCCCCTGAGTCATTCAAGATAACTGCTGAGCAATGGGTTGTGCTCTTCTATTTACGAGACCATCCTTCTCTTCCACGGTTTCCTTTTCACCAAAATAATAAAGACCTCATTCGATATGTACAAACACACCACATTATTTAAAAAACACAGCTATTCTAGGCACATACTCTGGATATCCAATGCATACCTAAGATGAAACTATAAGTCATCATTGAAAGAATAAATAGATTTTATAAAAATCAGTCTCCACCAAATGTCAGGTCATACTATTAGAATAGGTGGGAAATCACTGATTCACCACCATCAGAGCCCCTAGCCATAAGGGTTGAGTCAAAATCTCAACCATAATCTCTATTTCTAGAACTATTGAACTATAAAAGAAGAAATTGTTAAAACCTGTGTCTATAAATACTGTAGATAATGTTGGGAAGAAATATATCATACCACTTACCATCCCTAAAGCATCAGGTTAGTGGGACTCCACAGCATGCAACTATCCTCGTCTCTTCCCACCGGCTCCCTTATAATGCTATGGACCACCTAGGGGTGGTGGTGGTAATTGGTCATACCTCTAACCACATCCTACTTACCTATCATCCCATCTACCACATATCTTGCCTACAAAAAACCATAATCTAGCCCTATCCCTATGTCAGTGGACTGTGGAAAATCTCTCGAATATTTGTACAATATGTTGGGAAATCCAAAGAAATATTTCCTTGACCATCTTAATGTAAATACCACCTATCCCTTGGATGATTTTTACCACCATGAGATCCCTAAACCACTGAACTTGGGCCCTGAGATCACCTCTAGAAGAGTCTGACCTACATGGATCCTTTTGACATCCATTGGATACCTACAATCAATGTCTCATATAACTAGTGCCTAGGGCATTCTACCACTACTGGTTTATAATCTGATAGAAAACATTCTACCATCATGGATTTCTCAGGAACTTCAACATAGGTTGAAATTCAAAGGGATACCACTGATGCTCGGATGTCCCGGTGCAAGACCTACTCAAGAATTTGTGCCTTGAGGAACTGGCCATGTACTATATGCAATAAGTAATGGGATATAATTGTAAACGATGATGAACATTCATATGTGGTCATACTTCCCTACTATAAATGATGATTCTCCTATATGTGTATATATCACAATGTGGATGGGTGGAAATCCTATTCGAAGAGATGCTCGAAGTCTGTCTATGAGAGAACCATCTCTTCAAGTTATTTAGTCTCTAAACTCCACCATCTACCTAAAGAGTTGTATGGAGATTCACTATTAGGACTTCCATCTAAGGGACATGCATCCTCCTATGTTGGAAAATGTGATTGAATGGATCTATCTAGTCCTCTTTCACATGGGGGTCTAGGTCACCCAAAATTCTGGGAGGTCGCTAACTCTGAATATCATGCATTGCACTCATCTATCATTATTCCTCAGCTAGTAGTGGTGTTTTTAGATACTTCTCAACATGTGGTGGTACACCTAGTAAACTATCCCAATATTCTATCTCATGTACAATCCCCTATACTAATGCGTCATCACTAAGCTGACAATCCTTGTGATAACATAGTGGAGTCCTAGTTGGTTGTCCTCATATAGGACTCCTTATATAAAACATGATGTATCATTTTCAACAGAGTATAACTAAGGAGATGAATCATGAAGGAAAATGAAAAAATAACCCATTACTATATGATTCATGTATCAAAAAAATTCCCTACAACCAAACGATTAAATTTCCAAGTTGAAAGGTAGGTGATTAGAGTCCTAATGTATGGGTATGTAGACCGCTACAGTAGCACTAGAATTGTTGGACTGAAAGAAGAAACGAAAATAGTAGACATGTTTTCCGCAACCAATGTCACCTACACAGGTCCTAAAGTAGAACCTACCTTCTTTGATACCACTCTATCATGACCCGAGCCACCATGTTCCATCCCATGACCACCCTAAGCCCACGTTTAATAGGCCATGGTATAGCGACCAATGTTCAGTAGTTGTATTCCAAATATTACATGAATTATCTTAAAGTGCATGTAAAAATTCACACATATTCAAGCCCACACAATGATGAAACGTAATTGAACTGAAAAAAATGCAAGAATACAACAATGATACCACAATAGAGTATGACAGTAAAGTATTAAAATAGAAATTGGGGAAAATAAAATCCAAAACAATAAGGAGTCCAACATTATCCAAGTGAGAGAAATATGTAAAAAGTATGCTCAATGTAAATACCTCATCCTTTTGAGCTCCAGATATGCTCTACCCATTCTGTGTCCTCATAGGGAACTGTCAAAAGGGTTTTTTCTGCACTTGACATGACACATGTGGACATTGTCAGTGCAAGGGTGAGTATAAAAATAATCAGTATGACAACAAGAAATTTATAAACATGATGCACCAAGAATTCTCAGAAAAATAAAAGATATAAAAATCAATTTATAACATAAAAAATATATATACATTAGAAATAAACCACACCATTAGGTGGTCATAACCAACTATTGACCACCACATTCTGCTTGAAGATTTGTTCATTCCGTGAGAACTCACACCATGATCTATGATATCATCAGAGTCACTCGAAAATCATGTATAGATCATTAGGACCTATCCAAACAGAATTCACAAGGATAATAATTTTATGATATAAATATAGGAGGTCAAGCCCTGAACTGCTAAGGGATATAACGAAAAAAATCAAGATCAAGCTCCTATGTAGGGGACTATACATCAACAATTCCACTAACCATTCTGATTTGGCTTCCAAGATGGATGATCAACACCATGATCAGTGAGTTAACACTCACTCCACTAACTTCGGCTAGAGAAGTAAGGATTTTAGAGGATTCCCCTCTATTCTCATTGGGGGACACCAGAACTAAATATGAGACTCAACCTTTAGCAAGGATCACATCCTAGTGATGTTGATGTAATGTTGCACTGTACCCTCAAGAGAAGGGACCAAGGGAACACACTCAACCTATATTAGTACAAACTATGAAAAAAAGATCCACATGGACTCTTGAAGGGTGTACACAACATGTACTAATGGGTAGATGGAGTGTCCAACTATCTGATGTTTTTCTTGTGTAGAAGATACTCACACGAAATATAGTCCCAATATACATGGAATATAGAAGAATATATGAATTTTAAATAGACAGATGTTATCCTTATCTTGACTCTAAGAGGTGTCTGGGTATATAAGTCAGTTTCTTGTACTGGTCAGTGTATTCCAACTGTTTCTATGTGGTAATACACGATATGTTTGTACCCATGTACTGCAACATGTGTATGTGTACTATTCAGATTATACGTTGAGTCAACCGAGGATGGTCATGTAACGTGTGATAGGGTTCACAAGCCATGTGATTCGTATCTTTTTCCTAAAACCCTAGAATCTTCTCATTGGGGTCCAAAAATCATGTAATCGTCTATTACAGCCAGGTTTTGTTGGATTATCAAAAAATACCATATGATCCATTACACACCACAAAGGATCCTCTAGCCTTCGATATTTTGACTACCATCCCGTGACACTGAAGATCCCATGTTTTTTTACATGAAAACATATAATCAACACATTTCATCACCAGATATTCTTGAAAATTTGGTCAAATCATGGTTCTTCATTTCTTGTCAACGAACGCCGAAGAACGTGAAATTGGGAATCATATTTCATCTGAATCACATTTTATCCAAATTCACACCTCCATAATTCTTTTTAAATCCCATATCAATGATATTAGACCCCTTGAAAAATAAATTGTTCCCAACTATCGAGTGCTCAGGAATAGTAGAATCCCAGAACAAACAACGAATGCCCGTGGTGAATCACAAAACTAGGGGGGAGAGGCAAAACAAAAAATGATAGGCATGATCCTAGAACGATGTTCATGTTGATCTTAATTCAATTCCATTATAATGAAAATACAATCCATCAAAAAAAATTCAAAATAATTTATCCACCAAAATCCATGCAAAATAATCCCATCCTGTAAGGCGATTGATCCAAAAAAAATTAATTGGTTCATTGATTTGCATCTATCTAATAAATTATGAAGGGGTAATAAATCCAAATAAACCACCCGCCATACCTCAATTCGGTTCAATCACTGCTGAATAAAAAATATTTCATCATCATCGTTGTAAATATCCACTAAATTTTAGGTTGCATCGATCGTCCATCCAGGATCTTTCATCTTTCTCCCAAGAGAGAGTCATTAAAGGTATCTTCTGTGGATCTTCATTATTTCCCGGGATATATGGCTATCCTCAAAAATCCTCTATAAAATTATTTTTAATTATTGATGGTAGATGCATCCAGAAAAGTGAATTAAAATAATTTCATTAAATTACTTTAGTCAATCCAATGATCATGACGACTTTTCCACAAATGACCTGTGGCGACTAAATCATTGGAATGGAAAAACCATCATTCTGAACTCAACGATGCACTCAGATTTATTATCCAAGGAACCATTTAGATGTTATTCCAATTTTTGAGGAAAATAGTGTGTATATGAAATTAAATATATTAAATATATTTCAAGCATTTATTCTAGGAACACACGACCTCAGATTCGCATGATGTATTATCCTCAGGTCTTGAAAACAAATCCATAAAATATATAAAAGTAATACATATATAAAACGAGACATTAAAAAATATTTCTATTTAATTCTCTTGTGGTTAATAATGAACTATTCATGAAATATTACCAGTTTACTTTCTCTATTACATAAAAATATATTGAAAATATTTTTAAGAAAATCATACATCATTTATATCATTGAATGAAATCCATTAAAATTTCATACACATGTTTTAATTAAACTATTTTAAAAAGGTTTTAAATATTATTCAATTATTTTTTACTGTAATTTTTAACCTCATTATCTTTTTATGAAATGGTATCCAAATAATCTTCTTTTTGGTTATGGAATTTGGTACTTCTTTACATTTTTTTAAAACATGAAAAGAGACGTTGTCGTAACATTTATAACATGAACAATATTTTCCACTATCCTTTCCATTATTTGACATGGGTAATGATTTATATTTTAACCAGTTTAATTTAAAATAAAATAATTTCAATAAATTTTTTTAGTTTTAGTTTTTAAACAGTTATTTTCAATCTATAAATGATATTTTCCTTAAAAAATTTTTAAATCATTTTCAAATAATTTTAATTCATTAAAAATAAAACCTATATTAATATTGAGTTATTCAAAATAAAATATAAATTTCTCTTAAATATTCAATATTCTCATTATCCCTTACATTGATGGGGTAATCCATGCATACATTCATATCTAAAATGAATTCAGTATGAAATATCCATTGATTATGATATAAAACAATGTTATGAAACCCATATGATTCCATTAGAAATTCATATAATTATGTATTATGAATGATATAATTTTTTGGAACACATTTATAACTTTGATTTTATAATTGGTCCTCCCAGATAGCATCAGGTGAGCCCAAATGTCTTGTATGATGGTTGTTCCAAGATAGCTCTCCAATTAATTAGGTAATGATTTTAGTCTAATTAGGCATCATTTATGGGATTAAAGATTAATCCAAATCTTTAATTGGAATTTTTAATCTATGTGATGGTGCCTATGAAGTTAGGCTTGACTCATTTTTATGTCAGCTATTATGTTTCTACCCCTATCATTTTCTGTGAAATTTTTATTCCATTTTCATAATGTTATTATTCCATATCATTAATCATGCTCCCTATCTTTTGTAAATCATGTTATACCTTTTAATGAAATGTTAAGCATCCTTATCATGTTTACTTCCATTATAGTCCTCTAAGATAACCCCATTCTATTATATATTCCCTAGGTTATCCTATACAAGCTTAGGAGCTTTAAATGATTTAGGAGACTATTTTGGAAGAATAATAAATAAATTTTTGTACCTAATATTGATGTATTAGGAAACTAATCTTCCAAATATAGTAAGACTCACAATAAATGAGTTGAAATTAATATATTAGTGTGTGAATAATCATGTGTTAATATGTGTAATTTCTTGGGGTTGCTACAAATGTGGTGCAATGATTTTTGTGTAATATTACTCCTCGTATGAAAACAATCATATCATCATGAAATAATTACACTAGGTCCAAACCAGTCATGTAGGAAATATTTTATACCATTTATTTTTATCATTGAATGAATTCAATATTTATGATATGAATTCCACTGTATCTAAATGAACAATTTCTATATAGAAATAACTCATGAAATCCCTTTCTCGTTCTAGTAAATTAATTTCATATGAGGTTTGTAATCAAAGAATATTGGCATGATCATCCTATTGACGCCATGATTTGATACCAACATCATAAAATCAAACCCTACATTCATATATATGACCATATAACATAAAAAATAATCCATCTCATACATAAAATTGATTCAAATAAATGAAACACATAGTAATTCAATACTAATGAATGAATTGTATTAAGATACAATATTTTTGAAGACTCTAATAAATGTGATTATAAACTCCTCACCCATGGATAAAATGATAATTTTTTGTGAACTCCACCACCTAGTGAATGATCATTTCCATACAGATCATGGTTCCATTTTTAAACACATTTCTCATATAAGCTATCCCATTTTAAATTCATCTTTATGACTTTTCATCAATGATGAACGTATCTAAGTGATTTTCATACATATTGATAATATGTATGAATATATCTTCAAGATTAAACTTATAGGATTTTCATTTTATCACACTCTTAAATATTTTATCAACTTCCCCAAAACCTATGGTATTCATACCATTACAATGTTTTCGATTTACATATCTAAATTTATTTAAATAGAATTGAGTTGATGTATCAAAATATATATAATTTAATTAATTTAATGTTTCTATAAATTCATTAGGATTTTAATTTCTCATCCATCCAATTCATATATTATATTTTTTATAACATGTATGTGAATATGTTTTTTAAAATAGTTTCACTACATTTTTTATCCTATAGATAAATACTGTAGAAAACCAACCCTAAGAATGAACACTATATGTTTGGATAAATATGTAATTAATAATAAATTTTTGGGTTGAAAATATATATAATATGTTGATTTAATTTTAACATCATTCCTACTCATTTATCCCAACATTGTAATTAGGTCAAATAGATGATGTCTCAATGATAATATTAATTTCACTAAAATATAGTTCCCTTGATTAGAACGGTTTTTGGAACATCTTCAATAATGATACCTAATATATTAAACACAAATATTTTATATAATATAAGATATAACTACTAGTCAATACTTTTAATTATTGAAAGATGAGTAGATATGAAATTTGAATTACAAAACACGTAATATTAAATCAGATAATTCTATAATAGTAGTACTGACATTACAAGATTATTTATAACATAATAAAAATTATGAAACCTTATTTTTTGTAAAACTATCACAAGAATTTTCTTTATTCCATTATTTGTAAATCTGAAGCCAATGGAAGAAAAATATTGATGGATACCTAGTTTTTTACACATATTCCAAGATAGAAAACACATTACTAGAACATAAAAGGCGATGTAAATTCTTTATAATAATTAATTAAATAATACATTTGTTCCTCATAGTCTCTATGATCTCATCCTATGACCTACCTAAAAAAGTTTTTCTCCAGATGCAGTTATGTGTGGTTGCCTAGTTATCTCATTCCCAATTCCTATATAAAGAATCATAGTCAAAAAATAATTGTTTCCCATAATTCCACTAAATTTTATTTCATGTGAGTTTAGACTCCAAACCATGGATAAAATATTGGAATTAAAGGTTCATTTTGTATTTTAGGAATATGAATCTTCGAGGAACACATCCCCTATATCATCTTGTTTCTAGGGGTGACTTTAAATTATTAAAAAGTACATTCAATGGACCGGGATCCACTATATTGTATCATTTTATATCCATTATGGGGCAAAACTAGGTCATATATAAAATTTCTCTCTAATATCTCATAGTTTACACATTTGAGAAATTGATTATTAAGGCCTCTAAAATATAAGGAAATTCAATTGCTGATGCATATTTTGAATGGTTTCTACATATACCATAAAGTAAATCTTAATGTTCCAATTAATATCTCCATATATATTTCAATTAAATTGAATATCATTCAAACTGTCATCTAACATAGTTTCCCATTCACCCAATACATGTATATGGGTTCCGTATTTTATATAGTAATATACATGGGAACTCCATTCTTCCATGTCAACTACCATTTTTCACATCTTCCCTAGACACATACAAGGTATCCTAATGTACATGATTGGACTAGACACACCACATTTTTACCACCCCAAGATTTGATGGTACACTACATCTTAAATAATTCAATAGCTTGTGTTGCACGCATCATCGAGTTCAAGCTCAACATAACCTTTAAAACTAGAAATTTAAAAAAGAAGTTATGAATAGTATTAAAAAAATTATGATATTTAATAAATTTATCTATCAAAATAGACTTAATTTTTTAATATAGAATATAAAAATTTTCATAGGGTGAAATTTTGGTAATTTTCTGAAATGTTTAAATTTTCGATTAATAGTGAAAAATTCTACATTGTTGTTAAAAAATGACTTTTTCATTTAAATAATTATTTGACTATAAATTGTTTTTAAAGTCACAATATATAAATAGTACAAATATTAATCCAATATAGTTCATTGGAATCATTTTTAGATATAATAATTTATTAAACTTTTGACCATCTCTTTTACCCATCTGCTAGCTACATGTACGAGAGTCGCATTTAACCTAATTTTACTGCTTATGTGAATTTAATTTTGATAAAAAGACATAAATGGTTTTAATAATTATGAAAAATGTGTTCTAATAAGGTTTTTATATATTCTTGTGAATTTTATATTTTTGATTTTATTTACCATGTTTAAAGTCATATAAGAAAATTAAAGGTAAAATTAATATTATAATGTTATAATATTACCCTAACACTTGTTATAATTTCATTGAATAAGTTTTTTTCGACAAAAATGAACCTTGGGATAGAATTATGAAATTTTTTAATCCACTTTTTTTAGATAAATACATTTATTATATTTTATTTAATGAATAGTTAAAAATTTCATATTCAATTTTTAATAACTAAAAATGTTTTTATTCCTTGTTATAAATAATATAAATTCAACTATAAATAGTATTTATAAATATAAAATTATTATATACAAAAATGTATTTTTTATTGTTAGAAACTAAATAATTAAATTAAATGGATTAACAATAATTATGTAGTAATTGAATTATTAAAGGAAGAATGAATTAAAAGATATTTAAAATATTAAAATGAATATAATTTGACATAATTAATGACACAAAATAATTTTATAGATATCATATAGAAGATAGTGATATATTTGAATTATTGGTTTGAAGTTATCATGTTGGTATAATAATTTTAAAATGAAAATTTTGAATAGTAGCAAAGTTGACATAAATGATACTTTAAAATAAATAATATTCAATTAAATGCTATAATATACAAAAAATATCATCTTCATCCATGTAACTATTATAGTGTTAAATATTTCATAAATGACCCAATTGGGTTTTTTGGAATTTTATTATAACTAATTAACCCTATATTTTAAAAATCCAAGAAGGAACAAATAAGTGTTAAACTGTTTAACTAATGGTTGAACCCAAACAATATGGTTAATTTCATGACCTAAACTTATCTAAAATAATTATATGGTAGTATTTCTACCCATAATCGTCTTATACTTTAAATAAATCACTTTGGATCTAATTTTAATTAAAAATCAATATTTAATAAATTAAAATTTTAAGATCTTCCAAAAGCACCCTTCAACTCTCTTATAAAAGGGAACTTATCCTTCACTTTAATTCACACCTCCAAATAAAATTGGAGAATCCAAAAAAAATAACAACATCTTCTCCTAAACTCACTCACTTTATCCTAGTGGCCACACTTTGGGTATAAAGCCATTCTATGGAGTCCTTTTTTGCAAACCAAAAAGAGGCACCCTAAAAAGAGGTAATTGTTTTATAACATCTTTCAATGTTCTTTTCTTCTTCTACTTCCTCTTTCTATGTTTTCTCCATATAAAAATAATAAATATAGTATTATCCATATATTAAGATGTTATTATAACTACATGGAATCCATATTCCTCTTTTTATCCATCATACAAATAATGATATCACCGTGCATGTGTATGTATGGCTTACCATTTCCATGTTATGGTGTCCTTAGTTATTAAACAATAATATATTTTTATGGGAATATTGGTGAGTATAATGGATATAAATAATGAATGTAACATGAAAATTACTCTTTATAATTAATATACCATCATATTCCATACCATTTAACCCTCAAGAGAATGATGCCATCGTTGGTACGTAGGTGTGGTCTACCGTCTCCCCGACACAGTGAGATTCATTCTCCATGTTATCAAATAAAAAATGATTATAAAATTTATATTATTTTTAAATAATAATTATTATGAACTTAATGTCATCTTTTATATGAATAAAATACAACTTTTGTATAACAAACATGACATACATAACAAAAGAGTAATGGGAAAATGAAGTAGTTGACACATGAAACAATGGTAATAATGAAATATTATTACCAAAATGATATAAAAGGATCACATATGACGTCATAAATATAGATATGGTCCATGTATAATTAAATAAAACGTTTAAACAGTTATACATGAGTCTAACACACCATCGACTGAAGAAAAGTATAAGGTAAGGTAATTTTATCTCACTTTTAATTTTCGTGAGATATAAACCATTTTCACCAAATATGTCTTTTGTGTGGGGTATGTGTTACCCCTATTGTATTTGAAATAATGAATACATTTATCTTCATGGTATTTAAAAAATAATTTTAATATATTGAGTTTATTATTTAAATGTTCAAAGTGGTATAATATTATTTTAATGGTTAAAAAATTAATCATTTCCTCATTTTAATATAAATGATATTATTTTACATAACTATTTATATGGATATAAAAGTATATAAAAAAATTCTTTTCCTTAAAAATATTTAAAAAATCAAACTTTTAAGGATTTATGTACGGGATAATTTCAGAATCTCTTTATTATATGAGATTTCATATGCATAAGTATCTTCTGGGATATCCTTATCATCCATTTCCATGTTTCATAAAATGTATTTAAAAATATTATAAAAACTTTTAAAGTCATATTCATCTATTTTTAACATCTTATAAAATATTTGAATGAAATAATTCTATCATTTTCATAAAAATGTGTGTTATTAAACTTTTGAAAAAATTAAGGAAATAATATTTCTATTACCATATACAACGTGGGCGGCTATTTTCAACATCCTAACATCTTAATATTTTAAAGAATCCCTTACAGGATTACAAGGTCAAATTTAATGAAATTTTTTAGTTTATAATTGTGTGTCTTTCAAATAATTTCAATGTAAAAAGTGATATTTCTCTTAAATAGTTATAATGAATTTATTAGATTATTTTCATCTATTTCATCATCCTTTGATGGATTTTATGCGTGATTGAGGTTGATTCATTATGATACAATCATCCAAATTGTATTGAAGGTTTTATGATATGTTTGACAATGGTTGTTATATTTTTATACCATTCATGGTTTATGGTTATAGTATTAATATTTCATATGATAGTTTTAATATGAATGTTTATGTTAGGTCTCACCCTTTTCGTATATGGAATTATTTCGAATTGGTATGTGATGGGAGAGAACCACTATAGTCCCTCGATGTATAAGTATGTATCCTGAGACAAACTTGTGTCTTGAAACAAGGCCTGGACCATATGGTAATGGTCTTGGCATGATGCATTGACTGTGTGGTTATGATGTTTGACATTATGCATTTCAACATTATGAGATTTGTTATTGATATTTCGCATATGATTATTTGACTAGTAGAATATCCATGTGAAATGTTAAATGGAATTATTTTACTTATTCATGAAATATTCTAATGAAGATTATGTTAAAAAGGATAGAGTTTCAGTTTTATACCTTTCTATAATTTTTTGTGCTTATATATGATAAATTCCTCTATATTGTGTATCCTTATTGAGCATTTGGGCTCACTACATTGTAATGATTCATTTTTCCTAGGACATGAATAATCATATTATGATTGACGTACTATGATAGACTAATTTATATGAGTTTTTTCAAAGGGTATAATATGTTTTTTTAATTTCAATATGTCATGTAAAACTTAGGTTTGTATCTAGTATTTCCATAACTACTAAACCGATTGGTCCTTTTGGAATTGTTTTTTTGTGACCATTCCAATATAATGTAATAATTCCCAAACACCTAGAAAATGGGGTCATGAAGTTTCAGTTTGTATCAAGGATTGTTTAGTACAATCCCATTAACCTAGATTTAGAAAACAACCTTGATTATGGAACATTACCCTAAGATAGACTTTGAGGATATGTTTATAAGAACATCCTAGAATTTTGGTAAATTTGATATTATGTAATTATTCACAGAAAATACATCCATTTTGAGTTACTACAAGTTGACATGGTTTTATCATAGATTTACATAGTACTAATAACTCTATGAAGGTTTTTCGGGCTTGACATGGGGTTTCCTAGTACACGACAATGGGCATTAAAACACACCTAGTCTGACACTCATGAGGGATATATTTAAGATAATTTCCATTTTATTTACAAGAAAATATGAATTATTTTAATATAATATATGAATGAATAACCTCAGTTAAACCTAAGGTGTTGTAGATTGAAAATAAGTTATTATGATATTATTTAACTGATTTTACGACTATTGTTATTCACACTATTCTTTATGGTTTTGGTCAATTGAATGGTCCAAAAAAATTCATATTAACATCAAATATGGTGGAAAATATTGACAAGGTATGGGTGATGAACTACCAAATGTAATATTGATAGACATGAAATATTTCTTATTTAACGCTAACCAGTTTTCTAAAAATAAGATTAACAACATATACATTAACCAACTCCCAAATTCACCAAAGAGGAGAAAGGTGGAGCACATTAAGAGCTGTAATGATGTATTCCCTAGAGAAAATAAATATTAATTTCTATAATTCTTGAAATGTTGAAGGATACACCAAGTAAAGTGTCTCAAATGAACCAAAAAATGATTTATGTCTTGGAATAAAGGACATAAAGAAAAGGATTTCCGAGGAAAAATGAATAGTACAATGGAAGAAAATAAAACCAATCCTAAGAATTCATTTAAAGAAATTTTCCCTATATGTATGATACCTGGGAAATAACCGAGTCAATGCCCTTTTATATAGGATAACCACTAGGACAAAAAAGGACCTATATATAAATAAATGAATGATGAAATGTTTAAAAGTAATAATAGTCTTTTGATAATGGGATTAATTAGAAGACTATATTTTAGATTTTGTAACCTTGATATTTATTATGTGAATGTGTTATTTAAGGAAGAGATTATATTTTCTTTTGTGGACATAATTATAAAGGAATAAATAACCTTTCGGGTGTATATGATTTAGAGTTAATTATGGGATTTTACATTTTAGGATAAATAATGAATTAAATTTAAAAAATTTACGGTAATTTTTTTATATTTTATCTCATTTTGGAAATGTTATAAAAATTATATAGTTTTAGAAAAAAGGAAACCCATAGGATGTTTAAAAACTCATCCCTTCTAGAAAGGACATGGGTATGGAACCCACAACTTTAGGGTGAAAAGTGTACAGTTCCTACCACTATCCTACATGTAGTCCCTATTATGTATTACATTTTATTTTTAGTCAGTCAGGTTTATGGAATTAGAATAAGTTTATTTTTTGAACTTATATTTTATCAAATGGATATCCTTGGTATTGGAATGTGATTTAGGAATATACTATTAAATATTAATTTGAAATACATTCACTATTTTTGGAACTTTATATGATTATGGTTAATAAAATACTGTGGGATTTTAATTAAGGGTTAATGGTTGAATTTTACTTTCGAATAATCTTTTATTTTGTTATGGACCTGAAGCGATTTTGGTCATTTATGGAAATTATTAACCTTTCATGGATAATTTGTAATTAGGTTGATTTATTTTTTGTATGAGACATTAATAGTGATTATTTTATTTAGAGATAAATGTTACAATTTATCCTGGAAGACTATGTCATCAAATCCTTCTAAATATTTTCTTTAAATATTAGTCTAGAATAATTTTTATCATTGTTAGTTATTGATCAATGATGAAATTTTGGGGTTTTACTGTAGAATTTTTGAGATTATTGTTATTATGTTATCCTGAAATAACATTTTGGTTAATAACTTATGATATTATCTATATGATTAATGTAGTGATTCATGTGAGGAAAATTATTCTTGAACACCAATAATTTAGAGAAAAAGATGATTCAATGGTGGAAATTGATTAAATGAGGAAACTTTACTCATTATGTATGTAAATAAGTTTCATTGTGTTCTTAGTCAAGGAAGTAAATGAATTATTCAAATCTATGGGAATGATAATAAAAACCAAAAAAATCAAATACATTTTTTATGATGAATCAAATTTTCCATTGGATCATCGAAAATTTACAGCTTTAATATTTTTAACATTCTCATAATACTTTTCTCTATCACTCTCTATCATAACTTGATGGTAAAATTTTATTTAATTTCCATGTTTTCTTACATGAAACCCATATTTTTTTTATCCCTTGTGAACATTTTATTTTCTATTATCTATTTAAAAATGGAGGTCTTATTATCCCTTTTTTGATGTGGAATTTCAATAAAGATATTTGGAAATTTCCAACCGATTGTTTTTTATTTTGAATTTAAATTGTGAGAACATAATTTATTGAAGGAGGGAATAATTTAACACCCCTATATTCTATGATATTCTTCATTTAAATAATTCAATATCTTGTGCTTCATGTAACATCGAGTTCGAGTGAACATTGACATTTTAAACTGGTTATTTAAAAATCATTTATGAATTGTATTAACAAAATTATAAAACTTATAAATTTTATTTTACAAAAATTAATTTAGTTTTTAATTTTTAATATCAAAATTTTCTTAGGGTGATATTTTGGTAATTTTATAAAAATATTAAATTTTTTGTGAATAGTGAAAAATACCCCATTATTGTTAAAAACCAATTTTTTCATTTTAATATCTAATTTATTATAAATTGATTTTAATTTCACAATAGTTAATAATATATATATATATATTAATCTAATATAGATTAGTGGAATAATTTTTAGATATATAATTTTATTAAACTTTTGAATGTCTCTTTTACCTTCCTTCTAAAAACATATACCAGAATTTCATTAAACGTAATGTTACTACTTCCTGAAATTGAATTTTGAAAAATGGACACACATGGTTGAAATCAATAGGAAAAATTTGGTCTAATAATATCAATATTTTTTTGTGAATAGTATCTGTTTGTATTTTATTTTCCATAGTTAAAGGTAAATAGGGTAATTAAAGATACAATTAATATTATAATAATATAATATTACCCTAACACTTGTCCTAGATTCATTAAACAAGTTTGTTTCGACCAAAATCAGCATTAGTTTGAACTTATAATTTTTTTTAAGTCACCTATGTTTGATTTAGACGTTTGTTATATTTTAATTAAAGAATATAATATTGTCATATTAAACTTTTAATAACTGAACAATTTTTAATATAGTTTTATAATTTCGATAAATTTGACTATAAATACTCTTTAAAAATATAATATTATTATCTAAATAAGATTATTTTTTTAAATTATATAAAATAAATAATTAAATTAAATGGTGACACAATAATGATGTTGTAATTGAATTATTAAAGCAAGAATCAATAAAATGATATTTAAAATATTAAATTATATATAATTTGAATTTAATAAGTAAATAAAAAAAATTATAGATAACATAGACATGTTATTGACTTATTATACGTATTTATTTGAAGTTATAATGTTGTATTGAAATTTTTAAAATGAAAATTGTGCATAGAATAAAAATTGACATAAATGAAACATTAAATTAAATAATATTTAATTAAATGTTATATAATTAATAAAAATTTCAGGAATGGACCAATAACTATTATAGTGTTATATATTTCATAAATGAAACAATTATTGTTCTTTTGACATTTTATAGTAACTATTCTAACCAGATAACGTAAAAATACATGAAGACATGGTAAGAGTTATACTGTTTAAATTAGGGTTAATCCCAAAAGATATGGTTCATTTAATGAACTAAAATTGTATAAAAATAATTGTATGAGTGAATTTATACCCATACTCATGTTATCCTAGAAATAAGTCACATTGGAGCTACTTGAATGTTAAAATAAATTTATAATAAATTAATATTTTAAGATCTTCTAAAAGTGATCCTCTTCTCTCTTAAAAACGACACTTCTCCTTCCCTTTAATTAAAACATCTGAATCCATTTGAATAGGAAATACCCTACCTTATTCATCTACCAACTACCCCAACATCATCCTAGAGTCCAAACCATGGGATGAAATCTATTCCATGGAGTTCTTTTGTGAAAACCAAAAGGAGACACCAGAAAAAGAGGTAATTGTTTTATCACCTCTTTCAAAGTTCTTTCCTTCTTATACTTCTAATTTTATTGTCGTTTCCAAATAAAAATAATAAATATATTATAATAATTATATGTAGATGTTATTATAATCATGGGACAACCATCTTCGTCATTTTATCTCTCATACGAATAACATTATCACTATGTCAGTGTATTTACATTTTACTATCTCCTACGTCGTGGTCTAATTTGTTATTCCAAAATACATCTTTTGGATTGGTATAATTGTGATTATAATGGATTTAAATAATTAATATGACATGATAATTATTATTTATAATTAACATACCATCCAATTCTATTCCATTTATCATCAAGAAAATGATATTATCGCTTGTACATACGTACGACCCACCCTCTCTACGACACATTTTGATCAATTCCCCCCAAGTAACCATTAAGGAATGATTATAAAATTTATATTAAGAGTGAATAATAATAATTATGAACATAATTTAAATATTTATATGAATAAAATATTTCATATTCCCAAAAATTATGACATACATGAAAAAACATGAATGGGAAAAAGAAGCATTTAATACACAAAACAACGGTAATACTAAAATATATTTACCAAAATCTTATAAGAGGATCTTATATGATATCATAAATATTTATATAGAACTCGAATATTTTATTAACAAGTTTTAATCATTATACTAGAAGCTACCTCACCCACTACTAAATGAATGTATAAAGTAAGATAATTTCATCTAAATTTTAATTTTCGTGAGATGGAAGCCATTTTAACCACCTTTGTCTTTGGTGTAGGGTATGTACTACCCCTATTATATTTTGTATCTTGAATATAGTTATCATCATTGTATTTAAAGATTAATTTTATGTTATTGAGATTATAATTTAAATATTCATCATGGTATGAGACACTTTGACCGTTTAAAGAATTAATCCTTTATCAATTTCAATATTCTTGATATTATTATACATATCAATTTATATGGATATAAAATATTTATAAAGGAAATTTTGTGTCTATTTTTTTATTTAAAATGTTTTCAATAGGAAATCATATAATGAAAAATATAAGGGTTAATTTTAGAATCTCATTGTTATTCGAGATTTGTTATACATAAGTTTATACCAGGACATCCTTATCTTCCATTTCCATGCTTCTTAAAATATATTTCAAAATATTATCAACAATTTATTAAAGACATCTTTATACATTTTTTACTTATTATAAAACGTTTTAATAGATTATTTCCATCATTTCCACAATAAGTTACATTATTTCACATTTAAAAAAATCAATAAAAGAATTGTTTTAACATATATAGAGTGAGCGACTATTTTCAAAATCGTGACACCCTAATTTTTTAAATCATACCTTATAAGATTAAAAGGTAATTTTTATATTAAAAATTTTCTTATCATTTTATAGATTTTAAATAATTTCAAATTAAAAGGGATACTTATCTCATAGAGTTTTAATGATTTTGTAAGATTATTTTCATCCATGTCAACATCATTTATTTTATTTTATTCCTGATTGAGGTTGATTTATTATGATACAATATTCCATATTTTATTGAATTTTTCATGCTAATTTCTATTTAGGATGTCCTATTATTATAACATTCATGTTTTATGGTTAACGTACTATCATTTCATATGCCTGATTTAATATGAATGTTGATGTTATGTTTCACCTTTCTCATATGAGGAATGATTTGGACTTACTAAGGGACTAAAAATGCATGATATTGCCCCTAGATGCATCAGTGGGTCTAATGAGACAAACTTCTATCTCAAAACATGGCCTTAGTGGTATGGTAATGGTCTTGGCATGAGGCCTTGCTGGTATGGTTATGAAATCTCTCATTAAAAATTTAATCATTAAAAGATTAGTTATTGATATTGCATGTGGTTATTCTACTTGTATAATTTTAATTTGAATGTTTAAATGGAATTATTTGAGTAATTATTTCCATATGATGTTGATAATTATGATTAAAAGTATTATGTTGCTATTTTATACCTTTCCATAAAAGTTTATGCTTATTTATGACAGCTTTCACTATATTTTTTTCCTTACTGAGCATCAGAGCTCACCCCTTTATTATGTTTCATTTTTTCCCGAGATGTGAAAAAGTATATTATGATTGAAAATATTTTTTATTAGAAGAGATATGACAGTTCACAAAGGGGATAATATTTTATTTCTCATTTCATTATATATTTTAAACCATATATTTGTATCTATAATTTCCAAGGCTCCAAACTGATCTGTCCTTCGGGATTTTATTTAATTGAGATCATTATAATGTAATGTAATAATGCACCGGATATATGAAATTGGGGATGGGTTGTTACAATAGATCCCCACTACGATCTAGTATTTCATTGACAATGAGTATTTAGTGTCATGTGAAAATGACTCCTTAACTTATTCCACCTAAACCATCTAATCCATTGGGCTTTAATGATCATGTATTAATAAGATAATAAGTACCCTTATCATTAGGATACTCATGTAGCCACATATAGATCATAATTCTTATCCATGATTCCTAAGAATATAGTTTTACTTCACGGTCTGTTAAAGGATACCTGAAAATATATTACTGGGCCTCTATTCTAGTTTAATTTGAAAACCAAATTTTTATTATCCATCTTCTATTTTGGGAAAATACATACCTTTTATTTGATGTAAACTCAATCCCATCCTCATTATGGAATATTCACCCATTATCCTAGTGTTCTGTCCCCACTTATATTCTAATAGAATGAATATTGGAACACATATTTGGGACTCATAATCAACATAAATCCACAACCCCTCTAATTTTTTGTTTAATTTTTTTTGATAACCTATAAAAGGATACACATGTATAATCTATACCCCAAAAATGTCTTTCCTAATTTAACATATTAGTATTAGAAGCATATATTTAAACTACATTGTATATATCATTCCTCATGATTATAAATTACTTTGAACATATCCTGGTATAATGAATTAAAATGTAACCTGAATTTGTCATGGATTAACATTCTCATAAAGAACCACAATGGTCCATATAACATGTCTTGAAAGGGTGATGTATCCCCATTAGTGGCACTATAACAATGTAAATTTTGAATTTCTATATAATTATACACTGAAATAAATATTCATTGGCTAGATCTAAAATATGATAAACTGAATGTATCATTGTATAATTATAAATTATAAACTTCCAGGTTGTTCATAATTGCACCATTGTACAACCAACAAGTGAAAACCTTTTTATTCGTTTACCCATTTAAATAAGTTAACCAATAGTTATATTATTGTTGGGAATTATTTTAATGTTTTATTAAATCAATAATAGGGAACTATCATATGAACAAAAACTCTGGAGTGTCAAAACAACCTCATAACCAAATGAGATATACCCAACCCAATATTTCACTATATTTCCCCAATAATTATTTCCATTTGAAAGTATCCCCCCCTATGAAAAAATGAAAATGAGTTTTTTCATGCAACAAATAATGAAAAATAATCCAAAAAACGTTAAATGTTAAATAAATAAATAGTACATAATTTTTAGTATGATGAGGAATTGATGGGTATATTATTTATTGATTTTTATCCCCTGTAAGAACACACTTTATTACTAATGGATTCATGAAGTGTACCACACTATGATATTCTTATGGGATAAGATAACAGTAGTAACTTGGATCTATATTATAGTGAACAAAGTAGATAATGTGATGGATATATTTTTCAACAACTATAAATGTTGTGGACCTATGTCGTTAATATATATTATCACTAATCAAATTCCTTTAGAATGATTTCGGGAATACTATAGTAATGTAGTTCCAACTCGAAATATCATTCCCAATTATAGATCTATATCAAGATTACCTTTAGGGTATAAGGCCTCATCATTCATCTTATTAACAATGGGCCATAAAAATGATGATTTAATCAATTCCCACATAAAAAACTAATCCAATTCTAATAATTTGAAAATACTTACCAAAAATTTCTAATGAGGTTATACAAGATATTGATGTTGTACAAAATATTAATACTCAGAGGATTCTTATGAGAGTTATCTCCATAATTGACCACTTTGAAAATAACACTACCTCAAACTGTGGTGAATATGATATGGAGGTAACATTTGAGAAATAATTTGTGGTCTTCAAACAAATTGATACTATAATGAGGTCTCTCTAGATATGAACAATCACATAATCTTATGATGAATCTCCCATATACTTTACTATTTCTTCCCATTAATACTATCATCGTATTTTAAAAGTATATTATGAGTATCCTTATATACATGTTAAACTGTATACACAAGAACACCATCAACATATCCAATAATTGATGAAGTATCACTCTTATATCACTTCATGGACATAATAATCCAATTGGTATATCTATATTACAACCAATGTGTAGTCTCAAATTCATTCTCACACACATGACTATTGAAGATATTCTCAAATGTAGAAGGAATTGAATGGATATAATACTATTTAACATACAATTTCATTTATCATTTCCAAATGCTGACCAAGAAGAGGTATCATAGTCTTACCCACACAAATGAACCCTATTAGTTATTTTTGGAAAATAACAATGGGAAAGACTGCATCCCTTACCACACATATTATTCATCATCAAATTTATAATTTAAACCAAATATAATTGTCATATTTCTAATTAAACCAATGATTCATGTCTATATATTCAAGGTGATGCCCTTTATAAGGTTTATTTGTCTGCTTTCATCGATATTGATTATCTGTATCTTCTAATGATAATGAGGGGTCCCCTAAGAGGGAATCCGATCATGAAGGAAAAATTCTATTATACATTGAACATATTATGATTAAATATACAAACATGTTATCTTTACTGATAATGTCTATAAATTTGTACCATAATGGGAAACAAACTCTCTCATTGGGGGATTATATGGTTTTTTATAAAAAATAATCATGTAATATTTCGACTAAGTCAACCATTGTCTATTAATCAATTAAATTAGAGTCCAATAGAGATGAACACAATATCATTGGAGGTCCTTAATACTATCATGTGATTATTAACTCTTGGTGTCCTCCCTGATATACAAACCATATATATCCACTGTGTAAGGATCTAAAGATCCACATGGTGGTCCACCACATCTGTATGACTATGTCATCCATCCACATATAATAATGATCATATTACATAGATTTCCTCCCCTTTAAAACTAATTAATAACTAGTATCATTAGTGGATCTCCAATTGATAACCATAAAAATAGATATGGTAATCATTAATATGGTATATGTTTTATAGGTCCTTACAGAAAGAAATCATATAGTTGATGTGGAGGACCATATCATGAAGAACCAAAAAACTATATTCCTGGATGTACTCCCTATGGTTATTAATATACACGCATAACCCATAAATAATTATTTTATAACCAAAATTTTTCTACCCATGTGTAACTCCACTCTGTTTCCCAAACAATTAAGAATAACAGTAGAGGAATAATAAGAATAAATCAAGGGCCTCAACACTAACCAATAAAATAATATTCTACTAAAATGATAGTATGAGTTTATAGTAATATTTTGATACAACTAATATTGTTTTACATAATACTACATTATTAAAATTCCAAATATACTTATTAATATTAAAAAAGTGATAGGTAATCAATCCTTATAATCAAATTATTCTATCGAACCCCTCATATATGTGGAAGAATGCCTCATTAACATGAGGGAAGAGTTTTCTTGGGGCACAATATTGTACAATTTTTAGAGTATAAACTCTCAACAATATGGAATTGTGGAGTACTAAAAAGTAGATTATATAAATTTAGTATTAGAAAGACTACGAGATACTCTCATCCATTAATGTAATATATAAAAATATTATATAATTTATATAATTAATCCTAAGATTATTCATGAGTAATGTAAAAAATATGACCATTAATCTTTTAAGTTAAATATAATTTTAAAATTTGAAATCAAAATGATTCTCTAAAACATTCATATATCATATGTATTAATCCACTCCACTATATCGTTTTATAAATGACACCATACATTAATATTAGAGGGTGTGTAGAGTATTGAATGTTTTATTTCACCTAGTTCACAATTCAATAAGATATATCTTGAAAATTAGATTTCTATTTCATCACTATAGTCTAACATACTAGCTCTAGGTATGTATATCAAATTATTTCTTCATGTGAAATCATTTTTTTCATTATTCATAGAAGTGGATCATGCATTGAAAGTAATCAAATGATTGGATTTTTCACATGGAATCAAATTATGAAAACAATTATCCTATATGTGGAAGGAACCAGGGATGATCATATTCCAAAACTAAACTTTTTTCCTCTATATATAAAATAAAACATTTCCACTATGATGTTCCTGAATTGAGCCTCATAAGGAAAAAAATTCATCGATTATAACTTCCAAAGCATATTTACTGAAAATAACCATGACCACTAGGACTGATAAATCGACCTCCACTATCTAATGAATAATTATAATCTAATTATATACATGATGTTATATTTTTGAGTCCATACTACACACATAAAATAGAATACATGGAATTATTACACCACCCTTTTCTCATGGTAATTGTGTTTTATAGTGTTATAGGAATATCACTAGAAACAACCCTCATATTTTCTTCTACTTCATGATCCATATCACATAATGACAAATTTCCCAATGAAATCCATTGAAAATTCACACAAAATCACTCTCTAAAAAATTATGGAGGTTAATGATGGGTGAAGGAGAAAACATGTTGGGATTTTACATTAATCAAAACCAGTAAGAATGAAAAAATTAAGATTTAATTTAATTATTACCCTAATGAATATTTTACGGATGATATATTCCAATAATATTCAAATAAAAATATGACTCATGTAATAAAATTTTTGTTAGTAAACATTAATAGTGTTACCAGTAGATAATAAAACTCATATAAATGATACATTAAAAAATGTTGTAGATAATTATATAAAAAATATAGTCTATATAGATTAAAATGATGAATACATTTATACATGGACACATAGATAATAGAAATAATTGGGATCTATTTAAAACAATCTATAATAACCAATTTAGTGAATTTTAAATCTATGATAAAGTGAAATAGTTTATTATTCCCTTGTAAAAAACCATATATTTCTAGCCTTCTTCCACTGTGGACTTGATTTATAAAAAATAAATTGAATTATGGATGTTGAATTGGATAAATTTGAAGATTCAAATACATAATATTCATACTGATGGATACTACCATTCAAAGGAAAATATAGTTTCATTAAATAGTTCACCCTAACAAGAGGAAGTATAACTATCATAAATAGTGGAGTCATGGCTTTCAACTAATTTGGGTCTCATCCAACCAGTTCTTCCGATATGAACACCCATGGACTATAATGAATGTCATCCCATGGGGGAATAAAAATATTTCATTTAACAAAAAATACTTCATCATGATCTAACAAGAACCCCAACAATAAAATGTATATAAAATCACCTTATCGAGATTCATATACTTTCTCGCATCAAACAACATATCATGGAAATGTACACAAATGACTTCTTGGATACATAAATTGACATTGTACTAGAAAAAATTTCATTTATGGTTGATACACACTAGAATATATTAAGAGGGCATTATAAATAAAATATAAAAAACCCAATTTTACACCAAATAATATTATGAAACAAACCTAATTGATATTAAATTAAATAATATATCCATATTATCTCATTAAGTGTATTTTGTATATATAATGCGCTCTAATTAATGATTCATACCATGAGGATTCATTTTTATAAGGTGAATCATAAAATCAATAGGGGACATACATTATTATGGTGTATAAATCCATCACAATTTCTAATTACTAATAAAATTACAAAATGGTAGTTATGATATTAATTTAAATTAATATGTGCTTTTAAACTTTATACTATAACGAATAGACCCCATAATAACCCACAAATAATTGTATAATTGAAATAATTTCACATCTATACCCTCCAATGACATTTTAGGATTATATTTTTTGTTAATTAGGAAAATAATTTCCTTAAATGCAATACAATTCCACAGTTTTTATAATTTTTCCACAAAGGTTGGGGTTAAATTTGCATCCATATTTCCCTAATGAATCATTTTCTTCTTTTCTATATGTAAAAAGATGAATGTTTGACCCTATTATATTTCCTTCACATCAATAGTTACTATGTAAAAAACATAATAAATTGGATAAGAATACAAATAATATTAATTGATATAAAAATAAATGGATCTTATTTCACCAGTGGAAACATGAAATTTTATGAAAAATCAAAACCTTTTCCCAAAAAAGCATTACAGACAAAAATTATAAATTTCTATATATTGAAATCAACCTTTTCCTAAAGTAAACTATTGAGAACCCATTTTTATGAATAAGAAAACAAGAAATTCATCTTTAATCATGTTAGTAACCATGAATAAAATTTAGTAACTTTCACTATTAATTTCTTAGAAATATACAATTCTTTATTAAATAAATAATCACCCAAAAAAGTCATTTTAGTACCATAATATATGTGTCGTGGAACATTATAATCATAAACATTGTCAACTCATGTTTAACAAAGTTACAAATAACTATAGCCAAATAATTTCTATATGAGTTACGTACCTAGTTATCTCTCTCATTATTCTCCATTAAAGATGAATCATTGTCCTATGTATTGTAGTGTTATTTCCACCGCAGCAATATTCATGAGCGTTATCTGGATGATTTACATTAATATACAATTCTATTATACCATATTAGGGGAAAAAATATTGTTACATCACTTTTATTCATTAGGGTATTGAAAAACAATTTGAACCCATAAGAAACACACATTCCTTTTTTCATAATCATGAGGAGAAACATCCATTTTCATTAACATATCTTAATGAACAAAATTTAAATTAATTGTTGGAATAATATTTATAATTAAACCCTGTATTAACGTATATTTAAATCATGATTAGGAATAATGAATATTTTGTGGGTAAATGGAATTCATTCCATATAAGTTAATGAATCCTTCATTTATTTCTTTTTTCCAAACATGAAAATAACCCATGTTAAATAATTTTAAAACATTCATTTTATGAAAATTGTAATTATTTTAAATTATAAAAAAAATGATATTTGTGATCCATTAATTTTATAATAGTAACATTATGTAATGTTTTAATATTACCTCATCCTGGAAAAACATAGTGGGATAAAAACCATTAGAAAATGATTACTAAAAACCGTTAATATAAGCTACATTTAGATTTAGACATTCTCTTACTCCTAATTATTAAATTAAAATTGTTTTTTTATTTCTAATAACCGTTTCCATGTTCATTCCATTTTCATTGTTCATATTATTTTATATATTACCATGTTTTTTTAATAAATTAAATAATTCCTAATTGGTTGTTTTTTTCTCATTCCATTTATAACATTATAAAAACATTATTTTGAAGACCGTGGTCATATGATTTATTATTTCATTACCAAAAGAATCATAATAATTTTATAATTTTAAAGATTATATAATATGTAATTTTTTATAACAAACCATGTATGTGATTCATGTAAATTATTTCACTTAGTTTCATGGTGATGTTAGTTTGTATGTATGCATGAAGGACATTTTAATTTTTTAACTACGAGAAAAAAAAACAATGTATACAATATTTTAATTTTATATATCTATAAAAATGTCATAAATTTAATTTTTATCCATTATATTAATCCTTATAAATGTAATTTTATTATGGAAATTAATAATGAATATCATTTACTTGTGGTGTTAGTAGTCCAAACGTATGCATATGCGACATTGTGATTTCCCAATAAATGAAAAATAAGAAATTATATATTATATATTATTTAAATAATCATAGTTATATAATAAATACCATATATTTTAAACTAATACATCATTTTAACAAGTTTTATGAACCAATGATTAAAAATAAAATGCACGATTCATGGATGTGGTAGTCCCCATGTATTGAAGTGTAATATTTTCAATTCCTGTAAGAAAGTAAAAAGAGTTGAAAATGGATTAAAATGATCATATTAATGTTTAATAATATTTTAGACATTAATGATAATATATCTAGTTGTTTCATGATTATTTTATTGATTTAAAAGAAAAAATATATAAACCCCATGAAACGTGTCCATAATATTGGATAAGATGTTCAATTTTATAAATGAGGTGAGTAGAAAACTGGTAAATATATAAAATTTAAAATTATAATATTATACATTATAAAATAAATTGGGCACAAAATTAAAATATAATACAATATAATATTAGGTTGATTTGATATACACTAACCCAATCCCATTTAAACATGTTTTTATGCTCTTTTCAGCATAACATATTATTGTTATTCCAATAAATTAACCCGTTCAACCACTACTTTAGTGAAACTGTTTTACCAAATTTACTATTAGTAATGAAAAAAATGAAACTGGAATAGTTAAACTATATTAACCTAAAAATTCAAAATATGTAATCTATTTTACCATATTAAATTTATAGAAGTTGTAAAAATAAAAATTTAATAAAAATTTTAAAATTGTACGAAGACCACTTTTTAGAAAATTTCAAACTATAAATATTTTTTATACCAAACATGTATAATACTAATTAACATATAAATCATTTAATTTATTATTTATGTGGGAATAATATAATGTTACGAACAAAATAATAAATATTAGAACTATTTTAATACATAAAAATAGCAGAAACATGTAATAAAAATCTCTATTTTAAATTAATCATAAAAAAATAAACATTTTTATCAAATTAAAAAACAATCACACTAAAAAAATTTATTATGATTATTCTAAAAATTAATTCAATTTTAGAAAATTGAAATTATAAAATAATGACCATTTTATATTAAAAAAATTTAATATATGAAAAAATAATTAAGTCAAGTAAACTATTATTTTTTTGATTGAAAATTTATATTAAAGTATTTATAATTAATTGATGAATATGAATCCATAATATAAACATTATTAAAACAATATATTTATTTATTTAAAGGGTTATTAATTTTTTCATTTTTTAATATTTATAAACCCCTTTTCTCAAAATTTAATACATTACAAAAACAGATTGAGTAAGTTTCCATCGTAGCATTTTTCTAAACTAATTTTATTTCCTCAATCTTGTTAATCATAAATAAATTCTTCACATGTTTAATCATATTATTCAATATTGCCTTTTCTCTATAGTCGGTAATGTAAATTGGGTTTCCTTTATATAATTGAGTCTCCATGACTATATCATTACAGGGATAAAAAAATTAAATACACTAGGTATATATTTACAAATAAATAAATCATGAAATTTATAATTAACCTATGATATATCAAGTGGTATGGATACTCAGTAAGAAACCAATACCTATTTATATAGTACTTCATAACAATTATTAAATATTTATTATTATCATATATTTTGAAAATAATTCATGAAATTTATTGTAACACCCCTGGTAAATAAAGAATATGAAATCTTTATATTTATCCATATTTGTGAATAAAATATTAATATTACTTTAAATGGGGTGCTATGCTCGATGGCGTACCCAATATGCAACAATGAGTTTCTTGGGAATCTTATGTTGCACTCTAATAATAGAATAATATTATTTTAAATGGTAGTTAACGCCTAGCCATTGTAATGGAGGGAATGAACAGAACTAACTATCAAATGATTATATATGTTTGTCAAATATTTTTACTTTTTACAATAAATGTTAGAGGATTAAAAATGCTAATGAATTAAATTTTAAGCGTAAACATTCTAATATTCTTTAAAAGGTCGATTAACTGCCTTTTGATGGAGAACCTCTTTTAAATCCACTTTGGACAATTTTATGTGTTATATTTGACAAAATAAAATTCTTTTTTAGAATTGGGACACCAAATTTAATTTGTGTAATTTTTTGGTATTTTTCCGAAAAAGATCAATTTTTAATGAATAGTGAAAAATGTTGTATTTTAATTCAAAACCTCTTTTTAATCTAATTTATTTATATGAATATATTATCTTTTGAATTTGTTTTAAAGTGAAATTAGAATATATTTTTACCATTTAATCCAATAGTGGTCGATGGAATTAATTTCACTTTGAAATCGGACTTAAACTAGTGTCAATCTTTTGATACATTTTGTTTCATAAAAACACGCTATTTGTTTTGACAGTGGGAATTAATTATTAAATTATTTAATTAAAATTATATGTTTCTAATTTTTTAAAATAGAAATCATTTTTGAATTCGGAATATCAAATATAGCTTAGGGGGAATTTTTGGTAATTTTCTGAAAAACTTCAATAGTTGATGAATAGTGAAACCACTAAGTGGTACTTATAAAAACTGATTTTTCCGTTTAAATGAAAATTTTCCACCTTTGTGTTTTGAATTTCAAAAATCTGACATACATGGTTGTCATTAAGAAGTAAAATGTGGTTCAATGGGATTAAAATAATTTTTTGGTGAATAGTAACTTATTAAGTTTTTAATCGCGATTAGAGGCAATACGTGTAGTTTAAGGTAAAAATAATGTTTTAATAAAATTAAATGACCTAGAAACATGTCCTACCCTCATTGGATGTGTCATGGCCGACCAAGACAATCCATGGGTCAACTTGGGGACCCCATGGACCCACTTTGGTTGGAAATGACATAAATACCTTTTTATTTAATGTTAAAGTAAAAATGACACAAACATGAGATGTTTTACTAAATCAATTTTTACTTGGGGTTATACAGTCCGATTTTTGACTATAAATAGTAATTGGAAAGATAACAATATTTCCTACATCATAGTATTTTTTTATAATTTTTATACATTAAATAAATTAAATTATTTATGACATCATGATGATGCAGCGATGACCTCATTAATTAACGATTTAAATAAAATGGAAGGATAATGTAATATCTAAGACCTAAACATGTCCAAACCCTATTGTATGGGTGGATTTAGAACAATTATCAACTTATCCTTGAAAAAAATCAATGTGGGACCATTAAAATCCGAAACTCATTCTAAAATAAATTAACATTTCTTTACTTTCCCAGAGTGCCCCTCCTCTCCTCTTATAAAAGGCCCCAACCTCTACCTCCTTACCAACACTCCCAAAGCCTTTGACTCGACCAACCCCTTCCAATTTTGTCTCTCCACATCCCTATATAACTCCTTGAAGCCTCACTTTGGGCATAAGGATTCCCAAGGAAGCCTTTTAGCTCAAACCAAAGGGAGTTACCCGATTTTAAGGTAATGCCTTCACTTGTCTCCTTTTGTTTTATTTTGCTTCTCTAACACCCTAAACTCTTTTTATTATTTTATTTTGTAACACATCCAGTATCTTAAATATACTATGATGTTTTTATAAGAAGGATTCGAGCTACACTTACACACATCTTCATCTAAATGTTAAGGAACATACTGTTTCTGTGGTTGGCGATTTTCTGCCTCACGAAACGATGATTGTTTAACATTCTTCTAACACCTTAAAAGGTGGCCATTAAGATGAAACTATATTTTTATATGATATCTAATATGTTTATGTTTTACTTATGCTTCTTTATTTTTCATTTATGGCATACCTTCATGGTTTCCATTATGGGTAAACGCGATATTTTCATTTAAGGAAGTGCGGACTACCGCCCCCTCAAAGTGATTTGATTCATTAATACCATATGTGGTACGTATAAAGGATATATTTAATGATATTATATATGATACCATACTGGAATTAAAATACTATTATGTATCATTATGTTTTAATTCCATTAAATATGAAATAGAAATGGAAGTAGCGTTCATGCGTTGTACGGCTTACCGTCTCCATGAACGGTGCATTTCATTTCTTAACTCTAAATGTTATGTAATATTATAAATGCATGAATATACTGGATATATAAGATATAAATGATATATACATGATGAATACAATTCTGGATATAATGAACCTTTGACCACACGAACAACATGTAATTGTAAGAAGTCCACTTTCGACTTAAGAACCAAGTATGAACAAAACAAACATTATTAACTTAAATGAATACATAATGTATATGACATGGTAATAAGTGATATAAAATGAATAAGGTATTTAAGGAAGTACAAATTAACTCATGTTTATTATTCAGGAGATTAAAGAACGGTTGAGTTAAGTCAGACCCGAGGTAAGGGATATTACTCCTCTCTTTCTTTTTAAGTACACTCTTTTATGTCATTACTTTTAACCTCATATTTCTTGTGATTGGGATGTTCTTTTATATTAATATTACTGTAATTTTTTATGTTCATATGATGATAGACACTATTCTCTATCATCAATCCATTTTGGAAGTTTTGAGTGGCGCCGTTAGGCTGCCGAATTTCCGTAAGAGATTTAACTTCTCTCTTTCTTTTTAAGTACTCCCCATTATGTCACTTCTTTTAAGATCCTCTTTGTTATGTTGGGGGATGTTCTTTTATATTAATCATGCGGTAAACTTTATGTTAATATTATGAGAGACCCTATTTTATCTCATCAATCCATTTTTGTATGTTTTATGTGGCGTTGTTAGGCTGCCGAGTTTTTGTAAGGGAATTTTCATCTCACTTTTATTCCCATAATATTTATGCTACATTTTCCACAATTTCCATTGAGTGGTGTATTTACTGCCCATTATTATAAACTTTGTGTAGTATAATTTCAGTTATGGGTATTCGCATCTTCATTGTATGATCCTTCTTCCATGGGTTGTACGTTTCGAAAGTTACCCAACTCGGTAAGGGGACCTTTCACCCTCCTTTTTTTAAAAGACTTCTTTTGTTATGTATTTTAATTCACATACTATTATGTCGGGATATATTATTCTATATCCTTATTTATGTAAATTTTATGTCCAAGTGATGAGATCCCCTTTATCTCTCTCATCAACCCTTTTTGCAAAATTTTATCTGACACCGTTAGGCTGTCGAATTTTACCAAGGGAACTTCTTAACCCAATTTCGATTTCTTTGGGTTCAACATGTAGTTATTGAATATGTCATCCTTTGAATATGTTTTAATGACATTTGATTGTTTTACACTTAATATCCACTTATATTGGGTGTATTTATATTTTTCACACATAATTATGAGATTGATTTATCCTTAATTTAAGGATACCTTCTTTATAATGGATTACATCTCATTTTACATTTCTTTTGAGACTTCATTGTTGTTATGCATCAATTAACTCTTATATGGTGTGTATATTGTCCTTTGAAATATTATATCATGAATCCCTTTATTCTCATGATATTATAATGTTCGGATTAAATGTTATTATGCATTTTTTTGTATTCAAGAGTCTCTCATTTTGTTAAAATCTCTTTAACAAAAATATCATTTTAAATGTTTTAAAGATTTATTATTCTAAATCATTATCTTTAATGTCCATGTTTTCAAAATGGTTTTCAGTATTTATTTATATGGACATTAATGTTTTAAAATTATAATTCCATTAAAATCTTCAAAGTGGTATGAGACACTTTGATTCAAAAATCTCTTCTAAATGGTTTTTGAAAATGGATTGATTAATTCAATATCTGGGAATTACTTATTGTGATTTCAAATGAATTGTTGTTATTTAAATGTTTATATTTTCAATATTTTATGTGTAATGATGGTACATGGACATTTTACGGGTTTTTACATGATAAATCATATGACGGGTGGTGCCGTGAATACCAGGACATGTGGTTACGTTATAACCTCCAATGCATTGGGTATGGAAGTCGGTCGTATGGATATTCCATTAAGTATGTATGGAAGTTGGCCGAATGGCTATTCCATTAAGTGATATGTGTGGAAGTAGATCTTATGGTTATTCCACTTAAGTATGTTTATGTCCCAAGTTACCTTTATATGTTATGTGATCCTTATATGAGTTTTATGGTAATATTTTGGTTACAGAAGGGTAAGTAATGAACTTTTATTCAGTGAAGAGTTTTTACTACTTCGAAATGGTGAAAAGTATTACTTTTTTAAATTATACATGGTTTACTTGTTGTTTTGAAAAACCAACAGTTTTCATTCTTTGTGTATCCCTTACTGAGCTTTTTATGCTCATCCCAAGTTTTTTGAAATGTTTTTCATAGGACTTAACGTGGAATAGGGTCAAGGATGGGATCAAGGGAAAGTCATGCTACCTAAAACATGGAACTAGACATGTTTCTTTTTAAGAGTATTTATTTTATGGAAACCTAGTAGAAGTTTCCACTTTGTAATCTTTTAAGATGTAATAGTTATGTCCTAATTCTCTAAAACTCTAAACCTGAAAAGATCCTCAATGTGAATTATTCATTTAATTCAATATTAAGTAAGGTTTAAGGTCGGGGCCATATAGTTGGTATCAAAGGCCGGTTTAGATAACTTTAGAAGTTAGGGTATCCTCTAAGCATAAGTGACATTACCATAATGGTTAGGATTTTAGAAAGAGTCCAAGTTTTAGTTAACTTGAATGAGTAAGTATATCTTAGTGTTTACCTTCCTCATTAGTACATGATGGTTTTGTTGATATACTCACACTGACATTTTTGTTTTTAGTGAATGGATGGATCTAGCAGGCACCAAAGAGACAACATGTTGGAAGGAAACTGTGGTGGTTCTCTGATTAAAATACTAGATAAAATGGGGGATTCAATGAGGAAACTCGTGGTTATTCTAAACCAACTATCAAGGAGTCATGATCAACCACTTGAACCTTGGTATGATCTGTAATGCATCATGTACAATATGACCAATCGATGTGGAAGTTCAGGTAATAATTATAAAGGTAACCATTAGAGTTTATATGATCCTTACTTTTGAGGTAATTATGGGTTATTATATGTTATGATGGAAAATGAAAGGCATGAGATAAACTTGAGGTTAAAATATATTATGATTATTTTTTAAGATTTTATCTCGTTTTGGGGAATGTTTTATGAATTATGTAGTTTTGTAAAAAGGACAACACGCAGACCGTGTGACAACCCGTCGCGTCGGACAAAGCTGTGGGAATCGAACCCACAACCAAAGTGCGACAGGTATTTATCACCTACCACTAGACTACGTGAAGTACCTATTTGGTTTGACTGATTCTTTTTAGTTAGATGATTTTATGAATTAAGAGTAAGTTGATTTTGTGTTATCTATGGATATTTATTAACCTATCATGGAAGATATGTGATTAGGTTAATTACTTTTCAATACAAGACATTAAGAGTAACTGATGTTGTTTGGAGATAAATGATATGATTTAAATTGGAAGAATATGTGACTAAATCCCTCAAATATTTGGGTTTCAATCTTAGTTTGGTTTACTTTGAATAATTTTATGGAAAAATTGATTATTGAATGGTCCTCATTGAACTTTTGGTTTTGTTGGACAAATTTTGGAGATTAAGAATGGATTTTCTTTTTATAAGGGGTTATCCTTTTCGGGATTATCTGATCTTGTACTAGCCTTTTTGGTTTTGATTTTGGTCTAAATACGTGGGAATTATATAGTTCTCTTTTGTGGATTAGGTGATTCTCTAGAAGTTGATTATAGTACTCTTAACGTGAACAAGTCTTCCTAAATACTCGTCTTTTGGAGAAAATATGAGTTTGTGTAAAAGTTGAATGTCAACATGATAAGTGATTATGTTTCCTTATGAAAAAATTACTCAATAAAAAGTAACTTAAAACAAAAATGTTGTCTATTAACTTTTCCTACCGGGGAATCGAATACCGGTTAACCCATCACAAGTTTGTGATTTTCTTGTGGTTAACTTTCTCCTAAACATGTTTTCTATCACTCTCCATCAGAACATGACCCTTTGTTTTTTTCCTCCATGCCCATATTTTCGTACTTTGAATCCTAGTATGGGTTAACTCGGGTGACCTTTTTACTTATCTTTCTTTATTTTAAAGTGATTGTTTTACCGACTCTTGTTCCGATGTGGGACTTTCAAGGATGTTTCCAAGCCCAATTTTAAAATTGCGAGGATGCAATTTCCAAAAGGGGGGAAGGATGTAAAACCCCGGGTAAATAAAGAATATGACATCTTTATATTTATCCATATTTGTGAATAAAATATTAATATTACTTTAAAGGGGATGCTATTCCCGATGGCATACCCAATACGCAACAACGAGTTTCTTGAGAATCTTACGTTGCACTCTAATAGTAAAATAATATTATTTTAAATGGTAGTTAATGCCTAGCCGTTGTAACGGCGGGAATGAACATAACTAACTACCAAATGATTATATATGTTTGTCAAATATGTTTACTTTTTACAATAA
Organism: Viscum album; assembly: GCA_963277665.1. Taxonomy (NCBI): domain Eukaryota; kingdom Viridiplantae; phylum Streptophyta; class Magnoliopsida; order Santalales; family Viscaceae; genus Viscum; species Viscum album. Next base: position 449,701,682 of record OY728131.1, read on the forward strand.
ATGATAGAGGATTAAAAATGCGAATGAATCCAATTTTAAGCGTAAACATTCTAATATTCTTTAAAAGGTCGATTAACCGCCTTTTGATGGCGAACCTCTTTTAAATCCACTTTTTGAAACTTTTATGTGTTATATTTGAAAAAATAAAATTCTTCTTTAGAATCAGGACATCAAAATTTACTTTGTGTAAATTTTTGGTATTTTTCCAAAAAAGATCAATTTTTAATGAATAGTGAAAAATGTTGTATTTTAATTCAAACCCTCTTTTTAATCTAATTTATTTTTATGATTAGATTATCTTTTACATTGGTTTTAAAGTGAAATTAGAATATATTTTTACCATTTAATCCAATATTGGTTGATGGAATTAATTTCACTTTGAAATCGGACTTAAACTAGTGTCAATCTTTTGATACATTTTGTTTCATAAAAACACGCTATTTGTTTTGACAGCGAGAATTAATTATTAAATTAATTAATGAAACTTATATGTTTTGAATTTTGTATAATAGACATCATTTTTGAATTCGGAATATCAATTATATCTTAGGGTGAATTTTTGGTAATTTTCTGAAAAACATCAATTGTTGATGAATAGTGAAAGCACTAAGTGGTACTTATAAAAACTGATTTTTCTGTTTAAATTAAATTATGCCTCCTTTTTGTTTTGAATTTAACAAATCCGACATACATGGTTGTCATTAAGAATTAAAATGTGGTTCAATGGGATTAAAATAATTTTTTGGTGAATATTAACTTATTAAGTTTTTAATCGCGATTAGAGGTAATTAGTGTAGTTTAAGGTAAAAATAATGTTTTAATAAAATTAAATAACCTAGACACATGTCCTACCCTCCTTTTATGTGTCATGGATGACAAAGACAATCCATGGGTAAACTTGGGGACCCCATGGAGCCACTTTGGTTGGAAATGACATAAATACCTTTTTATTTAATGTTAAAGTAAAAATGACACAAACATGAGATGTTTTACTAAAACATTTTTTACATGGGGTTATAAAAGTCATATTTTTGAATATAAATAGTCATTGGAAAGATATAATATTTCCTACATCATAGTATTTTTTTTATAATTTTTAGAAATTAAATAAATTAAATTATTTATGACATCATGATGATGCAGCGATGACCTCATTATTTAACGATTTAAATAAAATGGAAAGATAATGTAATATCTAAGACCTACACATGTGAAAAACCTATTGTATGTGTGGATTTAGAACCATTATCACCTTATCCTCGAAACACATCAATGTGGAACCATTAAAATCTGAAACGCATTCTAAAATAAAGTAACATTTCTTTACTTTCCAAGAGTGACCCTCCTCTCCTCTTATAAAAGGCCCCCACCTCTACCTCCTTACCCACACTCCCAAACCCTTTGGATCGGCCAAACCCTACCAATGTTTTCTCTCCACATCCCTCTATAACTCCTTGAAGCCTCACTGTGGGCAGAAGTCTTCCCAAGGAATCCTTTGAGCTTAAACCAAAGGAAGTTACCCGATTTTAAGGTAATGTCTTCACTTGTGTCCTTTTGTGTTATTTTGCTTCTCCAACCCCCTAAACTCTTTTTATTATTTTCTTTTGTAACAAATACAGTATATTAAATATACTAGGATGTTGTTATAAGAATTATTCGAGCTACACTTACACACACCTTCATCTAATGGTTAAAGAACATACTGTTTCTGTGGTTGGCGATTTTATGCCTCACGAAACAATGATTGTTCAACATTCTTCTAACACCTTCAAATGTGGCCATTAAGATGACACTATATTTATATATGATATCTAATATGTTTATGTATTACTTAAGATTCTGTATTTTTCATTTATGGCATACCTTTATGCTTTCCATGATGGGTAAACGCGATATCTTCATTTAAGGAAGTGCAGACTACCGCCCCCTCAAAGTGATTTGATTCGTTAATACCATATGTGGTACGTATAAAGGATATATTTAATGATATTATATATGGTACCATACTAGAATTAAAATACTATTATGTATCATTATGTTTTAATTCCATTAAATATGAAATAGAAATGGAAGTAGCGTTCATGCGTACGTACGGCTTACCGTCTCCATGAACGGTGCATTTCATTTATTAACTCTAAATGTTATGTAATATTATAAATGCATGAATATACTGGATATATATGATATATCTGATATATACATGATGAATAAAATTCTGGATATAATTAACCTTTGACCACACAAACAACATGTAATTGTAAGAAGTCCACTTTCGACTTAAGATCCAAGTATCGACAAAAAAAAATATTATTAACTTAAATGATTACATAATGTCTATGACATGGTAATAAGTGATATAAAAGGAATAAGGTTCTTAAGGAAGTTTAAATTAAACCAAGTTTATTATTCATGAGATTAAAGAATGATCGAGTCAAGTCAGACCCGAGGTAAGGGATCTTACTCCTCTCATTCTTTTTAAGTACACTCTTTTATGTCATTCCTTTTAAGCTCATATTTCTTGTGATTGGGATGTTATCTTCTATTGCTCTTACTTTAATTTTTTATGTTTATATGATGAGAGACACTATTCCCTCTCATCAATCCATTTTGGAAGTTTTGAGTGGCACCGTTAGGCTGCCGAATTTCCGTAAGAGATTTAACCTCTCTCTTTCTTTTTAAGTACTCTCCATTATGTCACTTCTTTTAAGATCCTCTTTTTTATGTTGGGGGATGTTCTTTTATATTACTTCTACTGTAAACCTTATGTTAATATGATTAGAGACCCTACTTGATCTCATCAATCCATTTTTGTAAGTTTTATGTGGCGTTGTAAGGCTGCCGAGTTTTCGTAAGGGATTTTTCATCTCACTTTTATTCCCGTAATATTTATGCTACATTTTCCACAATTTCCTTTGAGTGGTGTATGTACTTCCCATTATTATACACTTTGTGTATTATAATTTCATTTATTATTATTCTCATCTTCATTTTATGACCCTTCTTCCATGGGGTGTACGTTTCGAAAGTTACCAACTCGTTAAGGGGACCTTTCACCCTCCCTTTTTTAAAAGGCTTCTTTTGTTATGTCTTTTAATTCACAAACTATTATGTTGGGATATGTTATTCTATATCCTTATTTATGTAAATTTTATTTCCAAGTGATGAGATCCCCTTTATCTCTCTCATCAACCCTTTTTGTAAAATTTTATGTGACATCGTTAGGATATTGAATTTTACCAAGGGAACTTCTTAACCCAATTTCGATTTCATTGGGTTCAACATGTAGTTATTGAATATGTCATCCTTTGAATATGTGTGAATGACCCTTGATTGTTTTACACTTAATATCCACTTATATTGGGTGTATTTATATTTGTCACACATAATTATGAGATTGATTTATCCTTAATTTAAGGATGCATTCTTTATAATGGATTTCATCTCATTTTACATTTCTTTTGAGACTTAATTGTTGTTATGCACCAATTCACTCTTATATGGTGTGTATATTGTCCTTTGAAATATTATATCATGAATCCCTTTATTCTCATCATATTATGAAGTTCGGGTTAAATGTTATTCCACAATTGTTTTTTGTATTCAAGTGTCTCTCATTTTGTTAAAAACACTAACAAAAATATCATTTTAAATGTTTTAACGATTTATTATTCTAAATATTTATCTTTAATGTCCATGTTTTCAAAATGGTTTTAATTATTTATTTATATGGACATTAATGGTTTAAAATTATAATTCCATTAAAAGCTTCAAAGTGGTATGGGACACTTTGATTCAAAAATCTCTTTTAAATGGTTTTTGAAAATGGATTGATTAATTCAATATCTGGGAATTACTTATTGTGATTGAAAATGAAATGTTGTTATTGAAATGTTTATATTTTCAATATTTTATGTGTAATTATGGTACTTGGACATTTTACGGGTTGTTACGTGATAAACCATATGAAGGGTGGTGCCGTGAATACCAGGACGAGTGGTTATGTTATAACCTCAAATGCATTGGGTATGGAAGTCGGCTGTATGGCTATTCCATTAAGTATGTATGGAAGTTGGCCGAATGGCTATTCCATTAAGTGATATGTGTTGAGGTTGATCTTATGGTTATTCCACTTAAGTATATTTATGTCCCAAGTTACCTTTATATGTTATGTGATCCTTATATGGGTTTTATGGTAATCTTTTGGTTACAAAAGGTTAAGTAATGAACTTTTATTCAGTGAAGAGTTTTTACTACTTCAAAAAGGTGAAAAGTATTACTTTGTTAAAGTATACATGGTTTAATTTTTTTAAAAAAACTAACAGTTTTCTTTCTTTGTGTATCCCTTACTGAGATTTTTATGCTCATCCCAAGTTTTTTGAAATGTTTTTCACAGGACTTAACGTGGAATAAGGTCAAGGATGGGATCAAGGGAAAGTCATGCTACCTAAAACATGGAACTATACATGTTTCTTTTTAAGAGTTTTTATTTTATGGAATCCTAGTAGAAGTTTCTAATTTGTAATATTTTGAGATGTAATAGTTATGTCCTAATCCTCTAAAACTCTAATCCTGAAAAGATCCTCAATGTGAATTATTCATTTAATTCAATATTAAGTAGGGTTTAAGGCCAGGGCCTTATATTTATTGAAGGGGTTTTTATGTAAAACATATTGTCCTACAAAAAATGAGAGATATATCCTCTTATTATAAACATATAAATATAAATTCACATATCTTCCCTCTTATATTTTTGAATCATCTATACCGTATCTATCAACTCTACTATAATTTATGTCTAAATTACTTCCATTCAACAATTTTTTCCAAACAAGAAGTTTTTTACCACCACATTTCACATAATTCCTCAAATGTAACTATCTTTATATTGGAATGAAAAATATTTTTATATGAAATATACTATAATTAATGATTTTGGCCCCCAAATCTCAATTAAAAATTTTAATCAAATAAAATATAATCCAATGTTTTAATTTTTCCAATTGGTCTTTCAATGTAATTTAGTTGAAAATATGTACTGAAATATAATTTTGTACCCATTGACACCTAAACTCCATTCCAAGCCTTCTATGTATATTTAGATCATGTTCAGATACAATAGAGAGAGTAACTCCATGTAAAATGATTATTTCATTAGGATAAAAAATTACTTTATATGAAGAAATGGTCTCTCAAAAATGATGAATATACATTGACTTAGCCTATTCATAATCTAAAAATAAATTCACAATATTATTTTGATATATATTTTTTAATAACCCTATGAAATCATTTTATATATAATTCAATTTCTATTGTTGACCATGAAATAGAAAAACAATAAATTTTTTATTGTTTCATTTAGATGTAACATAATGAAAATGAAAACAATTCTTGGTAAAATCATGGATTACATTTTTATTCCGTCCAAAGAGTAACATTCATGTTGGCTTCATTACATTATATATCTACAGGAATGAATATAAAATATAATTTACTAGGCCTCACTCAATAAATTCTTCTTTAACAATAGATGAAATGGTATATACAACTTCCATATAAATATATTTACACTATAATTTCCAATGTTAAATTAAATAACCATTGACATAAAAATAACCTATAATAATTATGGTAGACTATGATAAATCCTATGATAATTATTAATTCAATTAAACTAATATAATTATAATGAGACCTGAAATAAAATTGACAGAGATCATGAAAGTATAATTTCAAAGCCATTATTCATTCAATAATTGAGAAAATAATCTTTTTCAAAATGTCACATGGTTAATTGTAATTTTGTGGACCAAATGAATGTTATTCCTTAGTTTCATTACATAGATGGAATTGAATTTTCAATTACAATCATCTATTGTTTCCATGAATTTTTAGTTTCTCATAATCAACAATTTTTTCATAAATGTATACATTATTATTTTATGGTCAATATATATTTAACATTTTATGATATTTAAAAAATCAACTAAAAAAATTCTTTGTATACTAAAAACCCCGTGTTGGGTAATTTAGCCTATAAAAATTCCAATGCAATGAACCGTATGAAATTAATATATCAAATTTCAACATTAAAGAACCTTGTACATTCAATTATTCATCATGATAAATAATTATTTACAACTAAATATTGGAAATGATAAAATTATTGAATTATAAAAACTTGTTGAAATTCAGAAATGTAATAATCACATTCCTTTTTCCTGAAATATTCTTATCCTATTGTGTTATTGTAGTTAATGGGTTAGATATCTATGTATTTTTTTTAATAAATTATCAATAATCAACAATCAATATATGATAACATTAAATCACAGTGACATTTTTTGGTCGTCAGCCCTCTTCATAAAAATTAATTTAGTATGATTAATTTTTATTCTATCATTATGTACACTATTACCACAAAATGAATGTTCATTTAACAAAAATATAAATTTTATAAATATTCCATACAACCTATTTACTTTTAATTTTTTCTAAAAAAAATTCATTAGATAGATTTCATAATCATCATAACATTAAAATTAACCAAAATTGTATTAATGAATACTACCTCATAATCATCCAAATACTTAATGAAACTATTATTGAAAAGATCCATTAATAATGTGGGTAATTTAGTATACAAAAATAAATATATAAAATTTATAATGACTATAACTAGTATGAATCACTATCCTTGCAAACTGTTTCCACATTCACATTCACTTAGTGACACCAAAACCAGGAAAAATTATATATAAAATATAGAGCACCTTGGGGATGATTAATAAATAGTCTATATGATGCAATGAATACTTGATCTCAATAGGGATGAGATTTTGTTTCCAATAACATATTAAAATTATCTGGGAACCATCCTTCATTTTGAATAGAATGGGATAATCCCAAGAAGATGTTCTAGGGATGATAAAACTCGTATCACGAAGCTAATGTAATAGATTTTCTAAATAGAAAAGTCAAACTAGAATGAATTTATTATGGGGTTTAGAAATATTCATATCATCCAACTCTTTGAAATCATTAAATTCATCCAATATTTTTAGAGTAACAAGAGTAAAATCATTCATAAATTAATAGTGATATATATTTACTATAGGTACATATATTATTTGAAAATATCAATTATTCTCAACAATATATGCAAGATAACATTTTCTTCATCATTTTATTTATTTCTTGCTATATGATATGTTTTCAAATGTATCAATTAACTAAAAAAATTGAAATATCTATTAAAAATCCATACCCATAATAACATAATACTATATAATGTGTATGTTTAAAAGTTCAACAAAAACAAATTACGTAATATTACTAGAATATTTCTATAAACACCAGTTAACTTTATATATCCCTGACTATTTTTAATAATTGATATGAAAATATTCCTTGAGAGAATATTTTCACATCATATAAAATTATCTAGATATAATTTGTTGTTTGGATGATGAATTTAAAAAATACTTTGCAAAAAATGAATAAATAAATAAGTTATCGATCACCACATCATTTTTGGGTCACAAATATTCAATAGTAGTAACAATAAAACCTTACAAACCTTTATATTTTCCCTATTAATGATTGTAACCTTATATAACTACCATGATACATGTGTTTTTAAACTTTTCTAAATCATTAAAATTGAAATATTTTATTACTAGATGACAAACTATTTTCCAATTAGTTTTTTATTAAAGATTCTTGTCCTATGATCCATCAGACAAATGAACCAACATTCCAAATTAGTAAAACTTTCATGATCCTATTGAAAATTAAATAAATTTAATTTTCCTCTTTTAGAACGTTTTAGTGAGGGGGCTAACCTCAATATTTCAATGTTTATATTTTATATATTACATTCATACTAGACAACATTGTTATATTATCATCACGTAAAATGTATGTGTCATTAAACTCCATCAAAATGGTCTCATAAAAAGAAAAAAAAATCCTAAAAACCATATATTAAAAAAACTAATTACATATTCATAACATTTGTTTATACGTGGGTAATTTATATTATTTCTACCCCCATAGTAAAAATAAAATTTAATTCATTCTTAGCCGATCTAGTAAAAGTTTCTTCATAGGGGGCCACTGAGTCATTATTATTCATTAATTCCATAAATTAGAAATTGATTAAATTTTAAATAACATTATTATAATACATATATTAGAAAATATCCTTTTGAACATACACTAAATAATATATATCTCATCCTTTCCATAGTAATCTTATTCATAGACCATTATTTATCAACATCACTATAAAAATTATAAATATAAAATATATATATTTTATGTTTCATACATAAAAAAATATGGAAAATTTCTTCAAATTAATTTATCAACCCTTAATATATCACCATGTTTTAAGATCATTCATATTCTGAGTTCACTATATCATTAAATGCTTGACCATATAAATGTTCCTCTATGATGTTTTTACTCCTCTATTTCTTGGATTCCACCATTAACATTCTACATAAAACGAGTTAACACTTATATAAACTAATATATTCCAACCATTCCATGTTACTAACATGTAAATTAATTATCCTTGGGATTCATTCATTATTAAATTTCATGTCTTATTATATGTAAACCCATTCTGAACAGACATCTTTTAGTTGAATACAAACAGAAATCATCAAAATGATTTTCTTGATAATATTGACATATATTTAAATTTCATGATTTATTCACATAATATTCTCCAAAAAAATTAATGGAATTTTGTTATTCCTTATTTTAAGAATACAATTTTCTTTTCTTTTATCAGCACATAATGAAAATTGTAACATCCACCTCCTTCTCAATTTCATGAGTTGAGGAAAAATTACCACTTTGCCTTAAGCGACACCTGCAAGGTACCAAGGGTTTGAAATGAACACCCAGGGAATCAATAAGATTGGGGGACAAGTTTACCTTTATGAAAAAAAAAATTCCATAATTAAAGAAAACTATGTGATGGAAGATAAAAATGTTTAATAACTCAATGGAATACCATTGATTTCAAAAACCCATATACAGAAGAGTGCCATAGGGGAAAACTACTAGCATCAATGTACACCAGAATACAAATACAAGAATCCCTAAATATTTCAAAGACATAATTTCATATCTCTAACAACAATCCATGCTCCAACTCCACAGAACATCCCAGCTATTACAAGAAATCACTAAGTATGTGGAACTTTCTCTTTACTCGTGTCTCGACAAAAAATATCTGCAAAACCACCGAAGCGCCAATGGAGTGATGAGTAATGAGACATAGTAGATTTCCCCAAACTAATTCCCTACTCATTTGACTATGATATAACATTTTATAAAATTTATATAATAATAAATTATATAAAAAACTATATAAAATATTCAGAAAAATCACCAAACCAAAACTATTTCTAAGAAAACGACTTTTTCAAATGATTATAGTTTTCAAATGAAAGAAACAAAAAATGGGTTTTAACCATTTCTCAAATTACATTTTGGAATAACACATTCCATTATTCATGACCACACACAAAGACTCTTCCACACAACCATGAAATATTGGTGTTACTATTGATGATGGAAGAACATGTACATAACATATCTCTTCGAAGCTGGTACCTCAGGATCATTACCTATCCCATTCAACTCATGACTAACCATTTATGCCGAATACATTACAATCCATATTTTACAAACAATTTGAATAAAACTATACTTTTATTTTAAAAAGAATCCCTACTTCTAAACCAAAAATTATTTTAAATACTCATTTTAAAATCATGTTACCAATTTCAATTTTTAATAAAACAAAAAATTGGTACAATTCCATAAACCGTCACCAAAAAAGGTTTCCATCAGAAAACTTCAAACCAAAATAAAAATACTTTTCAAGAAGAAATCAATTTTAAACTAATTGTGCAGGTTCTAATAGGTGGATTTAAGAGTGAACCCTCCAACCATGGGTATTATTTTGAATTCGAAGAATAATAACACAATGCTAAAAAAACCAGGTTTATTCTCTAAAATCATTCCTTATATCTCATTCCCTAGAAACAAAATAGACATATATTATCATTATTAGAATAGAAACCAATTTTCATATCCATTATATAATATATATAAGAATTAGAGGGAGTAAATTAATGTATATCTAAGGAAAACTATGAAAAACTACCACAAAGAAAGACCTACAAGCGGAATTAAGCTTTAATGCACCAAGAAAATACTCCAGATCTATCCCAGATCAAGGGGGAAAGAGTACATATCATTTTAGATTAGTAAGTCAAATGTTTTGGAAATAATTTGTGAAAATAATGGGATTAGAACTAATCGCAAGACGGGTCTTATTTTTTAGGATCTAATTTTTAAAATATGCATGATTAATCAAATGGTTATGAAAACTGTGTGTTAATCATACTCTAGCATATTCCTCGAGGATAACCTTTCATGGGTAGTCTAGATGGTTATACAACGCATGTACCAACCCTAAAAAATAAATCTATCCCACATTTCATAGTTTCTCTTGGGGGTTTGTATGGTTTGGATATTCTATGCTCCTAACCTTGGGCGTATATAGAATCCCTTATTTCACCTTTCATGTCACGACCCGCCCTCGGGGTCCGTGCCGTGACTACCCCAAGCCCGCCTTCCATAGGCCAGGGGCTGGCGACTAGCACCAAGGCGTAAATTCCGGTAAAAAGGGAAGGCATTGCCTTTGATAAGTAAACACACACCACAGAGTAAACAAGCGGAAAGTAAACACTAAACAAGCAGAGTACAACTGAAAGTGCGGAAAAGTAAATGGGCCAGAATACAAACCCAAACTGAAAGTAAAGTACAACTCGAAAAGGGAAAAACAGCAACTGTAAAGTAAAAGCCGCTACTCCGAGCTGTCCACCGGAAATCCCACCTGAAGGGTGGGTACAGATAGCTCCTCTGCTCCACGGGTCCCGCCGTCCGCTCCGTGTACGTCCCGCCTAGTGGTCCACCTCCGGGTACCGTCCCGCTCTACAAGCCTCAGCTAAGGTCAACGCTGTCCGTCGTCTGCAACCAACACAATGTAGTGCGGGCAAAGCCCGTGCAGGGGTGAGTATAAGCTACTCAGTAGGGACCCCGAGACCCCTGAAGGTCTCTCAAATCCACAAAGGATAAACCACGAAGAGAAGTACAATCACGAAGTAACAACCGACACTGCTTAGGTATATGCCCATACATATACCTAAGTCATAAATTAAAATACGCTCCAACCTCCGAGCCCAAGTACAACTCAGTCCACGCAGGAAAGTATACGTATTCCACATAGGAAAGCAAAACATAATCCACACAGGATTGCACAACACAATCCACACAGGAAAGCAACAGGATTCAGCTCACACAGGTATACTTCTTCAAGGACGATAAAGATGATCACTGATCCATCTAAGTCGTCGGACCCACGAAGGATCGATAGGTAACTAACCCCCGCAGAAGACCCACACAGGATCGGGCTCACACAGAACCTGTAGGCGCTGGCTCACACAGAACCGCTGAGCGCAAGGACCCACACAGGATCGGGCCCACACAGGACCTGTAGCACTGATCCACGTAGGATCGCTGAGTGCTGTAGTCGTCGTCGTCGAATCCACAGAGGATCTCTGTACTGTCGTCGTCGAATCCACACAGGATCTCTGTACTGTCGTCGTCGCAGTCACAGTAGCAGTCGTAGCAGAAGAACAGTCGCAGCCAGCACTAGGGTTCCCGCACACAGCAAGCTCGTACGGAGGGTCCGCTCCACGAGCCGAGAGGCTGATACATCAACTGTCACAAAGACCAGAGTTGATGTATCCAAAAGTTCCGTATCGTCAACAGGAACTCAACGCAACAGACGGCGCGTCGATCGGACGCCCGGTCTGAGAGTTATTGGCATTTTCGTCTCCGGGGCCCGGTTGGTTTTTAAGGAAAAACCAACCCAACCGTACTCCCCCTGCGTCCAAACCTCGGTCGGAGTATGCCAAAAGATCCGTCTCACTAAGAGGAACATTACGCGACTGACGGCACGTCAATCGGACGTCCGTAGCTCAAGATATGAGCGTTTCCGCTCCGAAGGCCCGGTTGGTTTCGTGAATGAACCAACCCGGTCGAACTCAAAGTAACCCGAAACCTTGAGTGCGATATACCGAAACGACCGTCACGATCCAGGGATCGCGTTGCCACTGACGGTTCGTCGATCGGAGGTCCGAGGCTCAAGTTATGAGCCAAAAACCAAATCTGGTTCGAAACGGGGGGGTCCGGGTCCGGGCCGACCCGGCCCGACCCCCCCCCCCCCCCCCCCCCGGGGTGGCGCGGCGGCCGGCGGCGGCGGCGCGGCGGCGCGGCGGCTGGCGCTGGCGCCACACGAGGGTGGCACGCGGGGTGACAAACCCCCGCGTTTTGAGGGGCGGCGCGGCCTTTGTGCCGCGCCGGTTTCTTTTAAAACCGCCCCCCCCCCCCACCCCCCCACGTGGGGGGGGGGGGGGGCTGCTGGCGCCGAACCAAGGGGGCCGGCTGCCCCCTTCCCTCAAGAACCGCCCCCCTCATTAAGAGGGGGGTTTTGTTGAACCGGCCGGGGGATTTATTCCCCCGGTTTTATGTCATCCGGCCGGCCAGCTGGCCGGCCGGTTTTTACCAACGGGACCGGAAATTCCGGTCCCGCCTTCGACTTCCGACGCCGGCGGCCCGGCCTCCGGTCTCCTCTTCCGCCGCGGCCCGGAACCGGCCGCGGTCTTTTCGTCCCGCCGCGGCCCGGAACCGGCCGCGGTCTCCTCGTCCCGCCGCGGCCCGGAACCGGCCGCGGTGTTCGTCGTCCGGCGCGGTGCGACGGCACCGCGCCCCCTTCGCCGTGCCATGATTCTTTTCAACGCGGCGCGACGGCGTCGTGTTCTTGAAGATTTTTCCTTGACGTAGAGCGACGGTGCCGCGTAAATTATTTGTACGATCATCCGCGTGGTGCGACGGCACCACGCCACTTGCTTCCACCCGCATGAATAAACATGAACGATGGAGGGGGGTTCGGCCGTGTTCATGAGGTCCGGGCCCCCCTCGCGTTAACTATAACACTTAAATAAAATATTTCAAAGCCTCACGTAGACATGCGATCCACGAGCTTCCCCCCCTCGTTGGCGGATCTTCGTTTGCCGACGAAGAAGGTCCGAGGAGGAAGCGGCGTTCCCTCTTGTTGACACCGAGGACGAAGAAGAGAGGCGTCGTTCTTCGTCGGAGTTTGAGCGTTCTTCGTTCTTCGTCAGAGCTTGAAGATGAAGAGGAAGCTCTCCAAAAGCTCTCAAGGAGACAAACAAACAACCCATCATAAAATAAGATAACATCTTATTTTATTATTACAAAACACCTAAGAATTTCAAAAGTTTGAAATTCAAAAAGGGTTTAACTCCCAAAATTAATTAAGAGTAACTTAAGCCAATTAAGAGGGGGTTAAGGGAACTTGAAAAGTCTAGGGGTTCGTGTGGGCCCCACCACACTTAATCCTCCCAAGGGAGGTTAAGTGGGTGTGGGTCCCACTTCCAACCCCCTTTGGTAGGTTTTTAACAAACTAAAAATAAAATTTGTCTTACACAAATTTTATTTAACTCAACTGAAAACCCCAAAACTTAACTTTCAACCCGCAACAAACGCAACTCCCGAAAAGGTCTCTTTAAGCGTATATCGGCGCTTCGAGTTCATCGGTGCCCTCAGATTTCAATTCCGAGCACCGGATCAAAAGTTAAGAATTCCCGCTCGTTCGTTCACTGAACGTACCCGAGCCAAACTTCGGAAATTAATTCTGGGCACTCCGGGCCTCGGAATCAGGTGCCGTCTGAAACCGCGCTCTTGTAAAATTCTAAAGAAAATTAAGAAAAAATTTCCCTTGAATTTTACGGGTCTTTACATTACTTCCACCTCAGGGCTTTACGTCCCCGTAAAGATACATCAAAAACTAGGGAAACAAATGAGGGTACTGAGCACGCATCTGAGCCTCCCGCTCCCATGTGCTCTCTTGGAGATTCCCGTGCTGCCATCTGATTCGCACAAGAGGAATCGATCGCCCACGCAGGACCCGCTCCTGTCGATCCTCTATCTCCACCGGGACCTCCGTAAAAGTCTCCCCATCGTCAACGTCAAGCTCCCCATGGTCAATGATGTGCGTCGGGTCGTGCACGTATCTCCTCAGCTGGGATACGTGGAAGACGTCGTGCACCCGGTGCAACTGAGGTGGTAGATCCAGGCGATAAGCCACCTCGCCAATCCTTCTGAGAATCTAGAAGGGTCCGATGAAGCGCGGAGATAACTTGCCGCCTCGGCCAAATCTCTGAATACCACGTCGAGGTGAGACCCGCAAGAAGACGTGGTCGCCATCCTCGAACTCCATTGGCCTCCGCCTCCTGTCAGCATATGACTTCTGCCGGCTCTGAGCTGTCCTCATCCGCTCCTGGATGACCTGGACCTTCTCTGTCGTGGCCTGGACCATCTCCGGTCCCACCAGTGCTGACTCTCCGGGGTCTGTCCAGCACAAAGGAGATCTACAAGGTCGGCCGTACAACGCCTCGTACGGTGCCATCCCGATGGTGGAGTGGTAGCTGTTGTTGTACGCGAACTCCACCAAAGGTAGGTGGTCCTCCCAGCTACGACCAAAGTCAAGGACACATGCACGGAGCATGTCCTCGAGAGTCTGAATGGTCCTCTCCGTCTGACCATCTGTCTGAGGGTGAAAAGCTATGCTAAGACGTAGCTGCGTACCAAACGCCTCCTGTAACCCCTTCCAAAGCCGGGAAGTAAAGCGGGCATCTCGATCGGAAACGATAGATGATGGCACGCCGTGGAGCCGCACAATCTCCTGAACGTAGAGACGTCCCAAGCTCTCCACTGAGCCCTGCTCTCTGATTGGTAAGAAGTGTGCCGACTTGGTGAGTCGGTCAACAATCACCCAGATGGAGTCGTGCCCTCTGGAAGTGCGTGGAAGTCCAGTCACGAAGTCCATAGATATGCCATCCCACTTCCACTCCGGAACCTCCAAGGGTTGTACCAAGCCTGCTGGTACCTGATGCTCTGCCTTCACCTGCTGACAGGTGAGGCATCGAGAAATAAACTCTGCTACAGCTTTCTTCATGCCCGGCCACCAGTGCTGTCGTCTGAGATCCTGGTACATCTTCGCCACTCCAGGATGTACCGCCAAAGGAGAAGTGTGAAACTCCCTCAGCACTTCTTCTCGCAAAGCGACTGGTACCATGGTACGTCCTCTGAAAAGGATGTCGTGCTCTGCTCTAAGGGAGAAACCATCAGGTGCCTGTCCCGAGGATATCTGTGCACGCCGTGTCTCACAGTCAGCGTCCCCGTGCTGTGCCTCCCTGACTCGCTGCAGTAGTAGAGGAGTGACTGTGAGAGACTGAAGAAAGGCTGCTCCATCTCTATCCACGAAGGATATCTGCAAAGAGGCTAGCTGCTCCGTCGCCTCCTCGAGTAGCTGAATGCCCGTCCTCCTGCTGAGGGCATCGGCTACTACGTTCCCCTTCCCAGGGGTATAGACTATCTCAAAGTCATAGTCCTGGAGGAACTCGAGCCATCGTCGCTGTCTCAGGTTCAGGTCCTTCTGCGAGAAGATATACCTGAGACTCTGATGATCGGAAAAGACTGTAAAGCGCTCTCCCATCAGATAGTGTCGCCATGTCTTCAGAGCGAAGACCACTGCTGCTAACTCCAGGTCATGGGTAGCGTAGTTCTGCTCATGCGGCCTCAACTGTCGTGATCCATAGGCGATCACTGCCTGCTCCTGCATTAGAACACATCCGAGTCCGGTCCCTGATGCATCGCAGTAGACTACGTACCCTACTCCCTCCCCAGGCAACCTCAAGATAGGTGCGCTAGTCAATCTCTGTCTCAGCTCCTGGAAGCTCTGCTGACAACTGTCTGACCACACGAAGGGTTTCCCCTTCTTCGTCAAAGCTGTGAGTGATGCCGCAACTCTGGAGAAGTTCGGCACAAATCTCCGATAGTATCCAGCTAGTCCCAAGAAACTCTGAACCTCAGTCACGCTCCTGGGTGGCTCCCATGCTAACCCAGCCTCAATCTTCGCGGGATCCACTGCAACTCCCACCTCAGAGATAACGTGTCCCAAAAAGTGGACCTCACGTATCCAGAACTGGCACTTCGAGAGCTTACCATAAAGCTGGTGCTCTCGGAGTGTGTCAAGGACAACTCGCAAGTGATAGGCGTGCTCCTCCTCTGTCGTAGAGTAAATCAGAATGTCGTCGATGAAGACCACGACAAACCGATCGAGGTATGGCTGAAAGATCCTGTTCATGAGAGCCATGAACACTGCTGGAGCATTGGTTACACCGAAAGGCATAACCAAGAACTCATAGTGGCCATACCGACATCTGAAGGCCGTCTTCTGCACATCCTCGTCTCTGACTCTGAGCTGATGATAGCCTGACCTGAGGTCTATCTTCGAGAACCACCGTGCTCCCTTGAGCTGATCAAAGAGGTCATCAATCCTCGGTAGCGGATACTTGTTCCTCACTGTCACCTGGTTCAGGCGACGATAGTCAACACAAAGTCGTAAGCTCCCGTCCGCCTTCTTGGCGAACAATATCGGGGAAGCCCAGGGTGAAACACTGGGTCGGATGAACCCCTTGCCCTGCAAGTCCTCCAACTGTACCCGTAGCTCTCGAAGCTCGGCGGGGGCCATCCGATATGCTGGAGTGGATATCGGGGCTGTCCCGGGGTACAAGTCAATATAAAAGTCTACCTCTCTGCGAGGAGGTAGCCCTGGAACGTCGTCGGGAAAAACGTCCGCAAACTGATCCACCACTGCAGGAAAACCAGGACTCCGCACGTCAACTGCTCCAAGGATAAGGCTAGCCAACTGATGAGTGATGGGCCGTCCTCTCCTCCGCGGAAGTCCATCCTGTGCTGCTAAGGCTCCCTTCTCGCCGGTGAAGGTGAACCTGCTCCCGTCGGTGCGTACACATTGCACCTTGCACCTAAAACAGTCAATCTGTGCATGGACCGTAGACAACCAATCCATGCCCAAGATGACGTCGTAAGGCCTCGACGCTGCTACAAGAAGATCCCAGCCGAAGCTCTCGCCTCCTAGAGTAAGCTCACACTGCCGGCACCAGTGCGTAATCGTCGAGTCTGCTCCCGTAGGAGTCTCTAGCCGTAAGGATCGAGCCAACGGCTCTGTCGGAATCTCCGAGCTCCGAACAAGGGCAGCGGCTATGAAAGAGTGACTCGCTCCTGTGTCTATAAGAACTGCAGCAAGGGTGGAATAGACACAGATAGTACCTCGAATCATCTCAGGTGCGCCGTGGTCGTAGGCCTCTGCTGCCTGGAGCTGTGCCTGTCGCTGCCCGCCAGCTCCCTGTGGTCGGGGTGGACCTCCTGGTGGTGGTGGTGGTAGAGCCTCAAAGCGTCGGCCACCACCAGCTGCTCGTCCAGCTCCTCTGCCTCGTCCGCCTCCTCCCTGCGGACCGCCACGGTCGACCCTCTGCCTCTGCCTCGGTGGTCCATCAACTGACTGCTGCTCCTCGGCACGACGGGTCGGGCAGTCGCGAGCCATGTGGCCTTGTCCGCCGCATGAGTAGCACTGTCTGCCTCTCGGAAGACTGGCTTCGCGCTGTGTGCCCCGCACTGCTGAGCCAGTGCCCTGAGATCGTCTGCCTGAAGGTCTGGTCTGTCTGGACCCCTGAGTCATCCGTCGACTGCCTGCTGCAGATGACTCCGCCACGTGCCGCCCTGCGGTGGGTCTCTGTGCTGGTGTAGACTCAGCAAGGAAGCTTTCGATCAGAAGGGCCCGCTCCAGTACTCCTGTCTGAGTCGGTATGCTGAGGGAGATCAGCGATGCCCTGGTCTCGTGTCTCAATCCCTGCTCGAAGGTCCGGGCCCGGAAGAATGGGTCTCGTACAATGTCGGTCGAGTAGCGCGAGAGATCGGTAAATCTCGCCGAGTACTGAGCGACCGTCATGCTGCCCTGCCGCAGCTGTAGAAGCTCCTGGATGTGCACCGCTCGGAGGGTGGCCGGGACGAACTCAGAGCGGAAGAGGCTCTCAAAGTCCGTCCAAAGTAGAGATGCCTCATCGTGCACTTGGAGCATCAAGCTCCACCATCGTCCAGCTGCTGCGTGTAATAGGCTCGCAGCGAGGATCACCATGAGGTCTGCTGGTGTCCTCACTAGCCTAAACACTCGAACTACTGCCTCCAGCCAGTCCTCTGCTGCCTGGGGATCCGTCTCCCCGCGAAACCTGGGCGGTCGCTGGCGCTGAAACTCATGCAGTGCGCTGAGGCGACGTGCATCGTCAGCGGCTGCTGCTGGAAGCATCGGGGGCTCGGCGGGTAAAGCTACCGCCGGTGCCACTACTGGAAAAGGGCCCTGCACCGAGGCCTCGTCGCTCGGTGGGCTGTCGTCACGCTCGACTCTCGGAACCCTAGCTGGCTGCCGTCGTGGGGCCATCCTGAAAAGGAAACAGGTGCGCCACGGTCAGAACAGTATACCTGGTGAGCTGATATAAGTAATCACAAAGAAAACTTTGAAACACACACGCAATCAATGTTTTCGTGCATTAAGTCTGAAATCAGAAGTCAGGGTCCTGGTGTACGGATACGTCGGCCGCCGCACCAACACTGGACTCCCTGGACTGATATCCACACTCAATACGCTAAACATTATTGCTTCACATAGAAAAGATCAGAGTTCGCGGTAGAACCGAACTGCTCTGATACCAATTTGTCACGACCCGCCCTCGGGGTCCGTGCCGTGACTACCCCAAGCCCGCCTTCCATAGGCCAGGGGCTGGCGACTAGCACCAAGGCGTAAATTCCGGTAAAAAGGGAAGGCATTGCCTTTGATAAGTAAACACACACCACAGAGTAAACAAGCGGAAAGTAAACACTAAACAAGCAGAGTACAACTGAAAGTGCGGAAAAGTAAATGGGCCAGAATACAAACCCAAACTGAAAGTAAAGTACAACTCGAAAAGGGAAAAACAACAACTGTAAAGTAAAAGCCGCTACTCCGAGCTATCCACCGGAAATCCCACCTGAAGGGTGGGTACAGATAGCTCCTCTGCTCCACGGGTCCCGCCGTCCGCTCCGTGTACGTCCCGCCCAGTGGTCCACCTCCGGGTACCGTCCCGCTCTACAAGCCTCAGCTAAGGTCAACGCTGTCCGTCGTCTGCAACCAACACAACGTAGTGCGGGCAAAGCCCGTGCAGGGGTGAGTATAAGCTACTCAGTAGGGACCCCGAGACCCCTGAAGGTCTCTCAAATCCACAAAGGATAAACCACGAAGAAAAGTACAATCACGAAGTAACAACCGACACTGCTTAGGTATATGCCCATACATATACCTAAGTCATCAATTAAAATACGCTCCAACCTCCGAGCCCAAGTACAACTCAGTCCACGCAGGAAAGTATAAGTATTCCACATAGGAAAGCAAAACATAATCCACACAGGATTGCACAACACAATCCACACAGGAAAGCAACAGGATTCAGCTCACACAGGTATACTTCTTCAAGGACGATAAAGATGATCACTGATCCATCTAAGTCGTCGGACCCACGAAGGATCGATAGGTAACTAACCCCCGCAGAAGACCCACACAGGATCGGGCTCACACAGAACCTGTAGGCGCTGGCTCACACAGAACCGCTGAGCGCAAGGACCCACACAGGATCGGGCCCACACAGGACCTGTAGCACTGATCCACGTAGGATCGCTGAGTGCTGTAGTCGTCGTCGTCGAATCCACATAGGATCTCTGTACTGTCGTCGTCGAATCCACACAGGATCTCTGTACTGTCGTCGTCGCAGTCACAGTAGCAGTCGTAGCAGAAGAACAGTCGCAGCCAGCACTAGGGTTCCCGCACACAGCAAGCTCGTACGGAGGGTCCGCTCCACGAGCCGAGAGGCTGATACATCAACTGTCACAAAGACCAGAGTTGATGTATCCAAAATTTCCGTATCGTCAACAGGAACTCAACGCAACAGACGGCGCGTCGATCGGACGCCCGGTCTGAGAGTTATTGGCATTTTCGTCTCCGGGGCCCGGTTGGTTTTTAAGGCAAAACCAACCCGACCGTACTCCACCTGCGTCCAAACCCCGGGCGGAGTATGCCAAAAGATCCGTCTCACTAAGAGGAACACTACGCGACTGACGGCACGTCAATCGGACGTCCGTAGCTCAAGATATGAGCGTTTCCGCTCCGAAGGCCCGGTTGGTTTCGTGAACGAACCAACCCGGCCGAACTCAAAGTAACCCGAAACCTTTAGTGCAATATACCGAAACGACCGTCTCGATCCAAGGATCGCGTTGCCACTGACGGTTCGTCGATCGGAGGTCCGAGGCTCAAGTTATGAGCCAAAAACCAAATCTGGTTCGAAACGGGGGGTCCGGGTCCGGGCCGACCCGGCCCGACCCCCCCCCCCCCCCGGGGTGGCGCGGCGGCGCGGCGGCGCGACGGCGGGCCGCGGCGGCTGGCGCTGGCGCTGCACGAGGGTGGCACGCGGGGTGACAAACCCCTGCGTTTTGAGGGGCGGCGCGGCCTTTGTGCCGCGCCGGTTTCTTTTAAAACCGCCCCCCCCCCCCCCACGTGGGGGGGGGCCTGCTGGCACCGAACCAAGGGGGCCGGCTTCCCCCTTCCCTCAAGAACCGCCCCCCTCATTAAGAGGGGGGTTTTGTTGAACCGGTCGGGGGATTTATTCCCCCGGTTTTATGTCATCCGGCCGGCCAGCTGGCCGGCCGGTTTTTACCAACGGGACCGGAAATTCCGGTCCCGCCTTCGACTTCCGACGCCGGCGGCCCGGCCGCCGGTCTCCTCTTCCGCCGCGGCCCAGAACCGGCCGCGGTCTTTTCTTCCCGCCGCGGCCCGGAACCGGCCGCGGTCTCCTCGTCCCGCCGCGGCCCGGAACCGGCCGCGGTGTTCGTCGTCCGGCGCGGTGCGACGGCACCGCGCCCCCTTCGCCGTGCCATGATTCTTTTCAACGCGGCGCGACAGCGTCGTGTTCTTGAAGATTTTTCCTTGACGTAGTGCGACGGCGCCGCGTAAATTATTTGTACGATCATCCGCGTGGTGCGACGGCACCACGCCACTTGCTTCCACCCGCATGAATAAACATGAACGATGGAGGGGGGTTCGGCCGTGTTCATGCGGTCCGGCCCCCCCTCGCGTTAACTATAACACTTAAATAAAATATTTCAAAGTCTCACGTAGACATGCGATCCACGAGCAAGTAATGGAATAATTAAAGAATGAAACAACAACCCCTACCTCGGGTTAAAGATTCGAAGATTCGTCTACGTTCCGCGGAAGACGTCGTCGCGGAGGTCGGGCGTCGCGGTCGTCGTTCGTCAAATCCGTTGACGAAGAGATATGCCCGAAGAGACACGTCGTTGGCGGATCTTCGTTTGCCGACGAAGAAGGTCCGAGGAGGAAGCGGCGTTCCCTCTTGTTGACACCGAGGACGAAGAAGAGAGGCGTCGTTCTTCGTCGGAGTTTGAGCGTTCTTCGTTCTTCGTCAGAGCTTGAAGATGAAGAGGAAGCTCTCCAAAAGCTCTCAAGGAGACAAACAAACAACCCATCATAAAATAAGATAACATCTTATTTTATTATTACAAAACACATAAGAATTTCAAAAGTTTGAAATTCAAAAAGGGGTTAACTCCCAAAATTAATTAAGATTAACTTAAGCCAATTAAGAGGGGGTTAAGGGAACTTGAAAAGTCTAGGGGTTCGTGTGGGCCCCACCACACTTAATCCTCCCAAGGGAGGTTAAGTGGGTGTGGGTCCCACTTCCAACCCCCTTTGGTAGGTTTTTAACAAACTAAAAATAAAATTTGTCTTACACAAATTTTATTTAACTCAACTGAAAACCCCAAAACTTAAATTTCAACCCGCAACAAACACAACTCCCGAAAAGGTCTCTTTAAGCGTATATCGGCGCTGCGAGCTCATCGGTGCCCTCGGATTTCAATTCCGAGCACCGGATCAAAAGTTAAGAATTCCCGCTCGTTCGTTCACTGAACGTACCCGAGCCAAACTTCGGAAATTAATTCCGGGCACTCCGGGCCTCGGAATCAGGTGCCGTCTGAAACCGCGCTCTTGTAAAATTCTAAAGAAAATTAAGAAAAAATTTTCCTTGAATTTTACGGGTCTTTAGATTTCATGGTTTCTTGTAAAAGTTCATGGTTTCAACTACCAATGCGACAACCATTCTACTTTATAAAACTCCCCAAAACATATCAAATATCATTCAATCCCTCATAAACATCACCCAAACACTTCAAATACATAAAAATAATAATTAAAGGGTTTATTACATGAAATGAGTTGTGCTAAATTATCGCCCACCATTTTCCTTTCCATACATAGAATGTATAAATCCATTGGTATCCCAAAAGAGTTTAGGTCATTGATCAACCATTTCTTTCCCCCATTACCATGCATCTTTTGGAATCTTACCACATTTCCACAAAACCAACAATAGACCGATGATTTTCCACACATGATTCTCACTTTCTTGTCCATAATCTGCACTACTACATGTAATGATGAATCATACATATCTAAAAAAACATGATCACATAAAATCACATGGAGTGGTTAAGGATGATACTTTATAAACTAAGATACATGAATCAAATTATGAAATTCAGTGATCCATGGGGGGAAATCCAAATGATATTTCACCTCACCAACTCATTCAAGTATCTTAAAAGTGTCTTTGTGTTGAGAAGAAAACATGCCCTGATTTCCAAAATGACAATGCTCAATCCATGAAGAGATAATAAATTTAAATTTATTACTCACCTATAATTAAAATGTTTGTCTATGATAATCCACAAACAATTTCTTATGATTATATGTGTTCTCCATCTATTTCCTAATCAACTGAATATTATCTATTGTCTCTTAGACAAGGGTAGGTCTAACTAGGGAAGTCTAACATGTTTCAATCCAAAAAAGTTTACAACACAAGGACACCAATACAATTATTCCAAATGATCCATATATATCAAGGCATGATAACTATTGTTATAATAGACCTATATTAACAATATGTGCTCTTCCCATGAGCCACTAAAATCTATTATCGAAGCCCTCATCATATCTTACAACATTGTTATCGTCCATTTGGATTTCATATATTTATATATCGATGATAAATAATACTCATAGTCATCTAAGTAGCAATGATTTTCTTCAAGGGTTTCCAAAAAAGATATTTAATCCTTAGATCTCAGTCTGACACTATCGAAACTGGTACCTCATTCCTCTATACCACTCATAGTAAAAATATCACAGATTAGTCCTAAACCATATGTGGATCATGAATAGTGATTTAATGGGCCAAATTTATAGGCCATTCATCTACCACACATTTGGAATTGTTCTTTTGAACCATTCATGGGACACCAGTTAAAAAATAAATGTATATATGTTCGCATTTCCAATTAGGAAGAGGTAAAACTACTAGAAATTTAGGATTTTACGACGGTTTAGAATGATGCATATATTCCCAAAACTATGGTAATAGGTTATAGCCACGGTTGAATGAAATGTGGTCAGTATTGGTGTGGCTATCGGAAAAGGACTATAGCCATAGTTTTAAACCAAGTCCAAATACCTGTAGCCATAGTTTGAAATCATGGAAGAAGCTTAATCCATGCTAGTTTTATTGACAAAGATTAAACTATGTCTATAGAAATTCCCATTTCATAAAAAATACCCCTCCCTCCCACCAACACCCTCAACTCCCCTTCTAGTAGCCCACCTAATTACAACCCCCCCCCCCACACACACACCATTCCCCCTGCTTCCCCCTTCCATCATGCAAAGCCTCCGACCTCTACTCCCCCATGGGCAACACCCCCTTCCCTAAAAGATCCCCTCCCCCACTTCTTGGACAGACCCCCTCATTCCTAGACAGACCCCCCTCCCTGGGCAGATCTATAATTCGTTGACCATAAACAATACATAATCATGAATTATGTTAATAGTACACATTGCGGATATTTTCAAGTTTTGAGTTTTAGAGAATTATGCCAGAACTGTTACATTACATACAAAGTAGACACTTCTTATTAGTATCAATTTTTTTTATAAAATAAAAACTCTTAAAAGAATCCTTTAATTATTTTCATGATATAAATCTTCTTGATTTCATCCTTTCTCTTACCCTGACTTATATACATTGAAAAACATTTCCAAAACATAGAATGAGCATAAAAATATCATTAAGGGTTATAAAATAATGAAATAAAGCATCAGTCCATCAATACAGAAAATTAAATTAAATCATACTTTTCAATCATTAACATACCACAAAAGATCATATGTTTTGTGAATAACAAATTGAAATCATAAATCATAAAGGTAACTTGTGGCACGCACAACAAAATTACATTATAGCTTTCACTGCTACGTAGGGAGTTACATTTGAAATACCCATCACAATATATTCCCTAAATATTTTAGGAGAAACATTAATGTTTACCTCCATCACGTTACCCAATTAATTTGAGAGCTATCTCAGGCAAACCCTCCGAGGTTTATCAGGAAATCACCTGTATACTAAAACAATTCCCATGAACCGTAACATATTCATAACACATAAAACATGCATAAAGGAAAGAAAAAATTTATACATTTGAATCACAATATAGTATTTTAATATATTTACACAATAATTCCATTCTCAAAACCATTTTGAATACCAAATAATTTAAAAATAGTATATGGTATTGATTTTCCTTTTAAAAACCTTACAGCTTGTTAAGAAGTCCAAATATAAAATAATGCTTGCTATAGTGGAATGATCACTGTCATCACATATGTTTAAAGGGAAACGTTTATTATTTATTAAAATGATTCATAAAAAATGATTCATTTTTAATAAAATTCAATGTCAAAGTATGACTCAATGAATGGAGATTGTGATGAAGTCCTTTAGCTCGTGTCCGACATGAATCCTTCTTTATTTAATCTCTTGAATAATAAACTAAATTTTATTTCAACATTATTAAGAAAAATTTTCAAGTTTATTATTATTTTTATATTAATTATTACCAATTTATAATCATTACATAATCATTTAAGTTAATAACGGTAGTTTTGTCGATATTTGGTACTTGATTCAAAAATAAAGTCCTTATAATTACATGTTGTCCTTGTGGTAAAAATTAAAATATCTCTAAAATTATATTCTTGATTTAGATATCACACATATAATATATTTCCAGTATATATATATGTATTAATAATAGTACAAAACAATTGGAGATAAGAAATGAAATGCACTATTCATGGAGACGGTAACCCGTACTTACAAATGAACGCTACTTTCGTGTTTATTTCATATTTAATGGAATAAAAACACTATTATAAATAGGTATATTATAATTACAGTATAATATTATATATAATTTAAGTAATTATATCATTTATACGTTCCAATTATGACATGAACGAGACATATCCCTTTGAGGTGGCGGTAGTTTGCACTTTCTCAAATGAAATTATTGTATTTACCCACTATGGAAACCATAAAGGAAAACTATAAATAAAAATTATAAAAGTACAGAGACAATATAAATATGTTATATATCACATATAAATACATTTCCAAATTAATTTTCATCATAGGATGTGGTAGGAGATAATTGAGCAATCATTGTTTCGCGAGGCAGTAGTTTGTCGTCCACCAAAACAGTATGTTTGTATCCATTACATTGAGGTGTGTGGAAATTTAGTTCGTATACATCACATAAAAACATAATAGTATGTTGGGGATACTAGTTTTGTTATAAAATAATGGAATAAAGTGAGTGTAGGGGGTTTTAGAAGGAAAATAATAGACAAGAACTTGAGAGAATACGTTACATTTAAATTTGGTAACTCCCTTGGGTTTGAACCAAAAGGCTTTCACGAAGTGTCTTATTCCAAATTTAGAGATTCTAAGTGGAAGATAGGGATGTTAGGAGATTAGTAGTGTATAGTTTGGACTATACAAGGGGGATTGTGTGGTGTTACTAAGGGTTATAGGTGGTGGTTTTTTATAAGGGGGAGGATGGGATCATTAGCAATGTTGGAAAATTTTATTTTATTATAAACTAAATTTCGATGAAAAATGTCCCCAACACATTTAATCAGAATATATGGTGATTATTTTTCTCAGTACTCTCATAAAATTTGTTTTAGACAATTTTATGGCATACAATTAACCTTATCTTTTATATTTTACCTTTTTAACAAATTTAACTTTTACCATGTCATCTGGTATATTCATACTATATTTTTAATATATTTACTAGAAAATGACCAGAGACACAAATATGGATCCTTAATCACATTAGTGACATCATATATGTAATTTTGAAGAATATTATTCTTTTTGGGGTATTTAATAAATTAATAAAATATTGATTGATTTTAAAACTCATTTATGTCAATCTATAAACTATTCATATCAAGAATTTTAAAAAATTCTATTAGAACATGTTTCTCTTGAAAAAACTATATTAATTAAAATAAAAAATGTATAATCATCCATAAAATTCATGTATGGCATATAATGTTTCAAAATAAATTTATTTTAGTATTTATAATCACATTATTTAAAACATTCATTAATGTGGTAATCATTACATCATCATTGTGTCCTAAATAAATATATTTATATGATGTATAAAAATTATAAATAAAATTCGATGATTTAAAAAATATTTTTTTATTTCTAATTACTATTTATAATATAAAATATCTTTTATATAACACATTATATAAATTGTTTTACTAAAATATATATGATTATGTTAAATTTTCTTTAACTTTAAATTAATTTTTATATAGTGTCATTTTCATTTACAAATGGCACTATAGGGTCCCAAAATTGAACCAAGGATGCCCATGGTCGTACAAGTAACACCCAATTGGATTAGGAAAAGTGTTAGGGTAATTTAAAATTATTATAATACATGTTTTTTACCCTTATACACCACATTTACCCTTTAACCACGGTAAATTAAATATTTACTAAAGTTACTATTCAGATTGTCTAAAATTAAAAGTAACCTATTTAAAAAAATTTGACAGCCTAATTCAAAATATGGAATCCATTTTCCAAATTAAAACCACATAAGATTCAGAAATTAATTTAAAATTAATTCCCATTGTCAAAACCAAAAAACGCGTTTTTATGAAATAATTACTATCAAAAGATTGACACTTTTTTATGTTCAATTTCATATTGAAATTACATAAAATGACCCAAATTGGATTAAATAGTAAAAATATAATATAATTACACATTAAAACTAGATAAAATGATAATCTAACCATATAAATAATTATATTAAATTTAAATATTAAATTAAAATGGTGTATTTTCACTATTCATTAAAAAATGAACATTATCAGAAAAATTCCAAAATATCATTCAATGTAAATGTTTATGTCCCAATTATAAAGAAAAATATTGTTTTTCCAAATAGAATATATAAAAGATACAAAAACCATATTTAAAAAGGGCTCTCAATAAAAGGTGTTAAATCAACATTTTATATAATATTAAAATATTTATGCTTAAAATTGGATTCATTCAAATTTTAAGCCTCAAACTTTTTTTGGATAAATCTTGAAAGATTTAAAAAATATTTATAAGCATGTTGTAGTTAGTTCTGTTCATTCCTGCTAATACAAAACTTAGGCATAAACTACCCTTTAAAATAATATAATATTATTATATTTATTTCTAGTATGACTCAGCATTGTGTGCAACATGAGATTTCAGAGAAACCCATTGTTGCGTGTCGGGTACACCATTAAACAAAGTATCCACATTAATGTTAAATTAATATTTAATTAAAAAATATTAATAAATATGAAAATATCATATTTTTATTTACCTGGGATGGTACATCCTTCTCCTCTTTTGGGAATTGTGTCCTCGAAATTCAATTCACTTATCAAATAATTGGGGGTATTTATCCCTCATAGCATTTTTAGATTTCCATGTTTTCTCTTAAACCATATGGGTTTTCCATAAAACTATTACCTGATGAATTAACTTATTCTCCAACACTTTCTCCCTACGGTCAAGAATATGGACTGGTTTTCCCTTATAACAAATGTTATCTTCAAACTTAACTACCAATAGACTCAAAAGATGATATGGATCCAGCATATACTTTCTCAACACTAAAACGTGAAAAACATTGTGTACCTGTGATAAAATTGGAGGTAAATCTACTCTATAGGAAAGTGATCCAACTTTCTCTAGGATTTCATAGGGTCTAATTAACCTCAGGCTCAACATTTCCTTCTTTCCAAAACACATCACACTTTTCCACAGAGAAACACTGAGAAAGACATGATCACCTACCTCAAAATAAAGATCCTTCCTCTAGTTATCCGCAAAACTTTTTTCCCTAGTCTGTTATATTATCATGTTCCTCTGAATCAATTGCGCTTTATTTTCCACCTCTTCTACCAATTCAAGTCCAATCAACTTCCTTTAACATACTTTATCCCAAAAAAATATTGATTCTGACACCACATTCCAAATTATGCCTCAAATGGTGCCATCTGTACACTAGAATGAAAACAGTTATTATAAGAAAATTTTACCAAAGAAGGATATTGGTCCCAATATCCCTAGTAATCCATTGTGCTAGAACATAAAATATCTTGTAATATATGAATTGTTTGTTCTGACTACCCATATAATTGTGGGTGAAAAAATATACTAAAATTTAATTCAGTACCC
Organism: Viscum album; assembly: GCA_963277665.1. Classification (NCBI taxonomy): domain Eukaryota; kingdom Viridiplantae; phylum Streptophyta; class Magnoliopsida; order Santalales; family Viscaceae; genus Viscum; species Viscum album. The sequence continues at coordinate 449,730,472 of OY728131.1, forward strand.
ACCAACTTCTGAAGGCCATTCCGAAAGTTAGAATTAAACCTGGGATCATGATCAGATACAATGGAGAGGGGAACTCCATGAAACCTAACTATATTGTTACCATAAAACTGAGAAAGTTGATCTATAGATAATTTATCTCAAATAGGAAGGAAATGAGTGGATTTAGTCAACGATCAACAGTAACCCATATTGCATAATTTCTTTGAGAATTATTTGGTAATCCCATGATTAAATACTTAGAAAAATTTTCTCATTTCCACTCTGGCACTGATAAAGGATGAAGAATCCCTTTCGGTAGCTTCTTCTATAAATTAACCTGTTTAAATGTCAATCACATCATAGTAAATTCAAAAATACCTCTATTCATTCCATCCCACCTGCAATACTTTAGAAAATCTATGTACATCTTAGTACTACCATGATGAACATAAAACAGAGAACTACAAGATTCACATAACAACATATTGTTTATCTGTGAATCACAAGGTAGGAATAATCTCTATCCAAACCTCAAAACACAGCCTCCATCAGTATTAAAATCAGGTAACTTTCCCTTTTCAACCAATTCAACCTTTTTCTACAACTCACTATATTTCTTCTATGCTTGCATAATTCTGTCTGATAGAGATGATTTCACTGACACCTAAAATAAAATAGAGGATTTCCTACACCAAAAGCATCTATTATTAAGTTCATCAAATCATTAGTCAAAGGATATTGTTCGAAACTTAACATGGATAAGGTTGCATCACTTTTTTAACTCAAAGCATCAGCCACATTATTTGGCTTCCCCAGATTGTAATGGATTTTGAAATTATAATCCATGATTAATTCTAGCCATCTTCTATATATCATGTTTAATTAATTCTAACTGAATATATATTTAAAACTTTTGTGACCATTATAGATTTAATAATTTACTTTGTACGAATGATGACACCAAATTTTTAAAGCAAAAAACAAAAGAAGGTAATTCCAAATCATTTTTAGGGTAATTTTACTCATGAGGATTCAACTAACGTAAAGCATAGGAAATTACATGATCATTATATATAAGTACACAACCATGTACATTCAATGAACCATCATTATAGAAAACAAACTCACCATTTCTGGAATGTAATTACAATACTGAAGCATTCACCAATCTTCTTTTCAATTCTTGAAAACAATCATCACATTCATTGGTCCAGATAAACATAAAACCTTTTCGAGTCAACTTAGTAAGCGGGATAGAAAATCATGAAAAATTCATAACAAACCTTCGATAATAACCTTCTAATCCAAGAAAACTATAGATATCAGCTATATTTGTGGGTCTTGGAAATTATTTAGCAACGTTTTTTTACAGGATCAATAAATATTCCATCTTTATAAACAATGTGACCAAAGAATGAAAATTGCTACAACCAAAACTCAAACATTCCGAATTTCCCATATGGTTTCTTTTCTTTTAAAGTTTTTAAGACAACCATAAAATGACTTTCATACTCTTCATAGAATTTATAATATACCAAGATATCATCTAGAAAAAACCACCATTTATCACATGAGTAAACTGTGCCATCACTGCAACAAACTGCTCAGCTCCGATTCTGACCTTCTAAGGTTTCTTATTTGGAATGTTGTTTTCCTCTTGATGTCGTCCCATAATATCTTCCATGTTTCCTCTATAGAAAAAAATTCTGAACATAGAAATATCTTAGGTGAAGAAATGTGGTAATGTGTAGATTCTATATCAGTTAAATCATAACATAAATTAATTTATAGAAATTAATTTAACATTACCCTAACTCCTAATGTTTTCTAAACTGACCTTTGATAGTAGCTATAATTCATAGACCTTAAAATTTTTATAATCATGAATTAAGTTAATAATTTACATTTAGGATCTTTTTAAGTTTAGAGTTGTAGATAATTAGGCCATAACTATTCCATTACATAAAAAGAAGACACTTCTACTTAGTATCCATTTTTCTCTTAAAATATAAACTCTTAAAAGAAAACGTGAATTATTTTCTTGATATAAATATTCATGATTTCTTCCTTTTTATTCCCCTATCTTATATCCCATTAATAACTTTTCTAAAACATGGGATGAGAATAAAATTCTCTATAAGGGTTATAAAACAATGAAATAAAACATTAGTCCATCAATATATACAAGTCAATGGAATTGTACTTTTCAATATTTAATATACCACACAAGATCATCATAATTATGAATAAAAAATAGAAATCATAAATCATAAAGGTGTCTTTTGGCTTCAATAACATACTTACATTGTAGATTTCACAACTACGTAGGGAGTTACATTTGAAATACCCTTCATAATATATTCACTAAATATATTAAGAGAAACATTAATGTTTACCTCCTCCACATTACCTAATTCATTGGAGATCTATCTTGAGCTCACCTGCCCTATATTTATCACGGAACCACCAGTATATGTGAACGATGCCCAAGAACCATTAAATTTTCATTATACATAAAAAAATAATAAAGGGAAGATAACATTTACACATTGAAATCACAATATAACATTTCAATATATTGACATAATCAATCAATTCTCAAAACCATTTTCAATACCAAAATACTCAAAAAGCGTATATGGTATTTATTTATCTTTTAAAAAAATTACAGCATTCTAAGAAAACCAAATATCAAATAATTCTCATGGTGGTGGAAAGGTTGTTGTCATCGTGTACGTTTAAAAAGAAATATTCTTTTTTTCATTTTGTAAATCTCTTTATAAAAAATGATTCATTTTGAGTAAAAGTAAATGTCAATGTATGCCTCAATGAAAAGAGATTGAGGAGAAGTCCCTGACCTCATGTCCAACTTGAACCGTTTATTCTTTAATATCATAGATAATATAAAAAGTTAATTACAACTTCCTTAAGAATCTTTTTCAGGTTTATGATTAATTTTATATTACTTATTACCATGTTATAAACATTACATTATCATTGATGTTAATAATGGTCATTTGGTCGATATTTGGTACATGAGTCAAAAATGAACTTCTTATAATTACAAGTTGCCCATGTGGGCAAAAGTACAATATATCTAGAATGATATTCTTGATTTAGATATCATATATATTATATATATATCTTGTATATATATATATATTTATTATAGTACATATATTTTGGAGATAAGAAATGAAATGCACCATTCATTTAGACGGTAAGTCGTACGTACGCATGAACGCTACTTTCATTTCTATTTCATATTTAATGGAATGAAAACATAATGATACATATGTATATTATAATTCCAGTATAATATTATATATAATTTCAGTAACTCCATCCTATATACGTTTCACGTATGGTATGAACGAGTCAAATCATTTTGAGGGGGAAGTAGTCCTCATTTTTTCAAATGAAATTATCATATTTACCCATTATGGAAACCATAAAGGTATGATATAAATGAAAAATACATAATAATATAGACAATATAAATACAATATATATCACATATAAATACAGTTCCATTTTAATGTCTACCATAAGAGGTGGTAGGAGATAATTGAACAATCATCATTTCAAGAGTCCTTAGTTCGTCGTCCATAGAAACCATATGTTCCTATCCATTAGATAGAGGTATGTTGAAGTGTAGTTCGAATCCTTCTCATAAAAACAACCTAGTATATTGAGGATACTATTTTTGTTATAAAAAATGGAATAAATAGAGTTTAGGAGGTCGGAGAAGGAAAATAAAATAAATGAACTTGAGAGAATATGTTACCTTTAAATTGGGTAACTCCCTTTGTTTTGAAGAAAAAGCCTTTCTTAAAGTGCCTTATGCCTATGTTAAGGCTTCTAGGTGGAATAGAGGGATGTTGAGAGATTATTTGGTCAGAGTATGTAAGAGGTAAGGGTTCATGAGAGGTGTGAGTAAGGGTTACAGGTGACGACTTTGTAAAAGGGGGAGGAGGGGCTCTCTATGATTGTTTGAAAATATTAATTTATTATAAACTGAATTTCGATTTAAAATGGCCCCAAACTCATTTAATTCTAATATATGGTGAGTATTTATTTATCTCATTTAATAAAATGAGTTTCAAAAAATTTATGGCATTAAATTAACCTTATCGTTTAGCTTTAACTTTTAGATAACAAATTTTACTTTTACCATGTCCCCTTGCATATTCACAATATATAGTTAGTATATTTACTATAAAATAACAAGTGACCAAAATATGGATCATTAATGAAATTAGTAAAATCATATATTTCATTTGGATGAATGTTATATTTTAAGAGTATTTTATCATTTAATAATATATAGATTGATTTAAAAACTCATTTATGTCAATTTATAAACTATTCATATCTAGACATTTAAAGAAATCTATAACAACTAGATTCATTCGAAGAAACTATATTAATTAAAAGATAAAAATTTATAATCGTCCATAAATTTAATGGATGGCATAAGAAGTTTCAAAATAAATTTATTTTAATATTTATAATCCCATTTATTTAAAACATTTATTAATGGGGAAATAATTACATCATCATTGTGTCATAAATATATTTATTTATATGATGTCTAAAAATTATAAATAAAATACCATGATTTAAGAAATCTTTTTATAATTCTATGTATTATTTATAGTCTAAAATATCACGTATATAACCAATTACAAAAATTGTTTTACAAAGAGATATATGTTTATGTTTCATTTTCCATAATACTAAATTAATTTTTATAAATTGTCATTTTCACTTATAAGTGGCTCCATGGGGTCCCAAAATCGAAACAAGAATGACCACGGTCAAAAATGTATCAACCAATAGGATTAGGACACATGTTAGGGTAATTTAATAGTATTATAATACTATTTATTTACCATATTTACCAGATTTACCCTTTAACCATGAGAAATAAAATATTTACTAAAGGTACTATTCATAATGTCTAAAAATAAAAGTTACCTATTTACACATTTTGGACCTCCTGATTATAAATATGGAATATATTTTTTAAAATTCAAAACACATAAGTTGCAGAAACTAATTTAAAATTAATTCTCATAGTCAAAACCAAAAAACATGTTTCTTAAGAAATAATAATTACCAAAAGATTGACACTTATTTATGTTCACGTTGAATGTAAAAGTACATCCAATGAAAAAATTTGGAATAAATGGTAAAAATATAATCTAATTACACTTTAAAACCAACTAATATTACAATATAACCATATAAATAAATTATATTAAAATGCAGTTTTGAATTAAAATGCAGTATTTTTCACTATTCATTAAAAAATGAACATTATCAGAAAAATACCAAATTTTCATACTAAGTAAAATTTGATATCCCAATTCTAAATAATAATTTTATTTTGTCAAATAGAACATATAAAAGTGACAAAAACTAGGTTTAAAAAGGGTTCACCATCAAAAGGTGGTAAATCGATCTTTTAAAGAATATTAGAGTATTTATGCTTAAAACTGGATTCATTCACATTTTAATCCCATAACTTATATTGGATAAATATAAAAACATTTAACAAACATATATAGTCATATTGTAGTTAGTTCTGTTATTTCTCTCCAATACAACAACTAGGTGTTATCTACCATTTAAAATAATATTATATTTTTATATTTTTTTCAGTATGACTCGACATTTTGTGCAACATGAGATTTCAGAGAAACCCATTGTTGCTGGTCATGTAAGACATCAAACATATCATCCCCTTTAATGTATAATTAATATTAAATTAAAAAATATTTATAAATATGAAAATATAATATTATTTATTTACAACGGATGTTACAAAGTCCCCCATGCACACCCCTCGTGCACAACCCCCTCCCTCGGAAGACCCACTTACACCCCTTTCAAACCCCTCCACCCTATAGACCCCCCTTGCACCCCCTCCACCAATAGAAAACATTTCCCCCATACAGAGCACCCTTCCTCCCTATCCACACACCTCCTTCCTAGATATTCCCCTCCCCCCTGGATAGACCCCTCCTTCTTGGAAAGACTCCCCTCTCCCCCCTCTAGACCCCCTTACACCCACCTCAAGACCCCCTTACACCCCCTCACCTACTTCCTGGATAAATCCCCCCTCCATGACGGACCACCTCCTTCCTCGACAGACACCCCTCTTTCTTGGACGAACCCATTCCAAGACAAACCCCCTACCTAGAAAGACCCCACCCCTCCCTGGAAATACCCCCTGCACACCCCTCCCAATGTAGACCCCCTTTCAACCCCTTCAAACCCCCCATGAACCCCCTTCATACCCCTTGTACCCCCTCCACACTCCCTTCATCATGGATAGATCCCCACCTCCCTAGAGAGACCCCCTCCTTTCTCAACCCCCCTCCTAGACACCCCTCTCCATCCCTCTTGGACCCCATAAAAACCTTCTTGGACACCCCCTGGACACCCCTTCCAAGACAGGCCCCTCCCCCCTTGCATCCCACCAACACCCTCCCCCCTTTCAACCCACCTACACCCCCTTCACCCAACCTATATGAAGGATGTTAAATTTACTGTTCCTTGTTACCACACACAAAATATAAATAACCATGATATGCCACTTAACATTCCTCCAAATAAAGTTTCCATGGTTAGTTATGTGATATTGTGTGGAATATTTTTTGTGAAATTTTTTCTATAATGTATGTGACTGAATATAGTATCCACAGTCAGTATAGTAACGATGTAACATTAATTTAACCAACATTGAGTAATAAAATTGAAAATATTGTGGAGGGGAACAAAATTTACCATATGAAGTGATGACCTAATTAACATTAATAACTAAAAGTGGAAGAACCATGTACTCTAAATATAACATGAGTAAAAATATAGCCACTACAAGACTGAAATACATCCAACCAGGCATTCAAATTCTATTGGGACAGTGTATGAGAATAAAAAATGCCTGTTTTTTCCTCTGAATAAGGAAAACTAATGATCCACCAAAACTGCAGCACCTATAAACACCAAATCCCACAAGAGGAGAATACACCCCCGATCCACCACATTAAAACCCCTAGAACTAGAATTATTTTCCAAAATTCATAGAATAAAGAAATCCAAACCATAACCATGTTCCAATTTGAATAAATCTCTCCCTAGTAGAAGAAGAACCCTATTGATGATCTAAGATCTTAGGGGATTCAAGGCCGAATTGATCCCGATTCTAGTTACCATATGAATAAGATTAATTTTGACACACTTAATTGAAACAAACAAATATTGGAGATTTGGTAAGGGAGCCTGAAGAATCTTGATCTAGTATTAATTTTTTCATTGATGTGGGCACCGACTGAACAAGTTGATGATGACATTTGTTCTTTAAAGAAGTTGATTGAAAACAAATCAAGATCCATACATTCCAATTATCATGAACAAAGATATATCATTTAGGAGTGATTATAACATGTTGGTGAATATTCATATATCAGACTCAATTTAGAATGAAATTTGAATCATAGTTTGTAGATCCGGATTAACATACAGACACCAAAACAACGGACTAAACACAGATCCAAGTTACACTAGGTGAATCTTTATTATGGAGTAATAACTGAGGGCCTATAATATATTGATAAATCTTTGTAACCCAACAATAATTTAAGATTAAGGGTTGTTATAACATTATCCTATACTAATATTCTATCAATATAGGGTGATTAGAACATGTTGAATATGATTTTGTCTATGTGAAAGAGTTTTCAACATTGAGATGTTTTGGTTTCATCTAATAATCATGCATGAGTTGGAAATCTAATATTTATCCATTGATTTAAAAGATTTCTGTTTTTGCTTCTATCTATAAGAGTAATGTTTTTGGAGGCCATAAACCATTCCAATATAGTTGTTTCATGAATGTGTTCGAATGAATTATAGGTGTTCGGTAATTTTCCTCTACAAAGATGGAATGTTGAAATACACACCATTTTAATGTCATGAAATTGTTGTGAATTTGATGGACTTCTATGAATGATGTGATGATATTTTTATGTTTAAGGGAAATCAATATAATAATTTGGATTTAGTGATCTTTATCCATTTTGATTCCTAGTTTATAGGTTCTGAGATAATATTTTTAGTTACACCAATTAAATTTCAGTAGATTGAGAATGAATGATATGTGCAAGATAACTACTTATTTTCAAAAAAAAGACTAGATTTTAATCGATATCAATTTAATGATGAATTCATGATTGACATTTATTAAGCTGGTTGGGGATAATATTAAACACTCATGCACTAGCAAGGTCAAAATGAAAAAGGAATTGATATTTTTGTACTACGAATAAAAAAACCACCATAGTCCAAGAAACTAGGCCAACCTCTATAGAAGTATGGTCAATGATTTTTCCTAGAAGAGAATCATATCCCTTAATAAAAAAGGATTAATATATGCTGTCCATATATAATGAAAATGACACAAACCAATACCATGTCGAAACCAATCGTCAATTTGTTACCTCTAGTTTGACACCATTAGGATGATTAATATATTTCAATATCAACCAAATATGTAGAATATTAATGATAATAATGAAATGCATTAATATTAGAAAAAAATATAAAATCAATATTAAAACCCAAAAGATAGAAATTGAATTTTAGTATATAAAACAACCACCCTTGACAGAGTGAGAGATATCACATTCATCTTATCCCTTGTCACTAGAACGGCACAGACGACAATTGATGTGCATAATTTGGTGTTCAACTAGTGTATATTTGTTTAGTTGCAGTTGTTATAGTGAAAAAGTTGGTATTAGTAATATTTTTTAACAACGTCAGATTCCATAGGTGGCCTGTTTGATCCAATGTCCATCAGGGCCTTCCAGTTCTTTAGGTGAATACATTCGTTTATCAAGACTTAGAAGTGAAAAATTTTAAGATAAATGGAATTTCAATTCAATAAAATCAAATCATTATAGCCCACTATATGAGAAACAATCATAACTTCTGTAGAGACCCAAAACTTGACTTACATAGACAATACATTACTTTTCCGGAATACTTAATACATGACAAAAATAGACCCCAAGTACCGTATTAGTTTAGTGTCTTTGTAAATTCAGGACACAATCTTCTAATCATGGTGAATGATCTTCAACATCAGCCATCATGATCTTCCCCTTTGGGTTTCTTACCTAAAATATTTCTTTATAATTTTAGGAAAATAAAAAATAAAAAAGGAGAGATCAAATGATCAGTAAGGGTAAACATAGGGAATATAAAACAATCTATAAAAATTTGAATGCAAAATCTTGAACATAAAATCTAATCATCAAAATCTTGAGCAATGACATAAATCTTAAAAGTAAGTAAGGCATATATCATAAAAGAACATCAATCATTATAAAATAGAATGGTAATAAAACATGTAATTTTGGAAAACCATTATTAACATGATATGATTTCCATAGTAGCCAAGGCACTGCTACCAAGACCATCATAGTGGACAAATTCCCTTCTTGAATCGAGTTCACTACTCGTTCTAGTCCTATATAACTGAACCAGATTAACTTTCCATTCCATCCATGTCTATATCATGAGATATAAATCATTACCCAATGAATTGGAGGGAGATATATGTCCCACAAAACTCATAATGAAATCATCTTATGTGTGCCGCAACTTAAACATAAATCATTCATAATAACCCAAAGAATAAAATGGGTTTCATAAAAATCATTCCATAATAAAATAATCCATATAAAACAAATGGATATCATTTCATCATAAAAAAAGTGAAACCATGTATATCATAGAGAATTTATACTTGAAACATAGAAATATAAAATAATATCATCTTAGATGGAAAATGGTTTTGATAAAACACTTGATATGAATTCTTGAGGAAAATATCCTTTCCTCTTCAAAATCATTTTCTTTTCAAAAATGCCATGATATTTTAAAATATAATGATTTTATTGAAAATTGTCTTGAAATATTTTAGAGTATGCTTCATGAAAATAGGGATTTATGAAAACGTAAAAATCTGTTCATGCCGTATAAGTTAAAAAAACATTCTCCTCGTACTTTTAACAAAAAAGTGAATAAGTATGATGTATGGAAAAAAAAATATTCCTTCAATAACACAAAGTAAATGTCAAAAAGGGGTAAAAATGAATTTAAACATATATGAAAGAATATTTAAAACTTTATGAAAAACATTTTATGGACATCGATGAAAAATATACCCTAGTAAATACTTACGTATAAGCAATCTCAGATAAAAATGAGATTGCAAAATTATCCCCTACCTTATGTCTGATATGCTTCGTATGTATCCGAACCTCCTGTATAATGATTTAGATAATTTCATTCAGTTATTACAGAATCATATTCATTGTTATGATATCATATATTGGTCACTTATGGCTTTATATTACCCGTTCTTTTTTAAATATCATGTTAAAGCAGCGTTTTGGGTAAAATCGTTTCATTTCTCGTACGTGTTTCGACTTTTTGTTCATGATATTATTAATTATATCCTGATTTGCTTAATTCCAGAATGTAAAACATGATATATATATATAATATATTCATCATATAAATATATATGATAGGTCAATAAATGGAATGAAATATACCGTTCATAGAGACGGTAGGCCGTACGTACGCATGGACGCTATTTTCGTTTCCTTATAGAATTGAATGGAATTAAGTAAATGAAACATATATGTACATAAATACAGTATCATTATTATGTAATATCTTTTATTATTACTTATTATATATACTTTATAATAATTCTTGAAAGGTTAATCATGGAAAATGAATCTCATCGCGTTCGTGGAGACGGTAGTCCGTACGTACTCACAAGCGATTATATCATTCTTTTGATATTAAAATCATATATAATAGGATGATATATCATATATAAAGAATTATAATAATGTTATATTTATTATTTATATCATTTATAATCATTCTTATACTCATCCAAAAGATGAAATGTTTGAATAACAAACTACACCCCGACGTGGAGACGGTAAGCCGTATGTACGCACATGTGGTGACTTCTTCATTCATAGGATGGAAAAAATAACTAATATGGTTGTAAAATTTTTATAATACCATCATATTATATAATAGATACTGGATTTATTATTTTATAATGGATGTAACAAAGAAGGAGGAAGTGAAAGAAGAAAGGAACTTGAAATAGGTGGTGAGATATTTAAATCTTATTCGGGTTCTTCCATTTGATTTGATCAAAAGGGATCCTTATGTTGGATTTATGACTAAAGGAAGGCCTCTAGAATAAATGGAAGATATTTGAGAGGGTTTTTGGGTAGTGTTTGGCTGAGCCAATTAGAATTGGAGGAGTGAATGTGAGAGAAGAGGGAGTGCCCTTTCATAAGCGGGGTGAGGGGCACCTTCGGAAAAACATAAAATATTATTTTATAATAAATTCATATTTGGTTTATAATGGATAAAAAGTGACTTATTTTGACGCTAGGGTGGGTATGGGTCTAAATCCTCTCAATCAATAGGTTTATAACAAGTTTAGTTTACCATTTTCACCTTATCATTTAGATTTTAACTCTAGGTTAAATAATTTTACTTTTACCATGTCTTCTTGTATTCTTACACTATATGGTTAGTAAACATATTATAAAATTTCAATAGAACCCCAATTGGTTCATTAATGTAATATATATTATTATATAAGTCTTTTGGATGAACCGTAGATTTTTAGGACCATTTTATTAATTAATAATATAATATTTGTTTTAAAACTCTTTTATGTCAATTTTGACAGTATTTGGTATTTTGTTTTTTATAAATTCATAAAGAATTATTACTTCGAAACAAATTCATAAATTCGACACTAATATGTTATATTAACCTATAAAATTAGTGAAATTCATAAAAAGTCTCAAATTATATTTATTTGGGTATTTATAATATCAATTATGTTAATATTTCATTAATAAGGTAATTACTGCATCATCATTGTGTCATAAATAAATTAAATTATATAATGTCTAAAAGTTATAAATAAAATAAAATTATGTGGAAATATTTCTATCTTTCTAATGAATATTTATAGTCGAATTTATCTTATGTATAACCCTATATTAAAAATGTTTTAGTTATTAAAGTTTGATTTTAACTATTTTAACTCTTCTTTAAATAAAATAATAATAAATGTCCTAATCTAATCTAAGAGGACCAAACATGTTCATATTTTATTTCTAAGGTTGTTTTTGGTCGAATTAGACTTATCCAATAGAATTAGGGCATGTGTTAGGGTAATAATAATATCATTTTTACCCTTAATTACCCTATTTACGTTTAACCGTGGTAAAAAAAAGTAAAAAGGTACTATTCACCAAAAATTATTTTTATCTTATTGAACTACATTTTACTCCTTGATATTAACTGTGTGTCTTGGATTTTAGAAATTTCACTCACAGAAGCTGTAAAATTATATTTTATGTGAATTTGCAAATTCTCCTAAGAGGTGGGTAAAAGACGGTAAAAGTTCAATAAAATTTTAATATATCTAAAATTATTTTAAAATGACCCCAATGAATTACATTGATCTTATATAGGTATTATGTATATATTTTTACTTAAAATAAATTTAAATAAAATAAAATATTATTTAAAGAAAATGTCGGTTTTAACCAATAACTCAGTATTTTCACTATTCATCAAAAATTGAAATTTTTCAGAAAAATTCCAAAAATTCACCCCAGGATAATTTCAATATTCCAAATCCAAAAATGAAGCTCATTTTTAAAGATAAAATTCATAAAATTTCAAAATTGGGTATTACCATTCATAACGGCTATTTTATATAATATTTTAATAACATATCGTTGTTTAGTGAAACCCGGTATTGCATACTACACACGCTATCGAGGAAGGTTGCGATTGTTTGTAATCCAAGACAAGTCAGGGTTGTGCGTAGTGCAATCTCCGTTTGGTGTTGCGTATAACATAATAAAAAAATATTTCATTTATAAATTAGACAAAATCTATACTTAATGTTACTTAGAATAATTTCCACAAAACGAACTTCAAATTGTGAGTAACACGAGCCAAAAATAGTGTTGCATATACTGTATGCTAATATGGTGTTGTGTATGTTACAATCTAATCTTGGTGTAGTGTACCATAGATGAAATCAAACAAATTAAAAACAATATATCTCATAAAATCTCAGGGTGTTACATTCTACCCCCCTTAAAATGAATTTCTCCCTCGAAATTCATCGGGGTTAATAATCGTTTACTACTTGAAATTTACATTCATTGAAACCGACATCGTAAAAATGAATACTAAAACTAAATTTTAAAAATTTAAGTATGAAACAAAACGGTTTCCCAAATTAACTCATCAATGGGTTTCCACATTGGATAATATAGGTGAAATATGGATATGGAAGAGAAATCTTATCATCATGTTTTTATGGAGAGTGGTAGAGAACATGGCTATGAAAAATCCAACAATCACAAAGCCATAAATTTGTGATGATCTAAGGTACCATCTTGGACAACATTTTTTGTTTTTAATATCATTTCCTAAAAGTTAAAAATTTTGAATTAGAAGCAATACTTACTTGATTTTGGTATAATCTTGTCGTTGGTCATTCCATGAACAAATTCCACTTCATGTCATGATGAAATAAAGTTTAATTGGTTATTCGTGAAGTTTTAGCAGATCATGTGATAGAATGATGGGTCATTCCATCTATCTCAAACAAAAGGTTAGAAAAAGTTAGATACATAAGTCAATCTATAGTGAGATTAATCGTATATGGTTCCTAAAATGGGCTTATACATCATCTATCATACCTATTAATAAAATAAAACTAGTTTCTACTAACCAGGGACTTCTTGTACGCCAATGGTACGCGATAAAGGCCTATCGCACTTCGGTTGTGGGTTCTATTCCCACAACATTGTCCGACGTGATGGGTTGTCACCCGTCCTAGAGGGTGTCCCTTTTTATAAAACTATACTATTATAACATTCCTTCAATAATATCGAAAAAAGTTCTATCCTTAAACAATACTATCTTATGTCATACTTAATTCGTTCTAATCTTTAGGCTTATCCAAATTACTTCGGTCCAAGCTCATAGAATTAAAAAATTTGATTACTTGAAAGGTCACATAACAAGCATGTGAATACCATCATTTATCCCCCATAAATCATAAGATATATCTTGTTGGTCACATTCCAAACATGTGAGTACCTTAATCATGTATTATCTAGAAACATGAGTTACCATAGAACCTTATTGAAAACATGAATGCTGTCAAAAGATAACTCTTTCCACATACCAAAATCCCAAAATTCCCATATACTCAAACCATGATATCACACTGTCCTTATATCAGTCTTGAGCTGATTAATACTATCAAACATTTCATATCTCTTTATCCTTTCATTATGTGCATATCATCTTCTTTCAAAAAATATCTAAATTACCTTTCATGGTTACTAGTACCATTCAACATATACTTTGAAATATATTAAGAAAAACAACAGTTTAAGTATCCTTAGATGTTTTTTATTCCATAGTACCATTAAATTACCTATACAAAATTACTCTAGATAAACATAAAACCATTCCACTACCTTCTTAAAACATTGACCGAGCTTCAAAAATTCTTTCATCTTAAATATCTTTAGTAGTCACTTCATCATCATCAACATAAATACTACCCATAAGGCCATGCTAATTCTCTTCATGAGACTTTCCCTTAGGGAATTGGTTTGCATAATGCCCATAAATTCCACATTTAAGACATTTAACCATTGTTTATGTCTCAGCAATACCATTATCCTTGTCCATGGTGTTAACTGAATCTTTTCCTTTGCAATTACTGGCTTTGTGTCCCTCTTTTTTCACACCCAAAGCGTCTTCCAGTTCCTTTGAAACATTTTCCTTGATGTCTCTTCCCACATGATTTACATGAGGAAAATTGACCTTTGTTTCCTCTATGATCATCATGAAACTCCTCCTTTCAATTATTAACTGAGTTAAGAAACTTACCAAAGTTGAGATTATTGATCATATTGTGAGATTGTCGATTAGGCATAATAACGATGTGTCGCCTTCAAATTTCCCATTTCATTTTCTTGATCATGAAGAATATCATTACATTGTTCATCATATTCTCCATTAACATGAATCTTCCTATTTCCAACCATTTTCTAAAACCCAAAAAGAATAGTGTGAGAGGCAAAAATCATGCTAGGAAAACAACATAATCAAGGTGAGTACTTTCAATCTCTAACATTATAGGTTTAATCCTAGGTTATTCATGATCGTTATAATAATTATAGTACTGTAACCTATACTTATACTTAAATATCATTCCCTTTAGTTTTTACCTAAAATATTTCTTTATATTATGGGGAAAATAAAACATAAAAAGGGTGAGCTCAAATTCTTAGTATGGGTAAACATAGGGAACATAAAACAATACATAAACATTTGAATGAAAAAAATTGATCATAAAATCTAAACATCAAAATCTTGAGCAATGACATAAATCATGGAAGTACGTAAGGCATATATAATAAAGGAACATAAATCATGATAAAATAGCATGGGAATAAAACAAGTAATTGTGGAAAACCATTAAGCAGTAGATTTGATTTCCATAGCATCCAAGGCATTGCTGCCAAGACCATCATAGTGGACAAAGTCCCTTACTGAATCGAGTTCACTCCTCATTCCAGTCCTGTATCATTGAACTGAATTAACTTTATGTTCCAGCCATTTCTATCTTATGAGATATAAATATTTACCCAATGCTTTGGAGGGATATATAGGTCCCACCCATTTCATAATGAAATCATTATTACTTGTGCCACAAATTAAACATAAATCATTCATAACAACCCCAATAATAAAATGGGTTTCATAAACATCATTCCATCATAACATAATCCATATAAAACAAATGGATATCATTTCATCATAAAAAAGTGAAACCATGTAAATCATAGAGACATTATACTTGAAACATACACATATGAAATAAATTTTCTTATATAGAAAACGGTTTTGATAAAACACTTGAAATAAATTCTTGAGGAAAATATCCTTTCTTCTTCAAAATAATTATATTTTCACAAAATGCCATGAAATTTTAAAATAAAATTATTTTCTTGAAAATAGTCATGAAATATTGAAGGGTAATCTTCATGAAAATAAGGTGTCATGAAACTGTAAAAATTTGTTAATGCCGTATAAGTTAAAAAAACATTCTCTTTGTACTTTTAACGGAAAAGTCAAAAAGTAACACGCATGGAAAACAAATGAAAGATTCATTCCATAACACAAAGTAAAAGTCAGAAAGAGGTAAAATTGAATTTAAAAATACATGGAAGAATTTAAAACACTTTATGAAAAACATTTTATGGACATGGATGACAAAAATACCACAGTAAATACTTACGTATAAGCAATCTATGATAAAAATGAGATTGCAAAATTATCCCTTACCTAATGTCTAATATGATTCATATGTATCCGAACCTCATGAATAATGATTTAAATATTGTCATTGAATTATTACTGATTCATATTCATTGTTATGATATCATATATAGTTCATTTATGACTTTATATTACCCGTTCTTTTGTAAATTCCATGTTAAAGCAACATTTTAGGTAAAATCGTTTCATTTGTCGTACGTGTTTTGACTTTCTGTTCATGATATTGTTACTTATATCCTAATTTACATAATTCTAGGAATTAAAACATGATTTATATATAAAATATATTCACCATATAACTATATATGATAGGTCGATAAATGGAATGAAATACACCGTTCATTGACACGATAGGTCGTACGTACGCAGGAACACTATTTTCATTTCCTTATTGAATTAAATGGAATTAAGTAAATGAAACATATATGTAAATAAATATAGTATCATTATTTTGCAATATATTTCAAATTTATTTATTATATATACTTTATAATCATACTTGAATCGTTAATCATGGAAAATGAATCTCATCGTGTTCGTGGAGACGGTAGTCCGTACGCACGCACGAGCGATTATATCATTCTTTTGATATTAAAATCATATATAATTGGATGTTATATCATATATAAAGAAATATAATAATGTTATATTTATTTTTTATATCATTTATACTCATTATTATACCCATCCAAATGATGAAATGTTTGAATAACAAACTACACCACGACGTGGAGACGGTAAGATGTACGTACGCAAATTTGATGACTTTTTCATTCATAGGATGGATAAAATAACTAATATGGTTGTAAAATTTTTATAATAATATCACTGTATATAGGAGATACTGGAGTTATTATTTTATAATGGAATCAACAAAGAAGGAGGAAGTGGAAGAAGACAGGAACTTGAAATAGGTGGTGAGATATGTACCTATTCTTCGGGTTCTTCCGTTTGATTTGATCAAAAGGGATACTTAGGTCTGATTTCTGACTAAAGGAATGCCTCTAAAATGGAGGGGGGATATTTGAGAGGGTATTTGGGTTTGGGATGGCTACGCAAAATGGCTCAGGAGGAGTGAATGTGAGAGAAGAGGGAGTTCCCTTTTATAAGAGGGGTGAGGGGAACCTTAGGAAAAACTTAAAATATTATTTTATAATAAATTCATATTCAGTTTATAATGGCTCCAAAATAACTTATTTCAAGGCTAGGAAAGGTATGGGTCGAAAGAATCTCAACCAATAGGTTTTATACAATTTTATATTTCCATTTTAACCTTATCATTTTGATTTAACTCTAGGTTAAATAATTTGCCTTTTACGGGGTCTTCTTGTATTCTTACACTATATGTTTTAATAAACTTACAATAAATTTCCAATAGAACCCCAATTGGTTGATTAATTTCATATATATTATTATATAAGTGTTTTGGCTGAACCTTATAATTTCAGGACCATTTTATCAATTAATAATTTTTTTTAAAAACTCTTTTATGTCAATTTTGATACTATATGGTATTTTTTTATAAATTCATAATAGCTTTATTACTTCACACAAAATTCATCTTAACAAAAATAATATTTTATATAAACCTAGAAATTAGTGAAATTCATAAAAAGTCTCAAATTAAATTATTTTGGGTATTTATAATATCATGTATGTTAATATTTTATTAATAAGGTAATTACTGCATCATCATTGTGTCATAAGTAAATTAAATTATATAATGTCTAAAAATTATAAATAAAATACCATTATGTAGTAAATATTTTTATCTTTATAATCAATATTTATATTCAAATTTATCTTATGTCTAACCCTATATTAAAAATGTTTTAGTTATAAAAATTTGATTTTAACTATTTTAACTCTTGTTTAAATAAAATAATAATAAATGTACTCATCTAATCCAAGTGGACCATAGAGGTCATATTTTATTACTAAGGTAATTTTTGGTTGAATTAGACTTATCCAATAGAATTAGGACATGTGTTAGGGTAATAATAATATCATTTTTACCCTTAATTACCCTATTTACTTTTAACAGTGGTAAAAAAGTAAAACGTTACTATTCACCAAAAATTATTTTTATCTTATTGAACTGAATTTTACTCCTTGATATTAACCGAGTCCCTCGGATTTTCGAAATTCCACACACAGAAGTAGTAAAATTATGTTTTATGTGAATTTTCAAATTCTCCTAGGAGGTGGGTAAAAGACGGTAAAATGTTCAATAAACTTTTTATATATCTAAAATTATTATAAAATTCCCCCAATTAATTACATTGAACATATATAGGTTTTATGTATCTATTTTTACCTAAAATAAATTTAAATAAAATAAATGATTTTTTAAATAAAAAATTGGTTTTAACCATTAACTCAGTGTTTTCACTATTCATCAAAAATTGAATGTTTTCAGAAAATTACCACAAATTCACCCTAGGCTACTTTCGATATTCTGAATCCAAAAATGAAGTCCATTTTGATAGATAAAATTTATAAAATTTAATAAAGGGGGTATTACTATTCATAACAGCTAGTTTATATAATATTTTAATAAGATATCGTTGTTTAGTAAAACCTGGTACTGCGTACTGCACACGCTATCGAGTAAGGTCGCAATTGCATATAATGCAAGCCAGGTCAGGGCTGCGTGTAGTGAAATCTCCCTTTGGTGTTGCGTATAACATAATCAAAACTTATTTCATTTATACATTAATCAAAATCTATACTTAATGATGCATAAAATAATTTCCACAAAATGAACTTCAAATTGTGTGTAACACGAGCCAAGAATAGTGTTACGTTTACTAAAAGCTAATACAGAGTTGTGTATAGTACAAGATAATCTTGGTGTATTGTACAGTAGAATACATAAATGAAATTAAAAAGAATATATCTCATAAAATTTCGTGGTGTTAAACCTTCCACCACTCATAGCAGGACCTTGATTTTCCAAATCACGCTCCAGTACTTTGTGGACCTGTTCGGCATACAACAACCAAACTTTAAGAGGATCTTCAATAAAACCAAGATATATAATTTATCCAAAACCCTATGAATCATTTATTTCATGTAGATTAATTTGTTTAATCTAAATGATTAACTCTAAACATGGATAAACAAAATTTCAACAGAAGACAATAATTTACACATATAATAGTAATTGACATGGTATCTTATAGTAATGATGAAAACACACATACTATAAAATTATAAAATATTTGAGAATTATAAACCCTGAATGACTTAAATATAATAATATATACAATTAAATAAAATAGAAATAAAATGTTTCACTCATGTGTGAACATTCTCAACACCATATCACTTTCTACACAAATAATGACATTTTGGTGGCTTTTGATAAAATGATGCATGTGGACCAACTCTCTAATTAAAAATACAAATCTGAATATAGATGGACTCCATGAATTGCATTGAGGTATGTAATATGAAAAATTACCAAATACAATACTCAATGAATATATGAGGCAGTGGCCCAAAAGTAGATTATTCATAATCATTATGACAGTCAGGTGTACAACATGCACTTGACTCCAGTATATATAGATTAAAAAAATACCCTATATTAGTTTGTAAAAAATTAATTAGATATAAAAATAATTTATAAATTCACTATGAAATGTTAGGTCAAATAAGTGAATGTATTTATCTGATTGTCTTACATCAACCCCTCATTAAGGGAATGAAGATAAAAAAATGATATTTCCTAACTATAAGAAAGAAATATTCTATGTTTATCCACCCACCATATTTATTTTTAATATACAACATTGACTCTCAAGATCAATTAGAAACTCTAAATGATTTAATAGAAAATAATGTGACTCGGTAGATGTCCCCCTAATTGGGTTCCATCATCTCATGAGTGAGAAAACATTAATAACACATAGATAAAATTAGGATAACCCAAATAATTTTCATACACTGACCTTTTATGAGGTAGTGATACTATAAATATACATTCTCAAAAACATGAATCAAGAACTTCGATGAAGTTCTTGAAGGTAATAAAGAGTTTAGAGATAGGAATCCTAGAATGTGGCCATATATGATGATTGTAGTAATTATTATACAACACTTGGATGAAATTTTATAATGTTTTAAGTTTTCAAGAAGTGAACTTCATGAAGATACTCAAGGATGAGTATATATGATACATGTGCTTGGTAATTTAGATGAATTGTTTAGATAAGTTTGATAAATGCCCAAAAGTGAATTGATATATATTTAGTGACTGAGAATGATTAGAGATTGTTTTTAGAATACCATGGTTTAAATTAATAAGTTTCATAAATGGAATACACATTGAATAATTTTCCAAGTCAAAAAATATACGGTCAATGCATTGACTATGTGATTACTTCTTGAAGTCTCTCAAATAACCGTATATTCCATTTGGTCTTGTGGTTAATCCTTTAATTATTATGTTCTATCCATAGAATCATTGTTTGTTGATATTTCAATGTTCGATCAATCCACTGACTGCACAGTCCAAAACCCAAGTGGTTAATCCATATCCTTATGATCAATTAAAATTGTTTGTACTTTTTTAGGTGTGGTCAATCAACATCCACGATGGATTGTGTGCCACAACCTCCCATTAATTATAACATTTATTACCATTGGTCCTCACTATCATATAGTTGATCCATGTTCTTCGTGTTTTTTTATAGGTTAGTCATGTTGTCAATCCATCTACGGTCGCTGGTCTTCCCCAACGTACAGTCGATCCAATACATCGAGGAAATTTGAAAAAGCAATAGACATAAAAATAGTGAGAATTTTAGAGAGTATATATAATGATGTAATTTAATGTAATGATGCTTGAGATGTTTTTCAATGATTAAAATATCACAAGATACATGAGATACGTGCATAGAAATAGTAAGTGGTTATTTTCAAGTTGAATCAATAAAGATCAAAGCTTGTGGAGTTCATGAAAATTTAATGTCAGATTTAATGAGTAGCTTAATCAAACTATCATGATGTTATTATGATAAATGATTCTAGTTTTCCTAAAGAGAACCAATGTATAATATGACATTATGGGAAAGAAATTATGTCTGATGAAGATCTTCCAGATTTATTGAAACTGAAAGGAAGAGAATTATGAAGATTATTTGGGAGATCCATAATGTTCTAAAAATCACATGGAGTTTCGATTCATTATTATATAAAGATAAGTATGAGATATAGTCCAAATGTATATATCCATTGAATATTCTACATTGGTATTATTTCTAGTACTCAAGATGTAAGAGGTTGAGCCATGCCTCAAAGAAGTTTTGTGTTCTTTATATAGATGTGGGAAATTCAATATATATATTTATAGTGATTCATTCAAATAATAATGAGAAGACTGATACTAGTGTTAGAGAATATGAATTTTTTAAAGAGATATATATATTTACATGTTGAAGAAGTTAAACATAATTTGTAGCTGTGAAGAAGTATTATTAATGCGAGTGAGTCTATTATAGGGAGATGGATGTTGGGTTATTGATACAACGGATGTGAAGGTTTTATATGTATAAGATATAAGAAGTTAATATTTACGAGTAGCTAAGAAGAACTATTATTTACTACCGACATTGAATATATAGAAAGGCCAAATATCTTTTTTATTGTATGATTTATCTATAATAATATGTAGACAATTTTTTATATGAATCTCAAATTTAAAAAATATATCAAATATAATTCGAAGAATATCATGTAAAAAACATTCAAAAATTAAATGGGAGGTTGACTAGCCATATTTTTAAAGTTGTTGTTTTCAAATGCGTTATAATAATTATTGATATCAATTGCAGTATCTCAGACGATGAGTAGTGTATAATTGTTTTGTCTGGATAAATGATGATAGTTATGAAAATTCAAGTTGATGTATTCTGAATAATAGATTTCATGGGAAAAATAAATCCTAAATTTTAGTTGAAAAAATGTAAACCATTATATATTCATACCAATTTCAAAGAATATGTCAGTTATCAATTGTTTTAATAAATCACAAAACATTCTAATCAATTGAAATGATTACGCTTTGATTAATCCATAACTATAAAGAAACATGGAAGAGGCAAATTCTTACTTACCATATATACTTTCAAGGGGAGAAATTTAGACCAATGTAATCTATTCAAACTTAGTTACAGAAGCTTAAAATTATACATAGAATCAGAAAGAAACAATATTAATAAATCAACCAAAATTATATAGATGAGGGGGATGATCTTAAATTCATGTAACATCGATGTAGGATATATATTGGATATTGATTGGATTATTAACACAATTTAATTCACAAAATTTCATATATATTTGGGAAAATAATTTTTAATTCATAGATACATGTCCATAAAATATATCCAAAAATGAAAAAATGGAGATTAAAACCATAATGAAAATTTAATGATGTCAGGAATAAAATACCATTGGTTATTTCATTGTCAATGCTCATAAAACCACTACATTGAAAAAACTATGATACTACATATTGAATACTATCATTCATAGAGAAACAGTGTTCAACACTATAAATAAACAAAAATAAAGTCAGATAATGACAAATCTAAAACGGTGGTATCTAACTGAAAACATTAAAAGAAACTACCCTCCTAATACTTAAAGAGAAAAAATCATTATAAACAATAAGAGTAAAAATAAAATATTTGTTGACAATGTCTGATCTTAATTGCCTGTAACATTGATGAAGACTGTATATTTGATGATTGAAACCATTTAATACTCACAATTCCATCTATATATGGGAAAAATATAATTTACTCTTAGATCCCTATATATAAAAAACTATCAAAAATATGAAGAAAATATATATTAAAACAGAAAAACAAATATATAGATGAGAAGTAAAATATGAAAGGAGGGAAATCATACCTATGATGCTAAGGAATTTTTTAAGATTAAACAATGAGAACAAAGAATTCCCAGAAAATAGAAATTGATGAAAATCCATAGATACAAATTTAGTAATAGTTATTCATGATGTTTTTCAGAACAACCTATAATAAAAATTAAATACAAACCTTTCAATAAACAGTTTTGAGGTAGTTAAATTTGGACATCAAATGACCTTAAGACAACTATTCACCAAAAAACATTAGATGATCATAAGATAATGTATCCATAATGATGAAACATTTTAGAGGAATAAAATATAAATCAAATTAATAAATCTATTTAGGTCTTAAAGGAATAATACCAAACTGATGAAACTATATAGCAGATAACATGTTCCTCCAAACATTCAAAACAACTTTTTCGACATCATAATTCAAGGATTAAATCAAATCTGGGTGATGAAAACAATGAAAAATGAGTAAAATAAATAGAAATATAAGGTTTCGTTTGTATGGTTTATGTATGTTTTCAAATGTATAATGTAGTGGTAATTAATTATCACTCATCCATTTTTATTTTATCTCACACATATACCTCTAATGATCATAGGATTCATCCTATCAAATAGAGGATACTACTAAACTACATCCAACTGATGTTTAGAGATGGTGTTACAATGCTCACATACCTATAAAACATAGGATGATATTTAGAGTTAACTACCTTATGTGAATTGGATTAGTAATTTTGGATTAAATATTATGGTATTCATGAGTTTTTTTTATCTTTCTAGTAAAAATAGAATATGAGTAGTGGCAGACATATCATTTTTGCCAAGAACTTTACAACCCTGCACCTGCACCCCCTTCCCCTACCCCACCCCGGACCCTGCACCCCCCCCTTCACCCCCTACCCCAACCCTCCCCACTTTCACCTTAGTTGTACCCCCTTCCACCTGCACCCCCTTTCATGCCCCTTCACACCCCTATTGAACCCCCTTCACCTATACATTCCCAGTCCCACCCCCTACACACCCACTCCCCCCCACCACTTCTCCCCCCAACTGCCACATTCCCTAGCACCACCCCTTGCAACCCCATCCATCCTCCCATAGACACAACCCTTTCCCATTCCACAGCACCACCCCTCCACTAGAACCCTCCACCCATGCACTAGAACCCCCCTTCCCCTTCCCTCCCCATTTCACCCCCACTTGCCCCACCCATCTTCCCATTCACCCACCTACCCATACAACACCCCTCCCCACTGCCCCATGCAACCCTAATATTCCCCTACCCGTTGCACACCCCCTCCCCTCCCCCACCACCAACCACTCTTGCACCCCACTTTAAAACTCCCCCTGACCCTTTCTTCTCTCCCCATACCCCTTTCAAACCCTTCCCCCATGCACACCCCAAACCATCCCCTTCCCCTTTACACCCCCCCCCCCATGTACACTTCTATTGCACCCTCCCACTATCCTTACCCACCATCAATTTATTGCTACCCAAGAACCTTTAACACACCAAAATTATTTCATTAACTTGATCAAAGGCTATGTAAAATATATAAATATTTATAACATATCATTTATGTGTCACAATGCTTACACTATTTGGACATATTGTCTTTGAGAAGTATCCCTTTAGGCATGCCTGAAGAACATAGGCCACTTCTCTAGAATGTATAATTCCCACTCCAACATCTCAACTAGAATTTGTTTTTTATTACATATATTGTTATTTTGGGGAATAAGTTTATTTATCATTCCCTCATCACATTGAAAAACTCTCAGCATAATTGTTTACACAAAATATTTATCTAGCTCTAGTTCAACATCCACATTGTTGAGGATATGTGTATGATCGAGATAATGCATCTGAAACAATGAAACATAGAATAGAGGGTGCATACCATAGAACTATGTAGGATAGTATAATTTTTTTGGAAATATCCAGATTCGTTTGAGGATCATTGAAATCTAATCATACCTCAATTCCAACATCACCAGCCTCCTCAAACACCTATGTTGCAATTGAGGGGACCCCTGTGAGAAAAAATTGTCACATGAATTGATCTTCAAGGTAAATATTCATTGGAATGATTTTTAAGTTTCCTTATTCTAATTTTTAACCAACCATTTTTTCCACTATATATAGTCTATGATCTAATATAGAATACTTGACCAATAAGAAAAAGTCTCACAATTACCATACCATCTCATATGTAAGAGAACATGTCCTTCTATACAAATCCTCAAATTAATCCATTTGAATCAATGAATAAATGTTGTTGTTGTAGGAAAACACTAATATAACAATTTTATCATCTATACTACCTCAAAAAGCGTAATTAATTCAAGATTAATTTTGTCTTCATCTCTATCAATCTATCTGACATCCCAATGATCTTAGGATAAAAGTTCATATTAATATTTCACTATGTACCCATAACATTTTATAATCCTTTACAAAACAATAAGGTAATATTGGAATATATCTTTGATAGAAAACTCATTGGAAATCAACGAAGTTGTATGATATCTTGAACTAAGTACCTTTCATTCTCTTCTATAGATTTCATTTTCAAGATTGATATAAAGAGACTTTCATTGGTCATTTAATCTATTAAAGATGAAATGTTGTATTGAACTCTTAGGACCACGACCTTATCCCACATACACATATTTACATAATGTGTTCTGAGTTTTTCATCATGCGTTTAATTATTATCCTTGAATCTATGACAAGTTTGACAATGAGAGACATTTCTTGGGTTATTTCATTTCATATAGGGCCACCAGAACTATTATTTAACAATTTGATACATCATGGCCAACTATGGTCAATATACCACTAATATTCACAGGATGCTCTCATCATATACTCTATATTGAAAGATGGAACCATCACCTAAACATGGATAAGAATAAATCCATGAATATTAAAATATTCACATGAAATAGAAACAATTGATGCTAAATGTGTGTGGCCCACCAGACAGTCAGATCAAACTTCTAACTAACCTTATCGATGTCCCCCAATATTTATGTGATATCTAATGGTAGAGAAACCTCAGGTTCATGATCCTTAAATACACCCACATAATAGGTTTCCAACAATAAAATTAGCAAACATTCTTTATATGATATTCCTTATCTTACCACTTAAATATCCAAGTTAGCACATATACTGCTACATTTCATTTTCTAAGATCATATCCTATATTTATATCAAATTTATAAAAATAAAATTCCACAGAACTGTAGTAAAGGTTCCAGGAACACTTTTAAATGACGTACCATAGGCTCTTTTGGTCTATAAAGAATAAAAATCTCTCACTAATGGGATATTTCGGAAAAAAATTTAACATCTAGATTATAAATTCCTACAATATGTCATAGTTATGGTAGTTAAACTGTAGTGGTCTTTATTAATGACACATCTAATAGAGTACCATATCACCCAACACCGTAAGGCCACATCCTAAGGGCCTCCATTTCCATATATTTAGGGATCACTCTTTAGATGGAAGTCCCTAATAGAATTGATTTTCCTTTGCCAACCATTGGGGGATAGCCTTCACAAAAAAAACCTGGTTGAATGAGTTATAACTGACCTAGTATTATGGTCTGACCAAGTTGATCGACTAAAGGATCTAGCCCAATTAATCATCCAAGACAATAGGTGGATTAAGTAGTTTTGAAAGAAATATTAATGGTGTAACTTCATGAAATTTAAAAAAATATATATTTGAAGGAACATAGCTATGAATAACTGATAACAAAATAATGAAGACCTACTTTTTTCCTAATAACGAGGTGTTATATCACTGGGTGGGGGGTTTCCATGTCAGAGGCACGTCAGAGGAGGTGGGGAGCCCACCTAGGAGCAGCATTAGTAGGGGGTGATGAGGTGTTTGTTGTTTTTTGGCGGCATCGAGGGAGGAGGGGTGGAGATGAGAGCTCATAGTGGGGTTTCCTCGTTCGATGATAGTAAGGGGAACCATCGCTAAGGGAACCATCAGTGGTGGAGGATTAGGGAGAGGAGAGGTTGCGGTGGGAAATTTTGGGAAAGGAGGTCGCACACATAGGGTATTTGGGAGGAGTATTCTCTCGTGATAGAGGTTGAGGGTTCAGAGGGGCCTAGATCGGTGGAGGAGGAGGAGCCCGACGCTTATAAAAAATACATGGGGAATAGTTTTATCCAAATTCCTATAATTGAATCGTGGATATAAACAAGTCATAGACACAAACCTATATAATCGTGACTATAACATAAATTTATAGTAGTGTAACAACTAAAAAATACCTACTAGTCAATGATTATCATCATTAACCAGATAACCCATTAAGAATATTGAAAAAAACTAGCCACCATCCTTTTCATATCGATCCACCAAAACTGTCTATAAAATACATTTAACATGTTAAGTATTCCTGTATTAATATGCCACCCCAAATTTTAGTAAACAAGAAGAATATGTTCCTAACAAGCCATAGGTACAACGATAACATTATAAATAATAACTCTAAAATTTTATTGACGAATCTAGCATTTTTATAATGAAATTGACATTTTAAAAAAATAAATTTGAATCAAATGCTAATATTTTTCATATAAAATAATATCAAAATAAAAATATTTAATCTTTAAATAAATGGTTGGTCTACGAAGAATAATATTCCTTTCATTCCGCACATATTAAAAAGAATCCACTCAAATTTTTGTAAAATAAAAACAATTCTCTGAAATAACATGAAGATTACATTAAAATGATAATTTTATATGAATAAAATTTCTAAAAATTTCTATGAGAAATAATTTTTTAATAGAAAAAAAATTATTTAAAATGGTATTTAAAAACATTGTATGGAGGAAAAAGGATTATTAATTGAAGAGTAAAACATAGATGATTTTACATAAAAACAGTAAATTGGAATCATTAATTTGATAAAAGAGAATATTGGAAGGGTAAATTCTGTTTCTAGAAATGAATTATGGAGAATAAAATAATATAGTCTCGCATAATGTAGATAAAAAGATCTCATCATTAGATGCATTTCATAATAATATCATTAAAAGTGGGATTTTGAAACTAAACCTTCCAAACATTATTACCATTTAAATTGGATTCACCATGAATTTAAAAACTATATATGAATTTTTAAATCCCATAATTGTCATGATAAGGATTATAAATTATATTCCTGATTACTATATACACCACAAAAAACTATGTATAAGGCTTGTGTTCCAATGTAATAAAATCTAGAAAATATATTTTACCTAAATTATAGTCATTTGAATTATATGTTGAAATAGAGAATAAAATAATTTCAAAAATTATATATCGTGAAATTAATTGGAAAAAATATATTAAATGTTAAATGAGAAGTATATACACAAAACCAAATCAATGATAACTCATATAATTTTACTAGAACAACCATATTTGGATGCCTTTTTAAGGACCATATGTATTGTATTTTGGGAAGACCTGATCCTCTGGAATGTAGATAAAGATATTGGGGAGGAATTTTTGTATGGGTTTGTTATACCAATGTGCATAAAACATTTGTCTAATTTCGGGGATGATGTTACCTCTTATAATTGATAAAGTGTGATGTTTTTATAAATACTGAAAACTATTTAAAAATGGGATGTGATAATCACCCCAAGTTCTTCCAAAATTGATAATTAAAGGGGAGGAAAGAATATATGGTCTAACCAACCATTTTAATAAAAATAAAATTTTAAAATATATTTTTCCATATCCTTTATATATACATAATTTTACTTCTTTTGTTTTCAGTTTGATAATAATTTTTTATTTTATTTTCCAATATGACTTATCCCATAATTCAAAAAAAATGATTTTTTTTGATAATTTTGACCCAATAATTATAAATTTTAACATAATTTTTTTAAATAGTTTCTCTATTTTGTTGAATTTTTTTTTTCAAACAATCCATCTAATACCTACAACCCCATTTTATCCATAACTGTGAGATTGAATTTTTAATGTTTTCCTTATTAATATTTTCTAAAAATTAAATTGACCATATTATATAATATAACAAATTTTTTATTCAAAATATAGAATCTATTTCATAAAATTTTATTCATTTAAATTTTATAATTTAAATTAATTTTAAACCCAATGGCAAGATGAAAAAATAGTTTTCCATGGAAATGATCAAAATAATTATAAAAAATTGGATATAAAATTAATAATTGAGGATGAATCATATTTTCTAAATTATATTTGTTAGGATATAATTTATCAATGGTTTCTTTTATACTATTTTAAAAAAATTCCACACTGTAGAAACATTAAATGATATAGAATTTTTGAAATAAAAGAAGTGTTGTTTTATTATTTGTGGAAAAAATAATATTTTAAGAAATTTATAAAACATCTACACAAAAAATTTTTAACTTGTAGATATAAAAAAATAAATTAAATATGTCAAATAATCGTAATCTAATTATAACAATTTATTTTTTAATGTTTTTTTGTTAAGGATGGGATGAAAAACCATTTCGTTGAAAATGAATTTTAAAAAACAAAATGGATTTATTCATATATAATACATAGAAAAAATATAAGATAAATGTTAAAAAAATTATTTAGTCCTTAATAAATAAATATAATTAATATAATTCACTAAAATTAATTTATTTAATTAAACAAAATAAAATCCCTTTTTTCATATAAAAAATTTATTTCAGAAAATGATTTCCTTTATTTTTAATGGTTTATATTTTTATTTTTTGTATCTTTTAAGAGAATATGTACATTAATATTTTTGTGTAATTAATATATTTTCAAAAATAAGTTGAACTACTGAGTACCCAACATTCTAATAGTTAGGTGAAAATATAATATTAGTTAAAATATTTTAATATTATGTTATGTTTTTTTTAATACTCGATGTTGTGTGTAACATAATCTATCAAAGTAATTAAATTTATTTGAAAAAAACTATTTTATAAAGTCCTCTGTTATTTCAATTGTATCCCACTTAAAATGATTTTACCCTTCAAAATTCCTTCACTCGACTACAAATAATGGATGATTTTTCAAACTCATCCCACCATAAGGATCCCCTGTAAGTTCTTTTATTTTTTGATTTCTACACTAAACAATGAACATGTGAATATTATTATTTCAAAGAACTTTATATCTACAATCCATAAGATATACTAGTTGTTTCACAAATGAATGATCATTTCCCATTTGAATGAAAATTGTATTAATTACATATGAAGCATCATGAATGTATTTCATCATGATATATACATGGAACACATGGTGAACATGATAGATATTTAGTTGAAGTACAAAAAATTAAGATAGTATCCCAATATGATCAAGAATGTTGTATTGACCTAAATATCATTAGATTTTCATTCCTTTATATAATTACAAAAAAATTAAACTTTTTTAGGGCTTTAATATACCACAACATCATATCTAACACCACAAAATAAATATTCTGGATGATTTTTTCATTATAGAATTATTGTAATCATCATAATATCCATAATATATTCCTACACACTATAAATTTTTTCCATTAAAAAAATTGTTAGAACATGTTATCCATTAACTTCCAATGTTTGATTTAATAAATTATCTATTATTTATGCTTATATATCTTCTATAATATATCTAACTAAATTTCAATCCTAAAAATAGGATTGAATTGATGTCATATCCACCAATGGTCAATATAAAAAATGAGTTTATTTTTTTTTTAAAACATTGAATTATATAAAAATTTTAACAATTAAACCATTTATTAATCCAAATGATATATAATGTTTATCCAATAAATGATATCATATCATAGAAAAAACCATTTCTTTTGGAAACATGGATTTCATTCAGGCATCGATAATAAATCATATGATGAGTCAAAATACAAAATGTGTTTTCCATATTAAAAAATATTTATATAGAGAGGTAGTATATTCTCATAATCACATAAAAAATAAAAAAATAAAAAACAAATAACAATTTCTATGAGTTAATTCATTTATAATCAAATATTACATTCACCACTATATAGTTTTTTTAATTATCATGACTCTCTTATATTTTATAAATCACATAAGTTTGAAATTTTTATTTTCCATTAAATGATTATTGGGGATTATCATCCTCAATAGCCCTTGGATTATGGAATTTATTTTCATAATGCCAAAACACATTTCATTTAGAACATTATACTGTAGGATTTAATTTTTTTGAGATCTCCCTCTATTAAATTCACTGACTGATAAATTCTCTTCACATAATCATTCTTTTTCGTGATGGAGTGGATTCCTATACTTATAATCCCCAATAATTCTATTCAGTAATTTACACGAATGATTTTTCCGAAATTTATAGCATTATGTTGATATAGATTTCTTTTCACTGTGTTATTTATTTTATTTTTCAAGAGACTACATCTTCTTCATATTATGAAGACAATTAAAATTATCTAAATATCTAATTTCTATGTATATCTTAAATTTATATCAAATGAATTATTTATAGCTACTGAATTATCTTATTGACAATTCCTTATTATGACATGGTTCTTAGCATATAAAAAACAAGAAATTTTTATTACATGTATAATGATCAATCTATATAAATACCATTAATGGATTGTTAAATTAGATTCAAAGGTACCGATATATTCATCATAACTCAGTCTTACCCTGAGAAACTCTTTCTGTATCACTATATTCGTAATGTGAGAGAAGTACATAGAGAATAGTATCATCTTAAACTCATGCCATAAATTGAGTAAAATTATTCTTCATGAATTATATTTTAAATTTTGTTCCACCATTTATGATATTTTCCTTCCAAATGATAGATAATAATAATGTATTTTTCAACATAGAAATACTATAAAATTGAAAATATATCCTCCCTAGTACAGATACATTTCTAAATAACAAGTGGATCTATAGACCCACTAAAATATGGTACATATTTCCTAATTAATGACATATATGAATATTATTCCCTCATATTTTTGTTTAGATGTCAGCCATGATTCAAATGTTGAGAATATTTTAGTGGAATATTAGTGAGAATTTTGATTTTGTATCACATAATTCTTAGATTATAGGGAGGAAGGAAATTTTATTTTCTTATTTACATAATCATTAGCATGATTTCATCAGGTTCCAGACATTGAATAAAATCATGGAGAATAGTGTGGGAAAAAATAATCATAATTTGAATTCAAATAGTAATAAAGATTCATTTATATGATTTCTAAATCATGAAACCTTAATATTATTATAGGACACCTTATGTTTATACTAAGTCATATGCGATTATAATTTATTGAAATCCCTAATTATATTTCCAAATGAAAATGAGGATTAACTAAAGAAAATTCCCGAGAGTGTAAAATGAGTTGATTAGTAAGGGAACACTCACCATGCAGTGGAATGTTACGTACGATATACTCAGAAAACTATTTTTGTGGTTCAATCCCCTAAAAGTATCTATGTCCCATGAAAAATTAATTTTATTGTCCGGAAATTGAAATATTTATGGGAAACCCACATAATCTTTTATTTACTGAAACTTAAATGTTTTATCATATACATAGGAATATCCCATGATTTATCACTAATGTTATTTCATCTACGTTCTCAAAGAACAACTAAAACACTCTAACAAAATCCATAAAAATCATTCTTTCCATATATAAAAATGAAATATATTTATATGAATATTCAATAAATTTCCAAAATATTAACTCTTTGAAATTTTTGGTTTTGTTTCTTTAGATACTAAATACATAGTGTTATTATTTAATGATGTATCTTAAAAATTCCTTATTTATACCCACCCTTTTTGTAATATTAATAAACATACACTACATCAAACATTTCATCAAAACCTGGGTAACGAATAAATAAGAAATAGTGATCTTAGATCCTCATTAAAGATTATATCTAGATTTAACATTATATTATATTATGAAATACGTGTTCCATAAATGTTTGAAGTTATCATAATTAAGGAACTATAATACCATTTCATAAAATTATGGGACCAACATAGGTATAAAATCCATTTAATATTTCAAGGATATCTACAAAGACTATAAAACATGGTGGATGTGGTCTCATTTCCTATTTTCCCTTGAATATCAAGCCCATCGACATGTTTCCCACTATGGATCAATCCAATCATCTTTATCAAATTGTGGATCAAGATCATAAGATTTTGTTCACATTTTTATATCATGATATTTAATTCTTTACCCAAAGCATTGCTGGAAGTTATAGGTCCCACCAATCATTGGTTATAACATAAAAACTGTCACTGCATATAACAGAACACCATCCTTGGTAACCAAATAACAACCCTACTTTGTTATAATATAACCAAAACCACATAATAATGTCCCTATGAATGTTTTTAGAATGATTATAAAACATTCATTATATAATATACCATGAAATAAAAATGACCCAATAAACAATTCATAATATCATAACCCATAGTAAATAAATGGGTGACATAATCATCTCATAAATTCATCATAGATTAAGCTATGTAAATTGAAAAAGTCAAATTAAAATATATTCATCATAATCCCAACAAATCTTCATAAAGAATACAGATTGTGTAATTGGATATTATCACTTATATATCATATATTTAATCAATGGATGTAATCATGAATAGAGAATTGATTTTGAAAGATAGATCTTATCATTTCATTGGGATAATATTTTTTCCACATTGAAAATGGCTTTTTAAAACTAAAATCTATTAAATAATTTTCAAATAATTTTCTATTAAATTATACTTGACATCATATGATTGAATATTTAAATCATTGATCCATTATTTAGGTGAAAATATTTTTTCGTCCTTTCATGTGAAAAAAAATATTCCTTAACATTTTTTTATATCCCAAAGGGACTAGTTTTGAAAATAATATAACTATTAGTTTTAAATAATTATATTAAAAGTTAAAAATTCATCAAATATTTATTTTAACAACCATTATTTAATTTTAAAATTATTTTCTAAAAATGTTTTTATAAGACATTGATATTCAATGAAAATAGTTTTCAATAGATGATATGAAAATGTAATAATTTTAATTTTAATGGTCAGAAAATAATTTCATGGGAATTATTTTCACCAAAAAATAAGGTGGTGTAAAATGCATGTGTCCCACAAAAAAAAGTCAATTGATAATCGCATACTACATTAATGATATTTTTAATCATAAACCCAACAAAAAGAATAAAATGAAATGAAAAATTAAATTTAATTAAAATATTTAGATTCAGTATATAACATGAAAAATTGGTATCATATACACCACAAAAATTAAATGAGTTGGGAATTATGCATTTGTTCCCAATAAAGAAAAGTTAGACTATAAATACATAACCTCAAGTATCTACATTCATCATATATGTTATAAAATATTTTATAGAAAAAGTGTTATTATAAATCAATTAACTTAACCTAATAATATTTATCATAACATAAATGATTTTCTTATAACATTTTATCACATATTTAATGACTATTCTTTGTAAATATGAGTGTTTCATCCGACAACTACTTCATCGTTAATAAAGTTCATGTTTTAATAGATTCTGTTCTTTTCAATTGATCATAGATCCATTTTATTTATAATATTAAGAAATAAATCAACATAATATATACACTAATAATGTATTTATTTTAAACCATAAAATTTAGAGATATAAATTGATTTCATTTTTCATGGAGATGGAATGTCATACGTACACGTGAACACTATTTCT
The DNA here is from genome assembly GCA_963277665.1 of Viscum album. Taxonomy (NCBI): domain Eukaryota; kingdom Viridiplantae; phylum Streptophyta; class Magnoliopsida; order Santalales; family Viscaceae; genus Viscum; species Viscum album. The sequence goes on from OY728131.1 coordinate 449,765,673, forward strand.
ATTTTATTGATTGATGGAATTAAAGAATTGTAACTAATAATTAAAAACTAAAAATTCCTTAGATTTCAATATATATATTTATAGAATATATTCATTAAATTTTTCATAATTACCTTCCATGTAATGTTTTTGTGAAAAAAAATACCTTGCTTCCTGAGGATGTAGTCCACTATAAAGATGTGTGAAATTATTATATATACAATGTAATTGAAATTAATAAGGAAAATATGTTATAATTATTAATTAAGAATAAATATGTTATAATTAACCTAAATATATATATATTTTAAATTTTTCTTCATCAATATCCATATAAACTAAAAATGAAAAACACAACACATTAGTTAATGAGGTGGTAGTCCACCGCACACAAGGGCGACATTATTATTTTTGAACTGGTTAGTTTGTAAGAATATCATTTTGATATTAAAATTGAAAGGTATATTTATTTAATAAATATAATATATATGTATATATTCATGTATATATATATATATATTAAATCTAGATTATTTCAATCTATGAGAATTAGTGATGGAAAATGAATTATATTAGATAACGACGCAGTAGTCTATCATACCAATAATGGCTATATTAGATTCTAATTTGATGGAAGATAGAGTTGATATTATTTATTCCATTAGAAAAATGAAAATATAGTATATTGAAGAAACTGCTATAATAATATCGTAATTATGAAGACATGAAAAAGGATGTAGGATAAGAAGTAAAATGAATGAGTTTTGTGAGGAAAATTACATTTGATTAAAACAACCTCTATTTGATATCTTGTTTATGAAGTTATGGTTGGTATGTTTTGTATACCATAAGCTCTATAATGATTCTATTTATTTTGGGGGTGAGGGGTTTTTAAGTGCATTTAATGATAAAGGGCTTAAAATTTTTTAGATTTGGGGGTGGAAGTTCCCTTTTATAATTGAGGAGTGATATTTTTGTAAATACCAAAAACTATTCAGTCATGTGAAGTCAGTCTCATCCCATGATCCACCAAAATTTTAAATTATAATAATGTAGGTATGATATGGTAAATCCAAACATCTAATGAAAATTAGTTTTTAAACATTTTATTCTTTAGCATTTTAGTTGACTAAATTTTAGTTTTTTAGTTTTCACCACAATAAATAGTTTTTTTATTTACATTCATAATTTATACAATAATTATAAAAATAAATATAGTATTTATAAATAATTTTTTATCTAATTATTCTATATCATAAATGCAATTTATTGTATAATAAACTAATGCGTGTGGAAAATTACTTTTAACACAAGCACATGTAATGTATAGATCATCATTTTAACTATAAGTCCATTAATATTTTATTAATGCTTTTACAATTCATTATAAATAAAAATAAAAATTAAATTTCTAAATATTATTAATTTACACGATTCTAAATCTTGATGTCATTTTACAAAAATCACTTCTTAAAAGTGGAAAAATGTTATTTAAAAATTAAACTACACGCATGATTAAAAAATGATTTTCTATAGAAATTTACAATAATAGATTAACAACATTTACATGTTAATTAAATATTTAATTGATTACAATGAAAAAAATTTATTACTAAAATTATAAATTGTCTAATTTTAATATTAATACAATTTAAAATAATATTTAATTTTTATATACAATAAACTACAATGAATTTTTTTTAAAATGGTTTTCCCTCTTAGTGGAAACTGTGAAACACCAATTAGTAGGGATCCTAACATTTAGATCATGGTTTTAAACACTCTAAAACAACTTAGTAAAAACATGCACCTTATTAAAAATGGTATCACTATTCGGTTACAATTTTTTGAACCATGAAGCCCTTCCAATCTTACCATGCATAATACGATTAAATAATCCAAAAATTCATTTAAAAACCATAAAACCTAAGGTTCAAGTTCCAGGAAATCTTTTCTAACACTAATATGATATTTTTTCCTTGTAGGCTCCCACAAGGTTATATTGGCCCCACTTCATGGATATTAATGATAATATATTCTCATATAATGTTACACAATCACATCCTAGTAAGTTCCCCCTCATGTTGTCTTTTTTCCAGAAATTCCTCTCTCCTCCATAGGGTTTAATAGTTCTCCATATTTTTTGATTATATAATACCTATTGTTTTGGATCATGAATAAATGTTTTTTCTCAGATCTCCTTTTTTCAATGTTCTCCATTAGAGTTTCCCCATTAATGCTCTGTGTTTCGAGATGTCGTTATCCCAATATAGGTGGTTCCATTTATAATGTACAATTTGATTAAACCTAAACTGATATATTTAAATTAAATTTTAATATTAAAATTTAATATCATTAAATTGGATTATTAAATAAACCATTTCATTTAATTATGTATTTTAATTGGATTTGATATTAAATTTGGGAAAATACACATTTATAATGAATTGGTTTGTGATTTTTATCGGATGAAAAATTATGAAAATTTAATTGTGAAATTTTAATAGTTGAATTTTAATTTTTAAATTTCATTTTGAAATTAATTTCAAATTCATATTTAAGAAAAATGGATTTAAATTTTTTTATCAAAAACTAGTTTTTATATTTCAGAAAAATGAATGAGTTTATTAAAAACCTATTTTGGATTTTAAATCGAAGGTGTCATATTAAAAAAGAATATTGGGATGAATTGTATTTAACATGTTTTTTTAAAAAAATCTCACCATTGATTGTTAATATAAATCATGACGACTTATTTATTTGGTAATTTATTTGAAAGTACATACTAAAATGTTACAAAACTAAAAAAACATATGTAGTAGGTCAGATCCCTAATGGTATGGTGATGGGTTCCTCTTTGTCCAATGTTTGAGGGATGTGTGTACACATATAGGCATGAAGAAATATGAGTGTGAGGGAGCCCCATAGTGTAGAACAACTGTACCTCTTAGTAGATGACTATGATGCTCATTTTTATGCAATGATATATATTCTATATTTAAAAAAAATAAACATGCCTTATGAATTTATATAAACTATTTTATATAAAAATTTATTAATCCATTTATTTAATATATTTATATCAATTGAAATGTAAATCATTTCTTTTCATAGAATAAGATTTTGAACTTTCATTATTATTTATTTAAAATTTAAATCTTCATTTCTATTAATTAATTGTTGTAATTGAAGTGCACGGTGTTGCATTTGTTGTCAATGAGGCATGATGTTGTCATAAGATGAATGGATGTCAAGGAATGTCATGATGTGAATGAAAAAGGATGTGATGGTGTTGGTGAGGAAAGGAGAATTGCCATGGTACTAAGATGCATGTCACTTAGGAGATTCACTAAGTGACATAGGCTGTTGTGGTTGAAACATTCTCTATGGATATCAGACGATTGTAGAACTGATCTTAATGTTTCAATACTTGTATCAAGATGATACTAAGTTACACCACTTGAAGAATGCCTGATGACGGAGCATCATCATTATCACATCTGACGATTGATGAGTTGATCTTTAAGTTCCAAGAACTTGTATAAAGTGGATACAATGTTACAACATTGTTAGTAGACCATGCATTGTCTTAACAATGCATGACGAGTGAAGATGATCCATCCACAACTTCTAAGTGGATGAAGTGGAGTAAAGAAGACCATGCACTATCTCTTAGTGCATGATGAATTGAAGATGATCCAACTTGATCTCTGATTGGATCACTAAAGAATGTTGAAGAATTATTTGATTCAGGAGTTTCGGTTGAAGGACAAAACCTTCTACATTTCCCTCCTAAGTGAATATTATTTGTTGAGAAGGATTGAGGAATTCAAATGAAGAAGAAGAATGGAGAAGAGGAAGAATTGCTTGGAATAAGTGGCATTTGGCATTTGAACTTGGGTTACTTTGTTTTTATACAAAGTCCCTAAGTCTCTACTCTAGCAAAAAGGAAGCCACCAAGCGCCAGACATAAGGGTTCAACCCAAGGCACATGTGGGACTAGGTCACCATGCCCAAGGGGATCCCATGGGGCCAGCCCAAGAGAGGCCGGTGCCGTGTATAAGCCCCGAGGCCACGCGGTGATGAAGCTCGCGCAGCGTGAGCGCGAGGAGAGCGCCCGTGTGTGCATAGTGGGCGCCAGTGGCGCGACCGAGTGGCAGGGGTGGGCGCAAGAGCGCGCCCGCTAAGAGAACACGGTGCGGGGTGGCACTGTGGAGGGAGAAGTTCAACTGGCCATCTCTGGGAGCGGCTGGTTGATAAACCGCGGAAAACCCGCTCGACGATTCTATGTGGGACGCGCAAATTTCACCGGGAGCGCATCCTGGCCGCACGATCGATCGCGCGCTGGATCGCAGCCACTCATCTCATCCGCCGCGCGCCGCGATCTAATCCAGCCGTTGATGATCTTCTACACGTCGCATCCGACGGCTCTGAGGCGTCTCCTTCCTCGAGCTCAGCCGAAGGCCACCTGACGTCCCCCGCTGAACCAGAGCCCTCCGAGCACCAGAATTTGAGTTCCCGGCCACCGTTGATTGAGCCAAACTGTCTTTCGTGATCGTCTGAGCCTACTGAACAAATAAATGCAATAAAATATGCATGCACACGTTGAATGGAGAAAATTAGGACGTGGCCGAAGCAAACCGAAGGTGCGAGGCCATGTGGAGTTTATGCTTTGCATGAATCGGGGTATATAGAGGCATGCGTACGTTTCCATGCACATGCATGAAGAGGAAAATAAATAAGGATAACCTGCGGTGAACCGAGGAGAAATATCAAGATTCATAGAATCTTGAAAATCCGAAAGTTGCGGGGATTTGAGATATATCTCACGCGTAAGTTTTGGACCTCCTCTGCCTATAAAAAGAGCAGCTGAGGTGCTTGAATCGCTTGATGAATATTTGAAGAGAGTCCCGTGATAAGCACTCTGTGCCTCGCGAAGTCGAAGCCCCGCGCATCACCCTACGCGGCAGTGAAGCCCGGAGCACCCCTTGCTCCGTGAGGTTCCTTTTGTGCACTTCTTGCACGAAAGAAGAAAGGGAGGTCCCCTGTGTGCCTCCCTTGCACGGCAGGAAGAACCAGGGGCCGCAGCACCTTGCGCACCCACGGTTGAAGCCCGCACTTGCGTGGCAGTTGGTGTCCTTGACACCCTGCTCGCTCGCGGCTGTCCAACGACCTTGCACGCCCTTGCACCCTGTCCAGAGGACTTGCGCGATTGAAGAAAGGAAGACATGCCGCACCCCTTGCGCGCCGCTTGTATCTTGAGGTCTTGCGCGTCTGTTGAAGGCAGTAGGGAGTTCGGGTGAGGCAGTATACCACCTATAAGGAGAAAGAGGAAGAACACCCTACGGGAATTTGTGTGTGCAATTGAAGAAGAGGCCGTGTGTGTGCAAGAAGTGGAGTGAAGGCCAAAGACACGCCTACGGGTAGTGTATGTGCAAAACAAGAAGACCACACCTAAGTTGTGTGTGTGTGTCTAAGTATATGAAGAAGGCCGAACCTAGTGTGTGCACTAAGAGTGTATACACTTAAAATAATAAGTGGACATCCACACTAAAGAAGAACATACATTTATGTATGTAATCAACAAAGAATAAAGTGTGTGATTCCAAGAAAGTGTGTGTGCTTAAAGTAATTGCACTCTTTGAGTGTTTATCACACTAAGAAGAAGAAGGGAAGTGCATGCATGCATGCATGCACGTGCACACGTAAACAAGTCAAATCTTCTTGTGTGCATCTGTGTTGACCAAGACTGAAAGTTCTTGAAGAAGGGTTTGAGAATCCATGCAATCAGTGCATGAAGATGCAGAGTTGTCATGCACTTAGTGCATGAAGTTGTTCTGAAGTCAGACTGAAGCCAGACTGAAGTTAGAGATATCAGTTGTCTGAGTTTTCAGTAATTGAGAGGAGCCTGATCAACAGAAGTGATCAGAAGTGCTGAGCAAGACCAACAGACCTTATCAGAGGCTGTTGAAGACTCTTGAAGAGAGAGAGGCCATGTCATCCTGAGAAGAAGGAGATAAATCCTGAGCAAGATGAGAAGACCTGATCAAGTGATCAGAAGTGAAGAGCAAGGCCAGCAGCCTTTATCCCAGGCTGCTGAAGATACTTGAAGAGCTTAAAGTGAAGAAGAGCTACTTGTGTGACTCGATGAGCCATGAGAAGCCCCCTGTGAGACTCAGGGTGGAAGAAGTCTTCAGTGGGATTCTGGAGAACGCCAGTGGGACTCTCGTAACACTGTGGGACGCAGTATAAAGACCCTCCTGTGGGACTCAGGAGAGATATAGTGGGACTCTATATCGACCATTGTAATACTAATAGATTATAATTGGAGAAACCATGTTGGGGCGTATAACCAACATGGAAAGGACGTAGGCCTTTGGTGCCAAACCTTGTAAATCCTTGTGTCTTGTGCCTTTATATTTACTGCATCATTCGAGGAAAGGTGAGAGATACAAGAAGAGTGGATCGAGGCTTTAACCAGCCATAGAGGTTTAATTGATTAAGAATCAATTAGTAAAAAAGTTTTAAAGGATCACTGATTCACCCCCTCCCCCTCTCAGTGATTCACACTAATCTGGGCACTTCAATTGGTATCAGAGGGAGGTTACCTCTAAAAGATCCAAGAGAGTCTATATGGAGTGCAGATTTGAGGAAATGAAAGAACATCCTCAAATGGAGATATCTTCCAAGACTCTGAAAAACAGAATGATGAAACAAGCAAAGAAGATGAGGAAGAAGGTTGTTGCAATCAGAGAAACTCCTTCTATGGAAAGAAATGTGAAAGTCACATCAGATGACAATTCCTTTTATCATTCCTCTGATGAAGCCTGCTCTAGCTGTGATGAAGATGGAAGAAATAATGATCTCCTAAATGAAATCAAATATCTTCAGAAGACAGTCCCCAAGGAAGTGGCAATGTGTATAGCTACAGGCATCCTTGATCTTCAAGAAGAAAAATTACAACTAAAAGATGAAGCCAATTCTCTGGAAGTCCAATTGGCAAAAAGGGTTGGCATAACCAACACTCTCAGAAAGCTGGTGAAGGCTAAAGATGAAACTGTTTCCCTTTGCAATGAAAGATATGAAGACACTAATGAATAATTGAAAAGAAGCCTTTCTGAGAAATAATTCTTTAAGATCGTGGTCAAAGATGTTTTCCATGCACTGGAAAAGAGGCACAAAGTTTCAATGGATGTCAGAGATGCTCAACTTGAAGAAAAAGTAAACAGGGTAAAGGAGATTGACAATTCATTACAAGAAATGAAGAAGGTTCATTAAGACCAGTTAGAACAGTTGAAAGAAAATTGGGAAGGAAGGATAAGAACTGTTGAGGATGAGAAGAACTCCCTTAACATGAAATGCTTAGAACTAGAGGTGATATTGAAAAATCTGCAATCACCCAAAGCTGAATCCTCCCAGTCAGCTGAAAGTAGAAATTTTGCTACACAAGTGTGCATTGAGAAGGATGATTCCAAAAGAAGGAAATCCTCTAATAAAAGGGCAACATCTTCTAAAAGGAAGGTAACATCCATCCCATCTTGTACTAATGCTTCTAATTGTGTTTCCACAAAAAGTGCAGGATGGAAGAATAATTCCAAACAAGTATGGATGAAGACAATGAAGAAAGAAAGCTCTCCTGAAGCAGCACAACAATTAAAGAAAAGTACCCTACAATCAGAAGGAATCAAAAGGTCAAGATTTGTGGGTCAATGTTGGTGTTGTAACAAGTATGGGCATTGTGCAAAGGATTGTTGGTAAAATCCACTGAATGACAAAGAACAGAGGAAGCCCATGCCTAGGGGGAGTAATCTAGAAGAAAAGAAGCAGCATCCACAGGTCTAGAGACATCTGTTTACTGCAAATAGATTTGGATTACTTGAAAACATCTGGGATGATTGCAAAAGTGGTCAAAAAGATACATGTCAATCTCCAACTATATCCAGAGCTAAAAAGAAGAAAAGATCACAGAACCTGGCTCAGAAAGAATCCTTGGGAAGAAAGCATAAGAAAGTGGAAGATGCTCCCAAGAAGATTATGAAAAAGGAAGACAAGACCTTGGATTTGAAATCCAAGAAGGGTGATTTATCCAGAAGGACCACCAAGAAGAAAATATGCTTCTACTGTGGAAAGAAAGGACATATCATGGATCTTTGTAAACAAGCCATGAAATTCAGAAGAGGCAGACTGGACTCAAACAGACAATCAATCCATAAGAAGTAGAATGGATTGATTGAAAACAAGTTGCCTAAGAAAGGTAGCTTGACATCATCAAAAGAACCATGTGGAACTTCCAGAACTGAGGCCACACTTCCAAACGATTTGTTAGTCATATGGCCAAATCAGTTGCAACTTGCCAAAGATCTACAGAGAGCTGAAGATGAAGTTCTGGAAATTGCTAAGGAAAAAGGGAAGAAGAAGATTTCACATGAAGATGTGTTGAGATCCACACCAGAACAAACATCATTGAAGATCAAATGTGCAAGTGTGAAGAATGGTGAAAATGGGACATCTCGGTTGAGAGAATCTTCTCAACCTTGTTGTTCACATTGATGAATCGAGGAAGTTCCATCTTATTCCCTAACCACTTGTATTTACATGTGCTAACATTTCAGGGAATTGAAGATGATGATCATTCTCATCTAGAGAGTGGTTTGGACAGAATTGAGTGCACCCCTTGAGGGGTAGCCAATCTAAAGAAGATGGGATTGTGAGATTAATACCATCCTGAGAAAAGTGAATGTATTCCAATCATACTTTCATCCCTTGTTTCTTAATTGTATTCATCATGTCAATTAAGGGGGAGTATTGATTGAAGGCAAATGGATGAAAGGGGGAGCTTTATCTTTGCACTGAACTTTCTAATGAGTTTTGTGAAGTATGTGCAGGATTTAGAAATTCATTGATAAATCTGAAAAATTTCACCCCCTGAAGCATGATCTCACATGTACAGTGAATTGTGGACAACATTGAGCTCCTTGGTTACATCACTCTTGTTTTCTACACCGGGTTAGCCCATGTAGACTTAGAGTTGATTTAATAAAGGTTCTTTGCTAAAGAGAACATGTGTCATCATCCCTCTCTTAGTAGTTGTGAAGAAAATGATTTTCAAAGGGAGGAAGTGATTTTTGGAAAAGAACCACACCACACCTTTGCATTTGATTGCCAATAAGGGGGAGAAATATTGGCACACATATTGACCCATTCATATGTGCTCTAGTGTATTGCCAACAAATACAAAGGGGGAGATTGAAGTGCACTGTGTTGCATTTGTTGTCAATGAGGCATGATGTTGTCATAAGATGAATGGATGTCAAGGAATGTCAAGATGTGAATGACAAAGGATGTGATGGTGTTGGTGAGGAAAGGATAATGGCCATGGTACTAAGATGCATGTCACTTAGGAGATTCACTAAGTGACATAGGATGTTGTGGTTGAAACATTCTCTATGGATATCAGACGATTGTAGAACTGATCTTAATGTTTCAATACTTGTATCAAGATGATACTATGTTACACCACATGAAGAATGGATGATGATGGAGCATCATCATTATCACATCTGACGATTGATGAGCTGATCTTTAAGTTCCAAGAACTTGTATCAAGTGGATACAATGTTACAACATTGTTAGTAGACCATGCATTGTCTTAACAATGCATGACGAGTGAAGATGATCCATCCACAACTTCTATGTGGATGAAGTGGAGTAAAGAAGACCATGAACTATCTCTTAGTGCATGATGAATTGAAGATGATCCAACTTGATCTCTGATTGGATCACTAAAGAATGTTGAAGAATTATTTGATTCAGGAGTTTCGGTTGAAGGAAGAACCTTCTACATTTCCCTCCTAAGTGAAGATTATTTTTTGAGAAGGATTGAGGAATTCAAAGGAAGAATAAGAATGGAGAAGAGGAAGAATGGCTTGGAAGAAGTGGAATTTGGCATTTGAACTTGGGTTACTTTGTTTTTATACAAAGTCCCTAAGTCTCTACTCTAGCAAAAAGGAAGCCACCAAGGGCCAGCCTTAAGGGTTCAACCCAAGGCACTTGTGGGACTAGGTCACCACGCCCAAGGGGATCCCATGGGGCCAGCCCAAGAGAGGCCGGGGCCGTGTATAAGCCCTGAGGCCACGCGGTGATGAAGTCCGCGCAGCGTGAGCACGAGGAGAGCGCCCGTGTGTGCATAGTGGGCGCCAGTGGCGTGCCCGAGTGGCAGGGGTGGGCGCAAGAGCGCGCCCGCTAAGAGAACATGGTGCGGGGCGGCACCGTGGAGGGAGAAGTTCAACTGGCCGTATCTGGGAGCAGCTGGTTGATAAACTGCGGAAAACCCGCTCGGCGATTTGATGTGGGATGCACAAATTTCACCGGGAGCGCATCCTGGCCGCACGATCGATCGCGCGCTAGATCGCAGCCGCTCATCTCATCCACCGCGCGCCGTGATCTAATCCAGCCGTTGATGATCTTCTACACGCCGCATCTGAAGGCTCTGAGGCGTCTCCTTCCTCGAGGTCAGCCGAAGGCCACCCGGCGTCCCCCGCTGAACCAGAGCCCTCCGAGCACCAGAATTTGAGTTCCCGACCACCGTTGATCGAGCCGAAGTGTCTTTCGTGATCGTCTGGGCCTACTGAACTGATAAATGAAATAAAATATTCATGCACACATTGAATGGAGAAAATTCGGACGTGGCCGAAGCAAACCGAAGGTGCAAGGCCATGTGGAGTTTATGCTTTGCATGAATCGGGATAAACAGAGACATGTGTACGTTTCTATGCACATGCATGAAGAGGAAAATAAAGAAGGAGAACCCACGGTGAACCGAGGACAAATATCAAGATTCACAGAATCCTGAAAACCTGAAAGTTGCGGGGATTTGAGAGATATCTCACGCGGAAGTTTTGGACCTCCTCGGCCTATAAAAAGAGAAGCTGAGGTGCTTGAATCACTTGCTGAATATTTGAAGAGAGTCCCGTGAGAAGCACTCTGTGCCTCTCGAAGTTGAAGCCCCGCACAGCACCCTGTGCGATAGTGAAGCCCGGAGCACCCCTTGCTCCATGAGGTTCCTTTTGCGCACTTCTTGCGCGAAAGAAGAAAGGGAGGTCCCCTGTGTGCCTCCCTTGCACGGCAGGAAGAACCCGGGGCCGCAGCACCTTGCGCGCCCACGGTTGAAGCCCGCACTTGCGTGGCAGTTGGTGTCCTTGACACCCTGCTCGCTCGCGGCTGTCCAAGGACCTTGCGCGCCCTTTCACCCTGTCCAGAGGACTTGCGCGATTGAAGAAAGGAAGAAATTCCGCACCCCTTGCGTGCCGCTTGTATCTTGAGGTCTTGCGCAGCTGTTGAAGGCAGTAGGGAGTTCGGGTGAGGCAGTATACCACCTATAAGGAGAAAGAGGAAGAACACCCTACAGGAATTTGTGTGTGCAATTGAAGAAGAGGCCATGTGTGTGCAAGAAATAGAGTGAAGGCCAAAGACACACCTACAGGTAGTGTATGTGCAAAACAAGAAGACCACACCTATGTTGTGTGTGTGTGTATAAGTATATGAAGAAGGCCGAAACTAGTGTGTGCACTAAGAGTGTATACACTTAAAAGAATAAGTGGACATCCACACTAAATAAGAACATACATTTATGTGTGTAATCAACAAAGAATAATGTGTGTGATTCCAAGAAAGTGTGTGTGCTTAAAGTAATTGCACTCTTTGAGTGTTTATCACACTAAGAAGAAGAAGGGAAGTGCATGCATGCATGCATGCATGTGCACACATAAACAAGTCAAATATGCTTGTGTGCATCTGTGTTGACCAAGACTGAAAGTTGTTGAAGAAGGTTTTGAGAAGCCATGCAATCAGTGCATGAAGATGCAGAGTTGCCATGCACTTAGTTCATGAAGTTGTTCTGAAGCCAGACTGAAGCCAGACTGAAGTTAGAGATATCAGTTGTCTGAGTTTTCAGTAATTGAGAAGAGCCTGATCAACAGAAGTGATCAGAAGTGCTGAGCAAGACCAACAGACCTTATCAGAGGCTGTTGAAGACTCATGAAGAGAGAGGCCAGGTCTTCCTGAGAAGAAGGAGATAAATCCTGAGCAAGACGAGAAGACCTGATCAAGTGATCAAAAGTGAAGAGCAAGGCCAGCAGCCTTTATCCCAGGCTGATGAAGATACTTGAAGAGCTTAAAGTGAAGAAGAGCTACTCGTGTGACTCGAGGAGCCAGGAGAACCCCCCTGTGAGACTCCGGGTGGAAGAAGTCTTCAGTGGGATTCTGGAGCAGGACAGTGGGACTCTGGTAACACTGTGGGACGCAGTATAAAGACCCTCCTGTGGGACTCAGGAGAGATATAGTGGGACTCTGTATCGACCATTGTAATACTAAAATATTATAATGGGAGAAACCATGTTGGGGCGTATAACCAACATGGCAAGGACGTAGTCCTTTGGTGACGAACCTTGTAAATCCTTGTGTCTTGTGCCTTTATATTTACTACATCATTCGAGGAAAGGTGAGAGATACAAGAAGAGTGGATCGAGGTTTTAACCAGCCATAGAGGTTTAATTGATTAAGAATCAATTAGTACAAAAGTTTTAAAGGCTCACTGATTCACCCCCTCCCCCTCTCAGTGATTCACACTGATCTGGGCACTTCAGTAATCTTAAAATGGAATTCATGGTAAGACCCTAATAGAATTTTACCTAACACCATAACTATGCCATCAGGGGTTTGCAGATTATCTTATTCCATGATCAAGAAAAGGTAATTTTCTACATGTATATGGTTCTTTTAAATTATTCTTGGGATTGGAGAGTTGTGTCCATTGGTACATGGGTGGTTTTCATTTTTTCAAGTAAATTGTTTTTTTACTATGGGTTTTCATAACATTTGACTTTTGGTATAGTTCTCTTAGTGGATTTGTTTTCCTGAAATCATACTAGTTTGTTTAGTTTTTTTCCATTATTTTTAGGGAAAATATTTTACCACATTAATATTGTATGAATCTAGGTTCTTATTTCCAGCTCACGAGGGATCATAATCTCCCTTAAGTCCATGATTGGCCCAACTCGGTTGTCAGGGTTCCCGGGAATCTTGGTTTCTATTTGACAAAGGAGGTGGTTGATTGATCAATTATACAACATTACCTATGGTGACATCAACACGTGTTGGGTTTAATTAATATTCATAATGACTATTTATACTTTTATGATATTTATATTCATGTTATGCTAGAGGCTAGGTGACATAATGTGTTATCCTAAGGAGGGTGTTGTTTTCCTTTGTGATTGGTTATCACTTTGGAAAATGAAAGGAATATATCCCATTTAATATTGAACTAGAGGATAATAAGATATATTCTTCCTCTTTAGATCGATCTATGATGTGGAAAAGTTAGATTCTGGAATTTATGTGTTGAAAGGGAGGATAAGTGGTTTCTCAACTAATTGAATGACCATCGGTGGGTGACATTATATGTGTATTAAAGGTTTTTACTTATAACATTGGACCTAGATTGATGTTTGAAATGGTTTAGATATGATGACCAGTCATTGAATTATCCCATTCCTTGAGATGATTTCATTTGGTTGTTTTTGGGGAGTCCTGGTTAATACCCAAGGAGCTATTGTGATATAGTCAAGTTTCCACATTTTGATCCTATTTTACTGATGTGGGGTTATATCTGATTATAGTGGTTGTGACGTTCTAAACATGTGGTTAGTATCTATATTGATGGTTTAGGAATTGATAGTATACTATTGTATTAATTTTAGGGTTGAGGATCTATACAATGATGGTATAAATTATGGATGAAGATCCAGAATGGTTCCATTGTAAATTATGGTATTCCAAGTTGAATGGGATGGAAATGAAGGACAATTAATCCATCATTTATGTGATAAAATGATTCTCTATGAAATGATGATATACCTGATGAAATGAGATGGTGGACTAATGAACTTTGTTAATGGATTAAGTGATAAACTAATACTCTAGTAAATGATGATATATTATAGAGGAATGGGTTAGTGGATTATTTCTCTACATCCATGCATGAGGTGTTCGACTGATTATCTAATAATTATCTGCTTGATGTTTTGTTTTGGAGTTTGAATGAGGCTACTAGAATTATATATTTTGGTTCACGAGTTATATTTTGGAATAATTAAATGGGTAATAGTTGAAGATTATTTGGTTGAGTTCTTGGTATTAATGGTTGTATCGACCTAGTGGGGAAAATTAATAAAATACTATGAACTTTTTGGGGATTTAATGGATATGAAGCATGCCTATTACATGGGTTCTATGCCCATTGAGATTGGATTATAGTCACACTCATGTTGGGTGATGAATAAATGGTCAATCAACATTTCATTCCAATAGATCAATAATTTTTTTCCAATTTTAATTTGTTTTTTGAGGCGATGATAATTGTAAATGAACATTCTCTTATGGAATCAGGTTAGAGATGAAATATTGGTGGAGTAAAATGGATTTTTATTTCTCACCCTATCATGCAAACCTTAGTGTGTGTGAAAATATTATTTATTCATTTAGGTTGAGCATGGTTGAATGGTGTAAAATAAAGAGTTCTCAAGTTTCAAGATCGAGTGGATCTATTTATGCGAGTAAATTATTCAGTCATTAGAAGTGGGAAACAATATTTGATTCTGTTTATATGTCATAAATAATAGTTTGAAGTAGATCATGATGAATTTTTTGTTATTTATTTTGTAAATTTGATTGGACTAGTTCCCAATTTATACTGTATATAGGGATTTTTTTCCAGGCCATCTCATTATTTCATTTTATCGCATCAATTATTTGATTCAGTTTATTCATTAAATTTTTACTCAAATTTGATTGATGTGTTGTTATTTACGTCTCTTTTATCACACTAATATGGATGTTAAGTCTCCTCAATGTTCAACCTTTGATATCTTCTACTAGTGAGTAACTTATGGGGTACGTGGATAACGTATAATGATTAATTATTTTTATAAATATATATCATACATTATTAGATGAATATTCAATACATTTCACTAATACATCCTTGAAGATTGTAGTTGATTACTGTCATTTGATATATGGTACATTATCTTCTTATTTCAATAATAATCTTCAATATCTCCAATAATGATCATCTTTTTTACTCATCATAAACATACCCTACTAATAACACATCTTGATATATCGGTGATAAGAAACATAAAAATGGTGATATCAGATATTTAGTAAGGGACATCTTTAAAGAAATTAGTCTATTATCATAGAAAATAATAATATAATCATATTAGTTTGACAACATAAACAAAACCTAGAAAATTTATACCCTCCCAATCATAGTTCCAAAACATTATTCCTAGAATAAGTCATTATAAAATGAAAATCCATGATTTAAAACAATGTAAAATTATTATAATTCCAAAAAAAATTCATGTCAGAAAAGAGTGCCAAAAAAATTTGTATATAAACCATTTAATTTGGTATGGATGTCTAATAATACCCTCAAACATATTGGATTACACTTCATCAATATTTTCCCATTGTAGATTTTTCCCATTGGAAAGTTCTCGATATAGATTATTCGTATCAGTCTATTCCAAAAATTGGATCAATCCTATCAACATTTTCCAATTTTTTATCAAATGATATATAATGATTTACCCAATAAAATATAGGGATATAGAGATCCCACACAACATTGGTTTTAACATGACCATATTTCATGGTTATTAGGTAACCACGATCCTTCGTAATAATATAACAAGCATCCTTGTTTATAATGTTACTACCTTCACGTAAATATAACCATAAAAATTAGTTTCAAAATTTCATAAACAACAATCATTATATAACAAATGAAAATAAAATAGTCTAATAAATATCACATCATTTAATTTCCTAATTAAATGAAATGGGTCTCATAGTCATCTCATCAATTTATAATAGCATAACCCATAACAAATGAGTGTGATATGTAAAAATATCATAATCATATTCTTAACACATCTAGATAAAGAATAACAGTGGTATAATTGGATCATATCCAATGTAAAGAATAATTAACCACAATGGATGTGATCTTTGAAGGATTTTTTTCTAGAATATCACTTGGAACAACTCTTTAGAAAAAATTCCATCCTCATTAAAAATAACATTTTTAGACTAAGATATAAAAAAACTAAATTCCATTTCCATTGGAAAATAATTTTTTGTAAAACAGAATGGATGTTTAAATCATTGATTTATCATGAGAGTGGGAAATAACATTATTGATATATAAATTATGAAAAGATTCATTTTACATTTTGGTAAAACCCAACAGTGTCTTGTTTTGAAAATGAAATGAAGATACCATGAAAAATTATTTTTAAAAATTCATTAAATAGAAATTTCTTATTTTAAATATCATTGATGAATAGTAAAAAATGATTTAAATCAATATTATAAAACATAAAAATGGATGAAAAAGGTTTTGCAGTCGAATAGATAAATAATGACAATTCATTCTTAAAAATAATATATTGGTCTCTTCAATCCTTCAAGAGGGTAAAATGAATGGAAAACATGTATTTTCATGAATTTACTAGATTTTAATCAAAAAAGGAGTTTATTTAGATATAAATCATATCATCTTACCGTTGTAATAATGTCATAAATAATGTTATTTAACAATGATATTGTAACATTAATTCATGACCATTTTAGTATGCAGTGAATCAGGAAATACATGATTACTAGCACATTAGATGTATATACATCCCATATTCATCAAGATAATGATCATAACATTAATTTATGTGCATAACAAAAACCACAATAAATAAAAATTGGTGTGTATGGAATGTGTCCCATATAAATAAAAGTGATATGAAGATTCCATACCTTATGTCTCAACTTTTTTCATATATGCTCGACTTTAAATTTCATGAGATAATCAAATTATACTAATACATAATTCCATCAAAAGGAGTTTTCTAATCAAAAAATGGTCTCTATGATGTGATGAGACATGTAAACAAATATTTTAACTGGTATTGGATGAACAAAAGGGGTTTTCTGAACAATGAAACAGATCGTTGGGGGTGAACATTTATAAGAGGTGGAGAGGACACACATATTTTTTAATGAATAAGTTGTAACAATGTTTTCAAAATCTCAGAAGGATAGAAAATGGAACATTGATGAACTCTAAATGAGATATAGTCAAAAATAATACTATTTAATTGGGTATTGTCCTGATTATAGGTCAATTTGACACTTATCATTTTAGTTTATACCGTGATAAATCCATTTTAACATTAACCATTGTAATTATTTGTTATATTTGTTATTATTAATTTTGAAAAAATATAATTTAATCATGTAATATAATATTTATAATTTAAAAAAAATTTATTGAATACATTTTTCCTATTCTAGAATGTAGAATGGAAAATAATAATTTAAAATTAATAATGTTGATGCGATAAAAAAATATTCATTAAAAAGTGAATTTGAATATATGTAAAAATATTGAATATAAAAAATAAGTATGAAATATATTTTAATGACCTATATTTCATTAATCAGAATAATATTGATCAAATTTTACTTTTTTAAAAATATAAAAAAAAATTGACTATATAAATGCTTTAAAAAAAATAAAACTTCTAATAAAATTTTATATTATTTTAATATTCATAAAAAATCACCTTTTCATAAAAGTCTATAAAGTAACAAAATAATCATCTTGATATTTAGATTCCAAAAAAGATTTTTTATTCTAAATTTGGAAAAAAATTATTTGATATTTTATTCAAAAAAATAAATATAAATAATTTCATGAGAAAATTTTATATTTTGAAACATATAAACACTTTACTAATTTACTAAATATATTTTCATCAACATTTCCAAATATAATTCCATTAGAAATTTTTTTTAGTATTTTTGTTATTTCTAATTCATACGATAATTTTTAATGTTACTGTATAACGGTTATGTTAATATTAATAACATATTTTAGTTTAATAATGATTGGTGTTCCCTATAAAACATGATTTTGAAACAAAATTAATTTATTTGATAATATTTCAAAAACATATTGAGGTTTTACATTATAAAATTGTTTAACTTATCTTGTACATTAAATTATATCAATTTATTACAAAAATATAAGGATATTATATCGTCATTTAATCTTTATGTCCCATGTAGATTTTTCAAGTAGGTCGATTCACCATAAAAATTGACCAACTGATTGGTCTAGTTTCAAGGAACATTCACTATATGATCCATAATATCCAATTGATTTCTATCATAATAAATATTATCCTTCAGTATGTTTGCATATTATTTCATTTCATGTGATGAATCAGGTATGTACTTCTATACGAGTGATACATGGTACACATCATGAATATAATAGGGGCTCCTTGGAGGCAGAAAATGATAGACTAATTTCTTAATACTATTGATAATTTCATAGGTGGAAATATACCAAGGGCTATGTTTTCACATCATTACAAATATCATTATAATATTCTAAGGATAAATTAATAGAAACACATTTTCATGATATTCAAAACCTAGATCACATTAGTGATTTCCAACATAACATTTCTATCGACTTTGTGGTTCCCCTGCACATTGCTAAATAATGATTACCTTATATACCATTTCATCCATTTTTTCTAGTAAAAATATATTTCGTTCTACAAATTCATTTGGAATGTCAGAGTTCAATATAACCTTCTATATATGGATTCATAATGATCTATCTGGATTATTTGATAAATTATATTGCTATAATAAACCATAAAAGGGGAAGTTGTTGACCTTAACCACCCATCAACTCTACTGAACACAATATCATCATATACACTTGTGTTTGAATTGTTCTATTAGACTGTACACTTATCTATGGATTATACACTATTTTGGAACTCATTTTTTATCCACATCCTAATGAAGTATTTACCACAATATCTTGGTAATCCTCATATACCAATCAGACATTACATATTGAGGCACCACATTATTCCATACTACTTCATTAGTGTATATTTCTGAAATAAGATTCAAAGATAAATATTACTTTATAGAAAAAAAGAGTGCTAATATTTTATGGAATTGACTATAATAAATATATAAATGCACCCATTATAATTTTTCAAGAGTTTGACAAAAAAACCAATAGGGATATTCTACCACTTCCATTATGGTATGGGAAATTGTTGTAACATACATTAAAATTATTCCACTACCTTATCTAGATGACATATCATGAACTAAGTTAAAAAATTTATGACATGTATCTTCATTAAATCATATCAAAAATACTATTTTGAATCACTATACATCATTTTAATTCTTGGAATAATAGAGAATTAAATACTGTTATAATGCTCTAATAGATCTATCATTAGAACTACTTTAGAGTGGATACAAATATGATTTCCTAAACTTGTTAATCAATCATAATAATTATTTAAATTATGGAGATTTACCTATTTCATATTAAGATCAATATAATCCTTCTATGCCCCAATAATATTTACCTAGAGAGTTGGTTGAACACTGAACAAAAAAGGATATGATTTCCCTCCATTAACTAGAATTGATAGATCCTTCCTTTTCCAATAAAAAATATTGGATCTTTATTTACATTAATAAAGGATATGCATGACTGATAATTCCATCTCAATGAATAATAAATGTTATTCTCATTCCTATAGTGGTATTGTATTGACTGGTCATAATAATTAATCATCTACAACCATCTTCTTTCATACATGTTCAAGTCCATTTATCTGAATATATAATTTAAATATTTGTGATATGTATATATTTCACAATTTTTTCTATAAAGATAATTACTACTTATCATTTATTAAAAAAATATTCTAGATATACCCAAATCCCGAATTGGGTAATTTTTAAAATGATCATTCAATTTTCATGAGGCATAAGTTATAACTTTGTCATTCTTCATGAAAATATATCCCAATCCATTTATATATGAACCACTATATATTTAAAAACCTTCTCAACTTTTTTTTATGGTAACAATATGTCTACTGACTAATTAAGACTTTAGTTCCATGAATTTTTCCACACATTATTCCTTCTTGATGAACTTGTATTTATTCTGAGTTAACATAATGTTTCGATTTGATATTCCTGAACAATTATCCTCAAAACACGAATAATATTTATCCAAACTATGAATACATCAATTTTCATTTACTGTGCCTTGTTTAGAAAATTGTTAAATATCATATATATTTGATGGATCTACTGATATTAACTATCAAGGGATTATATAACCAAAAAATGAAACATTTGTTTTCCAAATTTCACACTATTTTTTTCATTAATTTTATCACACCTTGGATTCATCTATAAAATTCTCATACGATTATGTTTTCTTCTATGCCATTGAATATATATTTATATTATATGTAAGGGCTACCAAAAATTAATCAATGTACCATCTAAGGAGTGTATTAATTAAATCCATGTTGATAAGAGTGGAACTAGTAAGACCGAATGAAAACACTATATACCCATAGTGAAAATACATTATACGTAATTCCATATTTTTTATATACTATTTCTTAACAAAAAATTTATTTTATCTAAATTCAAGGTCAATAATGTAAATGTATTTACCTCCACATAATTTATCTTATATGTCACCGATAGGATGTAGAGAATTCTATTTAGATTCAACTTATTCAACTCTGGATAATCAATGTAGAGTCACATCGGTACATATTTGTTCTTATAAAAAATAACTACAATAGGTCAAGGTGAAACACTCGGGAATATAAATACTTTATCAAGGTTATCTTGGATTTTCTTATTCAGTTATTATATTATAGTCAGATCCAATCTATATGGTGTCTTTGAAATGGGTTCAATACTAGGTATGAATTTTATTGAGAACTAAACTTTGTGATTTGGTGATAGACTTTGAAACACATCCGTAAATACATCAACAAAATCCAAAACAATAAGGATACAATTCCTTTCAGGTTTCTCCCAATAAATATGATAAAAATTCCTTCCTTATTGGAATTAAGACCCATAAGTTTCTATATATCCTCACACAGATAAATGAGAATTGGTTTTTGGGATATAAAATGTGACATTCATTCATCAGATATTTATATGGGTGACCTATTTATAATGTCTACACCTTCCATGAAATACAAAAAATTATACTATATAGTGGTTCAGAACATTTACAGGAATCAAATTCCCACAAACATCTATCAAAGATGAACTATATCCATGGGATTCCACAATCATACCATTATATGTCTTGACACTAACTAAAAAAATAATCATTGAGATGGTAAATTAAAAACAAATAACAATTAACTATAGATAAATGAGTGGGTTTTTCTAGAAAAAATGAATAAATTTTTCATTCTACATTGGATGGTTAATATTTATTTCACCATATCATTCTCTTATACATCATTAACATGTGTGAACTTGCTAGATATCCCATTATATTTGGGGTTTTGATTCACATGATACTGAACAAAAAAACCTTAAGATTCATGAACTAGTTTTCACAATTACCATTCTAATTTTATTGGAATCTTGGAAGATAGGTGATTTATTTTGAAAGTGTACCTGAATCTATTATTTCAATAGTTATCCTAGTTATAAAATTTTAAAATTCAATTGTTTTGTTATCCTCCCTTATATATTTGACGAACTTCCTAGTTCCATTGAAAAAATTAAATTTATTTTTAATTCCAAAAGTTATAGAATGTAGTTGGATAGAATTTCCATCCCTTATTTGATTAATTTTATCATGATACATAATCATTATTTTCATTTAAAAACCTTGTGAATTGATAGAATATACCATTTACAATTAATCATTGATTAAAATATTTTAATTTTCATTATATATAATTAACTCTCATATGGATAATTCCTTTTAGTGAATTGGATTTTATCCACCAATGAGTAGATCCATTTTTCATTTATGGATAATGGTTAAACTCGAGTAATAACCTATAGCAGTAGTAAAATTATTCTCATAAGAACAAATATATTCATCATCCATTTCCTTAATTTCAATAAATTCATTTCCCATATTTTTATATATAAATGGGGTATTCATTTATAAAGAAATATACTTTTAAAATCGTCGCATCCCATATATTCTATTTATTTATTCTAACTAGTATTCTAAACATGGTTCCACAACTGAACTCGTATACCATCCAAATGATAATCAGTTAGGAAAACCATTCCACATTCCATGAACTAGAGAACATATAATATCTTATCAATGGTGATGTTCCATCACTTATCCATTTGTTAATTATAAGACCCATAAAATGATGTTGTATGTTATATTTGGAAGGATTTAACTAAAAATTGTTCTTTACATTGATCATTTATATGTTCAGTATGATTTATGACCTAAGAATGTATTGTGAGAATAACAACAATGTTCTAAATCCATACCCCAATGCAATTTTTTTTCTTCGGTGAAAAATTATGGTATTTTCCATCACATTAAGGTTCATCGTAGTTCCAATATGTTATATTCATTTAGTGAAGCCAAATATCATAGTGCGAGGAATAATAATCCCAATGGTAAATTATATAGTTCTAATGAATAATTAATAATTGGTCAAAATTATGCAACCTTATCTCAAATAAAATTCTAATTATGTTTATCATTGGACATCCATGATAAATAGATATTCAATTAAATCATGAAATTTCATATAAAAAATGTTAGTTATGAAAGGAATATCATACATTACTGTCATTCCAGGTGTATTGTATGTCCAAATATCATGTAAAAGATAACTCCCAAGGAATGCATGGCACGAATAGTTGTAGGGGTTTTACCCCTTGGAAATATTTATTTGAAATATATCCCCTTGTTTTAATTAGATAGTGATTTATTTAAATGTAAAACACATAATACCTTCCATAGAAAAACATTATGATATTATCAAATACCTATGATTATTATAAGGGTTCTAAAAAAGTTTTCTCATCTATGTTTCCAATGGTTAACTAATGTATTCTATTATACCAACAATAATGACCCTATATTTTCATATATAAATGAAAATAGTTTTTACATTTGTATTGTATTACCTTCAAAAATACATTAATGAGTATTTTAATAGTTTTGTATTTGTATACTAGGTACAAAATAATCTTATTTAATGAATGATCTTCATCGTCTTCCATTGTGATGTACCATTTTACACTTTCTGAAAAAAACGTAAAACCAATGATCATTACCTGGGGAAAAGAGGAATAAGAAATGGTTAAATCATAAGTCCAATCATGATAAATAAGGGGTAATCATTCTAGGATCAAATGATAGTATTAGATAAGAATAATTTTAAGATATCACAAACATAACCTATATATTTTATACTCAACATATGATAGATCATAAAAAATATTCATGGAATACATAATTATCATTTAAAAGGGAATTAATAAAAAATAGAGTAAATTCATTACAATTCATGAATCGTAATATTATTTCATTATAGTGGTGAACCAACATTGGTATAGAAATCATTTATTTTTTCAAGGTTAGCTACAAATTGAGTCCAACATAGTTGATCATGCCTCTTCCCATGTTTCACACTGTGTGCCCAAACCACCAACTTATTCCCCATTGTGAATCAAGTCCGTCGATATATTTCCCATTATGTTTAATGAATATATAAAAATATTACATTACTATATCATAATTTTTAAACCATTGCTTCTATATAAATAACCATATGATAAGAAAATAAACATGTTTATTTAGAAGTAGATTATATGATATATTCATTGAAATCATATAAAAAAAATTCACTAAACAAAAATATTATAAAATTAAACATATACTGCATTTGTATCTTTTGAATCAAGAGACCAATTAATGAATCCAAATTCGATACATGCTTATATATCATAATTATCATGATAAATTTCATTAAATAAAATGATGCAAATTAATAACAATAATATAAAGAAAACTATGACGGAGATGGAATTTTTTCCACTAAAGTAATAGTGATATAAAAATCACTTACAATATGAATCGACTACCATTATTCATGTTTGAATATAAAATTTATCAATGAATATAAATAGGTTTATGCTTAAATATTTCCTTGGATGGTTTTGTAATAAAACTAATGCCTCTAAGAAGTGGGTAGGGAAGCTATTCATTGATGTAGGTTGGTATTTAATAGAGAAAATTTCTATAGGAGAAATAATAATAGAATAAATTGGTGGAATTTATAAGTGGGGGAGAGAACAAATAATGAATTTTTTAAAATAATGAAGTTTACCAATGTCTTCAACACTCTAAATGGAACTAAAATGGATCCTTATTTAACTTTATATGAGTTAAAGTATACATATGACCATATAATTGTTTTGGGAATATTTTCTAGGTCATTTACCACATAAATGTTTAGTTTATCCCTATAGTAAAAAATTTTACCCATAATTGTAGTAATTAATTTTTAATGTTTTAAAAATTCATTTTGACCAATTATTATTTTAATTGTAACTGTTTTCATTATATCACATTAATACTTGATTGATTACATAATATTGAACTTAATACAACCCAGATGATAGAGAGGTATATTGTATTTTTGAATTAGGTTCATTTCATAACAACATGAAATAAGAAATACAACAACTTTTTTTAAAACTTGTTTGACATGATTGTAGTGAAAAATGAATGGGATAATATGGGATCATACATTCTAACGAGGTGATATATAATTCCCAGCAATCAATTAAGCATGGAATAACATATACCGAATAATAAATTTCTTATAAGAGTAATATCATAGTGGATCAAGAATCCTAAACTAGGACACTAAAACATGATATAACATGATAATCATAAAGTAAACTCCTGGAATGTGGAAACAACATAAAAATTATATCACAAATATAGGTAAGGTATGACTACTAAGAAATCTAGGTTTAAAAATCCTAATAATGAAACTAGTTTCACACAATGTCCCAATATTCTATATGATTAGACCAATAATTTCCCAATTCATTGTAGTGCTATGAAATTTTAGGCACACAAATCACATTCATTTCATTTTCATGCTTAAGTGTGACACATAGATCATACAATATCGATTCTTTTGTCATCACATTTAATTCCATGATAATTGAATGATTAATAATATATTTCTGTATTGGGTCAATGAATTATATGTGTTTGAAGGTGAACACCATTGAAAGGAAATGGGCTTGATATTTACTACACAATTGATTTTCCATGGAAAATCATTGTAAATTTCTAGCAGCAAAATGTCATCACTAACAAATTCATATAATGGTTTATTTAGATATAAAATTAATATCATAATTTTTAAATCAAATGGGTAGTTATAGGTATGTGGAGATACATATACCAACATTAAAAATTCGATATAGAAGGCAAAGGATAATATGGAAACATTAATAAAGAAGAGAATGTGAGGATCCCTTACTTGATTGTGTGACACCAAATACATGGGTTTGGTGTATTTACAGTTTAAAGGGTCCATCATATGAATCTAGAGATGGGTTTTCCAATTAATTATATGATCTATGGATTATTAATGGTGATAAATTGCATTTTTGGTTGGTTTATATTAGAAATGAGTGGGTATTTGATTATTATTTCTCAAATATAGGTTTTGGAGTGTATATAATAAAATAACAAAAGAAAATGTTTTCTAGGGTTTTATCCAACTGATTTTTCAAAATGGGTTTAGATTTCATTATTTCATAGGGTTATTTTCCCAATATAATAATATAATAACCTTGATTTATAGAACTGATTCACACTCTTAATGAAATGATTTTATAACTTTAAAATATGTTAATGGTTTTTGAGGATTCACAACGACTTTATAAAATTAATAAATTAATCATAAAATGAAACTATTTAGAAGGTAAACATATATTTGGTAATGTATTCCTGTTATAGTATGTATTATATCACTTTTGTTCCACTATGATGTCATAATACACACCATTTATTTATTCAGAATTTAATATTTACCCAAAATTATGACTTCCTAAGAAAGTCATGAAAAATTCATTTTTCGAATTTTTTGAAATTATAAATAAAAATATAATATTTTATTTATCAAAATAATTTTCTGAAAATGTGTATTTTCACTTTTCATGTAAGAATATAAATTTTTTGAAAAAATGGTTTTTTTGACAATTTAATTTTCCAAACTCTTATAAAAAATACATTTTACTACATAAAAAAATTAGGCTCATTAATGTTTAATAATAAATATTTAAAAAAAATTATTGATCAAATATTTATTAAATTAAAAAATTAATAAATAAATTAAAATAATTCTGAAATGGAATTTTAATATTATCCAAACATTCAATATGTGATTTATTAAATAAAAATCAATATAATTTATAAGGTAACAATATTAAGAAGTAATTGTATCCAATATTATATTGATAATAATGTACATGATCATATTTCATGGGTATTGATACATATCCTTATAATTCACCAATAAACTCCCAAAGGGTAAGGTATGTGATAGTGAGACTTTCATGGAGTGTTTTGAAATGCATGGGTTGGGATGTGATATCAATGAGCTTGAACATCATCTATAAACATTTTCTCAAATTCTTAACTTGTTGTATATAAAATTGGATTAGGTCATTGAAATATCATATAGATTTTATCTCTATTGGAATCTATGATAAATAAGCTTTATAGGTTATGATCATACAGTTTGAGGACATCACTTCCTTTTTTTAAGTCAATTGGATTTTTTAAAACCATATATTTATATTAATAAGGTGGTTATTGTTCAATAGATTTATCCTTAATGATAATTATGAAAATTATTATTTTAATAATGATATTTAATAATAATAAAAAATAAAATATGTTTTCTATAACAATATTATATAATAATACATTTATTTAAAATTAATGGGAATTTTCATTTATAAGAGTTTGGGTCGTTATAATCATCCACCGTTCAGAGACTTTTCCCCTGAAATTTTCATTTCCCATAACGAGACAAAGGATGGTAACTCTACTACATTGAATCCAATGGTTCCCACAATGCTTATTCAAACATTTTGTTTATCCACAATAATTTTTCAATGTGAATTATCTTATTTTGAAGAAATACATCTCTACGATCAATGATTTTCACCCGTTACACGTCATAAGAGAGATGATTATCCAATAGTATCACATATGAATTGAGTACATGGGAGGGTTCTGGTATGTTAATCCTCATGAGTGATACATGTAATTCATCAGGTACTTTAGATAGGTTAGATTCATTTTATAGTCAATAAGCCACCACTCTGATTCCATCAATGGTCTCAAAGGGGCCGACATGTCACGGATTAGGATTTCCCTTCTTGAAAAAAAACATTACATTATTCTGTTGTAATATGTGATGGATTTTCTTTCCTCTAACATAGAAAATTAACATAAATCTCTAGGTGTAGTTGATGATTTTTAACATAGCCTTAATATCGACTATGTGCATCATTGATCTGGTTCTAAATGGTCTTAACATTTTCCATCCTTTCATAATCTCTTTTAGGACCTTATAAATTTCATTCCCCAAATACAAGATAGAATACATGTGTTTTTAACCTCTTCCCATAAAAGGATTTATATGGAGTCATTAGGATGATAGAGTTGAACTGGTTATTGTTTGAGAACTCGATTACAAGAGTATAGTGACACCATCTTCCTTTGAAATCAATTGAGAAATCCCTCAACATGTCCTCAGCTGTCTAAATAGCATGTTCAAATTGTTCATTAGTTTTAGGGTGATAAATTATTCTTAAACTCATAATTAACAGTATGTTAGAGACTCTTCCATATCATGGAGGTAAAACATGGGTCTTAATCAGATATAATAGATATTGGTGTTTCAATATTCCCCTCCTCTTCTCTAATGTATATAGTAGAAACATGATCGAGTGAGAAATCATATCAGTTTGCACCAAAGTGTGAAGTATTATGAAGACGAACCGCCACAACTAAAATAGCATTATTCTTTCTGTATGTCTTTATACGACTAGTTAAAAAGTCTATGGTGATGTTTTCACATTTCCATACAGGAATGGGTAATGGTTGCGTCACACCCTTTTATTTCCTTTCCACCTTCAAATGAATACATAAAAGACATATTGATGTATACATTATGATTTAATTATTTGTACTGTCCAATAAATAGTTTTATTAGATATCAAAATACATATTTGTTCCTTTAGGATGTATAAATAAGGTTGACCTATGTGTATAATTGAACAACTCCTTCTTTAACAAAATATACGATTGTACAAATATTCTTGATTAAATTCTAAAAAACCCAACCTCGTTAACATTGAACTCTGAGGATTTCAATTTTCTAATAATTTCAACATTTTTCTTAATTTCTATATTATATTTATAATAATCCATTATATTTTCCAAAAGATAAGGTTTAATTGTCATTTTTAATGTCATGATGATGTTCATTCCTTTGTAATTACCACGTCTATATTCATGAATTATAAAAATATTGGATCCCTTTAAATTCAATTTAATGATAATATTTTTGGATGCCCTCAACTTAGGGAATATGTCACTGTATTTGAAAGCCTCACATGGTAGTGATTTGAGTAGCCATCGTACTTGATCAACTATAACTACATTTATTGTTATATATTTAGCTCTTTCAGTGTGAATATATAATTTAGGATTTCAGGACTTGAATATATTTATTACTTGTACCTGAAGAGATAATTCCACTATAGTTTCAAAAATTAATTTCATTATAGCAAACTGTAGATAATGCCCAGTGTAGTTCTATTCATGAACATTCAGCTGACTTGAAACATTTTCTATGAAATTTTCATTCGAAATAAATAATCATCCAAAACCATTCATATAAGAATCCTATGAAAAGTTCTCCAATGGGGGTATTTTTAGTAAAAGGTCATTGATCAGCCCCTTTTTCAAATCCATTATGTTCTCATCACATTCATCATTATAATAAGACAGAACTACCTTCAGATGTAGCTTTGTGTTAGATGGTTTGAATATCACAAAAAAATTCTCACTAATCGATTATTGTTCCCAACTAATACATCGAAACTATTGATATCTATAAAAAATGTTGGACTTGGACACTCTTTAATAGCTTCTATCTATGAAGGGTCCACATATATATGATTACATGTAATGATGTTCCCTGAGTATGATACTTCCTTCAATAGAAACTCAAATTTGATATACATGGAAAACATTGTCTCCTTTCATAATGTTATTATCATAGAAGTAATATTCTCCTCATGATCCTCCTTTCTTGTTAGAGAATATTAGAATATCATGTATAAATACTACCAAAAAAATATCAAGGTAATATCTATAGACTATATTCATCATGTCCATAATGATTTTTGAACAATTTTTTATTTTGAATTGAATTAAATTGAACTAATATTGATCATAACTTATATGAAATGTAGTCAGGGTGATATCATCCTTCTTCACCCTAAATTGGTAATATCCTGACCGGAGATCCAACCTAGATATGTATTGTGTTCCATGTAGCTGATCGAATAATTCATCGATCCTTGGAAGAGGATAATAGTTCTCTATTGTGATCTTGTTCAGCTCATAGTAATCAAGAAAGATGCGAGTTTACCAATACATCTATATTATGAATATGATTAGTGCACCCAAAGGTGATGAACTTGGTTGTATGAACACTTTATCATGATTATCCTATACTTTTTTCAAAAATCCTAAGTATCTAAAGCATCCATTCTATACAGATTCATGTTTAATGGTAACACTACTAGTATAAGATCAGTTGAAAATTCAACCTCCTTGCTAGGATGATGACATGAAAATTCCTCATGAAATACATCTATGTATTCCCTCATAATAGGCATGTCTTCAAGAATTAAATTTTCCATAGACTGAATAATTTTTTCAACATATATTTTATCATAGGGAAACAATATCTAGTTGTGAGATGTTGGTGTTAAAGAAGATTCATCATCCACCTTGAACATTTAATGAATTTGGGGTTGATTTATAATATACATAGTGAATTCATTCATAAAGAAGTTTATGTTAGATCTTTACATGGAAAGCAAATCTATAACCATAATTACATAAAATTCTATCCATGAGATTATGAAAATATTATATAAGATACTCAACCCATAAATTTTGATAATGAATTAGTTATATAAATTTAATAAGATTAATTCCCCATTTTATATTCTTACTAACCGATCTACATCCATTCTTTGTGTAATTATTTAAATAGATATAATAATATTTTTAAATACGAATTAATTCATAGAAATGAAATTTAAATGTATGATTATTTTAATTGAATGAATAACTAGTGTACCATTCACCATTTCATTTTCAAGATCAATCTCATTTTTTGTGATAGGAAAAATGTCCCCCTTGTTTCCTGGAAGGTTGTTTTTTGACTTTGGAAAACCTTATCTTAGTGGATTGGATTGAAAAATTCAATGAATCCTTGAAATTTATGTAATGAAAAATGAACTGAGGGTTAACCAGAGTGTTCAACTCGTCTAACAAATTAGTGGGGTTCTCTTGTCAGAAGTCACTAGCATTGTGTCCTTCCTTACCACACCTAATTCATTTTATCGTCCCCTATAGGTAATTTTCGGGGCTCTTCATCCAGTTCCATTAACAAGTGGGATGTTGAAATTTCTTGGCACCATAAGAATTCTCCATCAGACCACCATAATTAAAATCAGCTATCCCATTCATATCCCAATGATACCATTGATATTTTTAGTTATCTATATCAACATTTAGGTAAGATCAATCAATTTAATCATTGTTATCAAAGTCTTGTATCACCTAGTATTGTCAAAGATTGGGGTTTTACTCACCAAAGATGTAGTTAGCCTTGAATTTTGGGTGATGACACTTCTTGAGGCATATCATGAATTTGTATGGAAGTTGTTTTCTTATATTACATGATATATTCATCATCATATTACATGAGGGAAATAAAATAACTTTCCATTTTATATTGGATAATTTTTGGAAAATATTTATCCAAAAACATTATCTGGAATATTTTCCATCCCATTTCCTGCATCTATTCATTATGAAATTTTTCTGTATCAATTTACACAATAATCCATCTTGTCCTTCCATATAATAGAATGTCATTATAACCATATCTTACTCATAAAATTGAAGTTTGAAGAACATATTCTCAATGGATATGATCCATTCTTCTATGATTAAGTGATCAAATGATCCATTTATAGTTAAAAATAATTTCCCCATAAACATATAGATAAAAAAATTCCTTTTTTTAGGTGGATTTGGAAGCTCCCCTGATCTAGTTTTATATTCAGAACCAAATTTATTTTAGAGAGTATGATCATAAATTACATGATTCATGCTCATGTTGGGTTAGAAATCTCATTGAGGTAGTTTTCACATTTCCTTTTGCATGAATTGTTTACGTAGTTCCTTCCATTTATCGAAATTAAATAGAATAAAGGTAATACGTGGAATGATTATTTATAAAAAAATCAACACATAAAGAAGTATTCAATGATATAAGGTTATAACATATAAATTATAATTATTTCCTCAAATTTTTAATTTCTACGCATCAATATATGTTATCCATTATCTCTTTCCTAGTAGAGACTCTTATAGTCTTTTTTGTCTCCATAATAATGTTTGATAATGATATTTTGAATTTTAAAAAGCATATCCTCGGGTTGGGTCCAACTATGTGTGCTACAACTCCTTTTATTGTGAACTTTTTCCCATTCAATTATACATAAATATACTATTTTTATGTTTTACCCCTATATTAATCGCTTCCAAATACACTTCCACTTTTATAATCTATACAAGGAATTATTTTCTTGATTAAATAATTAATATATACTTACCAAAATTTAAGAATGTTTTTTTAAATAGTTTTATCCCTAAGGCTTTCTATAGAGTTGTTTAATCATAATCCCAAAATAACTAAACATTTTCATTGATACCAAATATAAGTACGATGATATTTATATCACATTAATAAATGATTTATTATATAATATTACTCTCAATACAACCTAGAAGATCAATATGTCTATAGTATTTGGGAAATATAAAAATTTCATAATAACCTAAAACCTAAAATACATAATATTTATTGAAATACTTCTTTCCATTATTATACATAAAACTACATGGGATAACCTAGACACATTCATAATAGATGTATGACCTATAAAACCCAATATGGGAATAAATATGGTTTAACATGAAGAGAATAATACATGTTAGACAATATGAATATAAAATATGATCATGAATCATACACATGATCAATGAGACATGATATACATGATACTCATAAAGGTAGCATGGGGAATGTGGAAACAACATAAAACAAAAAATCACAAACATAGGTCAAGGATAACATTCGAGACATGTGCACATGTCACTTTAATTTCATTCTCATGCTTAAGTGTGCCATGTAGACAATACAATATTGATTAATATATTCATCATACATTATTCGATCGGCAAAGAGTATAGAATACATAAATGAATTTCAATATTAAATGATTTATATTTGTTTAAAGGTGATATACATTGATTGTAAATCGCTATGGTATTCATAATATAATTGTTTTTGGATGGAAAATCTATGTGAAATTTAGGTAGCATAACATTATCACATAAAAACTATTAAAATTATAAGTGAGGGTCAAAGGGGGCTATTATAATTTTTAATTCAAATGGGTTGTAATAAGAAAATGTAAAGTATGTCCCCAACATTATAAATTGTAAATATGTGGAACAAAATAATAGTTAAACAACAATAAAAAGGAGAAGGTGTGGATCCCTTACTTGAGTGTGTGACACCAAATGCTAGGGATGGGATTATTGAGAGAATGAGTGAACAATGGGAGGAATCTATATAGGGGATGATAGGATATGGACATGATAATATGATTTTGACAGAATTGAAATGTGAGCATAGGTTGGATTAAATTAGTAATGAATGGGGATGTAGTTATTATTTCCTAAAGAAATATTTCAGACTCTATATAATAAAACAAAAAAAACATACAAACCACCCCATGATTGTAAATGTTTTTACCAAATTATATTGGTTTTATTTTTTTACAAGGTTATGGGTGGATTATAATAAAATAATACCCTTGATTATGTTGAAGTGAGTCTTACTCAAAAATAAATGATTTTAAAACCATAAAATATATTAATGTATTTGGTGGATTCACAATGGATTTATAATATTAAAAAATGAACATAAAATAAAATTATTTTAACAGTAAAACATTGATTTGGTATTGAATTCACTTTATAGTATTTTATGAGACTTTTTGTTCATTATGCTTTCATAATAGAAACTATAAATTTATATGGTATTTAATTTTGACACATAATTCGACCATCTCAGTATATTAGGAAAAATTCACAATTGGATTATTTCTACATTTTCCTTCTAAAAAAAATTCATTTTATTAAAATGAAGATGTAAATATATTTAAAATTATCTTTTAAAATATCAATTGATATTTATTGACAAATGATGTGTTTTTTTACAATAAAAATTTTGGAACCCTTATTGAAATATCATTTTTCATTAGAAAAATTATAAGAAAATTTATATATAATGAACCATATATACTATTATTATTTTAATAAAATATTATTTATTTCAAAAATTAGTTAATCCATCTAAATAATCCCTTAATTGAATTTTATTATTTACCATAAATAAACAATGTTTTATTGAATCATTGTAAAAAAAATTCTAAGGTAACAAGAAGAAAAAGTAATAGTTACAACTATTTTGTTGAAAATAAGGTACATAATAATATTTCAATGGTATTCATACATATCCCTTTAATAAACTATAAAATTCTTTATGGGTATGGTGCCTGATGGTGAGATATTCACGTGGTGATCCGGAATACATGGGTTGTTCCTTGATCTCAATGAGCTGGAACTTCTCTTGTAAATGGATTGACTCATGCTTATGTTGTTGGAACGTGGTGTGGTCCTAGTCAGGGGAACATAAAAATGATTCTAGCTCACTATAAAGTACCAATAAATGGGCTTCATATGGTATGATCCGATTGGTAGAGTCCATCAGTTCCTTTGTATGTTTCAATTGTATTTGTTTAAACCTAGTCTTTACATTAAAAAATGACTGCTATTAAAAGTCTATTTTATCACTGTTAATTATTATTAATGTACTTTTAAATATATAGGGTATAATAAAACCAAATAAGGGCATGTTTTTTCTATAACCATATTACATAATAAGACATTTAATTAAGAATGAAAGGTAATTTTATATATAATAATTCAAGTCATTAGAATGTTTTCATTAAAATATATTATTAAATATGATTATTTGAAATGATGTTTCTATATTTATAAAATTTAAAAAATTAAGTGGAAAATTAAAATAAAAAATGAACCCCATATATATGATGATAATTCGATTTTTGAAAGTAAAAATTGTCACAGGTATATATATTTTTAATATCAAACTAAAATATAAAATTTATTCGAATGAAATATAAAATACTAATAAATTTATAATCTTACTAATTATAATTTTAAATCAATTTTTAAAAAAAAATTGCGAATATAAATTATTTATATGAAAAGTAATTTTTATACAAAAATTAGTATTTATTACTATTTTTTGAAGAAATAATACCAATATTTTTAATAGTTACATTACAATGGTTATGTTAATATTAATATTTTATTCAATTTATTTAAAACTAATTAATGTGTGTTAAAAATCTATCAATGAAATTATATATTTTTTTAAAATAGTAATAAAATCACAGTTTGTTATAGGCATGATTAAGATGATGTTTAAATTGGATAGTCACAGTAGTATATCTTCTTCTAGATAGGGGAATTACAATGTGATGTCATTGTAGTAACATTAGTTTTAATTTACAATTTTATTTTTTGGTATACTAGAGATATAGGATATTGTCGAAGCCATTGATATATTTCGGTTATTGAGTTAATAAACATTACAATTAGAGTAATTTATGGTTACCTGGGGTTGGGACTAATGTTCTTGGTATTCTATGATACAATTCTATTTTTTTCAAGAAATAATCTTGTTGTTTATATTTTAAAAATATTTTATATATTTCTTGCTGCTGACTGATTGGAAGGATTTTAGTGCTTTGTAGTTATTCATATCCTATAGAAGTGATAATAATTTCATCTGTCATGGTAGGAATATATCATATACCTATTTTCTCATCCATCACTATTAGATATTGATTTATTTGTGACATGGAATTTGAAACCATTTCTCATCTCAAATGTCCTATTGAAAAAATTGCATTGCAGAAAGTATTTTTTTGCGGTGGTATATTAGAAATAGTTTCTCCATGTTTTTTATAAACACTTTTGTGATGGTCCTATAGCAAAAAACTATAAAAAAACAAAAAAATGAATATTAATAAATATTAATAATGATAGTAATAAAATTTTAAAAAATATGAAAATATAAAAAATTATAAAATGATAAAAAAACACAAAATTTGAAAATATATTAAAAAATTAATAAAAAAATAATAAAATTATGAAAATAAAAAAACAATTAAATAAATACTAAAGATAATAATAATAAAAATTAATTTAATAATAAAATAATAACAAATACAATATTCACAATAATATATAAAGAAAACTACATAGAAATTTAAATATATAATATTCCAAAAAATAGACTTCTAATTATTCTTAATTAGTATTATGTATTATTAATTAGTATTATTTATTATTAATTAATATTGTGTATTAGTAATTATTACTTTGTATTTGTAATTTTTACAATGTATTACTAATTTATTAATATTTATTACTATTCATTCCAATTTATTACTTATTATTATTAATTATTATTTTCTATTCATAATGATTTATATTTATTCCTATTTGTTAATAACTATTCCAATTTATTACTAATTATTTCTAATTATTACTATTTATTACTAAATACTGCTAGTAGTTACTGATTACAGCTAATTATTACTAATTACCTATAATTATAAATAATTATCACTAATAATAAATAATATCTCTAATTATTATAATTTATCAGTATTAAATACTAATGAAGAAACATAATTTTAAAAATAAACAATGAAAACTAAAACTTTTTAATTCTAATGTAATTTAGTTTTCGTTAATTAAAAATAATTATAAATAATATAAAATTAAATCTATTAACTAAAAAATAAAATCAATAGATAAATACCTTAAAATAAAATCTTTAATAAGATGTATGGCTTAAAAATCACTCAAATGTGAACATTAAAAAATTGGAATCATTTTAGAGTGAAATCTGAGAGTTCAGATAGAGGAGATTTGAGAGAGGTGTCAAATGAAAAAAATGGATGGAGGTATATATAGATCAGATTAGTTGTGACGAGACCCATTTCAAATACCAACCCCTAATTAAATAGTGGCGGTGGTTAAAAAGGTAGTGGTGAAGGTTCCTATCATAATTACCTACCTGTAGAAAATAGCATTTAGGATGGGAGAAAATTCCCATCGCAAATGAAAACACCCCTACTAATTAGGGGTGATAGTTAAAAAAAGTATTTGTGATGGGGCCCATCGAATATAATAGAAGCCACTGAAGGGTATTTGCGACATGCCCCATCAAAAATAAAAATAACCATCGACGAGTATTTATGAAAAGATACCTATTCCGGTCGCAAATAATTAGTTATTTATGACGGGATAAAGGTATCATCAAAAATAGTCCTTCCAATGTGAATATTTGTGATAGATCCCTTCTTCATCGCAAATAACGTGTCTCAAATGATATATTTTATCCTAGTGTATTGTGTGATTTTTATGATGATAGAAGACACATTTTTGTGTATCAATATGTGTTTATGAGACATTTTCAAATATAAGTTGTAACAGCCCAAGATTTTATAAAAAAATATATTATTTTTAATTTTATTAATGTCTTGTGTTGTACGCTACACCAAAAGGAGCTTCCACAACACACATCCTTGTCTTGCCTTGCATTACACGCAATCGCGACCTTCCTCGATAGCGTGTGTAATACGCAATACTGAGTTTCATTAAACAACGATATGCTATTAAAATATTATTAAAACTAGCCGTTATGAATAGTAATAACCACTTTTTAAAATTCTGTAAATCTTATTTTTCAAAATGAACTTCATTTTTGGATTCGGAGTATCGAATTTAGCCTAAGGTGAAATTTTGGTACTTTTCGGATAACTTTCATATTCTGATGAATAGTGAAAATTACTAATTTATAATTAAAAACAACTTTTTTAATCGAAATAATTAATAGTGATAAATTATTAATTTGAGTGGTTTTAAAGTATATTTAGAATATATTTTTACAATTTAATACAATGTTGGTCATTGGATGTAGTTTCACATTTAAACTAGACATAAACATGTGTCAATCTTTTGATAGATATTGTTTCTTAAAAACACGCTATTTGTTTTAACAGCTGAATTTAATTATAAAATTATTTAATGCAACTTTTATGTTATGAATTTGGTAAAATAGACTTCATTTTTGAATTCGGAATATGAAATATAGCTTGAGATGAAATTTTGGCATTGTTCTGAAAAACATCAATTTTTGATGAATAGTGAAACTACTAAGTGGTAGGTTAAAAACTGAATTTTGCATAAAACTTAATTTTACCGCTTCTGTGAATGAAATTTCGAAAATCCGAGATACACAGTTAATATCAAGGACTAAAATGTGGTTCAATGAGATGAAAATAATTTTTTGGTGAATAGTAACTTTTTACTTTTTTTACCACGGTTAATAGTAAATAAGGTAACTAAGGGTAAATATGATATTAATATTACCCTAACACATGTCCTAATTCTATTGGACAAGTGTAATTCGACCAAAAACAAACTTAGGAATAAAATATGACCATTTAGGCCCACTTGGATTAGATTAGGACATTTATTATTAATTTATTTAAAGAAGGGTTAAAAGAGTTAAAATCAAAGTATATTTACTAAAACATTTTTAATATGGGGTTATACATAAGATAAATTCGATTGTAAATATTCATTAGAAAGCTAAAAAGATTTCCTACATGATGGTATTTTATTTGTAATTTTTAGACATCACATAAGTTAATTTATTTATGACACAAAGATGATGCAGTAATTATCTTGTTAACGAAATATTGACATAATTGATGTTATAAACACCAAAATAAATGTAATTTGAGACTTTTTATGAATTACACTAATTTTCTAGGTTACTATGATATATTAATGTTGATTTAATCAACTTGGTTCGAACATTTAATTCTTTTATGACTTTACCAAAAATCATATATCAAATAGTGTCAAAATTGACACAAAATAGTTTTTAAATCAAATATTATATTATTAATTGTTATTTTATTCCTAAAAATCTAAGGTTCGTCCAAATGACTTAGATAAGGATATATATATTAATAATAAACAATTTGGGGTTCGTTTGGCATGTTATAGTAAGTGTATTAACCATATAGTGAAAGAAAACAAAAAGACACGGTAAAAGTTAAATTATTTAACTTAGAGTTAAATCTAATTGATAAGGTTAAAATAATAACCTAAACTTGTCTAAATCCTATTGGTTGATAGGATTTCGACCCTTCCCCACTTTATCTTCTAAATAAGACCCTTTGGAACCATTATAAACCGATTTTGACTTTAATATAAAATAATATTTTGAGATATTCCTAAGGTGCCCCTCTCCTCCCTTATAAAAGGGCACCTCCTCCCCCTCCTCCTCACACCAATTTGAGCACTCAAGCTCGGCCAACCCCTGCCATTTTCTCCTCTCCACTTCCCTAGAATAGTCCTAGAGGTCCTGGTCTTCTCCAAAGACCACTCTTAGTTCCCTAAGTGGAGGATTCAAAGAGGCGTTCCAAAGAAGAGGTAATATCCATTACCGATCTTTTCAATTTCTTTCGTCTTCAACTTCTTCTTATTTAGTTGTTTCATGATAAAGTAATAACATCAGTATTACTTACATACTGATATGTTATTATAAATATGAAACATCCCTAATTCACCTTCTATCCATCCTACGAAAAAATGAAATCACCGCGCGTGCGTACGTACGGAATACCGTCTCCACGCCGTGGTGTAATCTATTTTCCACCATCACCTTACAAGGATGGGTATAATGGTGTAATGAGTAACTATATATGATTATTATTAAGTAATATTGATACTGAAATAATATATATATATACTCCAATACAATTCCACGATCATAGGAACGATATCATCACTCGTGCGTACGTACGGAATACCGTCTCCACGATGTGATGCGACTCGTTCTACATGATCTTCATTTCATAATGATTGTATAAATGAATTGAATGAATGAATATGGTATATAATACACTAATACCATTCTGGAAATGAATTATCTATAACCTAAAGATAAGAATAAGAATTTATTCGACAAAACACGCATAAGAACAAAAAGTTATAAAGACCCGAGTAACAAGTAACAATGAAATATTACTAACAAGAAGCTAATAATATGACCATATATGATCTCATATCAATATGTATGATTCTGGAATAAGTCAATAACATTATTTAAACCATTATACAGGAGCTTCGGACACGAACAAAGCAAATCGGACCTAAGGTAAGGGAAATATCACAATCTCATTTTTATCCGAGATTGTTTATTCGTAAGTATTTACTGGGGTGTATTTTATCATCCACATCCATGTTCCCTAAATATGTAATATTGTTTCCATCCACTTGAAATAGTTTAAATCCAATTTTACCCTTAGGTGAGTTTTTAGTAAAGAATATGAAAGGAATCTTTTGTCGTTTTTCCGTACGAGGTACTTTTTGACTTTTCCGACAAAAGTACGAAGAATGTTTTTTTAACTTATACGGCATGAATGGATTTTTAAAACTTTACTTCAAAGAAGCTTCCTTTACAAGTTTTCAAGTTTATTTTTAATCAACTTCTCTTATTTTAAAGTTGTATGACATGTTATGAAAGGAAAAATGTTTTTGAAGAAGAAAGGATATTTTCCTCAAGAATTCAATTCAAGTGTTTTATCAAAATTATTTTCCATCTAAGATAATAAAGGGTTCTGTTTCTATCCATATTTTTACATTGGTTTGACTATGTTGTGATGGAATTATGTTTATGAATTCCTTTACCATATATGAATTGATTTATGATGTCATGATGTTTCAAGAATCCCATTTTTGTTATATGTGTTATGCGATGATGTATGTTTTATGATTATGTGGCACACATAAGAAAGGATTCATTATAAGATGGGTGGGACCTATATCTCCCTCCAATGCATTGGGTAATGATTTTATATCTCATGAGATAGACATGGCTGGAACGGAAGGTTATTTCGGTTCAGTGATACAGGACTGAAACGAGGAGTGAACTCGGTTCAGAAAGGGACTTTGTCCACTAAGATAGTCTTGGCAATGAGTCATGACTAACAAGAAATGATTTTCCATGATTATGTGTGCATGCCACAAAGATTCAAGTTTTATGTTATGATTATGGGGATCTCATTTTCACTTCTATGATTTATTTCATGTTAAGATATTATGATCTCTTTTGCAGGTTTTGATTTTCATAAAGATATGATATGATTTTTATTTCCTTTATTTGCCCTTGCTGAGCATTTGAGCTCACCCTTTTATGTTTTCTTTTCCCCAGGATATAAAGAAAGGTTTTAGGTAAAAAAAAGGGAAGATCTTTATGGGAGATGTTGAAGATCTTTCCCCACGATTAGAAGATTATACTTCGAGTTTCCAAAGACACCAAACTATTACGGTCCTTGTGTGTGTGTTTTTGTTATGTACTAAGTATTCCACAAATGTAATGTAATGTCCATGTACGTCAGGCTTCGGGTCTCTACAGTTGGTATCAGAGGAAAGGTTTAGTCAACCATTGGAAACTAGGATGCGAAAACGTTAGTGAGATCCCTAGAGATATTTATAAGGTATGTCTAGGGATGTCCCTAAGGATAAGTATACGTATAGGATACAGTCCTAGAACTATGGTAACGATCATAGAATTTAACCTAAGATGTTAGATATCAAGGATACTCCACCTTTACTATGTTGTTTTCCCTAGCATTATTTTGCCTCTCACACTATTCTGTTTGGGTTTTAGAATATGGCTGGAAACAAGATGATTCACGATAATGGAGGATATGATGGACAATGGAATGATATTCTTCATGAGCAACCAAATGAAATGGGATTTGGATGCCCAAACATCATTATTATGCCGAATCAGAAATCTCACAACATGATCAATAAAGTAAAATTTGGTAAGTTTCCTGACTCGACTAATAAGAGAAAGATGGAGTTCCATGATGATCATAGAGGAAAGAAAGTTCAATTTCCCCTATGTAAATCATGTGGGAAGAGGCATCAAGGAGAATGTTTCAAGGGAACTGGAAGATGCTTTGGGTGTGGAAAAGAAGGAAACAAAGCAAGTAAGTGAAAAGGAAAAGGGTCGGTTAACACCATGGATGAGGATAATGGTATTGCTACGACATCAAAAATGGTTAAGTGTTTTAAATGTGGAATGTATGGGCATTATGCAAACAAATGCCCTAAGGGAAAGACTCATGAAGAGAATCAGTATGGTCATATGGGTAGTATTTATGTGGATGATGATGAAGAGACTACAAATGATATGTGAGATGAAAGAATTGTTGAAGCTCGGTCAATGGTTTAAGAATGTTGTGGAATGATTACATGTTTATCATGTGTAATGTTGTATAAGAAATCTCATGGTACTATGGAATAAAGAGACATCTGAGGATTGTTACACTGTTGTCTTTCCTTGAGTTATGAAAGTGTATGATTAATGGTACCACTATCCATGAAAGGTTATTCAGATATTTTTGGAATGTAGATGATATGCGCATAATGAAGGGATAAGGAGAAAATTAAATGTTTGATAGTATTCATGAGCTCATGATTGATATAAGGACTAAGTAATATCATGGTTTGAGTATATGGAATTTTGAGGATTTTGGTAACTTTTAACTGCACTCATGTTTTCACTAAGGTATTCAAGAGAATACACGATTAAGGACTTTGAGTGTTTGGAATGTGACCAACAAGACATATCTTATGATATGTGGGGATCAACGACAGTATTAAATCTCTGGTAATCGTTGTCACTATATTAGGAGAGTGGACTGCAGTATTATGTATAAGCCTAAAGATTAGACTGGATTATGTTGGACATAAGTTAGTATTGTTTAAGGATAGAAGATTTTCGATATTATTGATGGGATGTTATAGTAACGTAGTTTTAAAAAAAGGGACAACCTGCAGGACGGGCGACAACCCATCGCTTCGGACAAGGCTGTAGGAATCGAACCCACAACCGAAGTGCGACTGGCCTTTATCGCCTACCACTGGCCTACAGGAAGTCCATGTTTAGTAGAAACTAGTTTTATTATATTAAACAGTATGATATATGAAGTATAAGTCCATTTTAGGAACCATATGTGATTAATCTCACTATAGATCGACTTATGTATATAATTTTTGCTAACCTTTTGTTTGAGACAGATGGAATGACCCGTCATTCTATCACATGATCTGCTAACACTTCACGAATAACAAATTCAACTTCATTTATTTAAGAGATGAAGTGGAAATTATTAAAGGCACGAACAACAGCGAGATTTTACCAAAATAAAGTAAGTATTTATTCTAATTCAAATTCTTTAACTTTAGGGAAATAATCTTGAAAACCAAAAATGTTGTCCTAGTTCTCTTATACCTGATGAATCAGATGGTACCTTATATCATCACAAATTTATGGATTTGTGATTACTGGCTTTTCCATAGCCATGTTCTCTACCACTCTCCATCAGAATATGATGGTTAGATTTCTCTTCCATATCCATATTTTCACCTATGTGGAAACCCAGTGATTAGTTTATTTGGGTAATCGTTACATTTCATACTTTAGTTTTTAAAGCCAAGTTTTGGTATTCCTTTTTACGATGTGGGTTTCTATTAAAGAAACTTTCAAATAGTAAACCATTTATAACCCCGACGAATTTCGAGGGCGAAATTCATTTTAAGGGGGGTAGAATGTAATAGCCCAAGATTTTATAAAAAAATATATTATTTTTAATTTTATTAATGTCTTGTGTTGTACGCTACACCAAAAGGAGCTTCCACAACACACATACTTGTCTTGCCTTGCATTACACGCAATCGCGACCTTCCTCGATAGCGTGTGTAATACGCAATACTGAGTTTCATTAAACAACGATATGCTATTAAAATATTATTAAAACTAGCCGTTATGAATAGTAATAACCACTTTTTAAAATTCTGTAAATCTTATTTTTCAAAATGAACTTCATTTTTGGATTCGGAGTATCGAATTTAGCCTAAGGTGAAATTTTGGTACTTTTCGGATAACTTTCATATTCTGATGAATAGTGAAAATTACTAATTTATAATTAAAAACAACTTTTTTAATCGAAATAATTAATAGTGATAAATTATTAATTTGAGTGGTTTTAAAGTATATTTAGAATATATTTTTACAATTTAATACAATGTTGGTCATTGGATGTAGTTTCACATTTAAACTAGACATAAACAAGTGTCAATCTTTTGATAGATATTGTTTCTTAAAAACACGCTATTTGTTTTAACAGCTGAATTTAATTATAAAATTATTTAATGCAACTTTTATGTTATGAATTTGGTAAAATAGACTTCATTTTTGAATTCGGAATATGAAATATATCTTGAGATGAAATTTTGGCATTGTTCTGAAAAACATCAATTTTTGATGAATAGTGAAACTACTAAGTGGTAGGTTAAAAACTGAATTTTGCATAAAACTTAATTTTACCGCTTCTGTGAATGAAATTTCGAAAATCCGAGATACACAGTTAATATCAAGGACTAAAATGTGGTTCAATGAGATGAAAATAATTTTTTGGTGAATAGTAACTTTTTACTTTTTTTACCACGGTTAATAGTAAATAAGGTAACTAAGGGTAAATATGATATTAATATTAACCTAACACATGTCCTAATTCTATTGGACAAGTGTAATTCGACCAAAAACAAACTTAGGAATAAAATATGACCATTTAGGCCCACTTGGATTAGATTAGGACATTTATTATTAATTTATTTAAAGAAGGGTTAAAAGAGTTAAAATCAAAGTATATTTACTAAAACATTTTTAATATGGGGTTATACATAAGATAAATTCGATTGTAAATATTCCTTAGAAAGCTAAAAAGATTTCCTACATGATGGTATTTTATTTGTAATTTTTAGACATCAAATAATTTAATTTATTTATGACACAAAGAT
This sequence comes from Viscum album, assembly GCA_963277665.1. Classification (NCBI taxonomy): domain Eukaryota; kingdom Viridiplantae; phylum Streptophyta; class Magnoliopsida; order Santalales; family Viscaceae; genus Viscum; species Viscum album. The sequence continues at coordinate 449,810,125 of OY728131.1, forward strand.
GATGCAGTAATTATCTTGTTAACGAAATATTGACATAATTGATGTTATAAACACCAAAATAAATGTAATTTGAGACTTTTTATGAATTACACTAATTTTCTAGGTTACTATGATATATTAATGTTGATTTAATCAACTTGGTTCGAACATTTAATTCTGTTATGACTTTCCCAAAAATCATATATCAAATAGTGTCAAAATTGACACAAAATAGTTTTTAAATCAAATATTATATTATTAATTGTTATTTTATTCCTAAAAATCTAAGGTTCGGCCAAATGACTTAGATAAGGATATATATATTAATAATAAACAATTTGGGGTTCGTTTGGCATGTTATAGTAAGTGTATTAACCATATAGTGAAAGAAAACAAAAAGACACGGTAAAAGATAAATTATTTAACTTAGAGTTAAATCTAATTGATAAGGTTAAAATAATAACCTAAACTTGTCTAAATCCTATTGGTTGATAGGATTTCGACCCTTCCCCACTTTATCTTCTAAATAAGACCCTTTGGAACCATTATAAACCGATTTTGACTTTAATATAAAATAATATTTTGAGATATTCCTAAGGTGCCCCTCTCCTCCCTTATAAAAGGGCACCTCCTCCCCCTCCTCCTCACACCAATTGGAGCACTAAAGCTCGGCCAACCCCTGCCATTTTCTCCTCTCCACTTCCCTAGAATAGTCCTAGAGGTCCTGGTCTTCTCCAAAGACCACTCTTAGTTCCCTAAGTGGAGGATTCAAAGAGGCGTTCCAAAGAAGAGGTAATATCCATTACCGATCTTTTCAATTTCTTTCGTCTTCAACTTCTTCTTATTTAGTTGTTTCATGATAAAGTAATAACATCAGTATTACTTACATACTGATATGTTATTATAAATATGAAACATCCCTAATTCACCTTCTATCCATCCTACGGAAAAATGAAATCACCGCGCGTGCGTACATACGGAATACCGTCTCCACGCCGTGGTGTAATCTATTTTCCACCATCACCTTACAAGGATGGGTATAATGGTGTAATGAGTAACTATATATGATTATTATTAAGTAATATTGATACTGAAATAATATATATATATACTCCAATACAATTCCACGATCATAGGAACGATATCATCACTCGTGCGTACGTACGGAATACCGTCTCCACGATGTGATGCGACTCGTTCTACATGATCTTCATTTCATAATGATTGTATAAATGAATTGAATGAATGAATATGGTATATAATACACTAATACCATTCTGGAAATGAATTATCTATAACCTAAAGATAAGAATAAGAATTTATTCGACAAAACACGCATAAGAACAAAAAGTTATAAAGACCCGAGTAACAAGTAACAATGAAATATTACTAACAAGAAGCTAATAATATGACCATATATGATCTCATATCAATATGTATGATTCTGGAATAAGTCAATAACATTATTTAAACCATTATACAGGAGCTTCGGACACGAACAAAGCAAATCGGACCTAAGGTAAGGGAAATATCACAATCTCATTTTTATCCGAGATTGTTTATTCGTAAGTATTTACTGGGGTGTATTATATCATCCACATCCATGTTCCCTAAATATGTAATATTGTTTCCATCCACATGAAATAGTTTAAATCCAATTTTACCCTTAGGTGAGTTTTTAGTAAAGAATATTAAAGGAATCTTTTGTCGTTTTTCCGTACGAGGTACTTTTTGACTTTTCCGACAAAAGTACGAAGAATGTTTTTTTAACTTATACGGCATGAATGGATTTTTAAAACATTACTTCAAAGAAGCTTCCTTTACAAGTTTTCAAGTTTATTTTTAATCAACTTCTTTTATTTTAAAGTTGTATGACATGTTATGAAAGGAAAAATGTTTTTGAAGAAGAAAGGATATTTTCCTCAAGAATTCAATTCAAGTGTTTTATCAAAATTATTTTCCATCTAAGATAATAAAGGGTTCTGTTTCTATCCATATTTTTACATTGGTTTGACTATGTTGTGATGGAATTATTTTTATGAATTCCTTTACCATATATGAATTGATTTATGATGTCATGATGTTTCAAGAATCCCATTTTTGTTATATGTGTTATGCGATGATGTATGTTTTATGATTATGTGGCACACATAAGAAAGGATTCATTATAAGATGGGTGGGACCTATATCTCCCTCCAATGCATTGGGTAATGATTTTATATCTCATGAGATAGACATGGCTGGAACGGAAGGTTATTTCGGTTCAGTGATACAGGACTGAAACGAGGAGTGAACTCGGTTCAGAAAGGGACTTTGTCCACTAAGATAGTCTTGGCAATGAGTCATGACTAACAAGAAATGATTTTCCATGATTATGTGTGCATGCCACAAAGATTCAAGTTTTATGTTATGATTATGGGGATCTCATTTTCACTTCTATGATTTATTTCATGTTAAGATATTATGATCTCTTTTGCAGGTTTTGATTTTCATAAAGATATGATATGATTTTTATTTCCTTTATTTGCCCTTGCTGAGCATTTGAGCTCACCCTTTTATGCTTTCTTTTCCCCAGGTCAGGAAGATGGATATTAAGTAGAATATGCTAAAAGGGACCCTAGATATGATGAAATAAATGGGAGACACTGTAGAAGATTTATGAACCAGTTGTTTATGTTTCCCAGTTTCTAAAGACACTATACCTATACGGTCCTTTGTGGTTTTGTCATATGTTGTAATAAGAGTGCTTCAATTTTGAAGTATTAACAATGTTTGTAAAGTGTGGGTCGTTATATAAGTAATATGTGGAATTTTACTCATGTAGATCAACTTGTATATGGATCTTTTCTAATGGCTGGTAATGTGGATCTATGGAGAGATTCTTTAAGAATAGTGTTCTCATGAAATCCTCATGCACAATAGTTTTAGTATCCATTATTTATAATTATGGTATAAGTATATGGGTTTTTGTCTCTGGTTAGTGATTTTTGTTCAGTGTTTTTCATGTGGCCTGATACTCTAGGGAGCATTCTCATGTGTAGATTCTTGTTGTTGACTTGGGCCCAAGTTGTGTATGATTCCATTGTAAGAATAATTTATTTTTATATTAGTTCATTGATTTTTATTTTTTTACCAATTTTTATTTTGAGATGTTGGGAGATGAGAGTGTTTGGTGCACCATGAGGCCTTCCCATTTATGAGTTGGACTTGATCTTTGAGGACATGCCTACTTACGCAATGTGGGACTTGACTAGCGGGGCATGGCATGAGAGCTAAGTGGCCATCTTAATGTTACTCTAGTTTTGGGATTTAGTGCCATTTCTTATTCCATGGTGACTAGTTAGAGGATTTGTCCATGTTTTTTGTTCTTTTTGGAGTGTGAAGAACATATGGATAAATTGAGACATTTTGTAATGGTGTTCAAATGGTGCAATTCAACATAGTATATTGGAATATAGTATTTATTATTTTGCGAGGGAACACATATGTTCTAGTTCATTAATATTTTATTTCATTTCATTTCAAGAGGAGTATCTTCAATTAGTTTACTAGCCAACATAGTAGTTAATCATGGTGGTGATGAGAGATACTGGGAGTATAAGATGTTCTTGAGGGTTTTTCAGTTCTTATGATATATGTTTGTGTATGACAATACTCATTGGATTTAGAATCATAATATAGGGTTTTTTAAACAATAGTTTGAAAAAATTATTTGTTGTTGGGATGTTAGATACATATATGATGTCGACTTTCTAGGTAATTTTTCACAAGGAATAGGCATTGTAGGTGTGAACTTTATTATTCTTGCATTGAGAAAGAATCCACGAATAGTTTGGGAAAAGTTGTTGGTGTGATTAGTGGATTGGGGGATGGTGACCTAAGACATATATGTTATAAATGTGATGATATAATAGTGGATGAGTATGTGGTGGTATTCATTAATAAAATAATAGTTTTTACCCATTATATATATTATAATGCCAAATATCTTTTCATTATCAAGAGTACATTGTCAAATAATCTAATCTAAGCCAAGTTATGTACATGTAAATTTTGATTGACTAAGGTCATCCATATATTTTGTCCTCATGGATCCAATTTTATAATGTAATATGGTATGACTTTCACAAATATAATTTTTTGAGTGTGGTCCTTATGGTGGTACTGATTTCAGTAAACAACTTTGGTACCATACATGGATGTTGAGAGTGTGTGATAGTTGTTTTATTTGTTCACTCGTGATAGAGAAAGGTAACTGCAAAGAGTTATAAGGTATGATAGTGGTTGGAATATGGGGTGTGGAGTTAGTGTTAGATGGGATGTTGAAAAAGAATACTCTTGTGGAGGGGAGTATCACATTAGTCAAAATTATGTTACCCTTGTGTAGGTAGGGTGTAGAATGTAGTGAAAATAAAATTACCTAGAATGTTGGTCTAAAATGATTTTTTGGGTCTGAAATGTGTATGGTGGGATTTTTATGAATTGGAATATTCTATTGTGGGTTTAGTTCTATAATGGGAAGAACTATTAGTCTAATAATGTCTTTTGGATGATGAATTGACATCCCATGATGGACATGGGTAGTTAAGTATTTTCATAGTGGTTTGATGGTGGGGTCTCAAGGGGGTTTTCCTTTAATGTGTAAAATTACACATATTTGAAGATATTTAAATGAACTCAAAGTTTTTCCAAAAGAAGGATACAATTATTTGAGAAAGATTTTAGATCTAATGTGGATTTTTATATGTGGTAGGAAGTCCACCGAGTCTTCTCCATAATGAGTTTTTTTTTGGGAGTATGTTGTATGGATCCGTATTTTCCATGATATGGAATTTGGGTTGAAAATTGAATATTTTCTTTCAGGATATCATGATCAGTAAAATATCCAATTTTCACTATGGATGATCACGAGTAATTTTTAGGAAAACTAAGTTGGTTTCAGAATATGGACATTACCTTATGATTAGTGGACTATGGAATTTTGAATCATTTTATTAATGGAAGAATATAAAATATTTAATTAAATAAATTATATATTATCCATGTTTTTTGGTTTTCTGTATCATATAAACAATGTGTTATATTGAGATTCTTACTTTATGTTTTATTCAAAAATACATGTATTTGGTTCGGTGAGTTATAAACATACTTCATGTTCTAGAATACAATTCAGGTTTTAAATTGAAATTTCATTAGATAAAAAAATAAATAATTAATTAAAATCTTCCACTCCCATTTGGAATTCAAACATACTGGAGTGTGGAGAAAACCTTCCATGCGTGTGACAGCTTATCTGATGGTATTGGAAAGGTGAATCTCTCAATCTATATGAGTAGAATCTGTTGAGACTGGAAAAATGTATAGTGGCATCTAAGAGTATAATAGGACTTCAAGGTTATGTATCTTCACCATGTGGTACAATGATATTGGATTATTATTCCCTTATCCCAATAGATTTGTTGTTTGGACTATTTAGATCCCAATTATGACTTCTATGTACTCTTGATGGTTGATGAATGCCTAATCGGGGAAACTGGTGATTTTGTGTTGCTGTCTAGTGTTTCCCAATATTTAATCCTAATCACACTATGTAGAGTTTGGAACACATTCATTGTGTTCTTCCATGTTGTAGAAGATAAAAAAATTTAACTAGACATCATGAAGTGGTGAATATTCATGTGGATGACTACATGGAAATATGTAATTTTGTACTACAATCGATGTAGTTGAGGTACCTGACATGTAGTGGGACATGTATGTATGGTCAGGTACCTGAGAAGTCACCCCCCATGTGAGGGGGATATAACCATGTGAAACTAAGTGGTCGGGTCCAATGTGTGTTTATGTCGAGTATTAGTACACAACTAAACTACACTATTGTCATGGTCATGTAATATTACACAACTAAAGGTATGGTACTTTAGTCTATGTATAAGTATATGGAAAGGGAAGAGATTTTGGAGTACAAGATGAGTACATGGGTTAAACAAAGTGTACAATCCCATTGTAATTAATTTGAGTATTTTCATTGATTTTTCACCATGAAGATGAAATTGGACAATAGAGGAGTCCATTTTGAGTATTTGTTTTACATACAACATGATGGTGGAGTCCATGTGAGTTTAGTTGGCTCTTGATGGTGGGACATGTGAAAAACCCAAATGAGGGTCATCAGAATGATTTGAGGATGTGGAATGATATCTTCAAAGACATTTGTAGGTGTTGGGGTGGGATAATACCATGTCAGTGGGACTAATTTGTGGCTTGATGTGGTGGATAGAATTGGTATATTGGTGAACCTGTGGTGAAATTTAAATGGGTTTTGATTGAGGCCAAATCTTTTAATATTATTTTTTATATTTTGTATTATGAGGAAATAAAATTCTAGAGACTGGGTGGGAGGATGAGTGATCCATTAGATATGGGAGTTGGTTCGGGAGATTTGTTATTACTAAGGATTTGGAGATGGGTGTCTATGCATGTGTTCTAATTTGGAGGATCCCAAGAGATCTACCTCCACATCAGTACTAGTTCCAAGGTTCTACAAAGGGATCCATATTCATATGAGTTGATGTAGAGTTTAGAGTTGGTTCCCACTTAATAGACAAACCCTTAGGGTATGTGTGTGTTGGGGTAAAAAATGTAATTTGTATTTCATTAAAATCTAGATTTTTTTGAGATGATGGGGATGCAATTTGATGATGGGGATAGTAAATTTGACCAATTTGATAGGATTGATATTGGGGTTTCAAGAGGATACATGGTTTATAGGCAAAATGATTTCATGATATGGTTGAGTTTCCATATTTTTATCCTTTATTACTGATTTGGGATACTCTATTCAATGCACTGGATGTGACATTCAACATATGTGGCTTGATATCATACTAATTATACATCAAAAATTTTATAAAATTTTATTTGTTTTCAAAAAAATGTGTAAAAAAATAATGTTATACTTTATTTGTTATGTTCCAGATAAACACCCAATGAAATGATTCAATACTAGGTGGAACAAGATAGATAATTTCCTATCTATATCTACAGATTAATTACTATAATGATTCTCTAGTAAATGATGATACACCACATATAATGGAATGATGGGATGATGTTATACATCGATGTCTTATGTTTTGGATGGATTCTCTAGGGAATCACAGCAAACCAATGTAGAATGTTATTGTGGACTGATTATCTACATCCCTTTAGGAGGATTTAAACTAATGATATAAGAAATATTACTTTTACTTAATTCTTTAATACTGGAATGTTACTCTAGACATTATATATTTTTTAACTGGTGTTATATGTCAAAATTATGATCTAGATTCTTGTTTTATATTACTTTAAAATGTCTACATTTGACGGATGTATCCATGACTATGTGGGGGATAATGAGTAATTTACAGAGGTTTGGATTCAGCTACCAGGGATTTAGATCTCGTATGTTACATTGGATTCATCATAATTGATATATTCTCAAAGGAACCATGGAATTGAATGAATATGTTATGGTCAATCTAGGACTCAATCCTAAGTTTAAACGACGATTTTTATGTATTTATTTCACCTATGTTTTTTATAAGAAGTGTATATTTTATGATAATTATATTATGAAAGTATGTAATAGGTTTATGATTTGGATGGACTATGAATATTTGTTTCTCAACCACTATACATGCACCTAGATGTGAATGTGGTACATATTCATTATTTCATTTTGATAATGGATGTATTATGGATAGGTAGAAGGAACATTGTTTTATGATCAAGTAGAGTCTCATTATTTTAGATCATAATTTATATTTTCTAGTAGATTAATTTGTATATCTGATTGGTACAGTGGGTGATCATTGTTGAATGTATTTCATGGAAATTTGGTACTTCACAATATTTAATTTTATTTTGGAATAATTCAATTTCAGTTCTTTTATTCTTTCTGCATACATTGAGGTGTATTATGTAGGGTTATTTTATATTAGGTTTTAACTCAAAATTGTGGGTAAAATCTCCACATTGATCAATATTTTTCCCTAAATACTATTTGGAGGTCTTTGTAGTATGGGAAGGGTAACATGAGTTATTGTGGCGAGCTTACTTTGGTCATCAGTTTAGTGGAATTTGAGATGAGATATTACTTTTTTTTCTTATTTTTTTTGGATTCAAAACCCTAATATTCATACCCAAAGAGAAACTTTCTTACCCTAATTTTCACAGTGAAGAAACTGAGACACTATATATTATACCATGCAATTATCCTAGTATCTTTTTATCAACAAAATAATATATATATATATATTTAATTATAATTATAGTTCAGTTTCAACCATTGTGGGTAATCATTATTCAATTTTTTTCTTACCATGTTCATGTCCTTGAAGGAAATCAATGATAATAGATTTCCATATTTCCTAATAGTTCCTAGTATCTATGTAATGTTAATGATGAATAACAAAATCCCTGACAATGAATTCTTCTTTTTTTGTGTAAACTTCTAGGAATAAGGCATGTACATTGATATTTCATATATAATGGTAGTAGAGAGAGTGAAAGGAATATTAATATCAATAGGACAATCATGGGAAATGTTTTTTCTCCCATAAATACAATTTAAATTTAATGCTTTTTATTTTCATAATGTTCCATGGACAATGATGTCGAATAAGAATATATCTTTATAGGCTTGGGAAATTCCCTAAATATTGTAGTATCAATGTTGAATAGAATATATGTTTCATAGTTTGTAATCAAGAAACATAGTGGATGTTACATCGTTAAAAAGTAAAAGGTGGCACCCTTAGTGTATTATGTTCATGGGTTGATGGTTAATTTCTACTCATATGAAACAATGTACTCACATATCATGTTTATACGATGCAAAATCAGATAGATTTTCATTTATATCTTTGACTAAGTAGATCCAAACTAGTAAGTGATGGATTTTCACACTACACACTAGATGGTGGAAACTCCATTATTTAGTAGTTAAACTGAGTAAGGTAATAATGATACGACATACACATTTGATAGTGTCCTTTTTGCATTTCTAGATTATGTTTTATTTTGAGGGGTTCTACTTCAAAAATGGAATCATCCCACTAGATTGAGTCATGAACCAATATATTCACCATTAGGTAGCAATTTCATGATATTTGATGACCTAAATCCATAAAAACCAATCTAAAAATTAGCCTTTGATGGAGTTCTCATCAAATTCAAAGTATTAAGAGATACTATTAAAATTATATAGGATATTTATGATGGAATATATGGATTTTAGTAATACATAGGAAAAATATTCTATAAATTATTATGTTTAGATGAATTTGTTCGTTAAGGATCTTGGGTTATATGGAATTCAGTATGTAATTCAATTCCCTTCATATACAAGGAAATTTCACCCATTATCCCCAACTATATTTTTCTAATTAAAAAATATTCTTGGTCATTTTCAATATTGGGTACAGATATCATAGTTTTACATCCTCCAATAGTTTCAAGGTAGTTCAAGTAAATAAATACCTTCACCAACATCTTATCTAAATTGGATGAGGTGATTATAATCAAAAAAAAATAGAATAAATATTTTCATCATATTTATAAATTATAATATCATTATTCAATTTATAACACATAACCTAATAATGATGGAAAACCACTCAAATATTTATGAAATCAAAATTATTAAATTTTGTTAAGAGTATGAAATATACTCCAACCACCCATTCCACAACCATACATTTGAGAATTCATAGATAGTGTATGTTAGCAAAACTAAATAAATTATCCTTCTTATATTAAAGTGGAAAGACATGAAATCATTTTTAGTAAAATATCTACATATTTTTTTGGGTCTTTCACACTAAAATCCTAACATCCATACATGATAACACGTATTCATTAGTATACCAAATAGAGGAAAACCTTTTATTTGAGGAATAAATTATATCACTTTTCATTATTGTCAAAAAAAACTATCTGGTGATGAAAACATCATATATTTGATCGTGAACTATTATTAATCGATGATAAATTGTTTTGCACTCTATATAAAAATCAAATATATCATAATTGGATCACATTATAATTTAAATTGAACAGTCGCCACTACTCATTCATTAATAGGGAATTAGTGTAATTCTTTATGACACCAATGATACCTAGGGTGAAATAAACAAATATGGATCCAAACCAACAATTACTATATATAATATATATTAAATAATCTATTAATATTTATTTCATTGTTATAATTGGTATTTATAATATCATAACTCTTAGTAATGTAATATTATTGATGAATTAAATTGAATATTTTTAATCAGGGCATATTAATGTTGCTGTCATGTTATATAAAACATTACATATTCAATGTCCTTGATGGAAGAAAAATAAAAAACATAGAAAATAATATTCTCACATAATGATAAACTCTATGATATTGAATCCATTTCATATGTCATTAAAATATTAAAATAATCCTATAACATATAGAATATAACTTGCATGGATTCGTATATTCAATGTTACAATGTATCAAAATGATTCCACTATAAATAAGATGGCATATATGAATTTTTTCCCTCTAGGATTTAGTTGTTATAGATATAAATTCTAGCACTATATTAATGAATCATTAACCCTATTATAATAATTTAATTCCTTTTTTACTATGGAGGTGAGACATTTCTGAATTGGCATTGTGTTCCATATTTCTCTCTTACTAGGGTAGTCATACCATTTATCTTTCTCTCTATTTCATGAGAATGATCATTATAGTGAAGCGAATATGAAAAATCTATCCATTCATATTTCAGATAAATTATATTATTGGGTTTGGTGTAGGTCTCATATCATGGGAATTTCTCTTCAATACATATCCACAAAATAAATGACCCATGAGATGAAGCAAACACCCTTTAACAACAAATTTTCCATGTACATGCATTTGAATGAGACTATTTAGAGTGGTATTATTATAACATCTCTATTAAATTTTATTTTCCTCCCCACTCACATGATTTTGATAATACATCTCATTATTATTTCCCTCTCACATTTTTTGGATCTATGTAAAGACCATATAAGAATATATGGAGTCTTGATTCATGTCATTTAAGGATAATTAGTGATGTATAAGCATTATTATTTTGGTCTATCCTCGAATCACATCTTCTTTACAAAAAGGGATTAAATCTTAGTCAATCCTTTGAGGTTTATCTTAGTATCATATCACTAATGGTAATAAACATCACATTATGTAATGAAGACATTTCTCTTGATTCCTCCTTCCTTAAAATGTCTAATGAAGTATAGATTACTTACCATGAATTAAATTCATGTTTTATTCCAATTATACCATTTCTTACCCATTATTTTTATGGCCTCTCTAATATATGTATTATTTTATTCAATTGCTTAAAAATTAATATAAATATATTTTATTTTTATGCCTCATCATGATCTAAAAAATCATGAATAAGGACACTTATTATATGATTAAAATTTTATAATCCTCAATCCACTATGCATGAATATAATGTTCATCTAATTGGTCATCATATAAGACCTCAAACAAGTAGATCGCTATGTCCATATCAAAAGGGAGAAAATATTATAAAACGTATTCACTATGAAATACCTTAATATACCTAGAGTGATCCATAATATATGACTTTATTTTACCCCAAAGAGTGAATGATCTGTTTATGGGTTCTCATCATTGAGTTTTTATCAACAAGACTGCCTTGACCGTACAATGAGAATCTATGTGCAGAGATATCAATATCCTATGAGCATTATATATATATATATATATTCTAGTATCAAATATATTTTTCTACAATATTAAAATATCATATATATGAACTACATGTATATTTATTATTATTACATAGATATAAATAATGATTTTCAAAAGAACTCTCTTTGTATCAGTCTCAAATACCATCACCATAAATAACATCCAATTTTATGATTACATTATTTACATCATGTATTTAATATTACACAATGTTTTGGAATATCTTTTTTAAATATAAGAACTATGTATATATTATTTATGTTTTTTTATGATACATAATGATTTATAAACCATATATATCTGACCCAACATCTAATAATTATCAACCTACATTCCCCCTAAACATCCAATATATATCCCAACCATGTTGACCTAATTATTGGTGTGTTTTAATGATTTTATAATAAACGATTTTGTAGATATATTTTATTACATTTATCATTCAAATTCCCATAAACTTTTAATGGATATTTCTATCCAATTATTTGAGCTGAAAAATGAAGCCTCCCTTTATTAATGATATATATGACTCTACATAGAGCCTTCGAAACAAAGGGATTTTTAATCCAAAGGATAATGTCATAAAATGATATATTCCCGTAATAAATATTTCATGGAACCCATAATATGATTTTTTTAATAATCCTATTCACAAAACCGCTTCTATTTAAGAAATAATTTATTTTAGTAGATCATATTTTGATTTAGGTAACATTTATTTCATTATAAATGTAGTTAAACAATTATTACCATTATATCGAAATTTAATTTTCCACAGTCACTATCCCATGGTATGATCTTAATTATCTTAAACTATAAAAATCATTTATGAATATGTTTATACTAATTAAATCCACCTATCATTCACATTCTGTTATAATTTCTTATATATTAGGAAAATGCTCTCAAAACCTATTTAAGTTTCGAAATAGATATTATTATATAACTTAAATTTTTTTAGAATGATTTAATACCTTAATTTACAATATCTCTATTAAAGATTTATGTGATATTGGAGTCCTCCTTTTATTCACATTGGGTAAACCTTACCTTTGAATTTATCGTAAAAGCTTTCACTCTATTTCATTAGTTAAATTTTATTTACTAATAACCTCATAAATATCTTTTCAAATAACTTTTAGAATAAACTTCTTTCATATCTACATTTTAATGTAAATATTATTACATGAATCTTCATTAATGTATGGATTACATAAACCATTTACCTATGTTTGAGTATATAAAATATCTTCAAAGCTATATGATAAAAACTATAAATAACCTTTTTACTAATAAATCATACAATAAAATATTTAGACCCATTTGGGAGATTTTTTATAATATAATATGAATCTTCTTAAAAAATTACTATTCACATTCTTTATATACCGTATCTCCCATTGGTATATGGACAAAATAACTATAATATCAATATTAAGGAACATCATATAGAATTGAAATAAAATTTGAATCTGTAAGTTCATAAAATACAATAAACATTTATTATTTAAAACCCATAAAGGGTGACCTATAAAAATCATAGTTTCTTATCATTAACATTTTCCACATATTAAACATAGGAAAAATGAAAGGATAAGACAATATAAAGAATCCATAAATTTTTCAAATCCACTATTTTATAAAGGAAAAAATGGGAATTTATTTAATATAAGTCTATCAAAAGAATAAAATTTTTGTGAAAATCAATATTGATTTAAAATATTTCTGAATATTTTTTATAAAATAAAATTGTCATAATTTATTTTTGTTAGACCCTTTTCTATCATTACAGTTCCCATTAAAATGTCTATTTTCATGGTTTTCATTTTGACAATTCATTCAACCTCCCTATATATGAATTTAATAAGTATATTATATAATGGTATTATATATTCCATCATATATACCAACCCTAAATATTGATAATAGAAAAAATTCAACTATTTTGTTAAGTAAGATATCTTGGTATACAATGAAATTATATATTCCTCTAAATCATCATGATTATATTAAATTAATCCAATTTCCTAAAATGATACATAATGATAGATTTCATTACCAAAATAAATAATCAGGACTTAGGGTGATGGAATATAACGCAATATATATGGCCTACATGTACATATTTGGGGGAATATTCTAAAAAAAGTGGATTTATTCACAAACAACCTTGACTAAGTATTTTTTAGAGTTATAATTTACAAGGTCCATTGAAATAAAATTATAAAATTGATTCTATATTTATAAAATAACTTTTTTTGTTTCATAGTTTTTTATAGACTATTACTCAATAAAACATTGGGTATTTGAAATTTTGAATGGTTTTCATTATGCAATTTTGTCAATTGTTAATGAAATTGTAGGAACATCCCTAATTTTTTATCATCTAAACTATTGACTATAAAGTCAAAGGGTGATATAAAAAAAATAATGATATTTGATAAATAATATAACAAATAAAATATCTAAAACAATAATACAAAAAATATGTGGTAAAATTATTTCTACTATACACTCCAACTCTAAAAAAATATAATGTTATTCACTATCAAATTATTGTAAAATTTATCCTATAAAATTTCTTCCATTATCATAGAAACAATGATTTTAGATTTGCTAAACTATATTTCTTATTATTAAACATAATTACGTCCATTATAGAATTGACTTATGACATTAATTCTGTAATTATTAAAAAAAATTCATATATTACTCTTTTTTTACAATCTAAATGGACACCTAGTCAGGAAGTTCAGATTCTTCATCCTTTTATTTCAAAAAAAATTAACGATTGAACTCCTGAAATACCATTATATAGTATACGGTTTTATATATTTATAATTCCCTCTTAGTGACCACAAGTAACTCTCAAATACCTAGGATTCATTTGAATGATTTGTTTTTAGTTCTTAGTAACTAAATATTAGAAAAATCCTAAAAAGATATAGTGAAAAAAAATTCACCACACCTAATATAAAATATAGGAGTTCTAATGAATATAAAATGGATAATTTTCCATGCATGTTCACATGTCACATAATTTGTTTGTGGTAAATTGACATTTTATGGTTACTAATGTAATAGAACTAGATAGAAAAAATGCAAATAGTCATATGGTATAATTTTCTACCCAGTTATTTAATGTTTCATTAGTATCAAATTCATAATTTCTGTTTCATGAGGGTATTAATTAATGGTTTAAGGGTATGTTTATATTGAGTTCCCATCAGCAGATGAAAATACCTATGGTGTTGTTACAAAAATGTCATTATTTTTAGGATTTTTAATAACTCTAATACCATTATCATAGAGCCAATTATTTCATTATTTTATTATAAGTAGGTACATGTGATCGAATCCCATAATAATAAATAGTTAAATAGTAATGGTAATCTTGAAATATACCTAAATCTCAAATTTCATTTGATGAAATATAATAGAAAAAATTGTATTCTACATCTTTTTACTCTTTTAATGTTTCTTTATTTATATCCTATGGAAAGAAAAAAACTGTGATATAAAATTATCATTCATGGTTACATACAACAATAGCTATAATGAATAAATAACGTATAAACAATATGGAATGATGTATAATGAGAAGAATAA
The DNA here is from genome assembly GCA_963277665.1 of Viscum album. Taxonomy (NCBI): domain Eukaryota; kingdom Viridiplantae; phylum Streptophyta; class Magnoliopsida; order Santalales; family Viscaceae; genus Viscum; species Viscum album. The sequence goes on from OY728131.1 coordinate 449,825,519, forward strand.
GAATTTAATCATTAAAATGTCAATGAAATATAATAAAAGATAATATTATTAAGTATTCTCTAAGAAACTGTTAACGTTATTTTATAAGATGGATATTAATAATATTGGAATTCATGATTTGATACATCAAGATAAATATATCCTATAGACACTGTACCAATATTACATATTTATTGTGTAGGAATATACTAAAACCCAATTAAATGCTAGCTTAATTACTTTACTCATGAAACCTAGTGATTTATCGATGGGCTATATATGACCATATCGAAACATTCACTAAATTTCTATTGTATTCCACATTAATTGAATGATTAAATTAATTCATAAATAAATTCATTATAGATAGATGTATGTATTGGGTAAAAAATAATGTTTTTCAATATATTTCTTAATAAATTAGAAAACTATCAAGGTAAATGAAATTATGTAAAAAAATTTATAGTATGTCTAGAAATAATCATTTCCATGATGAAATTAATATAAATATTTTTTATAAAAATAATTTCAAATGATCCAAAGAAAGTTATTGTTTCGAGCGATAGTTAATGAATAAAAAATTAATCATGATAGTGTGTTTCAATATAATATCTATTTAAAATAATCATAAACTATCCAATGAAATAATAACAGATATATCAATACAAAAAAATACGTAGTTTAGTACAAATAAAATAATGGCTAACTATCATTTATGAATTTAAATACCATATAAAATTATTAAATACAATCCTGAGAAAAATATATTTTTGATCATTAAAGAAATATTTAAATCCTAAAAATTATATAGTTTTTGGAAAAATGTCATTTAAATAAACCATGTGAACATGAAAAGGAAGATTTATTGTAACGCATGGTAATTTTTTAGGGAATATTATGTTCGTGTTACATCTGTTAGAAAATGATTTATTTCACATTTTCTGTTAATTATCAAAAAGTAGTATATTAAGAATATGATAAGAAGGTTCATTTTAGAACATTTTGTAAAAAATTAAAACATTATAAACAATTAAATTAAATAATACTTTGATCATATTAGAAAATTTTATTAATGAAATTTAATTAATTTTTTGTTTTGGAGGAAAAAATAATTTTTTACTAAAAAAGACATAAAGTTGTTTTTTCTTAAAATTTTTCTCAATAATTATAGTTAATAAAGAGTAAAAATTTGTACATTTTAAATTAGATTTACTAAATAGCCATAAAATAATAAAATTATTGTGGAGTATTAGAGGATGATAAAATAAATTCATTTAATGGAAATTCAAGAAAAGGCATTCCTGATTAAAATGAGAGTGAAGAGTAAATGCTTACAATATTATAATATTTCAATATTTACACCCATAATATAAATAAATTCAAATGAATCACTGAATACCATAAATAAAAATAGTATCATGATATAACATATTAAATGGGTAATTGAAACACCACATAAAATTCAATATATGAATAATACAGAATATCAATTAATAGAGTGGAAATTTAGATTAATACTCTTATAAAGAATATAATATTCAATTGAGGATTATTAAATAAATTGATTATGTGTATCAAAATTAAATTCACATAAAAAAGGACAAATAAAAAAAATTATCAAAAATAATTAAATAAAAATCATAAAACTAAACTGATAATGATAATGTAATATAATCCACTAAAAGAAATTAAGTTATGAAACCCATTACCAATTGGTAAATTTTGATCCAAAGTCCCTTGGATGGAAAAAATTAAATTTAATATTTAAATTTCATGAAACAATATGGATTACAGATGTATCATTTCAAAAAATGTTATACTCACCATATAAAATAAATTGTTGCATAACATTAAAATATGCACCAATGAATGAAAATTGAGACAGAATCAATTAGCTCATGTTAAAATAATCATATACATTAATTATATTATAGAATAATAATGTTATTTTATTTTATTAATAATTAATAATAAATTCAATTCTCCTGATTATATTATTTAATAGCTTTTATATTAAATTAGATAATTAATTATGTTGTCAATATTTCTTTTAATGATATTCAGTTCATATGTCCAATGTGACATTTATAGTTTGACTACGTTATATGTGGTCACTGTTTCATTGTTTACTTAATAATAGTAATCAACTAATTATTACTTTTACACCTAAATTAAAATTCTTAAACCAATAATTATATATATTTATCAATAAATATGTACACTGCAATCATTTAGCAAGTAAGTTGTACATACTCTTGAGTAACCTTTCCATTTTTCAATGATGATTAATGAAATAACATAAGTATTATTTTATATTTTCCTAATGATAATTATAATATATATATATATATATATATTTTCATCGAATGAAACATATATATAGTATTATTGGGATGAGGCTGTGAAATAAATGACATCGCTTCATGAAGGTGGGAATCAACAAGTACACATGAATAAGGTTATTATTTTTAAATTGATGGAATGGTAAGAAATTATATGATATATTTACTTTTATAAATGATAAATATTTCAATTATATCATATATATACTAAATTAATAATAAAAATCAAACATTAATAGTTCTTCTGGAAAAATAAATTCATTAGTTCATGAGGTGGAAGTTCACCGAACACATGAATGACATTTCATATTCTCGTTTGAAGGAAGGGGATATGGATACTAGGTACTAAATTGACATAAAACTATATAATTTAATTTTATATATATATTTTAATGTGTTATCATTGTTGAATATGTTATTATTATGGTGGAAGAAGACATAGAATATCAATTCTTAACTAAGAACAACACATATTCTTCAAATAACATCTTTAGGTATACAAACAAGCCCTTCTTAAAAGTGATTTACATTTACTATAAGTATTTTTTTACATGAAAATGGATTTTATTATAGTAATTTAGTAGGTATTGGGTGATCCATGTTGTTAATGAAGTGTGGAAAGGATAATAAATTCAGTGACCTTTCATAATGCTGGTGTCAGGTGACTTTTGGAATTCGATAACGTATTAAATTTTAATAATAACATAGTTACCTAAAGTAAATTAAAATATATTGGGATTAATATCTAAGATATTATAAGGTTAAAATAGTAGTGTGGAATATTAGTTAGACATGTTCAACTAGAAAACTAAACATTATCACTTGGTTTACCCCCCCCCCCCCCCTCACAACCATATGTTAACCTTATCAAGAAGTTGATTTTTTCATACAAAAATGTTTTGAATTTTACATATAAAAAAAATTGTTTAAAAAATAAATATAGATGAAATTTTATACTATTTACCATAAGAATCATCAAACTTCCTGATTAATGAATTTTTAAATAATTTTATAAAATATGATTTAATATATAATATCATTATTGTTGTTTTTAATACTATACATTGACATGAAACCAGCAGTTAGTTTTTAATATAATCAATTTATCCATAAATACTACATATTTAAAAACTATAAAATTATTTTCGAATAAGAAAACTTGGGAAATACATTTCAATTAATGTATATTATATGACTTACAATGACCTTTCCATAGTTTTTATAAGAGTTATGTCAGCATTGTGTATGAATTTTAGGAAGCAATTGAGTCAATTAAAAATTTTAGAATATATATTCATCATGAAAACTGTATCATTATTCTCAATATAAAAATTAATATTAATTCACCACTTATTTTTATCCCCATGTGAATATATATGAGATATTTAAAAGGAAATATATTGACTTCTTTGTCATTTTAGATGGTAAATTATTATATAGGTAAAGTTCATAGATATATTTCCCAAAAAAAATTGAACATATATTTCAATGAGAAAATTATAAAAAATAATTCATCCAATAATCATTAAGATGAAAAATGGATTCCTTTTAAAATTGTTTAATACTAGCTTTTTCTCAATTTACCCATTTATAATGGGGAAAAATATCGAATTTGTGACCATCGATTATAGAAAAAACTATATATTAATCTTATCAAATGTTATAAATTATTATTATCAAAATTATATAATCCATTATATCAAGTTCAATCTATATAAGTGGTAGAAATTCATTTAATAACAATCTCCATTGTCGTATAAAAGACTTTATTCTATAAAATGAATTTTTTCAAGAAATTGTGTTTTTATATTAACTATATGTCTAAAAATGATCAATATAAGAATTTAAATTCATATAAATAGATTTATAATATATAAATTTCATTTAATTCATTCTTAAATAGGTTTGGTTTAATGTAATCAAAATGGAGGAACATTAAAATCAAAAATATAATTTTCAAAAAAATACGATTTATTCATAACAATAATATTAATAATTTTTTTAATAATTTATCATAAAATGAAATTAATTATATTAAATATATTAGAAATAATATTTATGTACTTTGAAATCGAATTTAATTCATTATGGGAAAATTGAAGTACTATATTTTTTTTGAAAAGAACTAATAATTTAATAATTTTATTCAAGTAAAATTTATATCATACATTTTAACATACATCTCTAAAAAATTAATTTCAATCCTCATGAAACATCATTTATATTTAATCTAATTTATATATATATGCATTAACAACATAAAATATATTTCAAAGTATCATTAATCACAAAAATATAAAATGATTGTTATCCGATAATATGTTTTAAAAAATGAAATAAATATTTATCTATAAAAAATATAAACTAAAAAAGATAATATTTTACCCAGGATATCACATAGGACAATGGTTGGAATTCCACCCTTTTCTCTATTTAGTTTTTGGTTCAATCCCCATGTCCCTTCTAGACATAATGAATTATCATGCAATATTTGAGTTCTCTTTTTTATAAAATTGAATTAACAGAATTCCAATAAGGTTTCTAAAACATAATGAATATCTCCAAAAATAAAAATATCCATGAAATCAATTTTTAACTACTATTATTTTTTATATATCTTATTTTTTCACAAAATCATTTAATATTAATTGAATATTATTATATTCAAATCACTTATTAAATTATGCCTAATTTCTATCAATACCATAACATATATTTCATTAGAACATCATTTATCATGTAAAAATTTAACTAAAAATCAATATAAACCCATGATTTTTTAAACAATAAACTATACATAGAAATATACCTAATCATGTTAACCTCCCTTCACATAAACATAATAATGGGAACCAATTCCATTATAATCATGCTCAAACATAGACAAACCATCCCATGATATGTTTTGGTCTAAAATCACTATGGAATATCATAGAGTTATATAGTTCTTATTGTCCAATTAATCATAATATTCATGATGAAAATGAAAATTGACTAAAGCATATATTTATAGAGTTTCAAATCTGGTTTATAGTATGTTATCACTCACCGTGCACATGAATAATTTCGAAGATATAGTATAAAAACTATTTTCAGTGTTAGTACCCCTAGATACATTTGTCCTAATACCATGTCTAATTTTAGAACTGAGATTGAATTTTATTAATTGGAAATAAACATAATCATTATATTAATAGTTTAGGATGTTTTAGTATACATATATGTATCTAAAAATTTATTCTTATAGTTATTTTTCATTGTCATTATTTTCATAAATAAGGATACCATGGTTTTTACTAAAATCCCTTCAATCCAACTACAATGTCACCCACCCATGTAGGTATGTTCAAGTGGTTACATTATTTTTTTTGGAAATAATTAAAATCTATCACATTCTAATGGACTAAATAGTTTCATAGTTTTGGTAAATAAGACACAAACCTAAATGTTAAATTATATTAAGAAACATTAAAATCAAAACAATATAAATGTAATTATTATGTGTTTTTAAACTCATTCAATGATTCATTTGATATATCATCAGAAAGGTAACAAACAAGTTTGATCTCTCGACCTCACTACAGGTTATGTATAGATAAATCTATCATGAATCAATACGGAATTTATAATTACTGAAGAAACATTTAATTTAATTAATGACATGGAAATGAAATGCATCCATGGATAAAATCGATGTAGTATACTCTCAGACAGTAATAATATAGTTTGCAATGAAGGAAAATATTTATATTGGATGGCATGATTTATGAAATCAGGACAAATGTTTATCATCTAGACCACGTGATAATAATGATTAATTTATGGGAACATATAAAACTAATAATTTCAATTCATGATAAAAAATATATTTAATCAAACATATTAATGAATCACACATTTATTTGTAACTGGTTCCTACCAATTATTTCATATAAAATTCATTAATAATATATTTAATTATCAATTAAATTCTAAATATAAATATTCCATACCAATAAATTTCAAAAAAGCTAAAAGAATACTTATTTATCATTATTTTCCACAGTTAATAAAATAACCATCATTATAAACAATTGTATTTAAAAATTTTATACTTTTGGGGTAATAAATATATATGTGATATAATTACTGTATAAATTTTATATAAATGTAATTTCCATTGATAAAATTAATTTCAATATTTCAAGATATTGTTAATGTATTCCATATTAATTAATAATTTGCGTGTAAAACATTCTACCGAAGAAATGATCAAAATAATCCCATAAAATAATTATGATGGTATAATTACAACATAAAAAATCTATAATATATTTAAAATAAATTGTTATTTCCATTTATGATAATATATTAAACAAAAAATATTTAAAACCATTATATTATAAAATAACCTTCTCAATTTGGATATCAAATTCAAATAGAAAATTTTCCAATTATTTAGAAAAAATATCATTTGAAATGATCCGTGTAAACATGTAAGGAAAGATTCAAGGAAATGAGAATCCACGAGGGAATGATTATTCTATTCATCCAGAGTATGTTTGAAAAATTAATCCTATCACCTTTTCTATAAAAGTTCAATGAGTACCTTGTTTTTAAAATTAAAATATGTGTAACACTCCAACCAAAACACCCTCTCAAATTGGTACCTAACTCGACTTGCCAAATACCAAAATATCATTCCCAATCGCCACACACTGGAGATTTGAAAACAAGAATCACACAATAAATGTGTGGAATGTTTTTTAATTACTCGTTTTATTTCCATCGAACATATACATAACTGGTACAAAAGTAGAGGAGAAAAATATATTCCATGATTGAAATCATACACTGGAAAATAAAAAAATCAAGAGTGTAAAAAAATATATTTTTTTCTCCAACCTCAAAGTAAAACCAAATTAGAAATAGAAACCAACTACACATAGTGAAATTGTGGGTAGTCTCCAAACATCTAGCCACCATCCACCCATCCCCATTAATAGAAACCCTTATCACCTCACTATAACTTCATGTATTTCCCTACATCAAAAGGCATGCAATGGTCTGAAAACCATCGAATAAGTGCACAGAGTGTGGTGTTACAGGCTTAGAAGGATCCCAACCAAGTGTCCATAACAAGTATATGTAAAAAAAATAAATAATTCCCTTTTCAAGTAAGACATTAACTAATATGAAATAAGGAATTTTTATCAATATCAAGGTATGTATTTTCACATTTCCTTAAATGTCATAAAATGGAAGTATATCAGTTTGAAGAATAATTTCCATTATCATCTATCAAAATCTAAATCATGGAAATCAAATCCCATGATGAATAAAAATATTGAATTCTAACTCATGCCAAGTAACACAACAGGTCAGGATAGCAGAGTACTCATATAAGAACCAATGACTAGTTGAAATAATTCATTAGAACATAAAACAATGGAGAGTCAAAACACCCCATTAGTGAGCCTCCCAACAATTTAATGTTATGTACCATGAAAAAATGACCAGTGGAGGAGAGATAAAACCTATGAGAAAAAACCACGATGGTTAATATGTACGAGTCCTCAAATATAATCCTTCTTCTTATATACCTATGGCTTTACACATGCTCAATTTTATAATTCATTTCAATTTTATGAAAATTCATTTTCCTCCATAAGAAAGAACCCAAAAAACCTACATTTTCTCAAAAATAAATTTACGTATAAAAAGCAATCCTACCAGGTTTTTTCTGTAAATCAGTTTATTAAAATGGGAGACATCTAGTTTCATCAAAAAATTAAATAGAGTGAACCACCAACCTCAAATCTAGGTGTTAGAAAAACCAATGAATGGTCCACCAAAAATAATATCAAAAGGTCATAAATGATATGTGTTGACTCAATTTTCATGTATTATAATTGATCATATCTGGAAAAAAGGATATTTGGATAAGCGCACATTACAATAACTATAGAACACACACCTGCTGGAATATATCCAAAAAAACAAATAGTCCATGGGATTATTTCCCACCACAATTTTAGAATAAAATGAGAAGGAATTCAGTAATGGAACAATATATCTAATAATACACTACAACGATGCAACCTCGATCATTTAAATGAATAAGTTGAAAATAACACTTACCTATAGAGACAAAAACCCACCTTCATAGTGATAAATCAACAAACAAATCTTTATGAATCTAATGAAGACTCAAATAATCTCTAGGTATGGGTTTTAGGTTGCAAACCATGGGATCTTCAAGAGAATGAAATAAAATTTCAAGTGAAAGGCTCCCAAAAAGTTGACCTCATAATAGTTACATTTTCATTTAAATTTTTTAATTTTGTGAAATCTTGTATGAACATGTACATTGAGAAAAGTTTACCTTTTTATTAAAAACCAATGTATAAATGTTATATGAGGTGTAACTGTTATACAACATGTAGTCCTTTCGTGCTATGAAAAAAAATCATGGAACATGTCTATTAATAATTTACATATTGTGTAACTCTTGTAAACATCATGTAATCACCCTAACACATCATAAAAAACCACATTATTACCCAAAAACGCAAAACAAATCATAAATTATTCAAAATATAGTGGAAACCCATAAGGAAAATCAATAATTTATATAAGGACTCCATTCATTAAAACAAACGTCTATCACTAGAAATTAATACTTTTTCCTCAGAAGTTGTTCACCATCATCAGAATTCCCATGATAAACCCAATTTTAGTGGAAAACCCAATGAGAAGAGGGTTACCTAAAAGTAGGAAATCATATTCTACAAACTCTCTGACAATATAATTTATGTCCCAGAGTAATCATGTAGAATAATGACGTCTGGTAAAGAGGATAGGTCATTTCTCACACATCAAAGAATTGTGTATCCCTGTCGTATGAGTATCTAATAAGTTCCACCATAACAGTCTAAAAAATTTGGTATAATTTCAATGAATTAATTTTACATGAAAGTTAATGATATCAATTGGCTTCAAAATAATAGAAGTTTCTGGTTCTAACTCTATATCTTCACCACTCTAAATGTGATATTTATCTATATGGTTCTTTATAAGATGTGATATGTTGAAATAATTATTAGTTATTTTTTACTAAACCAGTAACAGCGATAATTTTGAAAAAAATCCCATACTTCTAAATAACCTTGAATGTTTCCACATAACCCAGATCTGACATCCCTGGTTTCCTAGGGAAAAAATTACACAATCAATAAAAGTAATATAAAAAACTCTTACACACTAAGAAATATCCAAAGGACAATGTTTTTTATCAGAAAAATGTGTCTGAAGACTCTAAACTATAACTAGATGTTTCTACATATACCAGATCTTCATAGAATTCTCCTAAACCAAACTATGTCCAGCCAAAGATGCATCCCCCACCACTTCCCATAAAATAAGTGATCTGCATTTGATACCATAAAAATACTCAAAAGGAGAAATTATAAATGATGTCTCCTAACTATTTTTTAATAAAACTCATCCATTTCCAGCTATATATTCCAATATATTCCAAATTTCCCAACATAGGCATAGAGCATATCCTCTATGACATTAATAAAAACATCATATAACTTTCTACCAATGTATTATAAGTTTTAATTAATCTATTTTGAGTCCCCTTTCCAAATAAAAAATCCTTCAAAATTATGATGAAAAATAGGGATCCCTATCTGAAAAGATGGTATAAGGGACCCCATACAACCTCCCAACTTACTAGACATACATCATACCCAGATAATCACTACTTGTGGTGTCTTTGATAATAATTAAATGAGATTACTTTTTAAACTAATCAATCAGAACATAGATAGAATTACTCTCTTGGGGATTCCATGTAAATATTTCAAATAAATACATGGATATATAGAGCTATTTTTAAAATGGGACTGGGAGTGGATTTAGAAAACTAGAACATTTTAAATTCTAAGACATATTTTTCTAGTTAGTTTAATATCAAGGACAAGAAGCACCAATTACATGCTTCATGTTTGAAAACTATAATAGCCATTTCATATCATAAAACAAATTTGATGTTCATAGATAAAGGAACGACAAGGACCTATAACGTTAATATAGAATTGATCTCCATTTCACAAATTTGTATGAACTCATTGTAGCAAATATTGACGTTAAATGTATAATAGTATGCCACCCACTACCTATTTCTAATATTCATGTACTTCTGAGTCATTGGGTCTGAAAAGACTATGATGTTTTCCAAACAATGTTAATTCTTCCAAAACATTGGTTCATTCATACCTATTAATTGCTCTAAATATAGTGTGTGGAAATTCTTCTAATGTGGTATAACATTAAGATATTGTAATCCACCACATCATTATCCTATATGAGAACAAAAACCAATGACTTTTAAACTAATGATAAAAGAAATATTACTTTTACTTAATTCTTTAATACTGGAATGTTACTCTAGACATTATATATTTTTTAACTGGTGTTATATGTCAAAATTATGATCTAGATTCTTGTTTTATATTACTTTAAAATGTCTACATTTGACGGATGTATCCATGACTATGTGGGTGATAATGAGTAATTTACAGAGGTTTGGATTCAGCTACTAGGGATTTAGATCTCGTATGTTACATTGGATTCATCATAATTGATATATTCTCAAAGGAACCATGGAATTGAATGAATATGTTATGGTCAATCTAGGACTCAATCCTAAGTTTAAACGATGATTTTTATGTATTTATTTCACCTATGTTTTTTATAGGAAGTGTATATTTTATGATAATTATATTATGAAGGTATGTAATTGGTTTATGATTTGGATGGACTATGAATATTTGTTTCTCAACCACTATACATGCACCTAGATGTGAATGTGGTACATATTCATTATTTCATTTTGATAATGGATGTATTATGGATAGGTAGAAGGAACATTGTTTTATGATCAAGTAGAGTCTCATTATTTTAGATCATAATGTATATTTTCTAGTAGATTAATTTGTATATCTGTTTGGTACAGTGGGTGATCATTGTTGAATGTATTTCATGGAAATTTGGTACTTCACAATATTTAATTTTATTTTGGAATAATTCAATTTCAGTTATTTTATTATTTCTGCATACATTGAGGTGTATGATGTAGGGTTATTTTATATTAGTTTTTAACTCTAAATTGTGGGTAAAATCTCCACATTGATCAATATTTTTCCCTAAATACAATTTGGATGTCTTTGTAGTATGGGAAGGGTAACATGAGTTATTATGGAGAGCTTACTTTGGTCATCAGTTTAGTGGATTTTGAGATGAGATATTACTTTTTTTTCTTATTTTTTTTTGGATTCAAAACCCTAATATTCATACCCAAAGAGAAACCTTCTTAAACCAATTTTCACAGTGACGAAACTGAGACACTATATATTATACCATGCAATTCTCCTAGTATCTTTTTATCAACAAAATAATATATATATATATATATTGAATTATAATTATAGTTCAGTTTCAACCATTGTGGGTAATCATTATTCAATTTTTTTCTTACCATGTTCATCTCCTTGAAGGAAATCAATGATAATAGATTTCCATATTTCCTAAGAGTTCCTAATATCTATGTAATGCTAATGATGAATAACAAAATCCCTGACATTGAATTCTTCTTTTTTTGTGTAAACTTCTAGGAATAAGGCATGTACATTGATATTTCATATATAATGGTAGTAGAGAGAGTGAAAGGAATATTAATATCAATAGGACAATCATGGGAAATGTTTTTTCTCCCATAAATACAATTTAATTTTAATTCTTTTTATTTTCATAATGTTCCATCGACAATGATGTCGAATAAGAATATATCTGTATAGGCTTGGGAAATTCCCTAAATATTGTAGTATCAATGTTGAATGGAATATATGTTTCATAGTTTGTAATCAAGAAACATAGTGGATTTTACATCGTTAAAAAGTAAAAGGTGGCACCCTTAGTGTATTATGTTCATGGGTTGATGGTTAATTTCTACTCATATGAAACAATGTACTCACATATCATGTTTATACGATGCAAAATCAGATAGATTTTCATTTATATCTTTGACTAAGTAGATCCAAACTAGTAAGTGATGGATTTTCACATTACACACTAGATGGTTGAAACTCCATTATTTAGTAGTTAAACTAAGTAAGGTAATAATGATACGACATACACATTTGATAGTGTCCTTTTTGCATTTCTAGATTATGTTTTATTTTGAGGGGTTCTACTTCAAAAATGGAATCATCCCACTAGATTGAGTCATGAACCAATATATTCACCATTAGGTATCAATTTCATGATATATGATGACCTAAATCCATAAAAACCAATCTAAAAATTAACCTTTGATGAAGTTCTCATCAAATTCAAAGTATTAAGAGATACTATTAAAATTATATAGGATATTTATGATGGAATATATGGATTTTAGTAATACATAGGAAAACTATTCTATAAAATATTATGTTTGGATGAATTTGTTCGTTAAGGATCTTGGGTTATATGGAATTCAGTATGTAATTCAATTCCCTTCATATACAAGGAAATTTCACCCATTATCCCCAACTATATTTTTCTAATTAAAAAATATTTTTGGTCATTTTCAATATTGGGTACAGATATCATAGTTTTACAACCTCCAATAGTTTCTAGGTAGTTCAAGTAAATAAATACCTTCACCAACATCTTATCTAAATTGGATGAGGTGATTATAATCAAAAAAAATTGAATAAATATTTTCATCATATTTATAAATTATAATATCATTATTCAATTTATAACACATAACCTAATAATGATGGAAAACCACTCAAATATTTATGAAATAAAAATTATTAAATTTTGTTAAGAGGATGAAATCTACTCCAACCACCCATTCCACAACCATACATTTGAGAATTCATAGATAGTGTATGTTAGAAAAACTAAATATATTATCCTTCTTATATTAAAGTGGAAAGACATGAAATCATTTTTAGTAAAATATCTACATATTTTTTTGGGTCTTTCACACTAAAATCCTAACATCCATACATGATAACCCGTATTCATTAGTATACCAAATAGAGGAAAACCTTTTATTTGAGGACTAAATTATATCACTTTTCATTATTGTCAAAAAAACTATCTGGTGATGAAAACATCATATATTTGATCGTGAACTATTATTAATCGATGATAAATTGTTATGCACGCTATATAAAAATCAAATATATCATAATTGGATCACATTATAATTTAAATTGAACAGTCGCCACTACTCATTCATTAATAGGGAATTAGTGTAATTCTTTATGACACCAATGATACCTAGGGTGAAATAAATGAATATGGATCCAAACCAACAATTACTATATATAATATATATTAAATAATCTATTAATATTTATTTCATTGTTATAATTGGTATTTATAATATCATAACTCTTAGTAATGTAACATTATTGATGAATTAAATTGAATATTTTTAATCAGGGCATATTAATGTTGCTGTCATGTTATATAAAACATGGCATATTCAATGTCCTTGATGGAAGAAAAATAAAAAACATAGAAAATAATATTATCACATAATGATAAACTCTATGATATTGAATCAATTTCATATGTCATTAAACTATTAAAATAATCCTATAACATATAGAATATAACTTGCATGGATTCGTATATTCAATGTTACAATGTATCAAAATGATTCCGCTATAAATAAGATGGCATATATGAATTTTTTCCCTCTAGGATTTAGTTGTTATAAATATAAATTCTATCACTATATTAATGAATCATTAACCCTATTATAATAATTTAATTCCTTTTTTACTATGGAGGTGAGACATTTCTGAATTGGCATTGTGTTCCATATTTCTCTCTTACTAGGGTAGTCATACCTTTTATCTTTCTCTCTATTTCATGAGAATGATCATTATAGTGAAGCGAATATGAAAAATCTATCCATTCTTATTTCAGATAAATTATATTATTGGGTTTGGTATAGGTCTCATATCATGGGAATTTCTCTTAAATACATATCCACAAAATAAATGACCCATGAGATGAAACAAACACCATTTAACAACAAATTTTCCATGTACATGCATTTGAATGAGACTATTTAGAGTGGTATTATTATAACATCTCTATTAAATTTTATTTTCCTCCCCACTCACATGATTTTGATAATACATCTCATTATTATTTCCCTCTCACATTTTTTGGATCTATGTAAAGACCATATAAGAATATATGGAGTCTTGATTCATGTCATTTAAGGGTAATTAGTGATTTATAAGCATTATTATTTTGGTCTATCCTCGAATCACATCTTCTTTACAAAAAGGGATTAAGTCTTAGTCAATCCTTTGAGGTTTATCGTAGTATCATATCACTAATGGTAATCAACATCACATTCTGTAATGAAGACATTTCTCTTGATTCCTCCTTCCTTAAAATGTCTAATGAAGTATAGATTACTTACCATGAATTAAAATCATGTTTTATTCCAATTATACCATTTCTTACCCATTATGTTTATGGCCTCTCTAATATATGTATTATTTTATTCAATTGCTTAAAAATTAATATAAATATATTTTATTTTTATGCCTCATCATGATCTAAAAAATCATGAATAAGGCCACTTATTATATGATTAAAATTTTATAATGCTCAATCCACTATGCATGAATATAATGTTCATCGAATTGGTCATCATATAAGACCTCAAACAAGTAGATCGCTATGTCCATATCAAAAGGGAGAAAATATTATAAAACGTATTCACTATGAAATACCTTAATATACCTAGAGTGATCCATAATATATGACTTTATTTTACCCCAAAGAGTGAATGATCTGTTTATGGGTTCTCATCATTGAGTTTTTATCAACAAGACTGCCTTGACCGTACAATGAGAATCTATGTGCAGAGATATCAATATCCTATGAGCATTATATATATATATATATATTCTAGTATCAAATATATTTTTCTACAATATTAAAATATCATATATATGAACTACATGTATATTTATTATTATTACATAGATATAAATAATGATTTTCAAAAGAACTCTCTTTGTATCAGTCTCAAATACCATCACCATAAATAACATCCAATTTTATGATTGCATTATTTACATCAAGTATTTAATATTACACAATGTTTTGGAATAGCTTTTTTAAATATAAGAACTATGTATATATTATTTATGTTTTTTTATGATACATAATGATTTATAAACCATATATATCAGACCCAACATCTAATAATTATCAACCTACATTCCCCCTAAACATCCAATATATATCCCAACCATATTGACCTAATTATTGGTGTGTTTTATGATTTTATAATAAACGATTTTGTAGATACATTTTATTACATTTATCATTTAAATTCCCATAAACATTTAATGGATATTTGTATCCAATTATTTGAGCTGAAAAATGAAGCCTCCCTTTATTAATGATATATATGCCTCTACATAGAGCCTTAGAAACAAAGGTATTTTTAATCCAAAGGATAATGTCCTAAAATGATATATTCCCGTAATGAATATTTCATGGAACCCATAATATGATTTTTTTTAATAATCCTATTCACAAAACCGCTTCTATTTAAGAAATAATTGATTTTAGTAGATCATATTTTGATTTAGGTAACATTTATTTCATTATAAATACAGTTAAACAATTATTACCATTATATCGAAATTTAATTTTCCACAGTCACTATCCCATGGTATGATCTTAATTATCTTAAACTATAAAAATCATTTATGAATCTATTTATACTAATTAAATCCACCTATCATTCACATTCTGTTATAATTTCTTATATATTAGGAAAATCCTCTCAAAACCTATTTAAGATTCCAAATAGATATTATTATATAACTTAAATTTTTTTTGAAAGATTTAATACCTTAATTTACAATATCTCTATTAATGATTTATGTGATATTGGGGTCCTCCTTTTAGTCACATTGGGTAAACCTTACCTTTGAATTTATCGTAAAAGCTTTCACTCTATTTCATTAGTTAAATTTTATTTACTAATAACCTCATAAATATCTTTTCAAATAACTGTTAGAATAAACTTCTTTCATATCTACATTTTAATGTAAATATTATTACACGAATCTTCATTAATGTATGGATTACATAAACCATTTACCTATGTTTGAGTATATAAAATATCTTCAAAGCTATATGATAAAAACTATAAATAACCTTTTAACTAATAAATCATACAATAAAATATTTAAACCCATTTGGGAGTTTTTTTAAAATATAATATGAATCTTCTTAAAAAATTACTATTCACATTCTTTATATACCGTATCTCCCATTGGTATATGGAAAAAAACAACTATAATATCACTATTAAGGAACATCATATAGAATTGAAATACAATTTGAATCTGTAAGTTCATAAAATACAATAAACATTTATTATTTAAAACTCATAAAGGGTGACCTATAAAAATCATAGTTTCTTATCATTAACATTTTCCACATATTAAACATAGGAAAAATGAAAGGATAAGACAATATAAAGAATCCATAAATTTTTCAAATCCACTATTTTATAAAGGAAAAAATGGGAATTTATTTAATATAAGTCTATTAAAAGAATAAAATTTTTGTGAAAATCAATATTGATTTAAATTATTTCTGAATATTTTTTATAAAATAAAATTGTCATAATTTATTTATGTTAGACCCTTTTCTAGCATTACAGTTCTAATTAAAATGTCTATTTTCATGGTTTTCATTTTGACAATTCATTCAACTTCCCTATATATGAATTTAATAAGTATATTATATAATGGTATTATATATTCCATCATATATACCAACCCTAAATATTGATAATAGAAAAAAATCAACTATTTTGTTAAGTAAGATATCTTGGTATATGGTGAAATTATATATTCCTATAAATCATCATGATTATATTAAATTAATCCAATTTCCTAAAATGATACATAATGATAGATTTCATTACCAAAATAAATAATCAGGACTTAGGGTGATGGAATATAACGCAATATATATGGCCTACATGTACATATTTGGGGGAATATTCTAAAAAAAGTGGATTTATTCACAAACAACATTGACTAATTATTTTTTAGAGTTATAATTTACAAGGTCCATTGAAATACAATTATAAAATTGATTCTATATTTATAAAATAAATTTTTTTGTTTCATAGTTTTTTATAGACTATTACTCAATAAAACATTGGGTATTTGAAATTTTGAATGGTTTTCATTATGCAATTTTGTCAATTGTTAATGAAATTGTAGGAACATCCCTAATTTTTTATTATCTAAACTATTGACTATAAAGTCAAAGGGAGATATAAAAAAAATAATGATATTTGATAAATAATATAACAAATAAAATATCTAAAACAATAATACAAAAAATATGTGGTAAAATTATTTCTACTATACACTCCAACTCTAAAAACATATAATGTTATTCACTATCAAATTATTGTAAAATTTATCCTATAAAATTTCTTACATTATCTTAGAAACAATGATTTTAGATTTGCTAAACTATATTTCTTATTATTAAACTTAATTACGTCCATTATAGAATTGACTTATGACATTAATTCTGTAATTATTAAAAAAATTCATATATTACTCTTTTTTTACAATCTAAATGGACACCTAGTCAGGAAGTTCAGATTCTTCATCCTTTTATTTCGAAAAAAACTAACGATCGAACTCCAGAAATACCATTATATAGTATACGGTTTTATATATTTATAATTCCCTCTTAGTGACCACAAGTAACTCTCAAATACCTAGGATTCATTTGAATGATTTGTTTTTAATTCTTAGTAACTAAATATTAGAAAAATCCTAAAAAGATATAGTGAAAAAAAAATTCACCACACCTAATATAAAATATAGGAGTTCTAATGAATATAAAATGGATAATTTTCCATGCATGTTCACATGTCACATAATTTGTTTGTGGTAAATTGACATTTTATGGTTACTAATGTAACAGAACTAGATAGAAAAAATGCAAATAGTCATATGGTATAATTTTCTACACAGTTATTGAATGTTTCATTAGTATCAAATTCATAATTTCTGTTTCATGAGGGTATTAATTAATGGTTTAAGGGTATGTTTATATTGAGTTCCCATCAGCAGATGAAAATACCTATGGTGTTGTTACAAAAATGTCATTATTTTTAAGATTTTTAATAACTCTAATACCATTATCATAGAGCCAATTATTTCATTATTTTATTATAAGTAGGTACATGTGATCGAATCCCATAATAATAAATAGTTAAATAGTAATGGTAATCTTGAAATATACCTAAATCTCAAATTTCATTTGATGAAATATAATAGAAAAAATTGTATTCTACATCTTTTTACTCTTTTAATGTTTCTTTATTTATATCCTATGGAAAGAAAAACACTGTGACATAAAATTATCATTCATGGTTACATACAACAATATCTATAATGAATAAATAACGTATAAACAATATGGAATGATGTATAATGAGAAGAATAATAATTTAATGATTAAAATGTCAGTGAAATATAATAAAAGATAATATTATTGAGTATTCTCTAATAAACTGTTAACGTTATTTTATAAGATGGATATTAATAATATTGGAATTCATGATTTGATACATCACGATAAATATATCCTATAGACACTGTACCAATATTACATATTTATTGTGTAGGAATATACTAAAACCCAATTAAATTCTAGCTTAATTACTTTACTCATGAAACCTAGTGATTTATCGATGGGCTATATATGACCATATCGAAACATTCACTAAATTTATATTGTATTCCACATTAATTGAATGATTAAATTAATTCATAAATAAATTCATTATAGATAGATGTATGTATTGGGTAAAAAATAATTTTTTTCAATATATTTCTTAATAAATTAGAAAACTATCAAGGTAAATGAAATTATGTAAAAAATTTATAGTATGTCTAGAAATAATCATTTCCATGATGAAATTAATATAAATATTTTTATAAAAATAATTTCAAATGATCAAAAGAAAGTGATTGTTTCGAGCGATAGTTAATGAATAAAAAATTAATCATGATAGTGTGTTTCAATATAATATCTATTTAAAATAATCATAAACTATCCAATGAAATAATAACAGAGGTATCAATACAAAAAAATACGTAGTTTAGTACAAATAAAATAATGGCTAACAATCATTTATGAATTTAAATACCATATAAAATTATTAAATACAATCCTGAGAAAAATATATTTTTGATCATTAAAGAAATATTTAAATCCTAAAAATTATATAGTTTTTGGAAAAATGTCATTTAAATAAACCATGTGAACATGAAAAGGAAGATTTAATGTAATGCATGGTAATTTTTTAGGGAATATTATGTTCGTGTTACATCTGTTAGAAAATGATTTATTTCACATTTTCTATTAATTATAAAAAAGTAGTATATTAAGAATATGATAAGAAGGTTCATTTTAGAACATTTTGTAAAAAATTAAAACATTATAAACAAATAAATTAAATAATACTTTGATCATATTAGAAAATTTTATTAATGAAATTTAATTAATTTTTTGTTTTGGAGGAATAAATAATTTTTTACTAAAAAAGACATAAAGTTGTTTTTTCATAAAATTTTTCTCAATAATTATAGTTAATAAAGAGTAAAAATTTGTACATTTTAAATTATATTTACTAAATAGCCATAAAATAATAAAATTATTGTGGAGTATTAGAGGATGATAAAATAAATTCATTTAATGGAAATTCAATAAAAGGCATTCCTGATTAAAATGAGAGTGAAGAGTAAATGCTTACAATATTATAATATTTCAATATTTACACCCATAATATAAATAAATTCAAATGAATCACTGAATACCATAAATAAAAATAGTATCATGATATAACATATTAAATGGGTAATTGAAACACCACATAAAATTCAATATATGAATAATACAGAATATGAATTAATAGAGTGGAAATTTAGATTAATACTCTTATAAAGAATATAATATTCAATTGAGGATTATTAAATAAATTGATTATGTGTATCAAAAATAAATTCACATAAAAAAGGACAAATAAAACAAAAATTATCAAAAATAATTAAATAAAAATCATAAAACTAATCTGATAATGATATTGTAATATAATCCACTAAAAGAAATTATGTTATGAAACCCATTACCAATTGGTAAATTTTGATCCAATGTCCCTTGGATGGAAAAATTAAATTTAATATTTAAATTTCATGAAACAATATGGATTACAGATGTATCATTTCAAAAAATGTTATACTCACCATATAAAATAAATTGTTGCATAACATTAAAATATGCACAAATGAATGAAAATTGAGACGGAATCAATTAGCTCATGTTCAAATCATCATATACATTAATTATATTATAGAATACTAATGTTATGTTATTTTATTATTAATTAATAATAAATTCAATTCTCCTGATTATATTATTTAATATCTTTTATATTAAATTAGATAATTAATTATGTTCTCAATATTTCTTTTAATGATATTCAGTTCATATGTCCAATGTGACATTTATAGTTTGACTACGTTATATGTGGTCACTGTTTCATTGTTTACTTAATAATATTAATCAACTAATTATTACTTTTATACCTAAATTAAACTTCTTAAACCAATAATTATATATATTTATCAATAAATATGTACACTGCAATCATTTAGCAAGTAAGTTTTACATACTCTTGAGTAACCTTTCCATTTTTAAATGATGATTAATGAAATAACATAAGTATTATTTTATATTTTCCTAATGATAATTATAATATATATATATATATATTCATCGAATGAAACATATATATAGTATTATTGGGATGAGGCTGTGATAAAAATGACATCGCTTCATGAAGGTGGGAATCAACAAGTACACATGAATAAGGTTATTATTTTTAAATTGATTGAATGGTAAGAAATTATATGATATATTTACTTTTATAAATGATAAATATTTCAATTATATCATATATATACTAAATTAATAATAAAAATCAAACATTAATAGTTCTTCTGGAAAAATAAATTCATTAGTTCATGAGGTGGAAGTTCACCGAACACATGAATGACATTTCATATTCTCGTTTGAAGGAAGGGGATATGGATACTAGGTATTAAATTGACATAAAACTATATAATTTAATTTTACATATATATTTAAATGTGTTATCATTGTTGAATATGTTATTATTATGGTGGAAGAAGACATAGAATATCAATTCTTAACTAAGAACAACACATATTCTTCAAATAACATCTTTAGGTATACAAACAAGCCCTTCTTAAAAGTGATTTACATTTACTATAAGGCTTTTTTTACTTGAAAATGGATTTTATTATAGTAATTTAGTAGGTATTGGGTGATCCATGTTGTTAATGAAGTGTGGAAAGGATAATAAATTCAGTGACCATTCATAATGCTGGTGTCAGGTGACTTTTGGAATTTGATAACGTGTTAAATTTTAATAATAACATAGTTACTTAAAGTACATTAAAATAGATTGGGATTAATATCTAAGATATTATAAGGTTAAAATAGTAGTGTGGAATATTAGTTAGACATGTTCAACTAGAAAACTAAACATTATCACTTGGTTTACCCCCCCCCCCCCCTCACAACCATATGTTAACCTTATCAAAAAGTTGATTTTTTCATACAAAAATGTTTTGAATTTTACATATAAAAAAAATTGTTTAAAAAATAAATATAGATGAAATTTTATACTATTTACCATAAAAATCATCAAACTTCCTGATTAATGAATTTTTAAATAATTTTATAAAATATGATTTAATATATAATATCATTATTGTTGTTTTTAATACTATACATTGACATGAAACCAGCAGTTAGTTTTTAATATAATCAATTTATCCATAAATACTACATATTTAAAAACTATAAAATTATTTTCGAATAAGAAAAATTGGGAAATACATTTCAATTAATGTATATTATATGACTTACAATGACCTTTCCATAGTTTTTATAAGAGTTATGTCAGCATTGTGTATGAATTTAAGGAAGCAATTGAGTCAATTAAAAATTTTAAAATATATATTCATCATGAAAACTGTATCATTATTCTCAATATAAAAATTAATATTAATTCACCACTTATTGTTATCCCCATGTGAATATATATGAGATATTTAAAAGGAAATATATTGACTTCTTTGTCATTTTAGATGGTAAATTATTATATAGGTAAAGTTAATAGATATATTTCCCAAAAAAAATTGAACATATATTTCAAGGAGAAAATTATAAAAAATAATTCATCCAATAATCATTAAGATGAAAAATGGATTCCTTTTAAAATTGTTTAATACTAGCTTTTTCTCAATTTACCCATTTATAATGGGGAAAAATATCGAATTTGTGACCATCGATTATTGAAAAAACTATATATTAATCTTATCAAATGTTATAAATTATTATTATCAATATTATATAATCCATTATATCAAGTTCAATCTATATAAGTGGTAGAAATTCATTTAATAACAATCTACATTGTCGTATAAAAGACTTTATTCTATAAAATGAATTTTTTCAAGAAATTGTGTTTTTACATTAACTATATGTCTAAAAATGATCAATATAAGAATTTAAATTCATATAAATAGATTTATAATATATAAATTTCATTTAATTCATTCTTAAATAGGGTTGGTTTAAAATAATCAAAATGGAGGAACATTAAAATCAAAAATACAATTTTCAAAAAAATACGATTTATTCATAACAATAATATTAATAATTTTTTTTAATAATTGATCATAAAATGAAATTAATTATATTAAATATATTAGAAATAATATTTATGTACTTTGAAATCGAATTTAATTCATTATGGGAAAATTGAAGTACTATATTTTTTTGAAAAGAACTAACAATTTAATAATTTTATTCAAGTAAAATTTATATCATAAATTTTAACATACATCTCTAAAAATTTAATTTCAATCCTCATGAAACATCATTTATATTTAATCTAATTTATATATATATGCATTAACAACATAAAATATATTTCAAAGTATCATTAATCATAGAAATATAAAATGATTGTTATCCGATAATATGTTTTAAAAAATGAAATAAATATTTATCTATAAAAAATTTAAAGTAAAAAAGATAATATTTTACCCAGGATATCACATAGGACAATGGTTGGAATTCCACCCTTTTCGCTATTTAGTTTTTGGTTCAATCCCCATGTCCCTACTAGACATAATGAATTATCATGCAGTATTTGAGTTCTCTTTTTTATAAAATTGAATTAACAGAATTCCAATAAGGTTTCTAAAACATAATGAATATCTCCAAAAATAAAAATATCCAAGAAATCAATTTTTAACTACTATTATTTTTTATATATCTTATTTTTTCACAAAATCATTTAATATTAATTTAATATTATTATATTCAAATCACTTATTAAATTATCCCTAATTGCTATCAATACCATAACATATATTTCATTAGAACATCATTTATCATGTAAAATTTTAACTAAAAATCAATATAAACCCATGATTTGTTTTACAATAAACTATACCTAGAAATATTCCTAATCATGTTAACCTCCCTTCACATAAACATAATAATGGGAACCAATTCCATTATAATCATGCTCAAACATAGACAAACCATCCCATGATATGTTTTGGTCTAAAATCACTATGGAATATCATAGAGTTATATAGTTATTATTGTCCAATTAATCATAATATTCATGATGAAAATAAAAATTGACTGAAGCATATATTTATAGAGTTTCAAATCTGGTTTATAGTATGTTATCACTCACCGTACACATGAATAATTTCGAAGATATACTATAAAAACTATTTTCAGTGTTAGTACCCCTAGATACATATGTCCTAATACCATGTATAATTTTAGAACTGAGATTGAATTTTATTAATTGGAAATAAACATAATCGTTATATTAATAGTTTAGGAGGTTTTAGTATAAATATACGTATCTAAAAATGTATTATTATAGTTATTTTTCATTGTCATTATTTTCATAAATAAGGATACCATGGTTTTTACTAAAATCCCTTCAATCCAACTACAATGTCACCCACCCATGTAGGTACGTTCAAGTGGTTACATTATTATTTTTGGAAATAATTAAAATATATCACATTCTAATGGACTAAATTGTTTCATAGTTTTGGTAAATCAGACACAAACCTAAATGTTAAATTATATTAAGAAACATTAAAATCAAAACAATATAAATGTAATTATTATGTGTTGTTAAACTCATTCAATGATTCATTTGATATATCATCAGAAAGGTAACAAACAAGTTTGATCTCTGGACCTCACTACAGGTTATGTATAGATAAATCTATCATGAATCAATATGGAATTAATAATTACTGAAGAAACATTTAATTTAATTAATGAAATGGAAATGAAATGCATCCATTGATAAAATCAATGTAGTATACTCTGAGAGAGTAAAAATATAGTTTGCAATGAAGGAAAATATTTATATTGGATGGCATGATTTATGAAATCAGGACAAATATTTATCATCTAGACCACGTGATAATAATGATTAATTTATGGTAACATATAAAACTAATAATTTTAATTCATGATAAAAAATATTTTTAATCAAACATATTAATGAATCACACATTTATTTGTAACTGGTTCCTACCAATTATTTCATATAAAATTCATTCATAATATATTTAATTATCAATTAAATTCTAAATATAAATATTCCATACCAATAAATTTCAAAAAACCAAAAAGAATACATATTTATCATTATTTTCCACAGTTAATAAAATAACCATCATTATAAAAAATTGTATTTAAAAATTTTATACTTTTGGGGTAATAAATATATATGTGATATAATTACTGTATAAATTTTATATAAATGTAATTTCCATTGATAAAATTAATTTCAATATTTCAAGATATTGTTAATGTATTCCATATTAATTAATAATTTGCGTGTAAAACATTCTACCGAATAAATGATCAAAATAATCCCATAAAATAATTATGATGGTATAATTACAACATAAAAAAATCTATAATATATTTAAAATAAATTGTTATTTCCATTTATGATAATATATTACACAAAAAATATTTAAAACCATTATATTATAAAATAACCTTCTCAATTTGGATATCAAATTCAAATAGAAAATTTTCCAATTATTTAGAAAAAATATCATTTGAAATGATCCGTGTAAACATGTAAGGAAAGATTCAAGGAAATGAGAATCCACGAGGGAATGATTATTCTATTCATCCAGAGTATGTTTGAAAAATTAATCCTATCACATTTTCTATAAAAGTTCAATGAGTACCTTGTTTTTAAAATTAAAATATGTGTAACACTCCAACCAAAACACCCTCTCAAATTGGTACCTAACTCGACTTGCCAAATACCAAAATATCATTCCCATTCGCCACACACTGGATTTTTGAAAACAAGAATCACACAATAAATGTGTGGAATGTTTTTTAATTACTCGTTTTATTTCCATCGAACATATACATAACTGGTACAACAGTAGAGGAGAAAAATATATTCCATGATTGAAATCATACACTGGAAAATAAATAAATCAAGAGTGTAAAAAAATATATTTTTTTGTCCAACCTCAAAGTAAAACCAAAATAGAAATAGAAACCAACTACACATAGTGAAATTGTGGGTAGTCTCCAAACATCTAGCCACCATCCACCCATCCCCATTAATAGAAACCCTTATCACCTCACTATAACTTCATGTCTTTCCCTACATCAAAAGGCATGCAATGGTCTGAAAACCATCGAATAAGTCCACAGAGTGTGGTGTTACAGGCTTAGAAGGATCCCAACCAAGTGTCCATAACAAGTATATGTAAAAAAAATAAATAATTCCCTTTTCATGTAAAACATTTACTAATATGAAATAAGGAATTTTTATCAATATCAAGGTATGTATTTTTCACATTTCCCTAAATGTCATAAAATGGAAGTATATCAGTTTGAAGAATAATTTCCATTATCATCTATCAAAATATAAATCATGGAAGTCAAATCCCATGACGAATAAAAATATTGAATTCTAACTCATGCCAAGTAACACAACAGGTCAGGCTAGCAGAGTACTCATATAAGAACCAATGACTAGTTGAAATAATTCATTAGAACACAAAACAATGGAGAGTCAAAACACCCCATTAGTGAGCCTCCCAACAATTTAATGTTATGTACCATGAAAAAATGGCCAATGGAGGAGAGATAAAACCTATGAGGAAAAATCATGATGGTTAATATGTACGAGTCCCCAAATATAATCCTTCTTCTTATATACCTATGGCTTTACACATGCTCTATTTTATAATTCATTTCATTTTTATGAAAATGCATTTTCCCCCATAAGAAAGAACCCAAAAAACCTACATTTTCTCAAAAATAAATTTACGTATAAAAATCAATCCTACCAGGATTTTTCTATAAATCAGTTTATTAAAATGGGAGACATCTAGTTTCATCAAAAAATTAAATAGAGTGAACCACCAACCTCAAATCTAGGTGTTAGAAAAACCAATGAATGGTCTACCAAAAATAATATCAAAAGGTCATAAATGATATGTGTTGACTCAATTTTCATGTATTATAATTGATCATATCTGGAAAAAAAGGATATTTGGATAAGCGGACATTACAATAACTATAGAACACACACCTGCTGGAATATATCCAAAAAAACAAATAGTCCATGGGATTATTTCCCACCACAATTTTAGAATAAAATGAGAAGGAATTCAGTAATGGAACAATATATCTAATAATACACTACAACGATGCAACCTCGATCATTTAAATGAATAAGTTGAAAATAACACTTACCTATAGAGACAAAAACCCACCTCCATAGTGATAAATCAACAAACAGATCTTTATGAATCGAATGAAGACTCAAATAATCTCTAGGTATGGGTTTTAGGTTGCGAACCATGGGATCTTCAAGAGAATGAAATAAAATTTCAAGTGAAAGGCTCCCAAAAATTTGACCTCATAATAGTTACATTTTCATTTAAATTTTTTAATTTTGTGAAATCTTGTATGAACATGTACATTGAAAAAAGGTTACCTTTTTATTAAAAACCAATGTATAAATGTTATATGAGGTGTAACTGTTATACAACATGTACTCCTTTCGTGCTATGAAAACAATTCATGGAACATGTCTATTAATAATTTACATATTGTGTAACTCTTGTAAACATCATGTAATCACCCTAACACATCATAAAAAACCACATTATTACCCAAAAACGCAAAACAACTCATAAATTATTCAAAATATAGTGGAAACCCATAAGTAAAATCAATAATTTATATAAGGACTCCATTCATTAAAACAAACGTCTATCACTAGAAATTAATACTTTTTCCTCAGAAGTTGTTCACCATCATCAGAATTCCCATGATAAACCCAATTTTAGTGGAAAAACCAATGAGAAGAGGGTCACCTAAAAGTAGGAAATCATATTCTACAAACTCTCCGACAATATAATTTATGTCCCAGAGTAATCATGTAGAATAATGATGTCTGGTAAAGAGGAGAGTTCATTTCTCACACATCAAAGAATTGTGTATCCCTGTCATATGAGTATCTAATAAGTTCCACCATAACAGTCTAAAAAATTTGGTATAATTTCAATGAATTAATTTTACATGAAAGTTAATGATATCAATTGTCTTCAAAATAATAGAAGTTTCTGGTTCTAACTCTATATATTCGCCACTCTAAATGTGATATGTATCTATATGGTTCTTTATAAGATGTGATATGTTGAAACAATTATTAGTTATTTTTGACTAAACCAGTAACAACGATAATTTTGAAAAAAATCCCATACTTCTAAATAACCTTGAATGTTTCCACATAACCCAGATCTGACATCCCTGGTTTCCTAGGGAAAAATTACACAATCAATAAAAGTAATATAAAAAACTCTTACACACTAAGAAATATCCAAAGGACAATGTTTTTTATCAGAAAAATGTGTCTGAAGACTCTAAACTATAACTAGATGTTGCTACATATACTGGATCTTCATAGAATTCTCCTAAACCAAACTATGTCCAGCCAAAGATGCATCCCCCACCACTTCCCATAAAATAAGTGATCTGCATTTGATACCATACAAATACTCAAAAGGATAAATTATAAATGATGTCTCCTAACTATTTTTTAATAAAACTCATCCATTTCCAGCTATATATTCCAATATATTCCAAATTTCCCAACATAGGCATAGAGCATATCCTCTATGACATTAATAAAAACATCATATAACTTTCTACCAATGTATTATAAGTTTTAATTAATCTATTTTGAGTGCCCATTTCCGAATAAAAAATCCTTCAAAATTATGATGAAAAATAGGGATCCCTATCTGAAAAGATGGTATAAGGGACCCCATACAACCTCCCAACTTACTAGACATACATCATACCCAGATAATCACTGATTGTGGTGTATTTGATAATAATTAAATGAGATTACTTTTTAAACTAATAAATCAGAACATAGATAGAATTCCTCTCTTGGGGATTCCATGTAAATATTTCAAATAAATACATGGATATATAGAGATATTTTTAAAATGGGACTGGGAGTGGATTTAGAAAACTAGAACATTTTAAATTCTAAGACATATTTTTCTAGTTAGTTTAATATCAAGGCCAAGAAGCACCAATTACATGCTTCATGTTTGAAAACTATAATACCCATTTCATATCATAAAACAAATTTGATGTTCATAGATAAAGGACCGACAAGGACCTATAACGTTAATATAGAATTGATCTCCATTTCACAAATTTGTATGAACTCATTGTAAGAAATATTGACGTTAAATGTCTAATAGTATGCCACACACTACCTCTTTCTAATATTCATGTACTTCTGAGTCATTGGGTATGAAAAGACTATGATGTTTTCCAAACAATGTTAATTCTTCCAAAACATTGGTTCATTCATACCTATTAATTGCTCTAAATATAGTGTGTGGAAATTCTTCTAATGTGGTATAACATTAAGATATTGTAATCCACCACATCATTATCCTATATGAGAACAAAAACCATACCTACAACAAAAGAATCACAAAAAAAATATCCTTTACCAGTATTGGGTAACATCTGAATAAGGGTTGATGTAAGAAAATGTTTCATCTCATTGAAATAAGACTAAAATTTTTTATTTCATGAAAATTTTATCCATTTCTTATTAAAAGAAGTCAAATGTGTTTCCAATTTTGATAAATACTTAATGAATCATTGACAACATCCAGTAAAACCAAGGATGTTTGAATATCAAAGACATTGCATTGATCCTCCCAAGACATGATATTGCATATATTCAATGGACTAATAGAGAACCCATTCATGGAAATCACATTCCCTTATAATTTAACTTCTTTCAGACCTATGTTTCATTAATAACTCATTCCATAAAAATAGTGACTTTTCATGATTTCCAAAACCAAACTCAAATGGTGCTCATGATCTCACCCAGATCTCCAATAAACCAATTTTCATTTTTAACACTACCACAAATGCATCGAGATACATATGTAATATCTGATACATTATGGCCAAGGAATATAATGGAATGTTAGTGAGTTCAATAGACATTAAAATATATTCATAATCTACATACTAAAAATTTAATGTTACCTTTGGTATATCACAGTCCAGAACTCATAGCCGGGGATATCCCAAATGAAGATAAATCATTAAAAACAACTCCCCCTATTAATTTATCAGAAAAATCAACCACATGAGGAAAAAGGATACATGTTCTTAATTAATAATATATTCGATTTATGATATTCCATGCCCATCCAAAGTGAATAAAATCCTTCATGTTGAATAAAATTAGGGCTATCCATGGAAAAAAATAGGAATACTAAACCCCTTTTTACTAGGACATCTGACTAAATTTTAATCTCCATTAGTTGTGATGGTGATTGATAATTGGAAGGTATCAGTGTCAAATTACTTCCTGGAACCATGTAAAAAAAACATTACCTCATTCTCATAATAATTCCTAAAAAAACATTTGGTAATATTTAATGATACTCC
Organism: Viscum album; assembly: GCA_963277665.1. NCBI lineage: Eukaryota > Viridiplantae > Streptophyta > Magnoliopsida > Santalales > Viscaceae > Viscum > Viscum album. The sequence goes on from OY728131.1 coordinate 449,856,100, forward strand.
TAAACAATATAAGGATGATCTATAGTTATAGAAACATCATCAGGGGCAACTGTGTTAGTAGACATAAAGCTCCTAAGCTTCTGGCATGATGGTCCTGTATGGGTAGAAAATAGATCCCACTCACCTTAAAATGATATTGATCTCCCATAATCCATAATGAATTAGATATTTTTATGATATCAACCTAAAGTCTACAACCAAGAATCCAATACAACATTGTGATGACCTCAAATATTTCTAATCTGAGAATAAGAAAATCCCACACTATATCTTTATCATCTATTGATAGGGAACAAGATGGACATAGAAACCCATACCCTTTACACTTCCCATGAGTTGTTTCTAACTTCATAATAATGGAAATTATTTCCATCTTAATTTTAATCATATCAATAAAACAGAAAGATATAAATGTCTTGGAAGTATCCTTACCAAATAGTATAATCAACAATTATGATTAAATAAATATGATATATCTCACTATAAATAGACCTGTATAAACCTCCTTTGTAAGAAAATATATTGTATGAAGGTCCTACACTCATAAGGCATGTGGATGGAGCCTTGTAGAAATTGATGCATCTGATTGTGCCGCTTTATCCTTTAGATCTAATGATCCATGGCCATAATGATGTGAAAACATATCTTGGAAGAAGAACTATATGTGACAATAATTCCCAATGACTTAAAAAAATTTCAACTAAAGGAAAAGAAAAAAAATGAATGTTCAACCATATCGCAAAAATTGTAATTTAGAGGTGCACTAGTAGTTTTCATTGGAGGCATTGAAGATGCATGCTACGGAGGACCACCTCCACCAGTACTAAGATGATTGATACACTTCCTCTTCCTTACCGGAGTTCCATTTAAGAAGAAAATAATTGTAATGGGAGGGGAAGAACATCTAACCTTTCTTTACATATTCATCTGTTACATTATAGAACATTCCAATGTGTTTATATTGGTAGAAATATTAACAATAAATCACAATGATATGAGATCTAATCTCAACCCCTATGGGTACTTGTGAGCTTTTTGAATTCCATTATTCACTAGATCAGGTGAAAAAAGCCCCAGATTAGAAAAATGATTAGTGTATGATGACACTTTGTGATCTCCCTATAGAAATGTGAGAAAATAAAAACTCATTTATTTCATTAGTGACTTTGGTAAAAACATATGGTAGAAGAATATCATGAAAATATTTCAGTCCAAGCCCATATTATCGTATATTTTCACCAAGGAATCCCTCCACACTATATAAGAAACTATTTTCCAAATGCTACACCCTTTACCGTGAATATCATAGGTGTATACAATATTTAAAATATTTTAATAGTAAGTTAAATTTTGTATTATACATTTTAAGGTTCATTCATACATTTAAAGGGTGGTGGATTCAGATTTAATAACTCAAATGGTCAATCTCATTATTTGAAAAATCTTGGATTTATATGAATGGATGTATTTTGATAATGAAGTACATTCTAGTCAAAAGAATGAACTTCCCACATGATAGCCTCAAAAATATTTGGATATATTGTAGGATTTCTATGAGGGGAGTCAGATACACCTTCTTCAATAACACACAAAACACATTTCATAGTAATAATACTACATAACAATACATGATACAATCATGGTAAAGAAAAATATCTATTAATACTAGAATGAACATAATCAGAAACTAATATTATAATGTAATCTCAAAATAGGAGACACACATACCATCATCACATGGTTACTTGAGTTTCATCATGGAACGACCTAGCCTTAGACTCACCATAACATACCTCTCAAGTCAGGAAAATATTATATATTATCTTCCAAACATCCCATGTTAATGAAAAATAAAATCCCTAGTTTTCAGATACCAAACTATAATGAAATGACTCAAATACCCTCTAAAACTTATTCTTGAACCAATAAGCCACATCCCCTATAGGAATTTATGATCCCAATGGGCTGGAAATTAGTAACTGGGAATCACACAATATATATAAAGAATTATTTTTCCCAACTTGAATAATCGACATGGAATATATAAATAATAAATATGACAACAAAACTGATAAATATCTTCCAAAACTGAAAAAAAATCTAATACTTAACATCACTATAGTAGAAATAACCTCTAAGTTATATTCCATCCATAAAGGACCACTAAATCAGAAATAAAACCTTATTAATCCATGTGAATGTTTCGAAAAAAACCCAACATCTCACCACTAGTTACCTACCCTAGCTGATAGATAACCCACACCTCACTAAAGTTCATTACATTTCCCTGCACTGAAAGTCATTCAATGGTTTACACACCACCAAAAAGTCAGTAGGCTGTAATATAATTGGATGATTAATTTCCCACTCAGGATTTCCATAACATCTCTTGGTACAGAAACTAAACAATATTATTCTCAAATAAAACATTCCATGATTTGAAATAATGAATTTATATAAAAACATAATAAATATTTTTACTTTTTCCATAACTTTTAATACATAATCAGTTATATCAGTTTCAATCATATTTTCCATTATTTTTATTGAAATAAAATGTATTTATATATAATAAAAAGATGTATAAATCCATGAAAAGGTATCTCACACCAAGTAACTGAACATTTAATTATAGAAGACTACTCATACTATAAATAATAAGTTTGTATGATAATTCTTTAGAGCACTGGCCTGTGGTGAAGAGAGAAACCACATGACTAAATCAAAAAATAATTTCAAATCATTTACCTAGAACAACATGCTTAGGAAAATGAAAAATCGACATGAGAAACAAGGTTTCACTACCTCAAACAGAGAAAAAATGAATCCACATACCTCAATACTCAGGGTTTCAAATGCCCATGAAGGATTCACCAAAATAAAACCACAAAAAAATCTCAAATGACCGTATAATCATTCCCCACAACATTGAATTTATCTAATTTTGATAAAAGGGTTGGAGGAGATGATGAAACAACACATACCACAGAATTAACACCCGCAAAACCACAACCAAACATATAAACAATCTCTAGATTGAGATCACACCACATATCTAGGAAGAAATAAGAATGAACCCCATCACCTAATAAGAGATCTGATAAAGAAACAAGGTTTCACTACCTCAAATATAGAAACAATTGAGAATAATTTATCACTTACTTAGATATATGAATATAGACCACCATAGTGATAATTCACCAAAAACATAAATCTAGATCAATTAGAGACTCCAAATAATGTCATAGAAGGGTTATATGTTGATATCTAGGATATCTGCAAGAGAATGGAATTAAATTTTATCTGACAAGTCGGGCATCCAGTTGACCTCCACTATATCTCAATGGGACCTGAACTTAAAAAAAGGTGAGAACATTAATGAATATACTAAATCCAATGTTTGTCTATGTCATATTCTATGTTGAATAAATATGGGTTTGTAACTATTTGTATTCTTCATCTATTCCTCACCATTTTATGTCCATCATGAATCTAATAACCCCCCATTCTATATTCACAATAATTATATATAGGAATTTATATGTGGGAATATTAATTTCATGTAATATCCAGTTAATCTCATTTTTAGTAACAAAAAATATCATGGGCTAAATTGGAATACTCAGGGACAAGGCTTACACCATTTAATAAAATGAAAATTTCTCCCAATAGTCAATGATATATGTATTTATACTACAAAGAATATAACCCATTATAAAAAATATTAGTCTTTACAAAATAGGTCCTAAATTCATGAAATAAAAAATAAATTAATGTTTTCATAATTATAAAAACATAAATTTTAAAAACAATGTCTATATCTTATGACCTTAAAAGTTACAAGTTGACTTGTCATGTTCCAAAAATCTACATGCATTCTCATTTCCATCAAAGGTTTACAATATAAAACTGAATTAGGTTCAAAATCCAACTTACACAATACCTATAACCACCCCAGAATGAGAAAAAAATTCCATAGATCCCAATTGATAGTTTTTAACCATATTAAGACAAACTGCTATGATTCATCGTTTCGATTAATAAATTTCCTAGAGTTACCCATTATTATTAATTTTACCATGAAGATAGAATAATATTTCATAATAATACTAAAATGTTAGGGACTATGCATCAAACCCTCTTCTGGACAATGAATACCTCACTTCCCCTCGACCTATGATCAATCTAAACATTCCCATGTTTGTCCCTTTGACCACCTCCCTTGGTAATGTTTGTCAACACTGACTTAAAACACATAGGATCATAGTGAATGTTAAGAATACAAAATTAACATAATGATACAATATTTATCATTAATAATACTCCTTATGTTTAATATAAAAAATATTTTAAACATACTAACATCCATTATGTTATCAGGAATAAAACATCTTACACTCTCCATGTTATATTGTCGAATAATGATAGATATCTCTCTTATAATCCATGAATATCTATACCATTTACATAATAAAAAATTATTCCTCAAAGATATTAATTGATAAGTTCTATTTATTATATTAATATGAATCTATATATTCATATATATTCCTTATTTTTACCTTTCATTAATGTTGTGAAAATATATAATGCAACTTTTCACAAGAACTATATATGAATACTGAAATCTATCATTAAGGATGTTTCACTATAATGATAATGAGAAAAAATGAAAATAAATATATATTAGTATTATGAGTAATTAATAAAATTTACATGTTTTCTCAACTAAATATTATTCATAAAAATAATTGTCTCACTCATTCCTGTATTTGAGGAAGTATGTAAGATCCATGTTTATTAATGTTAATACCTTGATGTAGCACATGTTAAAATGAAAATTATTTTTTTATTCACCATATATATAGACATAAATATAAATATTGAAATACCATTTTAAATTATAGGTGAATATTAATTTATTAAATAGAATAATTTCTATCATACTATTTTAATCTCATAATCTCAAGTAACTCATATAGATAGTGTTTAGGTTGTACATTGAACCCGACATTTTTGTGGTATAAACATAAAAAATATTCGGTTTGTTATTGAATTATAATTACTATCATCATAAAAACTTAAATAAAATTTATTGTTTAATTATATTCATATTTAATACATATATTGACTAATGAATATCATCAACAGAAAGTTTTTTTAAAATTCTTCCTCATACTCCTCACAATTTTTCTAAAACGCATGATGGTAAATAAATATTTAATTACAACACATGATTTTTTTCTTTATATTAGTACAAGGGACATATTGTATTACCCTCACTTAGAAGACTATGTCTAGTAATCTAAAATGTTACATAGTTTTATTAATTTAATATATAAAATTTTAATAATAATCCTTACATAATAAATATAACAAATTAATTGAACAATTATTTTTAATTCGTATATATTGGCCACCTTTATTTTCTATAAAACTAAAACACAACATCGATATAAAAAATTAATTATAAAATGAATAAGAATTATGTAAATGAATTATATAAAACCAGGAGAGAAAAAAATTCTATAATGAATTATGAAAAATATTGTTAATTATGGTATTTTTAATGACTATATAATCATTATAAATATGATTAATAGAATTTTAACATGAAATATTAGAATTCTAATAGGATAGTTGGAAATGAAAATTGGATCAAAGGTGATTAATTATATAACCACATAATTATGGATTAATAATTTTTAATTAAATTTAAATAAGTAATAGTGTAATTGATTTATTATTCTATGAATCAAATTTTTAGATGGAATATACCATTTAAGAGAATTCTCTCTTACATTATTTAATAAAAATACGCATAATATATATGAATTAAATACTAAAAATATTAAATTAATAATTATATTTCAGAAAATGTTATATCTTTTATTGATAAATCGTGTTGGAATTTTATGCGGGGGATTTATTGGGAATTTTAATGTTTTGGGAAAAAACCAAATAAATTGTGAAATACAATAAATTATTATATTCTAAGATTATTTTTAATACCTTATAAAATATATCATACATTTTGTGATAAAATAAATTCATAGAATAATATAATTCAATTATTTTATTTATTCAAATGAATAAATTCAATTCATAGTCTTCTGAAAAAATTAATAAATTATCCAATATTTTTTCAATCAATTCCCACTCCATCTCCCATAAATGAAACACTATCCCACCAAAATATCAAAACAGACAACGAAAAAAACATTCTACCATAAAAATAAGCATATCACCAAACCCCCATGGGTAGAATTAAGAATTATGTACTCATGTAAATAAAACATTAAAACGTTATAAATATATAAAAACATAGAGTACTCTAAATGTAAAAATTAATTTTATTTATTTTAGACCCTTCAACAGAATCATTTTTTTACTTCCTATTTCTCTTTGTATTTATATTGATTTATAAATATTTTATGATATTGATAATATGAGGAAACTATGATCCAAATTAAATCTTCATATAATTAATAATAATCCATGTCACTATTTTTCATAACATTAATTACATCCTGACCAGTTTTAAATACTTATATATATATATATAATGTTATTAATTTAAAATTACCACCTTATTTCAAAGGAAATAATATATAAAATTAAATAATATAATTTGGAATTATGAAATTAGAATGATCTTTTAATGATGTAATGGTAATGATATCATCGGTACAAACAATAATGAATCAATTCTTTTAAAACTACCAAAAATAAGGATATCAATTAACGTTCAATAGTATGAATAATTTTGTAATATATATTCTGTGTGAGTCATTTATAACATGGGATGGAAATGAATAATATAAACTATGACATAGAGAAATTATGGAAGTAATTAAAATTAAACAATGATCATTAAAATAACATATAATTGGGGTTTGACCTATATAACAATCATCCTCGAAATGAACAATTGAAGAAAAATTAATGTATTCTATGAATAAAATTTGGTGAAAAATGAATTACACGATAAAAATAATGAAATAAACATGAAAATGGTAATATAGAATTGAAATAATTTATAAAATATTTTTATTCAAGTTGATTAATGGTCTGTGAAGAAATATCACAATAAATTTATTTTTTATGATCCAAATCCCCATTTTATCAATGTATTATTCTACACTTCTTTATCTTCACATTTATGAATTTCCACAAAAATATTAGACTTATTACATTTTCGTTATAATATATTTTGTGGAATTTTTTTCTCATTAACACTCTTATTTATTCATGTTTTCTGTCTTAATGTGTTTTACATTATTAGGATCACAATATCTATCACTCTTGGTCTATTTCTCTCTTTCATTATGTATTCATTGTCATAAATCAGGATATTAATTATATCAATGATAATTTTTTTATTTGTTAACTCTTTAAACTAGCTTGACTATATGAATTATACTCCATATTCTGTGAACACTATATAATTCATAAATAATTTTAATGTATTTTTTCTTAGAATTTTATACTAATACAATTCTGGGAAAAGATAAAAAACCATATTAACCATGTTCTTATATTTTAGTTTGTTAAATATATATCCATATAATAGGTTACTTATAGGAATTTTTAGTGTATTGAATATCTATTAAATCTTTTAATGTAATGAATAAATAAGTCATACTATGTTATATTGGGGGATAAAATATATATTTTCCATTTATTTACACAAATTAATTATTAGACAAACTAACATGGGTTTTTAGGGTATTATTACTCCTTTATATTTCATGCTTTATCTGAATACCTTAAAATACTATTATGATATCTAAAATTATGTATTATACAACTAAATGTTAATATTTTTATGGTTATTTAGATTCATATATATATATATTAATCAATAATTTATTTCTCTCTTTTTTCTATTAGAAAAAGTTATTTTAATATTTATTCCTTAGATATTCTATATGTCTTTACGTTGTTATGAAATATTCTATTATATTTTACACATTAGTGGTAATCTATGTTATTAATATTTTGTTGTTTCCATGTTTTCTTATCTGTCTATATTATTAATATATACGATATATGGAAAAGTAGAGGAATGATGATATATTTTACATTTGTAATAATGATTTTTGAAATTAAATTTACTTATTAGTTGTTAATAAAGTCTCAATTAATTATTTTTCTATAAGCTTATATATTTTAAAATATATATTATATATGTTTAATATAAATAACCACATGAATTTTGTTACCTAAATTAGGAAAAATAAAATTTTATTTTGTGATGTATTATAAATTATTGTAAAAAAATATTTTATACAATTTTTAACCATTTATTTCATTAAAATAAGAATCTATTAATTAAAATAAACTTGGATTTTTATGGAAACTTAAAAAATCCTTTAATATTTTACAAAACCAAGAAATATATTTTAAAATTATCTTATCTCTTCAAGAGTTTACCTTTTCAAAATTTATTCAAATAAAAAACCCAAAAAAACATTAATAATTTTTATTGAAAAAATATCAATTAAAATATCTCTATATAACACCAATCAATATCAAATATATAATTCCAATTATACACTAAAAGGGTATTTTATATTATGGTCTTTCCACCCATGGTAACATTTTTCCATTAGATATTGGATAATATAACTCTACATTTAAAACATACAGCTACGTATTATAAAACAATATATCAAAATGGAATCTTTATTTTTAATAATATTACTCACAAAATGAACATCCACTAATTGAATCACTTTCGAACATATGATCTATAGAAGTTACATTATCGGTAAATCAAAATAAATGTTTGTGGTATACCCATTTATATATGAACTCAATAAATCAATAATATTATGAAATTTATAGGGTATATATGAGGTCAAGACCAAATAAATAATCCATTCATACTCTTACAATAAGGAATAATAAATCCAATTCCCATAATTTATGTAGGGAAAACATAATTTTTTCAAATTTTCGTTAAGTCCAATTGTTTTTATTATAGATTTTGGAGCTGTATAAAATTAAATCAAATTTTCAAATACTTATTAATGTCCCTGATACATCCTTGGTAAAATTATCATTTTAATACTTTCTATAATTTATTTCATTGGGTTTTTCAAAAACAAAATTTCATACATATAAGTAGATGACCATCATGAAATTTATTTTACATAATCAAACAATAATATGAAAAAAATAGATGCTACCAAGCGAACTTATATGGTGTGATGAGACAATTCTGGACTTCTTCCATTATTTACTAGTTGTTTCTAAATAAAAAAATTATATACCAAAAAAATAATACAAAAATTTATCTCAACAGTAATAAAAATAGACACCAATATAAGATAAAATTGTACAAGGGTTTCTAAAAAATCAATTAATATACTGTTTTAAATCTCTTGTAATTTATCTGGGGTAAACATGGTCAATATCTTTACAAACAGGAAAGTATGTGGAACATACTAACACCCTTTATTTTCCATAGTGTGTTTTCATATTTATAAATTTGTTTCAGATAAATTTAAATAATATTTAAATTATATGTAGATGACCATAGTAAATGGATGTATCATGGAATGTACATCATGAATGTATTTTTCATATAATATAGATCATTTATAATTTTATTTAATGTATTTTTTTTTGTAAAAAATTTCTCTGAATTAATAGAAACAAAAATCATGATGTAGTAATTCTTTAAAACCCATAAAAAATACTAATTATAATTACAAATAATAGAACATAAAAAATAATAATTATTAATACAATAAAATTACTCGAGTAAAAAATAATTTAATGAATGGATCAATACTAAAATGAAATATAAAATCAACCAACTATCAGATCACTACTGAACATTGGAATGAAAATTATAAAAAACAACAAGAGTTTACTTATTATTTATATATAATTTTACTATCATTGTATGAATTCATTATGTTTAATTTTTTCATTCATGTAAATTTATATTATTTAAAAATAATTTTTTTTCTCGAAATTTTTACCAATAAAATAATTTATCAATTCAGAGAAATTTTAAAAATGTAATTACGGAACCTTAAAAACATTATTAAATATTAGATAAAAGTATTAATAAATATATATAATTTTTATTCATGAAGAATTAGAAGAATAATTAAATTAGTGAAACAATATGGTTATTTGACGTGAATATTTATATTGTGGTAAAGATAGTAATATTAGTTATATTTACATTTAATATCTTAAGAATGAGTCTTGTTTTTTGTATTTTAATGTTCTTTGTTGTTAAAAGAGATGAAATAATAATGATCTTTATTTTTGAAAAATGGATTGGTTTTTTATAAGGTATGTAAATGTGGTTTACCATTTTATGTTTTGATCAAGATCCATTTTTATTGAGGAAAAATAGTTCACATGAGAAGATAATTTTTGTTTTGGTAAGTCTACTAATTTGAAAAAAAATATTTTAATGAACCAAAGAAACGTATGTTCTGATATGAAGTGATGTGGAAAAATGAAATTTTAGTATATATTTACATTTAAAATTGTATAATTTCAAGGGTAGATTTCATTACAAGGAATGTAATGGTTAAATGAACTTCAATATACAATTGAATTATTCATATTAAATGTTATTGTTATCTCATATGAGTTGGATTGGAAGGTATGAATATAACTAACTAAATTTATTAATGTTATTTTCTACACATGTTTGGAATGAATTCATTGATTATTAATTGAAAAACACAATTGAAAGTATAAAAATTAATGTTTTCATAATTATTTTTCTCACAATGTTTTCATGTAATAATAAAATTTATTTATATTTTTGGTGAATGATTTTAATGAATTTGATATATTTTTTATTATATTACATGTTTCAAAATGAATATAATTTCCTATTCATGGGATTTTGTATAAATTTATTCTGTTTTAGGTTTAAAAAACATTTTAAAAACATCCTTCATCATCTCACAAACACTAATTTCAAATTGAATTTTTATGGCTTCTAAAAAATTAATCAAGAAAACAGATTCCATATATTGATTAATAATGTTTAAATTTTGTAAATTAGCCCCTTTTATTTTATCAGATTATGAATAGTATCATGGTAAATATTTTTCACCTCACTAATATTAATATACCGAAAAAATGAATAATAATATGAATTAAAGCCAATAAATATCCCAAAACACACAATTTCATCCGTATATATGTTCTTTTAATCCATAATCATCTTCTCTTTGATGGTTTTGATATTTCATTACACATGAAATTGATAATGTCCATAGTATTTTATTATAATGAAATAATTCATAATTTAACAAACTTTTTTTTATTATTTATAACATATTTTTATAATGATAAAAATTGGTTTTATTAGTATATATATTTTAAAAAAAATTTAATTATTTATTTTGAAATTGCTGATTTATTTTTATTCATTTTTATTTGAAAATTACCTTAAATATTTTCCAAACACCTCCATATTAAATGTTCATGTTATGTAAAAATCATATCAATGATTTTATTAATAATAAAATAAAATTATTTTAATAAATAAAAGTGTACAGAAATTTTCTCGATAAATATGACATATTGTTGGTGTTTTAGTAGTATTTCATTGAGTTATATTTCCATGTTGATAATTTCAAAGTGAAACATTGTGTATAATATGGAAAATGACATCAATGATACATTATGCTAAGTAAATTTTAATTAAAATTTTAATAAGTTATAAAAATATTATTTTTAAGAAATTGAATAACACATCATCAATAATATTTACCTATTTTTTACTTATGGGAGAATTTACCATTTTTTTGTAACATCCATTTCCACAATTGAGTAAAAAACTATATATATAATCATCATAAGAAATAAATGGATATAAAAACTACGAGATAAGGGTTAAAACATGAAGTATACTAGTATAAATATAATTGGATGATATGATTATGAAACATCATAATCCAATATATATATATATATATTTCACTTTAATATGAAAAATAATTTTTATTAATTAAATACCATTGGTAATTCCAAGGTTACCCATCCCATCACTTATAAAAGGTTCTCCTCATTTATTCAAAACTCTTATTCCTTGTAGGTCATCCAACTCATTCAAAAATACAATCATATAATTATTTTTCATATCATATAGGTTTTTTATTTAAAAAATAGAATATTTTCTATTGATAATGTTTATTAAATATATGTTCTCTCAATGAGGATGTATAACTCATATCAAATTACATTCAATTTTATTTCTTCTTCTTACACCTAAAAATACATGATTTTAATTATATATTCAAGAAAAAATAATATTTATTATATTATTATATGTGTATAATGGATAATTATTATCATTATCAATAATGATTTTATTAAAAAAGGCCCCTGGAAGTGGGTGAGACCAAGGGGAACTATGGGGCCTAAAAAAATGAAGCCATAGGGAATCCCCAAGAACAATGTTAACCCCTTGGAGGGAAGTGAACCTATATTAGAAAAAATTGAACGAATCATCAAGGGAATCCTTTGAATCAATATAGTTAGCCTTTCTATTTCCATCACGCCATTTATGTGTAATCTTCAATCCATTGCCAATCAGACTCTTAATTTTTTTTGATATGAAACAAGATAGGAAAAGGAGTAGAGACAATATTAATAAGATCCTTATAGATGATCTTAGAGTCCATCTTCAAGGATTATAAGAAAATGTTTCTCCACCTTCATAACTCAATGTCATCAACCATAGAGTACACTTTACCCTATAAAGAGATTACATTCCTAATGAAATATGAATATTCAAGGATCACTGAGCCACGAGATTCTGAACCAAAACACCATTATGCATAACACCAAATGCACATGAACCATCAGTAATAAGTTTCATCCCACTACTATTCATGTCACATTTACCCATGATCTTGAAAAGGATATGCTTGGAGAAAGAGAGCTCTAATTGGGGATTAGAACGACACTTTAGGTGGGGGCGCAGTCCATGTTGGGAATTAGGCAAGAAAAGTCAGCAACCAAGAACCTTTCTCGGGTTACAATGGTTGTCCTTGAGGAGAATTTCCCTTTAAATCTAGCATTGTTTCTTACCTTCCATAAGCACTAGCTAATTTCGAAGAGAATGGTCTTATTTGATTTTTTCTCTGTGTTGTTCCTCCCCACTCCCAAGAACCAATATTAAAGTAAAATTTTCCCACATAGCCTAGTGGGAATTCATGAAAAAAAGGACATAGAGGGAGGACACACCCAGATTTCCCATCATTCCTTGAATAAGAGATAGATAATGGATTCCTCCAAATAGTTACTATAACACCGATATTAGGACCCTATGTAGATATTGAATAATTTAATATTCTCATCCATCAGAATAGCATTATTCCAGATTCTCAAAACAAGGAAATTATATTTAGAGGGGATCTCCTTACACAAAACTACCTCACTCCACTCCAAAATTTTGGATAGTCCAGACAACAATTTGGAGTAGCCTTTAAATGAAAATGATCTAGATGCTGCTCCTATAAAGACACGAACATGGGTGTGGGTGTCCGAGAGTTCAATGTCTTCAAAAACTATTCACTAGATCCTATAAAAAACTACCCGGATCATAATTAGATGATTTCATGCTTGAATAAAGATCAAATCCATAGTTGGAAAACCTAGATATCTTAGCTTAGTGCCTTCCCATTTTTGAAACCAGAAGCTTATATCACCTAGACCATTGATCCTTCGAGAATGAATTTATAGTAAGGGTGTGTGGAGTTACGATGCATGCCAGATATAAGAAACATGACCCTGTTGAGGTTTTGGAATATCCTTGTATTTCATACCAATGATACAACCCCAGAGGTACTCACAAGTGAGAAATTCCCATTTTAGTTTTCCATAAAATCCATACATCATCTTGAATATACATCTAACACTAACACCAACATCACTAACATGACATGCCAAATTATCCCAGTATGTCCAGTGATGTGTACCCTCCACATAGGAATGATAGATAAAAGTGTCCATCATTATCTCCTACTGAGAGAAAATCATCTTTGGAAATTTCATGGAAGACATAAAATTCATGGGAATATAGGATAAAACACTATTTTTTAGCATAAGTCTCCCTATGAATGAAGGAAAATGGCCACCCAATTTTTGATCATATTAAAGAATATTTCCAATAGGTTATTAAAGTTATGCACAAAATGTCCACCTAGAGAAAGAGGAGCATTGAGGTACTCTGTCACGAAGCCTCTTATCATGAATCCCGAGATAGATTCAATGGATATCACTCTTCTATTGGGGTAGAGTTATTAAAGAAAAACAATAATTTTTTCAATGCTGAACACTTATCAACAATATTTATAGTGCTCATCAATATCCTCTTTGATTCCATAGATCAATTTCTTTCTTCCATTCACAAAAATCCCAGTGTCGTTGGGAATATTAGATGAGACATCCCCTGGAAGTGATATTTTCACCATAAAGGAATAATATTTCTTGCATAGATTTCCCCATTGATAGCTCTAATAAAGAAATAATTCATTTAAATACACAGATTTATGGATAGAGGGTCACCCTGTCAGAGGCCTCCGATAGATTTGAAGAAACCAAATGTCTTACCCAAGAATGAAATGGCCATCCATAGAGAGCTGAAACCCCAAAACAGAATATCAGTTGAACGATTAAAGAAACCCTTATAGGAAAAAATGAGATTAATGAAGGATAACTAAATATAATTGTATTTGTTATCCATATCCATCTTAATATTGACATTGGAACTGAGTGAATTCTGGCAGATGTCGGTGATCATTTCCAGTGCTAATCTAATTTCCCCGAAATTGACCTGCCTGTAATATAGTAATGTTGTTCAATGGAGATCGAATGTTTTAGATCAGAAGATAGATTCCTATTAACCTTAGTTGAAAAAATTTTATAAGAAAATTTTCATATTCTAATAGGTTTTTAATGCCTTAGACAGAAAGGTTTGTTAATCATTATATGTACAACTGGAGAAGTTGCAGATGCCACACAAGGGATGCTTCCACTATGAAAAACATCTTGGATAACCTCACTGATACATTCCTTGAAAAGATCCCAAGAAGTGGTATAGAGAAAAATTAAGAAACCATTGGTACCAGGCACACTGGATCTATTAAAATAGAACACAACAGCATGAATTCCATTTTCGTTTGGAATGGCATCAAGGGATGTTTTATCCTCGGTCAACAGTAGTCTAGGAATCATTTCGAAAATAACTTCTTAGCAAGATGGGTAACCTTCATGAATATGAGGATTTGACCTAGCAAGAATACCTTTTTAAAACTCATCCAACATTCCTCTCACATTATCATGATCATTGGAGAATGAACCATCATCTAATAGAATGTTTTGTCACATAAAACGACGTTTTTCTTTGATGTATTGTTTAAGAAAATGAAATTTACTATTCCCCTTCTGTGTGCCATTGGATCCTCAATTCCTCATAAGCCAAACATTATTATTCTTGATGACTCCCTGATAAAGCACCCTTATATTGAATTAATGCATTAAACAAATTATCATTTCATTCATCCCTAAGAATCTACTCCATCTGTTCCACTTCCATGTTCATAGTGTTCAAATCTCCAAATAGGGAATGATTAATGGAGATACCAGGTTTGTAGATTTCTTTTGAAGAGTTTATGTATGTTGTGGAAACTAGTATAGAGATGTTGATGAGAAGGCTTTTTCTAAGAAGAATAGATGATCAGATGAAATCCAGAAAATTTTTTCCACCCCTAATGAAAGAACAAGCGACCACCCTGGATGTGCTTAAGAGAAAGGTCAATCCGGGTTGAGGAGAAAACCGACAGAGGCTAGGAAATATGTGTTACCCAAAAATCTAAAAAGGTTGAGATTCCTTAAGCATTGGGGATGAATTGGTCAAGTATATTGTAACACCCCGAGATTTTATGAAAAATATTCTTTTCATTAATGTCTTGTGTTTTACACTACACCAAAAGGATCTTTCACAACACACATCCTTGACTTGGCTTGCATTACACGCAATCGCGACCTTCCACGATAGTGTGTGTAGTACGCAATACCGAGTTTCACTAAACAACGATATTCTATTAAAATATTATTAAAACTAGTCGTTATGAATAATAATAACCACTTTTTGAATTTTTTTAAATTTTATTTTTCAAAATGGACTTCATTTTTGGATTCGGAATATCGAAATTAGCTTAGGGTGAAATTTTGGTACTTTTCGGATAACTTTCATATTCTGATGAATAGTGAAAATTACTAAATTTTAATTAAAAACAACTTTTTTTAATAGAAATAATTAATAGTGATAAATTATTAATTTGAGTGGTTCTAAATTATATTTAGAATATATTTTTACAATTTAATACAATGTTGGTCATTAGATGTAATTTCACATTTAAACCAGTTATAAACAAGTGTCAATCTTTTGATAGTTATTATCTCTTAAAAACACGCTATTTGTTTTGACGACGGGAATTAATTTTTAAATTAGTTAATGTAACTGATATGTTATGAATTTGATAAAATAGACATCATTTTTGAATTCAGAATATCAAATATAGCTTAGGCCTAATTTTTGGTATTTTTCTGAAAACTTTCATTTTTTGATGAATAGTGAAACCACAAAGTGGTAGTTAAAAAACTGAATTTTTCATAAAACATAATTTTACCACTTCTGTGAGTGGAATTTCAAAAATCATAGAGACACGGTTAATATAAAGGACTAAAATGTGGTTCAATGAGACGAAAATAATTTTTGGTGAATAGTAACTTTTTACTTTTTTTTACCACGTTTAAAAGTAAATAGAGTAATTAAGGGTAAAAATGATATTATTATTACCCTATAACATGTCCTAATTCTATTGGATAAGTGTAATTCGACCAAAAACAACCTTAGGAATAAAATATGACCATTTAATCTCACTTGTATTAGATTAGGACATTTATTATTAATTTATTTAAAGAAGTGTTAAAATAGTTAAAATCAAAGTTTAATAAGTAAATCACTTTTAATATAGGGTTATACATAAGATAAATTCGAATATAAATATTAATTAGAAATATAAAAATATTTCCTACATAATGATATTTTATTTTTAATTTTCAGACATTATATAATTTAATTTATTTATGACACAACAATGATGCAATAATTATCTTATTAATGAAATATTAACATAATTGATGTTATAAATACCCAAATAAATGTAATTTGAGACTTTTTATGAATTAAACTAATTTTCTAGGTTAATATGACATGTTCTTGTTGATTTTATTAACTATGTTCAAACTAATAATTCTGTTATGATTTTGACAAAAATCAATTACCAAATAGTGTTGATATTGACATAAAATAGTTTTTAAAACAAATATTATATTATTATTTGTTATTATATTCCTAAAAATCTAAGGTTCAAACAAATGAATTATATAAGGTTATATATATTAATAATAAACAACTTGGGGTCCGTTTGGCTTGATATAGTATGTTTATTAACATTATAGTATAAGAAAACAAGAAGACATGGTAAAAGTTAAATTATCTAACTTAAAGATAAATCTAAATGATAAGGTTAAAATTGATACCTAAAATGTCTAAATTCTATTGGATGAGAGTATTTCGACCCATACCCACCTTAGATTCAAAATAAATCAATTTTGAGCTATTTAAAACTAAATTTGGCTTTATAACAAAATAATATTTTTTGTTATTCCAAAGGTGCCCCTCTCCTCCCTTATAAAAGGGAACCTCCTCCCTCTCCTCCTAACACAAATTTGAGCCTTCAAGCTCGGCCAAACCCTGCCCATTTCACTTCCCAACTTCCCTATAATCATCCTAGAGGTTCTGGTTTTCTTAAAAGACTAACCCTAGTTCCCTAAGAGGAGGTTAAGAAGAGGCGCGTCAAAAAAAGGTAATATCCATTACCTATCCTTTACAAATTCTTTCTTCTTCAATTTCTTCTTATTTAGTTGGTTCATTATGAAGTAATAACATCAGAATAACTAATATACTGATATGTTATTATAAATATGAAACAACCCCATTTCACCTTCTATCCATCCTACAGAAAACAAAATTACCGCGCGTGCGTACGTACGGAATACCGTCTCCACGCCGTGGTGTAATATGTTTTTCCACCAACACCTTACATGGATGGGTATTATGGTGTAAAGAATAACTATACATAGTTATTATTACATAATAATTATTCTGATATATTGTATCATCCACTCCAATTCAATTCAATAATTATGGAAATGATATCATCGCTCATGCGTACGTACGGACTACCGTCTCCACGGCGCGATGAGATTCATTCTCCATGTTAACCATTGAAGAATGATTATAAAGTATATATATAAGCAATAATAATGAAATATATGACATTATAAAGCTACTGGATTTATGTATATATATATATATATATGTATGTCATCTACTTAATTCCATTCAACTCAATAAGGAAACGAAAACGGCGTTCATGCGTATGTACGGCCTACCGTCTCCATGAACGGTGTATTTCTTTCCATTTACTGATCTATTATATATATTTTTATTCTGAATATATATTATATATAAATAATTTTTTACATTCTGGATTTGAGTAATAATGATCTAAGTAATCATATGAATAATTACAAGTTAAAACACGAACGACAAATGAGAGGATTTTACCCAAAACTATCTTTAACATGGAATTTACAAAAGAACGAGTAATATAAAGTCATAAGTGAACCATATATGATATCATAACAATGATTGTGATTCTAGAACAAGTCAATGACATTATTTAAATCATTATATATGAGGTTCGGACACTTATGAAGCAAATCGGACCTAAGCTAAGGGAAAATATCACAATCTCATTTTTATCCGAGATTTTTTATACTTTGGTATTTACTAGGGTGTATTTTATCATAAACTTCCATGTTTCGTCAATATGTAATGTTATTTCCATCCACCTACAATTTTTTAAATCAAATTTTACCCTTAGGTGTGTTTTTAGTAAAAGATATGAACAGAATCTTTTGTCGTTTTTCGTACGAGGTACCTTTTGACTTTTCCGACAAAAGTATGAGAAGAATGTTTTTTAACATATATGGCATGAATGGATTTTTTAAAAATTATTTCCAAGAACCTTTCTTTACAAGTTTTCATGTTTATTTTTAATCCACTTCTTTTAGTTTAAAATTGTATGACATGTTAAGAAAGGAAAATGTTTTTGAAGTAGAAAGGATATTTTCTTCAAGAATGGAGTTCAAGTGTTTTATCAAAATTATTTTCCATATAAGATAATATAGGGTTCTGTTTCTATCCCTATTATTACATTTATTTGATTATTTTGTGATGGAATAATTTTTATGAATTCCTTTATCTTATATGAATTGTTTTATGATGACATGTTGTTTAAGAATCCCATTTTTATGACATGGGTTATGCTATGATGTATGGTTTATGATTTTGTGGCACACATAAGAATGGAATCATTATGAGATGGGTGGGACATATATCTCCCTCCAATTAATTGGGTAAAAAATTTATATCTCATGAGATAGACATGGCTGGAACGGTAGGTTATACCGGTTCAGTGAAACAGGACTAAAACGAGGAATGAACTCGGTTCAGAAAGGGACTTTGTCCACTGAGATAGTCTTGGCAATGAGTCTTGACTAATAAAAAATGATTCTCTATGATTATGTGTGTATGCCACAAAGTTTCATGTTTTAAGTTATGATTATTGGGATTACATTTCACTACTATGATTTATCCCATGTTATGAAATTATGATCTCTTTTGCAGGTTAAGATTTCCAAAAGATATGTTCTTATGAATATGATGTGATTGATATTTATTTTGTTTACCCTTACTAAGCATTTGAGCTCACACTTTTATGTTTTCTTTTCCCCAGGGTATAAAGAAAGGATTTATGTTTTTTAAAAAAAGATGATATTTATAAGAGATGTTGAAGATCTTTCACCACAATTAGAAGATTATATTCCGATTTTCCAAAGACACTAAACTATTACGGTCCTTGTGTGTGTGTTTTTGTTATGTACTAAGTATTCCGCAAAAGTAATGTAATGTCTATGTTCATTAAGCTTCGGGTCTCTACAGTTGGTATCAGAGGAAAGGTTTAGTCAACCTTTGGAAACTAGGATGCGATAAATTTAGTGAGATCCCTAGAGATATTTCTAAGGTATGTCTGGGGATGTCCCTAAGGTTAAGTATACATATAGGTTATAGTCCTAGAATTACGCTAACGATCATATAATTAAACCTAAGATGTTAGATATTGAAGGTACTCCCCCTTTATTATGTTGTTTTCCCTAGCATGATTTTTGCCTCTCACACTATTCTTTTTGGGTTTTAGACGATGGATGGAACCCGAAGGAATGGTGTTGATCAATGCAATGGACAATGCAATGATTGTCCTCCTGAACAAACAAATGTTATGGGAGATGGAGTGCAAAATAATATTGCTATACTTATACAATATATGAATCATTCTGGACTTCCAAATGGGCAGAGAAGGGAAAAATATTCTATTGAGTCCTTCATTAGGCAACGTCCACCTTCTTTCAGTGGGTATTATGATCCACTTGTTGCTGAACAATGGATCAGTACCACTAAAAAGATATTTTCAGTTCTTCAATGTTCTGAACATGATGAAGTCTTCTTAGCAGTATATCGTTTAGAAGGTGAAGCCGATCAATGGTGGAATCTTATCAAGAATACGAGGCAAAGAGATGAAATTGAGTCTATGGAATGGGACGAGTTCAAGAACATATTTTTCAATAAGTACTTCCCTCGTATTTTTCGAACAGAGATGGAGAAAGAGTTTCTTGTACTAAAGCAAGAGGATGATGAATCTGTTGGTATATACGAAGCAAATTTTACAAGGCTTTTAATGTATGCATCTGGATTTATCATCCAACCTAAAAGTAAAGTTGACCGATTCTTTAGTGGCTTAAAACCAAGTCTTCGAAGGGAATTAGCTATAAGAGACTTCACTAGCTATGAAGAAATTGTGCGTTGTGCTATCAAGGTAGAAATGGAAGTTGGTGTTACTTATCCATCTCATAGTTTTGACAAGAAATGAAAGAAGGAGTTCAAGGAGAAATCTCTGAATAATGGTGAAAAGAAGATGAATGTTTCTTTATGCTCAAAGTGTGGAAAGAAGCATGGTGGAGATTGTCATAAAGGGACAAGTAAATGTTTCAAATGTGGAAAGGAAGGTCATCGGGCATTTGAATGCCGCAATGATGGGAAGAAGATGACTACTGATGCAAACAATTGAAGGGATACACAGAATGAACCTACTACACTTCAATGTTTCAAGTGCAAGTAGATAGGACATTATGCCAATAAATGCCCTAATCCAAGGGTTAGTGATGATCAACATGAGCAACCACTTAAGGAAAATGACAAAGGGAAGTCACATGCGATCACCATTGGCGATGCTGAATATGACAACGATGTGGTGGAATGATTAAGTGTTTATGTAATGGGATTCCAAAATAATGTTAAGTATTGGAATATTTATGTATTGGTATATTGTGGTCTTCAATAATTTTATCGTACCAGTAACCATGGAAAGTGATTGAGATATTTTTAGAAAAAAGATGATATGCGCATAATGAAGGGAAAATGAGAAAATGACATATTTGACTGTATTCGTGAGCTCATGATTGATATAAGGACTAAGTGATATCATGGTTTGAGTATATAGAATTTTGAGGATTTTGGTATGTTGAAAGTGTTAACTTTTAACTGCATTCATTTTTTCACTAAGGTTCAATGGGTATTCAAGAGAACACATGATTAAGGCGTTTGAATGTTTGGAATGTGACCAACAAGACATATCTTATGATATATGGGGATCAATGATGGTATTAAATCTCTGGTAATCGTTTTCACTATATTATGAGAGTGGACTATATTATTATGGATAAGCCTAAAGATTCGAATGGACTATGTTGGACATAACTTAGTATTTTTTAAGGATAAAAGTTTTTTTGATATTATTGATGGGATGTTATAGTAATATAGTTTTAGAAAAAGGACAACCTTCAGGACTAGAAACAGCCCATCGCGTCGGACAAGGCCGTCGGAATCGAACCCACAACTGAAGTTTGACTGGCCTTTATCACCTACCACTGGCCTACAGGAAGTCCTTGTTTAGTAGAAGCTAGTTTTATTATATTAAGTAGTATGATATATGAAGTATATGTCCATTTTAGGAACCATATATGATTAATCTCACTATAGATGGACTTATGTATTTTTTGATAACTTTTCTAACCTTTTGTTTGAGACAGATGGAATGACCCATCATTCTATCACATGATTTGCTATCACATCACGAATGACAAATTCAACATCATTTATTTAAAAGATGAAGTGGAAATTGTCCAAAGAACGACCAATGGTGAGACTATACCGAAATCACGAAAGTATTTCTTCTAATTCCAATTTCATCAACTTTAGGGAAACGATCTTGAAAACCAAAAATGTTGTCCTAGTACCATTATATCTTATGAATCAAATGGTACCTTAGATCATCACAAATTTATGTCTTTGTGATTTCTGGCTTTTCCATAGCCATGTTCTCTACCACTCACCATCAGAACATGGTGGTTAGATTTCTCTTCTATATCCATGTTTTCACCTATGTGGAAACCTAGTGATTAGTTTATTTGGGTAACCGTTACGTTTCATATTTTTGTTTTTAAATATTGGTTTTGGTATTCTTTTTTATGATGTGGGTTTATATCATAGAAACTTTCAAATATTAAACCATTTATAACCCCGCCAAATTTCGAGGGAGAAATTCATTTTAAGGGGGGTAGAATGTAACACCCTGAGATTTTATGAAAAATATTCTTTTCATTAATGTCTTGTGTTTTACGCTACACCAAAAGGAGCTGGCACAACAAGCATACTTGACTTGCCTTGCATTACACGCAATCATGACCTTCCTTGATAGCGTGTGTAGTACGCAATACCGAGTTTCACTAAACAACGATATGCTATTAAAATATTATTAAAACTAGCCGTTATGAATTGTAATAACCACTTTTTAAAATTTTGTAAATTTTATTTTTCAAAATGGACTTCATTTTTGGATTCGAAATATCGAAATTAGCTTAGGGTGAAATTTTGGTACTTTTCGGATAACTTTCATATTCTGATGAATAGTGAAAATTACTAAATTTTAATTAAAAACAAAATTTTTTAATAGAAATAATTAATAGTGATAAATTATTAATTTGAGTGATTTTAAAGTATATTTAGAATATATTTTTACAATTTAATACAATGTTGGTCATTGGGTGTTATTTCACATTTAAACCAGTTATAAACAAGTGTCAATCTTTTGATAGTTACTATCTCTTAAAAACACGCTATTTGTTTTGACGATGAGAATTAATTTTTAAATTAGTTAATGTAATTGATATGTTTTTAATTTGATAAAATAAAAATCATTTTTTAATTCATAATATCAAATATAGATTAGGCCTAATTTTTGGTATTTTTCTGGAAACTTTCATTTTTTGATGAATAGTGAAACCACTAAGTGGTAGTTAAAAAACTAATTTTTTCATAAAACTTAATTTTACCGCTTCTGTGAGTGGAATTTAGAAAATCTGAGATCCAAGGTTAATATCAAGGACTAAAATGTGGTTCAATTAGATGAAAATAATTTTTGGTGAATAGTAACTTTTTACTTTTTTTCCCACTATTAAAAGTAAATAGGGTAATTAAGGGTAAAAATGATATTATTATTACAATAACACATGTCCTAATTCTATTTGATAAGTGTAATTAGAAAAAAAACAACCTTAGGAATAAAATATCACCATTTAAGCCCTCTTGGATTAGATTAGGACATTTATTATTAATTTATTTAAAGAAGGGTTAAAATAGTTAAAAACAAAGTTTAATAAGTAATTCATTTTTAATATAGGGTTATACATAAGATAAATTCGACTATAAAAATTAATTATAAAGCTAAAAAGATTTAATACATAATAATATTTTATTTGTAATTTTTTGAAATTAAATAATTTATTTCATTTATGACACAACGATGATGTAGTAATTATCTTATTAATGAAATATTGACATAATTGATGTTAGAAATACCCAAATAAATGTAATTTGAGACATTTTATGAATTAAACTAATTTTCTAGGTTAATATGACATGTTAGTATTGATTTTATTAACTTTTTTCGAACTAATAATTCTGTTATGATTTTTAGAAAAATCAATTACATAATAGTGTCAAAATTGACATAAAATAGTTTTTAAAACAAATATTATATTATTAATTGTTATTATATTCCTAAAAATCTAAGGTTCAGACAAATGACTTAGATAAGGTTATATATATTAATAATAAACAACTTGGGGTTCGTTTGGCTTGATATAGTAAATTTATTAACCTTATAGTATAAGAAAACAAGTAGACACGGTAAAAGATAAATTATCTAACTTAAAGTTAAATCTAAATGATAAGTTTGAAATTGATACCTAAACTTCTCTAAAATCTTTTGGATAGGAGGATTTAGACCCATCCCCGCCTTAGATTCTAAATAAATCAATTTTTAGCTATTTAAAACCGAATTTGGCTTTATAATAAAATAATATTTTTTGTTATTCCAAAGGTGCCCCTCTCCTCCCTTATAAAAGGGCACCTCCTACCTCTCCTCCTCACACAAATTTGAGCCTTCATGCTCGGCCGAAACCTGCCCATTTAACTTCCCCACTTCCCTAGAATCATACTAGAGGTTCTGGTTTTCTTAAAAGACCAACCCTAGTTCCCTAAGAGGAGGTTAAGAAGAGGCGCGTCAAAAACAGGTAATATCCATTACCGATCATTTCCAAATTCATTCTTCTTAAATTTCTTCTTCTTTAGTTGTTTCATTATGAAGTAATAACATCAGTAACACTAATATAATTATATGTTATTATAAATATTAAACAACCCCATTTCACCTTCTATCCATCCTATAGAAAACAAAATCACTACGCGTGCGTACGTACGGAATACCGTCTCCACGCCGTGGTGTAATCTGTTTTTCCACCAACAACTTACATGGATGGGTTTTATGGTGTAAATAATAACTATAAATAGTTATTATTACATCATAATTATTCTGATATATTGTATCATCCACTCCAATTTAATTCAATAATTATGGAAATGATATCATCTCTCATGCGTACGTACGGACTACCGTCTCCACGACGTGATGAGATTCATTATCCATGTTAACCATTTAAGAATGATTATAAAGTATATATATAAGCAATAATAATGAAATATATGAAATTATAAAGCTATTGTATTTATGTATATATATATATGTATGTCATCTACTTAATTCCATTCAACTCAATAAGAAAACTGAAACAGCATTCATGCGTACGTACGGCCTACCGTCTCCATGAACGGTGTATTTCTTTCCATTTACTGATCTATTATATATATCTATATTCTGAATATATATTATATATAAATCATTTTTTACATTCTGGATTTAAGTAATCATGATCTAAGTAATCATATGAATAATTACAAGTTAAAACATGAACGACAAATGGGAGGATTTTACCCAAAACTCTCTTTAACATGGAATTTACAAACAGATGGGTAATATAAAGTCATAAGTGAACCATATATGATATCATAACAATGAGTATGATTCTGTAACAAGTCAATGACATTATTTAAATCATTATACAGGAGGTTCGGACACTTACGAAGCAAATCGGACCTAAGGTAAGGGAAAATATCACAATCTCATTTTTATCCGAGATGGTTTATACTTTGGTATTTACTAGGGTGTATTTTATCATCCACATGCATGTTTCCTCAATATGTAATTTTATTTCCATCCACCTACAATTGTTTAAATCCAATTTTACCCTTAGGTGAGTTTTTATTAAAAGATATGAACGGAATCTTTTGTCATTTTTCGTACGAGGTACCTTTTGACTTTTCCGAAAAAAGTATGAGAAGAATGTTTTTTTAACTTATATGGCATGAATGGATTTTTAAAAAATTATTTCCAAGAAGCTTCCTTTACAAGTTTTCACGTTTATTTTTAATCAACTTATTTTAGTTTAAAATTATATGACATGTTAAGAAAGGAAAATGTTTTTGAAGTAGAAAGGATATTTTCCTCAAGAATGGAGTTCAAGTGTTTTATCAAAATTATTTTCCTTCTAAGATACTATAGGGTTCTGTTTCTATCCCTATTATTACATTTATTTGATTATGTTGTTATGGAATTATTTTTATGAATTCATTTATCTTATATAAATTGTTTTATGATGACATGTTGTTTAAGAATCCCATTTTTATTACATGGGTTATGCTATGATGTATGGTTTATGATTTTGTGGCACACATAAGAATGGAATCATTATGAGATGGGTGGGACATATATCTCCCTCCAATTAATTGGGTAAAAAATTTATATCTCATGAGATAGACATGGCTGGAACGGTAGGTTATACCGGTTCAGTGAAACAGGACTAAAACGAGGAATGAACTCGGTTCAGAAAGGGACTTTGTCCACTGAGATAGTCTTGGTAATGAGTCTTGACTAATAAAAAATGATTCTCTATGATTATGTGTGTATGCCACAAAGTTTCATGTTTTAAGTTATGATTATTGGGATTACATTTCACTACTATGATTTATCCCATGTTATGAAATTATGATCTCTTTTGCAGGTTAAGATTTCCAAAAGATATGTTCTTATGAATATGATGTGATTGATATTTATTTTGTTTACCCTTACTAAGCATTTGAGCTCACACTTTTATGTTTTCTTTTCCCCAGGGTATAAAGAAAGGATTTATGTTTTTTTAAAAAAGATGATATTTATAAGAGATGTTGAAGATCTTTCACCACAATTAGAAGATTATATTCCGATTTTCCAAAGACACTAAACTATTACGGTCCTTGTGTGTGAGTTTTTGTTATGTACTAAGTATTATGAAAAATTAATGTAATGTCTATGTATGTTAAGCTTCGGGTCTCTACATATATACCAGGTTCAATGCATTCCCCCTCTTGTTATTGAACCACATATACCAGTCTCCCATGAAGACTATGTCCAAGAGACAATTACCAGATATTAATGAAGTGAAATAGAGATTATCCTGCCACACAAATAGCCCACCACATTTTTTCTCAATGGGATAAATCAATGAATTAAAATCCCTACCAAGGATCGATGCATAATCTCTTGGGTTGAACCAAATAAGTTCCTACCATAGGGACTCTCTAGGAGCTATGTCACACATGGCATATTCAAAAGTAAATATGAATTTGTGAAACCTGAGATTATATTGACTATAAGAAACTGATCCAAGGATACCACAAGAGAAACTGAAATTGTGGACTTCAAAAAGTCCCATATTTGTTTCTTCGAGGATCAACAACCATGAAGTTAGATAACCATAGTTTACACGAAAATATATCCATCTTTTAAGGATGGGGTTTTGTCTGGTGAATGGCCACAATGGAGACGTTGAAGGGTTGAAGATCATGGGATTCGATTTTTTTAACTAGGGCCCCTAGACCACAGGTGTTCTGAACCAATTTGGACGTCATTTATGAATGGGAAGACGAGATATAACTGCAACCATAGTGGAATAGTTATAGAGGGAAATCAAGGAAAGCAAGTGCTTGGACTAGGACCTAGTGTACATTCTGGAGGAAGGAGGAAAGGACCCCAATGCAGGGGACGTATATTTATCCACCATCTGGGTGGAATGAAAAATGGAGAGGTTTGAAAATCCATTAGATATTGGGATACTGACAATACCTGAGAGCTCAGGGAAAACATCTGAGATAAGATACAGAGAAGTGAAATGGATGACCTTCCCCAGGATGTAGGGAGATGGAGGAGGATCATCCCAAAAGATGATCGGATCCATGAACACCACTAAATAATTTAAAGGATTTGTGGTTAGTCATATGGGAGTTACGGGAGGGTGGGGAACAAAGGAGGGATAAAAGGGGAAAAAGGATGTCACGACACATCATGGATAAATAGGGGATGGTGCTGAGGGGAAGGGGTTGAGGAATAGGAGGGGGAGGCTAGAATAGGGGGAGAAAACCTTTTTCATGGGAATAGGATAGGAAAAAAGAGTACCATGGATGAATGAGGGTAAGGAAAAAGATGAAGGACCCCCACAAAAAAAGGATCTTGCATGAAATTCCCAAGATCCATATCATCTGTATAACTGAGACTAGTTCCCATAAAGCCGATAGGTAACACAAAAAAGTGCTTGAGACATGTGAATAATATTTTGCCACCATGAAAAGGCTGGACCTACTCAGAGAAAAATACGATCAGTAATAGGGGAGGATAGATTAACTTCGATGAAAACATGGGCCACCGAAGCATCAAGAAACTTATAGAACCTTTCATTATCCCACAAGAATGTTTCCACAACATCACCAATAACACGCAAGAATTCAACATTATGAAAGGGGAGAAGATGAGGAAAGGGATTTATTTTTCAATCTCAATTAAATCAAGATTGTTTATTCTTTAATTTAAATTATGTTAAATTATATTTTAATTATATGATAAGGAAAATTCCCATTTTTCTAATATGCTTATTTCAAAAAAAAATTATGTTTTAGTGACCTCTTCATATTCTTTATTACTTGTCATAATTAAAAAAAAATTAAAATCCAAACTTATTCCTCCATTTTGACATGGGAATCTATATCATATGAATCAAAAGTATCTTAAATGATTTGATTTTTTATATTATCTAACTAGTGTTTAAATTAATTTTACCCTCATAATTTTTTTCAATAATTTATAATAAATCATTTTGTGATTTTCAACAAAAATGTTCTTTTAACAGAGGGTGTTAACATAATAATTTTTTTAAATAATTTTTCCCTGAAATTTCTATCATTATCCATGACGAACCAATTAATTGAATCATTCTTTATAAATTAACAAATTTTAAATCATGCAATATTTTTAACATTATATTTATGATGTTTTTAGATAAATAAATTGTGATTTAAAAATTTAATGGATATTTTTAAAAAAAAAATAGGGATCTTATAATGGATTTTAAAATTAATGATAACATCGTTTTATGTTATAATTGCATTTTTGGGTATATGATCAAATGATAGAGTCCTTATTAATTATGTCGGTGTTTTATGATTACGATGATTAAATAATTTCGAAACTTTTTTAATTTAATTGGGTTATTCTATAACACTTCCAAACAATTCAAAGGGAAATAGTTGAATAGTCAGATAGATAACTCTACACTTCCCCAGTTCCCCATTCTCATGATGCCTCATATTCACCTATTAAGGGTTTTTAGGAAATTCTTGATAGAAAAAAATCTTAGATCTTCCTATTACATGCTCTAAGCTTTATTTCATCTTCTTATTTGTCAATTTATGTGGCTCAATGGTGTTTTCATCATGCACTTCTCACCACCACTCTTTATGTCTAACCATTCACATAGGTTCCCCATTTTGGGTTTGTTTGTTCGAGTGGTTTAGACAGATTGGGTCGACAATGGTTGTAGCTTCTAGTTCCATTCATCTCCATTTCTCTTGCTTGCCTACCCATCACATTCGTATCCACTTTGGTCAGGCTTGATTTGGTATTTGGGCCTACATGGTATATTATTGGAGGAGGGATTGAATCTGTTTCAGCTCATGTTCTTTCCGTTTTTTGGATCCTTCCCACTTTTGGGTACACAGACCGAGTTATATAATGCTGATTTATTTTGGGATCAATCATTTTTCTTGGTTTTTGGTATGATTTTTGATGGGGTGATGCAGTATCTATCTTGGTCCTCTACCGATGTCTCTATCTACTCAATCCTACTCTGATGTCTTCGTCCTTGTCTCCAATCCCTATCTTTCATGTGTGAGGGTATTCAAAGAGGTTTTACAAGGCATACTTCAAGTGGATGAGGGTGTCATAAAGGGTTAATTCACCAACCTTGAAGGTTAATATATTATTTATATTCTATTATATTGGTTTTATGGAAATTATGTTGTATTTTTATGATAGTGATATGAAACAATTAGTGGAGATTGGTGAATTTAATTGTTCTATTTTATATGGTATTCACATTCTCTGATTGTATTCAATGGCGATGAAGGCAGTGTTCTGACCATTGATTTGGTGACACTATAGGATATTGATACGCAGAATAAATTACTAGTGGATGGCGATGACTTGATGATGAATATGGGTGTTGTTGATGACGAGTGTGATTTCAATGTTTTATCCTCAATGCAACAACTTCATGATTTGCAGGATCTATCACTTACATGACAGTTCATATGGTGAAGAGTATCATTTTAAATTTTAAATAGGTGTATAGTTTTTTAATATTGCAGATGTATCCCAGGGTATGGTGTTTTTGGTGATGTGTGGTTCCCACTTTTTCCACAGTTTATTTTATAAAAACAAATGTAGGAGGGGGTTATTCTATAATGACATATTTATTGAGTCATGATCTTTTGGTATACATATAAATGAATTATGACTATGTGACTAGTTTGACTAGAAATATATATCCATCTAATGCATTGAGTAATGCAGAAAGTGGCGATAAAATTTAAAGGGGTGGTAGAGTTGAGAAATAGAAATGAGATGATATAGTTATTAGTCTCTTAAGAGAAGATAGTGCTAACTAAATACAGGTTACTCTCATAGGGATATCATCATAGTAAATTTTTTGTAATTATGTGATGAATGTTAGATGAAATTTATATAATTATGATTATAATAATGATTGAGCCATGAAATTCATCTATCATGTTCAAACACTTAATACATCATATCATATTTCATGATTGATTTTTGATTATTTCATATTCTAATGATTCATGCTTTTTCAATTATTAATGACTCATAAGATCAATAATGTTTATGATACATGAAACATTGGGTAAGAAAATTCTATATTATGATCGTGATTTCATAACCATTATTTAACCAACCACATTCATATTACCGTTGATTGATATCTCTGATGCTTTCCCTTACCGATCATCTAAGGTCACCTGATATTATTCATTGTCTTCCAATGTTATGAATAATTGTTTTGTGTAGTGGATATCTATGAAAGGTACATGTGATAAATAAATTTGTATAGATGTTAAATATCATTAATTAATTTTCTAATTTATCTATCTAGCCTCCAATTACATTAAACCTTCATAGTTATGGGAACCGTATTGTTATGAAATATATTGATTATTATCATTAAATAACATATTATTAATCATTGTT
Source organism: Viscum album (assembly GCA_963277665.1). Lineage (NCBI taxonomy): Eukaryota > Viridiplantae > Streptophyta > Magnoliopsida > Santalales > Viscaceae > Viscum > Viscum album. The sequence goes on from OY728131.1 coordinate 449,887,437, forward strand.
TTCTCAAGAGACCTCAATTTTCTATAAAATTAGGGTCTATCTATTTTTGGAGATTAGAGTTAATGAATATTTATTGAAATAATGTGAATAATTATATGAATAGGATTAAATATGGATTTTTAATATGAAAATGTATCTGGATTTTGAGACTGGAAGGTTGATGCGGTTGTGGAAAAACTTAGCATAGGTGTAATAACAAGGAATGAGAGAGATTGAGTATTAAATGGATATTAAACAATGTAAAATGAATTGGAATAATATTCTCAACCAAAATATACACTCATGGTTGATATTCTTGAGTTAATTCCCTTTTTTATTTTGTAACATTATGAAGGATGTTAATAGATGATGACCAGGGATGACCTAGTTCAATAGAAAATATTCACTTATTTAAAACAAGGTTTCATTATTTAGAAATTCCATGAATGATATATTAAGATAATATGATTTCTCACAATTATTATTATATCTCACCATGTTATTTTTGGTTTTAGATAATGGGAGGAACATTAAGGATTCATGCTAAATCTTTTTCTATCAATTTATTCCATGATTATCCACTTAATCAACTGAATGATATATGATATTAAATGAAAAGGTTGTTATAATTATTATGAAACAATATCAACATTTGTATAATGATTATAATTATAATAATCAATGGAGGGAATGACATAATGTTGAGTATCTCATGAGGAATCATCCACCTTTATTTAGTGGCTCATTTAATCAACTAATTGATAGACCATTGATCCACTATAAGAAATGAAATTATTCATCTTCCAAAGCTCATAGAATCAATAAATTATTCTCATTTTTTATGATTGGAATAGAGAAGAAATTAAATGGTAGACACGATAGAAGAATCTAAATAAAGAGGTGGAAATTGACACCATGATATGGGTAGTGTTTAATAAGTAATTTTACAAAAAGTATTTTCCATATACTCTTAACACTAAAATGTTGATGGAATTCATTGAACTAAATCATAATGATAATAAATCCATCAGTATATTTCAGGTATATTTAATAGGACATCCATGATATATAACTTGTTTTATCATCGACCCTAAAAGAAAAATCGATCATTTATTTAGTGGAATGATAGAAACTCTCAAGGTGCCATCATATATAATAGACATTAATTATGGTTATTAAATAATTTTATATTATATTCTTATATAAATGGTGATATGAAACCACAATTATTATTAGGGTTTTTTGGGTAAGAATTGAATCATATAATTTTTAATAATGTCTAATAACTAAATGCATAGAGAAAGTAAAGTTAAAATTATATCATAACATTAGAGTAGAATCAATAATAGAGTATATTTTCATATGGAGATATGTAAAGGTTTTAATTGAGGAAAATAATGAATTTGGGGAAAAAAAATTTGATGTGTGGTGGAGAGGCCTTTCAGTGAAAATAAATTTTGGATTATGCAATTGAATCTTTGACCCAAATTCTAAATCCATAATTCAAATGAGTAAAGATGTTTTGATAACTAGTACAAGAATCTAAGCGTTAATAATGAAATTCAACATTATAAATTTATTTTTTTCAAAAAGGAAAATGGAATTACGCTGTGATCACAACTACTAATGTGGGTAATAAGAAAAAAGTTGTTTAAAGTATACTTACCATAAAATGTAGAATTACAAATTTCTTGTTTTATATATGATGAACCAAATATTTTTTATCTAAATTATTTTATAAGGGTAACATGTTATCACCTCAATGAATGTTTCTTGAGTTAGGAATATAAAATCTTAATGGTATGATTATTTCATATCAATTTTACTAAACCTATCTAATAGAATATTTAAGGATTATTCTTTTAAAAATCTTATTATTCTCCTTATAGTTGAATTTTATGTGATTTCAAGCCTATATTATCCCTTTATATATTGATCCATTTTAAATTTTGAGTAACAATGGTCACGTTCAATACTATAAATCATCTTATGATATGCTTTTGTATAATGATTCACATGAACATCATATGGAATTTATTTCTTTTTTATGGGTCTCACTATATATTCATTAGGGATATTTATCTAAAATAGAAGGTGAGAAACTCAATATTGAAGATATACCTCTAGTTTGGGAATCAGATGATTTATTTTCGTAAGAGTTTCATATTATTGTCCAATATATTGATGTATTATCTTCAATAGAACTCGTGCATAGTTCAACACCAATTTTCATGAATCTATATATTAGGGAACAAATTGAGTTTTTTATTTAAATAAAAACCATAAGGGGTATATTGGTAAAGGATTTAAACCCCCACATTCATTTCCATGGGAAGATAATATCCATTTTAAGGGTAAAATATAGGTTAATTCATTAGTTAATTGACTTTTGAGACCATAAAAATATCAAAATGATGTAGGATTATCCTCTACAAATTATTTATGACTTGATTGATCCATTATTTAAAACTATATAAGTTCAAAAGATTTCACTTCATTATTCTTATCATAAATGCTTTGTGAAGAAAGATAATAAACCAAATATAGACTTCTATACTGTGCATGGTCATTATGAATTTATTTTTATTAAATTTAGATATACTAATTCAAATTGTATTTTAAAATATTTAATGTATAGTGACTATTGATATTTCATATTTTAGTTTATGGTAATCCTTATAGATTTTATAATTATATATTCAAAAACCACGTATTAGAATATAAATCATTTTATAATTGTATTTAAGAACCAATATAATAATAAATGTATTTATAAATTTAAATAGTGTGATTTTGTTTAAAAAAATTTATTCTTCAGTTATATAAGTTTAGGTGGAGTTATAATAGTGGATCCGTCCATGATAAATGTTATTGAGTAATGGTTTGTACCAACTCTGGAAGCCAAGTTCCTTACATTTCATTAGATATCATGATAATCATGGTGTAGAGGGATAAATTTATTAGGCATATAAAATAAAATTAACACGTTAAATTTTAATGGAGTTATGTTCTTATGGATAGATGAATATGTAGAAAATTTCAGTGATATGAATAGACTTTATGTGAGGAAATTTATTCTTAAAATACTCTATAGCGTGGAAGGTTTTATGATTTATAATGATGCATTAATGAAGAAAATGGGATGTATCCTTGTATATAATGATATGAATTTAGGATAATAATCATTCCAATTGAATATACAAGAGAATACCTAAATATATAGGAATTTATAGATGGATGTTGTATTTTTTTCATTTTATATATCGTTTTCTTATCATTATAGTGAATTTTGTTACATATATTTTGAATATATAAGTTTTAAGAATATATTCACCAAAAAATATCATAAAATATTCCCTAGAATTTCACTATTTGATATTATATAATATGATTAATCAATACATTACAACCATGGGAAGTTGGACAATGTTATTGATGTTTAAGTCAAATGGAAAATGAGTTTTTCTTCATAATGATGATTTAATGTGATCAAATAAATATGGACTTGTGGATGATGAAACATGAAATCATTATGGAAAGTGAATGACCCAATAATTCTCAGTTGATTGCATTACAATCCATCCAACTATGGATTGCAATAGCATATAAAGAATAAATATAATTATAGTATAATGTTTGGGATTATAAAAAATCAACTATGATTATGATAAAATGATTTTTGTAGGAATAATGTACGTGTCTAGTAAATACCCAAGTATTAATGGATTTATTAGACGATTTTCACAGTTCAACATTCACTATTCATCATTGAATTATGAAAATTCAAGGATATCTTAAAGAATATTTATGGTTTGACAATATTAATAGAGGTATTGAATTGTATGTATTTGATTCCTTATATGTTTGAATAGAAATTGTATATTAATGAAGTATATAGGGATGTTACAACCAATACATATACAATAATTGACATGGGAGAACATAACTATGGATTTCATCATTGTACTCATAAAAACATCATAGGGCCAAAATGATATTATCATTATATTCAATCACTTTAATAAATATTAAAAAAATTACAATTAGGTAATATAATAACATTTTTATAACTTATACGACATAGATAGAGGATATAGTAATACATTTTAGGGTTAAAAATTCAATTTTATCAATTATAAATTAGTCATTTAAATCAATGTTTTATGGAGGTATTATGTATTTTTTGAATATATATTTGAGTTTCAGATGTATATATTATATTTATATAGATGATCAAACTAAGAGGTATATTCAAACACTATAATTCATGTTCATATATTTTTATATTCATTTCACATGCTGTTAGGATGATCACCTTCCATTGTATTGAAATTTCCTAAAATAAAAGGTTTCAGTCGATCATTAAAAATGATTATGGAATCCTACCTTTTTAACCCATAACATTTCATTTCATTTTAAAAACAGAGGATCTTTAAAGTTTAGTGTCTTGGAAATCCGGAACATAATACATGACGACATAAAACATTCTTCTTAAACACTTTAAAGGCTTCTTCATTGTTCATCCTAAGTTTATTACTACATCTCAAAACCTAGGAGCATACATCAAAGGAAAGGGTGAGTAGAAGGCCCAGTAATGGAAACGAGGGAGGCATCTTACTTGCGAACTTGGGATACATCAATAAAGTCATGATAACTATCATTAAGGCTTGGGAAAGAGATCATGAAGAATATAATAATGAAAAGAACATGATTCAAAACTTGAAGATGTGGCTACAACATTTAACTAACACAATCATGAACATATCACCAAGTTCCATCCCCAACGTGTAATTTAAAAAAAAATTACAAAGGATATTCACCAAGGTATCATAAAAATTGTAATCCCTAGAGATTACATCATTACCCAATGAATTGGAGTACTATCTGAGAACAACCATAAAATTGTGTTTATTATCATGTGATACACATATATCATTATAAAAAATTTAATAAATAACCCATATATTATATGAGAAATGGGTTTCATTTCAGAATCATAACGTTTTAAAAACTGCTTTTAAGACATGATCTTTATTTCATTTTAAACCCACAAAAAAGGAAAGAGGGTTTCCTGTATGTAAATCCCAGAATTAAAATAGAAAATTTTTATATACATGTGAATACTCTGGTAGAAGAAATCATTTTGAGTATTCACTTAAAAAATAAAGGAATTTGAGAAAAAGAGAGAGTCATTTTGTGACAAAAAATCTGTAGCATAACGGCTATGATACATGGTTTTAGAAAACATTGAAAATAGAGGGGACATAGGTTACCCAGTCATAAATGATCCAAAAAATAGTAGAGGGACAGAATATTAATTATATAACACACGGTAATAAAATTTGAAAGACATACCATATGAAATGAAAAACTTGAAAGGAAGACAGAAATGAGATGTCTCTTATAAAAATCCGGCTTCCTAACAACGTCACTTAATACTTATAGAAAAATGAAATGATGAGATGAAATAGTGTCTCTCATCATATTAACATAAAAAGGAAATATAATGTATATAGAGATCATACCCCAACATATGAAAAATGAACTTGAAAGACTTGACATGAAAATAGAACATTGAAAATGAGAAGGGTGAAAGAATCCCTTATAAAAATCCGGCAGCCTAACGACGCCACATAAACATTATTAAAATGAATTTATGAGAGTAAGAGGGTGTCTCCCATCATATGAAAATACAAATTAAAGTAAGGTGAATAGAAAAGAACATCCTAAAACATAATAACATGGAGCATAAACGAAATGACATAAAAGAGAGTAAATGAAACGAAAGAGAGAGGGAGGATCCCTTACCATAAAACGTAACTCTTAAAACTCGATGGTCGGGACCTTGAGGACTTGGGGGAACCATGTGAGGACTCTTTGGGAGGTAAAGAGACCAGAACTTCATTGGGGAGTATTTTTAAATGAAATGAATGTGGGAAAGACATGGTATTTATAGGATAAGTGAGGGGACAAAGCATTAATTTCCATGGGACACCTCATCTGTGGTATTGGCAAAACCAAGGGCTTTCCCATTGTATTTTCCCATGGTATTGGACACTTTATACACATAAAACCTTATATTACTATTCATAAGTGGAAACTAATTATTTAATAATCATTACATCCTTAATGATGTCATTAAACACCCGAAACTCAAAAATTGTTTTTTCACTATTCACCAAAAATTCAACTTTCCATAAAAATCCTAAAATTTCACCTTAACCAGATATCGATGCTATTATTTCAAAAATGAACTCCATTTTATGAAAATAATTATGTAAATATTTTTAATTTAATAAAAACACTATTCACTGAAAATTCAACTCTTTCAGAAACATCCAAAAAATTCACCTTAAGCTAATATCGATCTCTGAATTCAAAAAATGAACTCCAATTTTAAAAAATAATATTACAAAAATTCTTAATTTAATTTTAAAATAAAAACAACTATTCACCCAAAAAAACTAATACTTAAACAAAATTTTATGGAACAGTTATTTACCTATTTTATTGAATCTCATTACTTAATCAAGGTTCCTAGATTATATTAATACTTTCTTAAGTGATGTTACCTAATCTATTATATCACTTTGATAATCATAAGTGTAAAATCACTATTCTTAATTTATTATAATAAAAAATTATGTTGATCTTATTATACTCTAACATTCTTACTGAACATAACTACAGAAGACCATTTTGGAAAATCAGTACACATTATTAATTATTTTAGGTTTACATAAATATTTTTAAAATATAATTTTTCATAAATTCATCAATAATATGAATACTATATTTATCCGGATATTAGAAAATTCACAAACTTCACCATAAGAAGAAATTATTATTTTTTAATTTAAATCAAAGGATTACACAAGGGTGTTATGGTCTCGTTATATAACCCCTTTTAACACCAACATATGACCTATGAGTAATGTGTGCAAAGGTGATAGAATCTTGGGGAGGCTCGGCCAACATTTCCTGAGTAATGATTTCTTTCAGCTTGAACTTCTTGCAAAGTTGATTCGGTTCTAGCTTCACACGATCATGTTCGTCTTGGGTTTGGTCCAGAGAAAAGTCCAAAGGTGGTACCTCCTTCCCAAGTTCCGTCAGATGGGCTTCGATCGGCCCAAGACTACTAGATGGGGCCATCAAATATTTTTTCTATATTAATTAATCATGGACACTTTTATTTATAGACAATAATCGCAACATTTAGTTTCCAATGGTCATATTGACGAACAGTCATATAACATTTGAAATGCAATAGTTTTATTTTAATTATAGTCATTTTATTAAATGAAATAGTTCTGTTTAGTATAATATAAAATAACACACAAAGATAGGAAACAAAATTTCTTCAAAATTTCGGGTCGTTACAATCTTCCCCACTTAAGAAATTGCGCCCTTTCAATTTTAAAATTGTTCTTGGAAATTTCATTTAAAGTCCCACATTGGAAAAAGAGTCAGTAAAACTAATACTTTAAAAGAAATAAATGGAAGTACCAAGGTCACCCGAGTTAACCCATACTAGGATTCCATTTAGGAAAACATGGATATGAATGAGAAAAAAAGGGTCAAGTTCTGATGGACAGTGATTGAAAACATGATTATGATAAAATTTACCACAAGATGATCACAAACCTAAGATGTGTTAAACGGTGTTTGATTACCCAGTAGGAAACGTAAACCAACAACATTTTTGTTTTACGTTCATTTTCAAAAATTTGGGGAATTCATTTACTACATAGAATAAAAACATAAAGAAATATACTAAACTTCAAGTAGAGATTAATCCCTTAATATGTTTTCACCAGGTCTAATCTTTTCTCCAAACAATGAGAATTCAAAATGAATTGGTCTCATCAAGAGCACAAGATTCATCTTCTAGAGAATCACATAATCCACCAAAGAATAAAAATATTTTTTCGTTTCCTTTAGTCATAAACTAAAACTAAAATGGTTAGTATGAGATCAAATAATCCCCAAAAAGGATAATCTTTTATAGAATTAAATATGAACATTAATCTCCAAAATTCATCAAAAGTACCCAATGTTCCAGAAAGACCATTCAATACACAACCATCTTTAAAATTCTTCAGAATAATCCAAACTAAGATTGGAACCCAAAACTCAGAAGGATTTAATCATATAGTCTTCCATAATAAATCTTAACATTTATCTCCAAATAACATAGAATACTATTAATGTCTCTTACTAAAGTGTAATTAACCTTTTCATATATTCTCAATGACAGGCTCATCATTTTCCAGAAATAACCCTAATCACAATATTTCCACAATAAATACATAAATTCTTTCAAAAATAAAATTCAACCATTCCTCCACTATTTAAAACCAATAATATTTTATTTTCCTTAGGCATATAGTCTTCCAAAAGAGAAAACATCATCCAAAATAACCTTAATCATTTAATCACCAAATCATTTTCCTATAAAAAGGATATCCATTTGATAGAAGATTCCAAAATCAACTTATTCTTGATCCATAAAAATAGAAGGTGCATTAGTCAGTCTGAAGTGCATAACAACAAACTCATAATGCCCATATCTTGATAAGAAGGTAGTTTTTGGAATATCATCACTATTCACCCTCAATTGATGATAACTAGAACAAAGATCAATCATAGAGAAGAATCGAGACCCACAATGTTGGTCAAATAAGTCATCAATTCTTCAAAGAGAGTATTTGTTCTTCACTGTGATTTAATTTAGTACTTTATAAACAATGCATATCTGCACTAATCCATCCTTCTTCTTCACAAAGAGAAGTGGTGCTCCCCAAGGAGACACACCCGGTTGGATAAACCCCTTCTCTAACAAGTCTTGGAGTTGTTTCTTTAACTCCTATAGATCTACATTTTCCATTATATATGGGTTCATTGATATTGGTTGAGATCTAGGTACGAGTTCATTGGAGAACTCTACCTCTCTTTCTGGGGGAGGTCAGAATAACTCCTCATGAAATACGTCAACGTATTCCTAGACGATGGGGACATTTTCTAAAATAATAAATCCTTCATGAGAAATTTATTTCATTTATGAGTCTTTTAACTAAAAATGATTTTATGTCTTAAAACTTCATGCTTAGACAGTTACATTTTTCTATAATTCCTTCATAATGATTCATAAAAATCTCGCGGTTAACCAAACATATCCCCCAGGAGTGTCGTAATCAAGAGTGCAGCAAGACCCATTGTCGTGTACCAATTCTCGTTCGAGTATAGCTCAAAGTGGTGTTTTCGGGTTTTACCCCTTTGTATATCTATACCAAATCCACCTCTACCTGCTCGTATCCAGACAACGATGTATTTGCTTGATAAACCACTTATTCAATACTTACCAAAATACTAGGATGATTTTAAATATTTAAACTTTTCTATAGCGTTCTTCCTAAAGATTCAATATCCTAATTTCCATAAATAAAAAAACTATCCTTTGATACCAACTATGTCATCTCGCCTTTTTAAAACATGACATTTCATTTCATTTTACAAACAGAGGATCTTTAAAGTCTAGTGTGTTAGAAATCTGTAACATAATACATGACGACATAAAAAATTATTCTTAAAAAGTTAAAACGGCATCTTCATTGTTCATCCTATGTTAATTTAAACATATCATAACCTAGGAGCATACATCAATGGCAAGGGTGAGTAGAAGGCCAAGTAAGGAAAATAGAGGAAAATTGTACATGTGAACTTGAGATACATTAATAATGTCCTGATAAATATCATTAAGGCCTGAGAAAGAGATCACGGGGCATATAATAATGAAAAGAACATGATTCATAACATAAAGATGTTTCTACAACATTTAATGTAGAAAATAATGAACATATCACCAAGGTCCATCCCCAAGGTGTCATTTTAAAAAAATTACCAAGGTTATTCACCAAGGTATCGTTAAAATTTTAATACCTAGAGATTACATCATTACCCAATGCATTGGTGCACTATTAGGGTGCACCCTTAAATTTATCTTTAATATCATGTTATCAAGATATATCATCATAAAAATTTTCATAAATAACCCATATAGAATAAAATAAATGGTTTTAATTTCATATTCATAACGTTTTAAAAACTACTTTTAAGACATGATCTTTATGTCATTTTAAACCCACACAAAATGAAATCGGGTTTCATGTATCTATATCCCAGAATTAAAATAGAAAACTTTGATATATATATCAATACCCCTGTAGAAGAAAGATATTTGCGTATTATATTAATAAAATAAAGAATTTGAGAAAAATATAGAGACATTTTGAGACAAAAGTTCTGCAGCATAACGGCTATGTTACAGGGTTTTAGAAAACATTGAAAAGAGAGGGGACATGGGTTACCCACTCATAAATGATCCAAAACAATTGTAGAGGGATATAATATAAAGGATATAAGACATTTCAATTAAATTTTAATTACATACCATATCAAATGAGAATCTTGAAAGGAAGACAAAATTAAGATTTCTCTTATAAAAAATCGGCAGTCGAACGACTTCACTTAAAACATATAAAAAAATAAATTCATGAGATCAAATAGGTTCTCTCATAATATAAACATAAAAGGTGAGTATTATGGATATATATATCATACCCCAACATACGAAAAATGAACTTGAAGACTGGACATGAAAATAGAACACTGAAAATTAGAAGGCTAAAAGAATCCCTTATAAAAAATCAGCTTCCTAACGGCGCCACTTAAAAATGCTTAAAATGAATTGATGAAGGTAGAAGGGGGTATCTCATCATATGAAATCAAAAATTACAGAAAGTTGAATATAAAATAACATCCTTCAAAAAAAAACATGGAGCATAAACGAAATGACATGAAAGAGAGTACTTGAAAAGAAAGAGAGAGGTAGGATCCCTTACATTAAAATGTAACTCTTAAAACATGAAGGTTGGGACCATGAGGGATTGGGGGAACCTTGGGGGGACTCCTTTGGAGGAAATGAGACCAGAACTTAGTTGGGGATTATTTGAAAATGAAATGAATGTGGAAAAGTCTTGGTATTTATTGGAGAAGTGAGACGACAAAGCATTAATTTCCAAGGGACACCTCATCGGTGGTATAGGAAAAACCATGGGATTTCCCATGGTATTTTCCCATGGTATTAGCCACTTGAGACACCTCATACCTTATATTACTATTCATAAGTCTACAGGAATTATTTCATAATGATTACATCCTTAATGATGTCATTAAACACCCGAAACTCAAAAACTATATTTTTACTATTCACATAAAATTCAACTTTCTCAGAAAAAATCCCAAAAATTTTACCTTAACCATATATCAATGGTATGATTTCAAAAATGAACTCTATTTTATGAAAATAATTATCTAAATATATTTAATTTAATAAAAACACTATTCACTAAAAATTCAAATGTTTTAGAAAAATCCCAAAAATTCACCTTAACCTAATATCGATGCTTTGAATTCAAAAATGAACATCATTTTATAAAAAAAATTTCTAATAATTTTTTATTTAATTTTAAAATTAAAAAAAAATCACCCAAAAAAACAAATACCTAAATAGTACTTTCTGGAACAGTTATTTACCTATTTTATTGAATCACATTACTTAATCAAGGTTCTTAGATTATATTAATACTTTCTTAAGTGAGGTTACTTAATCCATTTGATCACATTACTAATCATAAGAGTAAATGCACTATTCATAATTTACTATTCATCAAAAATTAATTTGATCTTATTAGACTCTAAATTTCATAAGAAACATAACTGTAGAAGACCATTTTTTGAAAATAATTACACAATATTAATTATTTAATGTTTACATAAATATTATTGAAATATCCATTGTCTAAATTTAATCAATAACATGCATACTATATTTATCTGGACATTTGAAAATTCACAAACTTCACCATAAGAAGAAATATAATTTTTTATTTCAATCAAAGTATTACACAATGTAGTTATGGTCTTGTTACATAACCCCTTATAACACCAGAATAGGACCTAATAGTAATGTGTGCTAGGGTGATAAAATATCGAGGAGGCTTGAACAACATTGCCTGAGTAGTGATTTCTATTAGCTTGAACTTCTCACAAAGGTGATTCCATTCAAGCTCCACACGATGAAGTTTGTCTTGGGTTTGGTCCAGAGAAAAGCCCAAAGGTGCTACCTCCTTCCTGAGTTCCATAAGATGGGCTTCAATAGGCATGAGACTACTGGATAGGGCCTTCAAATCTTCTTTCTAGTTTAATTAATCACGATCACTTGTATTTATAGAAAATAATCACAACATTTAGTTTCCAACAGTTATATTGACCAACGGTCATATAACAGTCGAAACCCGACTGTCTTATTTTAATTATTCTCATTTTATTAAATGAAATAGTTTTGTTGAGTATAAAATAAAATAACACATAATGTTAGTAAACACAATTTATTAAAATTTTGGGTCGTTACAATGATCCATGTAAATCCCTCTATGGAAAGTAGTAAAAAACAACAAAGATCTTATATAAAGTTGATGAATGAATTATATAGGGACCTTATCTAGATACAGAAACTAATATGTGGGTTGTATCTATTCTGTAGCATAATAGGGAAATTCATGGTAGAAATAAAAGTTATACTAATAATCATCAGTATAATATAGAGCATTAGATATGCATTTACATATTCCTGTGAATATCTCCATATGAAAGGGATATAAAAATTTGAAGGAATATAATTTTGATACTTAAATATAATGGTCCCTTCAAAAAATTTATCATATCAGTAATGTAACAAACTAGTTTTTGCTTACACCTAATCTCTCTCATGTTCATGATGTGTTCCATGTTACAAATGTGGGCAAGTAAAAATAAAATACATGATATGTACTGAACATAGGGATCATACCACTACAGTTATAACTATCATAGTTACAATAATTTAGGGACATTATATATCGATGAGTTAATGATTGGTGGAATGATAAGACTCACCATAAAATTGTTTGGTTGAGAAATCATAAATTTGGGGAAGCTATGTTGGAACCTAATGATGTGATGTGGTAAAACAATCCTCAATATTTTTAACAGATTATCTTATTTTCAAGGAATTTATTATAATAATTTTATATAATATACCAGGATAATATTTTATAATTAATTAATCTTTAATTTCATATAAATTCAATGATATCATGCCTTAAACATATCATCACGATTAATGAAACCAAGATATTATATTGAATTTTTAATATATTATATCACAATTATCAACTTGCAATTGGTATTTCAATATTAATGAGACATACTAAATTATTAAAATGTATTATTTTTCCATTAATTGAAAAACTTAATTGGTTACCAATGGATAATATAATTTGAATGTAAAAATCAAATGTTTTTCTGGGTCACTATTTTTATTATTTCATTGTGATTTTGTATTAGAAAAATTATTCACTACTGATGAACTATATTAGTAATATTTATAGAATATATATTCGATCCAATTTTTGACATTCCCCATTTTTCTTTTAACACCTATGTGTTAAAAATAAATCCATTTATACTCATAAAAACTATTTTGGGAAAATATTTTTCATTGTGATTTTCTTGCTTACTTTCATAAGGAATTCTACCACTTCTTTAAATTTAATCATGGAAAATGGATTCTATATTTGGATTTAGCTGTATTAAATTTGTTAAAAATAAAAAAAAATTATTTTTGGTCATTATAAATATTAATTATATAAAATATATTTCACCTATTGTGAGAAAAACAAGTAAAAAGGGTTATAACTATGGGTAAAATCCTACAAAACTCTAAAAAATCATTTATTTATTTCATTTTATATGTTCCTTTCAAAATAAATCATCTTTATTATGATTTTTCTCAATTTATTACTACATTCCTTTCATAATGATCTTAATATAATTTTATACGATGAATAAGTATAATATACCTCTTTCTTTGTTTTGGTAGCAATAATATTTTATCATAGGTATGAAAAGAGTTAATCTTCAATTTCACTTTTTTTATAAAATACATAATTTTTGTTATATCTTGTAATGTTTTATAAAATCTCATTTACATTTTAAGACACTAGAGCTATGATGATGAGATATTTTGTTACATGATGAACCCAAAATTTATATTTTAAATATAAAAAATATATTAATATCATGCAGGTGCATTTTTTCTAAAAAATATAAATAACTGCAAAATGGGAATCAAATTAGATATTTTTGAACAAAATTTATTACAAAATGTGTCTTTGCCAAAGTGGTTATATTGTCATTGTGTGCATCAGGTTTTTAGATTTGGCCCAAATATGGGGGAAATAATTAAATAAATTTAATATTTATTTGTTAATTATTTCAAATGAATAAAAAAACAATCTCTATAAAGCCATTAATATTACAAAATTTCATCGTATTTAGAATAATATAATTATTTGATAAGGGATATGGTGGAGGATCATTCATAGAAAAATGACACTCCATATCTATTAGGAAGTTGGTACTCTGATGGTGTATATGGATCTTTCCAACGATGATGGAAGTGTGCCATTATTAGTCAATGTTAAATAAAAAATTATGGTACTAAATTTCTTTATATTGATTATACCCTTTTTATTAATCCAACAGTGTACTAAAATAAAATACATTATTATATTGGTTAATAGGTTGATCAAATAGCTGGTGAAGGATTATTTCATATATTTAGGTGAAATATATTATATGCTTATTTTGGATTTTAATTTTCCATTATAATTGAAATAGATAGAAGAAAATCAATAAAATTTTTGATTTTTTCCCATATAAGATTTATTTTCAATTTTTATCCCCTAATTCTTGAAATCCTCAATGTTTTTTTCATTAGTGATTTCATAAATATAAAATAATCAATCATTGCACACCCTTTGGGGTTATTTGGATTAATACAATGGATTTGCATCAAGATTCATAGATGTAATCTATATTAAATTTCAATGATGATGGAATGCAGTAAGATAAATGATCAATGTCTGCGTGTATGGAGTGTCACAATGACTTAGTGTGTTTTTTAAGGACATTCAATTAGATCGAGGGATGGATTCCAGCCACTGGTAATGGAATTGCTCAAATGGAAACCAATATAAGGTTTTAAGTGAGATCGGTGGCGGTAATTACTGATGGAATTAGTGGAAGAGGAAAATTACCAATGAATTTTAGTTCATGAAAATCTAGTGTTACCTGACAGTTGATATAGAGATATACATAATGTGGGGACATTGATGTAGAAGTAGGGTTTCCATGAGGAATAATGGATCACACGCAATGTGAAACATTCCACATGTCTTTTGACCCAAACCACTGACTCAATTTCTACTACCAAGTACATTATCCTAATAAAAATACATTGGCTAAGCCCTATACTTGGAAATGGATAAGATACATGGGATGGGTCTTGTATTATGTAAAAACTATTTTAAAGATTGTGGTATAAAATACATGTGAATGACCAAGATTACATGGTCATGAAATGGAGGACATATATATTCTATGTAAACCTAGGGTACATTATGTATACTTATAGGAACATATATTGTGAGATTGAAATACAATGTTAAACCATATGATCAAGACATCACATGTAAACACTAGTACAAGAAGTGTACTTCCTATATATAGGATGACCCTATATGTGATCCTCCATTTATTTATCAAAATATTCGGGCTTCTAATGTATACTTACTTATGGAATGACCGGATTAGAATGACATATTGAATGGAAACCATTAATTTCATCCAACTAATATTGTGAGTCCTCTAAGATGAGTGTTTCTACAAACTCTCAATCACGATCATAGTCATTCATTTTAATGTGACCATACCAAGAGAAATATTTTATATGAAGTGAATATTTTGATTGTTTTAATATGTCCCTTTTTTTGTTAAAATATCCCTTCTTTTTTGTTGACTAATATTGATATTATTAATCTTTGGTAATTTTGGGGTGCTCTAATGGGTATTTTTATAAAATTAATTTTGTGGGAACTAATCAAACATTCCACATCTTATGAAAATTATTAACCATTTTTTCATTCATGGTCAACCCTGATAAGACGTATCATCCATTAGGCTATATGAACTTTTGATCCTACTGCGAGTAATAATTGATTATAGTACCATAAATCTAGTATCATGGACTTCTTTCTAGTTTTAGTGAACTATTATTTTTCTCTTCTTTATTTATGTATTAATATCATTCTATGATTGTGGGATTTAAAATTATGCATTAATTTAGGGTCATTTATATTATCCATAATGTATTACTAGGTTTTTGGAGATATTTTGAATTGTGTAGTTAGGTTGGAATTAATAATTCAATGTATATGACATGACAATTTTGTGTTTAAAATCACCTAATGGCCTATTGGATTTGGGAATAGTATTTTCATATTCAACATACCACTAACTCGTTGAGCCCCAGTGGGTTGGGTAAAAACATGGAGTTGTTAAAGTGGTGTTCACGAATATTACTGAATATTGGGGTCTTTGTTGTAGAATTGAGATTTTATTAGATTACATGAAAATAGAGTTATGTGTTTATAATTTGGATTTCATTCTAGGGACTCCATCATTATTGGGGTAACTAATTTATCAATTTTCTAGTGCATAGACTACTAGCATGTTGGCCTGGTATATGTAGGAACTACTGGCAGTGAAAAAATTTGTACATCCATCATATAAGATTCAGTATCAATATCAATTCACTTATTTATTCATATCACATGATATACTCATTGATAGTGTAATATCATATATATTTTCAGATGCCTCCATGAATAATTCCAACTAGGATTCAGTAGAAAGATCATGTGAAAAATTTATTTTGTGATGAGGCTTTTGATATCGGGAACTATTGGGATGTGGTTCTTCCCAAATCATTTCTAACAAAACATCCACCCGTTGAGTCGATGGTCATACCAGTAGTATCAATTAATAAGGTTTTTAGGTTGTTCATGATTTATTAGTTTAATTATCAGTGACCCCTCATGTTATCAAGTATTCAGTCTGTTTAAAATGACAACATTAGATCAAGCCATTTATGAGAGTATTTCTCCATGTTATGACACAATCATACCAAATGGTTTTACTAGTGGAGAGTCACCATCATGGTTCTTTTGGAGAAATTATTGATCCAAGTTTTATTTCATAACATGAGGAATCACATTCAAGGATAGTGTTTGGGATCCTTATATTATAGGGGATTTATAAAGAAACAATATAGGATATTCACATATTGGATCTTCTAAAGATTTTGTATGAATGGATTATATTTTCCAAGTATTCATTGAGTTTTACCAACATCTCTATATTACATATATTGATATGGTATGTGAGTAGTTTTTTAAGGATTATATATTTGTTAAATATCATTATTTATAAATCGATTCTTGTTTTCGTATTCTATGAATTCCTACCATTGCTCTGATGGTGGGGCCTATGTTTGCAACAGAGATATTTCTATAACCGAAGACATCGACTATGGGTACTGGTAAATTTAATCAAATATATCTATGTTTGGAAGTAGGTAACTGATGGTAGTCATAGGGATCTATATTATAATGGACTTTATAGAGGCAATCTCATGATAAAGGGTATATTGTACAAGGTACTCGAGATGGTTCTAGTCATCTTAGGGACAGACAGCTCTACTCTTGTTATAGATGGGGATATCATAGATGTGATCATTAGACTCTACATTTGTTTGATATTTATATAGTATAAGGGATTACAATGTAGAGGATGTGGTAGGATCTAGGAGGTCGACATAGTAGGGTACGTTGTAGATGAATATGGAGTTACACTTGAGGTGGTAGATGGTATTAATTATTCCCACTTCCACAATCAAGATGTATAGAGACCCTATACTTTTACTCATATAGTTACATGATTTTAAATGTATTTTAACATCAAAATAAATTCCATGGATCGAAGATTCTAATGTCTTGGGAGACTAGGTACATAAAACTAAAAACATTGTACAAAATAAAACATTTCATTATTTAATATTTATAAATAGATATTATATTCCTTTGAGAACTTACAAAATCATTGGATAACATGGAGGTAACATTAACAAAGGGATGATTTAAAATCCCTATAAGGGAATAGACATATAAATATATCATAGTAGAGGGGATAGACGGCATAACATAATGAAATAAAAATCCAAGTTACTTGACTAAACATATGGAATCATAACATATAAATAATGGAATCATATAATCATGAAATCATAATTATATATATATAACATACAACATGACTTTATCATGATCCATGCTTGTCTCACATAGAGAAGAACAAGTTAAGGTTAACCACCAAGACCATTTCACATGGAGCATGATGCAAGGCCAACCTCCAAGATAGTTGCACATAAAATCACAAGAGAAAAAACTATTCCAAATGCATTGGAGAATTATCTTGGTGAAACCATCTTAATGTGTACATGAATATGTTTTCCCCATAAACAATCATTCATAATTAATTATGAAAATAAACAAAAGGGTACCCATGGAATGAAATAGGTATCCTAATCATGTCTTAATGCATAATAAATGGGAGTATCATACAAGTTTCAATAAAAGAAAGGAATTAGAACATAAATTTAAAATAATTAGGGAAAATAGGAATATATCCTGATAAGGGATGTGAAAAATAAGTGATAACATGTAATAAGGGTGTTTAGTAAATTTTATCATTAAAAAAATTTAATGTAGTTTTATGGAAAATATGAAGGTGAATATAAAATTAAAATGGTAATAATAATTTATGTAAAACCATAAGTAAAAAAATAAGGTTTTCAATATAAAAAAATGATTTTATAAAACAAATGCTGGCTTAAAATAGATGATATATTGCACTTTAAATTGGGTAAGAATTCGAAAAGTTCCCTTAAAATGGGATTACTTGTCGGGAAGAATTGAGAGGGGAACAAAATATGTTTATCCCAATAAGATAATGAAGAATGGATATTGGTACACAAGTTTATAAAATTTTAAAATCACTTATAATATTTAAATTAAACGAAAATATAACTTCATTTGGGTACAAAGAAAAATAGATCCACCTGAAGGAATAATGGATGTTTGGTTTGAATCCCTTAACTTTAGTATAAAGTTGTTTTTCACTTGATATTAGTTTCCTAGATTATCAAATTAGATTCATTAATTAATAATTAAGTAATATATTCTATGTGAATTTGATTTATTATCACCTTAGTAATATCATTCATGGATATTTTGATGGGTTAACAGGTTAGATTTCATTATTTGGGAGCGTTTTTCCTTTTTCATCATGATCAGTTTACTTATATGCATATACAAAATATCATGTAACATGAGGATATCTTATAGAATCAAATTTATATTTTATTAGATAATATCCATAATATTATATTTTTTTAAATTTTATTTGGTTATTTGGAATGAGTATGAATTATTATATAAAACATTAATGAAAGTCGTTTGGGTTAATTTGAGGATTTTTTATCACAATGAACTAATTTTGTTTTAACAATTAATAAAATTTGTAAAAAATGATTTCAGAACATCACATAGGATATATTACATACATAATAACCTATTTCAACCATAAAAATTTTTTTATAAGAAAAATTTGAGGTGGTATTTTAAATTGAAAATCCCTTGTCCTTGAATGTGAAAAATTAACACATCTAGGATAGTGTTTCCATTTCTGGTATAAATGTAGGGAAAAAGAGAGATGCTAAAGAATAATTCCATTATCATAACAAAATTATAGTATTTCTAATGTACTTGAGTTTTCATAAATTTAGTATTAATTGAGTTTTGGATATAAAATAATATAACGGACCCTAAAATGAAATTGATAGAAAATGGAAAAGGGTTTTACCTATTGATTCCTTCCTCCTAAGAACCTTTTAAAGAACAGGTTTTGGTCCTTTGATGAGACCAAGAGATCTTTTATGTGGGAGATAAGATTAGTGAGTGATTTGAGTTGAATTTTTACAAGTAAGAAGGCTTGAGAGGTGCAAGGAGATGAGGTGGTGAGGGCTGGTTTTTATTGTGTAGGGGAGGGGATTTTACTCAATATTTATTTCAGTAGTTTATTATTTTTCTCCATACAATAAATAGTGATTATTCAAGATAACTAAAATAGTAATTTTTGTATCTGAATTATAAAAAATTTCCAATTACATCATCCATGACTCATTCATGATCCATATATTCATTTTTTTTCATTTTCCCTAAATTATCAAATTTCACTATTCACCAAAAATCATGTTTATCTTAACAGACTCCAAACAAAAAACTGATCCCAACATAGTATGTCAAATTTTCAAAATTTAAGTCATGGAAGTGGATGACTTGTGTTTAATTCTCACATAGTATTTAGTAGTTTTTTTAAGAATTACGTGTTGTTTTGTTTCTTAATGTTATTTTATGTGATTATATTATATGAAATAATTATAGAAAAGGGATTTCCATTTATCAAACCATGGGTCATTACAATATTCCCCAATATGAAATTTCACAATTGAAATTTCATTTTACATTCTAATTTGAAAATAGGTTTTGGTACGTTTCATTCATCGCTTCCTCTATTTCCCATGTCCCCTCTTCAAAATTATGGTTCTACTACAGTACATTGACATGGGGAGTAGTCTAATTATGTAGTGATTTATCACAATGATAGAAGATATACACAATATTATCCTTATAAGAAAGATCATTATACAACTATACATCATATGAATACAATACAAGTGAAGGATGTATTATATACTTCCATAATTTGGATGTGTTGAATACGTCGTGTACATTAGACATGATAGATGTAAATGCTAGTCGATGGGCCACAGCTCTGAAACAGTCCAGAATTTTTATGGGGTTGATGTTCCTAGGATATAGATTCCATTTCATCCCAAATATCATGACCATCTTCTATGGAAATATAAAGAGTAATATCAAGTCTCTAACTTTAAACTCATGTTCTCTTGGATGATTTCTTGCATATCTCTTTTGTCCACTTTGGGTAGCCATTATGTGATACGAAATGATTTTCCCTATCTCCAGCATTTCATTAACTATTTCATTTACTACTAACATACTCTCACCAACATCATCCTAGCATGTTGGTGTTCTTCACCTTTTCCCATAAAGATATTTATATTGTGTCAATCAAATTCTTGAGTGGAAAAAATTGTTGTAGGAGAATTTGTCTTGTGGTAGATGATGGTCACATCCTTATTTGAATTCCATAGAACACACTCTCAACATGTCTTCTAGTGTATGAAAAGTTCACTTAGATCTTTCCATCAATTTGAGGATGATAAGATGTACTGAAGTTCAGTTTAGTGACTATATAATTTTAGATAATTTTCTTTAACATTGAGGTAAATCTAAAATCTTTATCGGATACAATAGATAGTGGTACTCCCTGAATCCATGCCAACTCATTGATATATTGTCAGACCCTAGTATTTTCTAAATAAATCTAGGGCATATTTTCTTGTATTTTTTGATGTTATTAACCACCATTGGGCTGGGTTAGGACCTATGTTGGGTTCGGGTGATGTTTTTATGTAACATGGGAGCATAGGGAGCTTCTCACGGTTTGTGCTTAGTTTTTCCAAACCATGAACAGGATAACTATGCAAATATTGGAGGTCAGCATAGTTGGATCATGGTTTTCCTAACCATGTTCCATCGAGCTGTGGGGGTAGTGGAAAACCCCACATTTGGCTAACAGTTTGGCCTAACTATGATGCCTCCTAGGAAAATCCGTACGCGCATAATAGTTTAATCTGAAAATAGGTTTTAAAATCACCAGAACCCCCAAAACCTCTCTAGTTCAGCCAACTGTTGGGATAAGCATTTTTTGGGTGATCTTAGAGCCTTATTGAGGTATTCTAAGACAATTTGAGCACTATTCATCGAGATCAAAATCTTGGATCGAAGATATGTTCTTATCTCAGAATGAAAATTTCATCCTCATGTTTCTCCCATATTTTCTATCAACGTCCCTTGTTCTTTTCATGGAATTTATCCACTCTTGTCATGGTCTTAAACCTATAAGATGATATATAGATCTAGTATTGTGGATCTATATCTATATTTTCCAGATATTGATGCATTTGACCATAATGTTGGGTTATGTATATTGATCTGATGCTTGATCAATGATGTTGTGCTGCTTGGATTTTGGGGATTTTCATTGGGCTATCATTCATCATTAAACTGAGGTAGGTGATCAAAATCAAACTCCCATAGTCATGATTATTTATATGTGAATGTGAATTTTTTATTTTCTTTCTTCCCTTGATAATTTAATTCCAAAATTTGAGTAATTAGGAATTTGGATTTTACTTGTGATTTTTCAGAGTGATTAATTAATAAATGAATCTGGAAACAAATAAACGTCATTTCCCAAATAGATATTATTTTGTAGAATGAAAATGGGTTTAGATATTGTATTTGAGATGTTTAATTGATTGTGATAAATAATCAATCTCATTGATTTAATTGTTAAATGATGATCAGTGGTGATAATACATTTAATTGTGAGAATTTATTATTTTCCATGATGATGACCAAAGATAATAATTGGGAGAATAATTATACGCCATGATGTTGATCATAGAGAATTAATTGTGATAATTAATTATGACAAGTTGAGATTTGATATGGATAATTAATTGTGAAGAATTAATTATGTAATGAGATTTGTATGGATTGATTAATTAATTGATGAATTAATTAATGGTTTGTGTTCTTAGTTAAATTTTGAGTTAACTAATGGACTTCTAAATGTTTAACTAATAGTTGGATTAGTAATGTAATTATGTGGAAAATTATTGTGAATTAGAGAGCGATTAAGTAGTATAGATTTTTGTGGTCCTAAACATGGCGTACTAGACTAATTAGATGTTGGGACTTGGACATGGAGTTTCCCAAATAGTAATCTAGGCATGAAATTATGGGATGCTAGGCATGTCGACCAACACCGAATTATATATAGATTGATAGGAATGTTAACCAACACATAATTATTTTTGGGGTTCTAGGAATGACGACCTTCACCAAATGAATGATAACAATGAGTGATGATTCAAATGAGATTGTAGTCCTTTTCATGACATTCAACACAAAATGAAATACGATAATGAATGATTATTCAATTGGGAAACATGTATTGAAACTGGGCCTAATGTGATGATTAAATATTAAATGACAATGTGATAACTGTTTACATTATGCATTGTATTTATTGCTTTATAGAACTGCATGCACTATCTTTTGACTGGACTCATTTTCGATACTATTGGTTGTGGACTACATATTTGAACTCACACCCTATTCAGGTCTCCATATCGACAACCAAGTAGACTTTATTTTTGTAGGATAGAATAAGTTAAAGTCCATTTCATAGGTTGCAGTTTGGGATTTCAGAATGGGATAGGGAACTGGACATGATTCGTGACCCCCTTGGGAGTTGTTGGGCCATTAAATTTAGTTGCATTGGAGACCCAAGACAAATTCAAATTCATATCTTGTTTTACATAACATTTGATAATTTTTTCACGTTTTGTTCATCATAGGACATGTATGTGCTTGGGTTAATTATACGCTTCCACAGTTGGTAATTGTTATTTTATTCTGATTCTAATTAATTCTAAAAAAACATGATATAGTCTCCCCATGACTTACTTTTAGAGACCCGAAGCATGACGTACATGGACATTACATTACTTTTTCGGAATACTTAGTACATAACAAAAACAGACGCAGAAGGACCGTAAGAGTTTAGTGTCTTTGTAAACTTGGAACGCAATCTTCTAATTGTGGTGAATGATCTTCAACATATCCCATAAATATATTCCCCTTTTTTCTTACCTAAAACCTTTATTTATATCCCAGGGAAAAGAAAACATAAAAAGGGTGAGCTCAAATGCTCAGTAAGCGAAAGCATAGAGAACATAAAACAATCCATAAACATTTGAATGCAAAATCATGAACATAAAATCTAAATATCAAAATATTGAGCAAGGACATAAATCTTGGAAGTATGTAAGGCATATATCATAAAGGAACATCAATATTGATAAAATATCATGGGAATAAATCATGTAATTGTGGAAACCATTCAGCACATGTCCTGGTTTCCATAGTAGCCAAGGCATTGCTGCCAAGACCATCTTAGTGGATAAAGTCCCTTTCTGAATCGAGTTCACTCCTCATTCTAGTCCTGTAACACTGAACCAGATTAACATACCATTCCAGCCATGTCTATCTCATTAGATATAAATCTTTACCCAATGAATTGGAGGGAGATATAGTACCCACCCATCTCATAATGAAATCATTCTTACTTGTGTCACAAAATAAACATACATCATTCATAATAACCCAATAAATAAAATGGGTTTCATAAACATCATACCATCATCACATAATCCATATAGAAGAAATGGATATCATTTCATAATAAGAAAAGTGAAACCATGTAAATCATAGAGGCATTAAACTTGAAACATACACATATGAAATAATGTCATCTTAGATGGAAAATGGTTTTGATAAAACATTTGAAATGAATCCTTGAAGAAAATATCATTTCTTCTTCAAAATCATTTACTTTTCACATAATTCCATGCACTTTTAAAATAAAAGTATTTTTTTGAAAATAGTCATAAAATCTTGTAGAGTAAGATTCAGGAAAATGAGGCGTTATTAAACCGTAAAAATCCGTTCCCGCCGTATAAGTTAAAAATAACATTTTTCTCGTACTTTTGTCGGAAAAGTCAAAAAGCACCTCGTATGGTAAACAAAAAAAAGATTCCTTACATACCATGTATTAAAAGTAAAAATTTGGTAAAAATGACTTTAAAAATACATGAAAACATTTTTAGAAAACATGGGATTGGATGATAAAGATAACCCCAGTGAATACTTACAAATAAACAATATTGGATAAAAATGAGACTGATAAATTATCACTTACCTTAGGTCTGATATGATTCGTACATTTCCGAACCTCCTATATAATGATTTTAATAATTTCATTGACTTATTGAAGAATAATATTCATTGTTATGATATCATATATGGTTCACTTATGCCTTTATATTACCCGTTCTTTTGTAAGTTCAATGTTAAAGCAACGTTTCCGGTTAAATCGTTTTATTTACCGTACATGTTTGGACTTGTTGTTTTTGATATTATTATTACTTATATCATGATTTAATTCCTTATAGAATGTTAAACATGATTTATATATCATATATATTCAGTATATATATATATAATAGATAGATAAACTAAAGGAAACACACCGTTCATGGAGACATTAGGCCGTACGTACGCATGAACGATGTTTTCCTTTCTTTATTTACTTGAATAGAAGTAAGTAGATGATATATATATATATATATATATATACATAAATCCAGTAGATTCATTATGCCATATATTTAATTATTATTCATTATATATACTTTATAATCATTCTTGAATGACTAATAATGGAAAATGAATCTCATCGCGTTCGTGGAGACGGTAGTCCGTACGTACGCACGAGTGATGATATCATTCCCATGATCATGGAATTGTATTAAAGTGTATGTTTAATATTACAGAATCAATATCACTTTACAATAACCATATATAGTTATTTATTTACACCATTATACCCATTCATGTAAGGTGGTGGTGGAAAACTGATTACACCACAGCGTGGAGACGGTATTCCATACGTACGCACGCATGGTGATTTCATTTCTTGTAGGATAGATAGAAGGTGAAATAGGGTTGTTTCATACTGATAATAACATATAAGTATATTAGTGATACTGATGTTATTACTTCATAATGAAAAAACTAAATAATAAGGAATTGAAGAAGAAGGAAACTTGAGAGAATCGAAAGAAGAGATTACCTCTTCTTCGACGCACCTCCGTTAAGCCTTCTCTTAAGAAAGTAGAGTTGGTCTTTTGAGAAGAGAAGAACCTCTAGAATGTTTCTAGGGAAGTGGAGAAGAGAAATGGGCAGGTTTTGGCCGAGCTTCAAGGCTCAAAAGGGTGTGAAGAGAAGAGGTAAGGGGTGCCCTTTTTATAAGGGAGGAGAGGGGCACCTTTTGAAAAACTCAATATATTATTTTATTATAAAGACATATTCGGTTTTTAATAGCTCAAAATTGATTTATTTATAAGCTAAGGTGGGGATGGGTCGAAATCCTCTCATAAAATAGAATCTAGACAAGTTTAGGTTTCTATTTTAACCTTATCATATAGATTTAACTTTATGTTAAATAATTTCACTTTTACCATGTCTTCTTGTATTCTTATAAAATAAGTTTAATAAACATACTATAACAAGCCAAAAGAACTCCATGTTGTTTATTATTAATATATATAACCGTATCTAAGTCATTTGACTGAAAAATATATTTTTAGGAATAAGATAACAATTAATAATATAATATTTGTTTTAAAAACTATTTTATGTCAATTTTGACACTATTTGGTAAATGATTTTTGTTAAAATCATAACAGAATTTTTAGTTCAAATAAAGTTAATTAAATCAATACTAATATTTTATTTTAACCTGTAAAATTATTTTAATTCATAAAAAGTCTCAAATTTCATTTATTTGGGTATTTATATCATCAATTATGTCAATATTTCATTAATAATATAATTACTACATCATCATTGTGTCATAAATAAATTAAATTATTTAATTTCTAAAAATTATAAATAAAATATAATTATGTAGGAAATATTTTTAGATTTCTAGTGAATATTTATTGTCGAATTTATCTTATGTATAAACCTATATTAAAAATGATTTAGTTATTAAACTTTGATTTTAACTATTTTAACCCTTTTTTAAATAAATTAATAATAAATGTCCTATTCTAATCCAAGTGGGCCTAAATGGTCATATTTTATTCCTAAGGTAGTTTTTGGTCGAATTACACTTATCTAATAGAATTAGGACATGTGTTAGGGTAATAATTATATAATTTTTACCCTTAATTACCCTATTTACTTTTAACCGTGGGAAAAAAGTAAAAAGTTACTATTCACCAAAAAAATATTTTCATCTCATTGAATGACATTTTAGTCCTTGATATTAATTGTGCCTCTATGATTTTTGAAATTCCACACACAGAAGCGGTAAAATTAAGTTTTATGTGAATTTGCAAATTCTCCTAGGAGGTGGGTAAAAGACGGTGAAAAGTTCAATAAAATTTTTGTATATATAAAATTATTATAAAATGACTCCAATGGCATAAATTGAACTTATATAGGTATTTTTTATCAATTTTGACCTAAAATACATTTAAATAAAATAAATAATTATTTAAATAAAAAGTCGGTTTTTGAATAGTAACCTAGTGTTTTCACTATTCATCAAAAATTGAAAGTTTTCAGAAAAATACCCAAAATTTACCCTAGGCTAATTTCTAAATTGTGAATCCAAAAATGAAGTCCATTTTGAAAGATAAAATTTATAAAATTTCAAAAAGTGGGTATTACTATTCATACCGGTTAGTTTATATAACATATCGTTGTTTAGCGAAACTCATTATTGCGTACAACACACGCTATCATGGAAGGTCGTGATTGCGTATAATGCAAGCCATGTCAGGGATGCATGTTGTGCATGCTTCTTTTGGATTAGCGTACAATACAAGACATTAATGAAATTAAAAATAATATTTTTCCTAAAATCTCGGGGTGTTACATGACTTGCCAGACCCTCGCATCTAGTCAGCACCATCTGACATATGTGGAGGCGAGCATGAGTGCATGTGGCCAACTAGCTCAATGCATCATTTAGTAGCCCCTGGTTCGGGACGTCACAAAGTGGTATCATATGAGTTTTCTTTTCTTTCTTATTATTTTTTCTTACTGTTTTGGGAATGTTCTATAGGTGACTATGAAGAGTAGTGGCTTTTTAATGAGCTCGTGCATGGGAGTTCCAAACCTATGTAAAGAGGGAAAATATGAGTACTTAAGGTGGGATTGATGTGATACCTGTTTGCTATTACATTTAGATATTATTTCACCTTGGGTGACAAAATTGTGGTGTGATGTGATATATTTTTTTTGAAAAATTATTGAATTTTTATTCCTGACCAAAAGATGCATGAAACATAATTTTTCATGAATCATTCTAGGCACTCAGGTTTTTGTGACATGAATCATTCTACGAACTCACATGAAAAAGGATTATGTGTATGTTTTTGAACATGAACCCTTTTTCCCTTGTTGTGGGATTGAAAAAATGATGAAAAATGGGAATAAATTTTTTGTCTAATAATAACCTTGATTGATTAAATGTATATGATTAATTAATTAATTATTAAATTGATTAATTTGAAATAATTTGATTAATTAATGGTTGGATTAATTAATGAGAGTGAACGTACCCTTGTTAATGAATACCAAGGAGTAGGATTGTTAAGGGTTGTGATAAGGCCCCAATGTTGACCATGTGGCGATAAAAAGTGGAAAGGACATGTTGAAACTTGTTGTCTTAGTTTCTACTCTTATGAAGATGTTAGAAGGTTGTGTTATGAGACCTAAGACGTGTGTTTTTCTTTGTAGAGATATGCCTCATTGGTGCATGTTAAGGGAGAGACTGAGGGGTAAGGCCTCAAAAGAACTTCAAGACAGGGACCCTGAGAACCCATTGGGGAAAGCTAGGGAGGAATGAGAATATTTTTTAGGTACATTTTTTCATTTCATGCAATTCATTGAATGAGACCTATGGTGGGTTTTGAAAATCATGGCAGAATTGAAATGGGAGTATCAGTTTCATCACCCTCCTACTTTTACTCGAGATGGTGGACCTGAGGGAGATGAATTCTGGATTGAATCTATATGGATGATACAAGACCATTTAGAGAATCTAGATGGGAGGAGGGTCATGTTGGACGCTTATATGCTATGGGGGTCACTGAAGCGCTGGTGGGACATTTAGGTATGATCTGGATAGACTGATGAGATGTTATGGAAGGAAATTCTGGACATGTTCTTGGAACACCTCTATTTGGAGACAACGAGACAAGGGGAGGATTCAGAGAATATGCATTTGACCCAATGAAGCATGTCAATAATGGAATATTCTAAATATTTTTAAGATTTATAGTTTTTTTCTCCATCTTTGGTTGTAGATAAGGAATATTTGGAAAAACTATTTCAGAAGGACTTAGGTGTGAAATTAAGTCCTAGGTAAATAACTTTTGTCTGAATAAATTCTCAGAAGTGGTAAATCATGATCTCATTTTAGAGGGGAACCTGGAGGAGGATTCTAGTACTAGACAGGTAGCTATCATTGGACGATTAGGGAGGGTTCTTTCTGAGAGAAAGAAGTGTCATTTTGAGAATCATAGTCTGGACAATGGAAAGAGAGTAGGACAGTCAGGTGGAATAGTTTCACTAGATATTACTCATGTTCTTTACCACTAGTGTGATATATAGGGACACAATCCAACACATTTTCCTTGACCACTAGCGATGCGCCAATTTTATGGAATTATGGGACACTTACAGGAGTTCTTCAGGAAACAGTCTCTGTGTCATAGTGTGGGAAGGGTGTCTTCTGCACTATATAAGTCTGGAAGATGGAGTTCTATAGTAAGAGGCAGTAGAGTAAGTGGACATGGTGCTTTAGGGTATGAGTGACCGTATTAGTAGACTGGTGCTACTCTAGGGAGTTAGAAAAAACCATAAGGAAAAGGTATATGATAGTTACATGCAATGCAAACAAAAATTGTGGTGAGTGAGGATGTTCCATCAACAGTGAGAGGTACTGTTAATGTTTATTCTTCTTTAGCTACTGCTTTGTTTGATATTGGTGCCTCTCTTTCCATTATATCTACAAATCTTGTTAATGAATTGAGTGAGGAGGTGGAGTCCATAAGTGGGGTTATGAATATTGACACATCATTGGGAATGTGATCTTGGGATATCTATTTATGAAAGGGATGTTCACTAGAGATCAGAGAGTATCACTTCCTTGGGGATATTTATGTATTTGATATAATAGGGTTTGATCTGATTATGGGTATGGACTAGCTAGTTTCATACCAAGCCCACATTGATTGTTACCTTTGGACAGTAGCCTTTTTATATCCCAAGGGTGACCGTAGTTTTCTTAGTGGAGAATGGGATATCCATATTGGAAGAGAAGGGACATGTACTCTATAACTAGGAGAGATCAGATCCTAATTTTCTAGTATTTTTCTTGATGATGGGAGTTATGAACAGGATGTCCTTCAACCAGTAGTGGAATTGTTTCAGGATGACATTCCATAATATTTTATAGGTTTTCACCAGAGAGGGATGTGGAATTCACTATGGAACTCATGCCAGGATTTGATATAGTATCTATTCCACCTTACATAATGTCACCTACTGAGCTTCAATAACTCAAAATGTTGTTGGATGAGTTAGAGGATAATGGGTTTATCTTTAAAAATATTTCACCATGGGGATCAACTTTGTAGTTTTCAAAGATGGCGGACAACAGTTTACTATTGTGTGTCAATCACCGGAAGCTAAATAAAATTACCAAGAATAACTGATACCCACTTCCATGTATCGAATATCTATATGACTAGAAGAAGGTGGATTGTGTTTTCTCAAATATCGATCTAATATTAGGGTATCATCAAGTGATAGTTCAGACTTCTGATATAGCAAGAACTTCTTTCAAAAAATTTAATGGCCTTTATGGGTTTTTCGTAATGCCATTTGGGTTGATAGAATCTCCAGCAGTGTTTTTGGCCTTGATTAAAACAATCATTCATCTATACATAGATCAGTTTTTGTGGTGTTTTTGAAAGTCACCTTGGTGTACTCTAAGTTTCATTATGATCATTCCCAATATCTCGAAATCATCATGGGAACACTAAGAGTGTATCAGATATATGCCAAGCTATCTAAATGTATGTTTTGGATTGATATGGTACACTTTTTAGGGCATATCATTTTAGAATAAGGTGTATTAGTGGGATGAGAAAATGTCTTGGGTGTGGTTTCATTGGAGCATCCCACAAATGATTTTGATATCTGATGTTTTTTTGCACTAATTGGTTATTAAAACAAGTTTATCCAAGACATCTATGAGTTGGAAGCACCTCTTTCAGTTTTGAAAAAGAAAGGTATAATGTTTGATTGTATGGAGGCATTCGAGAATAATTTCTATTATTTTATGAATCACATGACAAAGACACCAATTTTTATCTTACCTGAGTTGTTTGAGGAGTACTATAACGACCCACACTTTACATACATTGTTAATACTTCAAAATTGAAGCACACTTATTACAACATATGACAAAACCACAAAGGACCGTATAGGTATAGTGTCTTTAGAAACTGGGAAACATAAACAACTGGTTCATAAATCTTCTACAGTGTCTCCCATTTATTTCATCATATCTAGGGTCCCTTTTAGCATATTCTACTTAATATCCATCTTCCTGACCTGGGGAAAAGAAAACATAAAAGGGTGAGCTCAAATGCTCAGCAAGGGCAAATAAAGGAAATAAAAATCATATCATATCTTTTTGAAAATCAATAGCTGCAAAAGAGATCATAATATCTTAACATGGAATAAATCATAGAAGTGAAAATGAGATCCCCATAACATAAAACTTGAAACTTTGTGGCATGCACACATAATCATGGAAAATCATTTCTTGTTAGTCATGACTCATTGCCAAGACTATCTTAGTGGACAAAGTCCCTTTCTGAACCGAGTTCACTCCTCGTTTCAGTCCTGTATCACTGAACCGAAATAACCTTCCATTCCAGCCATGTCTATCTCATGAGATATAAAATCATTACCCAATGCATTGGAGGGAGATATAGGTCCCACCCATCTTATAATGAATCCTTTCTTATGTGTGCCACATAATCATAAAACATGCATCATCGCATAACACATGTAACAAAAATGGGATTCTTGAAACATCATGAAATCATAAATCAATTCATATATGATAAAGGAATTCATAAACATAATTCCATCACAACATAGTCAAACCAATGTAAAAATATGGATAGAAACAAAACCCTTTATTATCTTAGATGGAAAATAATTTTGATAAAACACTTGAATTGAATTCTTGAGGAAAATATCCTTTCTTCTTCAAAGATATTTTTCCTTTCATAACATGTCATACAACTTTAAAATAAAAGAAGTTGATTAAAAATAAACTTGAAAACTTGTAAAGGAAGCTTCTTTGATGTAATGTTTTAAAAATCCATTCATGCCGTATAAGTTAAAAAAAACATTCTTCGTACTTTTGTCGGAAAAGTCAAAAAAGTACCTCGTACGGAAAAAAACGACAAAAGATTCCTTTCATATTCTTTACTAAAAACTCACCTAAGGGTAAAATTGGATTTAAACTATTTCAAGTGGATGGAAACAATATTACATATTGAGGGAACATGGATGTGGATGATAAAATACACCCCAGTAAATACTTACGAATAAACAATCTCGGATAAAAATGAGATTGTGATATTTCCCTTACCTTAGGTCCGATTTGCTTTGTTCGTGTCCGAAGCTCCTGTATAATGGTTTAAATAATGTTATTGACTTATTCCAGAATCATACATATTGATATGAGATCATATATGGTCATATTATTAGCTTCTTGTTAGTAATATTTCATTGTTACTTGTTACTCGGGTCTTTATAACTTTTTGTTCTTATGCGTGTTTTGTCGAATAAATTCTTATTCTTATCTTTAGGTTATAGATAATTCATTTCCAGAATGGTATTAGTGTATTATATACCATATTCATTCATTCAATTCATTTATATAATCATTATGAAATGAAGATCATGTAGAACGAGTCGCATCACATCGTGGAGACGGTATTCCGTACGTACGCACGAGTGATGATATCGTTCCTATGATCGTGGAATTGTATTGGAGTATATATATATTATTTCAGTATCAATATTACTTAATAATAATCATATATAGTTACTTATTACACCATTATACCCATCCTTGTAAGGTGATGGTGGAAAATAGATTACACCACGGCGTGGAGACGGTATTCCGTACGTACGCACGCGCGGTGATTTCATTTTTCCGTAGGATGGATAGAAGGTGAATTAGGGTTGTTTCATATTTATAATAACATATCAGTATGTAAGTAATACTGATGTTATTACTTTATCATGAAACAACTAAAGAAGAAGAAGTTGAAGAAGAAAGAAATTGAAAAGATCGGTAATGGATATTACCTCTTCTTTGGAACGCCTTTTTGAATCCTCCACTTAAGGAACTAAGATTGGTCTTTAGAGAATACCAGGACCTATAGGATTATTCTAGGGAAGTGGAGAAGGGAAAATGGCAGGGGTTGGCCGAGCTTGAGTGCTCAAATTGGTGTGAGGAGGAGGGGGAGGAGGTGCCCTTTTATAAGGGAGGAGAGGGGCACCTTAGGAATATCTCAAAATATTATTTTATATTAAAGTCAAAATCGGTT
The DNA here is from genome assembly GCA_963277665.1 of Viscum album. Lineage (NCBI taxonomy): Eukaryota > Viridiplantae > Streptophyta > Magnoliopsida > Santalales > Viscaceae > Viscum > Viscum album. Next base: position 449,920,973 of record OY728131.1, read on the forward strand.
TATAATGGTTCCAAAGGGTCTTATTTCGAAGCCAAAGTGGGGATGGGTCGAAATCCTATCAACCAATAGAATTTAGACAAGTTTAGGGTATTATTTTAACCTTATCAATTAGATTTAACTCTAAGTTAAATAATTTAACTTTTACCATGACTTTTTGTTTTCTTTCACTATATGGTTAATACACTTACTATAACATGCCAAACGAACCCCAAATTGTTTATTATTAAAATATATATCCTTATCTAAGTCATTTGGCCGAACCTTAGATTTTTAGGAATAAAATAACAATTAATAATATAATATTTGATTTAAAAACTATTTTGTGTCAATTTTGACACTATTTGATATATGATTTTTGTCAAAGTCATAACAGAATTATATGTTCGAACCAAGTTGATTAAATCAATACTAATATATCATAGTAACCTAGAAAATTAGTGGAATTCATAAAAAGTCTCAAATTACATTTATTTTGGTATTTATATTATCAATTTTGTCAATATTTCATTAATAAGATAATTACTGCATCATCTTTGTGTCATAAATAAATTAAATTATTTGATGTCTAAAAATTACAAATAAACTACCATCATGTAGGAAATCTTTTTAGATTTCTAATGAATATTTACAATCGAATTTATCTTATGTATAACCCAATATTAAAAATGATTTACTTATTAAACTTTGATTTTAACTATTTTAACCCTTCTTTAAATAAATTAATAATAAATGTCCTAATCTAATCCAAGTGGGCCTAAATGGTCATATTTTATTCCTAAGTTTGTTTTTGGTCGAATTACACTTGTCCAATAGAATTAGGACATGTGTTAGGGTAATATTAATATCATAATTACCCTTAGTTACCCTATTTACTATTAACCGCGGTAAAAATAGTAAAAAGTTACTATTCACCAAAAAATTATTTTCATCTCATTGAACCACATTTTAGTCCTTGATATTAACCGTGTCTCTCGGATTTTTGAAATTTCATTCACAGAAGCGGTAAAATTAAGTTTTATGCAAAATTCAGTTTTTAACCTACCACTTAGTGGTTTCACTATTCATCAAAAATTGAAAGTTTTTCAGAAAAATACCAAAATTTCACCCTAGGCTAATTTCGATATTCTGAGTCCAAAAATGAAGTCCATTTTGAAAAATAAAATTTATAAAATTTCAAAAAGTGGTTATTACTATTCATAACGGCTAGTTTTAATAGCATATTGTTGTTTAGTGAAACTCGGTATTGCGTACGACGCAAGCTATCGAGGAAGGTCGCGATTGCGTGTAAAGCAAGCCAAGAAAGTGTTGTGTAGAAAAAGATTCCTTTGATGATTTATATAACATAAAAGTCTCGGGTGTTACATTCTACCCCCCTTAAAAAGAATTTCGCCCTCGAAATTCGTCACTTTGCAACAAACAAATGAGGATACTTCTCCCTCATCATATCCTCAAGCTCCCATGTAGCTTCTTCAAGTTGGTGGTTTCTCCATAAAACTTTCACCAAGCGAGTGGTCTTGTTTCGTAGGACTTTTTCGTTATGATCCAGAATCTCTATCGGCTGTTCTTCATAAGAAAGATCTTGCTCCAGTGGTACAACTTCTGAGCTGAGTACATGTGAAGGATCTGGTATGTACTTTCTCAGGAGAGATACATGGAACACATCGTGAACTTGAGAGAGATTCGGTGGAAGCGCCAATCGGTAAGCTACCTTCCCAACACGATCCAGTATTTCAAAAGGACCGATATATCTAGGGCTCAACTTCCCCTTCTTTCCAAATCTCATAACCCTCTTCCAGGGAGATATTCGTAAGAACACTTTATCACCCACTTCAAACTCTAGGTCTTTTCTTCGGTTGTCGGCATAACTTTTCTGTCGACTCTGAGCTGCTCTTATGTGTTGTTGAATAGATCTGACCTTTTCTGCCATTTCATCAACGAGATCAGGTCCTAATAGCTTTCTTTCCCCAACTTCATCCCAGCAAGTTGGAGTCCTGCATTTCTTTCCATAGAGAGCTTCATAAGGAGCCATCTGAATACTGGAGTGAAAGCTATTATTATAAGAAAATTCCACCAAAGGTAGGTGTTGATCCCAACCTCCTTTGAAATCCATAGAGCAAGCTCTCAACATATCTTCTAGGGTTTGAATTGTTCTCTCAGACTGACCGTCTGTCTGGGGATGATAAGCAGTGCTGAAACTCAACTCTGTATCCAGAGTATGCTGAAGACTTCGCCAGAACTTCGAGGTAAATCTCGGATCTCGATCAGATATAATAGAAAGTGGTACTCCATGCAATCTTACCACTTCCTTTACATATATCTTGGCAAGCTGATCTAGAGAGAAATCCTCTCTAATAGCAATGAAGTGTGCAGACTTTGTAAGACGATCAACTATGACCCAGATAGCATTATTGCCTTTGGATGTTTTAGGAAGTCCTGTGACAAAGTCCATAGTGATGTTTTCCCATTTCCATTCGGGTATGGGTAATGGTTGTAACATCCCCTTAGACTTCTGTCTCTCAGCTTTAACTTGTTGACAAACCAAGCATCGAGAGACATATTCAGCAACATCTCTTTTCATGCCATCCCACCAGAAGTACTCTTTCAGGTCCCTATACATCTTCGTGCTTCCAGGATGAATAGAGAATGAAGAACTATGAGCCTCATCCAACAGCTCTTTCTTTAATTCGGGGATGGGAGGAACACAAACCCGATTCCTGAACTTTATTATCCCATCACAATCAAGGTTGAATTCAGGAACATTTCTCACCTTCTTTTGTAACTCGACATCTTCTTTCTGTGCCTCTTTAATCTTCACATGTATAGATGGTTGAACATTCATTTGAGAAAGATAAGATTTTTCCCATTCCATTATAATTCCAAGATCCATCCTTTGTAAATCCATAAATATTGGATCTTTTGTGATCCTCATCATGGATAAACTAGCATGGTCTTGTCGACTTAATGCATCTGCCACCTTGTTTGCTTTCCCAGGGTGGTAATGGATTGAGCAGTCATAATCCTTAATCAGCTCCAACCATCTTCTTTGGCGCATATTCAGCTCCTTTTGTGTGAAAATATACTTTAAACTTTTATGATCAGTATAAATATCACACCTTTCACCATAAAGGTAATGCCTCCAAATCTTTAATGCAAAGATTACCGCAGCCAACTCCAAATCATGTGTTGGGTAATTTTGTTCATGGATTTTCAACTGTCGTGAGGCATAAGCTATCACCATATCATTTTGCATAAGAACACACCCCAATCCCTTCTTGGATGCATCACTGTAGATCACAAACCTTTCTCCACTACAAGGCAGTGTGAGCACAGGTGCACTGGATAACCTTCTTTTCAACTCCTTGAAATTCTCTTCACATTCCTCTGTCCAGACAAACTTAACTCCTTTCCGAGTCAACTTGGTGAGTGGATTAGATAATCGTGAAAAATCTTTTACAAAACGTCGATAATATCCAGCCAAACCAAGAAAACTTCGGATCTCAGTTACTGTTGTTGGTCTTGACCATCTTTCGATAACCTCTGTTTTTGCTGGATCCACAGATATCCCCTCTTTTGAGATTATATGACCCAAAAATGCAACTTTTTGAAGCCAAAATTCACACTTGGTAAATTTGGCATAAAGCTTCTCTTTTCTCAGGGTCTTCAATATAATTCTCAAGTGATCTTCATGCTCTTCCTTGCTCTTTGAATAGACAAGAATATCGTCTATAAAGACTACCACAAATTGATCAAGATAGTCTCTAAAGACTCTATTCATTAGATCCATGAAGATAGCAGGGGCATTAGTAAGACCAAATGGCATCACTATAAATTCATAGTGTCCATACCTTGTACGGAAAGCCGTCTTTGGTATATCCTCCCTTTTGACCCTTAATTGATGATACCCTGAACGAAGATCAATCTTGGAAAAGTATTGAGCTCCGCGTAGTTGGTCAAATAAGTCATCAATGCGTGGGAGAGGATATTTGTTCTTGATAGTGATCTTGTTAAGTTCTCGATAATCAATGCAGAGTCTCATTGATCCATCTTTCTTCTTAACAAATAGAACAGGTGCTCCCCAAGGTGACGCACTAGGGCGTATGAATCCCTTATCAAGATTCTCTTGGAGTTGCTTCTTCAATTCCTGCAACTCAATTGGGGCCATTCTATAAGGTGTCTTTGAAATAGGCAAAGCACCCGGTACGAGTTCTATTGAAAACTCAACTTCACGATTTGGTGGAAGACCCGGCAATTCCTCCGGAAAGACATCATCAAACTCCCGTACAATGGGCATATTCTTAATCGTGAGTTTCTCACCAACCATTTGAGATAAATAACCTTCATTTAGTGGAATCAATACCCATAAGATGGAAGAAATTTCCACTGGAAGGTTATGTTCATCTTTGCATTGATAGACGATCGTAGGTTGATCTGGAATATGAAATGTGACTTCCCTTCTTTGGCAATTGATATGAGCTCCATGGAGAGAAAGCCAATCCATGCCAAGAATCACATCAAATTCCACTAAAGGAAGGATCACAAGATTTGCAGGAAGCACTTTCCCACAAACTTCGATCGGAGAAGAATTATAAACTTTTGATGCGATTGATGTGCCATTAGGTGTTGTCACAGCTAACTCAACATCTAATTGTTGAGGTAGTACGGTGATACCCTTAGAAAAGTCTTCAGAAATAAAAGAGTGGGTGGATCCAGAATCAAATAAAACATTTGCTACTTTAGAGTGGATGGTAAGTGTACCTTTCACCACATCGTTATCGTACTCCACATCGCTGATAGAAATTGCATGTGACTTTCCTTTGTCTTTAGCCTTAAGAGTTTGTTGACGTCGACCATCATCATCAACCCTTGGATTTGGGCATTGATTGGCATAATGCCCCATCTCCTTGCACTTGAAACATTGAAGTGTAGCAGGTTCATTCTGTGTATCCCGTCCTTTGTTTGCATCATTAGACATCTTCTTCCCATTATCACGGCATTCAAATGCCCGATGACCTTCCTTTCCACATTTAAAACATTTACTTGTCCCTTTAAGACAACTCCCTCCATGTTTCTTTCCACACTTTGAGCATAAGGGAAAGTTCATCTTCTTTTCTGTGTGCTCTTTAGATTTTTCTTTGAATTCCATCTTCCTCTTCTTATCAAACCCATGTGACTGATGGGTTACTCCAATCTCCATCTCGACTTTGAGAGCACATCGAACGATTTCTTCGTAGCTATTGAAGTCCCTTATGGCTAACGCCCTTCGAAGACTTGGTTTTAAGCCACTAAAGAATCGATCGATCTTACTCTCAGGTTGGATAATAATACCAGAAGCGTACCTTGCAAGTCTTGTAAAATTTGCTTCATAGGTACTAACAGATTCATCATCCCTTTGCTTCAGTTCAAGGAACTCTTTCTCCATCTTTGTTCGGAGAATACGAGGGAAGTACTTATTGAAAAATAAGTTCTTGAACTCGTCCCATTCCGTAGACTCAATTTCATCCCTTTGCCTCGTATTCTTAACAAGATTCCACCATTGATCCGCATCTCCTTCCAAACGATACACTGCTAGGATGACTTTATCATGCTCAGAACATTGAAGAACTGAAAATATCTTTTCAGTAGTACTAATCCATTGTTCAGCAACTAATGGATCAGTAGACCCGCTGAAAGATGGTGGACGCTGCCTCATGAAGGATTCAACAGAATGTTGCTCCCTTCTTTGTTCGTTTGGAAATCCTGCATGATTCATAGCTTGAGAAAGTTGTGTGAGCATGGCTACAAGATTTTGCATTCCAGCTCCCATATCGTTTGGTTGCTCAGGGGGACAATCATTGCATTGCCCATCGCATTCCGCATTAACACGGTTCCTTCGGGTTCCAGCCATTGACTAAAACCAAGAAGAATAGTGTGAGCAACACTAATTATAATAGGAAACCACATAATTCAAGAATAAAATTTTCATGCTTAAGGTCTTATCCTAGGTTATTCAAGGCCATTTCTAAAATTGTGTTCTATGCTTAGACTTATCCTTAGGGTTATTACTAAGGCTTTCACATCCTAGTTTCCAAAGGTTGACTATACCTTTCCTCTGATACCAACTATAACGACCCACACTTTACATACATTGTTAATACTTCAAAATTGAAGCACACTTATTACAACATATGACAAAACCACAAAGGACCGTATAGGTATAGTGTCTTTAGAAACTGGGAAACATAAACAACTGGTTCATAAATCTTCTACAGTGTCTCCCATTTATTTCATCATATCTAGGGTCCCTTTTAGCATATTCTACTTAATATCCATCTTCCTGACCTGGGGAAAAGAAAACATAAAAGGGTGAGCTCAAATGCTCAGCAAGGGCAAATAAAGGAAATAAAAATCATATCATATCTTTTTGAAAATCAAAAGCTGCAAAAGAGATCATAATATCTTAACATGGAATAAATCATAGAAGTGAAAATGAGATCCCCATAACATAAAACTTGAAACTTTGTGGCATGCACACATAATCATGGAAAATCATTTCTTGTTAGTCATGACTCATTGCCAAGACTATCTTAGTGGACAAAGTCCCTTTCTGAACCGAGTTCACTCCTCGTTTCAGTCCTGTATCACTGAACCGAAATAACCTTCCGTTCCAGCCATGTCTATCTCATGAGATATAAAATCATTACCCAATGCATTGGAGGGAGATATAGGTCCCACCCATCTTATAATGAATCCTTTCTTATGTGTGCCACATAATCATAAAACATGCATCATCGCATAACACATGTAACAAAAATGGGATTCTTGAAACATCATGAAATCATAAATCAATTCATATATGATAAAGGAATTCATAAACATAATTCCATCACAACATAGTCAAACCAATGTAAAAATATGGATAGAAACATAACCCTTTATTATCTTAGATGGAAAATAATTTTGATAAAACACTTGAATTGAATTCTTGAGGAAAATATCCTTTCTTCTTCAAAAATATTTTTCCTTTCATAACATGTCATACAACTTTAAAATAAAAGAAGTTGATTAAAAATAAACTTGAAAACTTGTAAAGGAAGCTTCTTTGATGTAATGTTTTAAAAATCCATTCATGCCGTATAAGTTAAAAAAAACATTCTTCGTACTTTTGTCGGAAAAGTCAAAAAAGTACCTCGTACGGAAAAAAACGACAAAAGATTCCTTTCATATTCTTTACTAAAAACTCACCTAAGGGTAAAATTGGATTTAAACTATTGCAAGTGGATGGAAACAATATTACATATTGAGGGAACATGGATGTGGATGATAAAATACACCCCAGTAAATACTTACGAATAAACAATCTCGGATAAAAATGAGATTGTGATATTTCCCTTACCTTAGGTCCGATTTGCTTTGTTCGTGTCCGAAGCTCCTGTATAATGGTTTAAATAATGTTATTGACTTATTCCAGAATCATACATATTGATATGAGATCATATATGGTCATATTATTAGCTTCTTGTTAGTAATATTTCATTGTTACTTGTTACTCGGGTCTTTATAACTTTTTGTTCTTATGCGTGTTTTGTCGAATAAATTCTTATTCTTATCTTTAGGTTATAGATAATTCATTTCCAGAATGGTATTAGTGTATTATATACCATATTCATTCATTCAATTCATTTATATAATCATTATGAAATGAAGATCATGTAGAACGAGTCGCATCACATCGTGGAGACGGTATTCCGTACGTACGCACGAGTGATGATATCGTTCCTATGATCGTGGAATTGTATTGGAGTATATATATATTATTTCAGTATCAATATTACTTAATAATAATCATATATAGTTACTGATTACACCATTATACCCATCCTTGTAAGGTGATGGTGGAAAATAGATTACACCACGGCGTGGAGACGGTATTCCGTACGTACGCACGCGCGGTGATTTCATTTTTCCGTAGGATGGATAGAAGGTGAATTAGGGTTGTTTCATATTTATAATAACATATCAGTATGTAAGTAATACTGATGTTATTACTTTATCATGAAACAACTAAAGAAGAAGAAGTTGAAGAAGAAAGAAATTGAAAAGATCGGTAATGGATATTACCTCTTCTTTGGAACGCCTTTTTGAATCCTCCACTTAAGGAACTAAGATTGGTCTTTGGAGAATACCAGGACCTCTAGGATTATTCTAGGGAAGTGGAGAAGGGAAAATGGCAGGGGTTGGCCGAGCTTGAGTGCTCAAATTGGTGTGAGGAGGAGGGGGAGGAGGTGCCCTTTTATAAGGGAGGAGAGGGGCACCTTAGGAATATCTCAAAATATTATTTTATATTAAAGTCAAAATCGGTTTATAATGGTTCCAAAGGGTCTTATTTCGAAGCCAAAGTGGGGATGGGTCGAAATCCTATCAACCAATAGAATTTAGACAAGTTTAGGGTATTATTTTAACCTTATCAATTAGATTTAACTCTAAGTTAAATAATTTAACTTTTACCATGACTTTTTGTTTTCTTTCACTATATGGTTAATACACTTACTATAACATGCCAAACGAACCCCAAATTGTTTATTATTAAAATATATATCCTTATCTAAGTCATTTTGCCGAACCTTAGATTTTTAGGAATAAAATAACAATTAATAATATAATATTTGATTTAAAAACTATTTTGTGTCAATTTTGACACTATTTGATATATGATTTTTGTCAAAGTCATAACAGAATTATATGTTCGAACCAAGTTGATTAAATCAATACTAATATATCATAGTAACCTAGAAAATTAGTGGAATTCATAAAAAGTCTCAAATTACATTTATTTTGGTATTTATATTATCAATTTTGTCAATATTTCATTAATAAGATAATTACTGCATCATCTTTGTGTCATAAATAAATTAAATTATTTGATGTCTAAAAATTACAAATAAAATACCATCATGTAGGAAATCTTTTTAGCTTTCTAATGAATATTTACAATCGAATTTATCTTATGTATAACCCAATATTAAAAATGATTTACTTATTAAACTTTGATTTTAACTATTTTAACCCTTCTTTAAATAAATTAATAATAAATGTCCTAATCTAATCCAAGTGGGCCTAAATGGTCATATTTTATTCCTAAGTTTGTTTTTGGTCGAATTACACTTGTCCAATAGAATTAGGACATGTGTTAGGGTAATATTAATATCATAATTACCCTTAGTTACCCTATTTACTATTAACCGCGGTAAAAATAGTAAAAAGTTACTATTCACCAAAAAATTATTTTCATCTCATTGAACCACATTTTAGTCCTTGATATTAACCGTGTCTCTCGGATTTTTGAAATTCCATTCACAGAAGCGGTAAAATTAAGTTTTATGCAAAATTCAGTTTTTAACCTACCACTTAGTGGTTTCACTATTCATCAAAAATTGAAAGTTTTTCAGAAAAATACCAAAATTTCACCCTAGGCTAATTTCGATATTCTGAGTCCAAAAATGAAGTCCATTTTGAAAAATAAAATTTATAAAATTTCAAAAAGTGGTTATTACTATTCATAACGGCTAGTTTTAATAGCATATTGTTGTTTAGTGAAACTCGGTATTGCGTACGACGCAAGCTATCGAGGAAGGTCGCGATTGCGTGTAAAGCAAGCCAAGAAAGTGTTGTGTAGAAAAAGATTCCTTTGATGATTTATATAACATAAAAGTCTCGGGTGTTACAAGTACACTGTGTATTATGATGCTTCTGGGATCGAACTTAGACCTATGTTAATGCAAGGGGATTGAGTCCTTGCTTACGGGTCTCGGCAGTTCAGGCCACCTTAACAGAATTAACCCACGCATGACCTCAACTTGGCATAAGTGGTTTATGTTCTTAAGTGTTGGCGAAAAAATATTTTGGGAGAAAATTTTACAGTTTTTACGGATCAAAAAAGCTTGAAGTTTATCCATTCATAGCACTACTTGAATCTTTGTCATCAAATATGGGTACAGTATATGTAGTCCTTTTATTTTGTACTGGCATGTACACCCATATCGGGGAATGGTGTGGATGACGCCTTAAGTAAGAATACTCATACCCAATTGAAATTTTAGTCGAGTGCAGGTTAGATGATGATGATATTTATGGTGGAAATGAATGTTGTAGTTCATGAAGAGTCAAGAGAGGATGACTCTAGTTTCTGTAGAAACGGAGTCTACACATTTCAGATGTATTAGGGAAAGGGAGTATAAGGATCATGAGTGTTTAACCTTGAAGGAAAGTCTTGAATGTGGAAAGACATATTCAAACTGGATAATATATGAGGATGAAATCATCTTTGTGAAAAATATGGAAATTTTTCCAACGAGTATGCGAGAAGAACTCATGCGAGAATTTCATGCTTCAAATTTGGCATTATATCCAGGGGTGAAAAAAATGTATCATGACCTACGATGGCTGTTTTTGTGTCCATTCCTAAAATATGAGATAGATGGGTTTGTAATAAGATGTTTCACCTATCAGAAGGTGATGGTAGAGTATCAATGACCTGGAGGCCTATTAAATCTATTACCTAATCTAGAATAGAAGTGGGATGACATGATAATGGATTTCGTGGTGGGGAATCCAAAGACTCTTAGAATGAATGATGTTGTTTTGGTCACTGTGGATCAACTAACGAAGGTAGAAAACTTCAATCCTATCTGGAAAACCATTATGATAGAGAAATTGGGAGAATTGTACATGAGAGTGATATTTTCATGCCATCGGGTTCCATGAACTATAGTTTCAGAGAGCGATTCACGCATTACATCACGCTTCTGGAAGGGTTTATAGAATGCACCTGGTACATAGATTCTATTATGTACCGCCTTCTCCCCATAGTCAGATGGTTAGTTAGAGCATAACATATAGGTTTTAGAGGATATGATGCAAGCATGTGTTCCTAACATTGGTGACTTGTGGGAGAAGCACATCATTTTAGTGGAATTCACCTTTAACAAATTTATCAGAAAATTATACAAATGGAACCAAATGAGATAGCTTAGGGTACACCTGGTTGATCACCACTCTGTATATTAGAGGTGGGTCAGTCAGAGAAGTTGGGACTGAGCCTCATTCATGAGACATAGATTTATGTTCAGAGGATTTGGAAACGTATTGATACAACTCAGAGTAGGTAGATGTCATTTATTGATAGACGGAGATGGCCCCTTTATTTTACATAGGGTGATCGATTATTACGTTAGGTTTCACCTAGATTAGGATTCCATAGGATACATAGGTAGGTCATGTTGGTGTCTTAGTTTATAGGACCATATAAGCTGCTGGAGTGAATTGGGTCGGTGGCGTACAAATTATCATTTCAGAAGAAATTCAGTGATATGGATGATGTTTTCCATGTTTCACAACTACTATATTATCACAAATATCCTTCAAATTTGATTTATATGCAAGAGTTTGACATCAATATAGATTCTTTCATTGAGGAGCATCTAATATATGTTTTAGACCATAGTGTGAAAGTGTTATGGGAAAAGACTATATCGTTAGTTCATGTGTTATGTAATCATGGAAGTGTCTAAGAGGAAACAGGGGAATGGGAAGTAGACATAATGGTTGAATGGACCAATCATTTTATCTCGGAATCATAGAGATGTTAGGGAGTCTAGCTTGATGATAAACAATTATAAGATGAGGATATTGTAAGATCACAACCTTTTCTAGAGCAATCTTGGGCGTCTTTTCAAATACTTTTTTACATTATTTACCTTTGGGTTAGGGTATGACCTTAGGTGTTTTTGGGAGATGTCTTTAAAGAACATGGGAAGAAATGGGGATGTTAATGGTTTGATAATGGTTTTTCCAAAACCATGCACATGATAACCATGCTGATGGAAGATGTTGTCATGGATGGAACATGGTTTTCCGATCCATGCGCCATCGAGCCTTGCAGGTAGTGGAAGACTGCATAGTTGGCAGAAGGTTTGGCCAAACCATGCGACCTCTTTGGTGAAACCATGCGTGTGGAGATGTTTAATCTGAAAATTGTTTTTAAATCCACACGAATTCCCAAACCCTATCTATTTCGACCTAGGATCATGCTTGATAATATTTAGGGATCTCAGAGCCTTCCATAGAAATTCGAAGGTGATCCGAGCATCGTTCATTGATATTGGTAGGAAAGATCAAACATCTTTTCTTCTTCAGATATGTATATTTAATAGCGATGTTTCCCCATCCTTTTTCTCAACTTTCCTGGATCTTTTCATTGAAAATATCATCATTTTCATGGATCTAAACCTATGAGACGTGATCAATATCCAGGATTTTGGATCTCGATCTATATTTTAATGTTATTGTCGCCTTTGATATTAATTTGAGTTCAGGGATTTAGATATGAAGCTTGATTGATGACGTGGTGCTGCTCAGATTTTGGGAATTTAAATTGGGCTATATTCCATCAATAAACCAATATAGGTGGTCAAAATAAATCTCCTATAGTTTTAATTTATGATATGTGAATGTGAGTTTATGAATTTCTATCTTACTTTGATAATTGAATTCCAAAATTGTATTAATTAAGAATGTGGAATTGACTTGTGATTTTCCTTGTTGATTAATTAATAAATTATTCATGAAACAAATGAAGGCGGTTGAAAAAATTGATATTATTGTGGAGATTGATTATCAGTTGAGATATTGTCTTTGAGATATTTAATTGATTGTGATGAGATAATTAAATGGGTGGATTTAATTATGAAATAATTATTAGTTGTGATAAGATAATTAATTGCGATAATTAATTATATACCATGATGATTACCAAAGATAATTGATTGTGAGAATTAATTATATTCCAGGATGTTGATCAAAGATAATTAATTCTGATAATTAATTATGACATGTTGTTATTTGATATGGATAATTAATTGTGAAAAATTAATTGTGGAGTAAGAATTGAATTTATTTATTATTTAATTGATGAATTAATTAATGGTTTATGTACCATGTTAATTGATGATGTAACACCCCTACCCCAGTTACCTAGAGTCAGTGAATTATTACGTATCATTGGCATGATCACAAAATATCAAGTCTTGAAAGACCGATTAGTTTAGCATCCTTGTATATACTAGATACATTCACAAGGTTTACATTAATCATAAAATGGGAAACTACAACAAAATTGTCTCCATAGACAACACTGAGATCCCATAGACTATCCATGTAGGTTATTCATAATGTACTTCTTCGCATCCTGGTAAAAATAAATCATAGAAAGTGGTGATCTCAGATTCTTAGTAAGGATAAAAATAAAGCGGAAACTATCATAAATAAGCATAAGAATTTAAGGAAATGTGTAAGACTAAAACAAATGATTTTTAAACATAAAAATCATCATAATATAGAAATGATAAAATATAATAATTCCATTTACCTATTCACATGGATATTATACTAGTCGAATAGTCGCATGAAATATCAATATCAACTTTCATAATGATCGAATGCATAATGCCAGAATTCATAACCACATAGTCAAGGCCTCGTGCCAAGTCTAAAAATATGATTTTGTCAAGGGCTTGTGCCAAGATACTAGTTTGTCTCATGAGACGTACCGATGCATTGAGGAGCTATAGCAGGCTCCACCTGTCACTAATTATGTCCAATGCATTCCTCATATTAAAAGGCTTGAACATAACATAAACATTCATATTTAAAATAGCCTACAAAATGTCAATAATTTATCCATAAACCAGGAAAGGTGTAAAAATAACACATCTATTGTCAAACATATCACAAAACCTTCAATAAAATATGGATGTTTTTTTATCATAATAAATCAACTTCAAATAAGCTTAAAATCCATCAAAGGATGTTGACTTTAGATGAAATCAAAAACTTTTTTAGAGAAATATCTCTTTCTATTTTAAAATAATTTATGAATTTTTTTGAAATATTATTATAATCTTGTACGGGAAGATTCGAGGATTTTATAACATTGGAAAATATCCTCACCCACCGTATAAGTTAAAAAATAGACATTCTTACCTTAATTTTGTCGAAAACGTTATAAAGAACCCTATTTGGAAAATGATGAAATGATTCCTCTATAAACATCTTATAAAAGACAAAAAATGGTATAAATGAATTTAACCCATAGTTTATAAAATATTAAGAATTTTATGAAATACATTTTTTGGAAACATGGATGTGGATGATAAAGAGGTCCCAGTAGATACTTATGTAAAAACAACCCCGGATAATAAATATACTGTGAAACAAACCCTTGCCATGTAATTTTCCTTGGTCAAGGGTTGGTTAAACTTATGTATAATGGTTAAATAATTATTATTAAATTATACAAGTATCATATACATTAATATGATATAATATATGATCTTTTAAAATTGCATTGTTAATAATATCTTAGTATTATCATCTTTTCAGGTGTTAATTGATTTGTTTTCCATTGTATGCTTTGTTACATAAGTAATGTTTGTTATGGATATGATGTATCCTATTTATATTCAGAATGATATTAAGTCTTTAAAAAAAATTTAATAATCAAAATAAAATTAATCTTGAATGGATACGATGGGGAATGAATCTCATCGCGTTCGTGGAGATAATAATCCGTACGTATACACGAGCAACAATATCATTATTTTGATATTAAAATAATATATAACTGGATGTTATATCATATATACAGAATAATTATCATGTTTTATTTATTATTTACATCAATTAAACATCATTATTATAACCATCCCAATAATAATGTATTGAATAACAATTACACCACGACGTCGAGACGGTAAGATGTGCGTACACACGTATGGTGACATGTCATTAAAAGGATGGATAGAAAAATGAATATGGTTGTACCATATTTATAATAACATCACAATATATAGAAGATACTGTAAGGGTGTTGGAGGTTATACTAGACTCATGATACACTTTCAAAAGGTCTTGGCAGTTAGCCTTGACTTGTGCTCCATGAGAAAAGGTCTTGGGGGTTAGCCTAGACTCATGCTACTCTTTGATCAAAAAGTCATGACTCTGGGTAATGTCATGTTTTTTGTTTCTTCCAAATTCCTATGTTTTCATGATTATATTATAACATTTTTTATATGTTATGGTTTTGTATAATCAATCTGGTTTCGTTCCTTTTCATATCATTATTTCATCCCTTATAACCCACGTGCTAAGCTGTCTTCTTATGTTTATTCACTTATAGGGCATGTAGCTCGTCCCATTGTTCATGTTATCCTTAGGTTATTAGATAATGATATATGGTATTAATGGAATTCAGGATCTCTTTATGAATATTAAATAAATAATTGTTTTATTTATTCTCATATTTTTTTTACATTTCCAGTATTCTATGTCACTAGAATCTATAATCCTTGGCATGAAATTTGATAATTAAATACATTTTAAATCATGTAATCATATGTGTTAATTGCTGGAGTCACTATAGTAGTAATCATAGGATGGTCTAGTTATCTTTCATGATTAGGAATGGAACACTTTAGTAAGATCCTCAAGGTTAAAATTAATTTTAAGAAAACATACCTAAATTTTGTTTAGTGTACAAATAGTGTTTTATTAAAAAAAAATATCTATTTCTAGAAACTAAAAGAGGACATGGATCATGAATGAATTTTCCTAGGATTAACAACTCCAACAAGGTGTTCTGGGTCAAACATAGGTTAACCTGGTACACAACAATGGGCCTTACTACGCACCTGGTTTGACACTCTTGGGTGATATGATTTGGTAAATTCATAAGATAATTACAATACATAATTAAGGTAACAAAAAAAGTTCTAAATAAGAATATAAATTATGAAATAGATCAATTATGAACTAGATTTAATCCATAGGAATCACATGTTTGGACATTCTTTTCTATTACAAGTTAATCCTTTTAAGTTAACAGTTTCCTTTTATACGTTTTACCTATGTACTGAAGCCCCCTAATTGCATTTTATTTTAATAGTTATGGGTGGTAAATACAATAACACGTTCTGACATTCAATGTGATAGGTAATGTGAGGACTCATCTAATGATATGCCAAATATGATGGGAACAAGTGATTAAAACATCACGGAAATACTTGCTTAGATAGATTATAATATGAATAAAATCATGAATCATTTGGAGTTTCCTCCTCCTTCAAGTAAATTTCAAGTTAATGATGAATCCTTCTAGCAGAAAAGGCCTCCCATGTTTAGTGAATATTCTGATCCCCTCCTCGTAAAACAGTGTAGTAACTCAGTTGAAAAGTTATTTTATGTCCTCTAGTGATAATAAGAAGAGATCGTTATATTGGAGGTCTATCTTCTTGAGGGGGATGATAATCTGTGGTGGGCACTGATCAATAATACGATATCCCAAGAGGAAATTGATACCATGTGTTGGGAGGAATTCTTGAAAAAAAAATTCAATAAATAATTCCACAAACCCTATGTCTCAATAGGGAATGAGATTTCCTTAGAATTAAGAAGAGGGATGATAATTCTATCATCACATATATAACAATATTTAAACTTCCAGCATGATACACTTCCAGTTTTTTCATAAACACTGAATGTAATATGGGTTGCTTCTTTAGCAGACTATAGCTGAGTCTATGAAAAGCATTAGAGATTCAATAATTCAATAGTTATGAGGAGATTATATATTGTATCATAAATGATGAAATGGTGATCAGAGACACTCAATGGTCCAGCGGGCGTAGTGAAAAAAAATGAAATTGGAGTCTCATATGGGTGGATTGGAAAATAAATTTCATGACAGAAAGAAGAAAAAACATCTAAAGATTAGAAATAATGGGAAGAAGAATCCTTGAAACTGTCTAATGGGAACTAGGAATTGCTTCAAATATGGATGGATGGGGTATCTGACTAAACCATTCTGGAGGTATATGAATAATTATAAAAATGTGGAAGAAAAATGGAAGGTTCATATCAACACTCAAACTATAGTGTAGGGTTAAGACTATAAGGAACATGGGAATTATGTGAACAATTACCTTATGCCAAGGCTTGTCGGATAAAATAAAATAAAAACATCCAAACATAAAATAAGTAATTATATTATAATTTATACTGAGTTGGATGAAGAAAATGATGCAGTTAGAGGTAAACTAGTTTTTAATTAGACAATAGTGAATGAACTATTTGATTCTAGTTCTTTTCATTCTTTAAATTATTGAATGTTTAGTAGAATAATTCAAAAAACACCTCAATATTTTGAGGGTGAGTTATCATTGAGAACAACAAATTGGGAAATTATTGTGTCAAATTTTTAAATCTCCTCCCCAGTAAATGTTTGTGGAATGAACCTCCTAAAATATCTTATTATACTTTCTCTAGTGTAGTTAGATTCTATTTTGGGAAGGGATTGGCTATCATTATATAAATAGTACATTAACTACCAGGAAAGGTAGATCATGATTCACATCCAAGAGTATCCTTCAATCCTATACAAATGTACGGAGGAAGATGAATCTCTTTCAGAATCATTGTGTGAAGTGTGGATACTTTTTCCATTTAAGAATAATATATTGTAAAAAACAATGGGATAAAGGAGATAATACTTCTCAAAGATATTTCCATTTTGAGTGGTTATGATGATGTATTCTGAGAAGAATTTCATGGTCTTCCATCTAATCGAGTGGTTGAGTTCTCAATTGAACATATTCTTAGATCCCTACCTATATCAAATAAACCTTATTGAATGGACACTATAAATATATAATAGCTGAAGAAGCAGTTGAAGGAGTATCCATAGAATCGTTTTAAACGCATGAGTGATCTACCATGGGGTGCAACAGTCCTCTTTGTTATTAAGAAGGACAGGTCGATGCATCTCTACATTGATTATCGTGAGCTCAATAAAATCATCATAAAGAACAAGTATCCCCTTCCTAAGATAGAAGAATTTTTTGACCAGCTACGTGGGGCCCATTATATATCTACGGTAGACATTTTATCATGATACCACAAATTAAATTTGTGGAAGAAATATATTACCAAGATTATCCTTTCGATGATTTATAGACACGAAGAGATCATAGTTATGCACTTTGGAATCACTAATGATCCCTAAATTTTGAAGGATATATTTAATAGTGTCTTTAGATATTACATTGCCAAATTTATATTATCCTTTATCAATGATATTCTGATATACTCCATGGGGGAGGAGTAACATGATGAGCATTTAAATACTGTGTTCATGAATTTGGGATGGGAAAAGAATTATGAAAAGTAAATAAATGTGAGTTCTAAATGGTGGAAGTATCATTCTATGAGGATGTTATCAATAGAAAAGAAATATTTGTAGACCCTTATAAGAAAAAGGAATTGAATAGTGGAACAAGCCAACAAATGTAATACAGATATGAATCTTTATGGGCATAGCCATGTAAAATCTATGATTTTTGAAGAACTTATCGTGTTTGGAAAACCCAATGTCCAAGATTTCATGGAAGTGGGGACGTTCTACTATACTCAAGAATGTGACGAAATCTTTACAGAGCTTCAAAGGAGGATAATCACTACATCAGTACTCGCACTCATGATAAGATGATAACTTTTTGTGGTGTACTATTATTCCTCAATGAAAGGATTAGGCCATGTACTAATTAAAAACTATAAAGTGATAGCCTATTCCTCAAGGAAGATGACATTAAATGATCAATACAATCCCACACATGATTTGGAGTTGTTGTTTTGGATCTTTGTCTTGAATATATTGTTGAATTTTCTCTATTTAGAGTACTGTGAAAAATATAATGATCATAATAGTCCCAAATATATACTATCGTAGAAGTATCTAAATATGTGTTAGAGAAGATGGATATAGATCATTAATGATTATGACTGGTCAATCTACTACTATCTCAGTAAGGAAAATAAGGTAGAATATTCTCTAAGTAGAAAGGATCCTTCATATTTATCAATGATGAGAATTGAAAAGGATCCAATATTATTATAGCTTTATAAGATGGAAATGGTAATCATTAAGGGAGGAAAAACATCAATCCTTTCTCAAATCATTGCTTAAACATCCCTCCTGAAGAAAATAAAGGATGATCGATGAAATGATGTTGAAATTATGAAAATGTTGGAAGTAATTAAAAATGGGAAATCCTTTGAGATCAATATTCAAAAGTATTTAGTCATATGATTTGGGCCACTATTATGTGTACCAACTATTCCAGAGATAATGATGGATCTTTTTAACGATTTACATAGCTCAACCGTCTCTATTCACCTTGGGAGCACAAATATGTATCATGATCTCTAAGAGAATTATTTGTGGGAAAATATGAAGAAGGTGATTGGTGAGTATACATCGAGGGAATGGTATGTTAGTAAGTAATGACTGATAATAAAAAAGTCTAAGGGGGTGATGCAACCACTACCATTACTGACATGGATGTGGTAGAACATATCCTTGGACCTTTTTACTATAGTTCTAAAGAAATCTATAGGAAACAATGTGGCATGGGTCATTGTGGATCGTCTTACAAATACAACTCACTTTAATATAATTTTATAGGATATATCCTTTGATTAAATTTCACAAAGTCATATTAATGAGGTGATAAGGAAACATGGTGTGCCATAATATACTGTATCCGATAGAGATCTGAGATTCACATCGATATTTTGAAAAATTCTCTAACATTATCTACGTACTGAACTGAACTTCAATATGACCTATAATCCTCAAACTGATGGAAAATCTGAGAAAACTATTCAAACAATGGAATACATGTTCAGAGATTGTTCTATGGAGTTCAAGGGAGGATGAGACCAATATATTCAAATAGTCATATTCTCTTACAAAAAGAGTTTCCACTTGACCATTAGAATGGAACCATAGGAATCCCTTTGTGGGAAAAGGTGTAGAAAACTGGCATGATGGGATAAAGTTAGTTTTTTAAGCTTCTAGGGCCTGAAATATTAGAATAAATGGTGAATAAGATGAAAAATATTCAGAATCACATCAGAGAATCCCAATTTTAACAAAAGAATTATGTATACAATCTTCAATGAGACATTTATTTCGAAGTCAGAGACATGGTATTCCTCGACATATCTCTATGTAAGACGGTCAAGATATTTGGGAAGAAAGTAAATCTATGTCACATGTACATTGGCCCAATAAATCATATTGATTGTTTCAGAGCTAGGGAATATCAAATAGCTCTTCCTCCAACCATGTATAAAGTACATGATGTATTCCACATATCCCTTTTAATGAATTATATACCATATCATTCCAATGTACTTTATTCAGAGGTGTTACAGTTGGATGTGATCTTTCTAAAGAGGATAATCCAGGGGAGATATTGGATCATAGTGATAATGTTATATGTAACAAGACTACTCACCTAGTCCAATTACTATGAAAGAACCATAAATATGAAGAGGGAACAAGGGAACTAGAGAAATCGATGAAGGAAAAGTATCCACACCTATTTTCAGCAGTAAATGTTGAAAAAATTTGAGGGAGAAATTTTATAAGGGGGAAAAATGTAATGTCCTATGGTTTTATCAATGGATTGATTTCTTATAAACAGGAAATATAATATAATCACATAAAATTCCATTATGAAACCTAATGACATATCATGTGAAAAGAAACTACTAAATACTTTGTGACCTTTAAGTATAATTTAGTCCCTTCTATGATTAGAATTTCAAAAATCTGAAGTACATAGTCGCAATTAGTAAGATTTTTGGTATCTGATAGGAAAAACATAATATTTGGTGAATATTAACTTACGATTATGAATATTAATATGATCCTTATGAATATTAAATTTTCCATGTAATCAGTAACCTATCCAATGAATGTATAAATAAATTTTATCCATATTATAATTTAAAATATGATAGTGTTGGTATTTGGGTAAGTCAAAAATATTTAATTACTATTATTTGATTAATTTAATAATTTAAATGAAAATTTATTTTCATAAAATATATTCATAAGATAATTTTTTGATTTAATATTATTATAATAAAATTTTATGAGACCTTAGTTAATTTTTAAATTTTAATAAAATGAGTTTTAATATTTTTATTTTTTATTTTTCAGCTCAGTTATGATTTTAAATAAAAAATAAATTTATCACATTTATAAATTTGTTCTAATAAAACAGATTTAATTTATGGATTCTACATGTTGATAAATGCTTATTGTTAAATTTTTTTTATTTTTCTGAAATTCATGAATTTTTTGTGGAATAGTGAAATTGGATAATTTAAGAATTTTTATAAATAAAAAAATTATACATAATGCATGATTCAAGGATGATGTAAATGGACTTTATATTGAATTCACATGCACATATTACTTCTTTTTGTCACATAAATCAGAACTATTGATTTTTTTGAGAAAAATAATCTACTAATGAATTAAACGATGAGAAAACTCCCCACTCTACAACTATAAAAACCACCCATCACCACCTCTTCATCTTACACTGTCAATATTTTTGTCTTTTCCAAATTCTTCCCAAATATTTATCTAATTAAATATCACACTTATAGGTGCTATTTATCTCATCAAAATACCAAAACCTCTTCCCTAAGAAGGTTCTCAAGAGAAAGCAATCAAGAGGTAAAACCCTTTTCTATTTTCTTTTAACATTTTTTAAAGCACCATTACATTCTCTTTGATCCTCACATCTCCTCTTCAAAAAGGTATGTCAACTCCAATACCTTAAAATATATGAATATTTTAATATTATAATGGAATAATTCTTTAACATCTCCAACTTATACTAGAAATGGAAACACCATCCGATATGTGTTAATTAATCACATACAAGGATGACTACTTTTTAATTTATATTACCGTATTCAATTCGTTTCAATTATCCTTTTTAAGGTTAAACATGGTTAATATGTATTTAATATATTCTATGTAATGTTATATAATAATTGTTCTCAAATTTTATTAATTTATAATACAAAATGAGTTTGTTGTGAAAAAGATATCCAATTAACGCAAAAAATTATCAATAAAGTTTAATATAATGATTCATCCTCACTCTATATAACCAAAGGAATTTTATAAAAATTTAACCGCCTTCATATTCTCTAAAAACATATAATATCAGTTTTGGGAAACCATCTTCATGTTACATGATTCTCCATATATGTATATAAGTAAATCAATCATGAAAACCATGGAAACAAACACTAACAAAAAATGAAATTGAAACTATTGACCCATCAAAAATGCCATTAATGACCTTAATAAGGTTTTAATAAATAAAATTACATGTATAAGTGTTTTTAAATAATAATTAATGAATATAATTTTAATTTCAAGGAATTAAGACAATGTGAGAAACACCTTCAGACTTAAGGTAAGAGATTCTACCCAAACCTCAATTATTATTTTTTGTTTCTGTATCTTTCTTTTCACCCAAATGAAGTTATTTTTATAAATTTAAATATTATAAATTGTTTTCATATTTTGAAAAATCATGTATAAATATAAATTAATATTTCTTTTTTAGGGATATACATATTTGGTTCCCTTCTCAATTCTTTGCGATATGCATGCCCGTTTTAAGAGAACATCCTAAATTATTACCTAATTTCAAGTGTACTCTATCATCTATTTTAGTCCAATTTTTTTAAAATCATTATTTTTATTATTATAAACTTCTTGTGTTCACTTCATATTTTATAAAAGATATTATTCCATTTTCTATTATAAATTCACTATAATATTTTTCATAAAACCGCTCTAAAATGTTTTAATGCAAAAATTTATTAAATTATCCATATACATGTTATAACATTTGTTTGAAATCCCCTTCCATGATTTATGCAATTTTCTCTATGAATTTCCATTTATATTCTAAATCATTTCTTTCATGGACACTTGTATGATATGATAATTTATTATCCTTCATCACATGATAATGTTACCCATTTTCTTCTATAAGTACCCTTATGTTTTTGTATGATTGATTGAGTATGATTAATTATCTGGCTCCCACATTCCTAAAAATGTTAACATGGTTGTTCCAAGATAGTTCCCCAATAAATTGGGTAATGTTTCATCTCATGATACATTGTGTGAAAAGGACTTGACAGTTAGCCTCGACTCGTGCTCCATGTCAAACGGTCTTGGTGTTTACCGTAGACTCAAGATACACTATATGAAATGAGACTTGATTCATGATGAATTCATGTTTTAGCTTTATTAAACATTACTATGATTCCATTATGATGTGATCCCATATTTTATATGTTAGTTTTCCGTATGATCAAGCTTATTCTGTGCCATTTCATATCATTAGGGCTTATCATCTAACCCATGAGCTAAACTTTATTCTTATGTTTATCCCCTTAATAGGATTTTATCTCAGACCTTTGTTCATTATATCATTATGTTATCCTATGAATATGTAAGGGCTGAAAAAAGTTATGAGATATTTATGAATATTAAATAACTAAATGTTTTATTTAGTCCCATGTTTTCTGTTTTATGTACCTAGTCTTCCAAGACACTACGATCTATGAGCATTGGAATGTAATTTGATGTTTAGAATATTTTGAAATCATGTAATGATATGTGTAAATGTTTGAGCTCTATATAATCACTTCCATGTTTCCTTAGAGGAAATTGTTGATTCCATCTGACAACCCATGTCTTATGGAAATTTTTTTTCATAATGCCCATGTTCCTTGCATTGTAACACTCTACTATAGGATGAGTGTTGATCTTAACATTCCGTTCATTTTCTATGTCAATGAAATTCGTTATATCCCTCTTGAAGAACCTATCCATATGTATCATTCATTCACATTTAAATCAATTTGTGGTTCCTTTTAGATAGTTTCGAAAATGATTCCTTCCATAATTTTTAAACATGGGATGTTCGGTATTCTTTCCATTGTGGGATTTATTATCCAAACCACCCATATTAGAATCCATTTTATAATTTTTGTCACTAGAACCATGATACAATTGAAAAAATATGTTATCCATTTCATCCTTTAGGGCATGAAAAAAATCTCCTCATAACTATCGAAGTCACCAATCACCAATGGTTTCAATAGGATCAGATTTAGTCCCCTAAAGAAGAGATCCACATTGCTTTCAGTGTTCATGACAAGTCCAAAAGATTATAATGAAAGGATTTTAATGTTTTCTTCATACTCCCTGATAGACTCATGTTATTTCTAATTAAGTCCAATGACCTCTCTTTCCATCTTGAGATAGAGGGTTCAAGGAAAACACTTTTTGATTTTTTTTTCATTAATTCCTCCATATCCAGGGAAGCAATGTCCTTCTATGAATTCATATTCTTCATCATTTTCTGCCAGTAATCAACTTCCTCCATAAAAATGATAGGCTTCCATCATGAAATTCTCTTCTTCTAATCCCTAGAGAAAAGAGAATATATCTTCAATAGAGTTAATCTACAATTCCTTGAAGAGGGTATCAGAATATCAACTAAATATGACAATCCTTTTGTGTATGGAAGATTCTACAGAAACATTCTCCCTCCTTTAAGGAGGAAGGATTTTAACATTATTCATGTTATTTTTAAATAATTGAGCTAACTAAGAAAGTACTTTTATTAATTTTTGAGCACCTATTTATATCATACATTTATAGTGTAAGAGAAATATTTACATTTCCAGCCACATTGAGTGATGGAACATGTTCTTATATTTCCTACCATTACTAAGAAAAGATATTGGAATTATGGGGTTTTTTTAAAAGGTGGTTCATGAGTCAAAGACTAAGGAAAAATTTATTGATCAAGAAATAAAAGGATTGACACCATTTTTGGAGGACTATCGGTAAACATGTTCGCTTCACGAAAGGCAAGTGTGGTAATGTAGTTGAGTTCTATGAGTGAATCAATACAATTCATCCATCGGGAAGTTAGAGGCTATACAAGGTGAACCACCACCTTCCAGATATCATAGAAAATAGTGTTTGAATCAATTTCATCCCATATCTTGTTCCAACCCTTTTGTTTGGAAAAGTTCACAAAATGAATCACTCCCAACATTTCTGCTTCAAGAGCCGAGGCTGTACCAAATTCGCCGAAGAAGCAGTCATGAAACATGCCAATATAATCTATAAAAATAGATCCAAAACCATGATGTTCCAAGTTTCCTCTTGAGGCACCATCTACATTCACATTGATTCATCCTAGAAGCAGAGATTTCCAAAATACTTCAGGGGTGCATCAAGGCTGCCTGTAAGATCACCCAATCCTTAGATGGCGGAGGATCTAAAAATAACCAACAGAGTTGTCATAATGAGGTTTCCAAAGAGAGGCATCATACTAGAAGGAAATGAGAATATGTGTCTTACCTACAGTGAGACTAAATGAGAAATTATTATAAAGAAAATTATTTCTATCATATCAGATCACATGTAGGAGCTCCAAAAACACAGTTAGAAAAAGATTCTTGATTTTCATAGACTAATCCCAAGTAACACAATGATTCAATTGAGAGTTTATAGTATTAGAAATTGACCATATGCTACCAAAAATGTGAAGAGTGTAATTCCAAAGAGCTACAACTGTAGCACAAGACAAAAACAAATGATTAGCATTCATTAGGTGTTGATTTCATAGATGACATCAAGAACAAAGAGGAATACCAAAATATTTTAGGCACACATCAGTGGGGACCCTAATATGGGAAATATTCCAATTAAGAGTTTTTCTCAAGGGATAGATCCATGGTTTTTTAAAATAGTTCAATAAACAAAATTTGGAATCAGTATCGATGAAAATTGTTTTGTAAAAGCATTTGGAATCTAGGACACCATCAAAATCAGGCTCCCAAATGAGGAAGTCATCAGTGCTAGAGAAAGGATAATTGTCAATGATATAACTGATGTGATTAGGGAGGTTGATATCATGGAAGTTAACAACATGCCTCATAGTGTAGTTGGTGTTGTCTTGAGGAGTGTTACAAGTCAGTATGGAGACTAAGGGGGAACCCGCCCAGTTATCCAGCCAAAAATTCATTGAGGAATTAGCACTAACCATCCAGCTAGAGTTGTTCATGATGGAAATGAAGGATTTTCTAATGGAAGACCAGATGGAAGAAGTGATGTAACTAATATTACCATTCTTATTCTTGGAAATTAATCATTTCTTAAGAACAGAATACGAATAAGAGTTGTTTTGAAGTAGCCTCAAAGTCATCTCAGCTTGGAGTGAACCATTAAAAAGCATAAGATTTTTTATTCCAAGCCCAGCCTTGTCCATAGGTTTACAACATGTGACACAAGGTATGGTCGCAAGCTTTATTTTAATCGTAATACCTTTCCAAACAAATTTTTTAATGTAAATGTCAATTTTATTAAGGAGACCAGCATACCAATTGTAAACTGTCATCGAGTAAACCATTTTGAAAACAACTGAATTTTTCAAAAGATAAATTCTTCCAGCCATAGAGAGAGACTTACCCTTCCAAGAAGAAAGTTGGTTGGTAATTTGATCAACAATGCTGTGAAAGTAGCTAGATTTGGGTCTTACCCAAAAGATAGGAACCCCAAGATAAGTGAGTTGGAAAGAGCCTTCTTTAATTCCTATGTAATTAATGAAGTTAATTTTTCTGTTATGTGTAAAATTTTTCCCAAAGAAAACATATGAGTTTCTCCAACTTATCACATGACCCGAAATTTCTTCATAACGAGTCAGGGAATTTTTGAGGGTTTGGATGTTCCTGATAACTCATTTTAAGAACAGACTAATTTAACTGGCATATAAAATATGGGTAAGATAATTTATGTTCCTAGAATCCTGAATGGGCTTAATGTTGTTTTGATCCACAAGGCTAATGAGAAGTCTACTTAAATAATCCATGGTAATTGAAAAATGGATATTCTAAAGAGGATCACCATGCCTAACCCCCTTGGTGAATTTAAAGAATCCTTTAGGAGCCCCACTGACCTGCACTGAGATGGATGCAGAGTTGAATAAGGAGCTTATCGTACTAGTAAAAGAATCATTAAATCCAAATTTTTTGAGAACCTTTAAGATAAAACTACAACCCATGGTTTCCAAAGCCTTCTTGATGTCTAGTTTAATTTCCACACTACCTCCCCTAGTGACATTATTTAGGATATTAGTGCATTCTGAAGCAAGGTAGATGCAATCATGAATAGACCTTCCTTTAATGAAGCCAAATTGGGTCCAATAAAATTTTTTATTGTAGATGGTGGTTATTCTATTAGAAAGGTGATTAGAGATAACTTTATAAATGGTGTTGATGAGCGAAATATGACAGAAAAGGGGAATCTCAGCAGCATTTTGTATATTAGGAATAACAATAAGGAATTTATCATTTATTCCATGTGGGAGAACACCAGTAGAGAAGATAGATTTGGCTAGTTTTCAATCATCCAAGTGAATGATTTCCTTGTAGTTTTGGAATAAACCCTTGTTGAAACCATCTGGTCCTAGGGTACTATTAGGATTGAGGATAAAAATAGTGTCCTTGATTTCATGATCCAGGGGTATGCTTAAAAGATGGTCATTTTCTTCAACAGTAACCATATTTGTTATGATATCAGAATGTAGATCATTGAAAACCCATGGACCATTGAAAAAATTCTGAAAATAATCAATAAGATGATTAGAAATTCTTTCTTCAATGTTGTAAGGATTTCATCAACTCTTTGAAAGTCCAGGGGATGACATAATTTTTTAATTAGCTAGAAATAATTTTAGAGCATAGTATAGTTTTCACCATCTGAAAGCCATTTGGTTTTGAAAATTTTCTTTCACATGTTATCATTGAGTTTCAGAAAAGATTTGAGCTTCAAGGAAGAACAAATTTCAGTCTGAGGATCAAGGGAAAGATCAGAGCAAGTGTTGGAGCTTTGAATACGAATGAGGTCATTCTCCATAAAGGAGATGTCCTTGTCTAGTTTTTTTGTTTTATAGCAACAGTAACCCTCGAGACACTACTTTAGGAGCTTTAATTTAGAAAAGCATGATAAATCATCATTGTGATGCCTCATGCCATCCCAAAAATCAGTTATCATATTAGAACATTTTGGATCCGCAGCCCAAGAATTGTTAAATTTAAAAGGGGTAATAGATTTAAAACACATGGTGAAGAGACTGACTAAAATTGGGTGATTTTTAGATTTGATCTTGGGTAAGGTAATAATAAGTATGGATTCCCATTTATCGAGGGCAGGAGTACTATTAAATTCCCTATCAAGTTTTCTAGCTACTACCATATTGTGGCACTTTCAATACCTAGTACACATATCACCAATGAGGTTGATTTCTATAAGGTCACAATTATGGGGCTTTAATACATAGCTAATAATCATAAAAGTTAACATTGAACCTAAAAGGTAAAACATGTAATGGAAAAGTAGATACAAACTTGTGATTACCTAGGTTTAAATCTTGTTTATCCTTGATCTAGTTTTTACCATATATACTTATGGGCTCTGTTTTTTCATTAATAATTGTTTTTAATGAGATCATGAATTTATCAAAGCATATCCCTTTGGATTGTCAAACTAAGTTCACATTAAATCCCATTCTCATGTGCTAGGTTACCCTTAGTCCGGCCCGGAACACCTTGTTAGAGTTTTTACTCCAAGATATGTCTATACCAGAACCATGTCCACTTGGATTATGAAAATAGGGATATAATTTCTTGATAAAGCACATATTCTAAACATACAAAAATTTTGGGATGTTTTCTTATATATAGTGTTATCCCTTGGGTTCTTACTAAGGTATTGAATTCATATTATTCAAAAATAATTATACCATCCTATGATTATAACTATAGAGACCCCAAACATTTAT
Source organism: Viscum album (assembly GCA_963277665.1). Lineage (NCBI taxonomy): Eukaryota > Viridiplantae > Streptophyta > Magnoliopsida > Santalales > Viscaceae > Viscum > Viscum album. The sequence continues at coordinate 449,949,811 of OY728131.1, forward strand.
AAATATACTTACATGCTTTTAAACATATTTAAACATCAAATTTCATAACAAGGATTGATGATTCTAGTTTCTTGGATGGCATCGTACATAAAACAGAAATCATGGGGTTAAATATTAAATTTGGATATTTAATCTTCTTAAGGAGCTAATAATATCATTTTATCCCTTCTACCAGCATATGATATCCTAGGGATAACATGAAAAAAGTGATGATATAAAAGATGAGTAAGGGAAAAACATAAGAATTAAGCATAGCACATGGGTTTGATGTCATAACATGATGATATAAAAAGGAATGGGACATGACTATAAATAATGAATCATAAATTATAAGTCATGGGATCATATAATCATGGAATCAAAATAATGTGGCATAAATATAAAACATCACTTTATAATGATGCATCATCATTTCATATAAAGGATAAAAAGTCAATGTTAACCACTAAGACCATTGCATATGGAGCACGTGTATAGGCTTACCATCAAGTTTTTCTCACAAAACATCTCATGAGACTAAACCTTACCCAATAAAAAAGAGAAATATATAGGAGCATCACCTTAAATTTCTCATTAATATGATTTCCAAATAATTAATCCTACATAATTAATCATACATAAACATATAGGTACACATGGAAAGAAATGGGTATCATAATCATGTCATAAAACCTATTAAATGGGTATATCATACAAGTGTCCATTAAATAAGTGAATTAGAATGTACATGGAAATTTATAAGGGAAAATAGGAATATATATTGTAATGCGATGTAAAACAGAAGTGATTACATGTAAAAAGAGTGTTTAATAAATTTTTTCATTAAATCATTTTGGTGATGTTTTGAGGAAACTACTGAAGGGAATTTAAAATAGAAAAGGGAATAATATTTTTTATAAAACAATAAGTGAACCATGATGTTTTTGATAATAAAAATAATTATTTTATAAAAACAATCATGGAATAATGCAGATGATAGAGTGCATGTGAAATTGGGTAATAATTCGGGAAGTTCCCTTGAAAAGGGATCACATATCGGGAAGAATTGAGAATGGAAAAAAATATGTATATACCCAAAAGAGAATAATGAAAGGATATTGATACATTAGTTTGGAACATATGAAAAGAATTTATAATATGTACATAAAAAATATAACATCATTTGAGTAAATAGAAAAACAGAGTAACCAAAAGTAATAATGGTGGTTCGAGTAGAATCCTTTACCTAATATCTGAAGGTGTTATTAAATTGATATTAATTTCAGAGATAATGAAATTATATTCATCAAATAATAATTCCATAACCTATTATAAATGTAATTGATTTATTATAACCTTATTAATTTCTTTCATGGCTTTTTTTATTGGACAAGAAGTTCAATTTCATTATTTAGGAGCATTTGTTTCCTTGGTTTTCATTTTCATTTTAGTTATATACATATATAGATAATCTTATAAGATTAGGATGGATACCCGGAATCAAATTTATATGTTATCAAAAAATATCCAGTATATTAAATAGTTATGAGATTCATTTTTTTATCATGAGTGAGGATGAACAATTATATAAAATATTAATGATATCTGTTTAGGTTTATATGCGGGTTTTGGATCACAACAAAATCATTTTGTTTTCTAAATTAATAAAAATTTTACAAAGTTAATCTAGAACATTAAAATGGATATATTACTTTCATAATTACTTGGTTTGACCATAAAAATGGTTTCATGACATGAATTTGAGATGGAAATAGAAATTGAAAACCCATTTCCTTTGAATGTTATTAATGAACACATCTCAAATGGTGTTTTCATTTATAGTATAAAAGAATGGAAAGGATATTTGATGGAGAATTATTCCATTCTCAAAATAAAATTCTATTTTGTTTATAGTATTATAATTTTCATACCATTTTCATGACGACTGGTGGAGAAATAAAATAATGTAATGGGACATGAAACGAAATTGAAGGAAAATGGAAATGGGTTTTACCTCTTGATTCATTCCCCTTCAAAACCTCTATATGGATGGGGTTTTGAAAATTTTATGAGACTAAGAGATCATGGTCGTTGGATAGTGGTTTAAGGAATAATTTATGTAGAATTTGGACAAGGAATAAGGAAGGAGATCTGTGAGGATAATAGGTAGCTAGTGGTGGTTTTTGAGGTGGGGGAGAGGAAAGTTAAGTCAATTAAAAATTCATTAGTATATTTCCTTCTCAAGTCAAGAAATATTTCTGATTCCTGAGATAAAAAACAATAATTTCATAATGTGAATTTGAATAAATGTTTATTTACATTATCAATGATTCAATTTTGATGCATAAATTTGTTTTTATTTCACATATTTTATAAATTATCAAATTTCACTATTAACAAAATATTATGTTTGTCCAAACATACTCAAAACATATTTTTGATTACAACCGTGTATGTCATATTTTTGAAATTTAAATCATAGAAATGGAAAAATTATGTTTATTGGTTACATTGAATTTAGAAGTTCATTTAATCAGGACACGTCATTGTGTTTCATGATGTTTTTAGGTGATTATATTATTTCACATAATTATAAGAAAGTAATTTCATTTGAATAATATTTGGGTCTTTATTGGATGTCCCCTCTAGGATTATGGAGGTGGTGGAAATGGGTGAAGATATCTTCTAGTTGTGGACATCGATGACCTTGAGGTTTTAGAGATGATTATATGTATGATATTTTTCTTATGTTCCTTATTGAAAATTTTGATATACAAAGGCCTGATCAATTCTTTTCTTTATTCATCCCTATTATATGACATGTATATTTTTATTGATCCCATAGTTACACCATTAACATTAAATACTACAAACATAGGTGACTCAGCAGTCACAGTCATTATTCATAAATGTGATTTGACCCATATCAAATATAGTTCATTTTTGGAACTCATTGTAGATGCAATGGTGATTTATGTTGGAATATTTGGTATGTAATGGTTTTCCATCAAATATAACACGAAAAACAACTTCAAGTAGAAAATGTGGTGTATCTATATATAAGGATTGAGGTTTTCCATCATAGGTGTGAGTGAAATCGATGAATAGTTTGATGAAATCATATTTATGATAGTGTATCTCAATACTGACCATTCTTTTACCATGACTCTAGGAGAATTTCATGTTTATGGGATACCAGTTTTTTGTGTCTGTGTGGATTGTAAAGATATCATTATTGAGATCATTCAAGGCCTATATCTCTATTTAGAGATAGACATCTATATTAAATTTCTTCTATTGACTACCTGAATATATACTCTAACATATTTGATAGATCCTATATAGAAGTTCTAGATGACTCTACATTTTGAGGACTTATATAGGAATATTTTCATGACACCCAGTTTTCCCCCTTGTGTAGGCCTAGTGTTGTTCTAAATGAAGGTGGAAAGAACCTAGAGGATGTGTTTGAATTATCCGTTCTATAACCAACTAACCACAATTAATATTCTTTCACCCATAAAGGATCTATGAACTATAATATTAGTTGAGATGGTCATAATGGTCTTCAAAGAATGAAGGCATATCATACTATCAACGTGTGTGATTACATGATAATGATATAATAATTATGATATTCATATAATTCAATGATTATGGTGGGTACATGGTGATTTCCAGGAACATGAAGATTACCCAAGTAGTATTTTAGGATTCAATAATTGGATCATTCAGCTCATGTTTCATTAATTTTTTCTAGTATTCATTACTAAAAATTTAGTGTACTTTTCATTTGGGGAGGAGAACCTAAGACATTTGAAGATTCTCCAAGAAACACTCAAAGAGAAAAATCATTATGATAAAATCATTAATATTTTTTCTAGATTTTGGGGATCCACTTATTAAGACATGACATATCAATTGATGGAGTAGTAGTAGGACCATTGTAGGCTGAGACAATGTTGTCTTTGGATCCATCAAGGAGTGTGGCCAAGGTGTACTGAGGCCTTGGGAAGAAAGAATACTACTAGAGATTCATGTAGGATTTTCTTGGGTATTAGTTCCATTGATTTCATTATCCTAGATGAGGAAGTATGCCATTTAGAAATAGATGATACAACATTCCTTTTTTGGACATGAGGCATTGGTTGATAGTATCCCCCTTATTGATATGTCTATAGGAGTGTTTTGAGTATGTAGTGCTATGTTATTCCAGAAGAACTAGAAATGATAGTGATATGACGCATAGGCAGGTGTTGATTACATAGGTCTCTAGGTAAGTGGATACCAAAAGAGATAATATATGAAACACATGATTTAAAATTTTAATTGGTAGTCTTTATACGAAATATGTGGTACAAAAATATTATATGATAGTGGGTTTCCATGAACTGTTACCATATAAGTCTGAAGCACATATTATCATATAATGAACATAACATGAGACAAGGAACATGGGTTGAGTTTCTCTAGTATTATAACATTGAGATATTCTACATCCAGGAAAGGGGAATACGGTGGTATATGCACTTCATTGGTGATCATGTTCTCAATTTTTGGATGAGGGGTTAAAATAGTTATCCTCGTTGTATTTTTACTTTGGGGATGATGATGGTGCGTAATTACGCTAGTTGATGGTTCCAACCCGACCACTTCCATAGTAGCTTATGGTGGCATAACAAGGAGATAATTACCATCAAACCACAAACTCTATTATCAACTATATTTTCTCCTTATGAATTTTATAAAGGTGGGGTTCATTTAATCCTTTTCGTACAAAAAATTATGGTACTAATGATATTAAGTGAGGAAATGATGAGGGAATTATCTACTCCCCCCTTGTAGGTAAATCATGGTGCTGATACAATGATCCATGACCATTAATTTCAATTCTGTTGTTTAGTAATGAATATGTGTGTTGTATAGTTCGTCCCTCAATGCATCACCTTTACGATATTGAAGACTATGAAAAAGGTTTCAATAGGATAATCTCAACCCCTTGATGTTTTATAGAAGATGTGTGATGGGATAACTATAGACTTCGTGGTGGGGAATCCGAGAATTTTTAGGGGAAATTATTTTATATTGGTGATCATACAATGAATCAAATAGTGATACCAATTCTTGTATGTCTGATAATGTAGTTTAGTAGAGATTATAGATCCCATATACCTTCGTGAGTTATATTTGATCCATAGAGTACTCTTAATGATAATTTAATACTATGATTCTCACTCAACATATTGATTATGGAGAGGATTAAAGGATGAATCTCTGATTCAATAAAATTTGATCTTGATGATTCACACACTGAATGATGCCTATGATGAGATGACCATTCAGTTCTTAGAGGAAATTTGGTTGGATTTCATGTCATAAATTGTCCATAGTTGGGATAGTAAATTGTATATACTATAGAATTCATACATTGATACCTACCATTCCACCATTATTATTGAAAAATTTAAGTTATTATATTGGAAACCCTATAGGTCTCCACTATGCTGGAATGATCCAAGTGAGTATGTGCATGTAGGCTTATAGATGGTGATATCTACAATATATAAGGTTTAGATCATCTAGTAGTATATAAAAACTATATAGATCCCTAAGAAATATATTTTAAATAAAAAATAAAGTCCTTTGGAGTCCATGGTTGTAGAATAAATGTTAGTTAAAATCACACCTCAATGTTGATTGTAGATATTTGGTAAGTGGGAAATCTATATCGTATATTAATTGGAATATTCTAGATACATTAAAAGATGGAGGGGTTTTATATCGTTTGTCTCTAAAATGATATATTGGATGGATATATGTTGTCATTCATGTGTAATAACTATGTTTGTATGTTCATAAACTATCTCATGTTATAGATATGGGAAAGATAAACATCAAGGATGAAGCTAAATTTCTGAGTACCCATGGAAATCAAGGATCAACATGAGATGATATCATGGGAGACATATTTAGTTGGTTAGTGTCCAATGGATGCTTGAGATTCCTATGGATAGAACCTATGAGTGGGAGATACAGATTCATGCTCAATAGACATATATTTTTTTAGAATTATTTTGACACTTTAAGATAAAAAATTACATTGTAGGGGGAATGTAATGCCTCTGTTTCTATGATGTGAATCATATTAGTATATCTAGAATTAATTTTGGATCCAATATCCAACATGTTAGGATATTATGATTCCAATTTCTGTCAGAATTTATATTTTCAAAATGTAACATATATGAGTATCAGATGCATGCGTTCTTTTTGAAAATGTTGAATAACTCCTAAATGGGGAATCAAATGGTAAATTCAATGACATTGATCATATAATGTGTTCTTTTCCATAAATGTTGAAAAATCACTATGAGCAGTCGACCGTCATCTTTGGAACCACCATGTGATAAATAATTTAATAATTTATATATATTTAATTATCAAATTTATAAATCCATTATTAATCAATATATCTAAAAATATGGTTATTACCAAATATTAATGTTATAAAAATAATCTTGAAATATGATTAAGAATATATTGGTGGAGATCAAATGGAAAAAATTTGTTGGATCCTGCATTTGAAAATAATACACCAAAGGAATTTGTGGATTTAACTGAAGTGGTAAACACAAACAATTTCTTAATAACTGATAGATCCAAACTCAATAAAGAAAGTTTTTTATATGGATTTATCTCTTCTTATTATTCCAATGATGAATTTAAATTTAATTAAACAATCAATCAATTCATTGGTGAATTGTTTTTTGGGTATGAAATTATTTATTATATTTTTTGGGAAATTAATTTGTTATTTATATAAGAATATAATTATTCACTCTAATCGAAATATGTTGTTTCTAATATAAACCATGGATGTGGATTGTTCCACATAATTTTTTTTGAACTGATTCTTCCCATGTCTATTTTACATTTTTTTCCAATATTATATCTACATTTATATTTAGAAATTACTAGGAAATCAATGATTGGGAACCGGTTCTTCAGAAAAATGGATTGATACCACATATTGCGTCTGCGATTCAATGATGGAATCTAGATACAAAGAAGAAGATGATTTATTAGTGGCATGTGAATGATTTTTATGTGTAGGATTGGAGTGCGATGATGGCTTGATCCATCGGTGATTGCTTTCCAACCATATCATCAAAAAGATTCCAATCACAAGAGAACGATGGGTGCAAAAAACCTTAAATATAGGGGTTTTGGATAGATATGTTAATGAAGTTAGGGTTTGATATGTCATCATTGGAAGGCACCTGATCTTCAATTGGTTTTAGATCATCCTTCATAAAACATTTTTTAGTTTGGAGATACAGAAATCTGGGACCCTAGTTTTTACACTAGGGATTCCATAAATAATAATTTATCACGTAACATGTGGCATGTTTAAAAATCTATTTGACTTTACTTGGAGACTCATAGTGTACCCTTGATTATACATGCATGACCAGAATGCATAGCTTAACCCATATACTCAGATATAACAACTGTACATGGGATAATCAATTTCCTCAGACCCTACCTCGTACACAGGAATGACCCAAGGTACACGTTCATGGTTAAGCATAATTGATCATGATTTGGAAGGCCTATATAGGAAGTGTAACACCTGTGGGAAATGATTTGTAATTAATGGAACATGCAGTGTTATGAAATATGATGCCGAAAGACCATGGGGAAAGACACACTATATATCACGCTATACAAAAGGATTGGTTCCTCCAAGTTGGTCGGAGGCCCATATTCTCCATAGAATGGACTAGTTTCCTTAGAGTGTGTTCCCTATGTCCATACCAATTAAGGTATACTATGGAATTACATCATAAACAGATGTCTATGATATCCTCTAATTGTTTTGAATCAAATAGTGTCCTCATTTCCAAACCATAGCCCGGGTGGGGTATTCAATCATCATATTCCATGTGTGGGGTTATAATAATAGGAGTGACCAAAATACATCTTCCCATACATACCAGGTTAATTCATATTGGGTTCTTGGTATACCCCAAGTACATGGGTGTAGTCTTTTATCTTGGAATCAATCTATTCAGAATTCCCACACATACATCATCATGGTAAGACCAAAAGAGCATGGCATCCTGCATGAACACCATCAGTTCAAGAATAATCATAGAGTGAGTTCTCAATAGTGTGTGTTTCAATGAACCCTTGAAAAATATATTATTCTGGATATGTTATTTTTTCTATACACTGTTAATTTTTTTATATTATGACTATAACATGATGTTGTACTAAATGTCATATATTTTGATTGAAATATCCCAATGATGATATGCCTACTATATTAATGCTTTATTATTTGTTATTTTTTTCTATCATTCAAGGAATTGTAATACTTACCCCTGGATGCGCTCTAACTGCACATGTCAGGACTTATATAGATGACTACCCATTCAATTGGGTTCTTTATGTACCATGAAAATAAAAGGAATTGATTGGGGAAGACATTAAATTGTTCATATTAAGTGTTACATTTGACTATATTCCCCTTATTTTAGTTGGTTTGACTTCATTAATATTTGGTTTCCATTTTTATTTGACTCTTATTTTTTCAATATTATGTTCATACTCTGATTGAGGGATTTAAATTTATGCTTGAATTTTCTATAAGTTGTATTTTCCTTCAACCAATGAATATATATGTATATATTTTTATGTGTGAGTTCACGTACCATAGGATATGTGATACTAAGTGTTTGATATTCCTACTGACCCCATCATGATTTCCTCTGACCTATTTGATGTGGGCATGGGGTTGTCACACTCGGTTTATTACTGACTAGGTATGGCCAAGTAGGGAAGGTCATGAAAAATATGAATTTATTTATTTAATCATGTTAATTTAATTTTAAATCATAATAATATAATAATTATCATGGATCCATACAAAATGATGACACAATACTAGTTTTGGTAATATAAAACACTAATAAATGTTGTAAAATTTAATAAAAGTAATAAAAACTTGGTGATTTGTTATGTTACATTATTTTTTAGAAAAGTGTATCATAATATTGATTTTTTTAAGTTTGGGTATTCACATTATATTATTGTCCTGTTTTTTTTAACCCTACAATATGAGTAGATCCAAAAAAATATTTTATAATAACTTATAATAAAAATATATTATTGTCTTATTTGAAAATTAAAAAAATATTACATGTCACCATGTGATTGTGATATTCTCTGTCATACCATTCACCTTCCAGTTATATGTCCCTGGTCCTTCTATACATGCATTTATGACACCGAAAGAGTATAAAACATGGATATCTATGTAATTTCTATAATGGTTAATAGGGGTAAAAACTAAGAGATAAGGGTTTAAAAATCACATGGACCTATCTAAATAATGTTTTATGGGACTATTTTTGCTAAAACCAAACATTTATTAGAAATATATATATTTTCCACAATAACATGAAAATTATTTCATATTAATTTAATATGTCTGATATATACCAATGGCCCCATCTCATTAGTTATTAAAGGAAATATCATATTCTTATTATTAAAAATGGATAATCCTTCTTGATCTACCAGGAAATGACCTATTACCATCTAATATTACATCCCTAATTCAGAGAAACTCTTTAATATAAAAATAACAACCTTTAATGAAATAAGGTTTATTCCAATGGTGAATCTCTAAAAATATGTATATCTCTTACCAATGAAAGTTTAATTTTATTTCACTTTATAAAACCTATAATCATATGGTATGCTTTTAAAAATAATGAATTTCCAATCCTAAATATACTGAATTGTTATAATGTTATTTGAAAAAAAAGTATACACCTCTTTTCTATCATATGGGAAGAGAAAACTTCACTATGGTATACATTTTGACCACTACCAAAACGATGTGTTGAATATTTTTCATCCCTACATAAAATTAATGGTTATAGTATTCAATTTAATAAATTCATATGACATTTATAATATTGTAATTTTTCTATAAATATAATTATTTTTTATTAGTATTTTTTCATCATGAAAAATATTGAAACAAAACACATACAAATATATGTATTACAATATGCATGAAGTGATATAATTAATAATTCATCAAAACTCTATATGAATAGTTATAAATATGAATAAAATGATTTCATATGACATAAGTTACATGATTACAATTATGGATACTATGGAACTATAATCAATGTATATGGACAAGGAATATTAGTTTATGTAGCCTTGATAATCGAAGTAATTGTCAATTGAAATAATGACATTATTAATAATTTGTTAACAAAATGATGATACATTGTTTTATATAAGTCAAATATAATATGATATTTATTAGTATATTTCATGAGTATATTCATAATAAATTTATATAGATTATAAATTATTTTTGAACAAGTACTATGAAAGATATTACTTGATGTAAAGGATTTGTGTGATAATATCCTTTAAATTATGATTGTTCATGCTAGAATTTTTATTTATTGAAAATATATGATCGATATATAAAAAATTTGTAAATTTCATCTTCTTGGGTTATTTCTATAATATTAGTGTTTTATTACCATTTCACTAACATTAGAAATCAGAATGGTTCAAAAATACTTTTAAAAAATGGATACCCTATTTCTATAATTCTGGTTTAGATTATATATCATTCATATAAAAGTTCCAAAAAATGTTTTAATTTATATTTCATTGATCCAATGATTGCTTAATTAAATTCAAAAGAATATTTTAAAGTCTATAAATATTTTTTAATGAAACTACTTTTCGCTCTCTTAATTTTCTATTTTTACCAATGTTGGGAATATAATAATTGTTTTAAAAATGTAAAACATGAAAAAAAAATCACATTCACTATTTCTATTTTCATAAAAATTTTAACTACATGATTTGATTTTAATTTCAGAAAAAAAAATTGTACATAATATTTTTCAATTTATTATACATGAAACTAGTGTTTTGAAAATGAAACATGTATATTCATCATGAAATATTCAATTAAACTTTTAAATTATTTTTTTCATCGCTGATAAATTCCAATGATTTTATATATTCTATATAGGGGATATATTCCAGTGATACAATCCTTATTCATTTTAATGATTTTTTTTAATATGAAGATGATATTATTATGAAAACTATTTTCTTTTCAGTAGTTATTCTATAATGGTAAGATGATTTATTTGTGCTATTATGACATATATATTAATCTAAATTTTTTATATGAAGAGTGGGGCCATAATTTTATATCCCCTAATGAATTTGGTAATGATGATAAAGTGGAGAGAATAATAAGAGGTGACGAACATAAGAAAAAACCTAAAACATAATGAACTAATAAAATTAAAATACATTATAGAGTTAAATAAATGTAGGTTACTCCATATACAATGATGATATTATCTTATTTAGGAAACTACATGATGAATTTATATTTTCCATGAAATTATTATGATTATATTATGATTTTTCCATGAAATTCTTATGAAAATGTCAAATTATCATGATAATATATCATGGATCATTATTAATTTATGATGAATCCATACAAAAATTATTTAGCGTTTTTGAAATAATAAATATTTAAGACATTACCATTGTTTATGATCTATGGTAGACTTGGTAGAATCATTGTATATTATGAAAATGATCATTAACCCTTTAGTAAATATTATTCTTGATAATATTTATCTATTTATATCTTCCAATATTATATTTATTATTATTCCGATCTCACCTTTCTCATGTTTCATTATCATTGGTTATGAATATGTTTTTAATGTAGGGTACATAGAAGGTACTATGTGAGATTACTATAGTGGTGGATATTGAAAATAATTAATAAAATAATATATTTATGTATATTGTCTCCAAAGAAACTAAAAACTCATGGTTATGAGTATTTTATTCATATGTGATGTCATTAATTTTTATCTAAAATCATGTAATATTTTATATCTATTTCTCATGTGGACTGTGATAGTGTTAAAAGAGGGATCCTTTATGTTTTTACATTTCTATTTGAGAAAATTTTGAAAATAATGGTGATAATTTTATGTATTTGATATGATTCCAATGTGATAAAAATATATAGATTTTCTGGATTTCTTAGTAAACAAAATTCAATTCTAGATTCTCATAATTAAATGAATAAATTTAAAATATGAACCTATTGGAAACAACGTTAAATATGAAATCTTTTTTATCAACTCTATCATCACTAGTAGATGATGAGTGTCCCTAAGACATAACACATAGCCAGATAGTCCAGGGGGATAATCAAGTGTTAATTTACATTTTCATTATGAATCATTATGAGATAATTGAAATGATAATGATCATGGATGAGCTCGATAGAATATATTGCATCCAAGATTGAATAGAATGTCTAATGTTTTTGATATACTATTTTTTATATTTCCAAATTATATAATTTATCAGTATGATTAATGTTTTTCACATTATGATTTTGGGTTACGTTTAATTACGAATAACATAGAGAAAAGTGTTAATACTAAATGTGATAGAAATTAAAATGACATTCTTAATTATAAAAAAAATTATGGGATATGTAATGAAGAATAATTATTTATAATTACAAAAAATTATTAATATATGAATAAATATGATCGTAATAAATAATTAATTGGTAGAAAAATGTATTATAACATCATTCATGAGGAAATATCTAACTAAATAAAGTAGTTCTTTTGATCCACTAACTTTTGAACAAATTATTCATTAAAATAAAAATATATTTTTTTTCCAGTTCATGGTGAATTAGAATGTCATTTTTTATCATCTTTGCAGTGAAGATGATCAATACTATGAACTTTTCAAGAATATGTGGCAATAGAAGATATTTTTCTCCATTAAAAGGTTATATTTTAATTATGTATTTTTCAATAATTTTTCAACCCAAAACCATTTTTTCAAAATGGTGGAGTAATTATATGAATAAAAGAGAAATTAATAGGAGTCAATCCGTAATAATGTGTCAAACATAACAAAAATTAAAGGTTATATTTCAGGTTTTATCATTGCCCCTAAAAGGAAAATTGATTAATTATTTATTAGATTGAGATAACTTATCAAAATTATATTGTCCATAAAATTCATTAGCTTATAGAATGGTATCATTAGATTTGTTCTTGAATATTGAAAAAGTGATAGTTTTCCTTCTTTTATATAATGGACTTTCATGTGAGAATAGAAAGATGAAATTTTATTTAATATTGAATAATAAGGCCCATGAGAGAAATTTATATATTCTTCCATCATGCGAGAAGTGTAGAAAGGAGAATAAAGGAATTTTTTTCTTGGGTGTGGTAAATGATATATATTAGGAAATGAATTGAATCTAGAAAAGGAATGGTAGAGTGATGTGAATAATCTATTTTGTGAATGGAATAGTGAGAATGGTCAACATAATGTTCCACTAAAACTCCACTTATATAACAGAAAGGATAATGAAATTTTTTCTAAGGAATGCTTGAATATAAGGTTTAATAATCTAAATTAGTGCTAAAAAAACTCATTATAGAAGTGAGAAATGGAAATATCATGTGATCAAAACTCATGAAGTGAGTATTGAGAATAAGGAGGGAAATGGTTCACATACCATCCAATTTATAATTAAAATTTCATATTTAATTAAATATCTACGTACTTATTTATATCCAAATAATTTTAAATGGGTATAGCATAACCAAATAAATTATTTCACGCTGATTTTGATGTAAAAAATACTTATTTTAGTATGACATCAACTTATGCCTATAGATCTTGTATGATAACATTTTTGTGAATTTAATTCATAAAATCATTTGATTATAAATTCAGTTAAATTTGATGCTATTTTTTGAATGTATTGACTCACTCAATATAGGTACCATAACAAGTTTCTAGGAAGATATGTATGACATTATATTATAAATAAACATATAATAATAATTATATTTTTATATAATGATTAAACATACACTTAAAATTGAAGGTACATTCGTTTTATGGGTATTAATAGATAAACATGAGGTATATTTAACTAAAAATGTTGGGGAGAAAGTCCACATTGAATAAATTCTTGTTGATTTAGAATATAATGAAATATTTCATGATGACATTCAATGTCCTATAAAAATCAATATGTTTAGTTTTCAACAGAAATAAATCATTTTGTTACACTAATGTTAATGAATATTTGTATAATTTCCCTTATTTACTTCTAGGATTATTAGAAGAATCTCCGAGAAAATATTGATAAGGTATTCATACCCACAAGTTTTTAACGATGGTATTATCCTATTTTTTTTCAAAAGAAAAATGGTTCACTGATTCATTTACTTTACAACCAATAAAATAACAAGATCACTATCGTGAAAAAATATAGTACCCCAAAATGATGATGTGTATTCTCTACATAAAAGACCTCAATACATATTATTTTCAAGCATGTGTTCCTGGTATCATGAATTGAGGATGGATAAGGATGGTATTTATAACAATATTGTTCTTTATTACACATCAATTCATTATTTATTACATAATATTACACATAATAAAACAAGTAATTTCGTTAGTACTATTATCTTTATGTATTCAGTACATTACATAAAAAACTCAACCTACAATATATCATCATTATTGAAAACATCCCTAACATTATCATAATATTCATTCCACATTATATAAACATGATATAACATCGGAACATACATAAGAAAGGGGATATCAATAAAGTCCTCTATACGAGTAAGCATGGAAGAACATGAAGAACATATTACATGTTAGATTATTTTCATTACAGTAAGGAATAAAATGTGTATGAATCATAAAAATGAACAATGAGTCATGATATAACATGTTAACCAAAAAGAATCCTATTAATTGGGAGAACAACTTAAAAAAGTGCATCATAAAAAATATCAAGCATAATATCCATGAAATAATGATGGAAAAAGTATGATCATATATTAGTTTCACTCCATAATCCATTGCATGAATTTTCATGATTCTAAAACGTTACCCAGTGCATTATAGTTTCATAAAAATCTGAGAAAACCTATAACTTTCATTTCATTATTATGTTAATGTGCTCCACATAGATCATAATACCTGAAATCATTTACTTCCACATATTATTAAATTACAAGTAGTGTTGAATACAAAAATATTATATAATTTCCAATTATTTTCATATATAGAAATTACATCTTGTTATAAGAATATGTATTAAATAAAAAAACAAAACTATGCTAGGACTTTATTGGATTAGTGTCTTTGGTTACTGGGAATCATAGAAAAATATTTCATAAAACATCTACATCATATCTCACAAATTTATTATTTACTTGACAACCTTTGGACAGATACTATTTAATACCATTCTTTATAATATGGGGAAAAGAAACATAAGAAAAGGGTGAGCTTAGAAGCATAGTGGTGGTAAATAAGGGACATAGCAATAATATAATAGTCATAAGACAAAAGAATATAAAAAATTGAAAATCATATATTACTTATAAAATATCAAGATATAATTTCATGGAATAACTAATTGATGTTCATTAAGAATCAAATTAAATATTCAAATAGAGTATAATATAATAAATTGAATTTTTGGAACACATATACAGAAAAAATAATTTCTATTTTAGTCAATGATCATTCCCAATTCAATCAAAATGCCAAATTTCCTTTACTATACTGAGGCCACACCTCTTTCCAGTAATTTACTATTTAACCACGTTTAATACCCATTACAATATTGTATCTCTCATAAGATATAAATCCTTTTTAAATGTGTTGGAGGTTGATATATATACCACCTATAAAATAACAACCAACATATATATGTGGGATATTTGAAAAAAATTCATTCAAAGAACCAATAAAATAAATAGGTATCATAAACATCATGGAATCAAAAATAACCCATGGAAAATAATGGGTTTCATAATTATCATTCCTTCCTACACCTAAAACAACCCTGAAAATAATGTTATCAAATATATAAAATAATATTGTGAGATCACTTGAAAATAATTCCCGAAGTTTCTCTTCCTAATATTCTCTGAACTATAAAAAAGAAAAGATTTTAATTGAGATTAATATTTTATATTATAATGGAATATTCATTGATATAAGATATGAAATAAAATTCAATGTTGAATATGTTAAAAAACATTACTCTAATACTTTCTCCGGAAAATAAATGAAGTGTCTCATTAGGAAAACAAAAAAAGGGATTCCTTTCACACATTCATTTAAAAATTTACCCATGGCTAATAATGTATTAAAAAATTAAAAATATTATTAAAAATATTATTCATTTTTTAAGAAACATATACATTGAATAAAAATATTCCCATGTAAATAGTTATATTTAAACAGTCTTATATAATAGTGGGATTGGGAAATTATCCCTTACCTTAGGGAAAATTTACATCATCCAAATTAAAACATCTTGTACAATTTCATAAAAAATGTTATTAATTAATTCCAATACCATGTTACTATTTTTCATATTATATATGATCCTCTTATATTATTTCGTTAATAATATTTCATTATTACTAGTTTTTCAGGTGTTAACTGCTTCTTTTTCCTATTCATGTTTTGTCATATAAGTCTGACTTCTTATTTATAGGATATATATCCCTCATTTAGAGAATGATATTAAAACAATTTATATCATATTATTAATTATATACATTTATATCACTATGCATGAATTGTGAACATTCAAAATGAATCACATCACGTCATGGAGACGTTAGGCTGTATGTATGTGCATGCTATGGTATCATTCCCTTAATGGTAAAGTGGTTTGGAAGTTGATGATGTAAATATTTTTCAAGAATCAATTACATTTTATAATTATAATATATATAAATAAATTATTTCAACTATTATTCCCATGCAAATAATTTTGTGATGAATAAAAAATTACACTACAACGTGGATATGTTAAGTCATATGTAAGCACACATGGTTCTTTCATATATTATAGGATGGATAAAAGTAGAATATAGTTATTCCATAATCATAATAACAACTCAAAATATAGTCTATAATATAAAAATAAATCTATAATGGAAACAACACCTGAATATGATGAAAAATAAGAAATAATCATGAAAGAGTCGGTAGATATAATTACCACTTCATTGGGGAAATTCTTATAGAACTCTTCTTATGGATAATGCGGTTGATCATTTAAGAATACCAGAAAGTCTACAATGTGGATATGTATTTTTAAAATTAAAATTAACAGAGAATGGCCATGATTTAGGGATAAATTTAATATATTGAAGTCAAGTAGGAGGATTCTTTTAATAATTGAGGAGAGATAATATATATGAATTTCTAAAAATATTAATTTATAATAAACTATATATCAATCTAAATACCTCCAAAATGAAAATTATTCGAATATATAATGATATAAATTTATAATTTTAGAATCCAATACATTTTATGCATTACTATGCATTATTTTAAATCATCTCATCATGATTAACCCTATGTTAACGTATTTTAATTTTAACAATGGTAGAAACATATCAAATATTAAAAGTTTTATTTTTATACATATTTGATTCTAATTAGACAATAGATGAACATTTTATAATATTAAATATCATATCAATATTTTATCTGTTTGATGATGTTTTATGATTTTTAAAAAATTTAACAAAATAATTTTTTTCAAAAATATCATTGGTGTAATTATTGACAATATTAATTATTTGGAATATTAAAAATTTGAAGATAATAAGATCACATCAAAAAAAATATTTTTTTTATATCCCCAAGAGTTCAACTTCTAATATTAAATTAATTTATTAAATAAATTATATCAACGTATATTTATTTTAGTATTTTTAATAAAATTTATTTGATATTTTCATTCATAAAATAAATACTATTTCAAAGGTGTATAATTATTCAATATACAAATTATTTCAATGAAAAATAAAAAATACCATAATGAATAAAAATATTCTATATTTATGGAAAATATTTATATGCATATATATATTGTTGGTTTTCCTATGGTAAAAAATATAATGTATTTTAAAAATTAATGTGATATATTTAAATTTTTCTTAAATAAAACATTATAAATACAATAATCTTATATTTGTGGAAAAAATTGAAAAATAAAATTATATCATGTAAAAATGTTTACCGTGGTAAAATGATACATTTATATTCTTTCGTATAAAATATGTTACCCTGTGGGGACACATAATAGATATTTAAGAAGAAAAGGTTATATTTTGTGTATTTCTTTGAGTTAAATACTATATAGGTCATTTTCATGGACCATTATCCATTAAAAAAATTAATTTCAACCAATACTTATTAAGGAAAATCTTATAATCAAAAAATAAATTTTAGTCTTGTTTTAGAGTCATTTCATTGTCTATCATTTTAAATTTCACTTAAATTACTCAATATACAATTTATCATAGTAACAAAAATATATATGGTTACTATTACTATTGGACAAAAATAAAAGGTCCCTATCCACTAAATTTGGGCATTATGAATTTAAATTTGGTATTAATTTTTAAAAATTCAAAACACATAAAATACAAAATAATATTTCAAATAAAACCTGTAAAATTCCATGAAAATTTGTTTTTTCCAGAAAATCCTCTTATTAATAATGAAAATGTTTTATAATAAATTTTGTAATAAAATAATTTACAAAAATCCAATTGAATTAAAATGAACTATTTAAAAGTTTAATGTGTATAAAAAAATAATTTTTTCTTTTAGAGGATTTTAAGAAAAATATCTTTTTCAGTAAAAAATAGTATTTCCCCAAAAAATTAATGTTCTCTAAAAATTATATGAACAATAATTTTAATATACTATTGACATGAAGAAATTAATTTATTAAAATATTTACTATAAAAAATATAAAAATTTCATATTCATTCATTAAAATAAGAACAACCCATTTTCTAAAATAACATATTTTTGAAGAATTATGTAATTTGATAAAGTTGTGTGATTATTTTCTAAGAACATACCAATAAATTCATATTTAGCTGGACCTTAAATATTATTTCACCAAATAGTTATTAATATTAATTATTTCCAATTTATCAACAAGGTTATAATGGTTATTTCACAGTGTCTCATGGTTAGTTTGAACTCATTGTTCTATGAAATAGAAGATAATGAACAAATTAAATTATTTAAAGATAAATATTTATTAAAAAAATATAGGGTGTTACATTCTACACCCTGAAAATGGACTTCTCTATCAAAATATGTCCCTTTGGTACAAAAATATGAGGACACCACCACCTCATCACATCCTCAGGTCTCCCGATATCTTTCTTGAATTGGTGGTTCTAACATAAATCATTAACCATGAGAGTGGTCTTGTTTTGTAGAGAATTCTCTCTACGATCTAGAATCACTATCAGTTTTTCTTGGAAACAATGATCTTGGTCAACTAGTAGTAATTTTGAGTTCATTACATGTAAAGGATATGGCATGTACTTACTCATGGGAGATAAAATCAACAGATGATGAACTTGAGAGAGATTTGGGGGAAGAAACAATCTATAAGATACCTTCACATAATGATCATGAATTCCACAAGGATTGATATATCTAGGGCTTAACTTTCCAATCCATCCAAATATAATTTCTATATTCGAATGATACATTAATTTAAATATCATTTAACGAACATAAAACTCTAATTTCGTTGATTGATTATCAATATAGGTTTTATTATATACTGTGATCTGCTCCTATGTGATGTGGAATAGATGTAACCTTATCTTCTATATTTTCAACTTGTTATAGTCCCAATAGAATTATTTCCCCAAATTCATTCTAGAATGTAGGTGTTCTTCACTTCTTACTATAGATTAATTTATAATGTGCCATCTAAATCCTAAATTTTAATCTATTATTGTTATAATAATCTACCAAATATAGTGTTTTCTTCTAACAAAATTTTAAATCCATAGAGGAAAATCCCATAATTCCATCTATAGTTATAATTATCCTATCAGACAAACAATCTGCTTACTGATGGTAAGATGTGATGAAACCTAAATCTATATCTAGATTATGTTGAAGAAGTTTCTATATCATTGAAGTAAAACTGGAGTCTCGGTCATATATAATGGAATGTGTTAATCAATGAAAAATCACTACTTCCATTATATATATTCTGGGAATATGATCAACAAAGAAATCATCATTGATAGCAATAAAGTGTACCGACATGTTAATATGGTCAACAATAACCTTTATAACATTATTCCCTATGGTTGATTTTTGGATGTCTAATAAAAAACAACATGGTAATGTTTTACCATTTACATTCTTGTATGGTTAAGGTCGACAACATTACCTCAGACTTCTTTCTGTCACATATAACTTTCTGATATACCGAGCACTGAGAAACATACTCTGTAAACATTGTAATCATGACATCCCATAAAAATTACTCTTTTTGGTCCATATACATCTATGTGATTCTTGGATGAATATAGAATGATGAACTATGATACTAATCCCATAACTTCCTCTCAAATTATGGTATTGGAGGGATACATATATGGTTTAGGAAACGTATTATTCTATCACAATCAATTCTTAACTTTGGAACATTTCTCCCCATATTTTGTATAATTGAAACTTCCAACTACACCTCCTTAATATTCACATATGCTGATGGTTAAATTTTCATTTGAGCCAGATAATATTTTTTTCCTTCTATTAAATTTTTTGGATCCATCCTTTGTACATTCATAAGGTTTTAATCTTTTTTCTTCTATTAATTGATAGGTTACTAGAGTCCTCTCTACTCAACACATTTTCCACCTTGTTCACCTTCCCAGTGGTGGGAATGTATTAATAAGTAACAATATTTAATCAAATCTAACCATATTATTTTCCACAAACTATGATCCTTTTGAGTGAAAATATTATTTATGCTTTTATGATTATTATATATATCACACCTTTATCCATGAAGATAATTAATCAATATCAATAATTCAATTTTTAGTACAGATAACTCTAAATCGATATTTGATAAATTTTTCTCATTGATTTTAAATTACAGCAAAGTATAAGCTATCAATATATCATTTTTCATGATAACACATCCGAACACCTTTTTGGATGCATCACTATAGATGATAAATCATTCTCCCGATTAGGGTAGTGTTAGAATACATGCACTGAATATCCTTCTTTTAAACTCATTTCAAATCTCTTCATGTTCGTCTTACCATATGAAGATAATTCCTTTATGAGTCAACATGGTTAGTCTAATTTATAATCAAGGGAAATCATTCAAAAAATGTCAATAATATCCATCCGAACCAAGAAGACATCATATCTCACTTGCAATTTTTTGGTCTAGGCCAAGGTTCAATAAATTCCATATTTGATAAATCCACATTTATCACTTATTTTATCATTATGTAACCCAGAAATCACACTTTATAGATCCAAAACAAAAACTTGGTACATTTTTCATAATTATTATTCTTTCTCAGGGTCATCAGCAAAAGCATCATGTCATCTTCATGTTCTTCCTTTCTCTTTGAGAATATAATAATATCATCTACAAAGCCTATCAATAACTATACTATATAGTATCTAAAGACTCAATTATTAAATACACGAAGCTAAAGGAGGAATTTTTAATACAAAAGTTCAACATGATAAATTCAATGTGTCTATACCTTGTATTGAATTTTATCTTGGGTATATCCTCATTATTGACCCTCAAATGATGATATCTGAAATTAATATCAATATTAGAAAGGTATTGTGTTCCATATAGTTGAGAAAATAATTAATCAATGCGCTATAAAGGATACTTTTTCTTTATTGTGATCTAGTTATATTGTTGATAATCAATGAAAAGTCTCATTGATCCATATTTTTTCTTAATAAACATAACAGGTTCACCCCTAGGCAACACACCATGGTAAATGAATCCCATATTAGTATTAACTTGGAATATCTTATTTAATTACAAAAACATGGTTGGGGCCATTCTATAAGGAGTCATTGAAATAGGAATAGCACACTCTATGAGTTCTATTTAAAAAGAATCTACACCTTTTGGTTTAATACCAATAAATTCTACTAAAAAGACATCAAAAAGCTCATGTAAAATAGGTTTATCCTTAATGGTCATTTTCTCCCCAAAATAGTTGAGATATATAAAGTTAATTTTTTGGAATAGATACCCTATATATTAAATTAATTTTCATTATAAATTCATATTAATTATTTCATCGATAGTTGATCATGGGTTCTTTCATAATTTGATGTGTTAATTTCTTCCTCTACAATAGATTTGATTTCCATATAGTGAAATCCAATCCATGAAAAGAGTCAAATAGAATTAAAATTAAGGATTTATCACAACATTTTTGGGAAGAACATTCACACAACCTTAAATAAAAGATGAATTATAAATTTTTATGTGACTATTATGACATTAGTAGTGTTCAAAAATGACTCAACGTCAAATTTTTGAAGTAATATAATGATACCATTAGATAATTCTTTATAAATAAAATAGTGGTTGGAACCAGAATGAAATAAAAGACTACCTACATTAGATAATATAGTATGTAAACCTTTCAATACATCATGGTTGTACTCCATATCCCCAAAATTTATTTAATGTGAATTATCCTCGTTGTCCTTAATAGGTTTTGGATGTTGATCATCATCGATAACCCTATGAATTGGTCATTGGTTATCATAATGCTAATTTTACTTCCATTTAAATCATTGAAGTCTGGGTGATTATTTATTTATAGAATTTTATCTATTCACATCATTATACTTTTTTTTGCCAACACATTGGTAATCAATTACCTAATCACCTTCTTTCACACACTTAAAAAATTTACAAGACCCCTAAAAAATTTGACTACATTCCTCCCACACATTGAGCACAACCAAAATATCATCTTCATTTCATTATGTTTTTATATTTTCTCAAAAAATATATTTTACATTATAATGTAACAGGAAATGCTGATGGTTGAATACAATAGCCATATCATAATTGAGAGTAAATTGAATGATTTTTTCTTATGAACAGTTTTCCCTTATGAATAATTCCCTTCAGGAACATGGTTTTAAGAAACTAAAGAATTGATAAACCTGACACTCAGGATGGGTGATAATTCAAGAAGCATACCTTGTAGGACTTGTAAAATTTTCCTCAGATGTACCAATAGATTCATCAACGTTTTCCTTAATCTTAAGAAACTACTTATACATATTCTTTTGAAGAATACAAGGGAATGACATATTGATTTTTTATGAACCAATCCCATTTAATGGAGTCAATTAAATCTTGTTCCCTCATATTCTTAATGAGGTTAAACCATTGATCTACATACCCATTCAAATGATAGACATAAACAATTACTTTCTCATGTTATTTACATTAGATAACCAAAAATATATTTTCCGTGGTAATAATTCACAATTCACGAACTAGAGGATCATGAGACCTATAGAAAGATTGGGGATACATCCACATAACTGTCACAAAAGAATGGTTTTAACTTCTTTTATCATTTGTACATATGACATAATTTTTAGGTAGATTTAGTTATGTGAGAATAGAAATAATAATTTTCATTCCATCTCCCATAACATTCCACTATTAGTGAGGAAAATTAGTGTATTTTAAATCACACTCAACATTAACACAGTTAAATCTAGTTATCTCCATTGACTAATAAATAATATTATTGTGAGAAACATTAATAATTGTGGGAAAACATAATAAAGGAAAATTATTAATAAAATTTTAATCCAAGACACCTTATGTTTTATCATAAATTATTTACGATAATCCTCCAAACTATATGATTGTATCTTATATAAAGACATATCCATAGGGTTCTAACTAATGATTTATCATCGTATTTTCCAAATTTTATCTAAACATTTCTTCAGATACCAACTATAAAATACCATACATTTCATAAATAAATATTACATTTTATTAGAAAATTATTCCCTACAAAACATAACAAAACGATTCCAGAGCCGTTTAGGATTAGTGTCTTTAGAAATTGAAAAAAAATAAATAACTTATTCATAAAAAATATATATCGTCTCCCATATATTCTTTATATACTAGAAAATTTTTTGACACATATAACTAAATATAATTTTTCTTATCCTAGGGAAAGGAATCATATGAAAATTTTGTGTTCTAATGAAATGTAAAGGAAAATAAGTTTGATATCAATCATATCAATATCATAAGACAATAGATTGTAAAAAAAAAATTGAGAATCATATCCTATATATCACATATCATGATATCATTTCATAAAATAAATCCTATAATTTATTAACGAATTTTAAAACAAATTAATTGAGACTATATCATAAAAAATAGGATTTTTGGAATATAAATATTCATAGAAATTCAATTCCATATCAGTCAAGGCTCTTTTCTAAGACCATCATAGTGGAAAATTCATTTATTGAACAATGTTTACTCCTCATTCCATCCCATTATTACTAAACTATGTTTAATACATATTCCAAACCTATTTGTATCATTATATATATATATATCCTATTCATTGGAGTGACATATAGATCCCACCAATCATGTCGTGAAAACCAAAAATATTTGTGCCACAAAACATAATTCATTCATAGAATCCATAAAATAAATGGGTTAGATAAGAATAATTCCTACATAATGAAAATAACAGAAAAATGGGCTTTAAAAATGTCATTACATCCTAAAAATGAAACAATCGTGGATGGAATCTAATCGTAGATAGAAAATAATTTTCATAAATTACTTGAAAATAATTCTTGAGGAAATATTTTCTTTTATTAAAAAACCAGGTAGTTCTAAAAAAATTATTTGAAACATTCCTTGAAATACATGAAGAGAATATTAAAGGAATGAATAAATCATAAAAAATATATTCATTCTATATGAGTTAAAAAACATTCCTCCCATAATGTTTCCTGAAAATTCATAATATACCATGTTGGAAAATAAAAAAATCTTTTAAAAACACATATTAAATTATCAAACATGCATAAAAAAGGATTTTAATTTTTTAAAATAATCGTATCTATATTTTGGGAAACGTTTTTAGGAATAATGGATATGGGAGATAAATATTCCCAATTAGGTACTTACATATAAAAATCCACTATAATAATGAAAATGTGCAATTTTCTCTAACCTGAGGTCAAATATTATTGATACGTATTAGAACATAATATATAATGGTTTAATGAATGTTTGTTTTCAATTATTTCACCACGACGTACATTTGCCTTTAGAGAAAGTTCCGCAGTCACCCCTCATTAATTATTTCCAACGGTGGGTGACATCTATCACTTCATCAGTGAACATTTTATCCTTGATCGAAATGAGATGATGTAATGTTGGACTCTGCTTCCAAGGAATTTTCCTCAAATTTTATTTCTTAGTATGGGCCACCAATAATGATTAAGATGTTGTTCATGATACCCGTCCTGGGGCCCTATCATTGTGGAAACTGGTTACTTACAATACAACCGTCAGGAAATTTTATGGGGTCATGTTAGGGAAGAATCCTTAGATCAAGGAGTAGTAATGTTGGGAATCACTCGCATGTCTTGACGATGAATGACTGGTACAACTGAACTTCATCCCCTAATGACAGGCCTTCTCTAGGATGTAGAAGACCAAGTCTTCTCACATTGAACACTGGGTATCTTATTCTAGAGGCATGTCTCATAGTGTTTCTAGGGATTCACACACTTAGAACGAGGTATGCCATGAGTTTAACATCTATCAAAGAGAGATCAGATTGATTATAATAATTATGGGAATAGATCTGATGGATATGTCCTTATGAGGGAGCACCTAGAAGGTATTACCTGGTGGATGGTTTAGAACGCCTAATGAGGAAGGATCATGGATGGTGTGCCCTAGAAAGGGATGAACTCATATCATGATGGCTGATATGGACACCTCAATGTGATTATTAGGGAAGGTGGGTCCATAGAAATTGGACACTAAGGTTTTCTATTATTTGGGATCACACATCAAGGATTCTTCAAACATACAGAAAGGGGATCAAAAACCACATAGTTTGATAATGATGAGGCATGGAATCAGGTTGTGTACCAAAGGAAAAGACCCCAAAACCTATTGGGGATTACTCATGGTTAGCTACCCAGATGTTACAAAGTTCACTTGGATGAATGCCATGATTTCATCAAGACATGATGGATTAGATGAAATTAGTATGGATGTGGACGAAGTGTCAGGGAATAGATTGAATTGATATGGTACTGAAGTGAAGATGATAGTATGGGTCTTGAACCTCATGGAGGTTATCAATATATACCTGTGGTTGGGAATCAAAGTCTACGTAGTTCTTGATTGGGCTGGTGAGTTACATGAGAAGGTAGATTACGTGGATATAAAAATGGATGGGAACCTGAAGAAAGTGGAACCTTAGGGATAAGGCATGATCTTCCAAAAACACAATGACTTGTGGGAAATACAAGGATTGGAAATTGGAGATGGGCATGAACCTCAGGTGACTTCCTATATACCTTACTCAAAAATTGAAAATATTGATGTCCATGTAGTTCACGAATGAGGCACATATTTGGGGTGTATAGAAAGGACAGAAATCTGAAGACATGTTGGGACTTATGCAAGGTTATTATCCCATCACAATAGGGACATTCTTTGTTGGAAGAGTATGGAATTATTGTGGGTCTTACACATGGTTATCTACATCGTAACTGGTCTAAAACTACTAATAGGGGAGACCAAGGATATGGGCCACTTCAAAGGGGATACCAATGTTTTCTAGTCTTTGGGTTTGAGACTTATGGAGGCTTCCTATGTACCCTGTATAGGATATAGGGATCAAAACCCACATTTATTGAAATAATACAGTTTAACATCATGCAGGATGAAAGTCGAATTCAGTTTAACATAATGTGGGACGAGGGTGAACTGATTTGAAGTGGTTAGGGCCAATGGGTTATGGGATTGAACCACTAAAAGGCTTTCTATGTACCATTCTTGAAAAGTAAAAGATCAATGTCCACATTTTTCAGTAAAAATGGGCATGGGGATTACAAACTAAGGTGGACCATTAAAATTCCATAGTCGGTTATTACTCCAAGACCGCATGAGTTATGCTCAATGTGAGAAACATGAGGCAACAAGGACCTGATGATCACATTGGGAATGGTGTGTCCACGAGGAATAAAGTGTGTCTTATTCACAGTTTGCGGCCGAAATAAAGGATGGTTGGGACTTATACCACAAGGGAATACTGAGGGGGTTTAAGATGTTTGAGGAGGATATGACCACTATACATGGATCAACCGATCAAGGAATGTCGAGGAAAAAACATAGGATGGTCGATATTCAATTGGAGACAAATCATAGTAAGAGAAACAAAATAGAAAGGGTGCTGGTGCACATCCCATTCATGTTCCCCATGGGCTTTCCACTCATGCAGTGATTAGAGTTTAACATTAGGTGTTGAGGACATGGATGCTTGGTAGTTTATCATTTTTCAGCTCGTATGATGAATATTCACTCCTCAGCCTAGTGAAATATATAGAAGGTTCAATTTAACCATTGGGTAAGGGAAGGAACCCACAAATCCGTGTGGAGACGGGGTGGTGGAGTGATTCATTGAATGTTCCATGTTAACATGGGTATGCGAAGGAGCAATAACAGTTAGTGTGCATGTGAAAAGAAGAACGAGGCAAGGAAATTACACATGATTCAATCCTCAGGGATCTTTTAAATCACTTCATATAATCATGGAGGGCCTCACATGGGAAGTATGCACAAGATAGGGGTGTTGTGCATAAGAGAGGCTCAAACATGGTGTCTAAGGGTAAGGATGACATGTATTACACATAAGGAGGGACACATTAAATATTGATGGATTGCACTCATGTTGAGCGTTTCATGAAATATTTGATGGTTTCACACCAAAGGAGCGATTATTCACATGTGGGAGACCTTCACACAAGATTGACACAATAGAAGGTAAAAACTTCCCACAAGAAGAATCTTTTGCACACAATTGCCATGAAGTAAAAAGAAATGGGTGAGGATCTATCCCTAGGGGGCCCAACCAATAGAGGACCCCTAGGAGATATATCGTGAGTGTTCCAGTACCTTGATTCCATGTCTTTAATGTTGTTGCAGAAGGGTCCTCTTTTACACATCTAAGAAGCAGTTCTTCATCTATAATAGATCATGAATCTTTGGTGGCAGAACACAGGTGGCATTTGACATTTCATTGGTCATGGAAGATCTTATGTTCAATTTCAAAATATTCACACCGGCAATTTTTTTTCAAACTTCCGACATAGATATTTTTCATAAGGTTGACGTGGAAGAATCCATTTGAAATCTCATTGGGCATGAATAATCTTGTGAACAATTTTTATTCATGTACACCGACCATGGATCATGCGCGCACCTCCCTCAAGTGTCTCAGGTTTGTTTTTTGACTCAAAATATGCCTTTGGTTTGCTAAAAAATGTATATTCCTGGCTTTAACCAACATTTGGCACCAACAAATTCCCCCACTAAGAATCAGAGCTGATAGGGGACCTAAAGGTCGGATCTCGAGGGGAATATTGAACATTAGAGTGCATAAAAGATGTTTCATGAATAAAATAATCATTCTATGTGAAAACCACATCTACATGCATGATGGGTCATTCCACACATATAATTTCGTGTTATGGGGGGGGGAGGCTCCACACTTTCAAGTTCTCATGTGATAACTGATTTTTCTATCATGCACGAATAATCCTCCAATCCTCTTGGAAGATCCTAAATTTGGTTGGAATATTCCATGCAGTCACATGTTATTTTTTTGTTCTTCTAAATCTTTTACTCACTTAAATTTAGTAAATTTTCCACACCTAACACCCATAATTCATGTATCAATTAGTCTTACAGTCCAAAACACATCATTTCCCAAAAATGCATTTTCTACTTCTAATGTCTAACTGAAATGGTTGTCAACACACCGACATTGAGAGGGAAGATAATTCTTCTGTATGAAAGACCAAAATAATAAAAAAACTGTCAGATTATTCATGCAGTAATATTCATGTCTGATAATTAAATGCTTTTCGGTATGTTGAATCAAGCTAAAAAGGATTACGTTTTGACAGACAATCTACTGATATGGAACTTTGGTGTTCTTGAAGAGGTGTTGATGCTAGGCTTCAAGATCGATACACCATGGTCATGGATAATATGAAAGGATATCATTCCATAGTACGATATCCAAAACAACTATTACCCAACCCGGGAAACACAGAACATGGCTATTTACATCATAAATCTGAATACCAGGATTGTTTTATGGAGAAATCCATCTCTTAAAGAATCTCAAGCTCACTATGTGATTACCTTCATAAGAATAATTTTTGATGATATCAAAGGTGTGTGGGGATGAGACTTCAGGTCTGGGGGATATTTCATGACTGGATGGGAATGGTTTTAATGGTTATTTCAGACATGTAAGGAGTTCAGGGTGGAGCTGCTATCCATCAGGTTTCTTGAAGCTATGTGGACATCACAATTTTATTTCTACCATCAAGAATACCCAGTACCAGAGAAGTTTAGTCTTTGATCACCCAACACAATAACATTTCACCTCAACTACATGGAGGTTGGAATTAATTTTTGCGACATCCATTGCATTGGGGGAATTCCCCTGGAAGGGTACCAGTATGACGAGTTTCTTCAAACAGAAAACATTTGGGGTGAACGGAGGCCCACACCCATTCTAAAATGGAATCTATTGGACATGACTAAGGATAAGCAAAAAATCAAGCACATCCTGAAGTATATATGATATATGGGTTGAATCAATATTTGTTTAATGATGTACGCGGTAATAAAAATGTCTGGTCGAGGGATGTAGTTCTTGAACACATCATAGAGGGGAATGTCGGGATCATACTTGATGGAATTAGAGGCAGGTGTGTTCGGATCATTGGGATACAACATAAAATAAATATGGGACCCAAATGTATGATATTTTGGATTTCATTTCATATTCTTGAGTGGGTGGATGTAGCGAATAAAGGACACAAGGATAGGCCTTTTTCCAAGGACATTGGTGAGGGTTGGAATCATGCCATCCCAGAAAAAGGTCAATCTGGGAGTGCCTGTGTTAGCTAGGTTATATGATATTTTGTGGTGTATCTCTAGAGTGTGTATGCCTATGAGATTATGAAGACAATTCAAGATTCTTCATGGCTAGGATGCATCTCATTACAGTTGGTATGACTTCTCAAATTCTATCTGTCTTCCCAAGTTAAGTTATACGACCATCCCTAATAAATATTTCTAGAATTCACCCATTCACGCTTAAAGAGGGAGGGATCAAACTCAAGATTAGAAACCATGAAAACATATACATTCATCCATTTTATAACCTATATGTCTAGATGGTAGATAACGAGCGAAGACCATTAGAGAAGAGGGAATACTTTAAAAGCATCGTGGATGGTGTGCAGGTAGCTCGGATTGATGGAAAAATATTTTTTGAACTCTATGTGATGACCTGATTTTATATGATGTTTGAGTGCATGAATTGGATACCAAATGAAGTATATATAGAGGTTAGAGAAGAGATACATCCATGCATCCTTCTCTAACTATGTATTATGTTCACGACTATGGTTTTTGGTGAGGAAATCACCCTTACCCTACTGATTTCAATGTCATCATATCAATAGAGTATGTTGAAAATTTGATATCAATGAAACCAGATGATATCTTATATAAATTCATTCATAAAATCATGGCAGCCAGCGTTGAATCTAGTTATTGAGGATGAATATGAGGTACATTTGGGGAGGTGTGACAAGTAATACGGTAGGAAGTTGTAATGACACGTGCTGGAACTTCATTTGTAGGAGCATCATAAGGTGAGAATGTGCATTCAACATCTGAAGAGAGGTGGTCCTATAGGAAGACTCTTGGGCCATTTAGAGTACACCATATGGAGAAGATAATAAATATTCTAAATTCGATTGTTGATTCTATTTTCCCATCTCTATGGACCATCTAGAGGACACTATGACATGCTATGTCCACTAAAGAGTTGTGGTAGAGAATGGTGCACACTAGGCTTGACCTACATGACTAAGGTATATTTTGGTGACAGATAGGATGAAAATTCATTACCGACATGGGTACCTGAGAGCCATGGATATTTATTCATTCCAATAGGGGTGGAATGATGATCCAAATATCATAGTGAATGTGATGGTTGCCAAAAATCATGACCTGGAAAAGCTGACATCCGAGGAAGATGAAGACGAGGAAGAAGAAGAATAATTGGATGAAGAAGAATATGAATAATGGGAAGAGGGATAAGAGGTGTTTGGGGTGAAGGTCCTAGATATGAGAGACCTCTGGAAACAACCATACTTCTAGGAATCCAACGTGAGAGCGGTGAAATCGTAGGCTGTGATGTAGAATTAGACAAACAACTTGAGGTGAGTCTCAACTATTATTTCTAATGGTATTTATATTCTAAAAATACAAATCCACTAAATAATTATTTCTTGGTTAAGGAAAACATCGATGATGATATCCGGTAATCTCTCCCTATAGTGGACGAAAACATACCCATGGAAGTGGAAGAACACGCTCATGAATCTGTATCTGGGATCGAGCCGGGCAGAGAACCTATAACTGTTGAAGTGGTTGAAGGACCCGAAATTATTGAAGTGGTGAGTGACACACCAACATGTGGGGTTCAAATGGATACTTAAGAGTCTCAATCTATTCCCATTGTTCAGGATCCAGGGTCGATCATTGATTTAACAATCACCAAGGAATCTCTTGTGGTGGAAGCTCCTACAGTGACACAGGAACTGGACATTGCTGCACTTGGATATTGTAATTTTATACCTTTATAGGATCACATATTTTATTGGGGAACTTAGTTGACAAAGATATTAGTTCCCAATGCAGTAATCACAAGAATGGAGGCTCGATAAAAAGTCGAGTCAGGAACATCTGGGAGAGCACTACCAGTGATTGCAGCAGTTCTTGGATAGTCAATCATTCATGCTAGTACACCCCTAGAACCATGTTAGGAAGATTCTAAAATCATGGTTGAAGCTACTTCTAGGGTTGTGTAACAACCCCAGCTTCTATGGTACATTTTCCTTTGAATAATGTAGCAGTTTGTGTTGTATGCAACATGGAGTTTTAACACACTACGACCAATCAAACTAGCTGTTATTAATAGTACTGCCCACTTTTTGAAGTTTAATAAATTTTATTTTTCAAAGTAGACATCATTTCTAAATTCATAATTTCAAAATTAGATTAGGATTAATTTTTGGTATTTTTCTGAAACCATTTAATTTTTGATGAATAATGCAAAACACTGTGTTATTGTTTAAACCCGACAATTTATTTAAATAATTAATTTTTCTATTTAATTTTTTAGGTAATTATAGGTACATAATACCTATATATTTTCAATTTATGTCATTTGAGTCATTTTATAATAATATTATATATATATAATTTTATTGAACTTTTTACCATCTTTTACCCACCCTCTAGGAGAATTTCAAAATTTTCATAAAACTTATGTTTACTACTTCTATAAATTTAATTTCAAAAATATGAGAGACACAGTTGATATTAGTATGTAAAATGTGCTTCAATAATATGAAAATAATTTTTTTGTGACTAAAAATTTTGAACTTTTGTTTACCACGGTTAAAAGTAAATAGGGATATTAAAGGTAAAAATGATATTATTGTTACCCTAACACATGTCCTAATTCTATTGGATAAGTGTATTTAGACCAAAAAAGTCATTTTAAATAAAATATGATTCTTTTGGTCAAAATGGATTAGATTAGGACATTTATTATTATTTTATTTAAAGAAGAGTTAAAAGTGTTAAATTCAATGTTTAGTAAATAAATCATTTTTAATATAGGGTTTCACATAAGATAAATTCCACTATAAAAATTCATTAGAGAGATAAAAATATTTTCTATATAATGGTATTTTATTTATAATTTTAAGACATTATATTATTTAAATTATTTATAAAACAATAATGATGTAGTAATAATCTTATTAATGAATGATTAAAATAATTGATATTATAAATATCCAAATAATTGTAATTTGAGACTTTTGAAGAATATCACAATTTTTATAGGTTAATGAGAAATTATAGGGTTGATTAAATAAATTTTTTCGAATTAATCATGATGTTATGACTTTAACAAAAACAAAATAATAAATAGTGTCAAAATTGACCTAAATGAGTTTTTAACGAAAATATTATATTATTAAATGATATAATTGTACTAAACATATAAGGATCAGTAAAAGGGATTATATAATAATAGATATATCATTAATGAACTACTTTTGGATCTACTAGAATTTTATTGTATGACTATTAATCATATAATATAATAATACTAGAATATATGGTAAAAGTTAAACTATTTAACTAAGAGTTAAATCTAATAGATATGGTTAATATGGTGACCAAAACCTATCTAAAATCTATTGGTTGAGAAGTGTTCTACCCATTCCTACCTTATCCAAGAAATAAATCATTTTTGAGATATTATAAACTAAAAATGAGTTTATTATAAAATAATATTTCAAGGTTTTCCTAAAATGACCCCAACCACTCTTACAAAAGTGTACATCCCCTTCTCTCAAACTCACACCTCCAAAGCCATTTGGCACGGCCAACCCTACCCAAATATTCTCCATAACATTATGAATTCTACCTAGAGGCCTTAAATTTATCAGAATGCCTACCTAAGGAGCCCTTTTGATCAACTCAATAAGAAACACCCGAAAAAGAGGTAATAATTTCACAACCCTCTTTCAAGTTTTTTCATCTTCCACTTTTTCTTTCATTATTTTCATCCATAAAAATTAATATCGCCAGTACCTTCTACAAAACGGGATGCTATTATAAATATGGTACAACCATATGATTTTTTCTTTTCATCCTATAAATGACAAAGTCACCATATGTGTGTACGCATGACTTACTGTCTCCGCATCGTGGTGCAGTTTTTTATTCAAACACTTCATTATTTGAATGGGTATAATAATGAGTATAATAGATTTAAATAATAATTATATCCAGATAATTATCTTTTATATATTATATAACATCAAATTACATATGATTTCACCATCAATATTATGATATTGTCGCTCGTGCGTACGCACAGATTACCATTTCCACGAACGCGATGACATTCATTCCCCATCATAATCATTCAAGAATAATTTTCATTTTATGATAAAAAAAATAAGTTTAATAACATAATAACATTCTGGATATAAATCAAATATATCCTATATATATCAATCTTGACTTCTTCAACAAAACATATAACGGGAAACAAATTAGTTAACAACCGAAAAAATGATACTACTGAAATATAATTAACAATGAAACATTAAAAGAATATATATGATATCAAATGTATTTATTTGGATATTTTATAATTTAATAACAATTATTTAACCATTATATAGGAGGTTAACCTACCCTATACTAAGGAAAATTTCAAGGTAAGGGGGTTTTCACCTCACTTTTATTCCATTGAGATTGATGTTATATTTTCCACTTTTACCTTTTGTGTGGTGTATGTACTAACCATGATTATTTTGTTTGCGTAATATACTATAATTTATGTGTATTTAAATCATCATTGGATTATCCTTATTTCATGGGTTGTATGTTTTATAAGTTACCAATCGATAAGGGAATTTCAAATTTCAATTTAAACGCATTCAGTTTTATGCAAACTTTATTGATTATTTTACTCCCCGATTATGTGTGAAATCACAATTTATTTAATTACGTAGTAATTTCCACTCCCCTTTGCGTGTATATACTTTTGATACACAAAATCACTCCATTGATAAATTCTAAAGTCTTTGATATGAACTTGATAAGAGTAATTTTAACTCAATCTCTATTCATTGAGTTAAACATCTATGCCATTGGTGATGTTTTTACCAGAATATGTGTGAATGTACACTGATTGATTTACACTTCATATACAATCATATTGAGTGTACTAATATTTTTCACACACAATTATTTCATTTATTTATCCATAACCTAAGGATATGGTCTTTATAATGGAATTCATCTCAACATATATTCCATGGAGACTTCAATGTTTTTATGCACCAATTCACATTTATTTGGTGTATATTCTATAATTTGACATCGTATATCATGAAACCATTTATTCTCATGATATTATAGTGTTTTTATGACCTCAATTATTTGTATTCAAGTGTATCTCATTTGGATAGGAACTCTAACTAAAATATCATTTAAAATGTTTTAAAAATTTATTCTTACAAATAAATCTTATTAATGTCCATGTTTTAAAAATGGTTTTAAGAATGTATTTTTATGGACATGAATGTTTTAAAATTAAATTTACATTTAAAAGTTTAAATTTTCTATGTGACACTTTGATTCCAAAATTTATTTTAAACATCTTCTTGAGAAACAGTGATACTTTTAACTGTTTTCAAGAAAAAAGGGATATTTCTCTCCAATGGTTTTAATGATTATTTTCATTTCTGTCAAAATAATTCATTGGATCTTATGTTGATTCATTATGATACAATATTCCAAATGGTATTGTAGGTTTTGTGATATGTTTGACTGCGGATGTGTCATTCTTATACCATTCATGGTTTATGGTTAAAGTATTAGCATTTTTTATGCTAGTATTAATACAAATGATTAGGTTATGTTTTGAAATTTTCATATGAGGAATGCGTTCAACTTATTAAGTGATGGGTTGAGACTTCTATAGCTCCTGGATGCATCGGTAGGTCTCACGAGACAAACTAGTGTCTTGTCACAAGGCCTTGAAAAAATCTTATTTTTGGTCGTGGCACGAGGCCTTGACTCTGTGGTTATGATGTCCGACATTATGCATTCCATAATTATGAAATTTTCTATAGATATTACAAGTGATTACTTGAATAGAAGAATATCCATTTGAATAAGTATATCGCATTACTTGAACTATCATTTCCATATTATACTGAAGTATAAGTTTTGAAGACTTGTGTTCAAGTATTATACATTTCCTTGTTTATTTTTATTTATGAAAGTTTCCACTATATTATTATCCTTACTGAGAATCTAAGCTCACCCCTTTCTTATGTTTTATTTTTTCCAGGATGCAAAGAAGTAAATTATGATTAACCTGAAGGAATAAACTATGGGATATAATAGAGTTCAAAGGGGGCACAATTTTTTTTAATTTCATGATGTAATGTAAAAAGTATGTATGTATCTAGTACATTAAATTCTACTAAAATGATCCGTCTTTCAGGACATGATTCCTTGTATCATGCCAATGTTATGTAATAATGCATTGATTCAAGGTAATTGGGGTCGAGGAATTACAGTTAGTATCGGAGGAAATTAGTACAAACCTTGGAAGATTGATTTAGAAATACACTTATTAGAATACACTACCCTAAGATAGACATTGAAGATTAGTATAGAAAAGCATCCAATTTTTTTTTAATGTAAATATTATGTGGGTTTTCCAAGAAATAAATCCCTGTCTAGATACAAGTAGGTAGAGGCTGCTCTGGAAGAAATGTACCATGGAGTAAGAACACCGACATTGAGTTTCAAGCATGACCCATGATATTCTGGTACACGAAAATGGGCCTTGCTGCACTTTTGGATATGACACTTCCCGGGGAAATGCTTAGGATAATTCACATTTTCATTACAAACTGATTTGAAGTATTTTAATTTAAGATGAGAATAAATAATATTGGTTAATCCGAAGGTGTTTTAGATTTAAAAAAAGGTGTTATGATATTCTCTAAATGATTTTATGACTCAAACTATGATTTCATGTGTTAGTCAATGGATGGATTCCAAATAAGTCATAGTAACATTGGACATAATGTACCTGGTTGGCATGGTGGTGGAAATGAGAAATGAAATGGAATGTCGATAGGTGTAAAAGATATCGTGTTCATGCCATATCAGGTTTCCAAAAAATATGATCAACAACATATATATTATCCATCTCCTAGATTCAAAAAAGAATAGAAAGGCGGTGAATGATAAGAGCTCTAGCAGTGGAGACCATAATGAAAAGAAATATCCATTTTCATCATGTAGGAAATGTGAAGGGAGACACCTAAAAGTGTCTGAATAGAAAAAATAAGTTCTTTATTTGTTGGAAAGGTGTATATAATGTGAATAATTGTCGAGGAAAAATGAAGATTATTATAGAAGAAAATAAAAATTATCCCAAGAAATCATTTACAGTCATTTGCTTTAAATGTAGGGGACCTATCAAATACTCAAGTGAATTTCCTATTCTATAGTGTATCCTCTTGGTAAAGGAAGAACCTACGTGGAAGTAAATGGATGGAGAAATGATTAAAATTACCGGTTCTCTTTGTTTATGGGGTTAATTTGGAAGACTTTCCTCTTGTATGTGTAATCCTGTAGTTTGTTATGTGAAAATGCTATTTTAGGAAGAATTATCTTTGCTATTGTGGATATAGTTATAAATAACCATTTGGGATTATATGATCATTTAATTTAGGGAAACTACAAGTTTTTAAATTTTGGGATGAAAAAGAGAGGTATGAGATTACATTTGTGGTGAAATTATCTTATGTTTATTTTATGTAATTTATCTCATTCTGGGAATGTTATAAAATATTGTTTTTGAAAAAGGAAAACATACAGGCTACATGACAACCCATCACATTATAAAAAGCTTTGGGAATTGAACCCCCAACTAAAGTGTGACTGGGATCCATCGCCTACCACTATACTACTTGAAGTCCCTGGTCAGTGTGACTAATTCATTTTAGTTAAATGATTTTATTGATCAATAATAAGTAGATTTGGGATCTTATGTTTTTAAAATGGATATATTTAGCCTAAGAACATTATTTGGTGATTAAGTGAAAAATGTATTTTGGAAAACGTTCGTTGTGTGGGGAACACTATAAGCCTAAGGAAAATAGAATACTATGGAATTTAATTTGAAGAGTAATGGTGTAATTTTATCCATTTATATATTGTGGACGTATAGTGATTTAGTTTTTCTTATATAAATTATTAACCTATCTTAAAAAATATGTGATTATGTTAAGTACTTTTATATGTATGACTTTTAGAGTAGTCTATATTATTTGGAGATTCAATTTAACATGGAGGATTACGTAATCAAGTCCTTTGCAGTTTTGGGTTTCAATCTAAGTTTAGATTATATTGAAGGATTTTAAGGACAATTGTTTATTGAATGGTATTTATTTAACATTTGGTATTGTTGGTTAAATTTTAGAAATTATGATTAGTATTTATTTTATATAATGGATTATTCTTTTTGGGTATCAACTAATATTATACTAACCATTTTGGTTTTTCATAATATCTAAAGAAAGGGAAAATATATAGTCCATACTTTGTAAATTATGGTATTCTCTGTAAGTTTAATCTTGAGCTTCTTGTGTGACCAAGTCATCTTGAATACTCATCCTTTAGAGTGAAAGATGTGTTTGTGGTAGAAATTAGTTAAAGGATAGAACTCTACTTATTAAGTATTTTTTTCTTATTCAATTAAGAAATTATTTCTTTAACATTAGAGAAAGGATCATAAACCCAAAAATGTGTTATCTTAATACCTTACATTATTCATCATAGATTTATGGCTTTAAGGACCTCAATTTTCAATTATCTTATTTATGATTGATGACCTCAATCACTCCTTATAAATATGTACTTTTTCATACAATTATATTTTCCACCAATGTTATCCTTTACGAATTCCTAATTTTGTGGCGACTTTTTTATTTCCTTTTCCCATTTATTAAGACTACAATTTATTAACCCTATTTCCAATGTGGATTTTCCACAAAGGTATTTTCTATTTTTTTACCTTTTATTTATGAATAACAATTTCAAATTACGAGGATGAAATTTATTGAAGGAGATAATAATGTTACCCCCAAGAATATACAGTACGTTTCTCTTTAAATAATGCAATAGCTTGCATTGTACGCAACATAGAGTTTTAACACACCACGACCAATCAAACTAGTGGTTATGAGTAGTAATACCAACATTTTGAAATTTTATAATTTTTTTTAAAATGTGCCTAATTTATGAATTTATAATATTGAAATTAGCATATGGTGAATATTTGGAATTTTTCTGAAAACTTTCAATTTTTGAGGGATAGTGAAAAAAACTATGTTATTGTTCAAAACCGAATTTTTATTTAAAAAATTAAATATTTTATTTAAATTTATTTTAGGTAAAAAAAAGTACATATTACATATATATGTTCAATGTGATTCATTGGAGTCATTTTATAATAATATTAGATATATAAAATTTTATTGAACTTTTAGCCGTCTTTTACACACCTACCATGAGAATTTACAAATTTGCATAAAACCTAATTTTACAACTTCTATGAATTGAATTTCCCAAATCCGAGAACCATGGTTGATATTAGTATGTAAAATGTGGTTCAATAAGATGGAAATAATTTTTGGTGAATAGAAACATTTAACTTTTATGTACCATGATTAAAATTAAATAGAGAAATTAAAGATAAAAATGATATTATTATTACCAAAAATGTATTAATTCTATTGGATATGTTTATTTTGATCAAAATCAAACATTTTAATAAAATATGATCCTTTTTGTCCACTTAGATTAGGTTAGGACATTTATTATTATTTTATTTGAAGAAGAGTTAAAAGTGTTAAATTCAATGTTTAATAACTAAATCATTTTTAATATAGGGGTACAAATAAGATAAATTAGAATACATATTTCCTACATAACGGTCTTTTATTTATAATTTTCATAAATTAAATAATTTAATTTATATATCACACAATGGTAATGCAGAAATTACCTATTTAATGAAGGATTAAAATAATTGATATTATAAATATCCAAATAAATGTAATTTGAGTCTTTTGCAAAATTTAACTAATTTTCTAGGTTAATATGACATGTTAGGGTCGATTCCACGAATTTTTTTCTATGTAATCAAGCTGTTATGACTTTAACAAAAGAAAAATACAAAATCATGTCAAATTTGAAATAAATGAGTTTATAAAACAAATACTATATTATTAAATGATATAATAGTTTTAAAAATCTAAGGTTCAGAAAAATTAACTAATATAATAATATATATATCAATATTAAACCACTTTGGGTTCTCTTGTCATTTTATTGTATGATTATTAACCATATAATATAATAATACAAGAATTCATGGTAAAACTTAAACTATTTATCTAAGAGTTAAATCTAAAATATAAGGTTAATATAGGGACCTAAACCTATATAAAAACTATTGGTTCAAAGTTTTTTGACCTATACCTACCTTAACCTCGAAATAAATCATTTTGTAGCCATTAGAAACTAAAATGAGATTATTATAAAATAATATTTCATAGTTTTCATAAAATTAGCATGCCCTTTCTTATAAAGAGAACTTCCCCTTCTCTCCAAATCACATCTCCCAAGGCATTTGGATCATCCAAAACCAGCTTAAATATCCTCCCAACTATCCTCACTTAGACCTAGAGGCCTTACTTTGATCATAAAGCCAACCTAATTAGCCGATTTGATCAAATCAAAAGGAAACACCCGAAGAAGAAGTAATAATTTCACCACCCTCTTTCAAGTTTTTTCCTCTTCCACTTTATCTTTCTTTGTTGTTTCCATAACAAAATAATAACTCCAATTCCTTCTAAATATTGTGATGTTATTATAAATATCATATAACCATATTCGTTATTCTATCCATCCTATAAATGACAAAGTCACTATACGTTCTTACGTACGGTTTACCGTCTCCACGCCGTGGTGCAGTTTGTTATTCAAACACTTCATTATTTGGATGGGTTTAATAATGGGTATAACTGATGTAAAAAATAAATATAACATGATAATTATTCTGCATAAATTATATTCCATCCAATTATATATTATTTCACCATCAATATAATGATATTGTTTCTCGTGCATACGTACAGATTACAATCTCCACGAACGTGATAAGACTCATTCTCCATCATAATCATTAAATCATAATTTTCATATTATGATTAAAAATAATTTTTAATAACTTAATATCATTCTTGATATGAATCAAATATATCCTGTTCATAACAAACATGACTTATGTAACAAAACATATAAAGGAAAATGAATCAGTTACCAACCAAAACAATGATACTACTGAAATATTATTAACAAATCAATATTTGAAGTTCATATATACTATCATAATTATGTATTCGGTTATTTTATAATTTAATAACAATGATTTAACCATTATAGTGGGGGCTAAACTACCCCATACCAAAGAATGGTACATGGTAAGGGGGTTTTTATCTCACTTTTATTCTAGTGAGATTCATGCTATATTTTCCACTATTACCTTTTGTGTGGTGTATGTACTACCCATGATTATATTTTTTGGATAATATAAATTAATTTATGGGTATTTATATCATCATTGGATGATACTTATTTCATGGGGTGTATGTTTCGTAAGTTACTAAATCGGAAAGGGAATTTTAAATTTCAATTTCTACTCATTCAGTTTTATGCAAACTTCATTGATTATTTTACTCCAAGATTATTTGTGAAATCACAATTTATTTAATTATTTAGTAATTTACACTCCCCTTTGTGTGGATATACTTTAATACACATAATCACTTCATTGAAAAATTCTCAAGTAATCGATATGAACTTATTAAGATTAATTTTAACTCAATATCTATTCATTGAGTTAAACATCCATATCATTGGGGTTATTTTTACAAGAATATGTGTGAATTTCCTTTAACTTATTTAAACTGAATATCCAATCATATTTATTGTATTGATATTTTTCACCCATAATTATGTCTTTGATTTATCTTTAACCTATGGAAACATCATTTATAAAGGAGTTCATCTCAATATACATTCCATTTAGTATTCCTTGTTGTTATGCACCAATTCACATTTATTTAGTGTATATAATGATCTTTGACATAGTAAATCATGAATCCATTTATTCTCATGATATTATAAATTATTATTACATCAATTATTTTTATTCGAGTGTCTCTAATTTGATTAGGAACTCTAACTAAAATATTATTTTAAATGATTTAAAAATTTATTCTTTTAAATCATTCTCATTAATGTCCTTGTTTTGAAATGGTTTTAATGATTTATTCATATGGAAATGAATGTATTAAAATTAAAATTACTTTTAAAAGTTTCAAAGTTTTATGGAAAACTTTGATTCAAAAATATATTTTCAACGGATTCTTGATAAATAGTGATGCTTTTAAATGTTTTCATGAAAATGAGGATATTTCTCTCAAATGGTTTTAATGATTATTTTCATCTATGTCAACATCCTTCATTGGTATTTATGTTGATTAATTATGATACAATATTCAATATTTTATTGATGGTTTTGTGATATGATTGATTGTGGATGTGTTATTTTTATACCATTTAGGGTTAGGGTTAAAGTATTAATATTTCATATTCTAGTTTTAATACGAATTTTTATGTTATGTTTCATCCTTTTCATATAATAAATGCATTGGACATAGTATGTGATGAGTGGAGACCAATATAGCTCCTCGATGCATCGGTAGGTCTCATGAGAAAAACTAGTGTCTTGGAACAAGTCCTTTAAAATATCTTTTTTGTAGTCATGGCATGTGGCTTTGACTATGTGGTAATGATGTTCAACATTATGCATTCCATCATTATAAAATTGGCTATTTATATTAAATGTGATTATTCAACTAGCATAATATCCATGTGAATAAGGAAATTGCATTATTGGATTTATCATTTCCATATTATGCTGACGTTTAAGCTTAAAAGGATTGTGTTCTATTATAATACATTTCCTTAAATGATTATTCTTATTTTTTACAGTTTCCACTATATTATTGTCCTTACTAAGAATCTGAGCTCACACCATTCCTATGATTTAATTTTCCTAGGATGCAAACAATTATATTATGATTAACCTGTAGGAATAGGCTAATGGATATAAGAGTGTTAGAAGGGGCACGATGCTGTTTTTTTATTTTATAATGTTATGCAAAACTTATGTATGTATCTAGTACATCAAAGGCTACTAAACTGATCGGTATTTCGGGAAATGATTCCTTATATAATTCCAATGTTAGGTTTTTTTAAAAAGAAATCATTAAAGCCTTAATTAAACAAACTAAGTTACAAGACTCTAAAGGAGGGAATTTTACATTTATCTCTATTGAGAATACGGAGAAAATCATCAGCAACTGTGGTCACATGCACACCAGAGGCTTCAAGAATAACCTGATTTGCAAGTCTATCATCAAGAGAGTTCGCATCATGGTAAACATGTTAAATGATGAAGTTGTTTGAGGCAAGAGTGTCAATACATTTGATCCATTTCAGAGTAAGCTTCTAGGAAAGATGGATCTGATTCCTTCTAACGACATGTAAAATAGTTGATGAATCACCTTCAAACCAGATATTACTAAAATTTATTTGATGAAAAATCTTCACTTCTTTAATAAGTACCATCATCTCAGCTTCAAGGGTAGTGGCATGACCACAAGAGCCATAAAATCCATCAACCAAGTCTCTATTGTGATCACGGAAATCAATAACATATCCAACTGGTCCAGGGTTTCCCTTTGAGGTGCCATCAAGGTTTCATTTAATCCAAACTGGAATAGGGGTTGTCCATAAAATTTCCATAGTGGCCATAGGTTTGGAAAAGTTACCTGACAGATGAATCCTTCTCAAGATTGCGAATACTTTGATAGAGTTATGGCATTTTCCAGTATGGAACTAATTT
The DNA here is from genome assembly GCA_963277665.1 of Viscum album. Taxonomy (NCBI): domain Eukaryota; kingdom Viridiplantae; phylum Streptophyta; class Magnoliopsida; order Santalales; family Viscaceae; genus Viscum; species Viscum album. Next base: position 449,993,826 of record OY728131.1, read on the forward strand.
GCACATCGAGTTGTTTCTAGAATATGTGAAATGGAAACCTTATGATTGAAAGTGGAATTTTCATAACTTCTTTTATTTATTCATCTCCAATAAGTGTGAAATGTTTCAGCACAAGAAACAAGGAATAGAGTATGAATCTTCTTGGAAAAAAATTTTGTTGTAATTAAGTGCAGAAAATATGCAATGTTGTTGACATGAGGTATCGAAATTCCAAATAGATCAAATAAAATGATCTAGATTGAAGAATCGGTTTTACCGGAAATGAATAAATGATCTAGGTCATCACTATTTTGGTGGCACAAAAAACATCTTGAGCATAGAGATAATTCGAACAATGTGGGTAGGAAAATTACTAGTCTGATCGAGCTGATCACAAATAGAGTCTTCTGAATCAACATCCATAGTTTCATCATTTATAATATCAATTACTGGAGTTACTATCCAATTATCCTTCCAGAATTTCAGCTTTGAGGAGGCATTCACAAACCAGTGGGGGTGACTAGTTATCATTTGAAAACCCTTTTCAAACCAGGTCAAACAAGGGATTGCATATAAGTAAACATTCTAGTATTTAATCTAGTAAGTAATATAACTCTGAGAAAATCAAGAGATATTGATTTTCCATTAATAAGCCTCCAAATAAATTGAGCTTAAAGAGATTGATTAAAGAGCTCAATATTCTTAATCCCAAGTCCCCCCCACAAAGAGAGGTAAAAAACATTTAGTCCATGAGGTGGTGATAATTTTCCTTTCAAGAATGCTGCCACTGCAAAAATAATTCCTCAGAAGGGAATTCATAGTCTTGATTGTAGAAGCGATCCAAGATTAAACCATGAAATAGTAAAAAAGTTTGAAAATGATCACATGTTTGACTAAGGAAATTATTCCTGCCATGGATAGAGCTTTTCCTTTCCAATTGGAGAGAGTTCTCCTAACTTGACTAACCACATCAGAAAATTAGGAGGAGTGCGGTTTTCCAAAGAACATTGGAACTCCAATATATGTGAAGGTAAGGGAACACTCTCTAATGCCCATATTTTGAAGCATACAATCTTTCCTAGAATCTGAAATATTTTTTCCAAAGAAAATAAAAGATTTTTTCCAGCTAACCTCTTATCCAGAGACAAGATCATAGTGATTTAGGATGGATTTGAGATTAGGAATATTTCTTTTTTCTCCTTGAGTAAAAATGATAATTTCATCTGCAAAAAGGTGATGTGATGGGGCAGAGAGACCATAGTTATCTTGAAGAACTTTCATATTCCCATTTTCAGCATTGTGAGTGATCAGTCAACTAAGATGATCTTATGCAATGGCAAAGATAATTGCAGACATATGGTCTCTCTACCTTACTTCTCTATAGCACTTGAAATTACCTTTAGGTGATCCATTGATATGGATGGAGATATAAGCTAATCTAATCAAAGAATAAGACCACTGTATGAAGGTCAGGTGAAACCCAAACTTGTGCATAATCATACAGATGAAATCCCAATCAATGGTTTCAAATGCCTTTTTGATATCCAATTTGAGAATAATACTCCCTCCTAGTTTAGGTTTTTTAAGAAGGTTCACAGATTCAGATGCATTGAAAACACAGTCTTGAATTCTTCTGCCTTTAACATACCCAAACTGATTCTAGGAAATTATTTTATCAGAGATGTAGGCCAACCTGTTAGCCAGGATTTTATTAAGGATATTTTGTATGGTGTTGATAAGAGTAACAGGTCTGAATTGACCGATATCACTTGAATTCTCCACCTTTGGAATTAAGGAAATAAATTATTCATTGATTCCATGAATCTGTTATCTATCAGTAAAGAAGTACTTGATCAACCTGAAAACATCTTCTTGGATAATATCCCAATAAAACTGGAAAAAGAGATTGGTGAATCCATCTGGCCCAGGAGAGATGTCTGTTTTATGTCTGGGGACAATATTCCTTATTTCAATGTTAGAGGGTTCTCTTATCATCATTCATTTATCATCATCACTAACAAGAGAAGGTATGATTCCATCCAAGAGTTCACCATTTCATTTAGGTCCATTGAAGCGGTTCATATAGAAAGAGATAATGTGATTCGAGAGACTTTGATGATCTTGAAGAGCAACATCTACATCTTTAAGAAGATAGAGTGGCCCACTAACCTATTTACTCCATTGTAGGGCATTAAAAAACATAGTATTTCAATCATCATCCATAAGCCACCTAACTTTATGTACCTCATTTTGAATATTGTCTCTGAGGAATATAAGATTTTTCAGATCTGGGGAGATCATAGCTTCTTGTCCATCCATGTATGAGAAATCAGTATTGGTCATTGATTGCTGGATTCCATGATGTGTATTTTCGAGAGAATAAATTTCCTAATCAAGGAGGCAGAATCTATTTTTTCTCCAATGCTTCATCTTAATCTTGAGAGATCTAAGTTTGAAAACACAAGATAAAGGGTGGTTGTTTTCCCCAGTGCACCATTTATCTTTGAGCAATGTGGAACATTCAGGAACGGTAGTCCAATCATTATTGAAACTAATGGGGAGAGGATGACTGTCACTTATTCCAATAAAATTATACATGATTATATGATGTTCAGAATTATGTTTGGAAAGAGTCACACAAGATATTGTCCTCCAGTTATCTAGTTCTTTTTCATTAACAAAGGCATGATCAATTTTGCTAGCTCTCATGACATTAAGATGCTTTCTATACCAGGTGTATTTGGATCCGAGCAGATTAACCGCAATCAGATTTGATATTTTAACACATAGTCCAAAATCATCCATAGTAGAAATAGTAGAATAATGCCCATGCCTTTCATCCTCATTGAGAATGGCATTAAATTCACTTATAATCAGCCAAGAATCATCAATGTTCTGTGACATATTAGAGATGTGTTGCCGTAAGTCCCTTCTAACGAGATAGTTATTTGATGCATAAACCATTAAGAAGAAAAAAATTTGAGTCTGGATAGTAAAATTTCATCTAATAATTTTATCTTGAATAAAAATAAGGGTGAGATTGAAAACCCTACTATGCACTAGGAACCAAAACTGATCATGATGATCATCATGTACAGAGTTGAATAGTGTGTAACCAAGGTTATCAAGAGTTGAGATAGAACTTATATCCTTTGTCTTGGGTTCATAAAGTCCAATAACATCAGGTTTATGTTTAATCACAAGAAGTCGAAGGGAAGACATAGTTCCAGAGTTGGATAATCCATGACAGTTCCGGAAGATAATCCTCATTATGAACATGGGGTGGGGTTGAGACCCTTTTCCTGCAGGCTGTCACCCACCTTGATTCTTTGGGTTCTTATTAGCTCAATGCTTTTAGGGGCTCCTGAAGTATCAACTCTTTCTGGAGTGATTTCTACAGGATTGGAGGCTATGTTAAGTACATCACGCCAATTTTATGTAATAATGCACTGATTCTGTGTAACTTTGGTCGGGGCGTTAGAGTTGGTATTAGAGGAATCTTAGTACAAAACATGGAATCTAGATTTAGAAAATCTCTGATTAGAAACACTCCCCTAAGATAGACATTTAGGATTACTATAGAAGAACATACAAATATTTTGTAATGTAAATATTATGTGGGTTTTCAAGCAATACATCCATGTCTGGATATGAGCAGGTAGAGCCGGTTCTAGAACAGATGTACCTAGGTGTGAAAACTCAGACAAGGAGTTTTGGGCTTCACCCGGGGTATCCTGGTACATGACAATGGGCCTTTATCCACTATTGGATATGACACCCCTAGGGGATTTTCCTAGGATAATTCAAATTTTCATTATAGACCGATATTATGGATTTAAATTTAAGATGAGAATTAATAGACTTGGTCAATCCTAAGGTGTTTTAGATTTAAAATAAGGTTTTATGATGTTCTATAAATGATTTTATGACTCACAATATGCTTTCTTGTGTTAGTCTATGGCTGGACTCCAAGGAAGTCGTAGCAACATAGAACAAGATGTACAAGGTGGGCACAATGGTGGAAATTAGAAACAAAACGAAATGTTGATAGGTGTAAAAGATATTGTTTTCATGCCGAATCAGTTTTCCCAAAATATGATCAACAACATATATATTAAACAACTCCTAGACTCAACCAAGAAGAGAAAGGTAGTGAATGATTAGAGATCCAGCAGTGGAGACCATGGAAAAAAGAAAGATCAATTTCCATCATGCATGAAATGTGGAAGGATACACCTAGGAAAGTGTCTCAATGGAACAAAGAAATGATTTATGTGTAGGAAAGAATGACATAAAGTAAAGAATTTACGTGGAAAAATGAAGAGTACTATGGAAAAAATATAAAAGTATCCCAAAAATCCATTTATAGTTATTTTCCATAAATGTAGGGGACCTGGGAATTACTCAAGTGAATTCCCTATTCTATAGGATAACATCTTGTTCAAAGAAAAACCTACATGGAAATAAATGTATGGCAAAATTTTTAAAATTATAAGTGATCTTTGTTCATGGGATTACTTTGGAAGACTTTTATTTGATATGTGTAACCCTAAAGTTTGTTATGTGAAAATGCTATTTTAGGAAGAATTATCTTGTCTATTGTGGATATAGTTATAAATAACCATTTGAGTTTATATGTTCCTTTAATTTGAGGAAATTACAAGTTATTAAATTTTTGGATGAAAATGTGAGGTATGAGATAACATTTGTGGTGAAATTATGTTATAGTTATTTTGAGGAATTTATCTCAATTTGGGAATGTTATAAAACATCGTTTTTGAAAAATGACAACATGCTAACCATGTGACAACCCATCGCATAGGACAAAGCAGTGTGAATCGAACCCACAACCAAAGTGCGATGGAGATCAATATCCTACCACTGGACTACATGAAGCCCATGATTTGTGTGACTAATAAGATTTATTTATATGATTTTATTGATCAATAAAACATTGATTTGGGATATTATGTTTATAAAATGGTCATCCTTAGAATAGGAACATGATTTGGTGATTAAGTGATAAATGTTATTTTAGAAGACGTTTTCTCTGTTGGGAAAAGTATATGCCTACGGAAAATAAAATACTATGGGATTTAATTTCAGGAGTAATTGTGGATTTTTATCTATGTTTTTATTGTAGACATATAGTGATTTAGGTTATTTATTGAAATCATTAACCTATCATAGAAAATATGTTATTACATTAATTACTTTTATGTCTGTGACGTTAAGAGTAGTCGATGTTATTTGGAGATACAATTTAACGTTGAAGATTACGTAATCTAATTCTTATGAGTTTTGGGTTTTAATATTAGTTTTGATTATATTGAAGGATTTTACGGACAATTTTTATTAATTGTATTTATTGATCAATCAGTATTGTTGGTTATTTTTAGAAATTATGAATAGTATTTATTTCTATAAAGAGTTATCCTTTTTGGGGATAATCAGATCTGGTACTAACTATATTGGTTTTGGTTAATCTTTAAATATGGGGGAAATATATAGCTCATCCTTTGTGAATTATATGATTCTCTATAAGTTTATTCTAGAGCCTGAGGTGTGACCAAGTCATATTTAATACTCAATTTTTGGAGTGAAATATGAGTTTGTGGTAGAAATTAGTTAATGGATGGGACTCTACTTATTTCATAATTTTTTTATTCATTGAAGATATTAATTCTTAACCTTTAGGGAAAGGATCTTAAACCCAAAAAACATGTTATCATAATACCTTAAGTTATTTTTCATAGATTTATTGCTTTAAGATCCTCAATTTTCAATTCACATGTCTGTGATTGATGACCTAAATCACTCGTTATAATTATTTATGTTTTCCCTCCAATTATATTTGCCACCAATATTCTCCTATTCAAAATCCTAATTTGGTGGAGAATTTTTCATTTCATATTCCCTCTTATTAAGACAAAAATTTATTAACCCTATATCTGATGTTGGTTTTCCACAAAGGTATTTTCTATTTTTTTACCTTTTATTTCCAAAGAACAATTTCAAATTTCGAGGACGCAATTTATTGGAGGAGGGAAGAATGTAACCCCCAATATTATACGGTACATTTCCCTTATAATAATGCATTAGTATGCGTTGTATGCAACTTATTGTTTTAATACACCACGACCAATCTAACCAGTCCTTATGAGTAGTAATACCCACCTTGTAAAATTTTATAAATTTTATTTTTCAATATGGAATTCATTTTTGAATTCAAAATATCAAAATTATCTTAGGGTGAATTTGTGGTATTTTTTTGAAAACATTCAATTCTTGATGAATAGTGAAAAACACTACCTTATTGTTTAAAACCAACATTTTATTTAAATAATTAATTATTATATTTAAATTTATTTTAGGTAAAAATGTATACATAATACGTATATATGTTGAATGTAATTCATTAGAGTCGTTTTAAAATAATATTATATATATATATAATTTAATTGAACTTTCTAACATCTTTTACACACCTTCTAAGAGCATTGGAAAATTTTCATAAAACATAATTTTATGGCTTCTATGAATAAAATTTAAAAATTTTGAGAGATATGGTTGATATCTGTATTTAAAATTTGGTTCAATAAGATGAAAATAATTTTTGGTGAATACTAACTTTTAACTTTTATATACCACGGGTAAAAGTAAATAGGGTACTTTAAGCTAAAAATGATATTATTATTACCTTAACATATGTGCTAATTCTACCAGATAAGTTTATTTTGACCAAAATCAACATTAGGAGTAAAATATTATTTTTTTGGTCCACTTGGATTAGATTAGGACATTTATTATTATTCTATTTAAAGAAGTGTTAAAAGTGATAAATTCAATGTTTAATAAATAAATAATTTTTAATATAGGGTTAGATAGAATATAAATTCGACTATAAATATTAATTAGAAAGATATACTTATTTTCCATATAATCATATTTTATTTATAATTTTCATACATTATATAATTTAATTTATTTATAACACAATGATGATGCAGTAATTACCTTATTAATGAAAGATTAAACTAATTGATATTTTATGTATACAAATAAATTTAATTTGAGAATTTTGATTAATTGAATAAATTTACAGGATAATATTACCCGTTAGGGTTGATTCAATGAATTTTTTTCGATGTAATCATTCTGTTATGACTTTAACAAAAACAAAATACTAAATAGTGTCAAAATTTACATAAATGAGTTTAAAAAAATACAATATTATTAAATGATATAATATTCCTAAAAACCTAATATTCAGTACAATGATTTATATAATAATATATATATCACTTATGAACCACTTTGGATTTTCTTGTCATTTTATAACAAGATTATCAACCATGTAATATAATAATACAAGAATACATGGTAAAAGTTAAACAATTTAATTTAGAGTTAACTTTAAATGATAAGGTTAATATGTTGACCTAAACCTATCTAAAACCTATTGGATAAGAGTTTTTCGACCCATAACTACCATATCCTCGAAGTAAGTCATTTTGGAGGCATTAGAAAACTGAAAATGATTTTATTATAAAACAATGTTTCAACATTTGCTTAAAATGAATCTCGCCTCTCTTATAAAAGGGTACTTCTCATTCTCTCAAAATCACACCTCCAAATCCATTTGGCTCGGCCAACCCCATCCCAAATAGCCTTCCAAATATACTCACATAGACCTATAGGCATTAATTTTAACATAAATCCAACATAAAGAGCCCTTTTGATAAACTCAAATGGAAACACCCAAAAAAGGTAATAATTTCAGAACCCTCTTTCATGTTTTTTTCCGCTTCCACTTCATCTTCCTTTGTTGTGTCCATACCAAAATAAAAACTCATTTACCTTCTACATAATTTTATGTTATAATAAATATGGTACAACTATATTAGTTATTCTACCCATCCTAAAAATGGTAAAGTCACCATACGTGCGTACATACGGCTTACCGTCTCCACGTCGTGTGGCAGTTTGTTATTCAAACACTTCATTATTTTTATGGGTATAATAATGAGTATAACTGATGTAAATAATAAATATAATGTTCTAATGATTCTTTATATATGATATTCCATCCAATTACATACGATTTCACCATCAATATAATGATATTGTCTCTCATGTATACGTACAGATTAACGCCTCCATGAACGTGATGAAATTCATTCCCCATAGTAATCATTCATGAATAATATCCATATTATTATTAAAAATAATTTTTATGAACATAATATCCTTATATATATGAATAAAAAACATCCTATACATAACAAACATGACTTATGTAACAAAATATATAAAGGAAAACGAATCTGTTAACAACCTAAATAATGATACTACTGAAATATCATTAATAATGAAATATTAGATGATCATATATGATATCATAGTTATGTATTTGGATATTTTATAATCTAATATCAATTATTTTACCATTATATAGGAGGTTGACATAACCTACACTAAGGAAAATTACGATGTAAGGGGGTTTTCATCTCACTTTTATACCCATGAGATCCATGCTATATTTGCCACTATTACCTTTTGTGTGGTGTATGTACTACCCATGATTGTATTTTTTTCCTAATATATTTTAATTTATGGGTATTTACATCATCATTTTATGATCCTTCTTTATTGTGGTGTATGTTTATTAAGTTACCAAAATGGTAAGGGAATTTAAAATTTCAATTTCCAGTCATTCGATTTTATACAAACTTCATTGATTATTTTACTCCAAGATTATGTTTGAGATCAATATTATTTTACTTATGTAGTAATTTACACTCCCATTTTTATGGATATACTTTTGATACACATAATCACACCATTGATAAATTCTCAAGTCATCGATAGGAACTTGATAAGAGTTATTTTAACTCAAACTCTATTCATTGAGTTACACATCCAAGTCATTGGTGTTGTTCTTACGAAAATATGTGGGAATATCCTCTGATTGATCTACATTGAATATACACTCATATTTAGGGTATTCATATTTATCATTAACCAAAATATACTAACTTTATAAGGGAATTCATCTCAACATATATTCCATTGATACTTCTTTGTTGTTTTGCACCAATTCAAATTTATTTGGTGTATATACTGTACATCAACATAGTATTTCATTAATAACTTTATTCACATGATATTAAAATGTTTTTATTTCCTCAATTATTTGTATTCAAGCGTCTCTCATTTGGTTAGTAACTCTAACTGAATCCCCATTTTAAATTTTTTAAAATTTTATTCTTCTAAATCTTGCCCATTAATGTCCATGTTTTAAAAATGGTTTTAAGGATTTATTTATACGGAAATGAATGTTTTAAAATTTAAATTCATTTTAAAAATTTCAAAGTTTTATGGGACACTTTGGTTCAAAAATCTATTTAAAATAGCTTCTTGATAAACAGTGAGACTTTTAAATGTTTTCAAGAAAGGGGGATATTTCTGTCAAATGGTTTTAATGATTATTTTCCTCTATGTAAACGTCCTTCATTAGATTTTATGCTGATTCATAACGATACAATCTTCCAAATGGTATTGAAGGTTTTTTGATATTTTTGACTGTGGATGTGTTATTTTCACACAATTAATGTTTTATTGTTAAATTATTAACATTTTATATGCTATTTTTAATACGAATGTTTTTCTTATGTATCTACCATTTCATATGAGGAATGAATTGGATATTGTATGTGATCGGTGGAGCTTGCTATATCTTCTTGATGCATGGGTAGGTCTCATGAGACAAACTAGTGTCTTGGCATAAGGCCTTGAAAAAAATCTTATTTTTAGTTTTGGCACGAGGCCTTGAATGTGTTGTTATGATGTCCGGTATTATGCATTCCATTATTATGAAATTGTCTATTGATATTACATGTGATTATTTAACTATTATAATGTCCATGTAAATTATCAACTGACATTGTTTGATTTTTCTACACCATATTATACTGATGTTTATGTTTAAAATTCTTGTGTTCTTGTCTAATACATTGCCATAAATGTCTATTCTTATTTATGATAGTTTTTACTATATTGTTATCCATAATTAGTATCTGAGCTCAACCCTTTTTTATATTCTATTTTCCCCATGATGCAAAGATGTATATTATGATTAACCTATAGGAATAGGCTAAGGTATATAAGAGTTTTAAAAGGGGAAACGATATTTCTTTTTTTATTTCATGATGTAATTTAAAACAAGTGTTCATATCTAGTACTTCCAAGGCCACTAAACTGATTGGAATTTCGGTACATGATTCCTTTTATCATGCCAATGCAATGTAATAATTCATCAATTCTAGGTAATTGGGGTCGGGGCGTTACAGTTTGAGCTCCAGAATAGTTGGGGTGATGTTTCTAACGAAGAAAGAGTGCCAGAAAAGGACCATGCCACTGAACTCATATATATTTTTCGTGAGTATAAGCTTTCAGATCCTGAGGAGATGGATGGATATGATCATGACGTGGTCGAGGAGAGTCACATGACATGACTCAAGGTTTGGAAGTGCATCAAATTATTCCTCATTCAATCATGGGAGTAATGGTTACTCAATATGGGGTCTCTTCACACATGGCTACCCATTCTCTTTGCCAAAGTGGTGGATGATCACCATCATCATCAAATAATACATGATTATATAGATGAGAAGTTATAAGAGAATATACAATTCTCCAATATTGCCTAAGGTTATAAGGAATCATAGAATTTACAAAAAATTCTTGATAATGATCTATAAGTATGACATCATAATGAGGAGGAAGATGAAAGAGAAATATTTATCGCAAGCCAATCCGAACTCATTGAATAGTTGAAGGCCCAACTGGGGGATACCAAGGACAAATCAGTACAGGTGAGTCATCAAATAATTGAATTGTAGGCTGAGCATGATTGAATGTGGGTCATATCCAATTAGCTCCTCTCCATAGCTGATGATAATGAAAAGATGATCGGGGAGTGGGAGGAAATTTTGGTGGGCACATGGCACAATGTGGCAGTACTAAGTCATTTTATTGAATAGGTTGATGCATAAGGTCAGTGTTTTGTCCAAACTCATGAAATTGTTTTCTCTCTTATTTACACATCCTAAACTATGTGGAAGGACTTTCTATTTGTTTTCTTGTTTTAATTATCATATATTGATCATAAATATAGATTAATTTTCGATTAATACTTATGCTCATGTTGGTCATACCAGATTTGAGAATCAATGGAAGACTGTATAATAATCCATTTTGTGTATCAGAGTTCTAGATTTTCATTGAATATATGGGGTATTCCATTGCTGGCCGACCACCAAAAATAATTGGGTTGATGGATAGACTGCAATCAGAGGATAGGGTTCCCAGAACAACCATATTTTCATTCCCATCATATTCTAGTGCACAAACGGGGTACTGGCAAGGGAGTTAGAGTAAATATGAACAAAGGGGGATGATACATATGAACTACGATACCCAAAATTCAGAACACAATGAGAGGTGGGATGACAATGGAGGATAACTATCAACCATTTTCGAAAAACAGTATCTATATAACGTTATCCTGAAATGGGGACCAACAAACGAGGGCCATATGCTAAGTGTATTAAAAAACAAGGGGCCTAACTCGAAAAAATGTATAATACCTTCCAGAAAATCTACCATAGATAGTAGGCAATCTAAATGAATGAGAATATATACCATTTGGGGACCCTTCATATGCAAAAGAGGGAGAGGATCCGAATAAGGGGAACACAAGGCATTGGGTGGAGTGATGGGTTTTTCGAATGGATTCCCTCACTCTTAGAATTATGCCAATGTGACAAAAATGCATCTGGTGAGTGTATTTCTTTGAATCAATATCAGACCTAATTTAGGGAGGGATCCCTCTATCAAGGATCTATGATGGTTTATAGTTTTACACCTTGTAAATGTGGATGCTAAGTACATAGTTTAATGTCATACAGTGTGGGAAATGCATAGAATAGTTTAATGTTGAATGATTAGGACGTTTCACATAGTGTAGGGTCATACATCCTGGACCCTACACAACCATTTTATGTAATGTCACAAGGATTGGGAACTCTCAGTTTCAATTCATTAAGTTCATACCATGATTAGGGGAAAATAACCAAGAATGTAAATAGTTCTAATTCTAGGCTTGAGGTGAAATTTATGGGTGTCGCTACATATCCCATAAGGATGAGTATCAAGCCAATGTATTTCATGAACACTATGTGGTCTGAGATCAATGCTGGTGGGGGAAATCCCCTCTAGCGAGGTAGATGTTGCATCCCATAATTAACATGGGGCATCCTGAACATGATTGGGATAGGGATGCAATTTAATGTCATGCGTCGAGGATATGGTTAACCTAAAGGATCAATGTGTAGTTCATTTCATAACTCGGCGTGAATGAGGACCAAATATTTCTGCATTATACTAAACATTCCTGAAAGGGAATTTGGCGATGAGAAGGAAATGATAGAGAGTTTAACATTCTGTTCCTAGAACCAAGGATTAGATGGCGGAATGTCTCTACATATCCTATAATGGTAGGAATCAAGGATTATGTGGTTCTTTGTATTCTAAACAATTTAACATCATGTGTTGAGGATGACAGTGTCACAGTTTAAGGTCATATGGTAGGACCAAAGGGTCACATAGTCTTGTATATGGAAATTACCCTTCCACCACCCCTAAGCCTATGGGATCGATGCTCGGTATAAGAAACAAGAAGTGTTGTCTAGAATTCCCCATTTAATGAGAGTGTGTAATGTTTGAAAAGAAATGTTAGGTGGGTAAAATCCCATATGAACAATAATTCCTTCTCGATGCACATGAATACATAGAGCTAAAACACCATGGTTTTCAAGGATCCTTAAAATGGAAAGGGGCATCAATCTTGTGATTCATAGCATTTGATATTTGGGGAACTATGGGTCTGGGGTGGATATAAAGGATTTTTGTTGACCATGTTTGAAATAAAACATCCATTTCACGTTAGCCAAGAATGGGATAAAAAAAGTGAGGGTTAATTACTGACTATATTTGAGATGTGAGTCACATATCAAATTAGTGTTCAAAACATATAGGGGTGTTGGACCATGATGGTAGGAGAGAATAAAGGCCTTGCATTGACACCATTAGAGGGTCCATTTGGATGTGAATGATAATGAAACCTCAAATTTAGAAATGTAAAAAGTGTGAGTATTACCCATGGTGTTTAATCATCACTCATAATAAGGGTTAGCATTGGTAATCTCATAGGAATCACATAGTGTGGTTATTATAAACCGATGTGAATGAAGAATGAAGAATCCCACACATCACCACGTATTTCTGGGGGTTCCTAGGCCTGAAGGGATCAAGGAGGAGAATGTGGTTTCAACTGTACCATAAAAAGGTAGCCTATCCATCACTATGTATCCCATAAGTATGGGAATCAATCCATACACAGTTTTTGAAGGTGTTATGGAAGACGAAAAATACCAAGAGGGAGTGATATATTACCTTAAAGAAGATTATTGTAATTTTTACACTGTTTAACATCATGAGAACATAAATAGTAAGAATCCTTTCTCATGTTTGTAGTTCATGGACTGTAAGGTTCCTAGTTTAATATCATGTTTTAGGTACATGCCTGTGCGGTTTATCGTCAAGCGGTATGGATAGAGGATGAAGAGTTCTTAATGAAGGTATGTTGCGTAGTTATCATAACCCAACATGAATGAAGAAAAAATTAAACAACACACCACAAAAATCTGATAGAATATGCATGGTTAAACATCATGATAGTTGGTCATTGAAATCAAGGATCCTAGTATATGTTCATAGAGTTTCCACAGTAATGTGTCGAGAGGTGCGGCGTAGCACCATGTGGCAGAGCCAATGTGGGTTGGGCAGAAGAAACCCATACCAGATCAAAAATTTATGAGAAAAAGGGGCCTAGACCTAAAAAAGGGGATGTACACGTTTCAAAAATCTATAACTGGACCTAAAGGCAATGTGTCGAGGCTTCGCTACATATTCTATAAGGGCGAGAATCAATCCCCAATAGTTCTTCAACGTGGAATAACAAAATGATGATTCCAGAGGGGAAATGTCTTCTCGAATAAAGGAATCATATGTCTTGGTGGGAATCAACCCACATTCCAAATGAAAATGATGAACTCTAACAGCATACGAGATGGATAAAAGAGATCTTAGATCAAGATCATAAAGATCAGACTAATAGAAGTCTGGTTTTTCAATGTAGGAATAAACCTTACCCATATACCTAATCCCACATGATCTCTGCTTAGTCTCGGATACAAGGGTGGAAAATATCATTACAACACCGGGAATACTCAGTAGGGGGAGACAACATGGAGTATGAGATGACTCCATGATGCTGATTCATCCCCCTAATGCGAAATATTGTCAAGAGGGATAACACCAATGGTGTCAAATTTTCAATTGAACCTGATGGAGTGGGAAGAGATGGGAATCACAAGACCAATATTTATGGAATAATGGGGTGGAAATGATGTAGGATAACTATTTACTGTGTTCGAAACACAACCTTCATATCAATTTAAATGGAATGGGGACAAGAAAAGAGGGTTAACTGGTGACCAAATTTGTTACATGAGACTTGTCTCAAAATGTCATTTGAAATCCTCTAGGGTGTGGGCACAAAGTGGTAGGTGAGCCCTAAGGTTGAGCATACATACCGTCTGGGGGTCCTTTCATATGTGAAAAGTTATGTAAACTCAAATAAAGGGAGATGTGAATCATGGAAATGGTTGAAAGCATATCCATGATGAATCCAACACTATAAGTCCTAAACCACAGTGCATATGATCATGTTGGTGAGGCTTAAAAATGGTTGGGGTGTATTTAAGGGAGGTTGACTCAATGAGGTGAGTGTAGGAATTGGGGAATATTGATTAAGGAACCTGGTTCTTGACCCTAATTTGAAATTCTCGGCCATTCATATGTATCCCATTATGGTTGGAATCAAGATACATGTAGTTCTGGAAACACAATGTCGTTTAACATCATTCATTAAGGATTCAAAGAGATGAGGTTTCTCATGAGATAAATGTGTATGGCATGGATGAATAACCCAAAATGAAGGAGGACTAGAGAATTCCACATTCCACACCATTCACATTCCCATTAGAGAACCCAGGCCAAGCAGTCAGGAGAAGGAATAAAAGAATGTGATGTTGGACCCAAGGAAAAAATGATGGGGCATTCCTACATTTCTTATATACATTGGAATAAATCCATATGTATTTATTGAAATATATGTATATTAAAATCATGCAGGATGGATGAGGGAACATTGAATGGGAGATCCCTGAAGGGAAGTACATGGAATGGCTATTATAAACACGATGCAAATGAGGACCTGAGATGTCTCCCCCACACCACGTGCTACCAATAGAGTTTTGGCCAAGGGGATTGAATGAAGGATTGATTAGAGATACCTGGGCCTTTACCTAGAGATGAAATTCTTCGGAATTCCTAGAAATCACATAATGGTGGCATCAAACCACACATAGTTCTAAAAAGGGCTTTTTGTGTAGGTTTGGACCATTCATTGAAAAAGAGCCATTTGATGGATCTTTTTTGTTATTTAGTGTGGGTGTGTTTTTGGAGAAACATACCCAGGATGGATTTGGGAATCAACTCAATAATCAAAACGTATGTAGGCCTTGACATGTAGCATGCCAGATTATCGATACAAAAAATAATTCCCTCTCAAATAAGGGCACAACAATGAGGTGGTGTTTTTTTCATCGTGCAGTCGTGATGATAGTGTCATAGTTTTAGGTCATATGAGCACACTATCCCATGCACTTTAACATCATGTAGAAAATACACAATTTTTTAAAGTCATGTAAGATTAGGAAAAATTGTTTAACTTCATATGGTTTGGAAGCATGTGGAAGAATGAGGTTCAAAAGGGAATATACATGGTGTGATAAGGCAAACCCGATGTGAATGGGGACATGAAAATTCCACACCACAACATGCGCAATTCCTAGGGGGGACCTTAGGCCAGTGGGACAGAAACGATCAAAGAAATTAGTCTAGACCCAAAGATGAAATTTTTGGGAATTCCTATGTTTCCCATAAGGATGCGAATCAAGCCACCCGTAGTTCTAAAAATATCATGTAGTTTAACGTCATGCAGTGAGGATGATGGATATCGTAGTTTATGTTCATAGAGCTCCTACAATGGGATTCCCTATTTAATTTCATGTGCATGGGATGTGAGAATGGAGATATATTGAGACAGGTACGTAGTGTGGTTATGGAAAACCAGAAGTGGATGAAGACCAATGTCCACACAACAATGCATACGCCAGAAAGAACATATGCAAAGGGGCCTTGCAAAAGAGAAGGTCTTTAAATTCTAGGGCTGGACCCAAAGATGAAGTGCATAAGAATTTCTACATATCATATAAGGATCAGAATCAAACCACACATATATCTTGAAATACTGTGTAGTTTAAAGTCATATGGAATGGAAATAATTGGAAGGGGTTATTCTAGAGGGGGGCACATGGTGCGGTTTCTGAAAATATAATGTAAATAGAGAGAGAAGAAGTACAAACCACATCAAATTCTTCCAGAAGGGATTTCGGGGAAAATGGGATATTGAACCTAGGGATCGACCCAATTATGAAATATATATGTGTTCCGACATATCACATATTGATAGAAATCAAGCCATACATAATTTTCAAAATGAAATGTAGTTTAACGTCATGTAGTAAGGACGAAGATGATGGTGTCCTAACTAGAATGTGTATGGCCAGATAAAGTATACCCGATGTAAAAGAGGAAAAGAGGATTCAATACCACACCATATACAATCCCAAGAGATATATTAGGCCATGTGGATGGAAAGGTCAAGGGACCTCAGTCAGGGCCACATGCAGAAGATCTAGGAATCCCTACATACCTCATAAAGATGGGAATCAAGCAGAAAATAATAATTGAAATGTCATTTAGTTTAATTTCATGAGACAGGGACATAAAATATTCTAGTTTATGGTTATAGAGTTTGGACTATAGATTCCCGATATAATTTTCTGTGCATCAGATCGGAGGGCAGAATAGGTTGAATCACTACGACCGATATTTGGGAGACCATAGTGATGAAAATAATGATAGAGGATAACTATTGACCATGTCATAAACAATGTAACTATATTGTGTGACCTTGAAAGGAAACATACATGTCATGGATGGCCACAGAAAATGATATCAATGAGGGACCGATCTCATAATTTCATTTGAAATCTCTCGGATGTCATCTCAGAATGGTAGGTGAGAAAAGTTGGAATGTGATCCAGCTATTAGGGGGTCCTTTTGGATATGAAAGATGATGGAGGAACAAATGATGGGAATTCTTAAATCATGGTGGTACACTTTTAGTTTAATGTCTTATGGTAAGGATGAAAAATATCTTAGTTTAAGTCCATAGAGCTCAGACTATTTTATAGTGTATCATTATATGCGATGAGTATTGGGTGGTTTTACATCATTCATCCCAAAAGGATCATGCAGTTTAACATCATGAAGTAAGGAAAAATATAGGTATTCTTAAGTGAAATTATACTTTATGAAGTTGTAATTTGTGGGAGGAGTAATACGCTCACCATCCACAGTGAACAAAAAATATTCATCATTGGGTTAATCGTTATGAATGATTTAAGGTCCCTCCCACATAGGATTCATGTTTGGTGGCTTCATGTGGGGTATCATTGGTGTTATTAGGTCCAATACTATGTCACCTTGGAGGAAATAATAGAGGCCAACTTTCTTGTTGAAATATTTTTTCTATATTATTCTCATGCCTCTCTGTATTGTGCAGGGCTCAGAGGCTATTCTAATCAAGGGCCTCTAGTATAGCAATATGGACTTCTGCTACTCTATCAAATGTCTTTTGATTATAAAAATCATTTTGTAGTGAGGGTTACTGAATCTTGATGGTAAATACGACCTCCGTTCAATACACTATGGAATATAAAGTCACCTGGGAGGAAATACGAGTTGTCATCCAATAATCCCATATAGCATTGGGGAGATTTTATGGACACCATTTCTTCTTCTGACCATCCAGATTATTCATGATGTTATAGAGGGATTTTTTGAATTCCATGATCTTTCCATTCTGTTGTGCATAATAGAGATAGGTATGAATAGAACATGTTTTTTACTTGGCATACAATTTATTCAATTATGATGCCCGAAAGTTGTTTCCATTATCGGCCAGGATAGTGTGGGGGACTCCAAATTAGAGGGTGATATTTGAGATCATGAAATCAACAATAGACTAGGCCATGACATCCTTGAGTGGAATTTCCTCTACCGACATAGAAAATAAATCTATATCAGTCAGGACAAACAAACACTAATGAGCAGCCACTAGTTTATATATCCCCACAACATCAATTTCTCATATTTAAAAGGTCCAAGATTACATGGAGGTATGAATGAGAAATGGAATTCGATACAAAATGTTGGCTTGGATCTTACACGCATTATATTTTTTAGTTAACTCGATGCATTCATTGATCATGTAGGGCTAGAAGACACCCAACCTTAATATCAGGTGGGAAAGCTTCTTCCCTACCTGATGAGCTTTGTACGAACTAGCATGGACATCTTTCATGTCCAGGGGAATATTATCTTCTTGAATGAAATGGATGCGAACCCTATTAAACCCATGTTTTAGAGGGCCTATTTAAGACTGCAAAAACTCTAGAGGGGGAATTGCACTACCCATCGATAGACTCACTCACATTCTACTCTATTTGAAGGGAGATTACAATGATGAAAATACTTGATAAAGGGAGTTTTGTAACTAGGGGTTCATTAGAGTATTATGGTAGGGGGATCTGGGGGTCCGGATAGGGATGCACTAGTGGTTGGAAAACTTACATGTTTCTTATCATCATCATTTAGAGTGACATGAGAGATGACTCTTCAGTGCACTACATAAATGATTAAATCGGCTTGGTTGGGATCGGAAAGAGAGGAGGAATGGCTAGACAAGGTATCGGATTGACCATTCTGGGATTGGGAAACATGAGTATATTTTGTCTAAGAAGGGAATTGGGCCATCTGTTGGTGAGTGTGTTCGATCAAGGGTATGAGCACCGTTGTCCTAACAATATAGTCATCATTGATCTACTTGATGACCAGTTCAGAGTCCCCTTTCACATATTGGTGGGGAACATCAATCTAAATTAACATTTAGAGACCAGTGTTGAGGGATTGATACTAGGCCTCATTGTTGGTGTATCCTTCTAAAAATAATAATGAATTTGGACTGACTACTTATTTAGGTGTGATGAAGAGAATACTTATGACTACCATGTTGGGTCTAGTATCATTGAGTCTTCTACAAATAGGGCTTCAAGAAATACTGTAAATATTCATCTTAAAACACAACATGGCAGGGTCCACTAATAGTATGGCCACATCTAGGAAATAATAATCCATAGACAAGATTGTGGGACAGGATGGGTGTCAATAATATATACTGGTGCCTTCCCCTTGATAGCATTCCAGGGAATGAACCTAATATTGAATAGTTGATTGGTCACTACCCACCGAGCTAGATGACCTGTCAATATGGGACATCTCAGTATAAACTTTAGTGAGTCCACAGGGGACACTAGCTTTATCCCATAGTGTTGTAAGTAATGTCACAATTTATGCACAGTTTATACCAGGGCAAGGCAACTTTTCTCAATAGAGGAATATCTTTTCTCTGTATAGAGGTGCATGCATAATAGATAATATAATATATTTTATGTCCCTGCATTGTTCTTCTGGGAAAGTAGGGTGCCGAGAGACCATTATAGGGTGGTCACAAAGGGAACCAGTTGACTTCTCGAGATAGGTGGAATGATAACTGGATGTTCCTACAGATACCTCGTGGTTTCCTCAATAGAGGTCTGGCACTCCTCATCCCACTGATAGTCATTTCCCTTCTTCATGAGAAAATAAAATGTCTTACACTTTCCAACTAGACTTGGGATGAATCAGAGTATGTAGGATAACTGTCCTTGAAAACCTCAAAGATCCCAATGGTTTCATGGAGGAGGCATCTAACTGATATCCTTGATCTTCTTTAGATTGATCTCAATGCCACTTTATTAGAAAACGAAGCTATGAAACTTTCTAGAGGTGACCTTAATGTAATATTTCGAGGTGTTCATCTTCAGATGGTAGGAATAGAAGAATCCAAAAACATTCCATGATCTTTGATATTTCCCTAGAACTAGAGGTATTTGACCACCAAATTGTCCACATAGAATTCCACCAACATTCTGAGGATTTTCATGAATATGTGGTGCATGGAACACTAATAGGTGGCTCTTTCTTTCTTTAGACCAAAAGGCATTAACTGATAGAAGAAGTTACATTTTGGAGCTCTAAAGGAGGTTTATTATTCATCTTTAGGGGCCATTTAGATTTTATTATACCATGAATAACTATCCATAATGGACATATCATGGAACCTTGTTGTAGCATAGATCAATAGCACTATTGTGGAGAGGGGAAAATCATCTGTCGGAATGGGAAGATTGAGATCCAAGAAGTCGATAAAGACTCTGATCTATTTGTTCTTATTCCTAATAGGGACAATGTTGCCTAACCATCTGGGGTACTAGAACTCTTTGATGAAGATTACTTCAATGAGAATATCAACCTCTTCCTTGACCATGGAGCCATGAGAAGGGTGCCTCTTTCAGGGAGGGATTTTGAACCCATGCTGATTTTTTGAGAGACTGAGATGGTGGATGATGACATGAGGAGCTATCCCTAGCATCTCTTCATAGATCCATGAAAATACTTCATGATGCTACTTCAATAAATCCATGTATTGTTTGTATTATTTTCTATACATGGATACATTGATCAATGTTTGTTTCATATCTATCTCAGTACAGAGATTCACCTATACCAACTCATGAATGGTGGTGTAGACACCTTCCTCAAATGTGCGGGGGGAATATTTCAAATCCATCCCATTATATATGATGATAGGACCCTATAAAGAAGGTAATTCTTCCTAGTTGGTAGATCCTAATGGAATGCTTGTGCCAGCCAGAGAGATAGTGGAAACAAGATCGGGGAAATCCTGCACTTGTGAAGACATGAGATGAAAGATGTCAACCTGATTCCATCATTCCTTTCACCAAATGGGTCAAGTTTGATAATATCAATGAAATGATCATGTCCCATCTTAAGCCAATTTATCCTAGCTCTATGAAAAAATCACATGTGACATATAGCTATTGCAATGGTGAGAACAACCCAACACCTCATAGGGGTAAGGGGATTTGGGATTAAACATGACTAATTCTTGTTTAATTGTAAAGTGATCTTTTTGTGATCCTTACTCCAGGGAACATGCTTTCTCATGACAAAGACGTGACCGTGTCTGGGGTTTTTCCCTCCGGCCAGTGAATTGGGAAAATGATGGCATCATCTAGGTCTACCCATGGGTTATCCACAATGGTATTATGCTCAACATAATTAGACTAAATAATCTTGTCCTTTCCCTTGTAGTAGTCAACATCCAAGTATTGGGATTCATAAGAGGTGAAGGGACACTTTTCGCCCTAGAGTATTCTCGCTCAACCATTGAGGGAGTATATAAGGTATTGGTGATATTAGGAAGGAACCAGTGCATGCTAGTGGAGACGTGGTCTATCCATTAATGCATTGTACGTGGTGTCCTATTAGACAATCATGTACTCAGTGCAAGAAACGAGGACCCCAAATTAGGTCTTCAGGTGTATCTTACCTACTGGTGTCCACTTCATGCTATCATAACCATTATTCTTCAGGTCATAGGGACTCATATTTTTTTTCAGATAACCCCATATTGCGGTGTGTTCAGGTCAACATAAGATTGATCACAGAGCCCATGATGACAACACATCGGCAGACCTCTACACCATTGAACTATCCAATGATGTATAGTGGGTAGATGGGCCAATGTATAGGAGAAAATTCATATTATATTGATAATGAAACTTTGGCCTGATGCTCTGTCAGTTCGACTACCTCAGTATGGAAGGCTTTTGAGGCTACAACCTCCCTTTCAAATAAATTGGGACTTCATAAAGCAATTATGAGTGCCTCAAACATATATTTTGATAGGAGGAGATCCTCAAGGATTGAAAACCGAGAAAGAATAATGGAATGATTCTTGAAGAAATTATATTTACATGATAGGCATGAACTTCTATTTATAAGAGGTTTCTCAACAATAGTTAATATGATGGGAATTGCGGGTTGAATCGGCAGATTCTGTATAGTTCTGGGAATTTCCTGATGATCACTAGTAGAACTACATAGATTGACTAGTGACTGATGACAAAATTTCTGAGGTCCATCGACCATAGAACATGACTGATTATAGCATAGTTGTGGTATCTCTACCTGATCATGCATGAAAAAGGGTGGTGGAGGTGAATATAATTTAATGGGAAGAGAAGGGTGCACATGCTAAGCTCTGCGCTGGTCATGTTTTCTATTCTTAGAGGTCTCCACGTCTTGGCTAAAATCACCGGCCAATGCATTTTGACAATTCACATACCCATGGAATCATTTACACCAGTGTTTACTGGGTACCTAGGGAGGGTCCGCCCAGTTCTCTTCATCTTTGGGGACCATGTAAGAGTTTACCAGTTCAATGGTATTGACCAAATCGTACTCATAGCCATCACTTGAAGAATCCCCCAGTGTTTGGGAGATTTTTGGGGGCAATCCCTATCTCTGGGGGCATGAAAGCATTGAGAGTATGGATCAAATTTTGCGCGGGTGGAGGGATTGTTTCCCACTTGCGTCGTAGGTTCCTACTCCCCAGTGAAGAAGAAGGTTGATATGTTGATGTATAAGATGTATCTAGAGGTAGTATAGAGAATTTTGAATCTTGATCTAATTTAAACATGAACATATAACACCATGTGCACATGCGACCACCATTATATCTATCCAATAATCATACATTCGAGACCCGTGGTTAGAAACCCACTGTCCTTCACACTCGTTGTAGCTGTCTAGCTTCATAAACACACATGCCATATGTGCCGGGGATAGACTCAATCTGAATATGTTGTTATAGATATGGTCTTAGAGGCATTATTTAATCATAAAAAACTACTTGAGAGTATTCCCAAAGAACCAATGAAATGGGTAGTAATTTTAGAGATATGTGAGATCTTCTTCTTCGAGCCTCTTGCATTCTATAAACCGCAAGATTACCTGGACTAAGGTGCTTTGGAAATAACTGGGAATCTGAGCCTTGTTAAATGAGAATGTCCACTTATTCCAAATCATGAAAGTATTTATACTATTCTGGCCCTGATTAGGGGCTTGCAGAGCCTATTAAGGAGGTGGAACATGATTTTCTAACCTAGGTGGCAGTGGTGCATTGCGTGGGGGAGCCTGCCGATTCGGAGGTGAGAATTACTGAGCTGGAGCCTGCACCATAAGTTTTGTGCCTCAGCAAGGTTGTAGAGGTGGCTCTACTGATAAGAATTCCACCTACTTGGGGCCTCTATTTGTGTATCTTTAGTGGTATTGCACATGGAAGCTCATCTTACGGGAGCTAATGGAGAAAACATACATGCCTTATTTGTTTACTACAAGGCTTCTTCTAAATGCTGTTCTTCATCAAAGAAACCCCAAAACCCACCGTGGATGTTCTGGGTGACTCGTAAAGGGAATTTTTCAGCCTTTATGATCCCCATAATTTTTTTTCAACTATTCTTGAGTAATAAACATATTGAGTGAATATGTGAGACCCTTCCATGTGGTGACATAGTCTGTGACTCACTTATCTGGAATTTTCTTTCACTTGTATAGATCATAAATACTAGAATTATAGGTGATGGAACTAAACTATTATATAAATTTCCTTGGAAGATATTCCCAACCATCTATGGACCTAATGAGTAACTTTATGTATTATTAAATCATAGGTTCTTCAAGTGTCTTTACAAAAAACAAGAGTTTAGCAGATTATTATTATGCTGGAGTTCCCAAAATGGGTACACACCATGATTTAATGTGATTCCGATGTAATAATGGATCATCCTTCACATTTAAAGGGGAGAAAGTTTTATTTTTAAAACCTGAGGGTGCTAGCATATCGTCCACCCATGCTGAATATGGTTTCCATCAGACTAGATTGACACCTGTCGAGTTTCTTGTGCCTCGAGGAGGGAACTAATAGAATCCATTAGATCATCTTATTGAGGATTCCTATCGTGTAAATTCTATCTTACCACTAATACATTGGTAGGCTCCTCAACATGGTAAAAATGTCTAACAACTTGTGGAGCAACTGACAGAATCACAAGAGGTGCTAGGGGAATGACTTGTGGGGATACGTGTTGGGAATGAGGAGAAGAAAATGGATCATATGGAGTGGCCAATTGATCATGAGTCAGGTAGTGAGGTAGGAAGTCATGATGGTAAGGTGGATTTGGTGACACATATCATGGCATATTTCCATAAACATCTTCCTCTACCCTATCTAGATGGTCCGGGTTATCGAGATCACCAAGAGGCAACCCCTCAGGAAGAAGTTATACCTTCCCCTACCCCTACTTCCTTGGTCTAGGATCGTCGTAATCTGGGCTCTATTCCACGACATGCTCGTAGAGGATCTCTTCAACCATCCTTCTATGTTTGGTGATATACTGGCACAACAAATCCTTTTTAGTATTGTCCTTTTTTATGCACTTATCGAGATGGGTGAGGGGGAATGAAGGTCCCAACCTACTCTTTACCCTTGTTGGGGTCTCGATTCAGAGACAATTACACAGAATGTGAAATAAGGACAAGAAATGTTTTTTTGATGAGTATAGACACCATTCAGGGTCTTCCGGGTGTTTTACTTTCCCAATGGGTTGTTCCTCTTCTCCAGGCACTGTGCTAGTGCCCCTACCGGTTATATATTTGGAACAACCATGTTCATTGTGATGATTCCTGGGGAAATATCTTCAATATCACCAGGTGAACCATGTTGAAAAAAGATAGGTCTAAAATGTAGGGCAACATACTGCCTCCAGCAAAAAATATATACATGTGGGGAATCCTCCTTATTAACTCATAAGATCACTACAAATTTCAAAATGCATCACTTCAGGAGAGTCCGATGATATCCAGGTGATAAAAGGTGTTAAGAAATAGGGTGTTCATCTAACTAGATTAGGAGGAACTACTGGCCAATATCATCGATGTGTTCCTTTATTTTTGTGTAAGCTAACTGTCGATGACAGAGATGGAAATGTGTCATCCCTATGGTTTGGCAGAAACACATAACCTCATCATGTGCGAGGGACTCTGAAATGTTTATGTTTTACATTGAAAATGGTCAGAACATCTCTAGGAAATGGTTCAATGCGAGAATATCCCACAATCTTCTCGGATCAGACCCGAGATCTAGCCCTTGATTTCCCCATTCATTGACTGGGGGAGGTTCTGGGACCGATAACTACACTGATACAGATATTTGTTGTAGTGGACTAGATGGTGGTGAGTATGGTGCACAAGATGACCAACCACATCATCTTGGGATACTTCTTGAAGACTATTCCGACTATACCACCACATCCATTTAATAAGGGGTATTGACCACTAATTCTCGTACAGGGGTGGTAGTTGATTGCGGTGTATCAGGTTTTTTCTTTTCCATTAACCACTCCCCAGAAAAATTCTATGTGATCCCTTATCATGGTGGAGAATGATCCTAGTGGTGAAGAGGATGACAGTACAAGAAAAACCTATAGATATGCCAAATCTTCCTCATCTGGTATGTATCTGTGCGGTGATTAAAGAATCTAGAGGATCTATCTATCTAGGTGGATGAGGCTGATATGCCATGTTTCTACCCCATCTTCTGACACATAGGATGGGGGAGATGTCTCCATCACCTAATCACACTTCGCCTCAATGTCTACAAGGTGTATGGGATTTATTGTGATTTGATGTTTCTCAGGGTTATTCTATTGGTAGCAGTGACCTGACCTCCTTCCCCCAGATCGATCTTCAGGTAATGGGATATCATTGACATAGGAAGTACCTCCACTTTGAAAAGATGGGGAGTAAGGACAACCTAGCCAGTTGTCAAACAAAACATATGGAGGACCTTCGTGAGTGAGAGTGTTGGAGAGGGGGGGACCTTCATGTATATTGGCTCCAATAGATATGGTAAAAGTAGGGTATTCGTATTGGCCATACAAGATATTGGTAATACCTTTATAATGACCATTGGTGAAGTGGGGAGTCCCCCCACTAAGCTCATGAGCACAGGGATGACCTCCATATTGATGGGTGTCTTAGAGAGAAGGACCCTCATGTTGAGAACCTGGTGTGTGGGGAAAATTTATTACCTGTGATTACAGGAACATGGTGGAACTTCATTACTTATACCAATAATATGGGGATGACATTCTCTTGGGATGGTGATAATAGCATGGGGAGGACCTCCATGCTGGATGTGAGAGTCGGGAGGACCTCTAATCTATCTGATGGAGGTACGGGGAGGACCCCCAAATTGAATTTCTTCACCATGTGTCACTTTGTGATGACTAAAATCTTCCCTGGTAACTTGTATAATCAAAATAGAATACTCGTTGGGTGGCCATTGACTTAAACATAACTAGGATTGGATGTTCTGTAACGCCCCAAGATTTTATGAAAAATATTCTTTTTAAATTTCATTAATGTCTTGTGTTGTACGCTACAACAGAAGAAGCTTTCACAATACGCATCCTTGACTTTCCTTCCGTTACATGCAATCGCGACCTTCCTCGATAGCGTGTGTAGTATGCAATACTGAGTTTCACGAAACAACGATATGCTATTAAAATATTATTAAAACTAGCCGTTATGAATAGTAATAACCACTTTTTGGAAATTTTGTAAATTTTATTTTTCAAAGTGGAATTCATTTTTGGATTCGGAGTATCGAATTTAGCCTAAGGTGAAATTTTGGTACTTTTCGGATAACTTTAATATTCTAATGAATAGTGAAAATTACTAAATTATAATTAAAAACAACTTTTTTAATCGAAATAATTAATAGTGATAAATTATTAATTTGAGTGGTTTTAAAGTATATTTAGAATATATTTTTACAATTTAATACAATTTTGGTCATTGTTTGTAATTTCACATTTAAACCAGACATAATCAAGTGTCAATCTTTTGATAGATTTTGTTTCTTAAAAAAACACGCTATTTGTTTTAACAGCGGGATTTAATTATAAAATTAATTAATGCAACTTCTATGTTATGAATTTGGTAAAATAGACTTCATTTTTGAATTCGGAATATGAAATATAGCTTAGGATGAAATTTTGGCATTTTTCTGAAAACTTTCAATTTTTGATGAATAGTGAAACCACTAAGTGGTAGGTTAAAAACGGAATTTTGCATAAAACTTAATTTTACCGCTTCTGTGAATGGAATTTCGAAAATCCGAGAGACACGGTTAATATCAAGGACTAAAATGTGGTTCAATGAGATGAAAATAATTTTTTGGTGAATAGTAACTTTTTACTTTTTTACCACGGTTAATAGTAAATAGGGTAACTAAGGGTAAATATGATATTAATATTACCCTAACACATGTCCTAATTCTATTGGACAAGTGTAATTCGACCAAAAACAAACTTAGGAATAAAATATGACCATTTAGGCCCACTTGGATTAGATTAGGACATTTATTATTAATTTATTTAAAGAAGGGTTAAAATAGTTAAAATCAAAGTTTAATAAGTAAATCATTTTTAATATGGGGTTATACATAAGATAAATTCGACTATAAATATTCATTAGAAAGCTAAAAAGATTTCCTACATGATGGTATTTTATTTGTAATTTTTAGACAGCATATAATATAATTTATTTATGACACAAAGATGATGCAGTAATTATCTTATTAATGAAATATTGACATAATTGATAATATAAATACCAAAATAAATGTAATTTAAGACTTTTTATGAATTCCACTAATTTTCTAGGTTACTATGATATATTAGTGTTGATTTAATCAACTTGGTTCGAATATATAATTCTTTTATGACTTTCAAAAAAATCATATATCAAATAGTGTCAAAATTGACACAAAATAGTTTTTAAATCAAATATTATATTATTAATTGTTATTTTATTCCTAAAAATCTAAGGTTCGGCCAAATGACTTAGATAAGGATATATGTATTAATAATATACAATTTGGGGTTCGTTTGGCATGTTATAGTAAGTGTATTAACCATATAGTGAAAGAAAACAAAAAGACACGGTAAAAGTTAAATTATTTAACTTAGAGTTAAATCTAATTGATAAGGTTTAAAATAAGATCCAAACATGTATAAATTTGATTGGTTGATGAGATTACAACCCTATCTCATCTAAGCTTCGAATATGAGTCATTTTTGGAGGTTTGTAAGTGGGGTTATATTTATTATAAATTAATATTTTTAAGAATTCCTAAGGTGCCCCTCTCCTCCCTTATAAAAGGACACCTCCTCCCCCTCCTCCTCACACCAATTTGAGCACTCAAGCTCGGCCAACCCCTGCCAAAATCCCTTCTCCACTTCCCTAGCAACATCCTAGAGGTTCTGGTCTTCCTCAAAGACCAATTCTAGTGCCCTAAGAGGAGGTCTCAAAGAGGCACTTCAAAGAAGAGGTAATTACCGTTACCAATTCTTTCATCTTTATTTCTTCTTCCACTTCTTCTTCTTAGGTTGTTTCATTATGAAGTAATAACATCAGTATCACTCATATACTGATATGTTATTATAAGTATGAAACAACCCTATTTCACCATCTATCCATCCTACGGAAAAAGAAATCACCGCGCGTGCGTACGTACGGAATACCGTCTCCACGCCGTGGTGTAATCTATTTTCCACCACCACCTTACATGGATGGGTATAATGGTGTAAAGAATAACTATACATAGTTATTACAACATCATAATGATTCTGATATATTTTATAATCCACTCCAATTCAATTAAATATTTATAGAAATGATATCATCGCTCGTGCGTACGTACGGAATACCGTCTCCACGACGCGATGAGATTCATTCTCCATGTTAACCATTTAAGAATGATTATAATGTATATATAAGAAATAATAATGAAATACATGACATTATAAAGCTACTGGATTTATGTATATATATATACATATGTATGTCATCTACTTACTTCCATTTCAAGACAATAAGGAAAGAAAAACAGCGTTCATGCGTACGTACGGACTACCGTCTCCATGAACGGTGTTTTTCATTTTATTTATCTATCTATTATATATATATATACTGAATATATATGATATATAAATCATATTTTATATTCTGGAAGTAAGTAAATCATGATATAAGTAATAATGATGTCAAGAACAACAAGTCAAAACACCTACGATAAATGAAACGATTTTACCCAAAACGCTTCTTTAACATGGAATTTACAAAAGAACGGGTAATATAATGTCATAAGTGAACCATATATGATATCATAACAATGAATATGATTATGTAATAAGTCAATGACATTATTTAAATCATTATACAGGAGGTTCGGACACATACGAAGCAAATTGGACCTAAGGTAAGGGAAATATCACAATCTCATTTTTATCCGAGATTGTTTATTCGTAAGTATTTACTGGGGTGTATTTTATCATCCACATCCATGTTTCATCAAAATGTAATATTATTTCCATCCACCTACAATTGTTTAAATCCATTTTTACCCTTCGGTGAGTTTTTAGTAATATGTATGAAAGGAATCTTTTGTCGTACGAGGTACTTTTTGACTTTTCCGACAAAAGTACGAAGAATGTTTTTTTTTAACTTATACGGCACGAACGGATTTCTACTGTTTTATAAAGCCTTATTTTCATGAAGCTTCCTCTAAAAGATTTCATGACTATTTTCAATAAAATCTCTTTCTTTTAAAGTTGCATGATGTTTTGTGAAAAGAAATTGATTTTGAAGAAGAAAGGATATTTTCCTCAAGAATTCAATTCAAGTGTTTTATCAAAATTATTTTCCATCTAAGATAATAAAGAGTTCTGTTTCTATCCATATTTTTACATTGATTTGACTATGTTGTGATGGAATTATGTTTATGAATTCCTTTATCTTATATGAATGGTTTTATGATGTCATGTTGTTTAAGAATCCCATTTTTATTACATGGGTTATGAAATGATGTATGATTTGTGATTTTGTGGCACACATAAGAAAGGATTCATTAAGAGATGGGTGGGACCTATATCTCCCTCCAATGCATTGGGTAAAGATTTTATATCTCATGAGATAGACATGGCTGGAATGGTAGGTTATACCGGTTCAGTGAAACAGGACTGAAACGAGGATTACTCGATTCAGAAAGGGACTTTGTCCACTAAGATAGTCTTGGCAATGAGTCTTGACTAACAAGAAATGATTCTCTATGATTATGTGTGTATGCCACAATGAGTAATGTTTTAAGTTATGATTTCATTTCACTACTATGATTTATCCCATGTTATGAAATTATGCTCTCTTTTGCAGGTTAAGATTTCCAAAAATGTTATGTTCTTATGAAAATTATGTGATTGATATTTCCTTTGTTTACCCTTACTGAGCATTTGAGCTCACCCTTTTATGTTTTCTTTTCCCCAGGATATAAAGAAAGGTTTTAGGTAGAAAAAAGGGATGACCTTTATGGGAGATATTGAAGAACTTTCACCACGATTAGAAGATTACGTTCCGAGTTTCCAAAGACACTAAACTATTACGATCCTTTAGTGTGTGTTTTTGTTATGTACTAAGTATTCCGCAAAAGTAATGTAAAGTCTATGTAGGTCAGGCTTCGGGTCTCTACAGTTGGTATCAGAGGAAAGGTTTAGTCAACCTTTGGAAACTAGGATGCGAAAACGTTAGTGAGATCCCTAGAGATATTTCTAAGGTATGTCTAGGGATGCCCCTAAGGATAAGTATACGTATAGGATATAGTTCTAGAACTATGGTAACAATATTAGATTAAACCAAAGATGATATATATTTAAGTTACTCCCCCTTTATTATGATTTTTTCCTCTCACACTATTCTTTTTGGGTTTTAGAATATGGCTGGAAATAAGATGATTCACGATAATGGAGGATATGATGGACAATGGAATGATATTCTTTATGAGCAACCAAATGAAATGGGATTTGGAAGTCCAAACATCATTATTATGCCGAATCAGCAATCTCATAATATGATCAATAAAGTAAAATTTGGTAAGTTTCCTGACTCGGCTAATAAGAGAAAGATGGAGTTTCATGATGATCATAGAGGAAAGAAAGTTCAATTTCCCCTATGTAAATCATGTGGGAAAAGGCATCAAGGAGAATGTTTCAAGGGAACTGGAAGATGCTTTGGGTGTGGAAAAGAAGGACACAAAGCAAGTAAGTGCAAAGGAAAAGGGTCGGTTAACACCATGGATGAGGATAATGGTATTGCTACGACATCAAAAATGGTTAAGTGTTTTAAATGTGGAATGTATGGGCATTATGCAAACAAATGCCCTAAGGGAAAGACTCCTGAAGAGAATCAGTATGGTCATATGGGTAGTATTTATGTGGATGATGATGAAGAGACTACAAATGATATGTGAGATGAAAGAATTGTTGAAGCTCGGTCAATGGTTTAAGAAGGTAGTGGAATGATTACTTGTTTATCAAGTGTAATGTTGTACTATAGAATAAAAAGACATCTAAGGATTGTTACACTATTGTCTTTCCTTAAGTTTTGAAAGTTTATGATGAATGGTATGAGTAACAATGAAAGGTTATTCAGATATTTTTTTGGAAAGTGGATGATATGCGCATAATGAAGTGATAAAGAGAAAATGAAATGTTTGACAGTATTCATGAGCTCATGATTGATATAAGGACTAAGTGATATCATGGTTTGAGTATATAGAATTTTGAGGATTTTGGTATGTGGAAAGAGTTAACTTTTAATAGAATTCATGTTTTCAATAAGGTTCAATGGGTATTCAAGAGAGTACAAGATTAAGGCCTTTGAA
Source organism: Viscum album (assembly GCA_963277665.1). NCBI lineage: Eukaryota > Viridiplantae > Streptophyta > Magnoliopsida > Santalales > Viscaceae > Viscum > Viscum album. The sequence goes on from OY728131.1 coordinate 450,025,930, forward strand.
TGTTTGGAATGTGACCAACAAGACATATCTTATGATATATGGGGATCAACGACAGTATTAAATCTCTGGTAATCGTTTTCACTATATTATGAGAGTGGACTGCAGTATTATGTATAAGCCTAAAGATTAGACTGGATTATGTTGGACATAAGTTAGTATTGTTTAAGGATAGAATATTTTCGATATTATTGATGGGATGTTATAGTAATGTAGTTTTAGAAAAAGGACAACCTGCAGGACGGGCGACAACCCATCGTATCGGACAAGGATGTGGGAACCGAACCCACAACCGAAGTGCAACTGGCCTTTATCGCCTACCACTGACCTACAGGAAGTCCCTGTTTAGTAGAAACTAGTTTTATTATATTAAGCAGTATGATATATGAAGTATAAGTCCATTTTAGGAACCATATATGATTAATCTCACTATAGATCGACTTATGTATATAAGTTTTGCTAACCTTTTGTTTGAGACAGATGGAATGACCTGTCATTCTATCACATGATCTGCTAACACATCACGAATAACAAATTCAACTTCATTTATTTAAGAGATGAAGTAGAAATTGTTCAAGGCACGAACAAAAGTGATATTTTACCAAAATAAAGTAAGTATTTATTCTAAGCAAATTTTCAACTTTAGGGAAATGATCTTGAAAACCAAAAATGTTGTCCTAGTGATCTTATACCTGATGAATCAGATGGTACCTTATATCATCACAAATCTATGGATTTGTGATTACTGGCTTTTCCATAGCCATGTTCTCTACCACTCTCCATCAGAACATGATGGTTAGATTTTTCTTCCATATCCATATTTTCACCTATGTGGAAACCCAGTGATTAGTATATTTGGGTAATCGTTACATTTCATACTTTAGTTTTTAAAGCCATGTTTTGGTAATCCTTTTTACGATGTGGGTTTCTATCAAAGAAAATTTTGAATAGTAAACCATTTATAACCCCGACGAATTTCGAGGGCGAAATTCATTTTAAGGGGGGTAGAATGTAACGCCCCAAGATTTTATGAAAAATATTCTTTTTAAATTTCATTAATGTCTTGTGTTGTACGCTACAACAAAAGAAGCTTTCACAATACGCATCCTTGACTTTCCTTCCGTTACACGCAATCGCGACCTTCCTCGATAGCGTGTGTAGTACGCAATACTGAGTTTCACGAAACAACGATATGCTATTAAAATATTATTAAAACTAGCCGTTATGAATAGTAATAACCACTTTTTGGAAATTTTGTAAATTTTATTTTTCAAAGTGGAATTCATTTTTGGATTCGGAGTATCGAATTTAGCCTAAGGTGAAATTTTGGTACTTTTCGGATAACTTTCATATTCTAATGAATAGTGAAAATTACTAAATTATAATTAAAAACAACTTTTTTAATCGAAATAATTAATAGTGATAAATTATTAATTTGAGTGGTTTTAAAGTATATTTAGAAGATATTTTTACAATTTAATACAATGTTGGTCATTGTTTGTAATTTCACATTTAAACCAGACATAATCAAGTGTCAATCTTTTGATAGATTTTGTTTCTTAAAAAAACACGCTATTTGTTTTAACAGCGGGATTTAATTATAAAATTAATTAATGCAACTTCTATGTTATGAATTTGGTAAAATAGACTTCATTTTTGAATTCGGAATATGAAATATAGCTTAGGATGAAATTTTGGCATTTTTCTGAAAACTTTCAATTTTTGATGAATAGTGAAACCACTAAGTGGTAGGTTAAAAACGGAATTTTGCATAAAACTTAATTTTACCGCTTCTGTGAATGGAATTTCGAAAATCCGAGAGACACGGTTAATATCAAGGACTAAAATGTGGTTCAATGAGATGAAAATAATTTTTTGGTGAATAGTAACTTTTTACTTTTTTACCACGGTTAATAGTAAATAGGGTAACTAAGGGTAAATATGATATTAATATTACCCTAACACATGTCCTAATTCTATTGGACAAGTGTAATTCGACCAAAAACAAACTTAGGAATAAAATATGACCATTTAGGCCCACTTGGATTAGATTAGGACATTTATTATTAATTTATTTAAAGAAGGGTTAAAATAGTTAAAATCAAAGTTTAATAAGTAAATCATTTTTAATATGGGGTTATACATAAGATAAATTCGACTATAAATATTCATTAGAAAGCTAAAACGATTTCCTACATGATGGTATTTTATTTGTAATTTTTAGACAGCATATAATATAATTTATTTATGACACAAAGATGATGCAGTAATTATCTTATTAATGAAATATTGACATAATTGATAATATAAATACCAAAATAAATGTAATTTAAGACTTTTTATGAATTCCACTAATTTTCTAGGTTACTATGATATATTAGTGTTGATTTAATCAACTTGGTTCGAATATATAATTCTTTTATGACTTTCAAAAAAATCATATATCAAATAGTGTCAAAATTGACACAAAATAGTTTTTAAATCAAATATTATATTATTAATTGTTATTTTATTCCTAAAAATCTAAGGTTCGGCCAAATGACTTAGATAAGGATATATGTATTAATAATATACAATTTGGGGTTCGTTTGGCATGTTATAGTAAGTGTATTAACCATATAGTGAAAGAAAACAAAAAGACACGGTAAAAGTTAAATTATTTAACTTAGAGTTAAATCTAATTGATAAGGTTTAAAATAAGATCCAAACATGTATAAATTTGATTGGTTGATGAGATTACAACCCTATCTCATCTAAGCTTCGAATATGAGTCATTTTTGGAGGTTTTTAAGTGGGGTTATATTTATTATAAATTAATATTTTTAAGAATTCCTAAGGTGCCCCTCTCCTCCCTTATAAAAGGACACCTCCTCCCCCTCCTCCTCACACCAATTTGAGCACTCAAGCTCGGCCAACCCCTGCCAAAATCCCTTCTCCACTTCCCTATCAACATCCTAGAGGTTCTGGTCTTCCTCAAAGACCAATTCTAGTGCCCTAAGAGGAGGTCTCAAAGAGGCACTTCAAAGAAGAGGTAATTACAGTTACCAATTCTTTCATCTTTATTTCTTCTTCCACTTCTTCTTCTTAGGTTGTTTCATTATGAAGTAATAACATCAGTATCACTCATATACTGATATGTTATTATAAGTATGAAACAACCCTATTTCACCATCTATCCATCCTACGGAAAAAGAAATCACCGCGCGTGCGTACGTACGGAATACCGTCTCCACGCCGTGGTGTAATCTATTTTCCACCACCACCTTACATGGATGGGTATAATGGTGTAAAGAATAACTATAAATAGTTATTACAACATCATAATGATTCTGATATATTTTATAATCCACTCCAATTCAATTCAATATTTATAGAAATGATATCATCGCTCGTGCGTACGTACGGAATACCGTCTCCACGACGCGATGAGATTCATTCTCCATGTTAACCATTTAAGAATGATTATAATGTATATATAAGAAATAATAATGAAATACATGACATTATAAAGCTACTGGATTTATGTATATATATATACATATGTATGTCATCTACTTACTTCCATTTCAAGACAATAAGGAAAGAAAAACAGCGTTCATGCGTACGTACGGACTACCGTCTCCATGAACGGTGTTTTTCATTTTATTTATCTATCTATTATATATATATATACTGAATATATATGATATATAAATCATATTTTATATTCTGGAAGTAAGTAAATCATGATATAAGTAATAATGATGTCAAGAACAACAAGTCAAAACACCTACGATAAATGAAACGATTTTACCCAAAACGCTTCTTTAACATGGAATTTACAAAAGAACGGGTAATATAATGTCATAAGTGAACCATATATGATATCATAACAATGAATATGATTCTGTAATAAGTCAATGACATTATTTAAATCATTATACAGGAGGTTCGGACACATACGAAGCAAATTGGACCTAAGGTAAGGGAAATATCACAATCTCATTTTTATCCGAGATTGTTTATTCGTAAGTATTTACTGGGGTGTATTTTATCATCCACATCCATGTTTCATCAAAATGTAATATTATTTCCATCCACCTACAATTGTTTAAATCCATTTTTACCCTTCGGTGAGTTTTTAGTAATATGTATGAAAGGAATCTTTTGTCGTACGAGGTACTTTTTGACTTTTCCGACAAAAGTACGAAGAATGTTTTTTTTAACTTATACGGCACGAACGGATTTCTACTGTTTTATAAAGCCTTATTTTCATGAAGCTTCCTCTAAAAGATTTCATGACTATTTTCAATAAAATCTCTTTCTTTTAAAGTTGCATGATGTTTTGTGAAAAGAAATTGATTTTGAAGAAGAAAGGATATTTTCCTCAAGAATTCAATTCAAGTGTTTTATCAAAATTATTTTCCATCTAAGATAATAAAGAGTTCTGTTTCTATCCATATTTTTACATTGATTTGACTATGTTGTGATGGAATTATGTTTATGAATTCCTTTATCTTATATGAATGGTTTTATGATGTCATGTTGTTTAAGAATCCCATTTTTATTACATGGGTTATGAAATGATGTATGATTTATGATTTTGTGGCACACATAAGAAAGGATTCATTAAGAGATGGGTGGGACCTATATCTCCCTCCAATGCATTGGGTAAAGATTTTATATCTCATGAGATAGACATGGCTGGAATGGTAGGTTATACCGGTTCAGTGAAACAGGACTGAAACGAGGATTACTCGATTCAGAAAGGGACTTTGTCCACTAAGATAGTCTTGGCAATGAGTCTTGACTAACAAGAAATGATTCTCTATGATTATGTGTGTATGCCACAATGAGTAATGTTTTAAGTTATGATTTCATTTCACTACTATGATTTATCCCATGTTATGAAATTATGCTCTCTTTTGCAGGTTAAGATTTCCAAAAATGTTATGTTCTTATGAAAATTATGTGATTGATATTTCCTTTGTTTACCCTTACTGAGCATTTGAGCTCACCCTTTTATGTTTTCTTTTCCCCAGGATATAAAGAAAGGTTTTAGGTAGAAAAAAGGGATGACCTTTATGGGAGATATTGAAGAACTTTCACCACGATTAGAAGATTACGTTCCGAGTTTCCAAAGACACTAAACTATTACGATCCTTTAGTGTGTGTTTTTGTTATGTACTAATTATTCTGCAAAAGTAATGTAAAGTCTATGTAGGTCAGGCTTCGGGTCTCTACATGTTCCCTGGCTCGGTAATATGGAGGTTCCCTTGTTCAGTAGTAACAGGGGGCTAATGGCATACGCCAATGATGTCTTGGGACACAAAAACTGTGGAAGATGATTCATCCAGGAGGGAATCCTTATGAGTCTGTAACCAATGTTGATGATGTGTTTGTTGATCTAGAGCCATCTATGAAAGGGAATGAAACCCCTACTCTTCAATATACATTATCGGCTGGTGGCGTTGGCGTGTCTTAGAAGGAACCCTCCATGCCAGCTCCCAAGCTGAAGTCACAGCCTGGGGGACTTTTACATCCTACACTTCATCACCATAAGGGTATGAGTTATTAGAATGAAACAGTTAGAGTCTTTTAAAGCTATTGTAGACTAGAGTGGGGAGCAGCGGTTCCCTGTATAACCCTTGGGTTTAGGAGCGATGATGAGGCACAAAAGCATCTAAATCTTGGAGAGCCATGTCCCTGGTAAGGATGAACCCATCTTATTCATATCATTATACAATAGTATCAATCATCCTCCTTCAAATAAATTTGGAGAGTGATACGGGCATTGGTCACCCTATAGTTGTGGCTGCGGGGTTCATTGTAGAAGAGGTGAATTCATGCATGATTTTCACATTTTCATCGCCCCTACCCCTATATCTATCAGTGGGAGGTGATTGGTTTCATAAAAATGTATCTTGGGTCCTGTAAATCTGGAATATTCAACCATCAGCATAGATAGTAGGAATGCAATTCACTATACCCTAGATCCATTCAATCATCCATGGATGGATAGATAGATCCACACTGACAACATTGTAGACGGAGATGCCAAACGATTTTCTACCCAAATCCCAGTGTGTTTAACACCAGACCCACTATTTGATTGGTGGAAGTAGGCACTGAATAACTAGAAATCATGACATGCTTATTTGTTAATGTATCAAAAAGTACTAATCCCTAGGTCGAGGGAAAAAATTTTACATCAGGTCACCATTCCTGTTTCCAATAGTTTCGTTGAGTCACACATCCATTCCGAGGATGCACAACTATTTCCCTGCATTCCCACATTCCATGGGTGGTCGACATCCATCAATTCATTTGTGATGTTTTATCCTTAATAAAAACTGGATGATGGAATGTGGGCCTCTACTTTTAGCAATTTCTCATCAAAAATTTTCTTCCTAGTCTGGATCTCCATTAATGATTAAGATGTTGTTCATGAAAATATTCTTGGTAACATATCTTTATGGATGTCGGTTAATTACACTTCATCTATTATGAAATTAAATGGGGTCACGTCAGGGAAGAAACCTTCTGTTGGGTAGTAGTCAGGTTTGGGATCACTATCATGTATGGATGCTGGAAGACTAGCACAACTAAATTTTGTCCCCTTATGATAGGGATTCTTGAGGGCATGGAAGCCCAAGGCATCCCACGTCGAATGTGTCTAACTTATGTGAGAGGCAGGTCTCCATGTTTTTCATTGGCATCCCATGTTTAATAGGGGTATTCCATAAGTTTAATGTCTCACAAAGATATATCAGAATGATCAGAACATTGATGGGAGTTGATCAGATTGGTACACCCTTAGGATGGATCACGTGGAAGGTTTTACCAAATGGATAGATCAGAAAACCTGATGAGGAAAGATCATGGATGGTGTGCCCCAAAAAGGTAATAATTCACACCATGATGTTTGATCTAGACTCCCCAAAGGGTGGATAAATGAAGGATGGTCCTTATAAAGGTGACACCAAGGATTAATATTCATTGGAAATTCACATCAATGAGGATTATTATATACCCAAAAAGGGATCAAAATACGTGTAATATGATAATGGGGAGGCATGGAATCAGGTTGTGCACAAAAGAAAACAACCAAAAAACTGAATGGGTCTTACGGATGGTCCGCTGTCGGAAAATTACAAAGAGCACTAGGAAGAATGCCTTGATTTCAGCGGGATGTGGTGGATCAGATGAAATCGGGATGGATGGTGATGAAGTGTCGGTGGATAGAATGAATTTATATTGGACCGATGTGAAGATGAAATTATTGTTCTTTAATGACATGGACATTTTCTAAATTTCCCCAAGGTAGGGAATCAAAGTAAATGTAGTTCTGGAATGAGGCAATAAGTCGCCAGAGAAGGCGGATCATGAGGATGGATGCATGGATGATTACCTAAAGGATATAGAACCACTGGGTTAAGGCATGTTCTTTCAAAAACACAAAGACTCAAGGGGAAATCTAGGATGGGAAATTGGCGATGAGATTTATCCTCAAGGTGATTTCTACATACCATTCTCAACATGGGAAAATATCAAAGTCCACATTGTTCAAGAATGGGGAACAGATTTGTGGTTTACAAAAAGTATAGCAACCTGATGACATGATGGGACTTCCACATGGTTAGTAGCCCATCATAAGAGAGACAAAATAGTTTGGAATAGTAGGGTTGATTGTGGGGCTTATGCATGGTTAGCTGCCAAGGAATTGGTCTAACACCAATAAAAGTGGGGACCAAAGATATGGGTACCAATAAGGGGGACACCAAAGTTTTCTTGTGTTTGGGTTGAACCTATGGGAGGCTTCCAATGTACCATGTCTAGGAGACATGGATAAAAACCCATGTAGTTCAAAAGAATACAGATTAACCTCATGCAGGACAAAATGAGATTAAAATTTAACATCATACGAGACAAGGGTGAACCAACATAAAGTGGTTGGGACCGATGGATGATAGGCTTGAACCTCAAACAGGTACCTTTCATGAATAGGTAAAATATCAATGTCCAAGTAGTTCGGTAAAAAGGGGGAAGGGGAACACACGTTTATGTGTCCCATGAGAATGTCATGGTTGATTCTTACTCTAATCCCACACAAGTCATGATCGGTGTAAGAAACAAGAGGAAACAAAGACACTATGATCACATCCTGAAAGATGCATCTATATGGAATAGAGTGGGGCTTAAAAGTAGTTAGTGACCCTTTATGAGGACATTTGGGACATACTCTTTGAGGGATTCTTGAGTAGGGTCCAGATTTTTGAGGAGGATATGACCACTACACATGGATTTCCCTGGAAAGGAGTGTTTGGGATTATGAAAGGGTTGCCTGAGCCAAAAATTGAGACAAATCATAGTATGAGAGGATATGTGAGAGCGTGCTGGTGTGCATCCCCTTTGCGGTCCCCAGGGACATGTCACTCATGTGGTGATCATTATTTTAAGACATCTGTTGAGGCCGTGGATTCTTGAAAATTTAACATCATGCGTCTTAGATGATGATGATTCACTCCACATCCCTATGAATTACATGACTGGACCACATTAACCCTTGATTAAAAGAAGAAACTTGCAATTCCATGTGGAGATGGGGTTGTGGAGGGATCCATTGAAGGGTCCACATTTTCATGGCTATGTGAAGTAGAAATATCTATTAGTAGGCCTATCCAAAGAAGTATAATGATGGGAAACCACACATGAAGAACTCCATAGGGAACATTGATGTCATCACTCATCCCCTGGGGTCGCACCTTGACTATCCCAAACCCGCCTTCCATAGGCGAGGGGTTGTTGAATAGAATCTAATGGCATATCCCTATAATGGGAAGGAATTGCCTTTAAACCTGTATAAACATAGAATCCATGAACAGAACTAGAAGAATCCAAGAAGTAAATTACTGTAGTAAAAAAGTGTACTGAATGTAAAGGGGTCCGGAATACAGGCCCAACTAAAAAGTACAAGTACAACTGAAAAGAGAAAACATCTCCGGAATCTTCCACTGAGGATAATACCTGAATGGTAGGTACAGTTCGTCTCCACAACACTTCAAGTCAGCCCGTCTCCTCCGTGTACTGCCTGGTCCGGGATCTCTCAAGTCTCAACCCAGCTGCTCGTCATTTGCACTAGACACAACATGGTTCAGGTTAAGACTATGCAGGGGTGATTATAACAATACTTAGTAGGGTCCCCTAGACTCCCCAAGGTATCCCAGAGTTCCAAAAAGGAAATATCACAAAGCAAGACCTCAATCAAAAAGCACGAAGCAGTCATCACTTCTACTTAGGTATATCCCCATACATATAACTATTTTATCAAAATATACTCATCTCATACATGTGGAAACACAAGGCCCCAACCTTCATGCCATTTCCCAATTCATTCCTTAGAGAAGTATACCACAAAGGTAACACCACAAAGGTAAAATCACCACAAGGGTGACACCATGAACATAAAGTACCACAAAGGTAACACCCCGAAGGTGACACCATGAAAGTAAAAGTACCACAATGTTAACACCATTAAGGTAAAACAATGAAGGTAATTTAACACAAAGGTAAAACCATGAAGGTAACACCGTGAATGTAAAATTACCACAAAGGTAATAAATCATCTCCCATCAAGTATATAACATAAGTACAATAGTACATATGGTTAGTTGTAAATCTAGATCAACTTATTCTATCGAGAAGCTCTATTACTAACCCACATAGGATCGGTATGCATTGACCCACAAAGGATTGCTGAGCACTGATCCACACAGGATAGGTATTCACTCACCCACACAGGATCGTTGAGCACTGACCCGCACAGGATCGATAGGTACTGAACCACACATGATCACTATTCATTCCTCACGTCACAGCCAGCCACGAGATTCCTGTACTAAGCATGATTTATTTTTGGAGGATCCTCCCTTCAAGATATCGGTCATACCTCAACCTCCATGAAGTTCTAGGAAGAAGTTTTCCAAATTACCTCCATGTCGTAAGTGATTCAATGCAACAGATGACACGTTGATCAGTAGCCTGGTCTGTGAGATATGGACACTTTTGAATAAATGGCCCAGTTGGATTCAAGTCTGACCCAACTCGGGGCACACATAAAACTTTGAAAAAACATAGTTAGAGTATCTAAAAAGGACTACCTTGTCACTAGGGTCCTCATTCCACAGATGTTGTGTCAATCGAATTCCAATTCTGTTAGTAACATCATTTTCTCTGAAACATGAGGATGATCACACCTCAGTCTGGCCCCCCTTGGTCTAGCCTGCTAGAATATGCCAAAGAGACTACTTCCCGAAAGGGTTTTCAACGCCACTGATGATATGTCAACAGGATACCAGATTCATCAGTTATGACCATTTCATTATTTGGGTACCATTTGGGTGTGGACCGGTCTGACTCGGTCCGACCGGCTGGATGCAATGGGTCTCGAGGTCAACCTGACCCCACTCGGGTCTAGCCCACTATGGTTTTTCCTCGTCAACTAGGTCTAGCCTATTGGGTTCAGCCTATTTCAGTTTTTGGTCCCATGCTACAATTGGTCTGGCCCACTGAGTGGGGCTCGACACACCCGTGCGGGCTCAATGGCGGTTCCCGCCCGCTAGCGAGTCCAGACCACTAGGTGGGTCCAACCCTCTAGGCTGCGGGTCTAGCCCAGCCTAATGGAGGGGTCCGGCCCACACCATCTCGGTCAGCCAGAAGGCAGACCGCCTCATTTGTTGGCCCCATGGTTGCGGGGCCATTTTTACGAACCAGTGGGGTGCTTCCCCACAACATTAATTGGTCAACCATTCGGCCGACCGTGTGCCACCAACATGGTGTGGCATGGGCCACACCCTACCATCCTACCGCGGCCTACTGGATGAGGCCTCATCCATCGACAGCGTCTGCAGGAACTGCCCTTGTCCCGCTCGGCCGGCTCAGGTCGATCCCCATGACACGTCGTTGCATGCCACTTTCCACCGCCCGTGGCCGGTTGTCGTGGGTCTCCTCCGGTGACTGTCAGGCACCACCGACATGGCACATTGGAAGTTTCTTCCACGGGTCACCGGACGTTCTCTGATGTCTGTTCTTGGTGCCGTCTATGCCTCTAGCTCTTCTATGCTACTGCCAACATAGTGTAGCCTGCTATTTTGTGTGGCTGTCGATTTGGAAAATTTTCCCCAATGTTCAAATCAACAATGAAGTAGTGAAAGGTCTAGGGATTGTTTGTTTGGAATTCAATCTCCACTTCAGGTGTTATGAAGTGACAAAGGATTTAATTCATCAATGAAAACATAAAAATAAACCCCTACCTCAATATAATTTGAGAGTGTTCGTGTTTGAGGAAGATTCAGTGTTTGTAATTTGGTTGTGCTCACCACAACTTGCTGAAACTGGCTCTATCCTCCAAGTGGTTTGTGTCACGGTACTTTTCCTGAGCTTCTTCACTTGGTTATGTCATGCCAATGCTCCTCCCCAAGCTCCATATAAATAGTATAGGGGAGGGTGAGTAATTCTTGTGGAATTAATGGGGTTCAATTAATTATGGAACCTTCCTAATTCCAATAGTGTTGTTACAAACAATTGAAGAGTCAACCCATTTAATTGATTGAAACATCATTTGTCTCACCGTTTCTTCTTGTCCGTTAGAGGAAAAGAAAGAGAGGAAATAAAATAATATTTTTATTTTATTATTCTTTTAAATGACCAAAATCTACCTTTTTCTCCTAACCTTCTATGGTTGAAGTGAATCCACCCTTAAGAATATACCAGTGCTTTGGATTCAGTGGTGCCCTCGGATTTGTTATCTGAGCACTAGTTCAAAAGATAGAAAACTCCGCTCACTCTTGTACGGAACATACCATAAAAAAAGTTCAAAAAATTATTAACATTCACCCTCATCTCATGCCGGTCAAGGTTATGCTTCACCCAAGGGGAACACACCCCAACTAACTCAATTTTACACTCAGATTTTCAATCCATTTTACCATTTAGATGATATGGATTTTAATAATACAATAATTGTTACTTAATTATTTTATTTACAACCAAAAACTATCTTCCAATGTTGGCCCACACTGACCAATGTTAGTATCTTTCTAAAGAAAGCACACCCTCACAAGCTCCGTGGTGGTCTGATATTTTTAATATGAGCCACCTTTCCTGGGTTATAAGAATTTGAAAAATAAAATAACTTTATTTAATTATTTTATTTATGGTTACTCCATTTTCGGGTTTTCTCACTACAGGCATGCACCGACTAAACTTAAGTCGTGCCTAGGGTAAACCCGCTATCCTGAATGCAACGGTGCCCTCATATTTCTGATCCAGGTACCCATTTTAGAGATATTTCACTTTTTCAGGAAAAATACTCACACACGCTAATTAATGCTTAACAAAATTTCGAAGGATCATTCCAGGAACTCAAGGCATTAGAATCGTGTGTCGTCAAATTTCGAAACCTTGAAATAATCCAAAATAATTTTAAAAAATATATGGAATTTCCGTGTCTTTACATTCTCCCATCCTCAGTTCCCTTCATCCTCGAAAGCCAGGAGAATGTAAAATCAATCAAATGTGTGTACAAAGCATGAATCTGAGCCTCCCTCTCCCAAGGGTCTTCTGGAAGTTCTCATGCTTCACAGAAATCTCACGAGAGGGATCTTCCATCCACAAATGACTCGCTCATGTCTATCCCCTATCTCCACTAGAATCTCTATAAAAGTTGCACCATCGTCAATGCCCAACTCTCCCATGTAAAAAACATGTGATGGATCATGCACATACCTCCTTTTCTATGACACATAGAAAACATTATTCAACAAGTGCATCTCTGGGGGAAGAGATGGATAGTACACCACCTTGCCTACTCTACTGAGGATCTGGAAAGCTCAGATGAACCTCAGAGATATCATTCCACCCTGTCTGAATCACCGCAATCCTCATCAGGGTGAGACCCAATGGAAGACATGGACTCCCTTCTCGAAATCCAAGGGTCTCCATATCCTGTCGACATAATACCTATGCCAACCCTATGTAGATTTCACTTTCTAACAAGTGAAGCATCGTGATACAAACTCTTCCACTGCCTTCTTCATCCCTGGCCACCAGTACTAGCACCAGAGGTCCTAGGACTTCTTCACCACTCTCAGATTTACAAAAAAATGGGGTGTATGGAACTCTCTCAATACCTCATCTCATAGCATCACTATTACCATGGTGCATCCTCTGAAGAGAATGACGTGCTACCCACCTTCAAGAAATCCATCAGGAGACTGTCCTTAGGATATCTGAGCACCTTGGTCCTCGAAGTCAATGTCCCCAATCTATGCCTCCCAAACATAGTATTGAATTGGGGAAGTGATAGTCATGTACTAGAGATAAGCTACTCCATCTTTATCCATGAAGGATATCCACAACGAGACTAGCTGCTCTGACACCCACTCCGCAGCTATAGACCAAACCTCCTGCTGAGTGGATCTTCTACCACGTTCTCTTTCTAAGTAGTATAGAATATCTCAATGTCGTATATTTAGAGGAACTCTAGCCATTTTTATTTTCTCTTGTTTTGGTCCTTCTAGGAGAAGATATACCTGATACTCTGGTAATCAGAGTAAATAGTAAACGGTTTACCCATCAAGAAGTTCTGCAACATATTCAGTTCAAAGACCACTGCTGATAACTCCAATTCATGTGTAGCATAGTTCTGCCCATGTTATCTCAACTACCATGAATCATTGGAAATCATTGTCCTCTCTGACATCAAGAAACATCCTAGTCTAGTCCCTGATACGTCACAACAGACTACATACCAAACACCCTCTTCAGGTTGCCTCATGATGGGTCACTTGACATTCTCAGCCTCATCTCCTAAAAGATCTAATAACACTTCCCCTTATATAGGAAAGGCTCCCACCTCATCATCATAGAAGAAATTGTTATTGATACCCTGAAGAAGTCAGGTAAAAATCTCCAGTAGTACTCAGCCAAAGCATAAGTGCCTCTCCCTTTGGGGAGGTAGTCCTGGAAAAAACATTTGTATAGATGTCCCCACACTCTACCCCTACTATTGGGAAATGAAAACCCAAAACTCATACTTCTATGCGAGTAAAGGAAACTGAATCAAGAGTGATCGGTGGCACCCTCCTATGCATGAGTTGATCCTATGCTTTCTGGGTTTCCTTTTTCACCGACCAAGGAAATCCCCATTCCAACACTGTAGATATTATGAATCCTTTTTCCCTAAACCAATGAATCTAAGTACAAACTGTGGATGTCCAGTCCATCCCCAAACATTTTCATAAGGCCCTCATGTTGCCACTAAGAGGTTCCACCTAAAACTCTCACCACAAGGGCCAGATCACACCGTCGGCATAAACATGATTATCAAGTCTCCTCCCCATGTTATCTCCAGACATAAGGGTCATGTAACCAGTTTAACTAGAAAATATATGAATTGAAAAAGATTCTTGGAAATAAGGAATGATTGGTACCTATTTCTATTAATACGGAAACTAGTAGTAGATAAAATTTACCACAAATCATTCTTGGAGCCCCTAGGTCACACTCCTTGACCACATTCAGCTAATCCCTTCCCCTGCCCTTGATATCCATAAGCCTGATGCCCCGCAGATTCATCTTCCCCTATCACTTATTCTTCCTAAAATATTTTACACACCCAAGTCTCTGAGACTGGCATCAGTTTCTTGCATTCCCACTACTAACATTCACTAGTTGTATCTACTCAGCCAAAGAAAATTTGACCACAAAGGTTCTCTCTAGAACCCTTATATAAGTAGGAATGTACATAGGTATAGTTATGGCTTTGATATCCCTAGGCAATCCTTGATCGGAGGTTTGAAATTGGAATCACTGAACATACAGTATTCATCAAGTACTTTAGATGGTGAGTACGCCTCAATGAATACTCAGTTACCGACATGTTGTCCTATCGAATGTGTAGAAGCTATTGGGAACACTCACCCCTTATATTTTTATGGCAATAGACCTCCTTATATGAAGAAGGTTCTCAAACAAGTCCACATAAAAGTCACCTCTTCACAAGATTAGGGTAATTTAATCACTATCATCATCTTACTAAGCCATGTAAAAGTCTCTCTACAAGGACTACCATATGATCGAATGGTGCCCTGGCTAGATGGAAAATCAACAGCCTCATCAATCCAGTCCAGAGCTTCTTGAGAGTTGGGCTCACCTCAGTTCCTTAAGGGTATCTGATTCTAAATCACGTGTACGTCACTAAACCTACATTTGTCCTCTATCGGTACCATCAGTTGTAACTACTGACCAATGAGTAGTGATATAGCAGGTACACTACCCAGAGGTACCATATCAGGAAAAATTCCATCTACCAAAGCCTCATCATCATGCAGACCATCCTCATGGTCACACACAGAAAAAGTCTAGAAGCTAAAATCACCATCTAATCTACTGGTGTCCCAACTAAGTAGAAAACTCTAGTCACAACCTCTAGCTTGTTCTCAGCTACTTGGTGATCTATCTCGCCTCGAATCCTCGGAGGCCTTTTACTCTATAACTCATGAAACATGATCAGTCGGCGTGCACAGTCCATTGGTAGCATCTATTTAAGATCCATACCGGATTGCTATAATGCTTATCCAGAAGGGATTTCTTGGTGGGCCGTCATCATGTACTCTCTCATGAATCCTAGTTGGCGGTCTACCCGGGGACATCCTGATAAAGAATAGGTGAAACATGGTCATTAAGTTATAACTACTGTGATGACTCCAATGAAACCAAGGAAAAACATTTCCAAAACACACGCAATCAGTGTCTTCGAGCACAAAGTCAGAAATCAGAATTCAGGGTCCCGGTGTATGGATATATCATCTGCCACACCAAAACTGTATTTCCCAAACATAAAACCACACTGATAACACATAACTCTTTTGGAACATTATAAATATCAAATTCATAGTTCTTCGGTAGAACATACTCTTTCGATACCACTCTGTCATGACCCGTCCCCCGGAGCCCGAGTTGTGACAACCCCAAGCCCTCCTTCCATAGGCCAGTGATAGGTGACTAGCACCAAAAATGCGTATCCCTATAATGGGAGGTCATTTCCTTTAAACCCGTATGAAAACTGAATCCAGGAACACCACAATAAGTATCCACGAAGTAAAATAATGTAGTAAAAAGCGTATTGAAAGTAAATTGGGGCATAATACAAGCCCATCTGAAAAGTACCAGTACAAATAAAAAGAGAAAAAAGATCTTGGATCATCCACTGAGGATCCTACCTAAAGGGAAGGTACGTATCGTCTCCCCAACATACCACATCAGCCTATCTCCTCAGTGTACTACCCGGTACATGCTCCCTCACGTCTCAGCCCAGCTGCTCGTCATCTGCACAAGTCACAACAAGGTGTTGGAGAATCCCCTACAGGGGTGAGTATAACCATACACAGTAGGGAACCCAAGACCCCTGAAGGTCTCCCAGAGTTCCAAAAAGTAAATACCACAAATAAATACCTCAATAAAACATCATGAAGCAGTCACGAACTATACTAAGGTATATTCCCATACATATACCTATGTTATCAAAATATACTCATCTCTTACATGAGGAACCTCAATGACCCATACTTTAATTTATTTTAACCATTGATCGATTAGGGATGTATACCAAAAAGGTAACACCATGAAGGTAACACCGCATTGGTAAATGTAAAACATGTGTAACATCATGAAGGAAACATCGTGAAGGTAAAGTACCACAATGGTAATACCACGAAGGTGGCACCATGAATTTAAAAGTACCAAAAAAGTAAGGAATCACCTCACAGAAGGTATATAACTTAATTATAGAAGTACAAATGATTAGTTGTAAATCTAGATCATGTTATTCTGTCGAGAGGCTCTACTACTGACCCAAAAAGGATCGGTATACACAGAACCAAATAGGATTGTTGAGCACTGACCAACATAGGATCTGAGCCACACAGGATCGGTATATGTTGACCCTCATATTATCATTGAGAGCTGACCTACACAGGATCAATTGGTATTGACCCACATATGATCGCTATTCATTATTCACTTAAGAACTAGCCATGAGATTCCCACACTAAACATGCTTGATTTAGGGAGGTTCTTCTCCTCAAGATATTTTTTATACCTCAACCTACACAATTATCCATTAATATGTGTCCTAATGGACCCCCATGTCATAAGGGTTCCAGCGTGACAGACAACACATCGATCGGATGCCGGGTCTGTGATATATGAGCACTTTTGTAAAAAGGGTCTAATTGGATACAAGTCGGATCCAACCCAGGACACACGTAAAACTCTGAAAAAACATAGAGTATCTCAAAACGATTTCCTTGTCACTAGGGTCCTCATTTCATAGATGGCACATCAATCAGACACCAGGTCTGTTAGTTACATCAAATTTTGTGAAACAGGGGGGGTGATCGCACCTTGGTCCATCTCGGCTAAGTCAGGCCGACCAAAATATGATAAAGGGACTGCTTCCCAAAAGGGGTCCCTAATCCACTGATGGTGTGTCAATCAGAAAATTAGTTGTTCAGTTATAAGTGTTTAATTATTCTAGTACTAGTTGGGTATGGGCCCGGTCCAACTAGGTCAGACGGGCCTGACACAATAGGCCCCTGGGTCTACTTGACCCCACATGGGTCCAGCCCACTAAGGGTCAGCTCAGTTCACGGGGTCCAGCCAATCTAGGTTGGCCCTGTTCAGTTCGCGGGGCAGGGTCACGGTTCGCCCGACCCGCCGGGAGGGGGGGGGGGCTGGACCACCCTTGTAGAACCACTGGGTTGATTTGACATGCTTGGATGGCCATCACCGACTCAGTCCTCCAGAAGGCGGACCGCCGCATTTGGTGGCCCATGGGGTTGAGGGGCCGTTTAGCCCAACTAGCAAGGTGCTACCCCACCACATTAAATGGTCGATCGTTCGACCAAACAGGTTCGGCCAACGGGGTGCCTCATGGGATGTAACACACCGTCTTGTTGTAGCTACTTTTACCGGCGCTGCCTGTAGGCACCGCACTTGTCCAGTGTAGCCGGCATTGGAGGGCCTCCCTTGGGCATCACAATGTGATGTCATGCACCGCCATCCACCGCTCATGGCCAGTTTTCGTTGGTCTCCTCCAGCCACCACCAACTGCCGCTGACATGGCGCGTTGACATATTCTTTCGCTTGTCACCAAACGTGCTCTGGTATCTATTCTTGGTGTCTTTTTCACCTCCAATTATTTCTCGATGCCACCGACATAGCATGACCCACTATTTCGTTTTGCCGTCGATTTGGAAATAGTTCCATGAAATTCACATCAGTAACGAAGCGACAAAGGGTCCGAGCCTTGTTCATTTGGCCCACGCCCTCCATGTTATAGTGATAGAAAGTGATATAGGATTTAATTCATCAAATAATACATCAATATAATCGATCTACCTCATGATCGTTGGAGAATGTCTGTGTTCAAGGAAGAGTCAGTGTTTGTCATTTGGTGGTGCTTTCCACCACCCGTTGGAACCGGTTCTGTCCTCCATGTTGTTGGTATCGCGACACATTTCTAGAGTTTTGTCATTCTGTGAAGACGTTCCAATACTCATCCCCAAGATCTGTATAAATAGGAGAGGGGTAGGGTGAGTAACGCATGAGGAATTAACGGGGTTCAATTAATTAAGAAACCTTCATAATTCCAACGATGTTGTTTCAAAGAATTTAGGACTGAAGGCATTTTACATCTTGACATGTCGTTGGTTATTCCACTTTCGCATGTATATTGGAGTAAAAGAAAAGAAATAAAATATCTTTGTTGTTTTATTATTCTTTTAAATGTCCGAAATATATCAGTTTCTCACGACATTCTGCAGTTGAAGTGAAGCCTCCCTTAAGTGAATATCGGCACTGACGATTCAATGCTGCCACCGAAATTATTAATATGAGCACCATTTCAAAAGTTAGAAAACACCACTCACATGTTTACTGAACGTTCCTTAAAAAATGAAAATAAATTATTATCCGTCACCCTCGGCCCACCCCGGTCAAGGTTAGGCTCAACATAAGGGGAACACTCCCCAATGAACTCAACGGTACTCTAATATTTTCAATCTGATTTACTATTTAGATGTTATGGATTTTAGCAATAAAATAATTGTTACTTGATTATTTTATTTACAGCCAAGAACTAACTTCCACAGTTGGCCTACACCGTCTAATGTTAGTATATTTATAAAGAAAGAATACCATAACAAGCTTAGCGGTTTTCTCAAAGTTTCTATTTGAGTAAACATTCTTGATTAATAAGAATTTGAAAAATAAAATAACATTATTTTATTATTTTATTTATAGTTATTCCATTTTCGAGTTTTCTCACAGGTGGCATACACCGACTAAACTTAAGTTGCTTCTATGGTAAACCCGCTATACTAAATGCAATAGTGCCCTTAAATTTTTGATCCAGGAACCTATTTAAGAGTTATTCCACTTTTTCAGGAAAACTTCTCACGCATGATAATTAAATATTAACAAAATTTTGACAAATCATTCCAGGAACTCTAGGACTGGGAGTCATGCACCATCAGATTTCACGACCTCTAAATAATCCCAAATAATTTAAAAAAATTATATGGAATTTCCGAGTCTTTACAATTTGATTCACTTCATACAAGCCTAGAGGGACGCACCAGAGAAGTATGCACAAGACAAGGGTTTTGACCGTAAGAGGGTCTCAAACATTGTGCCTTAGGTTAAGGATGACACAAAGAGAAAATAAGGAGGAGTTTTCACACGATTAAAGGGTTGCATGCAAGATTAGGGTCTGGGTGCAAGATTTGATGGTTTCTTACAAAATTAGTTGTTGCGCACATGTGGGAACCCAACACGTAATATTGGAATAAAAGAAAGGAATACATGCACGCAAAGATGAATATATTGCATGGGATTGCCTTTGAATAAAGGAAGTGGGTGTGGGTCAATCCCTAATTGGCCTAAACGATGGAGGAAACTTGAGAGACTTGTCTTGAAAGATCCAGTACCTTGAGGCCATGTATTTCACGCGATCGTAGAAGGGCCATCTTCCTCATCGTAGATCTATGGGTTTTCTTCTATAACCATCCCCAAATTGCATGGTTACATTTCTATTTATAGACAAAAACTATATTAGTGGCATGCAATGTGGGCTGGGCACAGGTGGCATTTGATATCGTTTTTGTCGTAGAATATTTTGCGTGCAATTTCCAATATTGTGTGCCAACCAAATATATTTTGTTCTTAAAACTTGTCTATTTTCAGAAGACTAATGTGGAAGAATACATTTGTTGTCTCATTGGGTTCACAATATTTTTCTTTCAATGTCCAATATGGATCACCGACCTCAGATCTTTATGCACCTCCCATGGGTGTCCCGGGGTTGTTCGTTGATTCAAAATATGCATTTGGTTTTCTCCAAAATATCCATTCACGGATTTTACCAAAATATTCCACTAATAATGATATTAATTTATTATAGTACCATATTATATTTATACTATTATATATGATCCTATTATATAATTCAAGTGTTAATAATATTTCATTTTAAACTTCTTTCAGATGTTAACTTCGTAATTTTCCAATTCATATTCTATCATATAAGACTTCATTTTTTTATATGGTATATTGACATTATTTACAGAATGGTATTAAGGTAATACATGTAATAAGTTTTCATTATACATATTTATATAATCATAAATTCATGGTGAACATGGAAAATTAATCACATCCCGTCATTAAGATGGTAAGATGTACAAATGTAAAAGCGATGATATAATTCCCTTAATGATAAAATGGTTAGGAAGTGGATGGTATATATATATTATTAGATTAAATATAATTTTTGAATTATCATATATATATATATATATATATATTTTCAACATTATATATATCCAAATAAAGTGGTGATGAAAAACAGATTACACCACTATGTTAAGATGATAAGTCTTACATATGCACATGTGGGGAATTAATTTTTTATAGGATGGTTAAAAGGATGAATATGGTTGTTAAATATTAATAACAACATATTTTAATATATTTGGTATTGGATTTAATACTTTATACCAGAAAAATCACATGAATAGAAATTAGAAGAATAAAAATATTGAATGTTCTAATAAATAAAATTACCCCTTCCTTGGGAAACATTTTTTAGATAGCCTCTTAGGGACACTGGGGTCGGTATTTTCAGAATTCAGGAACCTATAGAATGTATTTAGAGAATTATAGAAGATAAATTGGTAGGGGATGGTTGATAATTAAGGCTCAATGTGATGTGAAAATTTGGGGGTGGAGGTTCTCTTTTATAATGTTGGCGAGGGAATTTTTTGGAATTTAAAAAAATTATTTTATAATTAACTCAATATGAATAAAAATATATATAGATTTATCGAATTAAAAGATAATACCTTATGAGATTTTAATTTGATCAATGAATAAATTTTATACCTGTATTTTATTATTTTAATCCTTATCATTTGGAAAATCTTTAGTTAACCCATTTTAAATTCAATTAACGTAACAAAATTTCCATTATTTAATGGTGGTGATTTTTAATTAAATCATGTCAATTAGAACCAAAATGAAAAATTTATAACATTTTAGGCCATATTATTATAATTTTTTATATATAAACATTCTTTATGATTTTAAGTAATTTTATAAAATATTATTTGGCTAAAATGCCTTTAGTGTTCATTTTAAAAATATTTATTATTTGGAATTTTAAAAATATATAGATAAAAAGATAACGTCAAACAAAATATTTTTATATCCATATAATGTCATTTTAGTCTAGAAAATTCCTTGATCATAAAAATTAATTCAATTTTTTTTATATCATATATTTTTATTAACACATATTCTAAATTTCCATTGATAAAACAATTACTACATTAACACTGTATATTTATTTAATATACTCATTTATTCACTAGAAACTAAAAAAACATAATAAAGATTAATAATCTAGATTTAAGACTAATATATAGAATTGAATACATATTTTGGGTAAAACTACCTTTAAAACAATATATTATTAAAAAAATTAATGTGATATCTTTAAATTTTTATTGAATAATGTCTTAAAGTATGAGAATCATATCTATGTGGCCTAAAATTAAAGAAATAAATTTATATCAAGTAATTATGTTTACTATGTTAAAAATTTACATTTATATTCGTTCATAACATATATCTCTTTGTGGATACAGAAGTGATATTTAAGACAATGAATGTGGATTTTTGTTTCTTTGATTTAGTTAATAATAATATAAGTTATTTTCATGGAAAATACGCCATTAAAATACTTAATTCAGATCCTTATGTGTTATGGATTGATTTATAACATGAAAATGAAATTTTTGGAATTTTCTCGAGTTATTTATAGTCTTTATCATTTATATGTTATCTTAATTAATAAATTAAACCTTTACTATAGTAACAAAATTTATCCTGGAATTTATTCATATTAAAAAAATAAAAGAGAACTATTAAAAAAATATAACCTTCTAAATATAAATTTGGTAGCAAATTTTCAAAAAGTCTAAAACACATTAGATTAAAATTTAAATTTAAAATAAAACTATTTAAATGCCATGGAAATAGTTTATTGTGAAGAATCCCTTTTTTAAAGATAAACTTTTAAAAATTAAATTCATGAATATAATATTTTAAAAACCCTTAATTGGATCACAATAAAATAAATATAATTTAAAAACTAATCCAAACAATAATTTTAACTTGAAATTATTATAAATGAAAATAAATTTTCAATAAGAATCAGTATTTTCACTAAAAAATTAGTGCTCTTTAAAAAATATATAATAAATTATTTTAAGACAATTTGGACATGATAAAATTATTATTATTTCAAATAAATTTTATATAACTTCTAAAAAAATAATATTTATTCATTAAAATAAGAACAAATCATTTTTTATGAAAACATATTTTTGAAGATAAAGTTAATATTATTAAATTATGTGATTGTTTTCTAAGAACAAACCAATGAATTAATATAGACATGGGAATTTTTTAATTTATTAAATTAATTATTAATATTTATTCTAACCAATTTAATATCTTTGTTATAACAGTAAATTTATGTTGTATAGCTGTTCATTTAAAATCATAGTTTATTGGAACACAAGCTATTTATGAAAGAAAATTATATAAAGATAAATAATTAGAAAACAAATCGGGGTGATACATGTTTCTAACATAAAAAATAATTACAATTACATGAATTTTAACACCCATTATAAGAAATGGTTTTGGGTATTCACAACACAATGGATTGGTATGGAAAATCTTAATGAAAGTCCAACAGTATAATAAGGGAGTATAAATAGTCATGGAATGGATAAAAGATAGTGAAGGGGTTATCTCATAATTTATACATAAAATGGAATGTATGGAAGATATCAAAGAACATATCCCATCATTAGGCATCAGAGAAAAAATACACAACAGGATAAAGATGTTTGAGTAATGTATAGATTCAGAGGACACCTTACCTCGAGAGTGTGTTTCAAAAAGATTAGGAAGTGTTTAATGAGAGCTTAGGGAACTGTATGAGGAATCTAGAGAAGAGAGGGAACATTATAAAAGTGATACAATATATTTTAATTAAGTGAAATGGTATATTGTTTAGTTTTAAAATGGTAATGAGTGGGGAATGATTTTATCATTTCTCAAACATAGGTTTCAGACTCTATATAATAAAATAACAAAAATCACAATCATTTGAATGATTTATTTCTATATTTTACTACAAGGAGGGGTGTTTAAACTATTTTATTATTCCAGGAGAAGAAATTATCAAAATAATACCTTTAATTTTGTGGAAGTGTGTCATGTTTATAATGAAATGTTTCTACAACCCTAAAATATATTATTGGTTTTCGTTAAATTATAGTGGAATAAAAAAATTAATAAAATAAAAATACTATTGCATTTCTTTAAAGGGAAAAATTTTATCTGGTCTTAGATATAATTAATGGTATTTATTTGATCATTTTTGGTCGTTATGATGTCCCAGTACTCATTGAATGTTTGTACCATATAATGTTTTACCCGAAAATAAAACATTTCAAGAAAATTATAAAATTTTAACATTGGAAAAAATCAATGTTATGATTCATAAAATAATATTTATTTTTTCCAAATAATTTAATAAATATGTGAATTTTTTCTTTTAAAAAATAATCAACATTTATTGATAAATATTGGTTTTTTCAAATTAATAGATTTTGAACGCTTATAATAATAAAATTTGACACCATAAAAATTATATAATCATTTTAATACAATATTTAATGTTAATATTTTATTAAAAAAAATTATATGAAAAATGTATTATTTTATCCAAATATGAAATACTTGAAATTGAATATTACTAAAAAAATACAATTTGTGTTTTTTTTGTATCATTATCAAAATCAATAATAAACATTAAGAAATATATATAACCATTATTTTATCAAAAATAAAAATATACATATTAATATTGTTATGGTGTAGATGCATTTAAAATTAATAAAAAAACAAATTCCTTTAGAGTAAATTTTGTTATAATGATACTTTTTTGGGGTGGTTCAACATATTTGGTCTTGGACATGGGATCAATTATCTCATATATCTCGCATAAAAGGTTTTTCTCAAACTTATGTTATTAGATCTCATCCTAGTATTGGTCATGAGAAAATCCCAATGATTCTATCTCCCTTGGAAGCTCTGACCAATGGGATTTTTATTGTAAAATCAAACTATTTAAGGCCATAAGATCTTTTGTTTGTGCTAGTTGGATTAATTGAAACCATATATTTATACTAATCATATGATCACCATTCGACAAATATAATATCAATTTTAATGATGACTAAGGGTCTTTTAAATCAGATAATATATAATAAAACCGGAGATGTGTATGTGTTATCTACAAACATAAAACAAAATAATAAAATTATTTACTCATAAAAAGAATTTTATTTATAAATGATCGGGTTGTTACAATATTCCCCCTTTAGAATTATCACCCTCAAACTTCTCATTTCATATAAAAATTCCAATTAGGGTTACTCTTTTTCATCACCTTGTCTGGTTACAATGTTCCTTCTTCAAAATTTTTGTTTCTCCAAAACATTTGACAATGTGCATTATTTTATTCCATTAAAAATTTTCTATGAAGTATATGACCTTAAATAGTTTCTTTTATTATGAGAGATCATTATCCAATGGTACCTCCTCTAGATTGAGTACATGTGAAGGGTTGGGTTTTTACTTCCTTGTGAGAGATACATGGAATACATCATATTATTTAGTTATGTTAGGTGTGATTTTTTTATAGGCTACAACTCTAATGTGATCAGGGATATTAACGGGACCAATGTATCTTGGTCTATTTTTTCTATTCTTAATGAATATCATGAATTTATTCAATGAAGATGTGTTGAGGAAAACCATATTTCTAACAAAAAAATCTTGGTATCGTTAATAATTTTAATCACAAATCATTTTGCAACCCTGAGAAGCCTTGATGTATTTATGAATGTTCTTGAACTTTTCCAAATTCTCGTCAACCAATCCAGGACCCTGAAATTGGATTTCCTAAACTTCGTCATAGTATTCATGCCTTCTGATCCATTTCCCATAAATGGATTCATAGGGATACATTTAGATTTTTCAGTGGAAACAATTAGTGTATTATAACATAACCAGATGAATATGTCGATCAAAACCTCATTTGATTTCAACTGAGAATACTCCCAACATTTCCTCGAGTGTTTGGATAGTTCACATAGATTGGCCATAAATTTGAGGGTGGTAAGCCCTGAGGATTTTAAATTACGTATTTATTTAATTTTGGGGATTATACCAAAATAGAGAGGTAAATATTGGGTTTCGATCTGATAACATTGATTGTGGTGTTCCATGTATCCTCACCACTTATCTAATGTGTAACCATTCATATATATTGAGTGAGATGTCCTTTAAAAATTCGATTAATTGAGAAGTATTTTTCAGATAATCTACCCAAAATCATATGAACTTAATTCCTTTTGATGTATTTGGATAACTGGTGAAAAATTACACGGTGATGTTTTCCCATTTCCAAGTAGTTATGGGAAATGGTTTCATAATAACATTTTATTTTTTATTTTCTGCATTCACTTAAGGACATATAATACATATTGATGTATATTCTTCAATCTCATTCATCATATTGTACATCCAATAGATTTTTTAAAGATATCAATACATCTTTGTACATCTTGGATGGAGGGATATGGTCAAACTATGTGAATCATCAATAAACTCTGCATTTAACATAGGATATTATGACACACATAGTTTTGAACATAATATCACAATTCCTTCATCATTAAAATTGATCTATATTTAATTCTCCTTATGTATAAATTCCAACTTATTTTTAATTCCTACATCATCTCTTTGATTATCGTTTATCTTCTATAGATGGGATGGGTGAGAATTCATTTGTGAAAGGGTTGATTATGTTCTTTCCTTTATGATTCCCATGTCAAAAAATTTGAAAAATAAGAACATATTCATCTCAATTATCATCAATGATAAAATATTTAGATCCTTTATACATATATAATATTAATATTTTTTAACTTTCCCTATATTATAGTGGATTGAGAAGAAATAACATATGATCAGATCTAGCTGTATTTATTATCATATATCCATATTTTTCTAAGTTGATATATAATTGAGGATCTTGTTATCTATATATATATATATATATATATATATATATATTATACTTCTCCCAAAGATATAATTCCTCCATATTTTCAATGAGAATATCCTCACATCCAACTCGAAATCATTATTTGGTAATTTATTTTAGCAAACCTCTAATTTCCTGGATTCTTAGGCTATCACTTTGTTATTTTGTATTAAATAATAGCCCAATACCTTTATTAAATTATCATTTAGTATAATGGAATGTTATCCACTTGTCATTAGTGTGTGTATAGGTGCATTGGTATGATTTTTTCACATCCAATTTAAGCTTTGTTAATCTTCATGATCAAAATAAATCATGACTCCCTCTTGAGTTATCATGGCCATAGGGTCAAATAATATAGAGAAATTTCTCAAAATTCCATGATAGTACCCATATAATCTATGGAAACTACATATATTTGTCATAGATTTTGGCCTTAAGAATACTTAAATTTATTATTTCATTTAATTGTCCATAGATATCCCATTTAATTTCATAATAATCCATATTAATGAGAATTATTTTATAAAGAATTCAAAATTATTATAATTTTCATAAAATTTATCCTTTTGTAATGTTGGTAGTATAATTCTTTGATTCTCTTCATGATCCTCATTTATTTTGAATTATATTTGAATATCATTTATAAAGTGTACAATTATTTTTGAGGTAGTCACTAATGAATCTTTTCATCATGTCTGTGAATATTTATAGAGAATTAATGGCTCATAAGTGCATTATTATGAAAGCATAGTTCCAGTACATTTTTTTGGAACACATTCATTAGTATACCCATCATCATTATCATTACATGGTAATACCTCGACCGAGGGTCCATATTGAAGATGTAGTGTGCTTCACATAGATGATATATGAATTCATTACTTAGTGGATTGTGAATCTCTTCTTTATAGTGATCATATTTATCTTATTATAATAAATGAAAAGACACATTGTCCCACCATTCTTCTTAATGAAGTGGACTGTTGCACCCCATGATGAATCACGTGGTCATATGAAAAATTAATCCAAATTCTATTGTAGGTTTTTCATTATATACTAATGTTTTACAACTACTATTCTATATAGAGTCTTGTGTAAAATGATTTCCCTACGTATAATCTTGATTGGAAATTCATTCTATCAGCCAAGAGGAAGACGGTGAAATTCATAATGAAACGCATCAATGTATTCCCTCACAATGGGAATTAATTTGTGGATTCTTCATTCTTTTGAAAAAATCATTTGATCTAGATATATTTTAACAAATTAAAATAATATCCATTCTTGAGACGTTGGAGCCAAAGAATATTAAACTTTATCATCCAACTTATAATGAATCAAGGGATGATTCACAATACGAAGAGTGATTTCTACTTCATATGAATTTAATTTGTCCCTATATATGGAATGAAAATACATGTAGATAATTACATAATATTCCAAAGAAGGGAGTATAAAATGCTCGATGGGATGTTCATCCTAGAAATTCTGATACGGTGGGATCTATATACTTTGGACTCAATAATTTTCCCATTTTTCATTTTCCTAGATTTCTCTACATCGATGCTTTGTGGTGGTGTTTCAATAGTTCTAATAAACTTATGAT
Source organism: Viscum album (assembly GCA_963277665.1). Taxonomy (NCBI): domain Eukaryota; kingdom Viridiplantae; phylum Streptophyta; class Magnoliopsida; order Santalales; family Viscaceae; genus Viscum; species Viscum album. Next base: position 450,054,330 of record OY728131.1, read on the forward strand.
ACATGAAGGAATGTGTCAAAATAGAATAAAAAATGAAATTCTCTCTTATTGAATGAATAAATAATATACCAATAACCACATCATATTCACTATCCACCTAAAATATTATGATTGAAAAATATTTCCCATTCTACCTTGGAGGTTTTTGTAGTCTCAAAAAATATTGGATTAGTCAATTGGATTGAAAAGTTCCCTTTTTTAATCTTAGTTGAAATATTGAGTAATCTATTGATGGTTGGATAGATCATTCCTTTCCTCTACCACATTATTGTGACTCACCTGTTACCAATTGGTATCTTGGTGTCATTCCATCCCACGCACAAATAATTTCCTCAACCCTATATGAATTTCTCGTGTTCTTGTTTTCATACATTCGACAATTAGGAGGTTGAAATTTTATAGAATCAATAGCCTTCTCCATCTGGTGTCCAAAATTAAAATGAACATTCCAATTCTTGTCCCTGTGATATCCTTAATCTTTTCAAATATCCATTTCATATTTTAGTGTACATCAAACAATTTCTTTATAACCATCAAAGTCTTGGATCTCTAGGGATGTTCCTAAACTAGGTTTTTGGCCACTACGGAAGTGTTCATCAATTAAATATGGTTTAATGATAACGATGAAGGAGTATCATGATTTTATTTTGAAATTATATGAATAGTCCCTAACATATTAATCTAATTTTATCTTGAGTTCTAGGAAATCCTTTTTTATTCAAAGTATTTGAGTGAAAAAAAAATATTTATCAAAAACCGATTTTTATAATTCCTTCAAACTCATCACTTACAAAACTTCCTTAGACTTTTTATTCTTGTTCATGGTCCACCACTAATCAAATTCTACCAACATATAATAGAAAACCAATATAACTCTCTTTTTACCCACAAAGTGATGTGGTGAGAAAATCTTCTCAATAAAGTTGATCCAATGATTAGTGATTAAAGGATCATTTATTAATGTAATTTTAGAATTCTTTGTCACATAAAGGTATCTATTTCAATTTTTTCATTATTAGTTGGATCCAGAAACTCCTCCAAATATAGGTTTCTATTTATAACATGGTCGGGGATAGAGAGTACTGACACAATGTTTTCTATTCTATCTGCCATTGGGTTGGAAATCTAATTTGGGAGGTCATCACATTTCCCATAAAATTGGTTGTTTAAATGTTCCCTCTAATTTATGGATATATCATAGAATAAATAAAAAATTTGTGATGATTATTTGAAAATTATTAAACACATAAAAGTGATGCTGATCACATTAAAATGATAACATATAAATGAAATTTATTCCTTATCTTATGAATTTATTTTCTCCAATCTATGTTATTCGTAATCTATTTCATTATATATAAACTTTTTAGAATTTATGTTCTCTTAATTATAGTTCTAAATGAGATTTTGAATTTACCAAATAATACCCTATAGGAATTTAAATATAGGTTTGTATAAATTCTTTTTGAAGTGAAATAGTTCTTGGTAGAGTATATCTCAACACTATGTCATGTAGTTTTACCCCAATATGCATATATCACAGTGCCACAAGCACTTTTAGTATCTAGTAATAGATTTATATTCATGAAAAACACATAATATATTCATTATAAAAATATATAGATTTTTTCATATAATTAATTTTATACCTACAACTTTCTCTAGTGTTTTCAAGTCCTAATCCCAATAATTATGAAACATTATATTGATAACAACTATAAAAACACTAATATTTATTATCCATTAATTCACTATTCATTGCATAAGATTATACATAATAAAACTATAAGGATTAAAACACATTTTCTGGTAATTATGTTTATTTGATAATTCACCATGTTTATTGAAAACATCCTTAACAAACACATATTATTCCTCCATTACTAATATTGTGCGGGATAACATGGGGACATACATTAGTAGGGGTGAGCTATAAATCCCAGTAAGGTAATGAACATGGAATAATCAGAAGAAAGTAATATATTTTTGGAAATATTCATAACAATGGGGCATAAAAGTGGTGAGAATCATAAACAATAACAATGAGGCATGATATAGTATGATAACATAACTTTTTTCATGGGAAATGTCATAACAACATAAAAAAATACCTCATAAACATAGGTCAAGGATAACTAACATGAAATTTAGATGAAAAAATTACATGATGGGTTATGTTCACTCTTTAATACCTTGAATGATGACTCATTAGACTACAACATTTCCCTATTCATTGGATAGATATAGAAATTAAGGTGCACCCGTCACATTTAGTTCATTACCATGCTTATGTGTTCCACATATATCATAAAAATGGATTCATTTGTCATATAATTATATTCCATGATAATGTATTACGGAATACAATCATGTATTTCCAAAATCAAAGACTTATATAATCATAGGGTTAGAACAATCAATATGAAATGGGTATAGGTATTAACTAAAAAAATTTTGGTTTAGAAAATCGCGATGATATATCAGAAGTATAACGAGGATGTATAAATGTTCATGGAAGGTAATAATAATAGTGAAATGAGAATATCATCATTTAAATGTAAAATGGAATGTTAGGGTGATATGAATTTAAATATCATATCTTTAGTATTTGGAGATATAAAATATAAGATATTGAATAAACATGAATAAGGAGAAGGTGAAGAGGACCCCTTACCCAGAGAGTGTGATTCCAAATTCATGTGAGGAGCTTATTGAGAACTTGGGGTCAGAATGAGAGGGATCTAAATGAGATAGATCAGAATAAAGATGTGCTAAATGTTTTTTTGAGTGAACGTAAATGAGAGCATGTGTCAGTTTATATAGGAAATGAGTGAGGAATTCATTATCATTACTCAAATGTTGGTTTTGGACTCTGTATAAAAAAATATCCCAAACCACTAACCCCTTTATACTATTTATTAAATCATTTTCTGTGTCATTATGATGTCATGATACTCACTTTATGTTTATACTGTATTAAATTTTTTTCCCGCAAATTAAATTATCTCTGAAAATTAAGAAAAATTATCCATTGGATGATTTCAATGTTTTTTATAAAAGTTAATATTTATTTTAACTAAATAATTAAATATATATATTTTTATTTCCACATTTAAAAGACAATTTTTATTTAATGAGGAATGATGAAATTTTTTATAATAATAGTTTTTGAGCCCTCATAAAAATTACATTTGAATTCATAAAAATTATATCATCATTTTATTAAAGTATTTAGTAATAATTTTTTTCTTAAATATTATATAATTCAAAAATTAATTAATTAATCATAAAATATCATCATTGAAGTTTTATATTACCCACATAAATACATTATGGGTTTCATTATATCAAAATCAAAATAGTTTATATAGTAAAAATAACAAGTTAATATACCCCTTAGTATATTGAAATATATATATATATATATATATATATTATTGGGGTTCTATTAAATCTTCAATTAATAAATGACTAAATTTACGATGAGTAAGGTATATGAATAGTGTTTCTTTCAGGGGAAGTTTGGTGTACGTCATTTGGGTCATGATCTCGTTGTCTTTCAGCATATCCTATGTATTATTTTTATCATAATTAATTTATTAGATCTAATCATTGGATTGGTTAGGGGAGAATCCTAGTTACTTTATCTCCCTTGAGGGCTACCAAAAATTTGCCTTCTTATGGTACGATCAAACTGGTTGAGGCCATCACTTCCTTTGTTAGTGTCAATTGGATTTTGTAAAATCCTATTTTTAAACCAATAATATAATCACTATTAAATGGCCATATTATTAGTGTAAATGATCGATACTGGTCTTTTAAATCTGATATGATATAATAAAACCCCAAAAGACCATTTTTTTCTTTATCCATAATATGTATTAAGACATTTAATTAAATCACATGAATAATTTTATTTATAAATATTCTGATAAATATTATATAAACATGAAATCTATATATAGAAGGTTAAATAATTATCAATTTATACTGATTCTGTTTTAACATTGTAACTCCCCTACTAATTTCATGGATTTAAGGAATCAAGACTTAAGAGATTAACTTGAGGATGTTTTGGTAGTCATTATTGATTTTATTCATATATATTTAATGATTATTGAAGAAAATTATTGTCAATTGAGAATTGTTCTAAAGATCTTGAAGAAAGAGATTTTTTATGATAATTTTACCATTTGTGAATTTTTAATTTAAAAGTTTTCATTGTTGATATTTATAATTTAATGTGAAGTTACATCTATGGTTACTTTAATGGAATATTTTGTTGAGAAATGTACTATATTTACCACGGTAGTTGAAATCCATTATTTTCTTTGTTTGATTACATACTAATTTTTTTTAATAAATTTCTCATAACTATAAAATAAACTCATCTAAATGGATTGAAGGGGAATCTTGTTCATGATTCAATATAAATTTTAATATAATTTAAAGGAGCTATCGATAAGGTTGGAAAGTACACATCTAAAGACTCTAACCTTTATTAGAGATGTTTTTAACAATCTTTATCTATACACTATTGAGGAGATAATGTTGTGACCTTATGTATAATTACATTGTGATATTGTATTCTTATCACTATAATGTCCCAGAAAGGGTGCAACATAGTAGTTCCTGAGCTGGTATATCACAAGGCATCAAGCGTAGTACCTAGTATTCCATAGTCTACCCGCTATTAGTGATGATCTGATAAGTCATTCATGGGTAGACAACACCATCCTTAAACTGAGCAATAAATGAGATGAAATAAAAATCAATAGGGGAAACATATATTTATCCAAAAAAATTCCAATATCTCAATATAATCAAATCATGAAAATAAAATTTCTAATTAAAATAGAAAACAGGCCATGCTAAAATCACTGTCCAGTTTATAAAATGGAAATTGAAATTAAGGACCCCAAAAACACCCACACGGATCCTGAACCACATCTAATTCCCTTATCCACGATCCATCCCAAAATCTACTATCTCACTTCGGGATTTTTCCCTTAACCCAACCTGTAACTATAAGGTCTATTTTGGTACCAATTATGAAGCACATCTATGGTGTAATTACAACTCAGTAGGCCACCACCAATGATGTCTAATAAAATGTTTTAAAATAATAGTGTATTCAATTATATAATGAAATAAATAACTTTCATAAGTAAACATTTATATGATTATTAAATATTCTCTATTTTATCACACACACCATTGGGTTATCATGGATAGACGAACCTCAATACCTTCTTTAGTCCATGTGATAATCCATTTGATCCCCAAGGGATATCACAACTTATTTTCTATGTAACCATTCATAATACTATAGTTAATTTCAATGTTTCCCACTATCATTTAATAACATATAATTGAATGATCGGGTTACCATTCATAAAACATGGATAAATTCCCATGTAACCATTTACCATTTACTAATACATAATTAAATAAAAATTTATCCATTCACAATACATGTCCAAATATCCATGTTACCATGTTAACAATGACCATTAATCAAAAATTAATTATCTCAAATAATATTTGTTAAATCTTCTTAATTAATTAACAAATTAATTATCTCAAAATAATTATCTCATTATCTCATAATTAATCTCCCAATTAAATTTCCAAATCACATATCCCAATATCTCATTACCAGTCCTCCAATTTATTATCTAAATTGGAATAACCTAAATATAATAATTAATTCCCCAATTAACTATCTAAATGGATAACCCCATTGGCTCATAATAAAATCCCCAATTAGTTATGTAATTATCCAATTTATCTAATTAATCAAAGGGGAATTATCTAAATCACGATTATTTAAATTGAATAATTCATTTATCAATGCATTATCTAATTGGAAATCCAATTAAACCCCTGATTAACTCCCCAGTTTGTCATCAATATAGAAATAAACATAATGCCATTATTATACCCCTAATTAAAAATAAATTTCAATAATAAACCATGTAATAATTTTTACTCGTTTAATAAAATAATTTATTAATAATAATTTCTAAAGAATGTTAGAAATACTAAAACATGAATACATATATCAAGATAAAAAATAAAGGAATTGAATACTAGACCACCAAATTTAAAATCAATTTCTACATGAGACTGCTTGCTGAAGGGTCTTTCATTGGTGAAGGCTTGTCTACATGGATCAGTTTCTTAAGAGTTTCATATCCTGTATATGTTTTGGGGTTATTTCTGTGAGGGTTGTTATGTGGTTTTAATATGAATATTCTGGTTTCTCACTTTCCCCTTAATTTTTTTTGATAATAAATAAAGTAATTTTCATTCAGTCAAATATATAAACCATAAATCAATATTATATAAAATTGAGATGATTAAAAAATAGATATAGAACTAGAATAGTATATTCATAATTCACCAAATAGATATAGATAAATTTTATACAATGGATTTTTTCATTTCAAGGAAACAAAAAGAATATGGGATGGACATGACAGGAATAGGAGAAGAAATCACTTACTTAGAGAGAAGAGGGCCTCGATCCGAGATGAAATTCATGAAGAAAAAAGGTTGAGAGGGCTTGATATTTATCAGGAGAGCTCCCAAAACATAAAATATGATCTAGGGTTTAATGGGGGTCATAATATGTGAGTTATGGTTGTTTGAAAAACATTTAAAATAATATTAGGGGATTATTAATTATTGCATACAGTTTCTTACACAATGGGGACCAATTTTCTCCAACCATGAACCGATTGTGACCCTATTTTTTAGGGGTTCGTGGTTTATCATTATAAGGAACATGATTTTACAATCAATGTTCCAACCATGATTACCCTCACTATCCAGGGTTGTACAATTTTCTGGAATGGGGTGCATTGTTTTCTCTATCCATGCACATCATTCTTTCCATCCATTTTTCTCATAATTCTCCCAAACATAACCCAATGTATCACGCAATCAAAAGGTCCAAATATTTAAACAATATATATTAAAGGTAAAAAATTATAATACATATCCATAAATTTTCAGGATCTTAGAAACTCTTTACCTTATAATTACTCATCCTCAAGCTGCACTCCCAAGATTATCTAAGACTTCGAGATAAAATTATCTGTATAGTGAGCACTCATATTTACTCCCCTCTCTCATGTTTCTTCCTACACACATCCATGTTTCCAAAATACACATAATATCATCATGGTCATTTCCCATAACACTTTCACATGTGATCTAACACACATATCAAATTCTCTTTAAAGGAAACATCTACCTTATGATCAACATCATACACATAGATCACATGATAATGGTGGGAGTGATACTACAGAAGTTGTGATACATTGAAAACATCATGCGTAGTGTAGTATTTTTCTTGAAGATCCTACTAGTAGGAAAAGAATATGATTCTCCTTACAACATCAATCAGTCTGATGAATCTGGGTGCAAACATTCCCATTCTCTATGTCTAGTGGTGAAACAACATATGATATACACAAAGGAATACACGATCACCCTCTATTAATAATCTGGGTTGTAGATGTATATCAGTACATGATATTTTTCTACACTGAATTGTAGATATATGTTTCCATTTTATCATCACCATATCAGACATCTCCCACAAGAGACTTGGTCCCAATAGTTCTAACTCACCAACCTCTATCCAACATAATGGGGATCTTTAAGGTCTACCGTAAAGATCCTAGTATGGTACAATCTGTATAGTTTTCTTATAACGATTTTTAAAGGAAAAATTTAATAAAGTAAAATTCGTCTATAAAGACCCACCGAATTCAATAACACTCAATCGAAGCATATCCTCAGTCACTTGTATAGTACATTTCGACTTCCCATCTATTTATGGTTGGAAAGTCATACTCAATAATACAATTATAATGGAGAACAATGTGAATACCCTATTAGAATCATAAATTGATGCATGATTCATTATGTAAAACTATATTACATGAAACCCTATGACTATAGATTATCTTCTGGACAAACAAATCTCAATTATTCTCCACTGAGAATGTCTACCTTATAGACAATCAATGTTATACCTTTTCAGTGGATCCACAATAACCTTGATAGATTCATTCATTCTTAGAGGCCTTGGGAGACCTAGCACACTATCCATTGTAATATCATCCCACTTCTATTCTATAATGATTAACGTTTGTTGAAAACCTTCAAGTCATTGAAGCACTTTCTTCACCTGCTAGCAGTTGTATCATCATGTCAGGAACCATGTTGTCTCTTTTTTCATGCAAGGACACGAAAACTATCATCGTAGGTCTTGTTACATTTTGGTCACCACTAGATATACTAACCACCTAAAGGAATGAAATTAAATCATGTTATCCTAACACATGATCAAAATTATAACAACTAGATTCTTAACGCAATGGATCTCATCTTCATATATTTACCAATAAAATTTTTACTACAACCATTGATGTTTCCATCATGGAAAAACACTTCAGGTCCTTGTACATCTTGTGTCTAATCCAGCCTAAAGGTGTAGAATCCAATGAAATTGATAAGGGAGTGATATTATCCTACTTATCCAAAACTACCACATATATCTCAACCTGAAAAGTCATCATTTCCCCCTAAGAACAAGACTCCTAAATAGCCTAAGGTGATTATTCTTACATAATGTTTTATCCAAATAGTTTCCATTACTGGGTTTATATTCTAGCTCAAAATCAAATTATAACATTAATTCCACCCATCTATAATGCCAAATCTTACAATATAATTGGGATAAGATATACCTTAATCACTTGTAATTAATAAACACAATAAAAATCTCATCTAATAGATAATATAAACAACAATTCAGAGCATAAAAACTATTTCTAGCTCATGGTCATTCATAGGGTAGCTCCATTCATATAGCCTCCACTACTAAGACTCATATGTTATGATTCAATATCCCTCCATCAACACTACTTTCATTCAATCCCAAAAGTGTCATAATACACAGTGTAATCCTCACCTAGATCATGTCGGATCAAGATCAATGTTGATGTCATGTGTTTCTACAACTCCTAGAAGGACTTATCACATGATTCTGACCAATTAAACATTCTCCCCTTCTTGGTAAATCCTGATACTGGTGATTCCAGTCAAGAAATGTCCGGGATGAATCTATGATAATATCTCGATAACCATGCAAGCCGGTAGATATGGAATATGTTCTTGTGGTACTCCAATGAAACAACTACCTGAACCTTCTCTAGGACCATAGACACATCATCCTCTGAGATAATGTGTTATAGGATGTGTACATGATCAATCCATATATGAACCGTAGATATCCTAGAGAATAGAGGATTATCTCTTAGTGTACATAGGATGATATCAATATATTGGGCATGATCGTCATGTGTCTTGTAGTACACCATGATTTCATCCCCAAATATCACAATGAACTGGTCCATGTATTGATGGAAGATTCTTTTCATCAAGTCCATAAATGCTATGTTTTCATTCTTCGATCCAAACAACATTATAACAAACACATATAATCTATAGCTTCTTCATAAAGTATCCCTCATTATATGATAAGTCTGAACTCTCATCTAATAATAAATTGATCTCAAATCAATATTTTTGAACAAATAGTATCCTCCAAACTGGTCAAATAGATCACCGATACATGTAAGAGGGTATTGGTTATCCATAGTCATCTTGTTCATTTTTGGAAATCAATGGACCAACATAGATTCATGTTAGCCTTCTTGGAATACAACGAAGGTGATCTCCAAGGTGACATACAAAGATAGATAAATCTGTTATCTCTTAACTCCTCCAACAGTGTCTTCAGTTCTTGAAGATATGTTAGTGTCATTCTGTATCGGGGATCGATATAGGATCTACCCCTAACAGGAGACTAATAGTGAATTCCATATATATATGAAGAAGAATCATTATAATGTAATTAAGAAAAACGTCCTAAAACTCTTCCACTATGGGTAGAATGATATAATGAATCAAACCTCCATTATTGAGCCATAAAGTAGAAACCTGGGTTGTGAGATCTCCCAGTTATGAGTAATTGGATATGATTGGACTTCCTCGATATCCGAATATCTAGGGTGAATATATTTTTCACCATTAGGATACATAAAGGACACTTTCTTATGGTAATGGTCTATATGGGCCCAATATAAGAATTTCTTGTCCATACACATAATTTGGGGGAATCCTGACATGTCACGGAGAAATAGATCTCATAGAAATTGTACTCCCTAATCTCAGTTGAACATCCCATACACAAATAGATGTATTTGGAATATACTCCCCAGAGTGTATCTATCATCATTGTCATTCTCAGAAGCTCCAAAATAAGGCTCAAACCATTAACACGTCTTGTAGAAATAAAGTAATGATAGGAACCAATATCAAATAAGGTACTAGATAATTTAAAATCTATAATAATAGTAACTATCACTATGGAAGGCCACACCTCTCTATACCTAAGTGTAGTATTAACTGAAAGTAGTTGTCCTACCCCTCTTCCTTTTGATGTAGTCTGACTCACTTATGTAACACCACTCAACTAAAATGGTTGCCCTTTCCTAGAATCACCATGTTCACCACCACTTCCACCTAGGACAATATAACTCTAGATTCTGAACTAATTAAGTGAAAAAGATCCTTTTCCATCACCCTAGTTCTCTCTAGCTCCACCATCACAAACCGTATATCGATGTGTATTCTATAATTTCTATAGATTACCCCTCTTTCCATAAGTTTTACATTGTACTAGTGGTGGAGGACAGTGTCAATGATAGTGGTATAGCCTTCCAAAATGGTGGAAATTCATAAGGGAATAGTAATGTTAAATAGAACTCTCTTGCTGGAAAATTTGTTTTCCACTAATCTGGATAAATATTTCATCAAAACGCTTCCTTATATTTATAGTCATGTCATTTGATTTATATCCCAAACCATATTCTCTACACAGTAAGCCTATATTAGGTTTCCCTAAGCTATGTGATCCTGATACACCACATCAAAATACCTCTTTAATATAATTTGATTGACTTGAGACTTAATAACAAACGTATCCCCACCCTGAAAGTCTCTTGTCATTGTTGTCTCATATACTACTAAATCTAAGTAAAATAAATATATATATTTGAAGCATCATGCATAGTTCATCATAGACATGTTCCCCTAATTTAGTCTCATAAACTATACTACCCTACCCTACCTTAGTGTCTCTAAATAGACCGGCTCAATGAAATTATTTAAATTGATGTTCCATAGCATATAATTAGTCTATCCAGTATGTGAATGCATGTCCCACCAGCACATTGATGATCCTCATAGCATATATGTGGTCAACATGAAACTTCTATCAACTGGTGTCTCTAAATGGTCATGTATATTATGGATTGAATCAAATTAGAACTCATCACCATCAGGTCCACACTCTCTATTAAAATTTGGAGGCTAAAGCATCTGAATATCCATATATATAGAATTAATGGCCTTCAAAACCTGCCCTGGGTTTACTTCCAATAATTTCATTATTTGAGAAATGTTCTCGTAGATCTTCTCCCCCACTTCCTCACCTGACACTATGGGTTTCTTATTTTCCACCAGTAGAAGATCATCTCTAGTTACATCCTAATGTAATCCTCTCAAAAAGAATCTTCATGGAGATATATGTATAAGATTAAAAACAAGAATTCTATGAATCATAAAACATACAATATCGAATTTTTATTATGAGTATTATAAATAAATCAGATTAAAACTTTTCCCTAAACCTCACTACGAGGTTATAACAGAGGCACTATCACTACCCTTAACCATCCAATACCTCTGTCTTGGTTAACAATTGTAAACCAATCCATATAATGTATCCCATTTAGATTCCAATTTATTTACAATTTTTTCATTTTTAAACATTTATTATTTCACATTAGAAACCATTTTAAAATCAATTTCACAAGAAATGAAAAATAATTCAACTTCAACAATGTACCCATAACTAGTTTTCCCATGTGTGCCGAAAATGTTTCATGCCAGAAAATAACACTGGGTTTCTATAATGATGCCTGCAGACTCAAAAGTCATGCATCCTTGGAAACGTTAAATTCTATACAAATATAAAAAATAATTCACATCTTAATAAATGTGTGTCACCAAAGGTGAAATAAAATTCAATTACAAAAAATAATAATTTATAATAACAATTTCTCCATGAGTGGATGAGTTTCCCACCATATGAGGGTTTGAAACCCCCATTCAAAGGTTCATAAATAATCCTTGATTCTTCAAAGTCTAATATTTTCTTTTCGAAGAAAAAATGAAAAAATAGTAGAAATGAAAACTATTGTTCTGATACCACTTTTCAATGTCCCAGATTGGGTGCCACAGGCCAGTGCTAGAGAAGGTCTATCAGATGTCCTCACGTGTTATCCCTATTTTCCATAGAATTTTGACTTGAATCGAGGGTATGTTAAGTCATTCATGTTGATATTATACCCTCTTTTATAAGAGTAATATTCCAGTGGAAATAACGATGTAGTGGAATCATATATAAAACCACAAACAATTTCAATGTCCTAAGATAATAAAAGATGTAAAATAAAATATCCAACAAGAAATTGAAACAGTCAATGCTAATATATGTTCCAATTTCCTAAATGAATGCCGAAAATAATGGAACTGATGACTTATAAGAAGGTCCCCAACAATGACTGGTTACCTAATTTAATTTCTATCCCCAACAAAGCTATCCAACCCATGGCCATTTTATTTTAACCTATCTTGTTACAATAAAGTCTATTTGGGTACCGATCAGGCAGCCTGGGAAGGGTGTGATTCCATCTCAGTAGGACACCACCAACATTTTACAAAACAATTCTAGTCATTTGGTTTATTAAATATATAATAAAATGGATATAATGAATATGTAAACATTTTATCCCACTATTAAATATTATTAATTTAATCACATAAACTCATGGGTTCCCAAGGACAAACAAACGACAATAACTCTTTTGTCCCATACCAGAAACCATTATCTCCCCAAGAGATATAACAATTGAATGTCTTTTCTAGAATTATTAATACATTTCTCAATGTCTATGTAACATTTCACCATTTATTAATTCATAATTTAATGATCATATTACCAATAAAAATACTTTTCTAATAATCCAAGTTACCGTTTAAAATCTAATAAAACCTAATTGAATGATATTGTTACCATTCATAAAACTTATCATCATGTCCATTTTACATATTAAAATTTAGTTACACCAAATAAGAAACATCACAATATTACACATATCTCAAAAAAAATGAATTAATTCATAATTTAATAAATCATAACCACAATTTACATATCCAATAATTAATAATTTCTACACAATACATCAATATCCCATTATTGATATACCATTAATTATATAAAATCACATATCTTGGTATTTCATAAATAATTCAACAATTAATTTTTTCAAACCAATTATCCCTATCAATAATATTTAATCCCCCCATTAATTATCAAAATCTCATATCCATAAATCTATAAGTAATCCTTCAATTACATATCTAAACGGGAGGCCCCTAAACCTAATAATTAATTATTCAATTCACTATCTAAATGGTCTTCCACGTAGTTTCATAAAAAACTCCCCAATTAGTCATGTAATTCAACAAATTATCCAATTACTCAATTGGGTATTATCAAAATAACAATTCAAAAAGAATTATAATTAATTTATCTAATAATTATCTAATTTTACATGTAAATCCCCGAACCTAGTTACGTATAGTCGGTGCATTATTACATAACATTGGCATGATAAAAAAAGATCAAGTCTCGAAAGAACGATTAGTTTAGTAGCCTTGGAAGTACTGGATACATTCATAAGGTTTAAATTACACAATAAAATGGAAAACTACAAAAAAATTGTTTCCATAGACAACACTGAGATCCCATAAACTATCTATGCAGGTCAGTCATAATACACATCTTCGTATCCTGGGAAAAATAAAACATAAAAAGTGGTGAGCTCAGATGCTCTGTAAGGATAAAAATATAGCAGAAGCTTTAATAAATAAGCATAAACATTTAAGGAAATGTATAAAACTAAAACAGAATCCCTTTCAACATAAACTTTATCTTAATATGAAAAATATAAATCAAAATAATTCCATTTACTTACTCACATGGATATTCTACTAGTCAAATAATGACATTCAATATCAATAGCCACTTTCATATTGATGGAATAGATAATGCCAGACTTTCATAACCACATAGTTAATACCTTGTGCCAAGACTAAAAACAAGATTTCATCAAGGCCTTGTTCCAAGACACTAGTTTGTCTCATTAGATCTACTGATGCATTGAAGAGCTATTGAGGGCTCCACCAGTCACATACTAAGTCAAATTCATTCCTCATATAAAAATGTATAAACATAACATAACCATTCGTATTAAAACTAGCATATGAAATGTCAATAAATTATCCATAAACAATGAATGTTATAAAAATAAAACATCCATAGTTAAACATATCACAAAACCTTCAATACAATATGGAGTTTTTGTATCATCATTAATCAACATAAAATAAACCTAAAATCCATCAAAGGATTTTGACATTGATGAAATCAAAACCTTTTATAGAGAAACATCTCTTTCTATTTTGGAATAATATAACATTAATATAATTATAAAATAAAACATTTATATAGGAAATATTCTTATATTCTTCTAAGGGAAGCGTTGATGATGTTATAATGGCGGAAAATAGACGCACCGACCGTATAAGTTAAAAAAACATTCTTACCTTAAATTTGTCGAAAATGTCAAAAAGTACGTTGTTTGGAAAATGATGGAAATATTCCTTTATAAAAATATTATAAAAGTCAAAAAGGGGTATAAATGGCTTTATCCCATTGTCTATAAAATAATAAGAATGTTTTGAAATACATTTTTAAGAAACGTATATGTGGATGATAAAGAGGTTCTTGTAGATAATTACGTATAAACAACATCAGATAATGAAGAGATTGTAGAATTAACCCTTACCTTGTACTTTTCCTTGGTCGAAGGTAGGTTAAACTCCAGTATAATGGTGAAATAATTTTTCTTAAATTATACAATAATCATATACATTAATATGAAATCATATATGATCTTTTAACATTTCTTTTTTAATAATATCTTAGTACTTTTCCTATGTTATGTAAGTAATATTTGTTATGGATAGGATATATATTATTCTTATTCAGAATGATATTAAGTCTTTAAACATTATTTTTAATCATCTTATGAAAATTAGTCTTGAATGGATACGATGGGGAATTAGTCTCATCGCGTTATTTGAGATGGTAATCTATACGTACGCACGAGCAACAATATCATTCTTAAAATAATAAATAATTTGATGATATAACATATTTACTGAATAATTATAATTTTTTATTTATTATTTAAATAAATTAAACATCATTATTATACCCATCCAATTAATAATGTATTGAATAACAATTACACCACGACGTGGAGACGGTAATCCGTATGTACGTATGTATGGTGACATGTCATTAAAAGGATGGATAGAATAATGAATATGGTTGTACCATATTCATAATAACATCACATCATATAGAAAATATTGGAGTTATTATTTTATAATGGAAACAAAAAAGAAAGAGTAAGTGGAAGAAGAAAGGAACATGAAAGAGGTGATGTAATATTTACCTCTTTTTCGCGTTCTTCCTTTTGATTTTATCAAAAGGGATCTTTAGGTTGGCTTTTGGACTAAAGAAAGCCCTCTAGGATGAAGTGAGTACTTTTGAGAGGATATTTTGGTAGGGTTTGGCTGATCCAAATGGCTATGATGTTGTGAATTAGAGAGAAGGTGGGGTGGCGTTTTATAAGTGGGGTGAGGGGCACCATAAGAAAAGACAGAAATATTATTTTATAATAAATTAATTTTCTGTTTATAATGGCTCCAAAATGAATTATTTAAATTATAAGGTGTGTATGGGTCGAATCCAACTAAAAAAATAGGTTTTAGACAGGTTTGGGTCACTATATTAACCATATATTTTAGATTTAACTCTAAGTTAAATAGTTTGACATTTACCATGTCTCTATGTATTTTAATATTATATGTTTAATAAACATAATATATACATCCAAGATAACCCCAAGTGGGTCATTAATTCTACAACTATCATTATATAATTCTTTTGGATGATCCTTATATTTTTAGTAATAGAATATCAATTAATAATATTATATTTGTTTTAAAACCTCTATTATGTCAATTTTGATACTATTGGGTATTTTGTTTTTTCTAAAATCACAAAAACATTATTAATTCAAAAAAAGTTCATCTAACCAACCCTAACATGTCATATTAGCCTAAAAATTCTTTGGAATTCATAAAAAGTCTCAAATTACATTTATTTGGTTAGTTATAATATCAAATATTTTAATATTTTCTTAATTATGTAATTACTACATCATCATTGTGTCATAAATAAATTAAACTATTTAATGTCTAAAAAATATAAATAAACATCAATTATTTAGGAAACACATTTATCTTTCTAATGAATATTTATAGTCGAATTTATGTTATGTATAACCCTATATTAAAAATGTTTCATTTATTAAACTTTGATTTTAACTCTTTTAACTCTTCTTTGAATTAAATAATAATAAATGTCCTAATCTAATCCAGGTAGACCAAAGAATTTCATATTTTATTCCTAAGGTTTTTTTGGTCGAATTATACTTATAAAATATAATTAGAATATGTTTTAGGGTAATAATAATATCATTTTCACCCTTAATTACCCAATTTACTTTTAGCCGTTGTAAATAAAAGTAAAAAATATACTATTCACCAAAAAATATTTTTATCTTATTGATCCACATTTTCCATACTGATATCAACCGTGTCTCTCTGAATTTTGAAATTCAACTTATAGAAATGGTAAAATTAGGTTCTATGTAAATTTGAAAATACTCCTAGGATGTGGGTCATAGACGGTAAAAAGTTCAATAATATTTTTATATATCTACATTTATTTTAAACTAACTCAAATGAATTACATTGAACTTATATAGGTATTATATATATATTTTGACCTAAAATAAATTTAAATAAAATAAATAATTATTTTAAAAAAATAGATTTTCAACAATAACTCGATGTTTTTCATTATTCATCAAAAAGAGTATGTTTTCAAAAAAATATAAAAAATTCACCGTAAGATAATTTCGATATTCAAAATCCAAAAATGAAGTCAATTTTGAAAGATAAAATTTATATAATTTCAAAAAGTGGGTATTACTATTCATAATAGCTAGTTTGATTGGTTGTAGTGTGTTAGAGCTCAAAGTTTCGTACAACACAAACAATTTTATTATTCAAAGTGAAGCATACCGTGAAATCTTGGGGTGTTACATTCTCCCCTACTTCAAATAATTTCATCCTCAAAATTTTTAGAATATTACTGCATTAAATGACGTCGATGATTCTTCATCATAAGTTCATCGTGTTCCCACGTTGCCTCTTCCATATTATGGTATCTCCATAGAACTTTTACAAGGCGAGTCATCCGGTTTCTCAACACATGGTCTCTTATATCAGGAACCTTGACAGGCCCTTCGCAAAAAGATAGATCGGGTTCCAGTTCTAATTTCTCATAGGTGAGTATATGCGTTGGGTCCGGAATATATTTTCTCAACAGTGATTTGTGGAACACATCATGAACTTTGGAGAGACTTGGCGAAATTTTCAAATGGTAAGATACATCCCCAATTCGTTATAGAATTTCGAAAGATCCGATGTACCAATGACTCAATTTTCCCTTCATACTGAAACGTATAACACCCTTCCATGGAGACAACTTAAGGAAAACATGATCTCCTACATGAAATTCCAAATCCTTCCTTCGTTTATCGACACATATCTTTTCCCTACTTTAAGCTTCCTTGATGTGGTTTTGGATTACCTTCATATTTTCCATCGTTTCCTCCACATGTTCTAGGCCTACGAGTTTTCTTTCTCTAACATCTTCCCAACAGGTTGGTGTGCGACATATCATTCCGTATAACACTTCGTAAGGTGCCATTTGAATACTTGAATGGAAGCTATTATTATAGGAAAATTATACCAGAGGTAAATATTGATCCCACATACCTTGAAAGTCAATTGAGAATGATGTAAACATGTCTTCTAAGGTTTGAATAGTATGTTCTGATTGTCCATCAGTTTTGGGTTAGTAGGCAGTGCTCAAATGATGTTCAGTATCCATGGATTTCTATAGACTTTTCCAGAATCTTGATGTAAAATGGGGATCACAATGAGAAACAATAAATAGTGGTACTCAATGAAGTCTCACAACAACATTAATATACAGTCTTTCTAGATGTTCAAGTGGTAAATCGTCTCTTATAGCAAGAAAGTGTTCTGACTAAGTAAGACGATCAACAATGACATATATTGCATCATTCCTTCTAGGAGTATTCGGTAGTCCCATGACAATGTCCATCATAATATTATCACATTTCCACTCAGGTGTGGGAAGAGGTTGTAAGACTCCTCCAGGATGTTGCCTTCCAGCTTTCACTTGTTGAAAAACCATACATCTTGACACAAAATCAGCAATATTATTATTCATGTAGTCCAACCAAAAACATTCCTTCAAATCTCTATACATTTTGGTGCTCCCTGGGTGTATAAAAAAGTTGGAGCTATGAGCATCATCCAAAAATTCTCTTTTTATATCAGGTATATTGGGAACACAAAGTCTCATCCCAAAATTCAAAATTACATCTTTGTATACGAAGTCTCTCAATCTCCCATTATTCACAGATTTAATCATCCTTTGAAACTCCTCATCATCATCTTGAGAACATTTTAACCTTTCTAGTAAAGATGATTTGGAAAAAATTTGAAAAATAATTGATGGTTCACCTTCCATGGTTATTCCCATATATTTCTTTACTAGATCCTTGTATATAGGATCCTTTTCAACTGACATCTAGTTCAAAACTCTGTGGTCTTTTATTCTCAAAGCATCTTCCAACTTATTTTCCTTCCCCGGGTGGTACTGTATCATGAAATCATAATCCCTAAGTAGTTCAAGCCATCACCTTTTCCTCATGTTAAGTTCTTTTTGTGAGAAAAAATACTTCAAACTCTTGTGATCAGTATATATCTCACATTTTTCACAATAGGGATAATGTCTCCAAATCTTCAAAGAAAATATTACAGCTTCTAACTCAAGTTCATTAGTAGGATAGTTTTTCTCATGAATTTTTAGATGTCGTGATGCATAAGAAATAACCCAATCATTCTGCATAAGGACACAACCAAGTCCTTTCTTTGAAGCATCACTATAAATAACAAATCCATCACAACCTGATGGTAGAGTCAATATAAGATAATGGACTAATATTCTCTTTAGTTCTTCAAAACATTCTTCACACTCTTTTTTACACAAAAATTTAACCCCTTTTGTGTGAGATTTGTTAATGGGTTAGCCAACATAGAAAAATTATAGAAGAAACAAGAATAATAACCTTCTAAACCAATAAAATTATGTACCTCAGTTATACTCGTCGGAGCTGGCCATTCCTGGATTTCTCTTCTCTAAGAAGGATAAACGAAGATTCTATCCTTAGAGACAATATGGCCAAGAAAAGAAATCTCCTCAAGCCAGTATTTACACTTTCTAAACATCCCATATAATTCATGTCTCTTAAGAGTCTTCAGGATAACGTGGAAGTGATTTTCCTGATCTTTGTATCTTTTGGAGTATACCAATATATCATTAATAAATACCACTATAAAGTCATCAAGATATTCTGTGAAAACCCAATTCATTAAATCCATGAAGACAGAGGGTGCATTAGCCAGTCCAAAAGGCATTATTGTAAACTCATAATGCTCATACATGGTTCGAAATGTTGTTTCCGGAATGTATTCCTTCATCACACACAACTGATGATATCCATATCCAAGGTCATTCTTTAAAAATTATTGAGCTCCAATCAGTTGGTCAAATAAATCATCAATTCGAGGTAATGGATACTTGTTATTTATTTTTATATCATTGATCTCTATGTAGTCAATGCACAACCTCATAGATCAATCTTTATTTTTAACAAAAAGGACAGGGGATCCCCATGGAGAAACACTAGAGTGAATAAATCCCTTATTACTAAATTCCTTTAGTTTTTTCTCTAGTTCCAATAATTCCACAGTGGCCATTCAATAAGGGGTCTTCGATATGGGCCTTGAATGAGGAATTAAATCAATAGAAAAATAAATTTCTAATTTTGGCGGATGTCTAGGTAAATCCTTTGGAAATAAATCAATATACTCTTTCACAATTTTTACTTCCTCTGTTTGAACATTCTTTTACTCACCCACAGTTCTTTCATTCTCTTCCTCCGCAATAATTGAATTTAGTTGATCTACTATGGGTGGATATAGGTAAGTATTAGGTGGTGATGATTCTGCTCTTAAGATAAGGTACTCTTTATCATCATCAAAAATTGTAACCTCCTTCTTATTAAAATAAATTTTCACATCATGTTCCGAAATCCAATCCATACTGAGGGTTATATCAAATTAAATCATGGGTATGATGATGAGATCAGCAGATAAAGAACATTTATATGCCCTAATGGGGACAGTTTCAAAAACAATTGTTTCAATGATACTTCCCTTATGAGTTTTTACTGACAAATCCCATGTTAAATCAAATTGGAAATATCTAATTTTCATAGCAAAATTGGAAGATATGAAACAATGTGATGATCCAGAATCAAATAAAGCATTTGCTAAACTTAAGGAAACAATTAAATTACCTGCCACCATGTCTTTCAGAGCTTCAACCTCAGTAGTAGTTATATCATAAGCTTGGCCTTGATCCCTTGGAATTTTTTGAGGTATGTTCCCCTGACACTTATTACATTCATTTGCATAATTCCCCTTTCTCTACAATTGTAGCATTCAACATAGAAAGCCTCTTTCTTTCCATTGAAATCACGAGCTTGGTGGCATTTTTCTCCACACTTGTAACCGACTACCATTCCCTGCAGTCAGGTACCAGGGTGTTTTTTCCCACATTTACTTCAGGATGGATATTCAACTTTTCCCTTCATTCCCTTATTTCCATTTCCAGAGTGTTCAGCAGATCTAATCTTCTCTTACATTGCTTTATAGTCATAAGACTTGTAGAATTATTTTTCTGTCTTGATAGCACATGAGATATTACCTTCATATGATGAGAAGGATTGTGAGACTAATGATCGATGGAGAAATGATTTTAACCCATCAAAGAAACGATAAATCTTACTTTGTGGGTTTTTTATATAATCTGTAGTATTCCTCACTAACCTTGTCAAGTTAGTTTCATACTTTGCGACAATCTCATCCTCCTTTTTCCTCAGACATAGAAATTTCCATTCCATATCTGCTCGATGGTCACGAGGAAATTATTTTTCTCAAGAAATATTTTTAATCACCCTCCATTCCATATTTGATACATCATCTACTTCCTTTTTGTTTTGAATCAATGACCACCATTGATCCACATCTCCAGTGAGGTGGTAAACTGCCATGAAAAATTTTCCATTTCACTACTTCCCAAGGAATGGAATATTTTCACTAAGGAATTTATCCATTGCTCAGCCACTAATGGATTTGTACTCCCATTTAATGTTAGTGGTTTTTTCCTCCGGAAGAAATCTGACCTTGATCCTCCACACTACGGATCAGGGTGCTCCATACGGGAAAGGTTACGATTCATAACCCGTGTGAGTTGTCCCATTATGGTGATTAGATGATCAACACCAGTTACATCACCAACTCCACTATAATTATCTTGAGTATGTGGGTAATCCCTACATGGAGGGCGTCCATCGATACGGTTTCCATTCCTTCCACTAGGCTCCATTTCTAAACAATGGAATAAAGTAGTTTAGTTTATGAATCACAATACATAAATCCAAACTTGTAAAATTCTTAAAATAAATTGAAAAGTTTATGGATATAATCCATAATCATAAAAAAAATTCTTTCAGGAAGTATATTTTCATAAACCCTTCATAATGGTTTGTAATGAAAATGAGAATTATCTTAAGCATATCCCCTGGAAGTGTCGTTACCAAGAGTGCATCAAGGCCTGTTTTCGTGCACTAATTCTCGTTCGAGTCTAGCTCAAAGCGGTGTTTTAGAGTTTTACCCCTAGGTACGTCTGTGCCAAAGCCGCCTCTACCTGGTCGTATCCAGATAGAGATGTATTATTTGGAAAACTCACATAATCTCTACAATACCAAAATTCTAGGAATTTCTTCTATACTAATCCTCAAAGTCTATCTTAGGGATATTTTCTCTAATCAGAGTTTATCAAAATCCAGTTTCCAAGGTTTTTACTAAACTTCCTCTGTTACAAACTATAATGCCCTGATCCTAGTTACCCCAAGTCCGTGCATTATTACATAACATCATCATGATTAGAAAAGATCAAAACTTGAAAGACCAAGTAGTTTAGTAGCCTTGTAAGTACCAGATGCATTCATAAGGTTTACATTACATCATGAAATGGAAAACTGCAACAAAACTATTTTCATAGACAACACTGATATCCCAAAGACTATCCATGTAGGTCAGTTATAATATACTTCTTCGCATCTTGGAAAAAATAAAACATAGAAAGGGGTTATCTTAGATGCTCAGTAAGGATAACAATATAGCGTAAGATTTCATAAATAAACATAAACATTTAAGTAAATGTATAAAACTAAAACAAAATAATTTTCAACATAAACATCATCATAATATGGAAAATATAAATCAAAATAATTCCATTTTCTTACTCACATGGAAATTCTAAAAGTTGAATAATGACATGCAATATCAATAGCCACTTTCATAATGATGGAATGCATAATGACAAACTTTCATAACCACATTGTCAAGGCCATGTGCAATGACTACAAATAAAATTTTTTCATGGCCTAGTGCCACGACACTAGTTTGTCTCATGTGACCTACCGATGCATCGAGGATCTTTTGTGGGATCCAACTGTCACATACTAAGTTCAATGCATTCCACATATGAGAAGGATTAAACATAATATAAACATTCATATTAAAACTATCATTCTAAATGGAAATGCTTTATCCATAAACCATGAATGGTATAAAAGTAACACATCCATATTCAAACATATCAAAAAACCTTTAATACAATATGGATATATTTTATCATAAAAAATTAACTTCTAATAAACATAAAATCCATCAAAGTATGTTGACATAGATGAAATAAAAACCTTTTTTAATGAAATACCTCTTTCCATTTTGAAATAATTTAATATTAATATAATTATAAAAGAAAACATTTATTTTAGAAATATTGTTATAAGATTTTAAGGGATGGATTGATGATGTTATAATGGACGAAAATATCCACACCCGTCGTATAATTTAAAAAAACATTCTTACCTTAAATTTATCAAAAAGGTCAAAAATTACCTTATTTGGAAAATGACGGAAATATTCATTTATAAACAACTTATAAAATTAAAACAAGGGAATAAACGACTTTAACCCATAGTATATAAAATAGAAAGATTTTTTTGAAATATATTTTTAAGGAATATGGACGTGGATGATAAAAAGGACCCAGAAGATAATTACGTTTAAACAACCTCGGATAATGAAGAGATTGTAGAATTAACCCATACCTTTTACTTTTCCTTGGTTGAGGGTATGTTAAACTACTATATAATGATAAGATAATTATTATTAAATTATACAGGAATCATATATATATTAATATTATATCATATGTTGTCTTTTAATATTTCATTGTAAAAAATATCGTAGTATTATCATAGTATTGGGTGTTAACTGATTCATTTTTATTTATATTAATTGTTATGTAGGTAATGTTTATCATGGATAGGATTTATATTATTCATATTCATTATTATATTAAGTCTTTAAACATTATTTTTAATCATTTACTTAAAATTACTCGCGAATGGATACGACGGGGAATGAATCTCATCGTGTTCGTGGAGACGGTAATCCGTACGTACGCACGAGCGACAATATCATTCTTAAAATTATATATAAGTGGATGGTATATCATATATACAGAATAATTATCATGTTATATTTATTATTTACATCAATTTCACATCATTATTATACCCATACAATTAATAATGTATTGAATAACAATTACACCACGACATGGAGACGGTAATCCGTACGTACGCGTGTACGATGAAATTCCATTTAAAGGATGGATAGAATAATGAATATGGTTGTACCATATTAATAATAACATCACAGTATATATAAGATATTGGAGTTATTATTTTATAATGGAAACAACAAATAAAGAGAATGTGGAAGAAGAAAGGATCTTGAAAGAGGTGATGAAATATTTACCTCTTCTTCAGGTTCTTCCTATTTATTTGATCAAAAGGGCTCCATAGGATGGATTTATGACTAATGGAAGGCATGTAGGATGAAGGGGGGATAGTTTAAAGGGTATTTGAGATGGTTTTGGCCTATCCAAATCACTTTGAAGGTGTGAATTAGAAAGAAGGGGGAGTGCCCTTTTATAAGAGGAGGGAGGGGAACCTTAGGAAAAGCTAGAAATATTATTTTATAAAAAAATAATTTTCGGTTTATAATGGCTCCAAAAAGAATTATTTAAATTATAAGGTGATTATGAGTCTAAAACCACTAAATCAATAGGTTTTAGATAGTTTTGGGTCAATATATTAACCTTATCATTTAGATTTAACTCTTAGTTAAATAGTTTGACATTTACCATGTCTCTATATATTTTTATATTATATGGTCAATAAAAATAATATATACTTCAAGAGAACCCCATGTGATTCATTAGTGATACACATATCATTATATAAGTCTTTTTTCTAAACCTTATAATTTTATGAATATAATATCGATTGATAAAATAATATTTGTTTAAAAAACTCTTTTATGTCAATTTTGACACTATTTGGTATTTTTTTCCTAAATCTATAAAATCATTATTACTTAGAAAACAATTTATCTACACAACCCTAACATGTCATATTAACATATAAAATTAGTGTAATTCATAAAAACTCCCAAATTACATTTATTTGGATATTTATAATATCAAATCTTTTAATATTTCATTAATTATGTAAATATCGTATCATCATTGGGTCAAAAATAAATTAAATGATATAATTTATAAAAAAAATAAATAAAATTCCATTATGTACAAAATATATTTACCTTTCTAATGAATATTTATGGACGAATATATCTTATGTATAAACCTATATTTAAAATTTTTTAGTTACTAAACATTGATCTTAACTCATTTAACTCTTCTTTGAATTAAATTATAATAAATATCCTAATCTAATCCAGGTGGACAAAAGAAGTTCATATTTTAATCTTAAGGTTATTTTTTGTTGAATTATACTTATCCAAAAGAATTTGGACATGTGTTATGGTAATAATAATATCATGTTTACCCTTAATTACCATATTTACTTTTAACTATGGTAAATAAAAGTAAAAAATTACTATTCAACAAAAATTATTTTCATCTTATTGAACCAAATTTTACATAATGATATCAACTGTGTCACTCTGATTTTTGAAATTAAACTCACAGATGTGGTAAAATTATGTTTTATGTAAATTTTCCAATGCTCTAAGGAGGTGGGTAAAAGATGGTAGAAGGTACAATAAAATATTTATACAACTAAAATTATTTTAAAAAGACTCCAATGAATTACATTGAACTTATATAGGTATTATGTTTATGTAAAGACCCTGAAATTTCAAGGATTTTTTTTATACTTTGGAATTTTACGAGTCTGTGGCTTTTGACGACACATGATTCCGAGACCCGGTGTGCCCTGAATTAATTTCCGAAGTTTAGCTCGGGTACGTTCAGTGAACGAAAGTGCGGGTATTTCAATCTTTTGAATCGATGCTCGGAATTGAAATCCGAGGTAACTAATGAACTCGCAACGTCGGTAATTTCTTAACGTGATCCTTACCGTAGTTTCGTTCACACAGGAGGAGAAGTTAATTACTAGGGGTTTATTTATGAAGTAAATAAAAATTGTCGGAACAAATTTTCTTTTATAAGGAGCATATTCTCTCCCATGGGTAGTTAAGGGTGGGGCCCATAGCCACCTAACTACCCAAGTGTGGATGTTAGAGAGGTGGGTCCTACACAAGCCCCAACTATTTAATTTCCTCTAATCTAATTAAAAACCCCTTATTAAATTGGCAACCCCCCATTAAATGCCAATCTATCCACGTCACTCCATTAATTCATGTCAACCCAAGAATTAATGAGGATCTTTCCTCTTTCCCCTTTTTATTTAATGGCCAACGTGTTTAATAAATGCGGACCTTCCCTCTCCCTTCCTTGATTTATTGTCAACACGTTTTTTAAATGTGGTGATTTGAATTTTGGGAAGCTACTTTACGTGTGTAATAAAATAATAGGAGAAGCCTATTATTTTATTTTAGGGGAGAGAATTCGTTTAGAGAAGAAATATCGGGAGACCTCTTGTGATTTTGGAATAACGCCGTCCTCCGACGAAGAATGACGAAGAACTCTGGTTACTCGAAGAACGACGACGCGCCACCAATTCTCTTCTCCCTGATAAGAGAGGAGACTCTGCTTCCTCCTCGGCGCACTTAGACGACGCCTACGATCCCTTTCCCTACGACACCATCTACCAAGACACCGATGTTCGACATCAATTGTTGAGGTAGGGTAAAATTTGTATATTTTTCTTTTATGAGAATTATACCATCATGCTTGGTGTTTTAATTGATGGGCGAATATTTGAACCTCTAACGCGGTGGGTGCGGGTTAACGAACAAGACTGAACCCACCACTATTTTGTTCTTGATGCGCAGGGTGATTCGTGACAATGAAAAAGAACCACAATGGCAAAAAGAAGCTTTCGAAGTGGAGATCATGTCTCGAGATGACTGCAGGCGCAGACGAGAGCAATAACAGACCACCGTAATGACTCTGGTGGCCTACGGAGTACCGTGGCGGCCGACACTGGTCGGCCGCCTAGAGTTAGCAGTGCCCCGGCACGCCGCTGACAGAAGCCTGCCATGGCATCGGCAGCGGCTCAAGGTCGAAGGATCCCATAGCCCCGTGGGATCCGGTTGACTAGCTGTGCCACCCTGGCGCCGCGTCCGCAGAAAGCGGGGGCCGCGCCCCCCGCTCAGCCCACTGGCAGAGCCAGCACCCGGCCGGACCGGGCTGTGTCACTTGGACTGGTCCACGCCCAGCTGGGCCGGGCGGCGCCCCGCCAGGCCGGACTCGCTTCGGGCCGACCTAGGGGGGTTGGGCCGGGTCGGATAGGGCCCAGTCCCCCACTTCAGACCGTTTTTTGGTATTTTTCCAATAACATGAGCTACGGACCTCCGATCAACGCCCCGTTTGTTGTGTATAAATCATTGGATCGAGACAGTTGTTTCGGTATATTACAATAGAGATTTTGGAAAAGTTTTTCTACTTCCGGGTTGGTTGGAACCCAAAACCAACCGAGCCTTTGGAGCGGAAACACTTATAACTTAAGGACCGGACGTCCGATTGACGTTCCGTTAACTGCGTTGATTTCCTTTTGTTTATACGGTTCTTTTGACATACTCCACTTGAGGTTTTGACGCAGCTCGAGTACGGTTAGGTTGGTTTTAGCTTAAAACCCAACAAGGCCCCTGGAACGGAAAAGCCAATCACTCTCAAACCGGGCGTCCGATTGACGAACCGTCTATCGCATTGGGTTTCTTATGACGAGACGAAACTTTGGGGTACAAAAACTCTGGAATTATTGAAAGTTGATGTATCGACTCTTCTTCTCGAGGAGTGGACCCTCCCGGAATCGAGCATGCCATTTATGGGAACCCTAGAGCTGGCTGCGACTGCATCGACTTCTGTACTGGAATCCTCCGTGGGTTCGACAGCGACAACTACCATACTGGAATCCTCAGTGGGTTCATCGATGATGACTAATGTTCTTGTATCCTATGTGTGTTCGGAAGTATTGACCTTTGTACTTGTATACTGTGTGGGTCCGGCATAGTAGCTGGTTTTGTATCCTGTGTGGGTCCGATAGCTTAGCTGGTCTTGTATCCGGTGTGGGTCTGGCAGCTTAGATGAATCAGTGACTACATCTGATCATCTCTATCTGTATACGAAAGATGTATACTTGTGTGAGATGAGTCTTGAATTCAATCTTTATCATCTATATGATTGACTTGCTTCCTGTGTGGACTGGGTTTTGTTATCCTATGTGGAATGGGTTGTGCTTGATCTCGAGAGTTGGAGACAGACTCTAATTGATGAATTAGGTATATATATGGTCATATACCTAAGTAAAGTTAGTTGATACTTCGTGATTATATCTTTCCTTTGTGGTTTATCCTTCGTGGATTCTGAGAGACCTTCAGGGGTCCCGGGGTCCCTACTGAGAATCGTATACTCTCCCCTGCACTGGCTATGCCCGCACTACGTTGTGTTGGATGTAGAAGATGGACAACACTAATCAAGTTGGAGGCTTGTAGAGCTGGCTGGTACCCGGAGGTGGACCACTTGGCGGGATGTACACGGAGTGGACGACCGGACCCGAGGAGGTGAGGAGACTATCTGTACCCACCCTTCTGGTGGGCTTTCCGGAGGATGACTCGGTGTTGCTGTTTTACCTCACTGCTGTTGTACTTCCTTTTTCAGTTGTACTGTACTTTTAGTTGGGTTTGTATACTGGCCCATTTAATTTTCAACACCTACTTTTGTACTCAGGTTTACATAGTGCTTACTTCACTTGCGTACTCTGTTGTGTTTTTGTTTACTTTATAAAAGGAAATACCTTCCCATTTATTGGGATATACGTATTTGGTGCTAGTCGCCAGCCCCTGGCATATGGAAGGTGGGTTTGGGGTAGTCACAGCACGGGCCCCGAGGATGGGTCGTGACAAATTGGTATCAGAGGTCGGTTCTTCCGCAGAACTCAGAACTTTGATCTTTCCATTCTATGAAGCAATAATGATAAGAGTATTAAGTGTTGTTTTCAACATAGGGAGTCCATTGTTTGTACGGCGGCCGACATACCCATACACCAGGACCCTGACCTCTGATTTCCGAATCAGTGCACGAAAAATCTGATTACGTGTTTGTATCCTTTCAAAAGTTTTATTTGTGATTACTTTGTGTCAGCTCACCAGGTATACTGTTTTACCATGGCGTACTTGTTTCTCTTCAGGATGGCCCCATAAAGGAAGCCATCTAGGGTTCCTAGTTACGTGCGTGATGGAAGCCCACCGAGCGATGAGGCCTCGGTGCAAGGCCCCATTACATCGGAGGTACCAGTGGTCCCACTACCCACTGGGCCACCGATACTACTAGCCCCAGCAGCGGAGAGTGCACGCCGCCTGAGCGCATTGCACGAGTTTCAGCGATAGAGGTTGCCCAGGTTCTGTGGAGAGACAAATCCTCAGGTAGCCAAGGAATGGATGGAGGCTATCGCCAGAGTCTACAGATTGGTAGGGACACTAGCAGACCTTATGGTGATCCTTGCCGTGAGTCTCCTACACGAAACAGCAGGTAGATGGTGGAGCTTGATGCTCCAGGTGCACGACGCGACATCTCTAATTTGGACGGAATTTGAGAGACTGTTCTTCTCGGAGTTCATTCCAGCTGCCCTCTGTGTGGTGCGCATCCAGGAGTTACTGAAGTTACGGCCTGGCAACATGACAGTAGCCTAGTACTCGGTGAGTTTTACCGACCTCTCGCGCTACTCCACGGTCATGGTACATGACCCATTATTCCGGGGCCGGACCTTTGAGTAGGGACTAAGGCATGAGATCAGAGCTTTGACGATTCCCATCACCATACTGATGCAGGCATGGGTGTTGGAGCGAGCCCTTTTAGTGGAGGTCTTTCTCACCGAGCATCCACCTACAGCGAGGTCCACCGCAGGATGGCACAGAGTGGAGTCTTCTGCAGCCGGTAGTTGATAGATGTCGCAGGGGTCCAAGATTACCAGGGCGTTAGGTGGGAGACCTCAGGATACAGGTTCGGCTTTGTGGGGCACACGGTGCAGATCTAGCCTTACGAGGAGCAGACAGTGCTATGAATGCGGCAGGCAGGGCCACATGGCTCGTGACTTCCCAACCCGCCATGCAGACGAGAATGAGACAATGGAGGGACCTCCCAGGTAGAGGCATAGGTTCGACCAGGGAAGTCCCCAGGGAGCAGACGAACGATTCTTAGGAGCTGGCCGAGCAGTGGGTGGTGGACGAAGATTCGAGGCTCTACCACCACCACCCCCAGGAGGTCCACCCCCAACCACAAGGAGCTGGTGGGCAGAGGTAGGCTCAGCTCTAGGCAACGAAGGTTTATGACCAAGGGGCACCTGAGATGATTCGAGGTACTATCTATGTCTACTCCACCCTTGCTGCAGTTCTTATAGAAACAGGTGTGAGTCATTCATTTATTGCATCTGCCCTTGTTCGGAGCTCGGAGATTCCTACGGAGCCATTGGCTCGATCCTTACGGCTAGAGACTCCTACGGGAGCATACTCGACAATTATGCATTGGTGCCAGCAGTGTGATCTCACTCTAGGAGGCGAGAGCTTCGGCTGGGATCTTTTTGTAGAGGTGTCGAGGCCTTATGACGTCATCTTGGGTATGTATTGGTTATCTACAGTCCATTCCCAGATCGACTGTATTAGGGCAAGGTGCGGTGTGTCCACATGGATGGGACCAAGTTCACCTTAACCGGTGAGAAGAAAACACTCGCAACACAGGATGGACTCATGCAGAGGAGAGGGCAACCGATCACACATTAGTTGTCTAGTCTCGTCCTTAGAGCAGTTCACGTGCAGAGTTCGAGTTTTCCTGTTGTGGTGGATCAGTATGCAGACTTTTTCTGGAAGACATTCTTGGACTATCTCCTCATAGAGAGGTAAAATTCTACATATACATGTACCCCGAGACATCACGGATATCTACTCCGACATATCAGATGGCTCCCGCTGAGCTTCGTGAGCTGCGAGTACAGCTGGAGGACTTACAAGGGAAAGGTTTCCTCCGACCCAGTGTTTCACCTTGGGTTTCTCTGATTTTGTTCGCCAAGAAGGCATATGGGAGCTTGCGACTGTGTGTTGACTACTGTTTCCTAAATTAGGTGCCTATAAGGAACAAGTACCCACTCCCGTGGATTTATGACCTCTTTGATCAGCTCAAGGGTGCCTAATGTTTCTCGATGATAGACCTCAGGTCATGTTATCATCAGCTCAGAGTTCGAGATGAGCATGTGCATAAGAAAACCTTCAGGAGTCGGTATGGCCACTATGATTTGTTGGTTATGCCCTTCGAAGTGACCAATGCTCCAGCAGTGTTCATGAGTCTCATGAACATGATCTTTTGTCCTTACGTCTATCGGTTTTTCATAGTCTTCATTGACGACATACTGATTTACTCAACTACCGAGGAAGATCACACCTACCACTTGTGGGTTGTACTGGATACACTCTGAGAACACCAGCATTATGGTTAGCTCTCGAAGTGCCAGTTCTGGATTCAAGAGGTTCACTTCTTGGGGCACGCCATCTCAGAGGCAGGAGTTGCTATGGATCCCACGAAGATCGAGGAAGTTTTTTCTTGGGAGCCGCCCAGGAGCGTGATGGAGGTGTAGTGTTTCCTAGGTGTGGCCACGTATTATCGGGGATTTGGACAGACATCTCCAGAGTTGCAACACCACTTACATATTTGACGAAGCAGGGGAAACCCTTCGTGTGGTCAGACAAATGTCAGCAGAGCTTTCAGGAGTTGAGGCATAGATTGAGCAGTGCACCCATCTTGATGCTGCCGGAGGAGGGCATAGGGTACCTAGTTTACTGTGATGCCACAAGGACCGGACTCGGGTGTGTCTTGATGCAGGAGTGGGAAATGATTGCTTAAGGTTCATGGCAGTTGAGGCAGCACGAGCAGAACTACGCTACCCATGACTTGGAGTTAGCAGCAGTGGTCTTCACCCTGAAGATGTGGTGACACTATCTGATGGGAGAGTGGATTACAGTCTACTCTGACCACCAGAGTCTCAGGTATATTTACTCATAGAGGGACCTGAACCTGAGACATCATCAATTGCTCGAGTTCCTCCAGGATTATGACTTTGAGATTGTCTATACTCCTGGGAAGGGGAACGTTGTGGCTTCTTCTCTTAGCAGGAGATCGGGAATCCAGCTACATTGAGAGGCAATGGAGTAGTTAGCTGCTTTGCATATATCCTTCGTGGATATAGATGGGGAAACCTATCTACAGTCCCTCATAGTCACTCCTCCACTACTTCAGCGGGTCATAGAGGCACAACATGGGGACGTTGACTGTGAGGTGAGACGTGCTCAGATATCCTCAGGGATGGCACCCGATGGATTTCTTGAAGGCAAGGATCATGTCATCCTCCTCATGGGATATACAATGGTACCAGTTGAACTACAGGAGGAGCTGATGAGGGAGTTCCAAACTTCCCTAATAGCGGTACATCCATGGGTGGCGAAGATGTATCAGGACCTCAGATGACAACACTGGTGGCCGGGTATGAAGAAGGTTGTAGCAGAGTTCGTTTCTCGATGCCTCACTTGTCAGAAAGTGAAGGCAGAGAACTAGGTACCTGTAGACTTCGTACAGCCCTTAGTGGTCTCAAAGTGGATGTGGGATGGGATATCCATGGATTTTGTGACGGGGCTTCCACGTACTTCTAGAGGACACGACACTATATGGGTGATCGTTGACCGACACACCAAGTCAGCCCAATTCCTACCAATCAGAGAGTAGGGCTCAATAGAGGGCTTAGGACGCCTCTACGTTCAGGAGATCATAAGAATTAATTATACTCCATCATCTATCGTCTCCGATCGAGACACTCACTTTACCTCCTGGATTTGGAAAGGGTTGCAGGAGTCTTTTGGGACGCCGCTATGCCTGAGCACTACCTTTCTCCCTCAAATGGATGACCAGACAGAGAGGACCATTCAGAAACTCAAGGGCATGCTCCGTGCATGTGTCCTTGACTTTGGTCGTTGCTGGGAGGATCACCTACCCTTGATGGAGTTTGCATAAAACAACAACCACCACTCCACCATCGTGATGGAACCTTACAAGGAACTGTATGACTGACCATGCAGATCACCTCTGTGCTAGAATGGCCCGGGGGAGTCAGCACTCATAGGACCAGTGATGGTTCTAGCTATGATGGAAAAGGTGTAGATCGTCTAGGAGAGGATGGGGACTGCACAAAGCAGACAGAATTCTTATGCTGATTGGATATGGAGGCCACTAGTGTTGAGGATGGGGATCACATTTTCTTACAGGTCTCACGTCGGCGTGGGTTGCGAAGATTTGGACTGGGTGGCAAGTTATCTATGCACTTCATTGTTTCTTTTCAGGTTCTCAGCAGGGTTGGTGAGGTGTCATACTTCCTGTCCCTTCCACCTCAGCTGCACCAGGTGCACGATATCTTTGACGTATTTCACCTGAGGAGATATGTGCATGACCCAACATATATCATCGACCATGGGGAGCTGGACATCGATAACGGGGCAACATTTGTGTAGGTCCTGGTGGAGATCGAGGATCGAAAGGAGAGGGTCCTACGTGGGCATTCGATTCCTCTTGTGTGCATTCGTTGGCAGCACGAGAACCTCCAAGAGAGCACATGAGAGTGGGAGGCTCCGATACGTGCTCATCACTCTCATTTGTTTCCCTAGTTTATGTTGTAGCTTTATAGGGACTTAATGCCCTGAGGTGGGAGTAACTTAAATACCCTAAAATTTCGAGGAATTTTTTCTATACTTTGGAATTTTATGGGTATGTGGCTTTTGACGGCACTTGATTCCGAGGCCCGGTGTGCCTGGAATCAATTTTTGACGTTTAGCTCGGGTACGTTCGGTGAACGAATGAGCGGGGTTTTCTATCTTTTGAACCGGTGCTCGGAATTGAATTCTTAGTGCACTGATGAACTCGCAACGCTGGTAATTTCTTAACATGATCCTTACTATAGTTGAGTTCGCACTGGAGGAGATGTTAATTATTGGGGGTTTATATATGATGTAAATAAAAATTGATGGAACAAATTTAATTTTACAAGGAGGTAATTCCTTCCCATGGGTAGTTAAGGGTGGGGACCAAAACCACCTAACTACCCAAGTGTGGATGTTATAGAGGTGGGGCCTACACGAGCCCCAACTATTTAATTTCCTCTAAACTCATTAAAAACCCCTCATTAAATTTTCAACCCCCCATTAAATGACAATCTATCCACCTCACTCCATTAATTCATGTCAACCAGCAAATTAATGAGGATCTTTCGTATTTTACCCCTTTTTATTTAATTTCAAATGCGTTTAATAAATGGGGACCTTCCCTCTCCCATCCTTGATTGATTGTCATGATGTTTTTTAAATGTGGTGATTCGAATTTTGGGAAGTTACTTTACGTGTGTAATAAAATAATTGGAGAAGCCTATTATTTTATTTTAGGGGAGAGATTTCATTGGGAGAAGGAAGATCGAGAGAGCTCTTGAGATTTTGGAAGAACACCGGCCTCCGATGAAGAATGATAAAGAACTCTGGATCCTCGAAGAACGACGATGCGCCACCAATTCTCTTCTCCGCGACAGTAGAGGAGATGCCACTTCCTCCTCGGCGCACTCTGACAAAGCCTAAGATCTCTTTCCCCGTGACACCATCAATCACGACACCGAAATTCGACATCAATTTCTGAGGTAGGGTAAAATTTGTATATTTTTCTATTATGAGAATTATACCCTCTTGTTTGGCGTTTAAATTGTTGGGCGACGATTTGAACCTCTAACGCGGTGGGTGCGAGATAACGAACACGACCGAACCCACCGCTATTTTGTTCTTGATGCACGAGGTGATTGGAGACGATGAAATGGGACCGAAAAGGAAAATTGAATCCTTCTCAGTGGAGCTCAGGTCCTGAGACTACCGCAGGCACATACGGGAGAAAAAACGGACCATCGGAATGACTCTGGTGGCCCGCGGAGTACCATGGCGGTGCGGGGCACCGGCGGCCGGAGGCTGCGGCCGGCCATGCGGAGGCGGTGACACCCAAGTGTGCTGCTGGCACAAGCCCACCGCGGCATCGGCCGCGGAGGAAAGGGCGGAGAATCCTGTGGCCGCGCAGGGATCTTGTTAACCAGCGGCGCCACCCTGGCGCCGTGTCCGCGGAAAGCGGGGGCCACACCCCCCGCTCGGGCAGCTGGCCGAGCTAGCACCCTGGCCGGGCTAGGACGGGTCACTCGGACAGGGTCATGCCCTATAGGGCCAGACCCGGACCCTGTTCGGGCCGACCCAGGGGGGTTGGGCCGGGTCGGAACGGGCCCAGACCCCCACATCGGACTGTTTTTCGGTCTTTTTCCCATAACATGAGCTACGAACCTCCGATCGACACACCATCAGTACTTTAAAAAATCTTGGATCGAGGTGGTCATTTTGGTATATTACACTAGAGGTTTACGCAAAGTTTGTGTACAAACGGGTTGGTTCGAACCCGAAACCAACTGGGCCCTTGGAGCGGAAACGCTTATAACTTATGGACTGGACGTCGGATTGACATGTAGTCAACTGCGTTGATTTCCCTCTGTTGAGAAGGTTCTTTTCGAATACTAAACTTGAGGTTTGGATGCAGCTAGACTATGGTCGGATTGGTTTTAGCTTAAAACCCAACCGGGCCCCTGGAACGTGAAAGCCAATAACTCTCAGACCGGGCGTCCGATTGACGCACCGTCTATCGCGTTGGGTTTCTTTTGATGAGACGGAAATTTGGGATACATAAAATCTGGACTTCATGACAGTTGATATATCTACTCTTTTTCTCGAGGATCGGACCCTCCTGGAATCGAGCATGCTGTGTGTGGGAACCCTAGAGCTGGATGCGACTACATCGGCTTCTGTACTGGAATCCTCCGTGGGTTCGACAACGACGACTACCGTAATGAAATCATTCGTGGGTTTGATGGAGATGACTATGTTTCTGGTATCCTATGTGGTTCTGGAGGTATTGACGTCTGTACTTGTATCCTGTGTGGGTCCGGCAGAGTAGCTGGTCTTGTATCGTGTGTGGGTCCGACAACTTAGCTGGTCTTGTATCCTGTGTGGGTCCGACAGCTTAGATGAACCAGTGACTACATCTGATCATATATATCTCTATACAAAATATGTATACCTATGAGAGATGAGTCTTGAATTCAATCTATAATATTAATATGATTTACTTGCTTCCTGTGTGGACTGGGTTTTGTTCTCCTGTGTGGACTAGGTTGTGCTTGGGCTCGAGAGTCGGAGACGGACTGTAATTGATGATCTAGGTATATGCATGGGAATATACCTATGTAATGTCGGTTAATAATTCGTGATTGTATATTTCTTTTGTGTTTTATCCATCGTGTATTATGAGAGACCTCCGGGGGTCTTGGGGTCCCTACTGAGTATCGCATACTCACCCCTGTACGGGTTATGCCCACACTACGTTGTGTTATATGCAGACGACAGACATCACTGATCGAGGTGGAGGCTTGTAGAGATGGGTGGTAGTTAGAGGTGGACCACTTGGGGGGATGTGCATAGAGTGGATGATCGGACCTAAAGAGCTGAGGATACTATCTTTACCCACACTTCAGGTGAGATTTTCAGAGGACGACTCAGTGTTACTGTTTTACTTTACTGCTGTTGTACTTCCTTTTTCAGTTATACTGTACTTTCAGTTGGGTTTGAATACTGGCCCATTTACTTTTCAGCACCTACTTTTGTACTCAGTTTTACTTAGTGCTTACTTCACGTGCATACTGTGTTGTGTTTTTTTTTACTTTATAAAAGGAAATGCCTTCCCTTTTATCGGTATTTACACCATTGGTGCTAGTCGCCAACCTCTGGCCTAGGGAAGGTGGGCTTGGGGTAGTCACGACACGGACCTTGAGGGAAGGTCGTGAAAGTATCTATTTTGTCCAAAAATAAATTTAAATAAAATAAGTAATTATTTAAATAAAAATTCGGTTTTAAACTATAATTAACTATTTTCACTATTCATCAAAAATTGAATGTTTTCAGAAAAATACCAAAAATTCACCCTAAGCTAATTTCGATATTCCATATCCAAAAATGAAGTCCATATGGAAAGATAAAATTTATAAAATTTCAAAAAGTGGGTATTACTATTCATAATAGCTAGTTTGATTGGTTTTATTGTGTTAAAACTCAATGTTGCGTATAACACATACTATTGTATTATTCAAAGAGAAGAGTACCGTGGAAGCTTGGGGTGTTAAATTACAACCCCATAATCACATTAATAACTCCCCAATTAATTATCAAATTTGAAAAAAAAACTTAATCACTTTATTAACTCCAAAATTAATAATCAATTTCACAATAAATGAATTATTCAATTGGCCACGTTAAATAACATAATTTAGTAATTGTAATTTATAATTAACGCTAGAAATCCTAAAATATGGATACAAATATCAAGACCTAAACTATGGGAATTAAATATTAGACAACCTAAATAAAATTTTTGTGGAATAATAAGCATATTATGATCATCAAAAATTGAGTGGCCCAACAACGTAGATCAATATCCAAATCTCAAAACCCAAAATCAAACTCAATAAATATATTGATTATAAAAAAACTAGATAAAGATACAAAATAATATATCTATATATCACCCAATAGATATATATGATTCCATTATAAAAAATTATATCTTGTAATGGAAATGAAATGTACATGGGAAGAATAAGGAAAGACTCAGAGAAGAATTCACTTACTTGGAGAGAACTAGACTTTGATCCAAGATTTGATTAGCAAAGAACAGAGACCAGGAGGACATGAAATTCATTAGGAGATCTCCCAAAATGTGACAGTGGAAATAGGGTCAAATGGGGATCAAAATAGTTTAGTTTAGGGGGTTTGTGGATTTTAACAAAATTTTCAATCTGAACTAATCCATCTATAGAGTTTTATGCACAAGGGCCATAATTTTACCTAACTGTGCACCGAACAAGTGACTATTGATTTATGGGTTCATGGTTTCTTCTATAGGCCACACAGTTTGATAAATTGAGTTCCATCAATTTGAACCCCCACTATATAGTGTTTCACAATTTTTTGGACTATGTCACACCATCTTTTCTAATAGTGTGGAAATCGTACACAACCCCATTTTTTTTATTATTTTCTCAAAATTCTCCTAAACACAACAAAAAGTACAACTCAAAAAAAATGTTCTCAAATTTAAACAATAGAATACCTATAAAAAATTATAACCCAACTCTAGAAAAGGTCATGAGCATACACTCACTATTTAAAATACTAGTGAATAATAATCATATATATTATTTGGAGAAAGTATAATTCATATTAGCATTAATGAAATTGAGGATTTGTCATTATATTGATAAAAGTGTAATATATAACAATAAAAAAAATTATATATTATCATATAATTAGTTTTATATTAATAAAAAATTGTTGTTATATATTATTAATGATTACGACTCCTCATTAAATTACTAACATTGAAACGTGAACAAGGATTCTAATTAACTGATACAAAAGGGATAATTTAATTTAAAATGGGGTAGACTTGAATATATCTAATACAATGTATTTGTTGATGATTTCACTATAAATACTAAGGAAATGTGATAGATGCTTTATTTATGTTATAAATTTTCAACCATTCATATATTAATTTAGATAAAATAAAAAATGTATAACTAAATAATAATTTTAGAAATTTTCACAAGTCAATCCATGATTGAGAAAAAATTATATATTTTAGAAATAAATTATGTGTTCCTTCAATAATAGATTTATAGAATGATTTATTAGATGATTCTAAAAGTTCATCAATCTATATTCCACCATGATAAATGAATATAAAAATATATATTAAATAATAATAGTATCATGAAAAAATAAAAATGGTTATTTTTGTGTATGTACTATAATGATTCATATATCTGAATGTTATGGAAATGAGATACATTATAACTTTTATTATGAAAACAATATATATACATTAAATTAAATGTGATACATGACCATGTATTTCAACATTTCATTCCTAAAAAATGAAAAGGGTATAATATAAATTTGGTTGAAGTCTATTATTTAAGAAATAAGAACATTTTATTAGCATAAAAAATTATATCACCTTACACATTCTGTGGTACATATTATAGAAATGGAATGATTTCATAGATATATAATTTTATTCTTGTTATTAGGATATTAGATTCACCGTGAACTTATGAAGAATATTTCAGAATGTTGTGGATAAGAAGTTAAGATTATTTACATAATATCAACGTCAGAAATATGGAAAACCTTATAGAAATGTATACTTTGAGACTTATGATATGGTAGTATAATTAATATCACCTTTGAATGAGGTTATGAAATTTTTAATGAATTGAATTTTGATGCCAATATACATCATTTTTGTAAAAATAATCAATCGTATCAATATTACATTGACCCCAAAACAAGTGGCTGAGATCTAGTGTTTAGTTATTTACATTATTATAAGATTCAGGAAATTTTACCCTAAATAACTGAATAGTTTAGTATTCCGAGTAATCTAAATATATGAATACGTCATGAATTAAATTTGAAAAAATATAAATATTAAAACAAATTAAATTTATGTAATGGAATTATCATCAATAGAGAGGTAATAACCAATATGGTTTGGTAAATTACTAAACCCCCATTCCATTTAATCAGTATATTAAATAATACAAATATATGGGGCATAATATATATATAAATTCAAACAACTAGGAAATCATGGCATTTAATCCATAATGTCATAAAGAAATTCATACTGAGATAAACCAATTATCTAAATATTATTGCTAAATATAATAAATTAATTCACAAGGAAGAAGTTTATTAATTATATTATGTGATGATCCCAGGAATTATGATACCTATACTATCCTATCCTTTCCTAAGATAGTTAAATTTTATTGGTTAAAACTCATTTAATACTATTTTTCATGATTTTCCTCATGATATTATCGATGTATCAAGGGGATATGTAATTCTATTTTCCAGCTATCACTGCATGTGCAAATTATACCACTTGTTTTAAATAATCAATTTTAATAATGAACATTATGCATCATAAAAAAATATACTTATTGTGTAATGAATAATGATTTATCAATAAATCCCCATAAAGGAAATTACATTCAATGTAGAACATCATATATATAAATGATATATGGTTTATGAAATAAAAATTCTAATGTTAAATGATATAGATATTAATGGGATATATATTGTCCAATGATCACATGAATGTGAAATTTTCAAGTGAATGTTAATGACTTCATTAATGGATTTAGAATTTTAATTTCAATATAATACATGGTAAAAATGATGATAAAACATCAATATATATTTTAAGTATGGTATCAATATAACATTTTCCTAGTGGAGTAGAATTAAACTAATGGTTTTTCATTTTTGTTGAGATGAAATTCATAAATAAGACCATAAAAATATTTCCTTTTAGAAAATATACTTTTCAATTTGAAAAAATCCAACTCACATTGAGAATAATGTTTTTAATAAGAAAATCACATTTAATAATTTTATAATAAATTTCTTTTAAAATATCCTTTGAATCATAAGTGAATATTTAATATACTGTGTTTTTCAGATGGTGGTAAATTCTATACATGTCGTACATGATAAAACAATGATTCCTCTCACATTTTGTGTTAAAATACCAAAGGGAACTGTTTGCAAATCATCATGAAGAATAAGTTTCTGAAACAATTGTAAAATTTGAGACATTCCTAAAAATTTATATAATAAATAATTTGGATGATGTTAAAAATATAATTGAAAATAATATTTGAATACATGGTTTTGGAACAACATGTTTTTTCATCTAAAAATAAAAAAGTATTTGGATTTTATTGAAAACATTTTTTCAATAAATTTATTTTCCAATGAGAGGGAAAATTGTATTATTAAATTAAAACATCATCAATATCTACATGTTAATTAAATTAAATATGTGTTTTTGAAAATTATCATATAATTTCATACAATGTAAATTCTAGAAAAAACAATTAACATGAATATTTGATTATCAATTAAAACTATAGAATGATCATAACATCGGTGTGATAATTAACCAATGAATGTATGTGGGGAATAAAATGTTAATAAATATAGATCATGTACAACATAGTATAGTTAAATGTAAATGAAAATAGTATCATATAATATCATAGGCAATGAACAAGTAATATAACCCAATAAAAACATTTGGGCTATAAAATTCATTACTAGATGGTAATTTTGAAGTAAAATCCAATAGATAAAAATTAATCAAAATTAATCATAGAATAACATGAATTATCAACATATCTTTATATTATATTTGAATTGGAATTTTTATTCACTATATAATAGAAATTATATTCAAAACATTAAAATATGAATCAATGAAGGGAAATTAAGATGAAGTCCCATTACACATGATTCTTTTATTTGAATGTTCGTTAACCTCTACTATAATTGTTTTTAAAATATTATTGTTTAATAAAATAATCATTTTATTATTGGTAACATATTATATGTTTATATTATAATATATTAACACCTATTTTTTCATGTCCTTTTATTGTTCTCATTATATCCAATGTTAGTGGTCTTGTGTTCTAATGAGTGGGTTTTCATGATTGTTCTTGTTCAATAGTATTGGATATAGATACATAATCTAAATATTTATAATAACACTGTAAATTTTATTCCTTCTAATTATATACAATTTTATAATCATTATTGAAATTTGAATAAGTATAATGGATCACATCGCATCGGGGAGATGACAAGAAGTACATGTATATGAGCGATATTATCATTTGTATAATGTTTTAACTGGTAAATAAATAAGTGATATATTCATTTAAATTAATCTTTATATTTTCATATATATCACATATATTAATTAAATTTATCTTTAATATATTTCATTTAATGTTTATGTGTTAAATGAATCACATTTCTTTGTGAGGTGGAAGTTTGATGTACAAAAGAGTGATGTTATCATAATTTGAAAAGCATGGTAATAGAGGAGTTATAGGAGATAATGTGCATAAATATGTATAATAATATCTTAAATATCATATTAATGTGTTATATTAATCATTATATCCATTAAATAAAGGACTATGTGGGAAATGAATTAAATCAGTTGGAGAGGTGAGAGTCTACCATACAAATGATCGGTTTTTCGGTTTTTCGTTTTATTGAAGAGGATATATATAGGTCATTCCATAAACATAAAAAATATTTATAAATTTATACTAATGAGTATTTGACATATTAATGATTTAATAATATTTTAATTTTGTTGAATAAGAAACCTAAAAAATTAATTTAAGAAAGATACATCTTCTTCGAACATCATCATTAGGATTCCATATAAATTTATCCTATGATAGATTTATAATAAATAACAGGATATAATATGATGGTATGAGATTAATTATGAGATTTGGGTAGGTATTGACTAATCCCAATGGCATTTTAAGTGTGGAGAGGGATGAAAATTAGTTTAATTTTATCTGTGGGTTAGATGACCCATATAGACATTTGGAAATGAATCAATGACACCCATTTTTTCTTTACAAATGATTCAGAAATGGATAATTCAAAATCCATAAATATATAATGGTTCAAATTATTCCATAAAATGGGATTTGGATAAGTTATATATCATTTTCTTCCATAATCATCTTAGATTAACCCCATGTAGACCCACTTTTACCTTAACTGTAGTAATTAAGGTTTAATTCTTTTGCTATCTAAATTTACCAAAAATAAGATGAACATATTCAACATTTTTAATTAATTTGAAAAATATTCTAGAATATATTATTCAGAAAAGACCAATTCAACTATTTTTTCGAATCCAGTTTAATTGTATACCAATATACGTGATGAAAAGGTGGATTGCAAAACAAATTTATTTAGTATAAACTATGTTAACATCATAATTAAATATAAAAATCATTAAAATGAACTATATTAGTTAAAATGAAATATTATTTATATAATTTTAATCATAAAATAATTCAAAATATAATTTAACCTTTTATATTATTTTAATGAAATGTTGTTTTTTAATAATTATAATATTTTTCACTATTCATAATAAAAATGAATATTTTTAGAAAAATCCCAATTTTTTTTAAAATATAGTAATGATATAGTGATTTAAAATTGAGGTATTCTAATCATATAAATTAATTAAAAGTTGAAAAAATTAATTTTAAATTATATTTTCATGTAATTACTAATTTTATTTATAAAATTATATTTTTTAGAAAGAATTTTATTCTTTTTAATTGTTCATATTTAAATTTTAGTGAATAGAAAATCATAATTTTAATAATTTGTTTATTGAAATTTATAAATATAAATATATTAGTAGTTTTATAATGTTAGACTATATTATTGTTAATTTAGTCAAATAGAAGTGTGTTCTAAATGGTATCAAAGAGATTTAATTTTAATATATATACTTTGTGGGTAGTTTCAGTGTGATATTTCATATCACAGATGTTTTGAAAAACAATTTTATTTTATTCAAATTTATATGTTTTTCATTCAACCAAACTTATATAAATTTCTAAATCATAATTCAAACATGATATTAGTAATCATGGGTTTGATGTTAGAAATACCATTTTTAAGAATCCACTACCATAAAATGATAAGTAAAACAACCTCTTAATAAGAGTGAAATTGATGTATAATGGTAATTTGGAGTGATTCATATTAAGATAAAAAATTGGATATCCTTAGTATAATGTGATGATATAGAAATTGATAAAACCATTAATAAATATTGATACTGGTATATATCATTATTGAAAATAATTTGAATGATCAAGGGAATGTCTAGGACCTCAATACTATACAATTGTAATGACTTAAAAGACCATTTGATTCATTTTTAATAATTTAATATTATTAAA
Organism: Viscum album; assembly: GCA_963277665.1. Lineage (NCBI taxonomy): Eukaryota > Viridiplantae > Streptophyta > Magnoliopsida > Santalales > Viscaceae > Viscum > Viscum album. The sequence continues at coordinate 450,098,504 of OY728131.1, forward strand.
TTTTCTTTCAGGGTCCTATTACTAATTTTGAGGAATTATTTTACATTCATTGAATCTATGAAAATATAATTACTTAATATATTTCTATTTCATAGGCACAATTTTATCTTTTGGTTAGCCTTTTATGAAATTTTAAATCATCACATAATCATAGAAATGAACCTATAAAAATAATTTTCTATACTTAAATCACAAAAATCATCTTTTAATTGATCGTAATATCTACAATAGAGTGGAAATTATTTATATTTATCTCTGACTATTTTCCTAAACCAATTTTTTAGAACAATTCATCCTACATAATTCATTGAATTATAAATATCTACACTAACAACACCTTTTCATCATTATTATTTACTCATAAATATTATTAATTAAAAAAATTTAAAATATATATTAATTCACATAGGAAGTGGTACGTGTTAAACCCATATTTCTCGTAATCTTTTATTTTGGCCCATGTGAAATTTACAGATATGGTTGGTTGAAATACAACACGTGGGTTTCACTACATCTAAATAAATATAAATATCATTCCAATAACAATCCAGAACTATGATGAACCATCACTACTACGCCAATAAATATTTTATAAACTCTAAAGGTAAAAAATTCTTTAATATTATTATAATAAAATGTAATGTTATTCTTCCTCAAATAAAAATTTCACAAATACAGATTCTAAACCAATGCATTGTATTTCTATAAATGTCTCCCAAAATATCCATAATATTTTTTAACTCCAACCACAAAAATCATAAAAATGGATTTTAAGAATATGAACTTATAATAAATCGTAAACTGGTAAACCCATGATTTTATACATAAGTCCTATGCTAAGGATTGAAAATATGATTCTAAAATTTAACATAATCCTTTCATGTTTCGTGATTCTTATTATCAAATTACCAATGGTAAAAATAACACTAAAAAATAATGATGCATTACAAATACGTAAATACATAAACTACTTTATGTTCACATAATTAATTCTATTGTTTAGGGGTTACCATTTAGAATAGGTTATTGGCTCAAATAAAACCCATGTTCTCTAAAGATTATGAAAAAAGAACTTTAAATGTACACATATTATGAAAATATTTTACTTCCATTATACTCACCATTTTTTTTACAATTTGTTTCATTATACCCTTACATTCCACAAATAAATCATTTTCATGTTCCTTAAAGGAAATCTCATTTTTTCCCATTTCGATATTTTCTACAAGAATGAAATCATGCCTTTTCTCCTTCATTGTTTCCATCACTTGATCTCTTAGTGAACTCCGCCATTATTTTATTTTAATAGCCCAAGAGAGTGGTAATTAATATTTTGGTAACAATATCTTAAGATAACATTTTTGGTATAATATTTATATCTTAATCTCCTATTAACATCCCATATTTTTACTCATAGTCACCAAAATGTTGTTATTATTCAATGTTAACATTATTATGTCAGGTTCATCCATTGACTATTAAAAAATTCATATTGTCAGAAACAATAATAATAGTGGGAAAACAATATAATAATATATAGGATATCTAAATCATGATAGATACTATCAAATATATGAAATTTTAGGTTTATTATCGATTATTTGTTGATATCATATATTTAAATACATCATGCTAGTCTATAATGAAAATATGAATTATCCCATGAATATCCACCGATGTGTCAAACAATTTTAATAGTAAATCCCATTATTGTACACCATGTGATGATCAGGTCAAGGACAATAGAATTTTTTTTGGTGTTATTACCCCTTGGTACAACTATGGAGGAACCATTTATTTTTATTGTATTTATAATGTGATGTATTGCAAAGAATTACAATAAAATCTCTTTCTAACAGAAATATGTTGATATTGAAATATTGTTATCCCCAAATCCAATCACATTGTTATGATACCTAAATGATGTTTTCCAAACATTATTTTCAATGATTATAATAATCTTCCATTTATAGAAACTATAATGGAATGGACCCTAGTAACCCACATCCATTTTATATATTACACACTTCGCATATGATATAAGGAATTTTTTCCTGAGGGACCCAATAGATTAATAATCTCCATAAACGAGGTACATACTTCAATATTTTATTTCATTTCAAAATAGAAATTATAACATTATTTCTTTTAGTAATATCATTACACCCTTTATAATATTCATGAATATCATTTATATTACTCCTCCTAGATTCTTAGGAACTAAAAATAAATAATTATGATCTTACATACATTGCAATAGTTAGGTACATCAACATATATCTTTATTAAATTATAATAATCAACATGTAATATTAACTAAAAAATCCATTTATATAATTTGAATATCATAATTATATAGTGAATTACTAATATGTAATGTCATATATCAGGGCACAAATTCAATTTAATCAATAAAATGTAAATAAAATGCATCTAGAGATAATATCAATGCAAAACACCAGTGATGATAATCAATATGGGAAGGTAAATAAAATACATAAATTTCATTTAAATAACTACAATATCATAAAAATAGATGTAAAAATCAATATGCCATGGTAAAAAACTAAAAAAACACTCTATTAAGTCAAAAAAATTTAATATAGTTAATATATATGGAATGGATAATATTGAAAGGTAAATAACATAGTGTACATAACATTTAATAAAAAAATATGATAAGTAAATACATCTAAACACAATTACTGTGAAAATATGATGGGAATTAATAATAAAAATTTCTTAATGAAAGAAATATTATTTATAAGATATCATGATCTTAGGCATTATGATACCTCTACTAGTAAGACTTTTCATAAGAAAGCTTAAAGATTTTTAGAAAAAATGTATAGTAATATCCTTATAATTCCCCTCATGAGACTACCATTTCATATAAGGGATATGTAATTCATTGAAACTCCCTTTACTACATATATAAATAAATAATCATATATCAGGTAATTTATTTATTTATCAAAAAATTTTATGAATCATTAAATATTTTTATTTATGAAATAGTATAATTTTAATAATATTTCCCAGGATAAATAAATGAAATTAAATATAGAACACCATATGTAGAAATGATAAACACTTTAGGAAATAAACACATTAATGATAAATAAAATGGATATTTAGTGTAAATTTAATGTTCAATGATCAATATAATGTTAATTTGGAATAGAATGTTGATAAATACAAAAAATCTATCAAGAAAGTAAATTGAAAACAATTTACATGGTTAAAATGATAATAATATATTCATATAAAGGATATGTAAGATATCAATTATAAATATCCCAAGGGGAGTACAAATAAAATAAAGTGTTTTTTTGTTGATAGACAAAAAATACAATAAATTTCCTGTAATTATTTTTTGAGGAAAATGTTATTCTTCAGAATGAAAATATATTTTATAAAAAATAAATGATATATATATAAATATATATATATATATGTATAATAATTTTCATTTTGTAGAAAAATTTATTCAAATAAAGGATACACTAAACCATTTACTATTCATGATAGTAGCCAATTGTTTACATGTTGTACATGTTAAAACAACGATTCCTATAACAGTTTCTTAAAAATCCAAACATAAATTCTTTAGAAAAAAACATGGAGTTTCTATTAAAAAATATTTATAAAAATAAAACATAAGATAACTATATTTAATAAATAATTTTGAAAAAAATTTAAATAAATTAGTGAAAACATTTATTAAAAACATGGGTTTAAGAGAAAAGGGATTTTCTACCAAAGAGGTAAATGATTTTATATTTTAGTGAAAACAATTTACCAATAATTTTATAATCCAATGAGTGGAAAATGGGAAAATTATATGAATGAATCATTCATATAAATATGATGGAAAAAATAATATTTATTATACAATTATCATATAATTTTTTAGAATGAAAATTTTAGAAAATGAAAACCCAATTAAAATGAAATTGCGGAATAATACCTTAAAATTATATTAATAGTTAATCCATAAATAACCACTAAATAGTTTATTTGTTTTGGATGTAACTACACATAAAAAATGAGGATATATAATATTATATATTAAAAATTAAAAACAAACTTAATGAATATTTAATACAATGAGGATGTATTGTATCCCAATGAAAATAAATTAGGTTATGAAATTCATTATCACTTGGTAATTTTTGTATAAAATCATATTTGATGAAATAATTTAATATTTAAAATAGTATACCATTATTAATCAATGAATCAATATTTTATATTTAAAATGGGTAGTCTAGTCACCATAAAATAGGAAATATGAAAAAATATTACTAAATTTCTCAATAAAGGTAAATTGAAATGAAGTCCCTCACATAAAAATTTATTTTGGTTGGACAGGTTATAACCATCATTATAATTGTTTAAGGAGTGTTATTAATTTATTTGAAATTCATATTCATATTTATAATATATCATATGATCTTGTTATTACATCTTATCACTATGTGTAAAAGATATTTCATTATTTTCAATTTTTTGGGTGTTAATTGTATTGGTTCCTCATGAAATGTTTGTCTTGAATGACATAGTTCATATTTATAAGAGATAGATATATTCTATATATAATTATATTATTCATGTAAATATCATTTTTTTCATTATATGAATTTTTAGATTCTTTATTGAAATTTGAACTTCAATAATGGATCAAATCGCTTCCTCAACATGGTAGGCCATACATACACACAAATTGTGATATTATTTAATTAACTAGATAATGGGTTTCTAATTAGATGACATATACATTTTCTATAATAAATATTATGTCAAAAACATAATAACTATGGATTAATGTTTTCTTTATTAAATTACATGTAAATTGTATGTCATAAATGAAGCACATTACTTTATAAGGTTGTAGTCTGTTGTACACATGAGTGATGGAATAATCATATTATATATAGGGAATAAAAGAATAAATATCTGATATTATTATTTCAAAAGTATAATAATATAAAAATTATCATATAAATGTGTTAAATTCATCATTATATCCTACCATTACTTTTGGTGATGGAAAAAAAATTAAATCAGTTCCCATGCTGTTAGTCTATGATACACACAATCGATTGTTTTTTCCATTAGATGGAAGATCAAATCGACATAGGTCATTTACAATACATAATAATAGCTAATTATTGGGATGATTCTGAGGATTTTATAAAATAATGATTTAATAATATTTTAAATATGTGAAGAAGAAAAAAATAAAAAACCCTCGTTTTTTTATGATAACTTGGGTTGAGAAAACTTCATTATTTTTTCAAAAATAATCCATCAAATAATGTATTTATTTTAAAAACTTGAATATATGTTAATTTCAAGGGATTAAAGAAGTTATTTTGTGATGGATTGGATGATTCGAATTTCAATGGATGTGTGTATACGGGAGGAGAATGAGTGGCCTTTTATAAGTGAGGGAGAGGCCAATCATTGATTTTTTTGAATGATTCAATTACAACCATGGTTTTATCCTAAAAAAATCCTTCAAATGGGTATTTTTTGATCCATAATGGAGATATTTTCAAAATATGTCAATAAAATTGGTTTTGTATAGGTTTTAACTCTTTTTTAACACATAACCTCTTTATTTAACCCTCGTAAATCTATTTTACCATAACCATTAAAATTGATTTTTAGAGTTATTACAATTCATAATGGTTAAAAATATTTTTATCTTAATAATTAAGATAAATAATTCTTATTCAAAATAGATAATCCATTTCTTAAAATTCAATTCATGGATTTTGGCACTCAAATTTGAAATTATACAATTTGATGTAGTAAAAAATATATTTCCCAAGTGAAAAATTCCATAAGTAAATGATTTTTTAACATAAAAATTCAGTATAAAAATGATTAGTATTATCTAAATTATTCTTATTTTAATATAATTGACATTATTTTACATTAAAAACATTTAAATATTTAATTTTACATTATAAATTATTTAATAAAAAATGATGTTTTCAATATAAATCTATATTTTTGACTATTCGTCGAAGAGTGATTTTATTCATAAATGAAATAAAATTCCACTTAAAATAGTTTTTATGTGTTTATTTAAAAAATAAAGTACATTCTCTCATCTGATTTTTTTTAAAATTGGACGAAGTAATTTTCAATTATGTTCCCAAAGAAAAATTACATTATTTTGTAACATGAAATAGTTTTTTAGAAAACAAGATTTTTTTCTATTAAAAAATTATCATTTTCATTAAAGTCAGTTGATTTATGTATTTCAAATTATTTATTAGTATTAATATTCCCTCATATAGAAATCCTAGGTGGGTTTCCTACATTACTACATTGTCATAATACATTTGGAATCACATCTTGAAAGACAAAATAGAATAATATCCTTGGTAAACTATACACATACAAGATTAAAATATTTAATATTAAAACTAAAATAAAAACATAATTTTTTTATAATTACATTATTCCCTATAGAATAACCATTAATATAAATAATGGTAATATTCATGGTTTCCTAGGGAAATAAACAAAATAAATGTGTGGTCAAATGCTCTATAAGAGTTACAGACAACTGAATATATCATGAATCAAAATGAATAATAAATAGTAAAAGGTTAATATATTTATTCATTTTAGGTAATCATTTATTCATGATAGTTTTTTATTCTCGTTTGGTTGGGTTTCTGGGATTCTTAGAGATGGAGAGACTTTACTGGGGAATATGACCCAAATTTTCAGGTTGTTTGTTAGATAGAATTAATGGAATATGAATTTAAATGTTATAGTGGATTTTTGGGTTTATCTCCATGCTTGTAAAATGTTTGTTGTTCATTTAATTTTTTCCTATTAAAAACATGGTTTTTTATATCTATTGGGAACTTACATGATGTGTATTTGGTTTACACAACATGTAATATCTTCCAATAACATGTCTTAATGATTTACAATGTATAAAAAGTTACATGCATTGTAATCTTAATTCTTCAGTTTTAAGGGAAAATGTTGGGTTTTAATAGAAAATGATAAACATATCTTAGTGTTTCTAGACATCACAGGTTAGATGACGTTTAATGGAATTACATGACGTGAAATGGGATTAAACACCCTGTAATTTTCACCAGATGTGGTTTTAATTTTTTTAATTTGAGTGATTTCAATTTAATTAAATCTTTTATCCATCCTCTCTTGACTGAGAGACCTATCTAGATTATTTTTTATCTCTCTGATCCATCGATATCATTTATTTAATAATTGATCATCATTGTAGATGTGGTTATAGTCTATGAGAAGGTGAATAAATTAACATGTAGTTTACTCTATTATATCTTTCTATCAACCTTATAGTATGATGTATTATCATTTAATTGAGGGACCCAAACACTTTTTTTTGAATAGTGATTCAATGTTATGTTACGAGGTCATTTATTATTTTTTTCTCCATTATCGATTTTTCTCAAGGGTGTTGATAATTTGATTATATGATTAAAATATAATAATTGTATTTGATATTTTCCATATAAAGGAATCATTCATTTCGTTGACTGGTTTTAAATATATTTTAGTATATTTATAACACATTTAATTAGAATTATTTTATTATGTAACTTGAAATGACTTGGATTTTGAGAACACCCCCTAATTTCAATGGTATTGGAATTGTGGGATGATTTTTGTGTGTCATTGAATTTATGAATAGATTATGGATTTGTATTTTGGATAAGGTTTAACATAAAACTACAGAGACCCATGTTTGGTTATGTATTGTAAATATAGGAATTGTAGAAAACAAAATGATTTTGATTTGAAAATGAATTGGAATATTGCAATTGGTCAATGGGACACTCAGTTTTAAATTATTAATAATTTGAAATATGATGATATCCCCACTATTTATTAATTTATAGGGTACACTAAAGACTATTTGGTTAATGGGTTATTTTGAAAATTAATATTAAGATCATATAACTTATCAATCTATTTATGATGAAAAAATAGCATAGAACTAGTTCATCATTATTATCCTATATGGGACGTTGATGAGTTCAATTTGGTTTGATACTGAGGGATGTGTGCAAAAATGTTTATTCAAGATCTCTAATTTGAGAAGTGTAGGATATTTTAGATAGAAACTAATATACATTAGATAAAATAAAAATGGAATTTGTTTTGTATCCTTTTTTGATATTTGATAATGACTATAAAACATATTTACTCATTCCTACTATTTTTTATATATTATTTTAAATAAAATAATTATTAATGTGATGTTTGAAATGTATTCCATCTTATGAAAGTGATGAATGTTTTCATAAAATATACATATGATATATTATTTTATGTCATATTTCATTTAAATTTTAATAATGATTGATTTATTATAATGGAATATTTTATAGAATAGTTGGTGGGACCATACATGACTTTTTAGCTCACACCCATCCTTTTCCATTGGTATTTTAACATTTTCTTATTCTATGTGTGCGAAATTAAATATAAATACTTGAAGATGGTAGGTTGTTTTTATCCATGGGACCATAGAGTGATGATGGTGACAAAAATATATTACTTCAACATCTTACATAGGTTTTGGTGGTTTTCTAGGATTATTGATGGTTGTTTTGGGAGGTTTTTTCATTGAGTCGATTATATATATACCTCAGTAATTTTTTTTACTCTATTTTCATCTCTTACTTTCCCCTTGAGGAGTAGTGATATACCAAATATTATTTTATTTATCATAAAAAACATGGGAAAAAATCGGTCCTTCTTTATTCATGTACAATTCTAGGTGCTAGTCCCAAAACTGTGAGGATCTAGAATTCCCTTCAATCCATGTCAGTGTTGGATCATGTATTAGTGTACTAGCATATTTGGGATGGTTGATGAGAAATTGATATTATATGAGGTTTTAAATCACTCCTTGAAGTCAGTATGTGGATTGGGTTTTCTTTACAGGCATTAGGTTAAATTTAAGGGGCATGGGGGGTAGGTATGAGTGTGTTCATATCCATATCATGTCATTACAAGACACCTCTTGAATACAATTCCTTGAAAATCCCAAATGCATGTATTCTTTTTCATGGATTTTAAACTTTTTAGTTTTTTTGAGTTCTTGATCTATGTGTCATGGTTATTTTTTTTTCTATTTAATATATGTACAAATATGCCTCAAAGTGGATGATTGAACTGACCTAAGGAGATACCTACATATGAACATCTTTAGGTGAACATTCCATGAGAATAGAATCTCAAGGAGTTGCTGGTGTGTATTTTCCATGGTTTGTTATAGGAATTCTCACACATTCCTATTCAATCTCCATTCATACAACCTAAAATCGGTAACAAAACATATCATGTTAATGAGATTCTTTAAAAAAACACATGATTTTTTTAAGGATATATTTATCTTCAAGAGGTGGATGAATATTTTAAAATAATTCAACATCATTTTATGTTCATGGAAAGTTCTTATTCAATTAAATTAATATATTTACCATCATTATTGATGGTATTAGAATAATGTCATGGGATTCAATTCTGATGGTGAAGAATTACGATTTTTTGGAGTGGAAAGATATCAGGTTCTTCATTAATTATCAGTTTTATCATGATTTTATTGTTCTAGAAAAGTCAATGGAGTATCTTAATATCTAGTAAACTGAAATGAATGTGACATGGTATAAAAAAACTTTATTGAGATAATATATTTTTCTCTTGAGATTGTGACTAATGACATTCTAATGAAATGATGATTTTATATAGAAATTCGAGAAGATATTTGATAAAAAAAATTCATGCAAAAGATTACATCTTAGGATCATGTACTAGATAGAGCATTAGTGGATGATCTAGAAATGGTTGGACTATTAGGATTAATGGTAGATCATTTTTGTTTAATTTGTATTTATATGAGATCCTTTAGCGATAAATTGAATCTTAATGCGTCTCAGTGTGGATCTCTATAGTTGGGTTCTTCCAAACCTCTATCAGTTCCAGGTAGAGTCCATTTGAATTTCTTCCACAATGTAATGGTTGTGCATTCAAAATGTGATATCCCAAAGAAACCCATGATTATAAATTCATCTGGATTCACAGGTTACCTCTGTATTTTTTCAATTTCCTTTCTACCAAACATAGTGGCATCATCACTTAAAAAACTAATCATATTGTTGTCAAATCAAAATCTTGTAAAATAGATAGTGTTCCAAGTATAAGAATATGAAATGAATCCCCTTCATGTAGTTGAAGTGTCTATATAGGAATTCAATATGGTTCTAGTGAATGTGTGAGGTGCCTTCAATATAGATTCCCCTAAGGTGATCAATTTATTTGATACTGGAGAATATCTCTCATTCATAACGACCAATGTTATTGATTTTAGAACCCTTATTATAGAGAGTATTTCTTGTGTAATGTATGTTACATAACCCCTCATAATTAATAAAAATTAGGTTCTTCAATGTTTCTCATTCATTTTATATTTATCAGAGGTTTATAATACCAATTATTTTTTTGTTCTCTATATGATATCTCTAGATGTCATTCCCATGATGGATTGGTTAATCACTCAATGATACTGGATTAACAGTTATCTTTGGTGTTTATAATTTACATTTCCTAATTTGGTGTTCCATGTATTTCATTGAAAATAGGACCAAAAATCATGTAGATCCAGACAACCAATAGTTGTGTTTGGTAGGGTGATATCACTAATACATGTTGACATAGATTACAAATCTATGAGTGATAATCTCCTTTAGGTTGTCTTAAATTTTCTTGATGGGTTTCATATGATTTCATTGGCTTTTCACATGTAATAATGGTCAAATTTTCTATTGATTTATTACCTTTTAATTAATGGGTGTTAATTAATTCATACTATCTATAACTAGATGAACTAAAATAGTTGAACATGCAGTTGTAAGTTTTTACCCAAAAATGATTTAACTCCCAAGTGTGTAACCTTAGGTATAACCTATTCTCTTTGTAAATAAATATTATGGTTCACATTACCTTTGTGTCGATTACCAGAAACTCAATTGAGTTACTATAATGAATATGTATATGTTGACATGGATTTATGATCTATTTGATAAGTTGAAAAGGGAAAAGTTGTTATCGAAAATTGGTCTTTATTATTCTTATAACTTGTTGAGAAAAATAGAATATGAAATTCATTAGTCTACCTTCAGAATAATGTATTGTAAAATTTAGTACCTTGTTATTCGATTTTTATAAAAAATACTCCTTCAGTGTATATTCATTTTATGACCAATAATGTAAGGACCCGACCCCAGTTTCTTAGAGTGGGTCCCTTATTTTATTATTTTGGAATTTAATCACGGAATATCTATCCCAAAGGACTAATTATTTTAGTAGATTTAAAAATAAGATACATACATAAGTTCAACATTATAATTTGAAATGAAAAAAAGAAATTACATACACTGGGAACATTCACCACTCTAAGATTATTCTTACAAGTCAATCATAATATACCACTTCATGTCCTGGAAAAAATGAAACATAATAAGGGGTGAGCTCAGATGATCAATAAGGGTAAGCATTACAAAAGAAGATAATATAAACACTAGGAGTGGTGAATAATTTAAAACACATTCCATTAAAAATTAATGTGAAAATAATATGGTAGGAATATGATCTAGGTAAAAATTTACATTATAAAACATATAATGCATATTATAATAGTTGAAAAACATTTCAAACATTGAATTTATAGCATCATAATGACAGAATTTCATATGTTGGACATTCTGAAACACAAAGTTAAGGCCTCAGTCAAGACATTTTCATATAATTAAGGCCTCAACTAAACAATTATCTTAAAATGGGAAAGGCCCCAGCCAATTCCATATTTATTTGTCTCATTAGTCTTTATGATACATAGAGGGGATATATTGGTCCCCAGCCATCACATAATAAGTCAAATTCTTTCCTCATATGAACAGGGATAAGACTAAAACAACTTATTCATTCATTTAGAAACTATCATATGAAATGTAAATATCATTCCCCGAACATTTAACATAAATAGAAACCATTCAGTGTAATTGGTGAGTGGTTTCAAGATAGAACATACATAATAAAAATAATCATAAAACATTTAATAAATAAGTTAGTTTATATTATAAAATATTAATCTCAATAATACATATGAATCAACAATAGCATTGAAATAGATTATGTTATGCTTATAAAATCATCGAGTAATTCTTGAGAAAAATACTCTTTTACTTTAAAAAGAAGAGGCCATTTGGATAATTCTTTGCATAAAAACATAAATAAAGTAAGAGAGTATTTTAAAAATAATATGAGTTATTTTAGAAATATAACAGTTTCTAAAAATATATTTTAGTGTTCATTTGAAAAAATGTAAGAATTTGTGAAATTCCCTTGATTCGGTCTGGTATTTTGGGAAGATTTTTTAATGATCTTTTTAGAACATATAATTCCCAAAAATGATGGTAGGATGATGTTTGGTACAGACACACACACACACATATATAATATTCACACATAATTTATTAAGAGTACATGTAAATTAATAATAATTTATTTTAGGTAAGTAGATAGTAAAAGTAACCTGAATTAAAATGGTGGTTCAGGTGGAAAACCGTTATCTTAGGATAAAAGGTGTTCCTCACATGATCTTAATGACCTAAATAATAAAATTTAGGTTAATAAATTAATAATTATAGAAATTTAAAAACTGTAATTTATTTATTATAACCTTATTAGGTTCATTCGTGACATTTAGGTGGGTTAAGAGATTCAATTTCATTGTTTGGGAGCGTTTTCTTCCTCGATTTTCATGATCACTTTACTGGTATTCATGTATGGATAAACATTTAGAAAGAAAATGGTTGTCTAGAATAGAAGTTCTATGTTATTAGCTAACTACTATAATATTATATAGTTAAAAAATTCATTTAGTTATTGGGTGTGAAGATGAATCATTATATAAACCATTAACCACAATTCCTCGGGTTAATTGGGGGGTTTGGATCACAACAAACTAATTTTGATTTATAAATTAACATCATGTGTATATATGAATTATAGAACCTTAAATTAGTTATAATAAATATATATTATTCTGTTTCAACCATAAAAATGGTTTCATGACTTAAATTTAAGATGGTAATAGAAATTGAAAACTTGCCGTACTTGAATGTGATAAAATAACACATCTCGGATGGAGTTTTCATTTTTATTATAAGAGAATGGGAAATGAGAGATGAAGAAGAATTATTACTTTATCAAGAATGAATTCTAGTGCATGTATGTTTAGGGAGTCATCACAACATTTATATGAAATGATGTGGGGAATTAAAATGAAAATAAACGAACTTTAAAAAATAGTTGACAGATCCCTTACGAAAATTTGGCAGCCTAACAACATCACAAAAAATATAATAAATTACTTTGATGAGAGAAAAAGGGGTGTACCATAATTCATACATAATATAGATAGAATGGGGGATATGTAATGACATATCCCAGCATTATCCAATGGTTATGAAAAAGAACAACATAAAATGAAAGCTCCAAAAAGTGAAGGGTCGTAGATTTACTTACCGTGATGAATAATTCCTAAAACTGAAGGTTGGGACCTTGTGGGATTGTGGCTGCATTGTATAAAATCCTATGGAGGTAAACCTACCAGACCATCAATGATGATGTGTTTTAAATTAATGGAAATAGAGAAATGAGTGGTTATTTATTGTAAATGAGAGGTAGTTTTTTATTTATTTCAATGGAAAAATCATTAGTGGTTTTTTCAAAACCCATGGGATTTCCCATGGTATTTTCCCATTTTATTATCCACTTCAGACACCTCATATAATATTTTAATGTCAAAAAGTTGAACAATATTTTATATTAATTATTATATCATTATGATGTCATTAAACATAGAGAAAACTCAAAATGTATTTTTTTTTACTATTCACAAAAAATCTACTGTTTTAGAATAATCCCAAAAAATCAGACCAACTGCTTTTGTATGTATAAAATAAAAAACGAAATCAATATTTTTAAAATAAATAAATATATATTTTTAATTTAATTTTTAAATAAAATCATATTTTTAAAAAACTTTGAAAATATAAAACTGTTTATAACACCATGAGAAATTAATCAAGTTCATATAAAATTATCTTATAAACACATTATAATGAAGTAAAAATTTATAATTACATGTTATGAAAATATATTTCTATTTTAAATTATTAAATTAATCATAAAATTTTATTTAAAATATTTATGACATAGAAAAACACAAATACTTATACTATGACCAGTTTTTAACTTATAATATGTCTAAATGATATTTATACATTTATGGGTAAAGATTCAATTTTTTTGGTTGATTTACTATTCATAAGAGCAAATTTACTACTCATAAGGGAATTTTACTAGTCATATGTGTATGTAACTATTCATTGAAAATTATTTTATCCTTAATATACTCTAAATAACCTACTGAATGCAACCATGTATGTCAGTTCCATAAAATTGAAATCGCAGAGGTGGTAAAATTATGTTTACTTGAAAGGATAAAAGAATGTGGTGTTATGTAGACACATAGTGTTTGATGCATTCAATATTAAATTTATGTGCATAATCATGGTGTGTTACATTATCCCCAAATTACAAAAATTTCATCCTTGAAGTTGCTAGGATGCTAACTCACAAAGAGATTTTGGTAGTTCCTATTCACAACTTCCTCAGTCACCCATGTCATGTCTTCGATTTTATGATTTTTCCAAAGTATCTTTACCATTATATTCATTTAATTAATCAACACTTGTTATTTGGTGTCCAGAATCTGGATAGTATCTTCCATGTAAGATAGGTCATGTTCTAGTCCAATACCTTCATATGTGGGTACATGCATTGGTTCTGGTATGTACATTCTCAGTAATGAGACCTGGAACACATTGTGTACTTTAGACGGGCTTGGAGGCATAACCAAATGACATGGAACAACTCCAATTATCTACAGTATTTTGAAAGGTACTATGTACATATGGATCTATTTCCCTTTATTCCCATATATTATAACACCATTCTATAAAGATACTTTTACGAAAACATCATTTCCAACTTAAAATACCAAATCCTTCAATTTTCTTCCCAGATCTTCTGTCTGATTTGAAATTCATTGATATGGGTTTGAATTTTCATTACCTTTACTATTGTTTCCTCCATATTCTCTTGAAACACTGGATTCCTTTCACCGACTTCATCCAAACATGTTGATGTATGACATATCGTTCTATACAATGCTTCATATAGTTCCATTTAAATTCATGAATGGAAACTGTTACAATTGGATAACTCCACCAAAGTGAAATAATGATCAAATGTACCTTGAAAATAAAGTGAGAATTATCTCAACATGTCTTCTAATGTTTGGATCATCCTTTATGATTTCCCATCGGTTTGAGGATGATATGAAGCACACAAACAAAGCTTAGTGTCCAAAGATTTATAAAGACTTTTCTAGAATTTCAATGTAAAAAGAGGATCATGATGAAAAACTATTGAAAGAGGTTCTCCATTAATTATTAAAAAAAATATGGAGTCCTGCAAGACACTCTATTGGAAAATCCACCATTATAGTGGGGAAATGTTCATATTTCATAATGTTGTCCATAACTACCCATATTTCCTCATTATTTCATGGATTTTGGGTAATCTAGTGATAAAATCCTTGGTGATGTTATCTCATATCCTTATAAGAATAGGTAGAGGTTTAATGAATCCTCTAGGGTGTTTTATTTTTCCATTTACTCATTTAAATAGTATACATCTTGATACATAATCAACAATTTTTCTATTCAAATTGTCCAACCAAAACATGTTCCTTCAAATATTTAAACATTTTTCTACTACCAGGGTGTGTGGTGAAATTCATACTATGGGAACCATACAATAACTCCCTTTTACACTTAGCTATAGATGAAATACATAACATCTTCCCAAATATCAAAATTTTGTCTTCACATACATTTTCAGCCAACTTCCCATCATTACATCATTAATTTTCTTATGAAGGTTCGCATCATCATCCTGAGAGATTCTAATCATTTGTAATAATGATATTTGGACAACCAATTGAGAAATTAATGATTTTTCACCCTATTTGATAATACCCACGTCCATCCTTATTAAATCCATGAATACAACATCCCATTCAATCCTCATTTTGTTTAAAACTCCATGATCCTTCCAACTCAATACATTATCTACCATATTTTCCTTTCCTAGGTGGTAGTGTATGGAACAATCATAATCCTTGAGTAGTTTGATCAATCCCCATTGATCCATGTTGAGTTATTTCTGTGGGAAGATATAATTTAGTCTCTTATGATCTATATATATCTCCTTTATTTAACCATAGAGATAGTTTCTCCAAATTTTTAGAGGAAAGATCACAATAGATTACTCAATATCATGAGTATGATAGTTTTGTTCATGAATTTTTAATTGCATTGATGAATATGTAATAAATATATCATTCTTAATAAGTACATAACCATTTCCATTCATTGATTAATCACTATAGATCACAAACCAATCATTCCCCAATGGTAGAGTTATGATAAGAGATCTCACTAATCTCTTATTTAATTATTCAAAATAGTCCTCATATTCTATTTTTCATATGAACTTAACCCCTTTACATGTATTCATGGTCATTGGGTTGGATAAACATGCAATATTCTGAATGAAACATCGATAATTACCTGAAAAACCAATAAAACTATGCACAACAGTTATGTTCTTTGTAGTAGGGAATTATTTCACAACATTTGTCTCAACAGGATCAATATACATTCCATCATTTGAGACAATGTTTCCACGAATGGAAATTGATTGTAGCCAAAATTGACACTTTCAAAACATCCTATATAATTCATTTATTCTGAGAGTCTTGAGAATAGTGTGCAAGTGATTTTCACGATCTTCGTTTCTTTTGGAGTATACCATGATATCATTAATAAAGATAACCATAGAGTCATCATGATATTACCTAAAAATATATTCATTGGATCCATGAAAATCAATAGTGCATAAGTCAGTCCAAATGGAATTACTGTAAAATCGTAATTCCCATACATAGTTCGAAAAGTATCTCTGTAATATCTTTATTCCTCATCCGCATCTGATGATATACAGGTCAAAGGACAATCTTTGAAAAATATTAGGCTCCTGTAATTTGTTCAAATAAATCAATAATTCTTGGAAGGGGATACTTGTTATTTGCTGTTATAGCATTAATATCCCAGTATTCAGTGCACGACCTCATAGATCCATATTTCTTCTTAATGAAAAGTCCATGGGCTCCCCACAAAAAACACTAGGGAGAATAAAAATTTTATCACTCAATTATTCTATTTTTCTCTTCAGTTAAACTAATTCGACATTGAACATTCTATAAAAAGTATTTGATATATGACATGAACTAGGAATTAAGTTAATGTAGAATTCACTTTCCCACTCTAGAGGATGTCCCAGTAAATCCTATGGAAAAAATCAATATATTCTTTTAAAATTGGTACATACTCAAATTTAATATTTCATTCCTCACCCATATATATTTCATTCTCATCCTTACATAAAATTGAATTATATAGACCTACTGGGGGTGGATCTAGATAATATCTAAATGATGATGTTTCTTTTCTAAAGATAATGGATTCTACATCATTTTCAAAAATCGTAACCTCCTTTTTCTTGAAATAGATTTTCACATCATGATTCGAAATCTAATCCAAAAAAATTATTATATCAATGTAAATCATTGGTATGATAATAAAATCAGTAGATAATGCATGTTTATATTCAATAATGAGGACATATTGATAGATATTTGTTCCAATGATACTACCCTTAAGAGTTTTAAATGAAAACTGCGTTATTAAATCAAATTGGAAATATATAATTTTCATGGAAAACTATGATGTTATGAAATAATGTGATGTTCCAGAATCAAATAATTCTTTGGAAATGTTTCAGGAAATAATTAAAGTATCTGACACCATGTCAGTAGAAACATCAATGTCAAAGATTGCGATCACATAAGCTTTTACCTACTCCATTGGCATTTTTTGTGGCACATTACCTTGATGATTTGGACAATCATTAGAATAGTGTACAATCTCCCAACAATAATTTCATTTAATATTATTATCTATTTTCATCCCATTGTAATAACTAGCTTTATTTCCTTTATATCCACACTTATAGCACACACTTTTTTCCTATTAAAAAGGGACCATGGTGTTTCCTTCCAAAATTACTATAGGGTGGAATGTCAACTCTTCACTTCTTCCCCATTTGCGTACTTCCTCTACTAGAGTTTTTATCAGCCCTCTTCTTCTTTTTCATTCCCTTAAAATCATAAAACATAGAGAATTCCTTTTTCATCTTGATGGCCCTTCAGACTATATTTTCATATGATGAGAAACCTTAGGAGACCAGGGACCATCGGAGGAATGGTAATAAACCATAAACTAATTGATCAATCTTGCTCCATGGATTACATATGTAGTCCGTAACATGTTTTTGTGACCTTGAAAATTTAGCTTCATATTTTGCAACATTCTCATCCTCATTTTTACTCAGATTTAGAAAATTCCTTTCCATATCTTCTCACTATTCAAGAGGGAATTATTTTTCTAATAATGATTCCGTAATATCCCCCCGATCCATTTCCTATATTTATTCCACCTCCATTGTGCTATGAATTAAATAACACCACTGATATGCATCTCCCGATAGATGATAATGATCCATGATAACAATCTCTCTTTTGTTACATCCCAAAGTGTGAAATATCTTCTCTAATGAACTAATCCACTACTCTGGTATAAATGGGTTTATATTCCCATTAAATGATGGAGGATGTTTTTGCATAAAGCAGTCTTGCATAGCTCCTCCACATTGTGTATCTAGATTATCCATATGAATAAATTTATTTTTCATAACTAGTGTCACATATCCCTGTATAATTATATGTTTTCCAGTATCAGTTACAGCACTAGAACCAAAATCATAGTATTCTATCAGAGGGGAATCCATTCATTAGACAAACATATTCATGTTGTTTCCATTCCTTCCACATGGAGCCTTGTTTAAATAATGGAATACACTACATTTGGCTATGAATCATAATTTATAATCTCAATGTAAGAAAATACATGGAATATCTAATCTCATATTCATAGTCATGGCCTCATTGAGGAAAAATTTACATTTGAATTCTTCATAATGGATTGAAAGAAAATGTGAATAATCTTAATAATATTCTATATGAGTGTCAAACCAGTAGTGCAGTAAGGTCCATATTCGTGTTCTAGGATACAATCGGCCATGTCCTAAAATCCCTGTCGGAGTGGTTACTCATAGGTAAATACTTTCCAGAACCACGTCCACATATACAACAAAAATAGGGTTTTATTTTCTAGAAATATCTACATAATATATTCCTTACCAAAATAATAGATGTAGTTGTATGTTTTACCCTTAAAAACTATCTTATGGTTTTGTTCCCAAATATACATTTCAAAATACAGTTTCCATGTTTTCTACTAAAATTCCTTTGATAGAAACTGTTAGGACCCAACCCCAGTTTCCTACAGCCGGTGCCATATATTTTTAAAGTGGAATATAAACAAATAATATACCATCCCAATTTAATGATTAGTTTAACAGATTTGGATACAATATTCATATATAATTTCAAAATTAAAAATGAATTTAAAAAATTTTGTTCCATTGGGAACATCCACCAATCTTAGACTATACCTATAATTCAATTGTAATATACACCTTCTTGTCCTGGGAAAAATCAAAATAATAATTGTTGAGCTCAGATACTCATTAAGGGAAAAAATTACAATGAAATATAACATAAACATTAGGCATGGTGAAATATTTAAAACACATTCCTTTAAAAATAAACGTGAACATAACAAAGCATGGATATGAGAGGAGTAAATGTTTCCATAATAAAAAATAATCATGGGTATTATACTACTCAAATAACCCCATAAACATAGAATCTATAACTTTATATTGAGTTAAATGTATATTCCAAACATTATGAAGCATACATTCAAGGACTCTGCTAAGACATCAAAAAATGATTAATGCCTTGGCCAAAACCATATTAAAAAATGGGCCAGGCCTCAGCCAAATCCATATCAATTGGTCTCATCAGAACTAATGATGCATCAATGGGATTTAGAGGGAGACATCTATCACATAACAAGTGCAATTCATTCCTCATATGAACATGGATAAACATTAGCAACATATATATTTCTATTGAAACAAATAAATGAAATGTAAATAACATTCCCCGAACATTATCCATAAACACTAACCAATTATAAGAAATTAGTTAATGGTTTTACGATAGAACATCCATTGTGAACATAATTATATACCATTCAATTATATATTGTAGATGATATCATAAATTATTAATCCCAATAATACATGATAATCCATAGGAGTGTTAAAACAGATGATTACACTCTTATAAAATCATCAAGTAATTCTTGAGATAAATACTCTTTTACTTTGAAAAGAAGATATATTTTGGAAAAGAATTTTTATAAACCCATAAATTAAGTGAGAGAGTATATTCATAATAAATTTAGGGATTTAAGAAAGATAACGGTTTCTAAAATAATATTAGATATTGGATTTGAAAATATGTATGAATTTTAGAAATTCCCATGAATTGGGCTTGTATTTCGTGATGAATTTTTGAAGGATCCTTCTTAAAAATATAATTCACCATAAATGATGGTAGTATTATGGGGTGTACACAAAAACAAACGTATGTATATATATATGAAATTAATATAGAATTAATGAGGTATATATATATTAATTAATATGATTTTAATTGAGGTGTGTAGATAATAAAATTAACCCAAATGAAAATGGAGGATTAGGTGGAAAACACTTACCTTACGTCTGAAGGTGTTCCACACATGATGTTAATCACTTGAATAATCAAATTTAGTTACTTAAATTAATTATTCTTGTACATAAACTAAATTTAATAAATTTATTATATCTTTATTAGTTTTATTCAAGTCATTTTTATGGGTTATGAGTTTAATTTTCATTGATTTGGAGCATTTTATTCCTTTGTTTTCCTGATAGAATTAATCAAATACATCAACGAATAAAATTCTAGAATGAAAATGGTTGTACAAAATAGAAGTTACATGAAATTAGTAAACAAAAAGTTGATTCCATGGTTATAAAATTCATTTGGTTATTGGGTGTGAAGAAAAATAATTATATAAAACTTTAATGAAAATTATTTTTGGTTAATTGGATGTTTTTTAGCACAATGAACTCATTTTAATTTATAAATTAATATAATGTGTATAAAAAGATTCCAGAACATTAAATAAGTTCTAATAGATAAATTATAGTCTGTTTCAACCAAAGAAATGGTTTCACGACCTAAATATAATACGATAACATAAATTGAAAACATGTTATCATTGAATGTGGTAAATTAACACATCAGACATGGTGTTTTCAATTCTAGTATAAAATAAAGGGACAAGAGGGATAATGAAAAATTATTCATTTATCATGAAAAAATTATAGTATATGTATAGTATTGGATTCATCAGAACATTTTGTTGAATGGAGGTGAGGAACTAAATAGAAATGAAAGGAGAATTAAAATAAAAGAAAAGTTGAGAGACCCCTTATGAGAATTCGACAGCCTAAAAACATCGCTTAAAATTTCATAAAATATTTTGATGAGATAAAAATGGGTTCTGCATAATTATTAAATAATATGGACATTATTAGGGATATAGAATGACAAATCCCAACATAATCCAACTGAAATGAAAAAGAATAACATAATGTGAAAGCTTGAAAAAGAGAAGGGTGGTAGATTCCCATAGCTTGTAGATTAATTCCAAAAACATTATGATTGGGACCTTGGGGGATTGAGGACATATTGGGAGGACTCCAAGGGAGGTAGAAATACCAAATAATCTTTTATGATGAGTTTTTAATGATAGAAAATGAAGGAATGTTTTGGTATCTATAGTAAATGAGGGAGAGTTTATTATTAATTTCGAAGGACACCACATTATAGGTTTTTGATAAACCATGGGATTTCACATGGTCTATGCCTATTGTATAATCCATTTAGGAAACTTCATATCATATTTTAACGTATACAAGTTAAATATAGTTTTATATTAATTATCGCATCATTATGATGTCATTAAACATACCGAAAACACAAAACTCTATTTTTACAATTCATGAAAATTAAACTATTTTAGAAAAATCCCTAAAATTCTCCTGAACCATTTTTGGACTTGTTGAACTCAAAAATGAAATCCATATTTTAGAAAACAAATGATAAATATTTTTAATTAAATTTTTATATAAAATCACATATTATTAAAAAACAACATTAAAACTATAACTCATTTTATAACACCTTGAGAAATTCATCTATGTCCCAGAGAATTATCCTATGACCATAATAAAATAATGTATCAATTTTTGATTAATTTTTTTTGAAAATAAATTTCCATTTTAAATTATTAAATTAATAATAAAATTATACTTTAAATATTATGTCATACAAATATACTAATACTTATATATTGATTCTTTTTCCCTTATATGATGTCTAAATTTTATTTGTACATTCATTGGTGAAGTTTCTTTTTCTTTCGGCCAATATAGTGTTCATTACTATTTATAAGAGTAACATTACTATTCACAATGGTATGTTACTATTAAAAAGGGTATGTTACTATTAATCAAAAATTATATTGATCTTATCCTCCCCTTAAATATCCTACTAAATGCAACTGTGAATTTCAGTTCATTGAAATTGAAATCTCAGAGGTGGTAAAAATATGTTTATTGGCTAGGTTTTAACAAAGTTGTGTTTTGTAGAGACTTAGTGCTTAATGCATTAAGTATTAAATTTATGTGTTGAATATTGGGGTGTTACATATATCATCCTTGAGTACCATGAAATATTTTGTGAGGTATTTTTGTAAAAAAGAGTTTACACTAAAATCATGGAGGTTTATGTATTTCACTTTAGGATGATGTTGGAAATTTTGAGTGATCACTGACTTTTTCCCCTTCTTTAAATATTTTGTTTCTATATTAGAGAAGTGATATTCTTAGGGAATGAGGTGTTAAGGCATGGTAAATCATTTCATTATGAAAATATAAAAAATAAGATTACATGGGAATAATTATGAAATGTTTTTGAGAATCAGAGATTATTAGGTTTAGCGGGGTATTATTGCCAACTTGTAATGGATTTCTTATAGTTTCCTCCACTTATGACCTATATCACTCTGATAATATTTAATTTATATGAAGATGACAAATGTGAGAATTATTTTTTTGATATGTAATATCTTTTTACATCTAAACTAATGAATACTAATATAGATACTTGGTTGGGCAATGTGGTCTTTTGTGACACCTCATGTTAGGCTTTGGGAAGTGTTCTTATAAAAGGTGATTATGTTGTAGCCTATGATTTATGGAATATTAGGGAACATTAAAAGGCTTATATAAAACACAACCTTAATCTAGTATCCATGAATCATTCACCTATGTGTTTTTGGAATTACCATTTCGTATAAATGTTTACTGTGTAGTCTAATGAAAAAGGATTTATTCATATCTTTTCCAAAAAATATTTTAATATATTTCCTAGAGTTTGTGTAGAGAATATACATTCATTCAATTTAATCATTTATTATATTTTAGGAATGTGTATTTTCATTTTGGAAGCTTTTAGTAGGACACATCCAAAAAAGTGGTGAATAAATTATTAGAAATATGAAATTTCATGGCCCTCTTTTCATTATCACAATTTAGAGTCAAGGAGAATGATATATAGGCTGTTCTAACCCTTGACAAGTGGACCTCCTCTCAACATGATATTATTCACTATTATCAGAAATAGGACGATGTGTTTCATGTATCCATGGTCTCTTTTAATAGATGTCACACGATCGTTGTTTGGTCTTTCTCAAAAAAATGAATTCTATGTATCTAAAAGTGATATATTGTTCCTCCATTAATGAAAATTTAATTTATGGTAGAATATCATTGTTATCAGTGGGAAATATAGTTTAGTACATGAAAGATGTTAGATGGTATGTGGTGATAATTTTATATGCCATGTATGAGATGTGAGAATGCTTACATTGTTTTACTTTGTAGTACATATCAGAAGGTTAATGATGAGAACCAAAGTCCTTTTGGTTTTCTTCATCTACTTATTAAAAAAATTTAAAAGGGAATCTATATCCATGTAATTATTGGTTTGTGATCCATGTGTTCCTAAAAAGAAGAATTTGATATAGGTAGAGATTGATCGGCTAACCAAATCGGCTCTCTTGATTATGATTCACGATACAACCAATGTTTTTTTTTGAATACTCAATGTGAAAGAGAAATTTCAATTCCATATAATTCCATCTATTATAATCTCTGATAGAGATAAATATTTTCCCTATCCTTTTTTAAAATTCATCTACATATTAATGGGAATTCATGTATTTTTGAGTTAGGAAAACCATCTGATGATGAATGAACAGACAAGGAGAGCTATATTTATTCTTGATGATATGATTCTTTCTTTTATTCAATAAATTGTTGGAGCATTGCATGAACATATAGTACTAGTTGAGTTTTCCAATAAAAATAGCTACCAATAGAAAATTATATTAGATCCTTCTCAGAAATTGTAAGAGAGACTATGTAAGATTATATTTTATAATATTTGTATTAGTGAAATATCCTTGGTTAGAATGAGTCTTGTCGAAGTGATTAATGAAATGATTCAGTTGATTTTTCCAAATTTGTTTACAACCCATAGCCAATAAACTTTTTTTATTGATCATCATTAATGACTGTGGCCAGTTTTGGTTGGTGATAATTTTTTATTTATAAAATTACCATTGTTTGGTCATCTATGGTTTGGGAGGAAAGGGAAGATTTCACCATGCTTTATTAGACATTTATAGATTCTTTGGAATTTAATTTTGCAAAATGATGTGATCTATTTATCAATTCTTAAAAAGTATATTTTTTATGAATATTATATCATGATATTGGAGGATATATTTTTTGTTATTTATTTATTCATGACTGATAATCCATTAAATATTTTTATTATGAGACAATGGTACTTCATGGGAGGAGGATACATTTCGTCTGTGTGCAATGGTTTCTAGGTTCTGAATTTTATGAAAAATTAGAGTGCATGGAAATGTTGAGAGAGTAGTGTACTAATTCCATTTATATGGAATTTTCTTGATAGGATATCATTGGAAAGAATGTTTTTATGAGGAGGAGGTTATAGTATACCATTGTGTTTTTTTGTACTCTATTATTCTTATTTGGGTTTTGTCCGTATTTTTTGTTTGTTTGGGGTATTCTATGGGATTAAGAGTTTACTGGGGAAAATGACATAAATTTCGAGGATTTTTTTAGTAATTAATGGTGTTCAGGTGTAAATATTCTAATTTCATTATGGGGTTCTCTAAATTTATAAATAATGTTGGTAGTTATTTGGTGTATTCCTATCAAAAATGGGGGTTTATATTGTCTGATGGGATGTTACACATAGTGTATTTTTTTACGGGACCTGAAATTGTTGTCAGGAAATTTATTTTATGATTTAAATGGTGTGTAAGGTGACAAGTGGTTTACTTTTAATTCCTGGAAAGTTTGGTAAAAATAGTTTTTAATAAAAAGGTCATGCAATCCACAATATTTTGTGTACTTGTGGACTAAATCACATGTAATAGTATTATGTACCTTGTAATTCTTGCAAGTTAATTTTTTTATCCTTTCATATGAGGTATTGTAATTTTATTCAATAATGTACTATTATTTTCTCACTCCAAACACATCCTAGGCCATTTTGTAGATCTATCATCCTTCCAGAACCCTTTTTCATTGATCGATCATAATTATAATTGTGGTTAGTCTCTCCAAGTAAGTTAGTACAATATCATGTAGTATTTAAAATTCTCTCTCCTTATCTATACCTTTTGGATTGATTTATAATCATGTAATTAATGTATATAAACTCATTTTTATTTAATATTGATCTTGGGTTGTGTTCCTAGATATTTCTCTCCTTCTCTCTATATTTGGAGAGTTCTCTCACTGGTGTTGATCTTATGAATATGTGATTCAAATATTTGTGGTTCTATTTGAAAATTTCAACATAAATCCATCCTTGAGTTTTATGATTGGTTTAACATTGATATAAATTGATTTATAAATTCATAATAAGGGATTATTTGATTATGGTACAGGAAATAAGAAGTGCTTCTTTTGGAAATATCCCAATTCTAATGGAATTGTAATTTTGAGATGAATTTTTTAATTTATGGATTAAATGGATATATTTGAAATATATTTTTATAAAATTTATTAATTTTTAATGATTAATTCACTTTATTATTTTTTTATTGAAAATCCATGAAATTATTAAAAAATTCTGTTTGGTTCTGAAATTGAAACGATATATTAAAACTGGTGATATGGAAATAAAATTATAAATGATGATATATTTGAAATGGGATAGATCTCAAATTATTTATTTATTTATGTGAATATGATATTATATGTTGTTAGTTAATAACATGGGACAAGATTTTAGGATTGTGATCCCCTAGTAGTGGATTTATGATTTAAATGATGACAAAAAAAATAGTTCAGTATGATTATCCTTGATGGGATGTTAATGAGTCAAAGTCATACTTAACCCGAGGGACGTGTCCACACATGGTTAGTAATGATGAATGATTCTTTAAGTGAGAGGATTATATATCTAAAAACTAATGTATTTTCGGGAAGTTTACAATTGTACTTGTTGCATATTATTTGATTATATCATCAATTCATTATAGAATTTTTTACTCATTCCGATAGTTTATATATATTATTTCATATTAAATGCTTATTTTATCTATGTTTTAAATTTTTCTAATATATTGAAAAGAAGGAATGCTTGGTTTAATATTTTAAAATGATATATTATGGAATTTCCTATTTAATATAAATTGAATGTATGATTGGTTAATTATTTTGGAATCAATTATGGAACACTTTTGTTCCCCTATTAGGATCTTAATCTTACACCCAACCTTTTCATTTGGGATTTCATATATTTTCTTGTGGTATGTCCATTAAAATGTACAAAAAATACTAAGATGGGGTGGATGTTCTTGATCCTTGGGTCAATGGAGTTATAACGGTGACTAGTCGAGCAGATGTCCACATGTTACATAGGGATTAGATGATTTTGTGGGTTGTTTATCACTTTTTGTGTGGATATTCTCATTTACTTGTTTTCCTATATTCTTGGGTACTATATTAACTATTTTATATCTCATCATTTTTCGACGACTAATTTTGATATTCTGACTTTTATCAGTTGTATCTTCATTTTTTTCTAAAATATTGTTCTCACCTTATTATTGTGTGATACCAGGTGCTAGTCACTAACCTGTGGGGCTCAGGAATTCCCTTCGGTAAATGTGAGAGAAAATTTCTGTATTAGGGTACTATTGTAATTGGGATGGTTCATAGACCAAATTCCATTTAAATTTCTTGATTATAATTATTGGAAAAATGATTATCAATATAAAATAGTAAATAACAATTAATAAATTATATTTAATCAATAAAATAGGACTGTATTAAATTCAGAGACAACAGAATTGGGAAAATTTCATTGATAATAATATATATATTCCACTAAAATAAATAATTGATTAATTAATGTCTTGTCTCAGGAAAATGATACCTCTATAGTCATTTCATTTCATAAGATGTTTTAGAAAAAAATGTAAAATTATGATTAATGTACTCTTACTAATTTTCCTCCTGAGACTAACCAATGCAACGATGTCCTATATAACACCATGCCCCAACCAACTCTTTAGGTCCATCCCAAACCTAAAATATATAATGAAAAAATTATTTCATGAATCAATATTCCTTATACTAAATATATCTACTAATGATATAATATATATTCTAAATATTTCACAATTCATTAAAATAACATTCAATGTAAGAAAATGAATATATAAATGATATATAGTTTAATAAATAATAATATCCATGATATTTAACAAGTACATTTAAGGGAACATCAGTGTCAAAAGAACACATGAAAGTGAATATTTAAAGGGAATGACATTGATTAGAAAAATGAATCATGAAAGTGAATTTCAACACATTCCATGTTCAAATTATAATTAGGAATCCATCTAATTAATAAAGATTTAATCAGTAAAAAATATACCCATTATAGTATGAATGATATTTTTTTTCATTGATGAATTTAAATACCATAAAAATATCATTAAATTCAGTATTTAGGGAAACATCAACGTAAATTTTCAATATAATTTTTTATAAATAATAATGTACACAAAACATTTGGAAATTTATTTTATTTGAAAAAAATAAAGCTTATAAATTATTTTTTGAAACATATGAGTGGTCATAATGTATGAAAATTCTATTTTTGTCATACATGATAATAAAATGATTCAGTAATATTTTTTTTAAAATTCCAAAAGCAAATTCTTTTGAAAATAATAGGATGACTCAATTCAAAACATTTTATAAAAAGATAGAATGGGTAACAATGTATTTAATAAATAGTGGAAAATGTTATTTTAACTTGAATTATTTCATTAATAACAATTGGAGAATATAAATAATTTTACTCATAAATAATTGTTAAATAATTTCCGTTAATGAAAATTCTAGTAAAAAAATTCCAGATTAAAATGATATTATGAAAGAAACCTTTTCAAAGATCAAAACATTTATGTGAGAATTCACCGATGAAACAATTATGTGTAAAAAATTAAATCCAATTAAAAAAATTTGAAATATAACTTTATTTAGTGATATTTAAATATAAATATAATAATTAAATAGAGAATATAGAAAGAGAAGTAATATATCCTAGTGAAATGAATTTAATTGTGAAATTCATTACCACATGATAATTTTGAAGTCAATACACATTGGATAAATTAATAGAATTTGATATATAAATTTAAAATGAAGAATTTATTTTTCATGGTTTTACAATTAAAGGGTTCATTACATACTCAATCTAAAAAATTATCTATTTAACATGACAATATTTCTCCATTAAAATAAATTTAGATGAAATACCTATCCTCATGATTTCTTTGGTAAAACATGATATATCAATCTGAATGTTATTCATAATCATATTATCAACTTATTCCATAACCATATTATTACTTATATTATCATATATGATCCTTTTGTAACATTTTTTCACCCATTTTTTAATTAACTGTCATTATTTTTATGTTTACGTGGTAAATAAACTAGGTTTCTCATTTGTGTTTAGATATAAAATAAATGGTTCATGTGCATGTTATACAGTTCCATCACCTCCAGAAAAATAATTATGACATAATTATTATATTTATATATAAATTATAATTTTTAATCAATCATGAAATATAATTATGAGAAATGAAGTATGATATGATCATGAAAATAGTGTGGTGTATGTATACCTTGGTAATATTTTGATTATTCAATGATAATTATGCAAAGGAGGTAAATAAAATTTTACCATTGAAAAATTATCATAATATCATAAATACCATGTTTAAAATATGAGGGTAATACTTTTAATTATTATAATTTAATTTTAAATAAAATACCTAGATGTTGGATTGGAGGGAATGATTATGGATAACTATGTAACATAAACTTATTTTATAAACATATATACTACCAATTCATTTGTTATGAATTGATAAATGTATTTGAATGTAATATAGTATCATTTTTCTTAAATTCTGTTTTAATTTCGGTAGAATGATCTGTTCATACTAATTTTTTTATCATAATTAATTATTTATATGAGTGGAATTTTTATAATATATATTTTTTAGAATTGTATAATCATTAATATAATGGTTTAGGGTAGAAATTTGAAAATAATAATTTGATTTCAAATAATAAAAATGCATTTTATTGAAAATGGTTTCAATTCCATTGTTCATATTATTTTGAAATGTATTTTATTGTCATTTAGATAATTAATATTATAAAATGGATTCCATATTTGAATTTCAGAGATTTGAATTATTTATATTTGGACATTATATTTTTTATTAGTATGAATGGTAACCATAGAATATATATTTCAACTCTATAACTATACAATATATAGAAAAGGGAAAATACTATATGATAAGGCCTTTAAAACTCAAAAAATCCATTGTTTCATTCTATAGGTTCATTTTGACCTTATGAATATTATATTCAATGTTTTCCTATTTTCATCCAAAATAACAGTGAAATTTGTGTTAATATTATTTTACTTAAATAATTAATAAAAATCTTAGTCACATTTCTTTATATCAATAATATTTTTTTCATAAATAAAAAACTGGTTATGCATGATTACAAAAGGTTACTTCTGATATGAATAAATTTTTAATCATGGTAATCAATTTTTTGTTTTTTCTAATATAATAATTTCAATAATGTTGATGTAATAATGAAAGAATACATGTTCAGGTAATTGAAAAATAAAACCAATGATTTTAAAAATAATAAATGGAATATAATTTTGATACGTTATTTTCTTACATTAATTTTATAAATAAATACATATTTTTTATTGTTTTTATTGAAATGTCATTTTAATGTATTTTTTAATTAATCCCATCTAAATGAGTATTACTACAAATCACTCTAATGGTATCTTACATCAAATAATATTGTATTAATCATCATATATTTCAAAAAAAAGTATTTAATTAGATGGTTTAATGTAATATGTTTGATGATATCAACCATTTTTAGCGTCCAATTCAGTTTTCTAATTATAACAACATTTATCACCTGTAATGAGTAAAAAAATCAAATTGTGATAATTTAAAAAAAGATATAAATGGGATTAAAAGAAGAGAAAAGGGATATAAATTCACATAAAGTTTAATAACTTATAGTTTACGATGGTATTTTTACTCATTACAACCCTAGAATCAAAATATATAATTTTTTTCTAGATGATAATGAAATTTAAATTATATTAATTTAATATTTTAAGTTTTAAAAGGGTTACCCTACCATCACTTATAAATTGAAATATAATCATATCCATTATTCAAAAATATTTATCTATCTAGATAATCAATCAATATCTCTATTACTATCCTCGTTTATATCACCACATCCAATATATTTTTAAATTATAAAAATAAAACACATTCATGGAATGTACTGTAAGAAAAAGGAGGATTCTTAATAAATATTGATATCTAATATTCAAGTATATTCAATTTTATTTCTTATTATCCATCCTAAAAATATATGGCAATAATGATAATATAATAAACATGATATCCTCAATGCACTTAATATTTATTATGTTTATAAAATAATCATTTTCTTCATCCTTTTCACCCCATGTGAAAAGAAAACATTGCTCAACTATATGTAGGTATAAGTACCTCCATGTAGGAATGAATTTTATTTTTCATCTTGAAATTATATAAATTTTTATAATTATGGATTTACTGAGTATATTTTATATTTTTAAATAATTAGTAATCAATGTATGTGAATTAATATTTATAATTCTGTCATTACAACCATTGAAAACTGGAATCACCACTCGTTTATACGTACATACTACCATATTAAAATATTGATGTTATATATTATTATTCACTACTTTACTGTAATATTTATAAAATATTATATAATTATTATGTTTTATAATCATGAATTGAAGATAGTTATGGAGGCAATGTAAGTGTAATCATATTATAAGGATCGAGACAGTTCAAATGAAACATGGATGAAAAACAAAGATGTTATCAACAAGAATGCTGATTTGATTGTTGATTTTTCATAATTTTGGAGATAATATGGTATATGAAAATCATATTTGATATGATATATTTGGGTATGGTTTTAGGACATAACTACAATAAATATCAGTTTCTTATAAAAAATAACAAACATGAAGGAAGAAAGACGAGACTTGAGGCAAGAGGATTATGATTCAGTATCATTTTATTTAGGATTGTATTTGAACTAATTTAAAAAAAGGGATATTATATGATACAAATATGATGAACATGTTATAGTTTCTTATCCTCAATTTTTTTCTAGTTTATTGATGTTTTTGAACCACTTTTATTTCAATGGTACACTAAGTTGTAATGAATTTTTTTTTAATTAATGACGACATAATTTATCATATTTTGGTTGTGAGAATTTATAATCCATATTTAACATAATTATAATATTGTCAATAATGGGTACTCAATTTTCCATTGATTTTTTACAATCATTTTTTCTTATTATTTACTTTCTATAAAATATTTATCCTAAATCATCTTGTTTTTTCTAAATATGGAAATGTTTACCAATGTTGGGAAATGTATCTTTTTTAACCGACTACATAAGGAATAGAATTTTCCACCGTCTATATGTCTCAATAATTTCACATTTCATTTAAAAATTTCTATGTCTTCAATCAAAGAATGTGTCTTCAAATTTTTTTAATACATTATTAGAAATTAAAATATTTAATTCAAATGGAAAGGGGTATTGTCCTCATAAAATTTTCCACTATCCTTTAAAAAGATTTTTTCATCAACAATAGTATCCTTTGATGTTATGTATTCACTAATTGTTATATAATCAAATTATACAATCCTTATTTTTTATATGGTTTATAATTATAATTATGAGTGCTTAGCGAACACATTAATTTTCCATGGGTAATAATATGACGATATAATGAATGTTTGTTGATTTTGTGGAATAAAGAGGGAATTATTATTATTAATTTTTTACCATTAGATATATATTTATATATCACACAAATTCATTGGATGAAGATATTGGGGTTAAAAAACAAATAATTCATGTTTCAGTTAAGAATATCCTATGATGTCGTGGAGATAATTAATCCCAATGTGATTAATAAATTAAGTTGATATTATTTATATTCAATTTAATATTTGAACTATCCTATCTATACAATTCCAATATTAATTTCCCAAGAACAATACATTACTATGATTTTGATTAATATTGAGGATCAATGTTCCAATGTAATGATCAAATTAACAAGATATGACATCATGGTTCAAGAATGATTTTTTATGATTCCTTACTATTATTCTTTTGGAAATTTGAAATGATAATATTTAACTCCATGAATCATGTTTATGATATATAAAAATTAATGTTTATTTTTTAATGATAATTATCTCACAACCTTATATTTATCTTATTGTTTCATGTGTTCTTCGATTAGCATCTCCCACTTTTCTATAAAATATGAATCTAATTTCATCATTTCATATGATTACTTTCCCCAAAGTGGTGAAAAATGTTGTCATGTTTGGTGTGTCTAAGAATGATAAAATTTGAGATGATATGTCTTTGATGTGATTAAGGTTTTCATATAAAATGATATATATTTATCCTGCATCCATATAAAAAAATTAATTTTTGTTTTGATCATGAATTGTTATAATATTTATTGAATAATCACTAAATTGGTGAAATATTTAGGCATGTTATTCCCAAATCTCCAAAAAGATCACTATTGAAAAAAGATCATGGTGAGTTTGAAAATTAAGGTTGTGTGTTTATAGTTTTAGGATGCTAATAATTAGATAATATCAGGATCCATTTATGTAAATAAAAAATATTTTTGGAATCAATGATCATTGATTGAGAACAATAAATTGTGATGATTGAATCATATTTCATTTAAATTGAATATTTGATAAAATATTCAATATCTTTTGTAGAATATGTTTTTTTGAATAGTTTTGAACCAGTAGTATTTCACGATTCTACAATTTCAATGTTATATGATGTGGTTTCAATGGTGATATAAATTTCATCTCAATGAACTGTGAGGAAGGATAATTCACATTCAGAAGATATACTGATGTGAGTAACTCATTCCTATATACTAAATGAAGACGATTCTATAATTAATATTTTTTATGTATTGAATATTTTAAGTTTCATCATGATAAATTAAAAAAGATTAAAGGGAAATATAGTAGTAGATGGTTCAATAAGAAAACTATAAGTATTTATATTACAAAATTATGTAGAAGATAAGGTCGAAGCATGTGTGGAGACATTTTTAATGTTCTTATTATCTATGGAATAAGGTAGAGTAGTTGAGATGTGAAATAAAATAAAACTAATAATCCAGAGTTCATAAGATGAAGATTATATGTTGATAAAGATATCTAATGTAGATAAGTGTATGTTACTATTGAAAATGGAAAAATATTACTTGATTCGTATTATCTTAATGTGAATATGATGGATATTTTTTGAGGATGATGTAGAAATGTGTAAAATGGAATATTCCAATGTAATATATAAGAATTAATAGATATTACATAAGGGTAAAAAAAAGTTCTTAAATGTGACAACATACTAAATTTGTTGTGATATGTATTGTTCACTATATCAACACATAGAGTATTAATGTGTAAATGAACATAGATGGTATGAGATTTGGAAAATAGTGTGAAAAAAATGATTGGTTAAGTTTTGTTTCTAATAAGATAAATTTTATCATAGCTCAAATAAGGATATATAAAGATAGTCATAAGCTAAACACAAAAAAATATTCCAAACTACCCACTCATAAATAAATATACATTTCATTATATGTAAAGGATATAATATAAGAGTCATCTATAGGGATTAAAAATCCATAATTGTTGTAATAAAATATTTTATGTCAGGGAATAACAATTTCATACGCGTATGGATTTATCATAAAATTTTAACAATGTTATTGATTCAAATAATTAAAATTTGGTGTACTACTCCGAAATATTAATTATAAAAATGTGATAAAAATTGATATAGATATAGAAAATAAGTGATGATTTAATGTTATTATTTATGTCAAAGAAATTTAATTTCTATTTGCTGATCCATGGCTCAAATAACTATTTTTTCTAATAAATAATGATGATTTTATTTTTGAAATAAACAATGATGAAGAATATCACACTATAATATAGTTTGAGGAAGGAATAATACCTAAATATAATTCTCATTTTTTATTATGTATTAAACACATAAGACGATTTCCATGAGGCATTTAATGAAGAAAAGTAATATTATATGAGTTCTTTGTTATGTGAAAATACATTTGTAAGCAGTCATAAAGATATTTAAAAATTTGGAAATTGATTTAATGAAATTAGAATGAATCGAAATACCCAAATTTGTTGACACCAAATAATAATAATGTCTAGTTTTCTAATAAAAATATTTGATTATAATTAAAGTGATCAATATGAAGAATCAGTATATATATATTTTTAAAATCATTAAATGGGTAGAAAGGATATAAAATTTTGAAATTAGATTTCCCATATTAAAAAATTAAAACAATTTTCATTATATTTATGGAATATTAAAAGTATAAAAAGCTTAATAATTTCATAGTAATATAGAAAAAAATTATACTACAATATGTGTCGCAGTATTTTTTATATTTATAAAATAAAATAAGGATAGAAGATATAATTCATTCCATCAAGTGAATATATATATTAAACAAATAGAAGATATTGCATATTATAAAACCTTTCATCATTAAATGAATGATTGAAGTGAATAATGAGAAGGAGAATCATATATGAAGACATGTCTTATGATATTCTTAAATTATATAATACAATTATAGATAAGATGCATAATAGATTATAGAGAGGAAAAAATTGGAACAACTATTCTAATTCATCGCCATTTATATTAATGTCATTGAATGGGGATCGATTTTCATTTAATATCTATGATGCATCCAAGATAAAAGTGTTTATTAAAGGGAATTTGATGATCATAAAAGTGGTTTTCAGTTTTTTCTACACGAATATATCTATGTGAATTTTGGAATACCATATCATCTATTAACATTAATTGAATCTTATTGGGTATGAATATCTTATTAATGTGAAGTAGTGAAATTATGTTTTGAATGAATATTATTTTAAATAATTCACTAAAGAGAATAATTTAACATTGGATGGATATAGTATATTCGATTCCAAATATTTTAATAGACTATATACCCGTAAGATATAATATAAGTCACATCTCAAGGTATTTTGATATTTTAAGGATAGTGGTAACAACAATTTTATTAGGTTTCATCTAATTTAAAATAAACCAATTTATTTGTTTAGCCAATAATGCTATCATATCCCTTGTTATTAATAACTATTATTCATTGGAGAAAAATCTTTATCTTGGAAATCTACCCAATGGAAACAATAATTAGATACCCACATTTGGGGTGAACCCTATAAAAATTAATTTTGAAACTATCTTGTTTTCTTGAATTCATTGATTTTGGTTATTATTTTGTTGTTATTCATAACTGGATAAATTAATATCAAATATGAAAAAAGCTGGTGGAGTATTTATAGTGATTAATAAAATGAAAGTGATTCTTGTAAAAATTTCACATAGATTCACCCCCATTATATTTGATTTTTTTAATCATTTTTTGTAATTTAAAATTTTATCATTTATATAATATTAATCTAATAAGATATACATTTTTATACTCAATGATTTCATTGAATTATTTGAATTATCAATTTATAGAATTTAATGAAATTCCTCATAAGGAGTAAATGGAAACATTTACAATAAATTACAATGAGGTGATTTCATATAAAAAATGAAAAGTTTAGGAAAAGAGAAGTGGTGAAATTGAGAAAGATATAGAGGTGAATGATGTAACACCAATAATTGAAGGTATTAAAAGGTTTATTTTATCTGGTGAAACAAATTTTGATGATTCCTTTGATTAATGAATACCATGATGTGAGGGGTTTATGAATTGTAAATTAGGGAATAGTTATTATTCATAATTAATGTTAATGGATGATTGAGAAGATTTAATTAGATAATTAATGGATGAAAAAATCATAAAATAATGTATCATTATTTACATGTTACTTTTTGAAATATGAACATAAAATTGGTGAAATAATTATAAAATTTTAAGATGAAATATTCTATAATGAATGGTTTTTAGGAGTTCATAATCAATAAAAATTCATGTCATAGTCGAATAAATGATTCAGATCACCTAAATATCTTACTGCTATATGGAAAATGAATTATATACCATTTGATTCAAAATATTTTTGTCTCTGATAAGGCAGTTGTAGAGAATAATTTGTGTCAAAAAAATATGAAGAAGTTTTGATGATGAAAAATTGTGATGAATTATCAACTATAAATATGGTTAATTTGATTGTGTATAGAAATGAATTTTGCGTAAAATATCAGAACTAAAAAATAATTTTTTAAAAATTATAATGGAAATGTTCATGTGATATATTTCTCCAATTGTGATGTATCAAGGCTTATATGATACTTTTTGTTAAATTAATGACTTTTTAAAGACCAGTCATTTATGATATGAGATATAAAATTATGGATGTCATCAAAATCATTTATTTGTATGATGAAATGAAGAGATAAGGTAAATATAAAATGATTGTGGTAATAATTTATTTTCCTTTTAATTTTCTAATGTCATGACCGGTCCCCCAGGCCATGGGCCGTGACTACCCCAAGACCGCCTTCCACAGGCCAGGGGCTGGAGACTAGCACCAAAGGTGTAATTCCCTAAAACTAGGATGTCATTTCCTTTATGACCTATAAATGCACACAACTAGAAACAAAACACTAGGTAAACAGGGCAGGAACCTCATGAATTTTATGAAGGTGGGGCGCACGTCATCCTCTTCAGAGGACGTACCCTAGTACTACTGTCACTTTAGGAGGAAGTGTTGAGGGAGTTCCACACATCCCCTCTAGCGGTACATCCAGGAGTGGCGAAGATGTACCAGGATCTCTGATGATAGCACTGGTGGCTAGGAATGAAGAATGCAGTTGTAGAGTTTTTCTCTCGATGCCTCAATGGTCAGCAAGTGGAGGTGGAGAATCAGGTGCCAGCTGGCTTGGTTCATTCTTTAGAGGCCTCAGAGTGGAAGTGTGATGGGATATCCATGGACTTCGTGACAGGAAATCCACCAACATCCAGGGGTCACGACTCGATTTGGGTGATCATCGAACGACTCACCAAGTCGGCCCACTTCATTCCGATCAGAGAGAAGGGTTCCATAGAGAGATTGAGAAGCCTCTATGTGTAGGAGATTTTGCAGCTACATGGAGTACCTTCTTTGATTATATCTGATCGTGATGCATGTTTTACTTCCCATCTATGGAAGGGGTTGCAGGAAGATTTCGGAATGCAACTTCATTTGAGCACCGCCTTCCATCCTCAGACGGATGGTCAGACTGAGCGGACCATTCAGATGCTCAAGGACATGCTCTGTGCATGTGTCCTTGACTTCGGTCGCAGCTGAGAGGATCAATTATCTTTGTTGGAGTTTGTATACAACAATAATTATCCCTCCACGATTGGGATTTCACCTTTTGAGGTGTGATACGGGCGACCTTGCAGGTCACCTTTGTGTTGGACTGACCTTGGGGAGTCAGCACAAGTGGGACCAAATACAGAACAGGTTACAAGAGAAAGGGTGCAGATCATCGAGGACTGGATGAAGACTTCACAGTGCAGACAGAAATCATATGTCGACAGGAGACAGATACCTCTAGAGTTTTTGGATGGTGACCACGTCTTTCTACAGGTCTCACCTCGACAAGGTTTATGATGATTTGGTCGATGTGGAAATTTATCTCCATGTTTCATAGGACCTTTTCAAGTCCTTAGCAGAGATAGTGAGGTGGCATACAGCTTAGCTCTTCCACCTCAGTTGCACCGGGTGCATGACATCTTCCACGTATCCTAGCCAAGGAGATATGTGCAAAACCCTTCTCACATCATCGACCATGGGGAGATGGATGTCGATGATGGGGAGACTTTTACAGAGTTTCCAGTGGCAATTGTGTATCGACAGGAGCAGGTCCTACGTGGATGGTCGATACCTATGGTGCACTTTCACTGGTAGTACGGGAACCTCCAGGAGAGCACATGGGAGCGGGAGGCTCAGCTGCGTGCTCAGTCCCCCACTTGTTTCCTTAGATATGAATTGTGGCTTATGGAGACATAGAGACCTGAAGTGGGGAGAATGTAAAGACCCATAATTTCTGTAGAAATATATTTTTTCCTAAAGAATTGGTAATTTTACGTGTATGCAAAAATTGACGGTGCATGATTCCAAGGCCCAGTGTGCCCGAAATCAATTTCTGAAGTTTTGTTCGGGTACGTTCAGTAAACTTATGAGTAGGTTTTTATAACTTTTGAACTGGTTCTCGTAATTGAAATCTTAGGGAATCGTTGAACTCACAGTGCTGATATTCGCTTAATAATACTTTAACCTCGACTTTAGTTGGTTGAGGGTGGAAGATAGTTTTTGGGTTTTTTGTGGAAATAATAATATAAAATCACCCAAGTTTTATTTTATTATAACCATGCATGTGGATGTTGTAGGTGGGGACCACCACACCTTAACCTCTAATGAGATGTTATGGTGGTGGGGCCGACATGAATTTAACCTCCCACGAGAGGTTACGGTGTGGGGGCCACCTGGGACTAAACCCCCAAATTAAATGAGGGAAACCACTCAACTCCCTTATCAATGGGGGAGAGAGTCTCTTGACCTCCTCTACTCAATTAATTATGCCAACGACCCAATAAAATGTGCCAACCCTTCTCTTGATTAATTCTACCACCAACCAAAATTAATTTGTCTTTTCTAATTCTCACCAACAAAATAATAGATGGCCTAATCTATTATTTTGGCACCTCTTTGAATTTTGGTGGAATTTGGGGGAAGGGAGAGAGAGCTTGGGAGAAAGCTCCCAATGAAGAATTCTCTTGACGAAGAACGCCAACGAGGGATGCCTCGACTATGATGAATGATCTCTTTTGAACTTCATCCTCAGAATCCTACCGATGTGGGACATCTTAGACGACTGGCCTTCCCTCCTCTTCGTCATCAATGAACTGACACACGAGCTCGGTATTGGAAGAGTGTGGTGGACGCGACGAACGAATACAACTCCGTCTTCTTCCCCACAACTCTGTCAATTTACAATGAATAAGAAGGGGTTGTATTTGAATATGATATTATTCCTTTAATTCTTCCCTTCTAAGACAAATAATTATTGTGGATGATTTTCCTTGCGGGTTGGGAATTGTTTTTGCAGGATGACGCAGGGGTTTGATAGACTTTTCTTCTTATATCTTCTTTTGTTGTTAATTCTTTGTAATTCATGAATTAATTGGTCCGCTTGCTACAACCCTAAAAGTGGAGGGTGGGGGCCAAACCAACATGGCCCGAATCCTCTACCATTTTTGTTTGTGATGTTCTTCATCCTTGTGATCGGGCAACAAGAGGACGAATGTGATGCAGGCAACGGTCGTGCTACTCATGGCTTCCGCAACCCGTGTAGCCCACCGGCCACGCTATCCACCAAACAAAATATTCCCAACCACCCCATCCACCCGCCGAACTAGCTCCGTCTCCCCTGGCCAAACCACGGTGCCCTCCCAGCCGCCTACGTCTCCCGGACCTGCCAGCCCACCTCACCGCGGCCGCCCCTTTCGGCCTTCTGCTCGGGACCACCCACGCGACGCCCCGACCGAACAGTGATGTCTCGCGGCCTCTCTTGCAGCACCCCGGACGAACTGTGTCGGACCGCGGCCCCCAATCCACACCCCAACCGAACCATGTCGTCCTGAGACGCACCTTCCACTAGCCTCCACACGATCTGCATGCACCATGCGCCCCTTCACGGGGCTCTCCAAACCGGCCTCGACCATCCGGGCTGAGCCATCCGAGTCGTTCCATTCGCGGCGCTGGCCGAACCTACCCCAACCTCCCGGGCCAAGCCATCGAGTTGTGCCCCATGTGCGCCTGGTGGATCCGGCCGCCCGCGCCCCTTGGGGCTCCGGCAGGCCAGACCCCCTTTACACCGACCCACTACTGGTTCATGCCCTCACAACCGGTCCACGCCCTCACGCTACCCGTAGCCCTCACGGCCTGCTTGGCAAGGCTCAAAGGGCCGGAAAAAACCCAATATGTCAGGTCGGGACGAACCTGAACTAGGTCGGCCCAGATTATGTCGGGCCGGGTCGGTCAAACCTGGTCAGACCGGACCCAGTCCTACTACCTACCCTTTTCTTTCTGTTGTCCATATCTATGGCATCAGCTATCCATTTGACGAACATTCATTAGTGATGGTATTCCAAGAGCATGACAGACCCATTTTCTATACCCCACTAGAGTTTTGGGTATATTTGAGATACAGTCAGGTTGGATCAAGCATGAATTCAACCGTGCCCTGGGACTAAAAGGCTAATAACTCACAGACCGGGCGTCTGATTGACACACCGCCTATTGCGTTGAGACCCTTTAGGACGTGGAAGACCATTGTGATACTTCTTCGTGGGACTTCATTGCAGGTGATGTATCGAAACTTGGATTGAGGAGTGGAACCTTCCGGAATCAAGCATGCTTTGTGAGGAAAATCTGGGGATAGCCTCTTTCTTGTTACTGATCTAGGATCCTATGTGGGTTCGATAGCTCTGACTATTGTTCTAGGATCCAACGTGGGTTCGACAACTCTAACTAATGTTCCAAGATCCTATGTGGGTTCGACAGCTTTGACTAATGTTCCAGGATCCTATGTGTGTTTGAAAGCTCTCAATACTATTTCGGGATCCTATGTGGGTTCAAAAACTCTGACTACTGTTCCAGGATCCAACATGGGTTTGACAGCTCTGACTACTTTTTGAAAATCCTACGTGGGTTCAACAACACTGACTACTATTCCAAGATCCTACAGGGGTTCGACCTCTCTGACTATAGTTCTCGGACCCTATGTGGGTTCGATAGCTCTGATTACTATACCAGGATCCTACGTGGGATAGACAGAGATGATGATTCGGTGGCTACATCTAATCAACTCTATCTATCTACATATGTTGTATACATGTGTGAGATGAGTTAGTAACTTTTGTCAGTCCAGCTCAAAGGTGATCTGCAAGGTTACCCGTACAATGCCTCAAAAGGTGCCATCTCAATGGTGGAGTGATAGATGTTGTTGTATGAAAACTCCACCTATGGAATGTTATTCTGTGAACTGTATCCGATGTCGAGGACGCAAGCACGTAGCATGTCCTCGAGAGTCTGAATGGTCCGCTCAGTCTAGCCATCCGCCTGAGGATAGAAAGCGGTGCTCAAATGAAGTTGCGTCCCGAACGCCTCCTACAACCCCTTCTGTAGCTGAGAAGTATAATTTGTATCACTATCAATGACAATCATTGAGGTTACTCTATGTAGACACACAATCTTTGGCACATAGAGGCGTCCCATGATCTCTACTGGACCCTACTCTCTAATCGATAGGAAGTGGGCTAACATAGTGAGTCAGTAAATGATCACCCATATAGAATCATGACCTCTGTATGTCCATGTAATTCCTATCATGATGAAGTATCCCAAAGGACCTCCATGTCATAGGGGTCTCAACGCAATAGACGGTGCGCCAATAGGACGCCCGGTCTGTAAGTTATTAGCCTTTTAGTCCCGATGTCCCGGTTGGATTCGTGCTTGATCCAACCTAAATATATCCCAACATTATCCAAATCCCAAGTGGGGTATACCAAAGGGACCATCTTACTCCAAGTTTTCCAGCGCCACTGACGGTTCGTTGAACGGACGTTTGGTGCCAAAGTTAGGACCAATAGAGAGAAAATGGGTCGAAGTTGGCCCGGGTCTGGTCCGGCCCGATTTGACCGACCTGGCCCACTGGGTCTGGCCCGACCCACTATTTCCAGCCCGCGCTGGGTAGCCTGACCTGCACTGGGTGGCCCTGCCAGAGCTGGGCGGCCAGGCCCGAGTGGCCCGGCCCGGAGCAACCGCGACGCGACGTGGGTCGTTGGGCGGCGTGTGGGCTGGGGTACGGCATAGGGGACATCGGGCAGTGCTAGGGCCACAGAGCGGCGCGGGGTCCACGAGGCGGCACTGAAGGTGCGGTACGGTTCACGGGCTGTGGGGCAGCGCGGGGGTCGTGGGGTGGCGCGGGGGCCGCGGGGGGGGGGGGGGGGGGGGGCTGACTGCCGTGGTGCGGCGTGGGGGCCGGGGGGCGGCGTGAGGGCTATGGTGCGGCGGGGCGGCCATGGTGGCACCACCACCTTCTTCATAGATAATGGGGTTCCTGCCAAAGTATCCGAGTCCCACTTGTGCAATTCGTCAGCCTTGGTCGCTGCCTTCTTCCATTGTGAGGAACACAAAAAAACTCAAGAAAATGTGGAGAGGTCGGTCCATGTTCATTTGTCTCACACCCTCTATGTTAGGGACGTAGAAAGCGGCTTAATAAATCATGAATGAAGAACGGAAAACCATACATCCACTGATAATGATTATTCCCAAATCCACAAAAAGAAATCATTCGCGGATCAACTAGTTAGAGAGTTGATCTGTGTTCTTTATTTAGTAGGGAAGAACATGGGAATCAATAATCACAGATAATTAAACCCCTACAACCTCAGGCAATGATTATTCCCAAACCCGAAAAAAGAAATCATCCCTGGATCAACTATTTTGAGAGTTGATCTGCGTTATTTTTTTAGAAGGGAAGAATAGGGGAATCAATAATCACACATAATTAAACCCCTACAACCTTCGGCAATGATTATTCCCAAACCCACAAAAAGAAATCATCCCAGGATCACCAAGTTAGTTAGTTGATCCGCGTTCTTTGTTTAGAAGGTAAGAACATGGGAATCCATAATCACACATAATTAAACCCCTACAACCTCCGACAATGATTATTCCCAAACATGCAAAAAGAAATCATTTGCGGATCAACTAGTCTATGATTTGTTCTGCATTCTTTGTTTAGAAGGGAAGAACATGGGAATAAATAATCACACATAATTAAACTCCTAACTTATAGGATTTTTGATGGAGGTCGCGAGGAAGGATACAAAGTCATTGGGGATAATGGCATTGGTGTTCGCCGCTTCCACAAGGCGCTTCCGAAGTCGTCTCGAACGTCATCCTCGTTCTTCAATTTCGG
Source organism: Viscum album (assembly GCA_963277665.1). NCBI lineage: Eukaryota > Viridiplantae > Streptophyta > Magnoliopsida > Santalales > Viscaceae > Viscum > Viscum album. The sequence goes on from OY728131.1 coordinate 450,142,772, forward strand.
AGTGCATTTTTCATTGGAGGATGAATAATACATCCAAGGTTCTCTCTAAATTTTCCTTTTCCAACCCTTTCCCCAATTCCACCAAAAATGAAAAGCCAACATAATTTTAATTAAGTAGATCAATTATGTTGGCCCAATTTAAAATACTGATGCATCTCATTAATTGTTATTTGGCTCCAACAATTAAATAGAGAGTTAGCATAATTGATTTAGGGAAGTTGGTAGTTTTTCTCCCATTAAAGGGGTTATGGTGGTCCACACCACTAGAATTAAAATTGGGAGGTTTTAATCTTAGAGATTGTCACCCCATTAACCTTCACATGGGAGTTTCTAATAAAATTAAAAATATTAAATAATTTTTATTTTTATTTTTCCATGAAAAAGTGAAAAACTATCTTTTAGAAGTAGATATAGCCATTATGAGTATGTTGTTATGCACTTTTGTCTTACGAATGAACTATTGATGTTCATGAAATTGATGAATCTGATATTTTATAGATATCTAGATTTATTCATGGTGGTATTCATGGATGATATACTTGTGTATTCAAGGACAATGGTGGATCATGAGAAACACTTGGTAGTAGATTTGGGGATCATGAGAGATCCTTAGTTGTATTCCAAACTATCAAAGTGTGTTTTTTTGATACAAGAGGCTTGTTTCCTTGGAAATTATATTTCTAATAGAGGTGTTTTAGTGAGTCAAGAAAACATAGAGGCTGTTATATTTTGGAATCCATTAATGAATCTCTTTGAGATTCAAAGCTTCCTTGGTCTAGCTAGGTATTATTTGTGTTTTGTTCATCACTTCTCTTGATTAGATTCACCGATGAAAATTTTGACTACAATGAATGTTTCCTTTTAATGGAATGACTAGTTCAAGACATATATCAAAGATCTTAAGGATCGTTTTACATCAGCATCGATCATGGTTTTCCAAGAACCAGTAAAATGGTATGTGGTTTATTGTGATGCATCAAGATCAGTGTTGGTTTATTTTCTAATGCAAGGGGATCATGTGGTTGCATATGACTCACTAAGATTGAGGTTTCCTTTAGAATAAAAACCTAACCCGTGATTTATAGTGGGTGTTAGTGGTTCATGATTTAAAAATGTGGTGTCATTATCTCTTTCATGAGAAATTAAAAGTTTTTACTGTTCATAAAAGTTTAATGAATATTTTCTCATCGATAGATTTGAATTTGAGGAAAAAGAAATGAATGGAGTATCTCTAGATGTTTGAATTTTAATTGATGTATACATCAGGTAATGGAAATTCACTGGTAGATGTGTTAGTTATAAAATCATATGCTGAAGTGGGGAAGCCTGAATTAGATCAAGGGGAGTTAATAGTGATTATAGATGAAATGAGGTTGGAATGTGATGACTAGGGTGATGTAGTGGTTTTATTTCTAGTTTCATTGGTTCTTGATTTGGTTGGTTTGGTTAAAGAGAAAGAGATGTCGAATTTAAGGTGTGTGGATATGAGGTCAAAACCTAATGGTGGGAAGACCATTGAGGGCTCCAAACTTAATGTGAATTCAATGTTGTGATTTTAGGATCATATTGTTGTACTAGTGGATTTTAAGGAATAACTTCCCAATTATTATAATCATTCTACAAGTGTTATCCATAATTGTATTCAATAAATTTACAAGGTGCTAAAATTGATGTTTTGGTGGGCGGGTATGAAAAGGAAAGTGGCCAAATTTGTATCGAGATGCTGGACTTGTCAACAAATCAAGGAATAACTTCAGCGACTTTTTGGTATGTTGCAGCATTTAACTATCCCAGTGATAAAATGGGAACATATATCAATGTATTTTGTTATAGGAATCCCATGAAATTCAAGGAAATAGGATTCCATATGGGTGGTTTGGGATTTACTCACAAACTCGGCTCATTTCATCTCGATTCGTGAATCACATATATTAGAGGATCTGTCCAAAATCTAAATCCAGGAGGCGGTAAAAATGTATGGTGTTCTTGTTTCAATTGTATCATATAGATTTCAGAGGTTCATATCTCATTTATAATATTAAGTACAGTAAGCACTTAGTGATCAATTGAAATTGATTACGACGTATCGTCCTCTGAAGGATGGACAATATGATTGGATGATAAAAATATTAGGAGAGAATTTTGGGGCTTGTGTGATGGATTTTGGAGACTCGTGGGGTGAACACATTCCTTTGGTGGAGTTCTCCTATAAAAACAATTATTATTCATCCATACACATGGCTCTGTTTGATGCATTGTATAGGTTTCATAATCGTTCTACACTATGTCTGGTGGAAATGGGTGTGACATCAATGGTTGGGTCGAGCCTTTTCCAAGATATAATATAAAATATTATGTTAATCTGGAAAAAAATGGTGATGGATTAGAGTCATCATAAATCATAAGTGGACCAGCGTCGATGACCATTGTCGTTCGAGGTGGGTAATCACATGTTCTTGAGAATTTATCCAAGGATGGGACATCATAAGTTTGGAAATAAGGGTAGGTTGTCTCCAAGAAATATTACTCCTTATGAGATTCTTGAGCTGCTTGGAGAGACGGAATATCAGTTGGCTTATCCAATACAGTTTATTGTGGTGCACAATGTGTTTCAGGCGTTTCAGTTGATAAAATATCAGCTAGATAGTGACCATATGATTTTCTAGGAACATGTTGAGTTAGGTCTGGATAGTTCTTTGCTTCATGCTCTAGAGAATATTTTGAATAATTAAGATAAATTCTTATAGGGTAATAGAATTGGTCTATTTTGGGTTTTTTGGAAACATTCTAATATTCAAGAGGAGACTTTGGAGTGGGAGAAAGAGATGGTTGAGCAATTTCCTGATCACTTCTAAAAATGTGATTGTTCTCTACATTCCAAGGATGGAATGTCCAATGGTAGGGAGAATTTAGTACCCCCTTATATGAATTATATGGCCCTTTTTTTGAATTTTTATTTATGTAATGTGGTTGGGTAATTTATGGGAGAGTTTGGAGGATTTTCTAGCGGTTCATAGTTAGAACATGGTTACTGTAATGTTTGAAACAAACCCAAGTAATTATGCAACATCAGAAAGTCGTATTCACACTATTAGTGCATGGTTTGTCTAAACATGTGGAACATACTTTGGATAGTATCACTACCATAGCTAGCACACGGTTTGTCTAAAAGTGCAAGCTAACCCTACATGGAAATAAAATGGTATTTTTAAAAATGGATCACTTGGGATTTACACTAAAACGCCCCAAACTTCCTCCCACTCAATCCTCACTTGGTATTTCCTTTCTTCAAGGGTAAAGAGGCCTATACCACTCATTTTGGAAGAGATTTGAAGGGTTTTCATGGTTCGGTGTGGGTAGTTCTTCTTCAATAAGTATCCTCTCTTGGTTGCTTCTTAGTTTTCCATATATCTAGCTTCTTGTTTGTCTCGGTTTTCTAGATCTACATTTGTCTCATATAGATCATGGGTTTTTTGTTTCCTAAAATGGTTAGAATTGGGCTTGTTAATGTCAGTCTAAGATAACTAAGGTAGTTTTGTGGATTTTTCACCTGAATTTGTGGTGATGTTGTTCATTGGCCGATTTCACCAAAACCATAAGTTATGTGGCTTCTATCTAGACTCCATATTGCTATATCTAGAATGATTAATTTAAAACTAAAGGGTTTTTCTTGAAATTGATTTTTAATTTGATGTGTGAAGCTTCATTGAAACCCATTTTGTGATAATTTTTGTATTTTTGTGGAAATGGTTTATTGTTTTGGAATGTTCTTATTATTGGATTTAAAGATGGTGATTTTAAAATCAACGTCTTAGTTGATAAATGGAGAATTTGTTGTGAAAAATGGTTTTCAGTAATAATGTTCTTTTATTGGTATGTTTTTTTGAATGGAAAATGGTTTAAGGGTGATTTTTAAAAAAATGAATGATTTATTGATGTGATTTAACATGTGGTTGGAATTGTTGATGTACTTGAGGGAATAATTGGTTTGGTAAATGTTAACGGTTTTTTGGTTGTATTAAATGGTTAATAATGATTCAAAGTGATGGATTGTGGGAATGAAGAATCACTATCCAAGGGAAGTGGGAATGTAGTACCACTACAAAAAGATGATGGGTTTGGATGCGAAGTTACATCGTCAATGGTAACATCGAGCATGGGTGTTTGTGTGTGTGACTTGGGAAAGTGTTGGAATATGTGTGTGGAAATGCAAGTTGGAATGGTTTGTGACCACGTGAAATGTTTAATGATATGTTTACATACATTCCTTGGAATTTTTTTATTGGGGTGAATTGTTTGGATTGATGATGTGTTTGAATTATTGGAAATTGTTGATTTGTTTTATTTGCTTTATATATTTTTTTTTATAAATTGTGATAACATTATCTATCATTATGGATTTTTTCATGAAGAAATTTGGGGAAAACCTAATTTTTATTCTTTACTAACCCCCTTATTTTGCACTTTGGTGGTTTTTCAGATGTTGTATTTTGATACATTGGTAAAGGTAAATAATCTCATTTCCTTAGCGGCTCATCACGATGCATGGGCAGTATTGTGGTGCTTGGAGCATGGTTTCTAGTGTGGTGTTGTGTCATAGCTTCTTTAGGATTTTTTTTGTTTAGTCTTCCACTTTGTTATACGAATATAGATTATTTTGGTATGTTTCTACTAGACTTTGTTCATTTTTATAGAATTAGTTTGGTTGCATGGTTGTTTCTGGTTGTTTGGTTCTGTTCATTTTTGTTGTGACATGCATCATGTAGTTGTGGTTAGTTATGGAATGATTGGTTGATTGCTTTTATTCTAATTTAAATTTCCTCCTCAATTATTTTTTAAGCCTTATAGACTTTAGTTCCTAGGGAATTTCATCTATGGAAAATTAGCATCTCAAATCCCCCCTCAAGTCAAATAGGAAGGGTAAGAATGTTACACTCACAACCTACATGGAAATTTATGCACTCTTGTAGATTTCGTGAATAGATCACTGATGAAGGACAAGGGCCCTTTGGTATATGGTTGACTGGTGGAGCATATATCTAGATAGAACTGGGATAAACATTGGTGTACCCATCATATGGTTGTTTTTTTTTCATTTATCTTGTTTTTGAATACTGATTTATACACTATACATTCTTACCACGGTGGGAAATCCTATATGTATTTCATTATTATATATCTACATTTACTATAAATTTTTATTATTTATTTTATTCATTATTATTGAAACTATTAAATGATACATTGGGTATAGTATCCCCATGGTTTCACATGAGACCCTCGCTGCTTGTCGAAAACCTATTGCGTGCGGGGAGGCCCGCTGATGTCATGTAGCATTTCAGCTAATACCCGGTGGTTCATGTTGGGATGTTACCTCTAGATTTTTTATCTTTCTCATGAGACTAATTTATGAATCGAATGGATATAAAATACCTAGAACCAACAGTCATAGATGGTCTAAATTATTCCACACAAATAAAATGATCATTTTTGTAATATCCCAGGTATTTATAGAATAATATATTTTCATTTCTATTGTAAAATTTAATATTAATTTTAGATTCAATGGGACACTATGAATGAAATTGTACCTAAAACACGACAATGGGTTTCTCTGAAATCTTACGTTGCACACAAAAATATGTTATACTAAAATATTATGAGAATAATATAATTATTTAAAATGGAAGACAATGCCTAACCGTTGTATTAGTGGTAAATGAACAGAATTAACTATATTTTTATTTTTTATATTTTTTAAATATTTTTATATTTTTTAAATTAATTTTAGTGACTTAAAATGAGAAATAATCCAATTTGAAGCATACAATACTCTAATATTTTTTTAAAGGTTGTTTAATCGGCTTTTTGATAGAGAACCCTTTTTAAAAATAGTTTCATTTACTTTTATATATTCTATATTATTAAATAAACTTCTTATTTATAAGTGGGGAATCAATATTTACTTTAGTTGAAGTTTTGGAATATATTAGATAAAATCCATATTTTTGTGACTACTAAAAGTTTCTATATTTTAATTCAAAGCTGTCTTTTCATATAATTTATTTATATAGTCAGATTCACTATTTAATTGGTTTCAAAGTGTAATTGGATTATTATTTTTATCATTTAATCCAATCATTTTTATTTGAATTAATTTTATATTTAAATTGGACATAAACACATTTCAATATTTTTATAGTTTTTACTTTTCAGAAAGCAGTTTTCTGGTTTTGAAAATGTGAATTATTTTTAAATTAATTTTCATCAATTATGTGTTTTCAATTCGGAAAATTGGATTTTATATTTGGATTCAGAACTCCCAAATTATGTAAATTGGTACCTTTTATTTTTTGACATTATGATTAGAAACTTTAGTAATTATTTTTATTTAACATGGTTAAAGAGTAAATCATGTAAATAATGGTAAAAAAATAATATTATAATAATATAAAACTACCCTAACAAGGGTTTTAATACTATTGGATGAGATATTTCCAACCATTAGAATCCTTGGGTTTAATTTAGGAACCCATGGATTCACATGGGTGTGATAATGACCTTTTATAATATTTAATTTACAGAAAAGGGAAATATAACATAAATATTTATCTCCTAACTAAAAAAAATTAATTTGGTTTATCTAAATGATCCATTTAACTATAAATAATTATTATAAATTTTAAAATATTTCCTACATCATGGATTTTATTTTGAATTTTTATTCATTAATTACATAAATACATTTATGACACAATGCTGATGCAACGATTACATTATTAATTAAATATTCAAATAAATGATATTATATATGATAAAATAAATTTAATTTGAAATTTTTGATGCCATACATGATTTTTTTAAATTCATTAACCTGTTTGGGATTAATTAATTCCATTTGTTTGAAGTAATCAAATTTTTAGGACTTTAACCTAAATAAAATTCTAATTACTATCAAAATTGACCTAAATGAATTTTTTAAAACAAATTATATTTTATTATATGATATAATAGTCGTAAAAATACCATATTTGGCCAAATTACTTGTATGATGTTTCAAATAAAATTAATTATCCACTCGTGGTTCTATTTTCATTTTATTGTAACTATAGTAACCATATATTATGAAAATTCAAGAACACATGGTAAGAGTTAATGTTTTTTACTAAGGGTTAATGCTAAAAGATAAGGTTAATTTTTTAGACTAAAATTTTCTAAAACCTATTGGTTGAGATAATATAAGGAAATACTCATATTATATTTGAAATTTATAACATTGTAACTATTAGAATTTAGAAATCATTTTATAATAAAATTATATTTCAACACTTTACTAAAGTGCCCCTCCTCCCTCTTATAAAATTCCACCACATATACCCACTTACTCACACATATAAATCCCCTTTGTTCATACAACTTCATCTCAAATAATCCCTAAACATCCCTCCATTCCTCATATAATCCTTATTTTAGGAAGAAAAAAATTCAATAAATCCATTTGGTTAAAATTAAAAAGAGTTACCCAATTTTTATGTAACGTCTTCTCTCGAACTCCTTTCATTTATTTTCATAATCCAACTCCCAAGACATATATTTATTAAATTATTTTATAAAAAACATTCTGCTCAAAATTCTTTGATTTTTTATGATAATGATTATACTTTCACATACACACACCTCCATCTATGTATGTAGAACATATTGTTTCTCTAGAGGGAAAACTACTACATCATGAAATGATGATTGTTCAACTTTCTCCTACCACCTCCCACAATGGCCATTATAAAGGCACTATATTTCTTTATGATATATATTATATTTATATTGTCTCTATTATTTTGTAATTTTTTTACATCATACATTTATTATTTCTGTAATGTGTATATATGATAATTTCATTTGAGGAAGTGTGGACTACCGCCCCCTCAATGTGATATGACTCATTCATGACAAAAATAGAATGTATAAATGATTTCATTAATGAAATTATGTAACATATATAACATATATATTATAATTTAATTATAATATACCTATGTACATTTTATTTTTTATTCCTTTAATATGACAAAGAAATGAATGTAGCGTTCATTTGTATATATGGCATGCCATCTCCATGAACGGTGTATTTCATTTCTTATCTCCAAATATTTTGGAATATTTTAAAAACATATAAAATGGATATATATGATATTTAAATCATGAATAATATTCTATATATAATGGAATTATGATCACATGGATAATTTTCATGAAAGTAAGTTCATTTTTTACTCAAATAACGGACATCAACAAAATGTCTGATATGAACTCAAATAATTAACTAATTGCAATAACATGGTAATAAATGATATAAAATAGATAATAAACAAAAAAATGTTCTAAGAAATGTATAAATTAACCTACGTTTATTATTTGTGAAACTAAAGAACGAACGAGACCAGTTACACTCAAGGTAAGGGACTTCGTCTCAATCTCCATTCATTGATGAATTTCATGATAATATGCACCTTTATTATTTTATAAGGTGTATATATAGACACAAAGAAAATTTCATATCCATTTTTTATCTATAGTAATGTTATTTTCTAATTCATTGAGATTAATATTTAAATTTTCAATGTAGAATGGGACACCATGATCATTTAATGATTTAGTTATCAAATCTACTTCTTTCAGGAATTAAATTACATATTTATTTACATGGGTAAAAAGGTATATATAAGAAATTTTATTTCACTCATGAATTTCATTCAATGTTTTTAAAATTGTGATTTTTATATGCTGTGTCTTAATATCTTTACAAAACAACAAAATGAATGTTTTTTAATGTATACGGTGATAATGACTTCTCTACCATCGTAAACGTTATTTAATATTTGGATTCCTCTATATGCATTAATTTATTTTAAAATGAAAATATAAACATTATTCCAATATTTGGGTATCATGGTATTTAAAATGGGTTCATAAATGAAAATATTATTTTTATATGGAAATTTATTTCATATGGGATTAGAAGAAGATTTTAAAAATGGGGTTTTGGTGATGAACATGTTTTATTAATGAAATGGTACATGAGCATTATATAAAATGGGTGAGCTCGATGTAGATTATACGATGGGTTGATCCCCATTATATCTCACGGGTGAGCTTTATATAACTTATACAAAGGTTTGTTCCCCATTATAGCTCCCGGGTGAGCCTCATATAGCTTATATGAAGGGTAACCCCCATTATAGATCTCCAATTTGGAAACCAGCCATATGGTTCATCCAATTGGAATATGTTTGAAAGGTTTTTGTTTATAGGATGATCTAATTTATCTAAAGGAGTTTTAATTTCGTGTTATTGGTTTTAGTGTTTTTCATTGATAAAAAGGTATGGTTTATATTCATGTGAAGGTGTTTTGTTTCATCTACTAATAGAACATTAAATGGGTTATCTGGTTTTAAATAGTCTAATGGTTTTTATTAATTTGTATTTTCCTTACTGTGATTTTTGTGATAATACCATGTTTCTAAATATTTTCATAGGATTTAAGGGAGAATACAGTCAAGGATGGAATCAAGAAAGATTTATGATGATTAAACATTAAAATAAACCATGTTTCTTTTTAAAAGTTTTTATTTTATGGAAGAAACTGGTACTGTTGGAATTGTCCACTTTGTATTTCTATTTTTTTGTTATGTAATAGTTATTGAATAATTCTCAAATGCAGTAAACCTGAAATGATCCCCAATGATAATTCCTGAATTAACTAAAGATCAGATAACGTTTAAGGCTGGGGCTATATAGTTGGTATCAGAGGTCTGTTTAGATAACTTTATATGTTAGGATAGTGTTAATTTCGTTACTTTATAGAATTTTACAATATGGTTAATTTGAAATGGTGTAGGATTTTAATATTACCTTGTTTCTTCAACTAAACTATTTTTATTTAGAATGTTTGTCCGTAGAGGAAATGGGAAATATTTAATGGGACGACATCAGGAGGAAAACAATCATTCAAATCAACAACACGAGGTAATGAGAATTGAAAGTCAATAGTTGGTTACAGTGATGGAGCAGTTGACTGAGGCTATAAATGGTAATGGTATCCATGCACAATATCATAACAGTCAACCATAGAAGAATATGTCAGCAATGTAACATTTTATGAGGCAACATCCCCCATCATTCAATGGATCATCTGACCTAGTTGTAGCTGAAGGATGGATCAATACCCAGGAGAAGATATTTGAAGTCATGGGATGTTTGGAATGTCAGATGGTAACTATTTCCATCTATCGTTTTGAAGGTGAATCTGATCAATGGTGGTCATTTTCTAAGAAAAATAGAATGAAAAATGACATTCATGGAATGGAATGAGAAGATTTTAGGGATATCTTCCTTGAAAAATATTTCCCTAAGGTTGTTCTACATAGGTTATAGAAACAATTCATGGAATTATAGAAAAATGATGATGATTTAGTTGTTGTATATGAAGTGAATTTTAAAATATTGTCCAGGTATATTTTGGATTTTATTCAATAAATTGAATATAAAATTTATTGACTTTATAAATAATTGAATCTAGGGCAACAAAGATCTTTGGCCTCCCAATAATGTAAAAGTTGTGAAAAAGTGTTTTGTTGTGATAAGAAAGATGAAATGGAGTTTTTCAACACTTTTGTTCCATGATATGATAAGAGTAAGAAATGGTCATGGTTTCATGAAATGGGGAATCAACCATCTATGAATTCTAGTGGTAATCCCAAAACTTCTTCCAAGTGTGGTAAAATACATTTTGGGGTTTGTATGTCAGGGTCTGGAAAGTGTTACTAGTAATTTGGGTCTTAAGGTTCATGAATGAAATGAAAAGGTTCCTCAACATGCCAATAATGATATAATGTATAGCCAGTCTACAGTAATATTCTTTAGCTACAAAGAGTTGGGAGATTATGAAAATAAGTGTCTGAAGTTAATTAAATTGGGAGGAAATCAGTATGATCAAAAACAAAAAGGATTTGGGGAAGTCTTTTGCTGCTACTACAGTTGATGTTGAGATATCTGGTGAAGTTATGGAATTTCCAGAGAGCCTAATATTTTTCAATGTATAACCATAAATTAATGGTTCTAGACACACTTTTCAAGGTTTTATGTGATGTGATAATAAGATATTAAGGACCATTCTGGGAGATGTTTTGTAGGGTTATGTTTATGTATGTATTTATTTTTTTAATGTGGAAGTATGGATTTACTTTGACCTTACTTTTAAGATATTGATATCCTTTATGGTGTGTATGATCTTTTATACTTGATTTTATTCTTAGGGATGTACATCATATTTTTGGAATATTATATAGATGAAATTGTCCTTATAAAATAGAAAAACATCAAGTAATTATGTTTCCTTATGTTCTTATTCTAGGATGTAAATAAATTCTTCATGTTTTTCAAAAGGATCACAAACCAAAAATATTATTTATTTACATTTCTCAATGGTCTTATAAACCATCATGTAATTATGGTTTTGTGATGTACATCGTTGCAATGAATATAAACTCTATCACTCTCTACTGGAATTTGAGAGCTTGTGTTATCATCCATGTCTATGTTTTCTTACAAGGAACCCTAGAATATGATATCTCATGTGACCATTGTACTTCTCCTTCTTTAATTTTACTTTATAATTTTATTGACTCATTTTTATGTGTGGTATATTCAATGAATTATCTAAGACCAGTTTGGAATTTGTGAGGACACAATTTACGAAAGGGGGAATGATGTAACATCCCAGGTATTTGTAGAATAATATATTTTCATATAAATTATTTAATTTAATGTTAATTTTAGTAAAATTGGGACACTATGTATTATAGTTTTCCCAAAATTCAACAATTGGTTTCTGTGAAATCTTACATCACACACAACATTGAGTTATAACAAAAAATAATAAAATAATAATATTGTTATTTTAAATGTCACTTAACGCATAGACATTTTATTGAAGGGAATGAACACTTTTTAAGAGGTCATTTTACAGCCTTTTGATGGTGAACACTTTTTAAAATTAATTTTTTTTAACTTTTATATGTTCTATTTGAAAAATAATTTTATTCTTTAGAAGTAGGACATCAAAATTTACTTGGTTGAAATTTTTGTATTTTTCTGATAAAATCCATATTTTTATGAATAGTAAAAAATACAACATTTTATTTAAAAACTGTCATTTCTTTTAATTTATTTAAATAGTTATATTATAATTTTAATTGGTTTAAAAGTGTAATTGGATTACATTATTATCATCTAATCCAATTATTGTAATTGGAAGTAAATTCACATTTAAATTTTACATAAATGCATGTCAATCTTTTGATAGTTTTTTACTTCTTTAAAATATGTTTCTTGTATTGACATCGACAATTAATTTTAAATTAATTTCCTCCAATTCCGTGTTTTGAATATGGAAAATTATATTCCATATTTTCAATCAAAAGTACCATATTATGTAAATATGTAACTTTTTTGGGACATTATTAATTGTAACATCAATAGTTATTTTTATTTTCCATGTTTAATGGTTAAATCAAGTAAATAAGGGTAAAATAATAATATTGTAAAAATATAAAACTACCCAAACATGTGTTCTAATCCTAATTCATGATATATTTCTGACCATCGTCATCCTTAGGTTGAATTTAGGACCCCATGGAGACACTTGGGTTTCCTAATGACCATTTATAATATCTATTTTAAAGAAAAGGCAAATGTAACCTAAACATGTATCTCTTAACCAAACAATTATAATTTGGTTTATATAAATGATCTCATCAACAATAAAATTAAATTAGAAAACTATATCTATTTCCACAAAAATGGTATTTTATTTATAATTTTTATACATTAAATAAATAAATATATTTATAACATAATGATGATGTAGTGATTAACTTATTAATGAAATATTATAATAAATGATGTTATAAATATTAAAATAAATTTAATTTGATCATTTTGAATCCAACCATAAATTTTTTTGATTACATTAACATGTGAGGGGTGTGTTAATTCCTTTAATTCTATGGAATAAAGTCGTTATGACTTTAGAAAAAATCAATATCTAAATAATGTAAAAATATACATAAATGAGTTTTTAAAACAAATACTATTTTATTAAATGATATAATTGTCCTAAAAAACTAATATATGGCTTAATGACTTACATAATGTTTTAAATGTCATTATTTATCCACTTTTGGTTCTCTTGTAATGTTATTGTAACTATAGTAACTGTATATTTTGAACATAAAAGAAGAGATGGTAAGAGTTAATGTTTCTAAATAAGGGATAATTCTAAAATATGAAGTTAATTTAATGAACTAAACTTCTATAAAACCTGTTGGTTGAGATTATTTAGACCCATAATCATAATATACTCAAAAAATTTCACTTTATAACTATTATAATTCTAAAATAAATTTATAATAAAATAATATTTAAATACTTTTCTAAAGTGTCCCTCCTCTCTCTTATAAAAGGCCACCACCTCTACCCACATACTCACACCTCTAAAGCCCCTTGGATCATATGAAATCATCTCAAATAAACTATAAACATAATTTTTTACTCCTAGAATCCTTAAATTTTTCATAAGTCAATTCAATAACGCATTTTGGCTAATATCAAAAAGAGTTACCCAATTTAGAGGAAAACTCTTCTCTCAAGATCCATTCATTTATTTTCTTCATCCAACCTCAAAAACATGTCATTCTTCTCTTATTTTATAAAAAATAAGTATATTCAGTATACTAGGATTCTTTTATTCTAAGGTTTTTGTATACACTTACACACACCTCAATCTAATGGATATTAAATATATTTTTTTTTGTTTGGCGAACTACTGCCTCACGAAAGAATGATTGTTCAATTTTATCCTACCACTTCTCATGGTGGTCATTATCATGTAACATTATTAATATATTATATTTATTATATTTATATTTTATATATTATTCGGTAATATATATTTACATCTTACCTTTATTCTTTCCATAATCTGTATATACGATAATTTTATTTGAGTATGTGTGAACTTCAGACCCCTAAAAGAGATATGAATTGTTAATGACATAATGGAATGTATAAAGTATGTAATTAATGAAATTATGTAACATTTTTAACATATATATTATTATAGAATTATAATATACCTATGTATCTTTTATTTTTAATTCCATTAATATGACAATGAATTGAAAGTAGCATTCATGCGTACGTACGACATACCGTCTCCAAGAAGGGTGCATTTTCATTATTATCTACAAATGTACTAGAATATTATAAATTCACATATACTTGAAATATATTATATTTATATAATTAGTAATTTTCTATAGATAATGGACTTATGACCACATGGATAATTTGCATCAAAACAAGTTTATTTTTGACTTAAATACCTAGCATCGACAAAACGTCCAATATGAACTCAAATAATTAAAAAATTTCTATAACAAGGTAATAAGTGATATGAAATGAAGAATAAACATTAAAAAATTTCTAAATCTAGTATAAATTACCCTAAATTTATTATTCTAGAAATTAAAGGACGATCGAGACAAATCAGACTAATGGAAAGAGACTTCGTCTAAATCACCATTCATTGAGGTAATTCTTGATAACATGCACCATTATTATTTTAATATATTTCTATACAGCCACTATGACATTTCATATCGATATTTTATCTATAATAATGTTATTTATTAAATCTTAGAGATTAATAATAAATGTTCAAAGTGGTATGGGACACCTTGATCATTTATAGATTTAATTATAAAATATATTTTTTCCTGACATTAAATTACACATTTATATATATGGGTATAAAAGGAATATATGTTCTGCCTCCAAGGTGGTGCATTTTGGGTGGTGTGGAAATGGCCCGGTAAGGATCATTATCTATCCCTTTTCCCAGAGACGTTTTCCTATAATGTTTAACATTTCTTTTGTTTCGACCCATTTGGCGTCTTTATCCTTTAATAATGTTCGCTTAACCCCGTGGGGACTAGAAAATTCACATCATTCACACTGTGAAGGAGGTGCCATAGTCAGATTATCCTAGCAGGCGATTGCATGGGCTTATGTACTTGTGCAATTGGTCATCCTTGGATATAACTTCTTCATATGGTCTCCAACGAGTTTATTCATGGAGCCCAGAATGCCCAACGGCCCTGGTATCCATGTTTAATGGACATTTTTTAAAAAGGTTGTCACTTGTTGATTGATGATTCAGCCAATGGCACTTGAGGAATTCATTACTCAAGAGGATGGGAGGTCAGGATCACCACACCCTTTTGTGGGAGGATTGATGCTTGATCCAGGACTCCCTTATAGATTCAACTGGTGTTCATATGTTCGTTAATCCTTTGTTCATTCTCAAAGATTGTGTCCATAGGCTACCCTTGGTTTGTAAGATCATCGTAAGAAAGATGCTATAGAGTTGATGTTGACTTGAGACATTCAATAAGGCTCTATAGAGTTTATCATCATTCTGGGGGGATGGAATGTGACTTGATGTTAGGATCAGACCCACAAGATGGGTTTCCGATGTATCCTCAAGAGTAGAATCAGAACCCTTGTAGTTTGGATGGTGTGGGGATTACGCATAGATGTTTCCCATTTGATGAGACATGATTGGGTGGACCCTTTATCAATGGGAACCCTTTTGAGCTCAGGCCTTCTGGTAGGCATCCTACATATCTAGGTTTGATCAAGAATCAGATTACTCATAGTTCAGATTGTAATAGATGTTGTAATCATCAAAAATCCCTAAGACCATGTGATTCATGATCATTGTGAGAAACAAGAGTATGTAAAAGATTCAACAAATCACATTCTTCCTCCCCTGTTGGTGGGGGAGGGAGGTCATACGGTTGAAGAGGTTGGGGAAATGGTGCTTGAGGGCACTAAACGATGAACCTTTCCATTAAAATTCATGCAACCCGGCCTCAGACATTTGGGGACTTACCTAAGTGGGAGGGCCTCTGAGAAAATTCTGGGAAGGGGGGAGGTATGTCCTTGTCAAAAGGAGAAGCAAACATAAATCCTTTGACTGAACACTATTCCTCATTGAAAGGAAAAGAAAGTGATCACCCTTAATCACTAGAATGGGGAGGTTCATATCAGTGTCCCAAGGTTGGAATCTGGTTTACAATGGGAATGTAGACCCATAGGCATTCCAAATTCCTGAACTATTGTAATGAGAGCCATCAAGGATCTATTTAACATGGGTATGTAGACTCAAAGAGGCGTGATGATGCACCCGGTGGTCTGATCATATGGGTTTGGGGTCTTTGGAGGAGGATTTGGACTGATGTCGGAGGACCGGCTAGCAGTGGAATCATGGAAGACTGAATGGTAATAGAAGGGTGAGGATGGAACTGGAGGAAATAATACCCGAAAACACCCCATTCTGCATACAAGTTTCTTATGTGGGATGGGGGAGGCTTTGCAACTGTAGTGTTATGCGGGCAGAGGGTTCTTCCTCATACTGATGCAGTACGTGGGCATGGGTATAGACAGCTGCATACCATATGAGTACATAGACCATCACACCGTTTTTGGTTCCATAAGCATACTGATGCAGTACATGGTGTTGGCATCTGTCCGCGTAGAGGTACACTACGTAGAGCACCATATTGATGGAGGGTCAAGGAAATTATCATTCGTGGGAAAATTTACCTATGAGAAGTTTTTGGTTTTTGGTTCTATTATTATTCTTCAATTCAACTGTTTTATGGTTTGTGGCTGGCTGTACATGCAGAGAGAGTGTTTCACGATTTGAGCTTTGCTGAAAAATCTATACAGAAGTCAGAGTCTTCTCCGAACACTTTCTTCCAAACTATATGTCCCCTTCAGGCCTTCGTCGTCCATATTTTTTCCTTATATTGTTCTCATTTTATAGAGCACTGAGGGAATTGTATCTATTGAGAATGTGACATTATTTGTGTATGCCCATGAGGAGATATCCTATTCCACGGTCGAATCGGTCAATCTGGGGTTTGCAGTGGCTTCGTTTCGTGATAATGGTTTGCAGAACCCCACTTGTTCACTTTTTCTACAAACTGATGGGTTCACGCAATGGTAGGCAAATGGCCTTCACACTCATGATTCCATCAGTGACTCGGTTCGTAGTAGGCCTTGTTCACTGGAGATCGCTCTGTAGGCTAGTGGTGTGTAAATCGTTTCATGTACCTGGTGTTTCGTGATCTAGGAAGTCTGTGGACCTTTCCAGGTGATGGTATGTAGTCCATTTCAAATGCTTTGAAAACATGATTTCCTTCATGTTTCTTCAGAAAATTGCAACTCAATTTTTGTCCATTCACCTTTGTAGACTTGTAGAAGTACTTGATTCCTTCTAAAAAGAGATTGTGGGGGTATTGTTTTTTCCCTGGAGGAATTTTTAGGACCCTGCAAATGCCCTCCATCAGAATGGGATCCGTTCGGAATGAAAAATGGACTATTCTGATGTAGAAGAAGACCTGAACTAAAAAGGTTCACGGTAGAATAGATGGACCTAGTAGGAGAAGACAACACCTATATATAGGGGCCCAAGTCATTTTTCCTTTATCATTCCTCATAGAACAAATTGATCATGATTTCCTCGGCTTCCTCTGCTCTCATGTACTATGGTCCTTGAGAAAATCTCATTCGCTGTAAGAACCATGATCTTTGTTTAAGGTACGCCTTTCCTTTTTCTGGAGTTTTTAAGAAAAATGATTTTTCTAGATAATTTTGAAGTACACGTCGTGTACTTTCTTAGTACACGCCGTGTAATCTTCTCTAGCTCGAAGCCGTGTGCTGGCCGTGCCCAGGCCACACACACGGTGTGTAGGTGTGACATGGAGGCCGATTTTGGCGGAGTACAGAAAGACCTAGTACACACCGTGTACTTTTTTTCATTAAACGGACCGAGATCATGCCTGATGCCCAAAAACGTCTTCTTCTAGGTCCCGTTCATCCGAGAGCGCCGAGGATCCGTGAATATTCTACGAGCTTCCGCCTCTCCGTCCGTTCTCTGATTCGAGCTCTGTTGATTATGTTGGAAGCAGAGCAGTGAGTTCTCCCTTCTGCTTGACCCTTGTTTTCCAATTATTCTTCCTTATCAATTTATCTAAGGTTGAAAGTTTTGTTCATTTTCTTGGATCTATGAAGTTCTAGGGAGAATCAGTCATCGTTGTTCAAGTATATCGATCTCCTAGGATCGAGGTAGGTGGTTTGTGCCTTTCTGTAGAAATTCTTTGAGTATCTTGTGCAATTGCGCCAATTCCCTTGAAAGAGAACTGTGTGTTTTCCTGTTTTCCCCTGATTGATTGTATTCTTTCTTGATTGATATAGTATAGGTTTACCTCTGTGAATAAATTAGTTTTTGTTGTACTCTGGATGCTTGTCGTGCGTGTTTTTCTTGTTTGGCGTTTTCCAGTTGCCATGCCTAGTTGTAGGATAGTGTAAATGTTGCTTTGTTATGCTGTTGATCCTTATAATGATAGCCAGGTAGTTTTGAGGTTTACTTGGACGTTGCATGCGTGCTGAGCATGTTAATTTCACACAGGACTGTGAGAACCAAGTGTAGTAGACCATATAGATAATTGATGTAAGGGCTTCTCTAGAGTGTCTTTTAATACGATGCGAGACCATAGGGGGAATTGATGATGAGTTCTTCCTCAGAGAGTTTGTAGTTCCTCGATGCGGGCCACAGGGGTAATTAGACATTGAGTCCTTCCCTAGAGTGCATTTAGCACGATACGGGACTATATGGGGAATTGACGGTGAGTGCTTCCTTAGAAAGTCTATTCCTAGTTGAACCGGAGGGGTGAGACTGTGTGTGCCTCCTAGAGGGTTGCTAGTACTTGGAGGTTGAACCATAGGGATTAGGCTGTGAGTGCTACCTAGAGGGTTACTTGTTTTCTACTTGTTGTGGGTTGTTTACTTGTGTGCTTTATATGATAGAATTGTGGATTGTAGCTGCTGTGTATTTTCTTATTTACTGTTCCTATACATTACTTTCCATGTATTCATTGACTGTTAGACACAGATCTTTGGGTGGTTTCCTACTAGGACATTGTCTCACACCCTATTTGGGCTATGATTTTGGCCCCTAGAAGACTATTTTGTTGCAGGTATAGATAAGGGCAAGTGACCTTCTACATTAGGTTCTTGATTGCACTAGAGATGGAGAGCATGGGACCGAGCCGTGGCTTGCGATGCTGAGGAGTTTCTCATCTGTTTTTCTTTTTTTGTTTCTTTATTACTTGTGTTCAGTCATATTTAAGCACGTTGTTGTGTTTGGTTCATTCCATAGATACATGTACCTTATGCATCATTATCATCATTTCAATATATTCATTGCTTCTGCTATTTGATTTCAGTTGTTGCGTATTGTTTACTGCTTCCGCTATTTACTGTTAGTTCTTTCTTGTATACCTTACCAAATGAGGGCATAGTTTCCACAATTACTTACCAAGGCCCTCACTGCTAGTCGGCAGCCTCTGGCGTGTGGAGAAATGCGCTTGAGGTTATGTGGAAAACTGGGCATGGGGCACCTCTCGGTGGCTTCCGAAACAGGGACGTTACAAGTGGTATCAGAGGTGTTTCCTTTATCTTGATTTACTGTTTGCAGCCTTTATCCAGGGATAGGATAGATTCAGTACTTGGTATTAAGCTATTCTTGGGAGTAGCTAACCCGTGTACAGGGAAAAGCCATACTACCTCGTTTATTGCAGTTTTCTGGTTTTGAGATTTTACAGTTGATATGATTTCACCTAGAGTGATTCATATGCTTTGTGTTGTTATTTCATTGACAATTGCGGTTCTATTTCTGTCGCAGCCCGATTAAATGAGGGTATGCCATCTCATGCATCATATAGGCACTTGTATAAATCACATGCCATGCATTATTGCCATGTCATCTAGGGTGCATTATCAATTGCATGTTATTGTGATAGACTTTGTGTAGATTATGCATGCTATTGTGATAGATGCTTGATAGAATCTCTACTACCTTGTTAGAGGTTTGTTTGTTTCCTACTTTGCTTAAATGAACGCCAAATTTCTATTATTGAGTACGAATCGGATGTTGGCAACTCCTTGCCTTGTTTTCTGTGTTTTTAGGGCATCTGTGCAGTTTCTGAGATACTGCCCAAAAAAACCCAGAATACACGGCTTGCACATTTTGACTACACGTCGTGTAGTTTTTAGACCGTGTCATTGACCGTGTGAGCAGGGACACGCTGTTGTAGAAATAACTTTAGGAACGCACCGTGTACACATCCGTGTCACTAACAACACAGGTTGGGGAAGCTCGAGCAGAACACATTGTGTTATCAAGGAACACGCCAAGTAGTTCTATCCAGGTACCCGGTCGTGTCACGAACAACACGGGTCAGTGTCACCTTCTCTTAGACACGTTGTGTTGTTTTCAGAACAAGTCGTGTAGCCTTGTTCTGGTACATGGCCATGTCACGAACAACACGGGACGATGTCACCTTTACCTATACATGAAGTGTTTGTTCGAAACACCCTGTGTAAGGTCCAACTGTGCAGACGGCCGTGTATTCAACAACACGGGCCGCCGAATCCCTGCCTTGTACATGCCCTGTTGGTTCAGAACACGCCGTGTAGTCTCGGGTTTAGTTGGAATGTGTGGGTTAGCCATGTAAAGAGACTCTGGAAGGGGAATAGTTTTCAAGTACACGCCGTCTGTTGGGTCAACATGCCGTGTAGTTTGAGGTATTACATGACCTATTGGACAGGGGTACATGCCCATGTTAGTGGCTTAAGAAGACACGTCGTGTAGTCGTGTTTTGTATACTTGTGTGTTTTCATTCCCATGTTCTCATTTTGTACTCTTGTTTTTCCTATCCTTTTTTTCTTCTAATATAAGGTGTTCTTTTTATCTTTTAGAGATATGCCTCTGAGACATCCTCTAGTTGTACGTCTGTCGTCGGGCAGTGAACAGACACCAGATATGGCTAATTAGGGACTTCCTGCCGACCCTCCAGTCATGCCAGCCTTGGTACCTACTGTCATACAAGTTTCATGTAACACCCGAGACTTTTATGTTATATAAATCATCAAAGGAATATTTTTCTACACAACACTTTCTTGTCTTTCTTTACATGAAATCACGACCTTCCTCGATATCTTGCGTCGTACGCAATACCGAGTTTCACTAAACAACGATATGCTATTAAAATATTATTAAAACTAGCCATTATGAATATTAATAACCACTTTTTGAAATTTTATAAATTTTATTTTTTAAAATGGACTTCATTTTTGGATTCGGAATATCGAAATTAGCCTAGGGTGAAATTTTGGTATTTTTCTCAAAACTTTCAATTTTTGATGAATAGTGAAACCACTAAGTGGTAGTTAAAAAAACTGAATTTTTCATAAAACATAATTTTACCGCTTCTGTGAGTGGAATTTCAAAAATCCGAGAGACACGGTTGATGTCAGTAAGTAAAATTTGGTTCAATGAGATGAAAATAATTTTTTGGTGAATAGTAACTTTTTACTTTTTTACCACGGTAAAAAAGTAAATAGGGTAATTAAGGGTAAAGATGATATTATTATTACCCTAACACATGTCCTAATTCTATTGTATAAGTTTAATTCGACCAAAAACAAACTTAGGAATAAAATATGACCATTTATGCCACTTGGATTAGATTAGGACATTTATTATTAATTTATTTAAAGAAGGGTTAAAATAGTTAAAATCAAAGTTTAATAAGTAAATAATTTTTAATATAAGGTTATACATAAGATAAATTCAACTATAAATATTAATTAGAAAGATAAAAAGATTTCCTACATAATTATATTTTATTTGTAATATTTAGACACTGAATAATTTAATTTATTTATGACACAATGATGATGCAGTAATTATTTTATTAATGAAATATTGACATAATTGATGTTATAAACACCAAAATAAATGTAATTTGAGACTTTTTATGAATTCCACTAATTTTCTAGGTTAATATGACATGTTAGTATTGATTTAATTAACTTGGTTCGAACTAATAATTCTGTTTTGATTTTCACAAAAAACAGTTTCTAAATAGTGTCAAAATTGACATAAAATAGTTTTTAAAACAAATATTATATTAGTAATTGTTATTTTATTCCTAAAAATCTAAGGTTCAGCCAAATGACTTAGATAAAGTTATATATATTAATAATAAAAAATTGGGGTTTGTTTGGCTGCTTATAGTAAGTTTATTAACCTTATAGTATAAGAACACAAGAAGACATGGTAAAAGTAAAATTATTTAACTTAATGTTAAATCTAAATGAAAAGGTTAAAATTGGAACCTAAACTTGTCTAAATTCTATTGGATGAGAGTATTTCGACCCATCCCCACCTTATCTTCGAAATATATCAATTTGGAGCTATTTAAAACCAAACTTGACTTTATAATAAAATAATAGTTTTAGTTATTCCAAAGGTGCCCCTCTCCTCCCTTATAAAAGGACATCTCCTCCCCCTCTTCCTCACACCACTTTGAGCCTTCATGCTCGGCCAACCCCTACCACATTCTCCTATAAACTTCCCTATAGACATCCTAGGGGTCCTGGTCTTATTCAAAGACCAATTATAGTTCCCTAAAAGAAGGTCTCAAAGAAGCACTTCAAAGAAGAGGTAATGTCCGTTACCGATTCTTTCATCTTTATTTCTTCTTTAACTTCTTCTTCTTTAGTTGTTTAATTATGAAGTAATAACATAGGTATCACTCATATACTGATATGTTATTATAAGTATGAAACAACCCTATTTCACCATCTATCCATCCTACGGAAAAAGAAATCACCGCGTGTGCGTACGTATGGAATACAGTCTCCACGCCGTGGTGTAATCTATTTTCCACCACCACCTTACTTGGATAGGTATAATGGTGTATATAATAACTATATATGACTATTATAAAGTGATACGGATTCTTAAATAGTATACATACACTCTAATACAATTCCACGATCATAGGAACGATATCATCACTCGTGCGTACATACGGAATACCGTCTCCACGATGTGATGCGACTCGTTCTACATGATCTTCATTTCATAATGATTATATAAATCAATTGAATGAATGAATATGATATATATTACACTAATACCATTCTAGAAATGATGTATCTATAACCTAAAGAGAAGAATAAGAATTTATTCGACAAAATACGCATAAGAATAAAAAGTTATAAACACCTGAATAACAAGTAGCAATGAAATGTTACTACTAAGAAGCTAAGAAAATGACCATACATGATATCATAAAAATATGTATGATTCTGGAATAAGTCAATAACATTATTTAAATTATTATACAGGAGGTTCGGACACTTACAAAGCAAGTCGGACCTAAGGTAAGGGAAATATCACGATCTCATTTTTATCTGAGACTGTTTGTACTTTGGTATTTACTAGGGTGTATTTTATCATCCACATCCATGTTTCCTCAATATGTAATATTATTTCCATCCACCTACAATTGTTTAAAACCAATTTTACCATTAGGTGAGTTTTTAGTAAAAGATATGAAAGGAATCTTTTGTCGTTTTTTTTGTACGAGGTACTTTTTGACTTTTCCGAAAAAAGTACAAGAAAAATGTTTTTTTTAACTTATACGGCATGAATGGATTTTTAAAACCTTATTTCCAAGAAGCTTCCTTTACAAGTTTTCATGTTCATTTTTAATCAACTTCTTTTATTTTAAAATTGTATGACATTTTGTGAAAGGATAAATGTTTTTGAAGTAGAAAGGATATTTTCCTCAAGAATGGAGTTCAAGAGTTTTATCAAAATTATTTTCCATCTAAGACAATATAGGGTTCTGTTTCTATCCCTATTATTACATGGATTTGATTATGTTGTGATTGAAATATTTTTATGAATTCCTTTATCTTATATGATTTGTTTTATGATGTCATGATGTTTAAGATTCCCATTTTTATTACATGGGTTATGTAATGGTGTATGATTTATGATTTTGTGGCACACATAAGAATGGTATCATTATGAGATGGGTGGGACATATATCTCCCTCCAATTCATTGGGTAAATACTTTATATCTCATGAGATAGACATGGCTGGAACGGTAGGTTATACAGGTTCAGTGAAACAGGACTGAAATGAGGGTGACTCGGTTCAGAAAGGGACTTTTTCCACTAAGATATTCTTGGCAATGAGTCTTGACTAACAAGAAATGATTCTCTATGATTATGTGTGTATGCCACAAAGTTTAATGTTTTATGTTATGATTATTGTGATTACATTTCACTGCCATGATTTATCCCATGTTATGAAATTATGATCTCTTTTGCAGGATAAGATTTCCAAAAGTTATTTGCTTGTGTATACAATGTGAATGATATTTCTTTTGTTTACCCTTACTGAGAATTTGAGCTCACCCTTTTGTATGTTTTCTTTCCCCATGTCAGGAATAAGTTTATTAAGTAGGATATGCCAAAAAGGGACTCTAGATATGATGAAATAAGTGGGAGGAAAAGTTGATGCTTTATGAACTAGTTGTTTATGTTTCCCAGTTTCTAAAGACACTATACCTACACGGTCATTTCGTGGTTTTGTTATATGTTGTAATAAGTATGCTTCAATTTTGAAGTACTAAAAATTTATGTAATGTATGGGTCATTATAGTTGGTATCAGAGGAAAGGTATAGTCAACTTTTGGAAACTAGGATGTGAAAGCCTTAGTAAGAACCCTAAGGATAAGTCTAAGAATAGAACACAATATTAGTGTTTTAGAAATGGCCATGAATAACCTAGCATAAGACCTTAAGTGTGAAATTTTATTCTTGAGTATGTGGTTTTCCTATTATAATTAGTGTTGCTCACACTATTCTTCTTGGTTTTAGTTAATGGTTGGAACCCGAAGGAACCGTGTTAATGCGGAATGCGACGGGCAATGCAATGATTGTCCACCTGAGCAACCAAACGTTATGGGAGCTGGAATGAAAAATCTTATAGCCATGCTCACACAACATTCTCATGCTATAAATCATGCAGGACTTCCAAACGAGCAAAGGAAGGAGCAACATTCTGTTGAATCCTTCATGAGGAAGCGTCCACCTTCTTTCAGTGGGTCTACTGATCCATTAGTTGCTGAACAATTGATTAGTACTACTGAAAAGATATTTTCAGTTCTTCAATGTTCTGAACACGATAAAGTCATCCTAGCAGTGTATCGTTTGGAAGGAGATGCTGATCAATGGTGGAATCTTATTAAGAATACAAGGAAAAGGGATGAAATTGAGTCCATGGAATGGGACGAGTTCAAGAACTTATTTTTCAATAAGTACTTCCCTCGTATTCTCCGAAAAAAGATGGAGAAATAGTTTCTTGAACTGAAGAAAAAGGATGATGAATCTGTTGGTACCTATGAAGCAAATTTTACAAGACTTGCAAGGTACGCTTCTGGTATTATTATCCAACCTGAGAGTAAGATCGATCGATTCTTTAGTGGCTTAAAACCAAGTCTTCGAAGGGCGTTAGCCATAAGGGACTTCAATAGATACGAGGAAATCATTCGATGTGCTCTCAAAGTTGAGATGGAGATTGGAGTAACCCATCAGTCATATGGGTTTGATAAGAAGAGTAAAATGGAATTCAAAGGAAAATCTAAATAGAACACTGAAAAGAAGATGAGCTTTCCCTTATGCTCAAAGTGTGGAAAGAAACATGGAGGGAGTTGCCTTAAAGGGACAAGTAAATGTTTCAAATGTGGAAAGGAAGGTCATCGGGAATTTGAATGCCGCGATGATTGGAAGAAGATGTCTAATGATGCAAACAAAGGAAGGGATACACAGAATGAACCTACTACACTTCAATGTTTCAAGTGCAAGGAGATGGGGCATTATGCCAATAAATGCCCTAATCCAAGGGTTGATGATGATGGTCGACGTCAACAAACTCTTAAGGCTAAAGACAAAGGAAAGTCACATGCAATTTCTATCAGCGATGTGGAGTATGATAACGATGTGGTGAAAGGTACACTTACCATCCACTCTAAAGTAGCAAATGTTTTATTTGATTCTGGATCCACCCACTCTTTTATTTCTGAAGAATTTTCTAAGGTTATCACTGTATTACCTCAACAATTAGATGTTGAGTTAGCTGTGACAACACCTAATGGCACAACAGTCGCATCAAAAGTTTATAATTCTTCTCCAATCGAAGTTTGTGGGAAAGTGCTTCCTACAAATCTTGTGATCCTTCCTATAGTGGAATTTGATGTGATTCTTGGCATGGATTGGATTTCTTTATATGGATCTCATATATATTCCCAAAGAAGGGAAGTCACATTTCATATTCCAGATCAATCTATGATCGTCTATCAATGCAAGGATGAGCATAACCTTCCAGTGGAAATTTCATCCATTTTATGAGTATTGATTCCACTAAATGAAGGTTATTTATCTCAAATGTTTGGTGATAAACTCACGATTAAGAATATACCCATTTTACGGGAGTTTGATGATGTCTTTCCGGAGGAATTATCGGGTCTTCCACCAAATCGTGAAGTTGAGTTTTCAATAGAACTCGTACCGGGTGTTTTGCTTATTTCAAAGACACCTTATAGAATGGCCCCAATTGAGTTGCAGGAATTGGAGAAGCAACTCCAAGAGAATCTTGATAAGGGATTCATATTCCCTAGTGCATCACCTTGGGGAGCACCTTTTCTATTTGTTAAGAAGAAAGATGGATCAATGAGACTCTGCATTGATTATCGAGAACTTAACAAGATCACTATCAAGAACAAATATCCTCTCCCGCACATTGATGACCTATTTGACCAACTACGTGGAGCTCAATACTTTTCCAAGATTGATCTTCGTTCAGGGTATCATCAATTAAGGGTCAAAAGGAAGGATATACCAAAGACGGCTTTCCGTACAAGGTATGGACACTATGAATTTATAGTGATGTCATTTGGTCTTACTAATGCCCCTGCTATCTTCATGGATCTATTGAATAGCGTCTTTAGAGACTATCTTGATCAATTTGTGGTAGTCTTTATAGATGATATTCTTGTCTATTAAAAGAGAAAGGAAGAACATGAAGATCACTTGAGAATTATATTGAATACCCTAAGAAAGGAGAAGCTTTATGCCAAATTTACCAAGTGTGAATTTTGGCTTCAAAAAGTTGCATTTTTGGGTCACATAATCTCAAAATAGGGGATATATGTGGATCCAGCAAAAACAGAGGTTATCGAAAGATGGTTGAGACCAACAAAAGTAACTGAGATCTGAAGTTTTCTTGGTTTGGCTGGATATTATCGACGTTTTGTGAAAGATTTTTCATGACTATCTAATCCACTCACCAAGTTGACTCGGAAAGGATTTAAGTTTGTCTGGACGGAGGAATGTGATGAGAATTTCAAGGAGTTGAAAAGAAGGTTATCCAGTGCACCTGTGCTCACACTGCCTTGTAGTGGAGAAAGGTTTGTGATCTACAGGGATGCATCCAAGAAGGGATTGGGGTGTGTTCTTATGAAAAATGATATGGTAATAGCTTATGCCTCACAACAGTTGAAAATCCATGAGCAAAATTACCCAACACATGATTTGGAGTTAGCTGCGATAATCTTTGCATTAATGATTTGGAGGCATTACCTTTATGGTGAAAGGTGTGATATTTATACTGATCATAAAAGTTTAAAGTATATTTTCACACAAAAGGAGCTGAATATGCGTCAAAGAAGATGGTCAGAGCTGATTAAGGATTACGACTGCTCAATCCATTACCACCCTGGGAAAGCAAACAAGGTGGAAGATGCATTAAGTCGACAAGACCATGCTAGTTTATCCATGATGAGGATCACAAAAGATCCAATATTTATGGATTTACAAAGGATGGATCTTGGAATTATAATGGAAGGGGAAAAATCTTATCTTTTTCAAATGAATGTTCAACCATCTATACATGTGATGATTACAAGGGCACAGAAAGAAGATGTCGATTTACAAAAGAAGGTGAGAAATGTTCCTGAGTTCAACCTTGATTGTGATGGGATAATAAATTTCAGGAATCGGGTTTGTGTTCCTTCCATCCCCGAATTAAAGAAGGAGCTGCTGGATGAGGCTCATAGTTCTTCATTCTCTATTCATCCTGGAAGCACGAAGATGTATAGGGACCTGAAAGAGTAATTCTGGTGGGATGACATGAAAAGAGATGTTGCTGGATATGTCTCTCGATGCTTGGTTTGACAACAAGTTAAAGCTGAGAGACAGAAGTCTAAGGGGATGTTACAACCATTACCCATACCTGAATGGAAATGGGAGAACATTACTATGGACTTTGTCACAGGACTTCCTAAAACATCCAAAGGCAATAATGTTATCTGGGTCATAGTTGATCGTCTTACAAAGTCTGCACACTTCATTTATATTAGAGAGGATTTCTCTCTGGATCAGCTTTCCAGGATATATGTAAAGGAAGTGGTAAGATTGCATGGAGTACCACTTTCTATTATATCTGATCGGGATCTGAGATTTACCTCAAAGTTCTGGCGAAGTATTCAGCATTTTCTGGATACAGAGTTGAGTTTCAGCACTACTTATCATCCTCAGACAGACGGTCAGTCTGAGAGAACAATTCAAACCCTAGAAGATATGTTGAGAGCTTGCTCTATGGATTTAAAAGGAGGTTGGGATCAACACCTACCTTTGGTGGAATTTTCTTATAATAATAGCTTTCACTCCAGTATTCAAATGGCTCTTTATGAAGCTCTCTATGGAAAGAAATGTAGGACTCCAACTTTCTGGGATGAAGTTGGGGAATAAAAGCTATTAGGACCTGATCTCATTGATGAAATGGCAGAAAAAGTTAGATCTATTCAACAACACATAAGAGAAGCTCTGAGTCGACAGAAAAGCTATGCCGACAACCGAAGAAGATACCTAGAGTTTGAAGTGGGCGATAAAGTGTTCTTACGAATATCTCCCTGGAAGAGGGTTATGAGATTTGGAAAGAAGGGGAAGTTGAGCCCTAGATATATCGGTCCTTTCGAAATACTGGATCGTGTTGGGAAGGTAGCTTATCGATTGGCGCTTCCACCGAATCTCTCTCAAGTTCACGATGTGTTCCATTTATCTCTCCTGAGAAAGTACATACCTGATCCTTCACATGTACTCAACTCAGAAGTTGTACCGCTGGAGAAAGATATTTCTTATGAAGAACAACCGATAGAGATTATGGATCATAGCGAAAAAGTCCTACGAAACAAGACCACTCGATTGGTGAAAGTTTTATGGAGGAACCACCAATTAGAAGAAGCTACATGGGAGCTTGAGGATATGATGAGGGAGAGGTATCCTCATTTGTTTGTTACAAAGTGACGAATTTCGAGGGCGAAATTCATTTTAAGGGGGGTAGAATGTAACACCCGATACTTTTATGTTATATAAATCATCAAATGAATCTTTTTCTACACAAAACTTTCTTGGCTTGCTTTACACGAAATCACGACCTTCCTCGATAGCTTGCGTCGTACGCAATACCGAGTTTCACTAAACAACGATATGCTATTAAAATTTTATTAAAACTAGCCGTTATGAATAGTAATAAACACTTTTTGAAATTATATAAATTTTATTTGTCAAAATGGACTTCATTTTTGGATTCAGAATATCGAAATTAGCCTAGGGTGAAATTTTGGTATTTTTCTGAAAACTTTCAATTTTTGATGAATAGTGAAACCACTAAGTGGTAGTTAAAAAAACTGAATTTTTCCTAAAACTTAATTTTACCGCTTCTGTGAGTGGAATTTCAAAAATCTGAGAGACACGGTTGATGTCAGTAAGTAAAATGTTGTTCAATGAGATGAAAATAAATTTTTGGTGAATAGTAACTTTTTACTTTTTTAGCACGGTAAAAAAGTAAATAGGGTAATTAAGGGTAAATATGATATTATTATTACCCTAACACATGTCCTAATTCTATTGGATAAGTGTAATTCGACCAAAAACAAACTTAGGAATAAAATATGACCATTTAGGCCCACTTGGATTAGATTAGGACATTTATTATTAATTTATTTAAAGAAGGGTTAAAATAGTTAAAATCAAAGTTTAATAAGTAATTAATTTTCAATATAAGGTTATACATAAGATAAATTAGACTATAAATATTCATTAGAAATCTAAAAATATTTCCTACATAATGATATTTTATTTTTTATTTTTAGACACTGAATAATTTAATTTATTCATGACACAATGATGATGCAGTAATTATTTTATTAATGAAATATTGACATAATTGATGTTGTAAACACCAAAATAAATGTAATTTGAGACTTTTTATGAATTCAACTAATTTTCTAGGTTAATATGTCATGATAGTATTGATGTAATTAACTTGGTTCGAACTAATAATTCTGTTATGATTTTCACAAAAATCAATTACTAATTAGTGTCAAAATTAACAAAAAATAGTTTTTAAAACAAATATTATATTAGTAATTGTTATTTTATTCCTAAAAATCTTAGGTTCGGCTAAATGACATAGATAAGGTTATATATATTAATAGTAATCAAATTGGGGTTTGTTTGGCTTCTTATAGTAAGTTTATTAACCTTATAGTATAAGAACACAAGAAGACATGGTAAAAGTAAACTTATTTAACTTAATGTTAAATCTAAATGATAAGGTTAAAATAGGAACCTAAACTTTTCTAAATTCTATTGTATGAGAGTATTTCGACCCATCCCCCCATCCCCACATTAGCTTCGAAATATATCAATTTGGAGCTATTTAAAACCGAAATTGACTTTATAATAAAATAATAGTTTTAGTTATTCCAAAGGTGCCCCTCTCCTCCCTTATAAAAGGAAACCTACTCCCCCTCTTCCTCACACCACTTTGAGCCTTCAAGCTCGTCCAACCCCTTCCACGTTCTCCTCTCCACTTCCCTAGAGACATCCTAGAGGTCCTGGTCATCTTCAAAGACCAATTTTAGTGCCCTAAAAGAAGGGCTCAAAGAAGCACTTCAAAGAAGAGGTAATGTCCATTACTGATTCTTTCATCTTTATTTTTTCTTCCACTTCTTTTTCTTTTGTTGTTTCATTATGAAGTAATAACATCAGTATCAATCATATACTGATATGCTATTATAAGTATGAAACAACATTATTTCACCATCTATCAATCCTACGGAAAAAGAAATCACCGCGCGTGCGTACGTACAGAATACCGTCTCCACGCCGTGGTGTAATCTATTTTCCACCACCACCTTACTTGGATAGGTATAATGGTGTATATAATGACTATATATGACTATTATAAAGTGATACTGATTCGTAAATAGTTTACATACACTTCAATACAATTCCACGATCATAGGAACGATATCATCACTCGTGCGTACGTACGGAATACCGTCTCCACGATGTGATGCGACTCGTTCTACATGATCTTCATTTCATAATGATTATATAAATGAATTGAATGAATGAATATGATATATATTACACTAATACCATTCTGGAAATGAGGTATCTATAACCTAAAGAGAAGAATAAGAATTTATTCGACAAAACACGCATAAGAAAAAAAAAGTTATAAACACCCGAATAACAAGTAGCAATGAAATATTACTACTAAGAAGCTAAGAAAATGACCATATATGATATCATAAAAATAAGTATGATTCTGGAATAAGTCAATAACATTATTTAAATCATTATACAGGAGGTTCGGACACTTACAAAGAAAGTCAGACCTAAGGTAAGGGAAATATCACAATCTCATTTTTATCCGAGATTGTTTGTACTTTGGTATTTACTGGGGTGTATTTTATCATCCACATCCATGTTTCCTCTATATGTAATATTATTTCCATCCACCTACAATTTTTTAAATCTAATTTTACCCATATCTGTGTTTTTAGTAAAAGATATGAAAGGAATCTTTTGTCATATTTTTCGTACGAGGTACTTTTTTGACTTTTCTGACAAAAGTATGAGAAGAATGTTTTTTTAACTTATACGGCATGAATGGATTTTTAAAACCTTATTTCCAAGAAGCTTCCTTTACAAGTTTTCATGTTTATTTTTAATAAACTTATTTTAGTTTAAAATTGTATGACATGTTATGAAAGGATAAATGTTTTTGAAGTATAAAGGATATTTTCTTCAAGAATGGAGTTCAAGAGTTTTATCAAAATTATTTTCCATATAAGACAATATAGGGTTCTGTTTCTATCCCTATAATTACATGGATTTGATTATGTTGTGATGGAAATATTTTTATGAATTCCTTTATCTTATATGAATTGTTTTATGATGTCACGATGTTTAAGATTCCCATTTTTATTACATGGGTTATGTAATGGTGTATGATTTATGATTTTGTGGCACACATAAAAATGGTATCATTATGAGAAGGGTGGGACCTATATCTCCCTCCAATACATTGGGTAAAGATTTTATATCTCATGAGATAGACATGGCTGGAACGGTAGGTTATACCGGTTCAGTGAAATAGGACTGAAACGAGGGTGACTTGGTTCAGAAAGGGACTTTGTCCACTAAGATATTCTTGGCAATGAGTCTTGACTAACAAGAAATGATTCTCTATGATTATGTGTGTATGCCAAAAAGTTTCATGTTTTAAGTTATGATTATTGTGATTACATTTCACTGCCATGATTTATCCCATGTTATGAAATTATGATCTCTTTTGGAGGTTAAGATTTCCAAAAGTTATGTGCTTGTGTATACAATGTGATCGATATTTCTTTTTTTTACCCTTACTGAGCATTTGAGCTCACCATTTTGTATATTTTCTTTCCCCGGGTCAGGAAGAAGTTTATTAAGTAGGATATGCCAAAAAGGGACTCTATATATGATGAAATAAGTGGGAGGCAAAGTTGATGCTTTATGAACTAGTTGTTTATGTTTCAATGTTTCTAGAGACACTATACCTATACGGTCCTTTCGTGGTTTTGTTATATGTTGTAATAAGTATGCTTCAATTTTGAAGTATTAAAAATGTATGTAAAGTATGGGTCATTATATTGCAGGCGCTGATGTACAGTTCAGGGAAGGTTTTATGAGGATGATCCAGACCCTTTAGGGAGTACCGCCTCCTACCACGACTATGGCAGACTTGACACGGGATTTCCAGCAGCAGTATCTTCAACTTTTTTGGGGGAAGGAGGACCACAGGCTATAGATTCGTGGATGGAAGCCATGATGACTATCTTCGAGCATCTAGAGATTCCTCCAGAGAGGCGGTTCATGCTCTCTACCTACATGATCCGAGACTCCGCCAAGAGGTGGTGTGACATGATCTCACAGGCGGGTCACCAGCAGGTTATGGCTTGGTAAGAGTTTCAGCGCATCTTTTATGACTACTTCTACCCAGAGACCCTGAGGGCCGACCGAGCCTGGGAGTTCATGAGCCTAGAGTAGGTTACTCTTTCTATCATGTAGTATTTCTCTCATTTAACCGAGCTCCAGCGTTTCTTACCCCTCCGGGATGGGAGTGGGGTGTTCTTAGAAAGGAAGTTCAAGGATGGCCTCGGTTGGGAGATCTCGTCGCAGGTGAATATCTTACAGTTGGCTTCCATCACTCCCATCATCAATTAGGAACTGATTGAGGAGCGCAATCTGAGAGACTCCGCAGCTGCGATCCAGGGTAGTTCTGCCTCCAGAAATAGTTTTCCTCCAGATGACAGCAAGAAGCGCCATAGAGAGTCTACACGCGGTGATCTGAGGAAGCAAGATGCATCATAAGGCATCCTGGTGGTATGATACCAGTGTGGCCGGTCAAGGAACATGAGGCCACAGTGCCAGAGAGTCCCTGTGGAGTGCTGATCTTGCGGAAATATGGGTCACCTTTAGCGTTTATTCCAGGTTTTCTCACTAGCAGCTGGTCACCGGGGTTCTTCCATGACTCCTTAATCAGGAGCAGCACCACAAGTTTCTCACCAATCGGGGAACTGGAGTTCTTTCGACCGTTTGGGATGACGTGGAGGTCGAGGTCATGGAGGTCATCCACAAGTCCCTCAGCACTAGTAAGGTGGATCAGATCGGAGTGGTCAGCTAGGGGCACAAGGCCGCGGTGCAGGCCAGTCTTTCGCATTAGAGCAGACCTATCAGGAGTAGGATCCCGACACTTCTACAGTTCAAGGAACGATTTTAGTAGCCTCAGTTTTTTCTTCATCTCTTTTCGATACTGGTGCTACACATATCTTTATCTCTATTTTTGTGGTGGAGAGCCTTAGGCTCTGCATCGTTTCTTCAGCCGACTCTTTGACACTATACACACCTTTGGGGATGAGGACATCTATTTTACATCAGTGTAGAGAGTTCCCCCTCGAGGTTACAAGGTATCGTTTCTTATGGGATCTATATGTCCTAGAGATGTCAGGCTATGATGTCATTCTCGGGATGGACTGGTTGTTTCCCTTCCAGGCAGTTATCTATTGTTATCGTCGCAGGGTGAGTTTCATTTCACCAGAGGGTGAATCTTTTCTTCATAGAGGCGAATGGGATGTTCAGGGGAGTCGAGCAGGACTCGAGCATCATGGTCTAAGAAGGGTGATGGCCCAGATTGCTAGTATTTATCTGGATAACCAGGGGACTTCACATTTGTAATTTCCTCCAGTGGTAGACAGTTTCAGGGATGTATCTCTGAAATACATTTTGGGTTTGCCTCCGGAGTGTGAGGTAGACTTTTCTATTGAGCTCGTTCCAGGATCAGCACCAGTGTCCATTCCTTTTTATAGGATGGCTACACCTGAGTTGAAGGAGCTCAAGAAGCATTTGGAGGAGTTGATGGAAAAGGGTTTCATCCAACCCAGCACTTCTCCTTGGGGTTCTCATGTGCTATATACGAAGAAGGCAGACAGTACCCATCGGCTTTGTGTGGATTATCGGAAGTTGAACTAGCTGAAGGTCAAGAACTGGTATCCCTTTTCAAGGATTTATGACCTCTTTGATCAACTTCGAGGAGCCCAGGTGTTCTCTAAGACTTCTTTGAGGTCCGGTTATCATCATTTGCATGTTAGACCATCAGATATACCTCTGACAGCCTTCAGGAGAAGGTATGGTCTATACGAGTATACAGTCATGTCGTTCGGTCTCACAAACACACTTGCAGTTTTCATGGATCTGATTAACCATGTGTTCCATCCTTACTTGGACTCCTTCGTCATGGTATTTGTGAAAGATATCTTGGCATACTGTCACACTCTATATGACCTCGATTCCCATCTTGAGATCATTCTAAATACATTGAGAGAGCATCTACTTTATGGTAAACTCTCAAAGTGCCACTTTTGGATGGTTCAGATTCACTTCATGGGTCATGTAGTCTCAGTGGAAGGAGTATCTGTAGACCCAGAGAAAGTGAGAGTTGTAGTTTTCTGGGACCAGCCAAAGAACATTTTTTGAGGTACGGAGTTTCTTAGGGTTGGCTAGATACTACAGACACTTCATTTAAGAATTTTCATGCTTATCAGCACCTTTGATAGGTATGACCAAGAAGGGGGTGAAGTTCATATGGTCAGATTCTTGTGAGTCATCCTTTAAGGAGATGAAGGGAACATTGACGTCAGAACGGATACTAGTCTTGCAGAGCCAGGAAAGAGCTACACTGTTTATCGTGACGCTTCAGGTATCGGACTAGGCAATGTGCTTATGCATGAAGATGCAGTCATTGCGTACAGGTCTCGGCAGTTGATTCCACATGAGAGGAACTACTATACGCACGATCTGGAGTTGGTAGCTGTTGTTCATGCCTTACGCTTTTGGAGACATTATCTTCTGGTAGAGCACTTTGTGGTCTTCACCGACCACAAGTGTCTCAAGTATATCTTCACCCAGTGTGATCTAAATCTGAGGCAGCGCGGGTGGGTCGAGTATCTTCAGTCATTTGATTTCGAGCTAGCATATACACCAGGAAAGGGCAATGCAATGGCAGATGCATTGAGCAGGAGAAATCATATTTAGGCAGTTTAGGAGGCCAGTAGTGAGTGGGAGCTTATGGATCTGTTCTATGAGATGCATCTGGAGGTGCATGACAGACAGGGACAGACCTTCCTATCCTCTATAGTTGTTACCTCTACACTACTTGATCAGGTACATATGAGGCAGCTATCAGACTCAGAAGGCTTAGTCATGTGGGATAGTGTGTTAGGAGAGGACCATCTTCCTAGATGGATAGTGGGCAAGGATGAGATCTTTCATTTTCAGGGACGCGTTTGGGTGCCAGAAGATATACTCAAGGAGCTGATGTGGGATTTTCATTCCTCAGTTTGGGCAGTTCATCCTGGCATCACCAAGATATATCGGGATCTTCATCGCCAGTACTGGTGGCCAGGTATGAAGAAGGATGTTTCTTGTTTTTTCATGAGATGTTCTACCTGTCAGCAGATGAAGGCGGAGCACCAATGACCATTAGGCCTTTTACAGCAGTTATCCGTTCTTGAGTGGAAGTGGAACAATGTCTCAATGGACTTTGTGACGGGGTTTCCAAGGTCTCCTCGGGTGAACGATGTTGTTTCGATTGTCGTCGACAGGCTCACGAAGGTTGATCACTTCTTTCCGATCAAGAGAGCTTCAGTGTCGATGATCTGGGATGAATTTACATTAGAGAGATCATTCGTCTGTATGGAGTTCCACACTATATTGTTTCAGACAGAGATGCGCTCTTTACCTCTCGATTCTGGCAGGGACTTCAGAAGGCCTTGGGTACACATGTACTTTGGAGTACAGCATACCATCCCCAGACAGATGGCCAGTCCGAGCATACAATCCAGGTGCTAGAGGATATGCTCAGAGCTTTCATTGTGGACTTTGGAGGTTCTTTGGAGAATCATATCCCTCTGGTGGAGTTCGCCTACAACAACAGTTTTCAAGAGACTATTCATATGGCACCTTATAAGGCTTTGTACGGTAGACCATGCCGATCACCCTTATGCTGGCTGGAGGTAGGAGAGGCAGCTTTGCTAGGACCTCGTCTTGTTCAGGAGACTTCAGAGAAGAAAGAGCTGATTCAGAAGATGATGGATACAGTACAATCTAGGCAGAAGCCTTATGCTGATCAGTGGAAACGACCTCTGGACTTTGAGGTCGGGGATCAGGTTTTCCGGCGTGTCGCATCGAGGTTGGGACATAGGAGGATTCGATGACAGGGTAAGCTTTCACCATGGTTCATTGGGCCATTTGAGGTTTTGGAGAGAGTTGGTCTAGTTGCCTATCGGTTGCAGCTACCCCAAAGGTACTGGGCCATGCATGACGTCTTCCACATCTCTCAGCTCCAATGTTACTTTTCATACCCGTCTCATGCCTTTCATACTGAGGATGTTGAGCTCGAAGCGGATGATTCGTTTGAGGAGCATCCTATTCGGATTTTCGATCACAGTACGAAGGTTCTCCATGGGCGGTCTGTTCCTATAGTACAGATTCTATGGCAGCATGAGCGAGTACAAGATGATACCTTAGAGAGGGAGGCCAATGTGCATTCACAATGGCCGGAGCTATTCAGGATTTCCTCTTTTATGCCTCACTAGGGAAATTCATGGATGAATTTATTTAAGGGGGGAAGTTTGTAAGAACTCAAATCTTCATTTAAGGTTTGCCTTTCCTTTTTTCTGAAGTTTTTAAGAAAAATGATGTTTCCAGAAAATTTTGAAGTACATGCCGGGAAATTTCTGAGTAAACACAGTGTACTCTTTTTCGGCTCGAAGTCGTGTGTTGGTCGTGCCCAGGCCACACACACGGTGTGTAGGGGTGACGTGGAGGCCAATTTTGGCGGAGTACGGAATGACCTAGGACACACATTGTACTCTAAAATTACACATCATGTACTTTATTTTTTTTCATTAAACGGATCGAGGTCACGCCTGACACCCAAAAACGTCTTCTTTTTTGTCCCATTCGTCCAAGAGCACCGAGGATCCGTGAATCTTTGATGAGCTCCCGCCTCTCTATCCATTCTCCGATTAGAGCTATGTTGATTGCGTTGGAAGCGCAGCGGTGAGTTCTCCATTCTTCTTGAGCTTTGTTTTCCAATTCTTCCCCCTTCTCAAGTTATCTAAGGTTGAATTGTTTGTGTGTTTTCTCAGATCTATGACATTATAGGGAGAATCAGTCATCGTGGTTCAAGTATATCGATCTTTTAGGATCGAGGTAGCTGGATTGTGCCTTTCTGTAGAATTTCTTTGAGTATCTTGTGCAATTGCACCAATTCCCTTGAACGGGAACTGTGCATTTTATTGTTTTCCCCGATTGATTGCCTACTTGCTTGATTGATATAGTAGAGGTTTACCTTTGTGAGTTTAGTAGTTTTTGTTTTACTCTAGATTCTTTTCGTGCATGTTTTTCTTGTTTGGCGTTTTCCAGTTTACATGCCTAGTTGTAGGATAGTGGAACTGTTTCTTTGTTATGCTGTTGTGCCTTAGAATGATAGACAAGTATTTTTGAGGTTTACTTGGACATTGCATGCCCGCTGAGCATGTTGATTTCACACAGGACTATGAGAACCTAGTATAGTAGACCATAGAGAGAATGGATGTATGGGATTCTCCAAAGTGTCTTTTAATACGATGCGAGACCACATGGGAAATTGACAATGAGTGCTTCCTCATAGAGTCTGTTGTTCCTTGACGTGGGAAACAAGGGGAAATAGTTGTTGACTACTTCCCCAGGGATCCTTTAGCACGACATGAGACTATACGAGGAATTAACGGTGAGTGCTTCCTCGAAAAGTCTACTCTTAGCTGAACCAGAGGGGTGAGACTGTGTGTGCCTCCTAGAGGGTTTCTAGTACATGGAGGTTGAACCATAAGGGTTAGGCTGTGAGAGATACCCATAGGGTTACCTTTTTTCTAATTATTGTGGGTTGTTTACTTGTGTGCTTTATATGTTAGAACTGGGGACTGTAGTTGCTGTGTATTTTCCTGTTTACTGTTCCTGTAATTTACTTTCCATGTATTCACTAACTGTTAGGCACAGATCTTTGGGTGGTTACCTACTGGGACATTGTCTCACACCCTGATTGGGACATGCTATTTTCCCCAAGAAGACTATGTTGTTGTAGGTATAGATAAGGTCAAGAGCCTTTCTACATCAGGTTCTAGATTGCACTGGAGTTGGAGAGCATGGGACCGAGCCGAGGCTTGTGATGCTAAGGAGTTTCTCATAAATTTTTATTTTGATGTTGCTTTAGTACTTGTGTTCAGTCTTATTTCATCACGTTGTTGTGTTTTCTTCTTTCCTTGGATACTTGTACCTGCTGCATCATTATCCTCATTTCTTTATATTCATTGTTTCCGCTGTTTTATTTTAGTTGTTGCGTATTGTTTACAACTTCCGTTATTTGCTGTTAGTTCTTTCTTGTATACCTTACCAAATGAGGGAATGGTTTCCCTAATAACTTACCAAGGCCCTCACTGCTAATCAGTAGCCTCTGGAGTTTGGGGAAATGTGCTTGAGGTCATGTGGTGAACCGGGCACGGGGAACCTCTGGGTGGCTTCCAGAACTGGGACGTTACATTCACAAACTGCTTCGTACAAACTACAAACTGATCTTCTCTAAATTTTTCTGTCTGCATACCATGTTTTTGGATTTTGAGAATGACACTGAAGAATTTTAAGACTAAAATCCGGATTTCACGTAGGAGGAAACTACGCAGTTTGTTTGTCCACATAGAAAACCTAGATCAGTGAACCAAACTTTAAGAATTAATAAAACAAACATAATCCTCTATCTGAAATTTTGGAACAAGAATTTAATCAAGGCCTAGGTTCATGGGCCACCTTTTGTGAACCTTTCTATTCCACATCCAACAATCCGTAGGACAACACCTCTCGGATAGTTCGTTTATTGTGGTTGTACATGGTGAAATGTATCTGCGTACCATAGAAATAGGTGAGGTTGTTCCCGCACACTGTGGTCATGTTCATTATGGTGCCTCCACATACTATACTACACATGGGATGTGGCTACCACATACCATTTTGAGAGACATTATGTGTAGCCTTCTGCAGATATATTTTAAGTCCTTTATCCACAATTCCATATCCTATATCCAACAATTTATATTAGAATAACTTTTTCTCGGCATCTGGATCTTCTTGTGAAGGCTACAATGGCTTCTTTACAAGTTTTTGTTGATGTCTCTACTTCGTATAAGGCTACTATTGCAAACCCTTTTTCTGCTATTGACTATGTATCAAAGAACATGGCAATTTTGGTTGAGGACAAAATTCTGGTTGTTACATTCCCCAAATCTCTGGAAAATCAGCTTATTGCGGGCCAACGAGAGTACTGATTTTCATACAGGTTTCATTGTTATGATTTTTCTCTATTATTTGAGATAAAAATCCTATCGTGAAACCCAATTGATTAGTCTACTACCTAGATAATTAATACCTCTATTTTAAAGGCTTCGATTTCATCCAATGGGAGGTACCATTATAAAGATACTACCTCCGAGACCTTGTTGAACTATACACCTCGGACATTAGAGGGGGTACAGTGGAAGCCCGATCAAATAGACCACTGTTACCAAATAATAATGAAGAAGGAAATAACAAATGAGCCGCCCGATTGGTCATCCTGATGGGACCTTCATCTTGGGGCTTGTTTGGCTTTGAATGGGGGTGGCCTTTTTTGGTTCACCAGTGTTCTAAAGAATTCCAAATAGAGATATAGATTGTGGGGCTGTATGAGGCTTCTTGAGTTTCTCATACATACATCGATCATCCTACTTCCCTTATTTAACATCTCTTATGTATGTGGATTCTAGATACCAACACTTTATTTTTTACCCACAGGGAGGTCGACATCATCCATTGGGACATCTAGATAACATTCGGAGTAACTATCATCAAGGACATGCATGATGATTTTATTCCTCCCTCCTCTACCTGGGATGATGGGGAACGAACCCCCCCCCCCCCCAGACAAGAAAATAATTGTGAAAGTGAAGGCACTTAAAAAGGAAATTGATCCCTATCCGAAGCAAGATGTTTCATTTGATGAATGGTTTGGCGCTTTTGTTAAGAATATTGGTCTCGATACTGATCCGCGGAGACCCAAGGATTATCCCACCAAAACCACATGGAAGAGGGAGGGTACTTACTGGACCACATTGGAAGAGGGGGATTTTCATTAATGGGTATAGAAGATCTTTCCTGACTTCGATCAGTTATTTAGACTGGCGACTTTCTTGGACATGTTTTTTAGTAGGTGGATCCTATGAGTCCAAGAATTTGGTGGTGTAAGGGCCTCAAATTTTATCATGGATGCTCAGTTTTCCACCTTTTAATACATCAATTTGGATATATCAGTGTTTTACAAGACATACCGTCGACTAGGTCGAATCAGTGAAAGGGGTCGCCTTTCCGGATGATTGTCCCTTTTAAAATTATTTGGGGCTGGATGGTAGCCCATATAGGGTTTTATTATTTCATCAATTCCCTAACAAATTTTCATTCTACCCTCCGACCATACATTCATATCACCAGTGGTGTCATTTCAGTGGCTTGGGATTCATTTGATAAGATAAAGGAGCAAATTGAAAAGAATGAGCAGGACTTAATGGCTTGTCTCAACATTTACGAATATTTCTCTTACCACCCTTATAATTCCCCTGATGGTACTATTACAAATAATTCATATGAAGACTTCATCAATCGAGGATACTTATTTTCTCTTCGAGAGGGCGTCCTGGTTTCCCATATCATAGGGTAACTTATTTTCGAGGGCTATGCACCCTAAATATTTAGTCGATAATTCAAGTACATCCAGAAGTGGTTCCCTCCTACTCTCAACAGTTCTCATCAAGAGAAACATCTGATGATAGCTCGTCGACTATGGTTAATGTTTACCTGGGAGGAAACCCAAATCTAGAATAGAATTCCAGATTTTGGGGATTATCTACCCTTATTTAGTAAGAACTATGTTGAGGCCTGGGTTAAATCATATTTCAATGGCCAATTAGCCGACCTGGTGCCTATTGATACAACTTCCAAGGCATCCAAAGTGAAGGGAAATGGGAGGAAAAGGGAGTTTCTAAACACTCTCTATAGATAAAATTCCTCCGATTCTCTATTCACTCCTTCCCATGAAAGTTGTAAAACATGGGGTTATGACCTCACGGGTGGTCGGACAAGCTATTGGAGATGTTCCCGGAGTCCGTCATCCATTCATTATGAGGCTGATTTTCTAGTGGACTGGAGCCAATGATACCTTTTTAATGGTCATCCATCTACCCATGACCGATCCCCTCATGATTTATAGAATCTACTCCATACTATGGACGTTTCCCATACTGGCATTGGCTATGTGTCAGTATCAGCTGACATTTCTTTTGATCAGGATCTAGATAGGGTGAGTTTCTATCTTAAGGGACTTGAGACTCTCATCCACTATCAAAGTGGTCACTGTAAGTACTCACATTATGTAATTTCTATGATGAGAACAGAAAATATTGATGAGGATGATGATTTCAATGGCTCGCACACTTCGTCTTCTACAGAAAAAGTTTATTACATGCTCCCATAATCTCATTAAAGTTCATCTTCTCAAGGTCCTGTGTTTGCAGGGACACTTGGGAAATGATTGCAATTTTCAAAACATGCTCTGCTCCCCTGTACCATCTTTCCAGTGCTGGCCATCCTAATTACAAATGCATTTTCAAAGTCTTGGAGAGTCTGGGTTGAATTGATAATGAGCACTTTAGATGAAGATATATTGAGGGTTCTTAAGAGGCAATTCTTCTATCATATGGGTTTTGGAAGATCTATTGATCCTACCATAATTTTAGCCGATGAAGAGCCTCATGAGGTGTCAAATTTCTTTACCGAAATGGATAGGTGTCTTCATTCCCCTACAGACAGGCGATACTGGTCAGAACAGGTGGTGTTAATGGAAATATTCCCATGGATGATGGGATAGGTTGTTATGGTCGTAACCTCTAGCCTTAAATTATTTTAATGAAAATATGCTGAAATTTTCCCCCTTTCCTTTTTAGTTTCATGGGAGAATATGATATCAAGAAACGTATCTTTCCCCAATTTACTCTCCTTGAGGTATTGCGGCTAGGGAGTGCACCCTATCAATGGTATGGGGTACTGTAGAAGGATACCATAGAGCCCAATAAAATATAGAATCAGTATTTGAAGACCATTCCCAAGAATTTCCTCATCCAAATCCTCTTGGTAATCTTATTCCAGAGCCATCCCCCTGGCTATCAATGAAACTCAAGAAAGCCTCTCAGCTTTCCAAGCATATTCAATGGGGGATCACAAGTAATTGTCTATTTATCTGGTGATTAAACTAAGTACCCTTATCTTGTTAACTCACTAGAACATATATTTACATTGACTTAGGGACTATTGATTACTGGACGATGACCACTCTGGAATCTATAGATTACATCACTTTTAGGGTGGAGGAAGGGTCTCCATCTATTGTGTCTAGTCAAAACAGGTAAATAGGGCCATTTGAAGAGATC
Source organism: Viscum album (assembly GCA_963277665.1). NCBI lineage: Eukaryota > Viridiplantae > Streptophyta > Magnoliopsida > Santalales > Viscaceae > Viscum > Viscum album. Next base: position 450,186,326 of record OY728131.1, read on the forward strand.
GGGGGTGCTGTTGACCCCTCAAGTGCACCTGTTCTCACTTGAACAATCTCTACCCCATCAATGGAAGAACATCCCGAAGATGAGGACTCACATCGCCGTGTTGAGCCAACTCTCACACAGAGAGATAGAGTGGATTTCATTGGAGGGGCTGAGTCTAGTGGAGAGCCTCGGACCTTGCTGGATCTTAGAGGGTATTCAAATATCAAGAAGCCAATTAATCTTGATCAAGTGGATTTTTCACTTATATAGGGAGTAAATTCAGAGACTAAAGTTCTTCATCCTCATGTTGGCTATAGGGAAGTCACAATCGGGGAGGCTAATATTCTGACTCCTAAAAATTTGGACCAGGCTATTGTGCCCTTTTTCTAGTTATGAGAGTGGTTATGTTTTCTTCCCATAGGATTCCAAGAACTATATCCTCACCTGGACTGACCATCCCTACAATCCTTATATTAACCAACAAACTTTTGAGGTCCACCTTGAGGGCTATTGTTTTTATTGAGAATGGCCCTAGGTCTTTAGTATTCTCATGTATCCACATAGTTCCATTGATGAATGAAGATGAAGCACCACTTGTTTTAGATAGAGGTACCACTACGGGGGTGGGAGGTATTAAAGTCGTATCCCCTCTATCCTTAGAATCACAACCACAAGCCTTAGGAATGGCGAAGAACACCTATACCTTGTCATCTATTACCATTAACATAGATGAGTCTGTTGCAGGGTCAAGCCATGTTGTATCTACTGAATCAAGTACATCCTTAGTGATGTTTATTTCTGACTATGTTTTATCTTCAGAGATTGATTATGAGACCGATTGGAAAACCAAGTCGATATTCGTCCAACTCAGAAAAAGGCATGGAGGAACATTTGTAGATTAATCTCCCAAAATCCATTGGATGAGATTCTAGTGAAATTTCCAATGTTACACCTCCAGTTTTTGGTCCTTGCCTTTGGTGGATTTAACTATCATGGAATTTATGATATTGTAAGGCAGGTGGTTGCCTCTCAGGAATCAACCAAACTACTTGAATGTCGACTTTTTGTAGAAAGGTCGCCGGTTTATATAGCTGCTACATAGAAAATTCTCATGGACGATGCTACCAGTCATGCTGGAATGGTTGAAAAGTTGAAAAACAAACTCATGCTGCAAGAGTATTTGGTAGACAAACTTGACCCGGATGTTGAGAAACCAAGCCAGAAATTGAAGTGCCTCAAATAGGAGCGGGCTTGGTCCACAGCTACTATTGCGGAGGGTCGATGCAAAAAGAAGGTGGGAGAAAGGACCGATATCTAAGATATGAGGGAAGTGGAGGAACTGTGGGTGAGTGTAGAGGGAAAGACTAAAAATCTATTGAATCTTTGCCAATCCATTGAGGAGGCATACCAATGATTGTAAAAACTCTACAACTCTACAAAATTCCTCTTGTAAAGGTCATGTATTTCTTATAAGAAGAGGCTCTAGGCTGTGCATTCCCACCATAGATGTTTATATAATATGATGGAAAAAATATCCTTTCAATGCATATTCCTTTACTTTTCCTATAATGTCAATTGATTTCTAAACCATGTTAACATAATTTCAATCATGTATTAATTTTAAACCTTGATTTGAAACTAGTAAACTGAAATAATATAATTGTGTTCTGAGTTTTTCCCGAGTCGTGGGACTCAACGAGTGTAGTTAGACTATTGCTAAGGATTTAAGGAATACCTCACGATAACTTATGAATTTTTCATTATTTCCCTAATTTTTCCCTAATAATTCATGGAACAATCTTAGGGGGCATAACTTGACTTTTTCATAGGAAACCCTTTGAGGGTTTTCATCTTAATAGGCTATATGTCATTTTTGATTTCTCAACTTTTTAACGATCCAATGCTTGTCTTTTACCCAGAGGATCCTTCTGATGATTTTCCCTCTGGAAAGTATGGTATCTTTTTTGCTGGCATTTCACAGTCCTGCTAATAAAATTTATTACTGATTTTTTAGGATGAATAGCTTTGACCAAACTTTACAGGGAAAGGGCCCCAATTCGGGACCATCATCTAGGAATGTCCTAATATCCTTCAGACATGGATTATAGATTTATATTGACCATTAATTTGTAGATTCTGGACATGCATGAGGCTCGGTAGCCATATTATCCATGAGAAGGTAGTAAAGTAGTCACCTGAGGATGCATTTTCCAATGATTGACAGTAGGTTTTGTGGGAAACATATGCAGAGCCACTGGGGCGTGATGTGAACAGTCAAACAAAGGTGTACTTAAGACATTGTCCTTCCATTTTGGATGGCTTGGTGGGATTTGCTACATTTTGAATTTATTTTGAAGTCGTGAGCCATAGTGGGTGGCTGGCCTGAGTAGTTTTTTTTAAACAAAATTGGTAAATTCATATCATCTTTGAGGGGGAAACTTTTTTTTCATAATTATTACTTGAATAAGGGAGAGCTGGTGAATGGTAAGTTCAGTTATAAGTTTTTTTATGTTAGGGGAACCTGAAAAAAAGGTGGTTTGTAAGTTTTTATCCAAGATTTTTACAAATCCAGGGTGTGAAAGGACATGAATTTTATTTTAGCATGCACAATCGTGGAAAGAACTCTCATATGGAAGAATTTTATTTTGATTGATGATCATTCTATTGGAGAAATATGCAGAGCCATCATGGCGTGATGTGCATAGTCATTCAGAGGTGTCAGTAGGACATTGGCCTTCCATATTCGATGTCCATTGAGGATTATAGATATTGATAACATTATGAATATGATATGTGACCTTCGACAAAGGGTGTAACTGAACACAAAAAAGGTCATTTTAACTGAACATATTCAGGGAATCCCAGAAATGAGTGGGGGAACTCTTCTTTTGTGTGTGGATCAACTTCACACATATAGATGGGGTATCTTTAAAACCTCAAATGGGACCAGAGATGGATGATGCCCACATGTTATGATATATCCAAGATGTGTGTAGGGAAGAGAATGTAAATCATGACATTGAGGGCCCTTGAATCCGGAGGGACAAAACGAGGCTTGGAAGCCATTGGGCATAATGAGATAGGATAGGAATCTCTTGGTGACGAATTTTCCTTTGATTAAAGACCATTTTGTGGGAAAAATATCCAGAGCCACTGGGGAATGATATGCATAGCCAAACAATGGTGTCTGCGGGACACTGGCCTTCCATCCCAGATGGCCATGAAGGGTTATGTAGATTCAAGATCATTCAGAGCATGGAGTTTGAAATATTGAAGGAGTGTATTTAGACATATTGGGGACATTTGGGTTGTGATTTACTCATGGAATCTGGTGTCCCTTACGTAGATCTAACTCGTATGCAGGGTGAGATATTTGTTCTTTCTTTGGGATACCTGGTCATTTATCTTCACACAGGCAGTACATGGAGTTCTTCTCGGGGGAGGGAACCGTGAGATACCTTTTAGGGTTGTTCTGCTAGGACTAAATTCATGGAATGTATTCCCAAAATCTCATGGTGGATCTCTCTCTTTGATCCTCATGCTTACATGTTCTATGATCAATGTGATAAACAAGGTATTACAAGGATTCGATGTCATTTAATAAGAATATAAAAATAAAAATTAAAGAGAACATCAGGATACAACCAATTCTATGTAGTTTAATGTTGTATTGAAAGGATGATTTTGGCCTCGCAGTTTAATGTCGTGCAGTGAGGACATGACACAGTGCAGTTTAGGGTTATGCAGTGAGAACGATTATATTGTCATGAAGGTATTTAATAGTTTTGGGTTAATCGAAATCAGGATGTTTCAGCGTTCCATAGATGTGAGTGATGATAAAAGGTTTAAACCATAGTCTCGAGGGAAACGCGGATCAGGAGGGGGGACATGGGGCTTGGGACCCTTTGGTAACAGTAAGATAGGAGAGGACACTGCTGGGAACTAATTTTCCTTTGATTGATGGTCATTGTTGTGGGAACCAAATGCAATGCCTCCGAGGCATGATGTGCATTGTCAAACAAAGTTGCCCACAACACACTGGACTTCCATCTCTGATGTCCATGAATGATTATGGGGATCCAAGTTTTCCTAGAGTATTCATTTTGACCGATGGGAATGATGCATCTGGGAATAGAAGGAATATCCATATCATGATTACCTATGAATTATTGGAACTTCTACATAGATCTGACTTATATATTGAGGGGGGAGTAGGTTCTTTTTTACTTCTCATGATTAAGGGGAATGTGCATGATCTCATAACACTGAGGAAAATATCTCACATAACTCTTGAAGAATTTCAAAGTTTATTGTCCTGTGATTAGGACCTTTCATGGGCACCTCGTACTTGTCTGATATTCCCACGAGTATAGGGGCCTTTTTTTATGATTGTTGGGCCGAGATGGAAATTATGGCCATCATTATGTATCCAACTAGGGTAGGAATCAAGTCGCACATAGTTTTGAACATTCCATGCACTAATCTGGCTCATTCCATGTGTAAGAACGTGTGCGGACATTTTGTTTTCATATAAATTTTTTTGGGCCTAGATGCCAAATATGAGCATCACTATGTATCATGCGATTGTAGGAATCAAGACGTACATAGTTTATAATGTTCCCTACACATTCTTTCTCGATGTGAAAGGAAATTTTAGGTATTTATTTGTATAATGGTGATTGGTTGGTCCAGGGTGACAAATCTTGGTGTCTCTACATATCCTGAAAGGGTAGGAATCAAGCCATAGGTAGTTCTGATAGTTCCATGTTCCCATATAGCTCGGTTGGGACATCTTCATTCTTCCACCATGGTTTCTAGGTCTACCACGTTACTCTATTGTTTTCTTTCATAAGAGAACCCCTACCACTGATCATAAGCTCACGTGAGTTATACTCGATGTGAGAAACAAGGAGTGATAAGGGTTTACCATACAAATATGGGTAGATAGAGGGAATAATGGTGGAGTATTTGGGGGGGGGTATGGGAAACGATCGAAGATCGAGGTGTCACTACGTATCCTATGACTGCATGAACCATGTTGTATGTAGTTCTTTGAGAGATCTTGAAATTTATTGTCATGATATTAGGATGATTTGGTCCCTGTATTTTAATGACTTATAGTGAGGACATGAATCACAGTTTAATTTCATGTTTCAAGGAAGATTTCCTTGCAGTTTAACGTTATGTGGAAAGGACAATTACTCATAGTTTAAGGTCATCGAGTATGGACCACGACATGGTGTATTATAAATCTTAGTTTAGGGTCATAGAGATTAGACCTTGGAATGGTGTAATATTTCTCATATTTTAGGGTCATAGAGCTTGTACCTTGGCTTCATGGTTTAATTTGATGTTGCATGGACTAATACCATACATTTTAATGTCATGTGGTTAGGAAAATGGCTCATAGTTTAGGGTCATAGAGTTTGGTCCAAGGCATGGTGTATTATAACTCATTTTTTAGGGTCGTAGAGCATAGACTGTGGCTTCATGGTTCAATTTCATGTTCCATTGGACTAATACACTACAGTTTAACCTTATGTGGTCAGGAAAATGGATCATAGTTTAAGGTCATAGATTTTGGACCATGACATGGTTTCTATTAAAACACATAGTTTAGGGTCATAGAGCATGGACCATGGATTCATGGTTCAATGTCATGTTGCATGGACTAATACCATAGAGTTTAATGTCATGTGGTTGGGACAATGTCTCACTGTTTAGGTTCATAGAGTTTGGACCATGAGATGGCTTATATTACGTGAAGTATTTCTTCAAGAACTTCAGATTTGTGGGAGCCGTGATCAGATGTTCATCCATCAATAAGACGGTGTATGATTTATTGGAATACACCCTATGTATCACATATGGTCCTTTCTAGTTTGGTTCATGATGTGGGGGATTCTTCCTAAGTATCATCGGGGTTCTAAGGACTAACACCATTTCTACTTCAAGGAAAGAACGAAGGAGAACATTTTTGTGGAAGGCTCATGCAATCCGATTTTGGAAGATTTCAAAATGGTGCAGAGTGTATAACCATTTTTCATCTAGCTACACCAACTAATCATATCATCTATCGGATTTATTATCCATGGAAAATTGATCACAAATGGCCACACAATGTGATATCAATTGGATTTTGAAAGGAAAAAATATCTCGGCCCCATATACCAGTGACTGTAGGGTTGTATGGGTGGCAGTGCTAGTCATGGTCCGGTAAGCCCACAAAGCATGAAGGATCTTGTCTGGACATGATTTCTTATCCTTATCGATCATTTTTTGGAGTATGTTGGACAATGTATTATTGAAAGCATTTATCTTCCCATTGTACACCACATGGTAATGGGATAAATGGTTGTCATTAATTCTATACTCTTGGTATAGCTTGTCCAACTCAACAGAGCAGAAGTTGATGTTGTTGTCTGCAATTATTGAATAGGGGACACCAAATATGGTAATGATTTTGGCCTTTAGAAATATGACGATGTTTCTCGCCTCTAATTCATTAAGGGGTATGGATTCGACCCATTTGGAAAATAATTCAGTAGATATGAAGATGAAAATTATTTGTCTGGCTGTAGTCGGAGGATATGGTCCCACAACATCTATTCCCTAGGCATTGAATGGCCAGGAGTAATTAGCTATATGAAGAAACTACGGGGTTTGGTGTTTGAAATTAGCATGAACATGGTAGTAATGACATTACTTGGTTAATATGGAACAATCCTGTATCATAGTGGGCTAGTAATACCCAATCATATGGATCTAGTGAGAGAGATTAGTTGTTGATTGGTGCACTCCACAAGCTCCAACGTGCACTTCCTTCATGATAGCAGCAGTGTCTCCTCTATAAATTCACCTGATAAAGACCCCATCGAGGCCACATTTTTAGAGAACCTTTTCTTGGTTGACCCCATTGTACAAGGAAATTTTCACTTCCTTCCATCGAAGTTTCTCCATTCCAGCCCTATCTAGTGGGACTTCACTATTCTGAATAAAATTTGTAATGGGTGTCATCCAACTGGTGATATGACCATCAGGATAAGAAACTGGGCTAAATTAATTTATTTCCTCTTTATTGATCTGGAAAAATGGTAAGACCATCCAATGGATGGAAATTATAATGACTGTTTCATCCCGATCAAGATCGTCCAAAGTCGTGGTTGCATTTTTCAATGCGTCAACTTGAGTATTTTGTGACCGAGGGATATAATTCCACGTTGTTTCTGATGGAAATTCTTCCATCATCCCTTGATCATGGTTCATTAAGGGGACCAATACATCTTTCTTAATGGGATAGTCACCATTGACCTATTTAATGACTAGCTCTGAATCACCATTTATTTTTAGGTGTTTTTCTTGAACATGAAGTTCTAGTTCTAGGCCTACAATGAGGGACTAATATTCCTCTTCATTATCTGTAAACCCTTCTGAAAGTATAAAATAGTAAGGCAAGAATCCCTTTTCAGGGGATATGAGTATAATTCGCATCCCCAGTTTGTTGAGTTTTGGATACTCTATCCTTTTCCCTATTGGGCTTCGGGAAGCACCATTTATGTACATTTCCTATGTCTGGGGGTCCTCCTAGAAAGAGAACACTTCTTTATCTGGTAGCTCAGCATCCAACGGTGATGTTTCTTCATAGGGGTGCACATCCAGGATGTCTCTTAATTCTGGAACTTTGATGGTCTTCTATGTCATGTCCCATATTTCGAACTATTGTGGATGACTCCTTATCGTGGTAGGCCCCCATTGAGCATGGGATGGTTGAGGATATATTTGAATAGGTTGAAGTGGGAAAAAAGGTCGACGTTATGGTGCTACAGGTAATTCCTTTGTTTTTGAACTACGGAGATCAGGGTGAGGCAGTTTGTTTCAATTTTTGAATACTGAGTTTCGGCATCGATCGTTGTTTGGATGAGGTAATAGAGGTTATTCTCACTACCGGCATCATTTTTGTGTGTGAGGAAAGTGCCTAATGACTATTCTGGGGACGTTACGTACAAAATGAGTAGTCTCCACTTTACTGTTGGAATCATAACCGGATGTCTTAGGAGATGTCTTTTGATATTTTCATATTCTAGTTTGGAATCATTATCCCACTCATATGTAACTCCTTTCTTCATGAGACAGGTGAATGTTATACATTTATCTGCTAGGTTGCCTATGAAGTGCTGAATGTAGGTGAGGTGCCCCTAGAGACCTCTCAACTCGATGAGGTTGCGAGGTGGGGACATGCCATGGATGGCTTATTCCTTCTTAGGGTTGACTTCGATGATAAGATGGCATATGATGAATCTAAGGAATTTTTCTGATGTAACACCAAATGTGCACTTTAGGGGATTCATATTTAAATTGTGGTGTCACAATTTGTTGAAGAATGTTTCATGATCATCTAGGTGGTTTGAGAACTTTTGTGATTTAACCACTACATCATCGACATAACACTCGATGACCATTCACATGAAGGGATTTAAGATGCGATGCAAGGTGTGATTATATGTGGCACGAGTATTTTTTATAACAAGAGGCATCACATTACAACATTACACTCACTAAGGAGCCCTAAAAGTGATTGATTCTTCATCTCCTTAGGCCATCTGAATTTTATTGCATCTAGAATATCCATCCATGAAAGAGAGTGCCTCTTATCCATTTGATCCATCGATCAACAATTCTATGACCGGGACCAATAAATCATCATTTTGGAAATGCCAATTAAGGTCCCTAAAGTCAATTGAAATTATAATTTGTCCATTCTTCCTTTTGAAAGGGACTATATTTTCTAGCCAGACTAGATATTGGACCTCCCCATATGAATTTGGATTTTATCATCTTGTCAACCTCAGCCTCTATTTTTTCTGCATGCATCAGGTGGGCCATCCTGGTTGCTTGCTTATAGCCCCGGTGATCGTTTGGTAAGCCTATATGATAAGCGGCAACCTCAGAATCATGGCCTGGAATTTCTAGGTAGTTCAAAGTAAACACATCTTGATTCTTCTATAGGAAGGAGTTGTATGCATCATGTTCCTCTAAAAGTATAGTGTCACTAATCATAGTGGTTTGTGGGTCATTTTCAATGACCAAATTTATCTCCCAAGGTTAAACGATTGTGGTGGAGATGCCTTCTTCAAATACAGGAGGGGCCTCTTTGAGGTCTTCTTCCAGTTCTTCTTCTCCTTCGTCATCTTCATATTCTTCCTCTTCTGGTGGAGAGAGGATCATTGAGGCAAACTCTCTAATATTAGGAGAGGTATCATCTTTTGACTTACTGTGTGAGGAAAGTGTTTTTTGAGATCCCGAGGATGACATGAGAGCATCTTTGATATAGATTTTCTTAACATCATGGGAGTCTGCCTGCCCTTCCATACCTTTGGACTCTATGGCCACATCAGATATCACGCCGAAAATTGAATATTCATATAGACTTTCACTTATGCATTAAAATTGGTTAATGGGTAATACATATTATTCCCCAAGTTTTTGGATGTGGTTGGTGGTATCCATTTTCAATACATTTGGGGCGTTGATTCAATCAATATCATCCACCAAAAGATGTTTTCCTTCCGATTTATAGAACCCTATGCCAATATAATGTGACTCATATGACTCAAATGGGGATTTATCAGCATGCAATGTCTTGTTTTTCCATTAGCACGATATTTGACGCACTGATGGTATGATGAAGGAATTACAGCACACTAATTCAACCAAGGGCACCTGAACAAGACATTGAAGGTCATACTTTTCCGTACTACCAGGATCATAGAAACTGACATCAGATCACCAAGCCATGTTTTAAACATTATTCATCCTAATGGTTTTTTCTCTCTTGTGTTGCATCCTAGCAGATATGTAGGGTAGGGTGTCAATTTTTCTTCATCATAGCCTAGCTAGAAAAAGTGTCGGTAGTGGAAGGAGATTAGATCCAGAGCCATTTTCGATGAAGATCATCCGCACATAAATTCCATTTATCTTTCCGGACACATATAAGGGTTTAATGTTCCCTTTCTTGATGGATTCATTATCCCAGTATGTGAAATAAATGATGGTGTTACATTCTTTCAGACTGTTCTTCGTTCAGTATACTTTAGCTGATGTTACATTAGCATTTAACTCTTGGTAACTTAGTAAGGCTTCGATGAGTGCCCCCCTAAGAGCTACGGACAGGATTTACACATTCAAGATTGAAATCGTCGCAGGTACTGAAGCCAATATCATTAGAATATCATACTTCTATTTTAAAGGTCAATTCTTTTCAACATAGGGCTTCTCTTTCATAGACACATTAGGGGTTTTGGCTCTATACATATATGCTTTGGCCTATGTAGCCGAAGCCGGGGGTGTTTCGGTCTGTTCCATGTTTGGCCGAACAAGTCCAACTGCATGCCTTGGGAGATTTGATGTTTGTTCATCCCATGAAAGATATTCCAAGATAATTGGGCATGGATTTATTTTGATGGTGTAGAAGGAGCATTCTGGTTCTTATTGTGTCTTCTGGAGGGTCCTTCTGTGAGTTTCTGCGATGTTAATAGTTTCACTTGTAGCGTAGTAGGTAATTTGACTCCTTCCTTGATAATTCCTTCTAGGAAACCTCCAGCCTCTATGACCTCTTACTCTGGCTCTCTGGTTGGTCATGTTGAATTTGGGTTCGTGGCCACAGTCTTCATTCGATAAGGGGTCCATCATGTGATTTAGATTAATAGAGCCAAAGATCAGTTCGTGATCTGACACTATTTCGGACTGACTGATTTCTTCTTATGGTGTCATTTGGATGGATGATGCACGTTGTACCATTTGGCAGGGTGGTGCCCATTGTACCAAGACTATTGGTATGAATTATGAAATTTTCAACACTTAATTTAACTTTGTTTTCATCTCATCTTCTTTCAATTGCTTTCTTCCCTTCTTGCCTTTAGAGGACCGCGAGGAGGAGGACTATTGTGTTGTGTTGTGAGATTTTGAGGGCACATTAGGTTGTTTCAACTACACCATAAAAATTATGTGGACTTGATTAACTATCTTCTGGGTCATCCAATTGTCAAAAAATTTCTCATTCTTACTGGAGACTATTTTCCATTCCTCTTCCTCTCTTGAGTTTGAGGTGGAAACATACACCACTTTGTGTTGGCTGCGGGGCCAACATAAATTTCCCAAAATCCAACATCACTTATAGGAGATCGTTGAAGACGAAGCATTCATGGATGGTGTGTCCTAGAATTTGGTGATAGGGAAAAAAAATTGTACGGTCATCGAGACCCACTGCATCAGCTCACATTGGCTCTAGTAGGAAGATAAAATTTCAATTCATGGTGACTATGAAGTAGTCGTAGACCTGGTCTTCTTGGAATAAGTAAAAAATATTTTTTTTGTTCCTCAAACTAATTTTTTTAGCACTTTATTCTTCACCTTTCCAAGATGTGGGTGGTTGTTGGAGTGTAGTGGGTCCCCCATGGTTTAGTGGGGGCCTCACAATTAGAGCTAGTGCTGGGGGTGGCTTAAGTGTGACAAAAGCCACTTTTTATTTTACCATTATTTTCCGAGGGGCTGATGGGGCCACTCGGGACATAATATTGGTCTACTTAAAGGAGTCTTCTATCCTTTGGGAAATGGTAGACAAGTATCTAAACCCACTTGCGTACTTCACCGAGATGTGTAGTATTCTAAATTCATCTCAAAGTTTATCGATTCACATGAAGAGTATCTCATCCTGGGGGAGCGTCACATTCCAAGAATAAGTTAGGCCCTTCTATCAGGTAATGAAGTATAAGAATCTTTAATTTTCTCATTGTTTATAGATCATGGGATCATTGAACGTTATCTTAGGTAGTTTTGAACTGAAATGGAAGAGGAACTGCCACTGGAGGTCCTCCCAGCCTGTGATTGAATTAGTTGGAAGGCTAGTATACCCTATGAAGACTGATCCCTACATGGTTTATACGAAGTACCTATGTTTTACAACTTCTTGATGCTCTGAAGATCCCATAATTAGGTCATAATAAGAATCATAGTGTATCAAATGTTGTTTTGGATGCCTCGATCCATTTAAAAAACTGGTAATAAGGGGTTCCCGACGTTTGGAGGCGGCATAACATTTCTCACCCACTCTGGGTATGGTTTTCACTCTAGATTTATCGAAGTGTGCCTTCCCTCCATGGCTTATAGTGGATCTATTAATTTCACTACTGTGTTCAATATTCCTTGATTCATATCCTGTCGGGCTTGAGCTTGAGCTGGTGTGGAAGTGGCCAAGTCTATGTGTGTCGGTACTTCTGAAATTTGGGGTTGATGCCCAATTGGGGGTATCATTTGTTGGTTTACCTTTATATATTTTGGTTTCCTTCACTGTGTGGTGAATTCTTTATTCCCTTATGGGGACAGGTTGAAAAGACCTCTAAGCTTGGCTTAATTCATCAAGATTACTGCATGTGGCAAGGTCACCTCTTCTGGGAGCACCTACTAATGTTACGTAGGGGGGAAGACATCTGGTAAGGTAGCTTCCTTAGCGCAACTCACCATTAATTCTCCTAAGCTCTTTCATTTCTTCCTCCTTCTTGGCTAACCTTTCCTCAAGGGTGAGGGATGCAGTCTCAATGGGAGGAGAAGGTGGGTCATAGAAGACCTTGGATTTATTATTCTCCTTGTTGGAGTTTCACGGAGGAAGTAGCGAAATATTAGTTAACGGGGCACCCAAATTTAGGACTAATCTCTGGTTTCGGGTATGCACACCATCAAGCTCAGTGTGGGATGCCTCTTGGAGGGAACCATCTTTTGTAACATCCTCTCCCTCTACGTCATTTCCTGTGAGATCTGTTGGGTTGAAATTTACCATGTCAGCTGAGGCAAACCGCATTTGGGGTGATGTACCCAATGTCAAATGGCAGGAAGGATTCAGGTTCCCTTTATTGGACATTCTCCTTCCATTCTATGGTATTCTATGGGTTTCTCAGCAATGATTGAAAGAAAGGGATACCTAGTCTTAACATGTGACACACCTTTGTCTTTGATGGTGTGAACTACAAGAAAGGGTGGAATGAGTAACTCCATGTCCATTTTTCCTCCTAGATGGTGGAAGATAGACATTCATTATGTGGGGACTTGAGGTAAAATTTTACCTAACCTTGCGGTCTGGTGTTGGTCTCATTCATTCGTTGATGTGCTATAACTTAGGTTTGTTATTCTTACACGACCATTTTGATTTAAACATTCCCTCTTCCCTGTGGGCTGGGGTTGTTCCCGTATTGTTGCGGAATCCGCCTCTATTTACACCCTTTAAATTTCATATACTCCCGCGCAGGTGAGAGATGAGTATGGCATTGGGCTTACACAGAGTCTATGGTCTTTTGAAAACTTTATCACTTCTTTATAGGTGGCTTCCCTTATGCGGGAATCTTGCTGGATGATCATGGTTTCCTGACTGAGAAACGCTTAAATGGCTTGATCTCCTTGGAACTGACACTTTTTAGACTTACTTCGGGCTGGTTTTTTTTGAGTTTCCCATCTTTCCTCAATATGGGTTTCACTTGATTGCTACCTCCGGGTGATGGCTTTGCAGGATGTCATTTCCAATGGGCTCTACTGGATGGGATGTGGGGTGATGTGTAGATCACCATATTCTCTCTATCCTCGAATGTGAAATCTAGCCGAGGAGTTTCCAATGAGGCCACACAACTTATGTAGCGCCTAGAGGTAGTCCATTTCAATTTTTTTCTTTCTCCTTTCTAATTTTGGATGTCTTGTGGACGGGAGGGTTTCCAAGTCGATTAGATGGTGAAGCTACCCTAAAGTATTGACGTGGTCCACATACCCTTCATAGGGTATAAATTTTTCTTTCATCTAACAAAGACTCGTCAATATGTTGAGGCTAATTTCATGCTTTCATTCCCCATACAACTCTCCTAGTATGTTGAAGTGAGAAGTGGTCGTAGTCTAATACAACAGTTGTATATTATCCATATCTAGTTGTATTCTTACAAGAAACATATCATGTTGTTGTTCTCCCATAGGCTCCTCTAATTGATATGCATAGCTCAACTACTTTTTAATAAATTTTCCCAGAAGACGGGTTGGTGGGAGCCTCAATTATTTGTGGACGGTGTGGGTGGGGGCTCAGAAGATAATCATGGCTTGAGCCATCCTCTGGTTGAGAAAAAATATCACTCGTTATAGATAGAGTGCATGATGTGTCTGACTCCTTCTTTCTGAGTGCCTCAGCATAGGTGGGATTTCTCGCATTTGTTTCAACAAGGGGAGGACCTTCATGCTTGTATGGATTTTTTTTGTGGGGAGGATTTCTTAATTGGTGCTGAAATAGTGAGGGATACTATTTAAACATGATGCTCGACCATGGGAAATGTCTTTACGGCCTATACCCTAAGGAGGACCTTCAGGGTGGGATACAATGAGGGGAGGACCTTATTACTGGTTGATGTTACTGAGTGGAGAAACTTTACAACAAATTCCATTTCGGGGAGGGCCTTCGCAATGATAGTCATCAGGACGAGGGCTACCATCATGACTTGATACCTGGCTACAGGGATAATTTCTATAGTGCACATCTTGGGGAGGGCCTTCAGGATGTACTAAAATGAGGCGAGGACCTTCTAATTACTTAATGTTACTATGGAGAGGACCTTCACATCAACTTCTATTGCAGGGAGGGCCTTCGCAATGATTGTCATCATGGTGAGGACTACCATCATGACATGATGTCTGACAACTGGGAGAAGCATATCTACTGCGTGTACCTAGGGAAGGACCATCAGGGTGAACAATAGTAGGGGGAGGGCCTTCTTGATGTCTGATATTCAGGATGATTGTAGAGATACCACAACACACATCAAGAGATAGGCTCTCATGATTGATCATTCCTAGCCCATAGAGTAAGCCCCAATGGGTGCTCTGTGGAGGACCATCAGAGCTACTAGTGGTGACATTGTGGGAAGGACCTTCACAACTACTACATCTACTTCCATAACATGGTAATGGAATGACTGGGTCTTTATCCTTTATTTTTATATTCTTTAGGGAATCAAGAACACCGTCTTCTAGCTGATTAGGATCATTTATGTACTCTTCATTTTCCAGTTTCCTTTGGCGCATTTCATTTCAGAGTGCTCTCTTTCCGGTAACTTGGTACATCTACTACTTGTAATGTCCTTCATTTACAGGTCCCGATTATGTTGGGTCTTGTGTTGCCACCAGGATATGTTGCAAGACATCTTGAGTTTTTTCAGGGATATATGCCTTCCCTAGAGCGGCCACCATGTTGGACCCGTGTCCCCCAATTGGAACAGTTTTTTTGTTCCCAATCTAGTTGTCTGTCTATTATGGGATATTGTTGTCGACCCTCTTGTACTGGATCCTGGATGCATAATTGCTCCGGAGTGACTAACTCATTTTGTGAGTGAGTCATTACATTCGAGGAAACTAGGTCGTGGTCTCATTTTATCATCTTTGCCTCTGATTCAATGATATATTGTCCTGTTTGGAGGATATGGTTTAGAATTGATATCTGATCATCCATCATTTCCAGAATATGCTGAGATACATCTTTGTCAAGAATGGGTATGAAGGTCCGTTGTGATGTCGGATCTGGTGTTTGTTCCTACTCTTGTCTTCTATGAGTTTCTAGTAGATATTGGATGTTCTCCTATGTCGGGAAAGAGAAATGAGTCCACCACCGGTTGTCATTTTTGGATTCCATCATATTTGACTAGTGGTCTTCATATTTATGAGTGGGGATTTTTGTTCTCTTTCTTGCCACTGTATTTTTCTCAAGGACTTTGTGTGCATCTGTAAGAATTTGACTCTACTCATTTTTACTCGACGCCCTATTTGTTTGGAGGGATTGAAATGCATTAATAGGTATTTGTGCCTGTGTGTATCCAGTCACTACCTTATTTGGATAGTAGGGTTGAAATGAATCAACCGGTATTTGTACCTGATTATAGCTGGTATCAACCCTTTTTGGATGGAAGGAATATTGTGCGTCAGCCGTTTTCTGTCTCTACCTATAGTTTGCCGCTATGTCTGCACGGCGGGATCAGTGAGCACTAGAAGGAATATTCATGTGCTCGTATTGTGCCACCCTATTTCTGTGGTGGGTTTGAGTGGCGGGGGAAGAGTAGTATGTATTCTCGTTGAATGACGCAACGTTAGTTTGGTGGAGCTACTCCACATGAATGAGGGTGATAGCATGTTCTTGATTATATACTCGCCACCCATGGTGGGCAGCCCGAGGGGGCCAGTTCTCCTAGAATTTGGAAGGTACCCTCAGCATAAGTTCCTCTTTGGTGAAAGGAGGCCTAGTCATTTGGTGTCGACCGTAAGGCTATATGGTAGGAGCTCATGAGTAAGACCCCAGTGTAGTTAATATGAAGTATTCAGCATTGACATCATCTACCTCCCTCCGCAAAGGGAGGTACTCATTGTCACATTCCAGGGATAGGCTCCCAAAACTGTTTGATATAGCTACTGAGGCCATCATATGATAGGGTGACGTTCGTAGCTGAAGAAGCAGTTGGTGAGTCTTTGCATACTGGAGGGATTGTCTTGCAGCCTCCAGCATGGGGAGTGTACCATTTCAGTGGTACTCCCCAATCAGTATGTTGGATACCCAGTGTTGAAGATGTTTGGCAGGTGAGGGGGTTCTGCTAATCAATGGGGCCTTGGCAGCCTGTGGGATGGTTGATGTATATATCCTCATTGGTCTTTGGGATGTCATTTGGATCAAAAGTTTCTCTACGGAAACCTGTGATACACATATGTGAAATACAGACCAAAAAACCACATCAAAGTAGCATTCTTTTAAATTTATTAATATTTGGTGATTCATCTTGTCCCCCTTCTCCTCGTTATTCTATCTTGGGGAGAATGCGTTTATGTGGGGTAAGAATTCCACCTTGGTAAATTATTTACGTTAGGTTCTCTAATTTTATTCGGCCTCCGAGGTGGCGCATTTTGGGTGGTGTGAAAATTGTATGGCGAGGATCATATCCGTCCCTTTTCCGAGAGACGGTTTCCTGTCATCTTCACCATTTATTTTGTTTCAACCTGTTTGATGTCATTATCCTTTAATGAAGGTTGTTTTAACCCCATGGGGACTGGTTAATTCACCTCTTTCGCACTACAAAAGATGTGATACAGTCAGATAATCCCAGCGGGCGATTCCATGGGGTCAGGTAGTTGTGAAATTTTTCCTCCTCGGATATAACTTATTCAGATGGTCTCCAACGGGATTATTCGTGGAGCTTGGATCTCCCAATGACCCTCGTATACATGATTCATGGACCTTCATTCAAAATTCAGGCACTCATTGATTGATGATTCATCCAACAACACTTGAGGACTCCATTGGTCAAGAGGATGGGAGGTCAGGCTCACCACACCTTTCCAGAGTATGATTTTTTCTTATTTCATGACTCTCTTATAGATTTAAGTTGCGTTCATAAATTAGTGTATCCTTGGTTCATTCTAGTAGAGTGTTTCAATAGGCTACCCTTGGTTTGAAATAACTTCTTAAGCATGATGCTACGAATGTGATGTTGACTTGTTTCATTCAATACGGCCCTCTGGAGTTTATCATCATCCAAGGGGATGAAAGGTGACTTGATGTTAGGATTTGACCAATAAGATGGGTTTCCTACATATCCTCGATAGAGGAATTAGAACCCACATAGTTTGTATGGTTTGGGTATTACACATAGAATATTCCCATTTCATGAGACATGATTAGGTGGGCCCTTTATGAATGGGAACCCTTTTGAGATCAGGCTTTCTGGTAGGCGTCCTATCTATCCTGGTTGGATCAAGAATCAGATTTCATGTAGCTCAGATTGTGATGGATATTGTAATCATCACAAACCCCTAATCCCACATGATTCATGATCAGTGTGAGAAATAAGAGGATGTAAAAGAATAAACAATTCACATGCCTCACCCTTTGATGGATGGGGAGGGAGAGCCTATGTTGGAAATCTCGGGGTGACGGTGCTCAAGGGTTTAGAGAGATGAACCTTTCCATTGAAGTTCATGCAACCTAGATTCATATGTTTTGGGACATAACACAGTGGGAGGTCCATAGATCACATTCTGTGAAGGGGAGGAGTTTCTTCCTAGTCAAAAGGAGAAGTGAACATAACTGTTTTGACTGGTCAATATACCTCATTCAATGGAAAAGGAAGTGATCACCCTTAATCCCTAGAATAGGTAGGTTCATGTTAGTGTCCCATGGTTGGACTTCATGTTACCATGGTAATGTAGAACCACAGGCATTTCTGATGGCTGGACCACTGTGGGTAGATCATTCATGACCCCATTTACCATGGGTGTGTAGACTCAAAGGGGAGTGATAATGCACCCAATGGTCTAATAATATGGTTCTGGTGGCTTTACAGGAGGCTTTGGCCTGATGCTGGAGGACTGTTTAGTAGAGGAATCATGGAGGAATAGATGGTAATGGAAGGGTGAGGTTTGAATCATAGTAAAGAATACCACAAAACACCCCATTCCACAAACTAGTTTCTTAGGAAGGATGGGGGAGGCTCTGCATACCATTGTGGTATGCGGGCGGAGGGGTCATCCACATAACGATATGGTATGAAGGCATGGGTATATATGACTGTGTACCATATTTATATGCTGCACACCATTCTACTTTGGTTCCATATAAGTACTGATGCAGTACGTGGTGTCAGGTTCAGTCAGTGTGCCAGTACACTATGCATAGCACCATATTGAAGGAGGGTCTGTGGGATTATCGTTAGTGGGGAATTCATCCCTGATAAGTATGTGGTTTTCGGTTCACTAGTTTGGTTCTCGGTTCTATTATTATTACTTGTTTTCCATGTTTTATGGTTCATGTCCGAATTTACCTACAAAGAGAGTGGTTCTCGATTCGGGCATCGCCGATGAATCATGATGGAATTTTAAGTCTTCACCGAACTCTTTCCTCCAACCTCTAAGTCCCCTTTAAGCCTTATTCATCCCTCTTTTGTCCTTATAATGTTCTCATTTTATAGTGAACGTATGAAATTGAATCTATTGGTCATGTGAAACCATTTTTAGAGGTCCGTGAGGAGATATCCTAACCCACAGATGACTCAATCAATCCGGGATTTGCAAAGGCATCGGTTCGCGATATTGGTTCACAGAACCCTACCTGTTTGATTTTTCTATGATATAATAGGTTTGTGTAAAAGTTCACAAATAGTCTTCATGTGCACGAGTCCATTGGCTACTCAGTTCAGGGTTTTCCTTATTCACTAGCGATCACTCTGTGGGCCAATAATTTGCAGATGGTTTCATGTACCTGGTGGTTCGCGATCCCGGAAGTCTACGGACCTTTCCCGGTGATGGTACACGGTCCACATGAAATACATTGAAAACATTAAATCCTTCAATCTTATTTTGAAAACTAAAACTCAATTTGAGTCCATTCACCTTGATAAACTTTTAGAATTACTTTCTTCCTTCCACAAAGCGATTATGGGGGTATTTTCATCATTTGGTAGAATTTTCAAGACCCGACAATATACAAGAAACATTATGTCACACATGAATTTCATTCAATGTTTTCAAAAGTAATATTCTAATATAAATCATTTTAAATTCTTTAAAAAGTTAACAAAAGAATTTATTTTTAACATATACGACAACAATGACTTCTCTACCGCCGTAACCGTTATTTGAACTTTAGGTTCCTTAATATGCCATAATTTCTTTTAAGGTGAAAATAAATACATTATTCCATTATTTCGGTATCATGGTATTGAAAATGTGTTCTTAAATAGAAATTTTTTTTTTAGAATAAAATGTTTCTCATATGGAATTAAAATAATCTTTCAAAACATAGATTTTGTGACAATCATGTTTTATTCATGAAATGGTACATGAGCATTATATGAAGCGGGTGAGCACGATATAGTTTATGTGATGGGTTGAAACCCATTATATCACATAGGTGAGCCATATATAGATTATAAGAAGGGTTGAGTCCAATTATTGCTCACGAGTGAACCCAACACATCTTATCTGAAGGGTTAAGCCCCATTATAGCTTTTGGGTGAGCTCGATATAGATTATAAAAAGGGTGATTCCCATTATACATATCCAATTTGGATGTAAACCATATGGTTATTCCAATTGGAATATTTTTTAATGGCTATTATGTATATAATTATTTATGTCACATAAACGAGTTTTAATTTATTTCTATTGGTTTTAGTGTTTTTTATTGAGAAAAATGTATGGTTGTTATTAATGAGAAATTTTTTTTGTTTCATCTGCTCAAATAAAAATACATTAGTCATCATGTTTTAACTAGACTAATGGTTTTTAATTATTTTTATGTCCATTACTAATATTTTTGTGTTCATCCCACGTTTTAAAATTTTTTCACTGGATATAAGGGAGAATTGATTCAAATATGGAATAAAGGAAAAGTTATGATGATTAAACATAAAAAGAAACCATGTTTATTTTTAAAAGATTTTATGTTATGAAAAAAATAAATACTTTTGGAGGCATCCACTTTGTATTTCTATGTTTTTGTTATTTAATAGTCATGGCATAATTCTCTAATAATCTAAAGCTAAAAAGATCTTCATTATGAATTCATGAATTAAATCATGATTATGTAACATTTATGGTTGATGGCTTATTGATTGAATTCATAAATAAATATTCAATACATTTAAATATAATTTTCTAATAAATAATAATGATTTTAAAATTTCACCATTCAATGATATTACATTCAATGTAATACACTGTATATAGAAATGAGATATGGCTATAGCAATAAGAATATTTTTTAAAAATACTATTGAAATTTAGGGGTAATTTGATGTCCAATGATCAAAGTAAAGTCAATATTTAATGATAAATTTAATAAAGACAAAATTGAATCATGAAATTTAATTTCAATACATTCACTGTTAAAAATGATCATTAACTAAGAATGGGAAGAATAAGTACAGTATTAATACAACATATACCTAATGGATTATATTTATCATAAATGGGTTTTTAAAATTGTTGAATATAAATATATTGAAAGGAGAATTATAAATATTCTTGATGAAAATTAATTTTAATTTTGAAAATTAACTTCTGATGATAATATTTATGAAAACATTTTTCAAATAAGTTTTCATTAAAATAACCATTAAAACTTATAAATATTTCTTTATAAAATTTATTTTTCTTGACGGATGAAATTTTCATTCATGTCGTACATGTTAAAATATGGAATCTTTCCAGTTTTTTGGTTATAGAACATTTGCATTGCTATGAAAATGACAAGAAGATTACTTTAAAAAATTTATGTATAGTAATTATGATTATAATTACCTTTAATAAAAAAAATTAAAAGGTGACTAAAAATTTGGAAAACATTTTGGCCAAAAATGGTTGGGGAAGAAAAGTGAATTCCAAATAAAGAGTGAAATTATGTCATGTTTTTATAAAAATAGATTCAAATTAATTTAATTACAAAATATTTGAAATTGTTTTTATTACATGAAAAAATATGGATTAATCTGTTCATATTAAAATTAATCGTTTTATCAAATAATGATCAAATAGTTTCTTTCAATGTAAATTCTAGTATAAAAAATATAAATTAATATGAAATTGTGAAATAATCCCTTTCAGTGATCATAACATTGATGAGATAATTAGGAAATGAATCAATTATATGTATGAAATTTAAATTCACAAAAAACTGGATATAGATTATAATGTATTAAAACATCAATATAGAGATAATAATATTATATTTAATAAATAAAGAAGTAATATAACACCAAAAAATAAATCGAGTTATGAAATTCCTTAAAAATTGTTCATTTTTATGAAAAATACCCTTGGATGAAATAATTAAAATTGAAACCTAAAATAACATAAATGATGATGTATTCAGGATATTATATATCAAAATAGAGTTATATACACAATATAAAATAAATTAGTTTTGTAATATTAAAATATTCCACTACGAACAAAAATTGAGATGAAGTCCCATATTGAGATCATATCATTAATTTGGGGATAAATCGTTGAATTTAATATGTGTATAAATATATAATTCCACATAAAACAAGTGTAAATTAAATGAAAAATAATAAAAGTTCAATACACACATAAAATTATCATTAAATAATCAATTAAGTGGAAGTTTAACCCAAGGAATAGAAATTGATTTATGAAATCCCTTTCCACACTCATAGATTTGGTTGAATCTTCTTTAACCTCAGGTATAGTGGTTTTTTACATGTTATTAACTTATAAAACAACCATAATATTATTATTTATAATATCATTTCTCATCCTTTTATAACATCTTATCACATGTTCATTAAATTTTTGTCATTATTTTCATGGGTTTGAGTGTTAATTTCCATTTTTATCATGCATGTTTTGTTATGAATGATGTGGTCATTGGGAATGTTATATGGATAAATAATTTCCATAATAATTAACATTAAAGTATTATAAAATTTATAGCTCAATTATACTTCTATGTTCAATCATGAATGATGGTTTTGATAAATGACTTTTGATATGGTCATGGAGTTGGTAGGTCATACATATGCATTGGTAATATTTAAAATTTTCAATGGTCATTTTGGAAGGTTGGTAACTAATATTTAATCATTATAGACGAATTTTAATATAAAAATGGCATATTATTTCTTAAAATATACATATATATTTCATCTATGTGATCGGTTGATGAAAGAAGTGTCACATCGCTTTGTGAAGGTGGTATTCCACACGTACATAAACAATGTTATCATCTTTCTATGAGTGAAAATGTAAAAATGAATACGATATATTTTCTTTTCATAATGAAAAATATTTTAAGAATATATTTTTTTTTTGTTTATATGTGATATATTAATTAAAATTATACTTAATAATTCCTCTGTACAGTGTTTGAGAAAAATGAATCAAATCACTTCATAATGTGCTAGAATGTCGTACACGTGAAGGACATTATCGTATCCTCTACGAGATGGAATTTAAAAAATTAATATATTATATAGTAAATAAATAGTTATAATTATGTTATTAATATCACATATATACATTAAATTCATTATCATTCCCAACTCTAGGATGTTGAAATGGAAAAAATGAATGGCATCTTTTTTTAAGGTAATAGTTCAACGCACACATTAGTGATGATTTCGTAACAATTTTTTTGAAGTGGGGATAATTTTAAATAATTAACATTAAATATAAACATTTCATTATATGTATTATACTTATTTTATTATATAATAATTTCTCAATAGTAATTTATGTATGTGGAGAGACATATTAGTTTTTAGATGCATGTTGAATAATATTACCTCTTATTCAGTTAACAACCTAATTAATACACCAAAATCCTTCCTAGGATGGATTCATACCAAAAAAATGTCATATATAATGTGAAATTATAATTTTCACTGTGATTTTGGTTTTTTTTGTTTGAAAAAAATGATTCTATGGTTCTATTAAGAGAGGATAGTGGGTGGCCTTTTCAAAGTGAGATGAGTCGCACACATGTAGTTTTTTAAAAGTAAATGTGATGCCATGTTTTTTACAAAAAAAAATCTAAAACTTTGTGTAATATTTAGCCTTAGTCACTATATGATCTAAATATGTCAACCCAAAAAAATTTCAAATCATTATGTGATTTTAACTATTAGATTTTTTGCTTAACCATATGTAAATTCATTTTTACATAAAATTCAATAAATAATTTGTCATGTTATCACTCTTCATGTGGGTAAGAAATTAATTTTTAATTATTATATAATATAAATCATAATTTTTCCAACTATTTAATAAATTATTAATTATTATATTCAAATAAGTTTAAAAAAAAATTAAATTTAATGTCGCAGTCGCGACAATAAAGTTGTATTTGTAAGGGAAAATGATAAAACATATAAATTTTTTTAAATAAATATTAAAAATAAAAATTATTAAATAGGAAAAAATAGAATTAATAGAAATATAAATAAACTAATTTTACCATAAAAATAATTTTAAATATAATATATACTTTTTAAATATATAAATGAAATAAAAGTTTTCAATTAAAATTATGTATTTTTCTCTATTCATGAAAAAATGAAACATTTTAGAAAAATTGCAAAAAGTGACCTCAAGATTGTTTTTATAATTTAATTTAAGAAATTAAAATAATTTAGTCATATTTTTTTAATGTGGTAAAAATTATTTTTAAATTATCTTCACATAGAGTAAATAAATTGGCCTATAGGAAGAATAAAAATTTCCATAAAAAATTTACTTTTATTTTAAATGATTCTTTTTTTTAATTCTTATCGATAGATATCCATGATTTTCAAAATCTATTTAATAATATTTATACCCATAGTCTTAATATCTGGGTTATAAGGGTATATTATATTATGGTTTATTTTGACCCAAGGATGTGTGTTCCACAAGATATTGAGGACATTTAATTTATCTAAATAAAAATTTTATATTATATGGGGTTTTATTTTCTTCTAATATTTGTTATTAATATCATAACTCTATTTAAAACATCTTTTTAGACTATTATCTCAAGATGTTATAGAAATCAATAGAATTTAAGTGAATGGGCTTTCATCCAATGAGAGAAATGAAATAAGCTTTTTTTTTAATGAGAATATTAATCTATTAATGTATAAAAGAGAAGAAAATGGTACTATTACATGAATATATTAGAAAAAACTATAGGATAATAAAATTTAGTTTTTTTATTTAGAAATGATAAAATAATAATAAATAATGAAATTAAAGAATAAATAACCTCAATTAAATAGATATTTAAAAAAACAATTATATGATGGTAAAATTTGATTCACAAACCACAAGAATGAATTAAATCATTTTTAACATAAAATTAATTTAGGTTTAAATAATTAACAATATAATATTCAATTTGGTAGTATATACACTATTTAAAAGAAATTATTCCTATAAATGAACATGTTTCTTAAAGAATAATGTTTTGAAATGGAAACTCTTACCATGAGTATAAGATTTTGTAATGCCCAGACCCTAGTTACCTAGAGTCAGTGCATTATTACATAAGATTGGCATGATAAAAATAGAACAAGTCTCGAAATATCGATTAGTTTTGTAGCCTTGGAAGTACGAGATACATATATAATTTTTATATTACATCATGAAATAAAAAAAATTCTTTATCATTTTGAACACACTCATATCCTTGTCCTATCCATACAGGTTAATAATAATATACATCTTCGTATCCTAAGAGAAATAAAACATATGAAAGGTGTGACCTCAGATGCTTAGTAAGGATAAAAATATAGCGGTAACTATCATAAATAAGCATAAAAATTTAATGTAATGTATTAGAAAAAAAATCCTTTTAAAAATAAACTTCAGAATAATATGGAAAAGATAAATCAAATAATTCCATTTACTTATTCACATTGATATTTTACTAGTCAAATAATCACATGTAATATCAATAGCTAATTTCATAATAATGGAATGCATAATTCCAGACATCATAACCACATAGTCAAGGCCTCATGCCAAGACTATAAATAAAATGTTGTCAAGGCCTTATTCCAAGACACTAGTTTTTCTTATGAGACCTATCGATTCATCGAGGAGCTTGAGCGGGCTCCACCCGTCACTTACTATGTCTAATGTATTCATCGTATAAAAAGTTTGAAACATAAAATTAGCATTCATATTAAAACTAGCATAGAAAATGTTAATAATTTAACCATAAAAAATGAATGGTAAAAAAATAACACATCCATAGTCAATAATTTCACAAAACATTCAATACAATACTGGAGATTTTATCCTAACAAATCCACTTCAAACAATTGTAAATTCCATCAAGCGATGTTGACATGGATAAAAGAAAAACTATTTGAGAGAAATATCTCTTTATATTTTGAAATCATTTAAAAGTCACATAATTATAAAAGAAAACATTTATATTAAAAATATTCCTAAAATATTGTAAAGGAAGCTTTAAATGTGTTATAACATTAGAAAATATCTGCACCCACAGTTTAAGTTAAAAAAACATTCTTACCTTAATTTTGGAAAAAGGTCATAAAGAACCTTGTTTTGAAAATGATGGAAAGATTCGATTCAAACCATTTTATAAAAATTAAAACAAGGGTATAAATGAATTTAACCCATATTCTATTAAAATAGTAATAAATGTTTGGAAATATATTTTTAAGAAACATGAATGTGGATAATAGAGGTCTCAGTAGATACTTATGTATTAACAACCTCAGATAATAAAGAGATTATAAAATTAACCCTTACCTTGTAATTTTACTTGGTCAAAGGTGTGTTAATATCATATATAATAAATAAATCACTGTCATTAAATTATACAAGAACCACATACATAAATATGATATCATATATGATCTTCTAATATTGCTTTATTAATAATATTTTAGTAGTATTAGTGTTTTGTGGGTAAACGGATTCGTTTTACTTTATATTCATTGATATGTAAGTCATGTTTGATACGGATAAGATGTATTTGATTTATATTAAGAAATATATTAAGTTCATAAAAATTATTTTTTAATGATAAAATGAAAATTATTCTTGAATTGTTATGATGGACAATGAATCTTTTCGCGTTCACAGAGATGACAATCTGTACGTACGCATTAGCGAAAATATCATTTTATTGATGGTGAAATCATAGAAATTGGATGTTTTATCATATAAACAGAATAATTAACATGTTTTATTTATTATTTACATTAATTATACTCATTATTATACCCATCAAAATAATGAAGTGTTGAATAACAAACTATATCACAACGGGGAGATGGTAAGTTGTAATATGCGCACGTATGCTGACTTTGTCATTAATATGATACAAATAATAATGAATATTGTTATAACATATTTATAATAACACCATAGTATGTATAAGGTAATTTATTAATTAAATTTCTATGGAAAAAACAATAAAAGAGGAAGTGGAATAAGAAAAAAACTTTGAAAGAGGTGATGAAATTATTACCTCTTCTTCGGGTTTTTCCTTTTTATTTGAACTAAATGGATCTTTAGGTGGGTTTCTGATAAATTTAATGACTCTAGGATGAAGTTAGTGTAGTTGGGAGGATATTTGATCCTGGTTTGTCCAAGACAATTGGATTTTTAGGTGTGATTTTGAGATAAGGGGAAGTACCATTATTTATGAGAGGTGATGATCACTTTTGGAAAAGCTTGAAATATTAATTTCTTAAACAATAATATTAGGTTTATACTGGATTGAAAAATATTTATTTCTATTTTATAGTGGTTATGGGTCTAAATACTCTCAAACAATAGGTTTCATACATGTTTAGGTCACCTTGTCATTTATATTTAATTCATAGTTAAGTATTTTAAAATTTACCATGTCTTCTTGTATTATTATAATTCATGGTTAATAAACATACTATAAAATTCCAATAAAACATCAAGTTGTTAATTAATTATATATATATAATTATATATGTTTTTTGGCCAATCTTTATATTTTTAAAAATATTAGATCATTTAATAATATAGTTTTTTTAAAACTCAATTATGTCAATTTTGACACTATTTAATAAATTATTTTTATCAAAGTCATAACAACATTATTACATAGAAAAAAATACATTAATCAACTCTATAATGTCATATTCACCTATAAAATTTGTGTATGGAATTAAAACGTAAAATTATATTTATTGAAATATTAATAATATCAATTATTTTATTCTTTCTTTAATAAAGAAAATATTGCATCATTATTGTGTCAAAAATAAATATATTTATTTTGTGTCCAAAATTTATAAATAAAATATCATAATGTAGGAAAAATTATTAGCTTTATAATTACTATTTATAGTCTAATATATCAATTATTTAACCTCATATAAATTTTTTTTACTAAAAGATACATGAATTTTTTATTTTTGACTTTACTTAAAATTAATTAATATTAAATGTCATTATTACTCCCATGTGGCTGTATGGGGTCCCCAAATCGACCCAAGTATGCTCATGGTTGGAAATTTATAATCCAATAGTGTTAGTACACATTCTAGGGTAATTTATTATTATTATAATATTATTTTTTACCCTTATTTACCAGTTTTACCCTTTAACCATGGTAAATAAAATATTTACTAAACTATTCATAATGTCTAGAAATAAATGTTTTTTATTAACACAATTTGGACCTCCTGAATCCAAATATGGAATCCATTTTGAAAAATTAAAAACACATAAGTTTCATAATATAATTTGAAATTAATTCCACTTTTCAAAACCAAAAAGCTTGTTTTAAAAAAGTAAAAACTATCAAAAGATTGACATGTGTTTATGTACAATTTAAATATGAAATTATATCCAATAACCTAAATTATATTAAATTATAAGAATAAATTATAATGATATTTTTAAGCCTCTCAAATTTTTAATTTAACACTATAAATTGTTTTGATAAAAAAAGTAGTTTTCAATTAAAATTTAGTATTTTTGACTATTCATCAAAATATGAAAGTTACCAGAAAAGTACCAAAAATTTATCCAAAATAAATTTATATTCCCCGCATCTAAATCAGAATATAATTTCATTAAATTTAAAATATAAAGGTGTCAAATATTGTATTTAAAAATTATTTTCCATTAAAAGCTGGAAAAACTGT
This sequence comes from Viscum album, assembly GCA_963277665.1. NCBI lineage: Eukaryota > Viridiplantae > Streptophyta > Magnoliopsida > Santalales > Viscaceae > Viscum > Viscum album. The sequence goes on from OY728131.1 coordinate 450,215,023, forward strand.
ATTTTTTCATAATACCTCATTTATCTGAAAAATTGAATTTGTACTTATATTATATCTAACAAAAAAAATATGAATGTTAAAATTATATAGGATATATATATAATTAAAAATATGGTTAATAATATTCATAACTGATTTTTAAATGGCTAGTTTGATTGGTCATCATGCGCTTGAACTCGGTGTTGCGTGTAGCCCAAGCTATTAAATTACATTAAAGAGATAATGTGCTATGAAATCTTGGGGTGTTACATATTTGACTTTTATTCCATTTATCTTATATGTAATAAACATATATAGAAGTTTTTTCTTAATAAAATTTTCCAGGTTTAATACCTTATACTTAAATGATATAGTATATTTATTTTAATTTTTTGTTTAATAATTTACCCAGTTCTGTGTCGTGTGTTCTGATGATGCTCAGTTCATTATTTGAAGATTTCATTTGGGTGTTGACCATGGAAAAAGGGTTTATTGTTTCATAATATAAAGAATAATAGTTGTGAAATAGTTACCAGTTTTATACATTAATTATATATAAAAATAACAATAAATTGTGATTATGAAAAATTGTCTTTTTTATAGTCATGGTGATGATAGGTCTTGTATACAGATGTGTAATGTTTCCATTTTTTCATTATCATGATTAAAATAGGTTATGTTTCATTTAAACCTTCCATAATGATAATAATATCATAAATGTTATATTTTTTTAAATAAACATATCTATCTATCTATCATTTGATATAGTAAAAAACGAATCAAATCACATCACAATGGAGTAGTCCTCCGTAGACATGAATGATTATATCATTTTAAATTAATTTTATGGTTAGAATGGATATCATATATTTATTAAACAAAATGGTTAGTGCTTCATTATTATCATTTATAAAACATAAATCTATCCTTATGATCATTCGTGAGAGGGGATGATGAATAATGAATTACATCGGTTCGTGAGGCGATAGTTCATCGTACACACCATTAATATTTTACCATTTGACTCAATATAAGAGTGTTGTATAAAATTAAATAAATATAATAGAATCAAACTATATATTATATACTTGGGTTATTATTTTGGAATAGTTATGACAAAATTTCATGTTTAAAATATGTAAAAAGAAGAAGCTCAGTGGATATGATTAACATCACTTAGAAGAATCTCTTTTGGATCTATTATTAAGGACCATAAGGTTGATCTTTTGGAAAAAACAAATAATAAAAAATGTTAAATAGAATGTTTGAGTGAGATTTATAAATTTTTATTTTGAGAAAAATATATTAAGTTGTGTGAAAATGATTGAAGAGTGGGTGCCCATTTATAATGGAGGAGGAGTGACAATCTTGTAAATACCCAAAACTATTCATTAATGGAAATTTACTGCCATTATAAAAAGAAAAAAATGGTGAAATAAAATATTTTAGGAGAAAAAATCTCAAAAAAACATCTAAAATTCAAATGAAAATTGTTTTAAACATGTTATTTCCTATAGATCAATAGATATACATTTTTTGGGATTTTAATTTTTTAATCCAAAAAATAGTTTTTAAGTATTTTTATTTTTAAATATGAAAAAGAAAAATAATATGAATATTTTATATTATATAACTTATTATGATTTCAAATATGGATTTAATTTTATAAAATTAAATTTAGAGAAGTGGTAGATTTCAATTTAATATTAAAAAAGTAATTGTCTTGAAAAAATAGTTTTCAAAGAAATGCATTTTTCAAGATTCACATAATCATATAATAACATTACAAAAATAAATCATAATTAAATACATATAAATTCATATTTTTACATATACAATATTTGAATTTCATTGAAATATTTCCTCATTATGGGTTATTTTAAATAGTTAAAATGGATAAATAATATTCACATTAAAAAAATTATAAAACATTGTTTTTAATCCTGAAAAAACTTTTATTAGAATAAATTATAAAGATCATTCAAATTTAATTAATTTAGTTAATTATAAATAAATAATACCTATTTACATTGATATAAATTTAAAATTATAGTGAGACTTTTAAATTACTTATTTTATTAAAAGAAATGATAGTTTTAGAAAAATCTATATTTCTCAAAATTTACCAAATAATATGAATTTTATGAAAAAAATTCATCCTAACATAATATAAATACATTTATTTAAAAAAATGTCAATTTATAAAATAAATATTATAAAAATATTCAAAATATAATTATATAACTTTCTCTCAAAAATAAATGATTTTTTTCATGTAAACATTTCTTTCTATTGAATAAAATATCTTTATTGAATTATATTACTTATTTATTAATATTTTGTTAAAAATTTACATTGGGTATGTCATTTATAAATATGTATTATTAATTATTTAATATTATTTATACTATAAAATAAAATGACTATCTTATATCGGTCATGTCAAAATAATAATATTTTCACATTATATTATGGTTCATTTAAACTCATCACTGTATATTACTCATGTTATCAATGAAATAAATTTTACTTTAAAAAAATATAATCATATTTATTTATGATTTATAGTGAACCCGATGTAGATTAAAATAGTTTATAATTATGAAAACAAATTTTGACAATATCATATCCTTGATTTAATACCACTCTGAAAGACATTCCATTTACTCTATATCGGGGGAAATGTGTCTAATTTTGATTATATGAAACCATCACCCTTCTCGATAAGAATATCAAAACAATTCAATTGTAAAAACACAACTCCACCTATATCTCTACTTCTTTTAAAATCATAAATTCTCTTTGAATATCAATTTTACACAAGAAAAAAAATGGAGATACTAAAAACTTGGGTTCATATTTTCTTCCACTGATGGTTATGACAATATAAATTAACATCATAAAAACTATGCTTAACGATTGATGTATTTTATCTATAAAAATCCACTACATCACCCTTCTAACTCCTCTACATTGTTTCCTTTGATTTCCTTCATGTTATTTAAGATAACCAATTAAATGGAGGTAATTCGGAGCCATAGTTATCCTTCAATATAAAATTCTTTCATGGTGTCTTAATTCAAACTATACATATTTTTATTCTTCTTAATTTACATAGAATTATTTCTTATTTATTCCTTAGGATCAAAATTTATATTTTTTAAAATATTTTTCATCAAATCTATCAAGTCTTCAGTGGAAGCTCACACCTTCCTTAATTTTTTTACACTATCATAATTCAAATGAATTTCAAACATCCTTTTCATGCACATATTTCTCACTAGTCATACGATTTTTTTTAATTCGTCAATCGGCCATATGTATTTAGATTTCCAAAAAAAATATATTAGGTTATGAGATTTTTATATTTATGTTTTCAATAGTGAGACATTATGTTTCCTACATATTTATATCCTTTTCTATTCAGTTTGGTAAAATTACCATAAACACCTTATTTTCTTTCTAAAAAATTTGAGCTTCTCTCAAGTCTTACATGATTCAATATAATTCTTCACCTTCAATATCTTCATTTCATCCTCATTATTCATTGAGAAATTTTTTTAATTATCTTCTTATCAATGATATATATTTATTATTCCCATTTTATAGTGGATTCATATTGTACATGAATAAGTTTGGTTTTTACCTGATAATACACAATAATATCATTGATCTCATAATCATGAAATTTTTGAATGATAATTATTTTTCATTGATGTTTATTAAAATTTTCTCATTAGATTTTGTGGGAACCATGGACCATAGTTAAATCTCTTTATTTTATTCCACACATATATTCCTAAGGAATATTTCTCAATAATATTTTTCATCCTAGAAAATTTAATATTATATTTTGAACCTTTATTTTTATAATAGAAGATACACAATGATTTTTCTTAGGAAGGAATCCACCAACTGATTTTGACCCTTATTTTATCCATATTGAGATGACTGTAATTTTAACTACACTTTCTAGTAAAGTTTTACCTTTTCTTATTTCACATGTTTTTCATTATAATAAACATTGATTATGTCTCAAGAAGCTCTTCCATTTTCTCAACTAGTAATTCAGTGGGATCTTTAACCACCATCCTGTATTCAAAAAAAATAAATATATTCCAATTACATTCATCAATAAGTGTTTTTTCCATCCATTTTTGTTTCTCATATCTACCTAGTTATTATTTTTGATATTTTAGTATACTATCATGATTAAAAACAATAACTTTAAATATAGTAATCTATTTAAGAAATGTCAAATCGTTTTTCTTATTAACACATTTCTAAAATAGTAATGTGTCTGTTTATTCCATTAAATTCTTATTCTCCTTGTTATATTGTGTGATATTCCCAAAAAATCATTCGAATTTTATTTTGAAATTGATAAAATTTTTATTTTTCTATTTTCATTGTCAGTATTACTACATGAAGAAGAACTTACACTTTTAAAATTAAAAATGAAGACAAAATATCTATTATATTCATTTATAAATGATTACTCACCCTTCCCTCTAATACTCAAAATTTTTTTCTTCTAACCATAATTACTTCATATGGTTTTTATAATTTATTTTCAATGTCATCCAATAATTATATTCATGAACAGAATCGTCAACTATCTTCTTATAAAATCTTTTGAAAAAATGGATATTGTTATTACAATTATATCACTTAAAGTATTGTTATCATTTTTATTTATAATTTCATAGTCTATATATCTTAGAATGAAGATTATTTTCTTTAATTATGTTATATTCTTCCACAATAGTTCCATAATTATTGGATAATTTTTCAATTTTACATTCTCTAAACATCCCTTTGAACATATCTTCAAGAGATATTTTTGTCACTTCATCTTCATCTTATTGAATATTTATTTTTTTAATTTCTTAAATAATGAGAGTATTTTTATGATCAACCAGATATGGATCCTGATGATCTTCAATTTCTTAAACTAGAAAATTTGACCAATCTATATTATTTCTCATCAGTTTCCTAAAAATTGTAAATAATTTAGATTCTCATCAAAACTATTAATGTTACTGAAAATTTCGTTATCCCATGTTATTTATTCATTTGAAATTTCATCATCAACCATATTTTCATCAGAAAATTTTCACCTCCATATTTATAACATGACCACCATGAGATTCACATTTCCAGAAATATTGTTTCCCATAAATTCCCACATTTATTTATCAGTTACAAACCCTGATATTTTTTAAAAAACATTTCCCACGTATCGTTCGAAATTGTATTTTTATCTTTTTCACAAACTCCAGGAATTATATTTTCCACATCCATCATAGCTACCTCATAAATTAGTGGAAATATCATTATAGTTTTATATACAACATCTATCATAATAGATTTTTATTAGGGTATTAATATTTTCCTACATTTTTTATGGTTCTTACCATATAATATTAAAATACACTTGATTTTCACCTAATATATTTTTACCAGCATCAATAAATAATTGGATTTTTTAGAGGAAACCTATTACTTTTTACAACCTTTTGTCCCCAGATCAAGGTGGTGATCACATTGTTGTGGTGGGGTTGAAATAGTGGCTTATTTATTTTATGAGTTCTACATACAATAAAACATATATAGATTATTAGAAATTTTGATCCAATGGGTTATATATAACAACCACCCCTCATAAAAAATATATATTGAGAAACCAACACATATTATTTACACGAATCAGACTCAATGTGAGAGAATTGAAAATTTATTTACATTCCCAATAATGATTACTCACTAGCATCAAAAAAAATACCAAGGCATAAGAAGAATCTTATCATACCCCATAATAATTATCCCTCCAATTGACTATAGTTCTACACAAATCAGTCATCTCTACTTCCATATATGGTAATACCCAACATATATCATTCTTTAATTACATTTCTTCATTATTTGTATTATATCCCAACCACATGCCTCTTCAAAAAATGGTTATACCCCAAAAATATAAGAACACTACTCTTCTTTGTTAATATAATATAGATAATTTTTATTATTCATTATTTATTCCTCTATAATCAAGAAGGAAAAAAATTAATCAGTAAAATGTCATTGAGATATTAAAATATATAGAGAGAGTCTATTAGTATCTAAACATATTTATGATCATAAAGCACATAAACATACTAATAATAATTATTCAATAATTTTTTCTGAGATTATTTCTAATATTTTTAACTGATAATACTTCATCTAGTTTGATGTCTTAAATTATCCTCAATCTGATTTGAATTGTATGATGTGCCTATTTATTTTAATCGTATATCCAATTTGTTATATTTGATAACCTTCATATTAAACTTATTTTTATTATCAATTCATTAAATAAAACTTTGTATGATGAACTTATTGGATGGGTTTGTCTATGTTTTATATAATTCTATCTAATATACCTCTTCTACTACTATATAGAATTTCATCATTAACTGCATTGGTCTCTCTCTCAATGAAAATCAATCCTTCAACTCCCTTTTTAGTAATAAAAATATCTACTTCATATTGATATTCTAAACTATTATATTGTTATTCATCATCCAAAATTTATGAATAATCCTAGGGTTAAAATTCATTGTTCCCTGTTAAAGTGACATTCATTTTAATAGCCTTTAAGACTTCTAAAACATTATTATAAACATTCATTATAAGTGATTTATTAATTATGAGAGTTGAATACCTCTTAAAAATTTCCATATATCATGGATAGTTTAATTAATAAGGAAATAATATCTCATAATCATCACCACTAATGAATTTATTATTTTTGGTAAAGATACTCAACCATTCATCTGATCGACAATCACAAATAAGATTTATCTAATTTTCCTTCTTATGAGCTCCCCTATTTAGTCAACTCTTTCAGGAACACTAGAAATTGTATCTACATAGTAGGATTTAAATTTAATTCTATTTCATATATATAAACATACAATAATATTTCATTAAGGAACCTATTTTAAATTGACACATATATCTCCATCTTTTGGGGAATCATTTTTCATTTTTCCATTGTTTCATATTTTATCTATTTTGGATTACACTAATAAAGGTTGTTTGGTATCCCCACATGATTAATTAGACCCTCACTATTAGTATCCATAATTGGGGATATGGGTAGGCCTTCTAAAGGTCATTTTGTAAATTAACACGATTCAAGAAATTAGTGGCACCCAGGTCAGAAAATTTCTTTCTTAACTAGAACTCATGAACTCATGTTATCATGTTTGAATATGATAAGGTGTTAGTAACATTATTAAAAAAATTCAATCCAAAATTATATAATTGATATACAGTATTGTCTCCCTATAACCATGATTGTAATTATTAAATTATAGTTCTCTATATATTGATCAAATAATCATGGATCATCCATTATATTAATGAGAGTAAATAATTATTCATTATCAATATAGTGTACATGTCATAAAATAATTTCTATGTTAAAATTAATTATCTATGATTTAAATTTAAATAACTGAAATGTATGTGAATTTACAACCATATTATCAATTTATATTAAATTTTAACTTCCATATTTAAATAAGACTACGAATTAAATCATTTATTTTTTGGAATATGATTTGGAAAATAAGAATAATAAATAAATGAACAAAAAATTATATTGATTCAAAAAATGTAGGAATATTTACATACTCCACTCTGCAAAGCCCCAATGTAGTTAGAGTGATTTTATTAAGATAAAAATCATTGGGAGCTCATGAAAATTGAATGTATCTATACAATGAAAATTTTAAGATATACTTTATTTCATGTAAAAACCCCACTATATTACTGAAAGACAAATTGATGGTTATAGTCTCAAGCTTATAATTAGATGTGTGCATTTATAAGAATGTGAAATATATTGAGAATTTAATTATTGTTGTCTCCAATTGTTTTTATATAAACACATATGATAGAAATTTAATTTCATTTAGAGAAACAATCATATGTCAAAAAAGTAAATATAATGGCTCCATATTTTCAAATGATATTATAAATGAAACATAGAAATATTTTCCCAATATTCTTGTAAATTAAAAATAATTGTTAGAAAGTTGAATATTTTAATTCTCTATATCACAGGAGAGATTGATTTTCTATATTTTAATTATTTCTAAATAGATACCATATTGAACATATCAGAGATTAATTACATAAAAATAATGCTTATAATTTACATCCAAATTTTGATTCATTATAGAATTAAAAAATATTTTATTATATCTAATAAGATATCATTGTTAACAATCTCATTAGAATCATTTCATTTTAACAGATACTTTAATATTATAGTTACTTATCAGATAGAATAGTGACAAAAATAGATCATGAAAATTTATAAAAGTTAAATGCATAAAAATAATGTATCCTTCTAGAAATACCTAAGAATACTTTTCTCTTAGAAACATACATAATTAGAATAGTTTTTCATTATACTTAATTAAAACATTTTCTAATATTTATGATTAATTTGTGAAATAAATATAATTTATAAGATTTTACATTAAATAATTTGGTGTACCATAGAACAGAAGTCAATATGTATGATAAAACATATTTTTCTAAAATATTATACTAATGGAAGATATTATAAATTATAAAAATCAAAAACCATATAATTAATCTATGACATGAATTATTTAGATAATATTAACCTAAACATATATTAGAATAAAGTTATGTCATGTAATATATCATTCATTCTAAAACATTGACATGAATGATTTATAACAAATTATTACTAAATACAAAATACTAATATATTCATACATAATATTATTCAAATATAATACTTTTTCTTTTTGAAATTCCACAAGAATAGATATAATTTCCCTGAACACACACTCACAAATTCAGTGTTAGCATTAAATTGATTTCTTTAATAATGATTAATGTGAATCAACTAATTCCATCAGAAAAATATCGTAGAATAAAGAAATATTATATCACTTATATTATCAGACACCATTTAGGTTTAAATTTTTTGGGGAATTAGAAAATATCATACATAAATATACCCATGTTTTATATGGGAATTTTTTAAACAAAACTCATATTTTCATTTTTAAAATTACTTCCTCATCATCATCCAAGTGAAACACTTCATGAAATAGTACATTCAATATAATTTTTGATGACCTGGTGAAAAGGAATCATATGAAGTGTAAGGTAAAATGCTAAGTATGGTTAAAAATAAGAACAAATAATTGAATTTCATTAGATAGAATATGAAATGCAGAGGGGTACAGAGACCTAGTCAGAGTGCATGATAAAATCATAAAATATCTCACACCAACCACTAGATAAATCATTAATCATCAAATATATAATTATGTTTTGAAAATGGAAATGGTCATAAGTTCAATAATCATGTTCCATGTCACATAAATCTTCATCAAAAAAATTATAAAGAATTAAAAAGAGTAGAAAAAAAGAAATTGGTATCTGGGATAAATTACTCCACAACAGATGTTAAACTAAAGTTAAAAATAACTAGATCCTTGTTAAATCCATAAGATAGACCCTCTAGTAAATCTAACCTTCATTATTCTCAAGAAATATAATATTACCTAATGCATTAGTGTGTTATCTAGGTGCACCAGTATATGTTATATCAGTCTCACCAAGAGTTTTCTGGGAGCTCACATCATATATGCTACAATAGCCTCACTTGGAACTATTGGGGAGAAATGATCTTATATGTTATATAGGGATCAATCGATACTCTCTTGGTGCAACCATGATATGAGGTATAATGATCCCACACAATGCTATATATGGCACACCTATGATCCATAATAAAAACCAAGTACCATTAATGAATAGAGAATTCATTTCCTCATTGACACACTGAAAATCCATTATTATTTTAATACCCTCATTACACCAAGGATGTGAAATGAGTTCTATGAAAATATATTTGAAACATTGTTACCCTATGGAAAATAAATGAGTTCTATAAAAATATCTTTAAAATGGGATTAACCCATGAAAATAAAATGGTATCAATAAATATATCATTGATACATGATTGTCCCATATAAAAAACGGGTTTCATAACACTATCTTTGAAACATTATTAAAATGTGGGAGAGAAACATGTTCATTGAAAATCTCATTGAAATATGATTATGCTATGGAAAAGAGACATGCTTCATAATAATAATTTTAAAACATGAATAATATGTGGTAATGAAATAGGATCTATAAAAATATCATTGATATAATAATTATCCATCTAGAGAATGAATGAGGATAGTTACATTACGAAATATCTCTATTGGAGCATAATATACAAGAAAGTGTTTTGATTTTTATGAATGGTAAATCAAATAATATCAATAGAATCATTTTGAGGAAAACAAACTGTAAATTTTTTAAATAACATTTATAAAGTCAAATTCAGAAAATACTTTGAAAATACTCATCATTAAAACAAACCATGGAAACATATAAAGGAAATATTAGTGTAAATAATGTTCACATTGTGGAAAAATATTTGAGGAATAATTATTAAAAGTAAACATTAGTTTGAAAACATTTTGGAAAATGGAGTCAATAGTTTACTATTTTGAATATGTTTTGAAATTACCTTCTAAAACATTCTAAAAGTTGGTAAATTTAATCTATAATGAAATTTAGAAAAATTTATTTTTATAAAATAAATTTTTTTAAATATTTAAGACAATATTGATATAGAATATAATAATACCCTTTTAAAAATAAAAATAATATATTAATAGAATTTACAAATGACATTCATGATGTTTATTTAATAATTAAGGGATAAACTTAAGCATTGAACATGAGAAAAACATTAAATACTAGTGTATAATAAATATATTTGTTTCATAAGATAATAGAATTTTATTTCCTCAAAATTAACCTTTAACATAAATAATTCGGAAAGGGGATGTGATTATAACATAAATCCTTTTCCACTTTAGTCAATATTTCAATTGTATAACCCATGAAATTGTAAATTCAAATAAAAAATTCAACATCATGAACATGTGATTTTTAGTGATATAACATGACAAAATGGTATTTAGGTTAACCAAATTAATGAATAGCGGGGTTTAACTTTATAATATTCTGCAATAAAGGGAAACTATGATGAAGTCACATAAGGATCTAAAAATCCATATACTAAATCCCAATGAAAATAGAATACTTCCTATTGATTTATAAATAAAAAAATCAGGATTATATTCATAATGATACATTAATTTACAGTATATTCTGCTCAAAATAATTATAATTGGTTAATAGGGTATCTATCTCATAAAAAAGTGAGGCGAGAAAACCCCTACCTCGAGTCAAGAATTTCATTATATATCTTTTAAAGAATTTATAATAATAAATCATAAATTATTTTATTTATTAATAAAACATTGTAGTATTAAAAAATTATTCCTAAACTATGTATTCTATATCATTATAATGAAATATTAGAATACATAATCTATTAAGCACATAATGGGTTTTTTGTGGACATTTAATTCATTATATCAAAATGGATTTGGTGTGTTGACCAATGTTAAAGAGTTAATTATTACAATATCACTATAATAGTAATCAGGAAAAATTATCATATTTATTCTTAAATTATACTTTCAAATCATTCATGAAATATATTTATGAAAAAATAACTACATTGCGATCATGGAGAGAGCTGGCCTCACATATGCATGTGTAACATTTCTATTTCTCAATGATCATGATGGAAATAAAGTATTAACTATTTTATCATTAAATAATAATAATAATTTAATAAATAAAACATTATTTATTCTAATATAAATATATATATCATACTTGTGATTGATTATGAAAACAGAGAGTCACATTGCTTTTTGGAGGTAGTAGTCTACGCGTCAATGACTAATGTTATCACTGTTCAGTGTAACAAATAAAATGATATTAAATCTTTCCATAATGATTAATATTTCGTTTTTACTATTATAAATTAATTTATATTACATAAATTCATGAAAAATAACCTTATTAACTTCCATGTAAATCATTATTGAAAAAGAATCACATTGCTTTATGAGGTGGTAGTCCACTACACACATAAGAGAAATTATAGTATCCTTTATAGAATAAAAAATTAAAAGGAATATGTTATATAATAGATAAATAATTATTAATATGTTAAAAATATCATTATTATATATATATTATAAATCAATTATTTTAATAAACATTTTGAGGAGTTGATGGAAAACGAAACACAACAGTTCAGGAGGTAGTAATCCAACAAACACAAGAATAATGATTTTTTATCTCATTTGATGGAAGAGGAAAATGATATAGTTTCTTTAATTAAATGAATTAAATATAATTATATTTTATAATTTTTTATGTAATCATAAATTATTAATATTTTATAGAGGTGGAAGAATTAACAAATAAACCTCATTTTTATAAATTATAACTCTTCCCTGAACACCTCTATAGGATTATACCTATGTTAATCCTAGAATGTGTTTTTAGTAAAAAATGGTTCTAGTTTTAAGGTTTGTAATTTTTAATTTTATATGCAGAGGTATATTCCATAACAAAAGGTATTGATGGCGTAAATATTATTTGAAAGGGTTAGTCCTTTCAAAGTGAGATGAATAGTAAACATTTAATTTTTTAAATGAAAAAGGTGTACCATTTTTTCACATAAAAAAGATATAATATAGAACATTATAGATATTTATAAATTATAAGTTCAAAATATGGATATAAAATATATTTTAGAAAAACATTTAGTCCATTTAAAAACATATACTTTTAGTTTAACCACTTTAATATCCATTTTTATCATAACAATGATAATTATTTTATTTTGGTATCACATTTAATTGTGGAGGAAAATTAATTTTAACTTAGTTGATAATATAAATAATGATTAATATAATTATTTAATTATTTATACTAAATTAAATTCATATATGTTTAATTATTTAATTTTAAATTAAACCTACAGACGTCATGAATAAGTAGTATTTCAAGAAACTAATTTTACAAGAACATTTGATTTTATATTAACTCTATATTTAATTATAATTTTTTTTTGAATATTAATTAATATTTTTTGATATATAATATATAAATTTAATTTAAATAATTCCACATTAGTGGTTTCTTTTATTAACTAAAAATAAGAAACATTATGCAATTTAAAATAATTTTCCAAAAAATCCCATATTTATAACTCATGACAAACTTATACCAAAATCAAATAAGAAGTTGATTAAACTGAAATTATGTGGAATAAATATATATAAATAATACATATTTTATATTAATTCATATTAACATATTAATTAAACTATTAAATTTATTAATTTATTCATAATAAATGAAATTTTTAAAAAAAATCATTATTTTTCACTATTCCTAGAGAAACCAATATTTTCAGAAAAAATGAAATATTTAGACAAAATAAAATTTCTATTTTAAAATTTAAAAAATTGTGATCATTTTATATAATAATTTTATTAAAATTTTGAAAAATTATTCGCATATTTTTTTCATTAAAATAAATAAAAATCATTTCTAAAAAACATATTTTGGAAGAATAACATTACTCTAAAAAATTAAAGAATTAATTACTAAAAAAATATAAATAATTTATATAAATATGATGTTTATATATATATATATATTATAAATTAGTTAAAATTTTCCATAAAACCCAATTAAACAACAAGGTTATAGTAGTTATATATGTTATTTTTCATTTAAGTCCATTTTTGCATGGTAAATATGCTATAAAAAATAACATCATTTTCTTAAATCATATGATGTTACATATTCTACTCCTATAAAAATTTACCATTATCTTAGTAATCAATGGATTTTGATTTTTAAAATAATATTTTTTTTAAACAACATCATAAAAATGGAAAATAAAACATTCTCTTGATAAAAGAGAACATGATGCACAAATGTGATATGGAATAACACATACACAGTTTCCATGTAAGATAACATAGGTGGAAAGTTAATATTTTGACATGGAATACAATCATAATCACCATATAGTGACATGACGTGATCGATATAATTTATAACAAAAAAAAATTAATGATTATTATAATTTTAACAACCACAAAACCATAAACCAAAGAGGTGTGAAAAAAGTAATTTATTTTCAACAAAATTACATAAATTGGAAGAAATTATGTTTCAAGAACCTTTTCATAGAGTTTACGAATTAATTTACCATATATAATATTATAAAAAAAATATACTAAATTGATGAGTATAATTTCAACCTTTTATCAATTTCTACAATGGTATCATCTTTTCCTCCAAAGGATGATTATTCCTGATGAATTTGTTTCCATGCATGGAGAAATAAAATTAGTATTTAATGTAACATATAATGATTAAAGGGATAATAAATTTATTCCACCAATAATTATACATTAACCTAAAATAAAAAATTATAACATGGTAAGATGTTTAAAAAAATTAACCATCATATGATGAAATAATACATTAATCAACTAAATTTAATAATAATAAAAGAATTTCATAAAAAATCATTCCTAAATAACCTCTACATTAATGTTTGTTTTAACCTCAAATGTTATATAATTCCTTTCAATATAAAATCAAAAAATATAGTTCTTTTTATTTTAATTAACAATAATTACTTAGTGACAAAATAAATTCTCAACCCTATTATTATCTATACAATAGAACATTTTATTTTATAATTACCTTAGTATCCAAGAACAATAAACCCTAATGTTTTTCTATACCTTAAAACTTTTTTCCAAAATTTATAAATTCATACTTTTTGTAAAAAAAATATTTATATATGCTTCCACCTAATAAAATGTCTCCAAAAATTTCATTAGTCTCATTGAGATCTCATCGCATAAAACCTCAAATGGGTTTATAAGAATTTGAACTTATGATCATCCATAATACTATAGACATATTATGGTATCCATAACATTAAAGAAAACCTCATAAGAAAAAATAGCCATCTTTAAAGTTATTTAATATTTTCCTCTACTACTAACTATAGAAGTACCAAACTCACAATCTCGCATACAATGCTAACATTACATGTATATATTTAATACTGATGAAGGTGACCAAATTTTTCACCATCCAAAATAAAAAATATTATATTGAAAAACTATATCACTAACATTCCCAATAACCTTTTAGGTTTTTAGTTGTATAAAATTCTAATAAACTAATAAAAACATGATTACCATGTTTTAAAATGAAAATTCCCCCACATAATCCATTTTTCCTATTTAACATTAATTCAATATCATAATCCCTATGAACCACTTTAAGACATAATTTATTCCACATCATTATTGATATCCTAGGTTAAATGAAATA
Organism: Viscum album; assembly: GCA_963277665.1. NCBI lineage: Eukaryota > Viridiplantae > Streptophyta > Magnoliopsida > Santalales > Viscaceae > Viscum > Viscum album. Next base: position 450,230,401 of record OY728131.1, read on the forward strand.
TAGTAAGTTTGAGAAAAAATGTTCCATAAGGATAAACATATAAATTAAAAATTTAATGTCATTAGTGACCATAAGAGGTTCATATAGGTGTGAAGACATAATCAAAGTGGATGTGAAAATAATAAAAGAACTCATATTCAATAATCCCTTAATCAATATTCATGAAATATGAAATAGTTGTATATTAATTTAGCATGTCATTGGAATCTATAATTAAGATCCATGTGAAATCAATACTGCCAAAAGAAATTATTATAAACCCATAGCATGAATCAATAAAAAAGTTCTTATCATTGAACATATTCTTCATTATCCTTCTAAATTCATTTTCATTAATAAATATATCGATGTTAAATACATATGATAAACTGTTAGGTGTCTGTATACTTGTTTCCTCTAATTACAACACACATTAACCAATAAATTGGAACACAATATTTGTGAAACCATCTTACAATAATTATTAGGCTATCCTGGTGATGTCTTCTCATCCCCAACATATATTCTCTAACAAGATCTCCCGATGATATTTGGGTTCACCCATCAAATGAGCTATATCAGCCTCACCCAATAATGTCTTTGAATACCCATCATATAATCTATAATGGACTCACCATGGATTGTCCTAGAACACCCACGATCCCCAATAATGTCAATGTACCAATCATGAATATATAATTCATTTCATCATTAACTAATACAAACATCATTTATTCACTTCAAAACTTGATTAATGAGTGTTAAACAAATGATTTGAATGGAAATATCTTTGAAATAATACTAACCCAAATAAAGTAAATGAGTCCCATAAAAATCTATTTGGAACATGATTAACTCATGGAAAATAAATATGATCAATTAATATCACATTGAAACATTATTATCCTTTAGAAAAGGAAAGGGGTCCATAACAATATTATTGAAACACGATTAAAACTATGTGGAAGTAATTGGTTCCTTTGAAACCGATTTGAAACACGATTAACCCATGAAAAATAAATAGGTTTCATAAAAACCTCTTTGAAACATGATTAACCCATGGAAATGAAAATAGATTCATAATAATTCATTTTAAATAATAATAATTCATCCAAATAATTAATGAGTATAGTATCCTTGAAAAATAGTCTAATCGGAGCATACGTAACAAGAAGGGTTATTGATTTTGATGAATTGAAATACCATTAAAAGGTTAATAAAAACATTTTTGTATAAAATAAACTTTTCATTCTGAATATCACCATTAGAATGTAAAAATTTAAAAAATATTGTTAATATAATTATTATTATTTTTAAGAAATACATAGACTCATAAAATAAATTCATGAATGAAAATTGCTTACATAATTGTAGTACAATCCATTCATGTTATAAGTGTTAAAAAATTTCATTTTGTTCAAAACTATAATGAACCCCTCCCTCCAAAGATTCCCCTCCAAAGCTGGATATAGGGAAAGAGGAATGATGACCCCTGAGTCCTGCCTCCAGTGGGCACCTGGGTGGTGACCAGCACCAATGGTATGAAAATATCACAAAATTGGAGGTATTATCCTTTATATAGTAAACAGGATTGGGAGATAAGATGTATAAACCTAAAAAACTCCACGACATATATATAAAATAAGTCCAAAACCATCCCAAATTCATATTTAAAAGAAAAGTTGTTACAATTTCAAATGAACTACAAAGTAAATACTCAAATAAACATCTAAGTAGTGAAAAAACAATTGTCCCACTATTTGATTTAGTAAGGTCCATAATGGCCCACATAATCTTCTTGGAAACTAAAAAACACCTTTATATACGTACGGTGAGATTGTTAGTATACATAGTAGGAATATCCAAAGTCTCTCACACACAAGTGGAGAAGCATTCTAGCCCTTGTGGGAAAACAATAGAAACCAAAAACACCTAAGAAGATATATTACCCACCCCATCCTCAACATTTCACACTCACAAAACATAGCATGTTATCTAATGTAATATAACAATCACATCAATGTTTTGTGTACCCCTCACCGATTTCTATTGGTTAACTGCTCAAACACTAATGGATAACATCATGATACTTCCACACACTTCCATAATCCGCATTCCACAACTCGACCGCACACTCATGTGCCTCCGAGCTAGTCTTGTAACTTCAGAAAATGAAGCTCACCATATCTTACTTGCAGACACCTAGTCCAAAACCATACCTTATCCCGCTCGTAGATACCTGGGAAAGCACAACACGTCTCATCCTGAAGACACATGGGATAGAATCACATGATGTAAACACATGGGCCCCACAAACCAAACAACAACCTACTCGAAGAGTCTTGGGCTACCAATTAGTAGAATATGGATCATGGAAGAGTGAATAACCGTCTATCCATCCTCCCACTGGGATGTTCAGAAGACATCCTCCCCCATAAATATGGTGGTGTTTAGCACATATCACTTAACTAGGGTGGGGTGCATTTATAAATCACAAAAAAATACATGCATATATATATATATAACAAGAATTCAACACTAACCTATGGGTTTCCAACCCCAAAAAAGTAAAAACACTTTTACCACTACATCTAAAATCACAAATACACAGGAAGAATCTATGTGCTTCATAACCCCATCCATTTCATTTAACCATCCATCATTATTTTTTAACAAATCCATTTATTCCTTTCATTTCTACCGAGGAAACTACAAACCACAACACATAATAATCCACACATAACAAAACACACACGGAAGAGGAACCATGGTGAAATATCCCACAACACAATTTCTACCCACTTAATAGTCATGACAACCACTTCCATAATTATTCTTCAATTTTTTCCCACCTAATCCACCCTAGAAATAGAACCAACCCCTAACTCACAACCACACCCAAAAACAACTCTCATCACAACCATTCTGGAATCCCTCCTTCGCGAACATACCAAACACAACACATCCAGTAACATGAACAAAGAATAACACATTATAGTCCAACTACACAACACTACTCAACCATCATTGGAAGCCCCATTATATAACACTTCTCATCAACCCCATATAAACATATTAGCACAACCCGATCACAACCCTATTGTGATACACTTTTCATTCATACAATGAACTGGAGATTCCTTCACACCACCCGAACCACCCCATATCACATAACCATCCCCATGACCCCACAACAGCACAAGTCCGAACAAAACCACATACTGCACGCCACCAAATGATACAATTCAAGGTTTATATAGATTTAACCAACACTCATTCTTTAATTCCACTTGGATAAGTCAATGGTGATCACTAAAGGTGTATAATCCTAGAAAATCTATTTATCTAACTAAATATAAGTGGTTAATCAGTTTTATTAATATATGATCATTCAACATTAACCCATTAGTAAACATCCATAATCCATCACATATTCACAAAAATAAGAAACCAATGACCAGGATATTCAATAGGCATATAACCCATATAATTCAAATCATGAATCAAAAAAACAGATAAAACAATACGATCATCATCATCTTCCCAACCCCTATTTATTTTATCATAAAATGTTTCATTGAGTTCTTAACATGCTCAATTATCTTCCTTAAATTTGGATTCAACCATGTTTACAAGGATACATGAGTACACATACACCACATGATACACAAATGAAAAAGAGATGAAATTAAACCTATCTCGAGAAACTTATGATTAGCACCTTCTCCTAGTTCCAAATAGGGGGGCAGAAGGATCCTAGGAAAGAAGATACAGGGGTGCCACACAATCTCATGACTCTTTTGGGAAGAAACTTCTAGGGATTCCTAATATCAAGAGTAAAGTGAAAATGTACAAGGAATAAAGGAACTCGGTTTTAGAGGTTCAACGTCCTAAATCAATAGAAGAAATGGTTTTGAAAGCCTTTAAAGTTGAATTACGAATAAGACCAAACATTTTGACTATCTAAAACCCTCCTAAGATTTAGGTATTTAATGATTAATTTTATATCCTTTTAAATGTCTTCAAAAAACACATAAATAAAGGTTTAAACTAATTTTATGTCAAATAAAATTTTATAGGGGAAAAACATGAAAAACTGGGAAAACTGAAAATTTGAAAAACTGTTGGGGATGATTCACCATTGGGTGAGTCATTGTCGCAAGTCACTGGTGGGTGAGGCACTATTGGGTGACTCACCATTGGATGATTCTCCAATGAGAGCTGCTGGTAAAGATATAACGATGGTGTGTCACCATTCGGTGATACACCATTCACTAAGTCACCGTTTGGCGAGATATCGTTTGATGGGTCATAGTTCGGTGAGTCATCATCACGACTCACCATCATGACCCACCATTAGTTTGTCATTTTTTAGAGTCCGCGGTACATACTCACCATTATCTACCTATCGTTCCTGACTCACTATTGCGAATCACCATTGTGAGTCACCGGTGTGAGTCACTGTTGTGACACACAATTGCTGACTCACTGGTGGATGACTCACCATCAGATGAGCGACCGTTGGAAAAACTGTAATTTTGAAAACCCCCGAAATGAGTCACCATTATCTCCATAACAACTAAAACATTATATTTTAACATATTAATGTATCATATATTTTCATTCCATTTCATCAAATACCTCCTAAATTATTCTTGCCTTCGAGAATTCAAAACCAAACCCAGAAGGGACATAGGTGTCCAAGAAACCACCCTAGGAGACACCTCTCAAGGATATTTCTATTTTTGAAACATTTTTACTGTAATCAAGGTTCAATGATGAAAAATCCTACATTGTTCTAAATCTAGTGTGAAACCTCAACATCAAAGAACACCTCCTATGACATCTACCAACCAAACTTACCACGAGAAACACAACAAAACATCAAAAGCCTCACTATATGAACATATGAATCAGGTAATTTATTCTTTAGTGTCAAGATACTATCCTCTCTTGACTGCACGAACTCACCCACATGGGTTTAATCATATCTCAATTAATGTGTCGCAATTGGGAATCAAGTCCTCCCCTTTATGCATATCAACACTTAAATGAAAATTCCACCGCACACATCACAAAGTAATTATAATTTCTCATCATATAAAACAAGGTTCATAAATTGCAACACAAGATGAAATAAAGAAAAACAAAACTAAAAACAAATCTTCGTACAAGAAATGCATCTTCATCTTCATTTCCCTAGTACTCTCCTCCACGACACCATACATCCACAACACACAAACCAAGGGAATTGTCCATAACTGCGGAACCTTCTCCTAGATATCTTATATCTCTACTGGATGCTCCACGAATTTCATTCCATCTTTGACATCCAACTCCCCCAAATCAATGACATGAGAGCCATCATGAAGAAACTGACGAATCTGAGAGACATTAAAGATGTTTTGGACCCTCTCTAACTACAGTTGCAGTGTCAACTTGTATTCCACCTAACCAACACCTCTCAACACCTAAAAGGGACCAATAAACATTGAATATATCTCTCCCACTTAACAAACCTCCACTACCCATGTTGAAGGGAATACATAAAGAACATGTGGTCCCTAACCTCAAAATCATAGAACCTCATCTGAAGATCAACATACGACTTCATCCCGTATTGTGCTATATTAATTCTCTCATGTACAAGATGAACCATCTCTATCATGCTCTATCAAACCTTAGAAAAAAGAACATCTATCTCCCCTAACTTTTTCTAGAATAAAGCTGAACAACATGGTCTTTTGTAAAAATATTCAAATGGAGAAATTGAAGTGGAATAGTGATAACTGTTATTCTATGAATGATCTACTAAGAGAAAGTATTTCTCCCAAGATCCACCAAAGTATGAGACGCATGCCCGCAACATGTCCTCCAATTTCTGGATGGTCCGATCTATATGCCCATATGTTTGAGGGTGGAAGGCAGTGATGAAGCATAACTGAGTGCCAAAAGTATGTTGTAATCCCCTCTAAACTCATGAGTTAAACCACATGTCCTCATCTAAGATAACAGATCTTGGAACTCCATGCAACCAAACCACCTCTTCCAAAAACCTACAGGGCAAGGAATCTACTATGCCTGACTCCTAAATCAGTAAGATGTGAGTTAATTTTGTCAACTGATTCACCACTACCCAGATTGCAACACATCCTCCATAAGCCCTTCGTATTCCTGTGACTAAATCCATCAATATGTCATCTCATTTCCACTCAGTGGCATCTATTGACTATAACAACCTACCTAGAATATAGTATTCAGCCTTATCCTATCATCACACTATGAAATTTTTCACAAACTTTTATACCACCTGTTTCATCTCAGGAAACCAAAAATTATCTCTAAATCCATGGTACATCATGGAAACTCCCAAGTGTACCACTATGGGTGAGATATAAAACTCATAGTGCAATCCATTGTGCATCCCTATGAGAAGATTTAGTCTCTTAGGGAAGAATATCAAATTTTGAATATACTTCTTCCATCCATCCAGAGCATTTCCATGCTCAGCGCGATCAAACATTACCTCGGCCTCCAACTCTCCCCATTGAGACTGCTCCACCTCCAGCATAAACAAAGAATTTACTATCATCCGAAATAGATAGCCTCTTTCACCATCCATTCCTATATCTATTTTTATGGCATCCTACTCCTCCATAACCTTCTAGGCATCCATAGATTCCCAAAAAACCTCCTTTTGTGACTTCCTACTCTCAAGGCATTTTCCACAAAATTACCCTTTCTTGAGGTGTATGAGATCTCAAAATCATAATCCTGGAGAAAATCTATCCAAAATTAGTGTCTCAAGTTTGATATCAATGGGGAAAGGTACACCTCAGGATCTTGTTATCAATGAAGACCACAACGTGCTCCCCAATGAGGTAATGCCACCGAAACTTCAGCACAAACACGACTGCCACTAGTCTAGATAATGGGTGGCATAGTTATATCTATGGGGACATTAATTTCTATACCCATAAGAGATCACTACCCACTATTGAATCAGTATGCATCCCAACCCCATATGAAAATCCTCACAAAACACATCAAACATCACCCATTCCTATAGCAACCTGAGCATTGGAGTCTGACCAACTTCCCCTTTAGATAGTCGAACGTCATTTGGAATTGCTCAATCCACACAAATTCGTGAACCTTTTTAGTCAAAGTTATCATTGGTGCTGTAACATGAGATAAATCAGTTACAAAACTCTTGTAATATCCCTCTAGAATAAGAAAACTGTGAACCCCAAAAATATTCATTGGTTCTACCCAAAAAAATACTTACTCGACTTTCAATGGGTCCACTACTACACCCTATTGGGACACCACCTACAAATGGAAGTGCACCTCTTATTTACATAACATACACATGCACAACTTCTTGTAGAACTAGTGGCGTTGAAGAACCTCTAAAGATAGTCATGAGATGATTAGCATGCTCCTCCTCAGACTTTGAGTAGATCAATATTTCATCGATGAATACATTGATGAACTGGTCTAGTAACTCATGGAAAACAGAGTTTATGAGCCCCATGAACACATATGGTGAATTTTTAAGTCCCAACTGCATGTCCAAAAACTTGAAGTTCACATAACTACACCTCAAAATAGCCTTCGGTATATCACCTTCCTTCACCCTCAACTGGTGATACCAAGACTACAGATGGATCATAGAAAACCAACTTTTTCGTTGTAGCTATTCATAAAGGTCGTCTATCCTTGGGAGAGGGTAACGGTTCTGGATCATCACCTAATTCAACCTATGGTAATCTATGAACAACCTCATACCACTATTCTCCATCTTTAAAAACAACATTGGAGCACCCTATGGAGACACACAGGGATCGATGAAACCTTTCTTCATCAGATCATCTATCAGAATCTTCAATTCTTGTAAATATGAAGGTGTCATCCGATAAGGAGCCATCAATATTAGAGAGGCACTAGGCTGTAACACTGTCTTAAAATAAACATCAGATCAAAGGGGTAGAGTCAAAAACTCCTTAGGAAAAACATCCTATAACTAACCAACAACTCTTGATACTTCAATGTTTGCTACTTCTACTGACTGGTCAGCCAAAAACAGAAAGAAGAGTCTCAACACGCTGACTGGCCATATGGAAACCCTGATAACAAAAGAAAATCACTTTTTACGCATACAAAACTGAAAACTGACCTTCATCTAGAAGAATTAAATAACGTCATGCATAGAATACAACCATTGGATGTCAAGAATAATATTGTATGGCTGTATCTATAGAAATTAGAAATCCCCAAGGGACTACTATTATCCCATCATCATTCTACATCTATGGTATACCTCAAACAAGCTGGTATTACCTCCAACATGCATACACAAAACCATGGGATGATAATCCTCTCTATGAGTATTCCCAGATCATGGGCTAGACTGGGTGTAACACAGGACTGTGATGCTTCTGAAAAAAGAAGCACAAGGGTACTAAAAAAGATGATCATACCTTGAACGATCTTTGGATAATATATTACTACTGCCTCTATAGTGTGTAATTGGCCATGTCCAGATCATCTTCCTCTCTTTTGATGACCGACTCTTCGACCACTCCTAGGTCAATGTCCCTGAGGAACACAATGAGGTTGACCCCTACCTGCTTCATCTCCCCTCAATGGAGGATTTGCCTCCTGTAGCTACTACTCAAATAGACTAGCTGAAAATTTGTGTTGAGGTGGGCGCTAAACATTACAACATCCACCATAATTATCTCGAACAACCATCAATAAATGAATCTAAAGATGTCCATGATCACCACAAGTGAAACACCTTAGTCCCAATTCACTAGAAATGCACAAGGACCTGAAGGAAAAAATAATAACTATTGAGTTCAACTCCTCGATAGTCAGAACCTCGAAGGTCCTAGAACTTGGGACCTACTTCTGGTAGCCTTTCCCTTAGAATAACCCTACTTGATCCCCTATCCTAGTAGACCTCCTCGTTAATTCCTCTGCTCAACTACCTATACTTTCTTATGAACCTACAGGTACATCCGGAAGGTGAAGGGAGTTACTTTTTACTTGATATATGGAATAAGTTCCTACTATTGATGTCTCTCATGAGATTCCTCATCATGAAAGTGATGAATAGAAGAGAAAATAGAACATTGAATTTAATCCCTTACTCCCATACCAACATACATCCATAGTAAAGGGAGAGTATCTCTTTCATCTTCTCAACCTTCATAAAGGATGAATGGAATTATGCCCAAATCATCTTCCTGTATTCAACCCACAAAACATCATCATCTTACCTCTATCGTAGTTACAATTTCCACTGCTTATGCATGGCTCCCCACATCTGTCTCACTACCAATGGAACCCAATACTCTATCGGAGCTCAGATCAAGCTAATGGTGTCAACAAGATCCTCAAGCCAAATATTTATCTCTAAGTATTAAATGATTCCATGGTACTTTCCTACAGTATGTCACTAGAATGCACGTAGCATCTTCTTCCACTGATCTTCCTCTTCTAACCAATCAACCCTCGCAAGATTGATCGGGTTAGCCATAATAGCATCTACTTCCTAGACAACATGAATATGATGAATAAGTTCCATGGATAATAAAGTTGAAAAAGGAACTCCTAAGCCTGAGTAAAATGGAATTCTATTCAAGATTAACTATAACACATTAGTTATTTAAATTTCCCAACACACCTAGTTCAAACAAGAGCAGAAGTCATTATGATGCATATAGATTTCATAAATTCTTTGCCCTGCAAATGATATAGCCTCACTTGGTCATTCTTTAGACTGAGAGTCCTTGTATCGAATCATGGTGGGACTTAAAATCATATGTCATACTCAGTCTCACCTGGACTATGTCATTCACCAATGTAACCTAACATTGATTCCCTACCAACCCATGCAATCCTCATTATTCCTAACTCCAAAATCCATCCTATATCTAAACCATCACCTCTGGTACCATTTTATCAAGACCCCCTCCCTCCAAACATTCCACTACTTTGATTGCAGTATAGAAATAGATATGATAATTTCCGAGTCCTGCCTCTAGTAGGCCCCTGGGTGGCGACCAGCACCATGGGTGTACCAATCTCAAAATATGGGAGACATTACCCTTTTATAGAAAAAAATATCAGGAAATAATATGTAACAACCACAAAACATCTCCAAGAATATATATAAAGAAACCCAAATCCATTCCACATGCATGTTTGAAAGTAAAACTATTACCCATACAAATGAACTCTTAATTAGAAAACCCAAATATAAAGATAAGATGTGACACAACAACTGTCCCAAATTCTCAGGAAGTACGGTCCATAGTTTTCCATGTAATCCTCCTATAAACCTGAAAACAATATTATATATATAGGGTGAGGATATGAGTATACTCATTCGGAATAGAAAAAGTCTCTCATGGACAAGTGGAGAAGCATACTAATGCCCTTGTAAGAAAACAGTAGGAATGAACAACACCAAAAAAGTTATACGAGCCACCCAAGCCTCACCAAGGCACAATCACCAAAAAAACAAAGTCAAGTAAAATAATATAACAATAATATCAATGTTTTGGGTAACCTGCACCACTTACCACTAGTTAAAAATTCATACCCTAGTAGAGAACTTCCTGAAACTTCCATACACTTCCACAAGCCTCATTGTTGGAACCGGGCATGCAGCGGAAGCCCCAAACAAGTGGGTTTTCAAAACATTTCCACCGACGGTTGACGTAAACATGTCAACTTCGGAGAAGAGTAGCCCGGTCTTAGCCAAGGACCACGCATGGAAGATTTTATTCACAAACTTAAACCGTAAAATACCTGGTTTAAATCCGAAGCTGCGCATGACATCTGCTCATCGTTGGTGATCGATGCTCGAAGAATCCGAAGCTGAATTCTTCTAGATCATCTACACGCACTTCAAGGAATCCACGAGAGCAACGTTTTTCATAATCTGGGTGCTAGCGTGGATTTCGACGATGCCTTCGACGCTCCAACGACCACGACATTGCATCGCTAGCAATGCCCGAGAGAGCTCCATCCGAGCTCCTGGGATCTAGATCATCTCTCTATAAAATGTGAGAGATAGGAGAGGAGAGCTAAGCTTCATTAATAGTATTTGGAAAATGACCCTCCTCTTAAATTTATAATTCTCAACTAAAATACCCGGTATCGCCTCGTCGACCCCGAATACTTAACGCACTATTAACGACATTTTATGACTACTAAACTGGGCCATAAATATTATTATCATTTACTTGTAATATATTAAAATATAATACATGATATTAATTAAGTTTTTAACCCCACTAGTCTCTCCCATAAATATTAATTTAACATTGAATTAATTAATATTCGTCAATTAATATTTTTTCATGTATTTACTTAAAACTCGTAAATACATTTAATAAATAAATTCAAAACTCATTATTCTAAACTCAAATAATATTAAATTATTTATTTCATTGGTGATCGTTAAACTTTGGAAAAATCTCAGAACCCTATGGCGGGGCCCGCCATGTCCAAAACTCATATTCAACTTAATAGGAAAGATTCTTGAATATGATATTGTGTGTGACCCTCTAGGCCCTTGTTTGGACAGTCGTGAATAGTATTCACAAACCAAGAGCGGGATATAGAAAACCATCGTGGCCCCTGAAGAAATAAGGATTGTTACAACAGTGACAACCAACCTATGAATACGCACTGTGTAGTATAATCTCTTTGTCTGTAATATCTCTTAATGCAGGACGCAATCTTGTGTCGTCGCCCTTTTCTTGCTTTATAGTTTTTTGATTTAGATGAATGAATTTACCCTTGACTGCCATTCCCATGGTCTTATAAAGGTATTGTCATCCATATCAACATGGCCTGAGATATATTACTTCCATTACCTGGAGGCGACAAATCCTTTCTTGACCATTCAACCAATGCCATGCCACCAATGATGCACCCGATAAAAACTACCTCGCCACGACTTCATTGCCATGGTTTTCGTCTTGCATCAAAGTACACAATCAAATGATATACATTGGTAAGGATTTCAAGTCAGGAGAACATTACACATGATCGTAGATAGGAACATCCAATGACACCCAAAACATGTGTAGTTCCTATTGCTGGGTCTGTCCTCATGATCTCACTTCTAGAGATCACGAAGTGTGAACATCATGAGAAGAAGTCTCAATGCTTATCAGCCCCCAGCACCTGATGGTCACACATCTACTGTGTCCAATCAATAAGATGTATCTAGACAATAGAACATATATTTAAGATTAATGTCATAGTATCTGGAGTTTCTCATTATAGCCTGGGAACTTCTATAACCTTTTGGTATGACAATTAATCTTTGGACATTACCCTTTCAATAGTGGATGCAGAAAAGTATACACTATAATGGTATGATTACATCATGCATAGGTTATTGTATACATGGTATATTAATCAAAAGCACATAACAGTTGGGTCTAGGGCACCCACTATTTCAACACTCCCACTTTCACTAGATCCAACTTGTTAACCAAACTTGTTATCTACTCACATGATAAGCATCATGTTTTTACTGAGTAAAGGCCTTAGATATTGGGTCCGCCACGGTTCTGCTGCGTGGCTATTCTGCTATAGCGACCTCATCTCATTGATTAAAACTTCTCAAGAGATAGTGTCCCGAGTATATCCCTTTTATCCACTGTCATAACATGACATCTTGGCTAGTAAGAATATCATAATTTACATTATGATAATACTTTCCTTATGAGGTGCAATTCTACGAACTAGAACAAAGCATTGAAATTAAATGCTTCTTAGATATCTTATATGTTGTAATGTACTCGGTCTTGTAGATATGGCCACCACAGGCTTATCTGATCTTGACTTGCTCATTTCCTTTAGCCTAACTACAATACTAGATCTCTTGATCTATGGAAGACTAGTTTTTTTCTCCGAAAACTAGTATCCTTTCTTCTCCACTTACCAGGTACAAATCTTTTGTACTTGTCGAAGTACAATTTGATTGTTTTGACTTCATCCCTTAGAGTACTCCTGGATATTACTGATATTTTCCTATTGTAAAATATACCATGGAAATATCCGTTCTTGTACATATCATGGCACAAGTGATTGTTCCATCACTCCGAAGTATGGATTTCTACTCACCGCATTTATATATTCCCATGTCACAGACAGGTCAACATGGAGAGATTATGCCCTGTGACATAGGAAACAAATCATCTCTTGAATTGTTCTAACATGTATTTTTCAATAAAATGTCACTATATGTACGATTGACTAGGAGCAAGAAACCAATAGATCTACCTTAGTAGATCATGTTCCCTAGAACTTAGGTTACTACTTTAAGTCAATCATTGGAGAGTAAATTTCATTTTGTTCTTAACTAAGTGTCATACCAATGTCTATTTTCTATATGTTTCCGAACATATTTTTTCTTGGAAAACCTTAGCGCTCCCACTAACCTCTGGTAGACACATGGGAAGAATTTTTTTTAAATGTATATACTATTATCATGTTTCTTACTTTGATCCTAAACCGGATATCAGTAACTTGAGACATTTATTAGCATTTTGTGATGTGACCATCCCTTTCTGGTTGCGTCGTATAGAAACCATCCACAATTGGTGGTCATGACATCCAATTCTGAAGAAATGCATCATAAATATTAGCTATGATAAGTTAAATTCTAATGGATTTAGGCATAACAACTTGGTGGAACCAATCGAGCCTTATTGGTAATAAGCTTGTACCATCCATGTATCAACTCACTTGAATACCCACCACAGTATTCAAAATAATATCCCCTTTTTTACTTTGATACATGGAATCCATTAATTGAATTTTAGTAAGTCTTATCAATTTTAGCTAATTTCCATATAATGCTTAATTGTAGGAAATATTATTCACTTTGAATAATAGATCACCAACCACAGTGAATATAAAAACCATCACCACGGTTTTCTCCTTCCTACACAGTATCTGTCTCCGGAACATTATTTGTTCCACATGCTCTTGTGGAAGTAGTTCCTATGCCAACTACTTGTGCATTTTCAGCATTGACTAAACACAAGTCAATATAGCTCCCACTATCTCTAATAGAGTTGTGCACCCTTATATAGAAGTGTAGTCTATTGCTTTACTACCTACTCTTCTATCTTAGGGATTTATGTAAAATATTAACCAACTGTTAAGATTATTACACTAAATGCACAATGTTTTTGTCTTGATGCTAGTTTGTTTATGTCCTAACAAACTCTTTGCATACAAACACATGTTCTTATGACATAATGGGTTTACATCATACTATGACTCGTATGATATCCATTTTTCATTATAGTTGGAATATGTTTATGGGATATTGTTGTTATTTGAAAATAATTTCATGTATTATAATGGAAGTTTCTGCTAGTTCCAACATTGATATTATTTACATCAATACCTTGATGTATAAAATGTGCGTTTAGGAATTACTCCAAGCTACATTTTGTTAATCAATGTTGATATGTTAGACTTCATCATAATTCCTCCCCATTAACATCAATGTAGTGATGTCGATAAGGTAATGTGCGTTTAGGAATTCTCCATGCTACATTATCATGATTGATGAATGCTTGGTCGAGATATTCTTCAGTATCCCAACTCGAAGAAACTCATATCTCCTGACCATGAAAATACTTCACTTTGAAATTCCTTAATTACTTAAAATAATCTTATGAAGTATATATAACTCTAGCTTATAATTGGAATAGTTCATACTTTTATGTTGAACTATTTCCAAAAGCTTTGTGACGTACCTTTATTCTTGAAGGCTCCTTTGTCCAAACTAATGACATCGATAATACCAAATGTATTTAGTTGTGCCGAGCCAAAATATCATACTTGGTATAATCATGACGTCCATTTGTAGTATTAGTTGACAAATAATTATCCTATCACAACTGGGTATAAGTCTTACATTTATATTCATCACTAATTACCTATGATTCATGTATCACTGAACTAGTGATTGAGTTTACCAGAAACAACATCCATTCTAGAAACTGAAAGAATGTCTCCTTCCATCCAAGGAAAGATGAGATTAATGTTTGTGGTTATACTCAACAATATTTCAACACGAATCTTTCACTTGGAAATTAAAGAAGTCGTGTACTTCTCACCACTGGCCTAGGTATCACCCTTTCACAACCACTTGGAGAATACACCTGACTTCTTGTAAGGTTTCTGTACTAACTTTTTTTTCATATTAGAATACACATATGTTACCAACATATTGTATTTAATACCCAAGTAGTAAAAGAGAAACATTACATTGATGAATATGCCTGATGTAGAAGAGGTAACTTGCTTCTTTAAATCAGGTTATTGATTTTAAACTTCCATAGTATTACTTCATAATATGCAATAAAAATAACCTATGTTAATACCTCATTAATTGAAGGACGTCGTGAATGTGTCATTGGCATTAAATGCCTTTGACCTTTTTACATTATTTTTCAATTTATCAGCCATAAGAATTAAAGCTTAATTGTCTTTTATTCTTATTCACTTGACGAACCTTACCTAGATATGTAATGAAGCGTCTACTCAATAATTGTTCGTTTTGTAACTTAAAACAAAACTTGAGTAATGTGGTGAAAATGATATTAAAATATCATGATCAATCTTTAAATTTACACATGCCGGTGTAAACTTAGCCTTTTTTATATCATTGTATCACTTTCTCCTTGAAAACTTCTCAGAGATTAGACTTTATGTTATATCATCTATGTCCTGGTGTAGCGATCGCAACTGGCACCAGACAATGATGAAAACATAATGATATAACTATCATATGCTTTGTACATTAGTCTCTTGTAAGCAATTTCACCCTCGCTTCTTGAGGTAGTTTAATAGTGTTGGGGATACTGACACCTCAAGTTTCCTATATCATAGTACTATACGCATGTTCCTATACTATTCACGGATACACGTGTTAGTGTGGACATTTACTTTTTCAATTATTTATCGCAGTTTAAACTTGTGGTATAACTTTCCATATTTCTACAAAAATAAATTTTAGCAGATAAGTGCCTTTTATCTAGATTACCGGTTTAGAAATTTTGATTAATTATTTAAATCATTTTATGTCTCCCACAATTTTATCGGATTCTAGGAACCCTCTATGCTAGAATCAGAATACTATGTCGCTTGAGTATTCTAGTGGCAAGTATCCCAGAACCACCCCTCATAGTCTACAAGCTAAGGCTACGCCACTACATGGAGGGTCCTATGTAGGCTTTTGGTTGGCCGACCGCTTTAACTTGTAGTTCCTTAATCTGTTGAGTGAAGTCCCAGCTTCTTAAAATAAAAATTTGATTTAATCAATGCTTTCCTCTAAAAAGATAGCAATTTAGCTTGGGTTAATCCTTACTAGCACTTTAGTTAAGTCAACCCATCATTCTTATAAGGACTCCCCAGTAGTAAGAGGCACCCTCAGCTAAGGCATGAACCGGCACCTCAAACAGCTGGTTTTGTCCAAATTTGAATGATGGAAGGCTGTTTAGACTTAATATATCATTGAGGGTCTTACTATTTTTAGTGTGACGAAATAAATCTTTTTCTATTTTTATATGCACGTACTATGTGATCGCACTCACAACTGACCATGCAATAAATAGAAATTTCATCGCGTCACATGTTCATATTATCTTGCATGCTTGTTTATTATTATACTATGTGATTGCGCAATAAATTACACATGCACAAAAATAATAAACCATGTAGAAATAAAACGAACACTTGATCATGATCTGGTACTATTGGTTGATCTGTTGAGCGAATAATGGACCAACCGAAACCCTAAGGGTAAATACCTTTAGTCGCATGGATTGCAACTTGAATAGAAATATCTCCTCATCCAATGCATCCAACTCCTGTCTGGTGTGTTTCTGTCACTTGGTGTGAAATGTGTCACTGGTCATCTCATCATTATACAATTGTACTCGCACGCAGGCGAGGGGGTCTCGGGGTATAAATATACAACTCTGAGAATGGGCTCGCAGGCCCTTATACATATAAGGACTCTGAGACGACACGCAGATCGCCTTTTTATTTTAAATAATTATTACAAAACCACATGAAATAATTAAATAAATAATTAAATAAATAAAGAAACACTATACATGAATTGGTAGGTCTCAACTCATGATCATTCATATACGCATTAAACTCGCTTATATAAAATAAATGCAGAATAAAATTAAACTTGCATTAAAAATAAACTTGAGGGTATTATTTTATTGAATTGAAATTTCACTCTAATTTTAATTCAATATTATATGTCATTCAGTCCCGTTTAATTAATTTAATTTTAAAACTAAAAATTAAATTAATTAATTATTTTAATTATCTCCCTATTAAATTAATTATTCTGCATTAATTATAAACCAAAAATTAATTAATTTAATTTTTGATTCAAGTAAAAAATACCCGAGCCCCATAAACCCCGGGCAGGGCCTGTGTAGGTCGGGGAGAACCTGTGCAGGCCCAGTCCGGGCTGTTCGAACCTCATGTGGAGGCATTCTCGACCGGGAAGGTCCGCCCAAGCCTATTTTAGGATGAGAAAACCTGCCTGGACATGTTTCGGGTCGGATTTGATCAAACCCCTTGCTGATGGGTTACCTCACGGTGGTGCGTGCCATATTTCAGGTTCCGGCGGAGCTACGAGTGCAGCGGGGAGGCGGTCGGGCTTTCCCTTATGGGACCCAAGATGGTATGCATCGGCGGTGAGGGAGGTGAACTAGGACTATGGGAGGAGGTCTTTTGGGTGAGTGGAAGAGAGGTGCCTATCCGAGGAGTCTCGGGGAGCTGTCGCGGGTGGTGATGGGTGGGAAGGCGATGGTCCGCTGCGACGCAAAAAACAAGACCCGCGTAAGCCACTCCGCGGGAGAGCGAGTCCACACGTGGTGTGGGGCTGTTGCTGGATGAGGGGGCGCCTGGGTGGCCTGCAAAGCATGCAGCTGGGGTTCTCTGCATAAGGGAGAGCAAGAGGCCCATCATCCTTGTTCACGGACCACACTGTTCCAGGAAGATGGCAGACTGCGGGTGGCTACCACCCCGGTAGTGCTGCATCGGGAAGATCAGGAGCAAGTGCAGTGCTTTCTGAAGGCTAGTTGAGGCAGCACAGTAGCGCGGCCACAAGAGACAGGCAGCGGCCTGAACAGGGCAACGGCGAGGCATTGTGCCTTGAGTGGGGCATGCTACATGGAGTAGGGATGGAGGTCGTTGGGGAGCAGTGGCCTGTGCCTGTGGGTTGGCTGGCCGGCATCTGGCTGGAGCAGGAAAAGAAGAGGCCGCATGTGCCTGGTTGGGGCGATTTAGCCGAGGGGGTTAAATTAATTTTTTTGAATGGGGTAGGGTAGAGATTATTTAGGTAAATGGGTGCGTTTAGCACCACTTCAAGTGGCGCTATTCAAAGAATTGAATAGTGCCACTTCAAGTGGCGCTATACTGTTTTTTTTAATTTATTATCTTTATTATGTTACATTTAATATAATTAGATAATTTTTATATTTATTATAATTATTATATTTATAATTATTATATATTCAATATAATATTAGAAATATTATAATTATAATTAAGGAATTATGATAAATTTATAATTATAAATATAATAATTGTGATAAATATATAAAAATAATAAATATATAAATATAGTAAAAACAAAAATATAATAATATAATAATTATAAATATAGTAAATACAAAAATATAATAACTATATAATTATAATAAATGTTATAAATGTAATAAATATAATAAATGTAGTAAATGTAATTATATATTTATATATACATTATATATATATTTTTGCATTGTAAATATGCAATTTTAATTATATATAATGTATATATAATGTATATATAATATATATATAAATATATAATTACATAATGTAAATATATAATTATATATATATATACATTATATATATTTTTACATTATAAATATTTAATTATAAAAAATATATAATTATAATTAATATATGCCTATAATAATTATTTATTTTAATTATATATTTATTATATTTAGAGTTATAAGTATATATTTATAATATTTATAATTATAATTATATATTTATTATAATTATATAAATATAAATAGAATAAATATATAATGTATATATAAAGATAAAATAATTTGTAATAATCAAATATTAATAATAAATAATGTTTAATTTAATTAATGATAATTAATTATTTATAACTAATTTATAATTATAATAACTTATAATTATATTAATTTTTAATAGTTACAAATATAATTACTTATAATAATTTGTAATAATTGTATTTTAAACATATAACAAATATTTAAAAACAAAAGGAATTTCATAAAAAACGTCGATGAGAAATATTTATTAAGAAATCAGAAACACTTATTTGAAACTAAAAAAAGTTTCAAATACTTGTCTTTGAATGACTGTAATAGATAAACTATAACACCGATATAAATTATACTTTAATAATTGATTAAACATATAATAAATATTTGAAAACAGAATGAATTTAATGAAAGATGTTGATAAAAAATAATTTATAAGATTTCAATTTGAAAGACTATAAAACATTAACTATTACACGGATATAACTGAAACTTTAAACATTGATGAAACATAAAATAAATAGGTGAAAACAAAAGTAATTTCCAAAAAAATGTTAGTGAAAGATATCATTAATTATTAAATTTAAAATAAAGAACTTTAAAAGCATATAAAATATACAGTATAAAATTAGATATCCAATTCACGGTAAGAAAGACCAAAAGGTCCAAAAATGGTGTGTTTATGTGGAGGTTATTGTATTTATTGTTGTGAATTGGACATCAAAATCTATACTGGATATCAATAAAGGTTGAAGACGCCTTTTGGTTTGGGTGGAACACCACCACAGTGTCTTACATGCAGCTTAATTGTTTAATTCAGTTTCATTAAATCTGGACAACCCCTCATTTTTACTGAAATATCATTCACATATCCAAATTAACCCCCCAATTCTGACGCCCCTGGGTTCATACCGTTCAACGATGGAGAGATGTCCATGGTAAACCTCTGAGTGAGAGTGAAGGAAGACACACTTACTGTTTTATCTAAAACAGTAGAAGGGTTTTATCTAAAACAGTAAGTGTGTCTTCCTCCACTCTCACTCAGAGGTTTACCATGGACGTCTCTCCTTTATTGAACGGTATGAAACCAGGGGTGTCAAAATTGGGGGGTTAATTTGGATATATGACTGATATTTTGGTAAAAATGAGGGACTGTCAAGATTTAATGAAACTGAATTGAATAGTTAAGCTACATGTAAGACACTGTGGTGGTGTTCCCCCAAAAATGAAAGGCGGCTTCAACCTTTCTTGATATCCAGCATATATTTTGATATCCAATTCACTGCAACAAATACCAGAACCTCTACATAAACACACCATTTTTGGACCTTGTGGTCTTTCTTACCATGAATTGGATATCTAATTTTATACTGTATATTTTATATTCTTTTAAAGTTCTCTATGTTAAATTTAATAGTTAATGATATCTTTCAAGAAGTCAACTTTGAAAGGTATCAAATATAATGTATGCCTAAAATATAAATATAAATTGAAATACTGGATAACCATATAAGAACAGCTCATTGTAATAATAGTATCCTCATTTTGTAGTCTTCCAAAATCACGTACTTGACATTCCTTTTGTTTTCAACTATTTATTATATTTTTAATAAATGTTTAAAGTTTTTGTTTTTTATTCATTTCATAGTATATATTTTATATTCTTTCAAAGTCATGTACTTGAACCATTTTTAAGTTTCAAGTAGGCGCTTTTGAAAGCTTTTAGATTACTTTTCACTAACAATTTTTTTGGAAAATCATTTTGTTTTCAACTATTTATTATATGATTAATCCATGTTTTATGTTGTTTTCGAGTATTTATTATACGTTTAATCAATGTTTAAAGTTTCATTTATATTATTTTGTATATAATATATATTTTATTTTCTAATTATATGTCTAAATAACATTCATTTCTCTAAATAAAGATGGTTTTTAACATATATATCATGGAATCTGAATAAATCAACGTTGATTCCCCCGGTACCACTACGTGGCGTCTGAATCTCATGTCCTCCCCATGTCCGACGTACGTGTCGCTCCAGTGTCCTATCAACGGGATCCTCTACTTCTGGTGCATCTGGTGCCTCCTCATAATGCTGTGTAGAGGGCTGACCAAAATCATGCATGGATGACTGCCCAAAATCATACATGGATGACTTCCCATAATCATGCGTCAATCCATATGGTCCTGAGGCTCCTAAAAATGGTAGAAATGGCATACTGAAGAAGTACTCGCTAGGAGGAGAGGGTGCTGCCACAAGCTGTGTCACCTGATCCAGCTTGTAGTCCATAGTAGTCATCGGAGTTGATAGATGTGGTCTATAAACGTCTCCCTGTTGTGAAACCTCATCAATAAGCTGGGCAGGATCATCTCTATGTGGTGCTGCCACATCTGTATGAGGTGCTCTCGGATGTCTATCTCGCCGCCTCTGCCCCTCCCGATGTCCTCGTCTCCGTCTCTTAGCTGGAGGCGGTGGTGGTGGTACATCGTTATCAGCATGCATAACAGGCACATCATCACCCTCACCCTCAGGATCTCCAGCTGGAGGATATAGATCAGGATATACCTGTGGCTCCTCGTCATAAAAACTGTCTCGTATCATCCGGAGACAGTCGTAGAGAGCCAACACATCTCGATTAACTACATCACGTCTAATATATGCCTCCTCCTGAGGATGTGTGATATGTGCAAGATGATCAATGTTGTCTGTCTGAAAATGAAAAGACATTCAAATTAATACCATAAAAGAGTTAAACAAATATAATATATCTTAATAATTTAACCATATGCTGAATGTCAATCCCCTGACGTGTAAGATGCATGATGGTATGACGTCGATAACAATCTGCATAATCCCCCTGGGCAGATAACTGATACTGTGCTGTGGGATATCCATATCGAGAAATACCATATCGGTCACACGCGTCCCACATCTCAATATGAGATGCATGAAACTGCCTCCAGTTCGTCGACTGTCTACCTGTAAGTACAATCGAATGCAACCCCTCTAGCTGTCCTGGTGCCATCGGGATATGCAGTATATAACTGAACTGGCGCATGACCCGATCAGGCTGGTTCCACTCAATGATATGAAAGTGGATGAGTGGCACCACTACAGCACGATCTCCAATCATAGCTGTGTCATATGGTGGAAGTGATGCATAGACATAACCTGTATATGGAGTCCATGAAACATGAAATATAAACTCAAAAAGTAAGTGACATATTAGCAAGATAATTTTAGTAAGATTACATTTTAATAACTTAAAATAGTGATAACGAAATATAAAAAATTACTGCTTGACTTACATCAGTTGGCACTAATGCATCGAATATCTATCGAAAGTTGGGCACACTATGTCTCGGTGTGTGTGCATGCTTGTGATACTGACTCCACCAGGATACAAAATATTAATACACTGTAAGTTGATAAAAACAAAAGTACTAAATAAATGAAAGTAATGAAGTAAACATACCATCGTCCACGAGGACAATCTTGAAATAGCTCTGCTGCAAGAGGTGTGATAGCTCGAGGAGCGATGCATGGAAAATGCTCCCTGGCCCACATCTGTACTAAATCCATACAACCAGTAATCTGATGTGCATCTGCCTGACAACTGGTACAAAGTGATTTGTACAGATGTGCTAATATAGAGGATCCCCAACTATATATAGTTGTATGACCAAGATCCTCAACTAATGGGAGGTACATCATGTGTACCAAAAGGGTGGAGTAGTCGACGCATAACATGCCTCCGAGTAGTAGCAGAATATATGCACGTGTATGCCTAATGAGCGTCTCCTCGTCTGCTTTATCAGAAATGACAATGAAATGCTCATCAAGCCATGTCATGCTCAATTGCGAACCCACGAGGACACATCGTACGCCAACGACATCAATTCCTAATAGTCACTGTATGACGACAACCCAATTGCCACTAGTGGAACCCATAACTTCCTATCCAAGGATGGGAAAACCAAGCATGTATATGATGTCCTCTAAAGTAATGGTCATCTCCCCCTCCAGAAGATGAAAAGTGGGTGTTCTGGCCGCCATCTCTCAACCAATGCCCCAATTAAATGATGATCAATAGTCTTGAAGTCACATATAGAGACTCCATAAAATCCCGCACATCTAAGGTATGGAGAAATAGATGTCGAGGGAGCATCGTGATTAAAATGATGTTCTCTCCGAACAGCAAGCTGTCGAATAGGTCGTCGTGCCAACACAAGACGCGACACATGCATCTCGTGACTAGATAATAGTGGCTTCTCCATCTGATTGTACAAATAGTAAAACATTAATTTCATGTTAGTCATCACATTTATCATTTAAGGTATGAAATTTAACATGTAATGTATGAAATAAGCGTGTAAGTAATTTAAGATATGTTCAATATATAAACGAATTTATGATATGTTCAACATATAAAGTTGATGATATATTCACTTTGAATGCTTTCAAAATTCAACGATGACATTGGATTTTGAAAGATGTCGACATCACAATAATTGACCAAAATTATTAAAGGAATTAATGATATGTTCAACATATAAAGTTTTGGATTGATTCTCCAACTCAATATGCTCAGTCAACATCATCTAGAAGGAATATGAAAAAACCTTTGATCCATGTACGATCGACATGAAAAAACATCCTCCTTCTGCATCGTAGCTTTCGTCGACCCAGTAAAAAACCAACTGTCACATATTCACGACCTCCGAATGAATATATGACAGTTGGTTCTTCACTGGGTCAACTAAAGAGGGGAATTGCCAATGTTGCAGAATGAATCAAAGTTTTTTTTGGAGAAAACCCATTCTCATGGTTGAAAACGAGGGGTATAATGTTTTAATAAATTTCAAGAATATCAATTATTTATGTTCATCACTCTATTTGAAAATTATGAAGAAAAAGGATGAGAGGGGCATAATTTTTGAATATATTTATTTGTCATTTTCTAGGCTAGTAGTATCATATTCTGTTATATCCTCAATTTATTCTTCACTATTATTCACTCTAGATAATTCTCAGATTTTGTTAAATCCTCGATCTTATAATTTAAATATTTTAAAATTTCATGTTATTTTTCTAAAACAAAAAACACATATTTAAATGATCAGGATATATTCACTATGAATGCTTTCAAAACTCATCGATGGAAAAATATTGATTACACGTACAATATGTTTACAGTAACTGATGGAGTACAAAAATCATTTTAACCATTAGATGATTGCCCTATGTGTCTAGGGCAACGTCTCTTCGTATGACCCTCCTGGCGGCATATGTTGGACCTTCGTCCAGGTGCCTGTTCAGTAGGCCAATCCATCTCATTCCGAATACGAGTCGACTTTGGCCTCCCTTTAGGTCGAAGTCTACTGATGTTCGGTAGAAGCATAGGTGTGTCATCAGAGAGCTGAAAATTATGATATTCTCTGATTGGCATCCACGGAGTATTGTAGCATGAGTTGATACTGCCAAGTCGATAAACTGGATCAACAAACTGCTCCCATGATACATGTACGTAACCACAGGCTACAATCACATGGCCACAAGGATATCTCAATGCTTGAAACTTGCCACATTCACAGTAACGCTTCTCCAGTAAAACAATTCGGATCCGACCACTACTACAAGCCATGACATCACCGGGCTCAGCGACCTCAAATCGTTTATCTGGAAGATTAAATGTGGTGACACGATAAGTTGCAGCTTCCTGAAGAACTATATCTAAATCGCGTTGGAAATGGTGTCCATAATGCATCCCTCTGTTCAAGCCCTCTTCAGCTTGCTTTCCCTGTTCCAGAAAAAACTTGACACTATGATAGAAAGTCTCTTGTACCAAACCTATAATTTAGATTTAAGTCATTATACTAATAGTATATTATAATTATGTTTTTCTGATCAACATATAATTAAATATTCATATTTACCTATGATTGGTAATTTTAGAACTCCCTTGAAAACCCCATTTATGCATTCTACGATGTTGGTAGTCATATGAACATATCTCCTCCCATCATCATATGCCAACAACCATTTCTGTTTTGGAATTTGCATCATATAATCATAAACTTCCGAATTAAATCTTTGAATATTTGAAGACGCTCCTCCATTCTTTGTTGTTGAGGCTCGTATGCTATCATACAAGAAAAAATCTGAACAAATATGATCATAACTATGATAGGATTTGTTAATACAAAAAATTATTTTCATAACAAATTTCAAGATTTCTTTCTTCATCGACTCATTCTTGAATATCTTTCGTAAATTGCTAGAAATGTGTCGAATACAGTATCGATGATGGGAATAAGGTGGTCTCCATGAAAGTCCCACAGATTGTACTGCCTCTTTGATTGCACGGTGACGATCTGAGATAAGGAAAATCCCTTGCTCGCCCGTAACAAACTCACGAAGACATGCGAGAAACCAACTCCATGATGAGAAGTTCTCTTTCTCCAAAATTGAAAACGCAAAATGTAGAGGGGATCTATTTCCATCTTGTGTGGCAGAAATCAATAAATTTTATGTATACATTCCATACAGAAATGTGCCATCTATTTGTATAAACTGCTTGCAATGCCTAAAAGTAGCCACACATGGTAAAAATGTCCAAAACAATCTATCAAAAACAAGCATTGACTGGTCATCTTGGTTGTAATGGTTAACATATTCAATAGTATTTAACTGAAATATCACTTGATTGTTGTGGCGTAAAAGCTCCAAAAGTTGTGTTAAAACTCGATAAGAGTCATCCCAATCCCGATACACTTTCACAATAGCCTTTTGACGTGCTTCGCATGCCTTCCAGTAAGAGATCTGATACCCAAAATGTTATCTGATTCGCTCCATCACAAGAACAATAGGAACATATTGACAAGATCTAGTCATTTTAACAATAACTGTTGAAACAAAGTAAACATATAATGAAGAATTTTCCTGTGACAAGCTTGGGTACACACATGTGTGTGGAGTAAATCTTGTGATACGCCAGCTGTGAAAAATGTTATCAATTATAGCTCGCATATGCATTTGACAGTTCGAATCATATTTGTCGCAATGGATCAAATAATAAGATCTTTTTTACTCTTCTACAACATGAGAGTAATGTCTGTCAATGTAATATTTTTTTATCACATTTTTCATTGCATCTTTACTTTCAAACTCTCTTCCAATGTACAGAACACCTTCATCTACCACTCGATCTGTGCCCCCAATGATTCCTGTAAATTCTGAAGTAGGAGTAATAACTGACCAATTGAATTCTGGAAAGCGATTCATGCCTTCCGTCGACCATGAACTCAATGGTGGGGGATGGTTCAACGGTCGGTTATACCTCACATGAGTAGGCACTGACTGTTCTTCCACATGCGCTTCCTCTTCCTCTTCAGCTTCCTCTTCATCTTCTTCTTCTAAATTGTCATCATCCTCAAAATCATTAACCAACGCATCTATAGTATGTGGGAGACTGTCTATTGAAATTGTGGCCGAGGGAAATGATGGTACCAATGCTGATGGAACATCTTGATTTGTTCTAAAAGGAGCAGATGACATTGTCTGATGAAATTGTGATGACCCACCTTCCAATGTCGATGGGACCTCCATTGTAGATATGGTCACATACAACACCATAATTTGATTGGCAAGTAGAATGTAACCAATGACAGTACGTATTCCCATTCTTCATCATCAGTTATCGAATAGGCCACATGCCAAAATCTATCAACAAATTGTAGATGTCGGTATATGATAGAATCTATCGCTTGGTTACTCGTCAGTTTCAACTTTCGATGAATTTTATTTTGAAGAGTTCCCAAAGTTTAACTGCCTCCAAGCATTATAATATCTTCTTGTTGTATACTATAACTACATCCTTGTTCCATCTCAATTATTTTTCTGTTGCAATAAATATAAGCAGCCATATTTTTTATCTAAAATAAATCTTCGTTATTAATCACATATGATCGAACAATCTAATTATGTCTGCTTGATTTTAGAATTTATGTAATTTATGTTGGAATCTTAGTCCCTCCACCAAATCAATATGTTCAAACCATATTGATGTGTAACTCGCTTACACAACCCACAAGTTTGTGTTATTTACCCAAAAATAGTAAGTCAAACATATTCATACATATCAACATCCATCATATGCATGAGGTACATGAACATGTCATGTAAAAGCATAGAGTTATCTGAACTTGAAATACTCAACATGAATAATCCTGGAGCGACAGATAGCCAACCCCATTCACTTTCCTATACAAGGCAAGCCTCCAGGGAAGTAGGTGGTCCGACCCAAATCCCCTCTATCCGGGGATACTTTACTCAAGAAAAAATTTCAGTTCATGAAAACTCTAACACTTAATATGTAAAAAATATATTCAACTACTAAATTCAAGTTCATAACTACAATTACAAATCGAGGTCAAGGTAGATGGAAAACTAAAAAAATTATCATACATAGAATGGAATGAAAATATATATTATATAAACAATTCTTAATATAAGTACTTTTCTAATTACTGTAACTACTTCGCTAATTACTATAACTACTTCTCTAATTACTGTAACTACTTCTCTAATTACTGTAACTACTTCTCTAATTACTGTAACCACTTCGCTAGTTATACTTCATTAATTAACTAATTAGATTTCATTAACTACCTTTTTTTAATTTCATTATATACCTTATTATATTTCATTAACTTCCCAATTGGATTTCATCGACAACCCAATGGGATTTCATCGACTACCCAATTAGATTTCATTGACTACCTAATTAGATTTAATTAACCACATAATTAGATTTAATTAACTACCTAAGTAGATTTAATTAACTACCTAAGTAGATTTAATTATCTACCTAATTAAATTTAGTTAATTACCTAATTAGTGTTCATTAATTACATAATTAGTGTTCATTAATTTCCTAATTAAAATTACTTAATTAACTAATTATAATTGATTAAATAATTTGACTTATAATTGATTAATTAAGTTTAATTATAATTGATTAATTATGTTGAATTATAATTGATTTATTAAGTTTAATTAGAATTGAATAATTAATTTTAATTAATAAACTACATAATTAGAATTAATTAACTACATAATTTGAATTAATTAACTAAATAATTTGAATTGATTAATTAACTAATTATAATTACATAATTAACTAATTATAAATAAATAACTAAATAGAATTACTTAATTAAATAATTATAATTTATTAATTAACTAATTAGAATTCATTAATAAACTAATTATAATTCATTAATTAATAAATTAGAAATGATTAATTAACTCATTACAGTTAATTAATTATAATCGATTAATTAAGTTGAATTAGATTTGATTAATAAAGTTGAATTAGAATTGATTAATTAAGCCGAATTAGAATTGATTAATTAGGTTTAATTAGAACTGCTTAATTAAGTTCAACTGGTTAACTACATAATTACTACTACTTAATTAACTAATTATAAATAATTAACTAAATATAATTAATTAATTAACTAATTAGAAATCATTAATTAACTAATTAGAAATCATTGATTAACTAATTAGAAATCATTAATTAGCTAATTAGAAATCATTAATTTGCTAATTAGAATTAATTATTTCACTAATTATAATTAATTAATTCACTAATTCGAATTCATTAATTAGATAATTAGAATTACTTAATTAACTAATTGGAATTCATTAATTAACTAATTGGAATTCATTAATTAACTAATTGGAATTCATTAATTAACTAATTATAATTCATTAATTAACTAATTAGAATTCATTAATTAACTAATTACAATTAACTAATTAAAATTAACTAATTACAATTAACTAATTACTAATTACAATTAACTACTATTAATTAAATAATTAAAATTGATTAATTAACTAATTACAATTAATTAGTTAATTACTTACAATTATTTAACTACTATTAACTCATTAGAATGCATTAAATAACTAATTACAATTAAATACTTTGCTACTTAAAAATAATTAATTCACTATTATAATTAATTATTAACTACTAATACATAATTAGGTTTTAAACTAATTCTATAAAGTAAACAAATAAATTAATAAATAAATTCCATAATCTAATTTCATTAACTAAACAATTAAATAAACAATTTAAAATATTAAATAAATGTAAATAAAAACATACCTTGAATTTGCAGAAAGGTCCTCGGTTGGATGAGGAGGAGGGAGAGGGAGGAGGGAGAATGAAGAGAGTGTAAGAGGGAGAATGAGGAGAGGAGTGGAGGAAATGAGGAGAGGAGTGGGGGCGGGGGGTTTATAGTCATGGATGGAGATCACCGCCACTTCAAGTGGCGCTGATCAGTATAAGTATAAGGGATCAGCGCCACTTCAAGTTGCGCTGATCAATTTATCCTAAAGGTATCAGCGCCACTTCAAGTGGCGCTGATCAATAATTATCCATTTTCGCCATAGTGCCACTTCAAGTGGTGTTATGGCGTTTTTTGCCATTAGCGCCACTTCAACTGGCGCTAGATGGCCCCATTTTCTCGAACCCATTTTCATAAAAAAAAATTAAAAAACCCCCCTACCCCAAATTCTTTTCCTGTTTGAGAAGAGTGAGCCACGTTGTACCGCTACGCGGGGAAGATGAGGAAGGGGCCCACAGGGCCGCTGCACATGGGAGACGGGGCACTCCTCCCCCACAATTTTTTTTTTAAATTTTTTTAACCTGTTGTCCGCCTTTTGAAATTAAAAAAATTTTCTCATGGCCTGCACATGAAGACCATCACCCCTCCACTTTTTTTCATTTAAACATGCTTTTGCAAGCCCACCCCAACATCTCCTTTTTTTAAAAAAAATACCTAAAAGAAGGCCTTTCTCCCTTTTTTTAAACAAAGACTCACCCGTTTTTAAATATTTTTTCCAAAGCCTATATTATAATTTTGAAAAATAATAATAATATTATAATAATAATATTATTATAACAACATCAATATTATTATTATTATAAAACCAAATAATAATATTATTATAATATAAATATAATTAATTTTTAATAAATTAATATCAAAACCAAATTGATTATCCGGTGAGTATTACGTACCGAAAATCAATCTTGAATCCGAATTCAAAACATCGGATGGTTGCAGACTGACCATTCGATATTCGATTCGGATTCCATCTACGACGTTAGGACCAATTCGACACCCTCTTAAAATTTTAATGCAAATTTAGTTATTTCATTTGACTTAAAATTGTAAAGCGTTTCTCTGATACCATTTGTTGGAACCGGGAATGCAACGGAAGGCCCAAACAGGTGGGTTATAAAAACAATTCCACCGATGGTCGACGTAAACATGTTGACATTGGAGAAGAGTAGCCCGGTCTTAGCCAAGGACCACGCATGGAGGATTTTAATGACAAAATTAAACCATAAAATACCTGGTTTAAATCCGAAGCCACGCATGACTTCTGCTCGTCGTTGGCGATTTATGCTCGAAGAATCTGAAGCAGAGTTCCTCTCGATCGTCGACACGCGCTTCAAGGAATCCGTGGGAGCGCCGTTCGTCATAATCTGGGTGTTATCACAGATTTTTACGATGCCTTTGATGCTCCAACGACCACTGCATCGCATCACTAGTGATGCCCAAGAGAGAGCTCCATCCGAGCTCCTTCGATCCAGATCATCTCTCTCTAGAATGTGGGAGAGAGGAGAGGAGAGATCAGCTCCATGAATAGTATTTGGCAAATTCCCCTCCTCTTTAATTTATAGTGCTCAACAAAAATACCTGGAATCGCCTCGCCGACCCCGAATACTTAACGCACTATTAAAGACATTTTATGACTACTAAACTGAGCCATTAATAGTATTATCATTTACTTGTAATAAATTAAAATATATTACATGATAATAATTAAGTCATTAACCCAACTCGTCACTCCCATAAATATTAATTAATCCTTGAATAATTTAATATTCATCAATTAATATTTTTTCATTTATTTACTTAAAACTCATAAATACATTTAATTAATAAATTCAAAACTCATTATTCTAAACTCGAATAATATGAATTTATTTATTGCATTGGTGATCATTTAACTTTGGACAAATCTCAGACCCCTATGGCGGGGCCCTCCATTTCCAAAACTCATATTCAACTGAATAGGGAAGATTTTTGAATACTCTATTGTGTGTGACCCTCTTGGCCCTTATTTCAAAAGTCGTGAATAGTATTCACAGACCAAGAGCGGGATCTAGCATCCCACCATGGCCCCTCAAGATATAAGGATTGTCACAGCAGTGAGAACCAACCTACGAACACGCACTGTGTAGTATAATCTTTTTTTCTGTAATATCTCATAAATCCGGACACACTCATGTGTCATCTCCCTTTTCTTGATTTATATTTTGTGATTTAGCTGGACGAATTTACCCTTGACTTCCATGGACATGGTCTTATAAACGTATTTTCATCCATATCAACATGTCCTGAGATATATTACTTCCATAACTCGGAAGCGACAAATCCTTTCTTGACCATTCAACCAATGTCATTCCACCAATGACGCACCCGATAAAAACTACATCGCCACAACTTCATTGAAATGGTTTTCATCTTGCATCAAAGTATGCAATCAAATGACATACATTGGTAAGGATCTCAAGTCTGGAGACCATTACGCATGATCATAGATAGGAACATCAAATGACACCCAAAACATGTGTAGTTCTAATTGGCGGGTCTGTCCTCATGATCTCACTTCTAAAGATCACCAAGTTCGAACATAATGAGAATAAGTCTCAATGATTATGAGCCCCCATCACCTGATGGTCAGACATCTACTGTGTCCAATCAGTGAAATGTATCTAGACCATAGAACATATATTTAAGAATAATGTCATAGTATCTAGAGGTTCTCATTATAGCCTGGGAACTGCTATAACCTTTCGATACAACAATTAATCTTTGGACACTACCATTTCAATAGTGGATGCAGAAAAGTATACACTATAATGGTATGATGACATCATGGATAGCTTACTGTATACATGATATAGTAATCAAAAGCACATAATAG
This sequence comes from Viscum album, assembly GCA_963277665.1. Lineage (NCBI taxonomy): Eukaryota > Viridiplantae > Streptophyta > Magnoliopsida > Santalales > Viscaceae > Viscum > Viscum album. Next base: position 450,262,622 of record OY728131.1, read on the forward strand.
TGGGTCTAGGGTACCCACTATTTCAAAACTCATGTCACAACCCTCCCGCACTCACATGGGCGTCAGAGCTCATCCTAAAACATGGCCAAAGTAATCTCACCATATCCTTCCCACAAACACATTGGCTACAACAATACCTCATCCCACTCGCAAAGACCTAGGAAATCACAACACATCTCATCCTGAAGACACTTAAGAATGCACTACCCACATAGAAACACCTAGGGCTCATAAATCACACCACAAAATGTCCAAAGAGTCTTGGTCTACCAATGCCTAGAAGAGGGAGTATGAAAGAGCTAATAAAGATCCATCCATCATCCCACCGGGATATTGGTAAGACACCCTCCCCTATGACGATGGGGGTGTTAGAAATATAGTCCTCAACTAGGTTAGGGTGCATATATAAATCATAAGGAAATAAATGTATAAATATATATAATACAAAGCACTCAAGGAAAACCTATGGGTTTCCAACCAACAACCAATACACAAAACCGCCATTGAAGATACTTGTAAGAGAAAAACTACACAAAAAGATAGAGTTTAATTCATAACATCCTCAAATTCATTTAACTAGTCGTCATTATTTTTTAATAAATCATTTTCTTAATTCCATACTTTCCCATAAAACTACCAAACACAATAGGAAACATGCCACAATACACAAAACAGACCAGGAAGAAGAACCATGGAGAAACAATCCACTGCATGTTTAATACTCACATAGCACCCATTCCAACCACTTCTATCATCATTCATCAAATTCATCCCACCTAATAAACCCTCTCAATATAACCAACCAATAAATCATATCCACACCCAGCAACACCTCCCTTCACAACCATTCTGGTGGCCTTGCTGTAAAAATATAACACACCCAACAAATCAAACCACATCAAAACAACAAAACCTGATGCAGTCCCACTACACAAAAGTGCTCACCCATCCCTAAAATCCCCAAAACATAACACTTATCATCCACACCATAAGAATATATCAGGACAACCTGATCAAAACACCACAGGGAAACACTTCTCAATCATTCCCTCAACTAGAGATTCCATCACACTACCCGAACCACCACACATCACACATCCATTACCATGACCCCACTACAGCGAAAGTGGGAAAAATACACAAATTGAACACTCTTAAATGAAATAGGCAACAGTGTGATTATAATTTACCAACACGTGTTCTTTAATTCCACTTTGAAAATTCATGGGTGATCACATAAGGTGTATAATCCTAGGGCATCCATTTTTGGAACAGAATATAAATAGTTAATTAGTTTTATGTACAAAAAGTCATTCAATATAAAACCAACAGGAATCATACCCCATCCATCACTTATGCACAAACAAACACCACAAAAACCATGATTTTTATTAGGAATATAGCCCATAAAATTAAAATCATGATTCAAAATAATAGGCAAAGATGTATGATCACCATCATCCGCTTCCCAGCCCCTCATTTATTTTATCATAGCATATCTGATTTAAATCATAACATGTTTTATTATCTTCATTAAATTTGGATTCAACCATGTTCACAAGGAGAAATGAGGACACTCAAAATGCATGATACACAAAGGAAAAATATATTAAGGGATCTCTACATTGAGAAACAAACAATCATCACCTTCTCCTTATACCAAATAAAGGGTGTGCAAGGCTCTAGGGAAGCATGATACTGGGGTGCAACACAAACTCAAGATTCCTTGAGGAAGAATTATTCTGGGACACCTGATATCGAGAGTAAAGGGGTAACATATATGGGATAAAGGGTCTCATATTTAGAGGGGTCGGATCAAAAATCAATGGATGAAATGGTTTCAAAAACCATTAATGTAGGCTCATGGTCCAGGCCATGCATTTTGAATATATTAAGGCCTCTCAACCCTTATGAATTTAAATAATAATTATATATCCTTTCAAACTTCTTAATAATCATTTAAATGTGGGTTTAAACTCATTTTACATAAAAATGTTCAAAGGGTGAAAGTGAAAAAACTGGGAAAACTAAAAATTTGACAAACTATTGGGGATGAAAAACTATTGGGTGAGCCACCATTGAGTGTCACCAGTGGGTGAGGCACCGTCTGGTGGATCACTATTGGAGGATTCACCTGTGAAAGCTATCAATGTTGAGCTACTGATGTAGAGTCACCATTCGGTGAGATATCATTTTTTGTGTCATTGTTCGGAGATATACCATTCAGTGAGTCACTATTCTATGATATTTCATTCTGTCAGTCACTATTCAGTGTGACACTATTTTTTGAGGCACCATTTGGTGAGTCAACATCGGGACTCACCATCGGGACGCATACTTAGTGAGACACCATTGCAATTCATCATTCTAGACTCACCATCAGTGACCTACCATTTCAAACTCACCATTGTGAGTCACCTTTGAGAGTCACCGGTGTAATTAACCATTGTGACTCATCAATCAATACTCATCGGTAGACGAATAACTATCAGATGATCTAACATAGTAAAAACTAGAATTTTGGAAACGCTTGTAAATGAGTCACCGTTATCTCCAGAACACCTTAAACATTGGATTTTTTCAATGTAATGGAATGAAGATGTCTTGGACATTACAAAAAAAACATTTTGAAAAGTGAATTTGAAAGTGAACCATTTTTTAAATGTTACTAAGTTTATTTTTAATATCTTTTAGAATTCTGAAATATTTATATCAATTTTTTTAGGGAATAATTTATTTTTTAGAGGACCATTTTTTAAATCATTTTAAGAAACATGGATATGGATGAGAATGAAACCCAATTTAAAATAAAAATAAAAGATTAGAAAAATTTAAAAGATATATTCTAGATGTTTCATCAATATATATGTTATTAAATGGGCGTTACACGTGTGAACCACAATCATAGTTAATTTTGTAATAAAGATATGTGGTTGAAAAAAATATTTGACTATTATTTCCTCAAAACGATCCTTCAACATAATCAAACCTGAAAATAAAATATATTGTTACATAAACCCTTTTCATCTTATGTAATCCTTTAAATCGTATGCTACATAGAATAATACCATAAAATAAATTGTTAAATCTCATGAAATTAAGAATTTTCATGAAATAACATGTCAACTGTGGAATTATATAAGACCCATAAAAAGATGGTGTGTTTCAAATAAGTATTCCTAAATGAAGTGAAATTGAGAGGAATTACATTATGAAATTAGTAATATATGGATAAAAACCCCATGAAAATAGAAAATATAATATTGACTTTTAAACCCCAGTAATTTTTATGAAAATAATTAAAAAAATACATTTTTTTATTATATAAACCACACACGATTTATAAGGGTTGAAAATGTAATATGTATCAAAGAAATAAAAAGTCTGATGGTAAAACCATTACCCCAAGTCCATAATTTATTGATATGTCCTTTATCTCCAGTATATTAAGATTACCTAAATAATTATATTTTATAATAAACATTTATTAGTTTAATGACATACACTTAAAAAATTTATTTCATTTTTTTATAATTATGTATTTCGATACATAGTCATTCAATTTCACATCGGGTGTTCTAAATACGTTTGTTTCATTTTTTCAAAACACCTACTGTGTCTGGAAAATTGCCAACGAGGTAATTATATAATCATATAAAAAACAATAATCATCAAATAATTATCATATATGGTAATAAAATATATTTTTAAAACCCGTCAATAAATATTTCAAGAAAAAATGAACTTCATTATGGTCATGTTGATGGTGTGTCATGTATACGCACACGTAACATTTCAATTTTCCAGTTAGCATTATGGAAAGAAAGACTACATGATTTCATATATAAATAATGATAATAATATTATATATACCATATTAATTATTTATATATAATTCTATATATCATCTAAGTAATTTCATTCTGAAAAAATTGAATTGCATTGCTTCATGGAGGCATTTGTCCACACGTACCCAAATGACCTTATCTTTTATCAATGTGAGAAATAACATAATATAATATTTTATCATAATAATAAATATGTCAATAATATAATTATAATTACGTTTATATCAAATGTATTAATTAAATTTAACCTTTTGTACTTCCATGTATATCATTATTAAATAAAGAATCACATCGCTTTGTGAGACGGTAGTCCGCCATACACATGAGAGACATTATAATATCCCATATTGAATGGAAAGTGACAATGTATATGTGATTTTATAACAAAATCGTAAAAAATTATTTAAAACTATCATACATATACTATAAATTCATTATTTAAATATATAGTGGGGGTGTTGATGGTAAAGGAATGATAGTTTTTCTCAAAGTAGTAATCAATTATACACAAAAAATACTGATTTCATATCCCATTTGATGGAAGAGGAGATGGATTTGCGTCATTACATTTAATTAATGACAATTTTGTATAAGGTTGATTAATTTTTTTATATAAAAATAATTTAAAATTATTTTAAGGAGGTGGATGAAAAAATAAAACAAAAAATCATATTAAGGAATTTTACCCTTCTCATACCACCACATTAGGATTATACCAATAGTATTCAAATAATAGATTTTTCAATAAACCATGTATTCTAGGATTATAGGATGGATGTTGGGAAGTGATTTTTTCTGGTATTGTTTACCTAAAAAAATATTAAGGTTTGAATAATAGAGGATAAATGGTGTCTTTTTATAAGTACGGTGAGTGGAATAGTTTTAATGTTTTAAAATAAAAAGGTTTAAACACATTTTTGACATGCTAAAAGGGTAAAGAATGAATAATTATCGAGATATGGATAGTATAATGTTGAAATATGTCTATATAATTGATTTTATAAAAAATTTCGGTCTTTTTAACCATTATCATTTTAGTTAAACACACGTTAAATCTTTATTTAACTTAACTAAGCCAAATAGTTTTTACTGGTTACACTATTCATTATTAACCAAAATTTAGTTACCCTTATTATTTAATATAAATAATTATAATGAGAAATATGGAATTCATTTTTATAAACTAAATTCACATAAGTGAAATAATATCAATTAAAATTAAACACCCAGATTCGACGGAAAATATGGGATTCAATAAGTGTATTTTGAAAAAACAAGATGATCTTATATTTACTATATGACCAGTAATGATCATTTTATGTGGATAAATTTATATTTATTGTTATGTTATCTAAAAATTTACATTCAATTATTCATCATTATATTTATTAATTAATTTAAAATGAGAAAAATTAAAAAAAATTAAACAGTTTTCAAAACAATTTCATTTTTAAACCCAAAACCAACATATAATAAATTCCAATATGATGTTTATTTACTATAAATTTTAGTGGTTATATATAACTAAATTAATATAATTTAAATTTAAATAATATTCAAAAAAATAATGGCACTTAAATTTCTCAATTTATAAAAAATACATTAAATTTTTTAAAAAATCATTTTTTATCACTAATCACCGAAACATAAATATTTTTTTAAAAAATCCCAAAAATTAAACCAATATAAATATTGATTTTACAATTTAAAAATGATTTTAATTTTATCAAATATATTTCTTAAATTTTATAAAAATTATTTATAAAACATTTCTAAATGAATGAAATAAAATCAATTTTGAAGAAAACATATTTCCGAAGTAAAAAAAACTACTTCACTAAAAATTGATTTATTATAAAATAAACATTTTTAAAAAATTTATATTATGTGAAAAAGAATATATATAAATATATATCATAAATTTGTTTATAAAATTTGTACCCTCTAATGTAATGGATATATTATAACAGTTATATATATCTTAGGTCGTTTAGGGTTGATGTTTTGTGTTGAATATGTTATCGAATGTGGTTTTCTTTTCAAAATTATCTTTGTGTTACAACATATGAAATTCTTTGAATGAAGTGGATTAATCAGCGGTGCATGTATTTTAAATTTTTTTAAAATTTCAAATAATCACATGATATCTATTAGTCATGTTCCCATTATTATAAATAATTTTACATACCCACATGAAACTATGAAGTAAATAAAAATCCATAGAAGTTTTTTCTTCATTGTTAGAACCTATGGTGTAAACCAACTCCTTATTGTGTTATACACCCTCGGATACATGAAATATTCATATAATTATTTTTATCAATGAAATTTTTATATAAAACATATCATCTAGTATCTTAATTCATTATTATACTAATTGTATTTATACCACACTATTTTAGAAACAATGAATTGTAATAAATGAGAAATATGACATGCTTCTCAAGGTTACTTCAACAACTAACAATATTCATCTCAATAAGCACTTAAAATATTCAATATATCATTAACACTAATTTAAATAACAAATATATATTTATTCAACTATTTTAATAATCAAATCACATTCATATGATGCTCATAATAAATTAGATGTAGATGATGAGTAATAATCTAGGAACTCTTTTCATCTAAATATATTTCACCAGACCATTATTCTCATACCCACTCCTCTTTCAGAACATAATATATAATTTCTTATTACAACCGAAGGGACAATATACTCAATTTTAATTACAAATTAATTAAATTTATGTAAATAAAAATTCTCCATACGAATAATTCAATAATTTTTTCATCCATAGTATTTGATTATAGAAGTCACGTTTTTGGTTTCCCAAAACCATCATTTCATTTTCCAATAAAGTACTTCACATCAATTCACTTTTCATAATTCTATATTTTTAATGAACAATATTCCATTTCATGAAATTCTAGTGAATACAATTTTTCATCACACTCATGATTCAATGATAATTAAGAGAAACACATATTCAATAGTTTTCAAATATTTTATTCATTTAGATCTATTCTAGTATTCCATTTTCCCCATATAGCACATGATATGGTAGACATATCACATATTTCATTCTTAAATTTAATGAAAAAACAATATTTTTTTAATTGTTTGATTTAAATTTTTCTATGATCTCAAGAACATCACTTCATCATCCCAATAACTTTTTGGATTTAACATTTGATGTTTTCTCATGGAGAATGTCTACTTGGGGCATTACAAAACCTATTCCAATAATCCAACATTGATCATGAAACATATATAAAAAATATTTTCATATCCAATATCTCACATGAATTTTCATTAATGATATAAAAATTGATACATTATTTTAATCATAGAACATTTATTTCATTATCAGGTTTAATTTTATAAAAAAATCATTTTCTCGAAATGCAACGTCTCACCTAGTATAAAATCAATATTCTTCACATTGATAATGACTTACATTCAGCACCCAAAGGATTAATATTTATTATGACATATGATGAAATACTTATTCCACCTATAATAATCCTATTTTTTCTACACAATCATATTCTCACAGTCTTACTTTTGAGGCTAAAAATAAGAATTCATTGAAAGACTTACGGTCACCATGTCAAAGACATGTTCTTGCGTCAAAAAGTATAATTCTCCTAATCAATACAATTTTTGGTCCACATATCAAGGATATATATTTTTTAGTAATGGATTACAATATCTCCAAAATTATTTATTTCTTATCTGAAGAGATACACATGATTATATATTATGATAAAGATATATGTTGGGATCCAATGGATTATGATGGGTTCTTCTCCAAAATTTTCAAGATCTCTAGAATCATTATATTTCGAAAATAATAGTATAACTTAAATAAAAAATAAATATTCATATAAAAAAATCCATCCAGTAGAAAAATATATTAAAAACATTCACATATTCTAAAATCATGGTAGATAAAAAACGAAAACTAGTAATAAAAAATAAATAAAATTATGGGTAGTTTAATATAGTCCTCTTTAATATAATAGAAACTCAATTCACCTTATTAGAGAAAATAATATTTTCATTTAAACATAAAAAATCATGGAAACCTTCATAGAACTACCAATACCACTTGAAAATAGTAATACACCTAAAAATTAGTTGTATTTTCACAAAATAAAATATTCTGGTGATAAGAATGTGTGGAAACATACATTAGATGAAATCCACCTCAAATCAAAAATCAATGTATCGCTTCCAAAAATCATGTTCCTAAATAAAATTCTGTTAAAAACTATCATAGAAATATATAAAAATAGTTACACAATTATAATAATAATTATATTTCACTGTGATAATGAATTATCAAATCAGTTATCCCTCTATTTGACGATTCAATCCAATGAACATTGTCGGGACCTTATAAACATCATCAAGAAACCGGAGAAAGATAAACATAAATTTTTTACTTTATATTTCAAATTCTACCTCTTTGAATTCACTTTTTAAATATTTGAATAATATAATTATTGGATAAAATATAATGAAGATTTATTTCACAACATTACAATATTTAATTAGTAAAATTATAACTGGTAAAAATATTATTGGATGAAGACAGTTTAACAAGTTTTGTTACAATATCTATAGTATTCATATTTTCACAAGAAATCAGCAATGGTTTGTCAATTAATATATTAAAATCAGACATCTTCATTTTTAAATAATATATTTATATAAAGGCATGTGTTGTTGCAATTTACATGGCCTCGAATGTGTTCAAGGCCACTGAATTCTACTACATTTGGATCCACCTCACCATCTCACACATGGGAAGAATAATCAACTAGATATGGAATTTATATCATTGAAATATATGACCAAATCTAAATCACTTCACAACTATATATGTATGTCTCGTAGTCTTCTATATAATAAGACACTATGGATTATTCAATTGATATATCTAAAAATCCTCCCAGTTTCCAGCATATGAGATTCTATTGGATCACTCTATAATTTATCACATGGGAAATCTATTATTAAATTATAGTATTAAAATTATGAATTAGTGTACTCTAAAAAAAAATATTTTTAATATATCATTATATATTTTTTCATAAATTATTTATAATTTGTGTCATGTGATAGAAAAATACAATCGTCAGTATTTAAAATTAGTAATCCTATAATGAAACTCATCTCTCCAATAATATTCATCTTAATTAGATACTGTTTTTGATTTAACAAGCATTCAATGATATTGGAATAAAATTTTAAATAACATTTCATCAACACATATCATAAAAATGAAAATGCATATTGAGTCAACTATCTCAATTATGAGGTTTTAGATTATATCTTTTACAATATTTGTAATATTTATGTATCCATCGATTGAATACCAGTCCTATAAAACTGATTTAAATCCATAGAATAATTTATTTATCATGAAAATCATGCCATCATATTTTTCATAGAGAAACCCCATAGCCTAGTCAATAAAAGAAACATCATTAAGATATACATTAAGAAACATATACATCATATACTTTTATCAAAAATATAAATTCAATGAGATTACACTATAAATAACATCATTATATAATCCATTAACTACAATATAGTGAATGTTTCATCAAAATCAATTCCCTTCATCTTAAAATATCCCTTGAAAATAACAATGTATTTTTTCATAACATTTACTTTTTTCCTTTTGTCGATTTTTATATGTTCATATGGTTTCAATAATGTTTTTGTTTTCTATCATTACCATAATTTTCTATGTGTGTATCTTATAAATTTAATCTAGTGCCTAATTCATGTTATTAATCCACTCACTATATTCCACTTACTATAAATGATACTATAATGACTCAGACCTTAAACATTAAATAATCTTGAATTAAATGAATGATTCACATTGAGAATCTTTTCAGGTATAGAGTTTTAGAGAATTAGACAATAAATATTACATTATATCTCAAAAATTACTAGGTAGACGCTTCTACTCAGTTTCCATTTTTTTAATAAAATAAAAACTCTTGAAAAAAAGAGTCATGTCTAATCCCATGTTTTAGACAACATGACTTTTCCGTTATTCCATCATTGACCCTATTCATTTTTAAGTCCTATGAAAAACATATCAAAACATGGGAAGAATATAAAAAAGATCAGTAAGGGTTATAAAAAAACATTAGTTCATAAATACATACATAACATAATCTTTTTAAATACCTCATGAAATCATAAAATTTACATAGTAAAAAAATCATAATGGTAACTTGTGGCATCCATAACATACTTACGTTGTAGCTTTCACAACTATGTAGGGAGTAACAATTGGAATACCCATCATAGTATATTCCCTAAATTTCTTAGGATAAACATTCATGTTTACCTCCGTCATGTTACCCAATGCATGGAAGAGCTATCTCAGGCTCACCCACCCTAGGTTTATCATGGAACCACCCGTGTTCATAAACAATGTCGAAGAAACATCATATAGTCATAACATATAAAACAAGCATAATGAAAAAATAACATTTCCACATGGCTATCACAATATATTAGTTCAAGATATTGACATAATCAATTGTTTATCAAACCATTTTCAAATACTGTTTAAAACATTTAATAAAGATATTTTTGAATCAAAGTGTCCCATACCACTTTAAAACTTTTAAAATAATTTTCATTTAAAAACATTAATTTCCATAGAAGTGAATCCTAAAACCCATTTTTGAAACATGGACAATAATGAGAAATATTTTGAAGAATGAATCTTTAAAACATTTAAAACGATATTTTAGTAAAAGTGTTTTTGACAAAATGAGAGATGCTTGAATACAAATAATTGAGGAATAAAATTTAATCTGAAATTTATAATATCATGAGAATAAAGGGATTCATGATATAATATTCCAAAAAACAATATATACACCATATAAGAGTGAATTCGTGCATAACAATAAAGAAGTCTCAATGGAATGTAAATTGAGACAAAATCCCGTATAAAAACTATATCCATAGAATAAAGATAAATAAATTACATAATATTCTTTGACCAATATATACATACACTCAATATGATTTGATATTCAGTGTTAATAAATCAGAGAACATTCACACATATTTTTGTAAAAAAACACCAATGACTTGGATGTTTAACTCAATGAATGGAATTTGAGTTAAAATTACTCTTATCAAATTCATATCGATGACTTGAGAATTTATCAATGGAGTGATTATGTGTATAAAAATTATATCCAAAAAAAGGATAGTGTAAATTACAACATAAATAAATAAATAGTGATTCCACAAATAATCCTAGCATGACATAATTAAGAATTACAAGATTTACCCAAGGAATTGAAATTCAGTTAAAAAACTCCCTTACCGATTTGGTAGTATACGAAACATACACCATATAAATGAAGGATTGTACAATGAAGATGTAAATATCCATAAATTAAATTATATTAAATAAATAATACAATATTTGGATGTACATACACCACATAAAAGGAAATAGTTTCAAATATAGAATAAATCTCACGGGAATAAAAAGTGATATGAAAACCCCTTACCACGTTATAATCAATCGAGTTGTATGACCAAAATGTAATAAACACCAAATTAATCACAAAATAACATGATAATATATATAAAATATCAATAAAAAATACACCACATGCAATAAATAAGTGGTGAATATTAGAAATCTCACATAATTAAAAGTGAGAAAAGTAATCCCTTACCACGTTGTAATCCATCGAGTTGTATGACCAAAAGTTAATAACAAATAAATGAATAAAATAATAACATGAATATAAAAAATAATAATGATCATATATATCAAATGGCATTACACAATACAGAGTATTCAATAAATAATGGATGAATAATGGAAATCTCACAGAATTAAAAGTTAGATAAGAAACCCCTTACCTAATGTCTGACTTGACCCGTTCGTTCTTTAATCCCCGTAATAATAAGTTAAAGTTAATTTATACATTATTAGGAATTTTTTTCAAGTTTATTATTCCTTTTATATCACTTATTAACATGTTATAAACATAATTCAATCATTTAAGTTAATAATGGTCGTTTGGTATATATTTGTTACATGAGTGAAAAATGAACATCTTATAATTACAAGTTGTTCATGTGGTCAAAATTCCATTATCTACAAAATGATATTCAATATTTAGATATCATATTTATCATATATATATCCATTATATGAATGTTTTTATAATTTTACATAACATTTGGAGATAATGAAGGAAATGCACCGTTCATGGAGACAGTAAGTCGTACGTACGCAAGAATGCTACTTTCATTTATATTTCATATTTAATAGAATGAAAACATAATGATAAATAGGTATATTATAGTTCCAGTATTATATAATATGATATATATGTTATATAATTTCTTTAAATCCATCCTTTATATGTTCTATGTATGTCATGAATGCATCATATCACCTTGAGGGGGCGGTAGTCCGCACAACCTCAAATGAAATTATCGTATATACACATATTGGAAAGCATAAAGGTATGTTTGTAAATAAAATTACAAAAGAATAAAGATAAAATAAAAATAATATATATCATATATAAATACGGTTCCATCATAATGGCCACCATAAGAGGTGGTAGGAGAATATTGAACAACAATTGTTTTGTGAGGCGTTAGTTTGTCGTCCATAGAAATGGTATGTTATTTACCCATTATATAGAGGTGTGTGTAAGTGTAGATTAAATACTCATCATAAAGACAACCTTGTATATTTATGATTCTGGTTTTTTATAAAATAATGGTATAAAAAGAGTTTAAGGGGTTGGAGAAGTAGAATAAAATAAAAGAACTTGAGATAAGACGTTACCTTTAAATCAGGTAACTCCCTTTGGTTTGATCCAAAAGAGTTTCTTGAAGTGGATTCTGCCTAATTTAAGGCTTCTATGAGGAATATAGGGATCTTTAGAGCTTATTTGAAAAGATTTTGAACGATACAATGGGCTTTAGAGGTGTGAGTAATGGTTTAGAGGTGAGGGATTTTTATAAGGGGGAGGAGGGGCTCTTTATGAAAGTGTAAAATTATTATTTTATTATATAATGATTTTTGGTTTATAAAGATAAAAAACTTATTAAAGTAGAAGATAATATGACTCATGGTAGAAATAAAATCATAAAATAATAATTTGATAGGTTTTCGATATTATTTTAATCTTTATAATCTTATTTATTTTAATGATTTATTAATGAGGTAAACACTACATCATTATTGTGTCATAAATAATTTTATTTATTTGATGTCTATAAATTATAAAAATATTCCATGATGTAGAAAATATTTTTAGATTTATAATAAATATTTATATTCAAATATATCAATTATATAACCCCACATTAAATTTTTTTTAGAAAAATAATACATGTATATGATATTTTTATTTTTACTTTAAATAAAAATTTATTAATATTATTATCTTACACAAGTTGCATTAAAAGGCCAAAAGTCTCACCCGAGGATTTTATTGGTCGTACATTACTCATCCAAAAAGGTCGGGACAAGTGTTAAGGTAATATTATATTATTATAATATTGTTTTTATCTTGAATTACCCTATTGACCTTTAACAACGGTAAATAAAAGTCAAAAGTTAATATTCACCAAGAGTTATTTTCATCTTATTGAACCAAATTTTACCTAATAATAATAACCATGCATGTTTTATTTTCAAACTTTAATTCACAAAAGTGGTAAAATTTCATTTAAATGAAAAATTCAGTTCTTTTAACTCTTACTCAGTGTTTCCACTATTCATCAAAAAATGATGTTTTTCCGAAAAATACCAAACAGTCAGCCTAATCTATATTTGATATAAAGAATTCAAAAATGATTTATATTTTACCAAATTAATAACATAGAATTTGGATTAATTAATTTAAAAATAATTCCCATTGTTAGAACAAAAAGCGTGTTTTTAAGAAATAATTACTATCGAAAGATTAACACTTGTTTATGTTCAAAGATAAATTACTTCCAATGGCTAAAATTGGATTAAATGGTAAAAAATATAACCTAATTAAACCATAAAACCAATTAAAAAGATAATCTAACCATATAAATATATTATATTATAAGGCAGTTTTGAATTAAAATACAATATTTTCACTATTCATTAAAAATGAATTTTAACTAAAAAATGCCAAAAAAATACCCAGAGTAAATTTTTATGTCTTGATTCTAAATAAGAATTTTATTTGGAAAAAAGAACAAATAAAATTGTCTAAAACTAGATTTAATGAGGGTTCTCCATTAAAAGGCGGTAAATCGGTCTCTTAAAGAATATTAGAGTATTTATGCTTAAAATTAGATTAATTCACATTTTAATCCTATAAAATTTATTGGATAAATGTAAAAACATTTAACAAACATGTATAATCATATTTAAATTAGTTTTATTCATTCCCTCCAGTAAAATGTCTTGGTGTTAACTACCATTTAAAATAATAATATTATATTATTATTTTTCAGTATGACTCGGCATTGTGTGTAGAATTAGGCTTCAAAGATACCCATTGTCACATATCAGGTATGCCATCGAACATAGAATCCCATTTAAAATCAATTAATATTTAATTCAAAAATATTATTAAATATGAAAATTTATTATCCTTTATTTACCTGGGATGTTACATCCTTCCCCCTTTTGGGAATTATGTCCTCGTAATTTTAAAATTGGTCTTTGAAACTTTATTGAAAGTCCTACATCGAAAAAAGAGTCAATAAAAACATCACTTTAAAATAAAGGAAAATAAAAATACAAAGGTCACCTGAGATAGACCATACTTGGATTCCATATAGGAACACATTGATATGGATGATAAAAAAACCATCAAGGATTGATGGAGAGTGGTAGAAAATATGATTGGGAGAAAGTTAACCACCAGAAAATCACGAACTTGTGATGGGTTAAATGGTATTTAATTCCCCAATATGAAATGTTAACAGACAATGTTTTTGTTTTAAGTAACATTTCATAAAGGTGAGGAATTATTTATGAGCTTAACTAAAAACATAACGATACATACATACTTGTTATATAGACTTTCATCCTTTACTAAATTTCTACTACAAACTCATCTTTTCTCCAAATGATGAGTATTCAAACTAACATGGCCACATTAAAAGAACTATAATCAACATCTAGATTATTAGATAATCCAAAAAAGAAGAACTATATATTTCCCCTGTCATTAAACATCAACCAAAACCAAAACATTTAGTACAAGATCAGATAATCCCCAAAAAGCATAATACTTTATAAACAAAAATTATACTCTTAATACCCAAAATTCATCAAAAAATACCCAATGTTTGACCAAGACCATTCAATATACAAATTTCCTTGAAATTATTCAAATTAACCCAAACTATGATTTTAACCCAATACTCATAAGGGGCACCGACATGGTAGGGTTTTCCCTGTTGTCACCGAGCTCTGCTCCGCTTCGGATCGCTTTGGATCGCCTCCATTTCCTCGTGGTTCTCTTGTGGAAATGGATTCCTTTCCAGGGTTGGATTTGTTCTTCGTGGGAATTAATAGCATGGACTTCTCATCGTTTTCTGGCCTCTCCATGCACTACCCCATCTTCACCGGGTAGGGGTTCCATCTGGCGGCACGGTGAAGCATGCGGTTGGTGTTCCAACTCCTCCTGACGTGGGTCAGCATGCGGTTATGTGCCTGCTAGGAGTGTGTGTGTCGGTTTGAGGTGGTCTCTGGGTGAGCATGTGAAGGCGGTGACGGGATCATGCCAGGTTTGCATCAAGCTGAGACGCTACCTTCCATGTTTGGTTTGTTTCCCCTTGTTTTCCCTTTCCTGTTTTGCTGTTGGGGTTTTTGCTTCAGATATTCAGATTTTTTAGATCTTGTTATGATATCTCTATTGGATCCGTGAAGCTCGGATGTGATTTTTTTTTTCTTGATTTGGTAATTGAGGAAGCCTTTGAAGTTGTTCAGTTTGGGTGTGGTGGAATCATCGTTACTGCGATAGCAGAGTGGATGATTTGTACTGGGAACTCCTCAGGACATTGGTATTGAATGTGGTTTTTTGTGTTTATGTTTCGTGGCTTGTGAGTTTGGTTAGGTTATTCTGTGGTGCTATGTATTGTGGATATGAATGATTTCGGTGTTGTAGTATAAAGACTTTCACATTGGTGTCTGCAGCGCTGAATTTGTATTTGGTTTTGTTTTTTCATATTTTTGTCATCTTTGAAAGGTTTTGGTTCGTGTTTTTTGCGTTTTATGTGCTTCAACATCCTCTGTCGACTGATGTTTGGACGACAGTGATGATAATGTTGATGGGTGGTGTTGATATCAGTGGTGATTTTTGCAGTTTTTCATCTAGGATTGAATGGTTTTCTGGTTTTGTTTACTTCAGTCATGGTCTCCAGCAGTGATGGATGGTGTTGAGATAACGGTGGTTCAATGATGGCGGGTTTTAGATGGCGATGGCAGATGCAGGTGACAAGACTCTGGTTGTTTCGGGGGGCCCTTGTCTTGATGCCTCCTCGGGTTGGGTGTCCTTTTTGAATTTCAAATTTGGTCTGAACTTGTCTTTCGATGTCCTGTGTGAATTCTATGCTTACCGCTTTTCCTCAAAGAGGATCTTTTGAAAAAAAAATCAATCATTTTCAGACATAGTCCTCCACAATAAATCTTAACATTTATCTCCAAATAAAATCGACTACTCTTAAATTCTCATACTAAAGTGTAATTAACCAAATCACATATTCTCTATGATAGGTTAATAATTTCTATAAATAACCAAAATCACCATATGTCCATAATAAAAACATGGATTATTCCAAAATTAAATTTTACCATTACTCATCAAAAGAAAAGATAATTATTCCTTGAATTCCATTTTCATATATAAAACTTCAGGGTTACACATACTGTAAAAATATTACAATGTAATCCCATCATCAAAAGAGCCTTAATACTTTTAAGCATTTCATTATCTTAAAATATACCATAACTCTTGAATCCCTTATATGTTGAATTTTTAATCATTCAATGTTCTTCATGATCAATTAACCATTCTTTACCAACTTATTCTTAAATACTTCTTTCCTATAAACAAAATCATGAATCATATCATAAGATTTAATAATATCAAAACATATGTTAAGAAATAATCCATGCATTTCATTGGTCATTTTCAGTTTCTTTATCCTTAATCAGAATGGAATTACGTATTTGTAAACATTTATTTGTAAGATCCTAGTGATCCCATTCCCAAATCTTCTTCGTATGACATCTTTTTGTATAATGAAAATGCACACCACATTTAAAACATTCAATTGATCCCTCAAAAAGAACATATTTCTCTTTCTGAGAGTCAACTAGATGCTTCTTTTTTCCATGGAAGGTTCTTTCGTTATGACCTTCATTCTCACATCTCTAGCATCTTCCCATCCCTTTGAAGCATTTTCCTAGGTGTTTCCATCCTCATCCTTGAAACATAGGTTTTTGAACATACTTACCTTTATGATTATTATTTGAACATCTGTAGGGATTAGTTTCTATCATATATGATTGCTTATAAAAATAACCAATGATCATGTTGTCTATCATGACTCAAGATAGTTGTTAGATAATAACCACACGAGTTCTCATTGAAACTCCCATTTCTTTCAGTTGCTCATTTATAAAACCATCACAATTTTCTTCACATTCACTATTACTTTGGTTCCTGCTAGATCCTTCCATTTACTAAAACCGAAAAGGTCAGTGTGAGTATATCAGTAAAGGCATCATATAATATCTAATGAGGAGGCTAAATACTAAGATGGACTTATTAATGTTATCTTAAACACATTCAATTTATCTGATATTACTATGGTTTTTTCAAATATGCTAACCATTATGGTTATGTCACTTATGCTTAAATAACACCCTAACCAGTAAAGTTATCTAAACCAATCTCTGATAACAACTATAAGGACCCAGCCATAAACATTACAAAATCTTGAATTAAATGAATTATTCACATTGAGTATATTTTCAGGATTATAGTTTTAGAGAATTTGGCCATAACTATTACATTACATCTCAACAATTTAAAAGTAGACACTTATACTCAGTTTCCATTTTTTCAAAAAATAAAAACTCTTCAAAAAAAATTCATGTCTAGTCCCACGTTTTTTACAACATGAATTTTCCATGATCCCATCATTGACCCTATTCATCTATAAGTCCTGTGAAAAACATATCAAAACCTAGGATGAGCATAAAAAGCCCAGTAAGGATTATAAAACAAAGAGAGAAAACATTAGTTCATCAATACATATATAACATAATCTCTTTAACATACCTCATGAAATCATAATATTTATATCGTAAACAAAAATCATAAAGGTAACTTATGTGCATCCATAACATACTTGCGTTATATATTTCACAATTATGTGGGTAGTTACATTTGGAATACCCATCACTGTATATTCCCTAAATCTCATAGGAGAAACATTCACATTTACCTATGCCACACTTACCTCCGTCATGTTACCCAATGCCTTAGAGATCTATCTCAGGCTCATCCGCCCTAGGTTTATCACAGAACCACCCGTATTCGTAAACAATGTCGAAGAACCATAACATAGTCATAACGTATAAAACAAAAATAAAGTAATGATAACATTTCCAAAATTCTATCACAATATATTATTTCAAGATATTTACAAAATCAATTCTTTATCAAATCATATTCAAAAACCATTTAAAACATTTGATAATGTGATTTTTGAATCAAACTGTCCCATACCACTTTAAAATTTTAAATTGAATTATCATTTAAAAGTATTAATGTCAATATAAATTAATCCTAAAAACCATTTTTAAAACATGGACATTAAAGATAAATATTTATAAGAATAAATCATTAAAATATTTAAAATTATATTTTAGGTAAATAGTTTTTTAAAAAATGAGAGAGGCTTGAATACAAATAATTGAGGAATAAAATTTAATCAAAACATTAAAATATCATGAGAATAAATGGATTCATGATATAATATGATAAAATACTGTATATACAACATATAAGAGTGAATTTGGGGCATAACAACAATGAAGTCCCAGTGGAACGTAAATTGAGACAAAATCCATTATAAAAACTGTATCCTTGGAATAAGGATAAATCAATTACATAATAATGCGTGAAAAATATAAATACAGTTACTATGATTGGATATTCAGTGTAAATCAATCATAAAACATTCATATATATATTTTTGTAAAAACAAAACCAATGACTTGGATGTTTAACTAAATGAATGGAAATTGAGATAAAATTAATCTTATCAAGTTCATATAGATGATGTGAAAATTTATCAATGGAGTGATTATGTTTATAAAAAGTATATCCACACAAATGGGAGTGGAAATTAAAACATAAATAAATAATTAGTGATTCCAAACATAATCATAGAATGACATAATTAATAATTATAAGATTAAACTAAGGAATAGAAATTGGGTTAAAAATATCCCTTACTAATTTGGTAACTTACGAAACATACACCAAATTAAATAAGGATAATACAATGAAGATGTAAATACCCATAAATTAATGTATATTAAATAAAGAATACCATAATGGGTAGTACATACACCACATAAAAGGAAATAGTGGCAAACAAAGCATGAATCTCACAGGAATAAAAGGAGAGATGAAAACCCCTTACACATTGTAATCAATCAAGTCGTATGACCAAAAGTTAATGACCACCAAATTATTCACAAAATACCATGAATATAAATATAACCATTATTATATATATCAAATGGAAATAAATAATACACTACATGAAATAAATAAGTGTTCAACAATGGAAATGTCACAGAATTAAAAGTGAGATAAGAAACCCCTTACCACATTGTAATCAATCGAGTCGTATGACCAAAAGTTAATAAAAACAAAATGAATCATCGAATTCCATGAATATAAATAGAATAATGATAATATATATAAAATTTAAGTACACAATACATCACATTCAATAAATAAGTGGAAAAAAATCGAAATCTCATGGAATTAAAAGTGCGATAAGAAACCCCTTACCTTGTGTCCGACTTGACTCGTTCGTTCTGTAATCTCATGAATAATAAGATAAAGTAAATTTATAATTTCTTAAGAACCTTTTTCAAGTTTATTATTTCTTTTCTATAACTTATGACTATGTTATAAACATTATGCAGCCATTTTCGTTAATAATGGTTGTTTTGTGGATATTTGGTTCTTGAGTCAAAAATGAACTTCTTATAATTAAAAGTCGTTCATGTGGTCAAAATTCCGTTATCTCCAGAATTATATTCATGATTTAGATATCATATATAACATATATATCCAGTAAATGTATTTATTTTTAATCTTACATATCATTTGGAGATATGAAATGAAATGCATCGTTAATGGAGACGGTAAGTCGTGCGTACGTAAGAACGCTACATTCATTTCTATTTCATATTTAATGGAATTAAAACATAATGATACATAGGTATATTATAATTAAATTATAATATGAAATGATATATATGTTACATATTTTCATTAATTTCGTCTTTTATACATTCTAAGTATGTCATGAACAAATCATATCACCTTGAGGGGGTGATAGTCCGCACTTGCTCAAATGAAATTATTGTATATACAGGTATTGGAAAGCATAACGGTATGTTTGTAAAAACAATTATTGATTCATATAGAAAACATAGAAATAAAATATATCATATATAAATACATTTCCGTCATAATTTCTACCATAAGAGGTGGTAGGACATGATTGAACAATCATTATTTCGTGAGGCGTGAGTTTGTCATCCACATAAACAATATGTTCTTTACCCATTAGATGGAGGTGTGTATATTTGTGGTTTGAATAAATATCATAAAGAAAACCTAGTATATTGAAGATTTTTTTGTTGTTATAAAAGAAAGGTATAAAAAGTGTTTAGGGGGTTGGAGAAGTAAAATAAAACAAAATAAATTAAGAGAATAAATTATCTTTAAATCGGGTAACTCCCTTTTATTTGAACCAAAAGGGTTTTTTGAAGTGCCTTCTACCTAGGGTAAGGCTTCTCGGAGGAATAAAGGAACTTTTAAATTTTATTTGGGAATATTTTGTACTATCCAAGGGTCTTGAGAGGTGTGAGTAATGGTTTAGAGGTGAGGGATTTTTATAACGGGGAGGAGGGGCTCTTTAAGAATGTGTGAAAATATTTTATTATTATATAATTATTTTAGGTTTATAAAAGTCCAAAACAAATTAAAGTAAAAGATAAGATTACTGATTGTCGAAATAAAATCATCCAATAATAATTGGACATGTTTGGGATAATATATTAATCTTTATAATCACATTTATTTAAATCATTTAGTAATGAGTAAACACAACATCATTATTGTGTCATTAATAATTTTATTTATTTGATGTCTAAAAATTATAAAAAAATACCACGATTTAGGAAATATTTTTATCTTTTTAAATAATTTTTATAGTCCAATATATCAATTATATAACTACACATTAATTTTTTTTAGAAAAAACCATACATGTTTATGATATTTTTATTTTTACATTAAATAAAACGTTATTAATATCATTATCTTACCCAAGTGGCCTTCAAAGGGAAAAATTATCACCCAAATATTTTCCAGGTCTTCCATTAATCATCCAATAATGATAGGATAGGTGTTATTATAGTTTTATTTTATTATAATATTGTTTTTACCTTGAATTTCTCCACATACCTTTAATCGTGGTAAATAAAAGTCAAAAGGTACTACGCATCAAAAATTATTTTCTTCTTATTGAACCAAACATTACTTACTAATAAAAACCACGTATGGAGGATTTTTGAATTTAAATTCACAAAAGTGGTAAAATTTCATTTAAATTAAAAAGTTAGTTTTTTTAATATTACTCAGTGTTTTCACTATTCATCAAAAATTGATGTTTTTCAGAAAAATACCAAAAATTCATCCTAACCTGTATTTGATATTATAAATTCGAAAATGAAGTCTATTTTACAAAATTAAAAACATATACATTGGATTAGTTAATTTAAAATTAATTCCTATTGTTAAAACAAAAAAGCGTGTTTTTATGAAATAATAACTATCAAAATATTGACACTTGTTTATGTCAAATTTCAAAGTGAAATTACTTCTAATTACCAAAATTTTATTAAATGGTAAAAATATAAACTAATTTCACTATAAAAACAATTAAAAAGATAATATAACCATATAAATCAATTAGATTAAAAGTTAGTTTTCTATTAAAATAAAATATTTTTCACTATTCATTAAAAAATAAATTTTATCAGAAAAATACCAAAAATTTACCCGATGTAAATTTTGATGTCCCAATTATAGATAATAATTTTATTTTGTCAAAAATAACATATAAAAGTGAACAAAACTAGATTTAAAGAGGGTTCTCAATTAAAAGGTGGTAAATTGGCCTTTTAAATATTATTAGAGTATTTATGCTTAAAATCATATTAATTCACATTTTTACTCTCTAAAGTTTATTTGATAAATGTAAAAACATTTAAAAAACTTTTATATTCATATTTTAATTAGTTTTTTTCATTCTTGCTATTACAATGGCTAGGAGTTAACTGCCATTTAAACTAATAATATTATATTATTATTTTTCAGTATGACTCAACATTGTGTGTAACATTAGGCATCAAAGAAACTCATTGTTGTATATTAGGTACACCATCAAACATAGAATCCCCTTTGAAGTAAAATTAATATTTAATTCAAAAATATTAATAATTATGAAAATGTATTATTCTTTATTTACCTTGGATGTTATAGATACTTTTGTCTAATTAGTTATGTGATGGTAGTTCGGTTCTCAATTATATTCTTCTTTCTAGTTGGGACACGTTTTATTTGATTGCCGATTATATTTCCAATATCAAAATGTTTCTTCAACCTTGAATTTTACATTCTATGATTATTATAATTATTATCTTTATCAAATGTCCAATATTTATCAACAAAATAAACCTTCTCCACCTCGTCTGCAAGTTTAACGAGATAGATTTTTTAATCTTCTCACTTTTTTATTCTCAAAAAACATCTCATAAATCAACCAAGACTCCTATATTATGATGGGTAATAAAATTTTTATCATCATAGTATTTAACATTTTTTTTATTTTATTTTTTCCAGTAATTGAACAAACTTTATATTGGAGAGATAAACCGTGAAAAATTTAAAATATAAATTTTATAGAGGTTTACATATAATGTTACTTTTTCATGAAACATTGGAATAAAAATACAATGAATTATATCCTATTAGTATTTCTATTAAACTAAATTTAATGTAGTTTTTTATTTCCCTTGTGTCTCATCAATCGTAAATTCAGAATATGTACATCAGCATTTTCCACTTATCCCTAAAAACATAGAATGTTTTATCTTGAATAACATTGTTCTTCATATTTTAACTACAAATATATTTCCCCTCAAAAATTGAATTATCTAGTGTAGAATAATGCGCATAGAATTTATGTCTAATATGTTGTGAGTAGATTGGACCATCATCCTATTTTGGTATGTTCTATAAGCTGCATTATTTTCCATCTTATATTGGGAAATTTCACTTATAATGTAATTAATGGGGATTTTACCTAGAATATTTTTCAATGATTTGAATGATTCCAATACAAATTTTTTTCTTCTTTGTCAATCATTTTTTATAATTTAGTCGGATGAATATTTTTTGAATAAATTAGCACTTATTCTTTCACTTCATGTGATGGTCTTTATATCATTGGATGTTTTTTAAAACCAGAATATTTCATAAATAGATCTTCATTAACATAAAACAATTTACAAACATGATATTGTGTTTATTCTATAATACTTAATTAAAAAATCATTCAATTGAGTTTTATTTATTCAACCATACCATTTCGAATGTTTCTAGTTCATAGTAAATCCATATTTATGAAATCCATTGTACCTCAATCATGTTATTTTATATTTTGTAGAAGTTTTATATCACCTGAAATGTGTGTTTAATGATCAGCATAAAACATAAATGGATTTACACTATTTGTGGAATTCATAGAAACATCAATAAGGAATGATATTTGTCCTTGATCAAGCATTTATTTTCCTCCCCCATCTTCATTTTAGGGAATATACCCATGGAAGAAAACCATGAACTCTTCATTTTTGTGAACTTATTGATAGCATCACCCATATATTTCATCGAACCATACAACTTTATTTGTTTTAGTGGATAAGAAGTTTTAATAAATTTTCTTTCATAATATACGAGTTTCTCCTTTGATTAAAAGAGCTACTCCACCATACATCTTATCATTCTCCCAATAAAGTAATATTTTTTATATATTAAAAAACCTTTTGTAAAAATATATCAAAAAAACATCCCTATCAGCTAAATCTTTGTAATCAGTATAATAAATATGTATTTCTAAAATATTTATAAGGTTAGATGAAATTTTATGAAATTTAGTCATATATCATGTAGATTGTGTCACATGATATTTTATTATCATCTAGAAATGTATTGGGTATTTTTCATCCATATATGTGCTACTTTATGAAAAGATTTATAATTTTTTCCCACTTGGATATGAAATGTAAGACTACTATAAGACATATGGAATATGTTCTAACTGTAAATATTGAAGTAAAATGTTTATCAAACTATAATGATTCACGATTGATCTGTAAAAATTTATTATATCAATATCATATGATTCAAAATTATTTTTTCATCTTCTTGAAATATTAATCGAGTCATCCAATAAACCTTGTCATTCAATTTGATATTCTCATCAAGATCATTTACAATGTTTTCATTTTCGAAAACATTTGGAATGTATTTTTTTATACCTTCAATGTAGGATTCTTACATAGTAATGATTAAACCATTTTCTTAAAAATTCTTTTTACTCCCATTAACGAGTATATATTCCTTATTCTATTTTTATTACATCCTATGTATGTGTATGGTTCATATTTTTATATATTTTATTGGTAGGAAATTTAATCATCTTCAAAATTAATATAAAATGATTCATAATGTCTATCAATTAGTTGTATTAAATTTGGAGAGGTGTTGCCTGCTTATTTATCTAATTGTATGAAATAAAAGACTTCATACTCATCCTCTTTTCCAATAACTTTATTTATTTTCTTTTTTTGAAATATTTTCTTCTCCTAAACTTATTTTTAGGATTTTTTTTATTCATTACAAATATCTTATTTTGAGGCATTCCATCCTAGCCATCAAACATGCAACACAAATTCATTGTAAATTTAATAGTAAGTTGAAAATATATACTAAAAACCCATTTAAGAGTGATATTACCTATTTGTTTTCCATTTTCAGTCATAATGTTCCTTTTAATAATCTATATGGAACCTATATGTTCCCAATCATGATAATATACACCCTCAATGTCACTTGGTACTTCAGCTTCTTCATCACTCGTCTCTAATCCCTTTATTGTTACAAAATTCATTTTTTCATTGGAATTATTTTTAAATACTAGATTATTTAATTTTTGAAATAAAATAATTATGTTATGAATATCATAAGGTTAATGATCTTATATATATTATAGATCGTAATTTTTTTGAACAATCATCTCAAGAATTTTAATTATCAGTTTCATGATTATTGTAATGTATTACAGCTTCTCACCAAATAATCTAATGTAATTAACAATTTAATTATTTCATGTAGTTCATTCATTATGATTTTACCCGCATATAACTTGAAATATTCAATTATAATCCCTAGTACTGTATCTTATCATCTTTCAAAATAATATTATCTTCAAAAAATATCTCAAAATTATCCTATTTTTTATTTTTAGTTTATAAACACATTACCTTATTGTAATGTTTATATGAAAAATACATAATAATTGAATTTCATTCCATTATAACAAAATTTAATTTTATTTTGTTAGTTAAATTCATTGGATCACTTCTCATAAGCAATAGGAAACTATCTATAACTATATCAACAACATAAAGATAAGTATTAAAGGGAAATGGATTCATCATATTCATCTATTAATAGTAGTTGTTTTCATAATTGGTTGGAAAAATTATGGTGTTAGATAAATTAATAAAATCCATTGAATACCACTAAGAGTTCTAAAAAGGAGAAACTTGGCTCTAATACCACATGGATTTCCAAAACAGCTAATGTAGTACCAATAATAATGTATGAATTAGTTGTTCTTGTTTTTTAAATAATTTTAAATTATTTATAAACATATTCTATAAATTCATAAATGATAATCTCATTTTAAAGACTCATCCTTACTGATAAAAAATATTCTTGTAAAAAACACTTGATATAAGGATATTTTACATGGTTTCATCCAAGTGTGGGAACCTACTCCATACCTTATTCTTCTCATGTTGATACATAGATTATACACTTATTTATTATGAAACAATACATGTGGATATGATAATTATCATCTAATATAATAGTTCTTCAGCACATTGTGGTTTTCTACATGATATTAAAATACTAATAATAAATCACATAAAATTAGAAAGATCACTTGAAACATCAACATTCCCCAATGACAAGTTATGATTATTCGTGCTTGCCTTTAAAATATTCAAGAAATAATTATCATAGTTTGTAGTATATAATATAATTATTCATCCTTATTCTCATCCTAAAATGGCATTCATTGGGAACATGAACTCAAACAAATGTAGATTATTCATATTATAAATTACACATTAGGGTTTCATATTCTTCGAAACAATTTTAACCACTCCTCTATTCTCATACACACATATTGGGAGAAAAACATATCTTTTCTTACTCCTACTCACATAACCATCATAGTCTCAATATTTTTTAACATATTTATACATAGGATCCTTAAATGGATCCCATAAAACTTTATAATATAAAAAATTACCATGAATACATTATGGTTTCAAAATAAAATGTAATATTCTAGAAGTTACATTTTTAGTTTCTCACTTGATACATTACACTACACAATCAAGTAGTTGACATGAAGCCTGATTCCATTAAAATTTCTCTCAAATGAAGAAATAACATTGTATAAAAATATATAAAAGTAGAATATTCTATGTAATCTAGATTCAATATCACCAGAAGAAAAATTCAACTTCATCAGTTGTCACTTCCTCTACTAAACTAGGTTTCCCTCAATATCCATATTTTTTAAAATAACATGTGGTATTATAGATGTATCACAATATTTTTCAAAACAAATCCTGATTCACTAGACAAATAAATGTTATTTAATATATAATCAACATTATAGTGTCCAAATAATTCTGGATTTATTTTATATAATTTCTTAATGAATAGATTCTACATTGATAATCATTGAAATAATTTTCATATTATATATTACATCGTAAAATGAATATGAAAAATAATTTTCACTTTCCAAATCTCACATGAATGAATATGAATCACATCTCATATATTAAATTTTTCACATTGAGTACTTGTTCTAAATCATAGGGTTTATTCTCATCATAAAATACTTTTTGTAGAAAGTAATTGTTCACCAAGATGATGCTCAAAATTTCATGAATTTTCAATGACTTACACGTGGTTTTTATATCCATACTCTCTCATACAAGTTATGATGATATTATTTTGATGCACATAGACATACATTGGCAAATTCAAAATCATACACTGAAAATATCTTTTCCGCCTTGAGTGACTTATAATCATAAAGATAATTATATTCACCATATCAATGTCTTGGGATTATCTCTCAATGATTTAGGCCCCTATTTTTCAAATTCCTAATATCAACTCAATATAATATGATTATTAAAATATATATATGATATGTCACAAGAGCTTTACACTTCATCTAGTGTCATACATAGGATACACACTTACATAAAAAATAATATTGTAATACAAAGGATTATTATAGCTACTTTTCATAATTTCTCAGGTTATATAGATTCTTAATATGTATATAAATACATTATAGAATCTACCAACTATCTTAGATCATCTAAAACACATTCAATTTACCATAAAAATCACAAATACATTAAAATATTCTCAATCATGGTTTAAAAAATTGAAAATGAATAATAATATTTTCAATAACTAAATGTTTAATTAATCATTAGGAATGATAAACTCAAGAGAAATATTCACAAATATATTTTAATATGGATTAATTTTAAAAAATAATGAAGCACATCACTAACAAAATCATAGGATTTTAAGAGAATGAAAAAAATTTATTTCCTAAAGAATATAGGAATAATACAATCATCCATCACATAAATGTTGCTAATGGTTATATAATATAATATAAAATTAATTATTTAATATGATTATGTAAAATATTTATTTATAAAATACCTAATATATCTCAATCGTTTATTGTGATCGTTAATGTTCTTTTTTCTCTAAGTATAAATAAATTCCTTGACTCCAAAAGCCTAGAATTGGGGGTTAATTTATTACATTAGAATTTCATATAAGAGATCACATCTCAAGTCACCAAAATGTTTAATAGACTTTACAAACATTAGAAAAACTTTAGTTTCACATGGACTATTAAAATATAAAAGGTAGCATAGTGAATACCAAAATTCTGCATCCCTGAACTCATTCAAACATTCCTTCTTCAAATCTGAGAAAATGTAAACAAAAAATAGATATCGCAGTTGATTAGTAAGGGAATAATAATAGTGGATGGTCTCATTAAATAACTAATTCACAATAAAATATTCAAGTGAGTAAATGAAAAAAAATCCATTCAATTAATAACATCACTAGGATTAATAATATTGTTGGAATAAAAGATAATAATATAAATGAATATAAATAGTCACATGAGCCTGAAACATATACATGGACTTGATAACTATAAAAATATTAACATGTACATGATTAGTTGAATTTAAAATTATGTAATGAATAATTCCATATATCTAAAACATACTATTGATACCTCTTGCTAAGATATCATAAAAAATGTAAAGTAATATTGCTAATACATCTTACATATATTGTAAATGCCTCGAAAAATACCCAACCTAGTCTTTCCTACTGTACCTCCAACATAAGGTACACCATCATTAGATGGATTTTATTTTTTCCCTAGAGTATTGGTTTAATTTAACTGGAAGTATTAAGAGGGGGAAAAGAATGAACCTTGCTTCTTCAAAACACAAAAAAATAAATACTAGATATGTAACTTTTAAAAGACATGAAATTGTATGTGATGAATTCCATGAATATTTTCCATAGTTTGAAACCAATTCACATCATTTATGATATTCACATCATATAAATTTCTTTCTAAAGAACAAAAAACATTTCTACGCAAATTTTGACATATTTGGTCTCACAAAATTACACATATTAATAGTGGGGTATAGGTCGTGTTAACACACATGACTCAAAAGTATTACATAAAGACAATAAATATTTTGATATCACTCAACTAATAATTCCACCTATTAACTCACAGGGTTACTTTATGAAAATTATGTTCATTTTTAGAGCTAAACTACAGTTAAATAAAATCTATAAACAGTTTTGAGTGGAATCAATTGTAAGAATTCTGCTCATCCATATCATGTTGGATCTCCTTATGTTATCATGATTGGAACCATATGTTAGGTTTGTTATACCTAGATATAGGGTTAATATTTCTATTGTTGTGATATTATTATATTTTGGTAATAAAACTGGAGGAATCCTTTTTATCCACATAATCATTATGGATAATCTATGATAATCATATCATGGTTGATAGATTCTCTCTCATTCAACCATTATAAAACTTTTTACACGATGTTTTCTAAATCCAATTTTTATTATGTTATAAATATTTTATGAAATTGATTGGATAACCCATAATGATATTATTTTAAAGAGGTGGATTTTGAAATATGGTATTTTGTTTTATAAATTATTTATTTTAAATTTTTTCAAAAAGGTGTGGTGTTTTGTTATGATTATATGGGAAAAATGATATTAAAAAGTACCACCTTCAAATAATAATATTTTTGTTGGGTAATTGTTTTAAGTGACACCACTAAATAAATGTTAATTTGGGATGGTACATTTTCTGAAGTATTGTTGTCATGTGGTTCATCAGGAAGTGTCTTAGTGATAGGATGACTCCCCACGCTGAGTATGGAGTGGTCCATAGTGGCATGAATTTTGTGTGTTCGGGTGGGGTTTAAGATGAGGTAATTATTCCAATTTAAATTAAATGGTTTTAAAATAATTTTTCTTCAAATTTTATTACTTGTGATCTATCTATGTATTGGAATGATGTTTTTATATATTCTACAATCATATTCTTATAAAATATAATAACTTTTTCTAGTCGTTATGGTATGTGATTGGATTTATTTTGGGAAGCACTAAAAGTGTTATAATCACCCCTTTATTGGAAATTTTTTTGAGTTTGATGATTTCATATACCAATATATATGGTACGGTCTATTTTCACACTTCTATAGTGTAGTCCCTAACATTATGGTTTTGTTACTGAATTTGGATCATGTAATTTCCTAAATCATAGGCTGGGAAAATGCTATAATGGGGTCAATTCCTTTGTTCTTGGATTATTATCCTTGCACTATAATTTATTTCTCCATTGTTATCTTATGTTGTAAAATATTAGTATTGTGTTGAGTTATGTGGTATATTTACATTAATCATTTATTATTTCATGGATATTTTTTTATCTCTTGATAGGTTTTATGTTTCTTGTGGAATATCATTCCCTAATTTCTTATAATTTCCATAGCCTCTATTTCAAGCCTTGGGTGTCCTGGGGATTACACCTAAGGCTAGTAGCACATCAACTCTTTTGAAGCCAATGAGAATGGGTGGTGTGTTACATTATTCATGGGATCATTTTATTCATTTAGGTACTATGTACTTTTGGGAACCACAAATCACATTATAATCCCAATTAATTAATTATATAAATAAATAATAAAACTCAATAAACACGGATTAAAAATAAATAACTTCATGTATTAGAAGAACTGACATACAAAACATCAATACAATCCATATTTAAATAGTTCATTGACCATCAAGATAAATAATAAGGATAATATCATTACAAAATTTCTGCATTGGATAATAAAAAGGGTTACTCTCAATTATGAATAGAAATATAAAAAAAAGATCACTGAAAAAGTTAATTCGGAAAATATCCTTTTAACATTGATATAAACTTATAAGAACTAAAAATGTCCTTAATATTATGAAAAATATTTTTTGGAAAACAATAACGAAAACATTTAAATAATGTTTCAAATCATTTAGCGGTCAATACAGTGGGAAATTATTTCATGAAATGTTTGATAAAACATTTATTCCATTCACGTATTCATTAAACATTCAAAAATATAACATTCTAGAAATGGATAAAGATACATTTAAAACCATTTTTAAGGTATATTAATAATAAAAAATAAAAAATAAAAAATATCAAAATTTAAAAAAATAAATAAAAGCTTTTCATGGAAATTATACCCTGAGATTAAAAATATTCCATATATATTAGAAAAAAATGGTTATTTCCCATCAAAAATTATTTTTTTTATTCTTTACATAAATAGTGTAGAATGAAAGGAAAAAATTTAATTTTTTAAATTTACCATTTTATATTAAAATATACATAATTTAATATGTAAATATATGATAATTCCTTATTCATAGAATAATGTGTAAACCATCCTTCATAATTATGTCATTGGAAATAAACTAATAATGGTTTTATAATATTGGAATCATAACCCCTATGAATGAAATAACATCAACGGAAACATTATATACCATGAAAATATTGTTAATCATGATATATCATATCAAATTTATAGAATCTATGTCACAATAAAGAAAAAATAGATGAATATGGAATAATACTCAAAAAACACTTGAGATATGAGAAACCCATACCTCATGAGTGCCTTTATTTTTAATTTTTTACTTCCTATAAAAAGATTAAATTTTATTATAATTCTATATGTTAATAATATTCCTAATTGTAAAATCATATATGATCTAATTATATTATTTGAACACCCATTACATAATAATAATTTTAAAGACTTCATTTCTAGGTGTCGATGGTTTCAAATTTTAATGAATTTTTTTATTCTGTATTAATGATCCATGTACATTAATCATTGATCCATAATCACAAAAATTATAAATGTAACACCCTCATATTTTATGTACGTTTTTTCTTGAATAAAATACTTTTTCATTTATGTCATTCAATGAACTATGTTAATCATTCCTTTCTCATGGCATGGAATTTGTGTACATTTTATGGAACATTGACTTGTAATATGTTATATGGAACATCGACTTGGCATACATTACATGCAAAGTGAATGTTTCTATGAAACATTACATTATTTATATAAATATTTAAATAAGATAATTATTACATGGTCATTAATATTTGTAATATGAAAATTAATAACTATATTTCAAATTATGATTATAAATTTTCTATACAAATAAAACATTTTGATAATAAAATATTTGATTTTTGGTAATGTCTTTTTATGATTAAAAATATAGTTTTCTCAAACGAATTAATTTTAATGTCCTGCTTTGAAAAAATAATAAAATAAATTTTAGGCAAATTTATAAATTTAATATGATTATTAAAACATTATTTTTAATCTATTATTTTAAAATTATCTTGGGGAAATAATTATCTTTCCATGAAAAATCTTTTTTTGATGAATAGTAAAAAAAATACGGGATTTGAATTCAAAACTATTTTTTCTTCTAATTTATCTATAAAGATAAATTATATTATAATATGGCTTAAAATATTAATTATATTATAGTTTTATCAATTAGTCCAATGTTTGTAAATGGAACTAATTTCACATTGAATTTTCATATAAAAACAACGCAAACGTTTTATCATTTTTTATTTAAAACCTGCATTGATGACCAGATAGAAGATTTAATTTTAAATTAATTTCTACCACTTATGTGATTGGGATTTAGAGAAATGATTTATATAATTGTAATAAGAATAAATTATTATGTCAAATAATTTTAACTTATTTTTTGAAAATAAAAATAAAGCATGTCATTGAAATTAGTTACATGGATTAAGGTTAAATTTAGCTTAATAACGGACTGAATCAAAAGCTTAATGCCAAAAATGACCTATACATTTCTCCAAAATCCACTGTATGGAAATTATTTTACCCTTTCTTCCCTTTTATCGTATTTTTATCATTCTTTGATCCACCTGTAATTTGAAAAACATGGGTGGAATTCTCTCTTTAAATATTTACAAGAGTGTCGGTCCTTCTTCTCTATAAATGGCCCCAACATCTCCCTATTACACACTACTCAAAAACCTATTAAGTTTGAAAAATATCAACCCAATACACGTCCAATAAATTATATCTTCCTCATATAATCCTTCCCTTGTTAATAAGGCATTCCAAGGATCCTTTTGGTACAAACCAAATGGATTTACCAAATTAAGAGGTAACGTCTACCTTCATTCCTTTATTTTATTTTCCTTCTACAACCCTAAACAATATTTATTAAATTATTTAACTTAAACAAATACCATAAATATACTACAAGTGTTTTATGATATGTTTTCAACCTACACATACACACACCTCAATCTATAGGATAATGAATATACTGTTTTTGTGTACGGTGAACTATTGCCTCTCTAAACGATGATTGTTCAATTTTCATTACTACCAATAATTATGGAAATTATACTGGAAACTATATTTATATATGTTTTATATAATATTGATTACTTATTTAAGATTTATTATACCCTTTACAACACATGTCTTATTTTACATTCCATTTGGTGTAAATACGATAATTTTTTTTGATGAAGTGTGGACTATCACCACCACAAAGTGATGTGATTCATTCACACACTTCATGGAATGTATTAAGGATGGTTTTAGTGAAATAATATGATGTATATATATATATCATTATAATTATACTTTTATATTATAATATAAAAATATATGTATTGGCCATTTTCATTATTTCCTTCAATATGGCCATAAAAATAGAAACAAAGTTCATGCCTATGTGCGACTTGTTGTCTCCATGAATGGTGTATTCCATTTCATAATTATATATTATATAAATTATTATAATACACATACACTAAATATATATTATATATATATATCATTATTTAAATTTTGGAATCATTTTATAAGTAGAAGGACAAAATATATAACAAATTAAGACACATGCGAATAACAAAAATGAATAATATCCGATGTAAAATATTTAAATAAGATGGTTTAAAGGATGGTAATATAAAAATGTAATAAATCCATATATGGTGTTAAATATGACAATTTAGTTTTTTAAAATATTTATAATAAATTTATATTCATTATACAGGTGATTTGAACTGGTATGACGAGAGTCAATACATACGGTAAGAAGATTTCATCTCACCTTTTATTTCTTTGAAATTCAAGATATGTTTTTTAATACTTTCTTTAGTGTGGTGTGTGTAATTCCCATGATTGAATTATATGTTTCGTATACATATATTTATAATAATAACATATCCAGTTTATGATATTTTATTCATTGGGGTTACATTTCAAAATTTATGATATTAGTAAAATAGTTTTATCTCAATTTTCTATCTTTGAGACTCAGGTTTTATTATCCACATAAATTCTCCATATAGGTGTATATACTTCCATTTTACATGATATATCATGAAAATAAGTATTCTCAGGATATCTTTTGCTTAATTTAATTTAATTTTCTTATATGGATGGTATGATCCCATGTTACCAAGTTATAAGAGTTTATTGAGATAGTCAAATCATTTTTTAGATTATTTATTTTTATGATTCCTTTGATAAAATCTTATAATCAACATATCAATAAAACTCATTTGTATCCTTATCCTATTTTCATTCAAGATATACCAACGTATTAGTTCCATTTTCCACTCTTTCGATCTTAAGATAATGATTTACAAAAAATCTGATCATCTCTATCTTCAGTCAGAAATCTATAGTGTTCAAAAAAATTATTTTCAAAAATGTTTTAGAAATATATTTGTAGAAATTTTTCAACGAAAAAATATTTTAGAAAAATTTTATGGTTTTCAATTATTCCTTTAAATTTTTTAAAGTCTATTTTCGAAGAAAAATGTTTACAAAAAAGGTTTTATGTTTTAAAAACCATTTTCAAGGAAGAAAGTATATTTTACTGATAAAATTCTATTAAAAGATATTTGAAAATTATTTCCCATATAATATATCATCCATTATTTTTAATCATGAATTTATAGGGATATACTTCAACGTTTCAATTCATATTATTTCACTTAATAGAGTATTTTTTATGGCATGGTGTTTATGAAACCTTCTTCCTTTCTTGAGTTATTTTTATGATGAATTGATTATGAAACTTGTCTTTTTTACATAGGTTATGATTACATGTTTATAATACTAATTAGATTTCATGGGTTATTATATTATTATTTATGTTCTTGTGGGACATGTATGTATGATTTCATTATGAGATGGCTGGGACCTATATCTCCATCCAACTCACTACGTAATTATATATATCTTATGAGATAGACTAAGATAGTCTTGGGAGTGATCCTTGACTACAAATATGGACATGGGATTGAACCATGACTACAAATATGGCATGAGGAGTGAACTCATTCTACTATGATGGCTATGGGAGTAAACCATGACTCCCAATATGGCATGGGGAGAGAACCCAAACTACCAAGATGGTCTTGGTTGTGATGCCTTGGCTTCTATGTAAATTATATTACATGCTTATGTTTTTGTAATAATTCCATGTTTTATTCCTATGTTATTCTTTCATGGATTATGTATATTATTTCATTATGATTTATCTCTTATGAAATGTCAAAATTTAGGTCAGGATTCATTTATATTAATTTTGATATTCAGGGTATGATCTTCTATATTCATTATCATGTTATGATACCTTTATGTTCATGATTATCCTTTTCTATCTCTGTTTTTTACCATTACTGAGCATTATATCTTGCCACATATTTTGTAACCATACCCAAGTTATGAATATATTTATAATGTTTGATGTGTTTAAGAAGGGTGTTATTCAAGAAGATACCAGTGGTAGATAATTTATCTCACTTATGTATCAGTGTTTAAGATTCCATATTTCCAAAGGCACTAGACTAGTACATTATTCATGTGTGTTTTTGTATAATGTTTTGTGTATTCCAACAATGAAAAGTAATGTTAATGTATGAAAATAAAGGGACTCTATAGTTTGTATAAGAATAAATGTTTAGTTGATCATTAGAAAATATGAGGGGAAATCCTTAGTGAGAACCCTAAGGATATGTATAGGGATGAGTACATGGACAAGAAAAAGTATATTAAAATTTCCTTGAATATTGATAAATTATATTGTGAGTTGTTTCTTAGAAATAAATCTTTGTCTCGAAACTACAAGTAGTTGTGTCTCTAGCACAAATGTACCTAGGAAGAACAACTAGACTAAGTTTTTTCGAGCCTAACATGGGGTAATCTAGTGCACAACAATGGGCCTTTCTACACAACTAGTTTGACACTCTCAGGAGATATGCTTTGGAAATTCAAAAACTCCTCACTAACCATCATGAAAAATATAAATAGAAGTTTCCTATTAATAACTTAGGATAATCCTATGGTATCATATATTAAAGAAGGTGTTGTGATTTATATACCCTATAAATTAATTTTCAGGATTATTTGTTTATAAACCATGATAATGGTTTATCAGTCTTTTATTTTTCGTTTTAGTCTACAGTTTGATCCTAAAAGAACCATTTTAATGAATATTGTGATGGACAATACAATGATTATCCTCCTGGGAAACTGAGTGCTATGGGATCTTGAATAAAGAACCTTGTCGTTATAATCACCCATATTTCTCATGCTATGAATCATGGTATAATTAAAAATGAGAAAAGGCGGGAACAAAATTTCAGTGAGTATTTATTGAGGTAATTCTCATCTTCATTCAGAGGGTCTTTTGATCCACATGTTTCTGAACAATGGAACAGTACTACTGAAAAAATATTATCCATTTTCTAGTGTTCAAATAATGATAAATTCATTATATATGTCTATTGTTTAGAAGGATAAGCAGACCATCGGTGGACTCTAATCAAGAATATGAGGCTGCAAGATGAGACTGAATCTAGGGATTTGGTGGAGTTTAAGAACATAATTTTTAATAAGAACATTCCAATGATTCTTCATTCTAAGACTGAGAAAGAGTTCCTTCAATTGAAGAAAATGGATGATGATTTTTCTGGTACCTATGAGGTTATATTCTTGAGATTTGAAAGGTACACAATAATAATTATCATCCAATCCAATGGTAAATATGATAGGTTCTTCAAAGGCGTAAATCCAAATCTTATAAGGTCATTGAATATAAGAGTCTTTAATAGATATGAAATTATTGTGCATTGTGAAATAAAGATTCATATAAAGGGTAGATTCACATATCATTCTCATGGATTTGAAAAGACAACAAAGATGTAGTTTAAAGGAAAATATAAAAACTATAAAGAGAATAAGATGATATTCCTTTTATGCTCTATGTCTTGGAATAATCAATGTTGAAATTTACATATGGGGTAAAATAAATTTTTTATTTGTGGAAGGGAAGACCCTTGGTAATTTGATTACCGAAGTGATGGGAAGAAGTTAGATAACATTTCAAATGGAGAAAACCCAACATTGAATGAACCACACATGATTAAGTGCTAAAAGTGTAAGAAGAATGAGAATTATGCTAACCACTTCCCAAACCCAAAGGGCTAGTGATGATGATCGAAGTCTGCAACCTTTTAAGCTAAAGGAAAAGGGAAAATCTCATGAAATATCAATATTTGATGTGGGTGTTATAATGATAAAATTAAATGTACACTTATCATCCCCTCAAGAACTGATAATGACATATTTTATTCTAGAACCACCAACTCTTTTATATCTAATAAATTTGATAAGGGTGTTAAAATTACAGAAAAACCATTACATGTTGAATCGAGAGTGCAAACCCTAAATGGTACGCTAATTGTATCTAATGTATATGATTCTTCTCGGGCTGATTTTCTTGGGAATCAGCTTCATGCAAATCTCTTCATTCATCCTTTGGTTTAATTTGATTTCATCTTAGGCATCAATTGGATTTATCTGCATAAATCCCACATCAAGTGTCAAGGAAGAGAAGATACATTTGATATTTAAAACCCTCATATGATCATTCATCTTGGTGAAGATAAGTATGAACATCCTATTAATATTACATCCAATATATGGGTCTTATTTCCCATTCAAAATGGTTGTTTATCTAAAATAATTGGGGAGAAAATTGGCATCGATGATATGCACATTTTTTGGGGGGTTTTTAGATGCCTTTCCATAAGTGTTTTATATTCTTCCACCAAAACAAGATGTTTTTTTCTAATTAGAACATTTACCTAGTTCCACACAAATTTAAAAGACACCTTATAGAATTTCACTGATTGAGTTGTAGGGATTAAAGAAGTAACTCCAAGAAAACATTGATAAGTGATTTATTCGCACAATTGCATCCCTTGGGGTGTACCTGTTCTTTTTTCGAAAAATAATGATGGTTCAATATGGATATACATTGATTATTAGGAGTTGAACAATATCTAGATTAATAATAAGTATCCTCTCACTAGTATTGATGACTTTTTTGATCAAATTACTGGAGCTCAATACTTTTCCAAGATTAACCTTCATTCTAGATATCATGAATTGAGGGTCAGGAAAGAGGATATACCCAAGATGGAATTATGAGAAATGTATGGACACTATGAACATATAGTGATGGATTTTGGTCTTACTAATTCTCTTGATATCATCTTGGATATTTTGAATATATCCTTTAGATATTACCTAAATCATTTTTTGGTAATCATTA
This sequence comes from Viscum album, assembly GCA_963277665.1. Classification (NCBI taxonomy): domain Eukaryota; kingdom Viridiplantae; phylum Streptophyta; class Magnoliopsida; order Santalales; family Viscaceae; genus Viscum; species Viscum album. The sequence continues at coordinate 450,301,576 of OY728131.1, forward strand.
TAGATGATAAATATATCTATTCAATGATCAAGTAAGATCATGAAATTCACAGGAGAATTTTACTAAAGAATCCAAGGAAGTAGAAGCTATATGAAAATTTTACAAAGTATTAATTTGGATAAAAAACGATTCATTTTTAGGTCAAATAATCTCAATGGATGATATATATGTAGATCCATCAAATACAAAGGATATTGAATGGTGGAATATGCCAACCATATTGACTGAGATATGTATATTTCTTTTTTTAGCTAGTTATTATCGACGATTTGTGGATAATTTTTCATGAATATATATTCCTCTAACCATATTAACTCGGAAGGGTGTCGTGATCTTATGGATGGATGAATGTCAGAAAAATTTTAAGGAATTCAAGATAATTTTTTTTAGTTCACCTGTTCTTACATTACCCTGTAGTGGAGAACACACTACTGGAATTCTCATTTTTTGCAAACGGACTATTTGCGACGGGATCCCATCGCAAATAGCCTTTTGCGGCGGGATATTTACCCATCGCAAAAAACCTCCCAATTATATACATTATATACCCAAAAACCCTTTTGCGATGGGCCCGTCGCAATTATTTTTTGTGACGGGAACTTACCTGTTACAAATAGAATTCCGATTATATACATTATATACCCATAAACCTTTTGCAACGGGGCCGTCGCAAATACTAATTTCCATGGTCTCATTGTCCTATCGCAAATACCAATCTTAAGATAATATATTTCACTTATTTGTGATGGGGCCCCGTCGCAATAAATAAAATTAATTAAAAATAATAATAAAATTATGATTAATGAAAAAATTATATTATTATTATAAAAATAATAAAAAAACTAAAATATTATTATTAATAGTAAAATAAACAAGCATTAAAAAATATAATACTAAAAAATATATTTAATAAAATTATGATTAATAAAAAATTAAAATTAATATTAATAAAATAATAAAATAATAATATATTATTAAAAGTTTCAATATTTTCTAAAAAATATAAAAATATCATAAATTATTATTATTATGATTATTAGTAAAATAAACAAATATTAAAAAATAGAATACTAATAATAAATAATAAAATATAAAAAAAATTAAATTATGCAATATTTCCAACAATATAAATGACAGAAACTGTAAATAGTTTATATTATTTCAAAACTTGAATTCAAATGCTTTTAATATAAAAAAATCACTGGGGGTCATGTGGAGGAGGTGCAGGAAACTCCATCCCTAAACTCTGAGTCAGACGACACATGTACTCTATATGCTCGTGATACTCCTACTGTCATCGCTGCTATAATTGACGCAGCTCCTCCTCGTGATGTTGCTCTTGCCACTGCTGCCACTGACACATCTCTTCATGCTGCTTCGGTAAAGTCTCTATATGCTCAGCCTGAGTTCACAACTGCTCCTGATACTATGAGCTAGAAGATGATGTCTCTCCACGAGCTCCTCTCGAGCTGGACACCAACATCAGAGCAGTACCATAATAAAAACCAGGAGTCAAATGAGAGTTGATACCAAATACTTGGCCCTTCTCAAAGCCATACTGAGTCACCTGCATCCATTCTGCCTCATCGAAATGGTGAGCACTGGTCTGATCAGTCGTCTTATCCTATCCCTCAGCCTGTGTCTGAGAGTTCACACCCTCATATGACTCCTTCAATTCCAATTGAAAATTAAAATTATGAAAATATTATATGCAGTTAATTTTCAAACTGAAAAAATGATACTAACCACAATCTAATGTTGGCGATCACCTCTAATCTCTCTGGTGGCTCGATCACTGTACATCCTCCGATAAATGTCGAACTCCGTAATATTAGGATGCTCGAATTCCTACATGAATATAAAATAAACTGTTTATATTTAAATTTATATAAAATATTTATAAAATATATTTACTAGATTCTCTTTATGCGAATTGAATGTACGGCTACCAGCTCGATGTGTCACCTCATGTCTTCCCCAGTTCTTCCGTCCCACTGGAGATATCCTCTGAAATCCACCACCCAACCAGTGTAAACATAATCCATCCCAAATGTGAGATGAAATATACTCTGGTTGGTGAGCTCTACATGACTCATCAAATTCTGTCACTCCTACTTTCTTAATGGTTGCCTTTCTGAAATTGTGCAAAAAATGACGGAAACGGTCACGTATAGAAACCTGCCATGCTGTGTGGATAGAGTCGTGCATGCTATCATCGATAGGATACCATAAACCCTACAAATAATTTATAATATCAAGTTATTAATAAAATAAAATTAAAAGTAAATATTATTTATTTACATACTAGCCAATGATGGAACATGCCGCGTCGCACATCAAAGGTAATCTATTCCCATGTGATCCATGGATGAGAAAAATAATTGCGCAAGATATCACTCACCTGTCCAATATAAACATGCGTAAAACTATGAAAAAAGAATAAATAATCAAACAATTAGTATATATATAAATAGATAAATTAATGCTAACTAAAATATACAGGTTACCATACCTCCATGTGTGTGGATCGAAACCAAGATGTGGACGTCGCTCGAGGATAGGGTCAGGAATCATCAGTCATGCAAGACTGCTCCCCCTCTGCGTACCCCCAGAACCACCAGTAGGCTGAGGGTCAGATGATCCAAAATCTCTCTCATCCAACGGTAGGTCAACCTCATACAACTCGAAAAATATATCAGAGTCCATATGAAATACAAAATGATTGTTGTTAGCAGATAGTTGAAAACAACTATTTAATATAGATATATATTATTTATGATTATAACCAGCATTTAACTGTGTCAATGTTCATCTTCATCCTCTTCTCTATATCTATCAATGTCAATGTCTTCATCTTCCTCCTCAGCATCATCAATATCCATATGAGTTTCAGTTTCAGTATCTCTTGTCATTTAAAATTCATTTGTAACATTATTAACATCTTCATCACCATTGATTCTTAATTGTGGGGTGTCATCATTGATATTCACATCTCTTTGTGAATCAGATTTATTTTGAGTAGTCTCTTGAAAAATTTCAATTCCTTCCACTTCAGCAGAACCACATTCAGTTTTAGTAAACTGATTTTCCCGATATTTCATTTTTATTATGCTCCACCAATCGCTCAAGTCTCTTGAAGTAGCACATTACTTTGCATAATAAATTTGATGTTCTTGTTGAACCAGTAAAAATGGTTCATTTACTGCAAGAAGACTAATATATTTAATATTGATGATTCCTTGAGTCGGATGAAAACGCAAGCCTCTCTCATTATCCAACCACCAATATTTAAACATTGTTATGTAATTCTTCCCTAGATAACACACCTAAATAATTTCATCCAAAATTCCATAAAAGTCAACTTCAGTTTCTCTATGATGTGATCCTCTCAAGAAAACTCCACTGTTCATTTTTTTTATTCCCCTTATGCATGTGTATGAAATCAAAAACCATTCACCACATATGCATTATAATATTTCACCATTTTGGATGGTGGGTTACTCAATATAAACAACTGCTTATCAATTTTATCAGCATATTGAGACATCTAAAATTTTTTAAAACAATTATCAATATAATAAATAATAAATGGAATTGATATTAAACCATCAATAATTTATTTTACCAGTTTTTGAAACCATCGAGAAAATTTTTTTTGTCTGCGTTCTTCAAAAGTAGCTACTGTAATTTGTAGTTGTTTCTTGATATGATTATCATATAACATAAAAATAAAATAAGTTTAAATACTATAACATAAATGATATAATAAGTGATATAAGAACTCATAGAACAAATGATATCATTTCATCACATTTGAGAAGAACATATGTATGAGCTCTGCGATTTTCATCATCTGAAAGCCATCATTCATGAACTCCATCGAAACCAAGATTTGGATGATTAAAAACTATTAATTGATTTTCCATTTCTTCATTAACATTCCCCTAATTTCATCACATGTGATTGTGTTTGAAGGGATATTGAGATTCAAATTAATGAGAGTAGAAAAAAGCAATTTCCTCTTGCAAATAAGCTTCAGCAATTGAGCCTTCACTGATGCGTTGTTACGTACTTCTTTCTTCAATTTCTGCATGCATCTCTCAAATGGGTACATCCATCAAAACTATACTGGACCTCCACATTTAGCTTCATGTGGAAAATATAATATTAGATGTTCCATTGAGTCAAAGAAATCCAGCAGAAAGATTTTACCAATTTACATATAATTACTGCAACATCTTCTTCCAGTTTTTCTAGCACATTGTAGTCTGTTGTCGCTGCACAAATGTCTCTAAAAAATATATGATATGTCTGTTATCGAATCCCAAATCATATAATTCAAAAAACCTATAAATCCAATCGGAATTATTCTTTCCATTATAACATGAAAATCATGACTTTTTAATCCCATAGTATAACCATTCTTTACAAATTTTTAAAACATGGAAGCATATCTATCTTGAAGTCTCAAATATGTAATCCACTAACAAAATAATAAGCGACTCTCTTTGGACAGTGTATAAGATGCTTTTGGCTTCATTAACCTCTGTGATCTGACATTTTCAAATAGTTCATGTTCTGGTTGCCTAAAAATTTGGGCAAGATATAATTATGCATTTACAGTGTCTTTGGTCTTACCTGGTGTATCCAAAACTGTATGAAATAAATTACCAAAACAGTTCTTCTCAATATTCATAACATCCAACATGTGGAGGACCGACAAATCAAACCAATACGGAGGATCCCAAAAAAATGCTCTGTTTTATCCAATTATGTTTTTTCCCAAAGCCATGAATTTTCTGTTGGTTTACTGTTGGTCCAAATGTGATGGGAGGAAATGAAAATACAACTTATTTTAACTTTGTACCTGAGATCATCTTTTGAGGCTCATCCCTTTCAATTGTAACTTTTCTGAAATGATATTTGTTCCTCCGAAAAGGATTATTGGTTAGAAGAAATCTACGATGACAATCAAAATAGAAAGGTTTTTTCCATTGATGAGTATAAAGGCTTTGTTGTCTTTCATATAGTAAGGACATGATTTCGGACCACATGAACTCCAACCAGATAACATTCCATATTCCTAAAAGACACTAATCATCCACATCAATGCAGCTTTTAATATGAAATTTTGTTTAGCAGCAACATCATATGTATTAACACCATCACACCACAATGCATTTAACTCATCAATCAATGGTTTCAAATAAACATAAATATTCTTTTTCGGATGTCCTGGGATTAATAGAGTCAAAAATATATAAGGCTTCTTCATCAACATCCATGGAGGCAAATTGTGCGAAGTTATAAAGATAGGCCAACATGAATACTAACAACCATAAGAACCAAACAGAAAGAAACTGTAACACCCCGAGATTTATTGAAAAATATTTCTTTTAATTTCATTAATGTCTTTTTTTGTATGCTACACCAAAAGGATCTTGAACAACACGCATCCCTGACTTGGCTTGCATTACAGACAATCACGACCTTCGACGATAGCCTGTGTTGTACGCAATACTGAGTTTCCCTAAACAACGATATGTTATATGAACTACCCGTTATGAATACTATCAAATACATTTTTAATTTTATAACATTATTATTCATCTTACACATTTTCTATAACATGGTATGAGAACAAAATCAATCTTTTGAGTAAAATAAGTAATTTTCAAAAAATGTAGTTTTTCTGCCTTATGATGGCCCGCCCACTTTAAATCTTGTTTTTGACTTGTCTATAAGTTCAATTTGAAAAAATAAAATTCTTCATTGGAATTAGGATATAAAAATTTACTTTGGATAAATTTTTCATATTATTCTAATAACTTTCATATTTTAATGAATAGTAAAAACACGCTATATTTTAATTAAAAACAACTTTTTTCATCGCAATAATTTATATGTTTAGATTATATTTTTAATTGGGTTTAAATTGTAATTAGAATATATTTTTACCCTTTAATCTGATGTTGTTCATTGGAATTAATTTCACTTTGAAATTGGATATAAAGAAGTATCAATCATTAGATTGTTTTTGTTTCTTAAAAACACGCTATTTGTTTTGATAACGGGAATTAAATTTAAAATTAATTAATTCCACTTATATGTTATGAATATGGAAAAATAGTCAGCAATTTTGAATTTGGAATATCAAATAATTCTTAGACTGAATTTTTGGTATTTTTCTGAAAAACTTCAATTTTCGATGAATAGTGAAACCAGTTAGTGGTAGTTAAAAAACTGACATTTTTAATTTAAATTAAATTTTACCACTTCTGTGAACTGAATTTCAAGAATCAGAGAGATACGTTTAATATCAAGGACTAAAATTTTGTTCAATGAGATGAAAATAATTTTTGGTGAATAGTAGCTTTTTACTTTTATTTACCACGGTAAAAATAAATAGGATAATTAAGGGTACAAATGATATTATTATCACCCTAAAACATGTCCTAATTATATTTTATAAGTGTAATTCGACCAAAAACAACCTTGGAATAAAATATGACCATTTAGGCCCACTTGGATTAGATTAGGGCATTTAATATTAATTTATTTAAAGAAGGGTTAAAATAGTTAAAATCAAAGTTTATTAAGTAAATCATTTTTAATATAGGGTTCTACATAAGATAAATTCGACTAGAAATATTAATTAGAAAGATAAAAAGATTTCCTACATAATGGTATTTTCTTTGTATTTTTTGGAAATTAAATAATTTAATTTATTTATGACACAAACATGATGCAGTAATTATCTTATTAATAAAATATTGACATAATTGATGTTATAAATACCCAAATAAATGTAATTTGAGACCTTTTATGAATAAAAATAATTTTATAGGTTAATAGGACATGTTAATGTTGATTTAATTAATTTTGTTTTAACAAATCTTTCTGTTATGAGTTTCAGAAAAATCAATAACCAAATAGTGTCAAAATTAACCTAAAATAGTTTTTAAAATATATATTATATTATTAATTGTTATTTTATTCCTAAAAATCTACGGTTTGGCCAAATGACTTAGATAAAGTTATATTTATTAATAATAAAAAACTTGGGGTTCTTTTGTCTTGTTATAGTACGTTTATTAACCTTATAGTGTAAGAAAACTAAAAGACACGGTAAAAGTAAAATTATTTAACTTAAAGTTAAATCTAAATGATAAGGATAAAATAGGAACCTAAACTTTTATAAATTCTATTGGATGAGATTATTTCTACCCATACCCACCTTATATTCTAAATAAATCAATTTGGAGCTATTAAAAACCGAATATGACTATATAATAAAATAATATTTTGAGTTATTCCAAAGGTGCCCCTCTCCTCCCTTATAAAAGGGCACGTCCTCCCTCTCTTCCTCACACCACATTGAGCCTTCAAGATCGGAAAAACCCTGCAAAATTATCTTCTCCGCTTCCCGAGAAACATCCTAGAGGTCATGGTCATCTTCAACGAGAAATTGTAGTGCCCTATGAGGAGGTCCCAAAGAGGCGCTTCAAAGAAGAGGTAATGTCCTTTACCGATTCTTTCAACTTTATTTCTTCTTCCACTTATTCTTATTTAGTTGTTTCATTATGAAGTAATAACATCAGTATCACTCATATACTGATATGTTATTATAAGTATGAAACAACCATATTTCACCATCTATCCATCCTACGGAAAACAAAATCACCACACGTGCGTACGAACAGAATACCGTCTCCACGTCGTTGTGTAATCTATTTTCCACCACCACCTTACTTGGATGGGTATAATGGTGGAAGTAATGAATATATATGATAATTGTAAAGTGATATTGATTTTTTAATATGATACATACACTTTAATACAATTCCACGATCATGGGAATGATATCATCGCTCGTGCGTACTTATGGACTACCGTCTCCACAAACGTGATGAGATTCATTTTCCATGATTAACCATTCAAGAAAGATTATAAAGTATATATAATGAGTAATAATGAAATATATGACATAATAATTCTACTGTATCTATGTATATATATGTATGTAATCTATTTAATTTCATTCAATTCAATAAGGAAACGAAAACATCGTTCATTCGTACGTACGGCCTACCGTCTCCATGAACAGTGTATTTATTTTCTTTTTTTAGATCTATAATATATATGTATATGATGAATATATATTATATTTAAATCATGTTTTACACTCTGGAATTATTTGAATCAGGATATAAGTAATAATATCAAGAACGACAAGTCGAAACACATACGATAAATGATATGATTTTACCCAAAACGCTACTTTAACATGGAATTTACAAAAGAACGGGTAATATAAAGTCATAAGTGAAACATATATGCTATCATAACAATGAATATGATTATGTAATAAGTCAATGAAATTATTTTAATCATTATACAGGAGGTTTGGATCCATATGAAGCATATCGGACCTAAGGTAAAGGATAATTATTCCAATCTCATTCTTATCCGAGATTGTTATTCGTAAGTATTTACTGGGGTTATGATTATTATCCACATCCATATGTTCTCAAAATGTTTTCATAAAATGATTAATTTTCCTTCATGTATGTTTAAAGTCTTTTACCCATTTCTGACTTTCACTACACTGTGTGTAAGGAATCTTTCTTTTACGAGGTACTTTTTGACTTTTCCGACAAAATTACGAGAAGAATGTTTTTTTAATGTATACGGCATGAATGGATTTTTACGGTTTTATAAATCCTTATTTTCATGAATCTTACTCCAAAATATTTCATGACTATTTTTAAAAAAATATTTTTCTTTTAAAATTGCATGACATTTTGTGAAAAGAAAATGATTTTCAAGAAGAACAGATATTTTTCTCAAGAATTCATTTCAAGTGTTTTATCATAACCATTTTTCATATAAGATGAAATTATTTCATATGTATATGTTTCAAGTATAATGTATCTATGATTTACATGGTTTCACTTTCATTATTATGAAATGATATCCATTTCTTTTATATGGATTATGTAATGATGGGATGATGTTTATGAAACCCATTTTATTTTTTGGGTTGTTATGAATAATGTATGTTTATTTTGTGGCACAAGTAATAATGATTTCATTATGAGATGGGTGGGACAAATATCTCCATACAATGTATTGGGTAAAGGTTTATATCTCATGAGATAGACATGGCTGGAACGACAAGTTAAACCGGTTCAGTAATACAGGACTGGAATGAGGAGTGAACTCGATTCGGAAAGGGACATTGTCCACTAAGATGGTCTTGGCAGCAATGCCTTGGATACTATGGAAATCATATCACGTTATTAATGGTTTTCCACAATTACATGTTTACATCCCATTATATTTTATCATGATTAATGTTTCTTTATGATCTATGCCTTACGTACTTCCATGATTTATGTCATTGCTCAAGATTCTGATGTTTAAATATTATGTTCGTGTTTTGAAGTTAAAATGTATATGATTTGTTTTATTTTATCTATGCTTACCCTTACTGAGCATTTGAGCTCACCCTTTTGTATGCTTTCTTTTCCCCAAGATTTAAAGAAAGGTTTTAGGTAAGAAAACAAAAAGGGGAAGATCTTATGGGAGATGTTGAAGATCTTCCACCACGATTAGAAGATTATATTCTGAGTTTCCAAAGACACTAAACTATTACGATCCATGTGTGCCTGTTTTTGTTATGTATTAAGTATTTCACTAAAGTAATGTAATTTCCATGTACATCAATCTTCGGGTCTCTACAGTTGGTATCAGAGGAAAGGTTTAGTCAACCTTTGGAAAATAGGATGCGAAAACGTTAGTGAGATCCCTAGAGAAATTTCTAAGGTATTTCTAGGTATGTCCCTACGGATAAGTATACGTATAGGATATAGTCCTAGAACTATGGTAAATGTCTTAGAATTTAACCTAAGATGTTAGATATTGAGGGTGATCCCCCTTTACTATGTTGTTTTCCCTAGCATGATTTTTTCCTCTCACACTATTCTTTTTGGGTTTTAGAAAATGGATGGAAACCGGAAGATTCATGATAATGGAGGATATGACGGACAATGGAATGATATTCTTCATGAGAAACCAAATGAAACGGGATTTTGAAGTCCAAACATCATTATTATGCCTAATCAGCAATCTCATTATATGATCAATAATCTCAACTTTGGTATGTTTCCTGACTCAGATAATAAGAGAAAGATGGAGTTTCATGATGATCATAGAGGAAAGAAAGTTCAATTTCCCTCATGTAAATCAAGTGGGAAGAGGCATTGGGGAGATTGTTTCAAAGGAACTGGAAGATGCTTTGGGTGTGGAAAAAAAGGACACAAAGCTCGTAAGTGCAAAGGAAAAGGTTCAGTTAACACGATGGATGAGGATAATGGTATTGCTACGACGTCAACAATGGTTAAATGTTTTAAATGTGGAATGTACGGGAATTATGAAAACCAATTCCCTAAGGGAAAGTCTCGTGAAGAGAATCAGTACAGTCGTATGGGTAGTATTTATGTTGATGATGATGAAGAGACTACAAATTATATGTGAGATGAAAGAATTGTTGAAGCTCGGTCAATGGTTTAAGAAGGTAGTGTAATGATTACATGTTTATCATGTGTAATGTTGTATAAGTAATCTCATGGTACTATGGAATAAACTGACATCTAAGGACTGTTACACTGTTGTCTTGATTTATGTTTTGAAAGTGTATGATTAATTGTACCAGTAACCATTAAAGGTTATTCAGATATTTTTGGAAAGTAGATGATATACGCATAATGAGGGAACAAGGATAAAATTAAATGTTTGATAGTATTCATGAGCTCATGACTGATATAAGGAGAAGGTTATATCATGGTTTGAGTATATAGAATTTTTGGATTTTGGTATGTGGAATGAGTTAACTTTTGACAGCATTCATGTTTTCACTAAGGTTTAATGGGTATTCATTTTTCAAGAGAATACATGATTAAGGTATTCACATGATTGGAATGTGACCAACAAAATATATGGGGGATAAATGATGGTATTAACATGCTTGGTTGATGACATTTCAAGTAATAATTTTCTTTATACTATGAGCTTGGACCGAAGTATTTTAGATAATCCTAAAGATTGGAATGGATTATGTTGGACATAAGTTAGTATTGTTTAAGGATAGAAATTTTTTCGATATTATTGATGGGATGTTATAGTAACGTAGTTTTAGAAAAAGGAAAATCTGCAGGATGGGAGACAACCCATTGCGTCGGACAAGGCTGTGGGAATCGAACCCACAGCCGAAGTGCGACTGGACTTTATCGCCTACCACTGGCCTACAGGAAGTCCCTGTTTAGTAGAAACTAGTTTTATTATATTATACAGTATGATATATGAATTATAAGTCCATTTTAGGATCCATGTATGATTAATCTCACTATAGATGGACTTATGTATTTTTTGATAACTTTTATAACCTTTTGTTTGAGACAGATGAATGACCCATCATTCTATCACATGATCTGCTAAAACTTCACGAATAACAAATTCAACTTCATTTCTTTAAGATATGAAGTGGAAATTGTCCAAAGAACGACCAACAGTGAGACTGTACCAAAATCACGAAAGTATTTCTTCTAATTCCAATTTCATCAACTTTAGGGAAATGATCTTGAAAACCAAAAATGTTGTCCTAGTGCCCTTATATCCGATGAATCAGATGGTACCTTAGATCATAAAAAATCTATGTCTTTGTGATTGATGGATTTTTCATAGCCATGTTCTCTACCACTCTCCATCAGAACTTGATGGTTAGATTTTTCTTGCATGTCCATATTTTCATATATGTTCTCCTACGTGGAAACCCAGTGATGAGTTAATTTGGGTAACCGTTACATTTAATACTTTAGTTTTTAAATCCATGTTTTGGTATTCCTTTTTACGATGTGGGTTTCTAATAAACAAACTTTCGAGTAGTAAACCATTTATAACCCCGATTAATTTCGAGGGTGAAATTCATTTTAAGGGGGGTAGAATGTAACACCCTGAGATTTTATGAAAAATATTCTTTTTAATTTCATTAATGTCTTCTGTTGTATGCTACACCAAAAGGATCTTGCACAACATGCATCCCTGACTTGGCTTGCATTACACGCAATCACGACCTTCCACGATAGCGTGTGTTGTACGCAATACTGAGTTTCGCTAAACAACGATATGTTATATGAACTACCCGTAATGAATAGTATCAACTATATTTTGAATTTTATAACATTATTATTCATATTACACATTTTCTAGAACATGGTATGAGAACAAAATCAAGTTTTTGAGTAAAATAAGTAATTTTCAAAAAATATAGTTTTGTCGCCTTTTGATGGCACACCCACTTTAAATATTGTTTTTGACTTGTTTATAAGTTCAATTTGACAAAATAAAATTCTTCTTTGGAATCAGGATATAAAAATTTACTTTGGAAAAATTTTTCATATTATTCTGATAACTTTCATATTTTAATGAATAGTAAAAACACGCTATATTTTAATTAAAAACAACTTTTTTCATCGCAATAATTTATATGGTTAGATTATCTTTCTAATTGGGTTTAAAGTGTAATTTTAATATATTTCTACCATTTAATCCAATGTTGTTTATTGGAATTAATTTCACTTTGAAATTGGATATAAACAAGTATCAATCTTTTGATTGTTTTTGTTTCTTAAAAACACGCTATTTGTTTTGATAACGGGAATTAAATTTAAAATTAATTAATTCCACTTAAATGTTTTGAATTTGGAAAAATAGACATCAATTTTGAATTTGGAATATCAAATAATTCTTAGACTGAATGTTTGGTGTTTTTCTGAAAAACATCAATTTTTGATGAATAGTGAAACCACTTAGTGGTAGTTAAAAAATGACTTTTTTAATTTAAATTAAATTTTACCACTTCTGTGAACTGAATTTTAAAAATCCAAAAGTCACGGTTAATATCAAGGACTAAAATGTTGTTCAATGAGATGAGAATAATTTTTGGTGAATAGTAACTTTTTAATATATTTACCACGGTTGAAAGTAAATATGATAATTAAGGGTAAAAATGATATTATTATTACCCTAACACATGTCCTAATTCTATTGGATAAGATTAATTCGACCAAAAACAACGTTAGGAATAAAATATGACCATTTAGGCCCACTTGGATTAGATTAAGACATTTAATATTAATTTATTTAAAGAAGGGTTAAAATAGTTAAAATGAAAGTTTAATAAGTAAATCATTTTTAATATAGGGATATACATAAGATAAATTCGACTATAAATATTAATTTGAAAGATAAAACGATTTCCTACATAATGGTATTTTATTTATATTTTTTAGACATTAAATAATTTAATTTATTTATGACACAATAATGATACAGTAATTATCTTATTAACAAAGTATTTACATAATTGATGTTATAAATACCCAAATAAATGTAATTTGAGACTTTTTATGAATTAAAATAATTTTATAGGTTAACATGACATGTTAATATTGATTTAATTAACTTTTTTAGAACTAATCTATCTGTTATGAGTTTTAGAAAAATAAATTACCAAATAGTGTCAAAATTGACCTAAAATAGTTTTTAAAAAAATATTATATTATTAATTTTTATTTTATTCCTAAAATTATATGTTTCTTCCAAATGACTTAGATAAAGTTATATATATTAATAATAAACAACTTGGGGTTCGTTTGGCTTGTCATGGTAAGTTTATTAACCTTATAGTGAAAGAAAACAAAATGACACGGTAAAAGTAAAATTATTTAACATAAAGTTAAATCTAAATGATAAGGTTAAAATAGGAACCTAAACTTGTCTAAATTCTTTTGGATGAGAGGAGTTCGCCCCTTCCCAATCTTAGCTTCTAAATAAATCAATTTTAATCTATTAAAAACCGAATATGACTTTATAATAAAATAATATTTTTAGTTATTCCAAAGGTGCCCTTCTCCTCCCTTATAAAAGGGCACCTCCTCCCTCCCTTCCTCACACCAATTTGAGCCTTCAATATCGGCCAACCCCTGCCAAATTATCTTCTACACTTCCATAGAAACATCCTATAGGTCCTGGTCTTCTTCAAAGAGAAATTTTAGTGCCCTAAGAGGAGGTCTCAATGAGGCGCTTCAAAAAAGAGGTAATGTCTGTTACCGATTCTTTCAACTTTATTTCTTCTTCCACTTATTCTTCTTTAGTTGTTTCATTATGAAGTAATAACATCAGTATCACTCATATACTGATATTTTATTATAAGTATTAAACAACCATATTTCACCATCTATCCATCCTACGGAAAATGAAATCACCGCGGAATATCGTCTCCACGCCGTGGAGTATTCTATTTTCCACCACCACCTTACTTGGATGGGTATAATGGTGAAAGTAATGAATATATATGATTATTGTAAAGTTATATTTATTTTGAAATATTATACATACACTTTAATACAATTCCACGATCATGGGAATGATATCATTGCTCGTGCGTACGGACGGACTACCGTCTCCACGAACGCGATGAGATTCATTTTCCATGATTAACCATTAAAGAACGATTATAAAGTATATATAATGAATAGTAATGAAATATATAAAATAACAATGCTACTGGATTTATGTATATATATTTATTTAATCTATTTAACTTTATTCAATTCAATAAGGAAACGAAAACATCGTTCATACATACGTACGACCTACCGTCTCCATGAACGGTGTATTTCCTTTATTTTTATAGATCTATAATATATATGTATATTATGAATATATATTATATATAAATCATGTTTTATACTCTGGAATTATGTAAATCAGGATATAATTAATAATATCATGAACAACAAGTCGAAACACATACAATAAATGAAATGATTTTACCCAAAATGCTACTTTAACATGGAATTTACAAAATAACGGGTAATATAAAGTCATAAGTGAAACATATATGATATCATAACAATGAATATGATTATGTAATATGTCATTGACATTATTTAAATGATTATACATGAGGTTCAGATCCATACGAAGCATATCGGACCTAAGGTAAGGGATAATTATTCCAATCTCATTCTTATCCGAGATTGTTATTCGTAATTATTTACGGGGGTTATGTTTATTATCCACGTCCATATGTTCTAAAAATGTTTTCATAAAATGATTAATTTTCCTTCATGTATTCTTAGAGTCTTTTTACCCATTTTTGACTTTCACAACATGGTTTGTAAGGAATCTTTCATTTACGAGGTACTTTTTGACTTTTCCGACAAAAGTACGAGAATAATGTTTTTTTAACGTTTACGGCATGAAAGGATTTTTACGGTTTTATAAAGCCTTATTTTCATGAAGCTTCCTCCAAAATATTTCATGACTATTTTCAACAAAATAATTTTCTTTTAAAATTGCATGATATTTTGTGAAAAGAAAATTATTTTGAAGAAGAAAGGATATTTGCCTCAAAAATTCATTTCAAGTGTTTTATCAAACCCATTTTTCATCTAAGATGAAATTATTTCATATGTGTATGTTTCAAGTATAATGTCTCTATTATTTACACGGTTTCACTTTCATTATTTTGAAATGATATCCATTTCTTTTATATGGATTATGTAATGATGGGATGATGTTTATGAAACCCATTTTATTTATTGGGTTATTATGAATGATGTATGTTTATTTTGTGGCACAAGTAAGAATGATTTCATTATGAGATGGGTGGGACCTATATCTTCCTCCAATGCATTGGGTAAAGATTTATATCTCATGAGATAGACATGGTTGGAACAGCATGTTAAATCAGTTCAGTAATACAGGACTGGAACGAAGAGTGAACTTGATTCAGAAAGGGACTTTGTCCACTAAGATGGTCTTGGCAGCAATGCCTTGGCTACTATAGAAATCATATCATGTTCTTAATGGTTTTCCACAATTACATGTTTAATTCCCATGCTATTTTATCATGATTAATGTTTCTTTATGATCCATGCCTTACATACTTCCATGATTTATGTCATTGCTCAAGATTCTGATGGTTAAATATTATGTTCATGTTTTTAAGTTCAAATGTATGTAATTTGTTTTATTTTATCCATGCTTACCCTTATTGATCATTTGAGCTCACCCTTTTATATGTTTTCTTTTCCCCAGGATTTAAAGAAAGGTTTTAGGTAAGAAAAACAAAAGGGGAAGATCTTATGGGAGATGTTGAAGATCTTTCACAATGATTAGAAGATTATATTCCGAGTTTCCATTGACACTAAACTATTACGATCCTTGTGTGTCTGTTTTTGTTATGTATTAAGTATTCCGCTAAAGTAAGGTAATGACCATGTACATCAAGATTCGTGTAACACCCCGAGATTTTAGGAAAAATATTCTTTTTAATTTCATTAATGTCTTGTGTTTTACGCTACACTAAAAGTAGCTTGCACAACATGCATCCCTGACTTGGCTTACATTACACGCAATCGCGACCTTCCATGATAGTGTGTGTTGTACCCAATACCGAGTTCCACTAAACAACGATATGTTATAAAAACTAGCCGTTATGAATAGTAATACCCACTTTTTGAAATTTTGTAAATTTCAACTTTCAAAATGGACTTCATTTTTGGATTCAGAATATCGAAATTATCCTAGGGTGAAATTTTGGTATTTTTCTGAAAACTTTCAATTTTTGATGAATAGTGAAAACACTGGGTTACTATTTAAAACCCGACTTTTTATTTAAATAATTATTTATCATATTTACATTTATTTTAAGTCAAAACAGATACATAATACCTATATAAGTTCAATATAATTCATTGAAGTAATTTTATAATAATTTTAGATATATAAAAATTTTATTGAACTTTTCACCGTCTTTTACCCACCTCCTAGGAGAATTACTAAATTTACATAAAATTAAATTTTATCGCTTCTATGAGTGGAATTTCAAAAATCCGAGAGACACGGTTGATGTCAGTAAGTAAAATGTGGTTCAATGAGATGAAAATAATTTTTGGTGAATAGTAACTTTTACTTTTTTTACCACGGATAAAAGTAAATAAGGTAATTAAGGGTAAAAATGATATTATTATTACCCTAGAACATGTCCTAATTCTATTGGATAAGTGGAATTCTAAAAAAACAAACTTAGGAATAAAATATGACCATTTAGGCCCACTTGGATTAGATTAGGACATTTATTATTAATTTATTTAAAGAAGGGTTAAAATAGTTAAAATCAAAGTTTAATAAGTAAATAATTTGTAATATAGGGTTATACAAATGATAAATTAGACTATAAATATTCATTAGAAAGGTAAAAATATTTCCTACATAATGGTATTTTATTTGTAATTTTTAGACTTTAAATAATTTAATTTATTTATGACACAATGATGATTCAGTAATTATATTATTAATGACATATTGACATAATTGATGTTATAAATACCCAAATAAATGTAATATGAGACTTTTTATGAATTAAAATAAATTTATATGTTAATATGACATATTAGTGTTTATTTAGTTAACTTTTTTAGAACTAATCATTCTGTTATGATTTTCAAAAAAATCAATTACCAAATAGTGTCAAAATTGACATCAAATAGTTTTTAAAACAAATATTATATTATTAATTGTTATTTTATTCTTAAAAATCTATGTTTCGGACAAATTACTTAGGTAGGATTATATATATTAATAATAAACAACTTGGGGTTCTTTTGGCTTGTTATAGTAAGTTTATTACCCTTATAGTGTAAGAAAACAAGAAGACACGGTAAAAGAAAAATTCACTACTGGAAAAACAGCCTATACCCACGGTTCAAAACTGTGGGTATAGCCCCCAAAACCGTAGGTATAGCCTATACCCACGATTTTGGGAACCATGGGCTGGAACGGCATCGGGATAGGTCCCCATCCTATACCCACGGTTTTCCAAAACTGTGGGTATAGGTGTCCTGCCACCATGTCACTGAAACATATCCAATTATCATAGTGTCAACGGCTTTTACCCACGGTTTCAAAACCGTGGGTATAGGTCCTAAAATAATGCAGGCGCCGAGTTTCGATCTCGCGACCTCTCCGCTGAAAACACCGCGTATAACCACTACCCTAACATCACCTATATGTATATATATATATATATATTTATTAAAATATATTTATAAAAACCGTGGGTATAGAGGGGGGGTCTATCCCCACAGTTTTCTCCAAAACCGTGGGGATGGGTCCATTTTCTAGTAGTGATTATTTAAATTAAAGTTAAATCTAAATGATAAGGTTAAAATAGAAACCTAAACTTGTATAAATTCTATTGGATAAGAGTATTTCGACCCATACCCACCTTAGCTTCAAAATAACTCAATTTGGAGCTATTAAAAACTTAATATGACTTTATAATAAAATAATATGTTTAGTTATTCCAAAGGTGCCCCTCTCCTCCCTTATAAAAGGGCACCTCCTCCCTCTCTTACTCACACCACTTTGAGCCTTCAAGATCGTCCAAACACTATCAAATTCTCTTATAAACTTCCCTAGAAACATCCTAGAGGTCTTGGTCTTCTTCAAATACAAATTTTGGTTCCCTAAGAGGAGGTCTCAAAGAGGCGCTTCAAAGAAGAGGTAATGTTTGTTACCGATCCTTTCAACTTTATTTCTTCATCCACTTCCTCTTCTTTAGTAGTTTCATTATGAAGTAATAGCATCATTATAACTCATATAATTATATGTTATTATAAGTACTAAACAACCCTATTTCACCATCTATCCATCCTACGGAAAACGAAATCACCATGCGTGCGTACGTACGGAATACCGTCTCCACGCCATGGTGAAATCTGTTTTTCCACCAAGACCTTGCATGGATGGGTATAATGGTGTAAAGAATAACTATATATGGTTATTATAACATCATACTGATTCTGATATATTATACCATCCACTACAATTCTATTCAATAATCATGGGAACGATATCATCGCTCGTTCGCACGTACGGAATACTGTCTCCACGACGCGATGAGATTCATTCTCGATGATTGACCATTCATAAATGATTATAAAGTTTATATAATAAGTAATCATGAAATATATGAAATAATAATGCTACTGGATTTATGTATATATATATTTATGTCATCTGTTTAGTTTCATTCAACTCAATAAGGAAACGAAAACAGCGTTCATGCGTACGTACAGTCTACCGTCTCCATGAATGGTGTATTTCATTCCTTTTATCGATCTATAATATATATATGTATATGATGAATATATATTATATATAAATCATGTTTTACATTCTGTAACTATTTAAATAAGGATATAAGTATTAATATCAATAACAACAAGTTGAAACACATATGATAAATGAAATGATTTTACCCAAAACGCTGATTTAACATGGAATTTACAAAAGAACAGGTAATATAAAGTCATAAGTGAAACATATATGATATCATAACAATGAAAATGATTCTGTAATAAGTCAATGACATTATTTAAATCATTATATAGGAGGTTTGGATAAGTATGAAGCATATCGGACCTAAGGTAAGGGATAAATTTGTAAATCTCATTTTTATCCGAGATTGCTTATTCGTAAGTATTTACTGGGGTTATTGCTATCATCCACATCCATGTTTTATAAAAGTGTATTCATGTATGTTTAAAGTCCTTGTTACCCATTTTTGAATTTTACTACATGGTACGTAAGGAATCTTTCTTTTGTTTACGTTATGAGGTACTTTTTGACTTTTCTGACAAAAGTACGAGAAGAATGTTTTTTAAATGTATACGGCATGAAAGGATTTTTACAGTTTTATAAAGCCATATTTTCATGAAGATCCCTCCAAAAGATTTCATGACTACTTTAAACAAAATCGTTTTCTTTTAAAATTTCATGACGTTTTGTGAAAAGAAATTGATTTTGAAAAAGAAAGGATATTTTCCTCAAAAATTCATTTCAAGTGTTATATCAAAACCATTTTCTATCTAAGATGACATTATTTCATATGTGTATGTTTCAAGTATAAAGTCTCTATGATTTACATGGTTTCACTTTCCTCATTATGAAATGATATCCATTTCTTTTATATGGATTATTTAATGATGGGATGATGTTTATGAAACCCATTTTATTTGTTGGGATATTATGAATGATGTATGTGGCACAAGTAAGAATGATTTCATTATGAGATGGGTGGGACCTATGTCTCCCTCCAATGCATTGGGTAAAGATTTTATATCTCATGAGATAGACATGGGTGGAATGGTATGTTAATCCGGTTCAGTGTTACAGGACGGAAACGAGGAGTGAACTCGATTCAGAAAGGGACTTTGTCCACTAAGATGGTCTTGGCAGCAATGCCTTGGCTATTTTGGAAATCATAACATGTGCTTAATGTTTGCCACAATTACATGTTTTATTCCCATGCAATTTTATCATGATTGATGTTCCCTTATGATATATGCCTTACGTACTTCCAAGATTCATGCCTTTGCTCAAGATTTTGATGTTTAGATTTTATGTTCATGTTTTTTCATTCAAATCTTTATGGATTGTTTTATGTTCTCTATTTTTACTCTTACTGGGCATTTGAGCTCACCCATTTTATGTTTTCTTTTCCCCAGGATATAAAGAAAGGTGTTAGGTAAGTAAAAAAAGGGGAAGATCCTTATGGGAGATGTTGAAGGTCTTTCACCACGATTAGAAGATTATATTCCGAGTTTCCAAAGATACTAAACTATTATGGTCCTTGTGTGTCTGTTTTTGTTATGTACTAAGTATTCCGCAAAAGTAATGTAATGTCCATGTATGTCAAGCTTCGAGTCTCTACAGTTGGTATCAGAGGAATGGTTTAGTCAACCTTTGGAAACTAGGATGCGAAAACGTTAGTGAGATCCATAGAGATATTTCTAAGGTATGTCTAGGGATGTCCCTAAGGATAAGTATACGTATAGGATATAGTCCTAGAATTACGGTAATAATCTTATAATTTAACCTAAGATTTTATATATTGATGGTACTCCCCATTTATTATGTTTTTTTCCCTTGAATGATTTTTTCCTCTCACGCTATTCTTTTTGGGTTTTAGAAAATGGCTGGAAACTGGAAGATTCACGATAATGGAGGATATGGCGGACAGTGGAATGATATTCTTCATGAGAAACCAAATGAAACGAGCTCTGGAAGTCCAAACATCGTTATTATGCCTAATCAGCAGTCTCATAATAGGATCAATAATTTCAACTTTGGTAAGTTTCCCGACTCAGATAATAAGAGATAGATGGAGTTTCATGATGATCATAGAGGAAACAAAGTTCAATTTCCCTCATGTAAATCATGTGGGAAGAGGCATCGAGGAGATTGTTTCAAAGGATCTGGAAGAAGCTTTGGGTGTGGAAAAGAAGGACACAAAGCCAATAAGTGCAAAGGAAAAGGTCCAGTTAACACCATGGAAAAGGATAATGGTATTTCTACGACATCAACAATGATTAGATGTTTTAAATGTGTAATATATGGGAATTATGCAAACCAATGCCCTAAGGGAAATTTTCATGAAGAGAATCAGCATGGTCATATGAGTAGTATTTATGTGGATGATGATGAAGAGACTACAAATGAAATCTGAGATGAAAGAAATGATGAAGCTCAATCAGTGGTTTAATAAGTTAGTGGAATGATTGTATGTTTATAAAGAATAATTTAGGGTACTATGGAATAAAGAATCATCTAAGGACGGTTACACTATTGTTTTTTCTAAAGAATTTGAAAGTATATGTTGAATGGTACCGGTAACCATGAAAATTGATTCAAATATTTTGGAAAGCAGATTATATGCGCATAATGAAGGGATAACAAGACAATGAGTTGTTTGATTGTATTCATGATCTCATGATTGATATAAGGACTAAGTTATATCATGGTTTGAGTATATAGAATTTTGAGGATTTTGTTATGTGGAAAGTGTTAACTTTTAACTGCATTCATGTTTTCACTAAGGTTCAATGGGTATTCATTCTTCAAGAGAATACATGATTAAGGTATTCATATGTTTGTAATTTGACCAACATGATATATCTTATGATATATGATGGATAAATGATGGAATTCACATGATTGTTATGTGAAATTTCAAGTAATCATTTTCATTATACTATGAGCTTGGACCGATGTATTTTAGATAAGCCTAAATATTGGAATGGATTATGTTGGACATAAGTTAGTATTGTTTAAGGATAGAACTTTTTTCGATATTATTGATGGGATGTTATAGTAATATAGTTTTAGAAAAAGGAGAACTTGCAGGACGGGCGACAACCCATCGCGTCGGACAAGGCTGTGGGAATCGAACCCACAACCGAAGTGCAACTGGCCTTTATCGCATACCAATGGCCTACAGGAAGTCCCTGGTTAGTAGAAACTAGTTTTATTTTATTAAGCGGCATGATAGATGAAGTATAAGTTCATTTTTGGAATCGTATACGATTAACCTCACCATAGATGGACTTATGTATATTTGATAACTTTTTCTAACCTTTTGTTTGAAATAGATGGAATGACACATAATTCTATCACATGATCTGCTAACACTTCATAGATGAAAAATTCAACTTCATTTCTTTAAGAGATGAAGTGAAAATTGTTCAACGCACCAACAATAGTGAGATTGTACCAAAATCAAGCAAGTATTTGTTCTAATTCAAAATTTTCAGCTTTAAGGAAATGATATTGAAATCCAAAAATGTTGTCTTAGTGCCCTTATATCCGATGAATCAGATGGTACCTTAGATCATCACAAATTTATGTATTTGTGATTGCTGGCTTTTCCATAGCCATGTTCTCTACCACTCTCCATCAGAACATGATGGTTAGATTTCTCTTCCATATCGATATTTTCACCTATGTGGAAACCCAGTGATTAGTTTATTTGGGTAACTGTTAATTTTCATACTTTTGTTTTTAAAGATTGTTTTTGGTATTCATTTTTACGATGTGGGTTTCTATTAAAGAAAATTTTGAGTAGTAATACATTTATAACCTCGACGAATTTCGAGGGCAAAATTCATTTTAAGCGGGGTAGAATGTAACAGCCCGAGATTTTATGAAAAATATTCTTTTTCATTTCATTAATGTCTTGTGTTGTACGCTACACCAAAAGTAGCTTGCACAACACACATCCCTGACTTGGCTTCCATTACACGCAATCGCGACCTTCCACGATAGCGTGTGTTATACGCAATACCGAGTTTCGATAAACAATGATATGTTATAAAAACTAGCCGTTATGAATAGTAATACCCACTTTTTAAATTTTTTTAAATTTCATCATTCAAAATGGACTTTATTTTTGGATTCAGAATATCAAAATTAGCCTAGGGTGACGTTTTGGTATTTTTCTGAAAACTTTCAATTTTTGATGAATAGTGAAAACACTGGGTTACTATTTAAAAAACAACTTTTTATTTAAATAATTATTTATTTTATTTAAATTTTTTTAGGTCAAAATTGATACATAATACCTATATAAGTTCAATGTAATTCATTGCAGTAATTTTATAATAATTTTAAATATATAAAAAAAATTTTGAACCTTTCACCGTCTTTTACCCACCTCCTAGGAGAATTACCAAATTCACATAAAACGTAATTGTATCTCTTCTATGAGTGGAAGTTAAAAAATCTGAGAGACACAGTTGATGTTAGTAAGTAAAATGTGGTTCAATGAGATGAAAATAATTTTTGGTGAATAGTAACTTTTTACTTTTTTTACCACGGTTAAAAGTAAATAAGGTAATTAAGGGTAAACATGATATTATTATTACCCTAACACATGTACTAATTATATTGGATAAGTTTAATTCGACCAAAAATACCTTAGGAATAAAATATGACCATTTAGGCCCACTTGGATTAGATTAGGACATTTATTATTAATTTATTTAAAGAAGGGTTAAAATAGTTAAAATCAACGTTTAATAAGTAAATATTCTTTAATATGGGGTTATACAAAAGATAAATTCTACTATAAATATTCCATAGAAAGCTAAAAATATTTCCTACATAATGGTATTTTATTTGTAATTTTTAGACTTTAAATAATTTAATTTATTTATGACACAATGATGATGGAGTAATTATATTATTAATGAAATATTGACATAATTGATGTTATAAATACCCAAATAAATGTAATTTGATACTTTTTATGCATTAAAATAATTTTATAGGTTAGTATGACATGTTAGTATTGATTTAGTTAACTTTTTTTGAACTAATCATTCTGTTATGATTTTCCAAAAAAATCAATTACCAAATAGTGTCAAAATTGGCATCAAATAGTTTTTAAAACAAATATTATATTATTAATTGTTATTTTATTCCTAAAAATATAAGGTTCGGAAAAATGACTTAGATAAGGTTATATATATTAATAATAAACAACTTTCGGTTCGTTTGGCTTGTTATAGTAAGTTTATTAACCTTATAGTGTAGGAAAACAAGAAGACACGGTAAAAGAAAAATTATTTAGCATAAAGTTAAATCTAAATGATAAGGTTAAAATAGAAACCTAAACTTTTATAAATTCTATTGGATGAGATTATTTCGACCCATCCCCACCTTATATTCTAAATAACTCAATTTTCAGCTATTAAAAACCGAATATGACTTTACAATAAAATAATATTTTTAGTTATTCCAAAGGTGCCCCTCTCCTCCCTTATAAAAGGGCACCTCCTCCCTCTCTTCCTCACACCACTTTGAGCCTTCAAGCTCGTCCAAACCCTGAAAAATTATCTTCTAATCTTCTCTAGAAACATCCTAGAGGTCCTGGTCTTCTTCAAGGAGCAATTTTGGTTCCCTAAGAGGAGGTGTCAAAGAGGCGCTTCAAAGAAGAGGTAATGTCTGTTACCGATTCTTTCAACTTTATTTCTTCTTCAACTTATTCTTCATTAGTTGTTTCATTATGAAGTAATAACATCAGTATAACTCATGTAATGATATGTTATTATAAGTATGAAACAACCCTATTTCACCATCTATCCATCCTATGGAAAACGAAATCACCACGCGTGCGTACGTACGGAATACCGTCTCCACGCCGTGGTGAAATCTTTTTTTCCACCAACACCTTACATGGATGGGTATAATGGTGTAAAGAATAAATATATCTGGTTATTTTTAACATCATACTGATTCTGATATATTATACCATCCACTACAATTCTATTCAATAATCATGGGAATGATATCATCGCTCGTGCGTACGTACGGAATACCGTCTCCATGACGCGATGAGATTCATTCTCAAAGATTAACCATTCATAAATGATTATAATGTATATATAATAAGTAATCATGAAATATATGAAATAATAATGCTACAGGATTTATTTATATATATATGTATGTCATCTATTTAGTTTCATTCAATTCAATAAGGAAACGAAAACAGCGTTCATGCGTACGTACGGCCTACCGTCTCCATGAACGGTGTATTTCATTCCTTTTATCGATCTATAATATATATATGTATATGATGAATATATATCATATATAAATCATGTTTTACATTCTGGAACTATGTAAATCAGGATATAAGTATTAATATCAATAACGACAAGTCGAAACACATACGACAAATGAAATGATTTTACCCAAAACGCTTCTTTAACATGGAATTTACAGAAGAACAGGTAATATAAAGTCATAAGTGAAACATATATGATATCATAACAATGAATATGATTTTTTAATAAGTCAATGACATTATTTAAATCATTATATAGGAGTTTCGGATAAGTACGAAGAATATCGGACCTAAGGTAAGGGATAAACATGCAAATCTCATTTTTATCTGAGATTTCTTATTCATAAGTATTTACTGCGGTTATTGCTATCATCCATGTCCATATTTTATAAATTTGTATTCATGTATGTTTAAAGTCCTTTTTACCCATTTTTGACTTTTACTACATGTTACGTAAGGAATCTTTCTTTTGTTTACGTTACAAGGTACTTTTTGACTTTTTCGACAAAAGTACGAGAAGAATGTTTTTTTAACGTATACATCATGAAAGGATTTTTACGATTTTATAAATCCATATTTTCATGAATATTTTTCCAAAATATTTCATGACTATTTTAAACAAAATCTTTTTCTTTTAAAATTTCATGACTTTTTGTGAAAAGAAATTGATTTTGAAAAAGAAAGGATATTTTCCTCAAGAATTCATTTCAAGTGTTTTATGAAAACCATTTTCCATCTGAGATGACATTATTTTATATGTGTATGTTTCAAGTATAAAGTCTCTATGATTTACATGGTTTCACTTTTCAGATTATGAAATGATATCCATTTCTTTTATATGGATTATGTGATGATGAGATGATGTTTATGAAACCCATTTTATTTGTTGGGTTATTATGAATGATGTATGTGGAACAAGTAAGAATGATTTCATTATGAGATGGGTGGGACCTATATATCCCTCCAATGCATTGGGTAAAGATTTTATATCTCATGAGTTAGACATGGGTGGAACGGTAAGTTAATACGGTTCGGTGTTATAGGACTGAAACGAGGAGTGAACTCGATTCAGAAAGGGACTTTGTCCACTAAGATGACCTTGGAAGCAATGCCTTGGCTACTATGGAAATCATAACATGTGATTAATGGTTTCCACAATTACATGTTTTATTCCCATGATATTTTATCTTGATTTATGTTCCCTTATGATATATGCATTACGTACTTCCAAGATTCATGTCTTTGCTCAAGATTTTGATGTTTAGATTTTATGTTCATGTTTTTGCATTCAAATGTTTATGGATTGTTTTATGTTCTCTATGTTTACCCTTACTGGGAATTTGATCTCACCCCTTTTATTTTTTCTTTTCCCCAGGATATAAAGAAAGGTTTTAGGTAAGAAAAAATGGGGAATATATTTATGGGAGATGTTGAAGATCTTTTACCACGATTAGAAGATTATATTCCGAGTTTCCAAAGACACTAAACTATTACAGTCCTTGTGTGTCTGTTTTTTTTATGTACTAAGTACTCCTCAAATGTAATGTAATGTCCATGTATGTCAAGCTTCGGGTCTCTACACTTCAGTTCTCTACAGAAACTGTCATTAGAAAGACTCAATCGCACGTTTCGGGCTTCTATAGGAAAAGACAAATGCAGACGGTCAAAATGTTTCCATGAATCACCATCAGATGGATGACTCAAGATTCTATCAGTTGAAATCATGGTTTTGTGCCATGACATCATTGAAGTTTTATTCTGAGACATAAATAAACACTGCAACCTAGGTGTGAGGGTGAAATATCGCAACTATTTTACTGGAATCGATGTATACTTCTATGGTTGAGCTTCTTTATACCTCGATTGTCAACATATGGGACAACTATCCAATGACTCATTTTCTCTAGAATATAAGATGCAATCATTTGGACATGTATGAATCTTCCGATAACTAAGGCCTAGATTACGAACCATCCTCTTACTCTCATAGTAATTTGCAGGCAACACATTTCCTTCATGTAACAGTGTTCTAACCAATGAAAATATCTGATCAAAATAATTGTTTGACATTGAATTATCTGATTTAATAGCCATAAATTTTGCAACCGCTTATAATTTTCTTATCTTGTAACCAGGATATAATTCATCCTTAGCAAACCTCAACAAATCATAAAATTCGGATGGTGCCAACTCAGGAGTTAATTCAATATTATCGTGAGTTTCAGTTTGTTGCATAGATGGACCTACAATGTAACGCCCCAAGATTTTATGAAAAATATTCTTTTTAAATTTCATTAATGTCTTGTGTTGTACGCTACAACAAAAGAAGCTTTCACAATACGCATCCTTGACTTTCCTTCCGTTACACGCAATCGCGACCTTCCTCGATAGCGTGTGTAGTACGCAATACTGAGTTTCACGAAACAACGATATGCTATTAAAATATTATTAAAACTAGCCGTTATGAATAGTAATAACCACTTTTTGGAAATTTTGTAAATTTTATTTTTCAAAGTGGAATTCATTTTTGGATTCGGAGTATCGAATTTAGCCTAAGGTGAAATTTTGGTACTTTTCGGATAACTTTCATATTCTAATGAATAGTGAAAATTACTAAATTACAATTAAAAACAACTTTTTTAATCGAAATAATTAATAGTGATAAATTATTAATTTGAGTGGTTTTAAAGTATATTTAGAATATATTTTTACAATTTAATACAATGTTGGTCATTGTTTGTAATTTCACATTTAAACCAGACATAATCAAGTGTCAATCTTTTGATAGATTTTGTTTCTTAAAAAAACACGCTATTTGTTTTAACAGCGGGATTTAATTATAAAATTAATTAATGCAACTTCTATGTTATGAATTTGGTAAAATAGACTTCATTTTTGAATTCGGAATATGAAATATAGCTTAGGATGAAATTTTGGCATTTTTCTGAAAACTTTCAATTTTTGATGAATAGTGAAACCACTAAGTGGTAGGTTAAAAACGGAATTTTGCATAAAACTTAATTTTACCGCTTCTGTGAATGGAATTTCGAAAATCCGAGAGACACGGTTAATATCAAGGACTAAAATGTGGTTCAATGAGATGAAAATAATTTTTTGGTGAATAGTAACTTTTTACTTTTTTACCACGGTTAATAGTAAATAGGGTAACTAAGGGTAAATATGATATTAATATTACCCTAACACATGTCCTAATTCTATTGGACAAGTGTAATTCGACCAAAAACAAACTTAGGAATAAAATATGACCATTTAGGCCCACTTGGATTAGATTAGGACATTTATTATTAATTTATTTAAAGAAGGGTTAAAATAGTTAAAATCAAAGTTTAATAAGTAAATCATTTTTAATATGGGGTTATACATAAGATAAATTCGACTATAAATATTCATTAGAAAGCTAAAAAGATTTCCTACATGATGGTATTTTATTTGTAATTTTTAGACAGCATATAATATAATTTATTTATGACACAAAGATGATGCAGTAATTATCTTATTAATGAAATATTGACATAATTGATAATATAAATACCAAAATAAATGTAATTTAAGACTTTTTATGAATTCCACTAATTTTATAGGTTAATATGATATATTAGTGTTGATTTAATCAACTTGGTTCGAATATATAATTCTTTTATGACTTTCAAAAAAATCATATATCAAATAGTGTCAAAATTGACACAAAATAGTTTTTAAATCAAATATTATATTATTAATTGTTATTTTATTCCTAAAAATCTAAGGTTCGGCCAAATGACTTAGATAAGGATATATGTACTAATAATATACAATTTGGGGTTCGTTTGGCATGTTATAGTAAGTGTATTAACCATATAGTGAAAGAAAACAAAAAGACACGGTAAAAGTTAAATTATTGATAAGGTTTAAAATAAGATCCAAACATGTATAAATTTGATTGGTTGATGAGATTACAACCCTATCTCATCTAAGCTTCGAATATGAGTCATTTTTGGAGGTTTTTAAGTGGGGTTATATTTATTATAAATTAATATTTTTAAGAATTCCTAAGGTGCCCCTCTCCTCCCTTATAAAAGGACACCTCCTCCCCCTCCTCCTCACACCAATTTGAGCACTCAAGCTCGGCCAACCCCTGCCAAAATCCCTTCTCCACTTCCCTAGAAACATCCTAGAGGTTCTGGTCTTCCTCAAAGACCAATTCTAGTGCCCTAAGAGGAGGTCTCAAAGAGGCACTTCAAAGAAGAGGTAATTACCGTTACCAATTCTTTCATCTTTATTTCTTCTTCCACTTCTTCTTCTTAGGTTGTTTCATTATGAAGTAATAACATCAGTATCACTCATATACTGATATGTTATTATAAGTATGAAACAACCCTATTTCACCATCTATCCATCCTACGGAAAAAGAAATCACCGCGCGTGCGTACGTACGGAATACCGTCTCCACGCCGTGGTGTAATCTATTTTCCACCACCACCTTACATGGATGGGTATAATGGTGTAAAGAATAACTATACATAGTTATTACAACATCATAATGATTCTGATATATTTTATAATCCACTCCAATTCAATTCAATATTTATAGAAATGATATCATCGCTCGTGCGTACGTACGGAATACCGTCTCCACGACGCGATGAGATTCATTCTCCATGTTAACCATTTAAGAATGATTATAATGTATATATAAGAAATAATAATTAAATACATGACATTATAAAGCTACTGGATTTATGTATATATATATACATATGTATGTCATCTACTTACTTCCATTTCAAGACAATAAGGAAAGAAAAACAGCGTTCATGCGTACGTACGGACTACCGTCTCCATGAACGGTGTTTTTCATTTTATTTATCTATCTATTATATATATATATATACTGAATATATATGATATATAAATCATATTTTATATTCTGGAAGTAAGTAAATCATGATATAAGTAATAATGATGTCAAGAACAACAAGTCAAAACACCTACGATAAATGAAACGATTTTACCCAAAACGCTTCTTTAACATGGAATTTACAAAAGAACGGGTAATATAATGTCATAAGTGAACCATATATGATATCATAACAATGAATATGATTCTGTAATAAGTCAATGACATTATTTAAATCATTATACAGGAGGTTCGGACACATACGAAGCAAATTGGACCTAAGGTAAGGGAAATATCACAATCTCATTTTTATCCGAGATTGTTTATTCGTAAGTATTTACTGGGGTGTATTTTATCATCCACATCCATGTTTCATCAAAATGTAATATTATTTCCATCCACCTACAATTGTTTAAATCCATTTTTACCCTTCGGTGAGTTTTTAGTAATATGTATGAAAGGAATCTTTTGTCGTACGAGGTACTTTTTGACTTTTCCGACAAAAGTACGAAGAATGTTTTTTTTTAACTTATACGGAACGAACGGATTTCTACTGTTTTATAAAGCCTTATTTTCATGAAGCTTCCTCTAAAAGATTTCATGACTATTTTCAATAAAATCTCTTTCTTTTAAAGTTGCATGATGTTTTGTGAAAAGAAATTGATTTTGAAGAAGAAAGGATATTTTCCTCAAGAATTCAATTCAAGTGTTTTATCAAAATTATTTTCCATCTAAGATAATAAAGAGTTCTGTTTCTATCCATATTTTTACATTGATTTGACTATGTTGTGATGGAATTATGTTTATGAATTCCTTTATCTTATATGAATGGTTTTATGATGTCATGTTGTTTAAGAATCCCATTTTTATTACATGGGTTATGAAATGATGTATGATTTATGATTTTGTGGCACACATAAGAAAGGATTCATTAAGAGATGGGTGGGACCTATATCTCCCTCCAATGCATTGGGTAAAGATTTTATATCTCATGAGATAGACATGGCTGGAATGGTAGGTTATACCGGTTCAGTGAAACAGGACTGAAACGAGGATTACTCGATTCAGAAAGGGACTTTGTCCACTAAGATAGTCTTGGCAATGAGTCTTGACTAACAAGAAATGATTCTCTATGATTATGTGTGTATGCCACAATGAGTAATGTTTTAAGTTATGATTTCATTTCACTACTATGATTTATCCCATGTTATGAAATTATGCTCTCTTTTGCAGGTTAAGATTTCCAAAAATGTTATGTTCTTATGAAAATTATGTGATTGATATTTCCTTTGTTTACCCTTACTGAGCATTTGAGCTCACCCTTTTATGTTTTCTTTTCCCCAGGATATAAAGAAAGGTTTTAGGTAGAAAAAAGGGATGACCTTTATGGGAGATATTGAAGAACTTTCACCACGATTAGAAGATTACGTTCCGAGTTTCCAAAGACACTAAACTATTACGATCCTTTAGTGTGTGTTTTTGTTATGTACTAAGTATTCCGCAAAAGTAATGTAAAGTCTATGTAGGTCAGGCTTCGGGTCTCTACAGTTGGTATCAGAGGAAAGGTTTAGTCAACCTTTGGAAACTAGGATGCGAAAACGTTAGTGAGATCCCTAGAGATATTTCTAAGGTATGTCTAGGGATGCCCCTAAGGATAAGTATACGTATAGGATATAGTTATAGAACTATGGTAACAATATTAGATTAAACCAAAGATGATATATATTTAAGTTACTCCCCCTTTATTATGATTTTTTCCTCTCACACTATTCTTTTTGGGTTTTAGAATATGGCTGGAAACAAGATGATTCACGATAATGGAGGATATGATGGACAATGGAATGATATTCTTTATGAGCAACCAAATGAAATGGGATTTGGAAGTCCAAACATCATTATTATGCCGAATCAGCAATCTCATAATATGATCAATAAAGTAAAATTTGGTAAGTTTCCTGACTCGGCTAATAAGAGAAAGATGGAGTTTCATGATGATCATAGAGGAAAGAAAGTTCAATTTCCCCTATGTAAATCATGTGGGAAAAGGCATCAAGGAGAATGTTTCAAGGGAACTGGAAGATGCTTTGGGTGTGGAAAAGAAGGACACAAAGCAAGTAAGTGCAAAGGAAAAGGGTCGGTTAACACCATGGATGAGGATAATGGTATTGCTACGACATCAAAAATGGTTAAGTGTTTTAAATGTGGAATGTATGGGCATTATGCAAACAAATGCCCTAAGGGAAAGACTCCTGAAGAGAATCAGTATGGTCATATGGGTAGTATTTATGTGGATGATGATGAAGAGACTACAAATGATATGTGAGATGAAAGAATTGTTGAAGCTCGGTCAATGGTTTAAGAAGGTAGTGGAATGATTACATGTTTATCAAGTGTAATGTTGTACTATAGAATAAAAAGACATCTAAGGATTGTTACACTATTGTCTTTCCTTAAGTTTTGAAAGTTTATGATGAATGGTATGAGTAACAATGAAAGGTTATTCAGATATTTTTTTGGAAAGTGGATGATATGCGCATAATGAAGTGATAAAGAGAAAATGAAATGTTTGACATTATTCATGAGCTCATGATTGATATAAGGACTAAGTGATATCATGGTTTGAGTATATAGAATTTTGAGGATTTTGGTATGTGGAAAGAGTTAACTTTTAATAGAATTCATGTTTTCAATAAGGTTCAATGGGTATTCAAGAGAGTACAAGATTAAGGCCTTTGAATGTTTGGAATGTGACCAACAAGACATATCTTATGATATATGGGGATCAACGACAGTATTAAATCTCTGGTAATCGTTTTCACTATATTATGAGAGTGGACTGCAGTATTATGTATAAGCCTAAAGATTAGACTGGATTATGTTGGACATAAGTTAGTATTGTTTAAGGATAGAATATTTTCGATATTATTGATGGGATGTTATAGTAATGTAGTTTTAGAAAAAGGACAACCTGCAGGACGGGCGACAACCCATCGTATCGGACAAGGATGTGGGAACCGAACCCACAACCGAAGTGCAACTGGCCTTTATCGCCTACCACTGACCTACAGGAAGTCCCTGTTTAGTAGAAACTAGTTTTATTATATTAAGCAGTATGATATATGAAGTATAAGTCCATTTTAGGAACCATATATGATTAATCTCACTATAGATCGACTTATGTATATAAGTTTTGCTAACCTTTTGTTTGAGACAGATGGAATGACCTGTCATTCTATCACATGATCTGCTAACACATCACGAATAACAAATTCAACTTCATTTATTTAAGAGATGAAGTAGAAATTGTTCAAGGCACGAACAAAAGTGATATTTTACCAAAATAAAGTAAGTATTTATTCTAAGCAAATTTTCAACTTTAGGGAAATGATCTTGAAAACCAAAAATGTTGTCCTAGTGATCTTATACCTGATGAATCAGATGGTACCTTATATCATCACAAATCTATGGATTTGTGATTACTGGCTTTTCCATAGCCATGTTCTCTACCACTCTCCATCAGAACATGATGGTTAGATTTTTCTTCCATATCCATATTTTCACCTATGTGGAAACCCAGTGATTAGTATATTTGGGTAATCGTTACATTTCATACTTTAGTTTTTAAAGCCATGTTTTGGTAATCCTTTTTACGATGTGGGTTTCTATCAAAGAAAATTTTGAATAGTAAACCATTTATAACCCCGACGAATTTCGAGGGCGAAATTCATTTTAAGGGGGGTAGAATGTAACGCCCCAAGATTTTATGAAAAATATTCTTTTTAAATTTCATTAATGTCTTGTGTTGTACGCTACAACAAAAGAAGCTTTCACAATACGCATCCTTGACTTTCCTTCCGTTACACGCAATCGTGACCTTCCTCGATAGCGTGTGTAGTACGCAATACTGAGTTTCACGAAACAACGATATGCTATTAAAATATTATTAAAACTAGCCGTTATGAATAGTAATAACCACTTTTTGGAAATTTTGTAAATTTTATTTTTCAAAGTGGAATTCATTTTTGGATTCGGAGTATCGAATTTAGCCTAAGGTGAAATTTTGGTACTTTTCGGATAACTTTCATATTCTAATGAATAGTGAAAATTACTAAATTATAATTAAAAACAACTTTTTTAATCGAAATAATTAATAGTGATAAATTATTAATTTGAGTGGTTTTAAAGTATATTTAGAATATATTTTTACAATTTAATACAATGTTGGTCATTGTTTGTAATTTCACATTTAAACCAGACATAATCAAGTGTCAATCTTTTGATAGATTTTGTTTCTTAAAAAAACACGCTATTTGTTTTAACAGCGGGATTTAATTATAAAATTAATTAATGCAACTTCTATGTTATGAATTTGGTAAAATAGACTTCATTTTTGAATTCGGAATATGAAATATAGCTTAGGATGAAATTTTGGCATTTTTCTGAAAACTTTCAATTTTTGATGAATAGTGAAACCACTAAGTGGTAGGTTAAAAACGGAATTTTGCATGAAACTTAATTTTACCGCTTCTGTGAATGGAATTTCGAAAATCCGAGAGACACGGTTAATATCAAGGACTAAAATGTGGTTCAATGAGATGAAAATAATTTTTTGGTGAATAGTAACTTTTTACTTTTTTACCACGGTTAATAGTAAATAGGGTAACTAAGGGTAAATATGATATTAATATTACCCTAACACATGTCCTAATTCTATTGGACAAGTGTAATTCGACCAAAAACAAACTTAGGAATAAAATATGACCATTTAGGCCCACTTGGATTAGATTAGGACATTTATTATTAATTTATTTAAAGAAGGGTTAAAATAGTTAAAATCAAAGTTTAATAAGTAAATCATTTTTAATATGGGGTTATACATAAGATAAATTCGACTATAAATATTCATTAGAAAGCTAAAAAGATTTCCTACATGATGGTATTTTATTTGTAATTTTTAGACAGCATATAATATAATTTATTTATGACACAAAGATGATGCAGTAATTATCTTATTAATGAAATATTGACATAATTGATAATATAAATACCAAAATAAATGTAATTTAAGACTTTTTATGAATTCCACTAATTTTCTAGGTTACTATGATATATTAGTGTTGATTTAATCAACTTGGTTCGAATATATAATTCTTTTATGACTTTCAAAAAAATCATATATCAAATAGTGTCAAAATTGACACAAAATAGTTTTTAAATCAAATATTATATTATTAATTGTTATTTTATTCCTAAAAATCTAAGGTTCGGCCAAATGACTTAGATAAGGATATATGTATTAATAATATACAATTTGGGGTTCGTTTGGCATGTTATAGTAAGTGTATTAACCATATAGTGAAAGAAAAAAAAAAGACACGGTAAAAGTTAAATTATTGATAAGGTTTAAAATAAGATCCAAACATGTATAAATTTGATTGGTTGATGAGATGACAACCCTATCTCATCTAAGCTTCGAATATGAGTCATTTTTGGAGGTTTTTAAGTGGGGTTATATTTATTATAAATTAATATTTTTAAGAATTCCTAAGGTGCCCCTCTCCTCCCTTATAAAAGGACACCTCCTCCCCCTCCTCCTCACACCAATTTGAGCACTCAAGCTCGGCCAACCCCTGCCAAAATCCCTTCTCCACTTCCCTAGCAACATCCTAGAGGTTCTGGTCTTCCTCAAAGACCAATTCTAGTGCCCTAAGAGGAGGTCTCAAAGAGGCACTTCAAAGAAGAGGTAATTACCGTTACCAATTCTTTCATCTTTATTTCTTCTTCCACTTCTTCTTCTTAGGTTGTTTCATTATGAAGTAATAACATCAGTATCACTCATATACTGATATGTTATTATAAGTATGAAACAACCCTATTTCACCATCTATCCATCCTACGGAAAAAGAAATCACCGCGCGTGCGTACGTACGGAATACCGTCTCCACGCCGTGGTGTAATCTATTTTCCACCACCACCTTACATGGATGGGTATAATGGTGTAAAGAATAACTATACATAGTTATTACAACATCATAATGATTCTGATATATTTTATAATCTACTCCAATTCAATTCAATATTTATATAAATGATATCATCGCTCGTGCGTACGTACGGAATACCGTCTCCACGACGCGATGAGATTCATTCTCCATGTTAACCATTTAAGAATGATTATAATGTATATATAAGAAATAATAATGAAATACATGACATTATAAAGCTACTGGATTTATGTATATATATATACATATGTATGTCATCTACTTACTTCCATTTCAAGACAATAAGGAAAGAAAAACAGCGTTCATGCGTACGTACGGACTACCGTCTCCATGAACGGTGTTTTTCATTTTATTTATCTATCTATTATATATATATATACTGAATATATATGATATATAAATCATATTTTATATTCTGGAAGTAAGTAAATCATGATATAAGTAATAATGATGTCAAGAACAACAAGTCAAAACACCTACGATAAATGAAACGATTTTACCCAAAACGCTTCTTTAACATGGAATTTACAAAAGAACGGGTAATATAATGTCATAAGTGAACCATATATGATATCATAACAATGAATATGATTCTGTAATAAGTCAATGACATTATTTAAATCATTATACAGGAGGTTCGGACACATACGAAGCAAATTGGACCTAAGGTAAGGGAAATATCACAATCTCATTTTTATCCGAGATTGTTTATTCGTAAGTATTTACTGGGGTGTATTTTATCATCCACATCCATGTTTCATCAAAATGTAATATTATTTCCATCCACCTACAATTGTTTAAATCCATTTTTACCCTTCGGTGAGTTTTTAGTAATATGTATGAAAGGAATCTTTTGTCGTACGAGGTACTTTTTGACTTTTCCGACAAAAGTACGAAGAATGTTTTTTTTTTAACTTATACGGCACGAACGGATTTCTACTGTTTTATAAAGCCTTATTTTCATGAAGCTTCCTCTAAAAGATTTCATGACTATTTTCAATAAAATCTCTTTCTTTTAAAGTTGCATGATGTTTTGTGAAAAGAAATTTATTTTGAAGAAGAAAGGATATTTTCCTCAAGAATTCAATTCAAGTGTTTTATCAAAATTATTTTCCATCTAAGATAATAAAGAGTTCTGTTTCTATCCATATTTTTACATTGATTTGACTATGTTGTGATGGAATTATGTTTATGAATTCCTTTATCTTATATGAATGGTTTTATGATGTCATGTTGTTTAAGAATCCCATTTTTATTACATGGGTTATGAAATGATGTATGATTTATGATTTTGTGGCACACATAAGAAAGGATTCATTAAGAGATGGGTGGGACCTATATCTCCCTCCAATGCATTGGGTAAAGATTTTATATCTCATGAGATAGACATGGCTGGAATGGTAGGTTATACCGGTTCAGTGAAACAGGACTGAAACGAGGATTACTCGATTCAGAAAGGGACTTTGTCCACTAAGATAGTCTTGGCAATGAGTCTTGACTAACAAGAAATGATTCTCTATGATTATGTGTGTATGCCACAATGAGTAATGTTTTAAGTTATGATTTCATTTCACTACTATGATTTATCCCATGTTATGAAATTATGCTCTCTTTTGCAGGTTAAGATTTCCAAAAATGTTATGTTCTTATGAAAATTATGTGATTGATATTTCCTTTGTTTACCCTTACTGAGCATTTGAGCTCACCCTTTTATGTTTTCTTTTCCCCAGGATATAAAGAAAGGTTTTAGGTAGAAAAAAGGGATGACCTTTATGGGAGATATTGAAGAACTTTCACCACGATTAGAAGATTACGTTCCGAGTTTCCAAAGACACTAAACTATTACGATCCTTTAGTGTGTGTTTTTGTTATGTACTAAGTATTCCGCAAAAGTAATGTAAAGTCTATGTAGGTCAGGCTTCGGGTCTCTACATACAACATCATGTACTAAATTTTGAAACATTGATGGATCCAGTATCTAGTTATTAGGATCTTCTCTGGAACTGCATTCACTATTTTGATACCAAAAAACATAATCTGGTTGAAAAACAAATCGCAAAAGATGTCCCCCAACCTTTTCAACTATTTAAAACGTTCTCAGAGCTCGTTTTTTACAAGGAAACTTAATTTCACCTTCTGAAACATATTCTGGTATTGATGATTCAAATGCTAAGAAAGCTTCAACACCCTCAATATATACAGGATTTAAACTAGAACCATTTATATTTCTATACTGATTTATCCAAGCGTGATCATATAATAATTTCTGATGTCGACTTCCTTGTTCCATATTTTTCTACATAAAATATAAAATCATCACTATTTTTAAATAATTTAAAATTATAAAAACACTATCTGAAAAAAGAATGTAAATAATTACAACTACTTCTTAATAATTATCATTAATTAAGGATGACACAATTTCTAGTGGATTGACAACTCCTCTTTTTTCTGACGGATCATTTACTTGAATCTTTCTCACACTAAAATCACAATGAAGAATCTGGTCCGAGGTATGCATATTCATTCTCGTATGCATGATAATGAATATGTTTACCTCCATCCAGATTCTTCATTGTGATATCAGTGTGAGAAATATGCATGTAAATGAGCCGTCAGAGAAAAGAGCACCCTTTTAGTCTATGAATCGTCTTCTTCCAACTGTCACCACCTGAAAACATTATAAAAAATATGATCCTATGAATGCATATCCTATATTGTGCATACAAGATTGAATATATCAACATAGAAGCACATTTTTCATAATGTTTTGAGTCGGTGAGAGTTGAAAGGAGAAAAGTCATCGAGAAAAAGGAGTTTCGTCAATCCACTAGAAATTGTGCCAAGTTCTTAAAATTTATTAAATTTTATTAAAATTTCTTCCTAACTGTTCCTAACTGTTCCTAACTATTCTTAACTAATTTTTACTAATTTTTAATAATTATTTCTAATTATTTCTAATTATTTATAATTGTTACTAATTATTAAAAAAATACTAATTATTACTAATTGTTACTAATTATTACTAAGTATTACTAATTATTACAATTCATTACTAATAATTACAATTTATTACTAATTATTACTAATTGTTACAATTTATTACTATTTTAGCAATACTTAGCAACACTTAGCAAAATGAAAAATGCTTGAATAATGAAAGGAAATTTGGTAATCATCGTTGTGGAGATGATTACAAATTTTCCATTCACTATC
Source organism: Viscum album (assembly GCA_963277665.1). Taxonomy (NCBI): domain Eukaryota; kingdom Viridiplantae; phylum Streptophyta; class Magnoliopsida; order Santalales; family Viscaceae; genus Viscum; species Viscum album. The sequence goes on from OY728131.1 coordinate 450,341,237, forward strand.
CAAGCAGTTTTCATTTACTAATTATTACTAATAAAAATAATTATATAATCAATATTTTTTTAAAAACAATATTAATATTATTAGAATAGTAAAAAGTTTATAAAATATTAAAATTATCAATATTTGTAACACGCTTTGCTCTATTCTTAACATGTTTAAATCTCAAAGGGCTGCCAATTGCCAAGTCATGCGCAATAAAAAGTTTGTGTCACCCATGTCAAATGTAAACTCTATAATTGTCCTTGCATGGTTAATCACCTCGCAAGTAGTGTTGCAATTAGACGGACAAAGTAATGTCGTTCTCTTCTCTAAGAATCATCTCACTCCCTTTACATAGATCATTCATCTTTAAAAATTTGATGGGACATCAATATCTTTCCCTTAAATTTTTAAGCAAGAATGGTCTATGTAAAGGGTCATGTTAGATAATTCTTATAGATGAAAAGGACATGACTTGGGACGTCTTATTATAATGCTACTTGTAAGGTGATCAACCAAGCAAGGACAATTATAGATTTTACATTGGACATGGTTGACACAAACTTTTTATTACGCATGACCTGACAATTGGTGACCCTTTGGGATTTGAACTTGTTAAGAATAGAGTAAAGCCTAATGTGAATATTGATAATTTTAATATTTTAAAAATATTTTATTATTTTAATAATATTACTATTGTTTTTTCATAAATATTCAAAATATATTTTTTTTAATAATAATTAGATATAATTATATTTTGTATTTATTACTATTTATTACTAATTATTACTAATTATTACAATTTTTTACAAATTATTATAATTTATTCCTATTTATTCATAATTATTCCTATTTATTGCTAATTATTCTTAATTATTGATATTTATTTCTAATTATTGCTAATTAGTTCTAATTATTCCAAATTATTCCTAATTATTGCTAATTATTACAATTTATTCCTATTTATTGCTAATTATTGATAATTATTACTAATTATTGTTAATTATTGCTAATTATTCCTAATTATTAGTATTTATTAGTAATTATTACTAATTATAGCTAATTATTACTAATTATTGATAATAATTCCTAATTATTCGTAATTATTCGTAATTAATGCTAATTATTGCTAAATATTAGTAATTATTGATAATTATTACTAATTATTTGTAATTATTTCTAATTGTTGCGAATTATTCGTAGTTATTAGTATTTATTAGTAATTATTACTAATTATTACTAATTATTAGTAATTATTACTAATTACTAGTAATTATTTCTAATTATTGCCAATTATTCCTAGTTATTAGTAATTATTCCAAATTATTAGTAATTATTCCTAATTATTGCTAATTATTCCTAATTATTGCTAATTATTTCTAATTATTTCTAATTATTCCTAATTATTCTTAATTATTTCTAATTATTCCTAATTATTGCTAATTATTCTTAATTATTAGTAATTATTCCCAATTAATTCTAGTTATTCCTAATTACTGCTAAGTATTCCTAATTATTAGTATTTATTAGTAATTATTGCTATTTATTCATAATTATTGCTATTTATACCTAATTATTGCTAATTATTTCTAATTATTGCTATTTATTTCTAATTATTTCTATTTAATCCTAATTATTGCTAATTATTTCTAATTATTCCTAATTATTGCTAATTATTCCTAATTATTGCTAATTATTCTTATTATTTCTAATTATTCATAATTATTGCTAATTATTCCTAATTATTCCCAATGATTGCTAATTATTGCTAATTATTCCTAATTATTGCTAATTCTTCCAAATTATTCCTAATTATTGCTAATTGTTTTTAATTATTGCTAAGTATTCCTAATTATTGCTAATTGTTCCTAATTATTTCTAATTATACCTAATTATTACTAATTATACCTAATTGTTGCTAATTATACATAATTGTTGCTAATTATACCTAATTGTTTCTAATTATTCCTAATTGTTCCTAATTATACCTAAGTGTTGCTAATTATACCTAATTGTTGCTAATTATACCTAACTATTGCTAATTATACCTAATTATTGCTAATTATACCTAATTATTGGTAACTATACCTAATTATTGCTAATTATACCTAATTATTGCTAATTATACCTAATTATTTCTAATTATACATAATTATTTCTAATTATACCCAATTATTACTAATTATATCTAATTATTACTAATTACCCCTAATTATATCTAATTATGACTAAATTCTGCTAATTATCTATAATAATCTCAAAATTATTGCAAATTAACACTATTTTTTATAATTACCACTAACAATATCAATTTCTTACTAAAAATAAATATAAATAAAAATAAATTTAAATCTAATTTAATTACAACTAATAAACAACAATTAAAATTAATACTAAAATAATATATATATATATATATATATACTTTAAACTTTGATATTCTGAAGTTGTTGGCTCCTTCCAATTGCTCTCGTATAAAAAATTATAACTAACATAAATTTTTTCCTTAAAACTGGAGAATCAAGAGAAAGGGAGAGAAAGATCTGAGTGATTTGAAAAAAAAAATTAGATGGCGGTATATATAGGTTAGATTAGTTGCGACAGGGTTATTTACGACGGGATACCCGTCGCAAATGGTGGTATTTGCGACGGGCCCTGTCGCAAATACCCTCGCCCGCATTAATTACAATCGGCAGTTAAAAGGGTATTTGCGATGGGTCTCGTCCCAAATACCATCTGCCGACATACTATTTGTGATGGGAGGCTTTGCCCATCTCAAATAGTATTTACCACCGCCGGGCATTTTGCGATGGGGCCCGTCGCAATTACCCCGTCTCAAAAAACCACTTTTCCCATAGTGACGGTTTGTAATCATCAATGATGCATCCAATAAGGGATATGGATGTTATGAAGAATAACATAGTTATCGCTTATGCCTCACATATGTTTATGATTCATTATAAAATTTCCCAAACTCATGATTTGGGGATATCATCGATAATTTTTGAATTAGCAATATAGAGGTATTATCATTATAGAGAATAGTATGATATATATACCAATCATAAATTGATGAAATATATATTCACATAGAATTAGTTGAAAATGTGATAGAGAATATAGTTAGATTTGATAAAGGATTATAATTGTTCAATACATCACCACCATGGGAAAGTAAACAAGGTGGATGATGATTTGAGTTGGAAGGATCATGTTATCTTATCTTTGATGAGGATCACAAAACATCCAATATTTTTACATTAGCAGATGGTGGATATATAAATCCTCAGGGAAGAGGAAAATTTTATCTCTCTCAAATGAATGTTCAATACTTTACCCAACTGAAGATTATTGACGTTAAAAATGAGGATGAATATCTACCATATAAAGTTAGAAATGTTCATGATTTTGACCTTGATCATGATGGAATGATATGGATTAGGAACCATTTACATGTTCATTCCATACCATAATTGAAGAAGGAGTTGTTAGAAGAAGCTTATAGTTATTAATTATCTATTCATCCTAGAAGTATTAATATGTAACGGTTTTTGATGAAATACTTATGGTGGGATGGAAGGAAGAGAGATATTATAGAGTTTGTATCTTGGTGCTTGGTATGGAAACAAGTTAAAGATGAATGCCAAATGTAGAAGGGAATATGGAATCCATTATACATATAGAATTTAAATGGAAGAACATCACGGTCAATTTTTTTATTGGACTACCCAAAACTGCTAAAGGGTTTCATTATATATTTGTTGTAGTCGACTACCTTACTGTGTTATCACACTTTATTGCTATGAGAGAAGAGTTATCTATGGATCAGCTTTCTAGGATATGGATTAAAGAAAGTTTTAATGTTTTAAGAAATACCATAATATATTGTATCATGTTGGGATCAGAGGTTAACTTCAACATTCTGGAGATTTCTTCAATCAACACATGATACAAATTGAGTTTCAACATTTCTTATCATCCATAGATAAATGGAAAGTCTGAAAGAGCAAGTCAAACCCTTTTTGATATGTTGATATCTTTTTCTATGAATTTCAAAGCTGTTTTGGATCAACATCTTACTATGGTTGAGTTTTATTATAAATATAGATTTCACTCAAGAATTCGCATGGGAACTTATGAAGCCCTTAATGGGAGGAAATTTAAAGCTCCAACGTTTTGGGATATGTTCGAGAAAGAATGTTATTGATATATGGGATTTCCGAAGAAATGTTTGAAAAGGTTAGAACCATTCAACATCATATCAAGGAAACTCAAAGTTGGTAGAAAAGATACACTAATAACCATTGGGGAAATCTGGACTTTTATTTTGCTGAAAAGGTGTATCTATCAATCACACCATGGAAGAAGGTTATGAGATTTAGGAAGAAAGGGAAACTAAGGCCTAGGTATATTGTTCCCATTAAGATTCTCAATCATATTGGGACGGTAGCCTATCGACTTTCTCATCATCAGAATCTATATCAAGTCTATGATGTGTTACTTGTATCTCTCAACAGGAAGTACATACCTAACCCTTAACATGTACAAAACTCATAGATCATACCATTCGAGGATAATCTTTCTTAAGGGGAGAAATATATTGAAATTTTTGATCATATATAGAAAGATCTATTGAACAAGACCACTCACCTAGTAAAAGTTTTGTGGATAAATCACTAATTAGAGGAAGCTACATGGGAACTTGGTTTTTTTATTATTTATATGTATCATCATTTTTTTACCTGAGTGGCGAATTTCGAGGGAGAAATTAATTATAATGGGGGTATAATGTAACACCCTGCATTATTTTGGGACTTTTCTCCCAAATACATTAAATTTTCATTAATTTATTTCAATGCACTAAGTTAAGAATCAATTTTACATGGAATATACTTGGATTACATTATACATTACATCGAGTAGGCATATGTTACATGGAACACTCAATTCGTTTATGGTAAACACAATACCAATGTTTCTACAAACTATTATGTTATTATTATAATTATTTAAGTAAGATGACTATAACATAACTATTAAAAATAGTAATATTAATCGTAATAACTACTTTTCAAATATTTTATATAAATAAAACATATTAATATGGAAATATATGATTTTAGGTATAATATGTTTATGTTTGAAAATGTTGTTTTCTCGAGTGAACTGCTTCTATTGTCCTTCTGTAAAAAATAATAAAATTAATTTTAGAAACATTTAGATATTTAATATGATAATATAATCCTACATTTTGAATATTTAATGTTGAATTTACCTTAGGGAATATTTTTTGTATTTTTTTGAGAAATGTCATTTTTTGATGAATAGTAAAAAATAACATATTTTAATTCAAACTACTTTTTCATTTAACTTATTTATAGAGATATATTATATTTTAATTTTGATTAAAAGATAAATTAGATTATATTTTTATCATTTAATCTAATGTGAGTAATTTTAATCAATTTCACATTTAAATAGGATATAAAAACATTGGAAACCACTGATCATTTTTACTTTAATCCCTGCATTGTCAACGAGACAACTCTATTAATTTTAAATTAATTTCTAGTGCATCATTTATTATAGTTTTGATAAATGGGTTTTTTATTTTAAATCAGAATAATTTATAATGTCTAATTACTTCAACATATTTTTTGACATAAAATATAAATTAATGCAATTAATATTAATTACATTGATTAATGTAAAATTGAACTTAGTAAGGGAAAAAACCATAACCTTAAGGCCCAAAACAACCTATAATATTGTCTAAAATCTATTGTATAGACATATTTCAACTCTATACTCCCTTTTCTCTGATTTTAATCATTATTGGATCCACTTTCAGCTTAAATAACTTGGGTGGAATTCTCTCTCCAACTATTTACAAGAATGTCGCACCTCCTTCCCTATAAAAGGCCAATATCACTACCACTTCCTCTCACATATAAAACCTATTAATTTTTTCCAAAATATTCCAAATACACTTCCTAGAAATTATACCTTCTTATTAGAATAATTCCATTTGGTAAAAATAAAATAAAAGGAATCCTTTGGCAGAAACCAAAAGGATTTACCGGATTAAGAGGTAACGTCTTCTCTAAAGTACTTTCTTTTATTTTCATACTAAATATACTCCAATATAATTATTAAACACAATAATAACAAAAAACATTACCCTAAATATACTAATATTGTGCTATTGTAGGGTTTCAACCTTCACTTAAACACACCTCCATCTAATGGATAAAGAATATATAGTTTATCTGTACAGTGAACTACCGCCTCACTAAATTATGATTTTTTAATATTCTATACAGCCTCTCATTGTGAAAATTATGATGGAAACTCTGTTTATATATTTTATATATTATATTTATTATTTTTAAAACCTTATGTATTCCTTTTATAACAGATATCTTTTTTTACTTTCCATTTGATGTAAATACAATAATTTCATTTGAGTAAGTGCAGACTACTGCCCCCTCAAAGCAATGTGATTCATTCACATAGTTCATGGAATGTCTTAAAGATGGGTTTAGTGAAATTATATGATATATATAACATTTAAATGATATTTTAATGATATTATTTTCACATATACATATATTTCATTTTCTTTTTTTCTTTCAATACAATAATAAAAACAGAAACAATGTTCATGCGTACGTACAGCTTACCGTCTCCACGAACAGTGAATTACATTTCATAATTCTATATTAAAAAGGTTATTATAATACGCATATACTATATATATATTATATTTATATCATGTTTTATATTTTTGAATCATGATATAATTATAAGGACCAAATATATAAAAAAATTAAGCCACATGCAAAGAATAAAGGGAGTATTATATAAAGTGAAACTTTAACGTAAGATGGTTAACAAGAATGTAATATATTGTCATAAAAAACCATATATGGTATTAAATATAACAATATGGATCTAAACAAAATTATAATAAATTTATATTTATTATATATGTGGTTTGAACTAGTGCGATGAGAGTCAAGACATAAGGTAAGGGGATTATATCTCTCTTCTTATATCGATGAGATACATGCTATGTTCGCCACACCTTCATTCTGTGTGGTGTATATACTATACAATATATTATTCATTATTTATAATAAATAAATTTATGTGTATTCGCATATCCATTTCATGATCATCCTTTCAGATGTTTTGTGTCTCAAAAGGTACAAAATTGGTAAAATAGATTTCTCCCAATTTTACTACTTTGATACTCATGTTTTGTTATGCACCTAATTTCCCTTTTAATGTATATATACTTCCATTTTACATGTTATATCATGAAAATAATTATTTTAATGATATTTTTTACTTCATTTAATTTCTTTTTCTTACATGGTGTGTTTGATCCCATGTTACCATGTTATATGTGTTTATTGATACAATCAAACTATTTTTTGAGATCGTTTATTTTTAGGATTCCTTTGATGAAATCTAATGACCCATCACTCAAAAACACTCATTAGTTTATTTCTCCAATGTTTATTCATTATATATCCATGTATTAGTACCACTTTTTAAAATTTATTACTTAAGAAAATGTTTTATATAAAATATGACATTTTCTCTCTTCAATGAAAAATATATTGTATTCAAAAACCATGTTTTCAAAAAAGGTTTCCAAGAATGTTTTCAAAATATATTTGAATCCCATTTTCAAGGGAAAATTATTTTATGATTTTGTTTTCAATTTTTAATGCTTTATTATTATTATTTCATATCCAATTTAACAAAATATATTTCAAAATGGTTTAATGTTATACACAGAGTTATCAATGCAGGGATGATATTTTTATCAAGAAGTGTTTTTAAAGGATATCTAAAAATTATATTCCATATGAGATAAAATCCATTGGAGTTACCCATTAATTGTTTGTGAAATTATTATATGTTTCCATTCATATTATTTCTATAAATTGATTATTTTTTATGGAATTTATGATTCTGAAACTCATTTCTCTCTCATGAGTTATATGATTTTGAAACCTGCTTTCTTTCATGGGTTATGTTTTTGATGGAATGATTATGAAATTTGTCTTTTTATACAGTTTATGATTACATATTTATAATACACATTTAATTTCATGGGTTATTATATGATTATTTATAATCTGGAGGAATGTGTATTTATGATTTCATTATGACATGGGTGGAAACTATATCTCCCTCTAATGCATTTGGTAAAGATTTATAACTAATGAGATTGAATAAGATGGTCTTGGGAGTGAACCGTAAGTACTAAGATGTCCATGTGACTGAAACATGACAGCAGAGATGGTTTGAGGAGTGAAGTCCTACTACTAAGTTATCCATGGGATAGATCCATGACTACCAAGTTGGTATGGGTAGTGAACCCATACAAAAAATATGGTCCTTGAAGTGATTCCTTGGATACTATGGAAATCATATTATATGATTATATGTCTGCCACAATTCCAAGTTTTGTTAATATGTTATGCTTTCAGGGATTATGTTCTTTATTTCCTTATGATTTAACTATTATGAACACCAAGGCTTTACTCCGTGATTAATTTATATGAAATTTGATATGTGGGGTATGATATTATATTTTCATGATAATGTCTCGTACCCTTATGCTCATTACTATGCTTACATATCTCCCTAGGTTACTCATACAGAGAATTTTATATCACCCCTTTTTATGTTTCCTTCCCAAGGTTATGAAGATATATATTATTTTTTGTGTTTATAATAAGGATTCTTGTCACCAAGAACCAATTGGGAGATAATATAGCTTAGTTATGTGTATGTGTTTATGTTTACACGTTTCGAAAGTCACTAGACTTGTATGATGTTCAAGCATCTATTTGTATAATTTATTAAGTATTCTGAAAAAGTTATGTAATGTTAATGAATGAGAAGATAGGGTTTCTAAACTAATAATTATATGTGTAACACCCCAGGTAAATAAAGAATATGACATCTTTATATTTATCCATATTTGTGAATAAAATATTAATATTATTTTAGAGGGGATGCTATGCTCGATGGCGTACCCAACACGCAACAACGAGTTTCTTGGGAATCTTACGTTTCACTCTAATAATAAAATAATATTATTTTAAATAGTAGTTAACGCCTAGCCGTTGTAATGGCGGGAATGAGCATAACTAACTAAAAAATAAATATATATGTTTTTCAAATATTTTTACTCTTTACAATAAATTTTAGAGGATGAAAAATGCAAATGAATCCAGTTTTTAAGCGAAAACATTCTAATATTCTTTAAAAGGTCGATTAACAGCCTTTTGATGGCGAAACCCTTTTAAATCCACTTTTTTTGAAAATTTTATAAGCTATATTTTTTAAAATAAACATATTATTTATGATTGGGACATTGAAATTTACCTTGGGTTAATTTTTGGTATTTTTCTGACAATGTTCATTTTTCAATGAATAGTGAAAAATACTGCATTTTACATCAAAACTACTTTTTCATATAATTTAATTATATGGTTATATTATCTTTATAATTTATTTTAAAGTGTAATTATAATAAATTTTTACCATTTAATTCAATGATGGTCATTGGGATTAATTTCACTTTGGAATTAGGCATAAACAAGTGCCAAACTTTTCATAAATATTGTTTCTAAAAAACCCGCTATTTATTTTGACAACGGGAAGTTTTTTTAAATTAATTATTGAAATTTATGTGTTTGGAATTTGGAAAAATGAATTACATATTTTGAATCATAAGTTCCAAATTATGTAATTAAGACTCTTTTGTTTTTGGACATTATGAATAGTAATGACGGTAATTATCTTTAATTATTTTGATTAATGAGTAATCGGGTAGTTAAAGATAATAAGATAATATCATAATAATAAAAAAATGACAACAAAATGTGTCCTAAGGATACTGGTTGTCTCATTGGCGACCATGGGATGCCTTGTGCCAAACTTGGGGTCCCCATTGAATCACTTTTGTGAGAAAGTGACTTTTTATCTATTTATTTTTAAAAAATGTTAAATGTGACAAAGAATGTATCACCTATGTAAAATATTTTTAATTTTGTCTACATAAATGATAATTTGGACTATAAATATTCATTGGAAATATAAAAATATTTACTACATCATAGTATTTTTTTATAATTTTTAGACATTAAATAAATTAAATTATTTATGACATCATGATGATGCAACGATGACCTCATTATTTAGCAATTTAAATAAAATGGAAAGATAATGTAAAATATAAGACCTAAACATGTACAAAACCTATTGGATGGGTGTATTTAGAACCCTTATCACCTTATCCTCGAAACACATCAATGTGGGACCATTAAAATCCGAAACTCATTTGGAAATAATGTTACATTTTATACCTTTCAAAGAGTGCCCCTCCTCTCCTCTTATAAGAGGCCCCCACCTCTACCTCCTTACCCACACTTCCAAAGCGTTTGTCTTGTCCAAACCCTGCCCATTTTGTCTCTCCACATCCCTCTATAACTCCTTGAAGCCTCACTTTGGGCAGAATCATTTCCAAGGAAGCCTTTGAGCTCAAATCAAAGGAAGTTACTCAATTTTAAGGTAATGTCTTCACTTGAGTCCTTTTGTTTCATTTTACTTCTCCAACCCCCTAAACTCTTTTTATTATTTTCTTTTGTAACAAATCCAGTATCTTCAACATACTAGGATGTTTTTATAAGATGGATTCGAGCTACACTTACACACACCTACATCTAATGGTTAAAGAACATACTGTTTCCGTGGATGGCGAATTTCTGCCTCCCGAAACGATGATTGTTCAACATTCTTCTAACACCTTCAAAGGTGGCCATTAAGATGACACTATATTTATATATGATATCTAATATGTTTATGTTTTACTTAATCTTCTGTATTTTTCATTTATGGAATACCTTTATGGTTCCCATTATGGGTAAACGCTATATCTTCATTTAAGGAAGTGCGGACTACCGCCCCCTCAAAGTGATTTGATTCGTTAATACCATATGTGGTACGTATAAAGGATATATTTAATGATATTATATATGATACCATACTGTAATTAAAATACTATTATGTATCATTATTTTTTAATTCCATTAAATATGAAATAGAAATGGAAGTAGCGTTCATGCGTACGTACGGCTTACCGTCTCCATGAATGGTGCATTTCATTTATTAACTCTAAATGTTATGTAATATTATAAATGCATTAATATACTAGATATATATGATATATATTATATCTACATAATGAAATTTTTTTTGGATATAATGAATATTTGGACACATGAACAACATGTAATTGTAAGAAGGCCACTTTCGACTTAATAACCAAATATCGGCAAAACAAATATTATTAACTTAAATGATTACATAATGTTTATGACATGGTAATAAGTGATATAAAAGAATAATGAACTTGAAAAAGGTTATTAAGGAAGTATAAATTAACTCAAGTTTATTATTCAGAAGATTAAAGAACGATTGAGTCAAGTCGGACCCGAGGTAAGGGATCCTACTCCTCTCTTTCTTTTTAAGTACAATCTTTTATGTCATTCCTTTTAAATCTCATATTTATTGTTATTGGGATGTTATTTTATATTACTCTTACTGCAATTTTTATGTTCAAATGATGAGAGACCATATTCTCTCTCATCAATCAATTTTGGAAGTTTTGAGTGGCGTTGTTAGGCTACCGAATTTTCGTAAGAGATATAACCTCTCTCTTTCTTTTTAAGTACTCTCCTTTATGTCACCTCTTTTAAGCTCCTCTTTGTTGTGATGTGGGATGTTATTTTATATTCCTCTATCTGTACATTTTATGGTAATATGAGGATATACCATATTTTCTCTCATCAATCCATTTTGGAAGTTTTAAGTGGCACCGTTAGGCTGCCGAGTTTTCGTAAGGGATTTTTCATCTCACTTTTATTCCCGTGAGATTTATGCTACATTTTCCACAATTTCCTTTGAGTGGTGTATGTACTGCCCATTATTATACACTTTGTGTAGTATAATTTCATTTATGGGTATTCAGATCTTCATTGTATGACCCTTCTTCCATGGGGTGTACATTTCGAATGTTACCCAACTCGGTAAGGGGACCTTTCACCCTCCTCTTTTTAAAAGACTTCTTTTGTTATGTCATTAAATTCACATAATATTATGTTGGGATATGTTATTTTATATCCTTATTGATGTAAATTTTATGTTTAAGTGATGAGATTCCCTTTTTATCTCTCATCAACTCATTTTCTGAATTTTGAAGTGATGTCGTTAGGCTGTCGAATTTGACCAAGGGAACTTTTTAACCCAATTTCGATTTCTTTGGGTTCAACGTGTAGTTATTGAATCTGTCATCTTTTGAATATGTTTTAATGACCTATTATTGTTTTACACTTAATATCCACTTATATTGGGTGTATTTATATTTGTCACACATAATTTTGAGATTGAATTACCCTTAATTTAAGGATACCTTCTTTATAAGGGAATTCATAACATTTGACATTTCTACTGAGACTTCACTATTGTTATGCACCAATTCACTATTATATGGTGTATATACTATACTTTGGAATATTATATCATGAATACATTTATTCTCATGATATTATAAAGTTCTGACTAAATGTTATTCCTCAATTATTGTATTCAAGTGTCTCTAATTTTGGTAGAACCCCTTTAACAAAAATATCGCTTTAAATGTTTTAATTATTTGTTCTTGTTAATATCCATGTTTTCAAAGTGGTTTTAAGGATTTATTTATATGGATATTAATGGTTTAAAATTTTAAAAACTTCAAGGTGGTTTGTGACACTTTGATTCAAAAATATCTTTATTAAGTGTTTTAAATGGTTTTGGAAATGGTTTATTTTTGAATGGATTCATTATTTCAATATCCTAAAATGTTATATTGTGATTGAAATGTGGAAATGTTATGTTTACTTTATTCATGTTTTATGTGATACGTTTATATTATGGTTCTTGGGAATTGTTATGAAAACGGGTGGTTCTGTGATAAACTAAGGGTGGGTGAGCCCGATATAGCTCTCCAATGCATTAGGTAACGCGAAAGAGTGAAACATTAAGGTTTCTCCGAAGAGATTTAGGGAATATACTGTGGTGGGTATTCCAAACGTAACCAATAGGGTTACTCCCTACGTAAGAATGTTATGAATGCCTCAAGATACCTTTTATGTCTTATGATTTCTATGATTTATTCATGATTTGATATGCCTATGTTTTATGGGTAATGTATGATTTCATTCTAATGTATATATGAACTCATGTTTCCTTTCCATATTTTTATAACTCTTACTGAGCTTTTTATGCTCATCCCAAGTTTTTGAAATGTTTTTCACAGGTCACGGAAAAGGTACATGATGTGATGATAGTGTCAAGGATGTGTCAAGAAAGAATCTGTGTTTTATTATAAATATGTTTCCGTTGATGAGAAGAATGAATACTACCTTTTATGTAACCACATTGTTTAAATGTGGAATGTAATGGAAGTTTCATGATCTAATTCTCTAAAACTCTAAACCTGAAAAGATCCTCAATGTGTAATCTTGTAATAACTCAAGATTAAGTAAGGTTTAAGGCTTGGGCCTTATAGTTGGTATCAGAGGTCGGTTTTGATAACTTTAGAGGTTAGGGTATTCTCTAAGAATAAGTGATAATACCATAATGGATAGGATTTCAGAAAGAGTCCTAGTTTTAGATAAAGTGAATGAGTAAGTATATATTGGTGTTTATCTTCCTCATTAGTACATGATGGTTCTATTGATATACTCACACTGACATTTCTGTTTTTAGTGAATGGATGGATCTAGTAGGCACCAAAGAGACAACAGGTTTGAAGGAAACTGTGGTGGTTCTCTGATTAAGATACTAGATAAAATGAGGGATTCAATGAGGAAACTCATGGTTGTTCAAAACCAACTATCAAGGAGTCATGATCAACCACTTGAACCTTGGTATGATCCTTAATGCATCATGTACGAGATGACCAATCGATGTGGAAGTTCACGTAATAAATATAAAGGTAACCATTAGAGTTTATATGATCCTTACTTTTGAGGTAATTATGGGTTACTATATGTTATGATGGAAATGAAAGGCATGAGATAAAATTAGGGTCAAATTATGTTAGGGTTATTTTTGATGATTTTATCTCTTTTTGGGGAATGATTTGAGAATTATATAGTTTTGGAAAAAGGACATCACGCAGACCGTGTGACAACCCGTCGCGTCGGACAAAGCTGCGGGAATCGAACCCACAACCAAAAAGCGACTGGTATTTATCACCTACCACTGGACTACGTGAAGTACCTGGTTAGTTTGACTAATTTTTTTTAGTTAGATGATTTTAGGAATCAGGAGTAAGTTAATTTTGGGTTATCTATGGAAATTATTTACCTATCTTGGAGGATATGTGATTAGGTTAATTATTTTTCAATATGAGAATTTAAGAGAAACTGATGTTATTTGGAGATAAAGGTTAATTTGTACCTTGGAAGACTATGTGACTAAATGCTTCAAATATTTGGGTTTCAATCATAGTTTGGTTTACTTTGAAGAAATTTATGGAAAAATTGTTTATCGAATGGTCTTCGTTGAACTTTGGGTTTTGTTGGAAAAATTTTGGAGATTAAGAATAGATTTTCTTTTTATAAAGGGTTATCCTTTTCTGGATTATCTGATCTTGTACTAACCATTTTGGTTTTGGTTTTGGTTAAATTCTAATGACATGGGAATTATATAGTTCTCTTTTGTGGATTAGGTGTTTCTCTAGATGTTGATTATAGTGAACAAGTCTTCCTAAATACTCGTCTTTTGGAGAAAATATGAGTTTGTGTAAGAAATATAATAAAAGTTGAAAGTCAACATGATAAGTAATTATGTTTCCTTATGAATAAATTCCACAATAAAAAACAAAAAAATGTTGTCTATTAACTTTTCCTACTGGGGAATCGAATACCGTTTAACCCATCACAAGTTTGTCATTTTCTTGTGGTTAACATTCTCCTAAACATGTTTTCTATCACTCTCCATCAGAACATGACCCTTTGTTTTTTCCTACATGTCCATATTTTCATACTTGGAATCCTAGTATGGGTTAACTCGGGTGACCGTTGTACTTATCTTTCTTTATTTTAAATTGATTTTTTTACCGACTCTTGTTCCGATGTGGGACTTTCAAGGATGTTTCCAAGCCTAATTTTAAAATTGTGAGGACTCAATTCCCAAAAGGGGGGAAGGATGTAACACCCCAGGTAAATAAAGAATGTGACATCTTTATATTTATCCATATTTTTTAATAAAATATTAATAATACTTTAAAGGGGATTCTATGTTCGATGGCGTACCCAACACGCAACAACGAGTTTCTTGGGAATCTTACGTTGCACTCTAATAATAAAATAATATTATTTCAAATGGTAGTTAACGTCAAGCCGTTGTAATGGCGGGAATGAACAGAACTGACTAAAAAATAATTATATATGTTTTTCAAATATTTTTACTCTTTACAATAAATTTTAGAGGATTAAAAATGCAAATGAATCCAGCTTTTAAGCAAAAACATTTTAATATTCTTTAAAAGGTCGATTAACCGCCTTTTGATGGAGAACCCCTTTTAAATCCGCTTTTTGAAAATTTTATAAGATCTATTTTTCAAAATAAACATATTATTTATGATTGGGACATTGAAATTTACCTTGGGTTAATTTTTGGTATTTTTCTGACAATGATCATTTTTCAATGAATAGTGAAAAATACTGCATTCTACATCAAAACTTCTTTTTCATATAATTTAATTATATGGTTATATTATATTTTTAATTTGTTTGAAAGTGTAATTAGAATATATTTTTACCATGTAATTCAATTATGGTCATTGGGATTAATTTTACTTTGGAATTAGGCATAAACAAGTGCCAAACTTTTCATAAATATTGTTTCTAAAAAACCTTCTATTTGTTTTGACAACGAGAAGTTTTTTTTAAATTCATTATTGAAATTTATGTGTTTGTAATTTGGTCAAATGAATTACATATTTGGAATCAGAAGGTCCAAATTATGTAATTAATACTCTTTTGTTTTTGGACATTATGAATAGTAACAACGGTAATTATCTTTAATTATTCTGATTAATGAGTAATCGGGTAGTTAAAGATAATAATATAATATCATAATAATAAAAAAATGACCACAAAATGTGTTCTAAGGATACTGGTTGTCTCATGGCCGACCATGGGATTCCTTGTGCCAAACTTGGGGGCCCCATGGAATTTGTTTTGTGAGAAAGTGACTTTTTATCTATTTATTTTTAAAAAATGTTAAATGTGACAAAGAATGTATCACCTATGTAAAATATTTTTATTTTTGTCTACATAAATGATATTTTGGACTATAAGTATTCATTGGAAAGATAAAACTATTTCCTACATCATAGTATTTTTTTTATAATATTTAGACATTAAATAAATTAAATTATTTATGAAATCATGATGATGCAGTGATGACCTCATTATTTAACGATTTAAATAAAATGGAACGATAATGTAAAATATAAGACCTACACATGTCCAAAACCTATTGTATGTGTGGATTTAGAACCCTTATCACCTTATCCTCGAAACACATCAATGTGGGACCATTAAAATCCGAAACTCATTTGGAAATAATGTTACATTTTATACCTTTCCAAGAGTGACCCTCCTCTCCTCTTATAAAAGGCCCCCACCTCTACCTCCTTACCCACACTTCAAAAGCCTATGGCTTGGCCAAACCCTGCCCATTTTGTCTCTCCAAATCCCTCTATAACTTCTTGAAGCCTCACATTGTGCAGAATCCTTTCCAAGGAAGCCTTTGAGCTCAAATCAAAGGAAGTTACTCGATTTTAAGGTAATGACTTCACTTGAGTCCTTTTGTTTTATTTTACTTCTCCAACACCCTAAACTCTTTTTATTATTTTCTTTTGTAACAACTCCAGTATCTTAAATATACTAGTATTTTTTTATAAGAAGTATTCAAGATACACTTACACACACATAAATCTAATGGTTAAAGAACATACTGTTTCCGTGCATGGCGAATTTCTGCCTCCCGAAACGATGATTGTTCAACATTCTTCTAACACCTTCAAAAGTGGACATTAAGATGACACTATATTTATATATGATATCTAATATGTTTATTTTTTACTTAAGATTCTTTATTTTTCATTAATGGCATAACTTTATGGTTTCCATTATGGGTAAACGCGATATCTTCATTTAAAGAAGTGCGGACTACCGCCCCCTCAAAGTGATTTGATTCGTTAATACCATATGTGGTACTTATAAAGATATATTTAATGATATTATATATTATAACATACTGGAATTAAAATACTATTATGTATCATTATTTTTTAATTCCATTAAATATGAAATAGAAATGGAAGTAGCGTTCATGCGTACGTACGGCTTACCGTCTCCATGAACAGTGCATTTCATTTCTTAACTCTAAATGTTATGTAATAATATAAATTCATAAATATACTGGATATAAATGATATATATGATATCTAAATCATGAATAAAATTCTGGATATAATGAAAATTTGGCCACACGAACAACATGTAATTGTAAGAAATCCACTTTCGACTTAAGAACCAAATATCGGCAAAACAAATATTATTAACTTAAATGATTACATAATGTTTATGACATGGTAATAAGTGATATAAAAGGAATAATGAAATTGAAAAAGGTTCTTAAGGAAGTAGAAATTAACTGATGTTTATTATTCAGGAGATTAAAGAACGATCAAGTCAAGTCGGACCCGAGGTAAGGAATCCTACTCCTCTCTTTCTTTTTAAGTACAATCTTTTATGTCATTCCTTTTAAAGATCATATTTCTTGTTATTGGGATGTTAATTTATATTAATATTACTTTAATTTTTATGTTAAAATGATTAGATACCCTATTCTCTCTCATCAATCCATTTTGGATGTTTTGAGTGGCGTCGTTAGGCTGTCGAATTTTCGTAAGAGATATAACCTCTCTTTTTTTAAGTACTCTCCTTTATGTCACCTATTTTAAGATCCTCTTTGTTATGATGGGGGATGTTATTTTATATTCCTCTCACTGTACATTTTATGTTAATATGATGAGATACCCTATTTCCTCTCATAAATACATTTTGGAAGTTTTAAGTGGCGTCGTTAGGCTGTCGGGTTTTCGTAAGGGATTTTTCATCTCACTTTTATTCTCGTGAGATTTATGCTACATTTGCCACAATTTCCTTTGAGTGGTGTATGTACTGCCCATTATTATACACTTTGTGTAGTATAATTTCATTTATGGGTATTCACATATTCATTGTATGACCCTTCTTCCATGGGGTGTACGTTTCGAAAGTTACGCAACTCGGTAAGGGAACCTTTCACCCTCCTCTTTTTAAAAGACTTCTTTTGTTATGTATTTTAATTCACATACTATTATGTTGGGATATGTTCTTTTATATCCTTATTTATGTAAATTTTATGTCCAAGTTATGAGATTCCATTTTTATCTCTCATCAACTCATTTTCTGAATTTTGAAGTGATGTCGTTAGGCTGTTGAATTTTACCAAGGGAACTTTTTAACCCAATTTCGATTTCTTTGGGTTCAACATGTAATTATTGGATATTTCATCTTTTGAATATGTGTGAATGACCTTTTATTGTTTTACACTTAATATCCACTTATATTGGGTGTATTTATATTTGTCACACATAATTTTGAGATTGAATTATCATTAATTTAAGGATACCTTCTTTATAAGGGAATTCATCACATTTGACATTTCTACTGAGACTTCATTGTTGTTATGCACCAATTCACTCTTATATGGTGTATATAGTGTCCTTTGGAATATTATATAATGAATCCATTTATTCTCATGATATTATAAAGTTATGACTAAATGTTATTCCTCGATTATTGTATTCAAGTGTCTCTAATTTTGGTAGAACCCCTTTAACCAAAATATCGCTTTAAATGTTTTAATTATTTGTTCTTGTTAATATCCATGTTTTCAAAGTGGTTTTAAGGATTTATTTATATGGATATTAATGGTTTAAAATTTTAAAAACTTCAAGGTGGTTTGTGACACTTTGATTCAAAAATATCTTTATTAAGTGTTTTAAATGGTTTTGGAAATGGTTTATTTTTGAATGGATTCATTATTTCAATATCCTAAAATGTTATATTGTGATTGAAATGTGGAAATGTTATGTTTACTTTATTCATGTTTTATGTGATACGTTTATATTATGGTTCTTGGGAATTGTTATGAAAACGGGTGGTTCTGTGATAAACTAAGGGTGGGTGAGCCCGATATAGCTCTCTAATGCATTAGGTAACGTGAAAGAGTGAAACATTAAGGTTTCTCCAAAGAGATTTAGGGAATATACTGTGGTGGGTATTCCAAACGTAACCAATAGGGTTACTCCCTACGTAAGAATGTTATGAATTCCTCAAGATACCTTTTATGTCTTATGATTTCTATGATTTATTCATGATTTGCTATGCCTATGTTTTATGGGTAATGTATGATTTCATTCTAATGTATATATGAATTCATGTTTCCTTTCCATATTTTTATAACTCTTACTGAGCTTTTTATGCTCATCCCAAGTTTTTGAAATGTTTTTCACAGGTCAAGGGAAAGTTACATGATGTGATTACAGTGTCAAGGATGTGTCAAGAAAGAATCTGTGTTTTATTATAAATATGTTTCCGTTGATGAGAAGAATGAATACTGCCTTTTATGTAACCACATTGTTTAAATGTGGAATGTAATGGAAGTTTCATGATCTAATTCTCTAAAACTCTAAACCTGAAAAGATCCTCAATGTGTAATCTTGTAATAACTCAAGATTAAGTAAGGTTTAAGGCTTGGGCCTTATAGTTGGTATCAGAGGTCGGTTTTGATAACTTTAGAGGTTAGGGTATTCTCTAAGCATAAGTGATAGTACCATAATGGATAGGATTTCAGAAAGAGTCCTAGTTTTAGATAAAGTGAATGAGTAAGTATATATTGGTGTTTATCTTCCTCATTAGTACATGATGGTTCTGTTGATATACTCACACTGACATTTCTGTTTTTAGTGAATGGATGGATCTAGAAGGCACCAAAGAGACAACAGGTTTGAAGGAAACTGTGGTGGTTCTCTGATTAAGATACTAGATAAAATGAGGGATTCAATGAGGAAACTCATGGTTGTTCTAAACCAACTATCAAGGAGTCATGATCAACCACTTGAACCTTGGTATGATCCTTAATGCATCATGTACGAGATGACCAATCGATGTGGAAGTTCACGTAATAAATATAAAGGTAACCATTAGAGTTTATATGATCCTTACTTTTGAGGTAATTATGGGTTACTATATGTTATGATGGAAATGAAAGGCATGAGATAAAATTAGGGTCAAATTATGTTAGGGTTATTTTTGATGATTTTATATCTTTTTGGGGAATGATTTGAGAATTATATAGTTTTGGAAAAAGGACATCACACAGACCGTGTGACAACCCGTCGCGTCGGACAAAGCTGCGGGAATCGAACCCACAACCAAAAAGCGACTGGTATTTATCGCCTACCACTGGACTACGTGAAGTACCTGGTTAGTTTGACTAATTTTTTTTAGTTAGATGATTTTAGGAATCATGAGTAAGTTAATTTTGGGTTATCTATGGAAATTATTTACCTATCATGGAGGATATGTGATTAGGTTAATTATTTTTCAATATGAGAATTTAAGAGAAACTGATGTTATTTGGAGATAAAGGTTAATTTGTACCTTGGAAGACTATGTGACTAAATGCTTCAAATATTTGGGTTTCAATCATAGTTTGGTTTACTTTGAAGAAATTTATGGAAAAATTGTTTATCGAATGGTCTTCGTTGAACTTTGGGTTTTGTTGGAAAAAATTTGGAGATTAAGAATAGATTTTCTTTTTATAAAGGGTTATCCTCTTCTGGATTATCTGATCTTGTACTAACCATTTTGGTTTTGGTTTTGGTTAAATTCTAAAGACATGGGAATTATATAGTTCTCTTTTGTGGATTAGGTGTTTCTCTAGATGTTGATTATAGTGAACAAGTCTTCCTAAATACTCGTCTTTTGGAGAAAATATGAGTTTGTGTAAGAAATCTAATAAAAGTTGAAAGTCAACATGATAAGTAATTATGTTTCCTTATGAATAAATTCCACAATAAAAAAACAAAAAAATGTTGTCTATTAACTTTTCCTACTGGGGAATCGAATACCGTTTAACCCATCACAAGTTTTTCATTTTCTTGTGGTTAACATTCTCCTAAACATGTTTTCTATCACTCTCCATCAGAACATGACCCTTTGTTTTTTCCTACATGTCCATATTTTCATACTTGGAATCCTAGTATGGGTTAACTCGGGTGACCGTTGTACTTATCATTCTTTATTTTAAATTGATTTTTTTACCGACTCTTGTTCCGATGTGGGACTTTCAAGGATGTTTCCAAGCCTAATTTTAAAATTGTGAGGACTCAATTCCCAAAAGGGGGGAAGGATGTAACACCCCAGGTAAATAAAGAATATGACATCTTTATATTTATCCATATTTTTGAATAAAATATTAATATTACTTTAAAGGGGATGCTATGTTCGATGGCGTACCCAACACGCAACAACGAGTATCTTGGGAATCTTACGTTGCACTCTAATAATAAAATAATATTATTTCAAATGGTAGTTAACGCCAAGCCGTTGTAATGGAGGGAATGAACAGAACTGACTAAAAAATAATTATATATGTTTTTCAAATATTTTTACTCTTTACAATAAATTTTAGAGGATTAAAAATGCAAATGAATCCAGCTTTTAAGCAAAAACATTTTAATATTCTTTAAAAGGTCGATTAACCGCCTTTTGATGGAGAACCCCTTTTAAATCCACTTTTTGAAAATTTAATAATATCTATTTCTCAAAATAAACATATTATTTATGATTGGGACATTGAAATTTACCTTGGGTTAATTTTTGGTATTTTTCTGACAATGTTCATTTTTCAATGAATAGTGAAAAATACTGCATTCTACATCAAAACTTCTTTTTCATATAATTTAATTATATGGTTATATTATATTTTTAATTTGTTTGAATGTGTAATTAGAATATATTTTTACCATGAAATTCAATTATGGTCATTGGGATTAATTTTACTTTGGAATTAGGCATAAACAAGTGCCAAACTTTTCATAAATATTGTTTCTAAAAAACCTTCTATTTGTTTTGACAACGAGAAGTTTTTTTTAAATTCATTATTGAAATTTATGTGTTTGTAATTTGGTCAAATGAATTACATATTTGGAATCAGAAGGTCCAAATTATGTAATTAATACTCTTTTGTTTTTGGACATTATGAATAGTAACAACGGTAATTATCTTTAATTATTCTGATTAATGAGTAATCGGGTAGTTAAAGATAATAAGATAATATCATAATAATAACAAAATGACCACAAAATGTGTCCTAAGGATACTGGTTGTCTCATGGCCGACCATGGGATTCCTTGTGCCAAACTTGGGGGCCCCATGGAATTAGTTTTGTGAGAAAGTGACTTTTTATCTATTTATTTTTAAAAAATGTTAAATGTGACAAAGAATGCATCACCTATGTAAAATATTTTTATTTTTGTCTACATAAATGATATTTTGGACTATAAGTATTCATTGGAAAGATAAAACTATTTCCTACATCATAGTATTTTTTTTATAATATTTAGACATTAAATAAATTAAATTATTTATGAAATCATGATGATGCAGTGATGACCTCATTATTTAACGATTTAAATAAAATGGAAAGATAATGTAAAATATAAGACCTACACATGTCCAAAACCTATTGTATGTGTGGATTTCTAACCATTATCACCTTATCCTCGAAACACATCAATGTGGGACTATTAAAATCCGAAACTCATTTGGAAATAATGTTACATTTTATACCTTTCCAAGAGTGACCCTCCTCTCCTCTTATAAAAGGCCCCCACCTCTACCTCCTTACCCACACTTCAAAAGCCTATGGCTTGGCCAAACCCTGCCCATTTTGTCTCTACACATCCCTCTATAACTTCTTGAAGCCTCACATTGTGCAGAATCCTTTCCAAGGAAGCCTTTGAGCTCAAATCAAAGGAAGTTACTCGATTTTAAGGTAATGACTTCACTTGAGTCCTTTTGTTTTATTTTACTTCTCCAACCCCCTAAACTCTTTTTATTATTTTCTTTTGTAACAACTCCAGTATCTTAAATATACTAGTATGTTTTTATAAGAAGGATTCGAGCTACACTTACACACACATAAATCTAATGGTTAAAGAACATACTGTTTCCGTGCATGGCGAATTTCTGCCTCCCGAAACGATGATTGTTCAACATTCTTCTAACACCTTCAAAAGTGGCCATTAAGATGACACTATATTTATATATGATATCTAATATGTTTATTTTTTACTTAAGATTCTTTATTTTTCATTAATGGCATAACTTTATGGTTTCCATTATGGGTAAACGCGATATCTTCATTTAAGGAAGTGCGGACTACCGCCCCCTCAAAGTGATTTGATTCGTTAATACCATATGTGGTACTTATAAAGATATATTTAATGATATTATATATGATAACATACTGGAATTAAAATACTATTATGTATCATTATGTTTTAATTCCATTAAATATGAAATAGAAATGGAAGTAGCGTTCATGCGTACGTACGGCTTACCGTCTCCATGAACAGTGCATTTCATTTCTTAACTCTAAATGTTATGTAATAATATAAATTCATAAATATACTGGATATAAATGATATATATGATATCTAAATCATGAATAAAATTCTGGATATAATGAAAATTTGGCCACACGAACAACATGTAATTGTAAGAAATCCACTTTCGACTTAAGAACCAAATATCGGCAAAACAAATATTATTAACTTAAATGATTACATAATGTTTATGACATGGTAATAAGTGATATAAAAGGAATAATGAAATTGAAAAAGGTTCTTAAGGAAGTATAAATTAACTCATGTTTATTATTCAGGAGATTAAAGAACGATCAAGTCAAGTCGGACCCGAGGTAAGGGATCCTACTCCTCTCTTTCTTTTTAAGTACAATCTTTTATGTCATTCCTTTTAAATATCATATTTCTTTTTATTGGGATGTTAATTTATATTAATATTACTTTAATTTTTATGTTAAAATGATTAGATACCCTATTCTCTCTCATCAATCCATTTTGGATGTTTTGAGTGGCGTCGTTAGGCTGCCGAATTTTCGTAAGAGATATAACTTCTCTTTTTTTAAGTACTCTCCTTTATGTCAACTATTTTAAGATCCTCTTTGTTATGATGGGGGATGTTATTTTATATTCCTCTCTCTGTACATATTATTTTAATATGATGAGATACCCTATTTCCTCTCATAAATCCATTTTGGAAGTTTTAAGTGGCGTCGTTAGGCTGTCGGGTTTTCGTAAGGGATTTTTCATCTCACTTTTATTCTCGTGAGATTTATGCTACATTTGCCACAATTTCCTTTGAGTGGTGTATGTACTGCCCATTGTTATACACTTTGTGTAGTATAATTTCATTTATGGGTATTCACATATTCATTGTATGACCCTTCTTCCATGGGGTGTACGTTTCGAAAGTTACCCAACTCGGTAAGGGAACCTTTCACCCTCCTCTTTTTAAAAGACTTCTTTTGTTATGTATTTTAATTCACATACTATAATGTTGGGATATGTTCTTTTATATCCTTATTTATGTAAATTTTATGTCCAAGTTATGAGATTCCATTTTTATCTCTCATCAACTCATTTTCTGAATTTTGAAGTGATGTCGTTAGGCTGTTGAATTTTACCAAGGGAACTTTTTAACCCAATTTCGATTTCTTTGGGTTCAACATGTAATTATTGGATATGTCATCTTTTGAATATGTTTGAATGACCTTTTATTGTTTTACACTTAATATCCACTTATATTGGGTGTATTTATATTTGTCACACATAATTTTGAGATTGAATTATCATTAATTTAAGGATACCTTCTTTATAAGGGAATTCATCACATTAGACATTTCTACTGAGACTTCATTGTTGTTATGCACCAATTCACTCTTATATGGTGTATATAGTGTCCTTTGGAATATTATATAATGAATCCATTTATTCTCATGATATTATAAAGTTATGACTAAATGTTATTCCTCAATTATTGTATTCAAGTGTCTCTAATTTTGGTAGAACCCCTTTAACCAAAATATCGCTTTAAATGTTTTAATTATTTGTTCTTGTTAATATCCATGTTTTCAAAGTGGTTTTAAGGATTTATTTATATGGATATTAATGGTTTAAATTTTTAAAAACTTAAAGGTGGTTTGTGACACTTTGATTCAAAAATATCTTTATTAAGTGTTTTAAATGGTTTTGGAAATGGTTTATTTTTGAATGGCTTCATTATTTCAATATCCTAAAATGTTATATTATGATTGAAATGTGGAAATGTTATGTTTACTTTATTCATGTTTTATGTGATACGTTTATATTATGGTTCTTGGGAATTGTTATGAAAACGGGTGGTTCTGTGATAAACTAAGGGTGGGTGAGCCCGATATAGCTCTCCAATGCATTAGGTAACGCGAAAGAGTGAAACATTAAGGTTTCTCCGAAGAGATTTAGGGAATATACTGTGGTGGGTATTCCAAACGTAACCAATAGGGTTACTCCCTACGTAAGAATGTTATGAATGACTCAAGATACCTTTTATGTCTTATGATTTCTATGATTTATTCATGATTTGATATGCCTATGTTTTATGGGTAATGTATGATTTCATTCTAATGTATATATGAACTCATGTTTCCTTTCCATATTTTTATAACTCTTACTGAGCTTTTTATGCTCATCCCAAGTTTTTGAAATGTTTTTAACAGGTCAAGGGAAAGGTACATGATGTGATGATAGTGTCAAGGATGTGTCAAGAAAGAATCTATGTTTTATTATAAATATGTTTCCGTTGATGAGAAGAATGAATACTGCCTTTTATGTAACCACATTGTTTAAATGTGGAATGTAATGGAAGTTTCATGATCTAATTATCTAAAACTCTAAACCTGAAAAGATCCTCAATGTGTAATCTTGTAATAACTCAAGATTAAGTAAGGTTTAAGGCTTGGGCCTTATAGTTGGTATCAGAGGTCGGTTTTGATAACTTTAGAGGTTAGGGTATTCTCTAAGCATAAGTGATAGTACCATAATGGATAGGATTTCAGAAAGAGTCCTAGTTTTAGATAAAGTGAATGAGTAAGTATATATTGGTGTTTATCTTCCTCATTAGTACATGATGGTTCTATTGATATACTCACACTGACATTTCTGTTTTTAGTGAATGGATGGATCTAGCAGGCACCAAAGAGACAACAGGTTTGAAGGAAACTGTGGTGGTTCTCTGATTAAGATACTAGATAAAATGAGGGATTCAATGAGGAAACTCATGGTTGTTCTAAACCAACTATCAAGGAGTCATGATCAACCACTTGAACCTTGGTATGATCCTTAATGCATCATGTACGAGATGACCAATCGATGTGGAAGTTCACGTAATAAATATAAAGGTAACCATTAGAGTTTATATGATCCTTACTTTTGAGGTAATTATGGGTTACTATATGTTATGATGGAAATGAAAGGCATGAGATAAAATTAGGGTCAAATTATGTTAGGGTTATTTTTTATGATTTTATCTCTTTTTGGGGAATGATTTGAGAATTATATAGTTTTGGAAAAAGGACATCACGCAGACCGTGTGACAACCCGTCGCGTCGGACAAAGCTGCGGGAATCGAACCCACAACCAAAAAGCGACTGGTATTTATCGCCTACCACTGGACTACGTGAAGTACCTGGTTAGTTTGACTAATTTTTTTTAGTTAGATGATTTTAGGAATTAGGAGTAAGTTAATTTTGGGTTATCTATGGAAATTATTTACCTATCATGGAGGATATGTGATTAGGTTAATTATTTTTCAATATGAGAATTTAAGAGAAACTGATGTTATTTGGAGATAAAGGTTAATTTGTACCTTGGAAGACTATGTGACTAAATGCTTCAAATATTTGGGTTTCAATCATAGTTTGGTTTACTTTTGAAGAAATTTATGGAAAAATTGTTTATCGAATGGTCTTCGTTGAACTTTGGGTTTTGTTGGAAAAAATTTGGAGATTAAGAATAGATTTTCTTTTTATAAAGGGTTATCCTTTTCTGGATTATCTGATCTTGTACTAACCATTTTGGTTTTGGTTTTGGTTAAATTCTAAAGACATGGGAATTATATAGTTCTCTTTTGTGGATTAGGTGTTTCTCTAGATGTTGATTATAGTGAACAAGTCTTCCTAAATACTCGTCTTTTGGAGAAAATATGAGTTTGTGTAAGAAATCTAATAAAAGTTGAAAGTCAACATGATAAGTAATTATGTTTCCTTATGAATAAATTCCACAATAAAAAAACAAAAAAATGTTGTCTATTAACTTTTCCTACTGGGGAATCGAATACCGTTTAACCCATCACAAGTTTTTCATTTTCTTGTGGTTAACATTCTCCTAAACATGTTTTCTATCACTCTCCATCAGAACATGACCCTTTGTTTTTTCCTACATGTCCATATTTTCATACTTGGAATCCTAGTATGGGTTAACTCGGGTGACCGTTGTACTTATCTTTCTTTATTTTAAATTGATTTTTTTACCGACTCCTGTTCCGATGTGGGACTTTCAAGGATGTTTCCAAGCCTAATTTTAAAATTGTGAGGACTCAATTCCCAAAAGGGGGGAAGGATGTAACACCCCATGTAAATAAAGAATATGACATCTTTATATTTATCCATATTTTCGAATAAAATATTAATATTACTTTAAAGGGGATGCTATGTTCGATGGCGTACCCAACACGCAACAACGAGTTTCTTGGGAATCTTACGTTGCACTCTAATAATAAAATAATATTATTTCAAATGGTAGTTAACGCCAAGCCGTTGTAATGGCGGGAATGAACAGAACTGACTAAAAAATAATTATATATGTTTTTCAAATATTTTTACTCTTTACAATAAATTTTAGAGGATTAAAAATGCAAATGAATCCAGCTTTTAAGCAAAAACATTTTAATAATCTTTAAAAGGTCGATTAACCGCCTTTTGATGGAGAACCCCTTTTAAATCCGCTTTTTGAAAGTTTTATAAGATCTATTTTTCAAAATAAACATATTATTTATGATTGTGACATTTAAATTTACCTTGGGTTAATTTTTGGTATTTTTCTGACAATGTTCATTTTTCAATGAATAGTGAAAAATACTGCATTCTACATCAAAACTTCTTTTTCATATAATTTAATTATATGGTTATATTATATTTTTAATTTGTTTGAAAGTGTAATTAGAATATATTTTTACCATGTAATTCAATTATGGTCATTGGGATTAATTTTACTTTGGAATTAGGCATAAACAAGTGCCAAACTTTTCATAAATATTGTTTCTAAAAAACCTTCTATTTGTTTTGACAACGAGAAGTTTTTTTTAAATTCATTATTGAAATTTATGTGTTTGTAATTTGGTCAAATTAATTACATATTTGGAATCAGAAGTTCCAAATTATGTAATTAATACTCTTTTGTTTTTGGACATTATGAATAGTAACAACGGTAATTATCTTTAATTATTCTGATTAATGAGTAATCGGGTAGTTAAAGATAATAAGATAATATCATAATAATAAAACAATGACCACAAAATGTGTCCTAAGGATACTGGTTGTCTCATGGCCGACCATGGGATTCCTTGTGCCAAACTTGGGGGCCCCATGGAATTAGTTTTGTGAGAAAGTGACTTTTTATCTATTTATTTTTAAAAAATGTTAAATGTGACAAAGAATGTATCACCTATGTAAAATATTTTTATTTTTGTCTAAATAAATGATATTTTGGACTATAAGTATTCATTGGAAAGATAAAACTATTTCCTACATCATAGTATTTTTTTTAAAATATTTAGACATTAAATAAATTAAATTATTTATGAAATCATGATGATGCAGTGATGACCTCATTATTTAACGATTTAAATAAAATGGAACGATAATGTAAAATATAAGACCTACACATGTCCAAAACCTATTGTATGTGTGGATTTAGAACCCTTATCACCTTATCCTTGAAACACATCAATGTGGGACCATTAAAATCCGAAACTCATTTGGAAATAATGTTACATTTTATACCTTTCCAAGAGTGACCCTCCTCTCCTCTTATAAAAGGCCCCCACCTCTACCTCCTTACCCACACTTCAAAAGCCTATGGCTTGGCCAAAGCCTGCCCATTTTGTCTCTCCAAATCCCTCTATAACTTCTTGAAGCCTCACATTGTGCAAAATCCTTTCCAAGGAAGCCTTTGAGCTCAAATCAAAGGAAGTTACTCGATTTTAAGGTAATGACTTCACTTGAGTCCTTTTGTTTTATTTTACTTCTCCAACCCCCTAAACTCTTTTTACAGTATCTTAAATATACTAGTATGTTTTTATAAGAAGGATTCGAGCTACACTTACACACACATAAATCTAATGGTTAAAGAACATACTGTTTCCGTGCATGGCGAATTTATGCCTCCCGAAACGATGATTGTTCAACATTCTTCTAACACCTTCAAAAGTGGACATTAAGATTACACTATATTTATATATGATATCTAATATGTTTATTTTTTACTTAAGATTCTTTATTTTTCATTAATGGCATAACTTTATGGTTTCCATTATGGGTAAACGCGATATCTTCATTTAAGGAAGTGCGGACTACCGCCCCCTCAAAGTGATTTGATTCGTTAATACCATATGTGGTACTTATAAAGATATATTTAATGATATTATATATGATAACATACTGGAATTAAAATACTATTATGTATCATTATGTTTTAATTCCATTAAATATGAAATAGAAATGGAAGTAGCGTTCATGCGTACGTACGGCTTACCGTCTCCATGAACAGTGCATTTCATTTCTTAACTCTAAATGTTATGTAATAATATAAATTCATAAATATACTGGATATAAATGATATATATGATATCTAAATCATGAATAAAATTCTGGATATAATGAAAATTTGGCCACACGAACAACATGTAATTGTAAGAAATCCACTTTCGACTTAAGAACCAAATATCGGCAAAACAAATATTATTAACTTAAATGATTACATAATGTTTATGACATGGTAATAAGTGATATAAAAGGAATAATGAAATTGAAAAAGGTTCTTAAGGAATTATAAATTAACTCATGTTTATTATTCAGGAGATTAAAGAACGATCAAGTCAAGTCGGACCCGAGGTAAGGGATCCTACTCCTCTCTTTCTTTTTAAGTACAATCTTTTATGTCATTCCTTTTAAAGATAATATTTCTTGTTATTGGGATGTTAATTTATATTAATATTACTTTAATTTTTATGTTAAAATGATTAGATACCCTATTCTCTCTCATCAATCCATTTTGGATGTTTTGAGTGGCGTCGTTAGGCTGCCGAATTTTCGTAAGAGATATAACCTCTCTTTTTTTAAGTACTCTCCTTTATGTCACCTATTTTAAGATCCTCTTTGTTATGATGGGGGATGTTATTTTATATTCCTCTCGCTGTACATTTTATGTTAATATGATGAGATACCCTATTTCCTCTCATAAATCCATTTTGGAAGTTTTAAGTGGCGTCGTTAGGCTGTCGGGTTTTCGTAAGGGATTTTTCATCTCACTTTTATTCTCGTGAGATTTATGCTACATTTGCCACAATTTCCTTTGAGTGGTGTATGTACTGCCCATTATTATACACTTTGTGTAGTATAATTTCATTTATGGGTATTCACATATTCATTGTATGACCCTTCTTCCATGGGGTGTACGTTTCGAAACTTACCCAACTCGGTAAGGGAACCTTTCACCCTCCTCTTTTTAAAAGACTTCTTTTGTTATGTATTTTAATTCACATACTATTATGTTGGGATATGTTCTTTTATATCCTTATTTATGTAAATTTTATGTCCAAGTTATTATATTCCATTTTTATCTCTCATCAACTCATTTTCTGAATTTTGAAGTGATGTCGTTAGGCTGTTGAATTTTACCAAGGGAACTTTTTAACCCAATTTCGATTTCTTTGGGTTCAACATGTAATTATTGGATATGTCATCTTTTGAATATGTGTGAATGACCTTTTATTGTTTTACACTTAATATCCACTTATATTGGGTGTATTTATATTTGTCACACATAATTTTGAGATTGAATTATCATTAATTTAAGGATACCTTCTTTATAAGGGAATTCATCACATTTGACATTTCTACTGAGACTTCATTGTTGTTATGCACCAATTCACTCTTATATGGTGTATATAGTGTCCTTTGGAATATTATATAATGAATCCATTTATTCTCATGATATTATAAAGTTATGACTAAATGTTATTCCTCAATTATTGTATTCAAGTGTCTCTAATTTTGGTAGAACCCCTTTAACCAAAATATCGCTTTAAATGTTTTAATTATTTGTTCTTGTTAATATCCATGTTTTAAAAGTGGTTTTAAGGATTTATTTATATGGATATTAATGGTTTAAAATTTTAAAAACTTCAAGGTGGTTTGTGACACTTTGATTCAAAAATATCTTTATTAAGTGTTTTAAATGGTTTTGGAAATGGTTTATTTTTGAATGGATTCATTATTTCAATATCCTAAAATGTTATATTGTGATTGAAATGTGGAAATGTTATGTTTACTTTATTCATGTTTTATGTGATACGTTTATATTATGGTTCTTGGGAATTGTTATGAAAACGGGTGGTTCTGTGATAAACTAAGGGTGGGTGAGCCCGATATAGCTCTCCAATGCATTAGGTAACGCGAAAGAGTGAAACATTAAGGTTTCTCCGAAGAGATTTAGGGAATATACTGTGGTGGGTATTCCAAACGTAACCAATAGGGTTACTCCCTACGTAAGAATGTTATGAATGCCTCAAGATACCTTTTATGTCTTATGATTTCTATGATTTATTCATGATTTGATATGCCTATGTTTTATGGGTAATGTATGATTTCATTCTAATGTATATATGAACTCATGTTTCCTTTCCATATTTTTATAACTCTTACTGAGCTTTTTATGCTCATCCCAAGTTTTTGAAATGTTTTTCACAGGTCAAGGGAAAGGTACATGATGTGATGATAGTGTCAAGGATGTGTCAAGAAAGAATCTGTGTTTTATTATAAATATGTTTCCGTTGATGAGAAGAATGAATACTGCCTTTTATGTAACCACATTGTTTAAATGTGGAATGTAATGGAAGTTTCATGATCTAATTCTCTAAAACTCTAAACCTGACAAGATCCTCAATGTGTAATCTTGTAATAACTCAAGATTAAGTAAGGTTTAAGGCTTGGGCCTTATAGTTGGTATCAGAGGTCGGTTTTGATAACTTTAGAGGTTAGGGTATTCTCTAAGCATAAGTGATAGTACCATAATGGATAGGATTTCAGAAAGAGTCCTAGTTTTAGATAAAGTGAATGAGTAAGTATATATTGGTGTTTATCTTCCTCATTAGTACATGATGGTTCTGTTGATATACTCACACTGACATTTCTGTTTTTAGTGAATGGATGGATCTAGCAGGCACCAAAGAGACAACAGGTTTGAAGGAAACTGTGGTGGTTCTCTGATTAAGATACTAGATAAAATGAGGGATTCAATGAGGAAACTCATGGTTGTTCTAAACCAACTATCAAGGAGTCATGATCAACCACTTGAACCTTGGTATGATCCTTAATGCATCATGTACGAGATGACCAATCGATGTGGAAGTTCACGTAATAAATATAAAGGTAACCATTAGAGTTTATATGATCCTTACTTTTGAGGTAATTATGGGTTACTATATGTTATGATGGAAATGAAAGGCATGAGATAAAATTAGGGTCAAATTATGTTAGGGTTATTTTTGATGATTTTATCTCTTTTTAGGGAATGATTTGAGAATTATATAGTTTTGGAAAAAGGACATAACGCAGACTGTGTGACAACCCGTCGCGTCAGACAAAGCTGCGGGAATCGAACCCACAACCAAAAAGCGACTGGTATTTATCGCCTACCACTGGACTACGTGAAGTACCTGGTTAGTTTGACTAATTTTTTTTAGTTAGATGATTTTAGGAATCAGGAGTAAGTTAATTTTGGGTTATCTATGGAAATTATTTACCTATCATGGAGGATATGTGATTAGGTTAATTATTTTTCAATATGAGAATTTAAGAGAAACTGATGTTATTTGGAGATAAAGGTTAATTTGTACCTTGGAAGACTATGTGACTAAATGCTTCAAATATTTGGGTTTCAATCATAGTTTGGTTTACTTTGAAGAAATTTATGGAAAAATTGTTTATCGAATGGTCTTCGTTGAACTTTGGGTTTTGTTGGAAAAATTTTGGAGATTAAGAATAGATTTTCTTTTTATAAAGGGTTATCCTTTTCTAGATTATCTGATCTTGTACTAACCATTTTGGTTTTGGTTTTGGTTAAATTCTAAAGACATGGGAATTATATAGTTCTCTTTTGTGGATTAGGTGTTTCTCTAGATGTTGATTATAGTGAACAAGTCTTCCTAAATACTCGTCTTTTGGAGAAAATATGAGTTTGTGTAAGAAATCTAATAAAAGTTGAAAGTCAACATGATAAGTAATTATGTTTCCTTATGAATAAATTCCACAATAAAAAAACAAAAAAATGTTGTCTATTAACTTTTCCTACTGGGGAATCGAATACCGTTTAACCCATCACAAGTTTGTCATTTTCTTGTGGTTAACATTCTCCTAAACATGTTTTCTATCACTCTCCATCAGAACATGACCCTTTGTTTTTTCCTACATGTCCATATTTTCATACTTGGAATCCTAGTATGGGTTAACTCGGGTGACCGTTGTACTTATCTTTCTTTATTTTAAATTGATTTTTTTACCGACTCTTGTTCCGATGTGGGACTTTCAAGGATGTTTCCAAGCCTAATTTTAAAATTGTGAGGACTCAATTCCCAAAAGGGGGGAAGGATGTAACACCCCAGGTAAATAAAGAATATGACATCTTTATATTTATCCATATTTTTGAATAAAATATTAATATTACTTTAAAGGGGATGCTATGTTCGATGGCGTACCCAACACGCAACAACGAGTTTCTTGGGAATCTTACGTTGCACTCTAATAATAAAATTATATTATTTCAAATGGTAGTTAACGCCAAGCCGTTGTAATGGCGGGAATGAACAGAACTGACTAAAAAATAATTATATATGTTTTTCAAATATTTTTACTCTTTACAATAAATTTTAGAGGATTAAAAATGCAAATGAATCCAGCTTTTAAGCAAAAACATTTTAATATTCTTTAAAAGGTCGATTAACCGCCTTTTGATGGAGAACCCCTTTTAAATCCGCTTTTTGAAAATTTTATAAGATCTATTTTTCAAAATAAACATATTATTTATGATTGGGACATTGAAATTTACCTTGGGTTAATTTTTGGTATTTTTCTGACAATGTTCATTTTTCAATGAATAGTGAAAAATACTGCATTCTACATCAAAACTTCTTTTTCATATAATTTAATTATATGGTTATATTATATTTTTAATTTGTTTGAAAGTGTAATTAGAATATATTTTTACCATGTAATTCAATTATGGTCATTGGGATTAATTTTACTTTGGAATTAGGCATAAACAAGTGCCAAACTTTTCATAAATATTGTTTCTAAAAAACCTTCTATTTGTTTTGACAACGAGAAGTTTTTTTTAAATTCATTATTGAAATTTATGTGTTTGTAATTTGGTCAAATGAATTACATATTTGGAATCAGAAGGTCCAAATTATGTAATTAATACTCTTTTGTTTTCGGACATTATGAATAGTAACAACGGTAATTATCTTTAATTATTCTGATTAATGAGTAATCGGGTAGTTAAAGATAATAAGATAATATCATAATAATAAAAAAATGACCACAAAATGTGTCCTAAGGATACTGGTTCTCTCATGGCCGACCATGGGATTCCTTGTGCCAAACTTGGGGGCCCCATGGAATTAGTTTTGTGAGAAAGTGACTTTTTATCTATTTATTTTTAAAAAATGTTAAATGTGACAAAGAATGCATCACCTATGTAAAATATTTTTATTTTTGTCTACATAAATGATATTTTGGACTATAAGTATTCATTGGAAAGATAAAACTATTTCCTACATCATAGTATTTTTTTTATAATATTTAGACATTAAATAAATTAAATTATTTATGAAATCATGATGATGCAGTGATGACCTCATTATTTAACGATTTAAATAAAATGGAAAGATAATGTAAAATATAAGACCTACACATGTCCAAAACCTATTGTATGTGTGGATTTCGAACCCTTATCACCTTATCCTCGAAACACATCAATGTCGGACCATTGAAATCTGAAACTCATTTGGAAATAATGTCACATTTTATACCTTTCCAAGAGTGACCCTCCTCTCCTCTTATAAAAGGCCCCCACCTCTACCTCCTTACCCACACTTCAAAAGCCTATGGCTTGGCCAAACCCTGCCCATTTTGTCTCTCCACATCCCTCTATAACTTCTTGAAGCCTCGCATTGTGCAGAATCCTTTCCAAGGAAGCCTTTGAGCTCAAATCAAAGGAAGTTACTCGATTTTAAGGTAATGACTTCACTTGAGTCCTTTTGTTTTATTTTACTTCTCCAACCCCCTAAACTCTTTTTATTATTTTCTTTTGTAACAACTCCAGTATCTTAAATATACTAGTATGTTTTTATAAGAAGGATTCGAGCTACACTTACACACACATAAATCTAATGGTTAAAGAACATACTGTTTCCGTGCATGGTGAATTTCTGCCTCCCGAAACGATGATTGTTCAACATTCTTCTAACACCTTCAAAAGTGGCCATTAAGATGACACTATATTTATATATGATATCTAATATTTTTATTTTTTACTTAAGATTATTTATTTTTCATTAATGGCATAACTTTATGGTTTCCATTATGGGTAAACGCGATATCTTCATTTAAGGAAGTGCGGACTACCGCCCCCTCAAAGTGATTTGATTCGTTAATACCATATGTGGTACTTATAAAGATATATTTAATGATATTATATATGATAACATACTGGAATTAAAATACTATTATGTATCATTATGTTTTAATTCCATTAAATATGAAATAGAAATGGAAGTAGCGTTCATGCGTACGTACGGCTTACCGTCTCCATGAACAGTGCATTTCATTTCTTAACTCTAAATGTTATGTAATAATATAAATTCATAAATATACTGGATATATATGATATATATGATATCTAAATAATGAATAAAATTCTGGATATAATGAAAATTTGGCCACACGAACAACATGTAATTGTAAGAAATCCACTTTCGACTTAAGAACCAAATATCGGCAAAACAAATATTATTAACTTAAATGATTACATAATGTTTATGACATGGTAATAAGTGATATAAAAGGAATAATGAAATTGAAAAAGGTTCTTAAGGAAGTAGAAATTAACTCATGTTTATTATTCAAGAGATTAAAGAACGATCAAGTCAAGTCGGACCCGAGGTAAGGGATCCTACTCCTCTCTTTCTTTTTAAGTACATTCTTTTATGTCATTCCTTTTAAAGATCATATTTTTTGTTATTGGGATGTTAATTTATATTAATATTACTTTAATTTTTATGTTAAAATGATTAGATACCCTATTCTCTCTCATCAATCCATTTTGGATGTTTTGAGTGGCGTCGTTAGGCTGCCGAATTTTCGTAAGAGATATAACCTCTCTTTTTTTAAGTACTCTCCTTTATGTCACCTATTTTAAGATCCTCTTTGTTATGATGGGGGATGTTATTTTATATTCCTCTCGCTGTACATTTTATGTTAATATGATGAGATACCCTATTTCCTCTCATAAATCCATTTTGGAAGTTTTAAGTGGCGTCGTTAGGCTGTCGGGTTTTCGTAAGGGATTTTTCATCTCACTTTTATTCTCGTGAGATTTATGCTACATTTGCCACAATTTCCTTTGAGTGGTGTATGTACTGCACATTATTATACACTTTGTGTAGTATAATTTCATTTATGGGTATTCACATATTCATTGTATGACCCTTCTTCCATGGGGTGTACGTTTCGAAAGTTACCCAACTCGGTAAGGGAACCTTTCACCCTCCTCTTTTTAAAAGACTTATTTTGTTATGTATTTTAATTCACATACTATTAAGTTGGGATATGTTCTTTTATATCCTTATTTATGTAAATTTTATGTCCAAGTTATGAGATTCCATTTTTATCTCTCATCAACTCATTTTCTTAATTTTGAAGTGATGTCGTTAGGCTGTTGAATTTTACCAAGGGAACTTTTTAACCCAATTTCGATTTCTTTGGGTTCAACATGTAATTATTGGATATGTCATCTTTTGAATATGTGTGAATGACCTTTTATTGTTTTACACTTAATATCCACTTATATTGGGTGGATTTATATTTGTCACACATAATTTTGAGATTGAATTATCATTAATTTAAGGATACCTTCTTTATAAGGGAATTCATCACATTTGACATTTCTACTGAGACTTCATTGTTGTTATGCACCAATTCACTCTTATATGGTGTATATAGTGTCCTTTGGAATATTATATAATGAATCCATTTATTCTCATGATATTATTAAGTTATGACTAAATGTTATTCCTCAATTATTGTATTCAAGTGTCTCTAATTTTGGTAGAACCCCTTTAACCAAAATATCGCTTTAAATATTTTAATTATTTGTTCTTGTTAACATCCATGTTTTCAAAGTGGTTTTAAGGATTTATTTATATGGATATTAATGGTTTAAAATTTTAAAAACTTCAAGGTGGTATGGGACACTTTGATTCAATAATCTCTTTATTAAATGTTTTAAATGGTTTTGGAAATGGTTTCTTTTTTAATGGATTCATTATTTCAATATCCTAAAATGTTATATTGTGATTGAAATGTGGAAATGTTATGTTTACTTTATGCATGTTTTATGTGATCGTTTATGTTATGGTTCTTGGGAATTGTTATGAAAATGGGTGGTTCCATGATAAACTAAGGGCGGGTGAGCCCGATATAGCTCTCCAATGCATTGGGTAATGTGAAGGAGTGAAACGTTAAGGTTTATTTGAAGAGATTTAGGGAATATACTGTGGTGGGTATTCCAAACGTAACCAAGAGGGTTACTCCCTACGTAAAAATGTTATGAATGCCTCAAGATACCTTTTATGTCTTATTATTTCTATGATTTATTCATGATTTGATATGCCTATGTTTTATGGGTAAAGTATGATTTCATTCTAATGTATATATGAACTCAAGTTTCCTTTCCATATTTTTATAACTCTTATTGAGCTTTTTATGCTCATCCCAAGTTTTTCAAATTTTTTTCACAGGTCAAGGGAAGGGTACATGATGTGATGATAGTGTCAAGGATGTGTCAAGAAAGAATCCGTGTTTTATTTTAAATATGTTTCCGTTGATGGGAAGAATGAATACTGTCTTTTATGTAACCACTTTTTTTAAATGTGGAATGTAATGCAATTTTCATGATCTAATTCTCTAAAACTCTGAACCTGAAAAGATCCTCAATGTGTAATATTGTAATAACTCAAGATTAAGTAAGGTTTAAGGCTGGGGACTTATAATAAGAATGTCAGATATATAAATTAAATGAATCCTTACTATTAACCATGAATATTGATAATGGAAAATAGTTCACCCCAATTCATCTAGGTGGCATTACATAGATACTTTTGGGTGATGTTATCATTTTTCCAGGGATTGTAATTTAAAAAGGTAGATATGATATTATTATTTAATATAATAATTTTTTCAGAATTATAATATATATACATAAGTATTAATTTTATAGGTTTCTATGTAATGTGGTGATGATAGATGAATTGAAATAGTATGTGGAATAGTAAGTCAAATATAAAATCTGGTGAAGTTTTTCATTATGTAGGATAGAAGAGATATAT
The DNA here is from genome assembly GCA_963277665.1 of Viscum album. NCBI lineage: Eukaryota > Viridiplantae > Streptophyta > Magnoliopsida > Santalales > Viscaceae > Viscum > Viscum album. The sequence continues at coordinate 450,380,488 of OY728131.1, forward strand.
AAAATGGTTTTAAAATTATCATAATAACATAATAGAACATTTATTATATTAGATTTATAATTTTTTGAGGTGTAATTTTTTTTTGATGATGTTCGTATAGAATGAAATTTGAAGGACTCAGTAAATATGATTAAATATTCATCAATATAATTCATTATGGTTCCTTCATTATGACCCATAGAATGAAATTTTAGGAAGAAATAACAACTAAATACTGGATTGGGATGTTTATAAGAAAAATATTTAGGGTTTTCCTAGAATTAAATTTCAATTCACTATGAATAGTATATAAGATTATATACCCTTTTATAAGGTAAGGAAGGAACATACATGGAATTTCAAAAAAATATTAAAACATAATTAACTCATTCGTTGGTAAAATGATTCCAAATTAATATATATTTGATGAAATAGTGTCTAAGAACAAAATATTCTAATCAAAGTAACTCTATACAAGTTATGGTATCATTATAAGCCTTATCATTTAGTTTAACACCTTGGTTAACCTATTTTATACAAAACCATGGTAAATAATTTTTCAATCATAATAGTTTATATTTTGACATATAATGACACAATTGGATCCTAAATGACAAATGGATGATGTTTTAGACTATTTATATTCATATATTTCTTCTTTCAAGATTAATAATCTTTAAAATAACATAATAAAATATTATTTAACATAAAATGCCATTAATTAAAATTTTACGCTTAAATTAATTCGATATGAAAAATAATAAGAATGTAAATGAATTTTAATACATAAAATTAAAAAGTTTTCAATATGTTGTATTAATCTATAAAATTCATTTATAATGAAAAATCCACACAATTTGTACTAAATTTTATCTTTTTAAAATAATTTATTAAATTTTTAATTTAATATATTAAATAATGTGTCGGTGCTACCTAAGAATTTATAGAATTAATATATTCATTGAAAATTAGAAATAACAATTATATGATAACTAATTAATGTATTTTTAAAATAAATAATGATACTCGAAGATATCCTCATTTATCATTATGTAAAAATATTAGAGATATTAAATTCAAGAGGCTAACATTTTGAATTTTTTTCATTCCTCAAAATAATATAATTTAAATAATCAAATAAAAATTCAACCATGTGGCCATATAATCTTAAATCATATGGGAATTGTCATAAAACACATATATATTAGGGTAAATGAACATTTTTTCTTTATTTCAATAAATTATTTCACTACTTTAACCATATTATACATATTTATCCCTTATCAATGTCATAAATATTCAAAATGAATACTATATATAATAACCAAAAATAAATAGGTAAAATCTCAAAAACTATGGTATAAATAATTCATAATATTGACTCTATTTTCATGATTAAATATTTATAAATATATGATCCAGATTTTAAATAAAAATATGAAACGTGATGAAAACAATTTTTCAAAAAATTTCATTTTAAGTACTAAAATGTTTTTATAGAAAAGTCATGAATCAAAGTGATAAATATTAACATTATTGTATTATTAATAATTATAAAAAATCTATTTTTTCATAAAAAATTATTTAAAACTCAATATATATTGGTAAATTTTTGGAACAAAAAATACAGTTTTCAGTGAAAATATATCATTTTTCACAAACACCTCGAAAATAACTCTTTGGAGAAAAATTATAAAAATTAACTCTAAGATTATTTTAAAATTATTTTTATAAAATGGGAATCATTTAATCAACTAAAATTTATCTATTATGAATAAATTATTTATAATATTTTCCCACAAAAATCAATAAAAATTATATTTTTTGAAGACATCTTTTTATGAATAAAATTAATTTACTAAATAAACAGTACATACTTCCTAAGAACTAATAAATATAATTTTATTAGGTATGTAATTTATATATATATTTAACAATTTATTTTATCTAATTCATATCTTCTGATTCAAAACATATGTTTTAATTTTCATATTTAAAAATATCTCCTATTTTGTTTAATCTTGATTGTGTGTGTTGTACATGGAATTGAACGTATTGTTATTTTAAAATTTTATAGTGTCACATTCCCATCCCATTATTAATTTTCACCCTCATAATTTTAACTATTTCCCATAAATCAAGTGATTTTAATTTCTACATACCCTTGTTAAAAATGTGAATCATAAACATGCTTAATTAACCCTTATCATAAAATAGGGAAAGGGAAATAATAAATTCATTTTAAAAAAAACATAAAAGGTTTCTAAAAAGGATATCATTAGTAGGATGTGAAAATATAAAAATGAAGGACGGTGAAATTTTCAAATAACGATGAAGAATGAATAATAATATTGATAATAATAAAATGGTTGTCCATAATAAAGGTAACTAACACAAAACAATAAAACTAAGTGGAGTGAAATATTACAATGAATAATTACAAATAATCATAATATGATAAAAAAATTTCAAAATACGTTTTATTGAGTTATGGAATTCATTTATAGTATACAATTAAAATGAAAATACATATACTTAACAAAATATATAATTTAATCCATTATTTAATTTACCCAGCAATCTCATATTTAGCTCTAAATGAAGAGTATTCAAGACAAATTATAATTTCTTGGATCAATAAAATAATATTTTAATTGAAAAACTTATTCTATAAAAGGAAAAAAATATACCAATCATAACTTTAAATATTAACCATAAATAAAATAATTACTACATTTTGAGATAACATAAAAAATTTATAATCCTTCAAAAAAGGAAATAATACATTTTACTTCAATAGGTCTATAATGACACCCAAAGTTCAATATTGATTATTGCATAAATAAATAACCCTACATATCAATTTGCATCAATAAAATATTATGAATGAAATTTTTATCCTTGGATATGAATTAATACCTTATTAATTAAGTGCCCAGAAAATTGATTACATTCATCCCAAATAAGATTTCATGATATACCACATGTTAAAAATACAGTTATATATTTCTCAACCAAAGGAATAATTTCCAAAATATTAGTATTCACCACTATAAGTTAATAAATTGTCTTATAATGTAGTGAAGTTTAACAAATAATCAAGAATAAAATTTAAATACTAACAAGATATTTAATATATATCATAATAATAAATATATCCAAAATTATCACGTTCACAATGAATTCACTTTTTTACCAAAATTATTATCTATATCCCACAAAATATAGACCATAATTTATATAACATCAAATCATATACTATTAAAATGGTTACTTAATCCTAAATACTATATTCTTTTTAAAACAATGGTAAAATTACCTTAAAATATCATCACAAAAAATCCCAAAAAAGTATTTATCCTTATGAACTTATAAAATAATTGAAATAAAAAATCCATAAAAATCAATCATATCTTCATCCCAAATAAACATTTTCACATTAACTCTAAAATAATTTAATGTTTATTGGTACCTTCAATTATATGATTTAAAATTTCTAAACAAAAATATATTTTTGGACAATCCTTAGTTATCTCATTATTCTTATATCCCAAATACCATTAGTATAACACCTAAAAAACAAAACTATTGAATCCCAATACATAAAAACATCAATACTTAAACTTAAATGATTGGGAAATAATAATTAAATCATTGTTCAAGGATCTAATGCATGGATTATATCATGATATTAAATAATTTACCTATTCTACAGGGATAAGTCGTCGAACTATAAATGGTATCATGGTTAAACCTCATATCCATTTATGCATTTATTCGTTTTCCCTTGAAAATCCATTTATCTATGATCAAATCTTCCCCCATAAATTATTTTCTAATTCTGTTAATACATTTCATGTAATTTAATTTAACAAATTGATAACATGAAGGAATTTGAGCATTTTCATCCATTGTCTTAACCACCCAAGTTCTCAGAAAACACTATTCTTCTATCATTTATTAAATTTGTGAATTGGAAAAGGTTTAGGTTGTGGAACATATACATTGATAAATTATTATGAATAATCACCATGTCTTCCACTCTAGTCATCACACAATTTTGTTTTTCATAATCATAGAATTATTTTTCACAATCACTGTTTACATGATTCAATCATGTTTGAGAAATTTAATAGGACAAAAAATTAGAGTATCAAAAATATTAATAATATTGGGAGACCACATAATCTTGAAAATCATTTATAATATTTCCATAACAAGACACCTTATATTCAATATATGATAGATTAGGTTTTACCATGGTCACTCATGGTCATTATTTTTAAAAATCCATCATAATGAATTGAAATAAAAATATGAATTAACCCAGTCGTATCACTAAATAATGAAAAACTAGGTATGTAGAAAGGTAACACTCACTAAACACCATAAATATTGGTGAAATATACTCAACCAACATTTTGGGGGTTATTACTACTAGATGCATCTATTCCAAAATGACATCCACCTGTAGTACACATGTAGAGATTTAATGCCTAGAAAACCATATAATCTATATCTTAATAATAAAATTAAATGTTATTCTATGCGTAGATATATGCTAAAAGTCGTTCATTGTTTTATATTCTGAAATAAATATTTTTATAAATATAGTTCCCATGTATTTTACTAAACATTCATTGATACTAATATTAAATACCCTGACTCTAGTCACCTAGATTCACCGGTCGCATTATTACATTGGAAAGTGATTTTTGATATCACATTCCAATAGATTAAATAGTTTAGTGTACATAGTAAACAAGAAACATAAATTAATATCACATTACATTTTAATAAAAAATAGTGAATATAAATAATGTTTTCCTTGAAATTATTTTCAGATTACTTCTTCAAGTCTAGAGAATGGTAACAAATAAAGATTGTGAATAGATGTTATGTATGGGGATGAGAACTGTGGAAGATATTATAAAATAAACAGGGAATATTAAATGTGGGAAATTGAATAATAAAAAAACATTTAATTTAATAAATAACATGGGTATGAAGAATAATATGGATGGAATAAATAATAACCAAATCATGCCTCATATATAATCATACGAGCTTGAAATAAATCCAAGGATATGATAACTATTCATATAAACAAATGTACATAAATAACTAATTTTATAAATATGTAATGCATAATTATAATCATCATAAAATTATTTACACACTCTAATTACTAGAAAACATTACCATATTATACAGGCCCTATGTAGAGAAATTATATATAAATAGATAATCCCTTAGATAAATAATCAATCTAGTGTTTTAGATGAGACACATTGATACATCAAGGGGATATGTAATTATAGTACCCATTCATCACATAAAATTTATAATTCATTCATAATATGAATAAATAATGAACTTAATATATATTCTTATAAATTAATAACAATTCATATGGGATGATGTAGAATTTGTAATGTCAATTATTTACCTATAAAAATTAATCACTAACCATAAATAGAATCAAATAAGTATGGTATCATTCCAAAATATCCCCAAAAATAAATAAAAGAGATTTGGTCATTTGTCATTGATAAAGTGAAATACCATGAAAATATGATTATAAATATTTTTGAGTAAAAGAAACTTTTAACATTGAAAACCAATTTTTATTAAAAAAAAATTCAAGGATGTTAGTTAAAAAATTAATTAATATAATCATGGAATATATTTTTTTGAGCATCAAATAATTAACTTTTAAAAATGGTGGGAAATTTCTTTTATGTCATGTATATGGAAATAATGATTATATTCACATTTTTTGTAAAAATTCTAAGGTGAATAAATCCAAAATAAAATAAAGATTAATTATTTTTTTAATTTTTAAAAAGTGAAACGTCATTAAATATTTAATTAACAAATCATGTTAATATTTAAAATAAATTCCTTAAATAATTTCAAGGAAAGTATTCACATGGAATATAAACCTTCCAAACCATGTTGAAAGAAAAAGTCAGTTTTCCAAGAAAATATTATTTCAATATAATGAGTACCAAATAGAGAAAATTAAATGTACCTTTTTTTGACATAAATAATAAGTGGAGGACAATTTTAATTTTTTTATATTACAAATATCAAAATATTCTCTTATATAAGTCTTAAAAATAAAAAATCTAGAACAATGATTTGGTTGTGAAATAAACCCTTACCACTTTGGTGACATTATAATCCTCACCATCATGAAATAAATTAAATTAAATGGAAAATAAAATTCCATTAATATAAATTTAATCATGAAATATCAAATTAGATCTGAAAAATATACACTACATGATTGAAAAAGATGGTGAATATAGCATATATATCATGGAAACAATTGTGAGATGAGAAAACCTTACCTCAAGTTTGACATTCATCATAATTTAATTGAAAATAATTCATAAATTTTTTAAACTAAAACAAATTCTATATAAAAATAATTTTTATACTTATACTATCATATATTATCCATTTAAAATATTTCTATATAATTTTATTATTAATTCCATTAATATCATCTTTTTTGTTGATAAATTTTGGTTTTTTTTGTTACTGCATATTTTATAGGATCCCAGCCTTAAAATTGGATCATTTTCTCAAAATATCCAGAATTATGATAAATATAATAATATATTATATATTCTTTAAATATATCCTTATTACCATAAATGTAAACTTGAAATTATAAACAAATCATATAACTATGTAGAGGTTTTGGTTCAAACATAACCCTGAGAGATATATTATTTTTCTAATGGATTAAAATGTAATAAAATAAATTAGATATTATAAGTATAGAAGAATAATTATGTCATAATGATCTTATATATTAATTATTTCCATTTTTGTAACAATCCAATTAATGTGTTGTATAATGTCCAATGACAAAACTGTAACGAGATGGTAAGCCATACATACGCACGAGTGACACTTTTTCTTTTTATAGGATAGAAAAATGATAAAAAAATGGTTATAGAATAATTAAAATAAAATATCAATATATTTTTTATACTTAATTTATTATTAAATGATGGGTAAAATAACTATCGATGTGGAAGAAAAATAAATTTGAAGGAGCTGGTAATGATTATTACAACTACTTCAAATGAGTTCCTTTAGATTTATTTTATAGGACCCTTGGATTCACCTTTTAAGAAGAAAAGAACCTCTAAATGATTTATAGGGATGTCTATAAGATACATTTTCATGTGATGGTTTATATATATGGCTCATATTATAATTATGAATTTGGAGAAAGGGTTATCCTTCTCTATATGAGGGAAAGCAGAAACATGGAATTTTTAAGAACATTACAATATAATTATTTCATTATAGTGGAAGGTTATTATTTATGGTAATAAAATTGATAAAAATGTGATAATTTATAAACACCCTATACTAATGACATTAAGATAGGATTTGGTGTCTTTCTAAACCTTATATTTTTGTTTAACCCCTTATTTAACCAATTGTATCCTGTAAAAACTCAGACCTTCTTTTTGGGTATGTTTTCCATTTTTGGCCGTTTCTGAGAAAAAGAGGACAATCTAAAAATTTTGTAAGTACACATCATGTACTTTACAAGTACATGTCATTTACTTTTCTTCCGCTCGAGGCCATGTGCTGACCGTGTCCAGGCCAGTCACGTGGGGTGTAGCGATGAGGTGGAGTCTGATTAAAATGGCATATGGAAAAGGAGACTACATGTCGTGTACTCAAGAAGTACACACCATGTACTTTTCTTCTTATTTCATTAATCGGACCGGGGTCGTGGATAATCCTCGTTTTTATCTTCTTCTCCGCCTAGTTACGTCCAGAGCGACCTAGAGAGCTGATTCTTCTCCGAGCTACTGATTCTTCACTGGTTTTTCAAATCGAACGCCGTCTGGAGAAATAGAATCGAAGCGTTGAGTTCTCGGTTCTTCTTTGGCCATGTTTTATGATTCCTCCTCTTGTGAGAGTTATCTAATGTTGAACGTTTTAGATGTTTTTGCAGATTTAATCCATTCAAGGACAATTCACAGGCTGAGGTTCAAGAATATCAATCTCCTAGGATTGAGTTATGTGGTTTATTGCCCTACGTTGAATGTCTTTGAGTTTTTGGTTCAAAAGTTTCGGATACCCCTGTATCAGGTATCTCGGGTTAGGGTTTTGATCATGTTTTGTTATCTACCTTATATTTCTTGTATTCTTGAGGTTATTAGATGATTAATAATTTCTTGTTAGCATGTTTGAGGATCACCCCATGGGTGTTTCCCCATGTTTTGGTTGTTGATTTCCGTCTGGCACGGATTGCCTACGAGGCAACCCTTCTGAAAATTGCTAGAATTCATGTTAACTTGATTTCATGTATTTCTTGCTATTTATATTCTTGTGGATGCATTTTTACCTAGTACCCAAGTAGTTGCTAATCTTACTTAGGCTACTAACAGTCGATTAGGCACGACTAAACTGCTCAGGGCTGAGTGAACCTGGTGTGGTATACTAAAGGGGGAATTGACGATTAGGGCTTCCCTAGAGAGTTTGTTATAATTAGTATAGATTGTCGGACCTATGGGAATGGGACTTTGTGCTTGCTCAGAGTGTCCTTAGTTACGTAGCGAGACTATATGGGGAATTAGATGTAAGTGCTTCCTCAGAGAGTCTATATCTTTCATTGCAAGACCACAGGGGAATTGATGGTGAGAGATTCCCAGAGTGTATGTTCCTTGTACGTCTACTTGACTAGAGGGGTTTTCTACTAGGATCCACCCAGATAGTTAGTTCTTATTTGTTGGTTGGTTGTGATGAGTCCACCAAGCCAAAGACCAATCTTGGGTTTGTACTACTTGTTGTTTAGGTAGACTGCTAAGTTACCTATTATGATTACTTTCTTGCCTTGGGAGTATATAGCTTTTTATAGGTTCCTTGGTTGATTGCTAAATGATTTTACTGAACTAATAAATAAATGTGATTGAATATTTTTAGGATTGTTGATTTAGTGTACTTATGCTTCTCTTTTGCATTTATTTTCATTACTTTTTCTATATTACTCACTGACAGCAGGTCATGGATCTCGTGGTGATTGCCTATTGGGAATAGTCTCACACCCTGTTTGGGTCCTGATTTTTGGCCCAAATAGGTTATATGGTTACAGGTGTGGATAGGGATTGTGTCCCTTCTACTTCGGGTATGTAATTTCTGGTTGGAGCTGGAGAGCATAAGACCAATCTTAGGATTGCGATGCTGCAGTAGTTGTTGTTACTTTCGTACTTTGTTATCAGTTGTATTTTAGCATGTTGTTGTGTTTGATGGTTTCCTTAGATACTTGTAGCTAATGTATCATTATCATTATAATTATGTGTTCATTGCTTCCGCTATTTAGTTTCAGTGTTTGTATGTTGTTTACTGCTTCCACCATTGACTGTTGTTTTCTTGCATTATATACCTTACCAAATGGGGGAATAGTTTCCACAGTAACTTACCAAGGCCCTCGCTGCTAGTCGGCATGCTCTGGAATTTGGGGAAATTCTCCTGAGGTCATGTGGAAAACCGGGTATGGGGCACCAGTGGAAGGGCTCCGGATTCGGGTCGTTACAAAGTGGTATCAGAAGAGTTCTTTCCTTTTTCTATTGACTTATTGTTTAGCAACATTAGACAGGGATAGGACGGGATAGGTAAATGGTAAATAGTTGTGCCTGGGCATTCTAAAACCCGTGTATATGGAAAAATCCAGATTACCTCAAATATTTCAAACTCTGAGTTTTTCGAATGTTACAGTTTAATTGATTTCACCGTTGGGTGATGCACTTGTTTTGTGTTGTTACTGTTTATATGATTTTGGTTCTATTTTGTTGCAACCCGATGAAATGAGGGTATTCCATCTCATGCATCATCTAGGCACATGTTAGAGGATCACATTCCATGCATTTTGGCATGTAATCTAGGTTACATTAGAGATTTCATGCTGTTGTGAATGGATTTGTGATAGACAATGCATGTTGTTTTGATAGCTACTGTGATAGCTGTTGTGATAGAATACCTGCTATGTTGATAGGGTATCTTTGTTTGGTGGTTCGTGAGTTCTTATATTGTTTTCTTATTATATACACTGTTAGGATTCCAAGCTTTGATTCGCGGGGAGTATGGGCCCCCACGGATCAGAATTTGGCACCTTAACCTCCTTTTTTTCTGTTTTCTGGGCTCCGGTGCAGTTATGAGGCTACTGTCCAGAAAAACCCAGAATACATGGTGTGTACTTTATAAATACACACCGTGTAGTTTTTGGCCATGTCACTGACTGTGTGGACAGGTACACAGAGCTGTAAATGGTTTTCGGGAACACATCGTGTACGGTAGGTACACGCCGTGTAGAGGTTAACTAGGAGCCCGACTGTGTAACTAACAACACGGGCCAGTTAATGCATGTTTAGTACATGTCTTGTTCGGCATGCACACTCCCTGTATCTTTTCCTAGGTATCTGGCTGTGTCTTGAGAAACTCCGGTCGGTGTCATATTCTCCTATACACACCGTGTTTGTTCGGAACATGCCATGTAAGGATCGGCCAAGTACCCAGCCGTGTCACGAACAACACATGCCAAGGTTTCCCTTCAAGTGCACGCTGTGTCTCTTAGGAACATTATGTGTAGTGTCGACCGTGTGTCAGGCCGTGTCGCGTACAACACGGTCCAGGTATGGCGTGTCCAGCACACGTCGTGTCTAACTCAAAGCATACTGTGTAGTCTTCGGCTGGGACAGTCTGTGTGACTTAGTCGTGTAGGAGTAACCGGGCATGGAAAAAGGGGTAAGTACACGCCATGTAGTTTAAGAACATGTCGTGTATTCGGGTAGTTTACACAGCCATGTATGGCCACTGTACACGCCCTGGGTAAACTTTTAAGAAACACGCCATGTAGTGGTACTACATGCCGTGTAGTCATGTTTTTCCCAGATTTAAAGTGTTTTCCCTCCTATTCTATTTTACTCTCCTATTTTGCAACTGTTTTCATCTTTAATGAATGTGTGTTCTAGTCTTTGAGAGCTATGGCACCGAGACATCCTCTTGTTGCACGCCAGGAACCAGGCAGCGATCGTATGCCTGATACGACTGATCAGGGACTGACAATAGTTCCACCCATCATTCCGGACATGGCACCTACAATGATTCCAGACATTGGTGCTTCACATAGCTTTACCTCGGTTGTTGTCGTGGAAATCCTTGAGATTTGTGTCTTCTCATCTGCTGACATGTTGACTCTCAAAACTCCATTGGGAACAAGGACATCTAGCATACATCAGTGCAAGGGGTTCCCTCTCAAAGTTGCAGGTTATCATTTCTCATGGGACCTCTATGTCCTGGAGATGACGGGTTGTGACGTCATTCTCAGTATGGATCGGTTGGTTCCCTTCCAGGCATTCATCGATTTTTATCACCGTAGGGTGAGTTTCATATCACCAGAGGGTGAAAAATTCCTTCATAAAGGCGAGTGGGATGTTCAGGTGAGTCGAGATTGACTCGAGCATCATGGGCTAGGAGGAGTTACAACCCAGATTTCTAGTATTTATCTGGATGACCAGGGGACTTCTCAGTTAGATTTTCCTCTAGTGGTAGATCGCTTTCCAGATGTCTTTCCAGAAGAATTTTCAGGTTTTCCTCTAGAGCGTGAGGTATACTTCTCGATTGAGCTCGTACCAGGAGCAACACCATTGTCCATTACTCCTTATAGGATGGCTACACCTGAGTTACAGAAGCTCAAGAAGCAGTTGGAGGAGTTGCAGGCAAAGGGTTTCATCTGACCCAGTACTTCTCCTTGGGGTTCGCCTGTCCTATTCGTGAAGAAGGCAGACGATACCCTTAGGCTTTTCGTGGATTATCAGAAGTTGAACCAGTTGACGATCAAGAACTGATATCCCTTACCAAGGATTTAGGATCTCTTCAATCAACTTCGAGGGTCTCAGGTGTTCTCGAGGATCGATTTGAGGTCCGTTTATCATCACTTGCATGTCATACCATCAGATATACCTCTGACATCCTTTAGGAGTAGGTATGGCCTCTAGGAGTATACGGTTATGTCGTTCGGTCTTACGAATTCACCAGCAATTTTCATGGCGCTGATGAACCGATTGTTCCATCCTTACTTGTATTCCTTCTTCGTGGTCTTTGTGGAAGATATCTTGGTGTACTCTCACACTCGACACGACCATGCAACCCATCTTGAGATCGTTTTGAGTACACTGAGGAAGCATTGGCTTTATGCTAAACTCTCGAAGTGACACTTTTGGACAAACGAGATTCACTTCTTGGGTCATGTCATCTTAGAGAAAAGAGTATCAGTAGACCCAGAGAAGGTGAGAGCAGTATTTACCTGGGACCAGCCGAAGAACGTCTTTGAGGTATGGAGCTTCTTGGGGCTGGCTGGTTACTACAGGAAGTTTATACAGGACTTCTCACGCCTATCAGCACCGTTGACGGGCTTGACTTAGAAGGGGGTGAAGTTTTTTCGGTCAGAAGACTGTGACTCAGCCTTCCAGGAGCTGATGGGGAGATTTACTTCAGCACTGATCATAGTTTTTTCGGAGTCGGGAAAGAGCTATACAGTTTTCTGTAATGCATCTGTCATCAAACTTGGAGGAGTGATTATGCATGAGGATCGAGTGGTTGTGTATGGATCTCGGCAGTTGAGGCCACATGAGAGGAATTATCCTATGCACGACCTGGATTTGGCTGCGGTTGTTCATGCCTTACGTTGCTAGAGACATTACCATCTGGGAGGACATTTTGTGGTATACACTGACCACAAAAGTCTCAAGTACATCTTCACGCAGCATGACCTGAATCTGAGATAGCGGAGGTGGGTTGAGTATCTCCAGTCCTTCAATTTCGAGCTTGCCTACATGCCTGGGAAAGGCAACGCAGTGGCTGATGCACTGAGCAGGATAACTCAGATACAAGCAGTTCAGGAGGCCAGCAGTGAGTGTCAACCGATGGCTCTTTTCTTGGAGATGCATTTGGAGGTGCACGACATGAAGGGCCAGACTATCCTATCTTCTGTGGCTATTACCTCTGCACTTTTGGACTGAGTTTGAATGAGGCACCTTGAATATTCAGAAGGGCTAGTCCTACGGGAAAGCATGACAAGAGAGGACCCTCTTCCCAGGTGGACCATCGGTGAGGATGCGATCATTCATTTCCAGGGACGCGTATGGGTGCCAGTAGATATACGCGAGGATTTGATGCGAGACATCCATTCCTCAGTTTGGGCAGTTCATCTTGGCGTCACCAAGATGTACTCTGATTTACACCGCCAGTACTGGTGTCTAGGTATGAAGAGAGATGTGGCTGGTTTTTTCATGATATGTTCCACCTGTCAGTAGGTGAAGGTGGAGCACCAGTGTCCAGCTGGGCTTTTTCATTAGCTACCCATTCCAGAGTGGAAGTGGAACGATGTCGCGATGGACTTTGTGACAGGGTTACTGAGATCATCGAGAGGAAACAATGTGGTGTGGTTTGTCATTGATAGGATTACGAAGGTTGCTCACTTCTTGCAGATAAAGGAGACCTTCGGTGTCGATGAGCTTGGACGGTTGTATGTATGTCAGATTGTGCACTTGCATGGGGTTTCGAGCACTATCGTTTCAGATAGGGATGCCCTCTTTACTTCTCATTTCTATCAGGGGTTTCAAAAAGATTTGGGTACGCAGGTACTTCGGAGTACAACTTATCATCCTCAAACAGATGGTCAGTGAGAGCGCACGATCCAGGCGCTTGAGGATATGCTACGAGCTTGCATTCTGGACTTTCGTGGTTCTTGGGAAAAGAATATACCTCTCATAGAGTTTGCCTATAATAACAGTTTCCAGGAAACTATTCAGATGGAACCTTATAAGGCTTTGTATGGTAGGTCATGCTGATCACCTTTGTGTTGGCTGGAGGCAGGAGAGGCAGCTTTGCTGGGACCTCATCTTGTTCCAGAGACCTCAGAGAAGATAGAGTTGATTCGGAAGAGGATGGCTACTGCATAGTCTCATCAGAAATCTTATACTGATCAGCGGAGGCGACCTCTGCAGTTCGGGGTTGAAGACCATGTTTTCCAACGTGTTACCCTAAGATTGGGACACAAGAGGATCAGGAGACTGGGTAAGCTTTCACCAAGATTCATCGGGCTGTTCGAGGTTCTGGAGAGAGTCGGGATGGTTTCTTATAAGTTGTAGTTACATCAGAGATATCAGGTTATGCATGACGTCTTCCATGTTTCTCAGCTTCAATGTTATTTATCAGACCCGTCTCATGTTTTTCGACCCAAGGAGGTTGATCTGGAGCAGGATACATCATTCTACGAGAATCCTATCAGGATTTTTGATCGTAGCACAAAGGTACTATGTGCCCGGTCTGTTCCTCTAGTACGGGTGTTATGGCAGCATGGCCATGTACAGGACTAGACTTGGGAGAGGGAGGCCGATATGTGATCACAGTGGCCAGAGTTGTTCAGGGTTTCTTCTTCGCCACCATTCTATGGAAATTCAGGGATGAATTTCTTTAAGGAGGGAAGTTTGTAAGAACCTGAACCTTCTTTTCAGGTATGTTTTCCTTTTTTGGCCATTTTTGAGAAAAATAGGAGAATCTGGAAATTTTGTAAGTATACACCGTGTACATTTCTTCCACTCGAGGTCATGTGTTGGCTGTGTCCGGGAAAGTCATACGGGGTTTAGCGATGAGGTGGAGTCCGATTAATACTGCGTACGGAAAAGGGGACTACACGGAGTGTACTCAATAATTACATGCCATGTACTTTTCTTTTTATTTCATTAATCGGACCGGGGTCGCGCCTAATCCCCATTTTTATCTTCTTCTCTGCCTAATTACATCCAGATCAACCTAGAGGTCTGATTCTTCTCCGAGCCACCGATTCTTCACCGATTGTCCAAATCGAACGTTTTCCGGAGCAATAGAATCACAGCGGTGAGTTCTCGGTTCTTCTTTGGCCATGTTTCATGATTCCTCCTCTTGTGAGAGTTATCTGAGGTTGAACGCTTTAGACGTTTTTTGCAGATTTACTCCGTTCTAGCCCTATTCACAGGCCGAGGTTCAAGAATATCAATCTCCTAGGATTGAGGTAGGTGGTCTGTTTCCCTACATTGAATGTCTTTGAGTTTTTGGTGAAAAAGTGTCGGATACCCCTGTATCGAGTATCTTGGGTTACAGTTTTGATCCTTTTTTGTTATCTGCCTTATATTTCATGTATGCTTGAGGTTATTAGATAATTAATAATTGCTTGTTAGCATGTTTGAGGATCACCCCATGGGTGTTTCCACTTTTTTTCGTTGTTGATAGCTATTTGGCACGGTTTGCCTACGAGGCAACCCTTTTTTACATTGCTAGTATGCCTGTTGAACTGATTGAATGTATTGGCTACTATTTATATGCTTATGGATGCATTTGTAGCTATTAGCCAAGTAGTTTCTGAACTTACTTAGGCTACTAATAGTCGATTAAGCATGACTGAACTGCTCAGGGTTGAGTGAACCTAATGTGGTAGACTAAAGGGAGAATTGACGATTAGGGCTTCCCTAAAGAGTCTGTTATAATTAGTATTGATTGCACAACCTATGGGAATGGGACTTTGGGATTCCTCAGAGTTTCCTTAGTTATGTATCGAGACTATAGGTGGAATTAGATGTGAGTTCTTCCTTAGAGAGTCTATATCTTTCGTTGCAAGACCATAGGGGAATTGACGGTGAGAGCTTCCCAGAGTGTCTATGCCTTGTACGTATATTTGACTAGAGGGGTTTTCTAGTAGGAGCCACCCAGAGAGTCAGTGATTATTTTTTGGTTGGTTGTGATGAGTCCACCAAGCCAAAGAACAAGCTTGGGTTTGTACTACTTGTTGTTTTGGTAGACTTCAGAGTTACCTTCTGTGATTACTTTCTTGCCTTGGGAGTATAGATTTGTTGCTAGGTTCCTTGGTTGATAGCTAAATTATTGTACCGAACTAATAAATAATTGTGAATGAAGATTTGTAGGAGTGTTTCTTTAGTGTACTTCTGATTATCTGCAACATTTATTTCATTTACTTTTTCTATATTACTCACTGATAGTAGGGCACGGATCTCGTGGTGATTGCCTACTGGGATTAGTCTCACACCCTGTTTGGGTCCTTCTTTTCGACCAAAACAGTTTATATGGTTGCAGGTGTGGATAGTAATTGTGGCCCTTATACTTTGGGTACGTGATTGCTGGTTGGAACTGGAGAGCATAGGATCGAGCTTAGGCTTGCGATGCTGTTGGATTTGCTGTTACTTTCGTACGTTGTTTTCATTTGTATTTCTGCACGTTGTTGTGTTTTCTGCTCTCCTTAGATACTTTTACCTACTGCATCATTATCATCATCATTATGTGTTCATTGCTTCCACTATTTAGTTTCAGTGTTTGTATGCTCTTTACTACTTCCGCCATTGACTGTTGTTTTCTTGCCGTGTATACCTTACCAACTGAGGGAATAGTTTCCCCAATAACTTACCATGGCCCTCGCTGCTAGTCGGCAGCCTCTGGCATTTGGGGAAATGCGCCTGAGGTCATGTGGTGAACCGGGTATGGGGCACCAGTGGAAGGGATCCGGATTCAGGTCGTTACATATCCTTAACCAGATTAATGACCTTTTTAATCATAAAGTGATATAATTATATATATAAGGTGAAAATTTTCTCATAAATTACCTTGGGATGAAATTTTTAGCCATTTAAAATCATAAAATCCCTATTTAAAAAATATTAGTATTTTTTAATAATTTATAAAATATTATTTCACATAAAATATCACTAATTTCATTATTACATTATTCAATTAGTTTGAAATTAAAGAAAACATCATAGAAAAGGTATTGGAGACTAAACCATTAACATATTTATAAAATCTTATATTTATTTATAAAATCATTGAACAAAATAATTCACTAAAATTGTTTTACAATTATTATTATTTTTTGAAAACGTATTTTTCAATTAAATAAACAAATACGATGTTGGTGTTGTGAACAAATTTAACAGAAATATATTTCCAAAAAATAGAAATAAATTAACAAAATAAAAAATAATTTATAAATCATAAAAATATTTACAATTGATATTTTATCATCCATAACTTAATGAAAAATAGATTTATATAATTCAATATATTGGATTTTGTATTTATTCTTTCTGAAAATTAATATGAAGTTCATTGTCATATAAAAATGTCACAATATGTCCACATATATGAGACACTGATATTAATGGCTAATTTACTCCCATCGACTAGGATAATTGTATGTAATGGGTTGATTTTGAAACCATATCACACAATTTTAACAATATTTTACCAATTTTACTATTATTGAGTTGAAAATTACTTACCACAGTTGCAATTCAAAGTAATAAAATATAGAATCAACCGATATACAAAATTTAGAGCTCCTTGTTAAAAATAAGTAATCCATTTTTTCTAATTCAATTTTTAAAAATGGTATGCAATTATTTACGAAGAAAATGATAAAATCAAAGAATTTTTTTTCTAAAAACATTGTTTTTATATATAATTTTTTTTATAAAAAATCAACCATAAAAATGATTTCAAACAACAAAATTGAATTTTTAATAATATAAGATACGATAATTTAATCTCAAACTATTTTAAACAATAATGGATCATCGAAAACTCTTGAAGAAAAGATACAATTTTTAGTGCAAAGATAATATTTTTCAGTATTCAATAGAAAAATAATTGTTTTTAGAAAAATACCAATTATTAATTATAATGAATGTATGAAATTATGAATAAAACAACATTATCCATTTTTTCAAAATAACTTATAAATGATCGAGGAATTAATTATAATATTAACTTACTAAAATATATAAAATCTATTTTTAATAAATAATATTTTTGAAGAAGAAAATAACATTAAAAAAATCCTCATTTATAAATCATTAATAAATAAGTTTTTATTTAATAGTTCCTTTATAAATATTTCATTGTTTTTTTAAAAAATATTAAATTCATTCAACTCAAAAAACATGATATAATGGTCATATTTAATTAATATTCTATGGTTTATTAATGATCAGTGTTTTGTTTTGTAAACACTCTTCAAAATAGTATTATTTTAAAATAACAGAGTTTTATATTGTATCTTAAATAGCTTTATAATCATATCACATATCATTCACTTAAATTAGTGATAAAAAACATGATGTTCATCCCAATAGATAAAAAAATCACAATCCAATCATCTTGGAAAAGTTATACACTTCATAATCCATTCCTAAGAGAGGTTCAATATGTTACATTAATCGTATGGGAGATCTAATATCAAGAGAATTAAACTCAAATAATTACATGATCTAATAAATAACCATTCCTACATCAATTAGATTATCATTTTGTGTATATATTTATAATTATTAATGTGTGATGGATCTTATAAGAAGATTTCTAAAAAAACAACTCATAACCATATCATATATGTTATTTGAATAGATTAGTGTAATATCATTTAAAAGAGGTTATATTTTTGTATATTTGAAATTTTTTGGTGGTGCTAACTATTACACTCTTATATTAAAAAATAACAAGGTTAAATCTTTTTATCTGAAAAAAACATTATTTCTTTATATTTATTCAAAAACATTATTGAATTATATCTATAATTAATATTTTTTATCAAAATAAATCAATCTTGTAATCAAAAACATCATTTTTATTAGTACCATTTAGTTTATATATATGGGGTATAATATATAATACAATAAAAAATATTTATATATATATTTTCTATTTTCTATTACAAATATATTTATGATGTGGAAACCTATTACGTTATCACCTAAATATAAGAATAAATTTTCATCAATTACTTCTTATTCAATTTTTAACTCCTACAAATATTCAAAAAAAAAATATCAATGACAATCAAAGTTTATGAACTAATTATTATATAATTAATTTTTACAAACCAACTCATTGGGATCCAACCCATGGCCACACCAAGTCATACTAAAATAGGCCATTGTATGTCAACCAGCGCTGAGTATGCATATCCCACAAAATGGATCCATTATTCTAATGTACCTATACACATTCACTCATTGCAAAGGTCATATAATGCTGGAATGTAAAACTAATAAAAAAACATGAATACATCTAAAATCCCACATCCATTATAAGAGAGTAATGCAATGAATGATGAATAATGGTTCATATATAATACCAACAAAAACTATAAATAGTCCAACCTTCTCCACAGTAAAGCATTATAGTCAAATAAAATCTCTTCGAAAACTACTTGGTATGCAAGGCTCATGCTACGCTCCATCATCTTCACATCCTCCAAGGAGTCTGTCTAAAGAGACTTCATCTACATAAGACATGACACATATAGAAAAATCCCATATAGTGGTGAGTATAATAATAACTACTAAGACACCTCAAAAACACTGAAAATGAATAATTAAGTTTTTTCATCTCAATGCAGGTATATAACAATAAATGTATAATAGAAATAACTAGATATACCTAGGGAATATACCACACCACTATGCGGTAATAACATACTACCAACCATTGGATTCTTCTCAAAGAGACCCTTGTTCTCAGAAAATCCACTCTACAAGCCATGTAATTACCATAAATACTCGTCAAAGAGGTATATCTCATTGGTCATGGTGAAACAAAGCTCACTAGTCTCAGAAGATATCAATAATCAGATATGGTGTCCTACATAGAATCTTCAGGGTAGACCAAGAACCAAATATGGATCAACCATCTATGTATGGGATTGTATGCTAATGGTTGAAAAAAATCTTAATAATATGGAATCCTAGATATAGGATCAAATTCATTCACAAGGAATTCATTATGATTCCACAACCCCCAAGGTATAAAATGAAATTGGATCACACTCTGGTCTCATGGAAGGACAAGACAAACCCTATCTAAGACTCATCCTCTATATAGTATCACAATCCAATTATTTGGATAAATTTTCCATTGTTCACTCAAGGTAATGGGCCTAGTGGAAACATTCAAACCATGATATGTCTAGAGTTATTAAATAAAGAGCTGAAAAATCTATCTAATCTAGTATATGATATATAATATGGGTGTAATGAATTTCAATATATTCCTAAGTCTTCCTATGTGGTAAACCTTACAGGACATGTAACTCTCTAAATACACAACACGTAGGTAAGGTACACAATGTGTAGATACTACCTGACACCATCTTGTGTCACATAGTCATGTTTTCCTACCTTACTATGTATATGTCACTATGTTTGTGTCTATAAACATTGTGTTTCATAGGTCATATACTTCTGGTTGTGTCTGTTTACATTAATATGTACAAAATGAGTCATTACAGATGGATCACATGGAATTTGACCATGTCACATGGAAAGTGATACTTAACACTACATTAGAACCCTAGTGCTATAAAGAGGGGGTCTAAAAATATGTGTAATTAAATATTACAAAATGTGTATCCCAAACTTTTTTAGATCCCATGGGATCTCCTTTGTGTCTTATGAAAATTCCACCACTACTGTTATCCTCAACAAAGATCATATATCTGTAGTTGGTCATCACTCTCATCATTAGGGATCATAGATCTAGGATATGAATGTACTCAAGAAATTCCCACTCACACCATCAATAGTCGCACCATCAAAACCAGGATGAACTGATACTACTAATCTATCCTAATCCATCATTCAGCATCCTTCATCATTTTTTCACTGCAATCATGTAATCAATCAGGAACCAAACCCACAGTATTGATTTTTTAATATGAAGAACAGTCTCTCAATGACAAATTCTAGGTAGCCATCAAACCATGTTCTAGAGAAATTGACTGTAATGAACATGCATGGAGTAAGGGAGAAAACCATTTTTCATTAGATGGACAGAATGAAAATCATTCTTTTTTCCAGCATCCTCAATTCATTTTCCTATAAAATGAAAAAACATAGGAATAAATCACAAATATCATATGAAATTCCATTATTTAAAATCTATAGACAATGAACGTGTAAATTTAGTTTATGGAATTGATTTATGATCATTTGGGATTAAATAGAGATATGGAAAATAAAAATCAACATCCTTCCTAGAGTGGGGATCGATCATAAATGAAGAAATGTTATGTACTACCATTGTAGACGAGATTCAAAAACACTATTAGAATAATTTTCAATGTTTCTGTCCATTTCCATCGTAAATCATTAAGAATACTTTCCATTAATGGATTTTATGTATGAAGGTGTTAGTTTCCATCCTTGATAAAAAAATCCATATAACTAAATAGGAAGCGGGTCACTATGCCAAATAAAAATAAAATAAATCACTTAATTTATTTAACTAATTTTTTTCTATGAAAATGTTTTCACAAACTCCCATTTCTGATAATGTTAATGTATTATATAGGATAAAACATGAAATCTAACCTCAATGGTGTCCCCATATATTTTATATCGAACTCCATTCAAAATATGTTACTATTTTTATAGAAAATTTCACAATAATGTGATTTATATATATTAAATATATTTTAAACAATTATTATGTGCACACTAGACATTAGTATCACATGCCTTCTCATCTCTAAGTCTCTAAAATAATCAATATAATATATAAATACAATAAATTAAAACATAAAAGTCATTACATTCTCCTCACCTTAGTGATTTTCATCCTAAAAAATAGAAAACCCTACTCCGAAATATGAGGATACTAGGCTTTCATCTGGATCTTTCACTCCCATATTCTCTCCTTAACATTACTGTGATTCCCCTAGACACAGAATAGGATAATCCATCACACAAGAAGGATCTTCTCCTTCTGATCCTTAATCTCCACTGATTACTTTTCAAAGGTAGATCCATCCACTATGTCCATCTCTCTTAAGTCGAGAACATATAATAGGTCATAAATGTACCTCCACATCTGTGACACATAGAAGATGACATATACTAGGTCCAACTATAGTGATAGATCTATTAGGTATGTCACTTCACCAACTTTATGTAGTATTTATAAAATACAAATGAATCTCATATATAACATCCCACTATGACCACATCTCCATAATCCATGTTGAGGTGAGACCATTACAAATACATGATATCCCTCCTCAAACTCCATAGGTCCCCTTCATCGGTCCATATAATACTTCTAATATCTATGTATAGTCCTCATCCACTCCTGGTTGATATTTACATTCATTATTTTATCTTACACCAACTCTTGGACAATGTGTTCAAACTTTCTTATATTTATCCTACAATGTGGTGACCTGAAGGGTCGCTATTACAAATCCTTGAATGGTTCCTTACCAATGGTATAATAGTGACTATTTTTGTATAAAAATTCCACGATGTGTAGGTGATCCTCCAAAATAAACCTAAAGTCTGACATGAAATCCTACAACATTTATACTATGACCAGAATGGTCCACTTAGTCTGGACATCATTCTAGTGGGTAAATAATGTGAATTGTAAAATAGAACCAAAGGCCTCTGAAAAACCTCTACATAATGTTGATGTGAAATGTGAAATTATTATCTAGGTAACCCTATAGATATGAACTATCTCCTACACATTGATGCATGCCAATATCTCTACTAAAATATTCTCTTGACTGGCTAGGAAGTGGTCCGACATGGTGAGTCGGTTTATGTTATCATAAATGAAATATTTTCTCATGTACATATGTGGTAATCCTATCACCATGCTCATGTATATCTCATCAGAATTCCAATATAGCACCTCAATAGGTTCTGTTAATCCCAGTAGAAACTAGTGCTCATCCCATACCAACTGAAAAGTGAGACATCGAGAGACCTAAAATGTAACTCCCTTCTTCATGCATAGCCACCAAAACTAAGGCAAGTGGTCCCAGTACATCATTCCCACACCTTTATGTAATAAAAAATTTAATGTAGTAAACTCCATCATTAGGTCCAATCATAATTTTAATGGTACCAAAATTCATCCATTAAAAGGATTGCATCCTCCCCACCATTATAATAACTATAATGAGAATGTACGGTGGATATTTTAGTACAAAATGTCTCACAATCTGTATGTTCATTCTTAGAATACATAACTTTATTTAAAAGTGTTGGTTAACAACCATAAACTATAGTTATAAAGAACTATCCATGTCCTCCAAGGGATATTGTAACGAGGATAATTGCTCTGACACCTCATCCAACAATTGAGAACAAGATATTCTACTGAGATAATATTCCACCACGTTCCCCTTCCTAGGTCTATAGAAAATATTTAAGTAATTTCACTAGAATAACTCTATACATTTTCTATATATCAATTTATTATCCTTATGAGTGACATATACTTTATAATCATGTGGTCAGAATAGAAGATAACCCACTCGACAAGTCGGTAGTGTCATAACATCCTCATTGAAAAAGATATTGCTGTTAACTCAAGATCATGGGTCGCATAGTTCTTCTCATTTGGTATCAACTAAATTGCATCATATTTAATCAATTCCTAACTCTTAATTAGAAAAAAACCAAGTATGATCCCATATGAATCATAGAACGCAAGATACAAGTCTCCCTCCTCTTGAAATATCATGGTGGGGGTGATAATTAATCTATGCCTTATATCTTGAATGAACTACTTGAACCATTTCATCAACCTGAATGTATACCCATTTGTTGTAAATTCTATCAAGTATTCTATAAATCTAAAAATATTAGGTATAAACCTTTGATAGTAACCCCCCCCCCCCAAGCCAAGGAAACTTTTCACTTTAGTGACACTATATGGAGGATCCTATACATGTATTGTCTCAACATTTTTAAGGTTTATTGCTACTCCTTCCTTTGAGATGTCATATCAAAGAGAGTGGACTCTAAAATTTAGATCTAACACTAGAATTACAAAAAGATTTTTCTCTTATAGTGTGTACAAGACCATCCTCATGTGTCTTGTGTGCTCCTCCTAAGATGCTTCGTTGACTAGAATAATACAAATTTGGACTACCTTGAACTAGTATACTAAAGGAATAATGATCCATTTTATGATTCCCATAAACACCACTGGTGGTTTTATCATTTAAAACCGCATCAATAAGTACCCATAGTTGTTGTAGTGACATTTTAATATTTTCTTCATTATATCCATAACACATACACATAACTGGTGATAGGCGGATTTGAATTCAATCATTAAGAAACATTGTTCTACTCTCATCTAATAAAATAGATCATTGATCCTTTGTTGTTGATACTTAATATTCATGGTAACTAGGTTTAAGCACTGATAATGCACATATAACCACAAGATCTCATCTTCCTTCTTTGGAGAATAACACTAGGGATTCCTAGGGAAAATACTGGGTCTCACAAAGCGCTTCTCCTACAAGTTATCTAACTTTACCATTAGCACATGAAGATCTATAGTAGACATCAAATATTCTAGTGAAAATATTTGGGTCATCATATCATTAATTTTAAAAAATAATTCTATCTCTTTGTGGGGTGGTAGACCAGGTACGTCAATAAGAAATGTGTCCTCATACTCCACCACCAATATAAGAAACTTATATCCCAAAGCATACACTTCTCCAATAAACTTGAAATCCAACAAGTGTGTAATAAGCTACATTATCATGTGATTGAGCTCACGCTTCTCTGCCAAATATTCCTTTTCACCCACAAAGTGACCTCATTTTTTCACTATAGACACACCACATCCTCTACCTAAAACATTCAATCTATGAATGAACTCTGGATAACCATCCCATACTTAATAGTAATAAGTAAGGAATCATCTATTCTATAATGATATCCCATTCAAATATATCGCCTCTAATAGTTTAGTCACACTTTCATCCTGATTGTGAAATCATTAATTCATCACTTGTCTAATTCTCTAACTGCACAATAAGAGTCGAACAATTAACTAAAATCTATATGTCTTGAATGAGAGAAGTGGTAAAGAGAGAATGAATTTCACATTTCTCTTATCAGGACATTATCTATAGTAGAAATGACCAAGATCATGCCTCATATTTTCCCATGAGGCTTGGGGGAATATCCCTCCATAGACTACAGCTAGACCCAACCCTGAACAATAGATTCTTGAGCCAATTGTGAACTACCTAGGGTGGTGGTGGTAAAATATCGATCATATAACCACATCCTTCTACCATTTTACCCTCTATGGAATATCTTAAACCCTACAGACCAAAATTCCCATGCACTAATCTATACCTTGATAGTCCCTCATCCATCTCTGGATCAGTACAATGTTTCAGAAAATACCAAGCTATATGTCCTTTACTATCATAAGAGAAACATTACCTCCCTGTCATCTGATTCAAGTCCTCATGAGATCCCCACACGACTGACCTTGTGTCGTAGTATGTCCTCATGAAGCTTCTATAATTCTTGGATCTCTCTAACTACCTTTGGCTACCTATTGTTTTGGTCTAGGCTATGGGGTTCCAACTAATAAAACCCACATTATGTTGTTGATATGTTAGTAACCTCTCTACCACCAATAATCACTCAAGAACCCACATAATTTTGGGAAAGTATAGTGATATGTCTAAATCATTGATATCCTAGTATAATCCATGCATTAAGGTCAATTTTCCAAAGAACAAATACTACGACATATATAAGGATTAACGTGACATATCAATAAAACTCATAGTGTAATCTACCATGGTCAAACTAACATACTGCCTATGTAGAAGATCCTATAATCATACTAATCCCAACATGACTCAATATAACTCCTCCTTGAAGATACACTCAATGTCTAAACTGGAGAGTTTTGTATTGTTGCGTTTTTGGGTCACTAAGCTTCCCTATAACCTAGAAGAAGGCTCACCGTGATGATTTACATATGATATACTTGTGTCACCATTAGGATAAAAATGTTGTTACATCATCTAAACAATAATAATCCACCTGGGATTATGGATCACTTATAAACCTTGTAGGCTACTACATCTAAAATCATGTAGTACACTCATCCTGCATGCATCCCCAGCCAGCACAGACAATGCTAGCTGCCTATATGTGTTGGTATAGTTGGAAATCCACCCAGAGGTGATATCTCTGGAACACACCCCTATACTAAAACCCCACCACTAGTAGAATCACCTGCATTATCACAAAGTTTATTCCATAATAGTTTGCTATGTGGAGGGATCCTATAATAAAACAAGGCCTACGATTGTCAAAAGTGTGTATCTAGTGATATGACTCCAGAAGGACATGGAAATCCCAAACCATTATTATATGATTCATGTACCAAATTTATCCATTAAACTAGTGTTTACCTAAAATGAGTGGAAATGATGGTGATTAGATACCTGATTTATAGATACATCATCCACCTCATGAACTCTAGATTCCCATGCATGGAGGATGCATATGAAACTGTTATCACGGTTTCCCTACACCAATCTCACAAACTCCGGTCCTAAGGTAGAACTGAATTCTAGGATACCACTCTATATTGACACAACCTACCGGGGTCCCACCTTTGACTACCCTAGTTTATAAACCAATAGGTCAGAGGCTGGTGACCATTTCCTTGTTAGAATATCTCACAAATGTGTGGCATTAACCTAAAGTACATGTACACAAGCCCACATCTCCAAGAACACAAAATACTAAAATGTAAAACCAGTGAGACAAATGCTTGAATACATCTAAAATACCACAACCATAGTATGTCATTAATGTAATTAATATAGAAATCATGTCCAAATACAATCAGAAAAAAAAACTTGTAAATAGTGAAATTTCTTCTAATGGAATGGACTAAGGTCAACTACAAGCATCCGAAAAACAACATGGAGTAATCAATTCATGCTATGGTTCACAAACTCCACATCTTCCAAGAAAAATATATAATAAGACATTTTCTACACAAGAAATAAAACCTATGGAAAAATCCCATTTTGGGGTGAGTATAAAATTATAGCCTGTGACCCACACTCTTAGATCTTATGCTGAATTCACAAACATTAACTTTTTGGAAATGATGCTGATAATTGTGATCATATTTTTCACCTAAAAACATACAACCTCAAAATTAAAACTTTTAAGACTTACACTATGTAGGACTTTCAAGGTATATGGTTTTAAAGAATTATGAAAAATCCAATATAAATAATTATCTAGAATTTAAGTGTACCTTTCTACCACCTAAATGCATTTTTCATGATCATATTAATTCGACATCATCATCTAAATGAAATCCCTTCTGGACATAACTCGTTCAACATCATTTCCATAAAACCTGGGTAAAAGGAAGAAAAAAAAGTGAGCTTGAATACTTAGTAATGGAAAACATAAACATTAAAAAATTTAATTTCATCAATGGAAATAAGAGTTTATAAGGGTATTATTATAGAATAAAAGTGCATGAGTGAGTCATAAAAAACTCATACCCATAAATACCTGAATCAACAATTATTAATTCATGTTAAAGTAGATATGAATCAAAATAAATAATAAAAAACAATGTGATATAAATCTCTATCATTATAAGAATTATAAACTCATAATAAGAAATAAAAAATATTTTGGATAACATGGAGTATCACCTTCATAAAATCCATTCAAAGCCCTTTTAAAACCCTTTAAACATGAATAAACATGTAGAAGAATTTAAATATGACCATTACCTGATTAATTAAAGATCTATAATGGGTATTACCCTTTTTATAATATATATTGAGATAACCCTTTTTTTAGCTATAACGGGGCTCAACACTTCATGTAAGCTATATCATATTCACCCGTGAGCTGTATTGCGGGTTAACCTTTCATATAACTTGTATCAGGATCACTTGCTTTGTATAATTATAATGTTACATATCAAGAAATAAAAAACTTTCCTCACTAATCATAAAGAAATAATTATTTTTAATTTATAATATGATAAACCCATGGAAAATAAATGGTTTTAATTTCAATTCCATTGAAATGTGATTAACTAATGTAAAAGAAATGGGTTCCACAAAAATATAATTGAAACATGATTAAACCTTGGAATGGAAATGTGTACCATAAAAAATATATTTGATACATGTTTATCCCATGGATAATAAAAATCTTCCATAAAAATATATTTTAAAAAAGAATAACATGTGGAAAAAAAATATTTTCCTTAACAGTTAAATTTAAATAATAATTATCCATCCAAGGAATGAATCATGGTCATACCAATACAAAATATCCCCAATGTAGGATAAGTTAAAACAGAGTTTTTTTATTGTGGATGAATCTAAATACAATAAAAATATAATTAAATTTTTTTAGGAAAATAATCCATAAACATTCCAAATTGTCTTATTCTATATTGAAACATTTCAATCACAATAACCATGACTGTGATTACATTAAATTAATATTATTATATCATTTAAATTAGTAGATTCATGATATAACATGTTTAAATAGTTGTATATACACCTCATAAACCAAAATAGGTGTATGACATAACAAACGTCCCTAGGAGGGAAAATTGTGACAAAAAACTATTTCTTATCTGGTATCATTGAATCTATGAACCCCATGATAGATATATACTAAAATTGATAAGTAAACCCCCATAATTTTAAGGATAAAAATTTTCAAATACATTCATGGGAATAATATACACCATAAAAAAATAAATAGTGAATATGGTATAAGTCATGAAGAAATAAATATGAGACTATAAATCCTCAAACAAAGATCATATCATTAGAGAGAAAATAAATCATAAAATTAATATGTTTTAAAATTGTAAATAGACACAATTAAATTGTAAATATATAATAATATAATAAATTATAATATCACACATATTATTAGTGTAACAAAAACAATGACATAGATGTTTAACCCAATTAATGGTAATTAAGTAAATAAATTTTTTATAAAGATCATGCAAGTAGATTGAAAATAAGTCAATGAAGTAATTATGTGTGTAAATGTAAATACACACCATAAAAGTTAAAATTAATAATAAAACAATAAGAGGTAAGTTCATAAATATTCATGGAATAACATAAGAAAATATATAGAGTTTTAACCAAATGAATGGAAATTGAGTGATGAAATCCTTTACCTTGTGCCTAATTTGGCACATGTTTCCTCTGTCGTCCTAATTTTTTTTATCAATTATTTATTTTATATATAATCTTAATTTTATTTTAATTATAAATAAGTATTATTCAATTTCTTAACAAATAATTTTTATGTTAGATGTTTTGACTATATTTTACTTACGTGTCAAAATTGGCTTTGATAAGTCTACAAAGGTCAATGATTTCATTATCTGAACTTATAGAAAATTAAAATAATGAAATAATTATGAAATTTTTATATAAATATTACTTTTTTAAGTCAATATAAATTATTAATGGGAAAAATTAACCACTTTTACAGCCATGTAGATGATATGTTGTACGTACGCTTGAGTAATGGTCCAATTTTTCAATGATCATTATGGAAATAAATTATGTAGTTTTTTATCATTGCAGAATGAAAATTATATCATAAATAACATATTATTTAATAATATTATATATATATATATATCATAATGTATATTTTTTTATGAAAAATTAAAAATCACATCACTTTGAGGAGGTCGTAGTCCACACGTCCACCAATGATGAAATCACATTTTTAGTGTGTGAAATGGGAAAAAGAAAATAAGATATTATATTTTAAAAATATAACTATATAATGAATATAATATTGATTTCATTTATTGTATATAATTTAATAAACACATCTTTAATACATTCCTTGTAAAGATTGAACAAATCACACCACTTTGAGGAGGCGGTATTCCACACATCCACAAAAGATGTTGTCATATTTCTAAAAAATGGAAAGCAAGAAAGAATGTTTTATATAATGAATAAAAAATAATGATGAAATCATAAATATCATTATGTAAAAAAAAAAATTAATTCCATAATTATTCCTAACCCTTAATGGTGGTAATGTTAGATTTAATGAAATTAGTTCGTGACGTGGTGGTCCTATTTACACACAAATGACGATTATGTATCCCATTTAATAGAAGTTAGTGAAGTTGTAAGTGTAACTGGTTGCGCCCAAATTTACCCTACTAGTAAAAGTGGTCGATGTAGTACATGTAGGGGTCGAATCCACAGGGACCGAAGAAGTAACCTTGAGATGCTATGATTTGGTGAAGGATGAGCTATGAAGTAGCCAACTTTGGGTTTGATTTTGGATGGTTTAAAGAACACTATGAAACCTAAGTGAATTAAATTAAAAGAAAATGGGTTGATCTTAGGATTATTCTCAGAGTGGATTGAATTAATTTTACTTCTTTAGACAATTTTGGTTTTATTAATTCTTGATGAATCCATTCTTCAAAAATAACACTGCCTTCATCATTTTCTGGTTTGGTGCTTACTAAACACAATTACTAATCCCATATACACATAGAGAACCAAATTCATGATCTCTATAAGGTATATGTTCATTTAGTAATTGAATTTAGTTTGCTCAAACATAGTAAAGATGAAGTGTAGAAATTACTGAAGAATAGATGTCTTAAATTAATTATCCAATTAACAAAAATCCGTTCATAAAATAACATTCAATCCAGCCTTTGCATCCTCCTAAGATCAACCCATTAAAGGGTTAACCCTCCATTTATGGTATACTCTCAATGGTGGGCGGAAGATGGCTAACAAGAATTGGATTGATAAAATTAAAACCGCGGAAATAATGAGCACTCCTCCGTGTGTGTGAATGAAATTCACACCTATGTGTGAACTAATTCACAACATCACAGAGATATCATTGTGCTTTGTGATAACAAAGTTTTAATCAATTAAATGGAAAATATATAAGAGAAATAAGTTTATTAAGAACATAAAGATACAAAAAAGAAACTTACATGGAAATGGAAAACATTACAAAGGAAATTTGGAAGCATAACCTTACAATGAAACAAGCAACAAAAGATGATAAGAAAAATATCCACCCCTATTCCCTTCACCACTAGATCCTTATATAAGAATATTAGGAGACTTAGTTTCATCCAAAAACAATTAATTCACCCCCCAACAATTAATAGAGTCAAAAGGAGGGTGAATAATCAAAAGTAAATTGATGTTTCCAATTTGACCCGGAAAACTGTCCAGATTCGTCCACCATATTGATGTGTGAATTTGTAATTGAAGAAGGCCGGATACGGAGGGGTTTTAGAAGAAATATATCTTCTTCCATCTGTCCTCTATGATCTGTAACAATTTCAGGAATTTTGGATTAGCTGTTTGGATGTTATGGTCGAAATGGCGGGACGGATTTCTTTGCATTAATGTCGGGTCCACCATTTAAATCTCAACTTCAGATCCCTTTATCATCATGAAAAAAATAGAACTAGCTCCGGAAAAAGTTGAATAAAATGATCCTCATGTTTTTATCTTTCTACTGTATAAATTTGAGCTTCATTGGGCTACGTTTGTGGGCCCCACATTTGTTTGATGGGCCTTAGGCCCATTATGCTTTTTCTAGCAAGTTTCTGCCTTCAGGTGCACAAATCTCCATCTTCACTTGTGATTCATCCATAAGACCTAAAAGAAAAAATGTTCCAAATAAAGTGATTAATCATATTCAAAAAGATCAAATTAAAATGATGAATATTTTAATTTCCACAAGAAAATTATTGAGTGGGCCCAAATTGACACTTTAAGCATGAATTGCACAGTGATGGGAAATGAAGTTCAATTTCTGAATTGGACTAAAATTGATGTTTATGAACTTTTAAACACATTAATATTAAGATCTTAACAATGAATATTATCCACTTTCAGTGACTAATAACACCCCCCAACTTGAGTTTTGCTATTCCCGAGAAAAATAAATTACAAATATGAAATTCAAATCCCCTTTTCCAAAAACATTTAAATACACATTTCTCACCCAAAGACCTCATACCAAAAAAAATTATGGAACCCATCAAAATCATTTAAAAAAATCTAGGTCCATAAGCATATCCCAAGCCCAAGCTGATTCCTTTGCTCAAATTCATCTCCACATTTCATCCACTTTCAATTAAGCATGATAAAGTGTTGTGCATCACAAAAGATACGGGGCCCATTTTATTGTTCAAGGGGAAAAAATGGAAGCGCTAGGTGGGAATCACATTAAACCTTAATATGAGTATCCATTTTTTTTGATATTTTTTTTTGATGATTTTTTTATCCACAAAAGATATAAAAAGCGTAACTCTGGGAAAGAAAACTATGGACTCATGATCCCCAAGTGTCGAACACCACACATATTGTCAATTTCAAGCTCTAAAATAGAGATATAAAGCCTAACTATGGGAAAGAAAACTATGGAGTCACGATCCTCAAGTGTCAGATGCCATGCATTTGGACAAAACATTGCTCTATGTGGTCAATTGTTTTTTTGTTTTTTTTTGTTTTTGTTTTTTTTTATACTCAAATTAAACTAAAAGTGACCCCAGAACCCTATGCTATAATGAAAGGGACCCAAGAACTCAAATTTACACCCACGATCCAGTAGACATGCATTGTGGAATTTTTATTAAGAGGATGAAATGTAAACATTGAAAAATCACATCGGATAACCGCACTTTCCAAAAACTATGCTCATGAACATAAACTTGCATTAAAATCAGAATCAAGGCATGAAAAATTTATTTGATATCCAATTTTAGAGTTTGCAATGTGTGTTATCATGTTTATGGTTAATGTAATTTTTCTTTTCATGCATGTTTTTATTCACAAAAAAAATCATTTTTTATCTCCCCCCAACTAAGAATAACACTGTCCCCAGTGTTTAAAGAAAAGAAAAGTTATAAGGGGGTAGGATAGAAGTTAAAAGATGAAATTGAGAATGATAAACATGGAACAAATTCACCTGGTTTTTGAATTTGAAGTTCATGATGCTCTAGATTACTCCTTTGATCTCTTGGGGGATGTAGGCACCTCGTTGATTGAACATGTATCACCCAAAATAGTTCCTAAACCATGAAAATAAGGACAAAGAAGACAAAACAGACAACACAATGATTTATTTAATTTCAATTACCATCATTTTTATGGTTTTCCATGTTTTCCTTAAATCAAACTAATGATACATTGTCTTATTTATATTTTATGGGTAAGTTATTACTCAGGGATCACACCGCGTGACACAGATGAATACGGTGCTCCCCTTTCATACTCATCTATACTCATAAAATAAGAAGAGTTCAAGAGTCTAATTTTTTTTAACCTATAAAAAACAAAAATAAAATAAAATAAACTGATGATACATTGTCTTCTTTATATTTTCTGGGTAAGGTATTACTCATGGATAACACTGCGTAATATGGATGAATATGGTGCTCCCCTTTCATACCCATCCGTACTCATAAAAGAAGAACAGGTCAACAGTCTATATAATAAAAAATGACAAAATGAAGGAGAAGGAAACAATAGATGATTCCCAGTGATTGGAAACATGAAAACCATGGGTTGCCTCCCGTGCAGCGCTTTTGTTTAACATCGTTAGCCCGACTTGTACCCTAAATATATCCATTTTTCTCTAGTTCATATGTTGGATCAGTTAACTCCTCCTTGGTTTCTTGTTTATTGAATGATTCAATGAATGGTTTTAACCTATGACCATTTACTTTGAAGAAATGACCACTTGTGGGATCCAGAATCTCTATTTCCCCATGAGGGTACACATGATGCACTAGGTATGGACCAGACCATCTGGACCTTAGATTTCTTGGGTGTAGATGATGTTTTGAACTATACAAGAGCACAAATTTTCCCAGTTCAAAGTGTTTTACCTTGATATTCCTAGATTGGTAGGCTTGAACTTTAGATTTATTGATCCTTTAATTTTTATAAGCCTCCATCCTAAGTTCCTAGAGTTAATTAAGATCTATTTTCATTTTTGTTTCAGCTAAAGAAATGCCAAAGTTCATTTTTTTATTGCCCAAAAGTCCTTATGCTCAATTTCAATAGGTAAATGATATGCTTTTCAATAAACCAATCTATATGGTGACATGGCTAGGATAGTTTTGAAAGTAGTTCGATATGCCCAAAGGGAATCTAAGAGTTTCTCGGACCAATCTTTCATATATGGATTGACAGTCTTTTCAAGAATTTGCTTAATTTCTCTATTTTCTAACTCAGCTTGACCGTTGGTTTGAGGATGGTATACAGTAGAAACTTTATGAGTAATACCATACTTAGACATGAGTGAAGAGAATGGTCGGTTGCAGAAATGGGTTCCACGATCACTGATTATAGCCCTAGGAATTCCAAATCGAGAAAATATATGCTCTTTCAGAAATCGGATCACAACATGGTGGTCATTGGACTTGGTGGGAATGGCTTCAAACCATTTTGAGACATATCAATAGCTCAGAGGATGTAGAGGTATCCCTTAGAGTTTGGAAAGGGTCCCATGAAATCAATTCCCGAACAATAAGTGATTTCAACGACCAGAATGGGAGTGAGGGGCATTTGATTCCTTTTGGTAATGGATCCTAATTGCTGACACTGAGGACAACTTTTTCAGAATTTGAAGGAATCCTTAGTGTGGTTTGGCCAGTAGAAACCACTTTGGAGGACCTTTACAGTGGTTTTCTTTGTAGAAAAGTGCCCTCCACATGCCTCTCCATGAAAAAATTTTATAATGGACTCTTGATCAGACTCGGGAATACATCTCTTGATGATTTGATTGGGACAGAACTTGAAGAGGTAAGGATCATAAAACACATAGTGGTTGACATCAGAAAGGAATTTCCTCTTAGATTTGGTCCCCAGGAATTTGGGAATGTCACCCGTCACCAAATGGTTTCCTATGTCAGCATACCAAGGGAAATCATTCACTGAATAGAGGTTCTCATCGAGAAATGAATCAGACACAGAGAGGTGGTGTGATTTTTCTTTTAATCCCATCCTAGAGAGGTGATCAGCTACAATATTTTCAACACCCTTTTTATCCTTAATGGTTAAATCGAACTCTTGAAGAAGAAGGACCCACCTAATCAATCTAGCCTTGGCATCTTTTTTTGGAAAAGGTATTTTAGGGATGAATGGTCAGTGAAGACAATGATGGGTGATCCTAAGAGATAAGACCTGAATTTCTCTAAGGCAAAGGCAACAGCAATAAAATCTTTCTCAGTTGTGGTGTAGTTTAATTGTGCATCATTTAAATATTTGCTTGCATAAGCAATGACACAGGGAGTTTTCTCACACCGTTGTCCTAAGACTGCTCCTACAGCGAAGTCACTTGCATAACAAATGAGCTCGAAAGGATGTTTCCAATTTGGAGATTGCATGATATGTGGAGATATAAGAGTTGACTTGAGTGTAGAGAATTATTCCTCACAGCTTTATGTCCATAAAAATGGAGAATCTTTTACCAATAGAGCACAAATTGGTCGGGAAATAGAGCTGAAATTCCTAATGAACCTTCTATAAAAACCAGCATGTCCTAAGAAGGACCTCACTTCCTTAACAGTTTTAGGAGAGGGAAGGTGACGAATGATTTCAACCTTAGCTTTATCAACTTCAATCCCTCTACCATATACCAGATGACCTAGAACAAGTCCTTCCCTTACCATGAAATGGCATTTTTCCCAATTCAGTATGAGATTATTATCCTCGCACCTTGACACAACCATTTCAACATTTATAAGGCATCCCTCAAAAGTATCCCCAAATATGGAGAAGTCATCCATTAAGACCTCTAAAAAATCACCCACCATATCTGAGAATATTCCCATCATGCACCGCTGGAAGGTACCGGGGGCATTACATAACCCAAAGGGCATGCACATGAAGGCAAAAGTGCCGAATGGACAAGTGAAGGTCGTTTTTCCTTGATCCTCTAAGGAGACTTCGATTTTATTATACCCTGAGAATCCATATAGGAAGCAATAGAATTGATGACCCGCCACTCGTTCGAGGACTTGATCAATAAAGGGTAAGGGGAAATGGTCTTTCTTGGTACAAGAGTTGAGCTTCCTATAGTCAATACACACTCTATATCCACTAATGACCCTTGTTGGAAGCATCTCTCCATCCTTGTTGGTTGTTACTTTGATTCCAGCCTTCTTTGGAACCACATGGATTGGGCTAACCCACTCACTCTCAACTATAGGATAGATGATGCCATATTTTAACAATTTCAAAAGTTATTTTCTCACTACTTCCATGAGATTAGGATTGAGTCTCCTCTAAGGTTGACGACATGGCTTTGACTCAGATTCAAGAATAATTCTATGAGTCCCGATAAGTGGGCTAATCCCATGAATATCAGATAGGGTCCATCCAATGGCTTTCTTGTGTCTCTTAAGGACATCTAGAAGCATCCTCTCATGATCAGCTTCAAGAGAGGAATAAATGACAACATGAAACGATTGATTGTCCCTTAAGAACGCATAATTTAGTGATGAAGGTAAGACTTTAAATTCAAGATCAGATTGGTCATGACTTTCCATGAAAGGATGAGACTTTGTATTGAACTTAGTTTCTTTGTTCAGATTTCTTGAAAAAATTTGTTCCTTGTGAACAGAATTTTCATCCACTAAATTTTCCAGAGTAGTGTCATGAATGGATATAGACTCAATGTTATTAATTTCAACCATAGTCTCATTGATTGGTGATTCTAGAAATTCATCAATAGATCTATCTGAAAGAGATTCCATCCAAGAAGACAAATTTCCCTCATGTTAATAAAGAGAATAAATCTCTTCTTTACTTAACCATCCTTCGGTAATTCCTTGATGTTAATTGAGTTCAATATCAACACTACCAATCCAATTAACCTCATGGATCTCTTCATCATCCCCAATTTGAGAGTTTTTATTGTATATGTTCAAGTCTAGACTCATGTTTCCAAAGGTGATGGTCATGTTCCCATTTTGGACTCGGATAACAGAGTTGATTATTGCAAGGAAGGGACGATCAAGGATGATTGGGTATTGCTTCCTAGGACCTAAGCTTGGGTGATTGTCCAGAACAATGAAGTCAGCTGGGTAAATGAAATTTTCAGCTTTCACCAAAACATATTTTAAGATCCCCTTTGGAACTCGAACACTACGATCAACAAGTTGAAGAGTGACAGATGTGGGTTGGAGTTCTTTGAGCCCTAACTGACAATACATGGCATAAGTAATGAGGTTCACGCTGGCACCTAGATCACACAAGGCTTTGACAACTTTGTTCTCTCCTAGTTCAACATTTATGTAAGGGCATCCTGGGTCTTTCAACTTAGGAGGAATGGTACCTTGAATAGTGGTACTCACATTAGCAGCCAAAAGGACTTGGCTTTTATGTGAAAATTTTCTTTTAAAAGTGAACAAGTCCTTAAGGTACTTTGAGTATGAAGGTATGGTTTGGATGGCATCGAGAATGGTAATGTTCAACTTGACTTGTGAGAAGATTTCCCTCAATGTGTCACTCAATTCAGGCTTGGTTTTCCCCCTCATGCATTGAGGAAATGGTGCAGGTTGTTGAGTTTTTTATTGAAGTGTTGTTTATTTCACATTGTTATTAGTTTCTTCAGTTTGAGCTTGTGGTTAATTTGAATTTTCATTAGAGTTTGAAGCTTCACATGGTTTCTGACTTATTTTTTCAGGTTTTTCAATTGATTTCCCACTTCTAAAAACTGTCACAGCCTTTAGTTGTTCGTGAGTTGTTTGAGTGAAACTTGTCTCTCCCCTTGATGTTTGTTGTGTAATGTCCTGTGTGGGAATGGGTGCCTTTCCAGTTTTGATGGTTTGAAGTTCTTGTTTAATGGAGGAGAATTCTGAGTTCATTTTATCCATTTGTTTGCACAATTTTTCTAGTAGGCTTTGTGGAACATTTTGGGTTGGTGCTTGAGCTTGTGGGTTTATCCCAGGAGGATACTTTGGTTGTTGGATAGGTTGTTGAATGGGTTGTTGGATAGGTTGTTGATATTGTACATGAGGACGTTGGAATTGGACTGGTTGTGGTTGGAACTGATTATGAGGTTGAATGTTTTGTTGAGGGTATGGGCTGATACATTGTTGTTGTGTTGGTAGTTGATTGTCCTTCCAATGAAATCCTAGATGGTCATTATACCTTGGATTGAAGTTGTTCATGAATTGTGGCTTTTGAAAGTTCATTGCATTAACTTCATCTGGTGGTTCTCCTAAAAGAACATCCTTGATGGAAGGAATGGTTGGTAAATTATCAGTATTGTGGTCATTCTTGTCACAAATTGTACAAACAAGATCAACAGTTTGAGTTTTGTGGACCTTCCTAAGATCAATCTCCTCAACTTTCCTCGTGAGTGTAGCAAGTTTTGATCTAAGGTTTTATTCTTCTCTAAGATTGTACATTCCACCAGATTTGGGTAGCTTCTCATAGTATGGTGATGTTCCCCATGTTTGGTTTTCTTCAGCAAGATTTTCTAGATACTTGTAAGCATCATTTGGGGCTTTGTTTTTGAAGGTTCCATTACACATCATATCAATGAATTGTTTGTTTCTGAGACCCAAACCTTCATAGAAAATTCTCACTTGTTCTGGGATTATGAAACCATGGTTCGGTACCATGTTTAATGTGTCCTTGAACCTTTCCCATGTTTCATAGAATGTTTCTCCCTCTCTTTCAAAAAAGTTTTGTATGGTCTTTTTAAGTGTCATTGTTTTGTGATGGGGGAAGTAATTTTTATAAAATTCTCTTTAAAGTTAGTCCCAAGAGTGAATGGATTATGGTCTCAAATTGTTTAACCAATTCTTTGCTCGGTCCTTAAGAGAAAAAGGAAAAAAGTCACATTTTAGCAGATTCAATTTGATTTGGTGGGCACATGGTTTCGATAATGTCATTAAATTCTTTAACATGAAGGTAAGGCATCTCAGACTCCATCCCATGAATGGTTGGAAGGTGGTTCCGGACATGGGGTTTAAAAACATATTGGGAATATCCTATGTTATAATGCCTAATGCATGAGGGTGCATTGGTCCAGGTTGGTGTGAGGTAGTCATTCATGGTCGGGTCTGCAACAATTCCCAAGTTAGTGTCTTGCCCGTTATTTTGGTTCCCTCCCTGGTTTATTATTTGGTTTTGTGGGAGATTCTCCATTTTATCAAACTCAACGTTTGAATTTGGAGTATTAGGAAGATTTGGATCTAAAGTAAATAGACCTCTTTTAGTTCTTGACTCCCCATCCCTAGTAGTATCCACCCTAACTAATCTGTTTGATTTATCGTGGGTGTAGGCGGACATGCGCCAAAAGAAAAAAAAGTGAGAAAGGGAAAAGATAAGATAATTGGGATGATAATAGAAGAATGGGGGTAAGAAAAGAAGGCTTTTGGTCTAAAGAACTTACTTGGTCCCCAGAAACGATGCAAAAATTTGGTTGCGCCCAAATTTACCCTACTGGTAAAAGCGGTCGATGTAGTACATGTAGGGGTCGAATCCACAGGGACCGAAGAAGTAACCTTGAGACGCTATGATTTGGTGAAGGATGGGATATTAAGTAGCCAACTTTGGGTTTGATTTTGGATGGTTTAAAGAACACTAAGAAACCAAAGTGAATTCAATTCAAATAAAATGGTTAGATCTTGGGATTATGCTTGGGGTGGATTGACTGAATTTTAATTCTTTAGACAATTTTGGTTTTATTAATTCTTGATGAATCCATTCTTCAAAAATAACACTACCTTCATAATTTTCTGGTTTGGTGCTTACTAAACACAATTAATAATCTTCTATAAACATAGAGAACTTAATTCATGATCTCTCCGAGGTATATGGTCATTTATTAATAGAATTAAGTTTGCTCAAACACAGTAAATATGAAGAGTAGAAATTACTGAAGAATGGATGTCTTAAATTAATTATCCAATTAACAACAATTTTTTCATAAAATAACATTCAATCTAGCATTTTCATCCTCATAAGATCAACCCATTAAAGTTGTATCCCTATATTGATGGTATACTCTCAATGGTGGGAGGAAGATGGCTAACAAGAATTGGATTGAAAAAATTAAAACCGCGGAAATAACGAGCACTCCTCCGTGTGTGTGAATGAAATTCACACCTATGTGTGAAATAATTCACAAAATCAAAGAGATATCACTATGATTTGTGATAATAAAGTTTTAATAAATGAAATTGAAAATATAGAAGAGAAATAATTTGACTAAGAACATAAATATAAAAAAAACTTACATGGAAATGGAAAACATTACAAAGAAAATTTGGAAGCATAACCTTACAATGAAACAAGCAACAAAAGATGATAAGAAAAATATCCACCCATTTTTCCTTAACTAATACCTCCTTATATAGGCATATTAAGAGAATTAGGTCCATCCCCCAACAATTAATTCACCCCCCAATAATTAATAGAGTCAAAATGAGGGCGAATAATCAAAAGAAAATTGATGTTTCAAATTTGACCCGGAAAACTATCCAGATTCCTCCACCATATTTACGTGTGAATTTGTAATTGAAGAAGGCCGAATTAGTAACAGTTCTAGCAGAAAAATATCGTCTTCCAACAGTCCTCTATGAGCTGTAAAACGATCAGGAAATTTGGCTTAGCCGTTTGGATGTTATGGTCGAAATGGTGGGACAGATTTCTATGCATTAATGTTGGGTCCACCATTTAAATCTCAAATTCAGATCCCTTTATAATCATGAAAACATTAGAATTAGCTCCGGCCACAGTTGAATAAAATGATCCCCATATTCTTATCTTTCTACTGTATAAATTTGATCTTCATGGGGCTTGGATTGTGGGCCCCACATTTGTTTGATGGGCCTTAGGCCCATTATGCTTTTTCCAGCAAGTTTCTGCCTTCAAGTGAAAAAATATCCATCTTCTCTTGTGATTCATCCATAAGACCTAAAAGAAACAATGTTCCAATTAAAGTGATGAATCATATACCAAAATATCAAATTAAAATGATGAATATTGTAATTTCCACAAGAAAATTATTGAGTGGTCCCAAATTGACACTTTATGCATGAATTTCACAATGATGGGAAATGAAGTTCAATTTCTGAATTGGACTAAAATTGATGTTTATGACTTTTAAACACATTAATATTAAGATCTTAAAAATTAATACTAGCCACTTTCAGTGACTAATCAGTAACCCTTAACATAAAAACATAAAATTATATTTAGGATACATATTTTTTATATAATCATGTAATTAGAATAATTGAGTGGGTGGAGAATGAAATGTAACAAAAATTCTCGTTGAAGAATCTTACATATTCTACAGGGATATACTTTTGGATTTCACAAAAAGCGCTTCCTTGGTTTTATTTATTCCCAAAGTGAGGATTCTAGGATTAGAGGAATTAATTTAATATCTTAATTGGGATGAATTTTTATGATATTTACTACAAGATATTTGTTTTGATAGGAATAGAGGAGGCCTTTTAAAAGTACGGAAAAGGACACATTTGGTATTATTGAAACTATTTGACTGCTCTTGATGTTTTACATATACCCAAAGGGTTATAAAAATTTTATAATAGTTGTATAGATGTGTTATTTTTTATATATGTACATAATATAGTTTTTATAATTGTGTAGTATCATTTTTACACATAATATTCTATGTTTAATAATTAATTGAGGTCGTTTTTTCTTAATCGTGGAAGTTGATTTCAAGTACATTCAGTAATAATTTTGGTGAAATAATAATTTATACACACATGATATAATAAATAATTCTGATTAAAATTAATGAATCCATTTATCCTAAATATATTCACATAAGTGGTAGAATTTAATTTAAATTTAATCATGTCGACTGGATGAGACAACTTGTTCTTAAAGAGAAATGTTCAGAGCAATGAAATGTTTTTATATCCAATTTAAATGTTTAATTTATTCCAGTGAGATTAATTTTATTGATTTGTATATAGTTTAAATAATTATACATTATTAAAATTTAATATATAATATATCTAGTTTAAAAAGTTAAAAAAATAATGCAGTTATCAATTAAAACCTAGTGTCATTCACTATTAATCCTAATACAATTGTTCTAAGAAAAATACCAAAAAATTACCCAAGGTAAATTTTGTTATTACACAATTAAAAAATAATTTTATTTTTAAAAAAATTCATATAATAGTTAAAATTTATTTTTAATTCTAATCTCCCATTAAAAGGGGGAACTACATTTTAAATAAATATAAACTTTGAATACATTAAATTGTATTTATTTAAATTTTATGATTAGAAAACATATCAGATGAATTTAAAAGCATTTTATTTAATATATAATATATATATTTCATTAATATCATTCAATAGTAGTGATTAATTTTACTTATTTAGGTAGAACTCCTTTTTGGTCATAAAATATGTTTTCCATAAAACCACATACTTTTTATTAAATTGGTTACTATATTAGATTATAATTAATTGGACACAAAGGAAATATTATATAAAAATGTTTAAACTATATATTTAGAACATAGTTAATCATATTATATTCTTCCATTTCAATGGGTAGCTGATAACTATCATAATAAATAATATTATTATTAGTATATTGTCTTCTGGTAAGAATCATCCTTACATGTAACCCAGGTCATCGAAGAAACTTAATGATACCTACAATGAAGAATAAAGATGTTTTGTATAATAAAATATAAAACATATATTTCAGGTTACACATTTTATAAAATAATTTAAATTAATTTCAAAGAAGATATTTCTTATAATATTGGGATGTTACATCCAACACCCCTAAAAATTAATTTCACCCTCAAAATTTGTATTAGTTAATAATAGATTAACATTTTAAAAATTCCATTATTGAAACCAAGATAAGAATCTTAGTTAAGGAAAAATACCATAAAATGAGAATGTGGGATATATAAAGGTTATAATTTCCCACGTTTTTCATACATGAACATTAAAACACTATTTCAGAATTCTTTAAACATTACAAAAACATATTCCCGAAGACCATATCAGTCTATTGACATTCGAAACAAGGAAAAATAAAAAAATTTAGTCAAGTGAACTAAATTTTATCCCACTAGGTTCTTAATGAATATCCACCTTCATAGAAAATTCAAACATAATAAATATATTCAAAATTTATAGAAAGGAAACATAAAAAGGGGTGAGCTAAGATGCTCAATAAGGGTAAAAAAGGGAGATATGTTAGCATTAACATTAGAATAAAGGTATGGCAATGTGATCATGAAATTATAAGATCGTTCCTTGAATATAAAATATCACAAATATGAATAATGGAATTAATATTTTTAGTGTATAAGACATGAATCATTAGGTAATTAGGAACATAATCCAGGAAATCATAACTCAGTAGTAAGAAATATAATTTGTGATAGACACATAAGAATAGAAAATATTATGACAAGTAAACCTAAGAATACCATTATAAAATGTTATGATTTTTCTAAAAAATGTGTACCTACTTCAATATTAGGATAACAACTCGGGTACCCTCTTATTTTAGGTATTGTGATGCAGCATGTGTACCCACTTAATATTTTCCTTGGGATAACAACCGATGTACCCTCTTGTTTTTGGGTTTTAGCTACAACATCAAAACCATATTGTTTTCTATCTTGAGCTAATAACTCATTTACTATCTTATCTTTTTTACTTGGGCTACAACCAGTGTACCCCCTGTTTTTGTACATCGGATAACAATCTGTGTACCCAACTATTTTTGGGATTGGGATACAACCAGTGTAACCCCTTTTTTTGGCCTTGTCCTAAAAACATGTGTACC
Source organism: Viscum album (assembly GCA_963277665.1). Taxonomy (NCBI): domain Eukaryota; kingdom Viridiplantae; phylum Streptophyta; class Magnoliopsida; order Santalales; family Viscaceae; genus Viscum; species Viscum album. Next base: position 450,424,257 of record OY728131.1, read on the forward strand.
CTATTTTATTTGGTCTTAGGATATAACTTTTGTGTGGTCTTTTTTTTCATGGGTTGAAAACAAGTATACCCATTGAGCTCATATACAACTTATCACTATTTAATACATTTTAGAGAGATATAAGTCCCACCCATCTCATAATTAAATCGTACATACATTTTCTAACTACTCATAAAAAATAATATCATAACCCAAGAAATTAAATGGTTGTTATAAACATTTAATCATATCTTTACATGTGTAAAAAATGGGTTTCATAGTCATTTTATCAGAGCGTAGCCCATTAAAATTTCTATTTTCATAAGAATATAACTTTTAATAGATAAAAAGGTTTCACAAAAATCATTCCATCAAAACATAATACATTTATAAAAAAAAAATATAAATTTTTGATCATTTCCCATAAATTCATGAGTAACACCAATTTATGTCATCTTATATAAATTTTTTTTGGAAAGATCTTTTAAAAACATTTCATTATTAAAATATCCTTTCATATTTATAAATTCTATTTTAGAAAAAAATATTTTTGAAAAACATTTCCTTTGAACACATAAAATGGTATATTGAAAACATTTAGATAAAAATTTTCTTTTAAAAAATAAAAAGTATCCTTTAAAACATTTTGAAATCCATTTCCATAGGAACGAATTTTTATTTCTTTTGGAAAACTATTTCTTTGAAAATAGTTTGAAAACATATATATGAAGTTAAAAAACCATAATACATTTTTAAAATGCATTTTCATTGAAATTATATTTAAATATTATTTTTGAAAAAAAATTAGAAAATGGTTTTTAATGTTCATGGAATGTGTCTCAAGAACAAAAATCGAGACAAAACTACATTACCAATTTGGTTAATCTTGAAACATTAACCCTCTAAAAGAGTGATCATAAAATGTATACGAATGTACAAATAAATTTAATGATAAAAATAATATAATTTATTCATTGGATTTATATCCACCACACAAAATAAAAGAGTCATGAATAGGGTGTAAATCTAATACAAATAAAAGTGATATTAGAAATACCCTTACCTTGTTTCTTAACTCCATTAAGAATCATTTAGACCTCCCATATAATAAATATAATTTTACTATAAATATAAAATCTAAACATATTTTTATATATAATACCATATATTTCTTTATATTACCATCTTATTTTAACTTTCTTGTTAAGGTAACGTTTTGGGTAATATCTGCATTGTTTATCACATGGGTTTTAATTTTCTATTTTTTCCCTCATACATTTATCATGATTCCCATTATGTGATCCATGATATAAATATCATATATATTTGGTATATAAGTATTTATAATAATCTATGATACTCTAAAATATGAAATGGATTACACCGTTCAAGGAGATAGTAGGTTGTATGTATGTATGAATGTTGTTTCCTTTCAATTATCATATTGAAAGAAAGTAAGTAAATGAAATATATGTATATATTTATATATTTATATATAATAATTCTAGTATCATTATTATGTCTTATATATTATATAAATTTACTAAACCCATCCTTAATAGGTTCTATATAGAGTGTGAATGAATCACATCACCTTGAAGAGTTGGTAGTCTGATCATCCCCAAAAGAAATTATTATATTTATAAAAATGGAATTCTTGAAGTTATGTGTTATATTATATTAAAAAATAATTATAAAACATATATATATTATATATCATATAAAAATATAATTTCCATCATAATTACCAAAAAAATTTGGGGGTAAATGAAAAAATCAAACAACATTGTTTTGTGAGGCGGTAGTTCGACGGACACAAGAATGGTAAATTTGTTACACATTTCAAGGAAGTGTGTGAAAGTGTAGTTAAAAACATTATCAAAAAAATTCTCAGTATATTTATAATTATGATTCTTTTATGTTTTCATCAAATAATATGAATTGAGGTAGTGGAGAAAGAATATAAAGGAAAGAATATTGAAGAAGGATGTTACCTCCCCTTTAGGTAACTCATTTTGGTTTTCACCAAAGGGATTAATTTTATGGATTTCTACCAGAAAGAAGTCTTCACAGAGGAAGGCATGTATATTGGAAAGGAATTAGGATGATTTTTTTGAATATAATTTAGCTGATAGGTGTGCATAATTGGGTTAGGTGGTTTCCTTTTATAATGGATAGAGGGGACACACTTTTTATTTTGAAAAATAAGTTTGGTGTACGCATGTTTTTCACTAATAAAATCATTATAAACCAAAAAAATAAATTATATAAGTTTAATGGAATAAATATGTAATTAAAATAGGATTTTTACAAGATGATATGTCATTTTGGACCTTAAATTTAAGTTTTAATCCATTGTAATGCTTAGTTTTACTTTATTCATTGTAATTAATTTTAATCACTTTCACTAAAGAATTTTTAGAAAAAATAATTCAATATCACTATAATAAAAATTCTATAGTTATTAAGAACATGTATTTATATGTTTAAAAATTTAATTAATAGAAGTATAATAGTTTTTTTTATGTTAATCTTGTAAATGTGGGGAGAAAACGGGTTTTTAAATTGACTGTATTCAAAAGTTCTTTAATACTTTATATAGAAATTAAATATAAAATTGATTTAAATGAAATAAATTATATTAAGAAATATATAATAGATCTATGGTGACATTAAAAAAACATAAAATATAATATATCTATATAAATAAACAAGTTGACCAAGAAATTTTGAATTAAAACTTAGTATTTTTTACTATTAACAAAAAACCGATGTTTCTAAGAAAAATTCCAAAATTTCACATGAATAAAATTAAACATTTTCAATTCTAAAATTATGTTTATTTTATGAAATTATATTTCTATGAGTGTCTAAATGTAATTTTATAATTTCTCACATAATGTCATAAAAAGTAGTTCATTTGAGAAAATAGTATTTAAAAACATTTAAAGACTTTACAAATATTACATGTTTTCTTATCATTATGATTTATTTAAATAAAACCATTATAAATAATATTTTAAAATTAGTAATTATATTAATATTACTAGGTTTAATGGATAATTTATAACTATATTGTTTGAATAATTATAATAATAAAATGATGTTTCATAGAAACTCAATGTTACAAATAATGCAGACCATGTCATTTTTGCATATAGCACAAATTTATCTTTTTATCGCATATAATTAAATTTTGATTAGTGTAGAATGTTACACCCAACATAAAATAAAATTAATTTATTCAAAGAAAGGTTAAAAACATGGGGTGTCAAATTCTACCACCCCTTAAACAGAATTTCCCCTAAAAATTCATTATTCTGATACAAATATATAAGGATACTTATACATCATCATATCCTAAAGTTTCCATGTTTATTACTCTAACTATTCATTTAACCACAAAACATTGACATAGTGAGTGGTCATTTTTCATAGAATTATCTCCGTATGATTCTGAATTTAAACATGTAGTTCCTCGTAAGAAAAATTATGCTCTAGTGGGATGACTTTTCAGTTTAGTACGTGTCAAGGGTAAATTATGTTATTCCCCAGGAGAGATACATGGAACACATCATGGACTTGAGAGAGATTTTGATGATGTTCCAAGTGATAGGCTACCATTAAGATATGATCAAGAATCTAAAATTGACATATGTACCTATTTCTTAGTTTCCCTTTCTTTGAAAACAACATAACCACCTTATATAGAGAAATTCAGAGAAAAAACATCTAGAAAACATAAAAATATAGGTCTCATAATTAGTTATAAGCATAAATTTTATACCAATTTTGATCTTCCTTGATATGCTAGAAAACGGTTCTTACCTTCTCTTCCTTTTCATCATCTATAACATATCCTAATTGATTTCTTTATCCAAATTTATCCCAGCATATTGGAGCTCTACCTTTCTTCCCATAGATGAACTCATAAGGAGACATTTTTATTCATGAGTAAAAGCAATTGTTTTAAGAAAATTCAAATAAAGGGAGGTTTTGATCCTAGAAATATTTTAAATCCAACAAACAAGATCTCATGATATTCTATAGGGTTTTAATTGTTCATTAAGACTAGCCATTCATATGAAGATTATATACCCTACTAAAACACAATTATATATAATTTTCATGTTGAAAACTTCTCCAAAACATTAAGGTAAAATTTATATCCCGATCATATACAATGGAAAGTGGTACTCCATTTTACCTTTCCACTTCCTTAATGTATTTCCTAGAATGATGATCAAGGGAGAAGTCATATTTGATAGTAATGAAGTGTACTAATATATATTGTTGATATCCTAACACCCAAATAATATTAGACACTTTATAGGTTTTTTGGATTCCAACTACAAAATTCATATTGATGTTCTCCCATTTACATTATGGTTTGGGTAATGGATGTAACATTCCCTTAGATTTTTTTATTTTTGCCTTTATATGTTAGCATACCAAACACTATGATACCAAATCTAAGATATCACTCTTCCTACGATCCCACTAGAAATATTCAATAAAATCTACATACATCTTCATATATTTAATATGAATAGAGAATGATTCCCAATGGGGCTATTCTATCAAATCCTTCTTCAAATTTGTTATATAAGGAACACATAAGCAGTTCTTAAACCTTGTCATTTAATTCTGATCATGGTTAAACTCAGTGAAATTTCTAACATACTTTTATATCTATACATCTTCTTTATATGCCTATTTAATATTTACTTGAATGGAGGGTAAACCATTCAATTAACCATGATAATATTTTCCCCCCTTCAATAATTATAGCTCCCTCCATTGAAAATATAGAAATATTTCATCTTCAATGATCCTTATCACAGATAAGCCAATATAATTCTTTTAACTCAAGTCATATTCCACCCTATTCTCCTTCCTAGTGTTAATGTACTGTGAAGTAAAAAACATATATCACTTATAACCATCCTCTTTGGCATATGTTCCCCACCTTCTATGGGAATATTTATTACAAAAATTTATTATTTTTATATATATAAAACATTTCTCCATAAATATTATGCACCAATATCTTTATTGTGAAAATTACCACTGCTAGCTCCAAATAATTTGTTGCTTAATTTTTCACATGAATATTCTACTATTATTAGTCATAAGTTATTACCATGTTATTCCTCACAAGGGCACATCTCAATCATTTTTTAGATGCATCCCTATAGATTAAAAACAATTCTCCACTATAGGTTAATTTAATAATAGGTATAATCGATAATATTCTATTGACTTACCTAAAATATTCCTCACACCCATCTTTCGAGAGGAACTTGTCACCCTTCCATGTTAACATGGTAAGAATATTATATGGCCATGAAAAATACTCTACAAACAATCACTAATATCTAGCTAATCTGAGAAAAGTAAAAAACACAGTAACCATGGTTGGTCTTGGCCAACAATCAATAACCTCTATATTTTATAGATACATTAGTATAAAATCCCTATAGATATTGTTTCCCAAAAATTAATCCTTTTTTAGGAAAAGATCACAATTTTTAAACAAAGTATACACTTCCACCTTCATCGGGTTCTTTAGTAAAATTATCATGTGGAATTCATGCTATATATTTCTCTTTGAATAGATAACAATTTCATCTATAAATACTACCACAAACTGCTCAAGGTAATATCTAAAGATTCTATTCCTTGAATTCATGAAAAAATTTGGGGTAGTAATCAGACCAAAATACATCACTATATATTCATACTATTCATATCCTATACGAAAAGTATTGTTTGGTTTATCCTCCTTTTTGACCCTCATTTAATGTTATGCAGAATGAATTACACTCTTGGAAAAGTATTGAGCTCCATGAAGTTCATTGAATAATTAATCAATATGGGGAACATGATACTTTTTCCTGATCATGAATATTCTCAACTCCTAATAATCAAAGCATAATCGCATTGATCCATCATACTTTTTGTGAAAAGAATAGGTCCACCCAAAGGTGAGAGACATAGAAGAATGAATCCCTTATAAAGGTTTTCATGTTGTTTCTTCTTTAATTCGTTATACTCATTTGGGGCTATTATATAGGGGTTCTATGAAATTGGTGTGGAATAAGGTATGAGCCCTATTGCGAAATCAACATTATGTTTTGGTGGAAGTATAGGATACTCTTCTGGAAAGACAACCATAAATTACCAAATATAGTCATATCATCAAATCTATGTTTCTCCAAAAAATATTTGGGAAAAACACACCATATGAATGTGAATTAAGACCCATACTGTAATGACTCGGTCTTTTCCAATGACATGTTTTCCTAATAAAATGTGTGTCATATTATTTTGTACTAAAAAAACTATATCGCAATAATAATAAAGTGGGTATAATTTTAAATGTGACAATCTGGTTTCAAATGATATATAGCCATTGTTAAATTATGTCTTTTGGTCAATACAACTATTAGAAACTATACTCTTGATAAAAAATTAACATTATATTTAGAGCTTATCAGTAGAATGGAAAAAAGGATAATTAATTAGAAAATGGTAAACGATGGCCTCAACTAGTGGTTTCGCTTTATACGAAGCCATTTTTTAGAACATGGGAGAGGGCTAGCTTCATAGGGCTTTTCTCTTGACTGTGGCCAAGATGATCTTCTATAAGTTAATCTTGAAATAAATATCCTATAATAGAAGTTCGATTTAGTTGAAATTACCACTTTGACAATGTCATCTAAGTCACACAATGAATCTATAACCATCACACACCTTACCCTCAGGTCTTATTCATTTTTTATAAGTGTTTATATTTCAAGGACTTAGTTACTTAAAGTATAATCCCTTTGTATAAATAAACATTTTTTTCCATCATTCCCATTTTAACAATTTTTTTCTTAATAAAATTGAGATGGAATTTGGTAAATTGATATTTTGGAGAGTATTTATACTTTCAAAAAATATATAAATTATTATAATAAACTATGGTATTGCTAATAATGTTTATTTTAACATAACCGTATAATAAAAATAGACATATTTACTTATAAATGATAAAATAGTTTTATTTTTTCTTTTGTCGAAAATTTTACAATCCATTTTCAGTCTTCTATTATTTTTAATAAATATGGATTTTGATATTTAGAAGTGTCAATTTTCATATTTATTTAGTTATTATGAAAAAATAAATATCATTTTTGAAATCAAAATACCAAAATTTGGTTAGGGTGAATTTATGATAATTTTATAAAATAATTTTTTCATGAAGATTGAAAATACATTTTTAGTTTTTCAATATACTTAATTACTTCATAATTATATCATAATTATTCAATTACTAATTAAACATGATCCAATAGATAAAATATTTTATTTTATTAGTATCAAGTATTTTAATATATTTAAATAAGTTTTAAAATATATAATTAACCTTCCAAATTCTAAAAAGGAAACTTGAACATTAAAATTATTATTTAGAGAAAAAATTAATTTTACTATCAAAATAAGTAATATAAAATGATATTAGACTCTTGGGGATTAAAAAAATAAAAGTTTTCCCACTTGTCCAATACCATGGACAAATACCATGGGAATGCCCATCGTTTTTCATTTACCACTACCTAGGTGTCCATTGACTTTAATTAAAAATTAATAAATAGATCATCCAGTGTTTCGATAAATACCCACACATTTATACATTTTCATTCACTCCCAAGTAATAATCCATGATTCTTTGATAGTTTTACATCCGAATGATTTATCCCGTGTTGTCCTCGATCCCTCTATGTCGCAATCCTAATGTTTTAGGAATTATATTTCTATGTACAGGGAATATCCTTCATTTGTCTTCATTTCAAGAAACTCATTTTGTTTAGGACCTATGAATATTATGGAAACAATATGTTTTTTACATATAATTCATTCCCTTACATCGAAATTATCATTTATCAATGGAAGACCAATTTCCCCTGTTTTATCTCTTTTTTAAAACCATGTTTTGTACCTGTTATGATGTTGATTTTACATCTCACAACTTCTCTCTCCTCCTCATGAAATTAAATTTTATATTCATTTTGTGAATACCCAAACCTCTTTATTTTCAATGTGTATTCACTAATATTTAAAGATGATTTATTTTATTTTGAAATTTTCATACATAAAACACTCATTTTCTTTATGTGGTTTACAAATGGATTAATGATCATGTCTTTAATCACTCTTTAAAACACATTGATTTTGATATAAAACATATTTTATTTTATTCTTTGGAAGTTATTTATGAAATTATTACTATAATCTATGTGACTCGTATGAGAATTAATACATATTTAGGGTTTTCCCTTATATCTCTCTAATTAATTGTCTAATGAATGTAATCTCTATAGATGATATCTTTTATGATACAATGGTGAAAAACCTTGGTAATTTTTATAACACCTTGGTGATTAACCTTGGTGATATGCTTATGAATGTATAAATTAAATGTTGTATCCAAAATTCCATGTTATGATTCTTTTTCTTTTATTCATGATATTCCTCATGTTCTATTTTTCATTTAATAATGACATTCCTTGTGTTCTTTTTTATTTTTCCTCAAGATCACATGTAAATTGTTTCCCTTTTTTCCCATACATGGCCTTATGCTCCCACTTTACATTGATGTATATCCCCAGGTTATGAGATGAAATAAATATAAGTAGAATAATTCTTTTAAGAATCTTTTTTTGTGGATTAGAATAATTTTTTATTTTTTCATGTGTTATGTACATTTTTTCAAAGAAACTAAAATTTTAAAGATGTTGTATTTGTATAATGTAATTAAAATATTCTATAACAAAAATAGAAAGACACCATACAAACATTGGATGTAATCTCCATAAAAAGTCCATAATTATCATCACGTTGATAGATGATCATAGATTGGTTTGAAATATTAAATGTCACTTCATTTCCACAATAATCGATGTTGTAATTATATAGAGAAATTGAATCCATGTGTAGGATGATATCAAATTTATCTACGCGATTAATGAAAAATATTTATAGGAAGTAAATTCTCATAAATTTCAATCGAAGATGAATCATAGAATTAAGATGAAATCATCATACCAGTAAGGGTTAACACTATTAATTCTATATCGAATCATTTAGGTGGAATCTTAATACCCTTATAAAATTACTTAGATATTAAATACATGGAAGATCCATAATCAAATAAGACATTATCAGTTCTAGATTGTAATATATATTTTCCATTCATCGTGCCATTATCGCGCCCCTCATTAAAAATAATAATCACATGGGATTAAATAGTTTACCCAATTCAAGTGGTTCCAGATGCTTATCATCATCACATATCCTAGGGTATCAACACTGGTTAGCATAATTCCCATCCTCCTTGCAATTAAAGCGTTGAAGTTTGGGAGGTTCATTATAAGTTTATTTTCCATTTTATCATCACTGGAAAACTTCATCCCATTAGTGCAGGAATCACTTGGTCAATGGTCTTCCAAATAGTACTTATATCACTTGTTAGTCCCCATAATACAATTCCATTCATGCTTCTTTCCTGACATTGATCATAAAGTAATTCTTATTTTCTTCTCATCATGTTTTTTAGATTTTTTATTTAACATAATTTTCCTTTTCTTATTAAAAAATGAGATTCATAATTTACTCTATCCTCAATTTTGTATCATATCATACTTTTGTGTATTATTTTCGGATATTATATGGATTATATTGTAGAAAAGGTGCTAAAATGGTGTATGATTCCGAATCTTGGTGTACCTGGAATAAATGTGTGAAAAATCTTATAATATAAAATATCAGGCAAATGCGGTCTTTCAAAAAAAATGGAATAACTACTAAAAAATTATTAATATTAGAAATATGAGCGAACCGCTGGTTTTCGAATGGTAGTTTTACCCTAGGCAGGACTTTAAATTAGTCGGCATGGTCCATTTGTGAAAAATTTCTCTCGGATGTAAAAAAAGGAAAATTATTTAACAAAAATAATTTTAACACGAAGACCTAATTATCTATTTAAATATTCACTTATGGAAAATTTACAAGGTTATCCTCATAGCCCTAGGAATTTTATGATTACTATTAGAGGGTTGGTGGAGGAGTCGTGGGTGGATGACATCAGCGATGGATTTTCAAATTAGAGATCGATGATCAGTGTGATACAAGATCGAGGTATCACTCCAACGAACACAATGGAGATTCATTCTTATTCAATGATTGATTCAAATCATGGTTGGTGCATAGTCCCAGAAAAACACGACTCAATTCAACGAACAAGGACTGATCAGTGCATCATCGATATATTTCAATTTCATAGAATTTATTATTTATGGTTCATTTGTTTTCCCTTTTATATTGTCCTCATATGATAATGGATAGTGGAAAATAAACAATTTCTAATGTTTTTTCCACAATTATGTGGTATATGGATATCTCCATCTGTTCTTCGCATTCTACATTGTTGGATATCTGGGGACTCGGCTCGTCTTTTCCAGGTGGTTCCAACCTCAATCGGACACCTTGATTGGAGTAAAATCGACAACTGATGCTAGATCACTATAGATCGAGACATAAACAGCTTGGATCTATGATTATTTAAATTTTTAATCATTATAGGATGAATAGTGTTATTTGGAAGGAATCAGTGGCGTGTAGTAGTAGTTGTCAGTGGAGGCGCACAATGACAGCTCGTGTACGAGTGGCGAAGATACATTCAGCTTCAGCGGGCACGACGTGGGGTGGAGGCGGCCAGGTCACCAGTTGGGTGGCAGAAATATTGAGGCCTTAGGATATGGTGGGGATGAACGATGCGGATGCATGATGGAAGAGGTGAATGTGAAATGTGGGGTGGCCCATCCAAGAGGGTCTTGTGCGAGTGGGATGAGTTAAGTTGGTAGTTCGAGTCTATCTAGTCAACCGAGTCAGATGAGATAAATCCAAGATGGATCTTGGGAAACCAGTGAGGATTCCCATTTCAATTTTTCATGGATACACCGTAACTAAATTCACTCAAAGTGAACCAGCTGTGCGGCAGGTCTGTGGGAAGTTGTTCAGTCATGGGTGGTGGACTGACAACGATGGTCAATCATGGAGTCGTGGCAGTTTGAGCTATCGCGGGTGCACCGACTGCCCTGGTGGTCAATGTACGTTCAACCAAGGTGGTGGAACATAGTGGTCCATCAGGAATAGTAGGTGGATTGACTATGGTGGTTGGTCTATGGGTGGCAGGTCTATAGGGCCTACTAGGTCTGCAGGTAGCTTTGTTAAAAATTATTAAATCCTACCAGGATCGTTCATTTAATGTACTGTCTCTGGAAGAATGATCCTTTCCTTGAGGTGGATATTTTTGGGATCTTCTTTTTCTTAATTTGGACCCATATATGTTTATTGTGTTCCCTTATTCCTTTATCTAGGTTATAGTGTGGCATTAAATACACATTACTAGATTTTAATCCCCTCTATAGGCTGAGTATCAGATAGAGTGTGGGTGTCCCTTGGAGAGACTAGACTGAGATACTTTATCATCCTTAGTGTATTTTTTTGGAATTAGCATAACCTCATTGAGTAGGTAGTTGATCCTCCTTATAGTGGGTCACATCAGTAGGGTCATTGAAATTTCTACAACACGATCCCCTATGTAGTCTTTTGATCTAGATTGGGTTAGTGGTGTCCCCTAGAGGTTCTAGGTGTGAGCCCCTCACTGTGTATCGCAGAATTCATAGACTAGGTTATACTCTTTGGGAAGGTCCCAAACAAGTTAGACCTCTTTGTAGAGTGTCTACGATGATATTATGTCTTGAGAAGTGAGTCCTCTAAAAATGATCATTGATTTTAATATAATCTTGTCTCTTATAGTTGGTTACAATTGACTGATGACATGGAGTCTCTCCTATGTATATTTGAGTTTTCCTTACTTCGTGTATCTGTTATGTAATGTAACATCTTTTATTGACCAGAATATACATGGTTCTTCTTGTTTAGTGTTTTCAAGGTGTCATACTAAGTATATTTATACTCATAAATGCATGATCATTGCCTGCACATGTTGGGCCTTATGGAAATCAGAGCCCTTTTGATGGTGTCCTATGGGGACTAGGAGTGGTGGATCATAGATAGATATGGTCTAACTGATTTGTTTACCAGGATAATACCATTGATGTAGTCCTCACCCATGGGGAAGGCTTCACTCTTAAGAGTTTCTGATGGACTTGTGTACAGACTCTTTGTGGTGGGCATGTATTTAGCCCTTTATAATTTCTCTCCAATTTCTTTCATACACTGGTAGTGGGATCATAGTTGTATTCATTCATTCATTTAGTTGTTTTACATTTTCTCATTTTTTTCTTTGAGATGTGTGCATGTATAAAATTAAATTAGGATAATTCCTTCCATTTGTGGTAAATTCATACTCAGTGCTACTCACCATCCCCTGGCCTATCAAAGTTGGGATTGGGGTAGTCATGGCACAGCCCCCTCTGGGACAGGTCATAACAGAGTGGTAGAAAGGAAAGTTGGTTCTACCTTATTATTGGGATTCTATGAAGTTGGTTTGGGTAGACAAGTTCTTGTGTTTTGAGTCAGATTTCAATCCAAGGACACCAGTGTTGGTGCGATGACTAAAATATCCATACATCGGGACATAGACCACCTTATTTTATACTTAGAACCTAAAAACAGAGGTTTCTGGTAAGAACAATGGTATATTCATCATAGAGTAATGGTTGTGTCTTCCGTGTTAGTCTTGTGTGAGATTCCCAAATATAATATATTGACTATGGTAAGTCTTTTTTTTAATTAATGATTCTTCCACGAAGGTTTCCAGACATGATATCACCACATGATCATGAGTATGATCCAACTTGTGATGAGGTATCTATATAGGGGAATGTATGAGAGATAGCACCTATGTGTGGTTAACCATCTATACCACCAGCAATTGATAAGTATCTACTACCAGCACTACTAGTAGAGGATTCATGTATGAGAATTTTGATGCATGAGTTTCAAAGATAGAGACAAGAGAAGGTTGGTCTATAGGGCAGCGATGTGGTAGAGGAGTTTGGAGAGTAGTAATAGGTGGTTGGCATTTCGACATGTTACCACCCCCCCCCCCAATTGGTCCATGCTTGGTGTAAAGTCCTGGTTTTTTAACTGGGTTAAAATACAAATGTTTTTAAACTATTTCATTTGTTGGACAGTTTAGTCTTAAAACCAAGATCCGGTTTTATGTTTCATGAGTTTGGACCATTTAAAAGTGTTGATAACGGGATCAGGTAATGGTTCGAGGTGTTTTACGGGTGGATCAATGGGTTTTAGGAGCACCGAACCTGGCAGCGGTGTTCACACAGGTTGCGCACGGTTGGTCAAACCGTACAACTATCTAAAGGTGAGAAAGAGGCACACACACAATCTGCACACGATTAAGAAAACTGTTCGGGAAAAACTGTTCGAAGTAGGTTCCTTAAATAGAAGTTCTAATGCAGTTGGTGCATGGTTTTCCAGACCATGGGAGCCAAACTGTGTGGCTTACCTAGTTTTTGGTTTTAGGTTAATTTAATTAATTAAATATTTGGATGAAATGGATTTAATTATATGTCATGATATGGGGTTTTTAACTGATTAAATTCAAGATCAAAAGGAATTTAATAAATTGGTATAAAATGGGGTTTCATTTAGTTAAATTAATGCTGATAGAATTTAATTAAATGAAAACGAGTTTGAGTTTTTTTAATTATATCCAAGTCAATGGAATTGAATTGAATGAGTAATAAATATAGAGTTGGGGTTTTACATATTTAAATTCAATGATAGGATGAATTTAGTTATTTAATGAAATGTGGGGGAAAAGAATTAATTAAATTTTAGATTAGAATAATTTAATAATATAACGATGAGTTGGAGTGGGATTAATTAAATTCATTGAATAGAATTTAATTAAATGATGTAAGGAGGATTTTTATTTAGTTAATTCTTTTGGAGAAATATTTAATTAAATGAGGTGTAACGGGAGAGTTATGTGGATAATCAAAGAGGTGTTTAAATTAAAATGATAATAATAATATGGTTGTTATTATTATTATAATTATTATCGTATTAATTGTTATAAAACTAATTGGGGTTATTTAAGGGAGGAAATAAGAGGAATGTGCATAGTAGGGTGAGGTGCACCCCCTCCCCTCATTCTCTCTTGGTGGAGGCACACCACTCCAAAACTCGGATCCATCTCTATGCATCAGATCATGGTGGTTTCTTTATTTAAGATGTATGTCTCATTGAGGTATGTCCTTCTCTACATGTTTCATTCTTCGAATTGGTCATTTCATCTCTTCTTCACTCTGTCTATAATAGGCCAAAACCCAATGACTTCGGATTTTTTTTCAGTTTCTTCTTCTCTTCTGATTTGAGGAGGTGAAAAATATGTCTCAGGACTTGTTGGTTTGTATTTCAACAATCGCCACCGAATGTATTGTGTTTTTTCTCAATTTGGTTCACCACTATCAATTCTAGGTAAGGCTTAATTATAGTTCGTGGGTTTTGTTACCCCTTAAATAAGGTACTTATGGTTTAAATGTGTTATGATTAATTATTTGGTTGTGTGTTGGTCTCCACCACACTATTTATAAGTGTATCTTAATTGGTGATAGGTGAGACGATGAATTATGAGTGTGCACCCACTTTTGTAGAGGTGTGTGTGTTTGAGCAGTTTGTGGTTTAATTTAGAAAGTGTTGGCTCAACCATTTCTTTAATGTAGGGTCGTTAACATTGATATTATTTGGAAAAATGATTTTTTTGTTAATCTACTACTTTTGATAAAGTGGACCGCAACATTAGATAATATTTATTATTTGTATAAATAAACTTATTAGATTACAAAATCATGTTTTTTAATAAAAACACTCCAATGGAGGTGTGCTACCCTCAAGCTAAAAACATGGTGTTTAGAGTGACATGTTCATTTAACTTGTTGTTATATGAATTGGTATTTTTTTCCCTTATTTGTTGACTCACTTGGGTTAAGTTTAATTTATGATTATTGGGAGAGATAATTTAAAATAATTAATCGTAGAATTAATTTTGAGAATTTAATTGTATAAGATATGATAATTAATTTGTGAATTAATAATGAACCCAGAGAATTATAATTGAAATATAGAATTGGTTGTGTTAAGATAATTAATTGGGGGAGATTAATTTTGAGATGATGTTTGGATATCTAAGATAATTAATAGTGAATTAATTTTGTTCCATGATATTTTTTAAAGACAATTAATTTTGAAAATTAATTATGATAAGTTGATATTTTATTTGGATAAATAATTTTCGAGAATTAATTACGGAAAGATGACATTAAGAGTGGAATAATTAATTGTGAATTAATTATGGGCTTGACTTTTTAATATAGATAATTAATCGGTGGATTAATTATAAGATATTTATTTAGATAATTGAGATAATTAATCGGTAGATTAATTATGTTTAGATTATTTGGATAAATTGAGATAATTAATGGTGTATAAACATATTCTTTTGCAATAATCTTTTGGATAATTAATTATGGAGAATTAATTATGAAATGAGATTTGTGTTAATAGATTAATTTATTAATGAATTAATTAATGGAATTAGGGGATTAATTAATTATTGGGTTAACTAATGGTTCTTAATTGTTTCACTAATTGTGGTAGTATCAAGGGAATTCATGTGGATAATTCTTGAGGATTTTATTATTGAGCATAGATTAATTAATTTCTGAATTAATTAATGAATGAAAATTAGATGGTAGGAATGGATTTATAGAACAACATAGATATTGGTACATGTACATGGAATTCCTCCCCAATAATTATCAAATGATGTAAATAAATGATAATTGGGTGTTAGACATGGCATTCTAGGCCAATGTATAAGTTGGGACTTGGACATGGTATTCCTCCCCAATAGTTATCAGATAAAAGAATAGGAATGTGGTGGTAGACATGGTGTTCCAGACCAGTGTAGAAGTTTAGAAATTTGACATGGAATTCCTCCCCAATAGTTATGTAAGCACTTAGATGTAAGGGTGTTAGACATGGAGACAGACACCGAATAAGAAATAGGTGTTAGACAAGACTTTCTAACACAAAAGTATTCATATATGAACTGGGTTTTATGGTTCTAGACCAGGAGTAATACACCAATAGTATTTTATATGAATGAATTATGAAATGAATGAGAGTTGTGGATCAAACTCTAATTAAATGTGATTAAATAAATAAATACTTAGAATGATTAGAATTACTACATGATCCAAAGTAAGCATTGAGGTATGAGATCCCATGGGAGCCTAGGAGATAACAAATGATTAAATAGAGAATAATTAGTATAGTGTTTAATGGTACTTATTAATGACAAATATGTGTGTGTGATTATTATGCATACTCATATTCCAGCTACAGGACAAAGCAAGTATCTATGTCAGGTGTCCCTTTCGAACCTCGATGGGATTTTGGTTGTTTATACAGTTTTGTTATTTCCTTGTTATATCTTTACACAATTTTTTATATTAAATTATCTAGGTTGAGTAGGAAAACTGATGGTCCCGGCCTACTGAGATGTATATCTCACACCCTACTCGAGCTACCATTGAACTGGGCTAGTCGAGTATAATTTCTTTTTTAAAGGACTCTAGACCATTGCTTATGGTTATTACTTGTAATTTGGAGTTATGAGTAAAGGACCGAGTGGGAGATGGGGATTCCCATGGAGATCTCCCTTGTGGATTTGAGTCTTTTAATTATTTATTTATTACAGTGTAAATCATGATATTTTGTTTACTTATTTTTTATATGTATTACTATGACATGCATGCGTTGTATATACTGGTGTTGGTCATTTCAATTATTCAGCTGGATATTATTTTATGCACTGTTTTCTGAGTTTATCTATTTTTTACACACTCTGGATATAGGGTTATAGTCTCCCCAATTACTATACATAGACCCTTGATGCTATTCGGAAGCCTATGGCATACGGGGAGATGTTCTTGAGGTCATGTGGAGACTAATCCGGCTACCGATTCGAGGGTGAGCCGGGTCGGGACATTACAATGTGGTGTCATATGTTCAAGTTTTCATTTTTTTTCCTTTTTCATTCTATTTTGGGTTAGTAGGCAATAGACTTGGAATGTTTTGGGGATCAGTTAATATCCATGCTTTGGAATTATCACCCTATGTATGGAAATTGACCAAGTGGAACAGGATGGGAATTGATGTTCATACTATTTGAGGTTACAGTTGATATGATTTCACCATGAGTAACTGGTGTATTTTCTACTGCTTGTTGATTTTGAGAATTTTGATAATTTTCCATGGCTTGATATTGAAAAGAAGATATCATTACATACATCATCTTAGGCACTTAGATATTCACGTGGCATGCATATCACATGCCAAATAGTTGGATTAGCAGGATGCATGCTAATTTTGATTGAGTTCCTTGGGTGGAATTCCATGTTTTGATTTTCTTTAGAATCCCCCATTTGATAGAATGTTTTAGTGATAGATAAAACATGCTTGGATTTTTAAATTCAGTGTTTCCTTTGTTATTAGAATGTTCTAATATTTTTCCATGCTTCTATGTAATAACATGTTGTTGTGTTATTGGTAATGATGGCATGATAGATTAGTATTAATGTGTAAATAGATGCATGAGTATAAAAAAAATAGATTGATCATGTTTCCAACAATATCCAATTTCAGATTTAAGGAGTTTGGTCACCTTATAACTAGGAAAAGGGTTACCCATGTATCAAACAATTGAAAAACTGGCTTCTAAATTTAAAAAATTATAAATGGAAATTAATTATGAAAAATGGGAGCCAAATTCCAACAGTATGGTGTATGGAAACCTTATCGATTGGTATATGTCCACCCATGTGACTGATCCTAATATAACCAATGTGTTTTTTAAAATGGTTATAAATGTAAAACTGTTGAGTTATTAATTTAATGAACAATTATAGTGTAGCTTTTTGAAGAACCTAGAGGTTTTTAATTAAATGGGTCCCTTAGAGGTCACCTTCTAATTAAATGGAATTTAAATACTAAATTTCATGTTTAAAATGAAATGACACTAAATGTTAACTATTCAAGTGGATTTTTGTTATAGAATTCATGTTTTGGCCAAGGAGTGTTGTTTAAAAATCATGTTCCTTGTTGTGGAATAGTACTTTTGGCTTTGTTAAAATTCTTTCAAATTTTTATAGCTTGAAATGAATTCAATTAAATGACTAAAATGAAAGGGGGATTTTGATCCTAGTGATTTCTGATTTTAGTAACCAAGTGATAGGGTTGACGTGTATTCTTTGTGAGGGAATAGCCCATGGCAGGTAGCACCCTTAAATCTTGAGATTCTCTGTTTCTTCTGTGAGAATTTTAATTTTGTTTCCTTTATAGAGTCATTTTCCGTACTATAACTTTTGGGACTCCAATGTTTTGACATTCTGATAGGTCTAAGTTCTGTTTTTCATGTGACATGTTGATGTGGTGATCTTGGTTCTTGGAATGTCACACGTGCATTTAAGGTGTTTTTGAAATAGAGATATTGTGAGGGATTGATCATTTCTTATATGACATGGACACTCCTAAGGTGGTTAATGTCAAATCAGTATGTTTTTAAAATAGTTTTAGTGGTATTATTTAAATTAAAAAAGTATTTCTTGGGTTATGCAGGCATTGTAGTTTGGTTCATGATGCGTCAGTAGGAGAGGCTGTTCCTTTTTTAAGAGACTCCACTAGTGATAGTTTGAATGGTCTTTTTTTATCTGGTTTGTACATGGGATGCATGGTATTTTGGGTTATGCCATTATTTGTGCAATTAAATGATAGTTTTAAAGTATCCTTGAGATTTCTTGACTTGGAGAGGCCACCAAAAGTCGAGTGAGGACTTTAGTTATATGTGGTTGGTGATTGAACCATTTTAAAGGCACGTTGTCGAGTTAAGGGTGGCTGTAGATTTTTGGGATGGAAATGTCATTGATGAAAAAATGACTGGATCATATCTATAGTTTTTTGTGCTTGCCTATGTTCCGTTTTGATTTTTTTGTTTGAATTTGGAGCTTTTTATCGGGTTTAAAGGTATTATGTAGTTAGGATTGTGATTTGGTTAAAGGTGTGTTTTCTGTTTAGAAACTGAATGTAATTGGTCAAATGGGACATTTTGACCTTGGTGGGTTGGTAAATGATGTAATAGTTCCTGATATCTTTTCAAGGAAGTGAAGTTTTTAAGGTTGGTAAATTGTAATATTCGGTGTTTTTTAACTGAGTTAAAATATGAATGTTTTTTAAATTTTCCATTTTTTGGACAGTTTGGTCTTAAAACCAATCTTTGGGTTGATGTTTCATGAGTTTAGACCATATAAAAGGGTTGATAATGGGATTGGGTAACGTTTTGAGAAGATTTACTGGTGGCTAAAGGGGTTTCGGGAGCACCAAACCTTACAGTGGCATTCGCATGGGTTGGGTACGGTTGGTCAAACCATATAGGTCAAAACTGTGCAGCCTGCTAAAGGTGATATAATGGTGCTCGCACGGTCTGTGCATGATTTGGAAAACAGTGCGGAGAAGACCATGTAATGTAGGTCCCTCTGATAGAAGGTCCCGCATGGTTGGCCCATGGTTTTTCATACTATGCGAGAGAAACCCTATGAATTACCCCATTTTTTGTTTTAGATAAAATTATTTAATTAATCCCGGTTGTAATGGATTTAATTAAATATTGTGATATGTGGGTTTTTAATTTATTGAATTCGTTGTTAAAATTAATTTAATTTATTGATGCAAAACAGGGTTTCATTTAATTAAATTAATTACAGGATAATTTAATTAAATGATAACAAGTTGGTGTTTTATTTAATTAGATCTTGTTCAATAGAATTTAATTAAATGAGGAATAAATGTGGTGTTGGGGTTTTACCTAATTAAATTCAAGGATAGGATGAATTTAATTATGTAGTGAAAAGTGGTGTAAATGATTTATTTAAATTTGAGTTTGGAAGAATTTAATTAAATAACGATGAGTTGGAGTAGTATTAATTAAATTCATTGAAGGGAATTTAATTAAATGAGGTAAAGAATTGTTTTTATTTAATTAAATTTTTGGGAGAATAATTTAATTAAGTAATTTGTACTGGGGGATTTATGGAGATTATCAGAGAAGCGTTTAAATTAAAATGATAATAATAATATGTTTTTTACTATTACTATTATTGTATTAATTATTATTGGACTAATTTTTGTTATTTGAGGGAGTAATTAAGTGGAATACACCCAGTAGGGTGAGGTGTGACCCCCTCTCCTCATCCTCCCGTGGTGGAGGCGCACCACTCCCCAACCCAGCTCCCTCTCCACATGTCATATTGTGGTGGTTCCTTCATGGAATATGTCCATCTCGTTGAGGTATTCCCTTCTCCATATGTTTCGTTCTTCACATAATCCATTTTATCTCTTTTTAACCTAGTATATATTAGGTTGAAACCCTAAGACTCTTGATTGTTTCGGTATCTTATTATCTTCAGTTTCTAGTTGGTGAAAAAGATTTATCGGGACCCATTGGTTCGTATTTTGACAACCACCACCGAGGGCATGGCTGTTCGTCTCGATTTAGTTCACCGCTGTCAATGACGGGTAAGGCCCAATTACTGTTCATTGGGTTTTCAACCTTTAAATAAGGTATTAAGTGTTTAGATGTTTTACTGTTAATTATTTGGGAGTCTGTTGATCTCCTCCGCACTATTTATGCGTACTGGTTAATTGTTGTTAAGTGATCTGACGAATTCTGAGTGTGTGCATTCTTTTTTGGAGGTGTGTGTCCATTAGCAGTTTTTTGTTTAAGTTAGAAAGTATTTTCTTGTAAAATTCCTTGAGTTAGGGTCCTCAACTTTGATTTTATTTGGAAAAATGATTTTTTTTGTTTGTCTACTACTTTTGATAATGTTGACTCCAATGTTGGGGGAAATTTCATATTGGTATAAAACCATCTGTTAGATTATAAAATCTCATTTTTTTTAATAAAACCCCTCCAATGGAGGTGCACTACCGTCATGCTAAAAACAAAATTTTTTGAGTTACATGTTCATTTAGCTTCCTATTTTGTGAATTTATATTTTTTCCCTTGTTTGTTGACACACATGAGTTAAGTGGAATTTATTATTATTTGGTAAGATATGTTAGGATAATTAATAGCAGAATTAATTATGATATTTTAATTGGATTAATTAAGATAATTAATTTTTGAATTAATTATGAATAAAGATAATTTTAATTGTGATATTGAGTTGGTTATTAAGGTAATTAATTGGGGGTAATTAATTATTAGATGATGTTTGGATATGTAAGATAGTTAATGGTGAATTAATTATGTTCTATGATATTGATTAAATATGATTAATTGTGAGAATTATTTACAATTATTTTATATTTGATTTGGACTATTAATTATAGAGAATTAATTATAGAAACATGATATTTAGAATGGAATAATTAATTTTGAATTAATTTGGAGCTTGAATTTGGAATATAGATCATTAATTGGGGAATTAATTTTAAGATATTTAATTGGATAATTTAGGTAATTAATCAGTGGATTAATTGTGATATAACACATTGGATAAATTGAGATAATTAATAGTGTATTAATTTTTTGATCTTGTAGTAATGTTTTGGACAATTAATTATGGAATGAGATTTGTGTTAATAGATTAATTAGTCGATGAATTAATTAATGGAATTATGGACTTAGTAAATTATGGGGTTAACTAATGGTTCTTGATATGTTTCACAAATATATGGAATAGTAAAAGAATTATGGTGGATAATTCTTAAGGAACTGATTATTGAGCTTGGATTAATTAATTTGTGAAACAATTAATGAATGTGAATTAGGAGATACACATGGAATTCTAGAACATTATAGATGTGAGACTTGTACGTGGTGTTCCTCCCCAATAGTTATCAAATGATGTAAATAAATGAGAATTACTTTCTAGAAATGGAGTTCTAGGCCAATGTAGAAGTTGGTACTTGGACATGGTGATCCTCCCCAATAGTTATTAAAGAAATGAATGAGAATGCGGTGCTAGAAATGGTGTTCTAGACAGATGCAGAAGTTGGGAATTGGACATGTTGTACAACTCCAATAATTATCTAAGAGCTTAGATGTAAGGGTGTTAGACATGGCGATCTACACCAAATGGAAAATAAGTGTTAGACATGGCGTTATAAATCCAAAGAATATTATATTAATGAATTATGAAATCAATGAGAGATGTGGACCAAACTCTAAATAAATGTTATTAAATAAATAAATATTGAAAATGATTATAATTCCGGCATGAGCCGAAGTTAGCCTTGAGGTATGGGATAAAATGGGAACATGGGAGACAATTAATGATTAACTAGGGAATAATTGGTAAAGAGTTGACAGGTATTTATGATTGATAAATATGCTTCTCTGATTCTTATGAATTCACCTATTCTGGAAACTGGCTGAATCTTGTATCATTGTCAGGTGTCCCTTTAGAACATGGACTAGTTGTTGGTTATTTAGACATTTTTTTTTTATTTCCTTGTTATATTTGTGCACCATTTTTTAAATTTCATTATCCAGGTTGAGCTAGAAAAATGGTTTTCTCGGCCTATAGAGATGTATATCTCACACCCTACTCGTGCTGCCATTGCACTGGGGTACCCAAGTAGACATTATTTTTTGTAGGACTGTGGACGTTTTCATGTGGCTATTACTTGTACCTGAGAGTTAAGAGAAAAGGGCCGAGCAAGAACTTGGGACTATCATAGAGATCTCCCTTGGGGATATGAGTCTTTTCTTTATTTCTATATTGAAATTTAAGGGAGGTTATTTTTTTACATCTTTATGATATGTATTACCAAGAAATGAATGCATTGTATAAATTGGCTTTGGCCATTTTCATTGTTTAGTTGAATATTGTTTTATTTTCTTTTGTTGTTCACTGAGTTTATCTATTTTTGTTGTTCACTATGAATTTGAGGGTATATTCTCCCCACTAACTGTCCATAGACCCTCACTTCTAGTGGGAATCCTCTGGTGTATGGGGAGACATGATTGATGTCATGTGGCGACCGTTCTGGCTACTGATTCGAGGTTAAGCCCGGTCGGGTTCTTACACCTGGCTTAGTGAGCTGGAGGATAGGGTATGGGATAACTACATGTGGTGGAGGCATATGACCTAGGGTCTCTAGGAATGATTTGAGGTATGATATCTATCTTTTATAATTTAGTTGTTGTTTTTATAGACATTGGTTCTAGCTATTATTTCCTTTCCTTGTATTTGTTCAAGATTCAGAGAATCCTATTGAACCATTAACACGACCCTTATTCTTTTAGACTCCTACTATATGAGACTTGATGATCACACGTGGGTGCCAACAATGTGAACAAACTCTTGGAGGTGAAATTCTTGGTTGGGATCTCTTGGTATTCGCACCAAGTACTTTTGATGTTATTCTTGGTATGGAATGAATATCCACAGTCCATGCTCAAATTGATTGTTTTAGGAAAATATTTTAGTGTGTCTGCAGTGATGGAACCTTGTTTTCTTTTATCGGTGAAAAGTAAAAATACATATCATAGGATGGACTCACACATAGGATGGTGCATCTGATTACTCTTCAGTTGGCTAGCCTCACCCTTGGTGTAGTGGATAATATGAGTCCTCGGTTTCATTATAGTGGTGGTGGAGTATGATGATGTTTTTACTAAAGATGTTATAGTTTTACCTTAACCACTGGGAGATAGACATCTGCATTGATCTATAACCCTATTGAAACTGATATCTAAACCTACATATTTGATGTCTATATCAGATCTTTGTGAGCTGAGGATACATTTGGAGGACTTACAGAGTAAGGGATTCATGAAGCCCAGTTTTTCACACTAGGTATCCCTAGTTTTGTTTTCCAAGAAGGGAGATGGTATCTTGAGTTTATGTGTGGATTACCTATACTTAAAACAGGTGACCATAAAGAAAATGTATCCACTTCCGAGGATCTACGACCTCTTTGATCAGTTAAAAAGAGTGGGATGGTCCTCGAAGTTCGACCTCTTTTCAACCTATCACCAGTTGTGAGTACTTGATGAGGATATATCAGAGACATCCTTCAAATTTCATTATGGTCACTATGAGTACTTGGTGATTCTTTTTGGGGTGAAAAACGACATGTCTATGTTCATGGGACTCAAGAACAATTTGATTCATCCTTTTATAGACTCGTCTGTGGTGGTTTCATCATTGAAATTCTAGTGTATTTGGAATTTGAGGAGAATCATGAGAGACTCTTTTGGACAGTTCTATACACTCTCCGATAGCACAATCTTTTCAAAAATTCCTTAAAGTTACAATTCCATATTTGATATGTCCACCTATTGGGACATGTCATATCGGAGAGCTGGAGTCGCAGTGGATTCAGCGACAGTTGAGACAATGATTTCTTGGGAGTCACCCAAGAGTGTTTACAAGGTGCAGAGTTTCCATGGATTGGTAGGGTAAAATCAGAGGTGTGTACCCAACATATCTAGAGTGGAAGTGCCCTTGACAGCTTTGACACGAAAGGGGAAGCCCTTTCTATGGATAGAAAAGTTCCAGTAGTTCTTTTAGGAGATGAATCAGTGGTTAAAAAGTGCTTGCATCATAATATTATTGGAGGAAGGCACCGAGTATGTGGTGTTCTGTGATGTATCGGGGAATTTTCTTGGTCTTGTACTGATGAAAAGGAATTATTTTTTTCATATGTTTCATTCATTTGTAGAGCACACTAGTTGAACTACATGACCCATGATCTTGAATTAGTTGTGGTAGTCTTCTCTTTGTTGATTTGGAGACACTACCTGATGGGAAAGCAGTTTATTGTCTAATATGACCACAAGAGACAAAATTGTATCTTCTCTCAGAAGGATCTAAACTCGAGACATCAATTATTTCTAGAGTTCCTCTAGGAATCTGACTTAGATATTGTCTACACTCCTGTGAAGGGGAATGTGGTGGAAGATGCTCTGAGTAGGAGAACTAGTGTGCAGTTTCTGAACAAGGCATCAGAGCATTTGTCCATGTTGAAATTATCCATTATGGATATAGATGGAGTAGATTACCTACAGTCAATGGTTGTCACCCATTCACTCTTATAATGATCTAGGGATACACAACATGAGGAAATAGATAGTAAAACCCTATATACACCGATATCCACACAGCATGCTCAAGAAGGATATTCGAAATAGGGGGAGCATGGAATTCTCTTTCAAGGATTCATGATGGTACCTATGACATTACATGAGGAGTTTTTGTAGTATTTTCAAACATCCCCTTTTGTAGTTTATCAAGGTGTTGAGAAGATGTACCAGGAACTCTGACAATTGTTTTTGTGTACATGGATGATGAAAGGGGTTAAAGAGTTTGTTTCTCGATGACATACATGAGATAAATTTAAGGCTAAGTACTATGTTTTAGCAAATTTATCTCATCCCATTTGGGTCTCCGAATGGATGTGGGATGGCATGTCTGTGGACATTGTTATGGGTTTCCCATGTATGTATAGGGGACACGATGTGATGTGGGTGTTCATTGACCAACTAACCATGTCGTAGAACTTCCTTGCTATCCAAGAGAATAGTTTAGTAAAGAGTTTAGGACACCTATATATGTAAAATATATTTCAAACCCATGGAGTTCCATCGTTGATTCTTTCTAATTATGATGCAAGAGTTACAACTCAGTTGTGGAAGGGATTATAGTAGGATTTTGGAACCCAATTACACTTGAGAACAACATTTCATCCGTAGACGGAGGGCTAGACTAAGCAAGCCATTTTTGTTCTGGAGAATATGTTATGGGATTTCATGTTTGCCTTTTTCTATAGTTGGGAGTATCACCTACCACTGGTTTACTTTTAATAAAACAATATAAACCATTCCACTATTGGTATAGAATCATTTGAGGGTTTTTACGTATGACCCATCAAGTCACAACTTTTCTGGACTAACCGAGGAGAGTCAGTGCTCATAGATCAGAAGCTAGTTCAAGCTACTACAGAGATGGTTCAAATCATCAAGGATTTGATAAAGACTGTATGAAGTAATCATTTTTCTTATGTAGATGGGTCACAAAGGCCTTTGGAGTTCAAGTAAGGATACCATGTCTTCGTTTAGGTTCCACCTCAATTTAGATTATGAAGCTTTGGATGGGGTGGAAAGAAATCTCCAAGGTTCATTGTCCCTTTCCATATACTCTGTAGAGTTTTCAAATTAGCATACCACATAAATATACATATACATTTAGATAGGTTACATGATGACTAACACATGTTACAACGGAGAGGTATGTGCATGACCCATCACAAGATATTGATGGGGGAAAGTAGGAAATTGAGGGTGGAGCTACTGTTTCTGAGTACCCATTAGAGATTGAGGATCACGGGATGGGATCCTATGGGGGAGATTGATTTCATTTGTGTGCATTATTTTCTAGCATGGGAAGCTCTAAGAGAGAACAGGTTAGTGGAGGCTCATATTCTTGCTCAGTACCCCCATCTATTAGAGTATTCCTTGTTTGGGATTGTTAGGGATGTAAATCTCCAAGGTGGAGAGAATTTCACATTTCATATATTCGGTGTATTATTTTGGGATATTATATGGATTATATTTGAGACTAGGTGCTAAATTAGCATGTGATTCCAATGCCCGGTGTGCCTAGAATAAATGTGTAAAAAATATTAAAATATGAAATAGCACATGGATATGGTTTCCCAAAAAAAGTTGAATAACTCTTAAATGGGTTATTGAATTAGAAATATGAAGGAACCTATTATTTCAAAATGGTGGTTTTACCATAGGTGCGGCATAACATTAGTCGGCATGGGTCATTTTTGAAAATGATTTTTCATATGTAGAAGGAATAAAACAATTAAATAAAAAATAGATATAATGATCGAATTTTCTCTTTAAGTATATTCTTATAGAAAATTCATAGGGTTATCCACATAACCTTTTGAACTTGACGAGTTACAATGGAGCATTGGGGGATATCATGTGGGAAGACGATGTCGATGATGGATTTGAAAATTAGATATTGATGATCCGTGCAATACAGGATTGAGGATTCTCACCAACAAAAATGATACAACTTCTTTCGTTATCAATGATCGATCCAAAATGGGGCAGGGTGTTCTGTTTTTTGAATTTCATTCTGTTATTAATCCTAGATGAATGCGGGTCAATTCAATGAAAAAGGATTGATCCTGCATCATCGATAGATTTCAATTTTATAGATTTGATTATTTCTTCTTTGTTGATTATCAAACATTTATTTTCCTTATACAATAATGAATTTACACCAAAAAACAATGGTTTTGGTTCATTCTTCAATTTTTTTAGGTATTTCTCCCTATGTTCTTTTTTTTCTTCATTGTTGGGCCCTCATGGTCTCATATCCACATTTCTAGGTGGTTCCAATCTTGATTGAACACCCAGATTGAAGGAAAATTGACCACCGAGTGTATATCATTGTAGATCGGGCCCCAAGGAGATCGTCTCTATGATTGTTTCAATTTTTTGGAATCAAATGTGGTATAGTAGTCTATATAAAGAACCACTTGCACATGGTAGTAGAGGCCGGATAAGGCACACAGCGGCAACCCCCGTGTAGGTAGCGGACCCGCAGGCCACCTCTGATGGGGCCATATAGGACGGAGATAGTTGGGCGGAAAACTAGGCTGCAGACATAGTGAGGCCACAAGATGTGGCAGGGATGGAGTCATGATACCTCAAGCTACTACTGGTGCACCAACTGCGCAGCTACTCCGCAGGCAGTCAACCACAGTGGTAGGTCATGCACAACAGGTGGACTGACAATGATGGTTGACTGTCAAGCCGCAACAGCTCATTCATCCATGGGTGCACCGATGGTGCGGCTAGTCCATAGCTGATCGAAAATAGCAGTCGTTCAAGTGCAATAGGTGGGTCGACTACAGCGGTCGGACCACAATTCATGGCATGACTATGGCAATATTCATTCAAACTATCATAACACAGACACAGAAAATCAGTATAACATACCATCTATAGTAGCATGATCTTATCCATGATGCGGATGTTTTAAGGCTATTCTTTTTTTTGTTTGGACCAATATAGATTGAGTGTGTTCCCTTGGTCCTTTCCATGAGGTTTCAAAGTAGTATTATATCCAAATCATGATATTGTAATCCTCTCTAGAGGGTGAGACTCATATAGAGTGTTGGTTTCCCTCTATGAGACAAGAGTGTGATCCTCTATCATCCCTAGTAGAGTTTTTGGAATCAAAAAGATTTCCATGAGCTGGATTTTGATCATCCATCTAGCGGGACATATCTGTATGGTTTTTGTAATTGTTGTCATACGATCCCCTATATAGTTGTTTGATCCATATTGGGTTTGTGGTATCCCCCAATGGGTTTGGGCATGAACCCCTCTCTCTGTATCATTTTCTTCATAGAAAAGTGAACACTCTTTGGGAGGGGACCAAATGGGTTTTACATCTTCCAGTGTCTTTGATTGTATCATGGATCATGAAGTGTTTCCTCCCAAAACAAGTGTTGTTTTGAATAGAATCATGTGGCAGGTAGTTGGTTATGATAACATGATGGTGTGGAGTATCTCTTAAGTATATTGAGGTTTTCATTATTTTTTGTATCGGTTATACTGTGTTACATATTTTATTGAGCTGACTATACATGGTGCTTCATGTTTATTATTTTCAAGGTATCGTAATGATTGTTGTTTTACTCATCCCTACATGGGTGTTTCCAACATATGTCATGTCTTTAAAAGATGATGGCCCATTTGACGGTGTCCTAGGAGGACTAGTAGAGGGTGGAGGATTGCTGGATCTGGGCAGACTGAGGTGTTTACTGGGAGTATACCTTTTACATAGACCATTCCCTTGGGGTAAGTTCTACTTTTAACAGTTTTAGTTGGACTTGTGTGTAGACTATTTGTGGTCGGCTTGTATTTGACCATGTTTACTTTCCCATTACTTCCTTTTGTACTATTGTTGTGGGATCTTAGTTTTTTCTTTGAATTCCTTTAATTGATTTACATTTTAGCATTTTGTGTCTTCAAGATGTGTGTATTTGTAAAGATACTTTTGGCTAATTCCTCTCATTTATGTTAAATGACTACTTGGTTCTAATCATAATCCCCTAGCCTATCAGAATCTGGATTTGGGTAGTAATGGCATGTGCCTTTCTGGGACGGGTTGGGACATATTTCAACTTTGACTATATAATGAACATTATCTTCATAAATTATAAAGTATCTTGTGGACTACACCATTTTTCTACATGTCTTTAATCAAATTAACAACCTATCAACCTTGAATTCACGTTGGATGATAATTCCAGAAGTTTACTTTACATGTCATGTGAAATTGTCCTCATAGATACTGAAAGATTAATCATTCTTTTTATTACAATCAATGAACTCCTTTTCCATATTTATAGAAATAACTTGAGGAAATATCATAGTGATGAATATATTCTTTGAACTCATCCCAATCTATGGATTCAATTACATCCCGCTTCTTATTATTCTCAATTAGTGTCCACCACTGGTTTACTTCACCTTCAAAATGATAAATAGAAAGAATTAATTTCTCATGATCTTCACAGTAGAGAATATAGAATATATTTTCATTGTTATTGATCAAGTATTCAGAAACAAGTGGTTAAAAAGACACATTGGTAAAAGGTGGAAATTATGCATGAAAGAATCATCATAATATTGTTCTATCCTTTGCTCTTTTTGAATATCAATATGATTCATAACATGAGAATGATTTATGTGAATAGTTATGAGGATTTTCATTCTAGGTCCCATAGAATTTAGATGCTTAGGATACTAATCATTTAATTATATATCACAGTCACTATTAATGTTGTTCCTTTGGGTTTCATCCATTTACAAACACCAAAATGAATTGTGTAATAAATAGTTTTCATCATGTGGAACTACATAATCCTGAAAACCCACTTACGTGATTTCTATTTTATAACACATTCCTTAATCTATGAGAACATAGGTTTGTTATAGGTTATTCAAAGACAACATACTTTTAAATACTTAATTATGGTTCATAAAGTGTTTTTCAATACCTAATACATATCCCCTGATATTGGAAAACTGGATGCATACTAAGGTCAGTTATCTTGTATCGGGTTGCGGTAGAGTCTGGCCCGACACACCTTGTCAGAGTTATTACTCCTAACTACATATGTTCTATAACAACGTCCACTTATTGTATCTAGATGTTGATTTATATCTTTGAAACCACTCATGACATCCTTTAAAAAAACTTGATGACATTTTCATATACTTTTACTTATCCTTAGAATTATACATAGATGTGTCCATAGAGTTCTCACTAAGGATTTCTCATCCTAGTTTATAATGGTTAATCAAAATTTTTCGCTAATACCAACTACAGAGACCCTATCTTTTCATACATTTACATTTAATAATTTTTTTAGAATATATAAAACATTATAGAAACGGACACCCAAAGAAAATATTAATCGTGTAACATTGGAAACATTTAATCGTAAACAATGGTAGATAAGTGAGCCACATTAAATCCCACTTTCTTCTTCATGAGAAGCCCCCTTATTATACACATTATACATAATACATATTTTCATATCCTGGGGAATGGAATCATAAAAATGGTTGATCATAGATTCCCAGTAAGGGTAAATAAGGGGGATAAATAAGCATAAAATTGTGAATAAGGGTATGAGAACATGATCAGGACATTATAAGATCATACCATGCATATCAAACATAATACAGATAAATAATTTCATAAATATTGATATTTTATAATATGTGAATCATAAGGGAGTAATTATCATGTTCAATGAAATCATAACTATGGAATAAGACAAATAATTTATGGTATTCCCATAAGAAAAGAAAATATAATGTCAAGGATACATATCAATACCATTGTAACATGCTAATATTGGAATTCAACCATTTTTCCTACTTTGGGATTGGTTTAAAAACTTTTGTACCACTTATTTTTGTGCTTGGGCTACAACTTATACACCCTCTTGTTTTTCGGGATTTAGTTAACCACTCATGTACCCTCAAATTTTTGGGCTTGGTCTGGAACCTGTGTACCCTCTTTTTTCTAGAATGGGATACGAACCCTTGTACACTATTATTTTTGGGATTGGGATACAACCCATGTACCCTCTTGTTTTCACAATTTTTATAACAACACATATACCCTCTTATTTTTTGGCTTGGGCTAACAACCTGTGTAACATTTGAGATCATATTCCACTTTTCAGTACAAAATTCATCAGATATAGATATAGGTCCCAGCCATGTCAAAATGAAATCATACAAATACGTTCCAAAATCTCACGAACAATCATATCATAACCCATTAAATGAAATGGATGTCACAAACATGTAACCATATTTTAACTTTTGGAAAAAGATATGTATCATAATCACTTCATCAAAGAATAACCCATTAAAATAAGTGGGTTTCAAAATAATATGACTAGTAAAAGACATACATGTTTCAAAAAAAGTAATTCAATCAAAATATAAGCCATTTATAGAAATAACATGAATGGAATCTTTAGATCATTTCCTAGAAAGACATGAGTAACACCAATGGATGGAATCTTATATAAAAATTTTATTTGGAAAGATCCTTTTAAAAATAATTTATGAGTTAAATATCCATTTTTATTTTAAAAATTATTTTAGAAAAAAATACATTTAAAAAAATTCTTTGAAAACATAAAAAGTAATATTGAAAACATTTTAAAAACCATTTTCTTTTAAAAAGTAGAAAAATAATTTTGAAAACATTTGGAAAAGCATTTATTTTGAAAGGAATTTTGAAAAAAAACTGAAAACTATTTCTTTGAAAATAATTTTGAATCTTATAAATGATTCTTGAAAAACATAATAAATATTTTAAATATCTTTTATATGAAAACAATCTTAAAATAACCATTTTTAAAACATTTTTGAATACATGGTTTTTTATGTTCATGGAATATGTCTCAATGAAGGCCAATTGAGAAAAAACTATTTTACCGATTTGGTAACTCTTGAAACATAAACCCCAAGAAAAATAGATCATCAAATGGATAATTAAATACCCATATATTTAAGGATAGAAATTATATAATGTATTCATGGGAATTATATACACCCCATAAAAGAAATTAGTTGTGATTAAGGTGTAAATATCATAGAAATAAAAGTGAGATTTGAAATCCCCTTCCCTTATGTATTTAGTCTCTTAGTACGTGATAAAATATCTTGTATAGTAAATATGTTTTTATTACACATTTATCATAAAACCATATTATTATTTTTAATTCCACATATATATTTATATCACCCGCTTATGAACATTTCCATGATAAGATTGTGTTTCGGTAAATATCTACTTTTTTTCAAATATTTCTTAGTTTTTTATATATTTTTTCCTCATACTTATATCATGATTTAATGAATTTATTTATTGATATAAATATCATTTGTATTCAGTATATATGTATTTATAATAATATATTAATGATTGAAATATGAAATGGAATACATAGTTCATGGAAAAGGTAATCCCTATGTACACATGAACGTTGTTTATATTTAATTATCTTATTGATGGAATGAAATAAAATTACATAAATGTATATATTATAAGGACATGGGATTAAAAATAACATATTATAGAGTTTTTGAAATAGAATTAACATTTTAGGATCTTTTTAGTTTATAGTTTTATATAATTATAAAAATCTTACAAGGTAGACCCATACATTACAAGTGAAAATTTATAATAGGTATCCTCTTTTTCCACTAATGGAAACCCTTTTAATATAACACATGAATTATCTTTGATATTAATCTTCAATTAATTCTTATAGAAATCTTCATTATCTATATATATCTTAAGACCTATGAAAAACATTTCAATACTTTAGATGACCACAATTTCTCAGTATGGGTTATACGAAGAAGGAAAACTATTAGTCTTGTGAAAACCGATAAACCATGAATAATTTATCATAAAGTAATATATTTTCACATTTAAAAATTATTAAATATATTAATTAAAAAATTGATTCCCTTTTTGTAATCAAAATATTGCGTTTAAACCCATAGAAAGAAATATATAATATATAAAGGTAACTTCTGACATACTCATACTAAAATTGTATAACTATATGGTCGACATCCAAACATATCACTCTTACAAATTTAATATCTATACTTCCTACTTCCTTACCTAATAAATTGGAGAGAAATAATGGGGCTCACATTCGTATCATCTATATCGGGCTCACCCATCTTTCATAAGCTATAACGGGGATCCACACTTTGTATAAGCGATATCGGGAACACCAATTAAATTTCGAAGTACCAGCACATATAAGCATTCAATTTTCAACATGTCACTCATAGAATTTCATTTTCATTTATAAGATAACCATACCATTTAGAAAAACAATTTAACACATTTATAAAAGTGGTTTTTGAATCAAAGTGTCCTGTACCACATTAAATCCTTTAAAATAATATTTGAGAATTAAAATTTTAAAAAATATTTATGCATATAAATAAATCCATAAAATAATTATTAAAACATGTACGTTAATGGGAAATAATTTGAAGAATAAATATTTGAAACACTTAAAATGTTAGTTTATTTAACGAGTCCCTTACCACTCAAGAAAAAAATGAATAAAAAACATTAAATAATTACATTTAATCAAAATATTAAATATCATGAGAATATTTTAATTCATAATATTATGTATAAAAATGGTTTTATATACACCATATAGGATAATAATGGTTTTTAACATTAAGATATGCCTCAATGAAAGGAGGTTGAGATGAAATCCCTAACCTTAATTTTGACACATCACATACAATATTTATATTCCTAAATAATAATGTTAGGTTAATTATTTACCTTCATAAAAAAATTAATAATGATTTTTATTCTGTTTATATGACTATTATCATGTCATAACAATTACTTAATTATTTGTGTCCACATTGGGCATTTTGTCGATATTCTGTACTCAAGTTAAAAATTAACTTGGTATGATGTCAATATTCTATGAGGCCTAAAGTCCATAATCTCCAAAATAATAGTCATGAAATGATAATAGGTTTTTTATATCAATTATACCTTTAAAAAAATTCATTAAATATGTATATTAAAAACATACAACGTTACAATCATGGAGACGGTAAGTCATACGTACGCATGAGTAATGTCTTCATTTTTCATTCATCATTATGGAAAAAAGGTAAGTAATATTTTATATTTAAAAAATTATAATAACATAATTATTATCATATTAATCATTTAAATTTACCTATATATATCAGACAAGTGATGTAGTGAATAAAAACAAATCACATTACTTCGTGAAGGTGATTGTTCACACGTACACACAAACGTCGTTATCATTTTTATGTGTATAGAATGTAAGAACATAGTTGATATATCATTATCTTATAATGATTAATATGTCATGAATTTCCTATAAAACATTAATTAAATTAATATAATCATTCATTAGATATGTTTTTGCAAAACAAATTAGATCGGTTCGTGGAAGTGATAGTTCACATGTACACAAAAAACGATTAATTACATTGTCATTTAATGAAAGTGGAGATGGATTAAAGTGATGATATTAACATAATAACATCTCAGTATATTAAAAATATTTTATTAATTATTTCATCATGTTGGAGGATATTTTAGGGATGTGGAAGAAGAAATAAAATAAAAATAAATAAAGAAAATAATACCTCTTCTTCTGTTTATAACCCATGAATAACAGCATAACACCTCCTTGTAGGTTTTTCTGCCTAAAGTAAGGCCTCAAGAATGTGGGGAGAAATTATAGGATTTTTTTTGGGTATATATTGTTCGAACCAAATGTTTTAATAAGTGTGAGTAATATAGAGTAATGGGTTCATTTTTAAAGGAGAGGGGTGGGGCACCAATGAATTATTATAAGTATTAAATTAATATAAATTCAATTTCAATTAAAAATGGTCCCAAAATAAATTATTTAGAATAAAAGATGTTTTTTGGTCGAATCCATATCATTAAATTAATATTATTATTGTTTAGAATATGTTTTAATCCTTTTCTTGCTGTTTTAACCCTTATTTTACCCTATTTAACCGAACAGTCATATCATGTTATTTACACATTGTGGGTTAATAAAATTACAATATCCTATCAAATGAAAAAAAAATAATTTATGTAATATTAGGACTTATATAATCATTTTCGTTGAATACTATATTTTTAGTAATTTTATATCATTTAATTAAATATTTTACATCTTAAATTATGGATTATGTCAATTTTGACAGTATTCAACACTTTAATTTTTCATAAAAATCACAACAACTTTATTCCATATAATATAGTACATTAACTTGAAAAAAAATTCATTTTCATCCATAAAGTTTATTTAGGGAATCAAATATTTCAAATTAAATTTATTTAAATATTATTAACATTATTTATTTGATTCTTTCCATAAATATATCACTATACCATCTTGTGGAACTATTAAATTTAATTATTTATTTAATAAAAATAATAAATAAACTTCAATGATGTAGATAGTATTTTTATCTTTCTAATTACTATTTATAGTCCATGTAATCCCCTTTATAACTCCATATTAAAAAAATTTATTTTTAAAAACAAAAGTTTGACAAAAATGACTATTCATTGAATAAAATGTTATAAATGCATTAAAATCATCCAGGTGGCTCCATGTGGTCCTAAAATAGACCCAAGTATTCACATGGTTGGAATAAACTCATAAAATAAAAATTTGATAAGTGTTTGTGTATTTCTATATTAATATAAATTTTTTTCCTTTAATTACCTGATTGACCAACAACTGTGGTAAATTTTTTTTACTAAATATACAATTCATAATTTATAGATATAAAATGGATCTATTTAAATAAATAAAAACATATGATTCCAAATATGGAATCCATTTTTTCAACTTCTGAAAATAGAACTCGAAGAAATTAATTAAAAATTAATCTCATTGACAGAATGAGAAAATGGGTTTTAAAAGTAAAAGCTTCACAAATTCACATAGTTTTATATTTAATTTTAATTTAAAAATTAATCCAATGAAATAAATTAGATTAAATGATGAAAATTCATCTAATTATAATATAAATCAAGTAAAATGATACACTAACTAAGGTATGACGTTTCAAAATACCATCATTGGAACCATCATCAGAAAAAGGATTAACAAAAAATTCACTTTAAGAGAAAGAAAGGAAAGTATGAATATCACCTTAGATAACACATACTAGGATTCCATGCAGAAAAACATGGATATTGAAGAAACACTATTCATAATGTTCTACTAGAGAGTGATATAAAACATTGTCAAAAAATTAACAATCCCAATGCTATAAACTATGATGGGATAAATAGTCTTTGACTATGTGGAAGGAAATGTAAAAAAACTGTTTTTTGTTTTAAGAGAATTTTAATAATGTTAAGAAATTATTTTACTACATATAATAATAACATAATGAAATATACTTTCTTGAGATTTATATTTTCACCCCTTTTGTCAATTTCTACCATAAAATCATCTTCTTTTCATAATGATGAGTATTGAAGATAAATTTTTAACACCTGAAGAATTGGAATCCACTTCTAAGAATCACATAATCCACAAACGATTAACTATATATTTCTTCTATTTTGAATAATTATTCAAAACCAATATAGTTACTATAAAATAATATAATTCCCCAAAAATAATATACTTTTGAAAGAATACAAACTACTTTTAATCAATAAAATTCTATAATAAAACCAAAATTTCAATAAAGACCATTCAAAAAATAATTTTCCTTAAAACCCATCACAAATACTATAACTAAGATTAAAACCCAAAAATCATACGGATTTAATCAAATAGTTATCCAAGATAAGTACAAACATTTAACTCAAAATTGAATCAACCACTCTTAATGTCTCATAAAAAAATTGAAATTTCCAAAAATCACATATTCTCTAAGATAATTTAATAATTTCCATATATAACTCAAATCTCTATAAGTCTAAAATAATAACTTATATTATTCCAAAATTTAATTAAACCATTACTCCTTAAAAAAATCCCTATATTATTCTTTTTACCATAATTATATAATGTTCCCATAATAGTGAACATCTTCCAAAATAACATTTATCACCTAATTCCCAATTAATTTTAAAATACCAAGTATATCCATTTGATAAAACATAAGTTCCAAAAATAATCCTTTCAAATCAGTAAACTAGAAATAATGAATTCATAATAATAAGGGAATTATTATAGGCATGTGGTAGGCAAAAAATCCTTCTCTCTCTTCAGTTGTGGGTTCGATACTTGCAGCCTTGTCTGACATGACATGTTTTCACAAAGTTTGTTGGTTGTCCTTTTTAAAAACCTATATAATTCTTATAACATTCCAAAAATTTTACAAATACCTCAAAAATAACCATAACATGTCTTAACCTAAATTTTTATTTAATACCTCCCATTTTTCATCCGAAAAACTAATAACCCATAATTTCCTTAAAGGTGAAAGTCTCCAAAAATACCATTATCCACCTAATAATCTCAAAACATAAAGCCTCAAAAGGGGTTTCGATGATATTGATCTTATTATAAACCATAAAATTATAAACCCATTATGATATCTATAACTCTTAGGAAAACATCCAAATCTCTACAGCTATATAAACCATCCTTTAATACCAACTAGAAGGTCATGGCTGAAAAATTAACATATTCTAGTGTTTTTGAACAATAATTAACATTATAGGAACTTTTTTACTTTAGGCTTTTATAGAATTAGGAAATAATCTTTCAAGGTAGATCTATACATTACAAGAGGAAAATAATAATCTGTATCCACTTTTTACACCATGGGAAACCCTTTTAACATAAAACATTACTTCTATTTGAGACAAGCCTTCAATTCATTCTTCCAAACATCTTCATTTTTCATTTGAATCTTAAGTCTGGTGAAAATCAGTTCAAAATGTTGGATGAGCACTAAATCTCAATAAGGGTTACAAAAATAACAAAAACTATTAGTCTTGTGAATACATTTAAACCAATAATACATTATCATAAAGTAATATATTTTCACATTTAAGAAGTAGTAAATAATTTCCTAAAAAACAATTCTTATCCTTTTGTAATCAAAAGAATACCTTAAAATCCATAGAATGCAACATATAACATATAAAGGTAAATTCCGAAATAATCTTACATAAATGGAATAATCATACGTTCTAATTCTTCACATATAACTCTTACAAATGGAATAGTCATATGGATGAATTCCATACCCAAGGTATCATAAAGCTATAATGGGGATCACCCTTCTTATAACCTATATGAGATCACTCGTCTTTCATGAGCTTTAATGTAGATCAATCGTTCATATAATCTCTATCGGGTTCATTCGTGAGATATACTGGGGATAAAACATTCATATATGCTTTATCAGTCTCACCCATTAAATTTCCAAGTACCAACACCTATAAGCTTGAAATATTCAAAATTTCACTCATAAAATTCCAATTGCATTCATAAGATAACCAATCCATTTTTGTAAACAAATTTAGAACATTTATAAAAGATATTTTTGAATCAAAGTGACTTATACCACATTGATGCTTTTAAAATGATATTCAAGAATTAATATATTAAACCATTTATGCTCATATAAATAAATATATAAAACCAGTTTGAAAATGGGGAGGTGAATGAGAAAGAATTAGAAGAATAAATCTTTAAAACACATAAAATGAAGATTTAGTTAAAGTGTCCATTACCAATTGAGAAACATATGAATAAAAATAATTAAAGAATAACATTTAAAAAAACTTTAAATCTAATTAGAATATATTAATTCATGATTTTAAATTTCAAAAGTGTTGCATATACGCCTTATATGATACTAAAGGTTTATAACACCATGATATTCCTCAATGAAATGAGATTGAGATGAAATCAATTACATTATGTTTGAATCATCTCATACAATATTTATCTCGATGAATAATAAACATTGGTTAATTATTTACTTTCCTAATAAACTTTATAAAATTTATTATTCCATAAATTTGACTATTATCATGTCATAACAGTTAATAATTTATGTTCACATCAGTCATTTTGTCGATATTTGGTAATCTATTCAAAGATTAACTTGGTGGGATGTCAATAGACTATGAGTTCATAAGTATATCATCTCTAAAATAATTTTCATGTAATTCTAATAAATTTTTTGTATTGTTTATACCTTTAAATCCATTCATTAAATATGGATATGAAAAATGCTCAATGTTACAATCTTGGAGATGGTAAGTCATATGTACGCATGAGTAATATCTTCGTTCTTCATTGATCATTATAGAAAGAAGTTAAGTACTATTTTATCCTTAAATATTTAGTATAACATCATTAATATCATGTTAATCAATTAAATATACTAATATATATCATAAAAGTGATCCAGTGAATTAAAACTAATCACATCGCTTCGTGTAGGTGATAGTTCACATGTACACAAGAACAATTAATTACTTTCCCATTTAATGGAGGTGGTTATGGATTATGTGAATGATATTTACATAATAAAATATTAATATATTTTTAATAATAGAGTTATTATGTCATCATGGGTGGAGGTGATTCGAAGGATGTGTAAGAATAATTAAAATAGAGATACTTAAAAAATGATACATCTTCTTCAGTTGATCACCTTTGAAGAGAACCATAACACCTATAAAGAGGGTGTTCTACATAAAATAAGACACAAGAATGTATGAAGTGTTTTTATTAAGGTTTTTGGGATGATATTGGATGAACCAAAAGGTTTTGGAAGTGTGAGTACTAGAGAGGAATGAGTTCCTTTTTATAGGAGATGGGAGTGTCACCATTGAAATTATAAAAATTATTACATTAATATTAATTCAATTATGATTCCAAATCACCCAAAACTAAATTATTTATAATATATGATTATTTTGGATCGAATACCAATTATAAAATTAAAATTAGATATGTTTTTAATACTTTTTAATCCTTATCTTTTTTAACCCTTATTATACAAATTTTAATCTAATAGTGATATAATGTTATTTACAGGTTGTGTGTCAATGTAATTACCATAACATGTCAAATGACCAAAGAAAGTGTAATTCATGATATATTAGGACTTATATAAACTTTATTTATCATATTATATTTTTAATAATTTCATTTCATTTAAATAAATATTTTATAATTTAAAATATGAATTATATCAATATTGACATTATTCATACATAATTTTTTTAATGATCCATAACTTTATTCCTTAAAAAATACATTAAATCAATACTATAATGTTATGGTCTTCCATAAAATTCATGTGTGGAATCAAATATTTCAAATTATATTTATTTTAATATTATTAATTTCATTTATTTGATTCATTCCTTAATAAATCTATTATAGAATCATCTTTTTATCCCTATTAAATATAGTTATTTAATTTTTTATAATTATAAATAAATTACCATTATGTATGTAATATTATTATAGTTCTTAATTATATTAATATTTTATTATATATCTTGTATGACACCATATTAAAATACATTAATTTTTAAAAAAAATGATTGAAAAAAATAACTACTCATTGAATATAATATTATAAATGTGTAAAATACATCCATGTGGCTCCATGTGGTACAAAAAAAGACCCTAGTATGTTTACGGTTTAAATAAACTCATACAATTAAATAAATAAAAGTTTTAGGGTGGTTTTATATTATTATAATCTTATTTTGGTCTTTAATTACCTAATTTACCTTTAATCATGATAATAAAAATAATTAACAATGTTACTATTCATAATGTCAAAAAATAAAAGGGGCCTATTTAAATAATTTGAAACTTCTAATTTAAAATATTTAATTATTTTTTCGAAATTCAAAACATAGAATTAGAAGGAATTAATTAAAAAATAACCTCGTTGAGGATACGAAGAAACTGGTTTTCAAAGTAAAATCTTCAAACGATCACGTAGTTTTTATATTTAATTTTAATTAAAAAACTAGTAACTTAAATAAATTGGATTAACTGATATAAATATCATATAATGATAACATGAAACCATGTAAAAAGATAATATAGAACTATAAATAAATTATATGAAAAGTACTTCTAAATTAAAATGAAATATTTTTCAATATTCAATAAAATATGAATTCCATCAGAAAAAACAAGAAACTAAACCAAGGTAAATTTTATTTCCCTCTTCTAAATAAGATTTATATTTTTTCAAATATAACCTATAAATGTTTCTAAAAGTAAATTTAAAATGGGTTCTCCATCAAAATGCGGTAAAATTACCTTTCTTTAAAACAAATTTTATTCTTAAAATCACATTTGTAGTTATATTCTGACTAGATAATAATTTACATAATTTTTTAAAATTTTAAATTATATATATTTAATTTATATTTCATTAATATAATCAAAGAAGATTGATTTGATTTTTTATGAACAAAATTA
Organism: Viscum album; assembly: GCA_963277665.1. NCBI lineage: Eukaryota > Viridiplantae > Streptophyta > Magnoliopsida > Santalales > Viscaceae > Viscum > Viscum album. Next base: position 450,465,972 of record OY728131.1, read on the forward strand.
TTCTCATTTAAATAGTATTTCATAACACCCAACTGTTATATTAAATTAGTTTTTATTTCAATTTCTAATTTATTTTCTAACCAATGAGTAATTATACAATCATGTGAAAAACCTATCTTCATAATTAAATTAATTTTATTCATTCCATTAATTCTAAAAAATATGATATAATAGAATCATTTAAATAATAATATTTAATTGTTCATGTGAACTTGATTTGGAATATCATGTATGCTATCAAATATTGTTTTCATTTTGAAAAATTAGGATGTTACATTATACCCCATTTTGGAAATTACATCACTGAAATTTTAATTTGGGGTTGGTAAATAAGGTATGAGTTTTTAAAATACCTTTATTTCAATCCAACATTGGAAAAATGATTAACAAAATATCCACTTCAAAGGAAAGAAAGGAAACTAATAAAGTCACGTGAGATAAGACATATTGGGATTACATATAGGAAGACATGGGTATAAAAGAAAAAATAACTATAATGTTCTGAAGAATAGTGATATAAAACATTGTACTGAAAAAGGTTAACAATCACAAAGCAATAAAGTTTTTATGGGTTAAACAGTCTTTAACTTCATAGTTATAAAAGTAAACAGATTTTCTTTTCTTAAAATCCTTTTAATAATGGTAAAGAATTATTTAACTACGTAGAAAAAAGAACATAAGGAAATATACTTACATGAGAAGTAGAGTTTCATAATTTTTTCAATTTCTACCATAAACTCATCTTTTTCTCCAAATAATGAGTATTTAATATGATTTTTCATGCTTGAAGAACTAGAATAATATTATAGAGAATCACATAATCTACAAAAGATTAACAATCTATTTCTCCAATCTTAAAACATTAACCAAAGCCAATATTTTTCGGATAAAATAATATAATCCCCTAAATATAATATAATTTTAATAGAAAAAATACTAATTTTAATCTCTATAATTAAACTATAAAAACCAAATTTCAACATACACCATTCGAAAAATAAATGTCCATAAAATTCCTCAAAATATTATTACCGAGATTAAATCCCAAAATTCACTAGGATTTAATCAAATAATCTTCCAAGATAATTTCTAACATTTAAATTAAAATAACATCGACAACTCATAATGTCTCATAAAAAAATGTAATTAACAAAATCCCATATTCTCCAAGATAGGAAATTAATTTCCATAATAACCTAAATTTCCATAAGTCCATAGTCAAAACATGGATTCTTCCAGAACCAAATTCAACCATTTCTCCTCAAATAAATTTTGATAGTTTTCTATTTACCTTACTCATATAATGTTCCCAAAATAGTGAACATATTCCAAAATATCAATTATCACCTAATTCCCAATTAATTTTCTAATACCAAGGATTTATATTTTATAAATCATAAGTTATCAAAATCAACTTATCAAATTGTTTGACTAAAAATAAATAAGTCATAATAACCAAGGACTTCATGTAGGCTAGTGGAAGGTGATAAATCATTGTCACACTTCAGTTTTGGGTTCGATTCATGCCTTCTTGTTCAACATGATAGGTTTTCACTTGGTCTACAGGTTGTCCTTTTTCAAAATTTATATAATTTTATAACCTTCCAAAAATATTATAAAGACCTCAAAAATAACAATAATGTTTTTTAACATCAAATTTTATTTCATACCTCGCATTTTACATCACAAAAACTAATAACCAATTATTTCCTCAAAGGTGGATGTCTTAATAAATAGCATTAGTCAAATTAAAATTTTCAAACAAGAAGCCTAAAAATTGGTCTCTATGACATTGAACTTATGATCATCCTTAAAATTATAAACCCATTATGATATCCCTAACTCCTAATAAAACATCTTAATATCCAAAGTTTTCTAAACCACCTTCGGATACCAACTATAATGACCTCTCCTTAAATGATAAATATTATTGTGTTTTTGAACTAGAATTTATAGTCAACAGTCTATCCAGTTCGAAGTTATGGAGAATTAGGGAAAACTATTATATCTTAGACCCATACATAACTTGTGGGTAGTAATAATTGGTGTCTACATTTTCCACCAAAGGAAATGATTTTAAAATAAAAATTGACTTCTATTTGAGAAACATCTTAAATTCATTCTTCCAGATGTCTTCATTTTCCATACCAATCATAAGAACTGTGCACAAATTTCCAAAAAAAAAGTGATGAGAACTAAATTTTAATAAGTTTTACAAAAAGAAGGAAAACAATTATTCTAGTGAAAACATATAAAACATGAATACTTTATCCTAAATAAATATTTTTTCACCTATAGTAAGTAGTAAAAGATTATCTTAAAAAACATTTCTTACAATTTTTTTATCAAAATATCTCATTAAAACTGTTAGGAATAAAAATATTACATATAGAGGTAACATCAAAAATAATCATTCATAAATAGTATAACCATACAGTTGAATTCCACATATATCACTCTTATAAATGGAATATCCATATATACAACTTCAATACCCAATGTATTATAGAGGTATAATGGGGCTCACCCATTGTATAAGCAATATCGGGCTCACCCATCTTTCATGAACTATAATGGGGCTCAACCCATCATATAAGCTATATTAGTCTCACTCCTATGCTATAATGGGTAGTTATAATTGGTGTCTACATTTTCCACCAAAGGAAATGATTTAAAAATAAAAATTGACTTCTATTTGAGACACATCTTAAATTCATTCTTCCAGACGTCTTCATTTTCCATGCCAATCATAAGAACTATGCACAAATTTCCAAAACAAGTGATGAGAACTAAATTTTAATAAGTTTTACAAAAAGAAGGAAAACCATTATTATAGTGAAAACATATAAAACATGAATACTATATCCTAAATTAATATTTTTTTCACCTATAGTAAGTAGTAAAAGATTTTCTTAAGAAACATTTATTACTATTTTTTTATCAAAATATCTCATTAAAACCATTAGGAATAAAAATATAACATATAAAGGTAACATCGAAAATAATCATTCGTAAATAGTATAACCATACAGTTGAATTCCACGGATATCACTCTTATAAATGGAATATCCATATAGCCAACTTCAATACCTAATGTATTATAGAGGTATAATGGGGCTCACCCATTGTATAAGCAATATCGGGCTCACCCATCTTTCATGAACTATAATGGGGCTCAACCCATCGTATAAGCTATATTAGTCTCACTCCTATGCTATAATGGGGCTCAACCCTTCATATAAGCTATATCTGGATCACCCATGATCTATAATTGGGATCAACCATACGTATAATCTATATTGGGCTCACCCATTAAATTTAAAATAACTAACACATATATGATTGCAATTTTCAACATGTCACTCTTAAAATTTCATTTTCTTTCATAAGATAACCAATCCATTTTAAAAAACCAATTTAAAACTTTTATAAAAGCTATTTTTGAATCATTATTTCCCATACCACTTTTAAACATTCAAAAAAATATTTTAGAATTAAAATTTTAAAACAGTTATGTCCATATAAATAAATCTGTAATTTTTTTTTTTGAAAACATGGATATTAATGAGAAATAATTTAAAGAATAAATCATTAAAACACTAAAAATTATGTTTTAATTAAAGGGTCCATTACCTCTTGAGAAACACATGAATAAAAATAATTGAATAGTAAAAAATAAAAAAAACTTTAAATATCATGAGAATATAGTAATTCAACATATGACACATCAATAGGGTTGTATATACACTATATTGGATAATAAAGGTTCATAACATCAACATATGCCTCAACGAATGGGGATTGAGATGGAATCCCTTACCTTAAGTTCAACTTGTCGTGTTCAACCATTATCATCCTAAATAATAATCATTGGTTAATTATTAACTTTCCTAATAACCTTTATAAATTTTATATGACTATTATCATATATGACTATTATCATGTCATAATAATTACTTAATAATTATGTTCACATCGGTCGTTTTGTCGATATTAGGTACTCATGTCCAAAATGAACATGGTAGGATGTCAATAGTTTATAAGGTCATAATTCCATAATCTCCATATTAGTATTAATTAAATAATATAAAATTTTTAAATCAATTATACCTTTAAATAAATTCATTAAAATTTTATATGAAAAATGAACAATGTTGCAATCATGGAGATGGTAAGTCGCATGTATGCATGAGTAACGTCTTCATTTTTCATTGATCATTATGGAAAGAAGTTAAGTATTGGAATATCATTACAGAATTATAATAATGTAATTAATTTAGAATTATTCTTTTAAATATACTTATATATTTCATACAAGTGACGTAGTGAATAAAAACAAATCTCATCGCTTCGTGGAGGTGATAGTTCACACCTACGCACGAATGACATTTTCATTTTTATGTACATGGAATGTAAGAATATAATTGATATATTATTATATTATAATTATTAATATGTCATTAATATCTCATATGAACATTAATTAAATTATTATAACAATTAATTATAGACAGTTATGGAAAATGAGTTAGATCGATTCATGGATGTGATAGTTCACACGTACACACAAACGATATATTTCATTCCCATTTACTAGAAGTGGAGATGGATTAAGTTGATTCTATTAACATAATAACATATCATAATATCGACCACACTAGATTTATTATTTCTTTATTTTTGATTGAGATTTTAAGTATATGGAAGAATATATAAAATATAAATACTTAAGGAAAATGATACCTCTTCTTCGGTTGATCACTTTTGAGAAATATCATACAACCTCTAAAAAGGGTTTTCTACCTAAAATAAGTCCTAAATAATGTGATTCAGTATTATAATAAGGGTGTTGGGCATATAATTTTGAAAAAAAATGGTTTTGGAAGTGTGTGTAACAGATAGGAATGGGTTCCTTTCTCTAAGAGAGGGCAGGGGCACCCTTTGAATTAATAAAAGTATTAAATTATTATATAATAAAATTAGATTAAAAATGGTCCCAAATTAATATATTTCAAAGATATGATGATTTTGTTTCTAATCCCCATATTCCAATTAAAATTAGACCTATTTTGAATTTTTTATAATCCTTATGTTTTTTTAACCCTTATTTAACCCTTTTTAATCATACCGTGATATCATTATATTTACAATTTAAGGGTTATCATAATTACCATAACATGTAAAAAGACCTAAAAAGTGTCATTTATGAAATATTATGACATATATAAAACGTTTTGTCTAGAATTAAACTTTTTGAATTTTATATCATTTAATTATATATTTTATAATTTAAAATTTGGATTATGTCAATTTTGACACTATTTATCACTTGACTTTTTTTTAAAACATTATAACTTGATTCATTCAAAAAAACTAAATTAACTCATTAATAACATGTAATAGTAATCCATAAATTTTTAATGGAATAAATATTTCAAATTATATTTATTTTTATATTATTAATATCAATTATTTGATTCTTCCCATAATAAATTTATTGTTGCATCATCTTTGTGTCATTATTAATTTTATTTATTTAAATTAGAAAAATTATATATAAGTAACCTTGATAGGTAATTTTTTTAGATTTATAAGTACTACTTATAGTCAATGATATCCCATGTATAACTCAATATTAAAATACATTACTATTAAAAACAAAACTATGATAAAAAGACTATTCAATGAATATAATATTATCAATGAATTAAGTTCATCCAAGTGGTTCTATGTTGTCCAAAAATGGACCTAAGGTTTCTCATAGTTAGAATAAAATCATCCAATAACAATATTATATTTTTTAGTATAGTTTTATATTATTATAATATTATTTTTTACCTCTCATTACCTGATTTATCTTTAACTGTAGTATTGAAAATAATTACTAGTGTCATTATTCATAATGACCAAAAATAAAAGCGAATTATTTACATTATTTGTACCTTCGTATTCTAACTATGGAATCTATTTTTCCAAATTCAAAATTATGAATTGGAAAAAAATTAATTAAAAATTAATCACGTTGACGGAATGAGAAAACATGTTTTTCAAGTAAAATGTTCAAATGTCCACATAGTTTTTCTATTTAATTTTATCTTGAAAAATCATAAAATAAAATAAATTGGATTACATGATAAAAAAATCATCTAATTATACCTTAAAACCATGTAAAAATATAAGCTATAAATATAAATAAATTATATGAAAATTGATTCTGAAATAAAATACTGTATTTTTTACTATTCATTAAAATATGGATTCCATATGAAAAATACCAAAAAATAGACCACGATAAATTTTTATGTACCTATTCCAAATAAAAAGTTTATTTTGTCAAATATAACATATTAAGGTGTCTAAAAATAAATTTAAAATGGTTTCACCATCAAAAGGAGGTAAAACATCTTTTCGGAAAATACTTATTTAATTCATAAAATCTGATTTGTTATTATATTGGGAGTAAGAAATACATAATATTATATTTAAAAAATTAAATTAAATAATTTTAATATATATATATATATTTAATAAAATAAAACAAGAGTGATTTTCTTATTTTATTAACACAATTATTCACATTTAAATAGTTTTTAATAAACCACATATTTTATATTCAATTGGTTTTTATTACAATTTCTAATTAATTTCATAACAAATGAGTCATTATGTAAACAAGTGTAAACCCTATTTACATAATTCAGTTAATACTATTAATTCCCTCTATTCAAACAATTATTTTACAATAGAAACATTTAAATATTAATATTTAATTATCCTTTAAACTTGGTATGGTGTATCATATATGCTATCGAACATTGTGTTTCCTTTTATAATCTCAATATGTTACATATATATACTAATTATAGTTTCATTATTATTTCATATATATCATATCAATTTACTAAAACCATCCTTAAAACATTCTAGGTAGTGTGGGAACTAATCACTATCCATTGAGGAGGTGGTAGTCCACACTTTCCCAAACGAAATTATCGTATTTACACAAAATGGAAAGCATGATGTTATGTGTTATATATTAATTAAATATTATTTAATACATCATATATATCATATATATAATATAGAAATAGAATATAATCATAATTAGCAACAATGACAGGTTGTAATGAGAAAAACAAACAATATCGTTCCATGAGGCCTTGGTTCGTCGTACAAAAGAATGGTAAGTTTGTAACCCATTAGATGGATGTGTTTGTATGTGTAGGTAGAACCATTATCATTAAAAATTTCAAGTATATTTATGATATATAGGATATTATTTATGCATGGAATTAGAATAACTGAGGTAGTATGATAAATAAATTAAAGGATGTGTGCTTGAGGAATGATGGTGCCTCTTCTCTGGGTAACTCCGTTTAGTTTTCACCAATGGCCTTACATGATTTGAATTATGATGAAAGGGGGGTTAAAAGAGGAATATAGGGATTTTGGGAAGTTAATTGGGATGATTCTCTCTAAACCAATGTGTTTTATAAGTTTTATGAAGGGGTTGAGGTGGTGGCATTTTATAACGGAGTGAGGGGACACACCAGTCGTTTTGGAAAACAAGTTAGGTGTACCCACATTTATAGATATAAAATTCCTAAAAACCCTTCCAAACAAAATAATAGATGTTCCAAGGAAATATTATGGGTAGTAAATTGATTTTGGAAAATTTATAGGTCATTTTGTCCTTTATGTTGATGGGTTGGCCTGTTCTTAAACATAATATTACCCCAATCGTTGTAATTATTTTTAATCACATTCACTGTTATTTTTGGTCCAAAATAGTTTATCCTATTAGAATATAAATATTATAAATATTAAAAATATTAATTTTCATTTTTCTTAATTCTATTCATGTAAGAATAAAATTTATGTTTAATTCTAATCCTTTAGATGTGGCAAGAATGTGAGTTTTTAACGTTCAAATATTCAAAAGTTCATTAAACTATTATATATAAATTCAATATAAAAATTATTATAATCAGATAAATTGGATAAATAAATTTATAACTAATATATGGTTACTTTAAATACAACATAAAATATAATTTATCTATATAAATAAATTAGATGAAATATCAATTTTAAATTAAAATTTGGTATTTTTTACTATTTACAAGAAAATCATGTCTCTGGGAATAATCCAAAAAAATCATGCTAAGATAATTTAGAAATTCATAATTAAAAAATGAATTTTATTTTTTAAAATTAAATTTCTAATAATGTCTAAAATTATTTTTATTATTTTTCTTATAAGGACATAAAAAGCAGTTCATTTGAGAAAATAGAATTTTCAAACATATAAAAACATTACAAATATTACATGTTTCATTATCAGTGTTTTTTATTTATATAAAACAATTAGAAATAATATTTAAAATTTATCTATTTATATTAATATTACTATTTTTAATGGTAATGTTATAACTATATCATTTAAATTATTATCATAATAAAATGATGTTTTGTAGAAACTCTTTGTTGCGTGTAACACAAGACAAATAGGTGTTCTGTGTATAGCAAGATTTTATAGGTTTAATATATAATTAATTTTTGACATAGTGCATCACGAAATGATCAAAATCAATTAATATTAATTTTTTTTTAAAAAAACGCTCAAAAACTCAAAGTGTTTCAATAGTCACCTTAAGATTTTCATAACTATGATTCAACATAATAAGAACATTGGTTAGAAATTAAAATATTTATTTGGAATGAAAAAATAATTCCCATCTATTAATAGATATTTATAGATAATGTGGTTAATAATAATTCAATGAAAACAAAACCACAAACCAAATAGGTATGGAAAAAATCATTGATATCATAAAAAAGATGGTAATAGGATACAATTTTATTTCAAGATCTTTTTTCTAAATATGAAGGATTTATTTCACCATATAGAATCAGACATATGGAAGTATACCTACTTTATTTGTATAATTTCACACTTTTTTCAATTTACATGACAATATCGTCTTTCATACAAATGATTAGTATTCGAAAAGAGTTTTAAATTTATGAATAACTAAAATAATATTTTAAAGACTAGATAATCATAATAGTGGTAATAAAGCTAATCCACTTATCTTTAGATGTTAACCAAAATAAAAATGTTTAGCACAAGGTAATATAATTCACAAAATGTATAACCCTCCATATGATACATTAATCTCCAAAATTAAATGGTGAAACCCAAATTTCATCAAAAAATATTCCATAAATAACTATACTTAAAATTATTTATACATTTCTAGACTATGTTTGAAACCTAAGGATTAAATTATTTTAACCATGTATTCATTAAAGATAAATAGAAATTTTTTAATCAAATATAATCCCATATTTTTACAATATATACATGATCTTACTATGTATGAAATTCATGCTAAGCTGGACATCATGTAGGCCATTGGTAGTGAATAAAACACTTATCATATTTTTGTCAGGGGTTCAAGCCCCACCATCGTGCTGGATGTGATAGGTTGACACTAATCACATGGGTTGTTCCATTTTTTCTTTAATCCAAAAAAATAATTTCACCATAAAACACTTCATGTTGATCCTAGGGGTTACAAATAACTCAACCAAAAAAATGTCTCCAGAAATATCATTAACTACCTCAAATTTTTTAATACATATACCCCATTAATAGTTTGTCTTATAAAATTGAACTTATTATCTACCATAATATTATGTTCATGTGATGGTATACATTGCTATTATAATAACCTCATATGATAACATCATAATCTCCATATTTATTTAAATTGACCTTTGATACGAACAATAACAACCAAGGACCCACACACCTGGATCCTTTGTTGAATTCTATAACATTACCTCTCTGGATTTGATAGTGATAATTTTGAAAAAAAATCAATGAAAACATTACAACCTCAAAATTAAAATAATTACGACATAAATTCTGGAGGGCCTTTTATGTATATTTTTTTAATTATGTCAAACTTCTAAAAATATTCAAAAAAATTTAAATGCTTATTTCTCCCACTTAACCTAACTTTTATTTATCACATTAATACATCATCCTTATAAATATTAAATACCTTATATAAATAAATAATTCAACATAATTTCTAAAAAATATGGTGAAAAGGAACATAAAAAGGGTGATCCAAAATTCACAGTAAGGGTAAACATAATCACTAATAATTGAACGTCAACATGTAGCATAAAAGTTTATAAGGGTGTCATGACTTATTCAAAGTGTGTGAGGATGTTATAAAAGAACTCATAACAAAAAATACCTATATCATCAAATATGAATGAAAGTAAAAGGCAAGATGCATCAGAACCAATAATCAAAATCAATGTGATATCAATATTGATAGTTATAATATCTATAAACTCTTAAACAAATTAAGACTCTTTTTGGTAAATTGGGTCAACACTTTCATAAAACCCAATCAAAACCCTTTCAATTTGAATATTGGTGGGTAAAGAATCTAATATATTCATTACCTGGTTATTTGGAGATTTATAATTGGGATCACCTACTGTATAAGCTATATTGGGATCACCCATTTTCCATGAGCTATAATGGGCTCAACACTTCAAATTAGTTATATCAGGCTCACTTATCTGCTTCAATTGGGTCAACCCTTCATATATGTTGTATTTGGCTCACCTATTTCATATATTTCTCAACAACCATATCAATATTTAAACACTTTAATCATAAAATTCATATAAACTATTATTATTCATTTATAACCTAATAAACCCAATGAAAATAAATTAGTTTCATTCCAATCCATTTAAACATGATTAATCGACTAAAAAAAATATTTTATTAAAAATTTCATCGAATCGGGATTAAATCATATAAATGAAATGGGCACCATAACAAATCTTTTTTAATAATGACTAAACCACAAAAAAGAAATTGGTTCCATAACAATCTCCTCAAAACAAGATTAAACTATGGAAACGAAATGAGTTCCATAACAATATCATTAAAACAATAATTATGCATCCAATGAATGAATAATGATGGTATAAATACAAAATATCCCCAGTTTATGAGAATTAATGAAATGGTTTTTGAATTGTATTAATGGAAATACCATTAAAAATAACATTAAAATACTTCTTGAGGAAAATAATTTGTAAACATTCCAAAGTGTCTCATACCACAGTGAAACATTTGAATCACAATCCACGTGAATGGAATATAATTAATGTGACTTTATAAAAATCATGTGAATAAAGAGTTTAATTATATATCATTACAAAGGACCAGTATACACAATTCATGTCATAAAATAGGTGTATAAGAAAACAAATGTCACAATGAAGGAAAATTGTGACAACAATCCATTCCCATTAAGGTAACTTTTAGACTATGAACCCATTGAATGATATATCCTCAAATAGATTTGTAAAAATCAATTTTTTTATTATAGTATTCATAAAATACATTCATGGGAATTATATATACCATACAATAAAAATATGTATTGAATATGGCAGAAGTGTTGCAGAAATAAAGTTGTGACTAGAAATACACTTACAAAGATCGTATCATTATAGTGAGAATAAAATAGTAAAATAATTATATGTGAGAAATGATAATATTAAAGATAAAAATGGAAATATATATAATATATTCATAGTAAATTTCACATATCTTCTTGTGGTAACATAACCAATGTAATAGATGTTTAACCAAATTAATGGAAATTCAGTTAAGAAATATTTTACAATGATTGTATCATTAGAGTAAGAATAAATCAATGAATTAATTATTTGTTAAAAATATAAATTTAAAGAATAAAATTATAAATACTTTATAATTAAATCATATCCCATTTCTAAAATATTTTTGGAATAAAATAACTAATGACATTGAAGTCTAACATAACAAATAGAAATTATGTTAAGAAATTTGTTACCTTGTGTCTAATTTATCATGTATGTCCTATACTTTCCTAAATAAAAAAGTTGTGTTAATTATTTACTTGATTTTATAACTTTTTTCTATTTATTATTACTTTTATTTCACTTGTGAACATTTTATATAATATTACTTAATCAATAATGTTTAAGTCATATGTTTGAGTATATTCAACTTGTGTTTCAAAACTAACTTTGATTTGTCTACTAGGGTCAATGAGTTAAATATTTAGAAATATATATATTAATAATCATAATATAATTATATTATTTGTAAATCAGTTATAATATTATTTTCAACAGGAAATGTGGTAAAGAAAAATAATCCAATAATAAAATTATGGAGAATGTAGGTCATACATACACATGAGTAATTGAACCATTTCTCAATGATCATTTTGGAAAGAAGATAAGTAAAGTTTATATTTATATAATGATAATTATATCATAAATACCATATTATTTAATTATATATATATATATAATTATTTTAATTTTGTGAAAAAAAAGGAATAATCACGTCGCTTTAATCAGGTGGTAGTCCACATGTCTGTGAACGATGTTTCCACATTTTTGGTGTCTGAAATATAAAGAATAAAATGATCTATTATATTTTCAGGAATTTAATTATTGAAATTAATATAATATATTATTCATGAATATTAAATATCCTTTTTAAACCAATCCTTAATAAATTCCATTTAATGACGGAATGAATCTCACCGATTTGAAGAGGGGGTAGTCCACACGTCTACAAATAATGTTAGCTTGTTACCAAAAAAATTGAAAGCATGAAGGCATGTGTTAAATTTTAATAAATTAATAATAAATTAATAATAAATACCTTATATATAATAAAAAATATATAAATAGTCATTATTTCCATCCATGAAATTTGGTAATGGTTGAACGAACGACATCAGATCGCGAGGTGGCTGTCTATCTATACATGAACGATGATTCTGTATCCCATTTTGAGGGATGTTTAGGAAGGTGTAAGTATAAACCTTAACATAAAAAAAATTCATTATATTTATTATACATAAGTTATTATATTGGCATTTATTAATTATTATATAAGCGGTGGATACAGAAATAAATCTAATGTACTCATTGAAGAATGTTACCTCTTCTTTGGGTAGCTCATTTAGGTTTGCACTAAAGGGGATTCCATGTTTTTATTTACAACCTATTTGAGGATTTATGATGAGAGGAGGGATGTTAATAGTGTATTTGGGTAGGGTTTTTATGATCCAAAATCTATTAGAGGTGTGATGATTGGAGGAGTAAATGGGGGATTTTATTAGTGGGGAAAAGGACACATTGGGTATTCTTGAAATGATTTGATTGCTCCCCCCATTTTTCATGTCAAAAAAGGTAAAAAAATAGACTATTATAGATCCCTATAAGTTCAAAGATCTATATTGTTATGGTAAATAATCTTTAGACAAGTGTAGTGTCTTTTTTACACCTTACATTCTAAGTTAAATCATTAATTAAGCATGTTTTAACATTAGTCCCAGTCATTAATTTTTATTACATTCACTAATTTTTTGGTAAAAAATAGTTTTTCCTTAATATAAATTATAAATTAATCTATTTCAGAATATTGAATCAATCTTTCCAAATTCCAATCACATAAGTAGAAATATTTAACTTAAATGTAATCCTGCTTACAAGACAAGACATGTGGTTTTAAAAGAGAAAATTTCTAATTATTGAAAGGTTTTATATCCAATTTCAATTTAAAATTGGTTAAAATGGTCTAAAATGTATTTATTGATTTATAATTTTACTAATTATACTTCAAAATAAATCTACCATTATCACGGCTCGTCCCCTGGGGCCCACGCCATGACTACCCCAAGCCCGCCTCCCGAAGGCCAGGGGCTGGCGACTAGCCCCGAAGACGTCAACCTACAAGTGGGAGGCATTTTCCTGGGTACATATATGCACACAAACAACCAACCACATCCCAACACACTAAAAAGAGGGAAAATTCATACAAAAACAAGACTGAGTACAAAGTACAACTGAAATCAAGTGGTCAAGAATACAAACCCAACAAAGAGAACTGAAACATCAAAGTACAAAAAAAGGAGCTCTGATGGACATCCACAAAAAACCCCAAATTATTGTAAGAGTAGTGAAGCTACTGGAAGCCGAAGTAGTATGTCATGCCCGCCTGGTCCTACTGCACCCCACCTGATCATAGGCCCCCAAGACCACTGCTGTAGTGTCTGTCAGTCCCATCCCCCTGAGCACCTTCGTCGAAATGTCCATCATCTCCAATAGACACAACAAGTGTGGGAAAATCCAATGCAGGGGTGAGTATAACAACACTAAGTAGGGACCCTAAGAAAAGAATTAAATACCACATAGCAATCCTCAAAGTAAAACATGAAGTAGAAGACAACTCACGCTAGGTGTATTTTAGGGTAGTAAAAGTTGCATCATCATTCATGTCATCGGACTCCTCAGCTGTAGGAGAACTCTTCCTATGTCTAGTATAGTGGGCCTACCAAGTCATACATAGGTACTTCCCAATATCATTTTACTGCTATTGTACTCATCCCTATTGGGTGCGGTGGGTATGCAAGGTCACATAGAGCCGCTCCCCACTATGGGTCTGCCGGGTCACACAGAGTCACTTCCCACTATGGCAGAACTGAGGTACTCTTATGTCGAGTATCGTGGGTCTTCCAGGTCACATATAGTTTCTCCCCATCATGGGACTACTGGGTCACACAGAGCTGCTTCCCACTGGGCCGTCGTCGAGCAGTCTTCAGGTCTCACCCAACTGCGGGGTTCCGAATGTAGCGCACTTTAGATAACTGCTCCTCAAGAAATTATTTGCATCTTGATATCCATATAAGTCACCAAAAATCATTCATAATGATCTGGATCATCAAGAGTGTCCCAACGCTGCAAACAGCTTGTCAATTGGATGCGTTGTTTGCAAGATATGGGTGTTTTAGTAAACAGGGCACCGGTTGCGACGAGGCCCGGTCCGGCCCGGTCAGACTGACCCGACCAACCTTGCCCAGGGGTCCCACATACCATGGTTCATTTATATGGACTCGACTAGACATGGTTCAGGTTGGGTTCGTTCTGGTCCGTCCTGGCCAGTGGGAAAGTCCCAATGGGTCTTGTTGGGCTAGGCCTGGTTTAGTCGGTGGTCCAGCCCACTGGATTTCCCGGCGAACCTATCTAGTTCGGCCCGACATGAAGGGCACGAGTCCATCCTATAGGGTGTGACTCCATCCAGCCAGTGCAAGTCTGGCCTGCCAATCCTAGCCTTGTCCACCAGGGGGCGGAATGGTGTTGTGCCTCACAACCGGGATGCGGAAACCGACCGCCTCCAGTCTTCTCTTCCTGTGGGATGCCGCAGGGCCTCCTCCCCCATCCTTGATTGACGAAAAATGGCTCGTCCAGCCAAAAAAGGTGGCCCGGATGCGGGCCCCCCTTTTACGCAATGCTCTCATGGCACTGCGAGTCCCGCCGCCGTGGCCAGTTGGTCGCGATCTCATGCCGCAGCGGCGCACTGACATGCACGATGCCGCACTTCATTGCGGCTGGTGAGGACTGATCGCCTCTGCTGCTACCATCACGCCGGTAGTTCCGCGTCAGTGGCACCTTCTTTGGTCCACCAAAGATGCTCTGGTGATCCATTTTCCGATCCGTCTGTGCCTATGGGCGTCTCAGGTCACCACCATCCCTTCCCATGCCCCAAAATCATAATTTCACCTCTTCATGAATGTGGCTACCAAGGACACATGATTGGAGGTGCTCGGACCTTGCTCATGTCAGCTTGGGACCTCCGTAATAGAGGTTTAAATCAAGGCGGGTTCGAAGATTATAGTTTAACCATTTAATGAAAAATTTGAATCCTAGATAATAAATCCCCATGAAAAGTCACCCTCTCTCATAAATTCATTAATCACGGATCATCTTGTTATTGGTTTGATCTCTGTTCACTGTTTGTAAAAAAAATTGGGCAAGAAAATTGAAATAAAAATCAAACCCCTACCTCACTGATGTTCGATGTCAAATCATTCGTCGTTGAGGGTTCAAGGTGTCGGCGTTTTCACTTCCGGATCTATTCTTTTAGGTTCATCAAAGTCAGTGAGGACCTGTAGGCGGTCGTCATTATTTATTGGAGAGGAGATTCTCAGAAGCTTCATAATATAATCCTTTATGTTTTTATTCTCCTTCCACCAACGTGTTTGAAAATAAAAAGGAAATCATGTCTCAGCGTTTTATTTACGTTGCGACGTAGCGTCGTTACACTATTTCATTTATGAAACTATGTCACTGTTATGTTTCCTTTATTGCATCATTACACAGTGTGATATAGACCATTAATGAGGATTAATAATGCTCCCCATCGCCGCCTCGCCGCCGCACTGCAGTGTTGTTTTCTGCCACTCAACAGATGAGAAAATATATAAATTAAATGTTTATGTTTTTTTATTATTTTTCTCTAAAAGTAAAAAAATAAAATTTCCCATTCGGCCCTTGTCAGCCTAATTTTAGTCCATTCTATGTTAATACTTCTGTTCTAAGTTCAACGGTCTCCTCAGATTTTCAATCTGAGCACCAGTTCAAAAGTTAGAAAATCCTTCTCCTGTGTTTACTAAACATACATTAAAAAAGTTTAAAATTCTATTCTGGGCTCTCTAGGCCTCGGATGCACATGACTTCAGAGCACGCGGCCTCATTATAATTTTATATAATTTGAAAAAAAACACAAAATTTTTGAGACAACGCATTCAACCCACCTTAGGGATTTATATCCCCGAAAGCCAAAACAAAAACTAATCAAACTGATGGGGGTACTTAGCACTAATTTGAGCCTCACACTCCCATGTTTTCTCCTATTAATTCGTATTCTATCACTGAACTCGCACTAGAGGAATCAACCACCCACGTAGGACCCACTCTTGTCGATCCACTATATCTATCGGTAACTCCGCAAAATTATCCCCATCATCAATGTCTATATCTCCCCAGTCGATGACGTGTGATGGATCATGAGTATACCTCCTTAGCTATGACATGTGAAAAACATCATTCACCTGGAGAATCTGTGGGGGGAGAGCTAAGCGGTATGCCATCTCTCAAACTCTACTTAGGATATGAAGAGGTCCAATGAACCTCAGAGATAGCTTGTCGCCCCGACCAAATCTCCGCAATCCTCATCGCGGTGAGACCCAAAAGAACACATGGTCTCCCACCTCAAACTCCAAGGGTCTCCATATCCTATCAGCATTAGAATTATGACTACTATGTGTTGTCCTCTTCTACTCCAAGATGATATGCACCTTCTCAGTGGTATCCCGTACCAACTTCAGACCCATGAGTGATGACTCCCCTCAGTCTATCCAGCATAATGGTGATCTAAAGGGCTTCCCATATAAGGCCTAGAATGGTTTCATTCCAATGGTTGAGTGGTAGATGTTTTTTTACGCAAACTCCACCAGTGGCTGGTGGTCCTCCCAAATATGACCAAAGTCAAGTACACAAGATCGAAGCATGTCATCCAGGGTTCGTATGGTTCACTCTGTTTGACCATCCATCTGGGGATGAAAATATTTTCTCAAACACAGTTGCATCCTGAATTCCTCCTAGAAACCCTTCAACAATAAGGATGTAAAGTGGGGGTCACGATCTAAGATGATCGTCGAAGGTACCCCATAAATTTTCACTATCTCCTAGACGTAGAGGCGTCCCAATCCCTCTATCGGTCTCTTCTCCTGGATGGGTAGGAAGTGAGATGACTTGGTGAGTTTGTCAATGATCACCCAAATAGAATCATGGACTCAGGATGTATGTGGTAACCTCGTCATGAAGTACATTGATATACCATTCCATTTCCACTCTGATACCTCAAGTGGTTGGGCTAAACCTATTGGAACCTAATGATCGACCTTCACTTGCTGACAAGTGAGTCATCATGAAACGAACTCGGCCACTTCTTTCTTCATCCTTAGCCACCAGTACTGACGTTGGAAGGTCTTGGTACGTTTTTACACTCCAGGATGTACCACCAGAGGGGGTCTATGGAACTACCTCAACAAATCCTCCCACAACATCAATGGTACTATGGTGCACCCTCTAATAAGGATGGTGTGCTCCCCACCTATCAAAAATTCATCAGGAGCCAATCCTGAGGATAACTGTGCACGTCGGGCCTCATAATCATCATCATAGATTTGTGCCTCCCAGACCCGCTATAAGAGTGGGGATCAACTAAAGGTAGGCTTTTACATTATTATCCACAATTTATATCTGCATCGTGGCTAACTTCTCTGTCGCCTCACTCAGAAGCTGCAAACCGGCATTCCTGCTAAGTGTGTCTACCACCACATTCACATTCCCAGGAGTATATACAATCCTGAAGTCATGGTCTGAGAAAGACTCTAGCCATCGCCGATGTCTTAGATTTAGGTCCTTCTAGGAGAATATATACCTGAGACTCTTTTGGTTAGAGTAAATTGTAAACCATCCACCCATCAGGTAATGTCACCACATCTTCAAAGCAAAGAACATTGTTGGTAACTCCTGGCTGTCGGTCTCGTAATTATGGTTATGGGTGCCTCAACTATCATGAGCAATAGGTGATCACCACTCTCTCCTGCATCAGGACACAACTCAGTCCGGTCTTTGATGTGTCGTAGTAAACTACATACCCTACACCCTTATAATGTAGTCTCAAGATGGGGGCACTATTCAGTATCCTCCTCATCTCCTGGAATCTCTGGTTTCATTTTTCCATCCACAGGATGGGTTTTCCCTTCCATATCATGGATGATAAGGTTGATTCTACTTTGGAAAAGTAGGGTACAATCCTCCAATAGTAACCAGCCAACCCAAAAAAGTTATGTACCTTTGTCACACTCCTAGGTGGCTCCCAAGTA
The DNA here is from genome assembly GCA_963277665.1 of Viscum album. Lineage (NCBI taxonomy): Eukaryota > Viridiplantae > Streptophyta > Magnoliopsida > Santalales > Viscaceae > Viscum > Viscum album. The sequence continues at coordinate 450,484,814 of OY728131.1, forward strand.
AGCACTACCTCTATCTTCACTGGATGTACCACAACATCATCCTCTTAGATGATGTGTCCTAGAAAGTGGACCTCCCAAATCTAGAATTTTCACTTCTAGAGATTACAATAATATTAGTGCTCTTAGAATGTATCCATGACTATCCACATGTGTGTAACGTGATCATCCTCCAATGCTGAGTAAACCAAGATGTCATTAATGAAGACCGTGATGAATCGGTAAGGGTAAGGATAGAAGATCTTATTCACGAGGCACATGAACACTGACGGGGAATTGTTAATGCCAAAAGTAATCACCAGGAAGTCATAATGGACATACCGGCACCTAAAATATTTCTTCGGCACATCCTCATCTCATTCCTGAAGCTGGTGATAGCCTGATCTGAGATCTATCTTTGAGATCCACTCTGCTCCCTTTATCTTGTCGAAGAGGTCATTGATCCTTGGTAGTGAATACATTTTCTTCATTTTCAACTGGTTTAGGAGCCATAAGACTACAAACAACCTTTAACTCTCATCTTCCTTCTTGGAAACAAGCACTAGGGATACCCATGGTGAAACCCTGGGCCTTAAAAATCCCTTCTCCTACAAGTCCTCTAGCTATATCCTCAACTTGCGAAGCCCTGTGGGATCTATTCGATATTCCGGTGTGCGTATTGGTGCCATCCCGAGGTACAGGTCGATGAAAAATTCTACCTCTCTGTGAGTAGGTATTCCTAGAACATCCTCAGGGAAAACATACTCGTACTCGTCCACCACTACAGGAATGCTCGGACTCCTCTCATCCACTCCACTGAGGGTGAGACTAGCCAACAGTTGAGTGATCAGATACACCCTCCTCCATGAGATTCCCTCTTGCACTGCAAGGGTTTCCTTCTCGTAGATGAAGGAAAACATGGTCCCATCTTTGCAAAAACACCACATTGTATGCCTAAAAAATTCAATCTAAGCATGGATATTGGATAACCAGTCCATACCTAAGATGACATCATAAGGCCTTGATGCCACTACTAGGAGATCCCAGTTGAAGCTCTCACCTCCAAGAGAGAGCTCTCACTGCTTACACCAGTGTTTAATAATTGAGTCGTCTCTTGTAATAGTCTCTAGTAGTATTGATCAATCCAACATCTCCACTATAATCTCTAAGCACCGAACGAGAGTTGTGGAAGAAATGAGTGACTATAGACTATGTCTATAGGCATTTCATCTTGGGTGGAGAAGACACAGATCATACCTCGGATCATATCTGTAGTGTCATGGTAGCAGTCCTCTGCTCCCTAGATCTGAGCTCTCCCTTATCTTCCTACTCTCTGAGGTCAGGGGAACCACCTAGGGATGGTGGCAGTAACACCTCAAACCACCCCCCACCACCTTCCACCCAACCAGCTCCCCTTCCATGTCCACCGACCAGCGGACCTCCTCGCTCAAACCGTTGTCTTTGCCTTAGTGGCCCCTCGACCGTTTTCATGTCATATGTATGACACGTCAGGTAGTCATGTGCCTTGTGTCCCTGCCTACCGCACGTGAAGAACTGATTGTCTCCATAGTATCTCCCCTGGACTAGGAGACCCACACTACCAACCATGAGTCTTAGGGTCATCCTCTGAAAGACCTAGCCAATTGGGCCCACGTGTAACCCATATGCTTCCTGTGGAAGACTCTTCCACCTTAGGTCTACTAGAAACTCAATCTGTCGACACATACTCTACCCTGAAGCTCTCTACAAGAAGGAATCTCTCTATCACCCCCATCTTGGGTTGGGATGCTGAGAGACAACACTGATGCCATGATCTGCCACCTGAGTCCCTGCTCAAAGGATAGAACCCTGAAGAAAGGGTCTCGCACCATGTCTGTGGAGTAGAGAGATTTCTCATTGAACCTCTATGAGTACTCAACTACCATCATGCTACCATGCTGGAGGTGATTCGGATCTTGAATGTACACATAGCACAAGGTCATAAGGAAAAACTCCTCTCAGAAAATATTATCAATGTCTGACCAGGTGAGGGTCACCTCATTGTGTGTCTGGGTGGTCAAGCCCCACAATCTCTCTTCTGAGCCCTGTCAAATGCTCATGGCCAAGATCGTCATCTGGACTAGCGGTGTCATCACTAAGCAAAAGACTCACGTCACAACCTCTAGCCAATCCTTAGTGACTTGAGGATAAATATCTCCCCTAAACTAGGGAAGTCTTTGTCTCTGAAACTCGTGTAAGGAACTAATCCAATGAAAATCCTCTACTGGAACTGAAGGAAATAGATGATAACCATTGGGTGGTGGTAGCACTAGTGCATCACCTGGTGGGGCCATCTCAAGCATTGGTCCCTGAACAAATGCCTTGTTGTTGGGCTGGATATCCTTGCAACCTCGTATCGGCATCCTTACCGGTCTTCCATATGGATGCATCATGAAATAGATTGATATGTACCATGGTCAAAAGGTTATACCTTGGGAGATGAATTTAATTCAAAAGAAAATAAGGATACCCTTATGCAACCAATGATTTAATGTATTGAGATGAAAAGAAGAATTCAAGGTCTTCATGTATAGATACGTCAATCACTGCACCAACACCAGAATCCCCAAATCTGATAGTCAGACTCACAACATATAACACTATTACCCCAAAACAAAACAGAGACTCTGGTTCGTTATTATAGGAATAACTGCCCTATGATACCACTTTTTCATGACCCATCCTCTGAGTCTGGTGTCATGACTACCCCAAGCTCACCCCCCGAATGCCATGGGATTTTGACTATCGTCGAAGGAGTGAACATGCAAGTGGGGGGAATTTGATTGAGTAATTGTATGCAAACACATGCCCAACGACATCACAACACACTAAAAAATAAAAAAAACAAGTATTCTAAAACAAGATTGATTACAAAGTACAACTCAAAGAAAGTGGGCTAGAATAAAAACCCAACAAAGAGAACTGAAATAGCAATGTACAAAAAATGGAGCCCTAATATCCTTCTGAGGAAAACCCCACCTGATCGTAAGAGTAGTGAAGCTAATGAAATACAATGTAGTATGTACCACCTTCTCTGTCCTACTGGGGACCACCAAGTCCTAGGACACCAAGTCCACTATTATAGTGTCTATCAATCCCATCCCCATTAGCACCTCTATCGAAATGTCGATCGTCTGCACCAGACACAACACGTGGAGGTGAAGCCCGTGCAGGGGTGAGTATAACAATACTCAATCGGGAAAATGAGACAAAAAAGGAAATACCACACAATAATCATAAAATTAAAGCACAATGTAGAAGATATCTCACACCAGGTGTATTCTAGGGTTGTGATAGTAGAATCCTCAGTCATATCATCCAACTCCTTGTAAACTGGTACACTCCTCCTCTATTGAGTACAGTGGGCCTACTGGGTCACACATACCCTCTTCCCACTAACCTTATACTACTATGGTACTCATCCCTGATGGGTATTGTGGGTATGCTTGGTCACATAGAGCCCCTCCCCACTGTGGTCATGTTGGGTCACACAGAGTCGCTTCCCACATTCGCCGAACTAATTTACCGCTCATGTCGAGTATCATGGGTCTATGGGGTCACATAGACCCCAAAATGGGCCTGCTGGGTCACGCGGAGATTCTTCCCACTGGGTCATCATTGAGAAATCTTCAGGTCTCAGCCAACCGCAGGGTTCCGTACTTATCACGTATGGCAGAACTGCTCCTCAAGCTATTCATCACATTTTTATGTCCATGGAAGTCACCATAAATCATGCCAAAAGATATACCTCATAAATTTTTTTCCAATGCCTCAAATGACTTTTCAGTAGGTTGTGAAGTTTCCATGATACTAGTGTTATAGTAAAAAGGGTGTTGGTTGCGACGGGGCCTGGTCTGACCCGGTCGGACTGACCTGACCAACCAGGACCGGGGGTCCCACATACCTTGGTTCATTTAGATTGACTCGGCCTATCCTGGGGTGGGTCGGGGTCATTCTGGTCTGGCCTAGACAATGGTCCAGGCCCAATGGGTCTCACTGGCCCCATCCCGATTTAGTCGGGGGTACAGCACACCGGGTCACTCAGTGACCCGGTCTAGTCCGGCCCGGCCTTGAGGGTGTGGGTCTAGCTTTCCGGAGTAGGTCTGGCCTATATGGTGCGGGTTCGGAAACACTAGCGAGCATTTGTCCAGGTAGTTTGGGGGGCATGACCCACCAACCCTATCCCGGTCCGCCAAGGGGAAATCTGGTGGTGTGTTGCCTGACCAAGATGCGGTAACCGGCTGCGTCTAGTTTCCTCTATTTTTTGGGATGCCACAGGGCCTCCTCCTCCATCCACAGTCGACAAACTGCAGCTGTTCTAGCCAAACCGGTTGGCCCATATGTTGTCCACCCCTTTTACGAGGTGCCTGCAAGGCACCACAACTCCCGCCGTCATGGCATGCCAACGAGCGTGCCGCCATCCTTCAGCATGGTCGGTGAGGGTCGGCCGCCTCCACTGCTTACGCGATGTCGAGTGGCAATGGCCCTTCATGCGGACAGCATGGGCTGACCACTGCCATAAATTTCTGACACCACCACACCGGCTGAATTTCTCCAGTGGTCCGTTTTTCGATCTTTTTGTGCCCATAGTCTTCTTGGGTCTCCTCCAACCCTACTCTGGCCCCAGAATCGAATTTCTGCCACTTCGAGAATGTGGCCACCCAGAACGTAGGAGCGGAGGTGCTACAGCATTTTTCGTGGAAACCCATGCCCTCCACATTAGAGGATTAAATCAAGGGGGAGGTTTGGGGATGATAGTTCAACCATTTAATGCAAGCCTTGAATCTCGAATGATAAATCCTCAAGAATGTTGTCATCCCACATAAATTCATGAATCACAGATCAACATGTTCATGGGTTGATCTCTGTTCATCATTTCTAGAAAAGAAAAGAAGTGTGGGGAAGAACTTTGAAATAAAAATCAAATTCCTACCTCGCTAACAATAAATGACATAACATTCATCCTTGAGGGTTCAATGTGTCGACATCATCACTTTCTACTCCATTTCTTGAGGTTCATCAAAGTCGGTGAGGATATGCTTTTGTTTTTTTTCTTTATTGGAGAGGAGATTCATCAGAGTTTCATAAGTGAATCCTCTATGTTTTAATTCTTCGTCCACTAATGCATTAGGTAGTAAATAAGGAAACCACGTCGTCGCGTTTCAGTTACACTGCGACATCGCATTGTTGCGATGTTTCATTTATGTTACAACGTCGCTGTTACGCTTCCATTATTACATCATTTTGATGTGTGATATGGGGAATTAATGGGCCTCATTAATGAACCTCGTCTCCAACATGTTTCACCAACGAAGCATCGTCATCTGTCTCTTAATGGATGAGAAAGAATATAAAATAACTTTTTATGTTATTTTAATATTTTTCTCTAAAAGTCCAAATGTATACTTTTTTGTTTGTCCCTTGCCAGCCAAAGTTAAGTCCATTATAGGCGAATCTCGACGTTTCGAGTTTAATTGTGTCCTAGGATTTTCAATCTGAGCACTAGTTCAAATTTTAGAAAATCATGCTCACATGTTTTGTAAATGTACCTTAAAAAGATAAAAATTCCATTTCGGGCTCTTTGGGTCTCAAAATCACATGTCATCAAAGAACGCGATCTCGGAATAATTCCATATAATTTTTTAAAAATATTATATTGAATTTTCGAGACATTACAAAAATAATATTTAACTAAATAAAAAAATAGATGAAATTTTTTTTTTAATTAAAATTCTATGTCATTCACTTTTCATCAATATATGAAATTTCCCATAATAATTCCAAAAAATTACCCAATGTAGATTTTGATATTTTATATTTTAATAAAAAATGTTTATTTTTTCCAATCAAATTTATAAGTTTCAAAATATATTATTAAGGATATTCCACCATTAAAAGCTAATAAAACTACCTTTTAGAAAAATAAACCCTTTTAATGCTTAAAATAGTATTTATTCTTATTTTATACCAATAAAACATATATGATAAATTTTAAAACATTTGATTGAATATATAATATGAAAAATTCTTTAATTTTATTAAATAATAATAATTAATTTAATTTATTTAGGTATAATGGCTTTGTGGGTATGATATGGTTTTCTTCAGAGAAAAACATCCTTTATATTCAATTGGACTTTATTTTCAATACAAATTAAACTTCTATAAAAGAAATAATTAAATAAAATGTGTAGATCACAAATTTATAATTTAGATAATCATATTCATTTCTATCGTTCCAATGGCTTGGTTATAATTATCAAGTTAAATAATTATAGGAATAGTATATTGTTTTCTTGTAAGAGTCATCCTTGCGTGTAACAAAAGTTATCAAAGAAACTCAATGTGATGTGAAAATAAGATCAACATGATTTTTCATAGAATGTAATATAATCTGTTTATTTCATGTAACACAATATATTAAAGAATTGAAATTACATTGAACGAATAAATTTCTTCAAATATCAGGATGTTACATCCTACCCCCCTTAAAATGATAATCTCCCTCAAAATTTTTCCCTGACTATAGTAATTTAAGGTAATTGCGATGAGGTATTTACAAGGGACTCTCATCATAAAATGTAAATTGTGACAGGAGTCTGTCACAAATACCCCATCACTGATGGTGGCATCGCAAATGTGTTTATTTGTGATGATCTGCTATAAATAATATTTATTTTTGACAGACAAAGGGTTTGTCCAAATTATTTCTATAAGGGTTTTAAATATATTATTTTGATGATCATGTGCCAAAGGTTGTCCATTACAAAAGGTTATTTGGGATGGATGGCTTCATCAATCATAAATAATAAATTTGTTAACAAAACCAAATCAAAAATAAAAAATTTAAAATTATTTAAAATATATATAAAATAAAAAAAATAAAATAATTTAAAAATATATATATAATTTAAATATTAAATAAAATAATATTTAATTATTAAATAAATATACATAAAAATAATTTAAATAATTGAAATTACTGAAATTAATTAACATATTAAATATTTAAAAAAAATTAATATATATATATATAAGAATAATTTTATAACCTAAAATAGATAAAAATATGATAAGAACATTAAAAAATTAATAATATTACAAATATTTAAAGACATTACAAGAAATTAAACATATTAAAACAGGCATAAATGTAATACATCAGTTACAAAATAAAATATATGTAAGATCCCGGTTTTTGGAAAGGTATGTTTTTGTTGTGTTTTGGGTGGAACCCTTTTTTTTGGGCTTTAAAATGTTTCCTGAAAGTGTGACAGTCCTTGGGGGTGTTCCGGGGGATCAGGGCACAGAAGAAAGGAAATCTAGGCAAGAAAGGCCAGGGCGCACGGCCTGCGCCCGGCCAGGTAAACCATGTGGCCTGCCCAGGCTCAACCGTGCAACCCTTCCTCCTCTGGACAGAATCATGCTCATGATTTGTGCACAGTTTTCCAAACCGTACGGGTAAACCGTGCGACCCCTCCTCCTCCGGGCAGTGGCATGTGCACGGTTTTCCAAACTGTGCGGATAAACCGTGCGGCCACTTAAAGTTGCGAAAAATTACATGTTTTCCAATCCATACTTTTAAACCCCACTCGGTATTTCCTCTCATTTCCTCCCTCTTCACCCTAGTCACGAACCAAATAACCCAAGATCCCAAAAAGATCAATCTCCCTCGTTTCTAAGGTGTTTTTGGTGTCGTTGGATGCAGATCGAAGCTCTGGGTAAGGCTAATCTCATCCTTGCTTCTCTTTTTGGTTTAGGGGTTGTATCTTCTCTCCCTCTCATTCTGAAGCTCTAAAACCCTAACTTTTGGGTGAGTTTTAGGTTTAAGCTCCAAAGGTTGGTTGTATCGTGGTCTAAGGACTCCATTGAGAGTGATTTCAACCGCGATTTCGAGGTAGGTGGTCTACAAGTGATATCCCATATTTATTTGGGGATTTGTGCATGTTTAGTTGTGTTCTTGTTTCCACATGGTTATGCTTTGAATAACCTTGGAATGTTTGGTAATAATGGTGTTTAAAATGGAAAATGGGGACCCTCGTGATCCCCGTGGGATGTGTCGGGATTGTCTTGACCTAATTGGGGTCATCCATGGGATGTGCCAACTTTTCTGGGGTTTAGGGATTGTTATTGAACAAGTGGCCTTGTTGTAATAAATTGTAGAGCCCTTGATAAACATGTTGGCATGATTGGTAGAACTTGGAATATAAGTAATGTGATTCACCTAGACTTAGAAATGACCAAAGGGTTATCTGGAATGGGTTGAATGGTTGATTCATGGAATGATGAACGGGTTAAATGGGTTAATGAGTAAACTGATTTAAGACCACAACGGGATAGGTTATGTGTTTAATGATGAATGCTTAGTGATATAGGCATAACACATGGGAATTGGGTAAATGGTTAAATGATGTGAAATGGTAATGTGTTAATGGGTTAAGGCATGATGTGGATTTCCATGTGGGTTTTTGTGAATAGTATTTTCCGAAGGGAAATGGTTTGGATGGTTGATGGTTACATATATATAAGCATGTGAACATGTCTTGGTATAGTGGGGTATGACTTGAGGATCTACGCCCATGGGTCGAGCGAAGACTGATGCCCTAAACTCCACCCTTAATTACCGGGTTAGGAATAATGACTGAGGGTCTATTCTCCTAACGGTTGCATCCACCCAGACTGAGGCTTCGAGGTGAGGTTATGGTTTCTATGAGGGGGTTAGTCCTAGTGAGATTGGATAACAATGTTTTTACCCTCTTGCGTGTGATTTTTGGCCTTAGACCCATGCAACATAATGTATGTGATTAACCCATGGAAATGTGATGAAATGGTAAGTGACGATAATTGGTAATAAATGAATGGTAATGGAAATAGCAATGGCTTGGCTCTAAACTTGTTAATGGAACCTTAATTAATTACTTGGAAATTATCATTCATATTTATTTTTCATGCACTATCTGTTTATACTGGATATTTTGTAGACACCATTGGTGGTGGCCTACTGATTTGTAGTCACACCCTGCTCGGGATGCCGTTGGGTACCCGAGCAGACTTCATGTTTGCAGGTCAGGAGAAGGGAAAAGGTCCTTTCTAGATAGTGAGTGGACTTGGGTAGCACATGGTGGAGGACCTGGACTTGTATCCGGGACCATTTTGGGGATTTTGGCCGTTGTCTTTATTTTGGGCTTTTGTTCACTATTGCACCTGTAGTATGACATGGCATATTTATTATTGGAAATGATTGTTATACATGTTCCTTGTTTATTGGTTATTGTTTTTTCTATTTTTTTTATTTCAGTTATTGCTTACTCTGATAAAAAGGGGGTATAGTCTCCCCACTTGACCCTATAGACCCTCGCTGCTAGTCAGCAACCTTTGGCATATGAGGAGGCGTGCTTAAGGTCATGTAACCACCTGGCTCGGAGCACTGGTTTAGGGGCTTCTGGGTCAGGGATGTTACAAAGTGGTATCATATGAGGTCTTTCTTCTCCTTCTCTGAGGTCTTGTTATTTGGGATTGTTATCCAATGGTTAAGACGTTTCAGGCCTTGGTAATGAGCTCATGCTTGGGAGTAGCTAACTCATGTACGAGGGAAAACCCAAGTCACCCTAGGTGGGAAATGTTGTTCTTGGTTTTGTGTTGTTACAATTGATGATATTTCACCATTGGGTGACGCACATGTCATTTGATGTGATTGTTTTATGATATTTGGCTCATGGCCTTAACGACATGAGGATTTTCATTCATGCATCATTATAGGCACCTAGGGATATAGGTGACATGCATTGTATTAGACACATGCACGAGATGGGTGTGTGAGGTAGGAAGTTAGGGTGCATCATGCATTTCATGAAAACAAAAAATAATGAGAAGAATGAAATAAAAAAAGTAGGTAAAGGATATTTAATGAAAAATAAGTGTTGAAATGAAGTGGAAAATGTTTTGTAAAACGTTGTGTGAGTTTGGTGGTAGTGCATGGTTGTTTACCCCATATGGACCACGGCCCATGGTAGGGATGGTCTGGGCGGTGAATTGAGCTGATAATGTTGTTAAATTAGCATATGAAAATGGGTTTTGTGGCTAGTAAAGAGCATTTTTACGAAGTTGTGAAAGTTTTATGGTATGCATTATAAAATATCGTGCTTGGCATTGTAGACAAATGCCACCACGACTTCGGCTACCGGTTGGGCAATGGGAGGGTGTTGCTGAGAACACTCCTCCAGTAGAGGATCAAGAAAATGTGGCAATCAATGAAGGTATAGAATACCATTTTCGGGAGAACATAGCTCGTCTTATGCATATGATGGATCAGGACCCAGGGCGGGTTGCACCAAGTATGTCTGAGCTGACCAGAGAGTTCCAGCTGCAGCACCCTCCGACCTTCACCGGAGAGGGTGGGAAAGAAGCAGCGGAGTTCTTGTTAGAGTCTATCCAGACGATACTGGACCATCTGGAGACCCCTATTGAAAAGCGATTGAAGCTAGCCAATTATATGTTGTGAGTTCAGGCTAGGCGTTGGTGGGACATTCAGGCTCAAATTGAGCAGGCTGAGGAAATGTCGTCAAAGATTTTTCAGGAAAAGTTTCTGTAGAATTTTTACTCGGAGACTTTGAGATAGGAGTGGGCTGGAGAGTTTAAGAGCCTCACTCAGGGATTGCTATCGGTGATGGACTATTCTAGTCGCTTCACTGATTTGAGATGCTTTGTCCCAGTGTTAGTAGGGGATGAGGCAGCAGTAGCAAAGCGTTTCCAGGATGGGCTGAGACATGAGATCATGTCTCAAGTAAACATCTTCTTCTTGAAGAGGTTCTCAGAGGTAGTAGATCAGGCTCTAATCTCGGAATGAAACCTAAAGGGAGCTTCGGGGATTGGTCTTGTGGTGTCAGTGGGACAGACGAGCGGTTCAACTACTAAAGGTTGAAAGTAATGCCATGAGAGCTCACAACATGGTAGAAGTGTGCAAAGCGGCTGGAAGAGGGGGTCAACATCTCAAAGTGGGAACCAGGTGTTTTGTTATCAGTGCGTAAGGCCGAGGAATATGCATGGTCAGTATCCTCGACCTCCAGTTGTGTGTCGTCCGTGCGGCAGGATGGGGCATGTGCAGAGGTTCTGTAGGAACCCTCGGCATGCGGGTGAGCATGATGGTGAAAAGCATGTGCTGGGTTCGGGAAGGGGATCAGTTTCGGCGTATCAGGCAGGCAGTTGGAGCTCCACAGGATATACTGGAAGGGGCAGTTGACGTGGAACTCCAGGGAAAGATCGCTCACGCTAGAAGGGTAGTGCAACTCAGGGCATTTAGGATGGGGGCCGAAATAGAGGGGCAGGTCAGCTTTAGGCAGTTCAGTTTGTGCCTAGTGATGGCGAGGCTGGACCTTCGATTGTTCAAGGTACGATCCTTTTAGCTTCTACTTTTTCTAGTGCATTGTTTGACACAGGTGCCACACACTCTTTTTTCTTCTACTAAACTTGTGGTAGCACTGGGTTTACCTGTTCAGAGGGTCTGTGGAGTTATGTCAATTGACAATCCATTGGGGTTGCGGGTTGAGAATATAAAGCAATATAAGGGGTGTGCCTTGGAAGTCGGTGGGTATCATTTTCTATGGGATTTGTTCGTTATCGAGATGTCAGGGATTGACCTAATCTTGGGAATGGATTGGTTGGTGTTGTATCATGAACATATAGACTTTTATCATCGCAGAGTGTCATTCAGGTCGCTTAAGGGTGACGCTTATGTCCACCGTGGTGAATGGGATGTTCGAGCAGGGCGTGTAGGACCGTTTGGTCAGTGGTTGAATGAAATCACTACTTGAGTGGCTTTTCTCATGATTTATGATAATGAAATAGGAGAATAGACTATTTTTCCTCTCGTGGTGGATCAGTTTTGGGATGTGTTTCCTGAGGATTTCTCGGGGTTACCACCCGAGAGGGATGTCGAGTTCATGATCGAGTTTCTACCAGGAGCGGAGCCAGTTTCTATTCCGCCATACCGAATGGCACTGATAGAACCCCAGGAACTTATGTTTCAGCTAGGGGAGTTGGAGAGTAAGGGTTTTATCCATCCTAGTACGTCTCCTTGGGGATCTCCTGTGCTTTTTGAAATGAAGGCCGATGGGTCGTTGAGGCTGTGTGTTGACTATCAAAAGTTAAATCAAATGATAGTGAAGAATTGATACCCTCTTCCTAGAATTGATGACCTATTTGATCAGTTGAGGGGTACATCAGTGTTTTATAAGATTGATCTGAGGTCGGGTTACCACTAGTTGAGGGTGAGGTCTTCCAACATACCACAGACAGCTTTCCGGAGTCGGTACGGGTTGTTTGAGTTTGTTGTAATGCCTTTCGGCTTGACCAATACTCCGACGGTGTTTATGGATTTGATGAACCAGATCTTTCATCCCTATCTAGATCATTTTGTGGTTGTCTTTGTTGATGATATCTTAGTGTACTTGAAAACTCATGATGATCATGCCCAACATCTTGACATCGTCTTGGGTACGCTAAGAGAGAATCATCTATACACCAAGCTATCCAAGTTTCAATTCTAGATAGGTTAGGTACATTTTCTAGATCACATATTCTCGGAGGTAGGTGTGTCAGTGGATCTAGAGAAAGTTCAGGTAGTTGTATCTTGGGAGCATCCCAAGAGTGTTTCTGATGTTCGGAGTTTTCTAGGTTTGGTCGGGTATTACTGAAGGTTCATTCAGGATTTTTCTTTCTTGGCAGCACCACTCTCGTGATTGACCAAGAAAGGAATCATGTTCGAGTGGTCTGAGGCTTGTGAGAATTCATTCTAATAGTTGAAGAAGCGGTTGACAACCGCACCTATCTTGATCTTACCTGAGCCGGGTAATAAGTACATCGTGCTTTGTGATGCGTCCGGAATCAGACATGGGACTGTGTTGATGTAGGATGAGTGGGTTGCGGCTTATGGTTCAAGGCAGTTGAGACCCCATGAGTGGAAATATCCAACTCATGATCTTGAGTTGGCTACAGTAGTGCACGCCTTGAAGTGTTGGAGGCACTATCTGTTGGGAGAATGGTTTACCGTGTTTACCGACCATAAGAGTTTAAAGTACATATTCTCACAACGGGATCTGAATCTTTGGCAATGAAGATGGGTTGAATATCTCCAGTCTTTTGACTTTGAGTTGGTGTACATGAAAAGAAAGGGAAACAGTTTTGCTGATGCTCTGAGCAGGAAGGTTCAGAATCAGGTGGTTCAGAAATCCAACAGCAAGTGGAAGGTGATGGATTTGTTTGTAGAGATGCACCTCGAGGTGCCGGAAGATAATGGTCAGGTCACTCTTGCTTCCTTAACGATGGAGTCGATGCTTTTTAGTCGAGTTAAGGAAAATCAACTTGATGATCTTGACTGTTAGATCATGAAGGAAAAGCTTAAAGCTGGGGAGCTACCTTTTGGTTGGGCCGTCGGCGTGGACGGTGTTGTTCGTGTTCATGATCGAGTGGTTGGGCCAAAGTGTGTGCAAGAAGAGTTCATGTGAGAGTCCCATGAATCAAAGTGGGCAGTTCATCCTGGTTTGACCAAGATGTATCGTGATCTCCAAAGGTAGTTTTGGTGTCCTGGAATGAAGAAGGAAGTTGTAGGCTTTGTGGCACGGTGTCTTACCTGTCAGCAGGTGAAGGTCGATCATCAACGCCCAAGTGGTTTGTTGCATCCATTTCCCATTCCGGAATGGAAGTGGGATGATGTAAAAATGGATTTTGTTGTGGGTCTTCCGAGGACGCCATAGAAGAATGATGCAATATGGGTGGTTGTGGATCAGTTAACAAAAGTGGCTCATTTCTTATCGATTCAGGATACCTTTACATTCGACCAGTTGGGTGATTTTTATGTTTAGTAGATAGTGCGGTTGCATGGGGTGCCGCAGACCATAGTTTCGGACCGATATCTGCGTTCCACATCGCGTTTCTGGAAAGTATTACAGAAAGCGCTTGGTACGCATGTGTTTTTTAGTATGGATTTCTACCCGCAGATGGAAGGGATGTCCGAACATACAATCCAAGTGTTGGAAGACATGTTAAGAGCTTGTGTCTTTGACTTTGGTGGTTCTTGGGAGAGGCACCTATCGTTAGTTGAGTTTTCCTACAACAACAGTTTTCAGGCTACGATTCGGATGGCAACATTTGAGGCGCTTTATGGGAGACCATGTAGATCTCCATTGTGTTGGCTAGAGGCCGGGGAATTTGAGTTGTTGGGGCCAAGTCTCGTGCAGGAGACTTCAGAGAGATTTAATTTGATCAGGAAGTGAATAGATATGACTCAGAGTAGGCAGAAGTCATATGGAGATCGGAGGCGTTGACATATTGAGTTTAGGGTGGGTGATAAAGTGTTCCTTCGGGTGTCGCTAAGGTTGGGTCATCATTTTATTTGGAAGCAGGGTAAGTTGGCACCCATGTATATGGGACCTTTTGAGATTGTGGAGATGATCAGACCAGTGGATTACTGATTGGACCTTCCACAGTGGTATGGTGGGATTCATGATGTGTTTCATGTGTCACAACTTCAACGGTATCACCCTGACCCATATCATTTGGTTGATGTTGATGATGTGGAGCTTGAGGCTGATGCGTCCTTTGAGGAGCATCTGGTTCGTGTGATGGATCGTAGTGAAAAGGTCTTGCAAGGAAATGTTGTGCCATTAGTACAAGTACTATAGCAGCATGGGAAGGTTTAGGATGAAACATGGGAGCGGGAATCGGATATGCATGCTCAGTGGTGAGAACTCTTCTCTTAGGTGGATCAAGGAGGCTTAGAAACTCAGTTCGAGGATGAGCAGTTATAAGGTGGGGAGGTTGTAAGATCCTGGTTTTTGGAAAGGTATATTTTTGTTGTGTTTGGGTAGAACCCTTTGTTTTTTGGGGCTTTAAAATGTTTCCTGAAAGTGTGAGAGGCCTTGGGGGTCTTCCGGGGACTCAGGGGCATGGAAGAAAGGAAATCTGGGCAAGATAGGCCAGGGCGCACGGCCTGCACACGTCCAGGTAAACTGTGCGGCATGTCCAGGCTCAACCGTGTGACCCTTCCTCCTCCGGACAGAAGCATGCACATGGTTTTCGCATAGTTTTCCAAACTGTGTGGCTAAACCGTGCGACCGCTCCTCCTCTGAGCAGTGGCATGTTCACGGTTTGCGCACAGTTTTCCAAACTGTGCGAACAAACCATGCAGCCACTTAAAGTTGGGAAAAATTTCAAGTTTTCCACTCCGACTTTTAAACCCCACTCGGGATTTCCAATAATTTCCTCCCTCTTCACCCTAGTCACAAACCAAATTTCCCAAGAGCCCCAAGAGATCGATCACCCTCGTTTCTGAGGCGTTTTTGGTGCCGTTGGATGCATATTGAAGCTCCGGGAAAGGCTAATCCCATCCTTGCTTCTCTTTTTTGTTTAGGGTATGTATCTTCTCTCCCTCTCGTTCCGAATCTCTAAAACCCTAACTTTTGGGTGAGTTTTAGGTTGAAGCTCTAAAGGTTGGCTGGATTGAGGTCTAAGGACTCGATTGAGAGTGCGTTCAACTGCGGTTTCGAGGTAGGTGGTCTTCAAGTGATATCCCACAGTTATTTGGGGATTTGTGCATATTTAGTTGTGTTCTTGTTTCCACTTGGTTGTGCTTTGAATAACCTTGGAATGTCTTGTAATAATGGTGTTTATAATGGAAAATGGGAACCCTCACGATCCCCATGGGATGTGTTGGGATTATCTTGACCTAATTGGGGCCATCCATGGGATGTGCCGGCTTTTCCAGGGTTTAGGGATTGTTATTAAACAAGGGACCTTATTGTAATAAATTGTAGAGACCTTGATAAAAATGTTGGCATGATTAGTTGAACTTGGAATAGAAGTTAGGTGATGCACCTATATTTAGCAAAAACCAAAGGGTTATTTGGAATGGGTTGAATGGTTATTTTAGGGAATGATGAATGGGTTAAATAGTTTAATGAGTAAACGGATTTAAGACCATAACAGGATAGGTTATGGGTTTAATGTTGAATTCTTAGTGAGATAGGAATAACACATGGGAATTTGGTAAATGGTTAAATGATGTGAAATGGTAATGTGTTAATGGGTTAAGGCATGATGTGGATTCCCTTGTGGGTTGTTGTAAATATTGTTTTTTAAAGGGAAATGGTTTGGATGGTTGATGGTTACTTATATATAAGCATGTGCACATGGCTTGGTAGAGTGGGGTATTACATGAGGATCTACGCCCACAGGTCAAGCGAAGATTGATGCTCTAAAATCCACCCTAAATGCATGAGTTAGGAAAGGGGAATGAGGGTCTATTCTTCTAACGGTTGAATCCACCTAGACTGAGGCTTCGAGGTGAAGTTATGGTTGCTATGAGGGGGTTAGTCCTAGTGAGATAGGATAACAATGTGTTTACCCTCTTGCGTGTGATTGTTGTCCTTAGACCCATGTAACATAATGTGTGTGATTAACCCATGGAAATGTGATGAAATGGAAAGTGACGATAATTGGTAATAAATGAATGGTAATGGAAATGGAAATGGCTTGGCTCTGAACTTGTTAATGGAACCTTAATTAATTACACGTCAATTATCATTCATATTCCTTTTGCATGCACTATCTGTTTATACTGGATATTTTGTAGACACCGTTGGTGGTGGCCTACTGAGTTGTACTCACACCCTACTCGGGCCGCTGTTGGGTACCCGACCTGACTTCATGTTTGTAGGTCGGGATAAGGGAAAAGGTCCTTTATAGGTAGTTTGTGGACATGGGTAGCACTTGGTAAAGTACTCGGACTTGGATCTGGGACCATTTTGGGTATTTTGGACGTTGTCTTTATTTTGGGCTTTCGTTCACTCTTGCACCTGTAGTATGACATGGCATATTTATTGTTGGAAATGATTGTTATACATGTTCCTTATTTATTGGTTATTGTTTCCGCTATTTGGTGTATTTCTGTTGTGGCTTAATCTGATAAAAAGGGGATATAGTCTTCCCACATGACCCCATAGACCCACGCTGCTATTCGGAAGCCTTTGGTGTACGAGGAGGCGCCCTTAAGGTCATGTAACCACCCGAATCGGAGCAATGGTTTAGTGGCTTCTGAGTCGGGGACGTTACAAGTATGTCATAAAAAATTGCAATTAATGTCATAAAAACTTCATAAATCATCAAATGTCATCTGGTGGAGGAGGATCACTTGAAAGACTAGGGAGAGGATCACATGAAGGACCAAGTGGAAGAAACTCCATACAAATTCCACGTGCAAGTCGCCACATATACTCCTTCATTTTCCCATCTCTCATATGCTACTCCTCATGCTCATTATCCCTCTCTTTCTATGTCTGTTGTATCATCTCATCTTGAGCTCTCAACTTCTCATCATACTTTGCAGCAAACGATGTTGTCGATGAAGACTGAATGCGAGCACCCTTCGCACTCACTTATGCCAGCGTAGAAGTACCACAATAACTCGTAGGTGTCATTTCAGAACCAATACCAACCACTCATCAAAACCTGGATCAACAGTGACTTCTTATTCAGTTTCATATTGATTTTCCCATGAATGAGAAGTCATATCCTTAGATGTTTCCTTTAAGTATGATGGAAAATTACAATAATAATAAAATTAATATTCATGATATTTTTTAAAAAAATCATTAATCACAATATGGAACTCTATTTCACCTACAACATCTATTTTATGGGGATCGGTATACATGTTCTTCTAAACATTTAAATCCTTAATATATGCATCAATAATGGCAAGTATAATATAAAAAACATGTTATAGTTAAAATATATATCCATTAATAAATAATATCACATACCATATGTCATTAATTTATTTCAAATTTAAAATTGTCGACCCTATGGGTGACCTATTTCCTCCCCCAGATCTTACATCTCACTAATGATCACCACTTAAAAGTCTCTCCTAGCCAAAAGATGCACAACCCATCCCATACTTGAGCTGATATATAGTTGGGAAGTTGGGTGATACAAGCCAGGTTGAAAATTGTGGTATAAGATTTACCCATATCTCACTTTCTAATGTTGTGTAGAAAGTGTTTAAAACAATAATGTATACAAGTACATCATGCCTCACGGATATAACCTCTTTGGATTTCATAAATTGATGATATTAAATTATGAAAGGAAATTGAATAAAAATTTTTAGTAATGAAATAAATATTAAAAAATTATATATTATTTAATAATGTAAAATCCAGTGGTCGAACATCTGGTCATGCATGGTGATGGGTACCAAGTCCCATGACACCCAGGGCTCAGAAAAATAATTTCCCAAAATCATGCCGGCCTTCCCCATAGATCAATGAAAAAGACTATGTAAATTGAAACAATTATATAATCATAAAATTATTATCAAAATTAATACTCTTAATTAAATTAAAATTATTGTCTTAAAAAATTAAACATACCTCTATAAACAATGATCAAAATCCATAGATGGTCATCTCTTTGGAATCGTATCTCGAATCATTAATCTAGTAAGACAACATCCCCACCTAGTAGGCACATCATCCTAAGGAGGAGGATCAGAATCAGGCCCATTAAAAGGATGTCCAGCATCAAGGAGATAACATAATATATCTTCAAGATATTCAACAACCATATGAAACAAATATTATCACCAGTAATAGATTCTTAATAGAGATATGAAATATAAAAAATAAATAATTTTCAAAATAAAATAAGTTTACCTATAATAGATTGTTACTAAACATATTAAATTTAAAAAACTACTAAATATCATAATATAATAATTACCTCTAACTAAATACCATAATATAATATATCAATAATCATCTTCACCACCATTTTCCTCGACATCAATGTCTTAATCCTCATCCTCAACATTTTCAACTTCTATATGACTTTCAGTTTCCTCATCACTTATTACTTCCTCAACATCATCTATATCATCGCCCCTTAACTGGAGGGTTTCATCATCGATGTTTATATCCTATTTTGTAAGATATATATTTGGGGGTGTTTCCTAAAAAATTTCAATATGGTGTACTTCTATAGAACCATTTTTATTTTCAATAAACTAATTGTCACATGATTTTAATTTTATTTCACTCCACCCGGCCTTCAAATCTCTAGAAACATCCTTGTAATTTTCATAGTAATCTTGATGTGCTTTATGTGATAACATAAATGGTTCATTTTATGAAAGAATACTATTATATTTAATGTAAAAAACTCCATGTCATGGATGAACTCATAACTCCCAATCAGTATCAAACCAATGAAATTTAAAAATTATAACATAATTTTGTCCATGATAACATTAATTAATTATTTCATCTAGTATACAATAAAAGTCAACATCACTTTCCGTATAATAGTACCCTTTCAAATGAAAACCACTATTCATTGATTTTTCGAGTTACCATATATTCATTTATGGAATTGAAGTCCATAAACCCCATACAAATTATATGATTTTACCAATTTTTATGGAGTGTTTTTTAAAACACATAATCGACTGTCAATTATATTATCAAGTTGTGTTACATGTAAATAATAAAAATTAGTAATAATATATATAATTGGAAAATGCCTTTAATATTACATAAAAAGAAACTTATCTTACCATTCTTTGAAACAGAAATGAAAAATTTATTTTCTCACAATCAACATGTCCTTAATTGAAGAATTCAATAGCCATCTAAGAAAAATAGGTAATGATCTTTCAAATATGACATAATAGTCATGACTTTTTAATAAAGTAATATTCCCATGTCTGACACAATGATAAAAAAATAGAAGCATAAACATCTAGTAACCACAAATATTTAATCCAAATATAGAATAATAAATGGTCTTCCATACTAAGTGAGTAAGCTGTTTTTGGGTTCATTATTTTTTGTGATCTTTCATCTTTAAATAATTGATGTTTAGGATGTCTTTAAATCTGTGCATGATCTAACCATGCATTAATATAATATTTTTCTTACTAGGTGTGTCTAAGAAGGAATAAATCATGTTATAAAAAAATTCTTCACAATATGCATTATATCTAAGATGTGATGAACCAAAAAATCATACCAATACGAAAGGTCCCAAAAAATACTCCACTTTTTCCAATTATGATCTCTCCAAAAACTATTTACCTTTTTTCATTTAGGGGTGGTCCAAACCAAACATGAGGTAATACAGAGATGTTAGATTTTGCATGTTTACATAAGATCCATTCTAGAGGTTTATCTTTTTCAATTTGACTTTTTGTTAATTTAATATTGTTTCATTAAAATGGGTAACATGTAGGAATAAATCTATGATGACAGTAGAAAACTATCATTTCTACCATTACCAATCATAAATGATTTTTTCTCATCCATATAGTACAAAAAAATATTTTAGATCATTTTTTCGCCATACAGGTAACATACCATTTGTCAGAATGACATTGATCATCCATATTAATGCAACCTTCAATAAAAAATTCTGATTTGAATTTATATCAAATGCAGTGAAACCATTGTTCCATAATTAAATTAACTCATCCATTAGTGGCTTCAAATAAACATCGATATTCTTATTTGCATGTCTTGGAATTAATAATGTCAAATATATATATGGTTTTTATAAACATACAATGAGGCAAGTTATAAGGAGTAATTCAAATAGGCCAATAAGAATATTGATAGTCGTAAGAACCAAATGGACAAAAGCTATCAGTGGAAAGGCCTTACCATATGTTATGAGGTTATAAAGAAAAGTAGAATGCATCTAATAAAAATGTTTCCATTAATCATCATCACATGGTTGATTTAAGCTTTCTATGATAGAAATATTTGTTTTATACCCTCTCATCAAGCCAGTTGTGTTGCTAGACATAAATAAATTTTGTAAATGAGGTGACTCATATAATAAATCAGAGATCATCATTTGGTTTGGGATGTGGGGTTTACCATAGACATGACATATAATTTTTTATTGTTGTGTGTTCAGTGTCATTTCGTGAGAGGATTATATATTTTACAATTTCTTATACTTTTTTATAAAAATTTAACACTTCTTTCAAACTATGTAACGTATGATAAATTGTAGATCCCCATTGGATCAGGGATATGGGGTTTACCCTAGGCATGTCATAACATTTGTGATTGTTGGGTGTTTAGTGACATTTCATGTAGGGGTAATTCATTTAATATTTTTATTATAATTTATTTTAAAATTTAAATATATCTCTCAAACTGTGTATCGTGGGATAAATTGGACATCATCTTTGGGTCCAAGATGGACTGTTTATCCTAGGCATGACATAACATTTGTGAGTGTCGAGTATTTAGTGACATTTCACATTAGTGTAAAAATTATATGAATTAATAATTATAATTATTTTAATTAATATAACATTTATATGACTTATTGTGTATTTTTAATTGTTGTTATACCTTGTTATATTTTTTATATTTTTTTTACAAACTATTATTCTTATTTTATAATTATAAATAAAATTTAGTATTTTTTAATAATAATGACTCATTTACTAATAAATATTCTAAATTATTTAAATTAATACTACATTTTTAATAATTAATATTTTTTATTAAATTTTAATAAGGCATGTATTTTTTTATTTTTACAAAGTATTACAAAAAATTATGCTCATTATTACTAACAATATTTTTAATAAATATTAAGTATTTTAAATTTTTATTTTTATTTCTTTAAACTAATTTTTTAATGTTTTTTATATAAAATGTATATATATGTGTGTGTGTGTGTGCACATATATTTATAAAAAACAACATGTTTTTTAAACATGATATATATATATATATATATTCAATGATAATATGCATACATATATTTAAATATAAATATATTAAAAACAATACAAGTTTTTTAAAATATTTATATTTGTATATTCATAACATATTATATATATATATATATATATATTAAAAGATTTCACAATTCATATAAATACTTCATATATATTCTTATAATTTTTTTGAACGAATATACATATCTAATATATATATATATATATAATCGCCCATGTTGATATGTTTATTACTTTTTATCTATATAAAAATATATATAACATTTATACAATTGAAAGTACACATAATGTTTAAACTATTACACATTTATAAAATTTAAAACATATACAATTGATATTTACATAATTGACAGCATATACAATTGAAATTTATAATATATAAACTATTAAGAATTTATACAAAAAAAATTGTATAGTTGATTGCATATATAAACATTTGAGAATTTGAACAATTTATTTCATATACAATTTATAGCATATATAATCCGTGGAAATGATTGAAAGCATATATAATCTTTAAAAAATAAACAATTGTTAGTTAAAAACAAATTACACCCCAAAAAAATATTTACATCATTTATATTAAAATAATTAAAAAATAAGAAATAATTGACCAAACTGATATTAAAATTAAATCAACTCCAATAAAAACAATTTACACCAAAACCTAAACTAAAAAAATTATATTAAACCTAAATATAAAATAAATTAAAAACTGGTAAATTGATTAATCTTGGTATTAATCATAAAAATATTCATAATATTGAATCAAAATAAAGAAATGATGGATAAAAAACTAGTGTACGTACCTCATTGATCTGATCAGAATGATCTGAGAGAGCGTTACATTATGGTTTTGTAGAAAATGGATCAGCGTAACGATTTTGCGGTGCGGTGGAGTAGTGTGTTGTCGCGGTGGAGCATTGCAGTGGCATGGTAGAGTAGCAAGGGAGAGGGGATGTCTGGAAGTGGGGAAGAGGACTGTTGGCACTATTCAGAAGAGGAGGAAGAATAAGATAGGTGGATAAAGGGTTGGCCGTGAAGGTTAAATCGACAACTTTTTTGTGAATGACTATTTGTGAAAAAATTAATGCTATCAAAAATAGTTATTCGTTCAAAATTATTTGTGAAGAATTTTAAACTCTGTTGCACATACATTGGACTAAATTACTATTGGTGATGGGATAATTCTTATATCACAAATAATTTTTCACTAATGATTTTGGCTCTAGGCTATGGGAAACCCTGCAAAAGCTATTTTTGAAGGAGTTGTTTCATTCATCACAAATAGTCTGATTTTGTGGACTATTTGTGATGGGTCATTATTCCGTCACAAATGACCCTTCACAATAAATCTATTTTCTAGTTGTGTGGTTATAAAAGGATTGTATTTTTATAATTCCATTATTTAAATCTATAAAATAAAATTGAAATAAGAAAAACATCCCCTAAAAACAAAAATCAGATACATAATGATCACTTGAATATACACAGAACTAGAATTCCACATGGGGAGAACATTGGTTTTTAATTAAAATATTTATTTATAAGAAAAAAATTAATATTGACTAATTAAGAGTCACAGAGAATACCATTATGGGGAATTAAATGACAACAAAGAAAAACCCAATTTTTTTTGTAGAAGGTCATTGATAACATTAGAAAAGATTGTAATAGGATGCAAAAATTCAATATCCATTTTATAATTTTGAAGGATTTTTTTCACCATCTAGACTAAGAGAATATAGAAGTATACATACATGATGAGCTTAATTTCATCCTTTTTCCAATTTCAACCCCAATGTGATCCTTTTATGAAATTATGAGTAATCAATATGAGTTTTTAATTTCAAATGCATTGTGTAAGAACCCGGGTTTTTAGAACGGGTCAAAATCCCAACCCTGTTTGAATTTTTGATTGGTTTCTGAGGAAACTGGAGAAAACGGGAAGTTTCTAGAAATTTTCAGATTACACGCCGTGTACTTTTAAGTACACTCCATGTATATGTTAAGTGAGTGTCATCCATGTGCTCTCCAAGTACATGTCGTGTGGTGACCATGTAGAAATATCTTACTACATGGCGTGTAGTTTTAAACATGTCATGTAACCTCGGCCGTGTGGTGGCTATACATGGCGTGTAGGCCTGTTGGCAGGGTAGAATCAGGTACACACCGTGTTCCCAATGAACACGCCATGTAGTCTATACGTGTATGAGGGATATACATGGAATGTGGGTAAGTCGGTGAGGAAGAGAAGAGAAACTCGGTACACGCCGTGTACCCATAGGTACACGGCGTGTACTCCTGTCGGCAGGTTTGGAAAGTAAGTCGGTGGATTTCCGGCCACCAAATGAACATTTGAATGATATAAATGGCGTGTATTCCTAAAGTACGTGTTGTGTAGTTTCTTTTTTGCGTTAAAACGAGAAGTAGCCTCGTACTGAGGCAGAACCTTAATATATCGCCCAGTTTTGTGAACCAAGCCGACCGAACCTTGTTTCCTATCCCGATCGTGTAACGACCCAAAGTTTCATTAATGGAAAATCCCTCTTGATCCAGTTAAATTTCCCTTTATAAAAAATGTTTTTATAAGATGTCAACTTCTTTTGTTTTATGATAATAGTTGGGACCGTTACTTTTATAGCCGTTGAACAGTGATCACATGATTAGTATAAATATAAGGCTTTAACGAACCCAATTTTACTCAGACAAAGGAAGAAATGGCCTCATCTAGTATAATTTTCCCATACAAAGCCCATTTGTTGGATCTCGGAAAAGAGGTGGCATCCTTGGGCTTCGCCCTTGACCAAGCCCAAGCTGAGCTTCATTATGTCAAGCTCGAACATGACCGTATACGGGAAAAGTGGAAGTTGATTGAAATTACCACTCGAGCGATGCTATCCGAGCCACCCCAAGAGTTTGTCACCATCGCACACCTTACCCTTAGGTCTTATGCAGCTGTTTTAAGTGGTTATGTAACAAATAAGTAGTATTATGTTCATGTACATTTTTTTTGTATATAATAATGAATATAATTTCTAGTAATTTTTGATACATTGTAAATAGTTTTTAAAATACAAATGATGTTTTTAGTTATTATTTAATTAAGAATTAAATTTTATTAAATTAAGGGATTTTTGAATTAAATAATATTTTATTAAAATATTATTATTAATATTAAATTAATTTTTATTAAATATAAATGATCTTATAATTTTATGAATGCAATTAAAATTTTATATTAAGGTTTGAATGCCATTTCTGTCAAAACCCATGAATTTTCTATAAATGTTTGTTTTTACTTTAAAAGTGAAAATTAACATATTTATAAAATTTTTTAGATAAAATAAATGTCATTTCTAAAATCAGGACGTCGAAATTATCCAACGGTAAATTTTCCATAATTTTCTGAGAGAGTCAAATTTTTGGGTAAAAATTAAATACGATTTAAATATATAATGTGTTTTATGACATCATAATGACCCAATGGTGATGTAATAAAATACCATAATCTTTATGTTCGGCCAATATATGTTTTATCATTAAAATAATGAGTTTTTGGGTTTGTTTGACTTACTTTTGAAAGCATTAATGAACCCC
Organism: Viscum album; assembly: GCA_963277665.1. Classification (NCBI taxonomy): domain Eukaryota; kingdom Viridiplantae; phylum Streptophyta; class Magnoliopsida; order Santalales; family Viscaceae; genus Viscum; species Viscum album. The sequence continues at coordinate 450,510,240 of OY728131.1, forward strand.
TCAAGACATATTCAACACTTTGCCTTTTTAAATTAATTTCCATGGGAGTGTGACTCACCTCCACATAAGAAACCCTAATATTCTAATAAGTTCGGACCTTGTCCTTGTAAAATATTGTTTTCCTCTTTCCTTTTCATGAAACCATGGGAAAAAACCATGGGATGGTTGTGGTTTGGATTAGTTTATATAAGGGGTCCCAAACCAAAATAATAAAGAATTCTCTCACCTTTCCTATATAAACCCACCCACGATCCCATTTCCTCCTCACTAAAATCATTTGGAGTTCGTCCAACCTCTGCCCTACTCTCTCTAGAATCCTCCCAAGGTTCCCCAAGCTCCCAAGAAGCCTCTCACAAGCCTCTCTCTAGCCTTTGTAAGCACACTTCCAAGTAAGGGTTTTTTCTTCCATTCTCATTTTTGTCAATTTTCTTTATGTTGTATTTCCCTTTTAATTTCAATTATGAATGTTGGGGTATGATTTCACACCTCCCCCATATTTCCCTCTTATTGTTTGAATGATGGGAGACCCCTTTCTCTCTCATTAAATTCCTCCCATGTACACCCGTTACTATGCCGAAATTCCGAAAGGAACTTCCCTCTCTTCTTTTATATTCAAGCAATACTTTTGTATCATGAATCTAAATTCCATTTCAATTGTTGGGACATGTATATATATGATCTCCTTAATTTCCATTACATGTAAATATGATGAGGAACCCCTTTCTCTCTCATCAACCTTTTTTATAAATTCTTATGTCACGCCGTTACGCTTCCGAAATCGCACCGATTTTCTATGCGAATGTCTTTGTGTAGTGAATATCATTCCCATTTCTCCATCAAGGGTATTCACCTTTATACACATTTACATGTTTATTTTAAAGTTTCATGTATTAATTCCACATTCCTTTATCTTTTAAGAAATGATTATGTTTTATGAATCCATGTTTTATGATCCATGTGGCACACTTATGCATGAAATAAAATGTTTAAGAAGGGTGCGCCCTTATAGCGCTCCAATGCATTGGGTAAAGTATAGTATCATGATACGTCACGTGCAATGAGTGTTGACTAATGATAATTCAAGTACAACGAAGGTTTACTCATGCTTCATGTGCAACGAGGGTTTACTCGTGATTTATGTGCGATGAGCCTTGGCTCATGCTAAATCCATGTTAAGTGTTGTTGCCACATTTCCATGTTATAATTATCATGCTTTATCATGCCTTTAAGTTCATGTTTCTTTTATAATCTATTTATATGCCTATTTTCTAACATGTATTGTACTCCTCATGTTATTCCATGTGTACTCCCTTACTGGGCTTTATAGCTCACCCTTTTCTTATGCATGTCCTCAGGTTATCCCATGCAATGCTAAGTACGAGGGAATGTAGTGGTCATGTAAAGGAAGTTTTCAATAAAGATGTTGTATTTCATGTTTTAAGTTTTTATGTAATGATCCTAATCCCCAAAGACACAAAACCTCTCGATCTTCTTTGTTGTATCAATTGTAGTTTTATGTAATAAAGCATGTTTAAGTTGTAATAAAAAGCAGGGTTGTCAAAGTTGGTATCAGAGGATAGGTTTAGTTATTTTTGGGATTAGGAAACCCTAGTAAAGCCTTAGATACAAGACTAAGTATAATAAAAACATCCCTAAGTTTTGGTAAATACTAAGTAAGTGGTTTTTCAAACAAATACATCCATGTCTGGATATGGGGAGGTAGAGGCGGATCTGGCACAGATGTATCCTAGGGGTAAAACCTGAAAACACCGCATTGAGCTAGACTCAAATAGGAACTGTTGCACGACAACAGGCCTTGCTGCACTATTGGTTATGACACTCCCGGGAGATATGTTTTGATAAATTCACAATCTTGGTATGAACCCTTATTAAGTAAAAATGCCCCTAAGAATATATGTTAGAAAGTAGATCATGAAAATACTAGATTGAATCCTATAGACTCATGAGTTAAGTAAATAAAAGTTTATTTATAAGTCATCAAATTTTGTCTTTGGATTACCCTTTATGTGTTACCCCTAACTTTCCTTTTATTCCAGCCAATGGCCGGTAATAGGAGGACTCGGGCTAACAACCGTTGTGAAGATCAGTGTGATGATTGTACTAATGAGGTGCCCAATCCAATGGGAGCGGGAATCATGAACTTTTCCACACTTCTCTCTCATCTAACTCAAGTTTTGAATAGAAACACGGGTCAAGAGGAATATCCAACCCCCCCCCCCCTAAGAAAGAACAACTCACTATCGAGAGCTTCATGAGACAAAGACCTCCGAATTTTAGTGGATCATCTGATCCCACGATCGCTGAACAATGGATAAACTCCATTGAAAAGATATTCTCTATCCTCCAATGTTCTGAACAAGAGAAGGTTCTCCTGGAGGCTTATCGTATGGAGGGTGAAGCTGATCAACGGTGGACGTTGATCAAAAATACGAAGCCTGAGGAGGAGATTGAGGCTTTGGAATGGATGGAATTCTGGAAGATGTTTTTCGATAAATATTTTCCACGCACCCTCCATCTTAAGATGGAAAGGGACTTCCTTTCCCTCAAGAAAAAAGATGAAGAATCTGTGGGATCGTACGAGGCAAACTTCACAAGGCTTGAACGATACGCTTCCGGCTTTGTCGTTACCCCCGAATTCAAGGTTGACCGCTTCTTTGGTGGGCTGAAGCCTAGCTTGCAGAAATCATTAGCGATCCGTGACTTCGACAGCTATGAGGAAATTGTCTCATGTTCCCTCAAGGTCGAAATGGAGATCGGAGAATCACAGGGGTATCATGCGGACAAGAAGTGTAAGGTGGACTTCAATGCTGGTGGTCCGATGGATAAATCCAATGGCTCTAAGAAGTTCCAGCACCCCACTTGCCAAAAGTGCGGAAAGAAGCACCCTGGAAATTGCCTTAAGGGGATGAGAAAATGCTTCAGGTGTGGAAGAGAAGGGCACCTAGCTATTAACTGTCGGAAAGAAGAACCCGCGGCTGCGACAGAGGAGAGGAATGCTCCGTTCGAACCTCAACGGGTTGTTTAATGCTACAAATGCAAAGAACCGGGTCATTTTGCAAATCAGTGCCCTAATCGAAGGGTTATCGGAGGCAACCAAGAACCTCCAAGACAGCAAGGAAGAGCTTTTGCCATCACTTCTGCCGAAGTGAACCCCGACAACGAAGTGGTGACAGGTACGCTAGTTATTCATTCAATAATAGCGAACATACTTTTTGATTCAGGTTTTACGCATTCTTTTATATCTCGAAAGTTTAGTAGAACAATCCCAACACCACCCCAAATCATGGAAGTAAAGATGTCAGTGAGTACGTAAAATGGGGCAATCATTGCATCCCATGAATATAAGTCCTCCCCTGTTATAATCTGTGGATTGAATTTCCCGACGAACCTCGTCATACTCCCTTTGGTGGAATTTGATGCAATTCTTGGCATGGATTGGCTTTCCTTATATAGAGCCAACATAAATTTTCGGGAGAGGGGAATCACACTCCATATGGAGAATCAACCCCCGATTCTTTACAAGTGTCAGGAGGAAGATGAATCTCCTTTAGATCCATCATCTCAAGCATGGATATTACTACCCTATGATCATGTGTATATGGCTCAGATTATTGAGTCCAAAGAAGAAACCATCCTTGAATAAATGCCTATTATGAGGGAATTCGCAGAAGTGTTTCCCGAGGAACTACCTGGTCTTACTCCAAGAAGAGATGTTGAGTTCTCAATTGAACTTATACCTGGGGTTCTACCAATATCCAAGACTCCATAGAGAATGGATTTTGTTGAGCTTGAAGAGCTGAAGAAACAACTACAGGAGAATCTGGATAAAGGGTTTATACGCCCAAGTGCTTCACCATGGGGTGTACCAGTCCTCTTCGTCAAGAAGAAGGATGGGTAAATGCGGCTTTGCATCGATTATCGTGAACTTAACAAAATCACGATAAAGAAAAAGTATCCACTCCAACGAATTGATGACTTGTTCGATCATTTGTGTGGAGCACAATACTTCTCCAAGGTGGACGTGCGGTTGGGATATTATCAAGTAAGGTTGAAGAAGGAAGATATCCCCAAGACTGCTTTTCGTACAAGATATGGGAACTATGAATTCATAGTAATGCCTTTCGGACTCACCAATGCTCCATCAATATTCATTTACTTGATTAATAGAGTCTTTAGATATTACCTTGACAAATTTGTGGTAGTCTTTATAGATGATATTCTAATATACTCCAAAACCAAGGAGGACCATGAGGAGCATTTAAGAACTGTACTAGAGACTTTGTGCAAGGAGAATCTCTATGAAAAGTACAGCAAGTGTGAGTTCTAGTTGAAGGAGGTCTCATTCTTGGGCCATATCATCACAAGCAATGGGATATCTGTGGATCACTCCAAAACAGATGCAATTGAGGGATGGCCGAGGCCAACATCGATAACTGATATCTGTAGCTTCTTGGGGTTAGCTGGATATTATCGACGATTTGTGAGAAATTTCTCACGATTTTCCAACCCTCTTACCAAGATAACTTGAAAGGGAGTAAAGTTTTCTTGGAGTGATGAATGCGAATAAATCTTCAAGGATTTGAAAAGGAGGCTTATCACTGCACCCGTGCTCACTTTACACACAAGTGGGGAGATTTTTGTGGTATTCAGTGATGCTTAGAAGAAGGGATTAGGATGTGTGCTGATGCAGAATGATAAAGTGATATCCTATGCCTCAAGGCAGTTGAAAATACATGAGCAAAACTATCCAACGCATGATCTAGAGTTGGTGGCTGTGATCTTTGCCTTGAAAATCTGGCTGCATTATCTCTATGGATAGAAAAGTGAGATATATACTGACCACAAGAGTCTTAAATACATATTCACCCAGAAAGAGCTTAATATGCACCAAAGAAGATGGATAGAGCTCATAAAGGATTATGGTTGTTCAATACATTACCACCCTGGGAATGCGAACAAGGTGGCGGATGCCCTAAGTAGAAAGGATTCGGCGATTCTATCAATGATGAGAATTGAGAAGGATCCAATCTTCTTAGACTTGATGAAGATGGACGTGGGAATATTAAATAAGGGAACATCATCAATCCTTTCACAAATGATTGATCAACCACCTCTTTTGGAAAGGTTAAAGGATGTTCAAAAGGATGATGTGGGAATCCAGGAAAAAGTGGAAGCTATCAAAAAGGGGAAATCCTCAGAGTTTAATCTTAATAAAGAAGTAATTGTGTGGTTTGGGAAAAGACTATGTGTTCCATCAAGTCCAGAGCTGAAGAAGGAACTTTTGGATGATGCACATAGTTAAAATTTCTCTATTCACCCAGGGAGCACAAATATGTATCGAGATCTTCAAGAAACCTTTTGGTGGGAAAATATAAAGAAGGAGATCGCTGAATATACATCAATGTTCATGGTGTTTCAGCAAGTTAAGGCATAGAGGCAGAAGTCTAAGGGGATGATGGAACCATTTCCCATACCAGAATGGAAATGGTAGAAAATCACCATGGACTTTGTCACCGGACTTCCAAGGACATCCAAAGGCAACAATGCAATCTGGGTTGTTGTGGATCGTCTTATAAAGACTGCACACTTCATTTCTATTCAAGAGGATTTCTCATTGGATTAACTGGAACGAATATATATTAGGGAAGTGGTAAGGTTTCATGGAGTACCACTATATATTGTGTCTGACCGAGATCCAAGATTCACCTCTATGTTTTGGAAGAGTCTTCAACATGCTCTGAATACTGAACTAAACTTCAGTACGGCCTATCATCCTCAAACTGATGGCCAATCTGAGCAAACTATCCAAACACTTGAGGATATGTTGAGAGCATGCTCAATGGACTTTAAAGGAGGATGGGATCAACATCTTCCTCTGGTTGAGTTCTCTTATAATAATAGTTTCCACTCAAGCATCCAAGTGGCACCATATGAAGCCCTTTATAGGAAAAGGTACAGAACACCGGCATGTTGGGATGAGGTCGGTGAACGTAAGCTTCTTGGACCAGAAATGGTCGAAGAAATGATGGAGAAGGTGAAAACCATTCAGCAGCATATCAAGGCAGCCCAGAGTCGACAGAAGAGTTATGCAGATAATCGTCGACGAGACCTTGAATTTAAAGTTGGATACATGGTGTTTTTACACATATCTTTGTGGAAGAAGGTCCTGAGGTTTGGAAAGAAAGGGAAGTTAAGTCCAAGGTACATCGGCCCCTTCAAGATTCTTGATCGTGTTGGGGCTGTGGCCTATCGACTAGCACTTCCACCTACTATGGCCAAGGTGCATGATGTCTTTCATGTATCCCTCTTAAGGAAGTACATACCGGACCCTTCACATGTACTCTCTTCTGAGGAGGTACAATTGGAAGATGATCTTTCTTATGAGGAGCAACCAGTAAAGATCTTAGATCGTAGAGAAAAAGTTCTACGAAATAAGACAATGCCCCTCATCAAGGTATTGTGGAGAAACCACAAGTTTGAAGAAGCGACTTGGGAGTCGGAGGATATGATGAAGCTGAGTTACCCACATTTGTTTTAGTGTGGGAAAAGGAAAATTTTGAGGGCGAAATTTCTTAAGGGGGGAATATTGTAACGACCCAAAGTTTCATTAATGGAAAATCCCTCTTGATCCAGTTAAATGTCTCTTTAAAAAAATGTTTTTATAAGATGTCAACTTCTTTGGTTTTATGATTAGAGTTGTGACCGTTACTTTTATAGCCGTCGAATAGTGATCACATGATTAGTATAAATATAAGGCTTTAACGAACCCAATTTTACTCAGACAAAGGAATCGATGGCCTCATCCAGTAGAACTGCCCCATACGAAGCCCATTTGTCGGAGCTCGGAAAAGAGCTGGCATCCTTGGATTTCGCCTTTGACCAAGCCCAAGCTGAGCTTAATTATGTCAAGCTCGAACGTGACCGTCTACGGGAAAAGTGGAAGTTGATTGAAATTACCACTCGAGCGATGCTATCCGAGCCACCCCAAGAGTCTGTCACCATCGCACACCTTACCCTTAGGTATTATGCACCTGTTTTAAGGGGTTATGTAACAAATAAGTAGTACTATGTTCATGTACATTATTTTTTTTGTATATAATAATGAATATAATTTCTAGTCATTTTTGATACATTTTAAATAGTTTTTAAAATACAAATGGTGTTTTTAGTTATTATTTAATTACAAATTCAATTTTATTAAATTAAGGGATTTTTGAATTAAATAATATTTTAATAATATATTATTATTAATATTAAATTATTTTTTATTAAATATAAATGATCTTATAATTTTATGAATGCAATTAAAAGTTTATATTAAGGTTTGAAATCCATTTCTGTCAAAACCCGTGAATTTTCGATAAATGTTGGTTTTTTACTTTAAAAGTGAAAATTAACATATTTAGAAATTTTTTTAGATAAAATAAATGTCATTTCTAGAATCAGGATGTTGAAATTATCCAACGGTGAATTTTTCATAATTTTCTAAGACAGTCAAATTTTTGGGTAAAAATTAAATACCTTTTAAATATATAATGTGTTTCATGACATCATAATGACCCAATGGTGATGTAATAAAATACCATAATCCTTATGTTCGGCCAATATATGTTTTATCATTAAAATAATGAGGTTTTGGGTTTGTTTGACTTACTTTTCAAAGCATTAATGAACCCCTCAAGACATATTCAACACTTTGCCTTTTTAAATTATTTTCCATGGGAGTGTGACTCACCTCCACATAAGAAACACTAATATTTTAATAAGTTCGTACTTTGGCCATGTAAAATATTGTTTTCCTCTTTCCTTTTCCAGAAACCATGGGCAAAAACCATGGGATGGTTTGTGGTTTGGATTAGTTTAATATAAGGGGTCCCAAACCTAAATAATAAAGAATTCTATCACCTTTCCTATATAAACCCACCCAAGCTCCCACTTCCTCCTCACTAAAATCCTTTGGAGTTCATCCAAACTCTGCGCTACTCTCTCTAGAATCCTCCCAAGGTGCCCCAAGCTCCCAATAAGCCTCTCACAAGCCTCTCTCTAGCCTTTGGAAGCACACTTCCAAGTAAGGGTTTTTTCTTCCTTTCTCATTTTTTTCAATTTTATTTATGTTGTATTGCCATTTTAATTTCAATTATGAATGTTGGGGTATGGTTTAGAACCTCCCCCATATTTCTCTCTTATTGTTTGAATGATGGTCGACCCCTTTCTCTCTCACTAAATTCCTCCCATGTACACCCGTTACTATGCTGAAATTCCGAAAGGAACTTCCCTCTCTTCTTTTATATTCAAGAAATACTTTTGTATCATAAATCTAAATTCCATTTCAATTGTTGGGACATGTATATATATTACCTCCTTACTTTCCATTACATGTAAATATGATGAGGAACCTCTTTCTCTCTCATCAACCTTTTTTATGAATTCTTATGTCACGTCGTTACGCTGCTGAAATCGCACTGATTTTCTAAGACAATGTCTTTGTGTAGTGAATACCATGCCCATTACTCCATCAAGGGTATTCACTTTTATGCACATTTACATATTTATTGTAAAGTTTCATGTATGAATTCCACATTCCTTTATCGTGTAAGAAATGATTATGTTTTATGAATCCATGTTTTATGATCTATGTGGCACACTTATGCATGAAATGAAATGTTTAAGAAGGGTGCACCCTTATAGCGCTCCAATGCATTGGGTAAAGTATAGTATCATGATACGTCAAGTGAAATGAGTGTTGACTCATTCTAATTCAAGTGCAACGAGTTTTTACTCATGCTTCATGTGCAATGAGGGTTTACTCATGCTTTATGTGCAATGAGCCTTGGCTCATGCTAAATCCATGTTAAGTGTTGTTGCCACATTTCCATGTTATGATTATCATGCTTTATCATGCCTTTAAGTTCATGTTTCTTTTATGATCTATTGATATGACTATTTTATAACATGTATTTTACTCCTCATGTTATTCCATCTGTACTCCCTTACTGGGCTTTATAGCTCACCCTTTTTGTATGCATGTCCTCAGGTTATCCCATGCAATGCTAAGTACGAGGGAATGTAGTGGTCATGTAAAGAAAGTTTTCAATAAAGATGTTGTATTTCATGTTTTAAGTTTTTATGTAATGATCCTAAGACCCAAAGACACTAAACCTCTCGGTCTTCTTTGTTGTATCATGTGCAGTTTTATGTAATAAAGCATGTTTAAGTTGTAATAAAAATAAGGGTTGTCATAGATCGTCCGTCCGAGACCCGATTCGAACTCCGATTGATGCTTTGTAACCCCCTCGGTAAGGCCTCGATTTCTCTTTGGTCGTTTTGTTTGATTTTCATTCTTGAACGAGTTATAGAGGTGTGATCAGTTTTGAATCTTTTGTATATTTACAGCGTTTTAGACCGGATTGGTTGCTGTTACCGAAGGAGTAGCATCAAACGAGTATCAGGTAGGTGGTACATACCTCATTTTGTGTTTTCGTGGTTATTTGGGTGACGCGGCCTTCGGCGTGTTTTCGGGTATTTTGAACGGGACCCGTTTTATTTACTGTTTATTATTATATTGCTTGTTGGACCTATGGGATGCCTTTGGGTACGCCCTATTACCAGTTTTCATGAGTGGGTCGGGCGAGGGGTTGTTGCTCGTAAGGGCATTTTGGTCGGGGAACGCCGGAATAGTTTTAATTGAAATATTAATGTGTTAAACTATTGAGTTTAATTTATTAAAGCCTGATATAAATTGTTAGAAGAATTTAAGACCTCAGTGCTGGTATGGGACAACAACTTACATAGTGAAATACAACTGTTTAGTTTGTTTTTCCTATTTATGTTTTCTGTTCAAATATGTTATATATGAAATTACTAAATTACATCTGCTGGACCCTTTGGGTTGTGTTGGGATTGGCCCAGTTATGCTTGAGTGATGTTGATCATAGGTTGGGGCTTTGCCTGGGGTACTTTGGGTGGTTTTGGCCACAGGATTGGGCGTCATGGACATCAGCTTGAGGCTGTACAGCTGTCAAGTTGGGCATGGCCCGGGTTATTAGGATGGCGATTCCATCAGACTTGAGCGGCATAGTCACAGGGACACGAGGTGTCAGATGTGTTGGTGGATTAGGTACTATTTTTGGTGATTATCGCTCACCCGGGACTTTGAGTAGTGTGCACATAGAGATACTTCGTGATGAGGTGGTTTTGACCACTCGTGTGGGTAGAGGCCCCCGTAGTTGCGGTTAGGTATTCTGGTTGGGGGTTCTTGTCATAGAAAGCCACGTGGGAGGTGGGGAGCCTTCAGGGGATAGCATTGAGACTATTGGGTTGGGGACTGAGGATGGCCGTGATTTGAGGACAGAAATCATTGTTCCTCTGGGTTACTTTTTGGGCGTGCCTTCGAGACGTCGGTACTTGAGGCATGAGGTGCCAGGAGGCACATGGTGTCGGGTTACTATTCTTGGGCGTGCCTTCGGGACTTCGGTACTTGAGACACGAGGTGTCAGGTGGCACATGGTGTCAGGTTACACGACAGAGATTCCGGCATTGGCCAAAGCAGGTGACACTCCATGGTTGCTGTTGAGAACCATTGGAGTTTGTGTTTATTTGTGCATTGTACTGTTTACTGCTTTCCTTAGTATTGCATGACTTCTTAAACACATATATTTTTAATGCACCGTTGGGTGGTATCCTACTGAGATTTGTCTCATACCCTGCATGGGCCCTTCGGGACGCGTGCAGACTTTATGGATTTACATGCAAGAAAGAGGCCAGATTCAGGAGCTAGGCTACATTGGTTGTTTTATGGAGATGGTATAGACCTTGAGGTCATGCCAAGCTGAGGTTTACTTTATTCTGTTGTCTTTTCTGTATCGGAATGCTTACTTTTTGTAGCTATTGTTCATTAGACATTGATGCCCTTTTTATATTCAGTTGTGTCTGACCTGCTTTGGATTCGTGTTTTACTATTCAGTAGTAGTTACATGTTATCAGCATGTTGTTGTGTTTATTTCCACTGTTGTTTTTATATTTACTGCTTCGTCTATTTATCTATGTTGATTATGCTTCTGCTCTGTGGGTCTGGTTCGAGTATGCTGAGTCTTTCTTTCCACTGCATCTTTATAGTTATACTCAGACCAGTACCATTACTATGATCCTATGAGAGGGTATAGCCTCCCCACTATACCTAACAGACCCTCGCTTCTAGTCAGCAACCTTTGGCATTCAGGGGAGGTGACCTTGATGTAGTAACACCTGGCCCGTTTGGCACTGTTCGGGTGGTTGGCCGGGTCCGGGTCGTTACAAAGTGGTATCAGAGGAGTTCTTGACAAGGATTTAGTATCCGTGTTTTCCTAGCTACTAATGAGATTGAGACTTCTTTTTTTTATTTCTGCCGGTTTTCCTATTTGGGATATGGTAGACTAGAGATAGGTTTTTGTTACTGGAACTGGGTTTCTAGCTTGTGCTTGGGTTCCTACAGCCCCAGGTATGAGGGACGGACCAAGTTTCCATAGGTGGGAATTGCTGTTTTTCTTTTTCTCAGATTATGGTTTATTTGATTTCCACCTTGGTGGCTCACTTGATGTGTGATGTTATTGATTGTGAGAAGTGACCCTTGACCCGATGCGGTAAGGGAGAATTGGACCTTGGCCAGGTATGGCAAGACTGTAGAGACCCACATCTAGACGTACATGGACATTACATTACTTTTTGTGGAATAATTAATACATAACAAAAACAGACACACAAGGACTGTAATAGCTTAATGTCCTTGGAAACTCAGAATTTAATCTTCTAATCATGGTGAATGATCTTCAACATATCCCATAACGATCTTCCCCTTTTGTTTTCTTACCTAAAACCTATCTTTAAATCCTGGGGAAAATAAAACATATAAAGGGTGAGCTCAAATGCTTAGTAAGGGTAAGCATGGATAAAATAAAACAAACCATATACATTTGAACTTAAAAACATGAACATAATGTTTAAAAATTAAAATCATGAGTTTTGAAATAAATCTTGGTAGTATGTATATAGCATCCCGCCTTTTTATCACATAAACTTTCATTACATTTTACAAAACCGAGGATCTTTAAGGTTTAGTGTCTTGGAAACCAGGAACATAAAACATGAAAACATAAAACATTCTTCTTAAACACTTGAAAGGATTCTCCTAATGTTCATCCTAGGTTCATTACTGCATCTCATAACCTGGGGACATACATCAAATGAAAGGGTGAGCATAAGGTCCAGTAAGGGACACAAGGGAAACATTTAACATGTGAACTTGAGATACATCAACTATGTCATGAAAAAGAACTTTAAGTCATGAGAAAGAAATCATGTGGCATATCATAATAAAAAAAACATTTTTCATAACTTTATGATGTGGCTACATCATTTAACATAGACAATCATGAACGTATCACCAAGGTCCATCCCCAAGGTTTCATTTGAAAATTACTAAGGTTATTCACCAAGATATCGTGAAAATTGTAATCTCTAGTGGTTACATCATTACCCAATCCATTGGAGCGCTATCAAGGCGCACCCTTAAATTTGACTTTATTATCATGTGAGCCACATATATCATCATAAATCATTTCATAAACAACCCATGTAGCATAAAAGTAATGGGTTTCATTTCATAATCATAACATTTTAAAATCTTCTTTAAAGACATGATCTTTACGTCACTTTAAACCCATGGAAGGGGAGAGAGGGTCTCATGTATGTAAATACCAGAATTTAAAATAAAACATTTTGGTATATATGTGAATACCCCTTTTGAATAAATATCTTTGAGTATTCACTTAATAAAAAAAGTACTTTAGAAAAAGAGAGAGACATTTTGAGACGGAAATTCTGTAGCATAACGGCTATGTTTCGGGGTTTTAGAAAACATTGAAAAGAGAGGGTACATGGGTCAAACACTCATAAATGACCCATAAAAAAGTAGGGGGACAGAATATAAAGGATTTTAGAACATGGTAATGAAATTTGAAAGATATATCATATGAAATGAAGAACATGAAAGGAAGACAAAAATAAGATTTCTCTTATGAAAATTCGGCAGCCCAACGGCGTCACTTAAACTTCAACAAAAATGAATTGATGAGATCAAATAGGGTATCTCATCATATGAAAATAAAATATCAGTATGATATATATAGAGATAATACCCCAACATAATACAAAAGAAAATTTAAATACTTTACATGAAAGTAGATCTTTGAAAAAATGAGAAAGGCGAACGAATCCCTTAAAAATTTGGCAGCTTAATGGCGCCACTTAAACTTCAACCAAATATGAATTAACAAGATCAAAATAGGGTCTCTCATCATATGAACATAAGGGTTTATTATGATAGATATAGATATCATACCCAAACATAATAAAAAGGAACTTGAAAGACTTGACATGAAAATAGATCTTGAAAACGAGAAGGGTGAAAGAATCCCTTAAAAATTCGGCAGCCTAACGGCGCCACTTAAAACTTCAAAATAATGAATTGAAGAGATCAAATGGGGTCTCAAATAATATGATCATAAAATATCAGTATGATATATATATATATATCATACCCCAACATAATAAAAAGGAACTTGAAAGAATTGACAAGAAAATAGAACTTGAAAATGAGAAGGGTGAAAGAATCTGTTACAAAAATTTCGGCAGCCTAATGGCGCCACTTAAACTTTCATAAAATGAAATGATGAGAGTAAGAGTGGGTCTCTCATCATATGAAAATAAAAAGGACAGTATAATAAATATAAAATAACATCCTCCAACATAATAACATGGAGTATAAAAGAAATGACAAAAAAGAGATTACTTGAAAAGAAGAGAGAGGTCAGATCCCTTACCTTAAAACGTAACTCTTAAAACTCAAAGGTTGGGACCTTGAGGGATTGGGGGAACCTTGGGAGGACTCCTTGGGAGGTAATGAGACCAGAACTTCGTTGGGGGAGAGTGGGGAGTCGAAAGGATGAGAGTATTTCTTGGTATTTATAGGGAAAGTGAGGGGACAAGGCATTAATGGCAAAGGGACACCTCAAAAGTGGTTTTCTCAAAAGCATGGGCCCTCCCATGGTACTTCCTATGGAGTTAGGCCACATAGGTACCCCCACACAATAATTAATCCTATTTAGTCTACCATACCTTAAAATATCTCATGACATCATCATGACATAGTTATGATGTCATTAAACATACCGAAACCCTAAAACTGTATTTTTACTATTCACTGAAAATTCAACTTTCTCAGAAAAATCCCAAAATTTCACATTAACAAAATATCAATGCTCTGATTTCAAAAATGAACTCTATTTTATAAAAATAATTTTCTAAATATTTTTAATTTTATTTTTAAATAAATACACTATTCACCGAAAATTCATTTTTTTCAGAAAAAACCCCAAAAATTACCTTAACATAATATCGATGCTCTGAGTTCAAAAATTAAATCCATTTTATAAAAATATTTTTCTAAATATTTTTAATTTAATTTTTAATTAAAAAAACACTATTCACCCAAAAAAAACTAATACTTGAAAAATAATTTATGAAACCGTTATTTAACCATTTTATTGAATCAAATTACTTAATCATGGTGCCTAGATTATTTTATTACTTTCTTTAAGTGAGTTTACTAATCCATTTGGTCACATTAATAATTCTAAGCATAAAATCACTATTCATAATTTACTATTCATCAAAAAATCAAGTTGATCTTATTAGACTCTAAATTTCTTACTGAACATAATTGTAGAAGACTATTTTTTGAAAATCATTCCACATTTTTAATTATTTAAGGTTTACATAAACATTTTTTAAAATATACTTTCTCTAAAAATTCACCAAAAATATGCATACTATATTTATCCGGACATTTGAAAAGTCATAAACATCATCAGAGGAAGAAATCCCAATTTTTATTTAAAACAAAGGATTAAACAAGGCAGTTACGGTCTCCTTACATAGCCCCTTATCACACCAGCATAGGGCCTAAGTGTAAGGTGTGCTAGGGTGAGAGAATATGAGGGAGGCTCGGCCAGCATCGCACGAGTAGTAATTTCTATCAGTTTGAACTTCTCGCAAAGGCGATTCTGTTCTTGCTTCACATAATGAAGTTCGGCTTGGGTTTGGTCCAGAGTAAAGCCTAGTGGTGCTACCTCCTTCCCAAGTTCTGTTAGATGGGCTTCGATCGGTCCAAGACTACTGGGTGAGGCCATCAGATCTTCTTTCTATAATAATTAACCAAGATTAATTGTATCTAGAGACAAAAATCAAAGCATTTAGTTTCCAGCGGTCATATTGACCAATGGTCATATAACAGTCAAAACAAAACAGTCTCATTTTAATTATACTCGTGTTATTAAATGAAACATTTTTGTTGAGTATAAAAATAAAATAACACATAAAATTAGGAAACAAGATTTATTCAAAATTTCGGGTCGTTACAATCTTCCCCCCTTAAGAAATTGCGTCCTCACAATTTTTAAAATTGGTTTTTGAAATTTCATTGAATGTCCCACATCGGAAAAGGAGTCAGTAAAATTATTACTTTAAAAGAAAGAAAGGGAAGTACAAAGGTCACCCGAGTTAACCCACACTAGGACTCCATGTAGGAAAACATGGACATGGAGGAGAAAACAAAGGGTCAAGTTCTGAGGGAGAGTGATAGAAAACATGATTAGGAGAAAGTTAACCATAAGAAAATCCCAAACTTATGATGTGTGTAAACAGTCTTTGATTACCTAGTAGGAAACGTAAACCAACAATGTTTTCATTTTATGTTCCTTTTCATAATTTTGATGAATTCATTTACTACATAGAACAAAAACATAAGAAAATATACCTACCTTCATGTAGAGTTTCATCCTTTAATAATTTTCTACCAAGACTAATCTTTTCTCCAAACGATGATCAATCAAAACTACTTGGTCTCATCAAAAGACAAGAATCATCTTATAGATAATCACATAATCCACAAAAGATTGACTACCTATTTCTTTTATCTTTAAACATTTTCCCAAAACAGAAAGGATACGGTAAAACAACTCTTCAAAAAATGAATAATCCCATAGGAATGGAAACTACTTTTAAATCTTCAAAGTTCCATGGTACTACCCAAAGTTCATCATAGACCATTCCATAAATAACAGTCCTTAAGATTCCTCAAAATAAACCAAACTAAGATTGAAACCCAAATACAAGAAGGATATGATAACATAGTCTTCCAAAATAAACTTCATTGTTCATCTCCAAACAACATCAACCACTCCTAACATCTTATAAAAAAAGTAGATAAACTAAACATATTTTACCCAAGATAGGTGAATCATTCCTATAAGTAACCTAAATTACTATAAGTCCACCTTAAATTCATCGATTCTTCAAAATATAAGTCAACCTTACTCCTCAAGGAAAATACCGTAGTAATATATTTACCTCGATCATATAGGGTCTCCAAAATAGTGAACATCTTCCAAAATAATAATCATCTTTTAGTCCCCTAATCATATCTGTCATATTAATACGGAAATCATCGCATTTCCTATCACATTGGTTGTTGGTACATGTTCTTCCATTTCCCACCATTAACTAAGAATAGAAAGTATAATTAGGGGCTTAAATACTTAGCTAATAATCATGAAAAGGAACTTAAAGCATATAAGGATAACTTGTAGAAGAAAAGTATACCCTAACTTGTGATCCCCTAGGTTCCCATCTAGGTTATCCATGATCATATATTCTTATGTTAATATTTATTTTATTTTACCTTTTTTCCTTTAACAATGGTTCATACTAAGCTTATGAAATTACCAAAGCATATCCCCTGGGAGTGTCGTAACCAGGAGTGCAGCAAGGCCCATTGTCGTGTACCAGTTCCTATTTGAGTCTAGCTCAAAGAGGTGTTTTTGGGTTTTACCCCTATGTACATCTGTTCCAGAGCCACCTCTACCTGCTCGTATCCAGACAGTGATGTATTTTCTTGGCAATCCATTACTCAATACTCACCAAAATACCAGGAAGATTTCCTATATATAAACTTTTCTATAGGATTCTTCCTAAAGTTTTCATATCCTAATTTCCACAAATAACTAAACCATCCTTTGATACCAACTATAGCATCCCTCCTTTTTATCACATAAACTTTCATTACATTTTACAAAGCCGAGGATCTTTAAGGTTTAGTGTCTTGGAAACCAGGAACATAAAACATGAAAACATAAAACATTATTCTTAAATACTTGAAAGGATTCTCCTCATGTTCATCCTAGGTTCATTACTGAATCTCATAACCTGGGGACATACATAAAATGAAAGGGTGAGCAGAAGTCCCAGTAAGGGAAATAAGGGAAACATTTAACATGTGAACTTGAGATACATCAACTATGTCATGAAAAAGAACTTTAAGGCATGAGAAAGAAATCATGTGGCATATCATAATAAAAAACATTTTTCATAACTTCAAGATGTGGCTACATAATTTAACATATACAATCATGAATGTATCACCAAGGTCCATCCCCAAGTTTTCATTTGAAAATTACCAAGGTTATTCACCAAGATATCGTGAAAATTGTAATCTCTAGTGGTTACATCATTACCCAATGCATTGGAGCGCTATCAGGGAACACCCTTAAATTTTCCTTTATTATCATGTGAGACACATATATCATCATAAATCATTTCATAAACAACCCATATAGCATAAAATAAATGGGTTTCATTTCATAATCATAACATTTTAAAAACTGCTTTAAAGATGTGATCTTTACGTCACTTTAAACCCACGGAAGGGGAGAGCGGGTCTCATGTATGTAAATCACAGAATTTAAAATAAAACAATTTGTTATATATGTGAATACCCCTTTTGAAGAAATATCTTTGAGTATTCAATTAATAAAATAAAAGTAATTTAGAAAATGAGAGAGACATTTTGAGACAGAAATTCTGCATCATAACAGCTATGTTTCGGGGTTTTAGAAAACATTGAAAAGAGAAGGGGCATGGGTAAAACACTCATAAATGACCCATAAAACAGTAGAGGGACAGAATATAAAGTATTTGAGAACATGGTAATGAAATTTTAATGATATACCATATGAAATGAAGAACATGAAAGGAAGACAAAAATAAGATTTCTCTTATGAAAATTCGACAGCCCAACGGCGTCACTTAAACTTCAACAAAAATGAATTGACGAGATCAAATAGGGTCTCCCATCATATGAACATAAAAGATCAGTATGATAGATATAGAGATCATACCCCAACATAATACAAAAGGAACATGAAATACTTGACATGAAAGTAGATCTTTGAAAAAATGAGAAAGGCGAACGCATCCCTTAAAAATTCGACATCCTAACGGTGTCACTTAAACTTCAACCAAAAATGAATTGAGAAGATCAAAATAGGGTCTCTCGTCATATGAAAATAAGGTTTCATTATGATATATATAGAGATCATACCCCAACATAATAAAAAGTAACATGAAAGACTTGAAATGAAAATAGATCTTGAAAACGAGAAGGGTGAAAGAATCCCTTAAAGATTCGGCAGCCTAATGGCGCCACTTAATACTTCAAAATACTGAATTGAAGAGATCAAATGGGGTATCTAATCATATGATCATAAAATATCAGTATGATAGATATAGAGATCATAACCCAACATAACAAAAAGGAACTTGAAAGACTTTACAAGAAAATAGAACATGAAAATGAGAAGGGTGAAAGAATCTGTTACAAAAATTTCGGCAGCCTAACGGCGCCACTTAAACTTTCATAAAATGAAATGACGAGAGTAAGAGGGGATCTCTAGTCATATGAAAATCAAAAAGGACAGTATAATGAATATAAAATAACATCATCCAACATAAGAACATGGAGTATAAAAGAAATGACATAAAAGAGATTACTTGAAAAGAAGAGAGAGGTCGGATCCCTTACCTTAAAACGTAACTCTTAAAACTAAAAGGTTGAGACCTTGAGGGCATGGGGAACCTTGGGAGGACTCATTTGGAGGTAATGATTCCATAACTTCGTTGGGGGAGAGTGGGGAGTCGAAAGTATGAGAGGATTGATTGGTATTTATAGGGAAAGTGAGGGGACAAGGCATTAATGGCCAAGGGACACCTCAAAAGTGGTTTTCTCAAAAGCATGGGCCCTCCCATGGTACTTCCCATGGATTTAGGCCACATGGGTACCCCCACACGATAATTTATTCTCTTTAGTCGACCATCCCTTAAAATATCTCATGAAATCATCATGACACAGTTATGATGTCATTAAACATACCGAAACCCTAAAACTGTATTTTTACTATTCACTGAAAATTCAACTTTCTCAGAAAAATCCCAAAATTTCACATTAACCAAATATCAATGCTCTGATTTCGAAAATGAACTCCATTTTATAAAAATAATTTTCTCAATATTTTTAATTTTATTTTTAAATAAATACACTATTCACCAAAAATTCATTTTTTTCATAAAAAAACCCCAAAAATTACCTTAACATAATATCGATGCTCTAAGTTCAAAAATGAAATCCATTTTATAAAAATAATTTTCTAAATATTTTTAATTTAATTTTTAATTAAAAAAACACTATTCACCCAAAAAAACTAATACTTGAATAATAATTTATGAAACCGTTATTTAACCATTTTATTGAATCAAATTACTTAATCAAGGTGCCTAGACTATTTTAATACTTTCTTTAAGTGAGATTACTAATCCATTTGGTCACATTAATAATCCTAAGCATAAAATCACTATTCATAATTTACTATTCATCAAAAAATCAAGTTGATCTTATTAGACTCTAAATTTCTTACTGAACATAATTGTAGAAGACCATTTTTTGAAAATCATTACACATTTTTAATTATTTAAGGTTTATATAAACATTTTCTAAAATATCCTTTCTCTAAAAATTCACCAAAAATATGCATACTATATTTATCCGGACATTTGAAAAGTCATAAACATCATAAAAGGAAGAAATCCCAATTATTATTTAAAACAAAGGATTACACAAGGCAGTTACGGTCTCCTTACATAGCCCCTTATCACACCAGCATAGGACCTAAGTGTAAGGTGTGCTAGGGTGAGAGAATCTGAGGGAGGCTCGGCCAACATCGCATGAGTAGTAATTTCTATCAGTTTGAAATTCTCACAAAGGCGATTCCGTTCTAGCTTCACACGATGAAGTTCGGCTTGGGTTTGGTCCAGAGCAAATCCCAATGGTGCTACCTCCTTCCCAAGTTTTGTTAGATGGGCTTTGATCGGTCCAAGACTACTGGGTGAGGCCATAGAATCTTCTTTCTATAATAATTAACCAAGATTAATTGTATCTAGAGACAAAAATCAAAACGTTTAGTTTCCAGCGGTCATATTGACCAATGGTCATATAACAGTCAAAACCCAACAGTCTTATTTTAATTATACTCATGTTATTAAATGAAACATTTTTGTTGAGTATAAAAATAAAATAACACATAAAATTAGGAAACAAGATTTATTCAAAATTTTGGGTCGTTACAATGTAAGGCATATATCATAAAGGAACATAAATCATGATAAAATATCATGTAAATAAAACACGAAATTGTGGTATCCATTAAGAACATGTTATGATTTCTATAGTAGCCAAGGAATTACTATGAAGATCATCTTAGTGGACAAAGTCCCTTTTTGAATCGAGTTCACTCCTCGTTCTAGTCCTGTATTACTAAACCGGATTAACTTTCCGTTCCAGCAATGTCTATCTGATGAGATATAAATCATTACTCAATGCATTTAAGGGAGATATAGGTCCCACCCATCTAATAATGAAATCATTCTTACTTGTGCCACAACATAAACATAAACCATTCATCGTAACCCAAATAATAAAATGGGTTTCATAAACATCATCCCATCATAACATAATCCATATAAAACAAATGGATATCATTTCATCATAAGAAAAGTGAAACCATGTAAATCATAGAGACATTATACTTGAAACATACACATATGAAATAATTTCATCTTATATGGAAATGGTTTTGATAAAATACTTGAAATTAATTCTTGAGGAAAATATCCTTTCTTTTTCAAAATCATTTTCTTTTCACGAAATGCCATGAAATTTTAAAAGAAAATAATTTTTTTCAAAATATTCATGAAATCTTGTAGAGTAAGCTTCATGAAAATAATGTGTTATGAAATCATAAAAATCTGTTCATGCCGTATATGTTAAAAAAACATTCTCCTCGTACTTTTAACGGAAAAGTCAAAAAGTTCCACATTTGGTAAACAAAAGAAAGATTCCTTACATACCTTGTAGTAAAAGTAAAAAATGGTTTAAAAGGAAATTAAACACACATTAAAACACTTTTAGAAAAAATGGACATGGTTGATTACAATAACCCCTGTAAATACTTACGAATAAACAATCTCGGATAAGAACGAGATTGGAATAATTATCCCTTACCTTATGTCTGGTATGATTTGTATGTATCCTAACCTCCTATATAATGATTTAAATAATGTCATTGACTTATTACAGAATCATATTCATTGTTATGATATCATATATATTTTACTTATGACTTTATATTACCTGTTCTTTTGTAAATTCGATGTAAAAGCAGCGATTTGGGTAAAATCGTTTCATTTATTGTAAGTGTTTCGACTTGTTGTTCTTGATATTATTACTTATATCCTGATTTACTTAATTCCAGAATGTAAAACATGATTTATATATAATATATATTCAGAATATACATATATATATATATATATGATAGATCGATAAATGGAATGAAATACACCGTTCATGGAGACGGTAGGTCGTACATATGCATGAACGTTGTTTTCGTTTCCTTATTGAATTGAATGGAATTAAGTAGATGACATACATATATATATACATAAATCCAGTATCATTATTATGTCATATATCTCATTATTATTCATTATATAAACATTGTAATCATTCATGAATGGTTAACATTGAGAATGAATCTCATCGCGTCGTGGAGACGGTAGTCCATACGTACGCACGAACGATGATATCATTCCCATGATTGAGGAATATTATTGAAGCGTATGTATAATATTTCAGAATATATATAAATTAAAAATAATAATATATAGTTATTTATTTACACCATTATTACAATCCAAGTAAGGTGGTGGTCGAAAAAATATTACACCATGGCATGGAGACGGTATTCCGTACATACGCACGCGCGGTGATTTCATTTTCCGTAGGATGGATAGAAGGTGAAATAGGGTTGTTTCCTTTTTATAATAACATATAAGTATATTATTAATACTGATGTTATTAATTTATAAAGAGACAACTAAAGAAGAATAAGTAGAAGAAGAAAGAAACTTGAGAAAATCGAAAGAAGAGATTACCTCTTCTTCGACGCACCTCCTTTAAGCATCCTATTAAGGAAGTAGAGTTGGTCTTTTGAGAAGACCAGAACCTCTAGAATGTTTCTAGGGAAGTGGAGAAGATAAATGGACAAGGGTGGCCGAGAATCAACGCATAAAAGGGTGTGAAGAGAAGAGGGAATGGGTGCCCTTTTTATAAGGGAGGAGAGGGGAACCTTTGGAAAAACATAATATATTATTTTATAATAAAGTCATATCGGTTTTTAATAACTCCAAATTGATTTATTTCGATTCTATGGTGGGTATGGGTCGAAATACTCTCAACCAATATATTTTAGATAGGTTTGGGTCATTATATTAACCTTATCTTTTAGTTTTAACTCTTAGTTAATTAGATTGACATTTACCATGTCACTTTGTATTTTTATATTATATAGTTAATAAACATATCATATACATCCAAGCGACCCCCAAGTGGTCCATTAATGATACACCTATCATTATATAAGTATCTTGGCCGAACCATAGATTTTTAAGAATATAATAACAATTAATAGTATAATATTTGTTTTAAAACCTGTTTTATGTCAATTTTGACACTATTTGGTAATTGATTTTTTTTGAATATCATAACAGCATGATTAGTTAGAAAAAGGTTAATTAAATAAATACTAACATTTCATATTAACCTATAAAATTAGGGGAATTTATAAAAAGTTTAAATTACATTTATTTGGGTATTTATAACATCAATTATGTTAATAATTCATTAATAAGATAATTATTGCATCATCATTGAGTCATAAATAACATAAATTATTTAATGTCGAAAAATTATAAATAAAATACCATTATTTCGGAAGTATTTTTATCTTTATAATTAATATTTATAGTATAATTTATCTTATGTATATCCCTATATTAAAATTTTTTAGTTATTAAACTTTGATTTTAACTATTTTAACTCATCTTTAAATTAAATAATAATAAATATCCTAATCTAATCCAAGTGCACCTAAAGGGAAATATTTTATTCCTGAGGTTGTTTTTGGTCGAATTACACTTATCCAGTAGAATTATGACATGTTTTAGGGTAATAATAATATCATTTTTACCCTTAATTTCCCAATTTACTTTTAACCGTGGTAAATAAAAGCAAAAAGTTACTATTCCCCAAAAATTATTTTTATCTTATTGAACCACATTTTACTCCTTAATATTAACCGTGTCTCTAGGATTTTCTAAATTCCACCCAAAGAAGCTGTAAAATTATGTTTTATGTAAATTTTCAAATTCTACTAGGAGGTGGGTAAAAGATGGTGAAAAGTTCAATAAAATTTTTATATATCTAAAATTATTATAAAAGGACTCCAATGAATTACATTGTACTTATATAGGTATTATGTATCAATTTTTACCACAAATAAATTTAAATAAAATAAATAATTATTTAAATAAAAAGTCGGTTTTTAAATAGTAACGCAGTGTTTTCACTATTCATAAAAAATTGTATGTTTTCAGAAAAATACCAAAAATTCACCCTAGGATAATTTCGATATTAAGAATCCAAAAATGAAGTCCATTTTGAATGATTAAATTTATAAAATTTAAAAAATTGGGTATTACTATTCATAACTGCTAGTTTATATAATATTTTAATAACATATCGTTGTTTTGTGAAACTCGGTATTGCGTACGACACACACTATCGTGGAAGGTCTCGATTGCGTGTAAATCAAGCCATGTCAGGGTTTCCTGTAGTGCAAGATTCATTTGTTGTTGCATATAAAAAAATACAACCATATTTTATTGATACATTGAATATATATATATATATATACAATCAATGTTGTGTAGAATAACTACTATCAAACAAACATGAAATTGTGTGTAACATGATCCAAGAATACTGTTGCGTATACTAAAAGATAATACGGTGTTGCATATAGTGCATGATAATCCTGGTGTAGCATACAACAAAATACATCAATGAAATTAAAAAGAATAATTCTCATAAAATCTCGGGTTGTTACATTCTACCCCCCTTTAAATGAATTTCACCCTCAAAATTCATCGGTCCTATAAATGGTTTTCTACTTGAAAGTTTCATTAACTGAGACCCACTTTGTAAAATGAAATACCAAAACATAACTTTAAAAACTAAATTATGAAATGTAACGGTTACCAAAATTATCTAATCAATGGGTTTCCACATAGGAGAGCATAGGTGAAAATATTGATATGGAAGAGAAAAATCTAACCACCATGTTCTGATAGAGAGTGGTAGAGAACATGGCTATGAAAAAGCCAACAATCACAAAGCCATAAATTTTTGATGATCTAAGGTACCATCTGATTCATCGTATATGAGAACACTAGGACAACATTTTTGGTTTTCAAGATCATTTACCTATAGTTAAAGAATTTGAATTCAAAGAAATACTTAATTTATTTTGGTACAATCTCACCGTTGTCTGTGCCTTGAACAATTTCCACTTCATCACTTAAAGAAATGAAGTTGAATTTTTCATTCTTGAATTGTTTGTAGATCATGTGATAGAATGATGTGTCATTCCATTTGTCTCAAACAAAAGGTTAGCAAAAGTTATAAGTCCATCTTATGGTGAGATTAATCATATATGGTTCCAAAAATGGAATTTTACTTCATCTATCATACTGCTTAAAAAACTAGTTTCTACTAACCAGGGACTTCATGTAGGCCATTGGCATGCGATAAAGGCATGTCGCACTTCAGTTGTGGGTTCGATTCTCACAGCCTTGTCCAACGCGACGGGTTTTCGCCCATTCTGCAGGTTGTCCCTTTTCTTAAACTACACTATTATAACATTATATCAATAATATTGAAAAAATTTCTAGCCTTAAACAATACTAACTTATGTTCAACATAATCCATTCCAATCTTTAGGCTTATCCAAAATACTTCTTTCCAAACTTATAGTTTAAAGATAACGATTGCAAAAAAGGTCATATAATAAGCACGTGAATACCATCATTTATCCCTCATATATCAAAAGATATATCTTTTTGATCGCATTCCAAACATGTGAATACCGTAATATTGTATTCTCTTGAAAATTGAATACCCATTGAATCTTAGTGAAAACATGAATGCTGTCAAAAGTTAACTCTTTCCATGTACCAAAATCCAAAAATTCTATATACTCAAACCATGATATAACTTTTTCCTTATATCATTCATGAGATCATGAATACTATCAAACATTTCATTTTCTCCTTATCCCTTCATTATGTGCATATCATCTTCTTTCCAAAAATATCACAATCACTTTCCATGGTTACCAGTACAATAAAATTATTGAAAACCACAATAGACCAATACATAAATATTCCAATATTCCACGATACAATATACAACATTATTTTGGAATCCCATTACATAAACACTTAATCATTCCACCACATCGTTGTCATATTCAACATCGCCAATAGTGATCACATGTAATTTCCCTTTTTCCTTTGCCTTAAGTGGTTGCTCATTTTGATCATCATTAACCCTTGGATTAGGGCATTAATTAGCATAATGCCCCATTTCCTTCCACTTGAAGCATTGAAGTGTTGGTGGTTCATTCTCTGTAGTCTTTTCTTTATTCACATCATTAGCAACGCTTTTTCCATTACTCCGACACTCATCTACTCGATGACCCTCTTTTCCACACTTAAAACATTTTCTAGTCCCTCTAATACAATCTCCACCATGCTTCTATCCACACTTTGAGCATAAAGAAACATTCATCTTCTTTTCACCATTATTATGAGATTTCTCCTTGAACTCCATCTTTCGTTTCTGGTAAAAACCATGATATGGATATGTTACACCAACTTCCAGTTCTACCTTGATTGCACAACACACAATTTATTCCTAGCTACTGAAGTCTCTTATAGCTAATTCCCTTCTAAGACTTGGTTTTAAGCCAACGAATAATCGATCAACTTTACTTTCAGGTTGGATGATAAAGCCAGATGCATACCTTGCAAGCCTTGTAAAATTTGCTTCGTATATACCAACAGATTCACCATATTTTTCCTCAAGATCAAGGAACTCATTTTCCATCTTTGTTCATAGAATACGAGGGAAGTACGTACTACAAAAAAAAGTTCTTTAACTCGTCCCATTCCATGAATTCAATTTCATCTTGGGGCCTTGTATTCTTAATTAGAGTCCACCACTGGCCTGCTTCACCTTCTAAATGGTAAACAGCTAGAATGAATTTATCATGTTTCGAAAAGCGAAGTATGGAAAATATATTTTCAATGGTACTGATCCATTATTCAGAAAAAAGTGGATCATAAGACCCACTGAAAGAAGGTGGACATTGCCTCATGAAGGACTCAATAGAATATTGTTCCCTTCTCTACTCATTCGGAAGTCCAGACTGATTCATTACTTGTGTAAGTATGGCAATAAGATTTTTCACTCCATCTCCCAAAACATTGGTTTGTTCAGGAGGAAAATCATTGCATTTCCCATTACAATGATCAATACGGTTCTTTCGGGTTCCAACCATCGTCTAAACCCCAAAAAGAATAGTGTAAGAGGAAAAACTTATGATAGTAAAACAACATATTAAAGGGAGAGTACCTTCAATATATATCATCTTAGGTTAAATTCTAAGATCGTTACCATAATTCTAGTACTATAACTTATACTTATACTTAACCTTATGGACATCCCTAGACATACCTTAGAAATATCTCTAGATATCTCACTAAAGGTTTCACATCCTAGTTTCCAAAGGTTAACTAAAACATTCCTCTGATACCAACTGTAGAGACCCAAATCTTGACGTACATGGACATTACATTACTTTTTGTGGAATACTTAATACATAACAAAAACAGACACACAAGGACCGTAATAGTTTAGTGTCTTTGTAAACTCATAATTTAATCTTCTAATCTTGGTGAAAGATCTTCAATATCTCCCATAAAGAACTTCCCATTTTATTTTCTTACCTAAAACCTTTTTTAAAATCATGTGGAAAATAAAAAATATAAAGGGTGAGCTCAAATGCTCAGTAAGGGTAAGTATGGATAAAATAAAAAAAATCATATACATTTGAACTTAAAAACATAAACATAATGTTTAAACATCCAAATCATGAGTTGTGAAATAAATCTTGGCAGTATGTAAGGAATAGATCATAAAGGAACATCAATCATGATAAAATAGCATGGAAATAAAATATGAAATAGTGGCATCCACTAAGAACATGTTATGATTTCCATAGTAGCCAAGGCATTACTGCCAAGACCACCTTAGTGGAAAAAGTCAATTTCTGAATCGAGTTCAATCAACGTTATAGTCTTGTATTACTGAACCAGATTAACTTGTCGTTCCAGCCATATCTATCTCATGAAATATAAATCTTTACCCAATGCATTGGAGGGAGATATAGGTCCCACCCATCTCAAAATGAAATCATTTTTACTTGTTCCACAACATAAATATAAATCATTCATCATAACCCAAAGAATAAAATGGGTTTCATAAACATCATCCCATCATAACATAATCCATATAAAACAAATGGATATCATTTCATCATAAGAAAAGTGAAACCATGTAAATAATAGAGACATTATACTTGAAACATACACATATGAAATAATTTCATCTTAGATGGAAATGGTTTTGACAAAATACTTGAAATTAATTCTTGAGGAAAATATCCTTTCTTTTTCAAAATCATTTTCTTTTAACGAAATGCCATGAAATTTTAAAAGAAAATGATTTTGTTGAAAATGGTCATGAAATATTGTAGAGTATGCTTCATGAAAATAAGGTGTTATGAAACCGTAAAAATCCGTTCTTGCGGTATAAGTTAAAAAACACATTATCCTCATACTTTTAACGAAAAAGTAAAAAAGTACCACGTTTGGTAAATAAAAAAAAGATTCCTTACATACCATGTAGTAAAAGTAAAAAATGGGTTAAAAGGACTTTAGAAATACAAGAAAACACTTTTATAAAACATGTACATGGATGATAACAATAACCCCAGTAAATATTTATGAATAAACAATATCGGATAATAACGTGATTGGAATAATATCCCTTACATTATGTCTGATATGATTCATATGTATCCAAAACTCCTATATAATGATTTAGATAATGTCATTGACTTACTAAAGAATCTTATTCATTGTTATGATATCATATATAGTTTAATTATGACTTTATATTACCCTTTCTTTTGTAAATTCGATGTAAAAGCATCGATTTGGGTAAAATCGTTTCATTTATTGTACGTGTTTTGACTTGTTGTTCTTGATATTATTACTTATATGCTGATTTAAATAATTCCAAAATGTAAAACATGATTTATGTATAATATATATTCATCAAATACATATATATATGATATATTGATAAATGGAATGAAATACACCGTTCATGAAGACGGTAGGTCGTACGTACGAATGAACGCGGTTTTCATTTCCTTATTAAATAGAATGGAATTAAGAAGATGAAATACATATATATATATATATATATACATAATCCCAATATCATTATTATGTCATATATATCATTATTATTCATTATATAAACTTTATAATCATTCATGAATTGTTAACAAGGAGAATAAATCTCTTCACGTCGTGGAGACGGTAGTCCGTACGTACGCACAAGTGATGATATCATTCCCATGATCGTGGAATTGTATTGAAGCATATGTATAATATTTCAGAATAAATATTAATTTACAATAACCATATATAGTTATTTATTTACACCATTATACCCATCCTGTTAAGGTGGTGGTCGAAAACAGATTACACCACGGCGTGGAGACGGTATTCCGTACGTACGCACGCGTGGTGATTTCATTTTCCGTAGGATGGATAGAATGTGGAATAGGGTTGTTTAATATTTATAATAAAATATCAATATATAATTAATACTGATTTTATTACTTTATAATGAGACAACTAAAGAAGAATAAGTAGAAGAAGAAAGAAACTTGAGATAATCGAAAGAAGAGATTACCTCTTCTTCGATGCACTTCCTCTATGCTTCCACTTAAGGAAGTAGAGTTTGTATTTTGAGAAGACCAAAACCTCCAGAATGATTCTAGGGAAGTGTAGAAGATAAATAGGCAGGGTTTGTCTGAGAATCAATGCTCAAAAGGGTGTGAAGAGAAGAGGGAAGGGGTTCCCTTTTTATAAGTTAGGAGAGTGGTACCTTTGGAAAAACTTAAAATATTATTTTATAATAAAGTAATATTCAGTTTTTAATAGCTCCAAATTGATTTATTCTGAAGATAAGGTGGGTATGGGTCGAAATAATCTCAACCAATAGATTTTAGATAGGTTTGGGTCATTATATTAACCTTATATTTTAGTTTTAACTCTTAGTTAATTAGATTGACATTTACCATGTCACTTTGTATTTTTATATTATATAGTTAATAAACACACCATATACATACAAGAGACCCCCCAAGTGGTACATTAATGATTCAAATATCATGATATAAGTATCTTGGCCGAACCATAGATTTTTATGAATATAATAACAATTAATAATATAATATTTGTTTTAACAACTATTTTACGTCAATTTTGACACTATTTGGTAATTAATTTTTGTGAATATCATAACATCATGATTAGTTCCAAAAAC
Source organism: Viscum album (assembly GCA_963277665.1). Lineage (NCBI taxonomy): Eukaryota > Viridiplantae > Streptophyta > Magnoliopsida > Santalales > Viscaceae > Viscum > Viscum album. Next base: position 450,540,328 of record OY728131.1, read on the forward strand.
GTTAATTAAATAAATACTAACATGTCATATTAACCTAGAAAATTATTTTAATTCATAAAAAGTCTCAAATTACATTTATTTGAGTATTTATAACATCAGTTATGTTAATATTTCATTAATAAGATAATTAATGCATCATCATTGTGTCATAAATAAATTAAATTATATAATGTCTAAAAATTATAAATAAATAACCATTATGTAGTAAATATTTTAATATTTCTAATGAATATTTATATTCTAATTTATCTTATGTATAACCCTATATTAAAAATCTTTTAGTTATTGAACATTGATTTTAACCATTTTAACTCTTCTTTAAATAAAATAATAATAAATGTCCTAATCTAATCCACGTGCACCTAAAGGGAAATATTTTATTCCTAAGGTTGTTTTTGGTCGAATTACACTTATCCAATAGAATTAGAACATGTGTTATGGTAATAATAATATCATTTATACCCTTAATTACCCTATTTACTTTTAACCGTGATAAATAAAAGTAAAAAGTTACTATTCCCCAAAAAATATTTTAATCTTATTGAACCAAATTATACTCCTTGATATTAACCGTGTCTCTCGGATTTTTTAAATTCCACTCACAGAAGTGGTAAAATTACGTTTTATTTAAATTTTCAAATTCTCCTAGGGGGTGGGTAAAAAACGGTGAAAAGTTCAATAAAATTTTTATATATCTAAAATTATTATAAAATGACTCCAATTAATTACATTGAACTTATATGGGTATTATGTATCAATTTTGACCTAAAATAAATTTAAATAAAATAAATATTTACTTAAATAAAAAGCCGGGTTTTAAATAGTAACCTAGTGTTTTCACTATTCATCAAAAATTGAAAGTTTTCAGAAAAATACCAAAAATTCACCCTAGGATAATTTCGATATTTCGAATCCAAAAAGTGAAGTCCATTTTTAATGATTAAATTTATAAAATTTATAAAATTTGGTATTACTATTCATAACAGCTAGTTTATATAATATTTTAATAACATATCATTGTTTTGTGAAACTCAGTATTGCGTACAACACACACTATCGTGGAAGGTCTCGATTGCGTGTAAAGCAAGCCAAGTCTGGGTTGCGTGTCGTGCAAGATTCCTTTGTTGTTGCGTATAACAAAATCCAACCATATTTCATTTATACATTGAATATATATATATATACACTCAATGTTGCGTAGAATAACTACTATCAAACAAACATGAAATTGTGTGTAACACGATCCAAGAATAGTATTGTGTATACTAAAAAGTAATACGGTGTTGCATATAGTGAAAGATAATCTTGGTGTAGCGTACAACAAAATACCTCAAAGAAATTAAAAAGAAAAAATCTCATAAAATCTCGGGTTGTTACAAAGACTACTTTGCTTGGATTTTGATAGACACATTTTTAGGGTATTTCAATTTCATAATAGCATGTATGCTTTGTGAAGTGATAATGTCATGTGTAACTCCTCGAACCCAGTTACCTAGAGTCGGTGCATTATTACATAACATTGGCATGATCACAAAAAAGATCAAATCTCGAAAGACCGATTGGTTTAGTAGCCTTGGAAACACTATATATATTCATAAAGTTTTACATTACATCATAAAGTGAATAACTACTACAACAACATATTGTCTCCATAGTACACACTATTATCCCCTTATAATATCCCTGCAGGTCATTCATAGTTTACTTCTTCACATCCTGGGAAAAATAAAACATATAAAAGGGGTGAGCTCAAATGCCAAGTAAGGATAACAATATAGCGGAAACTTTCATAAATAAGAATAAACATTTAAGGAAATGTATAACTAAAACAAAAGCCTTTTAAATTTGAGATTCAACATAGTATGGCAAAAATAAAATGAAATATTTCAATTTACTTATTCACATGGATATTCTACTAATCTAATAATCACATGAAATATCAAAAACCACTTTCATAATGATGGAATGCATAATTCCAGACTATCATAACCACATAGCCAAGGCCTCATGCCAAGACTACAAATAATATTTTTCCAAGGCCTTGTTCCAAGACACTAGTTTGTCTCATGAGACCTACCGATGCATCGAGCAGCTATATCGGGCTCCACCCATCACATATTAAGTCCAATGCATTCCCATATGAAAAGGTTTAAACATAACATAAACATTCGTATTAAAACTAGCATACGAAATGTCAATACTTTCACCATAAACCATCAATGGTATAAAAATAGAACATCCACAGTCAGACATATCACAAAACCTTAAATACAATATAGATGTTTTGAATCATAATAAATCAACTTCAAATAAGCGTAAAATCCATCAAAGGATGTTGACATAGATGAAATCAAAACTCTTTTTAGAGAAATATCTCTTTCAACTTTGAAATCATTTAAGAGTCATATATTTATAAAATAAAAAATTTTCTTTGAAAATATTCTTATAAGCTTGTAAGGGAAGCTTCAATGATTTTATAACAGCGGAAAATTTCTGCACCCGCCGTATAAGTTAAAAAAACATTCTTACCTTAATTTTGTCGAAAAGGTTAAAAAGAACCTTGTTTGAAAACGACGGAAATATTCCTTTATAAAACTATTATAAAAATTCAAACAAGGGTATAAATGACTTTAACCCATATTCTTTTAAATAGTAAAAATGTTTTCAAATACATTTTTAAGAAACATGGATGTAGATGATAAAGAGATCTCAGTAGATTATTACGAATAAACAACCTCGGATAATGAAGAGATTGCGAAAAAAACCCTTACCTTGTACTTTTCCTTGGTTGGGGGTAGGTTAACCTCCTGTATAATGGTGAAATAATTTTTTTTAAATTATACAATAATTATATACATTAATATGATATCATATATGATCTTTTAACATTAATTTGTTAATAATATCTTAGTATTATCGTTGTTTCGGGTGTTAACTTACTCGTTTTATTTTATATGTTTTGTTACGTAAGCCATGTTTGTAATGGATAGGTTGTATCTTATTCATATCCAGAATGATATCAAGTCCTTAAACATTATTTTTAAATCATCAAATGATAATTATACTTGAATGGATACGATGGAGAATGAATCTCATCGCGTTCGTGGAGACGGTAGTCCGTACGTACGCACGAGCGACAATATCATTCTTTTGATATTAAAATAATATATAATTGGATGGTATATCATATATAAAGAATTATTATCATGTTATATTTATTATTTACATGAATTATAAATCATTATTATACCCATCCAAATAATAATTTATTGAATAACAATTACACCACGACGTGGAGACGGTAAGCCGTACGTACGCACGTATGGTGACATGTTATTCAAAGGATGGATAGAATACTGAATATGGTTGTGCCATATTTATAATAACATCAGAGTATATATAAGATACTGGAGTTATTATTTTATAATGGTAATAACAAAGGAAGAATAAGTAGAAGAAGAAAGGAACTTGGAAAAGGGTGGTGAAATCATTACCTCTTCTTCAGGTTATTCGTTTTGATTTGATCAAAAGGGCTCTTAGGTTGGCTTTCTGACTAAAGAACGGACTCTAGGATGAAGTGATGGAAGTTGAGAGAGTTTTTGGGGAGATTTTTGCAGAACCAAATTGCATTGAAGGTGTTAATTAAAGAGAAGGGGGAGTTCCCTTTTATAAAAGGGGTGAGGGGCACCTTTGGAAAAGCTAGAAATATTATTTTATAATAAATTCATATTCGGTTTCTAATGGCTCCAAAGTAGATTATTTAAATTTTAAGGTGGGGATAGGTCGAAAAATACTCAACTAATAGAATTTATACAGGTTTGGGTCATTATACTAACCTTATTATTAAGTATTAACTCTTAGTTAATTAGTTTTACTTTTACAATGTCTCTTTGTATTTTTATATTATATTGTTAATAAACATACTATATACATCCAAGAGAATACCAAGTGGTCCATTAATGATAAACCTATCATGATATAAGTCTCTTTTCCGAACTTTAGATTTTTAGTAATTTAATATCAATTAATAATATAATATTTTTTTTAAAAACTCTTTTATGTCAAATTTGACACTATTCAATAATTGATTTTTTAAAAAATTATAACAGAATGATTACTTCAAAAAAAGTTACTTATATCATTTCTAAAATGTCATATTAACCTATAAAATTATTTTAATTCATAAAAAGTCTCAAATTATATTTATTTGGGTATCTACAATATCAATAATTTTAATTTTTCACTATTATGGTAATTACTACATCACCATTGTGTCATAAATATATTAATTTATTTAATTTCTAAAAATTATAAATAAACTACCATTATGTATGAAATCTTGTTATCTTTCTAATTAATATTTATAGTCGAAAATCCAACATATATTACCCTATGTAAAAATTGTTTTTCTAAAATATATATGCTTGTATCATTTTTGTATTCATTTTAACTTAATTAAAATAATGTGTTCCTATCACTTACAAGTGGCACCATGGGGTCCCAAAATCGACCCAAAGATTCCCATGGTTGGACATGTATCAACCAATAAGGTTAGGACACGTTTTAGGGTAATTTTTTATTATTATAATATTATTTTTTATCCCTTATTTACCGGATTTACCCTTTAACCATGGTAAATAAAATATTTACAGAAGTAATTATTCAAAATGAATAAAAATAAAAGTTACATATTTACACAATTTAAAAATCCTGATTACAAATATGGAATCAATTTTTCCAAATTCAAAACACAGAAGTGGCCAAAATTAATTTAAAATTAATTCCCGTTGTCAAAACAAAAAGTGTGTTTTTAAGATATAATAACTATCAAAAGATTGATACTTGTTTATGTTCTTTTTAATTGTGAAATTATGTCCAATGACCAAAATTGTATTAAATGGTAAAAATAAATTCTAAATATACTTTAAAACCACTAAAATTCATAATTTATTACTATTAATTATTTTTATTAAAAAAAGTTGTCTTTAATTAAAATTTAGTAATTCTCACTATTCATCAAAATATTAAAGTTATCCGAAAAGTACCAAAATTTCACCTTAGGATAAATTCAATACTCTGAATCCAAAAATGAAGTCCATTTTGAGAGATAAAATTTATAAAATTTCAAAAAGTAGGTATTACTATTCAAAACAGCTAGTTTGATCGGTTGTGGTGTGTGTTAGAACTCGATGTTGCGTACAACACACGGTATTGCATTATTCAAAGAGAAGCGTACCGTAGAAGCTTGGTGTGTCACATTCTCCCCTCCTTCAAATAATTTTGTCCTTGAAATTTCTATAATAATACCACTTGAAAAGACTCGGGTGGTTCTTCATCATAAGTTCCTCGGGTTCCCACGTTGCCTCTTCCATCTTATGGTTTCTCCACAAAACTTTTACCAGACGCGTCATCCGGTTTCACAGTACTTGTTCTCTCATATCAATAATCTTTATGGGTTCTTTGCAATAAGACAGATCGGGTTCCAGTTCTAATTCCTCATAGGTGATTACATGCGTTGGGTCAGGCATGTATTTCCTCAATAGAGATTCGTGGAACACATCGTGACCTTTGGAGAGACTTCGCGGCATTGCCAATCGGTAAGCTACATCCCCAATCCATTCTAGAATTTCTAAAGGTCTGATGTACCTAGGACTCAATTTACCTTTCTTACCAAAATGTATGACTCCCTTCCATGGAGATACCTTCAGGAAAACATGATCACCAACTTGAAATTCCAAATCCTTCCTTCGATTATCAGCATAGCTCTTCTGCCTACTTTGAGCTACTTTGATGTGATTTTGGATTACCTTCACCTTTTCCATCATTTCCTCCACCAGTTCTGGGCCTACAAGTTTTCTTTCACCAACGTCATCCCAACAGGTTGGTGTACGACATCTCATTCCGCATAACGCTTCATATGGTTCCATTTGTATACTCAAATGGAAGCTATTATTATAGGAAAATTCTACCATAGGTAAATATTGATCCCACATACCCTGAAAGTCAAGTGAGCAGGATCTCAACATGTCTTCTAAGGTTTGAACAGTTCGTTCTGATTGTCCATATGTTTGAGGGTGGTAGGCAGTGCTCAAATGAAGTTCAGTATCCAAGGATTTCTGAATACTTTTCCAGAATCTTGAAGTAAAAAGGGGATCAAGATCAGAAACAATCGATAGGGGTAATCCATGAAGTCTCACAACTTCATCAATATATAGTCTTGCTAGACGTTCTAGTGGTAGATCTTCTATTATAGCAAGAAAATGTGCTGACATGTTAAGACGATCAACAATGACCCATATTGCATCGTTCCTTCTAGGAGTCTTTGTTATCCCCATGACAAATTCCATCGTAATATTGTCCCATTTCCACTCCGGTATGGGAAGAGGTTGCATGACTCCTCCAGGCTGTCGCCTTCCAACTTTCACTTGTTGACAAACCATACATCTTGACACAAAATCATCAATCTCCCTCTTCATGTTGTCCCACTAAAAATGTTCCTTCAAATCTCTATACCTTTTGGTGCTCCCAGGGTGTATAGAGAAATTGGAACTATGAGCATCATCCAGCAATTCCCTTTTTAGATCAGGTATATCGGGAACACAAAGTCTCTTCTCTAATTTCAAAATTCCATCTTCATACACAAATTCTCTCAATCTCCCATCATTCACAGCTTTAATCTTCTTTTGAAATTCTTCATCATCGGTCTGAGAACTCTTAATCCTTTCTAGTAAAGATGGTTTGGCAACCATTTTAAAAAGCATTGATGTTTCACCTTCCCTGATTATTCCCATTTCCATCTTCACTAGATCCATGAAAATTGGATCCCCTTCAATTCTCATATTTTTCAAAACTCCATGGTCTTTTCTTCTCAAAGCATCTGCCACCTTTTTTACCTTCCCTAGGTGGTAGTGTATCGTGCAATCATAATCCTTGAGTAATTTAATCCATCTCCTTTGCCTCATGTTGAGTTCTTTTTGTGAGAAAATATTCTTCAAACTCTTGTGATCAGTATAAATCTCACATTTTTCACCATAGAGGTAGTGCCTCCATATCTTCAAAGCAAAGATCACAGCTACTAACTCGAGATCAAGAGTAGGATAGGTTTGCTCATGAATTTTCAACTGTCGTGATGCATAGGCAATAACCCTATCATTCTGCATAAGGACACAACCAAGTCATTTTTTCGATGCATCACTATAAATAACGAACCCATCATTCCCCAATGGTAGAGTCAATATAGGAGCATAGACTAATCTTCTCTTCAGTTCTTCGAAACATTCTTCACACTCTTTTGTCCAAACAAATTTAACCCCTTTACGTGTGAGCTTTGTTAATGGGTTAGCCAACCGGGAAAAATTCTGGACGAAACGTTGATAATAACCTGCCAAACCAATAAAACTGCGCACCTCAGTTATACTCATAGGTGCTGGCCATTCTTGAATTGCCTTGGTCTTGGAAGGATCAACAAAGATTCCATCTTTAGAGACAATATGGCCAAGAAAAGAAATCTCATGAAGCCAGAATTCACACTTGCTGAACATCCCATATAATTCATGTCTTCTCAGAGTCTTCAGGATAATGCGCAAGTGATTTTCATGATCTTCATAGCTTTTGGAGTATACCAAGATATCATCAAAAAATACCACCACAGATTCATCGAGATATTCCTTGAAAACTCTATTCATCAGATCCATGCATACAGAGGGTGCATTAGTCAATCCAAAAGGCATTACTGTAAACTCGTAATGCACGTACCTGGTTCGAAATGCTGTCTTCAGAATGTCTTCCTTCTTCACACACAACTGATGGTATCCAGATCGAAGGTCAATCTTTGAAAAGCATTGATCTCCATGCAGTTGGTCAAATAAATCATCAATGCAAGGTAGGGGATACTTTTTATTTATTTTTATAGCATTGATCTCCCTATAGTCGATACATAACCTCATAGATCCATCTTTCTTTTTAACAAAAAGAACAGGGGCTCCCCATTGAGAAACACTAGGGAGAATAAATCCCTGATTACTCAATTAATCTAGTTGTTTCTTTAGTTCAACTAATTCTACAGTGTCCATTCTATAAGGGGTCTTCGATATAGGCCTTGATCCAGGAATTAAATCAATGGAAAACTCAACTTCTTGTTCTAGAGGATGTCTAGGTAAATCTTCCGGAAATACATCTACATATTCTTTCACAACAGGTACATCCTCTATTTGAACATTCCTTTCCTCACCCACAATCATTTCATTCTATTCCTCCCCAATAATTGAATTTAGTTGAGCTACTGGAGGTGGATCTAGATAAGAATTAGGTGGTGACGATTCTGCTCTAAAGATAAGGTGTTCCTTATCATCATCATCAAAAATCGTAACCTCCATCTTATTACAATAAATCTTCACATCATAATCCTAAAGCCAATCCATACTGAGGATTGTATCAAACTCAATCATAGGTATGACGATGAGATCAGCGGATGAAGAACATTTATGTGCACTAATGGGGACTGATTCTCAAAACTTTGTTGCAATGATACTTCCCTTAAGAGTATTAACTGACAACTCCTTTGTTAATTCAAATTGGAAATATCTAATTTTCTTAGAAAACTGGGAAGATATGAAACAATGCAATGATCCAGAATCAAATAATGCATTTTCTAAACTTGAGGAAACCATTAAATTACCTGCCACCACGTCTTTTGGAGCTTCTACCTCAGCAGTAGTGATAGAAAAATCTTGGCCTTGATCCCTTGGCCTTTTCTGAGGTAAGTTCCCCAGATGATTAGGAAATTAATTTGTATAATGTCCTATATCCCTGCAATTGTATCACTGAACATTGGTAGCTTCCTTCTTCCCTTTGCAATCACGAGCTTGGTGGCCTTTTTCACCACATTTGTAACAGAGACACATTCCCTTCAAGCAAGTACCGGGGTGTTTCTTCCCACATTTACCACAGGATGGATATTCAACCTTTCCCTTATTCCCCTTATTTCCATTCCCAGATTGATCAGCAGATCTCTTCTTCTCTTGCTTTGCTTTAAATTCATAAGACTTAGAGAATTCCTTTTCTGTCTTGATAGCACATGAGACAATGTCTTCGTACGATGCGAAGGATTGTGAGACTAATGCTCGATGGAGAAATGGTTTTAACCCATAAAAGAAATGATCAATATTACTTCTTGGGTTACATATATAATCTCTAACATACCGTGCTAACCTTGTAATGTTATCCTCATACTTTGCGACATTCTCATCCTCCTTCTGTCTCAGACTCAGAAATTGCCTTTCCATATCTGCTCGATGGTCACGAGGAAAGTATTTTTATAAAAACAGATCTTTGAACTCCCTCCATTCCATATTTGATACTTCATCATCTTCCTTCATGTTTTAAATCAATGACCAACATTGATCAGAATCTCCAGTGAGGCGGTAAACTCCCATGATAACCTTTTCCATTTCACCACTCCCCAAAGCCTAAAATATTTTCTCTAGGGAATTTTTCCATTGCTCAGCTACTAAGGGATTTTTACTCCCATTGAACGTTGGTGTTTTTTGCCTCATGAATCGATCTAACATTGATCCTCCACGATGCGGATCAGGGTTCTCCATACGGGTAAGTTTATTATTCATAACCTGAGTGAGTTGTCCCAGTATGGTGATTAGCTGATCGGCACCAGTTGCATCACCAGCTCCACTATAATTACATGAGAAGGAGGGAAATCCCTACATGGATTGCGTACATTGATATGGTTTCCATTTCTTCCACTAGGCTCCATTTCTAAACAATGGAATAAACTAGATCAGTTTATGAATCAAAATACATAATTACATACTTATAAAACACTTAACATAAATTGAACTATTTATGGATATAATCCATAATCATAAAAATGTTTTCTTTGAGAAATTATATACTCATAAACCCTTCATAATTCTTTGTAATGAAAATGAGAGTTATCCTAAGAATATCCCCCGGGAGTGTCGTAACCAAGAGTGTAGCAAGACCCATTGTCGTGCACCAGTTCCCATTCGAGTCTAGCTCAAAGCGGTGTTTTCGGGTTTTACCCCTAGGTACATCTGTGCCAGAGCCACCTCTACCTGCTCATATCCAGACAGGGATGTATTGCTCTGAAAACTCAAAAAATCTCTACAATACCAAAATTCTAGGAAGTTCTTCTATACTAATCTTCAAAGTCCATCTTAGGTCTATGTGCTCTAATCAGAGTTTATCTAAATCAAGTTTCAAAGTTTTGTACTAAACTTCCTCTAATACTAACTGTAATGCCCCAACCCCAGTTACCTAGAGTCGGTGCATTATTACATAACATTGGCATGACCACAAGAAAGATCAAATCTCGAAAGACCGATTGGTTTAGTAGACTTGGAAACAATAGATATATTCATAAAGTTTTACATTACATCATAAAGTGAAAAACTACTACAACAACATATTGTCTCCATAGTCCACACTATTATCCCCTCATAATATCCCTGCAGGTCATTCATAATTTACTTCTTCACATCCTGAGAAAAATAAAACATAGAAAAGTGGTGAGCTCAAATGCCCAGTAAGGATAACAATATAGCGGAAACTTTCATAAATAAGAATAAACATTTAAGGCAATGTATAACTAAAACAAAAGCCTTTTAAACATGAACTTCAACATAGTATGGAAAAAATAAAACGAAATAATTCCATTTACTTATTCACATGGATATTCTACTAATCGAATAATCACATGCAATATCAATAACCACTTTCATAATGATGGAATGCATAATGACAGACTATCATAACCACATATCCAAGGCCCCATGCCAAGACTACAAATAAAATTTTGCCAAAGCCTTGTGCCAAGACACTAGTTTGTCTCATAAGACCTACCGATGCATCGAGGAGCTATAATAGGCTCCACCCGTCACATATTAAGTCCAATGCATTCCCATATGAAAAGGTTTAAACATAACATAAACATTCGTATTAAAACTAGCATACGAAATGTCAATAATTTCACCATAAACCATGAATGGTATAAAAATAGCACATCCACAGTCAAAAATATCACAAAACCTTCAATACAATATAGATGTTTTGTATCATAATAAATCAACTTCAAATAAGAGTAAAATCCATCAAAGGATGTTGACATAGATGAAATCAAAACTCTTTTTAGAGAAATATCTCTTTCTATTTTGAAATCATTTAGGAGTCATATATTTATAAAATAAAACATTTTCTTTGAAAATATTCTTATAAGCTTGTAAGGGATGCTTTGACGATTTTATAACGGTGGAAAATAGCTGCACCCTCCGTATAAGTTTAAAAAAACATTCTTACCTTAATTTTGTCGAAAAGGTTAAAAAGCACCTTGTTTAGAAAACGACGGAAAGATTCCATTATAAAACTCTTATAAAAAGTCAAACAAGGGTATAAATGACTTTAACCCTTTTTATTTTAAATAGTAAAAATGTTTTGAAATGCATTTTTAAGAAACATGGATGTGGATGATAAAGAGATCCCAGCAGATTATTACGTATAAACAACCTCGGATAATGAAGAGATTGCGAAATAATCTCTTACCTTCTACTTTTCCTTGGTTGGGGTTAGGTTAGCCTCTTGTATAATGGTGAAATAATTTTTATTAAATTATACAAGAATTATATACATTAATATGATTTCATATATGATCTTTTAACATTGATTTGTTAATAATATCTTAGTATTATCGTTGTTTCGTGTCTTAACTTACTCATTTTCTTTTATATGTTTTGTTACGTAATCCATGTTTGTAATGGATAGGTTGTATCTTATTCATATCCAAGATGATATCATGTCCTTAAAAATTATTTTTAAATCATAAAATTATAATTATACTTTAATGGATACGATGGAGAATGAATCTCATCGCGTTCATGGAGACGGTAGTACGTACGTACGCACGAGCGACAATATCATTCTTTTGATATTAAAATAATATATAATTGTATGTTATATAATATATACCGAATCATTATCATGTTATATTTATTATTTACATGAATTATAAATCATTATTATACCCATCCAAATAATAATTTATTGAATAACAATTACACCACGACATGGAGATGGTAAGCCGTACGTACGCACGTATAGTGACATGTTATTCAAAGGATGGATAGAATACTGAATATGGTTTTACCATATTTATAATAACATCACAGTATATATAAGATACTGGAGTTATTATTTTAGAATGGTAATAACAAAGGAAGAAGAAGTGGAAGAAGAAAGGAACTTGGAAAATGGTGGTGAAATCATTACCTCTTCTTCGGGTTCTTCCTTTTGATTTGATCAAAAGGGCTCTTAGGTTGGATTTCTGACTAAAGGAAGGCCTCTAGGATGAATTTAGGGAAGTTGAGATATTATTTGGGTAGAGTTTGTCCGAACAAAAAGGCTTTGACGGTGCGAATTAAAGAGAAGGGGGAGTGCCCTTTTATAAGAGGGGTGAGGGGCATCTTTGGAAAAGCTAGAAATATTATTTTCTAATAAATTCATATTAGGTTTCTAATGGCTCAAAAGTGGATTATTTAAATTTTAAGGTTGGGATAGGTCGAAAACCACTCAACCAATAGAATTTAGACAGGTTTGGGTCATTATACTAACCTTATCTTTAAGTATTAACTCTTAGTTAATTAGTTTCACTTATACAATGTCTCTTTTTATTTTTATATTATATGGTTAATAAACATACTATATACATCCAAGCGACCCCCAAGTGGTCTATTAATGATACACCTATCATGATATAAGTCTCTTGTCCGAACCTTAGATTTTTAGGAATTTAATATCAATTAATAATATAATATTTGTTTTAAAATCTCTTTTATGTCAATTTTGACACTATTAAATAATTGATTTTTGTAAAAATCATAACAGAATTATTACTTTGAAAAAAGTTAATTAAATCATTCCTAACATGTCATATTAACCTAGAAAATTAGTTTAATGTAGAAAAATTATAAATAAAATACCATTATTTATGAAATATTGTTATATTTCTAATGAATATTTATAGTCGAAAATCCAACGTATATAACCCTATGTAAAAATTGTTTTTCTAAAAGATATATGCTTGTGTCATTTTTGTATTCATTTTAACTTAATTAAAATAAAGTGTCCCTATCACTTACAAGTGGCACCATGGGGTCCCAAAATCAACCCAAAGATTCCCATGGTTGGACATGTATCAACCAATAAGGTTAGGACACGTTTTAGGGTAATTTGTTATTATTATAATATTATTTTTTAACCCATATTTACCGGATTTACCTTTTAACCATGGTAAATAAAATATTTATCGAAGTAATTATTCAAAATGTCTAAAAATAAAAGTTACCTATTTACACAATTTCAACATCCTGATTCCAAATATGGAATCCATTTTTCCAAATTCAAAACATAGATGTGGCAGAAATTAATTTAAAATTAATTCCCACTGTCAAAACAAAAAGCGTGTTTTTAAGATATAATAACTATCAAAAGATTGATACTTGTTTATGTTTGGTTTAATTGTGAAATTATTTCCAATGACCAAAATTGTATTCAATAGTAAAAATATATTCTAAATATACTTTAAAACCACTCAAATTCATAATTTATCACTATTATTTATTTTGATTAAAAAAATTTATTTTTAATTAAAATTTAGTAATTTTCACTATTTATCAAAATACTAAAGTTATCCGAAAAGTACCAAAATTTCACCTTAGGCTAAATTCGATACTCCGAATCCAGAAATGAAGTCCATTTTGAGAGATAAAATTTATAAAATTTCAAAAAGTAGGTATTACTATTCATAACGGCTAGTTTGATCGGTTGTGGTGTGTGTTAGAACTCGATGTTGCGTACAACACACGCTACTGCATTATTCAAAGAGAAGTGTACCGTAGAATATTGGGGTGTTACATTCTCCCCTCCTTCAAATAATTTCGTCCTCGAAATTTCTAGAATACTACCGCATAAAAACACTCGGGCGGTTCTTCATCATAAGTTCCTCGGGTTCCCACGTTGCCTCTTCCATCTTATGGTTTCTCCACAAAACTTTTACCAGACGCGTCGTCCGGTTTCTCAGTACTTGTTCTCTCGTATCAATAATCTTGAAGGGTTCTTCTCAATAAGACAGAACGGGTTCTAGTTCTAATTCCTCATAGGTGAGTACATGCGTTGGGTCAGGTATGTATTTCCTCAAGAGAGATACGTGGAACACATCGTGAACTTTGGAGAGACTTGGCGGCATTTCCAATCGGTATGCTACAGCCCCAATTCGTTCTAGAATTTCGAATGGTCCGATGTACCTAGGACTCAATTTAAATTTATTAACAAAATGTATGAATCCCTTCCATGGAGATACCTTCAGGAAAACATGATCACCGACTTGAAATTCCAAATCCTTCCTTCGATTATCAGCATAGCTCTTCTGCCTACTTTGAGCTGCTTTGATGTGATTTTGGTTTACCTTCACCTTTTCCATCGTTTCCTCCACCAATTCTGGGCCTACAAATTTTCTTTCACCAACGTCATCCCAACAGGTTGGTGTACGACATCTCTTTCCATATAACGCTTCATATGGTGCCATCTGAATACTCGAATGGAAGCTATTGTTATAGGAAAATTCTACCAGTGGTAAATATTGATCCCACATACCCTGAAAGTCAAGTGAGAAGGATCTCAATATTTCTTCTAAGGTTTGAATAGTTCGTTCTGATTGTCCATCTGTTTGAGGGTGGTAGGAAGTGCTAAAATGAAGTTCAGTATCCAAGGCTTTCTGAAGACTTTTCCAGAATCTTGAAGTAAAACGGGGATCACGATCAGAATCAGTTGATAGGGGTACTCCATGAAGTCTCACAACTTCATCAATATATAGTCTTGCTAGATTTTCCAGTGGTAGATCTTCTCTTATAGAAAGAAAATTTGTTGACTTGGTAAGACGATCAATAATGACCCATATTGCATCGTTCCTTCTAGGAGTCTTTGGTAGCCCCATGACAAAGTCCATCGTAATATTGTCCCATTTCCACTCTGGTATGGGAAGAGGATGCATGACTCCTCCATGCTATTCCCTTCCATCTTTCACTTTTTGACAAACCATACATCTTGACACAAAATCAGCAATCTCCCTCTTCATGTTGTCCCACCAAAAATGTTCCTTCAATTCTCTATACATTTTGGTGATCCCAGGTTTTATAGAAAAATTGGAACTGTGAGCATCATCCAACAATTCCCTTTTTAGATCAGGTATATTGGGAACACAAAGTCTCTTCCTGAATTTCAAAATTCCATCTTCATACACAAAGTATCTCAATATCCCATCACTCACAACTTTAATATTCTTTTGAAATTATTCATCATCGGTCTGAGAAATCTTAATCCTTTCTAGTAAAGATGGTTTGGCAACCATTTGAAAAAGCATTTATGTTTCACCTTCCCTGGTTATTCCCATGTCCATCTTCACTAGATCCATGAAAATTGAATCCCTTTCAATTCTCATATTGTTCAAAACGCCATGGTCTTTTCTGATAAAAGAATCTGCCACCTTGTTTTCCTTCCCCGGGTGGTAGTGTATCATGAAATCATAATCCTTGAGTAATTCAACCCATCTCCTTTGCCTCATGTTGAGTTCTTTTTGTGAGAAAATATACTTTAAACTCTTTTGATCAGTATAAATCTCACATTTTTCACCATAGAGGTAGTGCCTCCATATCTTCAAAGCAAAGATCACAGTTGCTAACTCGAGACCATGAGTAGGATAGTTTTTCTCATGAATTTTCAACTATTGTGATGAATAGGCAATAACCCTATCATTCTGCATAAGGACACAACCAAGTCCTTTCTTCGATGCATCACTATAAATAATGAACCCATCATTCCCCGATGGTAGAGTCAATATAGGAGCATTGACTAATCTTCTCTTCAGTTCTTCGAAACATTATTCACACTCTTTTTCCCAAACAAATTTAACCCCTTTACGTGTGAGCTTCGTTAATGGGTTATCCAATCGGGAAAAATTCTGGAAGAAACGTCGATAATAACCTGCCAAAACAATAAAACTGTGTACCTCAGTTATACTCGTAGGCGCTGGCCATTCTTGGATTTCCTTGGTCTTGGAAGGATCAATAGAGATTCCATATTTAGAGACAATATGGCCAAGAAAATAAATCTCATGAAGCCAGAATTCACACTTGCTAAACTTCCCATATAATTCATGTATTCTCGGAGTCTTCAGGATAATTCTCAAGTGATTTTCAGGATCTTCGTAGATTTTGGAGTATACCAAGATATCATCAATAAATACCACCACAAATTCATCTATATATTCCTTGAAACCTCTATTCATCAGATCCATGAATACAGAGGGTGCATTAGTCAAACAAAAAGGTATTACTGTAAACTCATAATGCCCGTACCTAGTTCGAAATGATGTCTTCAGAATGTCTTCCTTCTTCACACACAACTGATGGTATCCAGATCGAAGGTCAATCTTTGAAAAGTATTGAGCTCCATGTAGTTGGTCAAATAAATCATCAATGCGAGGTAGGGGATACTTGTTCTTTATTGTTAACATTGATCTCCCTATAGTCGATAGATAACCTCGTAGATCCATCTTTCTTTTTAACAAAAAGAACAGTGGCTCCCCATGGAGAAACACTAGGGAGAATAAATCCCATATTACTCAATTCCTCTAGTTGTTTATTTAGTTCAACTAATTCTACAATGGCCATTCTATAAGGGGTCTTCGATATAGGCCTTGATCCAGGAATTAAATCAATGGAAAACTTAACTTCTCATTCTGGAGGATGTCTAGGTAAATCTTCCGGAAATACATCTGCATATTCTTTCACAATAGGTACATCCTATATTTGAACATTCCTTTCCTCACCCACAGTCATTTCATTCTCTTCCTCCCCAATAATTGAATTTAGTTGAGCAATTGGGGGTGGATCTAGATAAGAATTAGGTGGTGATGATTCTGCTCTAAAGATAAGGTGTTTCTTATCATCATCATCAAAAATCGTAACCTCCTTCTTCTTACAATAAATCTTCGCATCATAATCCGAAAGCCAATCCATACCAAGGATTATATCAAACTCAATCATAGGTATGATGATGAGATCAGTGGATAAAGAACATTTATGTTCTCTAATGGGGACTGATTCACAAAACTTTGTTGCAATGATAATTCCCTTAGGAGTTTTAACTGACAACTCCCTTGTTAAATCAAATTGGAAATATCTAACTTTCTTAGAAATATGGGAAGATATGAAACAATGATATGATCCAGAATCATATAATGCATTTGCTAAACTTGAGGAAACCATGAAATTACCTGCCACCACGTCTTTCGGATCTTCTACCTCAGTAGTAGTGATAGAAAAATCTTGGCCTTGATCCCTTGGCCTTTTCTGAGGTAAGTTCCCCTGACGATTAGGACATTAATTTGCATAATGTCCCATATCCCTGCAATTGTAGAACTGAACATTGGTAGCTTCCTTCTTCCCTTTTCAATCATGAGCTTGGTGGCCTTTTTCACCACATTTGTAACAGACGCCCATTCCCTTCAATCAAGTACCGGGGTGTTTCTTCCCACATTTACCATAGGATGGATATTAAATCTTTCCCTTCTTCCCCTTATTTCCATTCCCAGATTGATCAGTAGATCTCTACTTCTATTTCTTTACTTTAAAGTCAGAAGACTTAGAGAATTCCTTTTCTATCTTGATAGCACATGAGACAATGTCTTCATATGACGAGAAGGATTGTGAGACTAATGTTCGACGGAGAAATGGTTTTAACCCATCAAATAAACGATTAATATTACTTATTGGCTTACATATATAATCTCCAGCATACCTTGCTAACCTTGTAAAGTTATCCTCATACATTGCGACATTGTCATCCTCCTTTTGTCTCAGACTCAGAAATTGCCTTTCCATATCTGCTCTATGGTCACGAGGAAATTATTTTTATAAAAACATATCTTTGAACTCCCTCCATTCCATATTTGATACTTCATCATCTTCCTTCGTTTTTTGAATCAATGACCACCATTTATCAGCATCTCCAGTGAGGCGGTAAACTGCCATGATAACTTTTTCCCTTTCACTACTCCCCAAAGCCTGAAATATTTTCTCTAGGGAATTTATCCATTGCTCAGCTACTAAGGGATTTTTACTCCCATTGAACATTGGTGGTTCTTTCCTCATCAATCGATCTAACATTGATCCTCCATGTTGAGGATCAAGGTGCTCCATATGGGTAAAGTTATTATTCATAAACTGAGTGAGTTGTCCCAGTATGGTGATTAGCTGATCGACACCAGTTGCATTACCAGCTCCACTATAATTATCTTGAGCAGGAGGGAAATCCCTACATAGAGTTTGTGCATTGATACAGTTTCCATTTCTTCTACTAGGCGCCATTTCTAAACAATGGCATAAACTAGATCAGTTTATAAATCAAAATACATAATTAGATACTTATAAAACACTTAACATAAATTGAACTATTTATGGATATAATCCATAATCATAAAAATGTTTTCTATGAGGAAGTATATAATCATAAACCCTTAAAAATGATTTTTAAAGAAAATAAGAGTTGTCCTAAGCATATCCCCCGGGAGTGTCGTAACCAAGAGTGCAGCAAGGCCCGTTCTCGTGCACCAGTTCCCGTTCAAGTCTAGCTCAAAGCGGTGTTTTCGGGTTTTACCCCTGGGTACTTCTGTCCCAGAGCCACCTCTACCTGCTCGTATCCAGACAGGGATGTATTGCTCATAAAACTCACAAAATCTCTACAATATCAAAATTCTACGAAGTTCTTCTATACTAATCCCCAAAGTCCATCTTAGGCCTATGTGCTCTAATAAGAGTTTATCTAAATCTAGCTTCCATGGTTTGTACTAAACTTCATCTGATACCAACTATAATGCCTCGACCCCAGTTACCTATAGTCGGTGCATTATTACATAACATTGGCACGATCACAAGAAAGATCAAATCTCAAAAGACCGATTGGTTTACTAGCCTTGGAAACACTAGATATATTCATAAAGTTTTACATTACATCATAAAGTGAAAAACTACTACAAAAACATATTGTCTCCATAGTCCACACTATTATCCCCTCATAATATCCCTACAGGTCATTCATAATTTACTTCTTCACATCCTGGAAAAAATAAAACATAGAAAAGGGGTGAGCTCAAATGCCCAGTAAGTATAACAATATAGAGGAAACTTTCATAAATAAGAATAAACATTTAAGGCAATTTATAACTAATAAAAAAACATTTAAACTTGAAATTCAACATAGTATGGAAAAAATAAAATGAAATAATTCCATTTACTTGTTCACATGGATATTCTACTAATCGAATTATCACACGCAATATCAATAACCACTTTCATAATGATGGAATGCATAATGTCAGACTATCATAACCACATAGCCAAGGCCTCGTGCCAAGACTACAAATAAGATTTTGCCAACGCCTTGTGCCAAGACACTAGTTTGTCTCATGAGACCTACCGATGCATCGAGGAGCTATAGCGGATTCCACCCGTCACATATTAAGTCCAATGCATTCCCCTATCAAAAGGTTTAAACATAACATAAACATTCGTATTAAAACTAGCATACGAAATGTCAATACTTTCACCATAAACCATGAATGATATAAAAATAGCACATCCACAATCAAACATATCACAAAACCTTCAATACAATATAGAAGTTTTGTATCATAATAAATCAACTTTAAATGAGCGTAAAATCCATCAAATAATGTTGACATAGATGAAATCAAAACTCTTTTTAGAGAAATATATCTTTCTATTTTGAAATCATTTAAGAGTCATATATTTATAAAATAAAACATTTTCTTTGAAAATATTCTTATAAGATTGTAAGGGAATCTTCGACGATTTTATAACGGTGGAAAATAGCCGCACCCGACGTATAAGTTAAAAAAACATTCTTACCTTAATTCTGTCAAAAAGGTTAAAAAGCACCTTGTTTGGAAAACGACGGAAAGATTCCTTTATAAAACTCTTATAAAAAGTCAAAAAAGGGTATAAATGACTTTAACCCATATTATTTTAAATAGTAAATATGTTTTGAAATACATTTTTATGAAACATGGATGTAGATGATAAATAGATCCCAGTAGATTATTACGTATAAACAACCTCGGATAAAGAAGAGATTGCAAAATAAACCCTTACCTTGTACTTTTCCTTGGTTGGGGGTAGGTTAACCTCGTGTATAATGGTGAAATAATTTTTATTAAATTATACAAGAATCATATACATTAATATGATATCATATATGATCTTTTAACATTGATTTGTTAATAATATCTTAGTATTGTCGTTGTTTCGGGTGTTAACTTACTCTTTTTATTTTATATGTTTTGTTACGTAAGCCATGTTTGTAATTGATAGGTTGTATCTTATTCATATCCAGAATGATATCAAGTACTTCAAAATTATTTTTAAATCATCAAATGATAATTATTCTTGAATGGATACGATGGAGAATGAATCTTATCGCGTTCGTGGAGACGGTAGTCCGTACGTACGCACGAGCGACAATATCATTATTTTTATATTAAAATAATATATAATTGGATGGTATATCATATACACAGAATTATTATCATGTTATATTTATTATTTACATGAATTATAAATCATTATTATACCCATCCAAATAATAATTTATTGAATAACAATTACACCACGACGTGGAGACGGTAAGCCGTACATACGCACGTATGGTGACATGTTATTCAAAGGATGGATAGAATACTGAATATGGTTGTACAATATTTATAATAATATCACAGTATTTATAAGATACTGGAGTTATTATTTTAGAATGGTAATAACAAAGGAAGAATAAGTGGAAGAAGAAAGGAACTTGGAAAAGGGTGGTGAAATCATTACATCTTCTTCGGGTTCTTCCTTTTCATTTGATCAAAAGGGCTCTTAGGTTGGCTTTCTGAATAAGGGAAGGCCTCTAGGATGAAGTGAGGTAAGTTGAGAGAGTATTTTGGCAGAGTTTGGGCGAACCAAAAGGCTTTGAAGGTGTGAATTAAAGAGAAGGGGGAGTTCCCTTTTATAAGAGGGGTGAGGGGAACCTTTGGAAAAGCTAGAAATATTATTTTATAATAAATTCATATTCGGTTTCTAATGGAACCAAAGTATATTATTTAAATTTTAAGGTGGGTATAGGTCTAAAACCACTCAACAAATAGAATTTAGACAGTTTTGGGTCATTATACTAACCTTATCTTTAAGTATTAACTCTTAGTCAATTAGTTTCACCTTTACAATGTCTCTTTGTATTTTTATATTATATGGTTAATAAACATACTATATACATTCAAGATACCCCCAAGTGGTCCATTAATGATACACCTATCATGATATAAGTCTTTTGGGAAAACCTTAGATTTTTAAGAATTTAATATCAATTAATAATATAATATTTGTTTTAAAAACTCTTTTATGTAAATTTTGACACTTTTCAATAATTGATTTTTAAAAAAATCATAACAGAATGATTAATTCGAAAAAAGTTAATTAAATTATTCCTAACATTTCATAGTAACCTATAAAATTAATTTAATTCATAAAAAGTCTCAAATTATATTTATTTGGGTATCTACAATATCAATCATTTTAATTGTTCACTATTATGGTAATTACTACATCACCATTGTGTCATAAATAAATTAAATTACTTAATGTCTAAAAATTATAAATAAAATACCATTATATTTTAAATCATGTTATCTTTATAATTAATATTTATAGTCTAAAATCCAACATATATAACCCTATGTAAAAATTGTTTTTCTAAAAGATATATGCTTGTGTCATTTTTGTATTCATTTTAACTTAATTAAAATAAAGTGTCCCTATCACTTACTAGTGGCACCATGGGGTCCCAAAATAGACCCAAAGATGCTCATGGTCGGACATGTATCAACCAATAAGTTTAGGACACGTTTTAGGGTAATTTTTTATTATTATAATATTATTTTTTAACCCTTATTTACCAGATTTACCCTTTAACCATGGTAAATAAAATATTTACCGAAGTAATTATTCAAAATGTCTAAAAATAAAAGTTACCTATTTATACAATTTGAACATCCTAATTCCAAATAAGGAATCCATTTTTCCAAATTCAAAGCATAGAAGTGGCAGAAATTAATTTAAAATTAATTCCCGCTGTCAAAACAAAAAGCGTGTTTTTAAGATATAATAACTATCAAAAGATTGATACTTGTTTATGTTCGGTTTAATTGTGAAATTATTTCCAATGACCAACATTGTATTGAATGGTAAAAATATATTCTAAATATACTTTAAAACCACTCAAATTCATAATTTATCACTATTAATTATTTTTATTAAAAAAAGTTGTTTTTAATTAAAATTTAGTAATTTTCACTATTCATCAAGTACCAAAATTTCACCTTAGGCTAAATTCGATATTACGAATCCAAAAATGGAGTCCATTTTGAGAGATAAAATTAATAAAATTTTAAAAATTAGGTATTACTATTCATAACGGCTAGTTTGATCGGTTGTGGTGTGTGTTAGAACTCGATGTTGCGTACAACACACGCTATTGCATTATTCAAAGAGAAGCGTACCGTAGAAGCTTGGGCTATTACACCATGTGAATAAAAAAATCAATTTCCATGCTTTATATGCTTTGAAATGTGGATTGGTGAAATTCCTGATAGAATTTCATGTTGTTGCAATGTGATATGTGTCATGCTTTATATATTTGTAGAATTGCATGTTGTAGGATTCTGGGTCTGGCTCTTATTAGAGAAGGCATGTAATATGGATGAGGCAGTGTAACTGTCAGGATTGGGCGACTCGGTCTTCGGTTTGAGGCAACGTGAGGTGTCAGGATGGGCATGGCCCGAGGAACTTTTGATACTTGGCTCTGTTGAGGGCTGGTAAGGAGGCCATGAGGCCGGGATGCTGTGGGGCATGGGTTGCGGTGGGGAGAGTAAGGGTAGTTGTTATAAACTTCCTTTTATTGCTTTCCTTGTCTATGTAGAATATACTGTTATATATATATAGGGGTTCTCTGACCATTTATGGTATTCAGCGGGTTACTCCTTCACGAATCGATGGAGTGTCAAGAAGGTGATGATGCAGTGCCGTAGGATCAGGGTCAGAATTCGGTATAGGCAGAGCACGAGCCGCAGGTACAGGATTAGGGACATGATTGGGTTCAGGATTCAGTGCAAGCAGGACAGCAGCCAGGTTTGGCATCGTTCGGGCTGTGGCACGACGAGCAGCTCTGAGCTAGCATTATACGTGTCTTGCAGGGGATTGACAGAGGCATGCAAGGTACAAAGCCTTCTATGGCATATATGACGTGGGAGTTCCATTCGTAACACCCGCCGCTTTTTCAGGGTGAGGGTGGTCTGTAGACGACTGATAACAAGATATAGGGTATGCAGATGATTTTTGAGTAGCTCGAGACACCTCCAAGGCGGAGGGTCAAGTTGGCGACGTACATGCTGAGAGGACCGGAGAAGCATTGGTGGGATGTACAGGTCCTGGTTCGTAGGCACGAGGGACTGGCTTGGAAGGACTTCGAGGACAGGTTCTTTGAGTACTTCTACCCGGAGACACTGAGTGCATAGGGAGCTTGGTAGTTCATGATTATTCAGCAAGTAGACATGTTTGTCATGTAATATGCAGCTACCTTCAATGAGTTGCCTCTCTTTGCACCTGGTATGGTGAGCGATGATGCGTCTAGGGTGAGGCACTTCGAGGATGGCTTACAACACGCTATTCAGATCCAGGTGAACATTTTCAGGTTGGGTTCTTTCTCTGAGGCGGTAAATCAAGTGCTTATAGCAGAGGGAAACAAGAGATAAAATTCTCACTTGGGCAGAGCAACAGCTTCTGGTGATGGTTCAGACAGTAGGAAGCGAGGACGTGATGAGTTCTAGGAGGGCAGTTTGGCCAGGGATTCAGCTAGACCACCTCTTGGTAGTTATTCGGTGATTTTCTTTCAATGTGGACAGTCGGGACATGTTCAGGTGCAGTGAGATAGGCCTCTGAAGGAGTTCTGGGCATGTGGACAGGATGAGCATCGTGGGAGGTTTTGCAGGCAGCCTTCTCAGATAGCTGACAGGTAGGGACCAGGACAGACTGTAGTGTCTGGAGTTGGTTCGGGTTCGGTACCTGGAGAGGGTAGTCGAAGTTCAGCTGTGAGCAGAGGTCATGACAGAGACGGTGGTACCTAGCTAATGGGTCAGTGGAGCTTCATCGCAGGGAGTTCGGGCGTCAGGCAGCCGTGTTTTAGGCCAGGTGCACACCGTGGAGCTACCAGAGGCTGAGCAGGCTGGTGATCCGATGAAAGTTAGAGGTACACCGTTGTGTGACTGTGATCTCCATGTTTCCTTTTTGGAATGACCTATAGAAGCATGTTGTTTTTTAGTGCACGTGGTGCAGAAGATCTATGTGGACTGACTAGATACTACTTAGTGGGATTGGAACCATATCGGGTGTGTGGTATATACTATATATATGTATGAGGTGTCGTGGGCATCGGGGCATCAAGGATGCGAGTTACTTGAGGTTCAGTGGGCATCGGGGCATCAAGGATGCAGGTTACTTGAGGTTTCGTGGTCATCGGGTCATCGTGGATGTGGGTTATTTGAGGTTTTAGGAACTAGGACCTCATAGAGGCGTACACTGATGCGGTGCGGGCTACGTTGGGTGTCGGAAGAAACACAAGAGCACCAATGGGGCGCATGAGTGATGATGCGTCACAGGAGGACTATGTGTCCGGAAAAAAGGTTAGTAAACCTTGTTTTCTTTATGTTTTTTTGGGTTGAGACCAGGTTAGGTGATTCCTAAGGTGGAGAGCCCCCTTGAGGAATTTATCCGGAACCTTGAGACCGGGGGAGTCCGGGTTGCTTTGAACGGAGTGGTATGTTTGGTGCCATATTTGGGTTTCATTTGATATCTCGGGGACGAGCTATGTTAAGGTGGGGAGATTGTAAGAACCCGGGTTTTTAAAATGGGTCAAAATCCCGACCCTGTTTGAATTTTTGATTGGTTTCTGATGAAACTGGAGAAAATGGGAAGTTTCGGAAAATTTCCAGATTACATGTCGTGTACTTTTAAGTACACATCGTGTATATGTTAAGTGACTATCGACTGTGTTCTCGCCAAGTACATGTCATGTGGTGACCGTGTAGAAATTTCTTACTACATGGTGTGTAGTTTTAAACATGATGTGTAACCATGACCGTGTGGTGGCTAAACATGGTGTGTAGGCCTGTTGGCAGGGTAGAATCAGGTACATGATGTGTTTCCCTTTAACACACCATGTAGTCTAGCTTTTTATGAGGGATATACATGGCATGTGGGTAAGTCAGCGAGGAAGAGAAGAGAAACCCGGTACATTCCGTGTACCCATAGGTACACGTCGTGTACTCATGTCGGTAGGTTCGGAAAGTATGTCGGCGGATTTCCAACTGACAAATGAACAGTTAAATGATATACACGGTGTGTAGTCCTAATGTACACACCGTGTAGTTTCTTTTTTTTGCGTTAAAATGAGCAGTAGCCTCGTATTGAGGCAGAATCTCAATATATCGCCCTGTTTTGCAAACCAAGCCGGCCGGACCTTGTTTCCTCTCACGATTGTCCGTCCGAGACCCGATTCGAACTCTGATTGATGCGTTGGAACCCCCTTGGTAAGGCCTCAATTTCTCTTTGGCCATCTAGATTGATTTTCCTTCTATAATTAGTTATAGAGGTTTGATCATTTTTGAATATTTTGTAGATTTACCGCGTTTTAGACCGAATTGGCAGCTGTTACCGGAGGAGTAGCATCATACGAGTCTCGAGTATGGGGTGCATACCTCATTTTGTGTTTTTCTGGTTGTTTGGGTGACGCGGCCTTCGGCGCATTTTCAGATATTTTGAGTGGGACCTGTTTTATCTGCTGTTTATTATTATACTGCCTGTTAGACCTATGGGATGCATTTGGGTATGCCATGATACCAGTTTGTGTGAGTGGGGCGGGCGAGGGACCGTTGCTTGTCGGTGAATTTTGGTCGGGGAATGCCAGAATAGTTTTAATTGAAATATTAATGTGTTAAACTATTGAGTTTAATTTATTAAAGCCTGATTTAAATTGTTAGAATCATTTAATACCTCGGTGCTGGTATGGGACAACAGCTTTCATAGTGCAATTCAACTGTTTGGTTTGTTTTTCCTATTTATGTTTTCTGTTTAAATATGTTATATATGAAATTTCTAAATTGCATCTGGTGGATCCTTTGGGTTGTGTTGGGCTTGGCCCGGTTACGCTTGAGTGATGCTGATCACAGGTTAGGGCTTTTCCCGCGGTACTTTGGGTGGTTTTGACCATGGGATTGGGCGTCATGGACGTCGGATTGAGGTAGTACAACTGTCAAGTTGGGCATGGCCCGAGTTATTAGGATGGTGATGCCATCAAACATGAGCGGCATGGTCGCAGGGACACGAGGTGTCAGATGTGTTGGTTACTTAGATACTATTTTTGGTGATTACTGCTCACCCGGGACATTGAGTAGTGTGCACACAGAGATACTTCATGATGAAGTGGTTTTGACCACTCGTGTGGGTAGAATCCCCCGTAGTTGCGGTTAGGTATTCTGGTTGGGGGTGCTTACTGTAGAAAGCTACGTGGGAGGTGAGGAGCCTTCAAGGGAAACCATTGAGACTATCGGGTTGGTGGCTGAGGCTCGCCGTGATTTGAGGACAGATATCATTGTTCCTCCAGGTTACGTTTTGGGCATGCCTTCGGGACATCGGTACTTGAGGTACGAGGTGTCAGGAGGCACATGGTGTCAGGTTTCTATTCTTGGGTGTGCCTTCGGGATGTTGGGACTTGAGACACGAGGTGTCATGTGGCACATGGTTCCCGGTTACACGACAGAGATTCCGGAATTGGCCGAAGCAGGTGACACTCCATGGTTGCTGTTGAGCACCAGTGGAATTTGTGCTTATTTGTGCATTGTACTGTTTACTTATTTCCTTAGTATTGCATGACTTCTTAAAATCATATATTTGGTACACACCATTGGTTGGTATCCTACTGAGATTTGTCTCACACCCTGCACGGGCCCTTCGGGACGCGTACAGACTTTATGGATTTATATGCAGGAAAGAGGCCAGCTTCAGAAGATAGGCTGCGTTGGTTATAGAATGGAGATGGTATAGACCTTGTTTTCATGCCTAGCGGGGTTTTAATTTGTTCTATTGTCTTTTATATATCTTCATGATTACTTGTTGTAGATACTATTGGTTATCCATTGACGCCCTTTTTATATTCAGTTGTGTATGACCTGCTTTGGATGCATGTTTTACTATTCAGTAGTAGTTACATGTTATCAGCATGCTGTTGTGTTTATTTCCACTGTTGTTTTTATATTTACTGCTTCCACTGTTTATCTATATTGATTATGCTTCCGCTCTGCGGGTCTGGTTCGAGTATGCAAAGTCTTTCTTTCCGCTGCATCTTTACGGTTATACTCAGACCAGTACCCTTACTATGATCCTCCGAGAGGGTATAGCCTCCCCACTATACCTAACAGACCCTCACTGCTAGTCGGTATCCTTTGGCATTCAGGGGAGGTGCGCCTAAGGTAGTAACACCCGACTCGTTTGGCACTGTTCGGGTGGCTGGCCGGGTCCGGGTCGTTACACACTGAAATATAATTTTGATGACAGCATAATCATAAAATGGATAATCAAGCTATTCCACCCATCTTTAGACATTAACCAAATTCATAATGGTTAGAAGATGGAAACCTAATTCAAAAAATTTGAAACACTTCATATGATACATTAATTTAAATAATTCAATGGTAAAAAAACAAATTTAAAACTATATTATTCCATTAATAATTATTCTTAATGTTATTTATAAATTTACTAACTATGGTTGAAATCCAAATTTTATAATGATATATAAATACATTCTTCCAAGATAAATCAACCATTTTTTCCAAATATAAAGTCACATATGATTTTGAAATAAACATAATTTTAACATGTAAAAAAATATCATGATAATAAGTATATCGTGTATGTCAATGGTAGTTCACAAAACCCTTATCATCTCTTGGTCATGTGTCCATGCCCCACCACCTAACCTGATCTGGCAGGTGGTCACTGAGCATATGGTTTGTCACCTTTTTTATTTATACCTAAATAATAATTTCCCCCAAAAAAACACACCATGGTTATTCTAGGGATTAAAAATACCTCAACCAAAAAAAATCTACAAAAATGACATTAACTACCAGTAATTGTTTTATTAAATAAAACTCTAATATGGGATGTCATATGACATTGAACATATAATAAAATTTAATCTTATAGTCATATGATGGTATCTATAACCCTTAATATTACCTCATTTGATAACCTCCTAATCTCCAATTGTATTTAAAATGTTCTTTGATACCAACTATAATAGCCAATGACCTACATTCCCCAATCCTATTCTGAATTTCAAAACATTTCTTTTCAGGATATGATGTCGATAATTGTGGAAAAATTTATTCAATTAAAACCATATAACCTCAGAAGAAATACGTGGGTCACATAAATCATGGGGGACCTTTTAGGTTTAAAATGTTAAATAAATAGGTTAAACTCCTACATAATCAATTCACAAGACATTAAATGGTCATTTATCCTACTAAACCTAGATATTATATATCACATAAATACATCCTCATCGTCTATTTGAAATTCCTTCTACAAATAACTCATTCATCATCATCTTTTTAAATCATATGGGAAAGGAAACATGAAAAGGGTGATCTTAAATGCCTAATATGGGTAAATATAAGAATTAACAATTGAATGTCATCAAGGAGAATGATATTGCATAAGGGTTTGATGACATAGTCGTAGTTCATTACTGAATCATAAAAGAAAAAATACCCATTATTTATTGGATCATAAAATATTAAAACATGTAAAAAGAAATAGCATTCTGAATAAATAATAAAAAACCATGTGATATCAATTTAGATCATTAGAATCTTATAAACTCATAACAGTAAATTTAAACTCTTTCTAGTAACTCAGAGCGTCACTTAAATAAAACCCTACCAAACATATTTCAAATCTCTTTCAATTGGAGTAACCATACAATTTAATTCAATGTAACCATAAACCAATGCATTCAAGATCAATTATGAGGATCACCCTGTATATAATCCATATTTGGATCACCTATTTTACATGAGCTATAATGGGGATCAACCCATTGTATAAGTTAAATCGGGCTCATGTGTGAGATAATATGGTGATTATCCCATCTTATAAGTTGTTTCTGGATCACCAATTTTTTATAATTATCATGTAAAATATAAATAACAACACAATTTCATCTTAAAAACCATTAAAACAATCATTATTCATTTATAACCAAAAACCCCCATGGAAATTCAATGGGATTAATATCAATCCCCTTGAAAAAAAAATTAACTAGTGGACAAGAAATGGGATCCATAACAACTTTATTAAAATATAATTATCCTATGTAAATGAAATGAGCACCAAGAATAATCTCTTTGAAACAAGAGTAATTCATATAAATTAAATGGGTTCCAATACAATCTCTTGGAAAAAAGATTTACTAGTGGAAAAGAAATGAGTTCCTTAGAAGTATCATTGAAACAACCATAGTCCATCCAATAAAATAATGAGGTTGGTATCAACACAGTATATACCTAGTGTAAGATAAGTATTAAAAAGGCTTTTTAGGTTTATGAATTTTAATACCATAAAATAAATCCTTAAAAACACTCGTGAGGTAAATAATCTTTAAGCTTTCCAAAGTGTCTCATACCACATTGAATCATTTTAATTAGAATCCCCATAAATAGAATAACATTAAATAAAACTTATAATTTCATGATAATAATTAAATTAATGATATAACATGTCAATGGGTTATTATATAAACCTCATAAGAGAAAATAGTATTATAATATAACAAATATCTCAAGGAAAGATAGTTTTTACAAAAAAATTATTACCGCTTGGAAACATCGAAACTATGAACCCCATGAAAGATATATCCTAAAACATATGTAAATACATATAATTTAACATTTAATATTAATCAAATATATTCATGGTATGTATATAAACCACCCAAAAATATGTATTGATTATAGAATATGTCTTATTGAAATAAAAGTGAGACTAGTATTCCCCTTACAAAGACCATACCACTGTACTGAGAAAAAATATGCAAAATAATAATGTGTGAAAAATTTAAATCCAAAAAATAAAACTTCAAATACATAATTATATAATAGTAGTTAATTTCACACATATTTCTAGTGTAATATAACAAATTACATAGATTTTTCCCCTAGTGAATGAAAATTGAGTTAAGAAATCCTTTTTGAATATTTTATTATTAGAGTGAGAATAAATTAAGGAAATTATTAGGTTTCACAAATGTAAATCTAAAAAAAAAGTATAAATAAATAATAAAATAATCATTGTTCATGTCACTAATATTATTGGTATAACATATCCATTTATATATAAGTTTAACCCAATGAATGAGAATTGAACTCTAAAATCCCTTACCATGAGTCTAACTTGTCATGATTTTCCTCTATCTTCCTGAATATTAAACATATAATAATTATTTACATTCTATATAAAATTTTACTATATTTTTACTATTTTTATTTAAATTATAAACAATTTATATACAATTACCTAATAAGTAAATTTTATGTTGGTTGTGTTGACTATATTCAACTTATGTCTCAAAATTTTCATTGATAGGTCGACTATAGCCAATGATTTCATTATGCAATCATCTCTATAATAAAAATAAGAATGATGGAATTATGAAATATTTCAATAAATTATTCAATTACAATTAATAGAAATTTTGGTAATTAAAGGTTAACAAATGTTACGATCATGGAGATTGTTTTCCCTATGTATATATGAGTAATGGTCCCATTTGTGAAAGATTTTTATGGAAAGAAGTTATGTAATGTATATCTTTCTAGGATGAAAATTCTATCATAAAAAACATATTATTTAGTTATATATATAAATATAAATCAATCTTTTGATGCAGTTATGGAAAAGGATGAATCGCATTGCATCGAGAAAGAAATAGTTCACAAGTCTATAAACGAGATTTTCACCTTTTTAGTGTGTGTAATGGAAATAATAACAAGATATATAATATTTTCATAAATATAATTATGTCATTAATATCACATATATATCATGTATATTAAATATTTTTATTAATCCCATCCTAAATAAATTACATTTAAAGAGACAATGAATGAAATTTCATTGAGGAGGCAGTAGTCCACACGTCAAAAAACAATGTTATCATGATCCTACAAAATGAGAAGCATAAAGTATTGAGTTATATAATAATTACATAATAATAAATATAACATATATATCATACAAAATCTACAATTAAATCATTATTCCCAGCCATGAAATTTGTTAATGGAATAACAAACGACATCAGTTCGTGAGGCGTTAGTCCACTATATACACATACAATGATTGTGTATTCCATTTAATGGAAATGTGTAATGTTTTAGGTTGATATAATAACATAAATACATATCAGTAAATTTAGGATACTGAGGCTACTATATTTTCATGGAATAAGAATAATTTAAGGGGTGGGTAAAAAATAAAACAAAAGTGCACATTGAATAATGTTCCCTATTTTTCAAGTAACTCCTTTTAGTTTTCTCCAAATGGGTTTCTTTGTTTTATTTCTAAAAAAAGTGTGGGTTATAGGAGGATTTTGGTATATTATTTGGTAATGGGTTTTATAATCCTAATATCTTCAAAGGTGTTATGCTAGGAGAAATAGAGGAGGCATTTTATATATGGGGAAATGGAATCATTGGGTATTCCTAGAAATATTTTAGATCTCCGATCATTTTTTCTTATCCCTAAGAATCCAAAATATGAAATTATGTATCCTTATATTTTTAATAGTGAGAATATGGAATGAAAGGAAATTAGACATGCGTTGGGTAATTTTTTCACCTTATATTCTAAGTTTGAAAATTAACTATGCTCGATTATACCTTAATCATTATAATTAATTTAAATTACTTTCACTAATATTTTTTATCAATGAATTTTATTTTATTAATACAAACTATTAATTATTCTGATTCCAAATATTTCATCCATATTTCCAAATTCCAATCACAAAAGTTGAATAATTCAATTTATAATTATTCATGCATATGAGATAAGAACAAAGGGTTTTCAAAGAGAAAGTATCAAAAGATTTAAATTTTTGTATATCCAATTTCAATGTGAAATTGATTTGAATTTTCTTGTGTGGATGTATTGATATATTATTGAAATAATTATTCATTAAATAAATTATACAATGTAGTTGGGGTTTGTCTAAGTGGTAATCACCCTGTAATCCTACATGAAAAATGGGGGTTGAAAACCCATCCAGCGCAGATATTGTAGCAGTGCTGTAGTGCACTATAGCACCAACAGCACTGTAGTAACAGAGGGATTTGTAGTGGCGGCCGGTTACTGTAACGGCGGTCGTCAATGTAGTAGTGGACTGTACTGGTTGGCACTGTATCATCGGTACTGTACCAGTACTCTTTACAAAATAAGCCTTGGGAAAAATTTTGGGCCTACGGGCCATGTAATGGGCAAAATGCCCACTAGGACTTCAGGCTATGTAATGGGTCTCCATCTACCCAGATAAAGAGGTCATTTCTTTGATTTAATAATAAATGAGGCTTTGGTCCCATCCATTAAAAAAATAAAAATATTATAAAAAAATGTCGTTTCTAATTAAAATTTTGTGTCATTCATAATTCATCAAAATATATAAGTTCTCATAAAATTACAAAAAAGACACCCAAAGAAAAATTTGATATTATTAATTTAAAAATTAATTTTTATAAAGGAAATAAAATTTATAAAATTTTCAAAATTTAAATTTAATGAAATTCTTCCATTAAAAGGAGGGAAAAATTATTTTTAGCAAAATACAAAATTTAAATTTTTAAAATTGAATTTATTCATATATTATTCCTATAAAACTAATAAGATGAATTAAAAATAGATTGAATATAAAATCTTTTAATTTAATTAAGATAATTGACTATGCATGATGAATTTAAATTATTTAGGTAAAATTCCTTTGTGGGCTTAAAAAAGTTTTTCTCATAAAAACATACTTTATACTCAATTTTTTTAATTTTCATTTCAAATTATTATGTCACAAAATAATTAATTATATAAACATATGAAAATACATATATTCATAATTTATTAAATCATATTCATTCCATCAATCCCAATACCAAGGTGATAACTATCATATTAAATTATAATATTAATTGCATATTATTTCTCAGTAAGACTCAGTCATGTGTGTACCACAAGTTATCGAAGAAACTCAATATTAAGAATAATTAAAGTTAAATTTTACATTGTGTATAATGAGAGATAAAATGTTCATTTATTGTAACACAATATATTAAATAACTTAAATTATTATGAATGAATGTTTTCTTAAAATTTAATGATTTTACAACAATAATACGCAACAAGACACCCCGAATACAATAAACACGAAGCATCAAGTATAATCATATCAATAAAAGGATATAATAGTATATTTCTAATAGAAACTCCCAGATATGCTCTGAATAACACCACACTAGTAGGTGGTCACAACAAACATCTAGCTGCTGTATTCTACATGAAGCAAAAATATTGTTCTGGGAGAATCCACTCCACAAACCATTATATCACTTGTGACACCCATTATAATTTTATATATTAATGAGCCCCACCCATGAAATATAACAAGTCTCTGAAGACACTAATATTCAGATATGGGACCATTCCATCAACTCTTGTGTACACCATGAATCCATTGTGGATCAACCCACTAGGTAAGGGATCATATGGAAATGATACCAAGAAACCTATTGATGTGGACTACTATATGGGGGATCAATTCCTTAATCAAGTAGATCCCAATGATTCCAAGAACTTTTCATAGGTTATAAAGAATATTGAGGATAAATATATACTCTCGAGGAGGAACACCATGAACTCTATTTGAGACTCATCCTATGGAGAGGATCCATATCTTATGATGTGCATGAAATGTCACACTGTACACATGACGTACAAGACTAAGGGTACCCACTAAACCATGACTAGTATAGACTAGATAAATGAACAGATATAAACACTCTTTAAGGTGGTACCTCATGTGTAATATTGTTACATGGTGTTTCATCTCTCCCCAAGTCTTCTAGTGTGGTATCCCCTCACATGATATACAAATCTATGAATACACGACTTGTAGGTATGGTACATTACATATAGAGTTTCCCAGCACTTGTGTATGTCTTATGTCTATGTCTATGTATCATTGGTAATGTTTGTGTACTAGACCATGTATAGGTTGTTTTGTTTGGGTATCTGTACATGACACATCACTGGCCATGTACTTATTTTTGTTTTCATTTTATGAAGTACAGGCCAAGCCATCATGGTTCAGTCACATGGTGTGTAGCCCTGTCACATGGAATATGATACTTTACTCTATGAGGAAACACTAGTATCATATAAGGGGTCATACATGGCATGTAATTCCAAATGAAAAGTTGTATATCCCGAGATTTTTTGGATACCTAGGCCTCTCCTCTGGATTTCCTAGATATGACACTTCTATCATCATCCTTTCCAAAGATCATAAATCTAGGGTCAGTGAACAATCTCTTCATGAGAGATCATTGATCTGTGAATCAAATCCTCTCAATAAACTCACTTTATTGTTCTATGTTTCCTAGATTTTGAAACTAGGATGAATAGATATTGTTAATCCATTCTCATCCACCTGGAATAATCATCCTTCATCTTTTCACCATGATCATAGCCTCATTCATAAATCACACCAGACGTATCAATATGTTTCACTAAATAATAGTCTTGCACCAATTGAATACTGGGTATTCATCGAACAATGATCAAAATAGATTTCCCTCGATGAGCATCCAAATAATGGGATAGAGAAAGCTATAATCCATGGGATGTGAGGAACTAAAATGATCATTTGTTTAATCGGAATCGATTCATTATCATAGAATAATATACAATAATAGTAATAAATCATAATGAATATATAAAATTCTATAATTTTAAATCTACTAATGATTTTTGTATCAATTATATTCATAGAATTGATCAATGTTCATCCTAGTCTAATAAATAGGGTGGAAAACACAAATCAATGTCATTCCTGGAGATTGTTTCTATTGTTGATGAAGAACAGGGTTGTGATGTGGTATTTGATGAGATCCACAAACTCCATTGGTGCAACGATCCATTATCCAGTATTGATCCACCATTTCTCACTAATATCACTCTCTTCTAATGTTTTTTAGGTCTCTTGGGTTTTTCATGCAATCCCGAGGCAAACCCTATAGCTGTATATTTAAATAACAATCAGGGTGTTATGTCGAACAAAAATAAAATTACTTCTTAATTAATATATTTTATTAATATCTCTCATTCATCAATTTTATCACAAACGACCTATTCTAACAAACGAGTACGTCATTATTAGTTTAAAACAAACATTTGGAACTCAAGAGTGCCCTAAGATTTCTAATATGGGCTCCCATTTGAGATTTATTCAACTTTTTTTCAGAAATATATGTGCATACTCTATTTGATATATTTAATATATTTCAAAACATATATTCTGATAAAAACAGCCATGGAATCACATTCTGTCTCATCACCTGGTCTCGAAATTAATCCATAAAATATCTAAAAATCATACATGTAAAAATAAGAGTCTTTAAATTAATAATTGATACACAATCTTCTTTCATATTCATACACCCCTTTATTAATTCTTTAATTCCATCATTGTAATATGACCACCCCCTTCACCACCACCAACATTACGATTTTTATTTCATAAAGACAACCCAGCTACAAATTGTCAACCAACGAGGCCCCCCCTATGGTGGACAAAAATAATGCAACCCAAGTGCGTATCCCCTAATCAAATTGACCCCCTCGGGTCTAATGGGTGACACATTATCCGCCCAAACCATAGTGTCCCCAGGAACCGCGGTCAATGCAAAGTAGTCCGTAACTTTATTCCCTTCCCGCCAAGTATGAGTTACCCTGACATTGTTCCGCATGATAGCCTTGCACTGCCTAATAGTGTAAGAGATCCTCCACGGTGTCGTACCTTGTCCATGAAACGCATCATGGATAAGTTTTGAGTCTGTTTCTATCTGCTCCACCACCAGGCCTCTATTCTTGCACAACGTCACCCCTAACAGTACTTCCAAAGCATATGCCTGCACTGAGATCCCCCTCCAATAGTGTGTAGCGAAGTCCATCATCACACTGCCACTGCCATCATGTAGCACCCCCCCCCCCCTCCTCGCATGATCTCCCCAGCGCACGCGCCATCGACGTTCAACTTTAAACCTCCCACCGGAGGGATCCAATGAGCCCAAGACCCCCGCCCCCTGGAAGTCCTCTGCCCAACCCTCATCTCAGGGGATATCAACAGCCATATTGAAGGAAAATCCTCCCCAAATCATGCAATACCCACGAGTTCAATCAACAGACATCTTACTCTTTCCACCACCGCCCTCCCTGTGGACGCGAGTCCCTCTTACCTGGCACGATTCCTCGCTTCCCAAAGTACCCAGCATCTCGCATTATAAAACAAAGCTCAAGCCTCTTTCTCCTCCATGTTTCCATCACACCCATGGAACCACAGGCCCAAAAACCGATCCCAAGTGTCGGCATCATAAGAATACCCTATGTGCGTTCCCAAAAAACTCCATACCACACGAGCTCATTCCCCTTCAAGGAAGATATGATCCATGCTCTCCTCCCTCCTCCGTTTACAACACTGACACCTAGACGCCAGGATAATACCCAATATTTTGATATTCTCATCCGAAGGGAAGGCCTTTTTCTTGATCCTCCATGTTAAAAAGTTCATTTTTGAGGGAAACCTTCTGCTCCACTCCACCCTATTCCTCGACTCCTACAGCTGCTGATCATTAGAACACCTATTAAAGTATTTCATATTGAACCTAACCGACACTGAGGGCGTGAACACACACCTATCCCTCTCCTGGTTGATCACTAATGAGTCAAAGACCCTTCGAGAATCTTCATCCAGCACCGCTCTGAAGAACAGGGGGTGAAGCTTGGCCTCCCTAAAGGAGATAAGCGGGGCCGGACACCCCGGAAAAGCATGCACCCTCCCTGACCAATTGTAATCCCAGAAGCGGATCCTCCCCTCCCCAATAATCCACTAAAAACAGTGCTGTAACTCCGGGTCGATATTACTCACCTCGGCCCACATGGAAAAACCTCTCGCCGGAAGTTCGGCGATGCCGGCCTCGTACCTGCTCCGCATACACCTACCCCATAATGTCTCCCCCTCAATAATTTCCCATGCAAGCTTCGCACATATTCCATGAACCGTATCCTCCATACTCCTGGCGTTGATCCCTCCTTCGTTGATCGGCCTCACCATTTTCCTCCATGAGACCCACTGTCTCTTCCCCTCCAGCGATGCATCCCAAATGAAACGCCCGAGCACCCTATCAATGGAACTAATGACCCCCTTCGGTACGTTAGTAGCCACGACCACATGAACCAGTATAGCTGCAAGCACACTGTTCACTAATGAAATCTGACCCTTAAAGGATAGGAAATGCTTTTTCCAATCCATTATACGGGCCATCATTCTGTTAACCACCTTTTCAAAGTCCCTGTTCTGCAGCCGACCGGTAGTCACTGGAGCCCCCAGGTACACCATCGGTAAGGACCCTTTCCCCATGCCCAACGTATCTCTCACACCATCCACCCTATCCTCCCCGTAGGCAGCTTCCATATAGAAATATCTCTTCTCCCGATTCACCAACTGGCCACTCCATTTACAGTACTCCTTCAGTATATCGTTGATCTCCCTCACAGACCTCACCCCGGCATTCATAAACAAGATTGTATCATCTGCGTACATGAGGTGAGATACCAAGAGGCCCCCATGTCTCCGGTGGAACGACAAGATATCCCCCCTGCCTATCCCCCTGTTAAGTAGTCTACTAAAATTATCTTGCATCAGAATGAAAGTGCTAGGGGATAAAGGGTCCCCTTGCTGCAGGCCACGAACGGATTTGAATAATCCATGTGTTCTCCCCAAGAAGGACATTGTCATCCATGGTGAACTAATACACCTGAAGAAGATATCGCACACCCAGGCTAAGAACCCCATCCTCCAAAGAACTCCATTCATGAAACCCCATTCCATTCTGTCATAAGCTTTACTCATATCAAGCTTTACCACCATATTAACTCCTCGAGCCTTTATGTTCAGATCCATCATCAACTCCTGCGCCAGCGCCATAGCTCCATGTATCGACCTCCCCTTTACAAATCCATGCTGCTCCACAGATACCCACCTCTAAAGATAACTATACATCCGACTGTTGATCAAAGCCGCCATTACATTGTAAGGAAAATTACACATACTAACTGGTCGGTAGTGATTAAGGGATGTAGGGTCTTTGCACTTAGGTAAAAGGACCATGGTTGTCGTCACCGCTACCCAAGGTAGGACACCCCCACGAAAGAAATCCTGAATGGACAACACCAAATCATTCTTCACGAACTCCCAATAACCTCTATAGAAACTCCCCGGGAAACCATCCGGCCCCACGGCACTATCCGGGTTCAACTGCCACATTGCCGCCTGCACCTCCACTTAGTCCTGGATGGCTTCAAACTATTCATTCTCCTGAATGGATACAACCTCCAGGATCGCCTCCCATAACCGAGATTCATTGGTAGGATACCCCCCCCCCTGACCATCACCCCTTGGTCCAGCCAGGAGATCCTTAAAATGCTCCAGGGCTAGACCCCCAACCACCTCCCTATCGTCCGAAAAAGAACCGTCCTCCAAAGCCAGGTTAGGCTTCACCACCCGACATCTCTCCCTTATGCATGCATGGAAGTAAGCCGAGTTCATATCCCCCTCTCTGAGCCATCTCACCCTCGATCGATCCCTTTCCCTGCATTCTTGAGAAAGCAACCTCACATCCAAGGCCTCCTTCTTCTCTAAAAGCTCCTCAAACACAACATCGTCCCACCTGCCTTCTAAACTTGCCTCCATCATTTCAATATCTGCTTTGTAGGATTCCAACTCTCGATCCCACGCCAGTAGAGAACTCGCCCACTGCATGAGCTCCGGTTTCAGACGCCGCAACTTTCCATGCAAATCCACCCAAGTATTCCCCCTAGAAGGCTCTCCCCAAACCTGTGAAGCCAACCTAAGGAAAGTCGGGTCATAGATCCACAACTTGGAGAAACGAAATCCTTCCTGGGGACTCTCAACCCTTTCAAAGGACAGAAGTAGCGACGAGTGATCAGAGACCCCCCGAGCCAAATGAAGGACCTTCACCTCCCCCAGCACCGCAAAGGCCTACAAGTTCGCAAAACACCTGTCCAGTCTGGCCCAAATACGGCTCTCCCCTCTGCGATTGTTGCACCAAGTGAAAGGGTCACCCGAAAAGCTAACATCCCTAAGACCCTTCCGCGCCATGCACTGGACAAACTCCGTGCTCGCCCGGCTCTGGAACACACCCCTTCCCTTCTTCTCATCAGGTCCCGCAATAATATCGAATTCCCCTCCCACCAACCAAGGCATAACCCCCGGGTCAAACTCTGCTAGCTCCACCCAAAGCCCCTCCCTCCGACGCGCATCGCAGCTCCCGTAAACAAATGTCATGATCCACTCCAACCCATTCCAAGCCACCTTCGACGTAATAACTCGATCCCCTACCTTCCATAGATCCACTGAAACCCCTCTCTTCCAAAACAGCCATATATGGTTATTCAACAGGGCCCCATGCATAGCTGCATGCATCTTCAGCCTACGAGAAAAATCTTGGATCTTATCACACCTCTGTTTGTGCTCAATAACAGAAACCATGATGGATTTATGCTTCCTAACCTCCGAAACAATTTAGTATGTTTTAACCCTATCCCCTATACTATGGGCATTACAAATAAGGATAGGATACATTAAGACTCTTTCAGCCTGGTACTGGCCCTAGGCGAAATAGACCTCCGAGCAGGGGAGATGGACCTAACCCCACCTAGTAACTTCTTCCTTGTCATCCTAGTGGTCACCCCATGACTCCCTCCTTGCAACCCATCCCAAGAGCATGACCGCCCGCGAGGCGGGGAAGCAACGCCTTCCAGACCACCGACACCCCTGGACGACCCACCCTCCTCCACGGAAACTGGCACCGTGACCCGATCCCCCACTGGACATGATGAAACCGGGGAAGAGACTAGAATCTCACTGCTAGGTCCCTCACGCAATTGCCTTCCTTCCCCAGGAAGCCCATCCAAAGTATCACCGTCCTGAGAAAACCACCCTACACAGAGACCACCCCTGCACTACTGGAAATATGAACATTACCAACGGTTTTGGCCAAACCATTGGTATAGTTCATTAATTTGGACCTATAGCAACGGTTTTTCCAAAACCGTTGGTATAGGTCACTTATATGGACCTATACCAACAGTTTTGGACAAACCGTTGGTATAGGGGGGAACCTATAGGACCTATACCAACGGTTTTGGAAAAACCGTTGGTATAGGTCCATTATAGAGACCCTATACCAATGGTTTGGCCAAACCGTTGGTATAGGTCCTAAAATCGAAGGACCTATACCAACAGTTCTCAAAACCGTTGGTATAGGTCCTTTGATTTTTAATCGAATCTTCTTACCAAGAACATTATATAAATCAAAATCTAAAATTATTATAACAATACATATATATATATTTATGAAATTATGTTCAAAAAAGTAATGGTAGGTTAGTGGTTAAGTCATTCAATTATAAACTAGTGGTCCTGGGATCAAATCCCACCGAAAGTTTTTTTTTTGAAATACATATACCAACGGTTTTGAGAACCATTGGTATAGGTTTTCATATTACTTATACCAACGGGTTTCAAAACCGTTGGTATAGACCTATTGTCACGGCTTACTTGCCAACGGTCCTCCAAACCGTTGGTATAGCCTATACCAACGGTTTGAGGGTCTATACCAACGGTTCCAAACCGTTGGTATAGGGTATTTTTCCAGTAGTGCTGGGAAAATCCACAGCAAGCTCACCATCAGTACCCGGCTGAGGTCTACCAAAGCTAGCCCTGGGATACAGAGATGTAGAGACAGACGGTAGACCAGAATGCAACCAGAGAAACCTCAAAAACAACCCTAGCACATCCCCGGATGATATTTCATAAATAATGATATAACACTTATTCAAAATAGTTTAAAATAAATTTTTTGAACATTTATAGATTTTACAGTATATGTATTTATGTTACCAAA
This sequence comes from Viscum album, assembly GCA_963277665.1. Taxonomy (NCBI): domain Eukaryota; kingdom Viridiplantae; phylum Streptophyta; class Magnoliopsida; order Santalales; family Viscaceae; genus Viscum; species Viscum album. The sequence continues at coordinate 450,581,891 of OY728131.1, forward strand.
ATAATCCATGAAATTGATCCTAACATCACTCTTTCATTAATATTACTAATCATATTGATTATATGTGGTGATATTAAACATCATTCAATATTTTTTCATACAAAAAATTCCATTAAAACTATTTATTTTATCCTTATTATGCTTATTATAATAATATTGATCCTGCTATTTAATAAATTTACAAATTATATATTTGTGAAATGGATTCACTGACACATATAATTTAACATAGTATTTAAAAAAAATTGATAAATATTTTAAGCAGTCACAGATGTCATCAATTATAGTTTCCTATTTCATTAGTTGATAGAAAATTGAAAATTGATTTTGAATCCTTTCTTGATAATAAAAAAAAATGAAGTGGGGTATCAGGATTTATAATCATTAAATTTTTATATTAAATGTAATTCACTTTAAAACTAGAATCCCCAACCCTAGTAGCCAAAATATAGTTCCTGGTTTAATTACATTGGCATAATATACATGTAATTACATCCCTAGAACTAAATATACTAATAGTCTTGGTTATATATATATATATATATATATATATTTGTCATGGTATAAAATATAACTCAAAAATTAGTTCAAAAAAATTTATTATTTCAAGAACAAAATTTTTCCCTCTTGTATAGCCATTCATAAAAATAATAGAATTGTTTATTTAATCTATGGGAAAGAAAACAAAATAGTGGTGAGCTCAAATTATCATTAAGTGTATAATATAGTAGAATCTATCAATAATAAATATGAATAATCAATATAGAAAGGTATATAACTAAAAAACAAAATACATTAATATAACATTACTATCAAGGTAAGATAAGCTCCATTCAATATATAAAGTTAAATAACTGAGAAAACATTCCATTTAATTAGAATGATGAGAAATAAATACATATATAGATAATATCATTGTGAAAATATCCTAGATAATAATAACTATACTCTTATTTAATGAAACTTTTATTTATAAGACATTTTGTTTCACACACACATGATACATTTAATATCAATTAATTTCACAATACTATTCATAACATAATATTATCTTTATATTTTAGAATTCAGTATAAAACATACTAGTTTAAAATAGATAGGATTTGTCCAGCTAATTTTTTCACATAAAACTATTGATGCATCAAGGGGCTTTATTTAATCAATCCCCAACCTTTTTTCTTCAAAAAAAGAAATCATCATATATTGAGTACTAAATATAACTCATAAAAAATATTCCTTATCAAATATCTGTATCGAGGAAAGGATAAATGTTTTTCAATATTTCCCCAGCTTATCAAACATCATTCAACATTAACATTATATGTAAAAAAACTTATACGGTTAATGAAATAGTCATATCCATCACAAAATAATATGGATAATAATGATAAATTTAATGTATTTGGGGAAAATTTAATAACAAAGTGATTATGTCAAAATAAAGTTAACAGTCAAAAAAGTGGGATTATACTGTAACTTAATCCACATTATAATTTTCATGTTAAATCACCATAGATGAGATAATTTAGAGTAAAATATTAAATACCATAAAGAATTTAGTATTTGTTATATTAAATGTCAAATTTTCATTATATCCACCCCATTAAATAACATAGGTTCATAATATAACATATGTCTTAACAAACGAAAATTGAGACCAAAATCTCATACATTACACAATCGTTTTTTGGGTATAATGTGGTTTAACCTCTTGTATAACAATATTAAAAATATAGTTAACTTATTCTAGAACCATAATCAAGTGTTTAATATCATATATCATCATATAATAGCATTTTAGCTCATTTTTGTTAATAATAGTTTATTATTTTCATTGTTTTAGGTGTTAATTTCCATGTTTTACCATTTGTTTGTTTTCAAAAATGTTTTGGTTATTTTGCATATTACATAGATCCATCTTCTCCATAATAACAATAAGAATGAAATAATTATCATATTTATAAAATCAATTTTACTTTTAAAACAAATCATGAATAATTTTTATGTAAAATGAAATATGTTATGATCACAGACACAGTAGGTCATTTGTATGCATGAGTAACATTAAAATTTTTCACTAATCCACATATAAAAGAGGTGATTAATCTTTTATAATTATAAAATCATCATAATATCCTTAATATCATATTATATACTTATATATAAATATATAAAACCCCTATGGTGTGGTGATGAAAATAATGTCACATCACTTCTTGAAGGAGGTAGTACATACATACACGAATGTTGTTATCAACATTTTATTTGTCACCTTCCATATGTGGAATTAGTGAATGATGAATCACATTACTTCATAAGGCCATAGACCACCATACACCAAAGTAAAGATATAGTATATCCTACAAAATGGTTGGTGAAAAGTTTTATATTTGATATAGTTACCCTAGAGTTATAATTATGTTATGAATATATAATATAACTTTTATATCCATTATCATACCCATCCTTGAGAGGTGTAAATGGAGAAATGAACGACACATGTTCATGAGGTGGTAGTCTACCGTACGCAGGAATGATGATTTTGTATCACTTGTGATTGAAGTGTGTGTGGTAATAGGACATTCCATTAATATAGAAACATCTCAATATATGGAACATACTGATATTATTATATCATCATGGTTTGAAATAAATTTAAGGAGGTGTAGAAGGAAAATAAAAATATATTATTTTTGAAGAAACTGAACAATCCATTGGGTATCATATTTAGGTTTGCACTAAATAATTAAAAGGATGGAATTATAACCAAACTAAGGACACGAGGATGATAAGAGGGTAATTTGGAAGTGACTTTGGATATCCTTGGCCAAACTAATGTTGTTTGATGGTGTGAATTATTGGGAGTCATTGTTGCCACATTATAGTTGGGGAGGAGTTCCATTCTTATAAAGACACAAATGTATTAACTATTGGTAGGTATCTCTTACATAACATGAATGAAATATTGATCATTTATGGGTTGAAAGTATTATATGGTCAATGTAAACATCCACCATAGAATAAAACACACTTTTTAAATATTTTGATTCTTAATATCTATGTTTCCCTATTTTTATGATTTTTGTTTTTCACAAGGGTGACTAGTTTTATAACCATGGTAATTTATACATTAAGAATAAATTAATGTGATCCATATTAGGTAATTTGGAAAAAAATTACTACATATTATATCTGTTTTATATTATATAAATCCTATGTGTGTTTGATAGTATATTTATCATAGGATCATGTAACATTCAAAAACATTGCTTTAACCATAACCTTGCAAACAATGTTTTTAATATTTAGGTGTTAATATAGTCATATAAATGAAAAATTGGTCCATGAATGAAATATATATATAATATTTATTATCATATAAAAATAACTTGGAAGAATATATATTTTTTAGTTATCTTACATCATTTAATAAAATATAATTTATCATAAAATAATATTAATTTCTATTTTGACATTATTCATTTAAATTGAATTTTTTAATGTCAACAAAATGATGGACTTAAAATATATTATGTTCAGGCATAAGTGTAATTATATATTAATCTAAAAATTTATTTATATTAATAATTCATATAGTTTACTTCAATTTTCATATTTCTAATATCATTTATTTTATTTAATTGTGAACTAAGTAATTAATGAGTCTGAATTTCTTAATCTTTTTAATTAACAAATTCACCTATAAAAATTAAAGATAAATTATTATAAAAAAACTCATTGATATTTTATAATAATACATATAACTCAACCAATTTTGTATTCCTTATCCCAATTCTTTATATAAATTAAAAGGAATAAACATATTTTTTTGTCTGTTTCTTTACATAACCTTATATGTGGATCATATTCAATTAAATTTGGAAAGGAATATTCATATTTAAGATAAATTTATGGAAATTTTCTAAATTAAAATATTTAATAAACATTAGATAATATTTTAGGTCATTTTAAGTATTTTAATTCTACTTAAAACCTTTGGTAAATGCATTTTTACCATAAATGTTGTGATTATTTTTTTATGAATTCACTATACATTTTGGTCAAAAAATTAATTTATCATATTTGAAATTATTATTTAATATTATTAAAAAAATTAATCCATTTATAAAAATTCAATTCAATAAATTTGTTACAATTAAATTAAAATTAATCTTAGAGACATGATAAGAATATGGGGTTTTAATGTGAAAATATTAAGTTTTATATAATATTTTTACATAAATATTTAACATGGAATTTATTATAATAACCAAAATTGGATAAATATATGTATAATTGAAATGATTTTACTTTAAATCCAAATCAAAATATAATTTAACTATATAATTTATTTAAATGAAAAGAATGTTTTTAAATAAAATTTAGTATTTTTCACTTTTCATAAATAAAACTTTTCAGAAAATACCGAAATTTCACCCTAAAAAATTTGTTTATAATAATTTCAAGAATCTAGTATAATTTTTCATATAAATTTTAAAAATTGGTAAAAAAATGGAATTAAATTATAGTTGAAAATCACTAAAAATCTTTATTTTATATAAAATAATTTTTGCAAAAAAATTACCTTCACTTTTATGTGATTCTTATTTTTAGTACTAATCAATAAAAAATTAATAAAAACATATAAAATATATATTTACATAAGTTATTCAATATATTCCTTCCCACCATTCCAAAATCTAAGTGATAATTATTATATTAAAATTTTAAATTAATATTATATTGTTGTTCTGTATTAGTTAGTTTTACATTTAATGTATTCCATCAAAGGAACTCATCATTTCATGTAATAAAATCAAAACATGTAATATAGTGTGATTGATTTTGTTAAAGATATTTAATAAATATATAATTACACCTTGGTTGTTATCTTTTCCTCTATGATTGTTGTTGTGTTTCATACACACTATTGAATAAAACATTATTCGTTTATAATTTATAGGTGTCATATTCTCCCCACGTTAAATAAATTTCATCCAAATAATTTAAAATTGATCATTGAAATAAGGGGTTTGATATTTGGAAATAACATTTTAAAAATCACAGATATGAGAGGTGTTAGAAAAATGCCATGTTAATAATAGATAATGGGAAGTACAAAGGTTATAAAGAATATAAGATAACATGGCTTCTAAGTATGATAACATTTATTGCAAGTGAAGATATGGATAAGGAGTAAATAATAAATAATTACATGTAATGATCATTTTCATTGATCACATAAAGGTGAATGAAAAATTAAATTTTATGGGTCTCAAAACAGTAAATCTATGATGTTTTAAACGTCCACCTGATTCATCCGATATGAATGTAATAAGATTACTTTTTTTGTTTCCAAACATTTTTCATGAAGTTGAGAGATTATTTTATTGACCAATAATATAATAAAATATACTTAAAAGTTATGTTCCATAATTATAAGAAAAATTTGAACATTTGGTTATTATTATATCAATTTAAAATTCGTCACTTATTCCAAAAAATTAATATCCAAATGGAAAAAAAATTCATGAAACACTAAAATTCCCCATTAAGATGTCATAAGATCCAGAAAAATAGGTTTTTACATCTATCTATAACTATTTTCAAAAACCAATAAAATTGGAACATGTTTTCAAATATAATAAATAAATATGAAATCCAAAAAAATAATAACAATAGTTCATCATTAATGTTTATTCATCACATTGTTTAAACAATGGCATATTAACTAGGACATCATATAGAGCAGTGATAGGCAGAAAACCCTTATCATCTTCCGGTCACCAGTTAAATCCCCATGGCCTTGTTGGATACGACGGGTTTTCTACTATCATATATGTTTTCATTTTTCAAACCTTTACTAATATAATTGTTATAATGTTCATAAAAATATATTATATACATCCTTTGAATAATATGAATCACTAAAAACCTTTTTTATATAGTTTTCAACACAAGATATTTGTTTACAAAGTCTAATAATATTATTTCAAAATTATAAAAATTTAATTAATGATCATATTAATCCTAAAGGTTATTAATACCAATAACAATATGACAATAAAATTTCAAGGAATTATTCCTAAAATAACACTTCTGATAAAACATACAATTGCCATAAATTTCCCCAAAACGTCCCTAATTATAGAAATCCAAAAAATATATTTTTAAGTATTTGAACCACTTTTAAAAATTAAAATCATTATACATTATGCTATCCATAAATCTTATGTAAATGATAATATATACGTTTATTAACTTTTATATAATCATTATATGTTTCATGATTCTTATACAAAAATACCCCTGGTAAAAATACTTCTAGAATTTAATTCATGAATCACAATACCCAAATATATCATCCATTTTATATCAACATAAGATATGCCTTTGTCTACGGATGAAAATAGTTCATTAATTTTTATTATCTATTTGAATAATTCATAATGGTTTGTAACAAAAATATTAAATACGATAATAATATCTCCGGGTAGTGTCAAGCTAGATGAAAAGTAAGGACTGTTTTCGTTTACTAGGTAATTCTCAAGTAAATCCCAACATACCATTTTCAAAGTAATTACACCTAAGTTCAAATGTTCTAGAACCAAGTCCACTAGTAATAACCCAAAATGGTTTAGTTTTAGGAAAAACAACAAAATATTATGTTTACAAAAACATTATTTTGATATTCTATAAGTTTCATAAAAAATCTTATGTCTATGTTCCTTAATCAATGTTTTACTAAATATAGTTTTAAATGTTTTTACTAAAATTTATTTGTTAGAATATATAGTTACCATGACCCTAGCAACTCAGATTCGGTTCCTTATATAATTACATTGGCATAACATATAAGGTTGCACATCCCAAATAATTGAATAATTTAGTAGTCCTAGTAAATAAGAAACATACAAGAACCTTGAATTATAATTTAAAGCACAAATTAAAACTTATTTTTTTTATTTTTATAATAAAATTATTACATCAAGTATATGATTTCGTATAAACATATTATTAATCATGGAATTATGGGGAAATTACACAAAATAGTGGCGAGATCAATTTCTTCGAATGTGTTAAGTACAATTGAAGATATCATGAATCAATAATAATAGTCAATATAGATCGGAAAATAACTAAAAAATATTAAATTTAAATAACTTGAATATCATGGTATGATAAGGAAGAATCAACATGGAAAGGAAAATAATTGAGAAAAATACCATCTAATAGATAAGCCTAGAATAAAACCCATCCATAGATAATATCGTAGTGAAAATATATTGGATAATAATAAATAAAATAATAATGAACGAAATTCTGAATTATAAAATGCAATATTTCATAGGAACATGATACCTTCATCATCATGAACATTCATAGGAAATTTTATAAAATAGTATTTCCAATTCCTTTCAAAGGCATATTAAAGCATACTTGTTATAAAAGCATTGGTTTTTTCCAATGGACTCTATCTCATGAGACTACTGAGGCATTGTGGGTATTTTGTTGATCAGTCCCAAAATAATGTATTACACATTAAAATAATTAATCATATATAAAATTATTGATTTAACTAAAAAACTATATTCCTTATCAAATATATGTTTTCAATAAAGGATATAGATATATCAATATTTCCCTATTTAATTAAATAATATTCAATATTAACTCCACATGTAAAAAATAAACATAGTTTAGGAAATAATCATATCCATAAAAAATAATATGGATATTTTTGAACAATTTAATTCCTAAAAGAAATTTTTTATAAGAAAATGACTGTTTAAATAAAAATATAATAAGCACAAAAAGACGTGATATTGTGCAATAACTTTTCCACATGGTAATTTTCAAGTAAAATTAACTTAGATAATATAATTAAAAGTGAAACAAAACATTCCATGATTAATGGTGTATTAAAGACATAAAAAGATTAATGGGTAGTATATACACCACATTAAGGAATATGGGTGCACAATATAACATACGTCTCAAAGATGGAATTCTAATATAATAATACCTTACCCTACACTCCCTTTTTTTAATGAGTATTAACCTCATTTATAATAGTTTTATTAATTTTATAAAATTATAAGTAAAAAATAAAAAAATATATAATATCATATATGATCCTATTATAAAATTTTACCATGCATTTTGGTAATAATTGTCCATTATTTTTATTTTCTAGGGTGTTCATTGACTTTTTTTATCATTCATTATTTTTCCTAAAGGTTTCTATTATTTTTCGTATTATATAGTTTCATGATATAGTGAATAATAATCAATAAATATCTAAAATATTTATACATTAATTACACTTTTATTACAAATATGTAATGTTGTTTATGAAAAATGAAGAATGTTATGATCAAGAAGATGATAGGTCATACATATGCATGAGTAGTGTTTCAATTTTTCACTGGTTATTATGGAATGGAGGTAATAAATTGTTTCCCTTTCCAGAATGATCATTATATCCTTAATATAATATAATATACTTATATATGTATATATCATCCATTGGTTCTAGAAATTAACAAATAGTCACATCACTTTGTGAAAGCAGTAGTGCACATATAGACGAACGATGTTATCACCATAATGTGAGTGAGAAGAAAAGTAAAAAAATGATATATATTACCTTTACATAAAAATATATATTTTATGAATTTCATAATGATGTAATTTATATGAAATATAATCATTAAATTCATCTTTATCACCTTCCATGTGAAGTTTTATTCAAAGACGAATAACATCGCTTCTCAAGGCGGTTGTCCACTGTACAAATGAGGGACATTATTGTATCTCTTATGTAATGCCAGGTGAAAAGATATATATAACATACTAACTATGTGGGTATAATTATATTATAATTATCCTTTATATAATTTATATCCATCGTCAAAAATAACCATGAGATGCGGTAATGGAAAATTGAACGATACTGATTCGCGGGGCGATAGTCTGTCGAACATTAGAACGCTGAATTTTGTTCCCTATTTTATAGATCTATATGTGATTTTATAATGAAAATAATATAAAAACATAATGTTATATCTAATAATATTAATTTTTTATATAATCATGACTTGAGTATTATTAAATATGTGAAGAAGGAAATAAAATAAAGATGCTTGTTGTAGTACATTACATCCTTTATGGGTCTCCTCCTTATGTCTACAATAAATATACCAATGGTAGTTTTTCATCCCACACTATGGATTATATGATTATTGGATAGAAGTATGAATGTTATTTGGGTTGGTTTTGGATGAACCAAATTTTTTATAAGTTGTGAATAATTGGGGGGGGGGGGGGTGAGCGCCCTTTTATAGTTGATAAAGAGTTTCATCCTATTAATACTCAAAATTATTCACTATTGGGAGGTATCCCTTATCCCATGTGGATCGAATAATTATAATTAATGGGTTAAAAGCCTGGTTTTTTCAAGAAACACCTCCACCACATAACAAAAACATGTTTTAGACATATTGTTTCATTACTTCTATCGATTTTTAAAATTTTAATTTTTCACTTGGGTGTCTAGTTTTCTAAAAATGGTAATTTATCAGTAAAGACTAAATAAAATATAGTCTTGATAGATAATTAGAAAAAACATATTCTACATATTATACGAAATTTATAATATATAAATCCTCTTTTTTTAAAATTATCTTTAACAGAAGTGTGTGTAAAGTTAGAAAAAACTGCTTTAACCTAACCGCTCTAACATAGTTTTTACTAACATAGTCATTATAAAAGAAAAAAGTGGCCATTAATGGAAAAAATTTAAAATTTATTATCATTTAAAACTATCAAAAATGATTATAATTTTTTTAATAATTCCCAATCATGTTATTAAATATAATTTATCATAAAATACCATTATTATCAATTTTCAAACTATTCATTTCAAATGATTAAAAATATATAAAAAAAATGATGAAATTATAATATATTATATTAACAGAACTATAAAATGATTTATTAATCTAAAAAATAGTAGAACACAAAAATGAAATTAATTTACATGAAATTTAATATTTTTTATCAATTATATTATTTAATTGTTCTCTAAATAATTTATGTGTTAGTGTTTCTTATTCATTTTATGTTACAAATTTATCTACACAAATTAATGATAAATTCAATGGATAAAAAATTTATTTATCATTTAAAATAATATTTTTAACTAAATAAATGTTTTTTCAATATCCAAATGCTTTATTGAAAATAAATGGAACAAATATATCTTTTTTATATTTATTGTTTACATAACATATTATATTGGTCATATTTAAATGAAAGGGAAGTGAATTTACATATTTCAAGTAAGTTTATTTATAAAGAAAAAATAAACTCATTAAAGAAAATTAAGATAATATATTACATTTGTTCACTCTTATCATTCTATATTAACCTTCTCAGAAATCCAATTTTACAATAACTCTGGAAATTGTTTTTACTACATTCATTATTCATTTTGATAAAAAGTTAATTTAACCTCATTAGATAATCTAAATTATAATGATTTCAAATATAGAATACAATTTTCCAAATTCAATTCACATAAGTTGTAAAAATAAATGTGAATTAATCATAGAGAAGTGAAGAGAAAAAAGGTTTTTAAAGTTAAAATGTTCAAATGCTAACAATTTTTTTTATCAAAAATTAATATGAAATTGATTCACATGACCTAAATAAGATTAATATATTTATTATTTAACATTTTTCACATTAAATAAAATTAAAAATAGAATTTACCATTATAAATTGTTTGAATGAAAAAGGATGTTTTCAATTAAAATTCAGAAAGATTAATTATTCATAAAAAATTTAACCTTTTATAAAAATATAGATAATTTACCCTATGAAAATTATTTATTATTATTGGAAAATTCCATTAAATTTTATGATATACATAATCTATAATCGTTACTTATTAGTTTTAAATTATTTAGGCAAAACTACTAAACCATCTTTTAGAAAAAAAATTAGTTAATCAGAAAACATTTCTTTTTTATTAGATGATACTTATTTTATTAATAATCAATTGATAATTAGAAAACATGTGTTAGATATATATTTTAATAATTTAAGTTTTCCTATTAATTCCCTCCATTCCAAGGACAAGAAGATAAATATCATATTAAATAACTATATTAATATTATATCTTCGTTCATTAAAGCATGGACTTGCGTGTAATGTGGGATATTGAAGAAACTATTTTTTATGTGTAACACAAGATAAATTTCTTTTTTGCATGTAATTAATAGTGTTGGATATATTTAATAAATATTTCATTAATTCTTGGGAGATATCTTATCTTCTAATTTTGGTGTTTCTTGTCAAACATGTTATTGAATAAAGTGTTATTATTTTAGAATTTTGGGATGTTACATTAAATATAACACATTTTTAATTATGAAATACACATTTTTAACTATGATTGATATGTTTTAATGAATAATATATATGATATTGAAAATTTATCCATCACTATATTTTTTTTGAAATGATGATAATCATAAATCCTTTGAATCTTTGATGGTAGAGTTCAGGAACATATACATAAAACCATCACATAGATTTTCCTTACATTATTCCTCGTGTATCCTAATTTATAGATTATCCAATAAGTGTGTATTTAAAAACTATTTCTGGGAATAAGTGTATAATGTTTAAGTTGACCCATATAATGATTTATATATATTAGATAATCTTTATGCACTATGATTTTCTAGTACCAGCTAGTTTATATATTGGACATCATAATAAAAAAATCATTCAGATGAATCGTGAACATAATATATTATATTTTTTTCAAATATCAACATATTATCACATAAATTATCCTTCTATATTCTTGATACAAGATATTTAAATTCAATTCACTCTATCTTCAATGAAATGTTAAAAAATATTAATGTATCGATCATTATATAGTTCATCATTATTATGATATTCTAAAATGTAAAATTATGTTTTTTCTAGATATATTCCCATAAATATTAGAAATAAGAAACAAAAAACCTTTCTATATATTTAATAAACTACAAAATACCAAAACGCCTTCTGTTTTATCTATGGTGTGATGGATATCCAACCCAATAATTATGCACATAGACTAATCCCATTATTTAGTGATATGTCAAACACAATACCGTGCAATAGAAAAACCGATAATAAAAGCAGAAATCAATTCCAACAAAATCTCAAAACCTATTATGTAAAAATTATAATAATCATTTAGTTTTCATTTCATAAAAAATCATGATCTTCATGGAATATAACTAAATATTATGTCATACCTATTATATAACACCATATATTCTTGGTATTACCTATACAAAAAGTAATAGAGCACATTAAACTGAACAAAATTTCATTCATAATAGAACAACATTATATTTTGGAATTAAATAAATAGGGGAATAAAATAAATAAATTAATAATTTTTTTAATCTTGATATAATATAAACACATAGAAAAAATTAATATATAAATAATTCGAGTCTCGATATATTTAAAGAAAAGTTAAAGTAAAAACTACAAGAAATAAGAATAATAATTTTATAATAATTTCAAAATAAACTCTATCAAATTATTATTTTAGATTTTATATTATATTAATATCATAATATTTTTAATATATGATTATTTAAAAAATAAAAACCTTTTATATTTCATATGAACTATTAAAATTAAATATAAATGAATAAAAATTCTATGTATCTTGTATTTCATTATATTTTTTCCATATTCAATTCTAGGTAAAAAAATTCATTGTTTAGATAAATTTACAAATATTGACATCAATATCACAAAATCATATTATTATATTTTATGATTTGATAAATTATTATAAAAAACATCATTCTTTACTTATTAATATAATTTACTAGAATATTCATATTTTTTATTATTTTAGTCAACAATATTGTTATTTTTATAAAGTAATATTATTCCCATTATAATAATGATAATTTTAATAAAAAATAGTAATATAAATTAATAATATATGGTACGCTTTTTTAGGAAAACTTTCCATTATATTTTTTATGAAACCATAATTTTTTATTTTAACTATTAATATAAACAACAAAATGGTTCAATAGTACATAATAATTTCATCAATTTAAATAATCCAAAATAATATTTCATAAAACAAGTCACTATGAAGGATAAATTTTAATTTTACAAATTTGAAAATATTTTAAACTAAAATTCAAAATAAATGGATGTTTCATTCATACGAATATTGGATTTTTTTGGAAGAAAATGTTGATCAAATATAATAGTATAAAACCCCTAAACCGGTTTTCATTGGATTAAATATTAATTTGAGTTAAATAAAACATAAATAAAGATTATAACCCAATTATATTGACCTAATATCCCTATTATTTTACATATTATTTTATGATTATAATTGAGAATAAAAAAAAATTATTACAGAATGTGTATACAAGGATTTCAATGAATCCCTAAATTATTTAGAATGATTTTCTCTTCATCAAGGTATACTATAGACATAGAGTACAATTATGGAAGAGTGATAACTTTTTCATTGGTTTTTTATTGTTCGTAAAAAAATATTTCCATAATCCATCCCAATATATGTTATTTCAATTTAAATGATCTCGATACAATTCCCTATCATCCAATTATTTTAAAATGATTTGAAAATAATTGTGACAATTAAAAAATAATAACACATAAGATGTTTATTACCTGTAATTTATCATAATAAATCAATTATTTGAGTCTCCAGTAATGTTAACTCATATTTTTTAACCAATAATGAATGAATCTAGTGGTTGTAGAGAATCATTTTTTTGCATTGTTATATAATTTGTATACTTTCATGTCTATAATCATGATGTAGAAACACTCAATATAAAAAAATACTATAAAACAAATCATTACATGACTAATATAAATGTGATGTGGTGTAGTATTTAGTTATATTTACAGAATTATGACCCTTATAATATGTTGGTCACTATATTTAACTATGTATTATATTACAAATAAATATATAACATAAATATTATTTTCTTATTCTAACTATTATCTCAGTCTATTATATGTTATGATATACACTTACCAATACATATTATATATGATTAAACTAAAATTGTATCCATTGAAAAAATTTGTGATATCATTTGGTGAATCGAATTTTACTAAATCTTACTCTTTAATATTCAATAATAACACATAATTTAACTATATTCCAAGCAATGATAAATTCATCTATTCTAAAAAAATTATTCTCACTATATCCTTTTTTATAGTTATTCAATCTACATCTATTATATTAGATCGAAGATATTTAGATCAAATAAAAACTACACATGCTTCTCCATGCATCTTAAATAGAATTATAATTATTTTTATTAATTCCACCTATAAATTTAAAATCCAATCTCATTATGAATATATCATTTAATGTAATTCTTCCATAATAATAATCTAAATCCATTTTAAACCAAATTATTCTTTGATTACATAACATCATTTTCCTATACACACACACACATACACACCTCCTCTTACTTCCACAATATTTAATAAAAATATAATATTTATAGTATCTTTTGTTTTTTTATCATTTATTTCCTTACATTTAACATGATAATTTTTTTATCACATCCTAGAGGTTATTAATCCTCAAAATACATATGAGGGAACAATTCAATACTTAAAATAACATTTATCTCTTAGAGAAATAATGACTTTTTTTATCCATCAACACAACTTTGATGTCATTAATATATAGTTAATCGATGTTTAAATGTATTGTACTATGAAAAAAAATTTACAAATTAAATTTAACACCATGAAAAATGTAGATTATACAATTATTATATTAATCACTTGTTTTCAAGGAATAAACATTATTAATTACTTTTTCAGGAATTCCCCTCCTTATGCGAGTTTACTAATCTATTAATGGAGTTTTTCACATATAATATTCTTAAAAAAATTATAGTATAACATTTCATTATATTAATTTAAATTAGTTTTGATAATTCTTAATAATTCCTTTAAAATTATTTAGAAATATATATAGGAGAGGGACCACTCATTTCATCAATAACCCTCTATGCCACATTTATTTGGTAAAGAAAGAATTATCACAATATCATAGATAGAATATACAGTAAATGAGAAGGATTAATGTCTCAAATATATATATTTCATATAAATTCATTTTCATTAATATTGGAATACATTTACATCATTTATCATATTCCCAAAGGGACATAATCTTTAAAAACTATTTTCTATTTTGTCAAAATTTTGTAACATTTTTTGAGTTATATTTTATTTTATATATTTTAGAATCATTTTTTTCATTGTCAACTAGAATTTACATTCATAATAAGTGTAAAAAACTAGTTTATCTCAAGATAACATGACTTCTCATTAAAAAAATGTCCCTTAATCCATCATTACATTTAATAGGAAATTATTGTTATATTATAATGGTTTATATAATCCTAATATATTTAATAATACTCTTTATATAATTCTTATCTAATATGTTTCCAAATTTTTGACTATGTTTACAATTTATATCAATTATAAAATAATGGTTAGGGGATTTTATGTTATTAAAAATATTTCTCCATGATTTAGCAATGACAGCTTCATGGCCATTGATATTTTTTCTTATTTATAACAATATATAAGTTTGGAAATTAATTATTCATTATTATTTCTTTTCATTAAACATGTGTCATATTCTCATTGATGAATATGAATATTTCTTATATTTAGGAATAAGATACTCTTCATTTAGGCTATAATAGTTACTAAATGAAATAACACGCATCTATTCTTTCATGATATAAAGAGTATCATATATTTCTTACATATATTCACCACTGATATATATTAATGATATTTTTTATCCTTGTTTCATTTTTAGAGAAATTATTCTCAACCAAGCCTACATATAGCTCAATATTTTTATAGATTAAACATTCTCATTCATTCTTATATTCATTATTTTTTATATCATCTTTATTTTGTTTATAAATATCCAATATTAAATTATCGTGTTTCCAAAACAATATTTAGTTTCCTAAATTTTTTGAATCATAAGTGGAATAGTATCTTTTTGTGAGTAAAGATACCTTCATTGTTTGTAATTCATAAAAGTACTTATAATTATTAATATTTTTAGAATATTTATTCAGTGCATCTTATACATAATTCTCCTCATGGATCATCATTGAGTATTTTGTAGCATGATTTAGATTTTATTTTATCAAAAACATTCAATTGAATGATTTGGATAGAAAAAAATTGTTTTTGAAATTAGTTTAGAGGAAATATATTAACTTATCGACATCTTTGTCGTCTATATCCACTTAAATAGTGTGATTCTATGTTTCGTTAAAATCTATCTCATTAAAATTAAATTCCACTATGAATTTTTTTCATAGTCCCTATATAATATTCCATGAGTGTTCATCAAGTATAATCAAGTAGAATAACTTTATAATATATTCATTATTTACAATAATGAATTTCTATGAAATGTATTTGGTGTATTATTAATATTAATTAAATTATTCTACAATATTCAATAACCTCAACAAAGACACATATATGTCAGAAAATAATAATTTTCCATTTCATGTATAAATAAAAAAATTCTTTGGGAAACATTTTCATGTAATATAATTTTTCACTAACCAACCCGGGTCGACCCTGAACCATTCACCCGAGCCGGTCCACGACATGGCCTCAAGGGCATTCCTGATCCACACAGGTTGGAAACTAGTGTCGGGCATCATAATGTTAATCATTGGGAACGATTTGGCCCATGAAAAAAACAAGCAAATAGATAAATATAAACAGTCTATAAACATAACACTAGCAATGGAAAGAAAATAAAACCGAACATACCTCCATGTAACCTTTTAGGTCACCTACCGACGAAAGGCTGACTTTTCTCGAATATTGAGAAACTTATCCAAGACAACCTGAGCAAGGAAACCTTCATCTAAAATGATAAAGATAGGTGTGATCATTAAATCTACTCAGTAGGGTTTCCAAGATAAACCACAGAATCCAATGTTTTCTTTCCTGAAATAATCCATTAATGCATGTTTGAAATACAATTATAAAAGTATGGTTCTCAAATTTGAAAATAAGGAACACGTTTTTTCCATTTAAAAACCCAACACATGCTACATACCATTTTCCACAATCATTTTTCATTTTATAAATAAAATCCAAAATAGAATATACCAATGTTATGCTAGAGTAAAACGAGTAAGAGTGAAAGTTGAAAATAAACTAGTATACGAAAATTTAACAAGATTAGTGAACAAAAAGTAAACAAGATTAGTGCACAGAAATTAAACAAGTAATGAAAATGATCCAGTAACCATGGGTGATCCTAAACATACCTATAAGACCCCTGGACGTACTCGGTTTCGGAACCGCCTTCCGGCGTATGGTAAAGCTCATAAGTCTATAACCAACCGGTCGCCCTAACTAACCAATCCAGTGGTAAAGACCGCCTTGCATAACAAAAAATCTAGGGGGTACCAACCTATCTAATCAGGGTTGGTCAGCAACCGTTACTCGGCCTCTAAAAGATACCCAGGAACCCATGGTGGTTACAATAATACTGTGTAAGTTGGAGTCCCTCTCAAGCGTGACTCATCTCACCGCACTTGCCTACCTCAAACACGGACACTCCCTATGATAACCCATAAGGGATATCACCTCTATAAAGGTTCCCCAATATATATATATATATATATATATATATATATACACACACACATTCATACATATAAGTATATCATATCATCAAAGGTGCCAATCAGGCTGTCAGATCATTCAGATATCAAAACCACTTTATTAAATGCTTGACGTTATAAATCAAACCTCTAGTTTTATATAATCAAATGCCTTTATGAAAACATTTCACAAGATCTTCTAAAACAACCCTAAAACCCACTTTTGTATTTAAAAAGTGAAACGGGCCCTTAGGTTCCAAAACGCACACCAAATCATTTTACTGCTACCAAACGAGCCTTTTCCATTTTCAAAGTCACGTCAAAACACATTTCAAAACCACTCTAAGTACCCCTTCAAGAATCAATGTTGACACACACCCTAAAACCCTCTTGAAAACTCAAACACACACCGAAACACTTTTCACCCATGATTTGAATTCCAAGAATCAATAAATAAATCAGTTATTCATTTGGAAAAACCTTTCAAAGGACAAATCAGAGGATTGTCTCTCAATTTCACAGACTCACAAGATAAAACCAGTTTATAAACCATTTCATAAGAAAAACCTTGGAAAAACTAATCTCGCACCTTTTAAAACATAACCCACACCACGCACAAAACCAAAAGAACTTTTTCAAGACCAAGAGACAACGAATTCAAGAAAAATGTTAAACTCCCCTTTTGAAAATTTATAATGACCCAAACAATTAATTAAAAATATTCATGAAAAAACAAGATAATTCATATAGAATTTAATTAACAGACCGAATAATTTATAAACATTTATACATACAACTAAACTAGTTTACAAACACTTTTATAAACAAGTAACCAGTTTCTAACAATTTACATAAATAGTCCCAACAATGTATAAATGATTTCACAAACAAATAAATTATTTTGCAGAGGTGAAAATCAATAAAAGGAACCAATTAAAACACAAAATTATGAAAAGGATTTATTTGGAAAGGAAAAAATATGGATTCACCTACCTCAAAGTTGAACACGGATAACGATGCATTTGCAGAAAGACGAACAACACCGAGTATGCCATTTGCACGCTCTAGACAATGACCAGAAAGTGAAAAACACAAATCTAAGTATTATGATTCATCCAGAACAAATAAAAACACAAAAAGTGAAATGGAGAAAAATAAATAAACAATTAACTAAATAAATAATTATACCAGAGTAGGGGGTTTGACCTACGCAGCAAAGGGATGTCAGGCGGAGGAGCGTTGTAAGGTGATAGAGATGACGGGATGTGGCAAAGCTAGCAGGGTATAAAGTAAGGAAGGAAGGGGTTTTTTGGGCATCTGTTGAAGGAAATGGTGAGGGGGTCGTGGGAAGGGGCGTCTGCCGGCACATGAGACCACTGGGGGAGTCGCACGCCGATTGTCGAGTGCACTGCTAGCTGGCGCAAGGCGGATGAAGAAAGTGAAGGAGGTCTAAGATAGGGCAGGGTGAAGTGGGTTGGGCAGAGGTGGGTCGGCCAGAAGGCTAGATGCCGAAGGTGGGTTGGTCTGACTGCGGGAGGTCGGGGAACAAACTCGCCGAAGGTGCAGTAGTCAGGATGCATGATGCAAGAGAGGTGGGGTTGTTGGAGGCAGCTATTACAGTGAGGTAGGGGGTTTCGGAGCCAGGCGAGGTGAGGGTAGGGGGTGCAGAAGCTGGGAGAAGTGAGGGCAGGGGGTGAGGAAGCCAGGTGATGTGGAGGGAGAGCACGGGGGCACGGGAGCTGGCTGCATGTAGGAGGATGGTGTGTTGCATGAAGTTGGCAGGCAGAGGGAGACCGGGAGGGGAGGCCACATTCGGTGAGGGCGAGGTCGGGGTCTTTGGGTGTATGGAAAGGGAGCGTTGCGGTGATAGAGGTGGTAGAGATGGGCGACCAAGGAGGCAGGCCAGAGGTGCAGCGGGGCGAGGGTGTCAGGGAGGCTGGGCAGAGAGGCGTAGGGCAGTGAGGAAGCAGCCAGGGTGTGCTGAGGGGAGAAGGCTGGGGGGCTCACGCCACGCAGAACAGGGGAATGGGGGGGGCGTAGCGATTTGGGTTTTCATTTTTTTCATTCTCTTATATTAATAATAGTGAAACCAGATATGATAATAATAATAATAATGATAAATAATAATAATATATATATATAATGAATAATAATAATAATAATCCAATAATAATAGAAATAATAATATAAAGAATAATGACAAATAAAATATTAATAACAAGAAATTGCTCGACACCAGGGTTGGCTGCGTAGCTACCGCCAATAGCGAGGTGACCGCGCACGAGTCTGAAACCTAGTAAAAACATTTGACGTTAACAAAATTGATCTGGCACCCAGCTCAAACCTTGGCAAGAGAAACTGTGGCCAAGAGTTAACTAAAAAAAGAATTTAATGTCGGGGTGTGACATAATTAATTTTAAAGATTATAAATTTTTTATTCCTTGATATTTGTTCACATTCAACAATAATCATATATCTTCTTGGAATATTCTCATTAAATAACATTTTAACATAGTGTAGTGAGAAATTAAAATTTCCTAGTGTTCATCCATTTAATCATGTCATTAAGTAGTAGAGACTCCTTCTAAATGATCTACATGATAGATATCGATACACCATTACCATAAACAATTGGTTATGGATTGAAAAAAATAATAAATAGTATAATTTTACTAATAATGATCTAAATTCAATTCAATAATATTAAAAAAATACAATATAAAAAAAAGAATGAAATGAATTCAATATATTGTGTATAAAAAGATAAAATATTATAATAATACAATAAAAATATATTTTAATATCTATATATATAAAACTCGTTAAAACATCATTAATTTTTATTATAGGAATCCAACATTAACAAAGTCCATTTGTGAAAACTATAGATTTCTATAATGGAATCCTAGTTAAACCAAAAAAAATTAAAATATATTATGTAAATAATGGTTTTTCATATAATTAGACTCAATTGGATCCCCCATAGATCAATCATTATTAAATTTGAAAATAGTATACTAATTATTCTATGAATAAAATAATGGATCTAATTTTATCTATCCCACTACCAGTGTATGTCCACGGTTAAACATAATATAATTCAAACACATTCCCTTTGAACACTATTAAACATATATATATAAGTGTGGTATATCACAAAAAATTAAAAAGATATCAAAATGCCCCCCCCCCCATAATTCAACTCTCAAATGTTCTTATTTACAAGTCCTGGTAAAAAAGTAATACCGCATAACGACTGACTGAAAATTATTTTTTATTAATAAAGACACTTTTGAGGTAAAAGTGAGAAACCATAAGTTTCAACAAGCACCAAACAGCGACAAACATAAGATCAGAAACAACCTCATCCAAGAATAATCATTGACCGCTAACTCCAAAGAAGGACCACTCGGCGATCCCATGCAAGCATGGTCCCTCCCGATGGCAAGCCATCCCTCTATATCCACCAAATCCCAAATGTCCTGCAGAGGAAGAAGCAGCATGCTCTAGCCCATCTGAGCCGAACTGACCCATCAACATTCCTCACACAATAAGATTGGTAACTCAACAAAGCATAAGTTAAGAAATAAGTAAAATAGAGTCATTGAAAACTAGATGGATTCTACTAGAGTCAGCGTCTTTAAACAGCCTCCAGGATAAATTAGATACCTGGAGAAGAGGATCCCCCCTTATCATGTCTTAAAAGGAAGAAGTCAGTTTATTCCAGACCTGCATATACTCCTCAAGTCCGATCAACCCCTTATTGAAGCCTCCAACCAAGATCGTGTCTTGTTTATCAACCCAAATATATTGTTCCTCATTAATCTCTACTTCAAGATTCCTACCCATCATCTTCGATGCATCCTCTTCTAAGGCGTTGAGGAATAACACCTTCTCTAGCACCACATCACCCAAACTTAAGAACAAATCCATGGAAGGACCAAGCTGTCCAGGAGACTTTAGACTAATCTCCTTGTCTGGCTTCTCAACCAAAAGTTTCTTTGTAGACCGGGTCTTCATAGGAGGAGTTAAGGAGGAGTAATCCTTCCTACCCCTCCTCCCTCTCGTCCTCCTGATACCCCTCGAACCTGATTCTGCTTCTGAGAAACTTCTACAGACCATGTCGCATTCAGATTCCCCTCCACCATCTTCACACTCTTCCTCATCCAGGGCAGTTGATTCAGTTCTGGGTTCCTCCTCGGCCAGCCTCTCATACCTATTGCTCAACAATATAGAATACAAAATCCATTGATATAGGGTGATAGGTGGAAAATAAATTATTATTTAATTAAATGTGGATGTTTGATCCCACAATAAAATAAAATTTTTATATGGTGTATATATATTTACAAAATATAATATCTCTATCACTATATGTTTAAAATACATTAATAGATCAAAACATTATTTTTTACCTAGTTAATTTTATATAAATATCAATTCAATAATAATTAAAAAATTAAATAAAATCATATTTCCCCCCAACTAGAATAATTTACCTTGGAAAAATGATTGGAAAAATGTATAATAAATAATTTTTTTGAATGACACATAAAAGCTAAAATAGTATTAATTTATTAGATCATATGATTCCAAAAATATATGTTTCCATGTTTTTTTTAACAAATTTTACTTTTATAGTTTAAATATAATCATTAAAACCATATAAATACCATCCCTAAACATGAAAATGTGTATTTTTGTATATATATTCCATTAAATAGTGTAGTATATATTCTTAAACCCTCAAACAAACAAGAATTCATCCATTATACAAATTATAAAAAAAATATTCGAAAACAGATAATACTACACCAATACATTATTAAATAATCAATCCTATATTTCAATTATGTTAAATATCAACCACTCATGTACTAATATCATAATGTTTCACATTATACTTTCTTGATCAATACTAAATTAAGAAATTTTTATTTATCCATATAATACATTATATATTCTTTCCATTTGGAATTCTATATCTTTTTATTAGTTCCATAGATATCAATATTAGATTATATGTCTACCCTAATATAGATATATACAAATAAAAAAATGCTCATCTTATTCCATTTCCTAATTTAGTTTTTCATCATATCAATCCCCCATTAAAATACAACTATAAAAATTAAAAAATAATAAATTTTAAATGTATCCATATAACATAAAAAATTAACAAATTCTATGTATCAATAATAAATACTCAAAGGTATGTTAAAATAAAAATATATGGTGGGATAGTGATAAATTTAGTTACCATCATTAATTAATTATTGAACCAAAAAACTAATAATATATGAATTCATCAGGGATAGAATTTTGAACCATGTCTTGTTAAATTACATTGATCATGAAATTCAATCCTTAGTAAGATAAATTTATCAAAATTTATTATATATGAAATTCAATGTGAAGTGTTTTGTCCTAGACAAATATATATATATATATATATATATAATCCCATGATTTGAGAGTTAATTGTTACATGTATTTAATTGAATAATTCTTAACCAAATTAATGATTAGAAATGATGAGGGAACCTGTATAAAATTATATATTAGTATTTTTATAGATACACTATGATTTGGTTGAATCCGTGAATCATTTTTTTTTACATTACAATAGGAAACAATGTTCATATCCTATTAATCTAATTAACTTGTGTAGTGTTATCACATTATATGATAGAAAATAATAATAATAGATTTTGAGTAGTGAAGGAGCATTTCTATCCCCCTATTATGAATTTAGATATCCTTAGAATGATCTTTTTTTAAAAGGTTGGGGCCGAAGACTCATTTATTATTAAAGAAAATCACAGACCTCTTCAACTGGGAAGAGGGAGACCCATTACATAGCCCATAGGTTCAAATTTATGGCCCAAGCCCCATTCTATTAATAGTACTGCTACAGTACCACCAGCTGCAGTACCACACCGTACCCGCCACTGCTACTCTACCCTGCCACCGCTATAGAAACCTACCGCTGCTACAGTCCCCTCCATTGCTACAGTGCCGTCGTTGATACAGTATGATACATTACTACTATTGTACCAGTGCCCAATGGGTTTTGAACCCCCATTTTTCATGTAGGGTTATAGGGTTCTTACCACTAAGCCAATCCCCAACTACTTTTTTCATAAACATAAAACTCGATTAAACTCCTTTAAGACATTGTCCAGATCAATCAACTCGAAATATTTTAAAGAAAAATGTCACATGAAAAATAAAATCACCAACAAAGTTGATTCTACGGGTATGTATTGACCCATGATGCAGCAATATAAATTTAGGGTATAAGTTTTGTTCTTGATCGAGAGATAAGGCGCAATGGATTCAAATGGGGCTGAGAAGCAGATAAAGCTGCAGTTCTTGCTCTGAATTCATACTGATTATGATGACCATCGGAATGAAGCCGTAGTGAGCAATGACCTTAGATTTCTCCAGAGCCCATGTACTCAATATCAAGAAGCTTTTGGACATAGATTTTTTGTTGAAAGAGGACTTTGATGCCCGTCCTCCATTGCCTTTGGATTTTCCTACCCCCAAAATCTTGGACGCCCTCAGTTTATCACTTCCTTAAATTTTTCACAACAAGACGAACACAAAACATTCAGTATAAAGAATATGTATACTATAATAAGATAAATAAAATTGTTATTATTCTATATCAAATTTTTATAGACTAAATCTAATTAAAATTCCTCTTATCAGGGTAATTAATACATGAATGACACCCAATTCCCTTCCCCAATGGTCCACTAATTTTAGAGTAACAATGTGGATATTAATAAAATATTATGAGGATTTTCTATCATAATAATAGAAATATATGAATGAAATTATCCCATAAAATTTTTAGTATAAAATGAAAACTGATATACCAAAATGAGTTTGATTTTATACAGAATAAATTCATAAAAAATTGAAAAAAATATATTACTCTATGGAAGTGAAACCTATATTTTATCCATTACTTGGGCTATAAATATTTATCTCAACAAAATAATCCCTTGAAGATACATAAAAATATATTTCAAGATATTAGGTGGAAAATACATTTATAGTTAGTTTGATTATAAAACAGTCATGCTAATGTACATGATTTATATTATTATACTATTGAATAAATACAAGAATAAATTCAAACTTCGATAAATTAATATACCACCAATCATAAAAAAAGTATGACACATATAATATCATATAAAAGAAAAATAAAATAGTATTGAAATAATATATAAAGGAGGTCCCTAAAAAATAAATCTTCATTATTTTTCCAATTTAGATCCCCAATAAAAAATGAATTTTCTAGGCATCCCTTCTGTATCCAAAAAACCCAAAATCTACATAGTTTCATTCCATTTCATCCCCATAAGAATGAATATTTTTATCATAACCTAATAACACATCATAAATGAACATCACATCCTCATCATAGTATAGTATCAGAAATATGGTGGATAGAAACTATATACCCCATCCTGTTGTGCATGAACACCACCATATATGCAATTATATATAAAATTATTAGAACATAAACCAATAGATATCATAGACTGTTTATTTTAAAGAACGAAAATCAATTATTTTATGCATCCATGAGGTAGATCAGGGAAAGGGGAGTAGTTTACCACTCATTCCCTCAGTAATATAGATGTTAGGGAAGACTCTTAGAACATAGTATATTTTATTTTCTATAAAGTTATCTTGCATTGTAGGGGGTGTATGATAGATAAAATGGGAAATATAAAATTTATCCCAACCCCATATAAGACTTATCCAAATGGTTCATAGAAAAACATCACTACGATTATCCATCACTTTTATCATGTTATCCCAACTAAAACAGAATGAATAATTTAATATCTACACCATAACTACACCATAAAGAAAATTAAATATCCACATGATCAATAATAACTTGACATTAAATCATATCATCTATATGTTTTTTGTTTATTATTTTACAAAAAAAATTAAATAAATGACTCCACTCATTTATAAATGGAATTTCAAACTATTTATCTTCTAACAACCACATTTATCCCTATAATTACTGATTCTTTTCAGCCTATCATTGTGTTCATTACTACCAAATTCATTCCTCATTACTAAGTATTAATGATAACACTACATCATCCTTTATTATAATAACAACTATAACTACAAAACCATAGAATATAACCACTAAAAAAATCCACAATATAAAAAACATCATCCCTGTCCATTATATATAACAAACCTTAGAGCCATTAAAATCCACATAAAATATAGTAGACCACTACCATCACCACAACAATGTAATCCAATGAATACATTAGATGACCAACCCAAATACCAATTTTATAATTCCTAAATAATTTTCATATTGATTATTAGATTTTTATAAATTTATTTATTTAGTAGTATATCATATAAAATTACCTATAATTAAAAAAACATATATCAATTAAAAATATTTAAAACAAAGAAATAAAAAATAAACATCCACATCAATCTAGATGCAAATCTCAATAAGAAATTAAAAATTAACCATCCATTTTCAATGTCATAATTAATAATTTTATTACATATTATTACCATAATTTCATATTTCAAATAAATAAAATCATAAATTTCTATTTAGGAATACCCTGTTATTTGAGGTGGTTTTATCAATATAATATTCAGAAAATTATATATATCAAAATGATAATAAAAATTATAAATATAAATGTCAAATATAAGCAAATAAAATTAAATATCAGATAATCATATAAAATAAATGTGGATCCTAACTCCATATTTGATTAACAATAGATAATTTCATTGTATATTATTAGGTTATTTCCTAGAATTAAATCATCAAAAATAAAAAACATTATAAATAAACACATAATAATAAATGGATGGATATTCATCAAATATCCTATATCTATAATAGAACGACTAATATATATTTCCGAACAAGGAGAGGTTGATGAAACAATGTCCATGATTAGGGGAATAAATCCCCCAAGCAACCTAAGTCACAAGAAACTCTATAAAAAAATTGGTAAATAAAAAAATATCACAAACTCTCCATGATGAATATATTATAAAGCCCAAAATAATTAAATAAAGACCCATCTTGTTACACAATGTTGTCAATCTCTTGAATCCAAGGATAAATCCAGCAAAAGGGTTTTAGAGGATCTCAAACAATGCATCTCAAGTCACCTAGGATACAATGATAAATGAATGAATCTAAATTAAAATTACTTGTATTCCTATTTAATTCGAAATCTAAAATTTATAGAATCATGGTAGAATAGGTAATGCTAAATATCATATGTGTCTATAATGAAATTACATCCCAAATCCGATTTTAATCCCCCATTTATTCTTTATTTTAAAACATAATATACCAACATAATTTCAAAATGATCAAACTCATAAATGTAATAATGTATATTACCATGTTGGTAAATAAAAATTTCAAAATTCATGGAACATAATTTTCTGGAATAAAAGAAACTATGATAACATTTTAATGGATTCCCATTTTGATGGAATATGATTTGTTGTACCCATCCCAATCATGAAAAAAAAATTCTTTCCTAAATGGGGACATTACCTTCTAATAAAAATGGATTTTTTATAATGTATTAAATTTTTTTTTAGGTATTTTGGAAAAGTATCCTTGATACAAAAAAATTAAAAAAACAAGGTTCGACATTTGATATATAATATATTTCATATATAATAAATTATTGAATGTGGCTCGGAATAAAATTTAAAAAAGGTATAGATGTATTATGTATACATAATATTTTTATATAGATGAAATTATTGATTTTAATTAAAGATATATTGATTATATATAATGTTTTTCCTTTAGGTAATATTATTATTTTTAACAAAAAACAATATATCAGATAATATCCTTTTTAAAATGTTGAAGCATAATAAATTTTGTCCCATTGAATGGTTTAGTCCTCAAAAAACACTATATATAATATATCTTCATCATGTAAATAATTTTATACTGAACAATTATTGATTAATAAGTTATATACAAATTTTTAAGATATGTTTCTATGATTGGAATTATCATTTAAAATATTTTTAAATAAGTATGATATTTTCCTTTTATAGAAAATCAATATTTAATTTTTTTTTATTTTCAACATAACATATTATCCTTTTATGGAAGTAAATATTTAAGAAATAAAAATTTATTATGTTAGATATATGTATTCATAGAAATATAGAGACTTTGGGATATTTCTTGTCTCTTATCTTGAATTAAATTCAATAATTCTACTCGTCATTCATAAAAAATTATATAATCTGAAAATGATGAAGAATAATATTTTTATTAAAATCCAATGAATATATAAAAAAATTTACACTAATATATCAGTAATGTAACCATCATGGAATGACTCTCCAAGAAATACATTCCAACTACATTACTCCCAAACAGTACTACTACGTGACTTACTTAGAATCACTCAACACCTATGAAATAATAATGTCTTGGTTGAAAAAACACTTAAACTATATAAATTTAACATCATAAATGATTCTTATTATAAAACCCCAATGTTTTTCAATGGAAATTACATTCCTATAAATATTTCATAAAATCATATGAAAACACAACATAATGAACTACTAAGTGGTAAGTGACATTTAAACATATGTTTGTCACTTCTGTGTTTGGAATTTCGAAAATCTGACATACACGGTTGCAATCAAAAAGTTATTTGGAGTCTAATAAGAAAATCATAATTTTTGGTGAATAGTAACCTACCCATATGGATAGTTGTATACATTTATGAATAGTGGTATACCCTAATTAATATTAATCTTAGATATGATAATATATAAATAATATTCAAGTTGAAAGTACGATATACCTAGATTTTAGAATAACTAAATGATTGTTTTAAAACTGGTTTTTGATAATAAATTATGATTTTAATTAAATATTAAAATAAGTATATATAGAAAATTATTTTTGAAAAATGGATTTCATTTTTGGAATTTACACATCAAAAAATGGTTAGGGTAATTTTTTTAGATTTTTCTGAAATACTTGATTTTTTTATGAATAGTGAAAAATGATAATTTACGATAAATGCTAAATAATGGATTCATTGAGTCATTGATGATGATCTGCTGATATAAGCCCAATTAGTTCTAATACACATGCATTTATTACTATTTTTGGTCATTAAATCATCACTATTGATGGTCTTTCTGGAATATAATAAACAAATGATTATAATATTATGAAAACCATCCTCTCTTCCACTACAACACCCCCCCCCCCCCCCTCACTCCCTCTTATTTTCACCACTTTAAAGCCTTGTTCCTTGCCAATATTCTGTCCAAATATATCCTCAAGATCCTCTCCATGGAAAAAATCCCCTAGCCTCTTCAAAATACCAAAATATCTCCCCTTAAGAGGTTCCAAAATGAGGAAGTCTCAAGAGGTAAATCTCAGTTTCCAATTCATTCATTTCTTTTTAAGTCCTTTTCATTTTGTTTATTTCCTCACCTCCTTCACCAAAATCATATGATAACTCCAGTAACATAAATATAATAGAATTTTATTATTCTGATGGGATATTTCATTATCTTCTCTCCTTTCCCCACTTTTTATTTAAATGAAATGAAAGCACCCTTTGAGATGTGATAATTTAGCACATTCAAGGACAATAGTTTATCAATTTATATTATCATCTTTAATTATAGTCATGAAACCATTTGTGTTATAGTTGAACCAGATTATTATATGTAATATATCCAATTTTTTGGTTCTTTAATCCTTTTGAACAAATAGTATTAAGTTATAAAGAAAAACATGTTCTTTGTAATCAAACCCACCGATTAACAAAAACGATTGTCGCTATGGTTTTATATAATAATTCAGCATCACTCTAAGTAACCAAATTAAATATAAAACCATGTAATCTCTTGGATTTTCACTAATATCATATAACATCAATTTTGGACAACCACTTTCATCTTACATGTTTGTCCAAACATTAATATAAGTGAGCCGGTCATTAAAACCAAGTAAACAATCAAGCCTGAACAATGAAATTGAACCTCATAACCAATAAAAAGGTTATAAATGAACATAAAATGATTATAATAAACCAATTACATATATAAGATGTTGTGGAATTATTAATTAATAAACCTAATTTTTTTATTCGGTTATTTAATAAGAAGTGGTTAACACCAACAAATTTAAGGTAAGGGATCCTCTCCATTTCTCTATTAATCAACATTGTCCTCTATGCTATGCCTGTTATGAATAATCCCAAATTGTATGGTATGATTTCTCACATCCCCCATACTTCCCTCATTATTTTATGTGATGATAAACCCCTTTTCTCCCTCATCAATCCCTCTTAGGTACACCCAACACCATGCCAATAAACCGTAACAAATTCTACCCGAACCCTTTTGGTTCATTCGGGTCGCCTTATAATTTTTTATATCAAAGTGGAATTATATTATATATCTATGTACATATTCTAAATTCTGTTTAGGTTTAAAAAATAATTTATGAACACCCTTTCATCACTCGTTTTCAGGGATATACATGTTTTTAAAAGATTCCCTCCATAGAACTTTCCGATAAGCAAACCTATTTTAAGGGAACTTCTAAATTTTTTACCGAATTTCAAGTTCACTCTATCGTCTATTTTCCAAAATTGTCTCTATAAAATAGTCTTCTTATTAAGAAAACCTTCTTGTTTCAATTCTATTTTTATCTAAAATATTGTCCTCTTTTCTATTTTAAAAGATCTAAAGTATTTTCCTTAAAACCGCACAAAAATGTTTTAATGGTAATGTTTCTCAAATACATTTATTATATGTTGTCACATATATTTGAAATCACTTACCATTTTATATGCCTATTTTACCCTCTAAATGTCCATGTATGTTCTAATACCTTTCTTTCATGGACAATTTCATGATACACTAATTGGTTATGTTTTATGTCATGATTGTGGTACCCAATTATTTTCATGGGTATCCTTATGTTTATGTATGGTTGATTATGTATGATTATTTATGTGGAAAGAATATTATGGAAAATTTTAAGATGGTTGCGCCTAGATATCACACCAATTCATTGGGTAAAGTTAAGACTCATGATATGCGCTGTGAAACTAGATTTTCTATTAGCCTTGAACCGTACTAAAATGGGAAAAGAGATTGGCAGTTAGCCTTCACCCATACTAAAATGGGAAATGGGATTAGATATTAGAATTTAACCATAATGAAAACATGTTTTATGATTCTACCACATTTATATGATCCCATGTTTATATGATCCCATGCTTATATGATATGATTTCATATGTTCCATGCTTTGGATATCATTATGTCATGCCTCCTAACTCATATGCTTAAGATGTATCCTCATGTTCTTTCCCTTACTGGGATTTTTAGCTTATCCCTTTGTTCATGTGTTTCCCCAGGGTACCCTATGTAGATTTAAGTGATCAAACGAAGTTAGGATCTCTTTATGGAGAGTAAATAAAGAAATGTTTTGTTATCCCCATGTTTTGTGTTTTGTGTTTTATGTTTTATGTACCTAGTCTTCCAAGACACTAGACTTAAATATCCTTAGCTTGTACTCTGATGTATAATTATTCTTAAAATAATTTAATGATATATTTAAAATTAATGGGTCGCTATAGTAGGTATCAGAGGATGGTCTAGTTATTTTTTGAGATTAGGAATAGAGCACCTTAGTGAGAACCTTAAGGATGAGACTAAGTATAAGAGAACATTGTTAAATTTTGGTGAGTATTGAGTAAGTTTTATATCAATAAAATACTTTCCTATATAGATATGAGTAGTTAGAGGTGGCTCTAGCACAGATGTATCTAGGGGTAAAACCCAAAAACACCACTTTAAGATAAACTCAAATGGGAACTAGTGTATGACAACGAGCCTTGCTGCACTCTTGGTTACGACACTCCCATGGGATATGCTTTAGTAGATTCTTGAGCATAGTAAAAACTATTATTAAGTGATAAAAGCTCATAATAATATAAGTTATGAAATATATTGTCCATAACCTAGATATAAACCTAAGTAATAACAAGTTAGGATATACTAATTCTTTATAAGTTTATCCTTTTATGTTAAAATTTTCCTTCTTATGCTCAATAGCTATGTATTAAAGACCTCTAATTATATTTTATTTTTCTTAGTTTATGGCGGGAAATAGAAGAACACGTTCCAACAACCAATGTGATATAAAATTTGAAGAATTCCCTAATGATATTTCTGATATGACAGGAGTGGGTGCTCAAAACATCGGGATAGTACCTACTCAGCTGGAACAAGTTATGAATAATAACTTGAATCATGAGGAACTCCCTCCTCCTCTAAGGAATGATCATGTTTCCATATAATCCTTCATGTGGAAAAGTCAACCCATGATTAGAAGATATTATGATCCCCTCCTTTCAGAATAATGGATTACCTCCATTGAAATGATATTCTCCATCCAACAGTGCTCTGAAGTAGAGAAGGTTGTACTGGGAGTCTATTATTTTGATGGGGAAGATGATCAGTGGTGGAAACTGATCAAGAATACAAATTCCTAAGAGGAAATTGATTCCATGGATTGGTAGTAATTCCAGAGGGTGTTTTTCAAAAAAATATTTTCCTCAAACCCTCTGTCTCAAGAAATAAAGAGAGTTCCTCGAACTCAAGCAGAAGGAATATGAGTCTATCGAGATGTATGAAGAAAACATTACAAGGCTTTCATGGTACGTATATGGATATTTCATGAACACTGAAAGCAAGGTAGATTTATTCTTTACCTGACTAAAGACGATTCTATGAAAAGCGTTGGCAATTAGAGACTTTGACAGTTATGAGGATATTTTCTATTATTCCCTCAAGGTTGAAATGGAGATTAGAGACTCTCAGTGGTCTTGTGGGCCTAGTGACAAGAAGTGTAAAGTTTAGAACAACATGGGTGGTTCATTAAAAAAATCCCCTGATAGAAAGAAGCATGACATTTCAACTTGTAAAAGTTGTGGGAAGAATCATCCTGGTAACTATCTGAAGGGAACCAAAAATTTCTTCAAATGTGTAAAATTTGGTCATCTGGCCAAGAACTGCCTAAGGGATATGAAAGATACCTCTAATGTTGAATAAGAAAGGAAGGTTCAGAGCAACACTCAGTCTGTAGTGCAGTGTTACAACTAGAAGAATCATGGGCATTATGAAAGCAATTTCCCTAAGACAAGGGTTCTTGGAGTCAATCTACAACAACCACCATGTAAACAAGGAAGGGATTTTGATATCACTATATCTGAAGTAGAGCCGGATAATGATGTGGTGATAGGTATGCAAGTTATTTATTCATGAATAGAAAACATACTATTTAATTCTAGTTCTATTCATTCTTTCATATCTTGAAAGTTTAGTAAAACTATTCAAACACCGCCTCAAAATTTGGAGGAAAAGTAATCTATGAGAACAAAAAATGGGGAAATTATTGCGTCCATGGTTTATAACTCCTCCCTCATAAATTTTTGTGGTCTAAAACTCCTAGAAAATTTCTTTAATAATCCTTCAGTGGAGTTCGACACTATCTTGGGCATGGATTGGCTATCTTTATACAAATCCAACATCAAATATCAGGAAAGGGATATCACTCTTCACATCCCAATGCATCCTCTGATTCATTACAAGTTCAAGGAGGAAGATGAATCTCCTTTATAATTTTCATCTCTTGTGTGGATATTGCTACCTTGTGAGCAGACATATCTAGATCAAATGATAGAGACAAAGGAGAGAATCATGCTTGAAGACATGCCCATCGTGATGGATTACACAAATGTATACCCAGAAGAGTTGTATGGTCTTTATCCTGATTGAAAGGTTTATTTCGAAATTCAACTTATCTATGGATCTATACCTATCTCAAAGACACCTTACAGAATAGCCACCATACAGTTGGAAGAGCTGAAGAAGTAGTTACAGGAGAATATGGAGATGGGTTTTATACACCCCGAGTGCTTCATCGTGGGGTTCACAAGTCCTCTTCGTCAATAAGAAGGATGGATCAGTGCCCCTAAACATTGATTATCATGAGCTCAATAAAATCACAATAAAGAACAAGTATCCCCTACTATGGATAGATGACTTATTATATCAGCTTCATGGGGCCAGTTATTTCTCTAAGGTGGACATTCGATCAGGATATCACCAATTAAATGCGAGGAAGGAAAATATTCCCAAGAATGCCTTTCGAACGAGGTATGGACACTATGAGTTCATAGTGATACCCTTTGGAATCACTAATGCTCCAACAATTTTCATGGATTTAATGAATAGAGTCTTTAGAAATTACCTCAACAAATTTGTGGTAGTCTTTATTAATGATATTCTGATATACTCCAAGAGAAAGGAGGAACATGAGGAGAATTTGAATATTGTGTTAATGACATTGTGAAGGGATTAGTTATACGCAAAGTACATTAAATGTTAGTTCTGGATAAATGAAGTATCATTCTAGGGGCATGTTATCACTCGAAAATGGATATCAGTGGACCCTTCCAAGACGAAGGCAATTGATGAGTGGCCCAAGCCAACTTTTATAACAGAGATCCGCAAATTTTTGTTTCGAGCTGGGTATTATCGACAATTTGTGAATAAATCTTCAAGATTGAAAACCCAATGACCAAGCTAACATAGAAGGGAGTAAATATTGTCTGGAAATAGGAATGTGAATATTTTTTCAAGGAGTTAGAAAAGAGGCTTATCACTGTGCCAGTACTCACACTTCATACAATTGGAAAACTCTTAAGCTATATAGTGATGCTTATAAAAAGGGATTAGGTTGTGTGATAATGGAAAATGATAAAGTGATAGCTTATTCCTCAAGGCAGCTTAAAATCCATGAACAAAACTATCACATGCATGATCTATAGTTGGCGGTTGGGATCTTTACATTGAAAATCTGGCGGCATTATCTCTATGGGGAGAAGTGTGAGATATATACTAACCACAAGAGTCAAAAATATATATATTCACACAGAAAGAGTATAATATGTTCCAGTGAATATTTATAGATCTCATCAAGGATTTGACTTCTCAATACGCTACCATCCTGGTATTGAAAATAAGGTGGTGGATGCTCTAAGTAGAAATGATATTTCATCTTTATCAATGATGAGATTTGAAAAGTATCTGATCTTCATTGATTTGAAATGGTTAGACATGGGAATCATTAGGAGAGGAACATCATAAATCCTTTCCCAAATTATTTCTCAATCATCCATCTTGGAGAAAATAAATAATTCTCAAAGAAAATATGTGGAAATTCAGGAAATGGTGGAAGTTATCAGAAATGGGAAATCATCTGATTTCAAAATTGATGAGGAAGGAGTTGTAAGATTTGAGACATGATATTTTATACCATCTGATCCAGAGATAAAGAATGAGATAATGAATGACACACAAAGATCATATTTCTCTATCCACCTAGGGAGCCTAAGGATGTATTAAGATCTCCTTGAAAACTTTTGGTGGGACAATATGAAAATGGAGATTGCTGAATATAAATCAAAGTGCATGGTATGTCTGCAAGTGAAGTATGTGAGGAAAAATTCTAAGGGGATGAGGCTACCACTACCCATACCATCATGGATGTGGGAGAAAATAACCATGAACTTTCTCTCTAGGCTTCCAAGGACATCCATAGTAAAGAGTGCTATATGGGTCGTTGTGGATCATCTTACAAAGACAGATCACTTTATCGTGATTCGATAGGACTTATCATTGGACCAAGTTGCACGATTTACATCAAAGAAGTTGTATGGATGCATGGAGTACCACTATCTATTGTATAATATCGTGATCCGATATTCACCTTGAAGTTCTGGAAAAGTATCCAACATTCTCTAAGCAGTGAACTAAACTTTAATATGGCTTATCATCCTCAAACGGATGGCCAATCTAAGAGAACTATTTAGACAGAGGAAGACATGTTAAGAGAAATTTCTATGGAATTAAAAGTAAAATGGGACCAACATCTTCCACCAGTTGAATTCTCATACAAAAAAAGTTTCCACTCGAGCATCAGAATGGAACCACATGTATCCCTTTATGGGAAAAAGTACAGAACACCAATGTGTTGAGATGATGTCGGTGTGTGTAAGCTGCTAGGACATGAAATTGTCGAAGAAATGGTGCAAAAGGTGAAAACCATTCAGCAGCATATCAAGGAAGCCCAAAGTCGACAGAAAAATTATAAAGACAATCATCGATGAGACCTTGAGTTTTAATTTGGATACATGGTATTTGTACTCATATCACTGTGGAAGAAGGTAATGAGGTTTGGAAAGAAAGGGAAGTTGAGTCTCAGTTACATCATCCCCTTCGAGATCCTTGATCGAGTTGGAGCTATGGCCTATCGAATGTCACTTTAACCTACCGTGTCAAAAGTACATGATGTATTTCATGTATTCCTCTTAAGAAATTACATACCATACCATTCACATGTAATCTCTTCAGAGGTGGTACAGTTGAAGGATGATCTTTCCTATGAGGAGCAGCCAGTGAAGATATTGGATCGTAGAGACAAAGTTCTATGCAACAAGAATACTCATCTGGTCAAGGTACTAATGAAAAACCATAAGTACGAAGAGGCAACATGGGAACTAGAGGAAGAAATTAAATAAAAGTACCCACACCTATTTTTACCATAGAATGTAAAATGAAATTTCAAGGGTGAAATTTCATAAGGGGGGAAGAATGTAATGACAGAATGTTTTTTAATGCAAATTCCCTTCTTATAAATATGTCATAAAATCAAATTAAACACAACATAAGGGACTAAAAACTGATAAGTGACCTTTAAACATAATTTTTTCACTTGTGTTTGGAATTTTGAAAATTTGACATAAACGGTTGCAATCAGTAAGTTATTTGGAGTCTGATAAGAAAAACATTTTTTTTGTTGAATAGTAACATACCCTTATGAATAGTAGAATACCCTTATGAATAGTGATATACTCTAATGAATATAAAACTTACCTTTGATAATATAAAAATTATATTCAATTTTAAGGTCTGATATACCTATATTTTTTAATAAGTAAATGAATGTTTTAAAACTGGTTTTTGATAGTAAATTATGATTTTAATTAAAAATTAAAATAATCGTATTTAGAAATTTATTTTTGAAAAATGGATTTCATTTTTGGATTCTACATGTCAAAAATTGGTTAGGGTGAATTTTTGAAAATTTTATAAAATACTTGAATTTTTTATGAATAGTAAAACAAGATAATTTACGATAAATGCTAAATAATGGATTTATAGAGTTTTTGATGATGATCTGCTGATGTAATCCCAATTGGTTCAAAGTCAAATGAATTTATTACACTTTTTGGTCATGTAATAATCATTATTTCTGGTCTTGAGGAAAAATAATAAACTAATGATTATAATATTATGAAAACCCCCCTCTTCTCCACTATAATCCACCCACTCACTCCCTCCTCTCTTCACTTCTCTCAAGCCTTGTTCCTTGACAATATTCTGCCAAAATCTCTACCCAAGCTCCTACCCCACGTCCAAAATTCCTTAGCCTCTTCAAAATACCAAAACCTTTCCCCTTAAAAGTTTCTCAAAGGCGGAAGTCTCGAGAGGTAAATTCCTCTTTCCAATTCCTTCATTTATTTTAAGTTATTGTATTTTTGTTTATTTCCTCACCTCCCTTAAACCAAATAGTATGATAACTCTAGTAATATACATGTACTGGAATTTTTTATTCTAATGGGATATTTCATTATCTTCTCTACTTTACACACTATTTATTTGAAAGAAATGAAAGCACCGTTTGAGATGTGCTAATTTAGCACATTCAAGGACAACGGTTTATCATTTTCTATTATCATATTTAATTCTGATCATGAAACCATTTGTGTCATGGTTGAACAAAATTATTATATGTAATAAATCCTATTTTTTTCTATAATACTTTTGTACAAATGGTATTCAGTTATAAAGAAAAACATATTCTTTGTAATCAAACCTACTGATTGACAAAAATGGTTTTCACTATGGTTTTATATAATAATTTGACTTCACTCTAAGTAACCAAATTAAATATAAAAACATGTAATATAATTTATGTTCACTAATATCATATAACTTCAATTCTGGAAAACCACTTCCATATTACATGTTTATCCAGACATGAATATAAGAGAACCGGTCATTAAAACCAAGTAAACAAATGAGCCCAAACAACGAAATTGAACCTCATAACCAATAAAAATGGTTATAAATAAAATTAAAATGATTATACTAAACCAATTAATTATAGAAGAGGTTATGGAATTATAAATTAATATACATCATTTTTTTATTCATGTCTTTAATTACAAGTGGAGAACACCAATGCATTTAAGGTAAGATATCCTCTTTATTTCTCTCTAAATCAAGATTTCCCTCTATGATTTGCCTTTTATGCATAATCCAAAATGTTGTGGTATATTTTCAAACCTCCCCCATACTTCCCTAATAATTTATATGTGATGAGAAACCCCTTTTCTCTCTCATCAATCCCTCTTAGGTACACTCGACATCGTGCCAATAAATCGTAACGAATTATACCAGGACCCTTTTTTTTATTCGGGCTGCCTTATCATTCTTTATATCAAATAGAGTTATATTATCTATTTATTTACATATTCTAAATGTTTTTTAGTTTTAAAAGATTCATTTATCAAGACCCTTTCATCAATCTCTTTCATGGGTATACAAGATTTTAAAATATTCCCACATTTGAACTTTCTGATAAGAAAACCTATTTTAAGGGAACTTTAAGAATTTTTACATAATATTAAGTGCACTCTATCCTCTATTTTCCACCATTATATTTATAAAATAGGTCTTATAATTATGAAAACCTTATTGGTTCATATATGATTTTATATAAAATATTGTGCACTTTTCTATTTTAAAATCTCTAAAGTATTTTCCTTAAAGATGCACAAAAATGTTTAAATTCTAATGTTTATCAAATACATTTATTATATGTTTTCACATAAGTTTGACATATATCACCATTTTATATGACAATTTTTCCAATTAACTTCCATGTGTGTTCTAATCCCTTTTTTATGAACACTTTCAAGATATGATCATTGGTAATGCTTTATGTCATGACTTTGGTACCCAATTCTTTCTATCGGAATCCTTATGTTTATGTATGGTTAATTATGTATGATTATTTATGTTTCAATAATATTCATGAGAATGTTGAGATGGGTGTGCCCAAAGAGTGATTCGATGCATTGGTTGAGGTTAGGTCTCATGAGATGCAATGTGAAACGGGATTGGTGGTTAGCCTTGACCCATACTAAAATGAGAAATGAGAATGGCGGTTAGCCTTAACCCGTACTAAAGACATGTTTTATAATTATATAATATTTATATGATTCCATGTTTATATGATCCCATGCTTATATGATATGATTTAATTTGTTCCATGCTTTGGATATCATTATTTCATTCCTCCTAACTCATGTGCTTAATATTTGTCCTTATGTTTTTTCCCTTACTTGGCTTTTTAGCTCATACCTTTGTTCATATGTTTCCCTAGGATACCCTATGTATATGTAAGGGATCAATGGAAGTTAGGAGAGCTTTATGAAGTTAAATAAAGAAATTTTTTTTATCACCATCATTTATGTTTTATGTACCAAGTCTTCCAAGACACTAGACTTAACGATCCTTGGCTTGTACTCTGATGTATAATTATGCTTCAAATAATGTAATGTTATATATAAAAGGCTTGGTCACTATACTTAACCATTTAAATCCCTATCAATCCTAGGATATAGGAAAATAATAATTACGAACCCAGAAAAACCATAAGTTACATCTTAGATGTGGATCTCTCCACTCTTGATACGTGATCACTATAAACCCAAACTCTAGTAATAGGTACATGTTGTTAATTTTACTATATCAACATGATATATAATGGGTAAAAACCTTAAGGATCGTATTATATAGTATTCTGGGGATAAATAATAATTATGTTAATCTCATATTACATCAGAATACATGAAATCATAAAGAAATATTCTTCTAATATATTTACTATTTCATCTATTAAACCCCTAAAATCATTGAGATATACCTTTTTTTATCTTGGGGAATTTATAACATTATAAAACATGTGATTATATCCATAGTGTGGGAAATAGTAAAACATATTCTGTCATCAAAAAAAATATCAAGTATAGTATTACATAGAAAATCCATAATTAAATATTATGTATAAATAATATTAGGAATGGGGGTAAATACATATAGGGAATATTAATACAAATGACTGTAGGGATAACAAATTCTAGTTTCGTAATGATTGAATGAATAATGTAAGTCATGATAATATTGTCATAAAGTAATTATGTGATGAAATAATATATAAATGTGTAAAGAATATGAAAAATACCAAAACTATTTTGTCTCATTATACTTAATAATGAATCGGAGGCTATAACATTCCCCTATAATCATAAACTAAACCTATTTTATTAATCATATGAAATTAATGAAAAAATCAACACATATTCAGCTGAAAAATTCTTATTGAAAAAAAATCATATAACATTTTCATATTATCCCATGTAAATAAACATATAAAAGGATCATAATCCATCAATTTTAATATAGAATATTTCATTATTTTATTATATCCCCAAAAAGTGTAAGATTTATCAAAATATGTTGGCATTAATGAAAATAAATTAACAAGATACTGGAT
This sequence comes from Viscum album, assembly GCA_963277665.1. Taxonomy (NCBI): domain Eukaryota; kingdom Viridiplantae; phylum Streptophyta; class Magnoliopsida; order Santalales; family Viscaceae; genus Viscum; species Viscum album. The sequence continues at coordinate 450,622,488 of OY728131.1, forward strand.
AAATTTTTGGTGAAAATACACATTTATCATTGAAATATGTTATGTAAAAATATTATAATTTAAAGAATATGAAGAAACTTAGTTTTATTAAAACCATTGGAAACATGTAAAGGAATCTATAAGTCATGTAAATTAAAATATAGTGGGAAAAACAATTCATTTTGTAAATGGTATAACAATGATCATGTTCACACATTTAGTAAAAAATTCATCTTTTAGAATACTTCAATAAAATTCGTTTTAAACATTTTATATAAATCTAAAATGGGTAAAAATTAAATTAATCAACCATTTTGTAATATAAAAAACATTATTGAAATTGATTTAATATAAATATTAACATGGAAGAAAATGACATTAAGTAAAATTGAAAATTATTGGGATCCTTTTAAAATATTACTTTTAAAATTTTTGTACCATAGAATATAAAAATGGAATTAATACTTTAAGAACATATAAAAAACCATATGATAAAAAACATTATTTACTTAATTATATAAATATAATTAATTTTATCTAATAGAAACCTAAATATAAACAATCCCAAGTATGGATGATATTTTGAAATAAACCATTAATATAGATATGTTATTTCTTGTATGTGATTTTATACTTATTTATTTTATATTTTAAATAATTACACATCAATAACATGATCATAGACATACTTATAATATCATATATGATCTATTCAAATCATTTTGACCCCTATTTATAAAAAAATTATTATAAAATTTTTTATCCTATATTGTTAACTATTTTTTTCAAGATGATATGATTTATTAGTTTTATACATGAATCATTCTTCAATATAAATCATATCCATAAAGTTAATATTCACATTAATATTATATATGATAATGATATACAATTTTATAATCACACATTTAATGGAATATGAAAATTTAACTACATTTCTTTATGGAGGTGGTACTACAGACCAACACAAGAGTGTCATTATCATTTTTAACAGGTGGATGGCTAATATGGTAAATTATATATTATATTTAATGAATCAATATTATATCATAAATATAAATTATTTTATATTATATCCTTTTCAACCATTATTATGACCTTCCTTAAGATCTGGTGATGAAAAATAGAACACACCATCATTGAGAGGTTGTAGATTTCATGTATTCATAGAAGATGTTTTGATTTTCCATTAGTTGGTTATTTAGATGAAAAATTTCATATTATATTCATAATACCATTTAAAAATATTAGAGATAACTTATTTTTTATATAATGATTTTTAAGATATTTTTTAATGAGTTAAAATTAGAAATAAAAAATAAGATGTGTAGTTGTGAACATTACAACTTCTTCAGAAAACATTACTATGTTTATACATAAAGATATAATAGCATAGTATTATAATCAAAATATGATCTGTAAGACATGGGGATGGAATTTGGAAAATTATCGGGGATTTTATTATATAATATAGGTGGTTATTGATCTGTTGAGAAGAAAGGATATTTTTGGGTCCTTTTTTAATTGATAGTGATTAAAAAATTAATAATTTTCAAATGAATGAAAGATCATAATGGATTACATAATACAAGTTTCTCTGAAATGTCACATCATTGAAATGTAGATTAAAAATACCATATGGATGGTTGAGGAGTATGGTGCTACATGTTTCCAAATATTTAATAAGGAATCAATAGTCAATGTATGATTAATTCCACCATGGTTAGTGATTAATCATGGAATGAGAAAGGTATAAATAATATTTTACATATTAAATAATGAATGGTTGTAATTCTTGGAGAATTGTTATGGAATCATTGGTTTTAATTTGGTATAAAAGTAATTATAATTGGTGATTGTTCCTAGAAAATTGTTATGAACTCATTGCATTGGATTTCACAACAGATTAATTCTACATGTTATCAACTTAGTTGATTGTTGAACTATTCATAAGTTCAAAGATAAGTTATTATTGTATAAGGATAGTGGAAATTTTCATAAAAATTTGATAAGGTTAAGACCATGAAATTATTCACATTAATTGTAAGTTTATTTTTCATAAATTAACGCCATGAAATATGAAAATTATTTCATGAGGGGTTCCTAATTGTATCATGACAATGAAAGTATAAATTTTCATGATGAAATGTTTTTTGAAGAGATTTTATTGAAGGTAATACAGAACATATATTTTCTTAAAGATAAGGATTTTATTGTTTCCATGAAAAAAATATTACCTGAAAGTTATATATATATATACATAATTTTCATATATTATATTTATAGTAGGAATGAAGTGGTGGAATTTAAAATTGGGTTTGATTATTCTTCGGTAATTGTGGTTTTGTATTTGATGATATATGTCTTTGATACATATATAATTTCTAAGTATGTACTTGTATAAAAATATTTGGAAAACCACATAATCTAGTCAACCCAACTCGACTCCACACTTGTTGGAGGTCATCCTCAACTATGTGGGGGAGCCGGTCCAAGAAATTGTCAAAGGTGAAAAGAGGTATGAATAAGCCCTTTTTACGCTTGAAGGCATGCATGTCCAAAGGATGGGCAGAAACAACATGTAGGGTGACACCACGGAAAAAGAGAACTGATACAGGGTAGTATTAGGGGAGGTAGAAGATATTTATGGCTTTCTCATCACATACCATTTACTATAAAGCTGATAGAGGTGCTCAGCTATTTTGATGTGGGATGGTTTAGTGAGGGGTATTGTTCCTCCTCTTAAAAACATGGATATATCCTTAACCACATGATCAAATGGATCTCTACCATTGATCTCCCAGGAAACAATCATTTTAAAATGTCGTACACCGCATGTTTAAACTATATATTTCATCTTCCTCCTCCATTGACAGACCAATGAGCTTGAGATTACTTTCCTACTATGAACGATAACATTCTTGATATCTTCTATGATGATTCGGGTGAGGTGAGGTATTCAGATCAAACCAAAATCATGCATGTGATCTAACAAATCACATTCATGACATAAACTCAAAGTGGATGATCTTTAGATGAACGTAAAAATAAGTTTTTTTGAGGATGCTCGAACTATTGACCACCATGTATGGGTTAAAATCTTGAAAAATTAATAGCTCATTGAAGGTAGATTTACGAAGTTGAGGTTCTACATTTCTTGGTGTCACATTATGATTCAAATAAACTGATATTATATATTATTTAAAAGGCCATGTATCGACTATATTTGTAAAATTGTAAGGAGTCATCAATATTGCTTAAGAAGTGGTTCTATGGCTTAGTCCCTTGCCTGTAAATATAGATGCATTGAGGATAATAAGAGTATTATGGATGTCATGGAAGGTATGATTTTAAATGAAATAGAATACCATGAAATAAAATTTTTTTGAATTTGATGTTCCACAAATCATTTGGTGTAAATGAGAAAGAAGGAAGATAATATGGGCATTCAAATACTGTGAAACACTTCTGAACAACTTCCCAAAGAATAGAGTTCCGTGAAGCAATAGGGAAAATATGTTATCACAACTCCCTAGATTTTCGACGGTATTTTATTTTATAATCCATTTTGGTTTGTGAAAATGGATCTGAGATAGTCACAAGACTACTCTCTCAGACACATTACTCACAAATAATAAGAAGTTTTGAAAAAAAACAATGTGTGTGAAGGAAGAAGGTTGTGTACACTATTACACAGAGAAGGTAGTGATAATACATTCATTTTCATTAACCTGTTGAATGTTGGACCCAAAAATAGTCTATATTGTTTGAGGAAGGTAGGGTGACCACACCCATCTTGTTTCAAAGACATTCCATGAGTAAATACACGAGACAAGAATTACACATGTAACCAAATCTAAAATAGGAAGTGTGTTTTTGAATCTGTGAAAAATAGGATAATATGTTGTATGAAACCAATGAAACTCATGTATGCTCTACACCTCATGTATCATTCTTGATAATATCACGTGATCTAAAAGAAAAAATAAATACGAAGATGCAAGGGTTATTTGATGTATTTGAGATTAATTGAATTAAATTTATAAAGTACATGGGATAATGAAAATCGGTTACATTAAATATTTAATAATTTATGAATATAATTTGTGACTAAATCCATGAAAATTTTCATAAGGATTTCATACATAAGAAATTCATTGTGTTGAGAATTGAAGAATAAATGAATAATAAAACCTTCACTTTTCTGAAAATTCATCCATTTTTTGTCGAAACGAAATAGTGGGTTAAAGGGGACCTAGAATCTTCCACTGATTGAAGATCACAAGGCCAAAATACATAATATATTTTTTATTTAGTGTTCATTGAATCCCTTGAGTAGTAGAACATGATTATCTGGTTGATGAAATGTCACCCAGTACAGTAGAGGGATCTGGTTCAGTGTGTTTTTTGATCATGTTTGATGAAATGGGTGTACCAATATAAAAAATACCAGTATATGTTGGTTTTACCAGTATAAAGAACACCATTCACTCAAGAATATTGATCAGTTCCTGCATTAACCATTTTCACTAATTATTTCTGTTTTTAATCATTGAAAATCAACAGGGATAAGATAATCTATGAAACAATTGTAGGATGGTCATAGAAAGATGTATTTTTATAAATCCCCATTAAAATATGTGTGTGTTTCAGTTCCTAATTTTATCTACATTTCATTTTTATGTTATTTTCAATAGAAAAAAAACATATCTATTCATCTTAATGGGTAATAGGTTCAAGAGGAGAGGGGTAAATTTAATGCGAGTAACTTTTTTTTAAGACATTGGGTACACTAATTCACCCCTATAAGTGTCCCTATATGATTCATTTGGGATCTCCAAGTGGTATTGGAGTGTAGGTATCCCTATAATTAGATTAATGTTTCTATTCCTAGTTTTTTTATGAGGTATATCTATTGTGAAAACTTGATGCTGATTCTAAAGAACCTCAGGTGGAAAATTTAAAATCCACTCCTATTTTATAAAACATGATGGTATCTTACAAGACTCTTAAAAAAGGAAAATTATATAAGGAAAGAGATTGAAAAAAATTCTAAATAATGATTAGAATGATAAATTCTCTATTTTCAAATAAATTAAAAAGATTTACTTTGATGAAACTTGCTCAAGATATGGAGATTATGTGTAACACCCCGAGATTTTATGAACAAATATTATTTTTAATTTTATTAATGTCTTGTGTTGTACACTACACCAAAAGGAGCTTTCACAACACACATCCCTGACTTGGATTGCATTACACGCAATCACGACCTTCGACGATAGTGTGTGTTGTACGCAATACTGAGTTTCTCTAAAAAAACCATATGTTATATGAACTACCCGTTATGAATAGTAACAACTACATTTTGAATTTTATAACATTATTATTCATCTTACACATTTTCTAGAACATGGTATGAGAACAAAATCAAATTTTCGAGTAAAATAAGTAATTTTCAAAAAATGTAGTTTTGTCGCCTTTTGATGGCGCACCCACTTTAAATCTTGTTTTTGAATTTTCTATAAGTTCAATTTGACAAAATAAAATTCTTCTTTGGAATCAGGATATAAAATTTTACTTTGGATAAATTTTTCATATTATTCTGATAACTTTCATATTTTAATGAGTAGTAAAAACACGCTATATTTTAATTAAAAACAACTTTTTTCATCGTAATAATTTATATGGTTAGATTATCTTTTTAATTGTGTTTAAAGTTTAATTAGAATATAATTTTACCATTTAATCCAATGTTGTTCATTGGAAATAATTTTACTTTGAAATTGGATATAAACAAGTATCAATCTTTTGATTGTTTTTGTTTCTTAAAAACACGCTATTTGTTTTGATAACGGGAATTAAATTCAAAATTAATTAATTCCACTTATATGTTATGAATTTGGAAAAATATACATCAATTTTGAATTTGGAATATCAAATAATTCTTAGACTGAATTTTTGGTATTTTTCTAAAAAACTTCAATTTTCGATGAATAGTGAAACCACTTAGTGGTAGTTAAAAAACTGACTTTTTTTAATTTAAATTCAATTTTACCACTTTTTTGAACTGAATTTCAAAAATCCGAGAGATATGGTTAATATCAAGGACTAAAATGTGGTTCAATGATATTAAAATAATTTTTGGTGAATAGTACATTTTTACTTTTATTTACCAAGGTTAAAAGTAAATAGGCTAATTAAGGGTAAAAATGATATTATTATTACCCTAACACATGTCCTAATTCTATTTGATAAGTGTAATTCGACCAAAAACAAACTTGTGAATAAAATATGACCATTTAGGCCCACTTGGATTAGATTAATACATTTAATATTAATTTATTTAAAGAAGGGTTAAAATAGTTAAAATCAAAGTTTAATAAGTAAATCATTTTTAATATAGGTTTATACATAAGATAAATTCGACTATAAATATTCATTAGAAAGATAAAAGGCTTTTATACATAATCGTACTTTTTTTATATTTTTTAGACATTAAATAGTTTAATTTAATTATGACACAATGATGATGCAATAATTATCTTATTAATAAAATATTGACATAATTGATGTTATAAATACCCAAATAAATGTAATTTGGGACTTTTTATGAATTACAATAATTTTCTAGGTTAATATGACATGTTAGTGTTGATTTAATTAACTTTTTACGAACTAATATTTCTTTTATGATTTTCAGAAAAATCAATTAACAAATAGTGTCAAAATTGACCTAAAATAGTTTTTAAGACAAATATTATATTATTAATTGTTATTTTATTCTTAAAAATATTAGGTTCGGCCAAATGACTTAGATAAAGTTATATATATTAATAATAAACAACTTTGGGTTCTTTTTACTTGTTATAGTAATTTTATTAACCTTATAGTGTAAGAAAACAAAACGACACGGTAAAAGTAAAATTATTTAACTTAAAGTTAAATGTAAATGATAAGGTTAAAATAGGAACCTAAACTAGTCAAAATTCTATTGGATTAGATTCTATCGACCCAACCACACCATATCATCGAAATAAATTAATTTGGAGCTATTAAAAACCGAATATGATTTTATAATAAAATAATATTTTTTGTTATTCCAAAGGTGCCCCTCTCATCCCTTATAAAAGGGCACCTCCTCCCTCTCTTCCTCAAACAACTTTGAGCCTTCAAACTCGGCCAAACCCTGCCAAATTCTCTTCTCCACTTCCCTAGAAACATCTTATAGGTCCTGGTATTCTTCGAAGAGCAATTTTAGTGCCCGAAGAGGAGGTCTCAAAGAGGCGCTTCAAAGAAGAGGTAATGTCTGTTACCGATTCTTTCAACTTTATTTCTTCTTCCACTTCTTATTATTTAGTTGTTTCATTATGAAGTAATAACATAAGTATCACTCATATACTGATATGTTATTATAATTATGAAACAACCATATTTCACCATCTATCCATCCTACAGAAAACGAAATCACTGCGCGTGCGTACGAACGGAATACCGTCTCCACGCCGTGGTGTAATCTATTTTCCACCACCACCTTACTTGGATGGGTATAATGGTGAATGTAATAAATATATATGATTATTGTAAAGTGATATTGATTATGTAATATTATACATACACTTTAATACAATTCCACGATCATGGGAATGATATCATCGCTCGTGCGTACGTATGGACTACCGTCTCCACGAATGCGATGAGATTTTTTTTCCATGATTAACCATTCAAGAACGATTATAAAGTATATATAATGAATAATAATGAAATATATTACATAATAATGCTACTGGATTTATTTATATATATTTATGTCATCTATTTAATTTCATTCAATTCAATAAGGAAACGAAAACATCGTTAATGCGTATGTACAGCCTACCGTCTCCATGAACAGTGTATTTCCTTTTTTTAAGATCTATAATATATATGTATATGATGAATATATATTATATATAAATCATGTTTTACACTCTGGAATTATTTAAATCAGGATATAAGTAAATTTATCAAGAACGACAAGTCGAAACACATACAATAAATGAAATGATTTTACCCAAAACGCTACTTTAACATGGAATTTACAAAAGAACGGGTAATATAAAGTCATAAGTGAAACATATATGATATCATAACAATGAATATGATTATGTAATAAGTCAATGACATTATTTAAATGATTATACAGGAGTTTTGGATTCATATGAAGCATATCGTACCTAAGGTAAGGGATAATTATTCCAATCTCATTCTTATCCGAGATTGTTATTCGTAAGTATTTACTAGGGTTATGTTTATTATCCACATCCATATGTTCTCAAAATGTTTTCATAAAATGGTTACTTTTCCTTAATGTATGTTTAATGTCTTTTTTACCCATTTTCGACTTTCACTACATGGTGTGTAAGGAATCTTTCTTTTACAAGGTACATTTTGACTTTTCCGACAAAAGTACGAGAAGAATGTTCTTTTTAACGTATATGGTATGAAAGGATTTTTACGGTTTTATAAAGCCTTATTTTCATGAAGCTTCATCCAAAATATTTCATGAATATTTTCAACAAAATCATTTTCTTTTAAAATTTCATGACATTTTGTGAAAATAAAATTATTTTGAAGAAGAAAGGATATTTTCCTAAAGAATTCATTTCAAGTGTTTTATCAAAACCATTTTTCATCTAAGATGAAATTATTTCATATGTGTATGTTTCAAGTATAATGTCTCTATGATTTACATGGTTTCAATTTCCTTATTATGAAATGATATCCATTTCTTTTATATGGATTATGTAATGATGGGATGATGTTTATGAAACCCATTTTATTTATTGGGTTATTATGAATGATGTATATTTATTTTGTGGCACAAGTAAAAATGATTTCATTATGAGATGGGTGGGACCTATATCTCCCTCCAATGCATTGGGTAAATATTTATATCTCATGATATAGACATGGCTGGAATGGCAAGTTAAACCGGTTCAGTAATACAGGACTGGAATGAGGAGTGAACTCGATTCAGAAAGGGACTTTGTCCACTAAGATGGTCTTGGCAGCAATGCCTTGGATACTATGTAAATCATATCATGTGTTTAATGGTTTTACACAATTACATGTTTAATTTCCATGATATTTTATCATGATTAATGTTTCTTTATGATCTATTCCTTATGTACTTCCGTGATTTATGTCATTTCTCAAGATTCTGATGTTTAAATATTATGTTCATGTTTTGAAGTTAAAATGTATATGATTTGTTTTATTTTATCCATGCATACCCTTACTAATCATTTGAGCTCACCATTTTATATGTTTTCTTTTCCTCGGGATTTAAAAAAAGGTTTTAGGTAAGAAAACAAAAAGGAGAATATCTTATGGGAGATGTTGAAGATCTTTCACCATGATTAGAAGATTATATTCTGAGTTTCCAAAGACACTAATCTATTACGGTCCTTGTGTGTCTGTTTTTGTTATGTATTAAGTATTCCACTAAAGTAATGTAATGTCCATGTACATCAAGCTTCATGTCTCTACATTTGGTATCAGAGGCAAAGGAGGTAGGAATGTATCCGATCCTTGGTAACTCTCACATGTGAGCATTGTACGAAGCATGGCTCTCCGCCCAAGGGCTTCATGAGGAAATGGATGCCACTGGGGATGGTGGTGTGTCCCACCCAGGGGGTGTAGTCACCCATGTAGTGCCTTGATAGGTATCAATTATAGTCCTCTGGAAGTAATTCCAGACCGCTACAGTTCGTATCAGAGGAAAGGTTTAGTCAACCTTTGGAAACTAGGATGCGAAAACGTTTGTGAGATCCCTAGAGATATTTCTAAGGTATGTCTAGGGATGCCCCTAAGGATAAGTATAAATATAGGATACAGTCCTAGAACTACGGTAACGATATTAGAATTTAACCTAATATGTTATATATTGAGGGTGCTCCCCCTTTACTATGTTGTTTTCCCTAGCATGATTTTTGCCTCTCACACTATTCTTTTTGGGTTTTTGAAAATGGCTGGAAACAGGAAGATTCGTGATAATGGAGGATATGATGGACAATGGAATGATATTCTTCATGAGAAACCAAATGAAACGGGATTTGGAAGTCCAAACATCGTTATTATGCCTAACCATCAATCTCATAATATGATCAATAATCTCAACTTTGGTAAGTTTCCTGACTCAGATAATAAGAGAAAGATAGAGTTTCATGATGATCATAGAGGAAAGAATGTTCAATTTCCCTCATGTAAATCATGTGGGAAGAGGCATCAGGGAGATTGTTTCAAATGAACTAGAAGATGCTTTGGGTGTGGAAAATAAGGACACAAAGCCAATAAGTGCAAAGGAAAAGGTTCAGTTAACACCATGGATGAGGATAATGGTATTGCTACGACATCAACAATGGTTAAATGTTTTAAATGTGGAATGTACGGGCATTAAGAAAACCAATTCCCTAAGGGAAAGTCTCATGAAGAGAATCAGTATGGTCGTATGGGTATTATTTATGTTGATGATGATGAAGAGACTACAAATGATATGTGAGATGAAAGAATTGTTGAAGCTCGGTCAATGGTTTAAGAAGGTAGTGGAATGATTACATGTTTATCAAGTGTAATGTTGTATAAGTAATCTCATGGTACTATGGAATAAAGAGACATCTAAAGACTGTTACACTGTTGTCTTTCCTTATGTTTTGAAAGTGTATGATTAATGGTACCAGTAACCATGAAAGGTTATTCAGATATTTTTGGAAAGTAGATGATATGCGCATAATGAAGGGATAAAGAGAAAATTAAATGTTTGATAGTATTCATGAGCTCATGACTGATATAAGGAGAAGTTTATATCATGGTTTGAGTATATAGAATTTTTGGATTTTGGTATGTGGAAAGAGTTAACTTTTGACAGCATTCATGTTTTCACTAAGGTTTAATGGGTATTCATTTTTCAAAAGAATATATGATTAAGGTATTCACATGATTGGAATGTGACCAACAAGATATATGGGAGATAAATGATGGTATTCACATGCTTGGTTGATGACATTTCATGTAATCGTTTTCTTTATACTATGAGCTTGGACTGAAGAATTTTAGATAAGCCTAAAGATTGGAATGGATTATGTTGGACATAAGTTAGTATTGTTTAAGGATATAACTTTTTTAGATATTATTGATGGGATGTTATAGTAATGTAGTTTTAGAAAAAGGAAAATTTGCAGGATGGGCGACAGCCCATCGCGTCGGACAAGGTTGTGGGAATCGAACCCACAACCGAAGTGCGACTGGCCTTTATCGCCTACCACTAGCCTACAAGAAGTCAATGTTTAGTAGAAACTAGTTTTATTATATTAATCAGTATGATATATGAAGTATAAGTCCATTTTAGGAACCATATATGATTAATCTCACTATAGATGGACTTATGTATTTTTTGATAACTTTTATAACCTATTGTTTGAGACAGATGGAATCACCCATCATTTTATCACATGATCTGCTAACACTTCATGAATGACAAATTCAACTTAATTTCTTTAAGAGATGAAGTGGAAATTGTCCAAATAACGACCAACGGTGAGACTGTACCAAAATCACGAAAGTATTTCTTCTAATTCCAATTTCATCAACTTTAGGGAAATGATCTTGAAAACCAAAAATGTTGTCCTAGTGCCCTTATATCCGATGAATCAGGTGGTACATTAGATCATCACAAATCTATGGCTTTGTGATTGATGGATTTTTCATATCCATGTTCTCTACCACTCTCCATCAGAACTTGATGGCCAGATTATTCTTCCATATCCATATTTTCACCTATGTTCTCCTACGTGGAAACCTAGTGATGAGTTAATTTGGGTAACCGTTACATTTCATACTTTAGTTTTTAAAGCCAATTTTTGGTATTCCTTTTTACGATGTGGGTTTCTATTAAACAAACTTTAGAGTAGTAAACCATTTATAACCCCGAAGAATTTCGAGGGCGAAATTCATTTTAAGGGGGGTACAATGTAACACCCCAAGATTTTATGAAAAATATTATTTTTTATTTCATCAATGTCTTGTGTTGTACGGTACACCAAAAGGAGATTTCACAACATGCATCCCTGACTTGGCTTGAATTACACGCAATCACGACCTTCCACGATAGCGTGTGTTGTACACAATACTGAGTTTCTCTAAACAACGATATGTTATATGAACTACCCTTTATGAATAGTATAAACTGAATTTTAAATTTTATAACATTATTATTCATCTTACACATTTTCTAGAACATAGTATGAGAACAAAATCAATTTTTCGATTAAAATAAGTAATTTTCAAAAAAATGTAGTTTTGTCTCCTTTTGATTGCACACCCACTTTAAATCTTTTTTTTTACTTGTCTATAAGTTCAATTTGACAAAATAAAATTTTTCTTTGGAATCAGGATATAAAAATTTACTTTGGATAAATTTTTCATAATATTCTGATAACTTTCATATTTTAATGAATAGTAAAAACATGCTATATTTTAATTAAAAAAAACTTTTTTCATCGCAATAATTTATATGGTTAGATTATCTTTTTAATTATGTTTAAAATTTAATTAGAATATATTTTTACCATTTAATCCAATGTTGTTCATTTTAATTAATTTCACTTTGAAATTGGATATAAACAAGTATTAATCTTTTGATTGATTTTGTTTCTTAAAAACACGCTATTTGTTTTGATAACGGGAATTAAATTTAAAATTAATTAATTCCACTTATATGTTATGAATTTGGAAAAATAGACATCAATTTTGAATTTGTAATATCAAATAATGCTTATACTGAATTTTTGGTATTTTTCTGAAAAACATCAATTTTCGATGAATAGTGAAACCACTTAGTGGTAGTTAAAAAACTGACTTTTTTTAATTTAAATTAAATTTTACCACTTCTGTGAACTGAATTTCAAAAATCCTAGAGACACAGTTAATATCAAGGACTAAAATGTGGTTCAATGAGATGAAAATATTTTTGTTGAATAGTACATTTTTACTTGTATTTTCCATGGTTAAAAGTAAATAGGATAATTAAGGGTAAAAATGATATTATTATTACCCTAACACATGTACTAATTCTATTGTATAAGTTTAATTCGACCAAAAACAACCTTATGAATAAAATATGACCATTTAGGCCCATTTGGATTAGATTAGGACATTTAATAATAATTTATTTAAAGAATGGGTAAAATAGTTAAAATCAAAGTTTAATAAGTAAATCATTTTTAATATAGGGTTATACATAAGATAAATTCGACTATAAATATTCATTAGAAATATAAAAATATTTCCTACATAATGGTATTTTATTTATATTTTTTAGACATTAAATAATTAAATTTATTTATGACATAAAGATGATGTAGTAATTATCTTATTAATAAAATATTGACATAATTGATGTTATAAATACCCAAATAAATGTAATTTGAGACTTTTTATGAATTAAAATAATTTTATAGGTTAATATGACATGTTAGTGTTGATTTAATTAACTTTTTTAGAACTAATATTTCTGTTATGTTTTTTCAAAAAATCAATTACCAAATAGTGTCAAAATTTAACAAAAATAGTCTTTAAAACAAATATTATATTATTAATTGTTATTTTATTCCTAAAAATATAATCATAGGCAAAATGACTTAGATAAAGTTATATATGTTAATAATAAACAACTTGGGGTTCGTTTGGCTTGTTATAGTAAGTTTATTAACCTTATAGTGTAAGAAAACAAAAAGACACTGTAAAAGTAAAATTATTTAACATAAAGTTAAATCTAAATGATAAGGTTAAAATAGGAACCTAAACTTTTCTAAATTCTATTGGATGAAATTATTTCGACCCATCCCCACCTTTTCTTCGAAATAAATAAATTTAGAGATATTAAAAACCGAATATGACTTTATAATAAAATAATATTGTTTGATATTCCAATTATGCCCCTCTCCTCCCTTATAAAAGGGCACCTCCTCTCTCTCTTCCTCACACCACATTGAGCCTTCAGTCTCGGCCAAACCCTATAAAATTATCTTCTACACTTTCCTAGAAACATCCTAGAGGTCCTGGTATTCTTAAAAGATCAATTTTAGTTCCCTAAGAGGAGGTCTCAAAGAGGCGCTTCAAAGAAGAGGTAATGTCCGTTACCGATTATTTCAACTTTATTTCTTCTTCCACTTCTTCTTCTTTAGTTGTTTCATTATGAAGTAATAACATCAATATCACTAATACACTTATATGTTATTATAAGAATGAAACAACCATATTTCACCATTTATCCATCCTAAGGAAAACAAAATCACTGTGCGTGCGTACGAACGGAATACCGTCTCCACGCCGTGGTGTAATCTATTTTCCACCACCACCTTACTTGGATGGGTATAATGGTGAAAGTAATGAATATATATGATTATTGTAAAGTGATATTGATTCTTTAATATTATACATACACTTTAATACAATTCCACTATCATGGTAATGATATCATCTCTCGTGCGTACGTACGGACTACCGTCTCCACGAACGCGATGAGATTCATTTTCCATGATTAACCATTCAAGAACGATTATAAAGTATATATAATGAATAATAATGAAATATATTACATAATAATTCTGATAGATTTATGTATATATATGTATGTCATCTATTTAATTTCATTCAATTCAATAAGGAAACGAAAACATCGTTCATGCGTACGTACGGCCAACCATCTCCATGAACGGTGTATTTCCTTTGTTTTTATAGATCTATAATATATATGTATATGATGAATATATATTATATATAAATCATTTTTTACACTCTGGAATTATTTAAATCAGGATATAAGTAATAATATCAAGAACGACAAGTCGAAACACATACGATAAATGAAATGATTTTACCCAAAACGCTACTTTAACATGGAATTTACAAAAGAAAGGGTAATATAAATTCATAAGTGAAACATATATGATATCATAAAAATGAATATGATTATGTAATAAGTCAATGACATTATTTAAATCATTATACAGGAGGTTCAGATCCATACGAATCATATCGTACCTAAGGTAAGGGATAATTATTCCAATCTCATTCTTATCTGAGATTGTTATTCGTAAGTATTTACTGGGGTTATGTTTATTATCCACATCCATATTTTCTCAAAATGTTTTCATAAAATGATTAATTTTCCTTCATGTATGTTTATTTTCTCTTTTACCCATTTTTGACTTTCACTACATGGTGTGTAAAGAATCTTTCTTTTACGAGGTACTTTTTGACTTTTCCAACAAAATTACGAGAAGAATGTTTATTTTAACGTATACGGCATGAAAATATATTTATGGTTTTATAAATCCTTATTTTCATGAAGATTCCTCCAAATTATTTCATGACTATTTTCAACAAAATCCTTTTCTTTTAAAATTTCATGACATTTTGTGAAAAGAAAATGATTTTTAAGAAGAAAGGATATTTTCCTCAAGAATTCATTTCAAGTCTTTTATCAAAACCAGTTTTCATCTAAGATGAAATTATTTCATATGTGTAGGTTTCAAGTATAATGTCTCTATTATTTACATGGTTTTAATTTCCTTATTATGAAATTATATCCATTTCTTTTATATGGATTATGTAATGACGGGATGATGTTTATGAAACCCATTTTATTTATTGGGTTATTATGAATGATGTATGTTTATTTTGTGGCACAAGTAAGAATGATTTCATTATGAGATGGGTGGGACCTATATCTCCCTCCAATTCATTAGGTAAAGATTTATATCTCATGAGATAGACATGGCTGGAATGTCAAGTTAAACCGGTTCAGTAATACAGGACTAGAACGAGGAGTGAACTCGATTCAGAAAGGGACTTTGTCCACTAAGATAGTCTTGGAAGCAATGCCTTGGCTACTATGGAAATCATATCATGTGTTTAATGGTTTTCCACAATTACATGTTTAATTCCAATGATATTTTATCATGATTAATGTTTCTTTATGATCTATGCCTTAAGTACTTCCATGATTTATGTCATTGCTCAAGATTCTAATGTTTAAATATTATGTTCATGTTTTGAAGTTCAAATGTAAATGATTTTTTTTATTTTATCCATGCTTACCCTTACTGAGCATTTGAGCTCACCCTTTTATATGTTTTCTTTTCCCCATGATTTAAAGAAAGGTTTTAGGTAAGAAAACAAAAAGGGTAAGATCTTATGGGAGATTGTTGAAGATCTTTCACCATGATTAGAAGATTATATTCCGAGTTTCCAAAGACACTAAACTATTATGATCCTTGTGTGTCTGTTTTTGTTCTGTATTAAGTATTCCTCTAAAGTAATGTAATGTCCATTTACATCAAGCTTCGGGTCTCTACATTATGAGTAATTGTAATGTATCAATTTTTTTGAAATTCTATACATTCTATTTGAAATATATATGAAAATTGTTTTGGAAGAAGTTATTGCATATATTATTTGTTTGTTCAATGATATTTTTGATGAAAGATTATAGCATGAAGATGAAACCATCAAATAGAAGGATGAACTTACAAAAAAAAATTAAAGGTGAAATGTTATCACATTCCTCATTGAAGAAATAAAATAATATATGACTCATTTCAATAAAAAGATTAGATGATGAAAAATTTAAATGGTATAATTATTAATGAAATGAGAGGAAACCTGTTTTTAGAGAACTAATACTTGATCAAAAAACATTTTTCAATGATTCCATGAAAGTAAAAGATTCTCAACTTGAAGAAAAAATATGTAAGGTCAAAGTTACTGGAATGTTAGTGGAAGAAAAGATAAAGTTTCATGGTGATTATATTCAGAATACCCATGATTTGTAAGAATAATATAAAGCTACCACTAGTTTCGTAGAAGGATAATTGGAAGATAGTGTCGTAAGGCAAGAAGACCTTAAAAACTCTATAAATTAAAGTAGTAGACAACATAAAGAATAGATCAACATAATAAAAAATGAATGGGAAGGTAGTTTGATATCAGTTGGAAATATTATTATTGAATTCTGTATGAAGATTCCTAAACATGATCTTGAATTGAAAAATATTGAGAAATACTCTAGAGCATACCATGTTTCTGAGAAGTTGAGTTCTTCCACCCAAACACATGAAAGTAATCAATATCCATGAAGTGATGTTTGTAAAAAAACTATTATTGTGGATAAAGGTTCTAGAGAATCACATATTTTTTTAAGAATATCCCAATGTCATCTCTTCATCAAAAATATATGAACTCATAGAAGAAGGTAAATCATAACCCAATTAATACTCATATAGTCTCATATTCCAGTGTAGGTTCAAAGCCAAAAGATGGGAAAATTTTGGTTGATAAAATTTCACATACATTCCCAAAAAAACTAATGGTTTATACTATAATGATCATGAAACATAACTCCCAATACTATACTCTAAATACTTAAAGTAAAATCCATAAGTTGCAAGTCACTATGTCTAGTCCAACTTGTATTACTACTATAATTATGTGATTTTTTGGATACTTTTGGTGCTAATAGATGTTTAGAAATCATGACATTTATTGTAAGAATAATGTTTCACTATAAAAAAATTCTAAGAGGCATGTATTCAAAGAGAGTATATGCTAATAAATTAATAAGCCTACAAAACTAGATCAAAATACACATTTAAAAAATTATATATTTTATGAGAACAAATTTAGTTTAAATGATGAATTATATAATTATTAAAACATGTTAGGTCAAAGATATATTGAATTTGGGTATATTCTATCCATGAACTATTCATATGTTGATGATCTAAAAAAATTGTAACAAATATAGAAGAAAAAAAATATGAAAAATCATTCTTGTGGAATATACAAAAGAAAGAAGTCAATACATATATGAAAGATAATATTCCAAAAATTAATGTTAAGTTTTAATACAATAATGTCATCTCAATGAATAAAATATTATTCTACTATGGAAATAAATATTAAACCATGGACCCCTGTAAACTAGCCATGGAAGAGAATGGATGAAATAGAAAATTAAAAAGTGAATCAATCGATTAGGGAAGCTAGTATATAACTATAATTGAAGACATTAATGAAGAATATTTTGTTAACATACCTTGGAAAGGTAACTCGAAATAATTTAAGAATACATGTGGAAAGTCCAAAGAAAAATATGTTAATAATAATTTCTTAGTATTTTTCCCTAATAAATAGTATGTTTTTAATGAAATGAAGAAAGATGAGGATGATAAATAAAAAGAGAAATAAAAAAAAAGAAAAATGATTATTCCACATGATGATCATGAATTTCTAGACAGGTTTTAAACACATGAAAAATATCATGTTTCTCATGTATTTTTTGGAAGGTTCAAGAAAGCTTGACACAATGAAAATAATTACATAACTATTTTACCATCTCAATAAGAGATGTTTAAAATATAAAAACTAGCACCAAGGGATGCTACTACATTTTCAGAAGAAGAAAGGATAAAGGAACCATCCAAGATAAGTGTTAATGTAGTAATGTTTACATTTTATAAAAGAAAGATTAAAAAATTCAATTTATAAGGGAAACAAACATGAATAATACCAAATAAATCAGAGCTATAAAGAAAAGAGTCTTTTGGTTGAAAGGAAATTATCAACCCTATTGCTTCTATTGAAAATATCATAGGTGATTAATCTTATTCCCCTGTTATTTTGTAGTATTTTTTTCTTATATGAGATGGAATGTAATTTTATGATCACTACCAGTAGGAGAAAATGGTTAGAAAAGGGGAAGACAAAAGGTTTGAATGATTATTAAAGATCTAATAGAGACATGAATTGTTCAACAATGTTGGATTATCAACATGAATATCTTTAATATTATTTTATGACATTGTAATCCATATAAAATCAAATGGATTGAACCACTTTATAGGGAGTATATATAAATGAGATGAAATGGAGACTTATTTAATGAAAATATAAAATATTTGTTCATCTTAATAGAAATTGAAATATGAGGTATCCCAATTACACTTCATTCCTTTTAATTAATTGTATTAAATATGTTTATCAAGGGGGAGTGTTTATTGATGATTAGTCTCATGGATAGGGGAGTTAATAGTCTTTCACTTTAAGCATCTGATTTGTTTTTTGATGTGTGGAGGAGAATATATTACCTGATAATTTTTTTGATAGACCCCTCTTTGAGAAATAAATATTTTATGAGTATGATATCACATGAATGGGTATTAATGGATTGGATTGATATCCTTGTTCATGTATCTATTTTTTTCTACATAGGGATATCCCACATTGACTTAGAGTATAACAAAAAAGGGTCATTTCAGAGTGATCCTTATGGCACCATCCTTCCTTCACAAAAGGAGAATTTATTTAAAATTTCTATGAAGGGAAGAAGAAATACCCAACATTAATCCATTTTATTTATTCTTAATAAAAGGGAGAAGGAAAAATTCACATTAAGGAAGTGGTATTGACAACAAATCCAAAGTGGGAGATTGAAAATCCCATGTGGATGGTTGATGATTATGGGTGTAATTTTTGTCAATATATAACAAGGAATCAAATATAATTTTATGATGAATTCCTCCATTATCATGATTAATCATGGAATGAGAATGTTAAAAATGATGATAAGCATATAATGTATGGCATGGTGATGATGGTAGGATAATTTTTAAGGAATATTTGGTTGTAATTTTTTAAGATAATTATCCTTGATTGGTGATGATTACTAGAGAATTGTTATGGATGTTTTTCATTGGATGTCATGATTGAGAAATTATCCATACTTGAAACTCAGATGATTATTGAACTATTCTTTAGTTAAAAGAAATTTCCATATTTTATATGCAGAGTGCACATTGTCTTCAATATTTTATACGGTAAATACAACGAAAATATTCATTTTTATAAGGTATTTATCGGTGTTAAATGAATTTCATTAAATATTAAAATTATTGGATGAGAAGTTCTTAATGTTTTTCAATACCATAAAAGTATATATATTTTTTGAGGAATTTTTTTTGAATATAAGTAGTTGAAGATCATGTATAAAATGAATTTTCATGAAGATAGAAATTTTATAGTTCCCATGAAAAATATATATTCAATTAAAATTACATATATATATATATATATATGTATATATATCATGAAGTATATTTATTGTAGAAATAAATTAGTGGACTAGAAATATATGGTTGGATATTCATGGGTAATTTAGATCTTTTAGTTTATGATATATGGCTTTGATTTATAGATAGTTTATAAGTAAGAATTTGTAAAAAAAAATGTTAGGAAAACCATGGAGTCCACTCAACCCAGATCGACCCCACACATATGGGAGGTCACCCTCAAACACATGGGGGATTTGTTCCATGAAAACATAAATGGAGGAGAGAGGTAGGTCTAAGCCCTTATCATGCCTGAAGGCATGTATGGCCACATGTTAGGTGGAACCATTCTGTGGGATGGAACAGTGACAAAAAAAATTATGTGAAGACCAGCAGAGGGGTAGAGATTTCTCGTAGGGTCGTTGCATGAATTTTATAATAAAGTATGGGGAGGAACTCTATTGTTTCTATGTGGGACACCTTTTCCATGGTTATTATTACTCTATTTAAGACATAGACATAACCTCCACCACCTGATTCAACTTATCTTCAAAATTGATCTCTAGCACTAAACTCATTTGAAAATTAATTGGATTGCTGGTTTAATCTAGTGATATCATATTATTCCACTATTTATGGACCAATGTGCTCGAGAAAACTATCCTACAATGACCAGTAACATTCTGACAATATTCTATGATGTTTATGATAAGTTTAGGTATTTAAATCAACCTAAAATCATGGATGTGATCTATAATATTTCATACATTTGGTAAAATCATATATTATGATCTTTTATTAAATATTAAAAACTATAAGAGGAGGACACCAAAAAAACTTTCCACTATGGATGTGTTCAAACATGAAAAATTAGGATCTCATTGCAAAGAAGGTTCATGAAGTCGAGACACCATTTTTATCATTTTCACATGATGATTAAAATAAACTAAGATATTATGGTATTTAAGAGGTTGTGACATAAAAGTATTTTCATGATTTTAATGAGTCATCGATGTGTATTAAGAAGTGGATCTATGGTAGTGATCTTTTCCTATAAATTTTGAATCACTAATGATGATATGAGTGTTTTGATTTTTTAAATAATATCTCATTTCAAAGGAAACATAGAACAAAATAACCATTTCACTAAGTGGAGGTTATATGAAGCTTATGAATTATGAAAGGAATATGGAGGATCCCATGATGAATCAAATTGTGAAATGAACTCTTAAAATACTTCGTGGGGAATAAAGTTCTATGATGCAATGGGGACTTCACATTAACATATATCTCTATATTTTAAGAAATTATTTCATTCCAAAAGCATTTCTTGATAGTGAAAATGGATATGAGATATCCACAAGACAGTTCACACATACATAGTTTCTTACGAAGAAGAAGAATAACTAGTACACAAAAAAAATCTTGGAGGAAGAAGGTCTCATACACTATTACATAGAAAATATAGTGAGTATATTTTCATTCTCATGACCACACACTACTGGAAATTCGGGAGATAGCCACAGTTTAAAAATGTGTCTATAGGTCCTCAAACTGTGGCTATAGGTAATAACAATGGTTTGAGAAACTATTACAAAGTTTGGTGTGGCTATTGGCCTAGACTTATAGCCACAGTTTGGAACCATGGCTATAGGTCTAGAGCCACAGTTCAAACTGTGGCTCTAGGTATACAACCATGGTTCAAACTGTGGTAATATCTTTATATCCACGGTTTAAAACCATGGTTATACTAGAGGAGGGACACAATTTATTTCCACAGTTAGAAACTGTGGCATTAAACCTATATCCACGGTTAGAAATAGTGGAATTATACCTAGAGAAAAAGTTAGAAACTAGGCATATATGGTTTGAAAAACCATAAAAAATAGCCCCCCACCCCCTGCACAGCCCCCCTGTAGTAGCCCACCCCATGTAGACCCCTCCTGCCTGGACACCCCCACCTTACATAACCCCCCCCCCCCCCCTGAAATCCCCCCCTACAAAGACCCCCTCCTGGACAGACCCTGGACCCCCCCCCCCCAGACAGACCCTAGACACCTCCCCCTAGACCCTTGACAACCCCCAAACATACCCTGGACACCCCACGGATAGACTGTGGACACCACCCCTGGACAGACCCTGAACACCCCCCCCCCCAGACACCCCCGGACAGACCCTGGACACCCCCCACCCCAGATAGACCTAGGACACCCCCCAGACCCTGGACACCCAGCAGACCTTGGACAGATCCCCATGGACAGCCCAGACCTCTACTCCCATGGATATCCACCCCCACCCTCCTGGACAGACCCTGAACCCCCCCCCCCCCCCCGGACCCTGGACAGCCCAGATCTCCACTCCCTTGGACAGCCACCCCCCACCCTCTTGGACAGACCCTAGAACCCCCCCCCCCCACCCTGCATGTTTCCCCTCCCCCTGCCCCTTCCAGCCCCCACTTTCACCCCCTACCATCCCCCACTTGTACCCCTCTGCCATCCCCCTCCCACCTTCCAGTTTCCCCCTGACCCCTTCCAATACCCTCCAAATTAAATTATACATGAAATCTACTTACATAATAAAAATTGGAAAAATCCAAATAAAAAAACACATAACTGCACTTATATGAGTCTCCCTAAAAAAAAACTATCAAAGAAGTCTGGAACTGGCTCAAAAGTACCTACAACACAAGGTAGAACATAGTAGTGCACATCCCCTAAAATTATGGTAAAAAAACATCTTAGAATATTCACAAAGAATATAACTCAATAAAAAAGAAAAGTGAAACCCCCTTGCTGGACCCCCCAGGACAGCAGCCCCCCCTCGACAGTAACCCCCCCTGGACAGCAGCCCCCCTGCTGGACCCCCCTTGCACCACCCCTGCTAGACACCCCCCCCCCCTTGAACCCCTGCTGGATACCCCCTTACATAATAGCCCCCCCACACACACACACACACATCTCTTACACCCCTTGCACACAGCCCCTTACACCCCCTTGCACACCCCTTTCCCCCGGCTGGACCCCCTAAACAGTAGCCCCCCCCCCACACCCATGCTGCCCCCCCCCCCTATATAGTAGCTTCAGCCCCCCTGGACAGCCCCCCCCCCCCCCCCCGTTGGACCACCCTGGACACCCCCCCCCCGGATAGAAGCCCCCCCTACTGGACCCCCCTCGACAGCCCCCCCCCCCCCACATCCCTTGCACATATCCTGGAGCAGCCCATGCGCTATCATCATGTTAAAAAGAAAATCTCACATGAGGAGGGAAGAAGGAAATCTATGCTTCCCAATGCTGCTTCAAAATTCAGATGTGCATGCATGAAGAGTCCATCTAGACTTGGAGCTAAATTGGAAAGGACAAACTGGTTGAGAAAATTTTCTCAACCCAGTGGCTCACATTTATGAGCAAGGAAATCCACCTTAATCCCAAATTAGATATTATTTTTGTGTTATTAGTGTTCCATACAATTCAGGGAATTGAAGGTCAAACTAGTTCTCAAAAGGAGAGCAAATGAAAGGAAGTAAGCTGGAAAAACTATTCCAGATCTGAAAAAAAGTCACCATCTTGGTATGATTTATCAAATGGTTTTCCAAATAACATTATAAGTAAAGATCTTCCTTGATGGAGTGAAGATAGTGTGTCTCCTCATTGGAGAGATTAGTGGAGAAGACCCTTGAAAAACTGCCAGACTTATTTATTCCATGCAAATCTGGAATTTCTAGAAAGTGCTTGAAAAAATCATTCATGAGGTATGCATTTCTCTCATACCTATTAATTACCGAATAAATTATGATATTAAGGGGGATAAATTGAATTAATCAATGATAAGAAGTTAAGGAAATTTGAGATCTCAACACTAATTTCTAAAACCTGCTACATGTACTTGAAGGTTTTCAACATGTGTATTGAGATGAGTGCAAGATCTCAGGTTGTAATTCCAACAAGAATGAATTTATCGGTTGGAAACATTTGGTTTCAACTTTAGGATATATGAACATCCCCTAAATGAGTCATGGGAATTAGAATCAGTTGGTATAATGTTCACACCCCATCCCCCCACCCCTGTACACCCCACCCCTGCCCCCATGCACACACCCCCTGCCCCACTACACACCCCACCCATGCCCCCCCTACACACCCCACCCCTGCCCCCTGCACATCTTGGTATGATTTATCAAATGGTATTTCAAAGATCATCAGAAGGAAATATCTGCCTTGATGGATTGATGATAGTGTGTCTCCTCGATGGGGAGATGAGTGGAGAAGACCCTTGAGAAGCTGCCATACTTATTTATTCCATGAAAATATGGAATTTCTAGAGAGTGCATGAAAAATTATTGATGAGGTATGAATTTCTCTCATCCTTATTAATGACTGAATAAAGTCTGATATTAAGGGGTAAATTGAATTAATCAATGACAATAAGTTGAGGAAATTTGAGATCTCAAGGATGATTTCTAAAACCTGCTACATGTACTTGAATGTTTTCAACATGTGTATTATGATGAGTGCAAGATCTTAGGTTGTAATTACAAAAAAAAAATGAAGATATAAATTGTCATCATTTGGTTTCAACTTGAGGACATCTGAATATCCCCTAAATGAGTCATCATAATTTGAATTAGTTGGTATCATGTTAACACCCTTGCCCCCCCTACACACCCCACTCATGCCCCCCTTCACACCCCACCCCTGCCCCCCTACCCCCTGCACATCTTGGTATGATTTATCAAATGGTATTCCAAATAACATCAGAAGGAAAGATCTTCCATGATGGAGTGAAGATAGTGTGTCTCCTCGATAGGGATATGAGTGGAGAAGACCCTTGAGAAGCTTCTAGACTTATTTATTCTATGAAAATCTGGAATTTCTGGAAAGTGCTTGAAAAAACAATTGATGAGGAATTCATTTCTCTCATCCCTATTAATGACCAAATAAAGTATGATATTAAGGGGGATAAATTGAATTAATCAATGACAAGAAGTTAAGTAAATTTGGGAAGGATGATTTCTAAAACATTCTACATGTACTTGAATGTTTTCAACATGTGTATTGAGATGAGTACAAGATGTCAGGTTGTAATGCCAAACAGAATGAAGATATCAATTGGAATCATTTGGTTTCAACTTGAGGACAACTGAACAGCCCCTAAATGAGTCATGGGAATTATAATTAGTTGGTATCATGTTCACACCCATGCCCCCCTGCACACCCCACCCCTACCCCCTACCCCCCTGCACATCTTGGTATGATTTATAAAATGGTATTCTAAATAACATAAAAATGAAAGATCTTCCTTGATGGAGTGAAGATAGTGTGTCTCCTCGATAGGGAGATGAGTGGAGAAGTCCCTTGAGAAGCTACCAGACTTATTTATTGCATGAAAATATGGAATTTCTGGAAAGTGCTTGAGAAAATCATTGATGAGGTATGCATTTCTCTCATACCTTTTAATGACCAAATAAAGTCTGATTTTAAGGGGTAGAAATTGAATTAATCAATGTAAAGAAGTTGAGGAAATTTGAGATCTCAAGGCTGATTTCGAAAACCTGCTACATGTACATGAATGTTTCCAACATGTGTATTGAGATGAGTGCAAGAACTCAGGTTGTAATTCCAAAAAGAATGAAGATATCAATTGGAATCATTTGTTTTCAACCTGAGGACATATGAACAGTCCCTAAATGATTCATGGGAATTAGAATCAGTGGGTATCATGTTCACACCCTTGCCCCCCCCTGCACACCCCACCCCTGCCCTCTGTGCATAAACCCCCTACCCCCTGCACACCCCACCCCTACCCCCTGCACACCCCATCCCTTCCCCCCATCACATCTTGGTATGATTTATTAAATGGAATTCCAAAGAATATCAAAAGGAAATATCTTCCTTTCTGGAGTGAAGATAGTGTGTCTCCTCAAGGGGGAGATGAGTGTAGAAGACCCTTGATAAGCTTCTAGACTTTTTTATTCCATGTAAATCTGGAATTTCTAGAAAGTGCTTGAAGAAATCATTGATGAGGTATGCATTTCTCTCATCCATATTAATGACCAAATAATGTCTGATATTAAGGGGGATAAATTGAATTAAAAAATGACATGAAGTTGAGGGAATTTGAGATCTAAAGGCTGATTTCTAAAACCTTCTACATGTACTTGAATGTTTTCAACATGTGTATTGATATGAGTGCAAGCTCTCATGTTGTAATTCCAAAAATAATGAAGATATCAATTGGAATCATTTGGTTTCAAATTGGGGAGATCTGAACTGTCCCTAAATGAGTTATGGGAATTAGAATCAGTTGGTATCATGTTCACACCCCTACCCCCCCTGCACACCCAACCCATGCCCCCCTATACACCCCACCCATACCCCCCTGCAAATTTTGGTATGATTCAACAAATGGTATTCCAAATAACATCAAAAGTAAATATCTTCCATGATGGAGTGAAGTGAGTGTGTCTCCTCGATGGGGAGATGATTGGAGAAGACCCCTGAGAAGCTTCCAGAATTATTTATTCCATGGAAATATGGAATTTTTTTAAGGTGCTTGAAAAAAATATTGATGAGGTATGAATTTCTCTCATCCTTTTTAATGACCGAAGAAAGTATGATATTAAGGGGGAGAAGTTGAATTAATCAATGAAAAGATGTTGAGGAAATTTGAGATCTCATGGATGATTTCTAAAACCTGCTACATGTACTTGAATGTTTTCAACATGTGTATTGAGATGAGTGCAAGATCTCAGGTTGTAATTCCAAAAATAATGAAGATATCAATTGGAATCATTTGGTTTCATCTTGAGGACATATTAACAACCCCTAAATGATTCATGGGAATTAGAATTAGTTGGTATCATGTTCACACCCCTGTCGCCCCCCAGCACACCCCACCCCTGCCCCCCGTGCACACACCCCCTACCCCTTGCACACCCCACCCCTACCCCCCTGCACACCCAACCCCTTCCCCCGTGCACATCTTGGTATGATTTATCAAATGGTATTCTAAAGAACATGAAAAGGAAATATCTTCCTTGATGGAGTGAAGATAGTGTGTCTCCTCAATGGGGAGAAGATTGGAGAAGACCCTTGAGAAGCTGTGAGACTTATTTATTCCATGTAAATCTGGAATTTCTAGAAAGTGCTTGAAAAAATCATTGATGAAGTATGCATTTCTCTCATCCCTGTTAATGACCGAATAAATTCTGATATTAAGTTGGATAAATTGAATTAATCAATAATAAGAATTTGAGTAAATTTGAGATCTCAAGGTAGATTTCTAAAACCTGCTACATGTACTTGAATGTTTTCAAGTACCCCGTAATCCTACATGAAAAATGGGGGTTCAAAACCCATTGGGCACAGGTCACTGTAGCAGTACTGTAGTGGGACTGTAGCAGCGGTGGTACTGTAGATTGGCGGGTACTGTAGCGGCGGCAGGGAACTGTAGCAGTGGCGGCACTGTGCGGGTACTGTAGCAGCTGGGTTACTATTCAAAGAATGGAAATTGGGAAAACAAAATTGGGCCTAGGGTCTATGTAATGGGCTACAAGCCCACTTGGCCTTCGGGCTATGTAATGGGTCTCCCTCTGCATAGTTAAAAGAGGTCTTTGATTTACTTTAATAATAAACTGAGGCTTCGTCCCTAACCATTAAAAAAATGAGTGCAACTCTCATGTTGTAATTCCAAAAAGAATGAAGATATCAATTGGCATCATTTGGTTTCAACTTGAGGACATTTAAACAGCCCCAATATGAGTTATGTGAATTAGAATCAGTTGGTATAATGTTCACACCCCTACCCCACCCTGCACACCCCACCCATGCCCCCCTGTACACCCCAACCCTACCCCCCAACACATTTTTGTATGATTTAACCAATGGTATTCCAAAGAACATCATAATGAATGATCTTATTTTATAGAGTGAAGATAGTATGTCTCCTAGATGGGGAGAAGAGTGGAGAAGACCCCTAAGAAGCTTCCAGACTTATTCATTCCATGGAAATCTGGAATTTTTGGAAAGTGATTGAAAATATAATTGTTGATGTATTAATTTATCTCATTCTTGTTAATGACCAAATAAAGTCTGATATTAAGGGGGAGAAATTAAATTAATAAATGAAAAGAAGTTGAGGAAATTTGAGATCTCAAGGATGATTTCTAAAATCTAATACATGTACTTGAATGTTTTCAACATGTGTATTGAGATGAGTGCAAGATCTCATGTTATAATTCCAAAAAGAAAGAAGATATAAATTGGAATAATTTGGTTTCAACTTGAGGACATATAAATATCCCCTAAATGAGTCATGGGAATTATAATCAGTTAGTATCATGGTCACACCCTTGCCCCCCTGCACACCCCACCCCTACCCCCCGTGCACACACCCCCTTCCCCCTGCACACCCCACCCCTACCCCCCCACCCCCTGCACACCCCATGCCCCCCCTTCACATATTGGTATGATTTATAAAATGGTATTCCAATGAACATCATAAGGAAATATATGCCTTGATGGAGTGAAGATAGACTATCTCCTTAATGGGGAGATGAGTGTAGAAGACCCATGAAGAGATTCCAGACTTATTTATTCCATGCAATTCTGGAATTTCTGGAAAGTGCTTGAAAAAATCATTGATGATGTATGCATTTCTCTCATCCCTATTAATGACTGAATAAAGTATGATTTAAGGGGAAGAAATTGAATTAATCAATGACAAGAATTTGATGAAATTTGAGATCTCAAGGCTGATTTCTAAAACCTTCTACATGTACTTGAATGTTTTCAACATGTGTATTGAGTTGGGTGCAAGTTCTTAGGTTGTAATTCCAAAAATAATGATGATATCAACTAGTATCATTTGGTTTCAGATTTAGGACATCCTAATAGCCCCTAAATGAGTCATGGGAATTAGAATCAGCTGGTATCATGTTCACCCAATTCCCCCCCTGCACACCCCACCCATGCCCCCATGCACACCCCACCCCTACCCCCCTGCACATCTTGGTATGATTTATCAAATGGTATTCCAAAGAACATCATAAGGAAAGATCTGACTTGATTGAGTGAAGATATTGTGTCTCCCCAATGGGGAGATGAATGGATAAGACCCTTGAGAAGCTTCCAGAATTATTTATTCCATGAAAATATGGAATTTCTGGAAAGTTCTTGAAAAAATTATTGATGAGTTAGGCATTTCTCTTATCCCTATTAATAAACAAATAATGTCTGATATTAAGGGGGATAAATTGATTTAATCAATGACAAGAAGTTGAGGAAATTTGAGATCTCAACACTGATTTCTAAAACCTGCTTAATGTACTTAAATGTTTTCAACATGTTTATTGAGATGAGTGAAAGATCTCAGGTTATAATTCCAAAAAGAATGAAGATATCAACTGGCATCATTTGGTTTCAACCTGAGGACATTTGAATAGCCCCTAAATGACTCATGGGAAATAGAATCAGTTGGTATCATGTTCACACCCCTGCCCCCCCTACACACCCACTCCTGCCCCCTGCACATATTTGTATGGTTTATCAAATAGTATTCCAAAGAACATAAAAAGGAAAGATCTTCCTTGATGGAGTGAAGATAGTGTGTCTCCACGATGTGGAGATGAGTGGAGAAGACCCTTGAGAAGCTTCCAAAATAATTTATTCCATGAAAATGTAGAATTTTTGGAAAGTGCTTAAAAAAATAAATAATGAAGTATGCATTTCTCACATCCCTGTTAATGACTGAATAAAGTCTGATATTAAGGGGGAGAAATTTAATTAATCAATGACAAGAAGTTGAGGAAATTTGGGAAGGCTGATTTCTAAAACCTGCTACATGTACTTGAATGTTTTCAATATGTGTATTGAGATGAGTGCAAGATATCAAGTTGTAATTCCAAAAATAATGAAGATATCAATTGTAATCATTTGGTTTCAACTTGAGGACATCTAAACATACCCTAAATGAGTCATGGGAATTAGAATCATTTGGTATCATGCACACTCCCCCTTCCCCCTGAACACCCCACCCCTTCCCCCCTTGCACACACCCCATGCCCCCTACAGACCCCACCCCTACCCCCCCCCCCCCCCCGCCCACCCTGTACAGTATTTGATGGCTCATGCTACAGAGCTATTTTACTAAGGATTTTATTAGATTGTTCTCGTTTATGATGGAAACATTCTACATTCCATGACCATACATAATCAGGTGTTCTATCTCCCACATCCACCACCCTTTCTATATATTACATGCATGTAGGATGCAAATGATTGGATAGACAACAACAAGTGCATTTTTTCTCAGGTCCAGACATCTGTGGATGAGAGAGTGATTCTAGAGACCTCTATTTTCCATACATAAACCATTTGATGGTGGAATTCCATTAATCAAGATAGTATACATCTGTGGATGAGAGACTGATTCTAGAGACCTCCATTTTCCCTAAATAAATCATTTGATGGTGGAATACAATTAATCAAGATAGAAGACGGGATGATAATTCATAGAAAACATTCATGGAGGTTTTCAATGAAAAATAAATTACTAACATGATGAATTTGGACTATTACCATGTGTTTATGAAGATGAAAAAGAGCCTTAGAAATGTCTTTGTGTAATATTCTTTTTTCATAGAGCTGCTATGATTTGCCCAATTTTGGGTGCAATCAAGTCCCAAAAGGCTTGTATGTTCTAGATATTCCACCATCTGGATATCAAACTATATGTAAGGATATATTATATGAAAACATAACCAACTGTATCGGGCTATACCAATCCAACAATCTCTCTTGTTGTGTCCCTTGTTGTGGGATGGAATGCTGGTGGCAATAGGCTGAAATGAAGGTGAAAGGGGGCTAGTGTGGGCTAGATGTGGCTGGAGCAGGGCCAAATCACGAAATTGCAGTGGTGTGACTGTGGCGTGACCGCGGTGTGACCGCGGTGTGATCACGGCGTGACCGCAGCGTGATCGTGGCATGACCGTGGTGTGACCGCCGCATGTTGGCTCAGTCCAACAACATCTGCGGGGCAGTATCCTTCGGAAAGGAGTGAAGGGAGTGGGAGGAGGCGGGGAAACATTTTGGTCATCACCCCGCCGATAGAAATTGGGATTAGTCAGTCTCAACATTGATCACAAGACTCAAGGAATACTATCACTATGAACCGCTGCGGTGTTTCATCCTAGAGTCGGGCCAAATTATTCTATTACCGTGGAATCACCGCGGTGTGTTGGCCCAGTCCAGCGACATCCGCGGGGTAGCATCTTCCAACTAGGAGAAAAGGGAGCGAGAGGAGGCGGGGAAACATTTTGATCATCGCCCCGCTGACAGAAATTGTGGTTAGTTAGTATCAATATTAATCACAAGACTCATAGAATACTATCACTGCAAACTGTCGCAGGTTTTCATCCTGAAGCAGGGCCAAATCATGGTGTGACCGTGGCGCGACCGCGGTGTGACCGTGGTGAGACCTCAGTTTGACCGTGGCGTGACCGCATTGTGACTACAGTGTGTTGGCCTGGTCTAGCGATATATATGGGGAATCATCTTCTAGCCAAAAGCGAAAGGAGCGGGAGGAGGCGGGGAAACATTCCGGTCATCACCCCGCCGACACAAATTGTGATTAGTTAGTCTCAACATTGATCACAAGACTCATGGAATACTATCATTGTGAACCACCACGGGGTGTCGTCCTGGGACAGGTCCAAATCATGGCATGACTACAACGTGACCGTGGAGTTACCACGGCATGACTTTGGCGTGACCGTGGCATGACCACAGCATGACCGCAACCTGTGGGCCCAGTCCAGCGACATCCATGGGGCAGCATTTACTGGCCAGGAGCGAAGGGAGCAGAAGGAGGCAGGGAAACATTCTGGTCATCGCCCCGCCGGCAAATGATAGAAAAGATCAACTATTTAATATTCTATAACAAGGGATATCCAGAGATGGTTGTAGCGAGTGGCACAATGATGCAACGTCTAAAGGGTAAAAAACGACGGAAAATAATCATACACTCTACAAAAACCATTTAAAAATTAATTCACTTTTCCTAAGCATGGAAATTTTATTTATAATATTCAAAGCATGAAAAGGAAAGTGTCATGGTCAAGGAATATGCCTACTCAGGCAATGTCATTTTAGTTAAACGAGTATGATAAACCAATTTATATTATTCAAAGAAAACAAAAACAAACTATCCAAAAAACAAACACCAACAAGAGGCATATGAAAGAATCAAACAAAATCTAAACATGATACAAATAACTATCACTACTCTTTGGTTTATAAGACAGCGCACCTCCATTGGAGGATTTTTATTATAAAATCATGGCATTTATTTATCACACAATTAATTTAATTATATTTAACATTTATTTTAAAACTCATTCATCACAAATCAAATGAAATAATTTAAGCAACTATATCAACATTACTTTCACTGTGAGTTTTCGCAGACAGTGCACCTCCGTTGGAGGGGTTTTATTATAAAAACATGAGTTTATTTATAAAATGAAACAATTATATTAAAGACCACTTATTCAAGATATGTGATTCAATATAATGAATCAGAATAAGAAAGAAGCTAAATTCAATTTAAAGCATTCTTGAATTAATGAGGCTAGGAGAGGGATCTTACCTCAAGGTGTAACCAAACCGTCCACTTAGGCTCTTGGAGCTTTCTAACTAAAAGTTGTTGCTCCCCACTGGGTATACGCACTTTCACACACATGCAAGGACACCTTTCCCCTATGCACACACCTGCATGGCCATGAGTATGTGTATGGGGATCCTTACACATATGGTTATATGCATATACCAGTCTCCACTCACCTGCGTATGCATTTTTATATATATACATGGGCACACATATCACCATATGTGCATAATCACTTCCATGGTTGACTATACACGTAATGGGGGAACCCACATGCATATACTTTCTTACCTATGCACATGCAGGCGAGTCACCCTTAACTTGTCTACTCAAAACCAATAAGCAGGGATCAATGTACTACACAAAGGATATTAGGTAAATTAAAACGCATAAAGGCTGCTATATAACCAGTGAGAAACCAACCAACAACATTTAAGCATTACCTCGATTGGGAGAACCAAATCCACCTGAACCAACATGAAATGATCCAATGCCCTACTAAAAACATAATATGGAGTCAAAACAGTCAAATCCCCAAATAAATGAGGTGTGAGACAAGTAGTAACCATATAATCTTACCTCGAATAAAAGATGGCGGACTGAATCAATATAAACCACATTTTCCCCCATTCGTAGAATATAATTACCCTTTGTCCACATAAATAAGAAAAAGACCTATGTGTCCAATGTGATAAAGAAAATAAAATAAAAACTAAACTAAAAAATAACAATATCCTATGAATATACACGTCACTGCCCATCATATAAGAACCACAATGCCCCATGGGTCAAATCATGTTCCTGCAAGCAAGGGGGAAATAGATCCATGTTTCAAAATGATACTATCAAATAGTACATTCCTATTAATTAACAATTATTCTTCTTGTTAATGGTATAAAATTAGTTTGGCTCAAGTTTCAGCTTAATTTGTTTTTTTTATACAAGTTTATCCCCCTTCACACACCCCACGCACACCACAACATAACCCCAACACACCCCCTCCCCCCCCCCTCTAATGCACACTTCCTTCCCCCTTAACACACTCCCTCCACCCCCTACACACACCTCCTACCCATGTACCCTACACACCCCCTACACAAACCCACTTTACACAAACCCTCCACACACCCTTGCAGCCCCTCCACCCCCTGCACACCCTCACACACCCTTACAAAATCCCAACACAACCCCAAAATAACCCCTGCACACCCCCTCGAAAGTCTAAAATAAACCACAAAACAAAAACTAAATACAAGGTTAAATAGAGCCTAAGAATTTCATTTGTGTAAAATTCAAATCAAGAAGATCAGGAAGATGGGAACCAAGAAATTGGATACTCCTATCTACCTAAATAAATGATTCATTGTGCATATTTTTTTCTAACCACATAAAAGTTGCTTAATGAAAAACTATAAATTCAGATTCTATATAACTTCAATATGTTAAAGATGAACCAGGCCACCCAAATCCAGATTCTAGTAGGGTCTAGACAACCAGAATGTGTATTGTTGGAAACACTACAAGAAAGCCATCCCACTTAAGTGAGATAGATAATTCCAACCTATTGAGGAACCAGGATACCAAGGATCCTTAACTGTGTTTCTCATAGCAATGATACTCATCCATAAAGACCTTCTTTCTTGATTCTATTAACATAATAACATATCATAATATCGAACACACTAGATTTTTTATTCCTTCATGTTTGAAAGAGATTTTAAGTATATGGAAGAATAAATAAAATATAAATACTTAAGGAAAACGATACCTCTTCTTCGGTTGATCACCTTTGAGGAATATCATACAACCTCTAAAAAGCGTTTTATACCTGAAATAAGGCCTCAAGAATGTGAGTCAGTATTATAAGAAGGGTTTGGGGCATATCTTTTTGGAAAAAAAATTGTTTTGGAAGTGTGTGTAACAGATGGGAATGGGTGCCTTTCTCTAAGATAGGGCGGGGGAACCCTTGGAATTATTTAAAGTATTAAATTATTATATAATAAAATTCGATTCCAAATGGTCCCAAATTAATATATTTCAAAGATACGATGATTTTTTGTCTAATCCCCATATTCCAATTAAGATTATACCTATTTTTAATTTCTTATAATCCTTATGTTTTTGTTTTAACACTTATTTTAGCCTTTTTAATCTTACCGTGATATCATTATATTTACACTTTAAGGGTTATCCTAATTACCATAACATGTAAAAAGACCGAAAAAGTGTCATTTATGAAATATTATGACATATATAAAACTTTTTGTCAATAATTATACGTTTTTTAATTTTATATAATTTAATTATATATTTTATATTTTAAAATATGATTTATGTCAAATTTCACACTATTCATCACTTGACTTTTTTTTTAAAACATAACAACATGATTCCTCAAAAAAACTACATTAACTCATTAATAACATGTAATAGTAATTAATATATTTTTTAATGGAATACATATTTCAAATTATATTTATTTTAATATTATTAATATCAATTATTTGATTCTTTCCATAATAAATTTATTGTTGCATCGTCTTTGTGTCACTATTAAATTTATTTATTTAAATTAGAAAAATTATAAATAAGTAACCATGATAGGTAATATTTTTAGATATATAAGGACTATATATAGTCAATGATATTCCATGTATAACTCAATATTAAAATACATTACATTTAAAAAAAACTATGATAAAATGACTATTAAATGAATATAATATTATAAATGAATTAAATTCATCCATGTGGTTCTATGCTGTCCTAAAATGGACCTAAGGTTGCTCATATTTAGAATAAAATCATCCAATAACAATATTATATGTTTTAGTATAGTTTTATATTAT
Source organism: Viscum album (assembly GCA_963277665.1). Taxonomy (NCBI): domain Eukaryota; kingdom Viridiplantae; phylum Streptophyta; class Magnoliopsida; order Santalales; family Viscaceae; genus Viscum; species Viscum album. The sequence continues at coordinate 450,658,126 of OY728131.1, forward strand.
TATAATATTATTTTTTACCTTTCATTACCCGATTTATCTTTATCTGTAGTATTGAAAATAATTATAAAAGTCATTTTTCATAATGTCCAAAAATAAAAGGGAATTATTTACATAATTTGTACCATCGGATTCTAAATATGAAATCAATTTTTCCAAATTCGAAATTCAGAATTGGAAAAAATTAATTAAAAATTAATCACATTGACAGAATGAGAAAACATGTTTTTCTATGTAGTGTGTGAACTAATCACTGTGCATTGAGGAGGCGGTAGTCCACACTTCCCCAAACAAAATTATCAGATTTACACAAAATGGAAAGCATGATGGTATGTGTTATATATTAATTAAATATGCATAAATAAATCATATATATCATATATATAATATTAAAATAGAATATAATCATAATTATCAACAATGATAGGTTGTAATGAGAAAAACAAACAATATTGTTCCATGAGGCACCTGTTCATCATACAAAAGAATGGTAAGTTTGTAACCCATTAGATGGATGTGTGTGTATGTGTAGGTAGAACCATTATCAATAAAATTTTCCAGTATATTTAGGTTATATAGGATATTATTTATGCATGGAATTAGAATAACTGAGTTAGTAGGATAAATAAATTAAAGAATGGGTGCTTGAGGAATGATGGTGCCTCTTCTCTGGTTAACTCCGTTTAGTTTTCAACAATGGCCTTACATGGTTTGAATTATGACCAAAGGTGGGATTCAAGGAGGGATATAGGGATTTTGGTAAGTTAATTGGGATTATTCTCTCCAAACCAATGTGTTTTATAAGTTTTAAGAAGGGGTAGAGGTGGTCACATTTTATAAAGGAGTGAGGGGACACACAGGTCGTTTTTGAAAACAAGTTAGGTGTACCCACGTTTATTGATAGAAAAATCCTAAAAACCATACCAAACACAATAATATATGTTTCAAGGAAAACTTATGGATATTAAATTGATTTTTAAAAATTGATAGGTCATTTTGGCCTTTATGTTGATGGTTTATCCTGTTTTTAAACATAATATTACCCCAATCGTGGTAATTATTTTTAATCACGTTCATTGTTATTTTTGGTCAAAAAAGTTGATCCTATTAGAATATAAATATTATACATATTATAAATATTAATCTTCCTTTTTCTAAATTCTATTCATGTAAGAATAAAATTTATGTTTAATCTTAATCCTTCAGACGTGGAAAGAATGTGAGTTTTTAACATTCAAATATTCAAAAGTTAAACTTTTATATATAAATTCATTATAAAAATTGTTATAATCAGATAAATTGGATATATAAATGTATAACTAATATATGGTTACTTTAAATACAACATAAAATATAATTTATCTATATAAATAAATTAGATGAAATATCAATTTTAAATTAAAATTCAGTATTTTTTAATATTTACAATAAAATGATGTCTCTGGGAATAATCCAAAAAAATCACGCTAAGATAATTTTTAAATTCATAATTAAAAAATGAATTTTATTTTTTAAAATTAAATTTATAATAGTGTCTAAAATTATTTTAATTAATATTCATATTACGACATAAAAAGCAGTTTATTTGAGAAAATAGAATTTTCAAACATATAAGAACATTACCAATATTACATGTTTCATTATCAATATTTTTTATTTATATAAAACCATTAAAAATAATATATAAAATTTATTTATTTATATTAATATTACTATGTTTAATGGTAATGTTATAAATATCTCATTTAAATTATTATCATAATAAAATGATGATTTTTAGAAACTCGGTGTTGCGTGTAACACAAGACAGGTAGTTCTTCTATATAGAGAAAGATTTTATAGTTTTAATGTATAATTAATTTTTGACACAGTACATCATGAAATGATCAAAATCAATTAATATTAATTTTTTTTTTGAAAAAAACGTTCAAAAACTCAAGGTGTTTCAATAGTCAGCTTAAGATTTTCATAACTATCATTCTACATAGGAAGAACATTGGTTAGAAATTAAAATATTTATTTGGAATGAAAAATTAATTCCCATCTATTAATAGAGATTTATAGATAATGTGGTTAATAATAATTCAATGAAAACAAAACCACAAACCAAGAAGTTGTGGAAAAAATAATTTATATCATAAAAAAGTTGGTAATAGGATAAAATTTTATTTCAAGATCTTTTTTCTAAATATGAAGGATTTCTTTCACCATATAGAATCTGATATATGGAAGTATACCTACTTTATTAGTATAATTTCACACTTTTTTCAATTTACATGACAATATCATCTTTTATACAAATTATTATTATTCGAAATGAGTTTTAAATTTATGAATAAATAAACTAATATTTTAAAGACTAGATAATCATAATAGTGGTAATAAATCTAATCCACTTATCTTTAGACGTTAACCAAAATAAAAATGTTTAGCACAAGTTAATATAATTCACAAAATGTATAACCCTCTATATGATACATTTATCTCCAAAATTAAATGGTGAAACCCAAATTTCAACAAAAAAATTTCCATAAATAACTATACTTAAAATTATTTATACATTTCCAGACTATTTTTGAAACTTAAGGATTAAATTTTTTTAACCATGTATTAATTGAAGATAAATATAAATTTATTAATCAAATATAATCCTATATTTTTATAATATATACATAATCTTACCATGTATAAAAGTCAGTCTAACTTGGACATCATGTAGGCCAGTGGTAGTGAATAAAACACTTATCATCTTTTGGTCAAGGATTCAAGCCCCATCGTCGTGCTGGATGTGATAGGTTTTCACTAATCACACGGGTTGTCCCCATTTTTCTTTAATCCAAAAAAATAATTTCATTATAAAACAATTCATGTTGATCCTATGGGTTACAAATAACTCAACCAAAAAAATGTCTCCATAAATATCATTAACTACCTCAAATTTTCTAATACTTATACCCCATTAATAGTTTGTCTTTAAACATTGAACTTATTATCTACCTTAATATTATGTTCCTATGATGGTATACATTACTCTTAGAATAACCTCGTATGATAACATCATAATCTCCATATTTATTTAAATTGACCTTTGATACCAACAATAACATCCAAGGACCCACACACCTGGATCCTTTGTTGAATTCTATAACATTACCTTTTTGGATGTGATGGGGATAATTCTGAAAAAAATCAATGAAAACATTACAACCTCAAAATTAAAATAATTACCACATAAATTCTAGAGGACCTTTTATGTATATAGTTTTAATTATCTCAAACTCCTAAAAACAATTATAACAACTTTAAATTCTTATTTATCCCACTTAACCCAACTTTTATTTATCACATTAATACATCATCATTTTACATATTAAATACCTTTTATAAAGAACTGATTCAACATAATTTCTAAAAAACATGGTGAAAAAGAACATAATAAGGGTGATCCAAAATTCACAGTAAGGGTAAACATAATCACTAATAATTGAATGTCATCAAGTTGCAAAAGAGTTTATAAGGGTTTCATGACATATTCAAAATGAATGAGGATTTTATAAAATAAATCATAACAAAAAATAACTATATCATCAAATATGAATGAATGTAAAAGGAAAGATGCATTAGAACCAATAATCAAAATCTCAGTGATATCAATATTGATAGTTATAATATCTATAAACACTTAAAAAAATAAAACTCTTTTTGGTAAATTGGGTCAAAACTTTCATAAAAACAAATAAAAACCCTTTCAATTTGAGTATTTGTGGGTAAAACATCTAATATAGTCATTACCTGGTTATTTGTAGATTTATAATTGGGATCACCTTCTGTATAAGCTATATTGGGATCACCCATTTTCCATGAGCTATAATGGGCTCAACACTTCAAATTAGTTATATCAGGCTCACTTGTCAGCTTTAATTCGGTCAACCCTTCATATATGTTGTATTTGGCTCACCTATTTCATATATTTATCAACAACCATATCAATATTTAAACTCTTTAATCATAAAACTCATATAAACTATTATAATTCATTTATAACCTAATAAACACAGTGAAAAGAAATTAGTTTCATTCCAATCCATTTAAAACATGATTAATCAATTGAAAATAAAATATTTTATTAAAAAATTCATCTAATCATGATTAAATCATATAAATTAAATGGGTACCATAACAAATCATTTTTAAGCATGACTAACCCACAAAAAAGAAATGGGTTCTATAACAATCTCCTTAAAACAAGATTAAACTACGGAAACGAAATGAGTTTCATAACAATATCATTGAAACAATAATTATGCATCAAATGAATGATTGAGGATGGTGTAAATACAAAATATCCCCAGTTTATGATAATTAAAGAAAGGGTTTTTGAATTTTCTTAATTGAAATTCCATTAAAAATACCATTAAAAATAACATTAAAATAATTCTTGAGGAAAATAATTTGTAAACATTACAAAGTGTCTCATACCACGATGAAACATTTGAATCAGAATCCATGTGAATGGAATATAATTAATGTAACTTTATAAAAATCATGCGATTAAAGAGTTTAATTATATATCATTACAAAGGACTAGTATACACACTTCATGTGATAAAATCGGTGTATAAGAAAACAAAAGTCACAATGAAGGATAATTGTGACAACAATCCATTACCGTTAATGCAACTTTTAAACTATGAACCCATTGAATGATATATACTCAAATAAATTTATAAAAATCCATTTTTTTATTATAATATTCAGAAAATACATTCATGGGAATTATACATACCATACAACAAAAATAGGTGTTGAATATGGAATAAGACTCACAGAAATAAGTTGTGACTAGAAATCCACTTAAAAAGAACATATCATTAGAGTGATAATAAAATAGTAAAATAATTATATGTGAGAAATGGTAATACTAATGATAAAAATGGAAATATAGATAATATATTAATAGGTCATTTCACATATCTTATTGTGGTAACATAACCAATGTAATATATGTTTAACCCAATTAATGGAAATTCAGTTAAGAAATATTTTACAATGATTGTATCATTGGAGTAATAATAAATCAATGAATTAATTATTTGTTAAAAATATAAATTTTAAAAATAAAATTATAAATACTTAATAATAAATCCATATTCCATTTCTCACATATTTTTTGAAATAAAATAACTAATGACATAGAAGTATAACCCAACAAATAGAAATTATGTTATGAAATTTGTTACCTTGTGTCTTTTTTTTTAAAAAAAAGGATAGATAACATTAATGACGAAGATCAGCAGTCGTACAAGTGAAAATCCATGAAGGGAAATTGTCCATCCATAGCTGGTTGACATCGAAGGGGCCTGAGGCTGCTAGCTGGTGGGCCGCATTGTTTCCTTCCCTTTTGGTAAAGGAGAAGGAACAGTAAGAAAAGCCTTGGAGAAGCACGCAGAATCTCCTAGTGATGGAGCCAAATGACTGGAGTCTTCCATCATTGTTGTTGATAGCATCGATTTTGGTGAGGTAGTCAGATTCAATGATGATATTAACCCATCCACAATCCACAGCAAGAACCATACCGGAAAGGATGGCCATGGCCACAGCAACTGCAGGCTCCCAACAAGCCTGATGTGGTTCGTATTTTGCAGAAAGGATTTTCCCCATGTGGTTTCGGGCCAGGAGGCCTAGGGTGACAAGCCCATCCTTTGGGAGTGACATGTCCATGTTAATCTTATGGGTCCCTCCCGTTCGGATATTCCAAGGAAGGGGAAGGGAAGGGGTAGCACCTGGCATAAAATGTCCATTGTGGTCTTTCTATCCCTCAATCCAGGAGGTGGCCCATTCAATCCAGAATTCGGGGGGTTTGTGAGCTTGATGAAAAACAGTATTGTTGCGCCGGACCCAAATAATCCAGGACAGAGTGCAAAGTGAACCTGAAAAATCCGAGGAAAGAGGGGACCACCACAGTGTCAGAATATCGGGAAGGTCAGAGGCCAATGCCATTGAAGCGGCAGAAGTCAGGCCCCATTTATTCCAAATTTTCTCAGCTCTCGGGTAGTGAATGATGGCGTGCAAAGGAGTTTCAGGAATGTTTGGGCAGAAAGGGCAAAAGGTAGAACTGGCCAAATGTCAGTGAGCGAGGAGGCTCATGGTTGGGAGAGTACCTGTGCTGACCTGCCACCAAAACTGGCGAATTTTAGGGGGAGCGTTGATCTTCCACACCAGGTTCCAAGGTCCCTCAACTCGGCCGACTGAGTGGTTTCCAAGAGCCAGTCTGTAGCCAGACCTCACCATGTATTCGCTCGAGGACTCATTGATCTAGAAAAGCTGGTTGGGGCCAGTATCAGGGACCCAAGGAATTATAAGGATGATTCTTTGATCCCTTTCATTAAAATAATCAAAGATTTTTTCCAGACACCACCCATGTCCCTGGTCGGAAAGGAGGCAGCTGACAGTGGTGTTTTTGAGACCTAGTTGGACAGGGGATGTAGCCCACATACCATCCTTATCAATAAGACAAGGATCAATCCAGATATTGACCGATGAGACAGACCCTACCCTCCAGCCTAGTCTTTTTTCTAGGAGCTTTTTTCCCCCAGATGCTTCTCCAGAGGAAGCTAGGACGGGGACAAAGAGAGGAAGCACGAATGTCCGTTTGGGGAAAGTACATAGCCCGGAGAACTCGTGCACAGAGAGATGATGGGCGGTTAGGAAGGCACCATCCTTGCTTGGCCAAAATTGCATCATTGAAGAGATGCAGATTCCGGAATCCCATCCCTCCCTCTGATTTGGAATTGCAGAGTTTCTCCCAGGCCATCCAGTGGGGTCGATTCCTCCCATAATTCTTCCCCCACCAAAATTTGGTAGTTCATGAGTGGATCTAGTCGACGATGAAATTCAGGAGCTTAAACAGGGACATAAAGTAGGTAGGAATTGATTGTATGACAGCTTTGATGAGGGTCTCTTTTCTAACATTAGATATTCCTTTAGGGGACCAGCCTAGAATTTTTTTCTCGATCCTGTCCACAAGAGATGTGAAGATTTATTTTTTGGATCTTCCAATCACCGTGGGAAGCCCCAGGTACTTCGGATGTTTCACAACCATATGGATACCCGTTGATGAGAAAAGCGCATCCCTCTTACAAAGAGGCACCCTAACACTGAAAGAAATTTCAGATTTTCCATGATTGATCGACTGGCCAGATGCCCTCTCATACTGTTGGATCGCTTGGCTGTTTACCCGATATTCATTAATTGTTGCTCTGGAAAACAGGATACAGTCATTGGTGAAGAAAAGATGAGACACTGGTGGGATAACACGGCAGACCTTAGCCCCATGAATAGATTTATAGGATGCAGCCCTAGAAATAAGATTATAGAACACATCATCCACCAGAATGAAGAGAATAGGGGATAGGGGATCTTCCTGGAAAAGGCCTCGAGATGGGGCGAATCCTCTGGTGAGCTCCCTGTTGACCTTGATTTTGAAGGAGACGGTCGAGATGCATTCCAGGATCATATCTATCCATTTAGCGCAAAAACCCATTTTCAGCATGACCAAACGAATGAAGCACCATTCCACTCTATCCTAGGCCTTGGTCATATCCAGTTTCCCAGCCATGGTTTCTCTTTTCGCGGTTGAGCGTGATTTCATAGAATGGAACACTTTAGGGGCCACAATCGCGTTGTCAGTAATCAGTCTCTTGGCCATGAAGGCGCTCTGATTCTCAGAGATAATATTAGGTAGTCAAGGTCGCAGTCGATTGACAAGGATCGTAGGGAATATTTTTTAAGAGATGTTGAAAAGGATAATAGGTCTAAAATCAGGGATCACCAGAGGTTTCTTGATGTTGGGAATGAGGAAAAGGATAGTTTCATTGATGGAGGAAATGCTAGTATTCCCATCCCATATATTTTTTATCATGTTGCAGATGTCAGGACCGATAATGTGCCAGTATTGTTTAAATAAGAAGGCATGAAACCCATCCGGTCTCGGGGCCTTAGTGGGATGAAGTTGGTTAAGTGACTTACGTATCTCGTCATCTGTCACATCTTTGGTGAGCTGTCTATTGATCTCATAAGTGATCATGGGTCTGATACAATCATCCACCTCGGTAGACATGAAAGGGGTTCTTGAGTGAAAGAGTTCTGGAAATAGTCTGTCAAGGCCTCGTGGATACCATTGTTGTCAGAGACTTTTCTTCCATTGGGATGTAAGATGCAATTAATATCGTTTTTCCTTCACCTAGCTGAAGCTTTCGGGTGAAAAAACCGGGTATTAGAGTCCCCCTATTTAATATGGTTATCTCGCGCCTGCATGGCCCAAAAACATTTCTTGACACGCAGGGTGGTGTCGAGCTCTATTTGCGTGGCTCCAATCTTAGAGAGAATGAAATTAGATGTGGGTTGATTGAGGAGGTTTCTAAATATCTTTTCAAGGATATCACAGTTCCGGTCGGGGTAGCGGAATTTCTTATTGCTCTAAGACCTCAGATCAGATGCGACCTGTTGGAGATTGAGGAAAACATCCACTTGAGTGCATTTCCAGCTTGAACATATCACCTCTTTGCATTCCGGATCTTTTGACCAGAAGCTCTCAAATCTAAAGGGTCTACAATGTTGTCTATTTTGTTCGTCTTGCGTGTAATAAATGAGAATTGGACAGCGGTCTGAGTAGTTAAGGTCGATATGGCCGATGTGAAACATACTAAACAGATTAATCCAATCCGTAGAACCCAGAAATCTATCGAGGCACTCAGTGATGCGGGTGCCCTCAGAATTGCCGCGAAACCAAGTAAAAGGATTACCTTTAAACCCCAAATTGACCAGGTCTGTCCTAGAGACCGCGTCCTTAAAGTTTGACATCGAAGCTGAGGGTTGAGAGCATCCGCCCCTCTTTTCCTTATAAAACATAATTTCATTAAAATGTCCTCCGAAGAGGATAGGGCTCAGTAAATCATGTCGCTGCTTGCAAAGAAGATCCCATGACTTCACCTTCTCATTAAGGGATGGCCAGCCATAGAAACCCACAAAGGTTCATGATGGGTGAGAGTCTGTTTGGATAGTCGCGGCCACATGGTGCGAGGAGAAAGATAAAATTTTGACGTTGATATTGTCCTTCTAGAGGAGATAAAGGCCCCCAGCATAGCCTTGTCTGGGCACCGGAAAGCAGCCTTGGAAGCCGCACTTCAGAGCAATGACATTGGTGTCCTTGTTTTTCAGTATGGTTTTGGACAAGAAAACTATATCGGGGCGACTTTGAGCGCAATTGCGCTGAATCATGCGAACCATCTGTGGGTTTCCAAGCCCACGACAGTTCCAGCATAAGGCAATCGTTGCTCTAGGCGGGGCTGGGTCTCTCCCGCCACCGCCTTTGGTTCCTCCGGACTTGTTTCTTCACTTGTCGTTTTCCATCTCTTAGTGGGATACCTCCCAGGGTGGCCTATTTCATTATGTCTTTTCCGGACTCCGGGTGTAGGGTCTTCTATAGAACCATCACTCAGTCCTCGTTGCACCCTTTTCCACGTTCGACGGATATTTGGGCCCGGTAATGAAGTCCTCGTCATTCCATGGGCCTCCATTGTTAGAGCGCCAGCTGCGGTCGGTTGTGGGTCAGGGTTCGGATCTGGTGGTTCGATGTGCATTATCATTGGCTTTGAAAAGTGTATTAGTGGTTCAATGTGCTTCATCGACAACTCTGTAGATGTTTTGGAATTGTCCTCCTCGAGGTTAGGAAAAACTTATACATCCCTCTTAGTGGGAGGGCCAGCCAAAGGGAGATCCACTGGTCCAGTCATATGAGCTTTTCCAGGTATGGGTTCTGCCTGACTGGTATGTGCCAGCGTGAGACGGTCACTGTCCTTTTGTTTTTCCGTCTCGTGAATGACAGCATATTTATTCATTTTGGAATAGATCCAAGGACAATATTGGAGGAAAATGTTGTCTGGTCCACTCTTATGATTGGTAATGCACTTTCTTTCCAGATGGACAAGGCGACCACAGGAGAAGCAGAAGATTGGGAGTTTCTCAAACTCGAATGATATCCAAATGTTTGTGTCGTCGATTTTCAGGAACATTCCCCTCATCAGAGGCTCTTCCACTTCAATTTCCGGCTTGATCCGCACCTCAGGGCCCCATTGTATTGGGTCTGAGTTATCCTAGTCAAGAATGTGACCAACACAGTCCCCGATTTCTCTCATGATTCGTTCTGTTCTGGCATGGAAGGGAATTCATTTAATTCATATCCAAAAGGGGGATCGGGTTAGCCTCACTCGCTGGATATCATCCCCCACTCTGAATTCTTCCATAATGAGGATTTGGTTATCGAAGGACCATGGTCTGCCTCGCAAGATTTTTTTTATATCTCTCTCATTGAAGAACTCAAAGATGAAGCGATTGGTCCCCGCCTCCCGGATAGCCACTCCGGCTTCCAATTTCCTGATGTTCTGTAGAGTTTTTTTGAGAGCCCCCTGATTAACCGAAATATTTTCCACGAACTTTCCAACCACGAGCAGAGACATTCGCTTTTTCAAAAGTGTCTGTTCATTTTGTCGTGCCTCGATCGTTTCCTTTTCTCTGTCTGTTAGGGACAGCATATTCCATTGGTTCACAAGTTCCGCCTCCATAGAGCAGGACCAAAAGATGATTTTGCAAAAATCCCAAGAGATCGGCTCCCTGGTGAACCCCATGGCCCTAGAGCCCTTGCCTAGGAACTTGGTAAAAGCTTTTGAAGACACCATGTGTTCAACGCCCACCTATTCCAGCCACATACGAAGCAAGGAAGGGTCCAGCAAGGAGGCACTAGACCGGACACACCTTTGTGGCGCACCCGGGACGTCGTAGAGAAACACTTCACAGTTGAACCTTGTGGCTGCTCCACACAAAAGATGCTTCGTTGAAGCTTCACAGAGACACGTCGCGGAGCAGACTTGACGCGGATCAACACCCCGCGGCAGCAGCAACGCGGTGTCCACCAAGCGACCACTCTGCGCGGCGAAGCATCGCAGCAGGTGCTTCGCGGATAAACACCCCGCAGCAGGTGCTTCGCAGATCAACACCCAGTGGCAGGTGCTTCGCGATTCAACGCAACGTGGTAGGAACTCCACGAAGATAAGGGACCAGCAACCACCCACAAGTCACCACCTAGAAATGGAGCTGAAAAGGGGAAAAACGAAAGGGTCTAGACTTCTATAAATTGGACAATGTCATGAGACAAGCTCGCTCAACACTAAAAGGATGATGGAGATAAAATCTTGGTGTCTGGGACTGCCGGCCCTCTCCCGGATCTGGCACCAGCATAGTGTGACGGAGATGGGAAGGACTTCAAGACCCCGGGGGAGGCTGTAGCAAATGCCTGAAGGCGATTTCGAGCAGGGGAAGGAAGCCCGACTTCCTTCGCACCACCGAACCTAGGTTCCAGGATCCGGCGAAGAAAACCAGGGGCAAAGGAACACGGTAATCCCACCGCGGATGGACGGGGAGCGGCACAAAAGAAGAGGGCGACCCACTTGCACTGAACCAGAAGAGGGGCGGTGAAGCGCCAGATCGAAGCTGGGATCACGGGGGAAGAGGAAGCCGTCGCAACTGAGCGGACAAGGAAACTCGAGACCTAGGATGCCCTAGGAGAGAGAAACTCCCAAGTGGGAGAGAGACTAGTATCTGGTACCTTATGTCTAATTTTTCATGTATGTCCTATATTTTCCTCAGTAAAAAAGTTATGTTAATTATTTACTTGATTTTTTCAACTTTTTTCTATTTATTATTACTTTTATTTCACTTGTAAACATTTTATATAAAATTACTTAATCAATAATTTTTAAGTCAGATGTTTGAGCATATTCGACTTGTGTGTCAAAACTAACTTTGATTGGTCTACTAGGTTCAATGAGTTCAATATTTAGAAATATATATAATAATAATCATGATATAATTATAGTATTTTTAAATCAGTTATACTATTATTTTCAACAGGAAATAAGGTAAAGAAAAATAATCCAAAAATAAAATTATGGAGAAGGTAGGTCATACATACACATGAGTAATTGAACCATTTCTCAATGATCATTATAGAAAGAAGATAAGTAGGGTTTATCTTTATATAATGATAATTATATCATAAATACCATATTATTTAATTATATATATATATATATATCATTATTTTAATTTGGTGACAAAAAAGTAAGATTCACATCGCTTTAAGCAGGTGGTAGTCCACATGTCTGTGAACGACGTTTCCACATTTTAGGTGTGTGAAATAGAAAGAATAAAACGAGCTATTATATTTTCAGGAATGTAATTATTTCATTAATATAATATATTATTCATGAATATTAAATATCCTTGTTAAACCCATACTTAATAAATTTCATGTAAAGACGGAATGAATCTCATCTATTTGAGGAGGGGGTAGTCCACACGTCCACAAACAATGTTATCTTGTTACCAAAAAAATTGAAATCGTGAAGGCATGTGTTAAATTTTAATTAAATAATAATAAATTAATAATAAATATCTTATATATAATAAAAAATCTATAAATAGTCATTATTTACAACCATGAAATTTGGTAATGGATGAACGAACGACATCGGATCGCAAGGTGGCTATCTATCTATACATGAACGATGATTCTGTATCCCATTTTGATGGATGTTTCTGAAGGTGTAGGTATAAACCGTAACATAAAAAATATCATTATATTTATTATACATAGGTTATTATATAGGCATTTAATAATTGTTATTTAAGGGTTGGATATAGAAATAAATCTAATGTACTCATTGAAGAATGTTACCTCTTCTTTGGGTAGCTCATTTTGGTTTGCACTAAAGGAGCTTCCTTATTTTTATTTACAACCTATTTGAGGATTTATGATGAGATGAGGGATGTTAGTAGTTTATTTGGGTAGGGTTTGTATGATCCAAAAGGTATTAGAGGTGTGATGATTAGAGGAGTATATGGGGGCTTTTATTAGTGGGGAAAAGGACACATTGGGTATTCTTGATAAGATTTGAGTGATCCCCCCATTTTTCCTTTCAAAGAAGGTAAAAAATAGACTATTATAGATCCCTATAAGTTCAAAGATCTATATTGTTATGGGAAATAATATTTAGACAAGTGTAGTGTCTTTTTTACACCTTACATTCTAAGTTAAATCATTAATTAAGCATGTTTTCACATTACTCCCAGTAATTAATTTTTATTACATTCACCAATTTTTTGCTAGGAAACTAGTTTTTCCTTAATATAAATTATAAATTAATCTATTTCAAAATATTGAATCAATATTTCGAAATTCCAATCAAATAAGTGGAAATATTTAATTTAGACGTAATCCCTCTTACAAGACAAGACATATGGTTTTAAAAGAGAAAATTTCAAATTATTGATAGGTTTTATATCCAGTTTCAATTTAAAATTGGTTAAAATGATCTAAATTGTATTTAATGATTTATAATTTGATTAATTATACTTTAAAAGAAATCTACCATTGTCACGGCTCATCCCCTGGGGCCCACGCCATGACTACCCCAAGTCTTCCTTCTAAAGGCCAGGGGCTGGCGACTAGCCCCAAAGACGTCAACATACAAGTGGGAGGCATTTTCCTGTGTACACGTATGCAAACACACACCCAACCACATCCCAACACACTAAAAAGAGAGGAAAAATCAAACAAAAACAAGACTGATTACAAAGTACAACTGAAATCAAGTGGTCAAGAATACAAACCCAACAAAGAGAACTGAAACATCAAAGTACAAAAAAATGAGCTCTGATGTCCATCCACAAAAGCCCCCCACCTTATTGTAAGAGTAGTGATGCTACTAGAAGCCGAAGTAGTATTTCATGCCCTCCTGGTCCTACTAGGCCCTACCTGATCCTAGGCCCCCAAGTCCACCATCGTAGTGTCTATCAGTCCCGTCCCCCTGAGCACCTCTGTCGAAATGTCGATCATCTCCACTAGACAGAACACGTGCGGGAAAATCCCATGCAGGGGTGAGTATAAAAACACTAATTAGGGACCCCAAGAAAAGAATTAAATACCACATAGAAATCCTCAAAGTAAAACATGAAGTAGAAGACAACTCACGCCAGGTATATTTTAGGGTAGTGATAGTTACATCATCAGTCATGTCATAGAACTCCTCACATGTGGGAGAAATCCTCCTATAACTAGTATAGTGGGCCTACTAGGTCACACAGAGCTGCTTCCCACTATCCTTTTACTGCTATTGTACTCATCGCTGATGGGTGCGGTGGGTATGCAAGGTCACAAAGAGCCGCTCCCCACTATGGGTCTGTCGGGTCACACAGAGTCACTTCCCACCCTGGCAGAACTGAGTTACTCTTCTGTCGAGTATCATGGGTATTCAAGGTCACATAGAGTATTTCCCCATCATCGGCCTACTGGGTCACACAGAGTTGCTTCCCACTGGGCCGTCATCGAGTAGTCTTCAGGTCTCAGCCAACTGCAGGGTTCCGAATGTAGCACACTTGAGAGAACTGCTCCTCAAGAAATTCTTCGCATCTTGATTTCCATATAAGTCACAAAAAATCATTCCTAATGATCCGCCTCTTCAAGAGTGTCCCAAATCCGTAAATGGATTCTAAATCGGATGCGTTGTTTGCAAGATATGGGTGTTTTAGTAAATAGTGAACCTGTTGCGACGGGGCTCGGTCCGGCCCGGTCAGACCAACCCGACCAACCCTACCTGGGGGTCCCACATACCCCAGTTCATTTAGATGGAATCAAATAGACCTGGTTCAGGTTGGGGTTAGTCTGGTCCGGCCTGGCTAGTGGGAAAGGCCCAATGGGTCTCATTGGGCCAGGCCCGGTTTAATCGGGTGTCCAACCCACCGGATTTCCCGGCGACCTGGTCTAGTTCGGCCCGACCTGAAGGGAACGGGTCCAGCCTGTAGGGTGCGAGTCCATCCAGCTAGTGAAAGTCCGGTCTGCCAATCCTAGCCAGGTCCACTAGGGAGTGGAATGGTGTTGTGCCTCACAACCGGGATGCGGAAACCGGCCACATCCAGTCTTCTCTTCCTATGGGATGTTGCAGGGCCTCCTCCTCCATCCTTGATCGACGAAAAACGGCTCATCCAGCAAAAACAAGTGGCCCGGATGCGGGCCCCCTTATACGCAATGCTCGTATGGTGTCGCGACTCCCGCCACCATGGCCGATTGGTCGTGATCTCATGCCGTAGTGATGCGTCGACAAGAACTTTGTCGCCATTTAGTGCGGCTGGCGAGGACCGACCGCCTCTGCTGCTACCATAGCAATGGTAGTTCCGCGTCAATGGCACCTTCCGCGGGCCACTAAAGACACTCTGGTGATCAATTTTCTGATCTGTCTGCGCCTATGGGCCTCTCAGGTCGCCACCATCCCTTCCCATGCCCCAAAATCAAATTTTCACCTCTTCAGGAATGCGGCTACCAAGGACACATGAGTATAGGTGATTAGACCTTATTCGTGTCAGCTTGGGCCCTCCACAATAGAGGTTTAAATCAAGGGGGTTCAGAGATTATAGTTCAACCATTTAATGAAATGTTTGAATCCTAGACGACAAATACCCAAGAAAAGTCACCCTCTCTCATAAACTCATGAATCACAGATCATCTTGTTCTTAGTTTGATCACTGTTCATTGTTTCTAAAAAAAATTGGGGAATAACATTGAAATAAAAATCAAACTCATACCTCACTGACGTTAGATGTCAAAGCATTCGCCGTTGAGGGTTTAAGGTGTTGACGTCATCACTTCCGGCTCTATTCTTCGAGGTTCATCGAAGTCAGTGAGGACCTATAGGCGGTTGTCATTATTTATTAGAGAGGATATTCTCAGAAGTTTCATAATATAATCCTCTATGTTTTAATTCTCCTTCCACAAACATGTTAGAAAATAAAAAGGAAATCATGTATTAGCGTCTTAGTTACGTTTCGACGTCATTTCATTACACTGTTTCATTTATGAAACTATGTCACTGTTATGATTCCTTTATTGCAACATTACGCAGTGTGATACAGACCATTAACGAGTATTATTAATTCTCCATGTCGCCACCTCGCCGCCGCACCGTAGCGTCGTTGTCCGCCGCTCAATGGATGAGAAAAAATATAAAATAACTTTTTATGTTTTTTTTATTATTTTTCTCTAAAAGTCCAAAAATAAAATTTTCCATGCGGCCCTTGTCGGCCTATGTTTAGTCTATTATATGTGAATCCTAGTGTTCTAAGTTCAACGGTCTCCTCATATTTTTGATCCGAGCACTAGTTCAGAAGTTAGAAAATCTGTCTCCTATGTTTACTAAACATACATTAAAAAAGTTCAAAATTCTGTTCTGGGCTGTCTAGGCCTCGGAAGCACGTGCCATCAGAGAACATGGCCTCATAATAATTTCATATAATTTTAAAAGCAAAACATAATTTCTAAGAAAACACATTCTCCCCACCTTAGGGCTTTATATCCCCAAAATCCAAAACAAAAACTAATCAAATAGATGGGGGAACTAAGCACGAATCTGAGCCTCACACTCCCATGTGTTCTACTATAAATTTATATGCTATCACTGAACTCGCACCAGAGAAATCGAACACCCACGTAGGACCCGCTCTTGTTGATCCACTATATCTATCGGGACCTCCGCAAAAGTCTCCCCATCATCAATGTCCATCTCTCCCCATTCAATGACGTGTGGTGGATCATGAGCATACCTCCTTAGCTATGACCTATGAAAAAAATTATTCAACCGGTGCATCTGTGGGGGGATAGCTAAGCGGTACGCCAACTCTCAAACTCTACTCAGGATCTCAAGGGGTCCAATGAACTTAGGGATATCTTGTCACCCCAACCAAATCTTCGCAATCCTCATCACGGTGAGACCCAAATGAACACATGGTCTCCCTCCTCAAACTCCAAGGGTCTCCATATCCTATAATCATTAGAATTATGAATACTATGTGATTTCCCCTTCCACTCCTAGATGATGTGCACCTTCTCAGTGGTATCCCATACCAACTTCAGACCCATGAGTGCTGACTCCCCTCAGTCTATTCATCATAATGGTGATCTGCAAGGCTTCACATACAAGGCCTCAAATGGTTTCATTCCAATGGTTGAGTGGTAGCTGTTTTTGTACGCAAGCTCCACCAGTGGCTGGTGGTCCTCCCAACTATGACCAAAGTCAAGTACACAAGCACGAAGCATGTCCTCTGGGGTTTGTATGGTTCACTCCATTTGACCATCCATCTGGGGATTAAAATCTATGCTCAAAAGCAGTTGCATCCTGAATGCCTCCTATAACCCCTTCCACAACAAGGATGTAAAGTGGGGGTCATGATCTAAGTCGATCATCAAAGGTACCCCATAAATCTGCATTATCTCCTGGACGTAGAGGCGTCTCAATCCCTCTATCGGTCTCTTCTCCTGGATGGGTAGGAAGTGAGATGACTTGGTGAGTTAGTCAATGATCACCCAAATAGAATCATGGCCTTAGGATGTATGTGGTAACCTCATCATGAATTCAATTGAGATACCATTCCATTTCCACTCTGGTACATCAAGTGGTTGGGCTAAACCTACTAGAACCTGATGCTCGACCTTCACTTGCTGACAAGTGAGGCATCGCAAAACGAACTCAACCACTGCTTTCATCATCCTCAGCCACCAGTACTGACATTGGAAGGTCATGGTACATATTTCCACTCCATAATGTACCACCAAAGGGGGTCTATGGAACTCCCTCAACAACTCCTCCCACAACATCAATGGTACTATGGTGCACCCTCTAACAAGGATGGTGTGCTCCCCACCTCTCAAAAATCCATCAGGAGACAATCCTGAGGATAACTGAGAACGTCAGGCCTCATAGTAATCATCTTATAGTTGTGCCTCCTGGACCCACTGTAAGAGTAGGGATCAACTAAAGGTAAAGTTCTACATTAATATCCATAAAGTATATCTGCATCGTGGCTAACTGCTATGTCGCCTCACTCAGAAGCTTCAAACTGGCCTTTCGGCTAAGTGTGTCTACCACCACATTCACCTTACCAGGAGTATATACTATCCCAAAGTCATGTTCTGAGAAAGACTATAGACATCGTTGATGTCTTATATTAAGTTCCTTCCGGGAGAATATATAGTTGAGACTCCTGTGGTTAGAGTAAACTGTAAACCATCCACTCATCAAGTAATGTCGCCACATCTTCAAAGCAAAGAACATTGCTGCTAACTCCTGGTCGTAGGTCACGTAATTATGGTTATGGGTGCCTCAACTGTCATGATCCATATGTGATCACCACTCTATCCTACATCAGGATAGAAATCAGTCCGGTCTTTGATGTGTTTTAGTAAGCTACATACTCCACACCCTCCAAAAGTATTCTCAAGATAGGGGAACTAGTCAGTATCCTCCTCATCTCCAGGAATCTATGGTTTCATTTTTCCATCCACATGATGGGTTGTCCCTTCCATTTTAAGGATGATAAGGTTGATGCTACTCTGTAAAAGTAGGGTACAATCCTCCAATAGTAACCAGCCAACCCAAAAAACTTCTTCACCTTTGTCACACTCCTAGGTGGATCCCAAGTAAGCACTGCCTCTATCTTCACTGGATGTACCATAAAATCAGCCTCTTAGATGATGTGTCCTAGAAAGTGGACCTCCCAAATCCATAATTTTCACTTCTATAGCTTATAATAATATTAGTGCTCTCAGAATGTATCCAGGACAATCCACATGTGTGTAACGTGCTCATCCTCCAATTCTAAGTACACCAAGATGTCATTAATGAAGATCGTGATGAACCGGTCAAGGAAAGGCTAGAATATCTTATTCATGAGGCCCATGAACACTGACATGGAATTGGTCATGCCAAAAGGCATCACCAGGAAGTCATAGTGGCCATACTGGCACCTGAAGGATTTCTTCGGAACATACTCATCTCGTACCCGAAGCTGGTGATAGCTTGATCTGAGATCTATCTTTGAGATCCACTCTGCTCCCTTCATATAGTCGAAGAGTTCATCGATCCTTGTTAGTGAATATATGTTCTTCATTTTCACCTGGTTCAGGTTCCAGAAGTCTACACACAACCTTGAAATCTTGTCTTCCTTCTTGGAAAAAAGCACTGGGGCTGCCCATGGTGAAACTCTAGGCCTTAAAATCCCTTCTCCTACAAGTCCTTTAGATATATCCTCAACTTGCGAATCCCTGTGGGATCCATTCAATATTCTGGTGTGTGTATTGGTTCCATACCGAGGTACAGGTCGATGAAAAAGTCTACCTATCTGTGAGTAGGTAGTCCTAGAACATCCTCAGGGAAAACATACTTGTACTCGTCCACTACTACAGGAAAGCTTGGAATCCTCTCATCCACTCCACCGAGGGTGAGACTAGCCAACAGGTGAGTGATCAGATACACCCTCCTCCATGAGATTCCCTCTTGCACTGCAAGGGTTTCCTTCTCATAGCTGAAGGAAAACATGGTCCCATCTCTGCAAACACACCGCAATGTATGCCTAAAACAGTCGATCTAAGCATGGATAGTGGATAACCAGCCCATACCTAAGATGATGTCGTAAGGCCTTGATGCCACTACTAAGAGATCCCAGTCAAAGCTCTCACCTCTTAGAGTGAGCTCTCACTGCTTGCACCAGTGTGTATTAATTGAGTCGTCTCCTGTAAGAGTCTCTAGTAGTATTGATCAGGCCAACATCTCCACCGAAATCTATGAGCTCTGAATGAGAGTTGTGGAAGAAATGAGTGACTAGAAACTATGTCTATAGGCATTAAATATTAGGTGGAGAAGACACAGATCATACCTCAGATCATATCTATAGTGCCATGGTAGTAGGACTCTACTCCCTGGAGCTGAGCTCGTCCTTATCTGCCTACTCACTGAGGTCGGGGGGGGGGGGGGGGGGGGACCACCTAGGGATGTTGGTGGTAAAACCTCAAACCATCTCCCACCACCTGCCACCCAACCAGATCCCCTTCCATGTCCACCAACCAGCGGACCTCCTCGCTCGAACCGTTGTCATTGCCTCAGTGGCCCCTCGACCATTTTCATGTCATCTGAATGACAGGTCGACTAGTCACGTGCCTTGTGTCCCTGCCCGCCGCACGTGAAGCACTGATTGTCTCTATAATAGCTCCCCTGGACTAGGAGACCCACACTACTGACCCTGAGTCTTAGGGTCATCCTCTGAAATACCTATCCAATTGGGCCAACGTGTAAGTCATATGCTGCCTATGGAAGACTCTACCACCCGAGGTATACTATAAGCTTGATCTATAAACACCTACTCTACCAAGAAGCTCTCTACAAGAAGGAATATCTCTATCACCCCTAGCTTGGGTTGGGATGTTGAGAGACAACACTGATTCCATGATCTTTCACCTGAGTCCCTTCTCAAAGGCTCAAGCCCTGAAGAGAGGGTCTCACACCATGTCTGTAGTGTATAGAGATTTCTCAGTGAACCTTGATGATTACTCAACTACCATCATGCTACCCTGCTAGAGGTAATGCATCTCTTGAATGTACACAGAGCGCAAGGTCACGGGGAAAAACTCCTCCCGGAAACGATGCTCAATATATTACCAGGTGATGGTCACCTCATTGTGTGTCTGGGTGGTCAACCTTCACCATCTCTCTTCTGAGCCCTGCTGAAGGCTCACTTCCAAGATTGTAATCTAGTCTGGTGGTGTCATCACTAAGCAGAAGACTCACGTCACAACCTCTAGACAATCCTTAGTGACCTGAGGATCTATCTCTCCCCTGAACCAGGGAAGTCTCTGTCTCTGAAACTCGTGTAAGGCACTAAGACAACAAACATCCTCTACTAGAAATACGGGCAATACATGTTGACCATTGGGTGGTGGTACCACTAGTGCATCACCTGGTGGGGCCATCTCAAGCACTGGTCCCTGAACAGATGCCTTGTTTCTAGGCAGGATGTCCTCGTGACCTCGTATCGAAATCCTTACTAGTCGTCCATATGGAGGCATCCTGAAATAGATTGAGATGTACCATGGTAAAAATGTTATACCTTGGGAGCTGGAATTAATTCAAAAGCAAATAATGATACCCTTATATAACCAATGATTTCATGTATTGAGCTGAAAATAAGAATTCAAGGTCCTCATGTATAGATACGTCGATCACCGCACCAACACTGGACTCCCCAAATCTGAAAGTCAGACTCGCAACATTTAATAATATTACCCCAAAACAAAACACATACTCTAGTTCATTGTTATAGGACTAAACTCCCTATGATTCCACTTTATCGTGACCAATCCCCTGAGGATCGTTTCATGACTACCCCAAGCTCGCCTCCTGAAATCCAGGGGATGTTGACTATCGTTGAAGGCATGAACTTGCAATTGGGAGGCATTTGATTGAGTACTTGTACGCAAACACATGCCCAAACACGTCACAACACACTAAAAAAGAAAAAAACAAGTATAATAAAACAAGACTGATTACAAAGTACAACTTAAAGCAAGTGGTCTAGAATACAAACCCAACAAAGAGAACTGAAATAACAATGTAAAAAAAATGGAGCTCTAATGTCCATCTGAGGAAAACCCCACCTGATCGTAAGAGTAGTGAAGCTAAAGGAATACAAAGTAGTATGTCCCGCCTTCTTGGTACTACTGGGCCCCACCTGGTCCTAGGACACCAAGTCCACTATCATAGTGTTCGTCAGTCCCATACCCCTGAGCACCTCTATCGAAACGCCGATCGTCTGCACCAGACACAACACATGGGGGTGAATCTCGTGCATGGGTGAATATAACAATACTCATTAGGGACCCTGAGAGAAAAGATAAAGACCACACAACAATCATCAAATTAAAGAACGATGTAGAAGATATCTCACACCATGTATATTCTAGGGTTGTGATAGTAGAATCATCAGTCATATCATCCAACTCCTCGGAAACTGGTACACTCCTCTTCTATTGAGTACAGTGGGCCTACTGGGTCACACATAGACTCTTCTCACTGACCTTAGACTACTGTAGTACTCATCCCTGATGGGTATTGTGGGTATACTTGGTCACATAGAGCCCCTCCCCACTGTGGTCCTTTCAGGTCACACAGAGCTGCTTCCCACATTCGACAACCTAAGTTACGGCTCATGTCGAGTATCATGGGTCTTTGGGGTCACATAGATCCCACCATAGGCCTACTGGGTCACACGGAGCTTCTTTCAACTGGGTCATCATTGAGAAATCTTCAGGTCTCAGCCAACCGCAGGGTTCCGTACATAGCACGCTTGGAAAAACTGCTCCTCAAGCTATTCGTCACATCTTGATGTCCATGAAAGTCACCATAAACCATGCCAAAATATAGACCTCATCAAAAAATTTCCAATGCCTCAAATGAATTTTCAATAGGATGTGTAGTTTCCATTATACTTGTGTTTTAGTAAAAAGGGGCCGGTTCTGATAGGGCCTGGTCTGACCCGGTTGGACTAACCCGACCAACCAGGACCGGGGGTCCCACATACCTTGGTTCATTTAGATTGGCTCGTCCTAACCTCATGCAGGTCGGGTTTGGTCTGGTCTAGCCTAGCCAATGGGCCGGGCACAATGGGTCTCGCTGGGCCCAGCCTGATTTAGTCGAGGGTACAGCACACCAGGTCACTCAGCGATCTGGTCTAGTCCGGCCCGACCATAAGGGTGTGGGTCTGGCTTTCCTGAGTAGGTTTGGACTATTGGGTGTGGGTCTGGAAACACTTGTGAGTGTCTGTCCAGCTAGGTTGGGGGCATGAAACGCCAACCCTAGCCCGGTCCGCCAAGGGGAAGACCAGTGGTGTGCCGCCCGACCAAGATGCAGTAATCAGCCGCGTCCAGTCTCCTCTATTTTTTGGGATGCCACAAGGCCTCGTCCTCCATCCACAATCGACAAACTGCAACTGTTCTAGCCAAACCGGGTGGCCCATATGTGGTCCACCCCTTTTACCAAGTGCTTGTAAGGTTCCACAACTCCCTCCGTCGGGGCATGCCAACGAGCATGTCGCCATCTTTTTGTAGGATCGAAATAGTGATGTAGATGCTCAATATACAAGAGGGGGGTGAATTGTATACTTTAAAAATTCCTTTGGAACCTTTAAAGTTAGTTACAAATAACTATGTTTTCTTAAGCAAAATAAAGGGCTAAGTTTAACAAAGTTAAACTAAGCAAATTCACAACACCTCTAACACCGAATGCAAACTTGGAAAGAGATTCCGAAAGTAGGTTTCGGAAAAATGGTTTCGGAAATTAAAACTTAACAAAAGTTACAATATGAGATTCTACCTTAAAGCGTATAGAATCTAAATGAAACAGAGTACAAGTAAGTAAGTATAAGAAAGTTATACTTTCCTTATAATACAAAATGCAGCAGAATATAAACACATAGTAAAACTACAAGTAACAAGATATAAGACTTTTAACCCAAAGAGAAGGGTATCCAAAAACCTTGGATAAAGGTCCCTTGATTTATACTTTCAAGCAAGTCTATCTTACCCACACCAGGGTAAGCCCTCGATATGAAGATCGGAGTCTCTGTCTTGCTATCCTCGCAAGCCCTCAACTTCAAGGTAGTTGGCAACCTCTGTCTTCCTCAGCAGGGAAGCCCTCCAACTTCAAGGTAGTCGGCACCTCTGTCTTCCTATCCCCAGAAGTCCTCGAATGTAATCACCAACATTCATAGTTGCAAGAATCTTTGAGAGTTAATAAGAGCATCTCTTTCTAGAAATCACTTCAAGCATGTATGCACAATAACCAAGTTGTTCATCCATCCATCAGTTGTGAGCTCTTTCAAATGAGCTCCTATTTATAGGTAAGGTCGGCTCCTTCTCCAACGGTCATATTTTCCTTAAAGATTGGAGGGACCTCTACACATGTCACTTAGACAACGGTTAGTTTATAACAAAATAGATGACATCGTTTTATAAAAAAACAAGTGTAATAGAATGTACGACATCGTTTTAAAATCTAACTTAAAAGTTCGGAATGAAAAATTTGGAGTGAAGGTTCGGAGTGTAAGGAAAATAATAAAGAGTAGACAAATTATAACAACGTAAGCAAGATGAAAGTTCGGAGTCTAACAAAAGATAATTTTCTGAGTCTAAATAAATTTGGAGTGTATAAAACAAAGATGATCAGATTCTGTTTAATAGGTGAATTCGGAATGAGAATTCGGAATGAGAATTCTTCATCAGAATTCGTTATGAGAATTCATCATTAGAATTCGTAATGAGAATTCTTCATCAGAATTTTTAATGAGTATTCTTCATCAGAATTCGTAATGAGAATTTGTCATCAGAATTCGTAATGAGAATTCATTATCAGAATTCGTAATGAGAATTCATTATCAGAATTCGTAATGAGAACTCATCACAAGAATTATTAATGAGAATTCGTTGTCGAACTTCATAAGGATTCACATCCTGAATCTGATGTAGAACTTAATTAGAGTTTGTATCCGGCATTCGGAATGAATCTTTATTACAGTTCTTGTCCAGAATTCGGATCCTAAAAATAGAATACCTTATATCAAAGTTTCAAACAATTCCGAGAATATAGAAGTGAATCTGAATCTTATACTTAGGAAAAATATGAATGAAAATATGATAAGAATAATTTTTCTTACAAAAGCGATTTTCCTTATAAAAGCGATTTTTCTTATAAAAGCGATTTTCCATATAAAAGAAATTTTCCTATAGATAAGGTGTTTGTGATTTTCAAAACAAGAAGGAATGTAAAAGTCATAAGGAAAACCTTATTGACTCAACAATCTCCCCCTTTTTGGAAAGCACAGACATCCTTAAAAAAATAAATTCTAAGAAGAAAGAAAAATATTAAGTCTTATCTCCCTTTGCTTTAAGGATATTGATGAATACGACTAACTCCCCCTTAGGCTTTGAAACTCTAAGGATCGTATTCTAGATTTTAGGAGTTACATTTTATTACGAATAAGAAGGTCTTCTTTAATGAGAAACTCCCCCTTAGATAAACTCTTATTAGAGTTATTTTTCTTAAGTATCTTTTCCTTATCCCCCTTTGTGATTTTCAAAAAGAATTCGAGGGAATGGAAAAAAAAATAACAAAGTACCTGAAAGATTAGTAGCAACAACAAAAGAAACGACAAGAACAAATTTCATTAAGTTTGAAATGTTGGCAAAAAAAGAAATTACAACAAAAGATCGGATCTTTCTATTTTGGATCTTTTTCCTTCGCCATGAGACTCTTAAGAATAGTCTTGATCTTCTTTAAGTCTTTATGATCTTCTTCAGCTTGCTTCTCTAAGACCACTATTCTTGCAGATTGAGCTTCAATCTTTTCTTCCTGGGCTTGAAGCTTTTCTTCCAGAGCTTTGATCTTTTCTTCCTGAGCCATCATCTTTTCTTGAAACTCAATCTGATGATCTCTTTCAAACTTCCAGTTTTGAGGGATAGAATTTAGCTTCCCATTCAGATCTCTGACTTCTTGAATCCGGAAGTTCTTTTCATCTGTCATCTTCTCTTCAAAGGAAGAAGTCAGCTCATTTATCTTCCTGTCCTCAGTCTCAAAAGCATATTTAACATTGTCTTGAAATTCGTCTAATAGCCTCATCTTTTCTACAGTCTTCTTTGACCAGTTTTTCATCCTCTTGCAAGATTTTCTATGAGCTTCGTAGCCAAAAAAAAGGTTTTGAACTGAGCCTCAATCTCAACACACTTGTCCATAACCATAGACACGGAGTCTGTTTTCTGATTCAAAGCATGTTGGAGCATCTGGCATCTTGAATCAATACTTGAGAAGGTCGGAATGGTTCCCACCAACTTTTTCAAAGACTGAACAACAAAGTCATTCCCCACCGAAGATGACTCCGAATCCGAAACTTTGCTTGGAGAATTTTCTTCTTCATCAAGGTCAAGCTTTCTCTTTGAAGAACTACCAAATTCTTTTCTCTTCACCACTACTGAACTCGGAGTATCAGTAAGAATTTTCTTTCCCTTGTCTTTTTTCAGAATAGAATCCTGTTCCGGAGTTTTCTTTTCACTATCAGACACTTGGACAACATTATCTTCCTCATCAGAAACTTCCTGAACACCAACCTCTACGTTTTCCATCTGAGAAATATCATGTAAAAGTTGTTCTTCTTCTCCATGATAAGCTACTTATTCTTCTCCTTTCTCTTCTTCCATTGCTGGAGTAACTAGCTTCGAAGATTTAGCTTTTGAAGTTCGGAGCGATAAGTGTTCTGAAGGTGTCCCCTTATAATCATCTACTTGTTTCAACACATCTCCGGTTTCACCACTTCCTTCAGCAACATCTTCTTCTTCTTACACTTGCTCAACTTGCTCACCTTGTTCAACTGGCTTAGCCACTGCCTCTTCTGGAGCAACAAACTCTCTTCCTGGAGTCTCAGGTAGATATTCCAATGAAAAGGATCTCGGAACAGGAATGTTCATAGAAACCATCTCATTAAATTTCAAAAAAGCCTGAGCTACCTCTGCTTCAGACATCTTCTTCTTGAGCTTCTTTTCTTTTGCTTGTTTTTTGAGCTCATCTGCAGTTCTCTCCTTCAAGGCCTTAGCCTCCATAGGGTCCAAGAAAAACTGAGGCTCCCCTTGCACTCTCTTTTCTTTCATCTCCCTCCATTTAGCAACAACCTCATCTGGGTAAGATTTCTTCTTCTTTGGTTTTGGAGGTGCGGAATGAACTTCCTTAGACTTGGGATCCTCAGCTTCTACTTCCACTTCCTTCAGCTTTCTCTTCCTTACCGGCTTAGTGGATTCCGGATCAGCAGCTTTCGGAACTGATTCTTTTTGAGCAGGTAGATCAATAAACCGTCCAGACTCCTTTTCAAAGGCTACATCCATTCTTTTGAGTGTACCATCACTCACCAGCATAATCTTGCAAACTCTTGGCTTAGATTTGCAAGCCTCCTTGAAAGACTCAAGGCACCGAACTATCAACTTGGAGAGGATTGCTGGATACATTATAATCTGAGCTCTCATATTTCCTTTCTTCAAATTCTCAAGAGTAATGAGAATGCGCTTCATCAGGTTAAACTTCCTCAGATTTATCAGAAAATCTAGGATGTAGATCTCACTCTTCTTCAAGCTATCTTTGTCACCCTTCCTCGGTACGATAAGACCATGTACCCATAACTCTAGAATCCGGAAATTTGTAGATAAACTAGCAATCTTCGGAGCCTTGTCATCAGCCAGTCCGAGAGTTTCTAAAGCTTTTTCCTTGTCTAAGCTACCTTTAGAATCCGGCAACACATGAGAAATAAACTCAGCTTCACCTTTATTATTTAACCCTACCAAGTTGGCTGCCTTGGCATATGAAAGCTTATAAGTCTTACCATACGACTTAAAAGACAATTTCTCCTTTCCATCTTCACTAAGAAAAGAAAATGTTTCATAAAATTCAACAAGTAAGTCTGAATAAACTTCATCTTGATTCCCGGGTTTTGACACCGCAACATCTTCCCAACCATTTAGCTTGATATTCTTGGAAATAAGAGAGTCGTACTTGATGAAGAAATCTGGATGGACCAGCCTCTCTCTGTATACTAACCACTTCGAAATCAGTTTGGAGGAATACATGTCTTGCGAAGCTACTTCAACAGACATTCGGATCTGAAGACCTATGAGAAGTTCGGATCGGAGAATGATGATGTTCGGAACGGCCTTAAAACAGAGAGGCAGAGATTCGGGATGCAAGAGCTTGAAAACCGATGTGAGACAAATATTTGGGTCCCCTTTATATAGGAAATGAGATGACGGTTCAACTTCCACGGTTCATCGAACGGTTGTGATAAGCTGAGATCAGATCTGACGGTCGAAAACCAATTCTTTTGAATCCGATATTTTGAGGTTTTTATTAAAACAAAGAATTAAGAAAATTATAATCCGGAAACAAAATATAAGAGAATGCCAGCAAGTAAAATATGACTACGTAAACTTGGGGGTAAGGAAATCATACCTTTCGGATTGGCTTAGGAGGATTATTCGTAATGGGTAATATTCTTACGAAAACATCGAAAAACAAATTTATTACGAAAAGACAAAATTCAGAAAACTGACTATGAAAAACTAACTCAGTAAGGAAAACTCAGTACGAAAATTTCATTACAAAATTTTGAAAACAAAAAACTTATTATGGAAGATTCGGGTATGAAAATCCCATTATGAAAATACCAGTACGAAAATTTTCCATTCCGGAAGTGTTCAATACTAAGTCTTTGATTCCAGAAGTCTTCTATATGAACATATGCTTTCTAGAAATTTTAGTTCCGGAAATTCCATTCCGGAATGTTAATTCCGAAAAGTTTGAAAACAGTTTTTGAAAAACTTTGTTAAACTAACAATCAAATATACTCCCCCTATGAAAAGGAGTTTATTGCTGTAAGGAGACTATTTCAACAGAAAGTTAATTAAGAAGGATTACCTTACGGTTAACATTCCTAACTTCTGTTTAATATATTCAAATCTATTAGAAGGCAAATATTTTGTGAAAATATCAGCAAGTTGATCTTGCGTTCCGATAAACTGAAGAATAATATCTCCTTTAAGTGTGTGATCCCTAAGAAAGTGATTCCTAATATCTATGTGTTTTGCACGAGAGTGATGTGCAGGGTTCTTACTAAGAGCAATGGAACTAGTGTTATCACACAAAATTTGAGTTTTAGTAAAACTCAAGCCATAGTCTGTGAGTGTGTGTTGCATCCACAACACTTGAGCACAACAACTTCCAGCTGCTACATATTCAGCTTCAGCAGTGGAGAGTGCTACAGAATGTTGCTTCTTGCAGGACCAAGAAACCAAAGAATCTCCTAATAAATGACAGGTTCCGGATGTACTTTTTCTATCCATTCTACATCCACCAAAGTCAGCATCAGAAAAGCTTTTTAGGATAAAATCATTTCCAGAAGTATAAAATAATCCTAGATCCATGGTTCCCTTAAGGTAGCGAAAAATTCTTTTTACTTCCTTTAGGTGAGATTCCTTAGGATTGGATTGATATCTTGTACATAAGCATACTGAAAACATTAAGTCTGGTCGACTAGCTGTTAAGTATAGTAGACTTCCTATCATACCTCTAAAAGATGTTTGATCTACTGGTTTCCCAGCTTCATCAAGGTCTAAAGAGTTTGAGGTACCAATGGGAGTACTAATACTTTTAGTGTTGTAATAAGCATACTTTTTAATAAGATCTTTAATATACTTATGTTGAGATATGTAGGTTCCTTCTGGTTTTTGAGAAATTTGAAAACCAAGGAAAAATGTTAACTCACCCATCATACTCATTTCAAACTCATATTTCATTAGACTTGCAAAAGAGTCGGTCAAGGATTGCTGAGTTGAACCAAATATGATGTCATCAACATAAATTTGAACAATCAAAACATTTTTCTTATCTTTATTTATAAAAACGGTTGGATCTGCATTTCCCTTAACATAGTTATTTTGAAGCAAAAATACAGTGAGTCTATCATACCATGCTCGTGGGGCTTGTTTAAGGACATACAGAGCTTTGGTAAGTCTAAAAACATAATCAGGATGTTTTGTATCTTCAAAGCCAGGAGGTTGTTCAAAAAAAACTTCCTCTTGAACATAACCTTTAAGAAAAGCACATTTCACATCCATTTGAAAAATTTTGAAATTAAAGAATGCTGCAAAGGAAAGTAGAATATGGATAGATTCCAGTCTAGATACTGGAGCATAGGTTTTTTCATAGTCTATTCCCTCTTGCTGATTATAGCCTTTAGCAACAAGTCTAGCTTTATTTCTTACTATGATTCCATTTTCATCACATTTATTTCTGAAAACCCATTTGTCTCCAATAACAGAAGTTTCCTTAGGTATTTCAACCAAGGTCCAGACTTTATTCCTTTCGAATTCATTTAGTTCATCTTGCATGGCTTTAATCCAATCATCATCACCTAAAGCTTCATCAGTGCTTTTAGGTTCTAATTGGGAAAGAAATGCTAGATGTTCTACTTCATTTATTAAGGAACTTCTAGTCCTTACAGGTTGGTTTACATCACCAATGATCCTATCACTGGGATGATTCTTAAGAAATGCCTAATTTAGGTTTTTGAAAAGCCTGTTCATCAACATAGGGTAGAAAATCTTCTGGGGTAAATGTTTCAGGAATATCTTCTTGAACATTATCTTTATCAGAAGGTTCTTCTATCAAAGGTTGATAATCAGTTTTTGAAAACACATCCGAGGATATAGGCTGAGGTGTTTTAAAAACAAAAGGATCTGACTCATCAAATTTTACATGTACTGTTTCTTCAACAATACAAGTGTTTTTATTAAAAACTCTATAAGCCTTAGATGTTTTGTAATAACCTAAGAAAATTACTTCATCATATTTTGGTGCGAATTTATGTAAGTTATCTTTAGTATTCAGAATGAATACTTTGCAACCAAAAACTTTGAAGTAGGAGAGTCTTGGTTTTCTACCATTCCATAACTCATAAGGAGTTTTATTAAGAAAAGGTCTAATCAAAACTCGATTTATAGTATAGCAAGCAGTACTTACAGCTTCAGCCCAGAAATGTCTAGCTATAGAATATTCACTCAACATGGTTCTAGTTATCTCTTGAAGAATTATATTTCTTCTTTCAACTACACCATTTTGTTGAGGAGTTCTAGGTGGTGAAAAATTGTGAGTAATACCATTTTTACTACAAAAAGTTTCTAAATCAAAATTTTGAAATTCTCCTCCATGATCACTATGAATAGTTTTTAATGGAAGGTTTTTCTCATTTTTAACTTGATCTATAAAACTTTTGAAATAAGAAAAAGCTTCAGATTTCTTTGCTAGAAAATAAACCCAAGTAAATCTAGTGTAATCATCAACTAGAACAAACACATAGTATTTGACTCCAATACTTCCAGTTTGTGTTGGACCAAAAATATCCATGTT
Source organism: Viscum album (assembly GCA_963277665.1). Taxonomy (NCBI): domain Eukaryota; kingdom Viridiplantae; phylum Streptophyta; class Magnoliopsida; order Santalales; family Viscaceae; genus Viscum; species Viscum album. The sequence continues at coordinate 450,689,052 of OY728131.1, forward strand.
CACTAACTGTAATGCATCAGTTGTTGAGACTTCACCGAGTGATTTAAAACTAGATTTATGTTGCTTTCCATATTGACAAGGATTACAAACTTTAGAAGAATCAAATATAAGTTCTGGTAGATCCTTAACTAGTTTCTTCTTAGAGAGTTTACATAGGTTTCTAAGGTTACAGTGACCTAGTCTTCTATGCCATAACCAGGAATGATCTTCCATTACACTAAGGCAAGGTAAATCTTGGCTCCTGAGGTCTTATAAGTTTAAGGTGTAAACATTCTCTGGCCTATTGGCTGAGAGAATAAATTCTTCCTTGGAATTTTGAACTAAGAACTTATCATTCCTAAAATTCACAAGGTAACCTTCATCACATAACTGAATTATGCTAATGAGGTTGTGCTTAAGACCCTTAACAAAAATAACATTTGAAATCAAAGTTTTACAAAAAAACAATATTACCAATACCAACAATCTCACCCTTAGCATTATCTCCGAAAGTTACTTTTCCTCCTTTCATTTTGATAATCTTTTCAAAATAGCTTTTGTTACCAGTCATGTGCTGGGAACATCCACTATCCATGTACCATGTATTGTTGCTGGTACTCTCTTTCTTTTCCTGAAATCAAGAAGAAAATTAGACTTTCAAAATCCAAACTTGTTTGGATCTGAGATTTCCGGACAATAAAATTTTAGGTACCCACATCTTCTTAGAAAAGTAAGCTTTGTGAAATCCTAGATATTGAGTTTTGTTTAAGGAACAATCCTTTTCCCAGTGACCACCACATTGACACTTGGTAAAAAATGGGGCACTTTTAGGAACAAAATAATTGTTACTGAAAATTGGTTTTGCATGGGTATAACCAAATCCAGATTTATTTCTTAAAGGTCTTATTTGGGAATACATTTTATCAAAATTTTCTTTCCCATGGGTAAAGTTTGATAAATACTTCTTTAAGGAAAAAATTTCAGACTTGAGTTTTATAACCAAGCTTTTATCCTCAAAATCATTAATTTTAGAACTAGAGCTTGGCTCGAAAGCATTTTTATTAGAAATTACTTTTTCTAATTCTTTAGAAAGTTTATTCTTCTCAGAACTTACTTCCTCAAGATTTTTTGAAATACTTTCAAAATCAGCATTTTTCTTATCAAGATCTTTAGAAAGATCTGATATCTCTTTTGTAAGAATAGAATTCCTAGAGTTTGCCTTATCATGTTTTTTATTGAGTTTAGAATTCTCAATCTCAAGAAGTTCAGCAAACCTAGAGACTTCTTCATAAGTAGGTAAAGTATTTTCTTCATCAGAAGAAGATTCTTCATCAGAAGAGTCATAATACTTATTATCATTAGAATTTAAAGAAACATTGGTCAGTGATTCAGCATTTCATACCTTAGCCATAAAACAATGATTATCAATAGGTAATCTGGCTATAAGACCAAGATTCTTATGTCCCGAAGATTCATAATCAGAAGATTCATCTGAAGAGTCACAACCACTGGCACTCCAGGTGTCATTAGCTTTCAAAACATTCTTAGATTTTGCTTTATAATACTTCTTTCTGTTCCTGTCTGAATGTCTTTCTTTCCTTTCTTTCTTCTTGAGCATAGGGCAATCTGGTCTTATATGTCCAGCTCTTTTTCATTCATAACAAGTAACTTCTCCATCTTTCTTATCTTTCCTTTATTTTTTCTTATATTTGGATTGGAATTTTCTCTGGTCAGATATCTTGTTCATCCTTCGAGCAAGATTTGCTAATTCATTTTCAGAGATTTCACTCTCACTAGAATCTGATTGAACTATCGTCTTCTTAGACTTGGATCTGGTTACTCTCTTAGGAGTCTTAGCTTTCATCTGATTTGAAGTTGTTGTAAAAGCAACAGTACCATTTCCATTTTTCTTTTTTATGTTGTCAGCATCTCTCTTCATTCTAGTTTCATGTTGGAGAAGAGTTCCAAATAACTCATCAAGAGAAATCTGAGTCACTTTCCTGTTCTCATCTATAGCTGTTCTTTTAGATTCCCACTCATTATGCATGATATCAATTATCTTATCCATAAGAGCTTCATCATCTAAACCTTTCTCTCCCATAGGCTGTAGGCTATTGACGATAGTCATAAATCTCTGTTGTACTTTACAGATTGGTTCTCCATAAGGAAAATTGAAGCCATGATATTCAGCTCTAAGCATAGCTCTCCTGGTCTCAATCACCTTTGAAGTTCCAAAGTGTGCAACCTCTAACTTCTTCCAGATACAGTTGGCTGCTTCACAAGAAGAAATTTGGCTGTATATATTTCTAGTCATTGAACAAAGTAGAGTATTGCGTACCTTATAGTTGAGTTGATACTCTTTCTTTTCCTGGTTAGTAAAAGTTCTAACTTCCTTGTCAGGAATTTTATAATCACCAGTAAGCATAACAAAGTTTTCTACTCCAGTATTGATAACAAAAGTCTTCATTCAATCTATCCTGTACTCATAGTCATTACCATCAAAGATTGGTGGTCTTGTAGGATTTAGATTATCAATATAACCAACATTAATTCCTGCCATACTTATAATAACCTTCGGCACACAAACTTGTTAGTAGAAAAGATTCGTAATAACAAAGTTCGGTAATGAAAGAGTTCAGAAAGACAAAGTTAGCAAGAAAAACTTATACGTGAGTACAAGTATTTCAGAGACCTCCTCTGATACCAATTGTAGGATCGAAATAGTGATGTAGATGCTCAATATACAAGAGGGGGGGTGAATTGTATACTTTAAAAATTCCTTTGGAACCTTTAAAGTTAGTTACAAATAACTATGTTTTCTTAAGCAAAGGAAAGGGATAAGTTTAACAAAGTTAAACTAAGAAAATTCACAACACCTCTAACACTGAATGGAAACTTAGAAAGAGATTCCGAAAGTAGGTTCTGGAAAAATGGTTCCAGAAATTGAAACTTAACAAAAGTTACAATATGAGATTCTACCTTAAAGCGTATAGAATCTAAATGAAACAGAGTACAAGTAAGTAAGTATAAGAAAGTTATACTTTCCTTATAATACAAAATGCAGCAGAATATAAACACGTAGTAAAACTACAAGTAACAAGATATAAGTCTTTTAACCCAAAGAGAAGGGTATCCAACAACCTTGGATAAAGGTCCCTTGATTTATACTTTCAAGAAAGTCTGTCTTACCCACACCAGGGTAAGCCCTCGATATGAAGATCAGAGTCTCTGTCTTGCTATCCCCGCAAGCCCTCAACTTCAAGGTAGTTGGCAACCTCTGTCTTCCTCAGCAGGGAAGCCCTCAAACTTCAAGGTAGTCGGCACCTATCTCTTCCTATCCCCGGAAGTCCTCGAATGTAATCACCAAAATTCAGAGTCGCACGAAGCTTTGAGAGTTAATAAGAGCCTCTCTCTCTAGAAATCACTTCAAGCATGTATGCACAATAACCAAGTTGTTCATCCATCCATCAGTTGTGAGATCTTTCAAATGAGCTCCTATTTATAGGTAAGGTCGGATCCTTCTCCAATGGTCATATTTTCCTTAAAGATCGGAGGGACCTGTACACGTGTCACTTAGACAACGGTTAGTTTATAAAAAAATAGACAACATCGTTTTATAAAAAAACAAGTGTAACAGAATGTACGACATCGTTTTAAAATCTAACTTAAAAGTTCGAAATGAAAAATTCGGAGTGAAGGTTCGGAGTGTAAGGAAAATAATAAAGAGTAGACAGATTATAACAACGTAAGAAAGATGAAAGTTTGGAGTCTAACCAAAGATAATTTTCGGAGTCTAAATAAATTTGGAGTTTATAAAACAAAGATGATCAGATTCTGTTTAATAGGGGAATTCGGAATGAGAATTCGGAATGAGAATTCGGAATGAGAATTCGTCATCAGAATTTGTTATGAGAATTCATCATCAGAATTTGTAATGAGAATTCTTCATCAGAATTTGTAATGAGTATTATTCATCAGAATTCGTAATGAGAATTCGTCATCAAAATTCGTAATGAGAATTCATTATCAGAATTAGTAATGAGAATTCATTATCAGAATTCGTAATGAGAACTCATCACAAGAATTCGTAATGAGAATTCGTTGTCGAACTTCATAAGGATTCGCATCCTAAATATGATGTAGAACTTAATTAGAGTTCGTATCCGGCGTTCGGAATGAAACTTTATTACAGTTCTTGTCCAGAATTCAGATCCTGAAAATAGAATACCTTATATCAAAGTTTCAAACAATTCCGAGAATATAGAAGTGAATCCAAATCTTATACTTAGGAAAAATATGAATGAAAATATGACAAGAATAATTTGTCTTACAAAAGCGATTTTCTTTATAAAATCGATTTTTCATATAAAAGTGATTTTCCTTATAAAAGAAATTTTGCTATAGATAAGGTGTTTGTGATTTTCAAAACAAGAAGGAATGGAAAAGTCATATGGAAAACCTTATTGAATCGACACTTTCAGCATGGTCGATGTGGGTCGGTCACCTCTGCTGCTTCCATGATGTCGAGTGGTGATTCCCCCTACATGCAGCCAGCGTGGGCTGACCACCGCCATAACTTGTTGACACCACCACACCGGTGGAGTTTCTCTAGTGGTCCGTTTTCTGATCTTTTTGTGCCTACATGCCTCTTGGGTCTCCGCCAACCCTACTCTGGCCCCAAAATCGAATTTCTGCCACTTCGAGAAAGTGGCCACCAAGAACGTAGGAGAGGAGGTGCTATGGTGTTGTTCGTGGAAACCCAGGCCCTCCACGTTAGAGGATTAAATCAAGGAGACGTTTGGGGATGGTAGTTCTACCATTTAATGCAAGATTTGAAACTCAAATGATAAATCTTCAAGAAAGTCACCATCCCGTGTAAACGCATGAATCATAGATCAACATGTTCGTGGGTTGATCTGTGTTCATCATTTCTAGAAAAGAAAAGAAGAGTGGGGAAGAACTTTGAAATAAAAATCAAACCCCTACCTCGCTAACATTCGATGACATAGCATTCATCCTTGAGGGTTTAATGTGTCGACGTCATCACTTTATGCTTCATTTCTCAAGGCTCATCGAGGTCAGTGAAGATATGATGGTGTTTTTCATTCTTTGTTGGAGAGGAGATTCATCAGAGGCTCATAAATGAATCCTCTATGTTTTAATTCTCCATCCACCAATTCATTAGGCAATCAAAAAGGAAACCATGTTGCCACATTTCAGTTACACTGCGACATCACATTATTACGATGTTTCATTTATGATACAACGTCACTGTTATGATTCCTTTATTACATCATTTTGATGCGTGATACCGGGCATTAATGAGCCTCATTAATCCACCTCTTCTCCAACTTGTCATACCAATGAAGCGTCTTCGTCTGCCTCTTAATGGATGAGAAAATATATAAAATAACTTTTTATGTTATTTTATTATTTTTATCTAAAAGTCCAAAAGTATACTTTTTTGTTTGCCCCTTGTCAGCCAAAGTTAAGTCAATTTTAGGTGAATCTTGGCGTTCAAAGTTCAAAAGTGTACTAGGATTTTAAATCTGAGCACTGGTTCAAAATTTAGAAAATCATGTTGGCGCATTTACTAAATGTACCTTAAAAAAGTTCAAATTCTATTTCGGGCTCTATGGGTCTCAAAATCACATGTTGTCGAAGTAAGAGATCTCAAAATAATTCCATATAATTTTTAAAAAAATTACATTGAATTTTAGAGACATTACAAAAATAGAATTTAACTAAATAAAAAATTAGATGAAATTTTTTTTTAAATTAAAATTCTATGTCATTCACTTTTCATCAAAATATGAAATTTTTGAGAATAATTCCAAAAAATTACCCAATGTAGATTTTGATATTTTATATTTTAATAAAAAAGATTATTTTTCCAATGAAATTTATAAGTTTCAAAATATATTATTAAATATATTCCACCATTAAAAGCTAATAAAACTACCTTTTAGAAAAATAAACCCTTTTAATGCTTAAAATAGTATTTATTCTTATTTTATACCTATAAAACTTATATGATAAATTTTAAAACATTTGATTGAATATATAATATAAAAAATTCTTTAATTTCATTAAATAATAATGATTAATTTAATTTATTTAGGTATAATGGCTTTGTGGGTATGATATGGTTTTCTTCAGAAAAAACATCCTTTATATTCAATTGGATTTTAATTTCAATACTAATTAAATTTCTATAAAATAAATTATAAAATAAAAATTTCTAAACCACAAATTCATAATTTATATAATCATATTCATTTCTACCGTTCCAATGGCTTGGTTGTAATTATCAAGTTAAATAATAATATGAATAGTTTATTGTTTTCTTGTAAGACTCATCCTTGCGTGTAACAAAAGTTATCAAAGAAACTCAATGTGATGTGAAAAAAAGATAAACATGATTTTTTATTGAATGTAATATAATCTGTTTATTTCATGTAACACAATATATTAAAGAATTGAAATTAATTTAAAAGAATAAATTTCTTCAAATATCAAGATGTTACATCCTACCCACCTTAAAATGAATATCTCCTTCAAAATTTATCTCCGACTATAGGAATTTAAGGTAATTGTGATGAGGTATTTACAAGGGACTCCAATCATAAAATGTAAATTGTGACAGGAGTCTGTCAAAAATACCCCATCACTGATGGTGGCATCGCAAATGTGTTTATTTGTGATGATCTGCTATAAATAATATTTATTTTTGACAAACAAAGGGTTTGTCCAAATTATTTCTATAAGGGTTTTAAATATCTTATTGTGATGATCCTGCACTAAAGGTGGTCCATTACAAAAGGTTATTTGGGATGGATGGCTTCATCCATCATAAATAATAAATTTGTTAAAAAAAACAAATCAAAAATAAAAAAATTAAAATTATTTAAAATATATATAAAATAAAAATATTAAATATTAAATATATATATATAATTTAAATATTAAATAAAATAATATTTTATTATTAAATAAATATACATAAAAATAATTTAAATAATTGAAATTACTGAAATTAATTAACATATTAAATATTTAAAAAAAATTAATATATATATATAAGAATAATTTAAAAACATAAACTTAATAAAAATATGATTAGAACATTAAAAACTAATAACATTATAAATATATAAAAACATTAAAAAAAATTAAATAAATTAAAACAGGCATAAATATAATACATCAGTTACAAAATAATGTGTATGTAAGATCTTGGTTTTTGGAAAGGTATGTTTTTGTTGTGTTTTGGGTTCAACCCCTTGTTTTTGGGGCTTTAAAATGTTTCGCGAAAGTGTTAGAGTCCTTGGGGGTGTTTCGGGGGCTTGGGGCATGGAAGAAAGGAAATCTGGGCAAGACAGGCTAGGGCGCACGACCAGGTAAACTGTGCGGCCTGCCCAGGATCAACCGTGCGATCATTCCTCCTCCAGACAGAAGCATGCACACGGTTTGCACATGGTTTTCCAAACCGTGCGGCTAAACCGTGCGGCCCCTCCTCCTCTGGGTAGTGTGTTGCGCACAGTTTGCGCACGGTTTTCCAAACCGTGCGGACAAACCATGCAACCACTTAAAGATAGGAAAATTTACAAGTTTGCCACTCCATGCTTCTAAAACCCACTTGGGATTTCCTTTCATTTCCACCCTCTTCAGCCTAGGCACGAACCAAATTTCCCAAGTGCCCCAAGAGATTGATCTCCCTCATTTCTAAGGCGTTTTTGGTGCCGTTGGATGCGTATTGAAGCTCTGGGTAAGGCTAATTCCATCCTTGCTTCTCCTTTTGGTTTAGGGTTTGTATATTATCTCCCTCTCTCTTTAGAGCTCTAAAACCCTAACTTTTGGGTTAGTTTTAGGTTGAAGCTATGAAGGTTGGTTGGGTCGAGGTCTAAGGACTCGATTGAGAGTGCGTTCAACTACGATTTCGAGGTAGGTGGTCTACAAGTGATATCCCATAGTTATTTGGGAATTTGTGCATGTTTAGTTGTGTTCTTGTTTCCACTTGGTTATACTTTGAATAACCTTGGAATGTTTGGTAATAATGGTGTTTAAAATGGCAAATGGGAACCCTCACGATCCCCGTGGGATGTGTTGGGATTGTCTTGACCTAATTGGGGCCATCCATGTGATGTGACAGCTTTTCCGGGGTTTAGGGATTTTTATTAAACAAGTGACCTTGTTGTAATAAATTGTAGAGCCCTTGATAAACATGTTGGCATGATTGGTTGAACTTGGAATAGAATTTAGGTGATTCACCTAGACTTGGCAACAACTAAAGGGTTATTTGGAATGGGTTGAATGGTTGATTCATGGAATGATGAACGGGTTAAATGGGTTAATGAGTAAACTGATTTATGACCATAACGGGATAGGTTATGGGTTTAATGTTGAATGCTTATTGAGTTAGGCATAATACATGGGAATTGGGTAAATGGTTAAATGATGTGAAATTCTAATATGTTAATGGGTTAAGGCATGATGTGGATTCCCATGTGGGTTGTTGTGAATAGTGTTTGTCGAAGGGAAATGGTTTCGATGGTTGATGGTTACTTATATATAAGCATGTTCACATGGATTGGTAGAGTGGGGTTTTACTTTAGGATCGATGCCCATCGGTCGAGCGAAGACTAATGCTCTAAAATCCACCCTAAATGCATGATTTAGGAAAGGGGACTGGGGGTCTATTCTTCTAACGGTTTCATCCACCCGGACGGAGGCTTCAAGGTGAGGTTATGGTTGCTATGAGGGGGTTAGTCCTAGTAAGATAGGATAACGATGTGTTTACCCTCTTACGTGTGATTGTTGGCCTTAGAACCATGTAACATAATGTATATGATTAACCCATGTAAATGTGATGAAATGGTAAGTGATGATAATTGGTAATAATTGAATGGTAATGGCAATGGCAATGCCTTTGCTCAGAACTTGTTAATGGCACCTTAATTAATTACATGGAAATTATCATTCATATTCCTTTTGCATGAACTATCTGTTTATACTGGATATTTTGTAGACATCGTTGGTGGTGGCCTACTGAGTTATACTCACACCCTGCTCAGGCCACCGGTGGGTACCTGAGCAGACTTCATGTTTGCAAGTCAGGAGAAGGGAAAAGGACCTTGCTAGATAGTGAGTGAACATGGGTAGCACTTGGTGGAGGGCCCGGACTTGGTTCCGGGACCATTTTGGAGATTTTGGTCATTGTCTTTATTTTGTCCTTTTGTTCACTCTTGCACCTGTAGTATGGCATGACATATTTATTGTTAGAAATTATTGTTATACATGTTCCTTGTTTATTTGTTATTTTTTCCAATGTTTGGTTTATTTTTGTTGTGTCTCACTCTGATAAAATGGGGGTATAGTCTCCCCACTTGACCCAATAGACCCCCACTGTAGCTCAGCAGCCTTTGGCGTACGAGGAGGTGCGCTTAAGGTCATGTAACCACCCAACTCGGAGAACTGGTTTAGTGGCTTCCGGGTCGGGGACGTTACAAAGTGGAATCAAAGGAGGTCTTTCTTCTCCTTCTCTGACGTCTTGTTATTTGGGATTGGTATCCAAGGGTTAAGATGTGTTGGGCCTTGGTAATGAGCTCTTCCTTGGGAGTAGCTAACCCATGTATGAGGGAAAACCTAAGTCAAGCTGGGTGGGAAATGTTGTTCTTGGTTGTGTGTTGTTACAATTGTTGATATTTCACCATTGGGTGATGAACATGTGGTTTTATGTGACTGTTTTATGATATTTGGCTCGTGGCCTTAACGACACGAGGATTTGCATTCATGCATCATTATAGGAACCTAGGGTAATAGGTGACATGCATTGTGTTAGACACACGCACGGGATGGGTGTGTGAGGCAGGAAGGTAGGGTGCATCATGAATTTCATGAAACCAAGAAATAATGATAAGAATGAAATAAAACAAGTGGGTAAAGGATTTTTAATGAAAAATAAGGGTTGAAATGAAGTGGAAAATGTTTTGTAAAATGTTGTGTGAGTTTGGTGGTAGTGCATGGTTGTTTACCCCATATGGACCATGATCCGTGGTAGGAATGGTCGGGGCGGTGAATTGAGTTTCTAATGTTGTTAAATTAGTATATGAAAATGGGTTTTTGTGGCTAGTAAATAGATTTTTGATGAAGTCGTGAATGTTTTATGGTATACGTTCTAAAATCTTGTGATTGGCATTGTAGAGAAATGCCACCACGACGTCGTCTACCAGTAGGGAAACGGGAGGGTGTTGCTCAGAACACTCCTCCAGTAGAGGAGGAAGCAAATGTGGTGATCAATGAAGGTAGAGAAGACCAGTTCTGGGATAACTTGGCTTGCCTTATGCAGATGATGGATCGGGACCTCGGGCGGGTTGCACCAAGTATGTCTGAGATGGCCATAGAGTTCCAGCTGCAGAACCCTCCGACCTTCACCGAAGAGGGTGGGATAGAAGCAGCGGAGTTCTGGTTAGAGTTTTTCCAGCCGATACTGGACCATCTGGAGACCCCTGTTGAAAAGAGAGTGAAGCTAGCCGCTTATATGTTGCGAGGCCTGGCTAGGCGTTGGTGGGACATTCAGGATCAAATCGAGTAGGACGAGTAAATGTCGTGGAAGGTTTTTCAGTAAAAGTTTCTATAGCATTTCTACCCAGAGACTTTGAGACATGGGCGGGCTATAGAGTTTATGAGCCTGACTCAGGGATCGCTATTGGTGATGGACTATGCTAGTCACTTCACTAATTTGAGACTTTTTGTACCAGTGTTATTAGGGGATGAGGGAGCAGTAGAAAAGCATTTCCAGGATGGGATGAGACATGAGATCAGGTCTCAAGTAAACATCTTCCGCTTGAATATGTTCGTAGAGGTAATATATAAGGCACTAATCTCGGAAGGAAACCTGAAGGGAGATTCGGGTAGTGGGATTGTGGTGTTAGTAGGACAGACGAGTGGTGTAGCTACCGATGGTCGAAAGCGACGCCATGAGAGCTCACAGCATAGTGGAAGTGTGCAAAGTGGCTGGAATAGGGGATCAGCCTTTCAGAGTGGGAACCAGGTGTTTTGTTATCAGTGCGGAAGCCCAGGGCATATGCATTGTCATTGTCCTCGACCTCCAATTGAGTGTCATCCATGAGGTAGGATGGGGCATGTGTATAGGTTCTGCAGGAACCCTTGGCAGGGGGTGGGCATTATGGTGAAAAGCAGGTGTTGGGTACGGGAAGGGGATCAGTTTCCCCATATCAGGTAGGCAGTTGGAGCTCCATGATCTGTACTGGCAGGGGTGGTGGATATGAAACTCCAGGGAAAGATCGCTCACGCCAACAGGGTAGTGCAATGAAGGGCGTTCAGGATGGAGCCCAAGGTAGAGGGGTCGGTCAGCTTTAGGCAGTTCAGTTTTCACCTAGTGGTGGCAAGGCTGGACCATCGACTGTTCGAGGTACGATCCTTGTAGCTTCTACTTTTTCTAGTGCGTTTTTTGACATAGGTTCCACAAACTCTATTGTCTCTTCTCAAATTATGGCAGTGATGGGTTTACCAGTGGAGAGGGAGTATGTAGTTTTGTCAATTAACACTCTGTTGGGGTTGCGGGTTGAGGATATCAAGCAATACAAAGGGTGTTCCATGGAATTCGGTGGGTATCGTTTTCTATGGGATTTTTTCTTTCTCGAGATGTCAGGGTTTGACCTATTCTTGGGAATGTATTGGTTGGTGTTGTATCGGGCGCATATAGACTGCTATCATCATAGAGTATTGTTCAGGTCGCTTGAGGGTGAAGCTTATGTCCACCGTGGTGAATGGGATGTTTGAGCAGGGCGTGCGGGTCCGTTTGGTCAGTGGTTGAATGAAATCACGGCTCGAGTGGCATGTCTCATGCTTGATGACAATGAAAAAGGATAACCGTATGTTTTTTCTCCCATGGTGGATCAGTTTTATGATATGTTTCCTAAATATTTCTCAGGGTTACCACCTGAGAGGGATCTCGAGTTCATAATCGAGTTGCTACCGGGAGCGGAGCCAGTTTCTATTCCTCCATACTGAATGGGACCGGCAGAACTCCAGGAACTGATGGTTCAGTTTGAGGAGTTGGAGTGTAAGGGGTTTATCCGCCCTAGTACACCTCCTTGGGGATCTCCTGTTCTTTTTGCAAAGAAGGCCGATGGGTCGTTGAGGCTGTGTGTTGACTATCGAAAGTGAAATTAGATGAAAGTGAAGAATCGATACCCTCTTCCTAGAATTGATGACCTGTTTGATCAGTTGAGGGTGCATCGGTGTTTTCTAAGATTGATCTGAGGTCGTGTTATCACAAGTTGAGGGTGAGGTCTTTCGACATACCACAGACAGCTTTATGGAGTCGGTATGGGTTGTTTGAGTTTGTTGTAATGCCTTTTGGCTTGACCAATTTCCCGGGGATGTTTATGGATTTGATGAACCAGATCTTTCATCCCAATCTAGATCATTTTGTGGTTTTATTTGTTGATGATATCTTATTGTACTCGAAAACTCATGACAATCATGCCCAACATCTTGACATCGTCGTCGGTACGCTAAGAGAGAATCAGTCATACGTCAAGCTATCCAAGTGTCAATTATAGATAGGTGAGGTACATTTTATAGGTCACATCATCTCAGAGGTAGGTGTGTCAGTGGATCTAGAGAAAGTGTAGGTAGTTGTATCATGGGATCTTCCCAAGAGTGTTTCTGATGTTTTGAGTTTTCTGGGTTTGGCCGGGTATTACTGGAGGTTAATTCAAGATTTCCTCGCTTGGCAGCACCACTCTCGGGCTTGACCAATAAAGGAATCAGGTTCGAGTGGTCTGAGGATTTTAAGAATGCCTTCCAAGAGATGAAGAAGCGGTTGACGACCACACCTCTCTGGATCTTACCTAAACTGGGTAAGAAGTACATCATGATTTGTGATGCGTCTGGAATCGGACTTGGGGCTGTGTTGATGCAGGATGATCGGGTTGTGGCTTATGGTTCAAGGCAGGTGATACCCCATGAGCGAAACTATCCCACTCATAATCTTGAGTTGGGATTAGTAGTGTATTCCTTGAAGTGCTGGAGGCATTATTTGTTGGGATAATGGTTTACCATGTTTACCGACGATAAGAGTTTAAAGTATATATTCTCACAATGGGATCTAAATCTTCAGCAGTGAAGATGGGTCGAATATCTCCAGTATTTTGACTTTGAGTTGGTGTACACACCAGGAAAGGGAAACAGTGTTGCTGATGCTCTCAGCTGGAATGTTCAGAATCAGGTGGTTTAGGAATCCAACACCGAGTGGAAGGTGATGTATTTGTTTGCAGGGATGCACTTGGAGGTGCAGGAAGAGAATGGTCAGGTCACTCTTTCTTACTTAACGATGGAGTCAATTCTTTTGAGTCGAGTTAAGGAAAGTCGTCTTGATGATCCTGAGTGTTTGATCATGAAGAAAAAGATTAAAGGTGGGGAGCTACCTTCTGGCTGGGCCATCGGTGTGGACGGTGTTGTTCATGTTCATGATCGTGTGGTTGTGCCAAAGTGTCTGCGAGAAGATTCGATGTGAGAGTTCCATGCATCAAAGTGGGCATTGCATCATGGTTTGACCAATATGTACCATGATCTCCGAAGTCAGTTTTGGTGCCCTGTAATGAAGAAGGAAGTTGCGGGCTTTGTGGCACGGTGTCTTACCTGTCAGCAGGTGAAGGCTGAGCATCAACGCCCAGGTGGTTTGTTGCATCAATCGCCCATTCCGGAATGGAAGTGGGATGATGTGACAATGGATTTTGTCATGGGTCTTCCATGGATTCATGGAAGAATGATGCAATATGGGTGGTTGTGGATCGGTTAACAAAATTAGCTCATTTCTTACCGATTCATGAGACCTTTACAGTCAACCAGTTGGGTGATCTATATGTTCGAAAGATAGTGCGGTTGCATAGGGTTCCGTAGACCATAGTTTCGGACCGAGGTCCACGTTTCACATCATGTTTCTAGAAAGGATTTCAGAAAGCACTTAGTACACAGGTGTTTTTGAGTACATCTTTCCACCCGCAGATGGATGGGCAGTCAGAACATACGATCCAAGTGTTGGAAGAAATGTTAAGAGCTTATGTCTTGGACATTGGTGGTTCTTGAGAGAGGCACCTATCTTTAGTTGAGTTTTCCTACAAAAATAGTTTTCAGACTACAATTCAGATGGCACTATTTGAGGCGCTTTATGGGAGACCATGTAGATCTCCATTGTGTTGGCTAGAGTCTGGTGACTCTGAGTTGTTGGGGTCAAGTCTCATGAAGGAGACTTCAGAGAGAGTTAAGTTGATCAGGAAGCGAATGGATACGACTCAGAGTAGGCAGAAGTCATATGAAGATCAGAAGCATAGACCACTTGAGTTTGGGGTGGGTGATAAAGTGTTCCTTCGGGTGTCTCCAAGTTTGGGTCACCATCGGATTTGGAAGCAGGGTAAGTTGGTGCCCTGGTATGTGTGACATTTTGAGATTGTGGAGACTATCAGACCATTGGATTACCGATTGGCCCTTCCACAGCAGTATGGTGGGATTCATGATGTGTTTCATGTGTTACAGCTTCGATGGTATCACCCTGATCCATCTCATGTGGTTGATGTTGAGGATGTGGAGCTTGAGACTGATGTGTCCTTGGAGGATCATTCGGTTCATGTGGTGGATCGTAGTGAAAAGGTCTTGTGAGGAAAGGTTGTTCCATTAGTGCGAGTACTAAGGAAGCATCAGAATTTTCAGGAAGAAACTTGGGAGTGGGAATCGGATATGCGGGCTTAGTGGCCTGAACTCTTCTCTTAGGTGGATCAAGGAGGCTTGGAAACTCTGCTCGAGGATGATCCGTTATAAGGTGGGGAGGTTGTAAGATCCCGGTTTTTGGAAAGGTATGTTTTTGTTGTGTTTTGGGTTTAACCCTATGTTTTTGGGGCTTTAAAATTTTTCCTGAAAGTGTGGGAGGCCTTGGGGGTGTTCCGGGGGATCGGGTCATGGAAGAAAGGAAATCTGAGAAAGACAGGCCAAGGGGCATTGCCTGCACACGGCCAGGTAAACTGTGCGGCCTGCCCAGGCTCAACCGTGCGACCCTTCCTCCTCCGGACAGAAGCATGCACACGGTTTGCGCACGGTTTTCCAAACCATGCGGCCAAACCATGCTACCCCTCCTTCTTCGGGTAGTGGCATGTGCAGAATTTGCGCACGGTTTTCCAAACCGCGCGAACAAACCGTGCGACCACTTAATGTTGGGAAAAATTACAAGTTTGCCACTCCGGGTTTTAAACCCCACTTAGGATTTCCACTCATTTCCACCCTCTTCACCCTAGGCATGAACCAAATCGCCCAAGAGCCCCAAGTGATCGATCTCCCTTGTTTCTAAGGCGTTTTTGGTGCTGTTGGATGTAGATTGAAGCTCTGGGTAAGGCTAATCACATCATTGCTTCTCTTTTTGGTTTAGGGTTTGTATCTTTTCTCCCTCCCATCTCGAAGCTCTAAAACCCTAACTTTTGGGTGAGTTTTAGGTTGAAGCTCCAAAGGTTGGTTGGATCGAGGTCTAAGGACTTGATTGAGAGTGCGTTCAACCACTATTTCGAGGTAGGTGATCTGCAAGTGATATCCCATAGTTATTTGGGGATTTGTGCATGTTTAGTTGTGTTCTTGTTTCCACTTGGTTATGATTTGAATAAACTTTCCATGTTTGGTTATAATGGTGTTTAAAATGGCAATTAGGAACCCTCATGATCCCCATGGGATGTATTGGGATTGTCTTGCCTAATTTGGGCCATCCATGGGATGTGCCGGCTTTTCCGAGGATTAGGGATTGTTATTAAACAAGTGACCTTATTGTAATAAATTGTATAGCCCTTGATAAACATTTTGTCATGATTGGTTGAACTTGTAATAGAAGTTAGGTGATGCACTTAGACTTAGCAATGACCAAAGAGTTATTTGGAATGGGTTGAATGGTTGATTCATGGAATGATGAACGAGTTAAATGGGTTAATGAGTAAACTGATTTAAGACCATAACATGATATGTTATGGGTTTAATGTTGAATGATTAGTGAGATAGGCATAACACATGGGAATTGGGTAAATGGTTAAATGATGTGAAATGGTAATGTGTTAATGGGTTAAGGCATAATGTGGATTCCCATGTGGGTTGTTGTGAATAGTGTTTGCCGAAGGGAAATGGTTTGGATGGTTGATGGTTACTTATATATAATCATGTGCACATGGCTTGGTAGAGTGGGGTATGACTTGAGGATCTATGCCCATGGGTCGAGCGAAGATTGATGCTCTAAAATCCACCCTAAATGCATGGGTTAGGAAAGGAGACTGAGGGTCTATTCTCCTAACGGTTGCATCCACCTGGACTGAGGCTTCGAGGTGAGGTTATGGTTTCTATGAGGGGTTTAGTCTTAGTGATATAGGATAATGATGTGTTTACCCTCTTGTGTGTGATTGTTGGACTTAGACCCATGTACCATAATGTATGCGATTAACCCATGGAAATGTGATGAAATGGTAAGTGATGATAATTGCTAATAAATGAATGGTAATGGAAATGGAAATGTCTTGGCTATGAACTTGTTAATGGCACCTTAATTAATTACTTGGCAATTATCATTTTTATTCCTTTTTCATGCACTATCTTTTTTTCATGGATATTTTATAGACACCGTTGGTGGTGGCCTACTGAGTTGTACTCACACCCTTCTCGGGCCACCGTTGGGTACCCGAGCAGACTTCATGTTTGCAGGTAAGGAGAAGGGAAAAGGTCCTTTCTAGATAGTGAGTGGACATGGGTAGCACTTGGTAGAGGACCCGGACTTGGAGCCGGGACCATTTTGGGGATTTTGGTCGTTGTCTTTATTTTGGGCTTTTGTTCACTCTTGCACCTGTAGTATAACATGGCATATTTATTGTTGGAAATGATTGTTATACATGTTCCTTGTTTTTTGGTAATTTTTTCCGCTATTTGGTTTATTTCTCTTGTGGCTTACTCTGATAAAAATGGAATAGTCTCCCCACTTGACCCCATAGACCCCCGCTGCTAGTCGGCAGCCATTGGAGTACAGGGAGGCACGCTTAAGGTCATGTAACCAACCGGATCGAAGCATCGGTTTAGTGGATTCCGGGTCAGGGACGTTACATGTATGTCATAACAAATTTCAAAAAAAAGTCATAAAAACATCATAAATCATCAACTATCATCTGGTGGAGGAGGATCACATGAAAGACCAGGGGGAGGATCACATGAAGGACCAAGTGGAAGAAACTCCATACAAATTCCATGTTCAAGTCGCCACATATACTCTTTCATTTGTACATCTCTCAGACGCTACTCCTCATGCTCATTCTCCCTCTCTTTCTATGTCTGTTGTATCATCTCATCTTGAGCTCTCAACCTATCATCATACTTTTCCATAAACTATGTTGTCGATGAAGACTGAATATGATAACCCTTCGCACTCACTGATACCATCGCAAAAGTACCATAATAACTTGTAGGTGACATTTGAGATCCAATACCAACCACTCAACCTTTCTCAACACCCTACGAAGTTTCCTATATCCAAGCCCACTCATCAAAACTTGGATCAACAGTGACATATTATTTAGTTTCATCTTTATTTTCCCGTGAATGAGAAGTCATAGCCTCATATGTTTCCTTTAAATATGATGAAAAATTACAATAATAATAAAAATTATATTCATGAATTTTTCAAACAAAATCACTAAGCACAATATGGAACCCTATTTCACCTAAAACATCTATTATATGGGGATCGATATACATGTTCTTTTAAACATTAAAATCCTTAATATATGTGTCAATAATGGAAAGTATAATATAAATTACATTTTATAGTTAAAATATATATGCATTAATAAATAATATCACATACTATATGTCGTTAATTTATGTCAAATTTAAAACTGTCAACCCTATGGGTGACCTATTTCCTCCCCCAGATCTGGCATCTAACTAATGATCACCACTTAAAAGTCTCTCCTAGCCAAAATAAGCACAACCCATCCCATAATTGAGCTGATATATTGTTGGGAAGTCGGGAGATACAAGCCTGGTCGAAAATGGTGGTATAAATTTTACCCATACCTCTCTTTATAATGTAGTGTAGAAACTGTTGAAAACCCTCATGTATACAAGTACATCATGCCTCACAGATAAGACCTCTTTGGATTTTATAAATTGGTGAAATTAAATTATGCAAGGAAATTAAATAAAATTTGTTAGTAATGAAATAAATATTAAAAAATTATATATTATTTAATAATGTAAAATTCAGTGGTTGAACATTTGGTCATGCATGGTAATGGGTACCAAGTCCCATGACACCCAGGGCTCAGAAAAATAATTTCCCAAAATCATGTTGGCATTCCCCATGGATTAATACAAAAGACTATGTAAATTGAAACAAATATATAATCATAAAATTATTATAAAAATTAATACTTGTAATTAAATTAAAATAATTGTCTTAAAAAATTAAACGTACCTCCATAAACAATGATCAAAATCAATAGATGGTCATCTCTCTGGAATAGTATCTCGAATAGGTAATCTAGTAAGACAACATCCCCACCTATTAGGCACATCATCCTAAGGAGGAGGATCATAATAAGGCCCATTAGAAGGATGTACAGCATCAGGGAGATAACATAATAGATCGTCAATATAGTCAACAATCATCTGAAAAAAAAATATTCTCACCAGTAATAGATTCTTAATATAGATATGAAATATAAAAAACAAATAATTTTCAAAATAAAATAATGTTACCTATAACGGATTGTTAATAAAAATATTAAATTTAAAAAAACTACTAAATATCATAATATAATAATTACCTCTAACTAAATACCTTAATATAATATATCAGTAATCATCTTCACCACCATTTTTATCGACATCAATATCTTAATCCTCATCCTCAACATTTTCAACTTCTATATGTCTTTCAGTTTCCTCATCACTTATTACTTCCTCAACATCATCTATATCACTACCCCTTAAATGGAGGGTTTCATCATCGATATTTATATCTCATTTGGTAAGATATATATTTGGGGATGTTTCCTAAAATTTTTCAATATGTTGTACTTCCATAGAACCATTTTAATTTTCAATAAACTGATTGTCACACGATTTCAATTTTATTTCACTCCACCCGGTCTTCAAATCTCTAGAAACATCCCATTAATTTTCATAGTAAACTTGATGTGCTTTATGAGATAACATAAATGGTTCATTTGATGCAATAATACTATTATATTTAATGTTAAAAACTCTATGTCATGGATGAACTCACAACTCCCGATCAAAATCAAACCAATGAAATTTAAACATTATAACATAATTTTTTCCATGATAACATTAATTAATTATTTCATCTAGTAAATAATAAAAGTCAACATCACTTTCCGTATAATAGTACCCTTTCAAATGAAAACCACTATTCATTTATTTTTCGAGTTACCATATATTCGTTTATGGAAATGAAGTCCATTAACCCCATACAAATTATATGATTTTACCAATTTTATGGAGTGTTTTTTAAAACACATAATCGACTGTAAATTATATTATCATGTTGTGTTACATGTAAATAATAAAAATTATTAATAATATAAATAATTGGAAATTGACATTAATATTAAATAAAAAGAAACTTATCTTACCAGTCTTTGAAACAAAAATGAAAAATTTTGCTGCTCACAATCAACATGTCCTGGATTGAAGAATTCAACATCCCTCTAAGACTAATAGGTAATGATCTTTCAAATATTACATGATAGTCATGACTTTTTAATAAAGTAATACGCCCATTTATGACACAATGATAAAAATTAGAAGCATAACCATCTAGTAACATCAAATATCTAATCCATATATAGAATAATAAATGGTTTTTTACTAAGTTAGTAAGCTTTTTTTTGGTTCATTATTTTTTGTGATCTTTCATCTTTAAATAATTGATGTTTAGGATGTCTTTAAATCTGTGCATGATCTAACCATGCATTAACATAATCTTTTGTATTACTAGGTGTTTCTAAGATGGTATAAATCAAGTTATCAAAAACATTCTACATAATATGCATTATATCTAAGAAGTGATGAACCAACAAATCATACCAATATGAAAGGTCCCAAAAAATACTCCACTTTTTCCAATTATGATCTCTCCCAAAACTATTTTCCTTTTTCTCATTTAGGGTTGGTCCAAAACAAAAATGAGGTAATACAGAGATAATAGATTTTACATGTTTACCTAAGAGCCATGCTAGAGGTGTATCTTTTTTCAATTTTACCATTTGTTAAATTAATTTTGTTCCATTAAAATGGGTGACACGTAGGAATAAATCTATGATGACAGTAAGAAAACTATCCTTTTTACCCTTTCCAATCATAAATGCTTTGTTCTCATCCATATAGTACAAAAAAAATATTTCAGACAATTTTTTCTCCATCCATGTAACATACCATATGTTAGAATGACAATGATCATCCATATTAATGCAACCTTCAATAAAAAATTCTGATTTGAATTTATATCAAATGCAGTGACACCGTTGTTCCATAATTAAATTAACTCATCCATTAGTGGCTTCAAATAAACATCAATATTATTCTTTTCATGTCTTGGAATTAATAGTGTCCAATATATATAAGGTTTTTATAAACATACAATGAGGCAAGTTATAAGGAGTAATGTAAATAAGCCAATAAGAATTTGATAGTCGTAAGCACCAAATGTACAAAATCTATCAGCAGAAAGGCCTTACCATATGTTATGAGGTTATAAAGAAAAGATGGATGAATCTAATAAAAAAATTTCCATGAATCATCATCACATGGATGATTTAATCTTTCTATGATAGAAAGATTTGTTTTACACCCTCTCATCAAGCAAGTTTCTTTTCTAGACATAAATAAATTTTGTAAATGAGGTGACTCATATAAAAAATCAGAGATCATCATTTGGTTCGGGATGTGGTGTTTACCCTAGACATTAAGTATCATTTGTGATTGTTGGGTGTTTAGTGTCATTTCATGAGAGGATAATTTATTTTACAATTTTTTATACTTTTTTATAAAAATTAAACACATCTTTCAAACTATGTATCATATGATAAATTGGAGATCCCCATTGGGTCTGGGATGTGGGTTTTACCCTAGGCATCTCATAACATTTGTGATAGTTGGTTTTTTAGTGACATTTCATGTGGGGGTAATTCAATTAATATTTTTATTATAATTTATTTTAAAATTTTAATATATCTCTCAAACTGTGTATCGTGTGATACATTGGAGATCATCTTTGGATCCAAGATGCAGTTTTACCCTAGGTGTGACATAACATTTTTGAGCATTGAGTATTTAGTGACATTTCACATGAGTGTAAAAATTATATGAATTATTAATTCTAATTATTTTAATTAATATAACATTTATATAAATTATTGTGTATTTTTAATCATTGTTATACATTGTTATATTTTTTCTATTTTTTTTACAAACTATTATTATTATTTTATAATTACAAATAAAATTTAGGATTTTTTAATAATAATGTTTCAATTAATAATAAATATTCTAAATTATTTAAATTAATACAACATTTTTAATAATTAATATTTTTTATTAAATTTTAATAAGGCTTGTATTTTTTTTTTTACAAAGTAATAAAAAAATTATGCTCATTATTACTAACAATCTTTTTAATAAATATTTAGTATTTTAATTTTTTTTGTTATTTATTTAAACAAATTTTTTAATGTTTTTTATATAAAATGTATATATATGTGTGTGTGCGTATATATTTATAAAAAACTACATGTATTTTTAAACATGATATATATATATATATATTCAATGATAATATGCATACATATATTTAAATATAAATATATTAAAAACCATACATGTTTTTTAAAATGTTTATATTTGTATATTCATAACATATTATATATATATATATATTAAAATATTTCATAATTAATATAAATACATCATATATATTCTTATAATTTTTTTGAACCAATACACATATCTAATTTATATATATATATATATATATATATATATATATATATAATTTCCCATGTTGATAGGTTTATTAATTTTTTTATATATAAAAATATATATAACATTTATACAATTGAAAGTACACATAATGTTTAAACTATTACACATTTATACAATTTAAAACATATACAATTGATATTTACACAATTGACAGTATATAAAATTGAAATTTATAATATATAAACTATTAAAAATTTGTAAAAAAATATTTGTACAATTGAATGCATATATAAACATTTGAGTATTTGTACAATTGACTTCATATACAATTTATAGCATATATAATCGGTGGAAATGATTGATAGAATATATAATCTTTAAACAATAAACAATTGTTAGTTAAAAACAAATTACACCCAAAAAATATTTACATCATTTATATTAAAATAATTAACAAATGAGAAATAATTGACCGGACCGGTATTCAAATGAAATCAACTCCAATAAAAAAAAATTATACCAAAACATAAACTAAAAAATTTATATTAAACCTAAATATAAAATAAATTAAAAACTGGTAAATTGATTAATCTTGGTATTAATCAGAAAAATAATCATAATATTGAATCGAAATAAAAATGATGGATAAAAAACTGGTGTACGTACCTCATTGATTTGATCATAATGATCTGAGGTAGCGTTGCATTATGGTTTTGTAGAAAATGGATCAGCGTAACGATTTTGTGGTGCGGTAGAGTAGTGTGGTGTCGTGGTGGAGCATTGTAGTGGCATGGTAGAGAGGCATGGGGGAGGGGATGTTTAGAAGTGGAGAAGAGGACTGGTGGCACTGTTCAGAAGAGGAGTAATAAGAAGAGAGGTGGATAATGGGTGGGTCATGAAGGTTAAATCGACAACTTTTTTGTGAAGGACTATTTGTGAAAAAATTAATGCTATCAAAAATAGTTATTCTTTCAAAATTATTTTTGAATAATTTTAAACTTTGTTGCACATACTTTAGACTAAATTATTATTGGTGATAGAATAATTCTTATATCACAAATAATTTTTCACTAATGAGTTTGGCTCTAGGCTACGGGAAACCCTACCAAATCTATTTTTGAAGGACTAGTTTCATTCATCACTAATAGTCCAATTTTGTGGACTATTTGTAATGGGTCATTATTCCATCACAAATTAACCATCACAATAAATCTATTTTCTAGTTGTGTAGGTTATCAAAGTATTATATTTTTTATAATTGCATTATTTAAATTGATAAAGTAAAATTGAAATAAGAAAAACATTTCCTAAAAATGAAAATCAGATACATAATGTTCACTTAAATATACACAGAACTAGAATTCCACATGGGGAGAACATTGGTTTTTAATTAAAATTTTTATTTATAAGAAAAAAATTCATTTTGACTAATTGAGAGTCACATAGAATATCGTTATGGGGAATTCAATGAAAACAAAGCAAAACCAAATTTATTTTGTAGAAGGTCATTGACAACATTAAAAAAATATTATAATAGGATAAAAAAATTCAATATCATTTTTTATAATTTTGAAGGATTTTTTTCACCATCTTGACTAAGAGAATATGGAAGTATACATACATGATGAGAATAATTTCATCTTTTTTCCAATTTTAACCACAATGTCATCCTTTTATAAAATTATGAGTAATCAAGATGAGTTTTTAATTTCAAATGCACTGAAATATAATTTTAAAGACCGCAAAATCATAAAAGGGATAATCAAGATATTCCACCCATATTTAGACATTAACCAAATTCATAATGGTTAGAAGATGGTAAGGTAATTCAAAAAAATTGAAACACTTCATATGATACAATAATTTAAATAATTCAATGGTAAAAAACAAATTTAAAAATATATTATTCTATTAATAACTATTCTTAATGTTATTTATAAATTTACTAACTACGGTTGAAATCCAAATATTATAATGATCTAGAAATACATTCTTCCAAGATAAATCAACCATTTTTTCGAAATATAAAATCACATATGATTCTGAAATAAACATAATTTTAACATGTAAAAAAATTCATGCTAATAAGTATATCGTGTATGTCAACGGTAGTGCACAAAACCATTATCATTTCTTGGTCATGTGTCCAAGCCCCACCACCTAACCTGATGTGGTAGGAGGTCACTGAGCATATGTTTTGTCCCCTTTTTTCTTTAGAACTGAAAAATAATTTCCCCCAAAAAAACACAACATGATTATTCTAGGGATTAAAAATACCTCAACCAAAAAAAATCTACAAAAATGACATTAAATACCAGTAATTGTTTTATTACATAATTCCCTAATATGGGATGTCATATTACATATAAAATATAATAAAATTTAATCTTATAGTCATATTATGGTATCTATAACCCTTAAGATTACCTCATTTGATAACCTCCTAATCTCCAATATTATTTAAAATGTTCTTTGATACCAACTATAATAGCCAATGACCTACACTCCCCAATCCTATTCTGAATTTCACACCATTTCTTTTCAGGATATGATGCCTATAATTGTGACCTGATTTATTCAATTAAAAACATATAACCTCAGAAGGAATACATGGGTCACATAAATCTTGGGGGACCTTTTAGGTTTAAAATGTTAAATAATTAGGTTAAACTCCTACATAATCAATTCACAAGACATTAAATGATCTTTTCTCCAACTAAACCTAGATATTATTTATTACATAAATACATCCTCATCGTCTATATGAAATCCCATCAACAAATAACTCATTCAACATCATCTTTTTAAATCATATGGAAAAGGGAACATGAAAAGGGTGACCTCAAATGCCCAATATGGGTAAATATAAGAATTAACAATTTAATGTCATCAAGGAGCATGATATTGCATAAGGGTATGATGACATAGTCATAGTTCATTACTGAATCCTAAAAGAACAAATACCCATTAATAACTGGATCATCAAATATTAAAACATGTAAAAAGAAATATGATTCTGAATAAATAATAAAAACCCACATGATATCAATCTCGATCATTAGAATCTTATAAACTCATAACAGTAAATTTATATTCTTTCTGGTAACTCAGAGCATCACTTAAATAAAACCCTTCCAAACATCTTTCAAATCCCGTTAAATTGGAGTAGTCATACAATTTAATTCAATCTAACCGTAAACCAATTCATTCAAGTTCAATTAAGGGGATCACCCTTTATATAATATATATTTGGATCACCTATTTTCCATGAGCTGTAATGGGGATCAACCCATTGTATAATCTAAATTGGTCTCATGTGTGAGATAATATGGGGATTAACCCATCTTATAAGTTGTTTCTAGATCACCAATTTTTTATAATTATCATATAAAATATCAATAACAACACAATTTCATCTTAAAAACCATTGAATCAATCTTTATTCATTCATAACCAAAAACCCTTATGGAAAATAAATGGGATTAATATCAATCCCCTTGAAAAAACAATTAACTAGTGAACAAGAAATGGGATCCATAACAAATTTATTAAAATATAATTATCCTATGTAAATGAAATGAGCACCATGAATAATCTCTTTGAAACAAGAGTAATTCATATAAATTAAATGGGTTCCAATACAATATTTTGGAAAAAAGATTAACTAGTGGAAAAGAAATGAGTTCCTCAGAAGTATCATTGAAACAATCATAGTCCATCCAATAAAATAATGACATTGGTATCAACACAGTATATCCCTAGTGTAGGATAATTGTTAAAAAGGCTTTTAGGTTTATGAATTGTAATACCATAAAATACATCATTAAAAACACTCTTGAGGTAAATAATCTTTAAACTGTCCAAAGTGTCTCATACCACATTGAAACATTTTAATTAGAATCCCCATAAGTATAATAACATTAAATAAAACTTATAATTTCATGATAATAATTAAATTAATAATATAACATTTCAATGGGTTATTATATAAACCTTATAAGAGAAAATAGTTTTATAATATAACAAATATCTCAAGGAAAGATAGTTTTTACAAAAAAATATTACCGCTTGGAAACATCGAAACTATGAACCCCATGAAAGATATATCCTCAAACATATGTAAATACACATAATTTAACATTTAATATTCATCAAATATATTCATGGTATGTATATAAACCACCCAAAAATATGTATTTATTATATAATATGTCTCATTGAATTAAAAGTGAGACTAATACTCCCCTTACAAAGATCATAACATTGTACTGATAATAAATTGGCAAAATAATAATGTGTGAAAATTTTAAATCCAAAAATAAAACTTCATATACATAATAATATAATATCAGTTAATTTCACACATATTCCTAGTGTAACATAACAAATTACATAGATTTTTCACTTAGTGAATGAAAATTGAGTTAAGAAATCCTTTTCGAAGATTTTATTATTAGAGTGAGAATAAATTAATGAAATTATTAGGTGTCACAAATGTAAATCTGAAAAAACGTATAAATACATAATAAAATAATCATTTTTAATTTCACAAATATTATTGGCAAAACATAACCATTTATATATAAGTTTAACCCAATGAATGAGAATTGAGCACTAAAATCCCTTACCATGAGTCTAACTTGTCATGATTTTCTTCTATCTTGTTGAATATTAAACTTATTCTAATTATTTACATTGTAAATAAACTTTTACTATTTTTTTACTATTTTTATTTAAATTATAGACAATTTATATACAATTACCTAATCAATAATTTTTATGTTTCTTGTGTTGAATATATTCAACTTATGTCTCAAAATTGACATTGATAGGTCGACTATAGCCAATGATTTCATTATTCGATCGTCTCTATAATAAAAATAAGAATGATGGAATTATGAAATTTTTCAATCAATTATTCAATTACAATTAATAGAACTTTTGGAAAATAAAGTTTAACAAATGTTATGATCATGGAGATGGTTTTTCCTATGTACATATGAGTAATGGTCCCATTTGTCAAAGATTTTTATGGAAAGAATTTATGTAATGTATATCTTTCTAGGATGAAAATTATAACATTAAAAAATATTATTTAATTATATATATAAATATAAATCATTCTTTTGATGTAGTTATGGAAAAGTATGAATCACATTGCATTGAGAAGGAAATAGTCCACAAGTCTATAAATGAGATTTTCACTTTTTTAGTGTGTGTAATGGAAAGAATAAAAAGATATATAATATTTTCATAAATATAATTATGTCATTAATATGACATATATTTCATGTATATTAAATATGTTTATTAATCCCATCCTAAATAAATTCCATTTAAAGAGACAATGAATGAAATTTCTTTGAGGAGGCAGTAGTCCACACGTCAAAAAACAATGTTATCATGATCCTACAAAATGAGAAGCATAAATTATTGATTTATATAATAATTAAATAATAATAAATTTAACATATATATCATACAAAATCTATAATTAAATCATTATTCCCAGCTATGAAATTTGTTAATGGAATAAAAAACAACATCAGTTCGCGAGGAGTTAGTCCACCATATACGCATACGATGATTGTGTGTTACATTTAATGGAAATGTGTAATTTTTTAGGTCGATATAATAACATAAATACATATCAGTAAATTTAGGATAATGAGGCTACTATATTTTCATGGAATAAGAATAATTTTAGGAGTGGGTAAAAAAATAAAACAAAATTGCACATTGAATAATGTTACCTATTTTTCAGGTAACTCCTTTTGGTTTTCTCCAAATGGGTTTCCTTTGTTTTATTTCTAAAAAAAGTGTGGGTTATATGATTATAAGATGGATTTTGGTATATTATTTGGTAAGGGTTTGTACAATCCTAAGAGCTTCAAAGGTGTTATTCTAGGATAAATAGAGGAGGCATTTTATATATGGGGAAATGGAATCATTGGGTATTCCTCAAAATATTTTATCTCTCCCATCATTTTTTCTTATCCCCAAGAATCCAAAAAAGGAAATTATTTATCCTTATATTTTTAATAGTGAAAATATGGAATGAAAGGAAATTAGACATGTGTTGGGTAATTTTTTCACCTTATATTCTAAGTTTGATGATTAACTATGCTCAATTATACCTTAATCATTATAATTAAATTTAATTAATTTCATTAATATTTTTTATAAATGTATTATATCTTATTAATACAAACTATTAATTATTCTAATTCCAAATATTTCATCCATATTTCCAAATTCCAATCACATAAGTCGCATAATTCAATTTATAATTATTACTGCATATGGGACAAGAATGCAGGTTTTCAAAGAGAAAATATCAAAAGATTTAAATGTTTGTATATCCAATTTCAATGTGAAATTGATTTGATTTTTCTTGTGTGGATGTATTGATATATTATTGAAATAGTTATTGATTAAATAAATTATACAATGTAGTTGGGGTTTGGCTTAGTGGTAAGCACCATGTAACCCTATATAAAAAATGGGGGTTCAAAACCCATCCAGCGCATATAATGTAGCAGTAATGTAGTGCACTGTAGCACCAACAACACTGTAGAAATGGCGGGCTTTGTAGTGGTGGCCAGTTACTATAGTGGTGGCGGTCACTGTAGCAGCGGACAGTACAGATTGGCACTATAGCATCGGTACTGTAGCAGTACTATTTACAGAATGAGCTTTGGGAAACAAATTTGGGCCTACGGGCCATGTAATGGGAAAAATTCCCACTAGGTCTTCGGGCTATGTAATGGGTCTCCCTCTACCCAGTTAAAGTGTTCATTTATTTGCTTTAATAATAAATGAGGCTTCGGCCCCAAACTTTAAACAAAAAAAAAATATACAAAAATGTTGTTTCTAATTAAAATTTTGTGTCATTCATAATTCATCAAAATATAGAAGTTCCCATAAAATTACGAAAAATTTACCCAAAGAAAAATTTCATATTATTAATTCAATAATTAATTTTAATTTTACAAATAAAATTTATAAAATTTTCAATATTTATATTTAATGAAAGTCTTCCATTAAAAGGAGGAAAAAATTCCTTTTAGAAAAATACACCATTTAAATTTTTAAAATTGAATTTATTCTTATATTATTCCTATAAAACTAATAAGATGAATTAAACAAAGATTGAATATAAAATATTTTAATTTAATTAAGATAATTAACTATTCATGATTAATTTAAATTATATAGCTAAAATGCCTTTATGGGCTTAAAAAAGTTTTTCTCATAAAAAACATCCTTTAAATTCAATTTTTTTAATTTTCATTTCTAATTATTGGGTCACAAAATAATTAATTATATAAACATATGAAAAAATGTATATTCATAATTTAGTAAATCATATTCATTCCATCAATCCCAATACCATGGTGATAGCTATCATATTAAATTATAATATTAATTGCATATTATTTCTCAGTAAGACTTAGTCGTGTGTGTACCACAAGTTATCGAAGAAACTCAATATTAATAATAATTAAAGATAAATTTAACATTGTATATAATGAGAGATGAAATTTTCATTTATTGTAACATAATATATTAAATAACTTAAATTATTATGAATGAAGGTTTTCTTAAAATTTAATGATTTTACAACAATAATACGCAACAGGACACCCTGAATACACTAAACACGAAGCATCAAGTATAGTCATATCAATAAAAGGATATAATTGTAAATTTATACTAGAAACTCCTAGATATACTCTGAATGAAACCACACTAGTAAGTGGTCACAACAAACTTACAGTTGTTGTATTCTACATGAAGAAAAAATATTGTTATGGGAGAATCCACTCCACAAACCATTATATCACTTATGACACCAATTATAATTTTAAATATTAATATGCCCCACCCATGAAATATAACAAGTCTTTGAAGATCCTAATATTCAGATATGGGACCATTCCATGAACTGTTGTGTACACCATAAATCCATTGTGGATCAACCCACTAGGTAAGGGATCCTATGCCAATGATACCGAGAACCCTATTGATATGGACTGCTATATGGGGGATCAATTCCTTTATCAAGGAGCTCCCAATGATTCCAATAACTTTTCATAGGTTATAAAGAATATATAGGATAAATATATACTCTCGAGGAGGAACACCATGAACTCTATTTGAGACTCATCCTCTGGAGAGGATCCATATCTTATGATGTGCATGAAATGTCACATTGTACCCATGACGTACAAGACTAAGGGTACCCACAAAACCATGAAAAGTATAGACTAGATAAATGAATAGATATAAACACTCTTTACGGTGGTACAAGGTGTGTAATATTGGTACACGATTTGTTTATCTCTCCCTAAGTCTTCCAGTGTGGTAACCCCTCGCATGATATATAAATATATGAATACACAGCTTGTAGGTATGGTACATGACATCAAAAGTTTCCCAGCACTTGTGTATGTCTTATGGCTATGTCTATGTATCATTGATAATTTTTGTGTACCAGACCATGTATAGGTTTTTGTGTTTGGGTATCTGTACATGACACATCAATGGCCATGTACTTATTTTTGTTTTCATTTTATGAATTAAATTCCAAGCCATCACGGTTCGGTCACATGGTGTGTAGCCCTGTCATATGGCATATGATACTTAACTCTATGAGGAAACACTAGTATCATATAGGGGGTCATAGATGGCGTGTAATTCCAAATGAAAAGTTGTATATACCGGGATTTTTTAGATCCCTAGGCCTCTCTTCTGGATATCCTAGACATGGCACTTCTATCATCATCCTTTCCGAAGATCATAAATCTAGGGTCGGTGAACAATCTCTTCACGAGAGATCGTTGATCTGTGATTTGAATCCTCTCAATAAACTCACTCTATTGTTGTATGTTTCCGAGCTTTTGAAACTAGGATGAATAGATATTGTAAATCCATTCTCTTCCACCTGGAATAATCATCCTTCATATCTTCACCATGATCATAGCCTCATTCATAAACCACACCATACGTATCAATATGTTTCACCAAATAACATTCTTGCACTAATTTAATACTAGGTATTCATCGAACAACGATCAAAATAGATTTCTCTCGACGAGCATCAAAATAATTGGATGGAGAAATCCATAATCCATGGGATATGAGGAACTAAAATGTTCCTTTGTTTGTTTGGAATCGATTAATTATCATAGAAGAATATACAATAATAGTAATAAATCATAATTAACATATAAAATTATATAATTTTAAATCTACTAATGATGTGTGTATCAATTATATTCTTAGAATTGATCAATGTTCATCCTGGACTAATAAATAGGGTGGAAAACAAAAATCAAAGTCCTTCCTAGAGATTGTTTCTATTGTTGATAAAGAACAGGTTTGTGATGCGGTATTTGACGAGATCTACAAACTCCATTGGTGAAATGATCCATGATCCAGTATCGATCCATCATTTATCACTAAGATCAATCTCTTCTAATTTTTTTAGGTCTCTTGGGTTTAGCAGCCAATCCCGAGGCAAACCCTATAGCTGTATATTTCAATAACAAGCAGGTCGTTACGTCGAACAAAAATAAAATTACTTCTTAATTAATTTATTTTATTAATATCTCTCATGCAACAATTTTATCACAAACGACCCATTCTAAAAAATGAGTACATCATTCTTAGTGTAAAACACACATTTGGAACTCAAGAGTGGCCTAAGATTTCTAATATGGGCTCTCATTTGAGATTTATTCAATTTTTTTTAGAAATATATGTACATAATCTATTTGATATATTTAATATATTTCAAAACATTTATTCTGATAAAAACGGTCGTGGAATCACATTCTGTCTCATCACCTGGTCTCGAAATTAATCTATAAAATATCTAAAAATCATACATGTAAAAATCAGAGTCTTTAAATTATTAATTGATACACACTCTTCTTTCATATTCATACACCCCTTTAGTAATTATTTGATTCCATCATTGTAATATGACCACCCCCTTCATGAAACATCATTTTGGATTTAATGTTAGAGGCTAACTAACATACCCATTAATCTTCTTTCATATAACTATTCAAACATTCTTCACAATATGAAAGCGACTAGACAATAGATTTCTCATTCAATTCTTAACTAATACTATCTTATTGATGATATTTCATAAATTATGATATAACTCTTATTCAATATAGTTTAAAATAAATTTTTTGAACATTTATAGATTTTACAGTATATGTATTTATGTTACCTAAAAAATCCTTGAAATTGATCCCAAAATCACTTTTTCATTAATATTACTAATCATATTGATTATATGTGGTGAGATTAAATATCATTCAATAAGTTTTCATACAAAAAATTCCATTAGAACTATTTATTTTATCCTTATTATGCTTATTATAATAATATTGATCCTGCTATTTAATAAATTTACCAATTATATTTTTGTGAAATGGATTCTCTGACACATATAATTTAACTTATTATTTTACGAAAAATTATAAATATTTTAAGCATTAATAGATGTCATCAATTATAGTTCGATATTTCATTAGTTGATAGAAAATAGAAATTTGATTTTTACTCCTTTCTTGATAATAAAAAACATTTTTAAAATGGGGTATCATGGTTTATAATCATTAATTTTTTTATTAAACGTAATTCACATTAAAAGTAGAATCCCCAACACTAGTAGCCAAAATCTAGTTCCTGGTTTAATTACATTGGCATAATATACATGTAATTACATCCCTAGAACTAAATAGAGTAATATTCTTGGTTATCTATATATACACATTAGTCATGGAATACAATATACTCACAAATTAGTTCAAGAAAATTTATTCTTTCAAAAACAAAATTATCCCCTCTTGCATATCCATTCATAAAAAAAATATAATTGTTCATTTAATCTATGGTAAAGAAAACAAAATAGGGGTTAGCTCAAATTCTCAGTAAGTGTATAATATAGTAGAAGCTATCAATAATCAAGATGAATAATCAGTATAGAAAGGTATATAACTGAAACAAATAAATTAATATAACATTACTATCAAGGTAAGATTAGCTCCATTCAAAATATAAAGTTAAATAACTGAGAAAAACTTCCATTTAATTAAAAAGTTGAGAAATAAATACATCTATAGATAATATCATTGTTAAAATATCCTAGATAATAATAACTATACTCTTATTTAATTAAACATTTATTTATAAGACATTTCATTTTACAAACACATGATACATTTAATATTAATAAATTTCACAAGACTGTTCAAAACATAACATTATCTTTGTCTTTTAGAATTCAGTATAAAACATAATAG
Organism: Viscum album; assembly: GCA_963277665.1. Classification (NCBI taxonomy): domain Eukaryota; kingdom Viridiplantae; phylum Streptophyta; class Magnoliopsida; order Santalales; family Viscaceae; genus Viscum; species Viscum album. The sequence continues at coordinate 450,722,402 of OY728131.1, forward strand.
TTTAATATAGATAGGATTTGTCCAGCTAATTTTTCAACATAAAACTACTTATGCATCAAGGGGATTTATTTAACGAATCCCCAACCTGTTTTCTTAAAAAAAAAATTCATCATATATTGAGTACTAAATATAACTCATAAAAAATATGCCTTATCAAATATCTATATCGAGGAAAGGATAAATGTTTTTCAATATTTTTCCAGCTTATCAAACATTATTAAATGTTAACATCATATGTAAAAATCTTATAAGGCTAACGAAATAGTCATATCCATCACACAATAATATAGGTATTAATGATAAATTTAATGTATCTGGGAATTTTTTTTAACAAATTGATTATGTCAAAATAAAGTTAACAGTCAAAAAAGTGAGATTATACAATAACTTATTCCACATTATAATTTTTATGTTAAATCACCATATATGAGATAATTCAGAGTAAAATATTAAATACCATAAATAATTTAGTATTTGTTATATTACATGTCAAAGTTTCATTATATACACCCCATTAAAAAATATAGGTGCATAATATAACATACGTCTCAACAAAGGAAAATTGAGACCAAAATCTCATACATTAAACAATCGTTTTTTTGGTATAATGTGGTTTAACCTCTTGTATAACACTATTAAAAATATAGTTGACTTATTCTAGAACCATAATCAAGTGTTTAATATCATATATAATCCTCTAATAGCATTTTTGCTCATTTTTGTTAGTAATAGTTTATTATTTTCATTGTTTTAGGTGTTAATTTCCTTGTTTTATCATTTGTTCGTTTTCAAGAATGCTTTTGTTCTTTTGCATATTACATAGATCCATCGTATCCATAATAACAATAAGAATGAAATAATTATCATATTTATAAAATAAATTGTACTTTTAAAACAAATCATGAATGATGTTTATGTAAAATGAAATATTTTATGATCACAGAGATAGTATGTCGTTTGTATGCTTGAGTAACATTACCATTTTTCACTAATCCACATATAAAAGAGTTAAGTAATATTTTATAATTATAAAATGATCATAATATCCTTAATATCATATTATATACTTATATATAAATATATAGAACCCATATGGTGTGGTGATGAAAATAATGTCACATCACTTCGTGAAGGAGGTAGTAGATACATACATAAATGTTGTTATCAACTTTTTATTAGTCACCTTCCATATGAGGCATTTGTGAATGATGAATCACATTGCTTCATATGGTTGTAGACCACCATACACCAAAGTAAAGATATAGTATATCCTAAAAAATGGTTGGTGAAAAGTTTTATATTTTATATAGTTACCCAAGAGATATAATTATGTTATGAATATATAATATATCATTTATATCCATTATCATACCCATCCTTGAGAGGTAGAAATGGAGAAATGAACGACACATGTTCGTGAGGTGGTAGTCTACCGTACGCACGAATGATGATTTTGTATCCCTTTTGATTGAAGTGTGTGTGGTAATAGGACATTCCCTTAATAGAGAAACATCTCAATATATGGAACATACTGATATTATTCTATCATCATGGTTTAAAAACAATTTAAGGAGGTGTAGAAGGAAATAAAAAATATATTCTTATTGAAGAAACTTAACTATCCATTAAGTATCCTATTTAGGTTTGTACTAAATAATTAAAATGATGGAATTATAACCAAACTAAGGACACCAGGATGATAAGAGGGTAATTGGGAAGTGATTTTGGATAGCCTTGGACAAACTAATGTTGTTTGAAGGTGTGAATTATTGGGAGTAGTTGTTGCCCCTTTATAGTTGGGGAGGAGTTCTATTCTTGTAAAGAAACAAATGTATTAACTATTGGTTGGTATCCATTAAATAACATGAATAAAATATTGATCATTTCTAGGTTGAAAGTATTATATGGTCAATGTACACCTCCACCATAGAATAAAACACACTTTTTAAATATTTTTATTCTTAATATCTATGTTTCTCTATTTTTATGATTTTTTTTGACAAGGGTGACTAGTTTTATAACCATGGTAATTTATATATTAAGAATAGATTAAAGTGATCCATATTAGATCATTTGGAAAAAATATTACAACATATTATATCTATTTTATATTATATAAATCCTATGTGTGTTGGATAATATTTTTATCATAGGAGCATGTAACATTCAAAAACATTGCTTTAACCATAACCTTGCTAAAAATGTTTTTAATATTTAGGTGTTAATATAGTCATATAAAAGAAAAATTGGTCCATGAATAAAATATATATATAATATTTATTATCATATAAAAATAACTTTGAAGAATATATTTTTTTAGTTATCTTAAATCATTTAATAAAATATAATTTATCATAAAATAGCATTAATTTCTATTTTGACATTATTCATTTAAATAGAATTTTTTAATGTCAACAAAATGATGGACATAAAATATATTATGTTCAAGCCTAAGTGTAATTATATATTAATATAAAAATTTATTTATATTAATAATTAATATAGTTTACTTCAATTTTCATATTTCTAATATCATTTATTTTATTTAATTTTGAACTAAATAATTAATGCGTATGAATTATTTAATTTTTTAATTAAAAAATTATCCTATAAAAATTAAAGATAAATTATTATGATAAAAAACTCATTGACATTTTATAATAATATGTATAACTGAACCAATTTTGTTTCCCTATCACAATGCTTTATATAAATTAAAAGGAATAAGCATATTTTTTTGTCTTTTTCTTTACATAACCTTTTATATGGCTCATATTCAATTAAATTTGGAAAGGAATATTCATATTTAAGATAAATTTATGGAAATGTTCTAAATTAAATTATTTAATAAAATTTAGATAATATTTTAGGCCATTTTCACTATTTTCATTCTACTTAAACCCTTTGGTAAATGCATTTTTTACTTTAAATGTTGTGATTAATTTTTTCTGAATTCACTATACATTTTGGTCAAAAAAATAATTTATCATATTTGAATTTATTAATTAATATTATTAAAAAAATTAATCCATTTACAAAAATTCAATTTAATAAATTTGTTACAAATAAATTAAAATTAATCATAGAGACATGATTAGAATGTTGGGTCTTAATGTGAAAATATTAATTAGTATATAATTTTTTTACATAAATATTTGACATGGAATTTATTATAATGACAAAAATTGGATAAATATATGTATAATTGATATAGTTTTTCTTAAAATCAAAATCAAAATATAATTTAACAGTATAATTTATTTAAATGAAGAGAATGTTTTTAATTAAAATTTAGTATATTTCACTTTTCGTAAATAAAACTTTTCAGAAAATACTGAAATTTCACACTAAAAATTTTAGATATACTAATTTCAAGAATCTAGTATAATTTTTCATATGAATTTTAAAAATTGGTAAAAAATGGTATTAAATTATGTTTGAAAAGCGCTAATAATCTATCTTTTATAAAAAATAATTTTTGAGAAAAAATTACCTTCACTTTTATGTGATTCTTATTTTTATTACTAATCAATATAAAAGTAATAAAAACATATGAAATATATATTTACATAAGTTATTCAATATATTCCTCCCACCATTCTAAAATCTAAGTGATAATTATCATATTAAAATTTTAAATTAATACTATATTGTTGTTCTGTATTAGTTAGTTTTACATGTAATTCATGACATCAAAGAAACTCATCATTTCATATAATAAAATCTAAACACATTATAGAGTGTGATTGATGTTGTTGAAGATATTGAATAAATATATAATTACACCTCAGCTGTTATCTTTTCCTCTATGATTTTTGTTGTGTTTCATACACACTATTGAATAAAACATTATTCATTTAGAATTTAGAGGTGTTATATTCTCCCCACGTTAAGTAAATTTCATCCAAATAATTTAAAATTGATCATTGAAATAAGGGGTTTAATATTTGGACATAACATTTTAAAAATCATATATATGAGAGGTGTTAAAAAAATGTCATGGTAATAATAGATAATGGGAAGTACAAAGGTCATAAGGAATATAAGATAACATGGTTTCTAAGTAGGATAACATTTATTGCAAGTGAAGATATGGATAAGGAGTAAATAATAAATAATTACATGAAATGCTCATTTTCATTGATCACATAAAGGTGAATGAAAAAATAAATTTTATGGGTCTCAAAACCATAAATCTATGATGTTTTAAATGTCCACCTGATTCATCAGATATGAATGTAATAAGATTACTTTGTTTGTTTCCAAACATTTTTCATGATGTTAAGGGATTATTTTATTGACCAATAATATAATAAAATATACTTACAAGTTATGTCCCATAATTATAAGAACAATTTTAACATTTGGTTATTATTAGATCAATTTAAAATTCGTCACTTATTCCAAAAAATTAATATCCAAAAGGAAATTTTTTATTCATGAAACACTAAAATTTACCATTAAGATGTCATAAGATCCAAAAAAAAACAAGTTTTTACATCTACCTATAACTATTTTCAAAAACAAATAAAATTGGAACATGGTTTCAAATATAATAAATAAATATGAAATTCAAAAAAATAATAACAATAGTTCATCATTCATGTTTATTCATCACATTGTTTAAACAATGGAATATTAACCAGGACATCATGTAGAGCAGTGATAGACACGAAACCTTTATCATCGTTCGGTCACCAGTTAAATCCCCATGGCCTTGTTGGATACGATGGGTTTTCTACTATCATAGATGTTTTCATTTTTCAAACCTTTACTAATATAATTGTTATAATGTTCATAAAAATATATTATATACATCCTTTGAATAATATGAATCATTAAACAACCTTTTTTATATAGTTTTCAACACAATATATTTGTTTACAAAGTCTAATAATATTATTTCACAATTATAACAATTTAGTTAATGATCATATTAATCCTAAAGTTTATTAATACCAATAATAATATGACAATAAAATGTATTTCCATTATTCCTAAAATAACACTTCCACTAAAACATATAATTTCCATAAATTTCTCAAAAACGTCCTAAATTATAGAAATCCAAAAAATATTTTTGTAAGTATTTGAACCACTTTTAAAAATTAAAATCATTAGACATTATGCTATCCATAAATATTATGTAAATGATAATATATATGTTTCTTAAATTTTATATAATCATTAGATGTTTCATGATTCTTATACAAAAATACCCATGGTAAAAATACTTCTATAATTCAATTCATGAATCACAATACCCAAATATATCATCCATTTTATATCAATATAAGATATTCCTTTGTCTAGGGATTTAAATAGTTCATTAATTTTTATTATCTATTCGAATAATTTATAATGGTTTGTAACAAAAATATGAATTATATTAATAATATCTCCAGGTAGTGTCAATCTAGATGAAAAGTAAGGACTATTTTTGTGTACAAGGTAATGCTAAAGTCAATCTCAACATACCATTTTCAACGTAATTACAGCTATGTACAAATGTTACAGAACCACATCCACTAGTAGTAACCTAGAATGGTTTTAGTTTTAGGAAAAACAACAAAATATTAAGTTTACCAAGACATTATTTTGATATTCTATAAGATTCATAAAAAAATATTAGGGTTATGTTCCCTAATCAATGTCTTACTAAATATAGTATTAAATGTTTCTACAAAATATTATTTGATAGAAACTATAGTGACCATGACTCTAGTAACTCAGATTAAGTTCCTTCTATAATTACATTTTCATAACATATAAGGTTCCACATACCAAATAATTGAATAATTTAGTAGTCTTAGTAAATAAGAAACATACAAGAACCTTGAATTAAAATTTCAAGCACAAATTAAAACTTATTTTTTTTTATTTTGATAATAAAATTATTACATCAAGTATATGTTTTCATATAAACATATTATTCATCATGAAATTATGGGGAAATTACACAAGATAGTGGTGAGATCAATTTCCTTGAAAGTGTTAAGTACAACTGAAGCTATCATGAATCAATAATAGTAGTCAATATAGATTGGAAAATAACTAAAATATATGAAATTTAAATAACTTGAATATCATGGTATGATAAGGAATAATCAATATGTAAAGGTAAATAATTGAGAAAAATTCCATATAATCAATAAGCCTAGAATAAAACCCATCCATAGATAATATTGTAGTGAAAATATACTGGATAATAATAAATAAAATCATAATGAACAAAATTCTTAATTATAAAATGTCATATTTCCTAGGAACATGATACCTTCATCATCAAGAAAATTTATAGGAAATTTTATAACATAATATTTCCAATTCCTTTCAAAGACATATTAAAGCATACTTGTTATAAATGCATAGGGTTTTCCAATGGATTTTGTCTCATGAGACTACTGATGCATAGAGGGTATTTTGTTAATCAGTCCCAAAATAATGTATTACACTTTAAAATAATTAATCATATATAAAATTATTTATTAAACTAAAAAACTATGTTCTTTATCAAATATATGTTTTTAATAAAGGATATAGATATATCAATATTTCCCTAGTAAATTAAATAATATTCAATATTAACTCCATATGTAAAAAATAAACATAGTTTAGGAAATAATCATATCCATAAAAAATAATATGGATATTTTTGATAAATTTAATTCCTATTGGAAAATTGTTATAAGAAAATTACTGTTTCAATAGAAATTTAACAAGCACAAAAGGACGTGAGATTGTACAATAACTTTTCCATAGGGTAATTTTCAAGTAAAATCAACTTGGATTATATAATTAAAAGTGAAAAAAAAAATACCATGATTAATGATGTATTAAAGATATAAAAAGATTAATGGGTAGTATATACACCTCATGAAGGAATATAGGTGCACAATATAACATACCTCTCAAAGATGGAATGCTAATATAATAATACCTTACCCTACACTCCCTTTTTTTAATGGGTATTAACCTCATTTATAATGTTTTTGTTAATTTTATTAAATTATAAATTATAAATTATAAATATATAATATCATATATAATCCTATTATAAAATTTTACCATGCATTTTGGTAATAATTTACCATTATTTTTATTTTTTAGGGTGTTCATTGACTTGTTTTATCATTCATTCTTTTTCATAAAGGTTTATATTATTTTTCGTATTATATACTTTCATGATCTCGTGAATAATAATAAATAAATATTTAATGTATTTATACATTAATTACACCTTTTTTACAAATATGTAATGTTGTTTATGAAAAATGAAGTATGATATGATCAAGTTGATGATAGTTTATACATATGCATGAGTAGTGTTTCAATTTTTCACCGGTTATTATGAAAAGGAGGTAATAAATTGTTTCCCTTTACAGAATGATCATTATATCATTAATATAATATAATATACTTATATGTGTATATATCATCCATTGGTTCTGGAAATTAACAAATAGTCACATCACTTTGTGAAAGCGGTAGTCCACATATAGACGAATGATGTTATCACCATTATGTGAGTGAGAAGAAAAGTAATAAAATGATATATATTAACTTTACATAAAAATATATATTTTATGAATTTCATAATGATGTAATTTATGTGAAATATAATAATTAAATTCATTTTTATCACCTTCCATGTGAAGTGTTATTCAAAGACGAATAACATCGCTTCTCAAGGTTGTTGTCCACTGTACAAATGAGGGACGTTATTGTATCTCCTATGGAATTCCAGGTGAAAATATATATATAACATACTAAATATATAGGTATAATTATGTTATAAATATAATTTATATAATTTATATCCATAATCATAAATAACCATGAGATGCAGTAATGGAAAAATGAATGATACTAATTCACGGGGCGATAGTCTGTCAAACATTAGAACGCTAAATTTTGTTCCCTATTTTATAGATCTATATGTGATTTTTTTAATGAAAATAATATAAAAACATAATGTTATATTTAATATTATTAATTTTTTATATAATCATGACTTGAGTAATATTCAATATATGGAGAAGGAAATAAAATAAAGACGCTTGTTGTAGTACATTACATCCCCTATGGGTATCCTCCTTATGTCTGCAATAAATATACCAATGGTAGTTTTTTATCCCACACAATCGATTTTAGGATTAGTGGATGAAAGTATGAATGTTATTTGGGTTGGTATTGGATTAACCAAATTTTTTATAAGTTGTGAATAATTGGGGGGAATGATCCCCCTTTTATAGTTGATAAGGAGTGGAATCCTATTAATACTCAAAATTATTCACTCTTGGGAGGTCTCCCTTATCCCATGTGGATCCAATAATTATAATTAATGGGTTAAAAGGATGGTTTTTTCAAGACACACCTCCACCACATAATAAAAACTTGTTTTAGACATATTGATTCATGACTTCTATCGATTTTTTACATTTTAATTTTTCACTAGGGTGTCTAGTTTTCTAACCATGGTAATTTATCATTAAATACTAAATAAAAGATAGTCTTGATAGATAATTAGTAAAAACATATTCTACATATTATACGAAATTTATAATATATAAATCCTATTTTTTTAAATTATCTTTAACAGAAGCGCATGTAAATTTAGAAAACACTACTTTAACCTAACCTCCCTAACATAGTTTTTACTAATATAGTCATTATAAAAGAAAAATATGGCCATTAATGGACAATATTTAAAATTAATTATCAGTTAAAAATATCAAAAATGATTATAAATTTTTTAATGATTCCCAATCATGTCATTAAATATAATTTATCATAAAATACAAATATTATCTATTTTCACACTATTCATTTCAAATGATTTAAAAAATATAAAAAATGATGGAATTATAATATATTATATTAACACCACTATAAAATGATTTATTAATCTAAAAAATATTATAACACAAAAATGAAATTAATTCACATGAAATTTAATATATTTTTTATCAATTATATTATTTAATTGTTCCCTAAATTATTTATGTGTTAGTGTTTCTTATTTATTTTAAGTTACAAATTTATCTACAAAAATTAATTATAAATTCATTGGATAAAAAATTATTTATCATTTAAAATAATATTTTTAACTTAATCAATGTTTTTTCAATATCCAAATGCTTTATTGAAAATAAATGGAACAAATATATCTTTTTTATATTTCTTGTTTAAATATCATATTATATTGGTCATATTTAAAGGAAAGGGAAGAGAATTTACATATTACAAGGAAGTTTATTTATAAGGGAAAAATAAACTCATTAAATAAAATTAAGATAGTATATTACATTATTTCCACTCTTATCATTCTATATTAACCCTCTCAAAAATCCAATTTTACATTAACCATGGAATTTTTTTTAATACATTCATTATTAATTTTGGTAAAAAATTAATTTAACCTCATTAGATAATATAAATTATAATGATTTCAAATATAGAATACAATTTTCCAAATTCAATTCACATAAGTGGTAAAAATAAATGTGAATTGATCTTAGATAAGTGAAGAGAAATAAGGTTTTTAAAGTTAAAATGTTCAAATGCTAACACTGTTTTTTTATCAAAAATTAGTATGAAATTGATTCACATGAACTAAATAAGATTAATATATTTATTATTTAACATTTTTCACATTAAATAAAATTAAAAATATAATTTACCATTATAAATTGATTGAATGAAAAAAGAAGGTTTTCAATTAAAATTCATAATGTTTAATTATTCATATAAAATTTAACATTTTATAAAAATATAGATAATTTACCCTATTACAATTATTTATTATGATTGGAAAATTCCATTAAATTTTATGATATAGATAATCTATAATAATTAATTATTAATTTTAAATTATTTAGGAAAAACTACTAAACCATCTTTTAGAAAAAAAAAATAGTTAATCAGAAAACACTTATTTTTTATTAGATAATGCTTATTTTATTAATAATAAATAGACAATTAAAAAACATGTGTTAGATATATATTTTAATAATTTATGTTGTCCTATTAATTCCCTCCATTCAAAGGACAAGAAAATAACTATTATATTAAATAACTATATTAATATTATATCTTTGTTCATTAAGACATGGACTTGCGTGTAATGTGGGATATTGAAGAAACTATTTGTTATGTGTAACACAAGATAATTTTTTTTTTGCATGTAATGAAAGGTGTTGAATATATTTAATAAATATTTCATTAATTCTAGGGTGATATCTTATCTTGTAAGTTTGGTGTTTCTTATCAAAAATTTTATTGAATAAAGTGTTATTATTTTAGAATTTTGGGATGTTACATTAAATATAACACGTTTTTAATTATGAAATGCATATTTTTAAACTATGATTGATATATTTTAATGAATAATATAGATGATATTGAAAATTTATCCATGAAAATATTTTTTTTAAATGATGATAATCATATCACCTTTGAATCTTTGATGGTAGAGTTCAAAAACATATACATAAAACCATCACATATATTGTTCTTACATTATTCCTCATGTATCCTAATTTATAGATTATCCAATAATTGTTTATTTAAAAACTAATTCTAGGAATAAGTGTATAATGTTTAATTTGACCCATATAATGATTTCTATATATCAGATAATCTATATGCACTATGATTTTCTTGTACCTACCAGTTTATATAATGGACATCATAAAAAATCATTCAGATGAATCGGGAACATAATATATTATATGTTTTTCAAGTATCAACATATTATCACAAGAATTATCCTTCTATATTCTTGATACAAGATATTTAAATTCAATTCACTCTAGATTCAATGAAATGTTAAAAAATATTAATGTATCGATCATTATATAGTTCATCATTATTATGATATTCTGAAATGTAAAATTATGTTTTTTCTAGAAATATTCCCATAAATATTAGAAATAAGGAACAAAAAACCATTCTATATATTTAATAAACTACCAAAAACCAAAACGCCTTCTGATTTATCTATGGTGTGATGGATATCCAACCCAAGAATTATGAACATAGACTAATCCCATTATTTAGTGATATGTCAAACACAATGCCCTCCAATAGAAAAACAGATAATAAAAGAGGAAATCAATTCCAACAAAATCTCAACACCGACTAAGTAAAAATTATAATGATCATTTAGTTTTCATTTCATAAAAAATAGTGATCTTCATGTAATATAACTAAATATTATGTCATACCTATTATATAACTCCATGTATTCTTGGTATTACCTATACAAAAAGTAATATAGCACATTAAACTGAACAAATTTCATTCATAATAGAACAACATTATATTTTTAAATTCAATAAATAGAGGAATAAAATAAATAAATTAATAATTATTTTAATCTTGATATGATATAAACACATAGAAAAAATTAATATATACATAATTCGAGTCTTGATATATTTAAAGAAAAATTAACTTAAAAACTACAAGAAATAATTATAATAATTTTATAATAATTTCAAATTAAACTCTTTCAAATTATTATTTTAGATTTTATATTATATTAATATCATAATATTTTTAATATATGATTATCTAAAAAATAAAAACCATTTATATTTCATATGAACTGTTAAAATTAAATATAAATACATAAAAAATCTATGTATATTGTATTTAATTATATTTATTCCATATTAAATTCTATGTGAAAAAAATTCATTGTTTAGATAAATTTACAAATATTGACATCAATATCACAAAATCATATTATTATATTTGATGATTTGATAAATTATTATAAAAAACATCATTCTTTACTTATTAATATAATTTAATAGAATATTAATATTTTATTATTATTTTAGTCAAAAATATTGAAATTTTTATAAAGTAATATTATTCCCATTATAATAATGATACTTTTAATAAAAAATAGTAATATAAATTCAAAATATATTGTATGCTTTTTTTAGGAAAACATTCCATGATATTTTTTATGAAAACATAATTTTTTTAACTTTTAATATAAACAATGAAATGGTTCAATAGTACAGAATAATTTCATGAATTTAAATAATCCACAATAATATTTCATAAAAAAAGTCATCATGAAGGATAAATTTTAATTTTACAAATTTGAAAATAATTTAAACTAAAATTTAAAATAAATGGATGTTTCATTCATATGAATATTGGATTTTTTGGAAGAAAATTTTGATCAAATGTAACAGTATAAACCCCCTAAACCAATTTTCATTGGATTAAATAATTTATTTGAGTTAAATAAAACTTAAATGAAGAATGTAACCCAATTATATTGACCTAATATCCCTATTATTTAACATAGTAGTTTATGATTATCATTGAGAATAAACTAAAATAATTATTACAGAATGTGTATACAAGGATTTCAATGATTCCCTAAATTATTTGGAATGATTTTTTCTTCATCAAGGTATAATATAGACATAGAGTACGATTATGGAAGAGTGATAACTTTTTCATTGGTTTTTTATTGTTCTTAAAAAAAATATTTCTATAATCCATCCCAATATATGTTCTTTCAATTTAAATGATCTGGGTACAATTCCCTATCATCCAATTATTTTAAAATGATTTGAAAATAATTGTGACAATTAAAAAATAATAACACATAAGATTTTAATTATCTGTAATTTTTCATAATAAATCAATTATTTGAGTGTCCATTAATGTTAACTTATATTTTTTTAACCTATAATGAATGAATCTAGTGGTTATAGAGAATCATTTTTTTGCATTTTTATATGCTTTTTATACTTTCATGTCTATAATCACGATGTAGAAACACTCGATATAAAAAAATACTATATCACAAATCATTACAGGATTAATATCAATGTGTTGTGGTTCAGTATTTAGTTATATTTATAGAATCATGACCCTTACAATATATTTATCACTATATTTAACTATCTATTATATTACAAATAAGTATATAACATAAATATTATTTCCTTATTCTAATGATAATCTCACTCTATTATATGTTATGATATACACTTACCAATACATATTATATACGATTCAACTAAAATTATATCCATTGAAAAATTTTATGATATCATTTGGTGAATCGAATTTTACTAAATATTACTCTTTAATATTCAATAATGACACATAATTTGAATATATTCCCAGCAATGATAAATTCATCTATTCTAAAAAAATTATTCTCACTATATCATTTTTTATAGTCATCCAATCTACATCTATTATATTAGATCGAAGATTTTTAGATCAAATAAAAACTACACATGCTTCTCTATGCATCTTAAATAGAATTATAATTATTCTTATTCATTCCTCCTATAAATTTAAAATCAAGTATATGTATGAATATATCATCTAATGTACTTATTCCATCATAATTATAAAAATCCATTTTCAACCAAATTATTATTTAATTACATAACTTTATTTTCTTATACACACACACACATACACACCTCATCTTACTTCCACAATATCTAATAAAAATATAATATTTATAGTATCTTTTGTTTTTTCATCATTTATTTCCTTTCATTCAACATAATAATTTTTTATCACATCCTAGAGGGTATTAATCCTAAAAATACATATGAGGGAACAATTCAACACTTCAAATAACATTTTTCTCTTAGAGAAATAATGACATTATTTATCTATCAACACAACTTTGATGTCATTAATATATAGTTAATCGATGTTTAAATGTATTGTACTATGAAAAAATGTTGAAAAATTAAATTTAACACCATGAAAAATGTCGAGTATAATATTATTATCTTAATCACTTGTTTTAAAGGAATAAACATTATTAATTACTATTTCAGGATTTCCCCTCTTTGTGCGAGTTTACTAATCTATTGATGGAGTTTTCAACATATAATCTTCTTATAAAATATTTAGTATAACATTTCATGATATTAATTAAAATTAGTTTTGATAATTCTTTATAATTCCATGAAAATTATTTAAAAATACATATAGGATAGGGACCACTCATTTTCATCAATAACCCTCTTGGCCACATTTATTAGGGAAACAAAGAATTATCACAATACCATAGATAAAATATATAGTAAATGAGAAGGATTAAAGTCTCAAATATATATATTTCATATAAATTCATTTTAATTAATATTGGAATACATTTACATCATTTATTATATTCCCTAAGGGACATAAACTTTAAAAACTATTTTTAATTTTGTTGAAATTTTGTAACATTTTTTGAGTTCTATTTTATTTTATATATTTTAGAATCATTTCTTTCATTTTCAACTCCAATTTACATTCATATTAAGTGTAAAAAACTAGTTTCTCTCAAGATAACATGACTTCTCATGAAAAAATGTTCCATAATCCATCATTACATTTTATAGGACATTATTGTTATATTATAATGGCTTATAGAATTCTAATATATTTAATAATACTCTTTATATAATTCTTATCTAATATGTTTCCAAATTTTTTACTATGTTTAAAATTTATATCAATTATAAAATAATGGTTAGGGGATTATATGTTATTAAAAACTTTTTTCCATGATTTAGCAATGACAGCTTCATGGCCCTTGATATTTTTTCTTATTTATAACAATATATATGTTTGGAAATTAATTATTCATTATTATTTCTTTTTATTAAACATGTGTCATATTCTCATTGATGAATATGAATATTTCTTATAATTAGGAATAAAATACTCTTCATTTAGGCTATAATAGTTTCAAAATGAATTAATGCGCATATATTCCTTCATGATATAAAGAGTAACATATTTTTCTTCCATATATTCACCACTGATATATATTAATGTTATGTTTAATCCTTGTTTCTTTTTTTGAGAAATTATTCTCATCCAAGCCTACATATAACTCAATATTTTGATAGATTAAACCTTCTAATTCATTCTTATATTCAACATTTTCTATATCATCTTTATGTTGTTTAGAAATATCCAATATTAAATTATCGTGTTTCCAAAAAAATATTTAGTATCCAAAATTTTTTGAATCATAAGTGGAATAGTATATTTTTGTGAGTAAAGATATCTTCTTTGTTTGTAATTCATAAAAGTACTTATAATTATTAATATTTTTAGAATATTTATTTTGTGCATCTTATACATAATTCTCCTCATGGATCATCATTTAGTATTTTGTAGCATGATTATGATTTTATTTTATCAAAAAAATTCAATTGAATGATTTGGATGAAAAAAATTCTTTTTGAAATTAGTTTAGAGGAAAAATATTGACTTATCGACACCTTTGTCGTCTATATTCACTTAAATAGTGAGATTCTATATTTCATTAAAATCTATCTCATTAAAATTAAATTCCACTATGAATTTTTCTCATAGTCCCAATAAAATATTCCATGACTGTTCATCAAGGATAATCAAGTAGAATAACTTTATAATATATTCATTATTTACAATAATGAATTTCTATGAAATGTCTTTGGTGTATTATTAATATTAACTAAATGATTCTACAATATTCAATAACCTCACCCGAGACACATATATGTCAGAAAATAATAATTTTCTATTTCATGTATGAATAAAAAAATCTTTGGGAAACATTTTCATGTAATATAATTTTTCACTAACCAACCAAGGTCGACCCTGAACCAGTCACCTGAGCCGGTCCACGACATGCACCGAAGGGCATTCCTGATCCACACGGGCTGGCAACCAGTGTCGGGCATCAAAATTTTAATCATTGGGAACAATTTGACCCATGAAAAAAAAAGAAAATAGATAAATATAAACAGTCGATAAACATAACGCTAGCAGCGGAAAGAAAATAAAACTAAACATACCTTCACGTGACCTTTTAGGTCACCTCCTGAACAAAGGCTGACTTTGCTCCAATAACAAGAAACTTAGCCAAGACAACCTGAGCAAGGAAAACTGCATCTAAAATGATAAAGATAGGTGTGGTCATTAAATCTTCTTAGTAGGGTTTCCAAGATAAACCAAAGAATCCAACATCACCTTTCCGGAAACAATCCATTAATGCAATTTTGAAGTACAATTATAAAATTAGGGTTTTCACATTTGAAAATAAGGAACATGTTTTTCCCATTTAAAAACCCAACACACGCTATATCTCATTTTTCACAATCATTTTTCATTTTATTATTAAAATCCAAAACAGAATATACCAATGTTGTGCTAGAGTAAAACAAGTAAGAGTGAAAGCTGAAAATAAACTAGTGCACATAAAGTTAACAAGATTAGGGAACGGAAAGTAAACAAGATTAGTGCATGGGAAGTAAACAAGTAATGAAAATAATCCAGTTACCATGGGTGATCCTAAACATCCCTAGAAGACCCCTAGATGTACTCGGTTTCAAAACCACCTTTTGGCATATGGTGAAGCTCCTAAGTCTATAACCAACCGGTCGCCCTAACTAACCAATCCAGTGGCAAAGCCTACCTGGCTTAACAAAAAATCTAGGGGGTACCAACCTGTCTTATTGGGGTTGGTCAGTAACCGTCACTGGATCTCTAAAAGATGCCCTGCAACCCATGGTGGTTATAATAATACTGTGTATGTTGGAGGCCCTCGCACGCGTGACTCATCTCACCGCACTTGCCTACCCCAAACACGGGCACTCCATATGATAACCCATAAAGGATATCCCCTCTATAGAGGTGCCCCAATATATATATATACATATATACATATAAGTATATCATATCATCAAAGGTGTCAACCGGGCTGTCAAATCATTCAGTTATCAAAACCACTTTATTAAACGCTTGAAGTTATAAATCAAACCTTTAGTTTTATATTACCAAATGCCTTTATGAAAACATTGTACAAGATATTCTAAAACAACCCTAAACAACACTTTTGTATTTAAAAAACGAAACGGGCCCTTAGGTTCTAAAGTGCAGACCAAATCATTTTACTGCTACCAAATGAGCCTTTTCCATTTTCAAACTCACGTCAAAACACATTTCAAAACCAATATAAGTACCCCCTTCAAGCTTCAATGTTGACACACACCCTAAAACCCTCTTGAAAACCCAAACACACACTGAAACACTTTTCAACCATGATTTAAATTCCATGAATCATTAAATAAATTAGTTATTCATTTGGTAAAACCTTTCAAAGGAAAAAATAGAGGCTTGCCTCTCAATTTCACAGACTCACAAGAGAACGCCATTTTATAAATCATTTCATAACCAAAACCTTTGAAAAACTAATCTCCCACCTTTTAAAACATAACCCACACCACACACACAACCAAAAGCACTTTTTCAAGACCAACAGACAACAAATTCAAGAAAAAAGTTAAACTCCACTTTTGGAAATTTATAATGAACGAAACAATTAATTAAAAATATTCATGAACAATCAAGACAATTCATAAACAATTTAATTAATAGACCGAATAATTTATAAACATTTATACATACAACTCAACCAGTTTACAAACAATTTTATAAACAAGTAACCGGTTTTTAACAATTTCCATAAACATGCCAAACAACCTATAAATGATTTCACAAACAAATAAATTATTTTGTAGAGGTGAAAATCAAGTAAAAGAAAAAATTAAAACACACAAGCATGAAATGGATTTATTTGGAAAGGAAAAAATACGGATTCACCTACCTCAAAGTTGAACACGGTTATAATAATGAATCTGTGGAAAGACGAACAACACCCAGCAGGCCATTTGCACGCTCTAGACAATGACCAGAATGTGAAAAACACAAATCTAAGTATTATGATTCATCCAGAACAAATAGAAAACACCAAAAGTGAAAATGAGAAAAATAAATAAACAAATAACTAAATAAATAATTATACATGAGTAGGTGGGTTTGGCCTGCGCAGAAAATGGATGTCGGGCGGAGGTGCGTAGTAAGGTGAGAGCGAGTCTGGGATGTGGCAAAGCTAGCGGGGTCCAAAGTAAGGAAGGAAGGGGGTTTTTTGGGATGTTGTTGAAGTAAATGGTGAGGGGGTCGTGAACAGGGGCGTGCTCCAGCACAGGAGACCACTCGGGGAGTCACACGTTGATTGTCGGGTGCACTGCTATCTGGCGCCAGGCGGATGACAAAAGTGCAGGAGGCCAAAGATAGGGCAAGGTGAAGTGGGCTGGGCAGAGGTGGGTCAACCAGAAGGCTAGAGGTCGGAGGTGGGCTAGTCAGACTACGGGAGGCTGGTGCCTGAACTCTCTGGAGGAGCGGTGGTCGGGATGCATGACACAAGAGAGGGGGGGTTGCTGGAGGTAGCTGGTACAACGAGGCAGGGGGTGCTGTAGCCGGGCGAGGCGAGGGCAGGGGGTGCAGAAGCCGGGAAAGGTGAGGGCAGGGGGGTACGGAAGCCAGGCGAGGTTGAGGGAGAGAATTGGGGGAACGAGAGCTGGCTGCAGGTAGGAGGACGGGGCATTGCGTGAAGTCAGCAAGCAGAGGGAAACCAGGAGGGGGGCCACATCCGGCGAGGGCGAGGTCAGGATCTTAGGGTGTGGGGAAAGGGAGCACTATAACGACCCAATATTTTTGAGTAGTATATTAACTTACTCTTATTGATTTAATAAGATGTTAATGGTTAATGCAGAAAGAGGAGTCGATGGCTTCATCCAGTAGACTCGACCCTTATGAAGCCCACTTATCAGAGCTTGGGAAGGAGGTAGCATCTGTGGGCTTCGCTTTGGACCAAGCCCAAGCCGAGCTCCAGCATGTCAAGCTTGAACGGAAACGCCTACGGGAGAAGTTCAAGTTAGTAGAGATTACTACTAGGGCAATGTTATCTGAGCCTCCCTCAGATTCTCTCACCATAGCACACCTTACACTCAGGTCTTATGCCGGTGTTATAAGGGGCTATGTGACGAGACCCTAGCTTCCTTGTGTAATCCCTTCAGGTGAATAAATTGAGATTTCTTCCTTTAGTGATGTTTGTGAAATTTCAAATGTCCAGATAATTTTAGAATGTATTTTTTTAATGAATTTTGAAAAAGGGATATTTTGAAATATTTATGTAAACCCTAAATAACTAATGATGTGTAATGATTTTCAAAAAATGGTCTTCTACAAAAGTGTTCATTAAGGAATTTGGAGTCTAATAAGATCAACTTAATTTTTGATGAATAGTAAATAGTGAATAGTGATTTTACGCTTAGGATTAGTAATGTGACCAAATGGATTAGTAATCTCACTTAAAGAAAGTTTTAAAATAATCTAGGCACCTTGATTAAGTAATGTGATTCAATAAAATGGGTAAATAACGGTTTCATAAATTATTATTCAAGTATTAGTTTTTTCGGATAAATAGTGTTTTTTAATTAAAAATTTAATTAAAAATAATTAGAAAATTATTTTTATAAAAATCACTTTATTTTTGAACTCAGAGCATCGATATTATGTTATGGTAATTTTTGGAGATTTTTCTGAAAAAATAAATTTTCGGTGAATAGTGTTTTTATTTAAAAATAAAATTAAAAATATTTAGAAAATTATTTTTATAAAATGGAGTTCATTTTTGAAATCGTAGCATTAATTTTTGGTTAAGGTGAAATTTTGGGATTATTCTGAGAAGGTTGAATTTTCGGTGAATAGTGAAAGTATAGTTTTTAAGTTACGGGTGTTTAATGACATCATTAAATGATGTATTAAGTATATATTCAATATGGTAGAATTATGAATAGTAAGATAAGGTTTGAGGTGTCCCAAGTGGCCAATACCATGGGCAAATACCATGGGCAAGCCCATGGTTTTGCCAAAACCACTAGTGAGGTGTCCCTTGGCCTTTAATGCTTTGTCCCCTCACTTTCCCTATAAATACCCACCCTTTCCTCCTTTAGTTTTCACTCCCAACTCTCCCCCAACGAAGTTCTGGTCTTCTTACCTTCCAAGGAGTCCTCCCAAGGTGCCCCCAAGCCCTCAAGGTCCAATCCTTTGAGTTTCAAGAGTCACGTTTTAAGGTAAGGGATCCAACCCCTCTCTTTCTTTTCATGTAATCTCTTTTATGTCATTCCTATTATGCTCCATGTTTTTATGTGAGAGGATGTTCTTTTATATTCCTCTTACTGCCCTTTCATGTTTATATGATGAGAGATCCCCTCTTACTCTCATCATTTCGTTTTATGAAAGTTTAAGTGATGCCGTTAGGCTGCCAAAATTTTAAGGGATTCTTTCACCCTTCTCATTTTTCAAGTTCGATTTTCATGTCAAGTCTTTCAAGTTACTTTTTATTATGTTGGGGTATGATCTCTATATCTATCATACTGATCTCTTATGATCATATGATGAGGGACCCTATTTGATCTTGTCAAATCATTTTCTTTTGAAGTTAAGTGACGCCGTAAGGTTGCCGAATTTTCATAAGAGAAATCTAATCTTTTTTCCTTCCATGTTTTTCATTACAAATGGTATGTCCCTAAAATTTCATTACCATGTCCATATGTCCTTCTTATTCTTTCACCCTACTGTTTTATGGATCATTTATGAGTGGGTGACCCATGTCCCCTCTCATTTCAATGTTTTCTAAAACCCCGAAACTTAGCCGTTATGCTACAGAATATTTCCCTCAAAATGCCTCTCTCTTTTCTCAAAAATTATTTTATATTATTAAGTGAATACTCAAAGCTCTTCTTCTAAAGGGGTATTCACATATATACCAAAATGTTCTATTTTAAATTCTGGGATTTACATACATGAGACCCACCTTCCTTTTCTGTGGGTTTTAAAGTGATATAAAGATCATGTCTTTAAAGCAGTTTTTAAAAAGTTATGATTATGAAATGAAACCCATGTCCTTTATGCTATATGGGTTGTTTATGAAATGTTTTATGATGTTATATGTGGCTCACATGATAATAAAGGCAAATTTAAGGGTGCGCCCTGATAGCGCTCCAATGCATTGGGTAATGATGTAACCACTAGAGATTACAATTTTCATGATACCTTGGTGAATAACCTTGGTAATTTTCAAATGACACCTTGGGGATGGACCTTGGTGATATGTTCATGATTGTCTATGTTAAATGATGTAGCCACATCTTCAAGTTATGGAAAATGTTGTTTTTATTATGAAATGCCTCATGATTTTCTTTCTCATACCTTAAAGTTCTTTTCATGTCCTTATTGAAGTATATCAAGTTCACATGTAAAATGTTCCTCTTGTTTCCCTTACTGGGCCTTCTGCTCACCCTTTCTTTTGATTTATGTCCCCAGGTTATGAGATGCAGTAATGAACCTAGGATGAACTTAAGGAGAAGCCTTTCAAGTGTTTAAGAAGAATGCTTTATGTTGTTTTCATGTATTATGTTCCTGGTTTCCAAGACACTAAACCTTAAAGATCCTCAGTTGTGTGTAATGTAATGAAAGTTTATGTTATAAAATGGCGGGACGCTATAGTTGGTATCAAAGGATGGTTTAGTTATTTGTGGAAATTAGGATATAAAAACTTTAGGAAGAACCCTATAGAAAAGTTTAAATATAGGAAAACTTCCTGGTATTTTGGTAAGTATTTAGTAAGTGGTTTATCAAACAAATACATCCCTGTCTGGATACGAGCAGGTAGAGGCGGCTCTGGCACAGATGTACATAGGGGTAAAACCCGAAAACACCGCTTTGAGATAGACTCGAACGGGAACTGGTGCACGATAACGGGTCTTGCTGCACTCTTGGTTACGACACTCCCGGGGGATATGTTTGGTTAATCACAAGCTTTTTATGAATCATTATGAAGGAATTATAGAAAAGTGTAATTGTATAATCATGAAGTCTTAGTTAAAAGATCCATAAATGAAATAAGTTTTTCACTAAGGTTTTATTCTTTTAGAAAATGGCGGGCAATCGGAGGAACCGTGCTGATGGTGACCGCAATGCACCATGTGCTGACGGCCGTCCGATGGAAGCCGGAATGGAAACATTCATGCGAATGATGAACCAACTGACTCAAGTTATGAGTAATAACTTGAATTAAGCTGAGAGGCCGACCTCACCACGAAGGGAACAACTTTCTGTTGAGTCCTTCATGCATCAACGACCACCAACATTCAGTGGATCTACTGACCCATTGGTTGCGGAACAATGGATAAGCTCCATTGAAAAGATCTTTTATGTACTTCATTGTTCGGAACAAGAAAAAGTCACCCTTGCTGTTTACCGCCTTGAGGGAGAAGATGATCAGTGGTGGTCACTGATCAAAAACACGAAGCCACGAGGGGAGATGGAAGCTATGGAGTGGGAAGAATTTCGGGGGATTTTCTTTAACAAGTATTTCCCTCGTTCCATGAGAACGAAAATGGAGAAAGAGTTTCTCGAGCTGAAGCAGAAGGAGAACGAATCTGTCGGAAGCTATGAGATGAACTTCACAAGGCTTTCCCGTTATACCTCAAGCTTTTTCATGGACCCTAATGGGAAGTTTGATAGATTCTTTGGTGGACTACGACCTCATCTGCGGAAGAATCTAGCCAACAGGGACTATGATAGCTATGAAGAAATAGTTCGAAGTGCCATGAAAGTTGAACTAGAGTTTGGGGAGACACAGTGGTCTCACAAATCTAATGAGAAGAAGAGAACTCTAGAACCGAGCCTGGGAAGAAGTTTTCATCAGGAAAGAGGTGGAAAGCACATGCAACATCCCACATGCAATAAATGTGGGAAGAAGCATTCGGGGAACTGCTTGATCGAAAGTGGCAAGTGCTATAGGTGTGGAAAAGAAGGCCATATTTCTCGGAATTGTCGTGGTGATGTGAAGCCTCAACTTCCCAACACTAACGATAGAGGAAAGATGGTTCTGGCCCTACCCTAAGTCACATGCTTCAAGTGTGGACAGCTTGGGCACTTTGCTAATCAATGTCCAAATCCGAGGGCGGTGGAGGGGAATCACCATCAACCTCAGTAGAGACCAAGGGAGCAAGGTCGTGCTTTCGATATCACAACAACTGAAGTTGAAGTTCCGAACGATGTGGTAGCAGGTACTCTTGTTGTCCTCTCAAAACTAGAAAGTGCTTTATTTGATTCTGGTTCTACGCATTCCTTTATTTCTTCCAAGTTTGCAAAGAATATAGAATCAATCCCCGAATTGCTTGAGGTAGAGTTGTCAGTCAAGACTCCAAGTGGGATTATCCATGCATCAACAGTGTTTAGAGACTCTAGTGTTTACTTTGGTGAGCACAATCTTATCACAAATCTAGTAGTCATTCCCATGATGGAATTCGACGTTATACTAGGGATGGACTGGCTCTCAAAGTATAATGCTATGATCAAATGCAGAAGTAAGGAAATTTCAGTAGTCTTGAATGAACGACCTACAGTTATCTTCCGAGGAGAGATATCCCGAACTGATCCCTATCTAGAAGCACCTCCTATAGCTTTCTTTATGGAGTTAATTGGTGATGAGGAAGAAGGGAAAGGGAGCATACAAATTGAAGATGTTCCGATTGTTCAGGAATACATGGATGTATTTCCTGAGGAGTTACCTGGACCTCCCCCAGAGAGAAAGGTAGAGTTCTCCATTGAACTCGTACCTGGATCCCAACCGATATCAAAGACTCCGTATAGAATGGCAAATGTGGAGCTAGAGGAGCTAAAGAAACAACTCCAAGACTTGTTGGAGAAGGGGTTTATCCGACCGAGTGTGTCTCCTTGGGGAGCACCAGTTCTCTTTGTGAAGAAGAAGGATGGATCAATGCGGTTATGCATTGATTATAGAGAACTGAACGGGATCACAGTGAAGAACAGATACCCTCTTCCAAGAATTGATGATTTATTTGACCAACTTCGTGGGGCTCAATTCTTCTCTAAGATTGACCTTCGATCTGGTTATCATCAACTGAGGGTGAAGAAGGAAGATATTCCAAAGATTGCCTTCCGATCAAGATATGGGCATTATGAGTTTACTGTTATGACCTTCGGCTTGACTAATTCTCCTGATATTTTCATGGATTTGATGAATAGAGTCTTTAAGGACTACGTTGATAACTTTGTGGTAGTTTTTATTGATGATATTTTGATATATTCAAAAAGTCGTGAGGAGCATGAAAATCATCTGAGGGTTATTTTGAAAACTCTACGGAAGGAGAGGCTCTTTGGGAAGTTCAGCAAGTGTGAGTTTTGGTTACAACAAGTGGCTTTCTTGGGGCACATCGTAACCAATGAAGGAATCTCGGTTGACCCTGCAAAGACAATGGTTGTGGAGGAGTGGCCTCAACCCACAACAGTAACTGAGATTAGTAGTTTCCTTGGTTTAGCGGGATATTATAGGAGGTTTGTGAAAAACTTTTCACGACTTTCTAATCCACTAACCAAGTTGAATCGAAAAGGGGTTAAGTTCATCTGGACAAAGGAATGCGAGGAAAGTTTCCAAGAGCTGAAGAAGAGATTGGTTACTGCACCTGTGTTAACACTACCCTCTATCGGAGAGGGATTCGTTATTTTTAGCGATGCATCTCTGAAAGGGCTTGGGTGCGTCCTCTTGCAAAACGACAAAGTAATTGCTTATGCATCTCGACAGTTGAAGATTCATGAGCAGAATTATCCTACGCATGATCTAGAGCTGGCGGCAGTTGTTTTTGCTCTAAAGATATGGAGGCACTATCTTTATGGGGAGAAATGTGATATATACACTGACCACCAAAGTCTAAAGTATATTTTCACTCAGAAAGAATTGAACATGAGACAAAGGAGATGGTTGGAGCTTATTAAAGACTATGATTGTTCAATTCATTATCACCCTGGAAGAGCAAACAAAGTCGCGGATGTATTAAGCAGGAAAGATCATGTTGTCCTGGAAACAATGAGGATCTTAGGAGATCCCTTGATTAAAGATCTAGTAAAACTGGACATGGGAATTATAAGGAAAGGGACATCATCAACCCTATCCCAAATGATTTCCCAACCTTCATTACTAGAGAAGATCAAGAAGGCTCAAAAAGAAGATCCTTTGCTGCAGGAGAAGTTCGAGGCTGTAAAGGATGGGAAGTTCCCTGATTTCAATATTGATCAAGAAGGTGTATTGAAATTTCGTACAAGACTATGTGTTCCATCTATTCCGGAGATAAAGAAAGAACTGATGGATGAAGCTCATAGCTCTACTTTATCTATACATCCGGGAAGCACTAAGATGTATAGAGACCTTCGTGATCATTATTGGTGGGATAACATGAAGAGGGAGATTGCAGATTACACTACAAGGTTCCTGGTGTGTCAGCAAGTAAAGGCATAAAGACAACTTCCTAAGGGGGTATTACAACCGCTACCCATACCAGTATGGAAGTGGGATAATATCACCATGGACTTTGTAACTGGTCTCCCGAAAACATCCAAAGGAAACAATGCGATATGGGTTATTGTGGACAGTCTCACCAAGACAGCCCATTTTATCCCTATTCGGGAAGATTTCTCTCTGGATCAGCTTGCCAAGATATACGTGAAGGAAGTGGTAAGGCTGCATGGGGTACCACTATCCATCGTATCTGATCGTGACCCAAGATTCACATCAAAATTCTGGAGAAGTCTTCAGCATGCTCTGAATACTGAATTGAATTTTAGTACGGCCTATCATCCTCAAACTGATGGCCAATCTGAAAGGACTATTCAGACACTCGAAGACATGTTGAGATTATGCTCAATGGAATTTAAAGGTGGATGGGATCAACACCTCCCATTAGTGGAGTTCTCCTATAACAACAGCTTCCATGTGAGTATTCATATGGCACCCTATGAAGCTCTGTATGGAAAGCGGTGTAGAACTCCTACTTGTTGGGATGAAACTGGTGAGAGGAAGCTTCTTGGGCCTGATCTTGTGCAAGAAATGAGAGAACAAGTTCATGCCATCCAACAACACATAAAGGCTGCTCAGAGTCGGCAGAAGAGCTATGCTGACAATCGTCGAAGGGACTTGGAGTTTGGTGTTGGTGACAAAGTCTTCCTTCGAATTTCTCCATGGAAGAGAGTCATGCGGTTTGGGAAGAAAGGGAAGCTCATCCCTAGGTACATTGGCCCCTATGAAATCCTTGATCGCATAGGAACAGTGGCCTATCGTCTAGCACTTCCACCGAACCTAGCTCAAGTTCACAATGTCTTCCATGTATCTCTCTTGAGGAAGTACATACCCGACCCTTCGCATGTACTGAACCCAGAGGTGGTACAACTGGAACATGACCTCTCTTATGAGGAGCAGCCAGTGGAGATCTTGGACCGTAGAGACAAGGTCCTACGAAACAAGACTACCCACCTTGTGAAAGTGTTGTGGAGGAATCATAAATATGAAGAAGCGACTTGGGAGCCTGAGGAAACAATGAAGCAAAAGTACCCTCACCTTTTCGACTAGGCCACAAGTATAAATTTCGGGGACGAAATTTCTTAAGGGGGGAAGAATGTAACGACCCAATCTTTTTGAGTAGTATATTAACTTACTCTTATTGATTTAATAAGATGTTAATGGTTAATGCAGAAAGAGGAGTCGATGGCTTCATCCAGTAGACTCGACCCTTATGAAGCCCACTTATCAGAGCTTGGGAAGGAGGTAGCATCTGTGGGATTCGCTTTGGACCAAGCCCAAGCCGAGCTCCAGCATGTCAAGCTTGAACGGAAACGCCTACGGGAGAATTTCAAGTTAGTAGAGATTACTACTAGGGCAATGTTATCTGAGCCTCCCTCAGATTCTCTCACCATAGCACACCTTACTCTCAGGTCTTATGCCGGTGTTATAAGGGGCTATGTGACGAGACCCTAGCTTCCTTGTGTAATCCCTTCGGGTGAATAAATTGAGATTTCTTCCTTTAGTGATGTTTGTGAAATTTCAAATGTCCAGATAATTTTAGAATGTATTTTATTAATGAATTTTGAAAAAGGGATATTTTGAAATATTTATGTAAACCCTAAATAACTAATGATGTGTAATGATTTTCAAAAAATGGTCTTCTACAAAAGTGTTCATTAAGGAATTTGGAGTCTAATAAGATCAACTTAATTTTTGATGAATAGTAAATAGTGAATAGTGATTTTACGCTTAGGATTAGTAATGTGACCAAATGGATTAGTAATCTCACTTAAAGAAAGTTTTAAAATAATCTAGGCACCTTGATTAAGTAATGTGATTCAATAAAATGGGTAAATAACGGTTTCATAAATTATTATTCAAGTATTAGTTTTTTCGGATAAATAGTGTTTTTTAATTAAAAATTTAATTAAAAATAATTAGAAAATTATTTTTATAAAAATCACTTTATTTTTGAACTCAGAGCATCGATATTATGTTATGGTAATTTTTGGGGATTTTTCTGAAAAAATAAATTTTCAGTGAATAGTGTTTTTATTTAAAAATAAAATTAAAAATATTTAGAAAATTATTTTTATAAAATGGAGTTCATTTTTGAAATCGTAGCATTAATTTTTGGTTAAGGTGAAATTTTGGGATTATTCTGAGAAGGTTGAATTTTCGGTAAATAGTGAAAGTATAGTTTTTAAGTTACGAGTGTTTAATGACATCATTAAATGATGTATTAAGTATATATTCAATATGGTCGAATTATGAATAGTAAGATAAGGTGTGAGGTGTCCCAAGTGGCTCATACCATGGGTAAATACCATGGGCAAGCCCATGGTTTTGCCAAAACCACTAGTGAGGTGTCCCTTGGCCTTTAATGCTTTGTCCCCTCACTTTCCCTATAAATACCCACCCTTTCCTCCTTTAGTTTTCACTCCCAACTCTCCCCCAACGAAGTTCTGGTCTTCTTACCTTCAAAGGAGTCCTCCCAAGGTGCCCCCAAGCCTTCAAGGTCCAATCCTTTGAGTTTCAAGAGTCACGTTTTAAGGTAAGGGATCCGACCCCTCTCTTTCTTTTCATGTAATCTCTTTTATGTCATTCCTATTATGCTCCATGTTTTTTATGTGAGAGGATGTTCTTTTATATTCCTCTTACTGCCCTTTCATGTTTATATGATGAGAGATCCCCTCTTACTCTCATCATTTCGTTTTATGAAAGTTTAAGTGACGCCGTTAGGCTGCCAAATTTTTAAGGGATTCTTTCACCCTTCTCATTTTTCAAGTTCGATTTTCATGTCAAGTCTTTCAAGTTCCTTTTTATTATGTTGGGGTATGATCTCTATATCTATCATACTGATCTCTTATGATCATATGATGAGGGACCCTATTTGATCTTGTCAAATCATTTTCTTTTGAAGTTAAGTGACGCCGTAAGGCTGCCGAATTTTCATAAGAGAAATCTAATCTTTTTTCCTTCCATGTTTTTCATTACAAATGGTATGTCCCTAAAATTTCATTACCATGTCCATATGTCCTTCTTATTCTTTCACCCTACTGTTTTATGGATCATTTATGAGTGGGTGACCCATGTCCCCTCTCATTTCAATGTTTTCTAAAACCCCGAAACTTAGCCGTTATGCTACAGAATTTTTCCCTCAAAATGCCTCTCTCTTTTCTCAAAAATTATTTTATATTATTAAGTGAATACTCAAAGCTCTTCTTCTAAAGGGGTATTCACATATATACCAAAATATTCTATTTTAAATTCTGGGATTTACATACATGAGACCCACCTTCCTTTTCTGTGGGTTTTAAAGTGATATAAAGATCATGTCTTTAAAGCAGTTTTTAAAAAGTTATGATTATGAAATGAAACCCATGTCCTTTATGCTATATGGGTTATTTATGAAATGTTTTATGATGATATATTTGGCTCACATTATAATAAAGGTAAATTTAAGGGTGCACCCTGATAGCGCTCCAATGCATTGGGTAATGATGTAACCACTAGAGATTACAATTTTCATGATACCTTGGTGAATAACCTTGGTAATTTTCAAATGACACCTTGGGGATGGACCTTGGTGATATGTTCATGATTTTCTATGTTAAATGATGTAGACACATCTTCAAGTTATGTAAAATGTTGTTTTTATTATGAAATGCCTCATGATTTTCTTTCTCATACCTTAAAGTTCTTTTCATGTCCTTATTGAAGTATATCAAGTTCACATGTAAAATGTTCCTCTTGTTTCCCTTACTGGGCCATCTGCTCACCCTTTCTTTTGATGTATGTCCCCAGGTTATGAGATGCAGTAATGAACCTAGGATGAACTTAAGGAGAATCCTTTCAAGTGTTTAAGAAGAATGCTTTATGTTGTTTTCATGTATTATGTTCCTGGTTTCCAAGACACTAAACCTTAAAGATCCTCAGTTGTGTGTAATGTAATGAAATTTTATGTTATAAAATGGCGGGACGCTATAAGCACTACGGGGAGAGAGGGGGTAGCGAGGGGCGACCAAGGAGTCGGGCTAGAGGCGCAGCAGGGCGAGGGTGTCAGGGCGGCTGGGCAGAGGGGTGTAGGGCGGAGAGGAGGCAGTCGAGGTGCGCTGAGGGGAGAAGGCTGGGGGGGCTCAGGCTGCGCAGAACAGGGGAATTGGGGGGGGGGGGGGTAGAAATTTGGGTTTTCTTTTTTTTCATTCTCTTATATTAATAATAGTGAAATCAAATATGATAATAATAATAATGATGATAATAAAAAGAAAAATAATATATATATATATATATAATGAATACTAATAATAATAATCCAATAATAATAGAAATAATAATATTAATAATAATATCAAATAAAATATTAATAATAATAAATTGCCCAACACCAGGGTTGGCTGCGTAGCTACCGCCAACAGCGAGGTGACCACGCACGGGTCTGAAACCTAGTAAAAACATTCAAAGTTAACAAATTTGATCTGGAACCTAGCTCAGACCTTGGAGAGAGAAACTAGGGAAAATAGTTTAATAAAAAAAATTAAATGTCAGGGTGTGACATAATTAATTTTAAAGATTATAAATTTTTTATCCTTGATATTTTTTCGCATTAAATAATACTCATATATCTTCTTGGAATATTCTCATCAAATAACATTTTAACATAGTGTAGTGAGAAATTCAAATTTCCTAGTGTTCATCCATTTCACCATGTCATTAAGTAGTAGAGACTCCTTCTAAATGATCTACATGATAGATATCGATACACCATTACCAAAAAAAATTGGTTATGGATTGAAAATAATAATAAATAGAATAATTTTACTAATAATGATCTAAATTCACTTCATGAATATTAAAAAAATACTATATAAAAAAAGGAATGAAATGAATTCAATATATTGTGTATAAAAATATAAAATATTATAAAAATACAATAGAAATATATGTGAATATCTATATACATAAAACTCCTTAAAACATCATTAATTTTTATTATAGGAATCCAACATTAACAAAGTCCATTTGTGAGAACTATAGATTTCTATAATGGAATCCTAGTTAAACAAAAAAAATTAAAATATAATATGTAAATCATGGTTTATCATATAATTAGACTCAATGGGATCCCCCATAGATCAATCATTATTACATTTTAAAAGAGTATACTAATTCTTCTATGAATAAAACAATAGATCTAATTTAATCTATCCCACTACCGGGGTATGTCCACTGTTAAACATAATATAATTCAAACACAATCCCTTTTAATGCAATTAAACATATATATATAAGTGTGGTATATCACAAAAAATTAAAAAAATATCAAAATGGACCCCCATAATTCAACTCTCAAATGTTCTTATTTACAAGTCCTGGTAAAAAAGTAAAACCGCATAACGACACACATCAACATTGAATCCAAAAACCCCATTAAAATCATATCATCAAGCCAAAAAAGCATCTCATTATACCACATAAACAATATATAATACAAAATACATTGATGTAGGGTGATAGGTGAAAAATAAATTATTATTTAATTCAATGTGGATGTCTGATCCCACAACAAAATAAAATTTTTATATGGTGTATATCTATATATAGAATATAATATCTCTATCACTATAAGTTTAAAATACATTAATAGATTGAACCGTTATTTTTTACCCTGTTAATTTTATATAAATATCAATCCAATAATAATTAAAACATTAAATAAAATCATAGTTCCCCCAACTAGAATAATGTACCTTGGAAAAATGATTGGACACATGTATAATAAATAATTCCTTTTAAATGACACATAAAAGCTAAAATAGTTTTAATTTATTAGATCATATGATTTAAAAAATATATGTTTCCGTATTTTTTTAAACAAATTTTACTTTTATAGTTTAAATATAATCATTAAAACCATATAACTACCATACCTAAATAAAACAATATGTATTTTTGTATATAGATTCCATTAAATCATGTTGTATATATTCTTAAACCCTCTAATAAACAAGAATTCATCCATTATACAAATTATAAAAAAAATCTTCGAAAACATGTAATACTACACCAATCCATTATTATATAATCAATCCGATATTTAAATTATATTAAATATCATCCAATAATGTACCAATATCATAATGTTTCACATTATACTTTCTTGATCAATACTAAATTAAGAATATTTTAATTATCCATATAATACTTTATATATTCATTCAATTTGAAATTATAGATTTCTTATTAGTTCCATAGATATAAATATTAGATTATATGTCTGCACTTAAATAACTATATACAAATAAAAAAATGCTCATCTTATTCCATTTCCCGATTTAGTTTTTCATCATATCAATCCCCCATAAAAATACATCTATAAAAAATCAAAAATAATTAATTTTAAATATATTCATATAACATAAAAAATTAACAAATTCTATGTATCAATAATAAATACTCAAAGGTATGTTAAAATAAAAATATATGGTAGGAAAGTGAAAAATTTAGTTACCATCATTAATTAATTATTGAACCAAAAAACAAATTATATATGCATTCATCAGTGATAGAATTTTGAACCATGTCTTGTTAAATTACGTTGATCATCAAATTCCATCATTAGTAAGATAAATTTGTAAGATTTTTTTAATACATGAAATTCAATGTGAAGTGTTCCATCCTAGACAAATAAATATATATATATATATATATAATCCCATGATTTGAGAGTTAATTGTTACATGTATGTAATTGAATAATATTTGACCAAATTAATGATTAGAAGTGATGAGGGAACCTATATATGATTATATATTAGTATTTTTATAGATACACTAAGGGGTGGTTGAATCCATGAATCATTTTGTTTTACATTACAATAGGAAACAATGTCCATATCTTGTTAATATAATTAACTTGTGCACTGTTATCACAATCTATGATAGCAAAAAATAATAATAGATTTTGAGTAGTGAAAGAACATTTCTATCCACCTATTATGAATTTATATATCCTTAGAATGATCTTGTTTTATAAGGTTGGGGTCAAAGCCTCATTTATTATTAAAGAAAATCACAGACCTCTTTAACTGGGTAGAGGGAGAACCATTACATAGATCAAAGGCCCAGTGGGAATTTATCCCATTACATGGTCCATAGGCCCAAATTTATGGCCCAAGGCCCATTCTGTTAATAGTACTGCTACAGTACCGCTGGCTGCACTACCACACCATACCCACCGCTACTACACTGACCTGCCTCCTATATAGAAACATGTCGCTATTACTATCCCCACCATTGCTATAGTGCCACCGCTGCTATAGTACGCTACATTACTGATACTATAGCAGTGACCAATGGGTTTTGAACCCCAATTTTTCATGTAGGTTTATAGGGTTCTTACCAATAAGCCAATCCCTAACTACTTTTTTTTCATAAACATAAAACTTGTTTAAACTTCTTTAAGACAATTCCCAGATCAATCAACTCAGAATATTATAAAGCAAAATGTCACATGAAAAAGAAAATCACTAACCAAGTTGATTCTATGGGTATGTATCGATCCATGATGCAGAAAGATAAATTTAGGATATAAGCTATGTTCTTGATCTAGAGATAAGGCTCAGTGGCTTCAAATGGGGCTGAGATGCAGATAAAGTTGCGGTTTTGGCTCTAAATTCACACCGATTATGATGACCATCGGGATGAAGCCATAGTGAGAGACGACCTTAGCTTTCTCCAGAGCCCATATACTAAATTTTATGAAGCTTTTGGGTTCCAATTTGTTGTTGGAAGTGGAATTTGATGCTCATCCACCATTTCCTTTGTATTTTCCTCCCCCCAAAATCTTGGACACCCTCGGTTTATCACTTTGTGAAACTGTTCACTATAAGGCAAACCCTAAACATTCAGTATAAAGAATATGTATACTATAATAAGATAAATAACATTGTTATTATTCTATATAAACTTTTTATAGACTTAATCTAATTAAAATTCCTCTTATTAGAGTAATTAATACATGAATTACACCCAATGCCCTTCCCCAATGGTCCATTAATTTTGGAGTAACAATGTGGATATTAATCAAATATTATAAGGATTTTCTATCATAATACTAGAAATATATGAATTAAATCATCCAATAAAATTTGTAGTATAAAATGAAAACTGATATACCAAATGAGTTTGATTTTATACAGAATCAATTCATAAAAAATTGAATAAAAATATATTACTCTATGGAAGTAAAACCTATATTTTATCTATTAATTGGGCTATGAAAATTTATCTCAACAAAATAATTCCTTGAAGATACATAAAAATATATTTCAAGATAATAGGTGGAAAATACATTTATAGTTAGTTTTATTATCAAATAGTCATGAAATAGTACATGATTTATATTATTATACTATAGAATAAATATAAGAATAATGCCAAACATCGATAAATTAATATACCACCAATCATAAACATGTATGACACATATAATATCACATCCAAGAAAAATAAAATAGTATTGAAAGAATATATAAAGGAGGTACCTAAAAAATAAATCTTCATTATTTTTCCCATTTAGATCCCCAATAAAAAAATGAATTTTCTAGGCATCCCTTCTGTATCCAAAAAACCCAAAATCTACATATTTTCATTCCATTTCATCCCCATAAGAATGAATATATTTATCATAACCTAATAACACATCATAAATGAACATCCCATCCTCATCATAGAATAGTATCAGAAATATGGTGGATAGAAACTATATACCCCATATTATTGTGCATGAACACCACCATATATGCAATTATATATAAAATTATTAGAACATAAACCAATAGATATCATAGACTATTTATTTTAAAGAATGGAAATCAATTATTTTATGCATCCATGAGGTAGATCAGGGAAAGGGGAGTAGTTGACCACTCATTCCCTCAGTAACACAGATGTTAGGGAAGACTCTTAGAACATAGTATGTTTTATTTTCTATAAAGTTATTTTTCATTTTAGGGGGTGTGTAATAGATAAAATGGGAAATATAAAATTTATCTCAACCCCCATATAAGATTTATCCAAATGGTTCAGGAAAACATCACTACGATTACCCATCACTTTTATCATGGTATCCCAACTAAAACCGAATGAATTCCATAATATCTACACCATAACTACACCATAAAAAATTAAATATCCACATGATCAACAATAAATTCACATTAAATCATATCATCTATATGTTTTTTGTTTTTTATTTAAAAAAAAATTAAATAAATGATTCCACTCATTTATAAACGGAATGTAAAACTATTCATCTTCTAACAACCATATTTATCCCTATTATTACGGATTATTTTCAGCCTATCATTGTGTTCATTACTACCAAATTCATTCCTCATTACTAAGAATCAATGATAAAACTACATCATCATTTATTATAATAACAACCATAACTAAAAAACCCTAGCATATAACCACTAAAAAAATCCACAATATAAAAAACACAATCCTTGTCCATTCTATATAACAAACCTTAAAACCATTAAAATCTACATAAAATCTAGTAGACCACTACCATCACCACAAAAATGTAATCCAATGAATACATTAGATGTCTAACCCAAATACCAATTTCATAATTCCTAAATAATTTTAATATTGATTATTAGATTTTTATAAATTTATTTATTTAGTAGAATATCATATATAATTACCAATAATTAAAAAAATCATATATCAATTAAAAATATTTAAAACAAATAAATAATCAAGAAACATCCACATCAATCTAGATGAAAATCTCAATAAGAAATTAAAAATTAACCACCCATTTTCAATGTCATAATTAATCATTTTCTTACATATTATTACAATAATTGCATATTTCAAATAAATAACATCATAAATTTCTATTTAGGATTACCCTGTTATTTGAGGTGGTTTTATCAATATAATATTCAAAAAATTATATATATCAAAATGATAATAAAAATTATAAATATAAATTTCAAATACAAACAAATAAAATTCATTATCAGATAATCATATAAAATAAATGTGGATCCTAACTCCCCATTTGATTAACAATAGATAATTTCATTGTATATTATTATGTTATTTCCTATAATTATATCATAAAAATTAAAAACATTATACATAAACACATAATAATAAATGTATGGATATTCCTCAAATATCCTATATCAATAATAGCACAACTAATCTATATGGCCGAACAAGGAGAGGTTGATGAACAAATGTCTATGATTAGGGGAATAAATCCCCCAAGCAACCTAAGTCATAAGAAACTCTTTAAAAGAAATTGGTAAATAAAAAAATATCACAAACTCTCTATGATGAATATATTGGAAAACCCAAAAATAATTAAATAAACACTTAGCTTGTTCCACAAGGTTTTCAATCTCTTGAATACAAGGATAAATCCAAGAAAAGGGTTATGGAGGATCTCAAACGATGCATCTCAAGTCACTAAGGATACAATGATAAACTAATGAATCTAAATTAAAATTACTTGTATTCCTATTTAATTCGAAATCTAAAATTTATTGAATCATGGTAGAATAGGTAATGCTAAATACCAGATGTGTCTATAAGGAAATAACATCCCAAATCCGATTTTAATCCCCCATTTATTCTTTATTTTAGAACATAATATACCAATATAATTTCAAAATGATCGAACTCATAAATGTAATAATGTATATTACCATGTTGGTACATTAAAATTTCAAAATTCATGGAACAAAAATTTCCAGAATAAAGGAAATTATGATAACATATTAATGGATTCCCATTTAGATGGAATATGATTTATAGTACCCTTTACAATCATGAAAAAAATTCCTTCCTAAATGGGGACATCACCTTCTGATAAAAATGTATTTTTTATAATGTATTAAATTTTGTTTTTAGGTATTTTGGAAAATTATCCTTGATACAAAAAAAATTAAAAAAACAAGGTTCGATATTTGATATATAATATATTTCATAGATAAGAAATTATTGAATGTGGCTCAGAATAAAATGTGAAAAAGGTACAGATATATTATGTATACATAATATTTTTGTAAGGATGAAATTATAGATTTTAACTAAAGATATATTGATTATATATAATGTTTTTCTTTTAGGAAATATTATTATTTTTAACAAAAATAAATATATCAGATAATATCCTTTTTAAAATGTTGAAAGATAATAACTTTTGTCCCTTTGAATGGTTCAGTCCTCAAAAAATACTATGTATAATATATCTTCATCATGTAAATTATTTTATAATGAAAAATTATTGATTAATAAGTTATATATAATTTTTTATGATATTTTTCTATGATTGGAATTATCATGTAAAATATTTTTAAATAAGTATGATATTTTCTTTTTATATAAAATCAATATTTAATTTTTTTTATTTTCAACATAACATATTATCATTTCATAGAAGTAAATATTTAAGAAATAAAAATTCCTTATGTTATGTCACGACCCGTCCCAGTGGGGCCCGCGCCATGACTCCCCAAGCCCGCCTCTAATAGGCCAGGGGCTGGTGACTAGCACTGAGTAGGCATGTCACTAACATGGGAGGAATTGCCTAAGTACATGTACACACACACACATCTCCAAGACCACAAATGATGAAATGTAAAACACTAAGGAACAAAAATGCATTAGACAACTAAACCCAACCAACAGTGTACGACGAAAGTTAGAGTACTGTAAAAGTAAACGGGGCCAAAATACAAGCCCACCAAAAGAAAGAGTCTGAAAAATTACAAAGTCCAACCTGTAAGCACAAAGGTACTGGGATTGCCGCTCGTAGCCGTAGGAACGCCTCGGCCTGTAGGGAACTCAGAAAGCTCGGTCCTGTCCTGGTCCGCCCTGGACTCTGTCAAAAGGATGATCGTCTGCACAAGACAGCAGACGTGTGGGCAAAGCCCGTGCAGGGGTGAGTATAACAATACTCAGTAGAGGACCCCAAAAACCACAAAGCAATACAAAGTAAATGTACAATCAGCTATGCACAGTATATGTTTACAGAACATATAAAAAAAACCAGATATACTCAAAACCTAGACCCATGGTCTAGAGACAAGTCACTAAACCGCATACCCCCGCAAGGGATTCCGTTCGAAGATTTTGTGATGCACTCATTCTAGGAGAACACACTCCATGAGTCTTATAGCTCTGATGACGTCCGTCTGGCAAGTTCTATTCATCGGGAACCGTCACGAGAGATAGTTACACTCATTATGGGAGACACACTCTTGAGTGGGAAAGATTTCGATACACAGATGAGGATCACTGCCAGGGCCATGGCGGATACCGCGACTCATTCAGAATTCACCTGCTAGGTAGAGGATCAATGCTCGGTAAAGTTGGTCATGTCGATGCCTGACTCTACCTAGGGTCTGGAATGGATAGAGGATCTCGATCCGGGCCTCTCGAATGGATGCTTGAATCTATCATAGAAAATTCATGCTGAAGGGATCATAATCCTGCGTGAGGGAATGATGCCTGACCTTCATGGGAACAAGAAGAAGGGGCACTAACCCAAACGAAATATGTTCAAGGCATGGTGAACAAAAGGACCAATCTGTTTTCCAAAAAGTACACGGCGTGTAAAAATGATACACGTCGTGTTGTCCGACCCCGGGTACTGCTTGTCTACAACGGCCCATGTTGTGAGGCTGGTCATGTATAAAACTTAGTACACGGCGTGTAGTATGGAGTACACCCCATGTCTGGGTAACTGAGGTTGGCTCCGTGTACTCTGGCCATGTGCCCGTACATGGTCACCAACCCGTGTACTCCAACCCGTGCGATCTGCACACGAGGTGACCCACGCTGTTTACCTCACCTAGCCGGGTGATGGAGTACACGGTCGTGTACTCCATCCCGTTTCTGTGTATCCCTGGGATACACGCCGAGCTTCGCGTAGCCACCTCTGCCGAGCTGTACACGTTGTGCCGCCTGAAGCCGTGTAGACCATCCCATGTCTGTGCACTACCCAAAGTACACGCCGAGCTTCGGGGAAGGTCCAATATGCCGTGTGACCGGGGTCACACGCCGTGTGATCCTTCTCTGACCCCGAAACCCTATCTGCCACCGTCATAACTACACGACGTGTTCTTCGGAAGTACACACCGTGTATTCTGGAAATTTCCAGAAACGGCGCTCTTCACCAGCGCGCCTCCCGTGCTGCTCTGATCATCAATCCGGCCGTCTGATCGCTGCAAAACTTCCATGTTCTGGCCACCCTGACCCCACGAAGTCGTTTCTGTCGCTTTTGGGCCTCCAATAGGCTCCAAAAACGTGATTTGATCTTCCCGCACGAAGAACGCTCTAAGAACGCCCTTTCCCGATCCGGTCCGATTCGTCGTCCGCCATTGTCGTCGCACCTCCACAAGGTTATTGCGGTGTTGAACCTTTGATTTGGGATCATTGCATCGCGTAACGGATGCGCAACAATCCGTTGTTCATCACCCCACGAAGAACGCAAAGAACGCGTGAGAAATAATGGGGGAGGAAATCCAATAAACAAATAAATTGAGGAACGAACCTCCACCGTCATTCGTCACGTCGTTGATCTGCTCCCGTTAATAGGTTTAAACGGAGCAAAGATCAACATGAATAAAAATCATGGATTAATTCCCCAAAATCATCCCAAAGAAAACCCTCCCGTAAGAACGTACGAGTCCGCAGATCAACTTGTTCGTGGTTTCTCCGCGTTCGTCATTTAAACTCTAAAACGGGGAAAAGTAATTGAAATAACAAACCCCTACCTTTTGAAAGGATCGATCATTGATGAAAGGTGTCGCGCTGCCATTTTCGTCAAGATCCTTCAACGTCGGCGCAGCGATTCTCGATCTCGATCTGTCCTCGTTCGTCTCCGAGAATTCTCTCTAACGCCTTTCGGATTCGGTAGAGATTCCTCTCAAACGTTTCCAATGATCAACAATTTCTTAACCCATTAAAAAGGGAAACATGTTGTCATTTAATTACGCGGCAACATTAATGATGTTGACTTGCCATTTTG
The DNA here is from genome assembly GCA_963277665.1 of Viscum album. Taxonomy (NCBI): domain Eukaryota; kingdom Viridiplantae; phylum Streptophyta; class Magnoliopsida; order Santalales; family Viscaceae; genus Viscum; species Viscum album. The sequence goes on from OY728131.1 coordinate 450,761,715, forward strand.
AAGTTATTATGAAGCGTCATTAATTTAGGAAACAGCTGCGCCATTGCTGCACTACAGCGGATGATTCCTTAAATGAAATAAAATAAATTCGTTAATTTAATTTATTTTATTTTACTTAAAACGTCAGAAAATTAACTTTTTCCCTCGACCCACGCCGGTCAAGGTTAGCATCATTCTTAGGTAAAGTCTTCATCCCGGACGTAACAGTGCGCTCAGATTTTTAATCTGGGCATCCATTTGGAAACTGCCACAACCGCGCACAAGTGCTGACTCACTTAACTAAAAAAAAGTTCAAACCACCATTCTAGACTCACAGGACCTTAGAATGATGTGTCGTCTTCGCACCCAGTCTCAAAATAATTCCAAATAATATTTAAAAATAATAAACGGAAAATCCGAGACATTGCATTCTCCCCACCTTGTGGATTTTACATCCCCGAAAATCCCAAACAAAGGCTACTTGAAAAGATGAGGGTACTGGGCACGAATATGGGCCTCCTGCTCCCACGTGCTCTCCTGAAGATTCACGTGCTGCCACCGGACGCGCATTAAGGGAATCGATCGCCCATGAAGGATCATCTCCTGCCGATCCTCGATCTCCACCGGGTAATCAGCAAAGGTCACTCCATCCTCGATGTCCAGCTCGCCCCAGTCGATGAGGTGTAATGGGTCATGCACGTACCTCCTCAGCTGTGACACGTGGAAGACATCATGTACCCGATGCAACTGTGGCGGTAGAACCAGGCGGTACGCCACCTCACCAACTCTTCCCAGGATCTGGAAATTTCCGATGAACCTTGGAGATAGCTTGCCTCCTCGGACAAATCTCCTCAACCCTCGTCGAGGTGAGAACCGAAGGAAGACGTGGTCTCCCTCTTCGAACTCCAGAGGTCTCCGTTGCCTGTCAGCATAAGACTTTTGCCGGCTCTATGCAGTCTTCATCCACTCCCGGATGATCTGCACCTTCTCTGTAGTAGCTCACACTAACTCTGGACCCATGGGTGCTGACTCTCCAGGGTCGGTCTAGCAAAGCGGTGAATAGAAGGGTCTCTCGTACAAGGCCTCGAACGGTGCCATACCGATGGTGGAGTGGTAGCTGTTGTTGTACGCAAACTCCACCAGTCGTAAGTGGTCCTCCCAGCTGCGACCAAAGTCCAAGATACAGGACTGCAACATATCTTCTAGAACCTGAATGGTCTTCTCCATCTGACCATATTTCTGGGGATGAAATGATGTGCTCAAGCGCAGTTGAGTCCCAAAAGCCTCCTGCAATCTCTTCCACAACCGGGATGTGAAGTGGGTGTCTCGGTCTGAGACTATAGTCGAGGGGACTCCATGAAGCCGAACTATCTCATGTACGTAGAGGTTTCCCAAGCTCTCTACGGAACTCTGCTACCTAATAGCTAGGAAGTGGGCCGAAATGGTGAGTCGGTCAATGATCACCCAGATGGAATCGTGCCCCTTGGACGTCCGTAGTAACCCCATCACGAAGTCCATCGATATTCCATCCCACTTCCACTCTGGAACTTCCATGGGGTGATCTAACCCTGTTGAAACCTGGTGCTCAGCCTTCACCTGTTGGCATGTGAGGCATCAAGATACGAACTCTACCACTTCCATCTTCATGCCTGACCACCAGAACTGACGTCGGAGGTCCTGGTACATCTTTTCCACTACGAGATGTACCGCCAAAGGGGATGTATGGAACTCCGTCAGGACCTCCTCCTGCAATGCCACTGGTACAATAGTGTGTCCTCTGAAAAGAATTATGTGCTCCCAACCTTGCGAATATCCATCAAGATCATGTCCTGTGGATAACTGAGCACGTAAGTTCACACAGTCTACATTCCCAAGTTGTGCCTCCCTAACTCGCTGTAAGAGTGGAGGGGTGACAACCATCGACTGTAGGGATGTTGTATCCTCTCCATCCATGAAGGATAACTGTAACGCGGCTAATTGTTGTGTCGCCTCACTCAACAGTTGTGAGATTGACCTTCTGCTAAGAGAATCTTCCACTTTGTTCCCCTTCCCAGGAGTATAGATGATCTCAAAATCATAGTCCTGGAGGAACTCTAGCCAACGCCTCTTCCTCATATTCATATCCTTCTGTGAGAATATGTACTTGAGGCTCTTGTGGTCAGAGTAGACAATGAACCGCTCGCCCATAAGGTAGCATCACCACATCTTCAATGCGAAGACTATCACTGCTAACTCGGGATCATGGGTCGCATAGTTCTGCTCATGCGACCTAAGATGGCGCGAACCATAAGCAATCACCGTGTGCCGCTGCATTAGGACACAGCCGAGCCCGGTCCCTAATGCGTCGCAGAAAACTATGTACTCAACACCCTCCTCCGACAATCTCAAGACTGGGGTGCTCGTCACACTCTGTCTTAGCTGCTCAAAAGCCTGCTGGCACTTTTCTGTCCACACGAAGGGTTGCCCCTTCCTGGTCAAGGCTGTCATCGGTGCTGATATCCGGGATAAATCAGGGATGAGTCTCTGGTAATATCCTGCCAACCCAAGGAAGCTTCGCACCTCTGTCACGCTCCGAGGTGGCTCCCATGCTAACACAACCTCCACCTTGGATGGGTCCACAGCTACTCCATCTACTGAGATGACATGTCCCAGAAAGTGGACCTCCCAAATCCAGAACTGACACTTTGAGATCTTCCCATAAATCTGGTGCTCCCGAAGTACGTCCAGAACCATCCACAGGTGTCTCACATGCTCCTCCTCTGACGCCGAGTACACAAGGATGTCGTCGATGAAGACTACTACGAACTGGTCCAAGTATGGCTGGAAGATCCGGTTCATCAACCCCATAAACACTGCGGGGGAGTTCGTCATGCCAAAGGGAATCACCAAGTACTCATAGTGACCGTAGCGACATCTGAAAGTCGTCTTCGGTATATCCTTATCCCGCACTCGTAGCTGGTGATAGTCTGATTGAAGGTCAACCTTCGAGAACCACTATGCCCCTCTTAGTTGATCAAAGAGGTCATCGATCCTTGATAGTGGATATTTGTTCTTTACGATCACCTGGTTCAAGTGCCGGTAATCTACGCACAACCTCAGACTCCCGTCTGCCTTCTTGGTGAACAAGACTGGGGCCGCCCAGGGTGAGGCGATGGTTCTTACTAAACCCTTTCTCTGCAAATCCTCCAACTTCACCCTCAGCTCGCGAAGCTCCGCGGGAGCTATCCGATAAGCTGATGAGGAAATCGGCGTCATCCCGGGGTGTAAGTCGATGCAAAAGTCGATTTCTCAGCAGGGAGGTAGTCCTGGAACATCTTCGGGAAAGACGTCCTCATACTCCGCCACCACTACTGGGAAATAAGAGTTCACAACATCCACTGCTCCGAGGGTAAGTCTAGACAACTCATGAGTGATCAGTTTCACCCTTCTATGCATGAGCCCGTTTTGTTCTGTCTGGTTTTCCTTTTCTACGACAAAGGAAAACCTTGTTCCATCACGCCAGACACACCGCACCCTTCGCCTAAAACAGTCAATCTGGGCATGGACCAAAGATAACCAATCCATACCGAGAATGACGTCGTAAGGCCTCGATTCTACAACCAAGAGGTTCCAACCGAAACTCTTGCCTCCAAGGGTAAGATCACACTGTCTGTAAAGGTGTGGGATCGTCGAGTCTCCTCCCATAGGTGTCTCCAAGCGTTAGGATCAAGTCAACGGTTCTACTGGAATCTCGAGGTTTTTTACAAGACATGTGGCTATAAGGGAATGACTGGAACATGTGTCTATGAGTACGGCATATAAGGTAGAAAAGACATAGATTGTACCTCGAATCATCCTTGGATCCCCTGGGTCGTATGCCTCGACCACATGCATCTGTCCCTGTCCCTGTCCCCCAGCTCCCTGAGCCTGGTGCAGACCTCCTGGGGGTGGTGGTGGAAGTAAGTCAAAGCATCTTCCACCACCTGCCGCTCTCCCTGCTCCTCTTCCCCGTCCGCCGCCTGGCGTATCTGCCTGCTCCATTCTCTGCCTCTTCCTCGGTGGTCCATCCACCACTTCCCTGTCAGCAGCTCGACGTGTCGGGAAATCTCTAGTGAGATTCCCCCTACTGTCGCATGCATAGCATCGCTTCTCCCTAGGCTGACTGGATCCAGCCTGAGAGCCCTGGACAGTCGATCCCCTGACATGGGTCCTCCTATGACGTCTCTCACGTCCAGATCCTTGTGCATGACGTCGGCTCCTTGCTACCGGTGTTTCTGCACCTGTCTGCCTGCTACTGACTATCAGCGGCTGTCTCTGCTCTGCCAAGAAGCTTTCGATCACCAATGCCTGCTCGAGCACTCCAGCATAAGTCGAAATGCATAGAGGCATGACACTATCTCGGATGTCACGTCGTAGACCTCGCTCGAAGGTCCGAGCTCTGAAGTACTGATCCTTGACCATATTCATCGAGTACCTGGCAAGGTTGGTGAACCTCGATGAATAGTCATCCACCGTCATACTACCCTGCTGGAGCTGAAGAAGCTCCTGGATGCGCACAGCTCTCAGCGTAACTGGAGACAACTCCTCCCTGAAGAGTCACTCAAACTCTGTCCACGAAAGAGTCTCCTCGTCGTGAGTCTGCGTGGTCAGACTCCACCATCGTCCCACCGAACCTTGAAGAAGGCTCGCTCCTAGGACCACAATCTGGTCTGCCGGTGTCCTCACTAGATGGAAAACTCTGGTCACCGCCTCAAGCCAGTCCTCAGCCGCCTGAGGGTCGGGCTCGCCTCAGAACCTGAGGGGTCTCTATTTCTGAAACTCGTGGAGTGCGCTAAGCCTGCGCTCCTCGCCGGTCGGTACTGCAGGTACCACTGGCTACTCCACTGGCGGTATAGCAGGTGCACCACCTGGTGGCAATGCCTGGGGGGCTGGTCCCTATATCGAAGCTTCGTTACTGAGGGGGTCATCCTCGTGATCGTGCTGCTGAATCCTAGCAAGTACGCATCGCAGAGGCATCCTGCAAATAAATAAGATATGTCACAGTCAATGAGTATATCTGGATAGCTGACACCAAGGATATGGAAGACACAACCCATTCCTATATGATGCAAGTACCTTTTATTTCCCTGCAACCAGTGTTTTCGTGAACCGGGTTGAAAAGCAGGTTATCAGAGTCCTGGTGTATGGATACATCAGCCACCGCACCAACACTGGGGTCTCTGGCCTTAAATCCGAACCCGAAACACTTAACACTGTTTCCCCAAACCAAACTCACAGACTCTTGGTCCTAAGGTTGAACCGACCACCTCTGATACCACTCTGTCATGACCCGTCCCAGTGGGGCCTGCGCCGTGACTCCCCAAGCCCACCTCCAATAGGCCAGGGGCTGGTGACTAGCACCGAGTAGGCGTGTCACTAACATGGGAGGCATTGCCTAAGTACTTGTACACACACACACATCTCCAAGCCCACAAATTCCAAAATGTAAAACACTAAGGAACAAAAATGCATGCATACAACTAAACCCGACCAACAGAGTATGACGAAAGGTAGAGTACTGTAAAAGTAAACTGGGTCAGAATACAAGCCCACCAAAAGCAAGAGTCTAAAAAAATTCAAAGTCCAACCTATAAGCACAAAGATACTGGGACTGCCGCTTGTAGCCATAGGAACGCCTCAGCCTGTAGGGAACTCAAAAAGCTCGGTCATGTCCTGGTCTGCCCTGGACTCTACCAAAAGGCTGCTCGTCTGCACAAGACACCAGACGTGTGGGCAAAGCCCGTGCAGGGGTGAGTATAACAATACTCAGTAGAGGACCCCGAAAACCACAAAGCAATACAAAGTAAAAGTACAGTCAGCTATGCACAGTATATGTTTACAGAACATATAAAACAAAATAGATATACTCAAAACCCATACACGTGGTTTAGAGACAAGTCACACAACCACATACCCCCGTAAGGGATTCTGTTCGAAGATTTCATGATGCGCTCGTTCCGGGAGAACACACTCCACGAGTCTTATAGCTCTGATGACGTCCGTCTGGGAAGTGTTGTTCGTCGGGAACCGTCATGAGAGATAGTTACACTCATTACGGGAGACACAATCATGAGTGGGAAAGATTTCGATACACAGATGAGGATCACTTCCAGGGCCATGGCAGATACCGCGACTCATCCGGAATTCACCTGCTAGGTAGAGGATCAATACCTAGTAAAGTTGGTCACGCCGATGCCTGACTCTACCTAGGGTCTAGAATGGATAGAAGATCTCGATCTGGGCCTCTCGGATGGATGCCTGAATCTATCACAGAAAAGTCTTGCTGAAGGGATCATAATCCTGCGTGAGGGAATGATGCCTGACCTTCAGGGGAACAAAAAGAAGGGGCACTAACCCAAACGAATGATGTTCAAGGCACGGTGAAAAAAGGACCAAGCCGTTTTCCAAAAAGTACACGACATGTAAAAATGATACACGTCGTGTTGTCCGACCCCAGGTACTAACCGTGTACAACGGCCCGTGTTGTGAGGATGGTCATGTAGAAATATTATTACACGGCGTGTAGTACGGAGTAAACGCCGTGTCTGGGTAACTGGGGTTGGCTTCGTGTACTCTGGCCATGTACCCGTACACGGTCACCAACCCGTGTACTCCAACCCGTGCGATCCGCACACGGGGTGACTCGCGATGTTTGGCTCACCTGGCTGGGTGATGGAGTACACAGTTGTGTACTCCATCCTTTCTTCGTGTATCCCTGGGATACATGCCGAGCTCTGCGTAGCCGCCTCTGCCAAGCTGTACACGTCGTGCCGCCTGAAGTCGTGTAGACCATCCCGTGTCCGTGTACTACCCAAAGTACACACTGAGCTTTGGGGAAGGTCCAATACGTGTGACCGGGGTCACACACCATGTGATCCTTCTCTGACCCTGAAACCCAAGCCGCCACCATCATAACTACATGGCGTGTTCTTCGGAAGTACACGCCGTGTATTCTAGAAATTTCCAGAAACGACGCTCTTCGCCAGTGCACCTCTCGTGCTACTCCGATCATCAATTCGGTCATCCGATCGCCGCAAAACTTCCAGGTTCTGGTTTTCCCGACCCCACGAAGCCGCTTTCGTCGCTTTCGGGCCTCCGATCGGCTCTGAAAACGTGATTTTATCTTCCCGCGTGAAGAACGCTCGAAGAACGCCCTTTCCCGATCCGGTCTGATTCGTCGTCTGCCATTGTCGTTGCACCTCCACAGGGTCGTTGCGGTGTCGAACCTTCGATTTGGGATCGTTGCATCATGGAACGGATGCGCAAAGATTCATTTTTTGTCACCCCGCGAAGAACGCGAAGAACGCGCGAGAAAGAATGGGGGAGGAAATCCAGTAAACAAATAAATTGAGGAACGAACCTCCGCCATCGTTCGTCACGGCGTTAATCCGCTCCTGTTAATAGGTTTAAACGGAGAAGAGATCAACATGAATAAAAAGCATGGATTAATTCCCCAAAATCATCCCAAAGAAATCCCTCCCGTAAGAACGTACGAATCCATGGATCAACTTGTTCGTGGTTGATCCGCGTTCGTCATTTAAACTCTAAAACGGGGAAAAGGAATTGAAATAACAAACCCCTACCTTTTGAAAGGATCGATTGTTGACGAAAGGTGTCGCGTTGCCATTGTCTTCAAGATCCTTCAACGTCGGCGCAACGATTCTCGATCTCAATTTGTCGTCGTTCGTCGCCGATAATTCTCTCTAACGCCTTGCGGATTCAGCAGATATTCTTCTCAAACGTTGCCAATGATCAACAATTTCTTAACCCATTAAAAAGGGAAACATGTTGTCATTTAATTACGCAGCATCATTAATGATTTTGACTTGCCATTTTGAAGTTATTATGACGCGTCATTAATTTAGGAAACAGTTGCGATGCTGCCGCGCTACAGTGGATGTTTCCTTAAATGAAATAAATTAAATTGGTCAATTTTTTTTTACTTAAAATGTCAGAAAATTAACTTTTTCCCCCGACCCGCACCGGTCAAGGTTAGCCTCATTCTTAGGTAAAGTCGTCGTCTCGGAAATAACAGTGCGCTCAGATTTTTAATCCGGGCATCCGTTTGGAAACTGCCACAACCGCGCACAAGTGCCGACTCACTTAACTAAAAAAAATTCAAACCACCATTCCGGGCTCACTGGACCTCAGAATGATGTGCCGTCTTCGCGCCCGGTCTCAAAATAATTCCATATAATATTTAAAATTAATAAATGGAAAATCCGGGACATTACATGTTAGATATATGTATTCATAGAAATATAGATACTTTAGGATATTTCTTGTCTCTTATCTTGAATTAAATTCAATAATTTTACTTGTCATTCATAAAAAATAATATAATCTGAAAATGATGAAGAATAATATTTCTGTTAAAATCCAATGAATATATAAAAAAAATTATACTAATATTTCAATAATGTAACCATCATGGAATGACTCCCCATGAAATACATTCCAACTACTTTACTCCCTAACAGTACTACTACGTGACTTAATTGTAATCACTCAACACCTATGAAATAATAATTTCTTGGTTGAAGAAACACTTAGAATATATAAATTTAACCTCATAAATGATTCTTATTGTAACAACCCAATGTTTTTCAATGGAAATTCCATTCTTATAAATATTTCATAAAATCACATGAAAACACAACATAATGAACTACTAAGTGGTAAGTGACCTTTAAACATATGTTTTTCATTTCTGTGTTTGGAATTTCAAAAATCTGACATACACGGTTGCAATCAGTAAGTTATTTGGAGTCTGATAAGAAAAACATAATTTTCGGTGAATAGTAACCTACCCATATGAATAGTTTCATACCATTATGAATAGTGGTATACCCTAATTAATATTAATATTACCTATGATAATATATAAATAATATTCAAGTTGAATGTACGATATAACTATATTTTAGAATAAGTAAATGAATGTTTTAAAACTGGTTTTTGATAATAAATTATGATTTTAATTAAATATTAAAATAATCATATTTATAAAATTATTTTTGAAAAATTGATTTCATTTTTGGATTTTACACATCAAAAAATTGTTAGGGTAATTTTTTAAGATTTTTCTGAAATACTTGATTTTTTTATGAATAGTAAAAAATGATAATTTATGATAAATGCTAAATAATGGATTTATTGAGTCATTGATGATGATCTACTGATATAAACCCAATTAGTTCTAATTCACATGAATTTATTACTATTTTTTGTCATTAAATCATCACTATTTATGGTCTTGCAGGAATATAATAAACTAATGATTATAATATTATGAAAACCATCCTCTCCTCCACTACAACACCCCCCCCCCCACTCCCTCTTATTTTCATTACTCTCAAGCCTTGTTCCTTGCCAATATTTTGTCCAAATCTATCTACAAGCTCCTCCCCCATGTCCAAAATCCCCTAGACTCTTCAAAATACCAAAATCTCTCCCCTTAAGAGGTTCCCAAATGAGGAAGTCTAAAGAGGTAAATTTCTCTTTCCAATTCATTCATTTCTTTTAAGTCCTTTTCATTTTGTTTCTTTCCTCACCTCCTTCACAGAAATCATATGATAACTCCAGTAATAGAAATATAATAGAATTTTATTATTCTAATGGGATATTTCATTATCTTCTCTCCTTTCCCAACCTTTTATTTGAACGAAATGAAAGTACCCTTTGAGATGTGTTAATTTAGCACATTCAAGGACAATAGTTTATCAATTTCTATTATCATCTTTAATTCTGGTCATGAAACCATTTGTGTTATAGTTGAAAAAGATTATTATATGTAATATATACTATTTTTTGGTTCTTTAATCCTTTTGTATAAATGGTATTAATTTATAAAGAAAAACATGTTCTTTGTAATCAAACCCACCGATTAACAAAAACGATTGTCACTATGGTTTTATATAATAATTCGGCATCACTCTAAGTAACCAAATTAAATTTAAAACCATGTAATCTATTTTATTTTCACTAATATAATATAACTTCAATTTCGGACAACCACTTTCATCTTACATGTTTGTCCAAATATGAATATAAGTGAACTGGTCATTAAAACCAAGTAAACAAACAAGCCTGAACAATGAAATTGAACCTCATAACCAATAAAAAGGTTATAAATAAACATAAAATGATTATAATAAAACAACTTCATATATAAGATGTTATAGAATTATTAATTAATAAACCTAATTTGTTTATTCAGGTATTTAATATGAACTGTTTAACACCAACAAATTTAAGGTAAGGGGTCCTCTCCATTTCTCTATTAATCAACATTGTCCTCTATGTTATGCCTGTTATGCATAATCCCAAATTTTGGGGTATGTTTTCTCACATCCCCCATACTTCCCTCGTGATTTTTATGTGATGATAAACCCCTTTTCACCCTCATCAATCCCTCTTAGGTACACCCAACACCATGCCAATAAACCGTAACGAATTCTACCTGATCAATTTTGGTTCATTCGGGTCGCCTTATCATTATTTATATCAAAGTGAAATTATATTATATATCTATGTACATATTCTAAATTCTATTTAGGTTTAAAAAAATCATTTATGAACACCCATCATTACTCTCTTTCAGGGATATACATGTTTTTAAAAGATTCCCTCCTTAGAACTTTCTGATAAGCAAACCTATTTTAAGGGAAATTCTAAAAAAATACCCAATTTCAAGTCCAATATATCGTCTATTTTCCAAAATTGTCTCTATAAAATAGTCTTCTTATTAAGAAAACCTTCTTAGTTCAATTATGTTTTTATCTAAAAGATTGTCATATTTTCTATTTTAAAAGCTCTAAAGTATTTTCCTTAAAACCACACAAAAATGTTTTAATTCTAATGTTTCTCAAATACATTTATCATATGTTGTCACATATTTTTGAAATATATTACCATTTTATATGCCTATTTTACCCTTTGAACGTCCATGTATGTTCTAATCCCTTTCTTCCATGGATAATTTCATGATACATTGATTGGTTATGTTTTATGTCATGATTGTGGTACCCAATTATTTTCACGGGTATCCCTATGTTTATGTATGGTTGATTATGTATGATTATTTATGTGGAAAGAATATTCAGAAAAATGTTAAGATGGGTGCGCCTATATAGCACTCCAATTCATTGGGTGAAGATAATACTCATTAGATGCGATGTGAAATGAGATTTTCGATTAGCCTTGAACCGTACTAAAATGTGAAAAGAGATTGGCAGTTAGCCTTGACCCATACTAAAATGGGAAATGGGATTGGCGATTAGACTTTACCCATAATAAAGACATGTTTTATGATTCTACCACATTTATATGATTCCATGTTTATATGATCCCATGCTTATATGATATGATTTCATATGTTCCATGCTTTAGATATCAATATTTCATGCCTCCTAACTCATGTGCTTAAGATGTATCCTTATGTTCTTTCTCTTACTGGGATTTTTAGCTTATCCCTTTGTTCATGTGTTTCCCCAGGGTACCCTATGAAGATGTAAGAGATCAAAGGAAGTTAGGAGCTCTTTATGGAGAATAAATAAATAAATGTTTTTTATCCCCATGTTTTATGTTTTATGTTTTATGTTTTATGTACCTAGTCTTCCAAGACACTAGACTTAAGGATCCTTGGATTGTACTCTGATGTATAATTATAATTAAAATAATGTAATTTTATATTTAAAAGGTGTGGGTTTCTATAGTTGGTATCATAGGATTGTCTAGTTATTTTTTTAGATTAGGAATAGAGCACCTTAGTGAGAACCTTAAGGATGAGACTAAGTATAAGAGAACATTCCTAAATTTTGGTGAGTATTGAGTAAGTGGTTTATCAAGAAAATACTTCCCTATATGTATATGAGTAGGTAGAGGTGGCTCTGGAACAGATGTATCTAGGGGTAAAACCTAAAAACACCACTTTAAGATAAACTCAAATGGGAACTGGTGTATGACAACGATCCTTGCTGCACTCTTGGTTACGACACTCCCATGGGATATGCTTTGGTAGATTCATGAGCATAGTACAAACTATTATTAAGTGAAAAAATCCCATAAGAATATAAGTTAAGAAATAGATCGTGCATAACCTAGATATAAACCTAAGTAATAACAAGTTAGGAAATACTAATTTTTTATAAGTTTATCCTTTTATATTAAAATTTTCCTATTTATACTCAATAGATATGTATTCAAGACCTCTAATTATATGTTATTTTTCTTAGTTTATGGCGGGAAATAGAAGAACACGTTCCAACAACCAATGTGATAGAAAATGTGAAGACTACCCTAATGATATTTATGATATGACTTGATTGGGTGCTCAAAACATCTTGATAGTACCTACTCGGCAGGCACAAGTTATGAATAATAACTTGAATAATTCGGATAGTTCCTCGCACTCAAGAGGGAAAGAGAGTTCCTCGCACTCAGGAATAAGGAATATGAGAAAAGCGTTGGCAATTCGAGACTTTGACAATTATGAGGATATTTTCCATTATTCCCTCAAGGTTGAAATGGAGACTGGAGACTCTCAGTGGTCTTGTGGGCCCAGTGACAAGAAGTGGAAAGTGTAGAACAACATGGGTGGTTCATAAAACAAATCCCATGATGGTAAGAAGCATGACTTTTCAACTTGTAAAAGTTGTGGGAAGAATCATCCTGGTAACTATCTAAAGGGAAAAAAATTGCTTCAAATGTGTAATGTTTGGTCATATGGCCAAGAACTGCCTAAGGGATATGAAAAATACCACTAATGTTGAAGAAGAAAGCAAGGTTCAGATCAACACTCAGCCTTCAGTGCAGTGTTACAACTGCAAGAAGCATGGGCATTATGAAAGCAATTTCCCTAAGCTGAGGGTTCTCGGAGGCAATCTGCAACAACCACCAAGGAAATAAGGAAGGGCTTTTTCTATCACTACAACTAAAGTTGAGCTGGATAATGATGTGGTGATAGGTACACAATTTATTCATTCATGAATAGAAAACATACTATTTGGTTCTAGTTCTACTCATTCTTTCATATCTTGAAAGTTTAGTAGAACTATTCAAACACCGCCTCAAAATTTGGAGGAAAAGTAATCTATGAGAACAAAAAATGGGTAAATTATTGCATCTATGGTTTATAACTCCTCCCTCGTAAATTTTTGTGGACTAAACCTCTTAGAAAATCTCGTTATTCATCCTTTAGTGGTGTTCGATGCTATCTTGGGCATGGATTGGCTATCTTTATACAAAGCCAACATCAAATATCGGGAAAGGGATATCACTCTTCACATCCCAATGCATCCTCTGATTAATTACAAGTGCAATGAGTAAGATGAATCTCCTTTATAATTTTCATCTCTTGTGTGGATATTACAACCTTGTATGTAGACATATCTAGCTCAAATGATTAAGACAAAGGAGAGAATCATGCTTGAAGACCTGCCCATCGTGAGGGATTACACAGATGTATACCCTGATGAGTTGTATGGTCTTCCTCTTGATTGAAAGGTTGATTTCTAAATTTAACTTATCTATGGATATGTACCTATCTCAAAGACACCTTATGGAATAGCCACCATAGTGCTGGAAGAGATGAAGAAGTAGTTACATGAGAATATGGAGAAGGGTTTTATACACCCCGAGTGCTTCATCGTGGGGTGAACCAGTCCTCTTCATCAAGAAGAAGGATGGATCAATCCCCCACAACATTGATTATCATGAGCTCAATAAAATCACAATAAAGAACAAGTATCCCCTACCATGGATAGATGACTTGTTCTATCGGCTTCATGGGGCTAGTTATTTCTTTAAGGTGGACCTTCGGTCAGGATATCACCAATTTAATGTGAGGAAGGAAGATATTCCCCAGACTTCCTTTCGGACGAGGTATGGACACTATGGGTTCATAGTGATACCCTTTGGACTCACTAATGCTCCAAAAATTTTCATGGATTTAATGAATCGATTCTTTAGAAATTACATCAACAAAATTGTGGTAGTCTTTATTGATAATATTCTGATATGCTCAAAGAGAAAGGAGGAACATGAGGAGCATGTAAATATTATGTTAATGAATTTGTGAAGGGAGTAGTTGTATGCAACGTACATTAAATGTGAGTTCTGGATGGAGGAAGTATCATTCCAGGGGCATGTTATCACCAAAAAAGGGATATCTGTGGACCCTTCCAAGACGAAGGCAATTGATGAGTGGCCCAGGCCAACTTTTGTAATGGAGATCCGCATCTTTTTGTTTTGAGCTAGGTATTATCGACGATTTGTGAAGAAATTTTCCCAATTCCAAACCCAATGACCAAGCTAACATAGAAGGGAGTAAATCTTGTCTGGCAATAGGAATGTTAATATTTTTTCAACGAGTTAAAAAAGAGTCTTATCACTGTACCAGTACTCACACTTCATACAATTGGAGAACTCTTAATCTGTATAGTGATGCTTCTAAAAAGAGATTAGGTTGTGTGATAATGGAAAATGATAAAGTGACAGCTTATGCATTAAGGCTGCTGAAAATCTATGAACAAAACTATCACACGCATGATCTAGAGTTGGCGGTTGTGATCTTTACATTGAAAATCTGGCGGCATTATCTCTATGGGGAGATGTGTGAGATATATACTAACCACAAGAGTCTCAAATATATATATTCACACAAAAAGAGTATAATATGCGCCAGTGAATATGGATAGAGCTCATCAATAATTATGACTGCTCAATCCACTACCATCCTGGTACTCCAAATAAGGTGGTGGATTCTCTAAGTAGAAATGATATTGCATCTTTAACAATGATGAGATTTGAAAAGGATATGATCTTCATATATTTGAAAAGGATGGACATTGGAATCATTAGGAGAGGAACATCATAAAACCATTCCCAAATGATTTCTCAATCATCCATCTTAGAGAAAATAAATGAATCTCAAAGAAAATATGTGGAAATTCAGAAAATGGTGGAAGCTATCAGAAATGGGAAATCTTCCTATTTCAAAATTGATGAGGAAGGAGTTGTAAGATTTGAGACATGATTTTTTGTACCATCCGATCCAGAGATAAAGAATTAGATCTTGAATGATGCACAAAGATCATCTTTCTCTATCCACCCAGGGAGCCTAAGGATGTATTGAGATCTCCGAGAAAACTTTTGGTGGGACAATATGAAAATGGAGACTGGTGAATATAAATCAAAGTTCATGGTATGTCAGCAAGTGAAGGATGTGTGGAAAAATTATAAGGGGATGATGAAACCACTACCCATACCGGCATGGAAGTGGGAGAAAATAGCCATGGACATTGTCACTATACTTCCAAGGAAATCTAAAGGAAATAGTGCTATATGGGTCATTGTGGATCATCTTAAAAAGATAGCTCACTTTATCGCAATTCGAGGGGACTTCTCATTGGACCAAGTTGCATGATTTACATCAATGAAGTGGTAAGTCTGCATGGAGTACCACTGCTTATTGTATCATATTGTGATCTGAGATTCACCTTGAAGTTCTGGAAAAGTATCCAACATGCTCTAAGCAGTGAACTGAACTTCAATACTGCCTATCATCCTCAAACTGATGGCCGAACTGAGAAAACTATTCAGACAGAGGAAGACATGTTGAGAGCATGTTATATGGAATTAAAAGGAAAATGGGACCAACATATTCCACCGGTTGAATTCTCCAACAACATAAGTTTCCACTCGAACATCAGAATGGAACCACATATATCCCTTTATGGGAAAAAGTATGGAACACCAGTGTGTTGGGATGATGTCGGTGAGCATAATCTACTATGACTTGAAATTTTTGAAGAAATGGTGCAGAATATGGAAACCATTCAGCAGCATATCAAGGCAGCCCAAATTCGATAGAAAAATTATGCAGACAATCATCGACGAGAACTTGAGTTTAAAGTTGGATACCTGGTATTTTTACTCATATCACCATGGAATAAGGTAATGAGGTTTGGAAAGAAAGGGAATTCGAGTCTCAGGTACATCATCCCCTTCGAGATCCTTGATCGAGTCGGAGCTGTGTCCTATTTATTGACACTTTAACCTACCGTGTCAAAAGTACATGATGTATTTCATGTATTCCTCTTAAAAAATTACATACCAAACCCTTCACATGTACTCTCTTCAGAGGTGGTACAGTTGAAGGATGATCTTTCCTATGAGGAGCATCCAGTGAAGATCTTGGATCATAGAGACAAAGTTCTATTCAACAAGAATACTCATCTGTTCAAGGTACTAAGGAAAAACCATAAGTACGAAGAGGAAACATTGGAACTGGAGGAAGAAATTAATGAAAAGTACCCACACCTATTTTTAGCATAGAATGTAAAATGAAATTTCGAGGGTGGAATTTCATAAGGGGGGAAGAATGCAATGACATAATGTTTATTAATGGAAATTCCCTTCTAATAAATATGTCATAAAATCACATTAAACACAACATAAGGGACTAAAAAGTGCTAAGTGACATTTAAACATAATTTTTTCACTTCTATGTTTGGACTTGTTAAAATTTGACATAAACGGTTGCAATCAGTAAGTTATTTGGAGTCCGATAATAAAAAAATATTTTTTATTGAATAGTAACCTACCATTAGGAATAGTATCATACCCTTATGAATAGTGATATACTCTAATGAATAGAAACCTTACCTCTGATAATATATAAATTATATTCAAGTTGAAAGTTCGATATAACTATATTTTTGAATAAGTAAATGAATGTTTTAAAACTGGTTTTTGATAGTAAATTTTGATTTTAATTAAATATTAAAATAATCATATTTAGAAATTTATTTTTTAAAAATGGATTTCATTTTTGGATTCTACACGTCAAAAAATGTTTAGGTTTAATTTTTGTAAGTTTTCTGAAATACTTGAATTTTTTATGCATAGTAAAACAAGATAATTTATGATAAATGCTAAATAATGGATTTATAGAGTTATTGATGATGATCTTCTGATGTAAGCCCAATTGGTTATAAGTCACTTGAATTTATTAATCTTTTAGGTCATGTAATAATCATTATTTCTGGTCTTGAGGAAAAATAATAAACTAATTATTATAAT
The DNA here is from genome assembly GCA_963277665.1 of Viscum album. Lineage (NCBI taxonomy): Eukaryota > Viridiplantae > Streptophyta > Magnoliopsida > Santalales > Viscaceae > Viscum > Viscum album. The sequence continues at coordinate 450,778,797 of OY728131.1, forward strand.
ATTATGAAAACCCCCTCTCTTCCACTATAATCCCCCCCACTCACTCCCTCCTCTCTTCACTTCTCTCAAGCCTTGTGCCTTGACAATATTCTGCCCAAATCTCTACCCAAGATCCTACCCCACGTCAAAAATTCACTAGCCTCTTCAAAATATCAAAACCTTTCCCCTTAAAAGGTTCTCAAAGGAGGAAGTCTCAAGAGGTAAATTCTTCTTTCCAATTCCTTCATTTCATTTAAGTTATTTTCTTTTTGTTTATTTCCTCACCTCCCTTCACCCAAATAGTATGATAACTCCAATAATATACATGTACTAGAATTTTTTTATGCTAATGGGATAATTTATTATATTCTCTCCTTTACACACATTTTATTTGAAATAAATGAAAGCACTATTTGAGATGTGCTAATTTAGCACATTTAAGGACAATGGTTTATCATTTTCTATTATCATCTTTAATTATGATCATGAAACCATTTGTGTTATGGTTGAACAAAATTATTATATGTAATATATCCTATTTTTTGTTCTGTAATCCTTTTGTACAAATGGTATTCAGTTATAAATAAAAACATATTCTTTGTAATCAAACCCACTGATTGAAAAAAATGGTTGTCAGTATAGTTTTATATAATAATTTGACTTAATTCTAAGTAAAAAAATTAAACATAAAAACATGTAATAAGATGTATGTTTTCTAATATTATATAACTTCAATTCTGTACAACCACTTTCATCTTACATGATTATCGAGACATGAATATAAGAGAACCGGTCATTAAAACCAAGTAAACAAATGAGCCCAAACAACGAAATTGAACCTCATAAACAATAAAAATGGTTATAAATGAACTTAAAATGATTATACTAAACCAATTAATTATAGAAGAGGTTATGGAATTATTAATTAATAAACATAATTTGTTTATTCATGTCTTTAATATCAAGTGAAGAAAACCAATGCATTTAAGGTAAGATATCCTCTTTATTTCTCTCTTAATCAAGATTGCCCTCTATGCTTTGCCTTTTATGCATAATCCCAAATTTTATGGTATGTTTTCACACCTCCCCCATACTTCCCTCATAATTTATAAGTGATGAGAAACCCCTTTTCTCTCTCATCAATCCGTCTTAGGTACACTCGACACCGTGCCAATAAACCGTAACGAATTATACCAGGACCCTTTTTGTTCATCCGGGTTGCCTTATCATTCTTTTTATCAAAGAGAGTTATATTATCTATTTATGTACATATTATAAATGTTTTTTAGTTTTAAAAGATTCATTTATGAAGACCCTTTCATTAGTCTCTTTCATGGATATACAAGTTTTAAAATATTCCCACATTTGAACTTTCTGATAAGCAAACCTATTTTAAGGGAACTTCGAGAATTTTTACCCAATTTCAAGTGCACTATATACTCAATTTTCCACCATTGTATTTATTAAATTGGTCTTATAATTATGAAAACCTTATTGGTTCAATTCTGATTTTATATAAAATATTGTCTTGTTTTCAATTTTAAAATCTCTAAATTATTTTCCTTAAAACTGCACAAAAATGTTTTAATGCTAATGTTTATCAAATACATTTCTTATATGTTGTCACATATGGTTGAAAACTCTCACCGTGTTATATGACTATTTTTCCTATGAACATCCATGTATGTTCTAATACCTTTTTTTCATGAACACTTTCAAGATACGCTCATTGGTAATGCTTTATGTCATGACTATGGGACCCAATTCTTTCTATCAGTATCCTTATGTTTATGTATGGTTGATTATGTATGATTATTTGTGTTTCAAGAATATTCATGAAACTTTCGAGATGGGTGTGCCCAAAGAGTGCTTCAATGCATTGGTTAAGGTTATGTCTCATGAGATGCAATGTGAAATGGGATTGGTGGTTATCCATGACCCATACTAAAATGAGAAATGAGAATGGTGGTTAGCCTTAACCCGTACTAAAGACATGTTTTATGATTCTGTCATATTTATATGATTCCATGTTTATATGATCCCATGCTTATATGATATGATTTAATTTGTTCCATGCTTTGGATATCATTATTTCATTCCTCCTAACTCATGTGCTTAATATTTATCCTTATGTTCTTTCCCTTACTTGGATTTTTAGATCATGCATTTGTTCATGTGTTTCCCCAGGGTACCCTATGTAGATGTAAGGGCTCAATGGAAGTTAGGAGATCTTTATGAAGATTAAATAAAGGAATGTTTTTTTAGCCCCATATTTTATGTTTTATGTACCTAGTCTTCCAAGACACTAGACATAACGATCCTTGGCTTGTAATCTGATGTATAATTATGCTTAAAATCATGTAATGTTATATATAAAAGGCTTGGTCACTATACTTATCCATTGAAATCACTATCAAACCTAGGATATAGGAAATTAATAATTAAGAACCCAAAAAAACCATAAGTTACCTCTTAGATGTGGATCTCTCCACTCTTGAAACGTGATCACTATAAACCCAAACTCTAGTAACATGTACATGATGTTAATTTGACTACATCAACACAATATATAATGTGTCAAAACCCTAAGGATCATATTATATAGTATTCTTGGGATACATAATAATTATGTTAATCTCATATTACATCAGAAAACATGAAATCATACAGAAATATTTTTCTAATATATTTATTATTTAATCTATTAAACCCCTAAAATCATTGAGATATATCTTTTTATTTTCCTAGGGAATTTATATCATTATAAAACATGTGATTATATCCATATTACGGGAAATAGAAAAACACATTCTGTTATCAAAAAAAATTATCAAGTATAGTATTACATAGAAAACCCATAATTAAATATTATGTATAAATAATATTAGGAAAGGGGGGTAAATCCATCTAGGGAATATTAATATAAATGACCAGAGGGATAAAAAATTCTAGTTTCATAATGATTGAATGAATAATGTAAGTCATGATAATATTATCATCAAGGAATTATGTAAAGAAATAATATATAAATATGTATGTAATATGAAAAATACCAAAACTATTTTGTCTCATTATACCTACTAATGAATCAGAGGCTATAACATTCCCCTATAATAATAAAATAAACCTATTTTATTAATCATATGAAATTAATGAAAAAATCAATACATATTCAGCTGAAAAATTCTTATTGAAAAAAATCATATAACATTTTCATATTATCCCATGTCAATAAACATATAAAAGGATCATAATACATCATTTTTAATATAGAATATTTCATTAATTTATTATATTCCCAAAAAGTGTAAGATTTATCAAATTATGTTGGCATTAATGAAAATGAATTAACAAGATACTGGATAATTTTTTGGTGAAAATACACGTTTATCATTGAAATATGTTATGTAAAAATATTTTAATTTAAAGAATATGATGAAAATTATTTTTATTAAAAACCTTGGAAACATGTAAAGGAATCTATAATTCATGTAAATTAGAAGATAGTGTAAAAAACAATTCATTTTGTAAATAGTATAACAATGATTCTGTTCACACATTTAGTAAAAAATTCATCTTTTAGAAGACATCAATAAAATTTGTTTTAAACATTTTATATAAAGCAAAAATGGGTAAAAATTAAATTAATCAACCATTTTTTAATATGAAAAAAATTATTGAAATTTCTTTAATATAAATATGAACATGGAAGAAAATGACATTAAGTAAAATTAAAAATTATTGGGATCCCTTTAAAATATTACTTTTAAATTTTTTGTACCATAGAATATAAAAATTGAATTAATACTTCAAGAACATATAAATAACCATATGATAAAAACATTATTTACTAAATTATATGAATATCATTAATTTTATCTAATAGAAACCTAAATATAAAAAATCCCAAGTATGGATGATATTTTGAAATAAACCATTAATATAGATATCATATTCCTTGTATGTGATTTTTTACTTCTTTATTATAGATTTTAAATAATTACACATCAATAAAATAATCATATACATACTTATAATATCATATATGATCTATTCAAATCATTTTGACCCCTATTTATAAAAAAATTATTATAAAATTATTTACCCTGTATTGTTAACTTTTTTTTCAAGATGTTTTGATTTATTAGTTTTTATACATGAATAATTATTCAAGATCAATCATATCAATAAAATTAGTATTCACATAAATATTATATATGATAATGATATACATATTTATAATCAACCATTAAATGGAATATGAAAAATTAACTGCATTTCTTTATGGAGGCGGTACTACAGACCTACACAAGGGCGTCATTATAATTTTTAACATGTGGATGGATAATATGGTAAATTATATATTATATTTAATGAATCAATATTATATCATAAATATAAATTATTTTATATTATATCCTTTTCAACCATTATTATGACCTTCCTTAAGATCTGGTGATGAAAAATAGAACACACCATCATTGAGATGTTGTAGATTGCATGTATGCATATAAGATGTTTTGACATTCCATCAGTTGGGTATTTAGATTAAAAATTGTATGTTATAGTCATAATACCATTTAAAAATATTGGAGATAATTTCTTTTTTATATAATGATTTTTAATATATTTTTTAATGAGTTAAAATTAGAAATAAAAAATAAGATTCTTAGATTTGAACATTACAAAATCTTCATAAAACATTACTAGATTTATACATAAAGATTTAATAGGATAGTATTATGATAAAAATACGATCTGTAAGATATGGGGATGAAATTTTGTAAATTATTTTGGATTTTAATATATAATATAGGTGGTTATTGATGTGTTGAAAAGAAAGGATATTTTGGGTCCTATTTTAATTGATAGTGATAAAAAATTATATTTTTCAGATGAATGAAAGATCATAATGAATTACACAATACAAGTGTAGGATCGAAATAATGATGTATATGCTCAATATACAAGAGGAGGGTGAATTGTATACTTTAAAATTTTCCTTAAACAAGGAAAGATCTAAGTTTGACAAAGTTAAACTAAGAAAATTCACAACACCTCTAACACCAATTAGAGAATTGGAACATGGTATGAAGTTGCAAACTTCTAGTTCTACACACTTGCTTATATCTAGAAAGTGATTCTGAAAAAAAGGTTCTATAAATATGGATCCGGAAATTAAAACATAACCAAAGTTTACAATATGAGATTCTACCTTAAATCCTATAGAATCTAAATTAATCAGAGTACAAGTGTAAGGAAATATAAGAAGGTTATACTTTCCTTACAATACAAAATACAGCGGAAAAACTTGTAACAAAAACACGTAACAGGAGATAATTATTTTAACCCAAAGAGAAGGTTATCCAATAACCTTGGATAAAGGTCCATTGATTTATACTTTCAAGAAAGTATTTCTTACCCACACCCGGGTAAGCCCTCGATACGAAGATCGGAGTCTCTGTCTTGTTATCCCTGCAATCCCTCAACTTCAAGGTAGTTGGAACCTCTGTATTCCTCAGCAAGGAAGCCCTAAAACTTCAAGGTAGTTGGCACCTCTGTCTTCCTATCCCCAGAAGCCCTCGAATGTAATCACCAACATTCAGAGTCGCACGAAGCAATCTGCACAAGGAAAAGTTTGAACTAGTAGTTCAAACTTTCTGCACGAAGCTTGAGAGTTGATAAGAGCCTCTCTCTCTATAGAAATCACTTCAACAGCATGTAAGCACAGGTGTAAAAGTTGTTGAAGTTGTTTTTTTGAGCTCTTTCAAGTGAGCTCCTATTTATAGACAAATTTCCAACGGTCGGCTCCCTCCTCCAACGGTCATATTTTCCTTAAATTTCGGAGGGACCTGTACACGTGTCACTAAACCAACGGTTTGTTAGAAACAGAATGGGAGACATTGTTTAATAACAGAACATGTGTAATCATAAGCAAAACTAAAATTTGGAATATAAGCAAATGAAAGTTTGGAGTCTAACAAAAATGGAATTCGGAGTCTATAGTAAAAAGATATTCGGATTCTATTTTATAGGAATGCCGAACCTGAATTCTGTAGAAATCTGGATTCTGAATTTCTAAGGAAATTTGGAGTTTGGTTTCATCAGAGTTCAGAATCTGAACTTATAGAGTTCGGAGTCAAACTCATAAAAGTTCGGAGTCGAACTCATAGAAGTTTGGAGTCAAACTAGTAAAAGTACGAAGTCAAACTCATAAAAGTTCAGAGTCCAACTCATAAAAGTTCAGAGTCGAACTCATAAAAGTTCGGAGTCGAACTCATAAATGTTCGGAGTCAAACTCTTAAAATTTCAGAGTATAACTCATAGAAGTTCGGAGTCGAACTCATAAAATTTTAGAGTCAAACTCTTAAAATTTCGGAGTCCAGAATTCAGAGTTGAACTTTGTTAGAGTTCGTATCCATAATTCGGAGTGGAACTTTATTAGAGTTCGTATCCAGAATTTGGATCCTAAAATAGAATTATTCATACCTTAGCATTATATGATTCTGAAGTTTTGGGTATGAATCTGAATTTTATACTTATGAAAAATATTTCTATGTGTAAGGAAATCTAGGTTAGGGTAAATTTCCTTAAGGAAGGAAATTTTCCTTATAGAAGTATAATATAGATTTGCTTAAGTATAAGGTGTTTGTGATTTTCAAAAACAAGAAGGAATGGAAAAGTCATAAGGAAAACCTTATTGACTTAACAGTCTCCCCCTTTTTGGAAAGCACAAACATCCTTACGAAAAAGAGTATAAGGACTTTGGAAAATTTCATTAGACTTTGAAATTAAAACTTATCTCCCTTTGTTCATGGATGATAGTGAATACAACTAACTCCCCCTTAGGCATTGAAACTCTAAGGATTGTATTCTAAATTTTTGGAGTGGATTTTTCATTATCATGATAATGAAAAACTTCTTAATGATAAAACTCCCCCTTACTTTAAGGATTTCTTCACTTAGAAATTTTTCTTTTTCCATTTTAATTTTTCCTTCTCCCTTTTTGAGTAGTTCTTTTTCCTTCTCCCCCTTTGTGATTTTCATATAGAATTTAAGGGAATGGAAAATAAATAGAGTACCTGAAACATTAGTATATAACAACACAAGATAGAACCACCCAGAATTTCATTACAGTTGAGAAAAATTTTTACAATGAAAGACAAATACAACAAAAGATCAGAGTGGGTTTATTTGTCTTCCTTTTCCTTCAGAATTAGCTTCTTTAACAATGTTTTTAGTTTCTTCTAATATCTTTGCTCTTCTTCAGCTTTCCTCTCCGAAGCTTTTATCCTTTCATCTTGAGCTTTCAAAGCTTCTGCCTGAGCCTTCATGGCCTATTCCTGTATCTTCAGTATCTCATATTACTTTTGCATCTTTTCTTGAAACTCAAGCCGAAAATCTCTTTCACCTTTCTAGTTTTGAGATACTGAGTTATTCTTCCCATTCAGATCCCCTACTTATTGATTCCGAGTATTTTTCTTAGTGGTCAGCTCATCCTGAAGATTCTTAATCTTGTTATCCTCGGTGGCAAAGGAATATTTTACCTCATTCTGAAAATGATCAAAGTCAGCGATGTCTTTTTCAACTTTCTTAGACCACAAAGTGATTTTTTTGCAAGATTTCATGTGCATTTCATAATTGATAAATAAATTTCTATGCTTAGACTCAATCTTCACACACTTATCCATGACCATGGATAAGGATTCTGACTTCTGATTCAAACTATGTTGCAGCATCTAGCATTTGGAGTCTATAGTGGGAAAAATCGGAATGGTGTCCACCAACTTTTTCAAAGATTCAACAACAAAATCATGAACATGTGTTGATGACTCCAAATCAGATAACTTGCTTGGGGATTATTCTTCTTCAATATGTACCAAGTCTCTTTTAGAAAAACCACCAACTTCTTTCTTCCTAATGATATCTTTTGTTGGTGTTTCCAAGAGAACTTTCTTTCCTTTATCAGTTTTTAGAATGGGTTCCTCACTAGGATATTTTTCCTTGGATTCTGATACTTTAACAATCTTTTCTTCATCTGGTTGCTCCTTCTCTACTCCTTCTTCAAGAAAATTCTTCTCAGAAATTTCTTCTTCAGACAATTCATACTCTTTTTCTTCTTGTTCCTTGTCATATTTGTTTCCTTCTTTCTTAGCTACCATTTCCGGAGTTATAAACATTGAAGATTCAGCCTTTTCTTGATAATATTCTACTTTTTTAATCAAGACATCTAGATCCTCACTTCCTTCTTCCACTTCTTCTTCTTCTTCAACAACCTCTTCCTCTACTTCTTCAACAATCTCTTTACCCTTAGACTTTTTCGGAGTGATGTAGTTCTTTGTTGGAGTTTCTGGTAAAGATGGTTAAACATAAAAGGTTTCCGGAATAGGAATCTGCTCAGAATCCATCTCTGTTGCTTTCAAAATAGATTGAACAATCTCTTCTTCTGATATCTTCTTCTTCATCTTTTTCTATTTTGCTTGTTTTTCTAACTCATCAGCAGCTCTCTTTTTAAGGCCTTAGCCTCAGCAGGGTCCAATCCAAACTGTGGATCCCCTTATTTTCTCTTCTCTTTATCTTTTCTCCACTTGGCAGCCACCTCATCTAGAAAAGCTTTCTGTTTTTTCAGCTTGGGAGGTGCGTACTAGGTTTCCTTAGCTTTAGGGGTTCTATCTTCAGCAACCACTTCCTTAAGATTTCTCTTCTTAGCAACCTTCTTCACTGACTCAGCTTTTCCCACATTTTCTGGAATGATCTCAGCCTCTGCCTCTAGAAAATTATAAAATTCTTCTATTTCCTTAGAAAAAACCATATTCATTCTTTTCAGCGTGTCATCACTGACAAGAATAATCTTGCAATTCCAAACTTTAGACTTACATGAAACTTTGAAATAATCTAAGCACCGAACTATCATATTTGATAGTAAGGTAGGGTACATGATGAGTTGAGCTCTTATATTTCCTTCCTTGATGTTCTTGATCGTCACAAGGATATGCCTCATCAAATTTATTTTTCTTAGATTCACCAAGAAGTCTAAGAAATATATGTCACTTTTTTTCAGGGTATCTTTATCACCCTTTCTCGGAACCAAGAATCCTTGTACCCAAAGCTGAAGAATCTGATTACTAGGATATAGGTGAGAAATCATGATTTTAATCACATCACCATGTCTGAGACATTCTAAGGCCTTAACCTTAACAAAACTACCTTGAGCATCTGGGAGTTTTTGTGAACAAAATTCAGCTTCTCCTTCGTATGTTAGCCCCACCAAGCTTGTCACCTTAGTGTAAGAAAGTTTGTAAGTCTGACCATAAGACTTGAAAGAATAAATTTCTCTTCCCTCTTCTTCATAGAAACTTGCTGATTCATAGAATTCTACAAGTAACTCCAGATAGATAGGATCTTGATCACTTGTCTTGGATACACAAACATCTTCCCAACCATTCAGCCAGATATTTTTTAGAAATGATGGATTCATACTTGAAAAAGTTCGGATGAACTAACCTTTCTCTGTACACTTGTCATTTTGAAATTGGCTTTGAGGTAGACATCTCTTGGGAAGTTTCTTCAATAGTCATTCAGAATGGAGAGTTCTGGAAGATTCGAAACGGGCTTAACAAAGATCGGAATGGCCTTAAGAAGAGAGTAAGGGCTTCGAGATGCGAAAGCTTTGAAAAACCGATGTGGGACGACCCTTGGGGGTCCCCATTATATAGGCGTTGAGACGACAGTTCAGTTTCCATAGTGGATTAAACGTATGAGATACAATGAGATTTGATCTGACGGTTGAGGTACAAACCGCAAGGAAAACTTGACTCTGATCTTTTGAGGTTTTAAGAAAAACATTATGAATTAAGAAAACTAGAATCCGAATAATTTTAAGACACATAGTAAAATACCAGCAAGCACAATATGAGTATGAAAACATAAGTAAATAAATCATACCTTTCGGATTGGATAGGAAGTTTATTTATAATAGGTAATATTCTTCTTGAAGAAAAATTGACTACAAAAAACTAACTACGAAAAACTTAAAGTTGAAAAGACTTTGAGTACCAAAACTTTAGTACGAAAATTATCTGTATGAAAATTTTTCATTACAAAAATTCCGTGTACCAAAAATTCTCATTACGAAAGTTTTAGTTCTGAGAATTCCATTACGAAAGTTCCAGTACGAAAATTTTCTTACGAATATTCTGAGTATGAAAATTCTCATTCCGAAAATTTCAGTTCTGGAAATTTTTATTAAGAAAATTTCAGTTCCGGAAATTTTCATTACAAAAATTTCAGTTCAGAAAATTTCATTCTGAAAATTTCAATTCCGAAAATTTTGAAAAGCTCGTTACGAAATTTTTAATTATAAAAGAAAGAAAAACTGATTACAAAAATTTTTGATTACAAAAGCTTGAAACATTGACTACAAAAAAAATATATTATTCTAACAAGAAAATGTACTCCCCTTATAAAAAAAATTTTATTACTGTAAGGAGAATTGTTCAAAAAGAAGTTAATGAGGAAGGATTACCTTACAGTTATCATTCCTAACTTCTGTTTAATGTATTCAAATATATCGGAAGGTAAAGATTTTGTGAAAATATCATCAATTTGTTCTTGTGTTCCGATAAACTAAAGAATGATATCTCCTTTAAGTGTGTGATACCTAAGAAAGTGATTCCTAATGACTATATGCTTTTCTCGAGAGTGATGTGCAGGGTTTTTACTAAGGGCAATGGTACTTGCGTTATCACACAAAATTTGAGTCTTAGTAAAACTCAAGCCATAATATGTGAGTGTGTGTTGCATCCACAACACTTAAGCACAACAACATCCAGCAGCTACATATTCAGCTTCAGCAGTGGAAAGTGATACTAAGTATTGCTTCTTGTAGGACCAAGAAACCAATGAATCTCTTAAGAAATAACAAGTTCCGGATGTACTTTTTCTATCCATTCTACATCCACCAAATTCAGCATCCAAAAATCTTTTTAAGATAAAGTCATTTCCAGAAGTATAAAATAATCCTAGATCCATGGTTCCCTTTAAGTAGCAAAAAATTATTTTCACTACCATTAAATGAGATTCCTTAGGATTGGATTGATATCTCGCACATAAGCATACTGAGAACATTAAGTCTGGTCGACTAGCTGTCAAGTATAGTAGGCTTCCTATCATACCTCTAAAACATGTTTGATCTACTGGTTTCCCAGCATAATCAAGATCAAGCTTGTTTGAGGTACCAATGGGAGTACTAATACTTTTATTATTGTCATAACCATACTTTTTAAGAATATATTTAATATACTTATGTTGGGATATGTAGATTCCTTCTGGTTTTTGAAAAATTTGAAAACCAAGGAAAAATGTTAACTCACCCATCATACTCATTTCAAACTTAGATTTCATTAGATTTACAAAATAATCAGTTAAGTATTGCTTTGTTGGACCAAAAAGATCCATGTGCACCAACTATAATGCATAATTTGTTCAGACATCACTGATTAATTTAAAACTAGATTTGTGTTGCTTCCCATATTGATAAGGATCACAAACTTTAGAAGAATCAAATCTAAGCTCCGGTAGATCCTTAACTAATTTCTTCTTAGAGAGTTTACAAAAGTTTCTAAGGTTATAGTGACCTAGTATTCTATTCCATAACCAAGAATGATCTTCCATTTCACTTCTAAAAGGTATGTTTTGGCTCCTAAGGTCTTCTATGTTTAATGTGTAAACATTCTCTTGCCTATTGGCAGAGAGAATAAATTCTTACTTGGAATTGTGTACTAATCATTTATCATTCCTAAAATTCACAAGGTAACCTTCATCACATAACTGACTTATTCTAATGAGGTTGTTCTTAAGACCCTTAACAAACTAAATGTTTGAAATCAAAGTTTTATCAAGAAAAACAATATTACCTATACCAACAATTTATCCCTGAGCATTATCTCTGAAAGTTACTTTTCCTCCTCTCGTCTTGATAATCTTTTCAAAATAGTTTTTGTTACCATTCATGTGCAGGGAACATCCACTATCCATGTACCATGTATTATTGTAGGCATTCTCCCTATTTTCCTAAAAATGAGAAAAGAATTAGACTTTCAGAATCCAAACTTATTTGGATCCGTGATTTTCAGATAGAAAAATTTTGGGTATCCACATTTGTTTAGTGAAATAAGCTTTATGAAACCCAAGATATTGAACTTTATTAAAAGAATAGTTTTTCTTCCAATTCCCACCACATTGACACTTAGTGAAAAAAAGGAGCTTTAGAAGGAACAAAATAGTTGTTTTTGAAAACTGGTTTTTGTTGAGTATAACCCACACTAGTAGTGTTTCCTTTTGGTTTAATTTGAGATTACATCTTGTCAAAATTTTACTTTCAAGATGTAAATTTTGCAAGGAGCTTCTTTAGAGAAAAAATTTCTAATTTTAGTCTAATGACTAAATTCCTATCCTCAGGAATCATTTCCATAGAGTTAGGTTATTCCTAAAAAAAATTTATTTTTGAAATTGCATTCTTAAGATCTTTAGAAAGTTCTTCCTTATCATAATTTTCTTTCTCAAGGTCTTTAGAAAGTTTTTCTAAAAGCCTTTCTTTATCTTTAATATCTGAAGAAAGATCTGAAATCTCTTTTGTATGAATTTTCTCCCTAGTATTTTCCTTGTCTAATTTCTTAGAAATTTTACAATTTTTTTCTTTAAGTAACTTGGAAAATATAGATACTTCTTCATATGAAGGTTATTCATTTTCTGAGGATGAAGTGTCTTCATTAGAAGTTCTATTTTCGGAATAGTAATTCTTACCAAGGGACAAATTTGTTAAAGCCTCGGAAGAGCGTACCTTAGCCATAAAACATGTATGTGGAAAAGAAGTATTAGCAATGAATCCCATATTATTCTATGTTGATGAATCATATTCTGAAGATTCACTTTCTAAAGAGTTACCACAGTTAGCACTCCAAGTAGCATTAGCTTTGTAAAACTTCTTCTTGTTCCTTTCAGAATGCCTCTCTTTTCTTTCTTTCTTTTTAAGCATAGGGCAATCAGGTCGTATTTGTCTAATTCTCTTGTATTCATAGCATGTGACCTCTGAATCTTTCTAATATTTCCTTTCCTTCTTCTTATACTTGTATTAGAAATTTCTTTGACTAGCTATCATGTTCATCCTTCGAGAAAGATTTGCTAACTCATTCTCTGAGACTTCACTCTCACTGGATTTGGATTGTATAGTAACATTCTTAGACTTGGATCTAGTTAATATCTCAGGAGTCTTAGCTTTCATGTGATTTGATGTTGTAGTAAAGAAACAATACCATTCCCATTATTCTTTTTGATGTTGTCAGCATCTCTCTCCATCCTTGTTTCATGTTGGAGAAGAGTTCCAAACAGCTCATCTTAGGAAATTTGAGTAACCTTCCTGTTCTCATCAACAGCTGTCCTCTTTGATTCCCACTCATTGGGCATAATATCAATAATTTTATCCACAAGAGCTTCAACATCTAGACCTTTATCTCCCATAGATTGTAATCTATTTACGATGGTCCTAAATCTTTGTTTTACTTTGCAAATCGGTTCTCCATTAAGGAAAGTTAAAACCATGATACTCAGCTCTCAACATGGCTCTTCATGTCTCTATGACTTTGGATGTACCAAAATGAGTAACTTAAATTTTCTTCCATATACAATTAGCTATTTCACATGAAGAAATTTGGCTATATATTTTCTTAGTCATTGAACATAGTAAAGTATTTTGTAGCTTATAGTTCAGTTGATAATCATGCTTCTCTTGGTGTGTGAAAGCACTTACTTCCTTATCTAGAATTTGATAACCTCCAGTAAGATTAAAAAAGTTATCTACTCCATTATTGATAATGAAAGTCTTCATTCGATCTCTCCAATACTCATAATCATTACCATCAAAAATTGGTGGTCTTATAGGATTTAAGTTGTCAATGGAACCAACATTTATACCTGCCATTTTTAAGAAAATATTTCTGCACAAAAACTTGTTAAAACAAAAGTTCGGATTCCAGGAAAATATTCTTAAGCAAGGAAAATACAGAACAAAGAAAAACTGAGCAAGAAAAAACTTATATGTGAGTATAAGTATTTCAGTGACCTCCTATGATACCAATTGTAGGATTGAAATAACGAGGTAGATGCTCAATATACAAGAGGGGGGTGAATTGTATAATTTAAAATTTTCTTTAAACAAGGAAAGATCTGTGTTTAACAAAGTTAAACTAAGAAAATTCACAACACCTCTAACACCAATTGGAGAATTGGAACAAGGTATGAAGTTGCAAACTTCTAGTTCTACACACTTGCTTATATCTGGAAAGTGATTCCGAAAAACAAGTTCCGGAAATATGGATCCAGAAATTAAAACTTAACCAAAGTTTACAATATGAGATTCTACCTTAAAGCGTATAGAATCATAATTAATCTGAGTACAAGTGTAAGGAAATATAATAAGGTTATATTTTCCTTACAATATAAAATACAGCGGAAAAACTTGTAACAGAAACAAGTAACAAGATATAATTATTTTAACCCAAAGAGAAGGGTATCCAAAAACCTTGGATAAAGGTCCCTTGATTTATTCTTTCAAGAAATTTTGTCTTACCCACACCTGGGTAAGCCCTCGATATGAAGATCAGAGTCTCTGTCTTGCTATCCCCGCAAGCCCTCAACTTCAAGGTAGTTGGAACCTCTGTCTTCCTCAGCAAAGAAGCCCTCGAACTTCAAGGTAGTCGGCACCTCTGTCTTCCTATCCCCGGAAGCCCTCTAATGTAATCACCAACATTCAGATTCGCACGAAGCAATCTGCATAAGGAAAATTTTGGACATTAGTTCAAAATTTCTTCATGAATCTTGAGAGTTGATAAGAGCCTCTCTCTCTCTAGAAATCACTTCAACAACATGTAAGCACAGGTGTCAAAGTTGTCAAAGTGGGTTTTTTGATCTCGTTCAAGTGAGATCCTATTTATAGACAAATTCTTAATGATCAGCTCCCTCCTCCAACGGTCATATTTTCCTTAAATTTCGGAGGGACCTATACACATGTCACTAAACCAATGGTTTGTTAGAAACAGAATGGATGACATCATTTTATAACAAAACATGTGTAAGCATAACCAAAACTAAAATTCAGAATGTAAGCAAATGAAAGTTCGGAGTCTAACAAAAATAGAATTCGGAGTCTATAGTAAAAAGATATTTGGATTCTGTTTTATAGGAATTCGAAACCAGAATTCTGTAGAAATCCGGAATCTGAATTTCTAAGGAAATTCAGAGTCTAGTTTCATCAGAGTTCAGAATCGGAACTTATAGAGTTCAGAGTCAAACTCAAAAATGTTCGAAGTCGAACTCATATAAGTTCGGAGTCAAACTAGTAAAATTTCAGGGTTGAAATCATAAAAGTTTAGAGTCGAACTCAAAAAAGTTCGGAATCGAACTCATAAAATTTCGTATTTGAACTCATAAAAGTTCAGATTCGAACTCTTAAAAGTTCAGAGTCGAACTCATAAAATTTCGGAGTCAAACTCATAAATGTTCGGAGTCGAACTCTTAAAAGTTCAGAGTCCAGAATTTGGAGTTGAACTTTGTTAGAGTTTGTATCCATAATTTGGAGTGGAACTTTATTAGAGTTCGTATCCATAATTCGGATCCTAAAACAGAATGCTTCATACCTTAGCATTATATGATTCCGAGGTTTTGGGTATGAATCCGAATTTTATACTTAAGAAAAATATTGCTATGTGTAAGGAAATCTAGGTTAGGGTAAATTTCATTAAGGAAGGAACTTTTCCTTATATAATTATAATATAGATTTTCTTAAGTATAAGGTGTTTTTGACTTTCAAAAACAATAAGGAATGGAAAAGTTATAAGGAAAACTTTATTGACTTAACAAAAAGTTTCTCTTAAATGTCTCATCATTGAAATGTAGATTAAAAATACCATATGGATGGTTGATGAGTATGGTTCTACATGTTTCCAAATATATAATAAGGAATCAAAAGTCAATGTATGATTAAGTCCACCATGGTTAGTGATTAATCATGGAATGAGAAAGTTATAAATAATATGTGACATATTAAAGAAGGAATGGCTGTAATTCTTGTAGAATTGTTATGGAATCATTGGTTTTAATTTGGTATGATAAGTAATCATGATTGGTGATTTTTTCTAGAAAATTGTTATGCATTCATTGCATTAGATTTCACAACAGATAAATTCTACATGTTGTCAACTTAGATGATTTTTGAACTATTCATAAGTTCAAAGACAAGTTATTATTGTATAAGGATAGTGGAAATTTTCCTAAACATTTTATAAGGTTAAGACCATGAAATTATTCACATGCATGGTGAATTTATTTTTCATAAATTAATTCCATGAAATATGAAAATTATTTCATGAGGGGTTCCTAATTGTATCATGACCACGAAAGTATAAATTTTCATGATGATATTTTTTCGAAGAGATTTTATTGAAGACAATACAGAACATAAATTTTCTTAAAGATAAATATTTTATTATTTCCATGAAAAAAAATATTCCCTGAAAATTATATATATATACATAATTTTCATATAGTATATTTATAATAGGAATGAAGTGGTGGAATTTAAAATTATGTTTGATTATTCTTGGGTAATTTAATTTGGTATTTGATGATATATGGATTTGATACATATATAATTTCTAAGTATGTACTTGTACATAAATATTCGGAAAACCACATAATCCAGTCAACCCAACTCGACTCCACACTTGTTGGAGGTCACCCTCAACTATGTGGGGGGGTCGGTCCAAGAAATTGTCAAAGGTGGAAAGAGGTAGGAGTAATCCCTTTTTACGCTCGAAGGCACACATGGACATAGGATGGACAGAACCAACATGCGCGGTGACACGGCGGAAAAAGAGAACTGATACAGGGCAGTATCAAGAGAGGTAGAATATATTTATGGCTTTCTCATCACATGTCATTTACTATAAAGCTGGTAGAGGTGCTCATCCATTTCAATGTGGGATGGTTTTGTGAGGGGTATTGTTCCTTCACTTAAAAACATAGATATATCCTTAACCACATGATAATATGGATCTCTACCATTGATCTCCTAGGCTACAATCATTTTAAAATGTCATGAACCGCAAGTTTAAACTAGATATCTCATCTTCCTCCACTATTGTCAGACCAATGAGATCGAGATAACTTTCCTGCAATGAATGATAACATTTTTGATATCTTCTATGATAATTCGGGTGAGGTGAGGTATTCAGATAAAACCAAAATCATTCATGTGATCTAAAAAATTGCATTAATGAGATAAACTTAAAGCGGATGATCTTTAGATAAACGTAAAAATGAGTTTTTTTTTGTATTCTCGAACTATTTTCCACCATATATGGGTTCAAATATTGAAAAATTAATAGCTCAATGAAGGTAGGCTTATGAAGTTGAGGTTCTAGGTTTATTGGTGTCACATAATGATTCAAATAACCTGAGATTATATGGTATTTAAAAGGCCATTTATTGACTATATTTGAAATATTTTAAAGAGGAATCAATATTGCTTAAAAAGTTGTTCTATGGCTTAGTCCCTTGCCTGTAAATATAGATGCATTGAGGATAAAAAGAGTATTATGGATTTCATAGAAGGTATAATTTCAAATGAAATAGAATACCAAGAAATAACTATTTTTTGAATTTGATGTTCCACAAATCATTTGGTTTAAATGAGAACAAATAATGATAATATGGGCATTCAAATAGTGTGAAACACTTATGAACTGCTTCCCAAAGAATAGAGTTCTATGAAGCAATAGGGAAAATACGATAACACAACTCCCTAGATTTTTGAAGGTATTTTATTTTAGAATCCATTTTGGTTTGTGAAAATGGATTTGAGACAGTCACAAGACTATTCTCTCATACACATTACTCACAAAGAATAATAAGTTTTGCAAAAAACAATGTGTGTGAAGGAAGAAGGTTGTGTACACTATTACACAGAGAAGGTAGTGATAATACTTTAATTTTAATTAACGCATTGAATGTTAGACTCAAAAATAGTCTATATTGTGTGAGGAAGGTAGGGTGACTACACCCATCTTGTTTCTAAGACATTCCATGAGTAAATACACAACACAAGCATTACACATGTAACCAAATCTAAAATAGGAAGTGTGTTTTTGAATATGTGAAAAAAAGGATAATATGTTGCATGAAACCAATGAAACTCATGTATTCTCTACACCTCATGTATCATTATTGATAATATCACATGATCTAAAAGAAAAAATAAATATGAAGATGCAAGGGTTATTTGATGTATTTTAGATTAATTGAATTAAATTTATGAAGTACATAGGATAATGATAATTGGTTACATTAAATATTTAATAATTTATGAATATAATTTGAGACTAAATCCATGAAAATTTTCATAAGTATTTCATACCTAAGAAATTAATTGTGTTGAGAATTGAAGAATAAATGAAGAATAAAACCTTCACTTTGCTGCGAATTCATCCATTTTTTGTCGAAAAAAATATTGGGTTAAAGGGGACCTAGAATCTTCCACTGATTGGAGATCACACGTCTGACATACATAATATATTTTTTATTTAGTGTTCGTTGAATCCCTTCAGTAGTAGAACATGATTATCTGGTTGATGAAATTTAACCCAGTGCAGTAGAGGGATCTGGTTCAGTGTGTTTATTGATCATATTTGATGAAATTTGTGTACCAATATAAAAAATACCAGTATAGGTTGGTGTTACCAGTATAAAGAACACCATTCACTCCGTAATATTGATCAGTTCCTACATTAACCATGTTCACCAATTATTTCTGTTTTTAATCATTGAAAATCAACAGGGATAAGATAATATATGAAACAACCATAGGATCGTCACAGAAAGAAGTATGTATTTTTATCAATCCTTGTTAAAATATGTGTGTGTTTCAGTTTCTAGTTTTATCTACATTTCATTTTTAGGTTATTGTCAATAGAAATTAACATATCTTTTCATCATAATGGGTAATAGGTTCATGAGTAGAGGGTTAAATTTAATGAGAGAAATATTTTTTGTAAGACATTGGGTACACTAATTCACCCACTATAAGTGCCCCTATATGATTCATTTAGTATCTCTAAGTGGTATTAGAGTGTAGGTCTCCCTCTAATTAGATTAATGTTTATATTCTTAGTTTTTTTATGAGGTATATCTATTGTGAAAACTTGATGCTGATTCTAAAGAACCTCAGGGTGAAAATTTAAAATCCACTCCTATTTTATAAAACATGATGGTATATTCCAAGAATCTAAAAAAGGAAAATTTGGTAAGGAAAGAGATTGAAAAAAATATCAAATAATGATTAGAATGATTAATGCTCTATTTTAAAATCAATTGAAAATATTTACATGGATGAAACTTTCTCAAGATATGGAGATTATGAGGAATTGTAATGTATCAAAAATTTTGAAATCTTATACATTCTATTTGAAATATATATGAATTTTTTTTGGAAGAAGTGATTGCATATATTTTTTGTCGGTTTAAGGATATTTTTTATGACAGATTATAGCATGAAGATGAAACAATCAAATAGAAGGATGAACTTACAACGAAATTATAAAGGTGAAATGTTCTCACATGCCTCATTGAAGAAATAAAATAATATATGACTCATTTAAATAAAAAAAATTAGATGATGAATAATTAAAATGGTATGATTATTAATGAAATGAGAGGAAACCTGTTTTTAGAGAAGTAATCCATGATCAAAAAACATTTTTCAATGATTCCATGATTGTAAAAGATTCTCACCTTGAAGAAAAAATATGTAAGGTCAAAGTTACAGGAATGTTAGTGGAAGAAAACAAAAAGTTTCATGGTGATTATATTCATAATACCCATGATTTGTAAGAATCATATAAAGCTACCATCAGTTTCATAGAAGGCTAATTGGAAGATAATGCCGTAAGGCAAGAAGACCTTAAAAACTCTATAAATGAAAGTAGTAGACAACATAAAGAATATATCAACATAATAAAAATGAATGGAAAGGTAGTTTTATATAAGTTGGAAATATGATTATTGAATTCTGTATGAAGATTCCTAAACATGATCTTGATTGAAAAATATTGAGAAACAATCTAGAACATACCATGTTTCTGAGAAGTTGAGTTCTTCCACCCAAACACATGGAGATAATCAATATCCATGAAGTGATGTTTGTATAAAAACTATTATTGTGGATAAATATTCTAGAGAATCACATATTTTTTGTATGGAGATCCCAATGTCATCTCTTCATCAAAAATATATGAACTCATAGAAGAAGGTAACTCATAACCCAATTAATACTCATATAGTATCATATTCCAGTGCAGGTTCAAAGCCAACAGATGGGAAAATTTGGGTCGATAAAATTTCACATACATACCCAAAAAAACTAAGGGTTTATATTATACTAATCATGAAACATAACTCCCATTATTATACTCTAAATAATTAAATTAAAATCCATAAGTAGCAAAGAACTATGTCTAGTCCAACTTGTATTACTGCTATAAGTATGTGATTTTTGGATACTTTTGGTTCTAGTGGATGTTTAAAAATCATGAAATTTATTTTTATCATAATTTTTCACTATAGAAAAATTCTAGGAGGCCTGTATTCAAAGAGAGTATATGTTAATAAATGAATAAGCCTACAAAACTGGATCAAAATACACATATGAAGAATTATATATCTGATAAGAACAAATTTAGTTAAAATGATGAATTATATAATTATTGAAACATATGTGGTCAAAGATATATTGAATTTGGGTATATTCTATCCATGGACTATTCATATGTTGATGATCTAAAAAAAAATCAACAAATATAGAAGAAAAAAAAGATGAAAATTCATCCTTGGGGAATATACGAAAGAAAGAAGTCAATAAATATATGAAAGAAGATATTCCAAAAATGAATGTTAAGTTTTAATACAATAATCTCATCTCAATGAATAAAATATTATTCTACTATGGAAATAAATGTTACACCATGGACCCCTGTAAACTATCCATGGAAAATAATGGATAAAAGAGAAAATTAAAAAGTGAATCAATCGATTAGGGAAACTAGTTGATACCTACAATTGAAGACATGAATGAAGAATATTTTGTTAACATACCTTGGAAAGGTAACTCAAAATCATTTAAGAATACATTTGTAAAGTCCAAAGAAAAATATTTTAATAATAATTTCTTAGTAGTTTTTCCTAATAAATAGTATGTTTTTAAAGAAATGAAGAAAGTTGAAGATGATAAATATCAAGATAAATAAAAAAAAGAAAAATGATTATTCCACATAATGATCATTAATTTATAGATAGGTTTTCAACACATGAAAAATCACATGTCTCTCGGGTATTTTTTGGATGGTTCAAGAAATCTTGACACAATGAAAATAATTACGTAACTATTTTACCATCACAATAGGAGATGATTAAAATAGAAAAACAAGCACCAAGGGATGCTACTACATTATTGGATGAAGAAAGGATAAAGTAACCATACAAGATAAATGTGAATGTAGTAAAGTTTACATTATATAAAAGAAAGATTAAAAAATTCTATTTATAAAGGAAACAAACATTAATAATATCAGATACATCAGAGCTATAAGGAAAATAGTATTTTGGTTAAAAGGAAATTATCGACCTTATTGCTTCTATTGGGAAGCTCACAGGTGATTCATCTTATTCCCTTATTATTTTGTTGTATATTTTTTTTATATTACATGGAATTTAATTTTATGATCACTACCAATAGGAGAAAATGGTTAGAAAAGGGGAAGAAAACAAGTTTGAATGATTATTAAAGATCAAATAGAGACTTGAATTGTTCAACAATGCTAGATTATCAACATGAATATCTTGAATATTATTTTATGACATTTTCTTCCATGTAAAATCAAATAGATTAAACAACTTGATAGGGAGTATACATAAATGAGATGAAATGAAGACTTATTTCATGAAAATATAAAAGATCAGGTCATCTCAATAGAAATTGAAATATGAGGTATCCCAATTACACTTCATTCCTTTTAATTAATTGTATTAAATATGTTTGTCAAGGGTGAGTGTTTATTGATGATTAGTCTCATGGATAGGGGAGTAAATAGTCTTTCACTTTAAACATCTGATTTATTTTCTGATGTGTGGAGGAGAATATATTACCTGATAATTTTTTTGATATCCCCCTCTTTGAGGAATAAATATTTTATGAGTATGATATCATATGCATGGGTATTAATGGATTGGATTGATATCCTTGTTCGTGTCTCTCTTTTTTTCTACAAAGGGATAGCCCACATAGACTTAGAGTATAACAACAAAAGGGTCATTTTGTTGTGATCCTTATGGCACCATCATTCCTTCACAAAAGGAGAATTTATTTAAAATTTCTATGAAGGGAAGAAGAAATACCCAACATTAATCCATTTTATTTATTTTCAATAAGGGGGAGAAGGAAAATTTCACATCAAGGGAGTGGTATTGACAACAAATCCAAAGTGGGAGATTGAAAATCCCATGTGGGTGGATGATGAGCATGGGTGTGCTTTTTTTCAATATATAATAAGGAATCAAATATCATTTAATGATGAAGCCCTCCATTATCATGATTAATCATAGAAAGATAAAGTTAGAAATGATGAGAAACATATAATGTAAGGCATGGTGATGATGGTTGGATAATTTTTAGGGAATATTTGGTTGTAATTTGTTAAGATAATTATCCTTGATTGGTGATGATTCCTATAGAATTGTTATGGATTTATTTCATTGGATGTCATGATTGAGAAATTCTCCATACTTGAAACTCAGATGATTATTGAACTATTCTTTAGTTCAAAGAAATTTCCATATTTTATAAGTAGAGTGCACATTTTCTTCAATATTTTATAAGGTGAATACCATGAAAATATTCATTTTTATAAGGTATTGTTGGTGTTAAATGAATTTCATTAAATATTAACATTATTGGATGATAAGTTATTAATGTTCTTCAATACCATACAAGTATATATATTTTTTGGGGAATTTTGTTTGAATAGAAGTAGTTGAATATCATGTAGAACATGAATTTTCATGAAGATAAAACTTTTATGGTTCCCATGAAAAATATATATTCAATTAAAATTACATATATATATATATATATCATTAAGTATATTTATTGTAGAAATAAATTAGTGGACTATAAATATATGTTTGGATATTCATGGGTAATTTAGGTTTTTTAGTTTATGATATATGGATTTGATTCATAGATAGTTTATAAGTAAGGATTTGTAAAAACATTGTTAGGAAAAACATGGAGTCCACTCAACCCAACTCGACCCCAAACATATGGGAGGTCACCCTCAACCACATGGGGGATTTGTTACATGAAACCATAAATGGAGGAGAGAGGTAGTTCTAAGCCATTATCCTGCCTGAAGGCGCGTATGGCCACATGTTAGGTGGAACCATTATGTGGGATGAAACGGTGACAAAAAAATTATGTGAAGACCAGGAGAGGGGTAGAGATTTCTCATATGGTCATTGCATGAATTTTATAATAAATTATAGGAAGGCACTATATTTTTTCTATGTGGGACACTTTACCCATGGTTACTATTACTCTTCTTAAAAACATAGACATAACCTCCACCACCTAATTCAACTAATCTTCGCCATTGATCTCCATCACTAAACTCATTTGAAAATTAATTGGCCTGCTGTTTTAATCTAGTGATGTCATATTATTCCACTATTGATGTACTAGTGTGCTCGAGAAAACTAGCCTACAATGACGAGTAACATTCTAAAAATATTCTATGATGCTTATGATAAGTTTATGTATTTGAATCAACCTAAAATCATGGATGTGATCTATAATATTTAATACATTTGGTAAACTTAGAGAATATGATCTTCTACTAAATATTAAAAACTGTAACAGGAGGACACTCAAAAAACGTTCCACTATGGATGTGTTCAAACATGAAAAATTAGGATCTCATTGCAAAGAAGGTTCATGAAGTCGAGACACCATTTTTATCATTTTCATATGATGATTCAAATAACCTGAGATCTTAGGGTATTTAAGAGGTTGTGACATAAAAGTATTTTCAGGATTTTAATGATCCATCGATGTGTATTAAGAAGCGGATCTAAGGTAGTGATCTTTTCCTATAAATTTTGAATCACTATGGATGATATGAGTGTTTTGATTTTTTAAATAATATCTCATTTCAAATGAAACATAGAACAAAAAAACCATTTCACTAAGTTGAGGTTATATGAAGCTTATGAATTATGAAAGGAATACGGAGGATCCTATGATGAATCAAATAGTGAAATGAACTCTTAAAACACTTCATGGAGAATAAAGTTCCATGATGCAATGGGGACTTCACATTAACATATATCTCTATATTTTAAGAAGTTATTTTATTCCAAAAGAATTTCTTGATAGTGAAAATGGATATGATATATCCACAAGATAGTTCACACATACATAGTGTCTTACGAAGAAGAAGAATAACTTGTGCAGAAAAAATTCGTTCTTGAATGAAGAAGGTCCCATACACTATTACATAGAACCGATAGTCAGAATATTTTCATTATAGTGACCACACAGTACTGGAAATTAGGGATATAGCCACAGTTTAAAAACGTGGCTATAGGTCCTCAAACCGTGGCTATAGGTAATAGAAACGGTTTGAGAAACTGTTTCTAAGTTTAGTGTGGATATTGGCCTATACTTATAGCCACGGTTTGGAACTGTGGCTATAGGTCTAGAGCCACGGTTCAAACTGTGGCTATAGGTATATAGCCATGGTTCATACCTTGGTAATATATCTATAGCCACGGTTTAGAACAGTGGCTATACTAGAGGAGGGACATAATTTATTTCCACAGTTAGAAAATGTGGAATTAAACCTATAGCCACGATTAGAAATAGTGGTATTAGACCTATATCCACGGTTAGAAACAGTGGATATAGGGTTTGAAAAACCATAAAAAATAGCTCCCACCCCCCTTCACACCCCCCCACCCTGCAGTAGCCCACCCCCTGCAGACCCCTCCCTCCTGGACACCCCCACCTTACATAAACCCGCCCTGAAAATCCCCCCTTGAAAAGACCCCCTCCTGGACAGACCCTGGACCCCCCCCCCCAGACAGACCCTAAACACCTCCCCCTAGACCCTAGACACCCCCCCCCAGACAAACTCTGGACACCCCCGGACAGACCCTAGACACCCCCCGGACAGACACTGGACACCCCCCCCCCCAGACAGACCCTGGACACCCCCTGGATAGACCCTGCACACCCCCCCCAGACCATGGACACCCCTCCCCCCCAGACAGACCCTGGACACCCCCTAGACAAACCCTTGACACCCCCCACCCCAGATAGACCCAGGGAACCCCCCCCCCCCCAGACCCTAGATACCCCCAGACCCTGAATAGATCCCCCTGGACATCCCATGCCTCTACTCCCTTGGACAGCCACCCCCACCCTCCTGGATAAACCCTGACCCCCCCCAGACCCTATATAGACCCCCATAGACAGCCCAGACCTCCACTCCCCTGGACAGCCACCCCCCCACCCTCCTGGACAGACCCTGAACCCCCCCCCAGTCCTGCCCCCCCCCCCCCCACCCTACCTGTTACCCCCCTACCCCTGCCAGCCCCCACTTGCACCCCCCTACAATCCCCCAGTTGCACCCCCTGCCAGCCCCATCCCCCTTCTAGTTTCCCCCTGCCCCTTCCAGTCCCCTCCAAATTAAATTATACATGAAATATACTTACAAAATAAGAATTAAAAAAATCCAAATATAAAAAAACACATAACTACACTTATATGAGTCTCCCTCTAAAAAAAACTATCAAAGAAGTTTGGAACCAGCTCAAAAGTACCTACAACACAAGGAAAAACATAGTAGTGCTCATCCCCTAAAATTATGGTAAAAAACATCTTAGAATATTCACAAAGAATATAACTCAAAAAAATGAATATTGCAGCCCCCTTGCTGGACCCCCCCTGGACAGCAGCCCCACCTGCTGGACCCCCTGGATAGTAGCCCCCATGTTGGACCCCCCCTGGACAGCGGTCCCCCTGCTGGACCCCCTTGCACCACCCCTACTGGATACCCCCCTTGCACCCCTACTGGACACCCCCTTACACAACAGCCAACCCCCCTCCCCCCCTCCCCACACACATCTCTTGCACCCCTTGCACATAACCCCTCGCACACCCCTTGCACACCCCTTTCCCCCTATTGTACCCCTTGGACAGTAGCCCCCCCACCCCCCATGCTGGACCCACCAGGACAGCAGCCCCAGCCCCCTGGAAAGTACCCCCCCCCCCCCACTGGACCCCCTGGACACCCCCCCGGACAGAAGCCCCCCCCTGCTGGACCCCCCTGGACAGCCCCCCCTGTTGGACAGCAGCCCCCCTCCCCCCACATCCCTTGCACATATCCTGGAGCATCCCATGCACTATAATCATGTTAAAAATAAAGTCTCACGTGAGGAGGGAATAAAGAAATCCATTAATCCCAAGGCTGCTTCATAATCCATAAGTTCATGCATGAAGAGTCCATCTAGACTTTGAGCTAAATTGGAAAGGACAAAATGGTTGAGAAAATTTTCACGACCCAACAGCTCACATTTATAAGCAAGAAATTACACCTTAATCCCTAATTAGTTATTATTTTTGTGTTATTAGTGTGCCATACAATTCAAGGTATTGAAGGTGAAACTAATTCTCCAGAGGAGAGCAAATGAAGGGCAGTAAGCTGGAATAACTATTCCAGATCTGAAAAAAAAATCACCATCTTAGTATGATTTATCAAATGGTATTCCAAATAACATCATATGTAAATATCTTCCTTGATGTAGTGAAGATAGTGTGTCTCCTCATTGGAGAGAAGAGTGGAGAAGACCCTTGAAAAGCTGCCAGACTTATTTATTCCATGCAAATCTGGAATTTCTAGAAAGTGCTTGAAAAAATCATTGATGAGGTATGCATTTATATCATCCTTGTTAATGACTGAATAAAGTATTATATTAAGGGGGAAAATTTTAATTAATCAATGACAAGAAGTTAAGGAAATTTGAGATCTCAACGCTTATTTCTAAAACCTGCTACATGTACTTGAATGTTTTCAACATGTGTATTGAGATGACTGCAAGATCTTAGGTTGTAATTCTAGAAAGAATGAAGATATCAATTGGAATAATTTGGTTTCAACTTGAGGACATATGAACATCCCTTAAATGAGTCATGGGAATTAGAATCAGTTGGTATCATGTTCACACCCCTGCCCCCCCACCCCTGCACACCCCACCCCTGCCCATGTGCACACACCCCCTGCCCCACTGCACACCCCACCCATGCCCCCCCTACACACCCCGCCCCTTCCCCCTGTACATCTTGGTACGATTTATAAAATGTTATTCCAAAGAACATCAGAAGTAAATACTTGCCTTGATGGAGTGAAGATAGTGTGTCTCCTCGATGGGGAGATGAGTGGAGAAGACCCTTGATAAATTTCCATACTTATTTATTCCATGAAAATATGGAATTTCTAGAGAGTTCATGAAAAATTATTGATGAGGTATGCATTTCTCTCATCCCTATTAATGACCAAATAAAGTATGATATTAATGGGGAAATTGAATTAATCAATGACAATAAGTTGAGGAAATTTGAGAACTCAAGGATGATTTCTAAAACCTACTACATGTACTTGAATGTTTTCAATATGTGTATTAAGATGAGTGCAAGATCTTAGGTTGTAATTACAAAAAGAATCAAGATATCAATTGGCATCATTTGGTTTCAACTTGAGAACATCAGAATAGTTCCTAAATGAGTCGTCGTAATTTTAATGAGTTGGTATCATGTTCACACCCCTGCCCCCCCTACACACCCCACTCATGCCCCCCCCTGCACACCCCACCCCTGCCCCCCTGCCCCTGAACATCTTGGTATGATTTATCAAATGGTATTCCAAATAACATCAGAAGGAAAGATCTGCCATGATGGAGTGAAGATAGTGTGTCTCCTCGATAGGGATATGAGTGGAGAAGACCCTTGAGAAGCTTCCAGACTTATTTATTCTATGAAAATATGGAATTTCTAGAAAGTGCTTGAAAAAATAATTGATGAGGTATATATTTCTCTCAACCCTATTAATGACCAAATAAAGTATGATATTAAGGGTGATAAATTGAATTAATAAATGACAAGAAGTTGAGGAAATTTGGGAAGGCTGATTTCTAAAACTTGCTACATGTACTTGAATGTTTTCAACATGTCTATTGAGATGAGTACAAGATGTCATGTTGTAATGCCAAACAGAATGAAGATATCAATTGGAATCATTTGGTTTCAACTTGAGGACAACTTAATAGCCCCTAAATGAGTCATGGGAATTAGAATTAGTTGGTATCATGTTCACACCCATGCCCCCCTGCACACCCCACCCATGCCCCCCTGCACACCCCAACTCTGCCCCCTACCCCCCTGCACATCTTGGTATGATTTATAAAATGGTATTCCAAATAACATCAAAATGAAAGATCATCCTTGATGGATTGAAGATAGTGTGTCTCCTCGATAGGGAGATGAGTGGAGAAGTCCCTTGAGAAGCTACCAGACTTATTTATTCCATGAAAATATCGAATTTCTGGAAAGTGCTTGAAAAAATCATTGATGAGGTATGAATTTATCTCATACCTTTTAATGACCAAATAAATTCTGATTTTAAGGGGGAGAAATTGAATTAATCAATGACAAGAAGTTGAGGAAATTTGAGATCTCAAGGCTGATTTCTAAAACCTGCTACATGTACATGAATGTTTCCAACATGTGTATTGAGATGAGTGCAAGAACTCAGGTTGTAATTCCAAAAAAGAATGAAGATATAAATTGGAATCATTTGGTTTCAACTTGAGGACATCTGAACAGCCCCTAAATGATTCATGGGAATTAGAATCAGTCGGTATCATGTTCACACCCATGCCCCCCTGCACACCCCACCCCTTCCCTCTGTGCACAAACCCCCTACCCCCCTGCACACTCCACCCCTACCCCCCTGCACACCCCACCCCTTCCCCCCAGCACATCTTGGTATGATTTATCAAATGGAATTCTAAAGAACATCAAAAGGAAAGATCTTCCTTGATGGAGTGAAGATAGTGTGTCTCCTCAATGGGGAGATGAGCGTAGAAGACCCTTGAGAAGCTTCTAGACTTTTTTATTCCATGTAAATATGGAATTTCTGGAAAGTTCTTGAAGAAACCATTGATGAGGTATGCATTTCTCTCATCCCTATTAATGACCGAATAAAGTCTGATATTAAGGGGGATAAATTGAATTAATAAATGACAAGAAGTTGAGGGAATTTGAGATCTCAAGGCTGATTTCTAAAACCTTCTACATGTACTTGAATGTTTTCAACATGTGTATTTATATGAGTGCAAGCTCTCATGTTGTAATTCCAAAAAGAATGAAGATATCAATTGGAATCATTTGGTTTCAAATTGGGGATATCTGAATAGTACCTAAATGAGTTATGGGAATTAGAATCAGTTGGTATCATGTTCACACCCCTACCCCCCCTGCACACCCCACCCATGCCCCCCTATACACCCCACCCCTACCCCCAGCACATTTTGGTATGATTCAACAAATGGTATTCCAAAGAACATCAAAAGTAAAGATCTTCCATGATGGAGTGAAGAGAGTGTGTCTCCTCGATGGGGAGATGAGTGGAGAAGACCCCTGAGAAGCTTCCAGACTTATTTATTCCATGGAAATCTGTAATTTTTTGAATGTGCTTGAAAACAATATTGATGAGGTATGAATTTCTCTCATCCCTATTAATGACCGAATAAACTCTTATATTAAGGAGGAGAAGTTGAATTAATCAATGAAAAGAAGTTGAGGAAATTTGAGATCTCAAGGTTGACTTCTAAAACCTGCTACATGTACTTGAATGTTTTCAACATGTGTATTGAGATGAGTGCAAGATCTCAGGTTGTAATTCCAAAAAAAATGAAGATATCAATTGGCATCATTTGGTTTCAACTTAAGGACATCTGAATATCCCCTAAATGAGTCATGGGAATTTGAATCAGTTAGTATCATGTTCACAGCCATGCCCCCCTACACACCCCACCCCTACCCCCCGTGCACACACCCCCTGCCCCCCCCCCTGCACACCCCACCCTTGCCCCCTGCACACCCCATGCCCCCTCTTCACATCTTGGTATGATTTATCAAATGGTATTACAAAGAAAATCATAAGGAAATATTTTCCTTGATGGAGTGAAGATATTGTGGCTCCTTGATGGGGAGATGAGTGGAGAAGACCCTTGAGAAGATTCCAAACTTATTTATTCCATGAAAATATAGAATTTATGGAAAGTTCTTGAAAAAATCATTGATGAGGTATAAATTTCTCTCATCCCTATTAATGACCAAATAAAGTATGAATTAAGGGGAAGAAATTAAATTAATCAATGATAATAAGATGATGAAATTTTAGATCTCAAGGCTGATTTCTAAAACCTTCTACATGTACTTGAATGTTTTCAACATGTGTATTGAGTTGGGTGCAAGTTCTCAGGTTGTAATTCCAAAAAGAATGAAGATATCAACTGGTATCATTTGGTTTCAACTTGAGGACATCTGAACAGCCCCTAAATGAGTCATGGGAATTAGAATCAGTTGTTATCATGTTCACACCCCTACCCCCCTGCACACCCCACCCATGCCCCCCTGCACACCCCACCCCTTCCCCCTGCACATCTTGGTATGATTTATCAAATGGTATTCCAAAGAACATCATAAGTAAATATCTTCCTTGATGGAGTGAAGATAGTGTGTCTCCTCGATGGGGAGATTAGTGGAGAAGACCCTTGAGAAGCTGCCATACATATTTATTCCATGAAAATCTTGAATTTCTGGAAATTGATTGAAAAAATCATTGATAAGTTTTTTATTTCTCTCATCCCTGTAAATGACTGAATAAATTCTGATATTAAGGGGGAGAAATTGATTTAATCAATGATAAGAAGTTGAAGAAATTTGATATCTCAACGCTGATTTCTAAAACCTTCTACATGTACTTGAATGTTTTCAACATGTGTATTGAGATGAGTGCAAGATCTCAGGTTTTAATTCCAAAAAGAATGAAGATATCAATTGGCATCATTTGGTTTCAACTTGAGAAAATCTGAATAGCCCCTAAATGAGTCATGGGAATTAGAATCGCTTGGTATCATGTTCACACCCCTTCCCCCCTGCACACCCACCCCTGCCCCTGTACATCTTTGTATTTTTTATCAAATGGTATTCCAAAAAACATAAAAAGGAAATATCTTCCTTGATGGAGTGAAGATAGTGTGTCTCCACAATGGGGATATGAGTGAAGAAGACCCTTGAGAAGCTTCCAAACTTATTTATTCCATGAAAATCTAGAATTTCTGGAAATTTCTTGAAAAAATAATTGATGAAGTATGCATTTCTCTCATCCCTATTAACGATCTAATAAAGTCTAATATTAAGGGGGAGAAATTGAATTAATCAATAACAAAAAAGTTGAGGAAATTTGGGAAGGCTGATTTCTAAAACTTGCTACATGTACTTGAATGTTTTCAACATGTGTATTGAGATGAGTGTAAGATCTCATGTTGTAATTCCAAAAAGAATGAAGATATCAATTGGAATTTTTTGGTTTCAACTTGAGGACATCTGAATAGCCCCTAAATGAGTCATGGGAATTAGAATCAGTTGGTATCATGCACAGACCCCCTGCCCCCCTGCACACCCCACCCCTTCCCCCATACACACCCCCCTCCCCCCCTCCCCCCCCCCCCTCCTTGTACAGTCTCTGGTGACTCATGTTGCAGAGCTAGTTTACTAAGTATTTTATTAGATTGTTCTCATTTATGGTGGAAACATTCTAAATTCCATGACCAGACATAATCAGGTGTTCTATCTCCCACATCCACCACCCTTTCTATGTATTACATGCATGTAGGATGCAAATGATTGGATATACAACAACAAGTGCATTTTTTTCTCGGGTCTAGACATCTTGGGATGAGAGAGTGATGCTAGAGACCTCCATTTTCCATAAATAAACCATTTGATGGTGGAATACCATTAATCAAGATTGAATATGGGATGATCATTCATAGAAAACATTCATGGAGGTTTTCAATGAAAAATAAATTACTAACATGATGAAGTTGGACTATTACAATGTGTTTATGGAGATGTAGAAGATACATAGAAATGTCTTTGTGTGATATTATTTTTTCATAGAGCTGCTATGATTTTCCTAATTTTTGGTTGAAATCAAGGCCCAAAAGGCTTGTATGTTCTAGATATTCCACCATCCTGATATAAAACTATAGGTAAGGATATTTGATATGACATCATACCCAACAAGATCGGGCTATACCAATCCAACAATATCCCTTTTTGCATCCCTTGTTGAGGGCTGGAATGCTGGTGGAAGCGGGCTGAAATGAAGGTGGAAGGGGGCTAGGCCAAATCATGGCATTACTGTGGCGTGACCGCGGCGTGACCGCAGTGTTACCGTGGCGTGACCGCGGCGTGACCGTGGCGTGATCGCCGCATGTTGGCCCAGTCTAGCGACATCTTTGGGGAAACATCTTCTAGACAGGAGTGAAGGGAGTGGGAGGAGGTGGGGCAACATTCCGGTCGTCTCCCCGCCGGAAGAAATTGAGATTAGTCTGTCTCAACATTGATCACAAGACTCATGGAATACTATCACTGTGAACCGCCGCGGGGTTTCGTCCTGGAGTAGGGCCAAATCATGGTGTGACCACAGCGTGACCGCGGCGTGACCACGGCGTGACCACGGTGAGACCCCGGAATGACCATGGCATGACCGTGTTGTGACCGCAGCATAATGGCCTAGTCCAGCGACATCTGCTGGGCAACATCTTCCAGCCAGGAGCGAAAGGAGAGGGAGGAGGTGGGGAAACATTTCAGTCATCGCCCAGCCGGAAGAAATTGTGATTAGTCAGTCTCAACATTGATCAAAAGACACATAGAATACTATCACTGTGAACCATCGTGGGGTGTTATCCTGGGACATGGCCAAATCATTGCGTGACCGCAGCGTGACTGCGGAGTTACCACAGCGTGACCGCGACATGACCACTGCGTGACCGCGGCATGACCACGGCGTGACCGCGACATGTTGGCATGGTCCAGCGACATCCACGGGGCATCATCTACTAGCCAGGAGTGAATGGAGTGGGAGGATGCGGGGCAACATTTTGATCATCGCCCCGCCGGCAGATGATAGAACAGATCAACTATTTAATATGCTATGATAAGGGATCTCCAGAGATCATTGTAGCGAGCGGCACAATGATGCAATTTAGAAAATAGGCTTCTTGATTATAAAAGATTTTATAATCATTTAATTCAAGTCAACTCTTCTAATACTGTCCAGAAATTCAGAAAATGGGTCCAGCCCTCCCGGTTCATTCTTTTATGGAGAATTAACTTGAAAAAGCTTCCAGTGGATAGCAACCTTCAAAAAGTTGGTATCTCTCTATGCTCAAGATGTTATTTGTGCCATCAACACAAGGATTACCTGGATCATTTATTCCTATCATGCAAAATCATTGCTTCACTCTAGATTATTATATTTGATCTATTTGGAATCTCGATACCTCATGTCAACAATATTGCAGAATTTCTGCATTAATCACAGCAGAATTTTTTTCCAAGGAGATTCATTCTCTATTCCTTGTTGCTTGTGCTGAAACTTTTCATACCCTTTGGAGTGATAGAAATAGAGGCAGGCATGATAATGATACTTTCAATCATAATGTTTCCATTTCACATATTATAGCAATGACCCGATGTGAAAATCAGTTCCATACTGAAAAAATGACATAACTCCATCAAAGACATTTCAATCTTGAGAGGGCTTCATTTGTCAGGTAATTTCCCCAAACCTATGGGTACTATGGAAATTTTCTGGACTCCCCCTTTTGCAGGTTGGATAAAATGTAACCTTTATGGAGAGTCAAAGGGAAACCCAGGACCAGCTAAATATGGTATTGCTTTCCGTGACAACAATAGTGACTTGCTTGATGGATTTTATGGCTCTTGTGGTCATGCAACTGTCCTTGAAGCTGAGATGATGGCACTTATTAAAGGAGTGGAGATTGCGCATCAAAGAAATTGGAGTAATATCTGGTTTGAAAGTGACTCCACTACTATTGTACAAGCTGTTAGAAAGAATCATATCCATCTTTCCAGGAAACTTACTCTGAAATGGATCAAATGCCATGACACTCTTGCCTCAAAGAACTATATCATTACACATGTTTACCGTGAATCCAACACTCTTGCTGATAGACATGCAAACCAAGGTATTTCTGAAGCCTCTAGTGTGCATGTGAACACAGTTACAGAGGATTTTCTTAATATTCTCAATAGAGACAAATGTAAAATTCCCTCTTTTAGACTCTTGTAACCTTTTTATTTAAATCTCTAATGTTTTCTTTTCTAAAAAAAACTATCCACAAAACAAACACCAACAAGAGGCATATGAAAGACTCAAACCAAATCTAAACATGATACAAATAACTATCACTACTCTTTGGTTTAGAAGATAGTGCGCCTCTGTTGGAGGGGTTTTATTATAAAATCATGGCATTGCTTAATCACACAATTAATTTAATTATATTTAACATTTATTCTAAAACTAATTCAGCACAAATCAAATGCAATAATTTAAGCAACTAGATCAACATAACTATCACTGTGAGTTTTCGCAGACAGCGCACCTCCATTGGAGGGGTTTTATTATAAAAACATGACTTCATTTATCTAATGAAACAATTATATTAAAGAACACTTATTCAAGATATGAAATTAAATATAATTAATCAGAATTAAGAAAGAAGCTAAATTCAATTTAAAGCATTCTTGAATTAAAGAGGCTAGAAGAGGGATATTACCTCAAGGTGGAACCAAACCGTCCACTTCGGCTCTTGGAGCTTTCTAAATAAAAGTTGTTGCTCCCCCACTAGGTATACGCACTTTTACACACATACAAGGACACCTAGCCCCTATGCACACACCCACATGGCCATGAGAATGTGCAGGGGGATCCTTGCACATATGCTTATATGCATATACCAGTCTCCACTCACATGCGTATGTATTTATATATATATATATATACATGGGCACACATATCCCCATAAGTTCATAATCACTACCATGGTTGACTATACATGTAACGGGGGAACCCACATACATATACTTTCTTACCTATGCACACGCAGGCGAGTCGCCCTTAACTTGGCTACTCAAAACCAATGAGTAGGGATCAACGTACTACACAAAGGATATTAGGAACATTAAAACACATAAAGTCTACTACATAACCAGTGAGAAACCAACCAACAAAATTTAAGCCTTACCTCGATTGGGAGAACCAAATCCACCTGAACGAACATGAAATGATCCAACGCCCTACTGAAAACATAATATGGAGTCCAAAACACTGAAATACTCAAATACATGAGGTGTGAGACAAGTAGTAACCATATAATCATACATCGGATCAAAGTCGGCGGACTGAATCAACCTGAATCCCATTTTCACCCCTTCATAGAATATAATTACCCTTTTTCCATAGAAAGAAGTAAAAGACCTAAGTGGCCAATGCGATAAAGAAAATAAAATAAAAACTAAACTAAAACATACCTGTATCCTGTGAATATACACATCACCTCCCATCATAGGAGAACCACAATGCCCTATGGGTCAAATCATGTTCTTGCAAGCAAGGGGGAAATAGACCCATGTTTCAAAATGATACTATCAAATAGTACATTCCTATTAATTAAGAATTATTCTTCCTGTTAATGGTATATAATTAGTTTGGATCGAGTTTTAGCTTAATTTGGTTTTGTTTAATACAAGTTTATCCCCCTACACACACCCAGCACACACCCCACGCACACCACAACACAACCCCAACACCCCCCCCCCCCTCTAATGCACACTTTCTTCCCCTTGCGCACACTCCCTCCACCCCCTACACACACCTCCTACCCCTGTACCCTGCACACCCCCTATACACACCCACTGCACACACACCCTCCACACACCCCTGCACCCCCGCCACCCCCTACACACCCTCGCACACCCTTACACAACCCAAGCATAACCCCAAAACAACCCCTTCACACCACCTCCAAAGTCTAAAATAAACCACAAAACAAAAACTAAATTCATGGTTAAATAGAGCCTAAGAATTTTATTTGTCTAAAATTCAAATCAAGAAGATCAAGAAGTGGGGCACCAAGTAATTGGATACTCCTATCTACCTAAATAATTGATTCATTGTGCATATTTGTTTCTAACCACATATAAGATTATTAATGAAAAACTATAAATTCGGATTCTATATAACATCAATATGTTAAAGATGAACCAGGCCACCCAAATCCAGATTCTAGTTGGGTCTAGAAAACAAGAATATGCGTTGTTGGAAACACTACAAGAAATCCATCCCATGTAAGTGAGCTAGATAATTCCTACATATGAAGAACCAGGATACCGAGGATACTTAACTGTGTTTCTCATAGCAATGATACTCATCCATAAAGATCTTCTTTCTTGATAAACATTGTAAGAAAAAAATGAATAATAAATATTTTGTTATTCCAAAACAATTATAACTAAGGGTAACCATCTAATCTGAAAAATTACTATGGTAGACTTCATCAAGTCTAAAATGAGAAAAAACCCAAATCCTTTTTGTGTCATTATTGGACTGATTAGTACCAAATAGCTGGTATCCCATCTTGGTAAGAGAAGAAAATTTCTCAAAAAAGTTCTTATTAGGCTTAGAAAGACCAAGAAGACCAAGCTTGTGTTTGTTAACAAAATGCTTAAGATAACTAACTATTTTAGGGTTATCCTATCCCTGACAATTCCAGAACATATTCTTCATTTAAACATTTATTTGGAGCTAGATCTCCCTTTCTTCTTAACACTAGAGTTTTTGTTCCTGATTGATCTCCTGAAAGCTACAGATTGTTTCCCATCACTACTTATAATAACACTTTTATTGCATGACGTTTTTGTATTGGGGTAGCCCAATTCCCTTCCATGGTCTGATACAGTAGTGAAAATTCCCTTCGGATTACCTTTAGAAGTGAAACTCAAACAGGTATTAATCTTATGAGTGATACAAGAATTAACTCCATTCAAATTTAGAATTCTAGTATTTATTCCAAGATTAACAACATAAGTAGATCTTTGTATTACTATTTTATTACACTTTGGATCGTTTTGAAATTGAGTAACCTTATGCTCTATACAACTCCCACTGTGGGATGCACTGGCCTTGTTGCTGTCTCTAGTTGGATTGATTATATGTCCCTCTTTTAGAATATCAGTAGATAGAGGAGTCTGCCCAGACCCGTATACAACTCTCAGACCTGCAGAATCCATTTTTATGCTATCAGTTTCGAAATTATCAGTAGACAGAAGAGTTTTCCCAGGCCTATATACAACACTCAAACCTAGATAATCCATGTTTATGCTAGAAGATTTCAAATTATCCTTGAAAAGGGTGTTACTTACCTCTTTTAAAGATAAACCAGTCTGAGCAATACCAATTTTGAAAATAAAAATTGGTTCTTGCATATCAGAGATACTTTTGAGTTGTACATCCTGAAAAGATTCAATAAGAATCGTAATATCTTGATCAAATTAAATATAGATGGACTCATCTTACTTGTCTATAAATCCAGAACCTTTTGCTTCACCACTAAAATCCTAGAAAACAACACATGCATTTTTATTACTAGGATGGGAGGTTTCAACTTCAACATGCTTAACAGGGGTGACATTACAATGATCAGCTTGATGAGAATAAACAAGGCACACAATATCATAGGAAATTTCAAGATAAATTTCATCATCCCCACTATTTTTAACTCCATCATAAGCCATATTACTACTGGAAGGACCAGGTACAGACAGATTAGTGGTGGGATGAGATAAATCGGCATCTCCTTCCTCTTAAGTAACAAAAGAGGCCCAAGATTTACCATTGATGTTTTTAACATCAAATGTACTTGATTTTTTTTCACCCATTTACCAGGTCCATATTTTCTTGGTGGATAATTTTTTTCTAGGGCAGTATCTTTTCCCTTCTTCCTCCTATTAACCTCTTCCCAATTATTAACATCAGAAGGGGGCTTCACTTTCTTTTAAATGACTCTACATTTAGAGATGGTGTGTCCAAAAATTCAGTAGTAATCTCAAAACGGGGAACATATTCATACTCTTCCTATACTTCAACCTACGGTCATTAGAAAGGAAATTGATGGAGTCTGACATCATGGTATTAAAATTATCATCAACCAAGATTCTGACATATAATCCTAGCTCTCCATGAAGAGTGCATTGATCCAATTTCAGATGAATTCCAATACAAGCAACAATATCATTCAATATTGTAGGGTGCCAATACACCCAGTTTAGGCCATTTAATCTAACATATATTTGAGCTGTTGAATTCCTTTAATTGAATGGATCTAAATTAATATGTCCATCAGAAATCCTCAGTGCTCTAGGCTTCAAATTAATATTTAAAAATCTTCCGCACTGATTCAAGGTCATCCTTACTCTTCATCAGAATATGAAAGAAACCTCTTCCATTCATTACCTCCCCAACAATGTGAAATCATCAATTTTAGATCTTCATTGGGCCATGGTTTGTCTCAATTAGAATAATAAATACATCCAAGAATTGAGAATTTACACAGATCGATTCTCTTTTGAAGGGATTCTGGATTAGCGATGATTGAGAAACCACCACCATTCAATTTCTTGAAACAAGGAGGTATGGGGAGGTCATCCTTGATGACATTAATACAATTAAGCGTATTCATAAAGGAAATTCCTTTGTTTTTTGAAGTCCTTAAATCTCCTGTAAGATTTATGTTTTCAATCAGATGTTTCTCAATTTCTGAAGATTCACATACCAGATCCTTGAAAGAGCATTCCTACTCTGGGAAAAATGCATCCATGATCAGAAGGAAGGCTAGAGAGAAGAAGAATCATTTCAGCGATTCACCAGAATACTTAAAAGGAATTTTCGCAAGCGTCTCCTTTATTGAACAGGCCTGTTAAGGAGGGGTTTGTTTTTTCATTTAAGGAAAATGGAATGCAGGTTGCATTTTAGTTACTTTATATGGTACATGGGCATGAGGTTTGGCTAGATCAATCTTATAATTGGATAGGACAGTTCTAGACTCAGATGTTGCAGCTCTTGTAACTAGTGTTGTGGCTACAGATCACTCTAAATATACCCTACCAAATGTCATTTAGTTCTTTAGGGAGTGTATTATGGAGGAAGTATTTGGTGACTTAGCAACAAATACTTAACTTTCAACCCTCCTTCACCCACCCCTACACCCACCCTCCCCTTTCCACCCCTCCTTCACCCCCACAACCCCCCCCCCCTACTATCCCCACCCCGCTGCACCCCCACCCCACTAAACCCACCCTATCCCATTCCCCCTCCTTCACCCCCACTACCCCCACTACTATCCCCACCCCATTGATATGAATAGAACCAATATAAAATAACTAATGGGTACCTAACCAAACTAACCTAAACTATAAATAAAATATTTAATTTCATTGAATGATATCTCTAACTCTTCTTTGCTTTTTAATTTTTAGAAAAAACCTTTTTTGGGTTAAGTGTGAACGAACACAATAGATTACCAAAATAGCCATTAATAAATTACCAACAAGAACTAAAATTAAAATTATAAAATTAATCTTATCAAGTAGTTCAGCCATGCACCATAGGATTTGGGAGGAGATAAGACACATCTTGAGATCTATGTAAGAGCTGAAATCATGTGACACCTAAAGCTCTATGTCATCAGTTACTATCACCATTATTCTAGCCCAATTTATATCAATCAAATCATTATTTCCAATATGCACCACCTCATTAAAAATTCCATACCAATAATACTGAACACCACTACTCCTGACCCAGTTTCACCTGAAATTCCATTTTCATCATTGAATCAAGAAAATCCTAAACCAACAATAGAAAAACCATCATAAAATTTCACATGATTATAACACCCAAAATGACCTTCACCAATGATAACATCAACAAAGAATACAAACCATGCTGATCCAAATACTCTAACTTAATAAAACTAATCAAACCAAATTCATTCACTAAACTAATAAGAACCAAAAGATATGGACTTAAACTAAACCAAATAGAAGTGACCTGATCCAAATCAATTAGAACATATAACTAATACTAATATAAATGGGAAAACAAACATAGTTTAAATAAAACCTAATAAAATCTACAAGGCTCTAACTAAATCAATGTAATCCAAACAAATTTATTCACTAAAATAAGAACCTAAAGTTATATAACTAAAGTAAATAAAATAGATTTGGACTAATCCAAAATAAGTGGAATTAAACTAACACTACTAGAATCGAGACAACCCAGCTTAAAATCATATCATCATAACTTCTGATTTCTAGCATTTGCAAATTTAAGCTTTATAAGACAATCAAACCCAATGAATATTAGAAAAAAAAATCAAAAAAATCATACCTAATGCAGTAAGTGAAAAAAAATAAACTCTTTCAAAGAAAAATGTGACGATTAAGAAGATAATAAATCGAAAAAAATTAATCTTACCCAATGAAAATTGAAGAGGTTGTGGATTTGAAATCAAAGAAACCCTTCTCCATTGAAAAAATCACAGGGCATGTGATGAATTAGAACCATCCTGGTTCATATTTATGCTGCTCTGCATTAGAGAAAATAAAATATAATTGAAACCACAACAACATAAATAGAATAATTATTTGAGGAAATAGAAAACAAACCCTAACACACCCTATTGCAGGCCACTCACAATCTTTGAGTCATGGACCACCCACCGTTGAGAATTAGAGGGGCTCTTGGAATGTTTGAATTCTGAAAAAACATTAAACATGGTGAGTCAAGGAGGAGGGTGGACTAAAGGAGGAGGCAGATCTAGAGCTGCGTCGGAAGAAGTGGATCACAGGGAGGTTGGGTGGTCACGTTGTTGGAGGAGGATCGTCCCAAGGTTGGGTGGTTGCATCGTTGTTGGAGGATTTTCTCGAGGTTGGGTGGTCGTGTCATCAGAGGAGAATCCTCTAGATGTTGGGTGGCTACATCGTTAGAGGAGGATAATGGGAGGTTGGGTGGCACCATCGGGCAAGGATGAAGGTCAGACGACGATCGAACGAAAGCCATGAGGAAGAGTTCGCAAGGAAGAGTCCGTGAGGAAGAGGAGAAGGGTTTCGAGGCGAGTCGGCGAGTGAGAGAGGAAATCCACAAGGGATGTTGAAATTACATGGCTAAAGCCACTGTTTTTTAAAAACCGTGGTGATATAATAGGATTTAGCCACGATTTTTTAAACCATGGCTATATAAGTGGGGCTAAATCTTAAAATTCTAGTAGTGACGTGGAATTTTGTAAATAAAAATAGTGTGTGTTTCATGAAAAAGAAAGTGTGACCACAAAAATCTTTCATCAAGTATATTTCATGTATAAATTCAAGACACAAGCATGAAAAAAATCCAAAAACAAAATAGGCAGTGTGTGTGTATCCATGAAGAAAAAAATGGTTAATGTGTTGTAGGAAACCCATGAAACTCATGAATTACCTACACCCCATGTATTATGATTAATAAATATCTAGTGATTTGAATGGAAAAATAAAGAATAATTTTAAAGGTGTGTTTGAAGTATTTTATATTAAAAGAATTAAATTGATAAATCATAGAATATAATGATAAATGTTTCTGTGAAATATTCATTAGTTTATGAATACAGTTTGGGACTGAAACTAATAAAATATTTTATAATGGATTTATAACTGATATATTCTTTGTATTGATAATCAAAGAATAAAGGAAGAAAAAAAAATTTATTATGTTGGTAATTCATTATTTGTTCATCCTGAATGAAACCCTGGGTTAATGTAGAAGTAGAATCATTCAATGATATAAGAGAAAAGAGCTGGAGTGCTTAACATATTGTTTATTTAGTAGAAGTTTAATTCCATTTGTAGGGGAAAGAGATTACCCAGTTTATGAAAGTCATATAGTGCAGTAGAGAGTTCTTGTTCAGTTTTCTTATTGATCATCTATAAAGAATAGGTGGTACCAGTATAAAAAACATCATTAATAATTGGTGGTAATAGTAGAAAGAATGCCATCCAATCTGAAATATTGATCATTTCCCACACTTTTTTTATTCACAACTTATTAGTTTTTATAATAAATTAATACCCAATGTAATAAAACAATCTATGGAAAAACATTAGGTTGATCACAGAAAGGACTAGGTCATTATACCAAGCTTTGTAAACTTCCTTGTGAGATACGGTTTACTTTATTATCTTCATTGCATTTGTATGTTATTTTCAATTGAACTCAATAGATCCATTACTATTAATTGGGGAATATATTCAAGGTTTGATTGGTTTATTGAATGAAGATAAAATTTGGTAAAAATTCCGTTATACTGATTCTCCCCCTCCCCACCCCCAGTTTCCCACTATGATCTATCTAGGCTCTATGTGTTTTGTGAGAGAGTAGGACTTACTCTTCTTGGATCAAAGATTTTATTCCTAATTTGTTTTCAAGGTTTACATAAAGTCCAAAGTTGAATTGAATTCTGATTTTAGAATGACCTGAACAGCAATAAATAAAATTCCCCTTTTATTTTAATTAAAATGTTTTATTATGTATCGAGGTTATAGAATAAACATGAAATTAATTGGTTTTATTATATCACGTTGTATTTAATATAATGTTAAGCATTATTACAATCGATAACATAGTTATTGAACAGTGATCACATAATTAATATAAATATATGGTTTTATCAAATCCAACTGACATAAAAAAAAGTAAGTGATGGCCTCAAAGAGTAGGATTGTTCCATATGAAGCCCATTTATTAGAGATTTCAAGAGATATAGAATCACCGGGCTTTTCCATTGACCAATTCCACACTATGATCTAATAAAATAAGCATGAGGGAACCTGTTTATGGGAGAAGTTCAAGCTCATCAAGATCACAGCCCAAACCATGTACACCGAACTACATCGGAAAAGTGTCAGCATCACACACCTTACTCCTTGGGAGTTTGATGGTGTATTAAAGGTATATGTATCAATAACCACGAAATATGATTATTTACATTTTATTTTATATGTTACTGAATATATTTTATTCCTATTAATTTTCTTTAATAATTATTTTTATTTTTGTATGATAAAAAATAAATATTATTTTTGGGTAATATTTAAATTCAATAAGGAATTTATATTAATGAATTAATGAATTTTTGTAATATTTTATTTATTAAAAAAATATTATTATTATTAAATAATGTGAATTTATTATAATTGATCATATATTTTTAGGATGTAAAATCTATTTTTTATAAGGGTTCAAAAACTATTATTATTCAAAAACTCATAATTTCATAGTAAGTGTTGATTCTTATTTTAAAAGTTAAAATTCACATATTTAGAATATTTATTTATAATATGAATATTATTTTTTTGATTTGAAAAATCTAAATTATCCAATGGTAATTTCTTTAATTTTCTAACATAATATAATTTTCGTGTAAAAACTGAATATTGTATAAAAATATTTTGTGTATTATGAAATCATAATGACCCAAATGTGATGTAATAAATGCTATTACATGTATCTACTAAAAAATATATGTTTTATATTTAAAATAATATGATTTCAATTTTATTTGATTAATTTTATACATCAAATATTAATCCTCCAAAACCATTAATATATTTTAAGCTTTTAA
Source organism: Viscum album (assembly GCA_963277665.1). NCBI lineage: Eukaryota > Viridiplantae > Streptophyta > Magnoliopsida > Santalales > Viscaceae > Viscum > Viscum album. Next base: position 450,822,807 of record OY728131.1, read on the forward strand.
AATCCATTATTTAAGAGTGTAACACACCTCAACATAAGAAATGGTATTATTTTATTACTATTTTTCCTGTATAATTATAAAATAATTAAAACCAATTTTATTTGGTATAAACTATGGTAATAAATCGTGGTAAGGTTTGCGGTTTTGGTTATTTTATTATACATAGTCCAAAACCTATGTTTGGGAAAAAAATAAAAAAATACCCACACTTTTCTTATATAAACCCACCCAAGATCCCATTTATCAGATCTCAAAATCCTTTGAGAACACTATTAATCTTCCCTTATCTGTCTAGTGACCTTCCAATGCACCCACATGCACTGAAGAAGCTCATCCCAAGCATCTAGAGTAACACTCTCAAGTAAGGGATCCTCACCTTCTCTTCCTTATTCATGTTTCTTTATTATCTTTTTTAATATATTTCCAATGCATAATTTTGGACATAACATTACATGTACTTATTTTATCCCATTTAATATCCAAATTATAAGATACTTATTTATCTTTTATCAATTTTTTTTTTGAACTTTTATATGATGACGTTATTCTGATGAAATTGCACCATGATTTTCCATTCCCAAAAAATTGTATTGTGAATACCATACTCATTTCCTATCATGGGTGTTAAACATTATACACCTATAAATATTTTACATGGGAAATACATGTATTAATTCTTCATTACTGGATCATAGACTAAAATATGGTTATTAACACATCTATTTTGTATGATCTATGTGGAACAATTTACAATGAGAATGAAATGAACGTAATAGGTGCGCCCAAAATTATATAGTGCTCCAATGCATTGGTTAATTTTTACTATTATGATATAAAAGTTTGGTACAATGAGTGATCTAGATTACTTTATGGGTTTTTTGGTCCTAATTTTTTGGCTTTTATCCTTGACATATGTTTATGATGCAGTGTTTTATGATTTTTCCATGTTTCACGTGTTATGATAATCATACTACATCCTGACTTATTATTCATGTTCATTTTATTCCACATTCATTTTCCTATTTTATAACATATATTACCTTATTCCATAATTATTCCCTTGCAAGTATTTATAGATCTCTCATATCATATCTATGTCCCCAGGTTATCCCATGTTGTTTTAAGTTTGATTGTGTTAAGAAAGTTTTCAATAAAGATGTTGTCTTCCGCTTTTAAATTGTTATGTAATTTACCTCATTCAAAAAGATAATATAATTATTAATATTAAAGGATGTATTTTGTGTAATATTTTGTAATTAATCTTGAATTAATGTGTAACAAATAGTAGGGTTTTTGTAGTTTCTATCACAGGAAAAGTATAGTAATTTTTGGGTTTAGGATTAAAAAAATATAGCAAAATCATTTGTGATAAAACTAAGAATAGGAAAACATCCCTAAAATTTTTTATGTATAGAGTAAGTATATTATCAAAAAAATACATCTCTTTTAGGATACTATAATTGGACATGGTTCTAGCATAGATGTAACTAGGGTTAATAACTCTAACAATGTGTGTTGGGTCTGACTTGGTGTCAGCTGGCACACGACAACAGACCATACTGTGCATCAAGTTTAACTCCCCCTAGGTAAATTATTTGGTAAAATCACAAGAACATTATAACCCATTATTGAGGAAATGATACCCATAGGAATACATTTTATGAAATATATCATTTATAACATAGATTGAAGCCTACAAATTTATAATTCATGAAAATAGATATATGTTATATGTTTTTCCTTTAATATCATGAAATTCCCATCTATCTGTTTTTAATAGATTAAAAATCATTCCAAAGTTTCCCTCTATTCAATATAATTTCTGAAAATAGGAGGAATCAGGTAAATAATCAACATGATGTGCAATGTGATGAAAGCCCCAATGAGGTTCCCAACATGATGTCTAGAGGAATCCTAGACATTGTGCCAATACTCTCTTTGCTTGATCTTGTTCAAAAAAACTTGTGTGATAAGGAGTACCCAAATCCCCCTAAGAGAAAAAAATTTGTGATTGAAAACATTATGTAATAAAGGAATCTAACTTTCAATAAATCTTATGATCCCTTAATCAAAGAATAATGGATCAAATCCATTGACAAGACCTTCTCCATCCTTAAATGTTCTGAACAAGATAAGGTTCTAGTAGTTTTTATCATATGGATGGTGATGTTGATTAGTGGTGTATTTGGATAAAAAATACCAATCCTGATCAAGTGATCTAAGTGATGGGGTGGAATGAAATATGGAAAATTATTTTTTAAAAATATTTTCCATGCAATCCCAATCTTAAAATGGACAGGGATTTCTATTCCAACAACCAAAAAGATGATGAATCTTTTTGGAGTATGAGAAAAACAACACAACACATATAAGATACACATTCGGTATTGAATTTATGACAGAATGCAATGTTGACCACATATTTATTGGGCTAAACACTACTATAAAAAAATCCATGGTGATCTGAGACATTGATAGCTATGAGGAAATTTTCTGATGTACCCTCTAAGTCAAAATGGAGATCAAAAAATATCAAGGGTTTCCTGGGGATAAAAGTTAGAAAGATGAGTTTAATTCTGGTTGTTGGATAGAAAAATTTAATAGTTCCATGAAATTTAGACATCCATTTTATCAAAGGTGAGAGAGGAAGCACCCTTGAAATTGCCTAGGGGGTGGAGAAATGATTTAGGGGTTGGAAGGAATGACACCGAGATTACGATATCTGATAAGAGAAACCTACAAATGTGATGGTCGAATGTAATGAAAAATTAAACCATCAACATGTTATTCATTGCTTTAACTACAAAAAACCATGTAAATTTTTAATCCATTTCACTAATCCAATGGTTTTCAGAGACAACCAACAACCTACAAGGTAAAAAGGGAGAGCTTTTTTCATCACAACTATTGAGGTGGAACCAGAAAATAATGTGGGAATAGTTAAGCTAGATATTCTGTCATGAATAGTGAAAATACTTTTTGATTGTGGTTCTACACATTCCTTCATATCATTAATGTTTAGTAAAACCATTTAAACACCACCATAAAGCATAGAAGTAGTGTTGTCAGTGAAAAAAAAGGAGAAAGTATTGCATCCAAATTATATAAATCCTCCCCTATCCAAATTTGAGGGATTAACTTCCCAATAAACCACTTTATACCTAATTTGGTGTAATTTGATCCAATTATAGTCATGGATTGTATTTCCCTACATATTATTCAATATAAATTCTGTTAAGAATGAAATCACTCTTGTATTGTGAATAGAGCCACGATTCTATACAAGTGTAGTGAGGAGGATGGATATTCTATAGAACCAACATCTCAAGAATGAATATTACTTCCATATGAGAAAGTGTATCTAGATCAAATGATTGAGTCCAAGGATAGAACCACCCTTGAAGACTTGCCTATTATGAGGGAATACACTGATGTGTTTCCTGAGGAATGTCATGGTCTTTCCTGTAGTCTGGAGGTTGACTTTTTCATTCGATCATATACATGGGGAATAACTATTATCCATGAATATGAATTGGATTTATATTGTAGAACATTAAGAGAAAAATAAAAAGTACATTATGATCTAGATAAAGGGTTAATATGATCAAGTGCTTCACCTAGGGGTACATCGGTCCTATTATTTAAGAAGAATGATGGGTCAATGTTCCTTGGTATTAATTATTATGTGCCCAAAAAGATCAGGATAAAGAACATGTATCCTATTTCATATATTGATACCTTTCCCGATCATCTATTTCGAGAAAAATAAATCTATAAGGTGCATCTATGGTAAGGTTATTACAATGTTAGGGTGGAGAAGGTTGATATCCCCAAGACTACTTTTCATACAAGGTATTGGCACTATAAGATAATAGTAATTCCATTGAGTCTCACTAATTATCCATTAATATTGATGGACTAGATGAATATAGTCCTTAGAGATTACCAAGACTATGTTTTTGTGAAATTAATGGATGATATTCTTTAATTCTCCAAAACCAAATTAGAGCATGAGGAGCATATGAGAAACGTGCTAAAGTCCTTTTGAAAGGAGAATATTTGTGCCAAGTATCAAAAATGTGAGTTTTTGTCATAAGAAGTATTATTCATGGTGGATATAATCAAAAGATAAAGGTTATATGTGGATCCATCAATTAAAGAAGTAATTAAAGGATATAAGAGGCTAACATCTTTGACAAATATCCATAGTTTATTGGGATAAGATGGGTATTATAATCGATTTTTGAGAAATTTATTGCATTTTCAAAGCCCGGTAACCAAGATAACTAAGATGGGAGTCAAGATTTCATGGAATGATAAATGTGAAGAGAGATTCAGGTTGTTAAGAAGTAATATTATCACTACACTTGTGCTCACACTACCCATTAGTGGATAAATTTTTCTAGTATTCAGCGATTTTTAAAAGAAGCGATTAGGTTGTGTGTTAATAAAAAAAGGAAAAAATCATAACCTATGCTTCATATAAGTTGATATTTTTCAAAACAAAACTACCCAACACATGATCTGGAGTTCACTGTAATAATCTATGCTTCTAAACTATGGAAGAATTGTCTTTTTAGGGAGAGTTGTGACATATATATGGACCACAAAAGTTTCAAATATATATTTACATAGAAAGAGATGAATTTTCACCAATAAATATGGTTAGATATGATCAAGTAATATGATATAAGAATCCCCTGTCATCCTGGTAAAGTGAATAAAGTGGTGGAAACTCTAAGTAGAAATTATCTTCAAATTATATAATTGGTGAGAATTGAGAGGGATTCGATATTCATAGATATGAAAATGATGGATATGAGAATTATAAAGTAAGAAACATCACCAATCCTCTCAAAAATGATTTCTCAACCTTCTCATTTTAAAAATATAAAGGATATTCAGAGAAAAGATGTTGGAATTCAGAAGAATGTGGGAACAATAAGAAAAATAAAACACATGGAGTTCAATGTTAATGAAGAAGGTGTTGTGATATTTGGGTTAAGACATTTTGTACCATCATATCCTATGATAAAGAAAGAGTTGTTGGATAATGCACATAGATCAACCCTCTCCATCCAACTAGGAAGCACAAAGATGTATTAATATCTTAGAGAACAATAATAGGGGGAAAATATGAATAAAGAGATCATGGGATATACAGCAAGATGTATTGTACGATATCAAGTGAAAATTGAAAGAAAAAAATACAAGGGGATGATGCAACCATTACCCACACCTTCGTGGGAATGGGAAAACATCCCCATCGACTTTTTTACTGGTCTTATGAAGACATCAATTATGAATAATGCTATATGGGTTGTGGTGGATCATATTTCAATGAATATACAATTCATTGTGATTTGAGAGTATTTATCCATTAATTAACTTGATAGGTTATATATTAGATAAGTGGTGAGGCTGCATGGGACACCACTATCAATTGATTCTGATCGAGTTCCAAGGTTCTCCTCTATGTTCAGGATGAGTCATCAATATACCCAAAACACTAACTTGAAATTAAGAATGTCTTATCATGCTCAAATTAATGGACACCATGAGAAGACTATCCATGCACTTAAGGACATGTTGAGAGTATTTTCAATTTCCTTCAAAGGAGGATGGAACCAAAATATTTCTCTAGTAGAGTTCTATTACAACAATAATTTTCACTTGAGCATCCAAATGGATCCCTATGAATCCATTTATGGGAAGAGGTTAATAAAACATAAATTTTAGGATGATGTTGGGTAACAAAAATTTCTATGTCCTAAAATTGTTAGTGAAATATTGGAAAAGTTTTAGACCATTCAGCACTACATCAAAGAAAATCAGAGTCTACAAAAGATCTTCAAAAAAATCATTGATGACACCGAGAGTTTGATGTTTGAAAAATAGTATTCCTATACATATTTCAATGGATTAACATCCTGAGATTTGGGAAGAATTTAATTCTTAGTCAATGATACATCGTCCCCTTCGAGATCGTTGATCGCATCGAAGCGGTGGCTTACTAACTTGAACTCCCACCTAATGTATTAAATGTAAATAATGTATTCTGTGTATCCCTCTTCAGAAAGAACACACCAGATCACTCATGTTTACTTAATCCATAAGTGGTATCGTTGGAGAATGACTATTCTTATGAAGAGTTTCTGGTGAATATCTTAGATCATAGAGAAAAATTTCGTCGAAATAAGATAATGAACATTGTCAAAATGATGTAAAAAAACACATGTTTGAAGAAGTGTTGTGGTAAATGAATCATGTGATGAAACAAAGTTTCCATAATAAATTTTAGTGCCAGAAATGAAAATTTTATGGGAAAAAATTCTTAAAGGGGGTGATTGTAACAACCCAAACTGTTATATGTAAAATTCCCCATTTCTAATAAAAATTTATTATTATGGATTGTGGTTATAGAAAACACATACACTTGATTGGTTTTATTATATCCTATTTGATTTAAAATACTATTTAGAGCCATTACAGTTGATAATATAGTCATTGAACTATGATTAACTCATTAGTATAAATCTATGGTTTTAGAAAATCTAATTGACATAACAAGGGAAATGATTACCTCAACTAGTAGAACCATTTCCTGTGAAACCCAATTGTCATAGATTTTGTGATTGATAGAATAACTGGTCTTTTCCCTTAACCAAGCACAACCTAAGATCTACCAACATTATCTTGAGATAAAGAATTTATTGGATAAGATCAAGCTCATCGAGATCATGTCCCAAGCCATTTACGCCAAACCACCCCATGAAAGTGTCACCATCACACACCATACTCTTAGTGTGATTGCTAATATACTAAATGTATACGAATCAATACCCTGAAATATGAGTATTTAAAATATTTTTGATATAATAATGAATATATATTCATTCTATTATTTTTATTATTTAAATTATTTTTATTCTGATACAATTAAACAGGAATATAATTTGTTTCATAATATTCAAATCCAATTAAAGAATTGATATCACAGAATTAATAGAGTACTATAATAAAAAATATATTAATAATATAAAATTACTAAATAATCTTTTGAAAATAAAATTTATCACATATTTTATGAAGTCACGTGTATTTTTCATAAGGGTTTGAAAATTGGTGTGGTCAAAAACCCAATCATTTCTCAAAAACTATTGTTTTTTATTTGAGAATTCAAAATGAAAATATAAAAAAAATTGATAAAATGAATATTTCTTTTTCAGTTTGAACATAAAAATTATCCAATGATAAATGTTACATAATTAACTGAGATAATCATGTTTTATGTAAAAATATAACACCATATAAATATTCTTTGTGTATTATGACATCATATTGACCCAAAAGAGATGTAATAAAAACTATAAAAGGTATCCATGACCCAATATATGTTTTCTATTTTAAATCATGACATTTTTAGTTTCTTTTATTAATTCTATAAATCCATTATAATTATTCCAAAATCATTAATATATTTTATTGTTTTGAAATAATTTATTTAAGATTTTGACTCACCTCCACATAATAAAGGGTATTATTTTGTTATGTTTATACCTCAATGTTATAAAATATTCAAATCCACTCCCATTTGGAAGAAAAAATGAGGATAAATATTTGAAATGTTTTTGGTTCTTATTATTTTATTATAGAGGAAAAAAATATGTTTGAGAAATAATAACAAAATCCATAATCATTTCTTACATATATCCATCCAAAATCCCATTTATCTTCCTTGAAAATTATTTTATCACATCCTTACTCTGCCCTCCTTTATCTAGAGTCCTCCCAAGGTGCTCCCAATCTCTTTAGAAGCACCTTCCAAACATTTAGGGTCACACACTCATGTAAGGTATCCTCATCGGATATTATTTATTTAAGTTTTTTTATTATCTTATAACACTTATTTTCAATTATTATTATTGTGATATTTATTTCCATGTCATTATTACTTCCCATATTATTTCCAAACGATGATAGACAACTTTCTCTCTCATCATCCCATTTTAGGAATTCTTATGCGACGTCGTTATGCCGCCAAAATTCCAACATAATTTTCCAAGACAAAATAATTGGGTAGTGAATGAAATACTCATTTACTATCAAGGGTGTTCACATTTTTAAACATATACAAATTTTACTTTTTTTACATGTATTTATACCACAACTATTTATCTTGGAATTAAATATGATTATTAATGATTCTATGTTGTATGATCTTTGTGGAACACTTAACAATGAGAATGTAATGAATGTGACAAGTGTACCATGAATTATATAGAGGTATAATGAATTGGGTAATGTTTAGTTTCATGAGACATCATTTTGGGAAATAAGGTGAACCTAATACCTTTATGGGAATTGTTTCTCCATGATGTCTTAGAAATTATCCTTGATTTATGTTTCTGATGAAGTGTTTTATGTTGTTTCCACATTTACCATGTTATGATTATCGGGCTAAATCATTACATAATATTCATGATCCATTTATTCCCCATTGATATTTTTATTTTATATCATTTATTTCCTTATTCGATGATTATTCCCTTATTGGGTTTTATAGATCACTCCTTTCTTATATATGACCCCAGGTTATCTCATACTATTGTAAGTGTTAGCATGTAAATGAAGTTTTAAATGAAGACATTGTTTTCCTATTTTAAATTGTTATGTAATTTACCTAATTCCTAATGAAACTAGACCTATTGATATATTGGGTTGTATTATGTGTAATATTAGGAAATAAATCATGAATTATTTTGTAATAAAGAGTAGGGTTGTAATATATTCAACTTGGGTGAAATATTTAATATCCAATCCTGTTAAATAAAACATTATATTTTATTCCATGAATCTACAAAATGGGAAAAAGAGGGAAGCAAAGATATTGAGAAACATTTCAAATAAATAATAAATGGATCAATTCCCTCTTGGGATATCAGTTTATAAAAAGTCTTATGATGAAACATTCTCAATATATAGAGAGTATAAGTAAGTGGAATCTATCAAAATGTTCTATGGATTATACTCTCATTTTTAATGATATATGTATAATTTTAATGAAGAATTTATTTTATAGATAATTTTTTCATTCAAAGATCATTTATAGGAAAAATCACATCTTATAGATGAAATAAACAGGTAGGAGGATTCACTTTTAATTAATTTCAAATGATGCAATGCTATCAAATTCCTCATAGAAGAAGAGGAAGAAATTGTTACTATTTCCAATCATAATATGTCAATAATAAAAGAAGAATTGAATTTTAATGATTGTGAAATATCATTGAAAAAAATGTTTTTGGATAATTAATACACGATCTTAAAGCATTATTCAATGTTTCCATGATTGTCATAGATTCTCAAATTAATAAAAATACATGCAACATCAATGAGAATAACATGTTAGTGGAAGAAAAGTCAAAGATTCATGATGAGTATATAGAAAAAATCCATTCTTTATAATAATCACCTAAATCTACAATGAGTTTCAAGGAATCCTAATTGGAATTTAAATCCAGATGAATCCAATACATTGAAAAATATGTGAATGAAGGTATTAGACATCATGAAGAACATATAAATATAAAAAAAATAAATTGTAATGTATGATGAAATCAGATGAAAAGGATACGTTTTCTTTTAGTATGAAGTGTCTTGAAATTGATATTTAATTGAGAAATTTAATATAGAAGCATGGTGAAACCTCATATGTTTCTGAGAAGATGAATTATTACACCCAAACACATGAATAGTGACAAGATATAAGAAGTGATGTTGCTTCCCAATCTATCGATGTGACTCAAGTATCTAAATAATATCATATCTTCATTGTGAAGATATCTAGGTAATCACTTGATCAACCTTATACAAACTCATGGATGAAAAAAAGCTCATAACCCAGTGAATTTTGTTTCTCAAAATGTAGTTTCATCTGCTAGGGTAGGTTTAATGTTAAAATCATGGATAATGTGGGTTGATAAAATTATCAATACATCCCACAAAACACCAATGTTGGATAATGGAAAAATCAAGAAACAGAACTCCCAAAATAAAGCTAAAAATAAGGAAGGGAAAATCCAAAAACATCAAGTCACTAAGTCTAGTATAATAGTTACTACAACCAAAATAATGATATTAATAGGATACTGATGGTTTGGTATATTTTTTGATATTGGTCCATTGATTGTTTGCATAATGTGTCATCATGTTAAAATTATAGAAGGAATGTATTTAAAGAGATTAGATGTAAAGAAATAAAGAAACTGATAATACTAAAAAATGTAAACATGTCAAGAATAATTTGTCTTACAATAACATATTTTATTATATTTAAGAGTTAAGTGATTTATGCAATAAAAGTGGGAATAGTCATGATGAGTTCTACATATTCCACCCATAGACTAATCATAATATGATGAGGATAATTTACCACAAAAAATTTATAAGAAAAAGGGAAATGTTGAAAAGTCAACCTTGGTTAATATTCAAAACAAATTATTCATGACATATATGAAACAAGATACTCCCAAGATGAACAATAGTTTAGAATCCAAGAATTTCCGCCCAGCCAATAAAATATACTTCTGATGTGGAAACAAAGGTCACAACATGAACATGTGTAAACTGTCCATGGAATGGAACTAAGGTGAGCTTAAATTTATAAGTGAATCAATCAATGTGAGAATCCAAAATATAGAATTGATTGAAGACATTCATTAAGAATATTTTTTCCCAAATAATGGTAAATCACAATATTTTAACAATCCATGTGGAAACTCTAAGATAGAATATGTTAAGTATTACTTTTTAATCATCTTCCATTATCAATTTCAGGATTCTAGATAAATGTAGAAAAATTTGTATGAAGCACTATCTAGAGAAAACGAAAATGGAAAACAAATTTTTCCATGTGAAGATCTAAAATTTCATATCAGGTTTTCAACACATGAAAACTCAAATATCTGACAACTCAAATGTAAAGGACGCACATCAATGAAGAATTATAGACACTTTAGAGCTACAATGATATGAGTATTTGGGTTGAGAAGAAATTCTCATCTATATTGATCCTATATATAATTGCACAAGTATTTCATATTCTTCCCTTATTATTGTATAGTATTTTTTCCTACATTATATAGAATTGAAGGTGATGATCACTCCCAAGTAGAGAACATGGTGAACAATGTGGAAGACAATAAGTATAAATGATTATTCGTGATTTGATAAAAAATTGAATTGTTCCACAATGGTTGATTATCAACACGAATATCAAGAATATTACATGATGAAATTTTACACCAAGTAAAATCAATGTGAGTGCACCTCTAGAGGGGGGAAACATAAAGAGTTGAAATCAAGACTTATTTATTGAATATATGTAGGATCAATTCATCTTAATAAATGTTGAAAAAAGGAGCTATCCAAATTACACTTATTTATCATGTCTTAATTATATCAAATATTTCATCAAGGGGGAATTATTGATTGATGAGTAAGAAAATGGGTAGGGGGTAAATATCCATTTCGTTGAATCTTATTATTTTTTACTGTTATGTGATGGAGAATATATTACATGATAATTTTTTTTTAGATTTCCACCTCTTTGAGGAATAAATATGTTATGAGTGTAAGAAATCGGTTCTTCCTTTGATGTATGGATATTTCCTTTTCAGTTTGTACTTAATAAAATGGGGGGAAAGAGGTATAGGGCTGGCTTCCGGCTCGTTTCACGATGTGAATAGGAACTACACACTGTGTACTTATAGGTACACACTGTGTGTGTTAGGCTACACACTATGTAGTCCTGATACACATCCATACAAGGATCTAGCTAGAAACTATACATACACGGTGTGTAGTTTAAATTACACGTTCTGTAATTTTTTACTAATTACATAGGGAAGTAGTTTCATTTTTGTGAAAACAGATAGGGGCTCATCCGAGTTTACAAGCAGTAGTGCCAAGGGCCGTTTTTCTTCATGGATGATCATCTGGACCACGATTACTTCATCATCGGTTGCATTTGAACCCGATCAGTAAGCTCTCGATTCCTCTTGAGTTTTTCTTCGTGATTTTTTATCTCGATGAAGTTATTTAAGGCTGAGTGTTTATTATCTTTTTGTATATCTACATTGTTCTAGCTTGAATTAGAGGTTAAGGCTGGATGAAGAGAAACGTACTATGACTAGGTAGGTGGTCTCGTGCCTTTCTCTCAGTGTAGAGTTGTTTATATGTGTCGTACTATCATTATCCCATGTTTAGGGTGTATCCTTGATTGGAAATTCACCATTTTCTGTTTCCTAATGATGATTAGGTCATGAATTAAGTTAATTTAATCATGTTTGTGCTTGTTGGTTTTATTAAGGTCCGCCTCATGGGTGTGTTTCCCTTGAATTATCGTTTATGGCCATTTGGACAAGGTTACCTATGAAGTATTCCTTGTTTCCACTTATTGGGTTGTTAAGTATGAATTTCATTTATAATAGAATTTAAATTATGGTAAATTGTGATGGATTTTATTAAATGGGTTTGATATTAGAGATTTCCCTTTTTCCATTGATATGTCAATTGTCGTTTAAGCCTTCTGACAGTTTCATTCACTTGTTTCTTGCTTTGTATGATTCCCACAAGAGTTGTTATTATGTTAACCATATAATAGTGTAATTTACATCTATTTTTTATTATGCTGAAATGCAGATATACCGGGCTTGACCTAGCTTGGTTGTTATGCATGTGGGCAAGGATTTGTTATGTCATTGGGTGAGGATCTATTATTCCCATGGGCAAGGATTTGTTATGCATGTGGGCAAGTATCCGTTAGTCCTAAGGGTGAGGATCATGTTATGCCTATGGGAAACGTTTTTACTATGCCTGTGGGAAAGATATTGAGTTGAATATTGAGATGGAATTACTTATGATGTGTCTGTTAAGCCAATGCACAAGTTTGGATTCGGTCTTCACTTTATTTGTTTAGATATCCTTCTAAGTTAACTGTTGAACACTCTTATATGTAGGATTTATGGGATTAGGCTAGATCTCAATACTTATATAATTCAATGTAGTTGAATTGTTTAACAAAACATAATGAAGGAAAATAGAAAACATGACTTATAGGATTGTTTACTCTTGTGTACTTCCTAGTTTACTAATTTACCTTTCTGTACACTATTTTTTTCGTATACTCATTGATAGATATGCATAGACCTTGGGTGGTTTCCTCCTGGGATTTATTTCTCACACCCTGTTTTGGTCATTTTTTTGGTCCCAAATAGATTGTATTGTTATAGGTTTCGATAAGGGAAAGTTCCCTTCTATAGGTACTTGAGATGCAGTCTAGGAGCCAGAAAGCATGGTACTGAGACGAGGCTTGTGATGCTTCTTAGTTTCCTTTTTTTCTTTTTTTGGGACATGTATTGTGTATTTATGGAGTGTAATTATTTTTCCCTCTTTCATAGACCATATGATGTGATGCATCATCTTTTGTATGTAATGATTCTTAGTTATCTATCTTATCAGTCTTCTACTGTTTATTTCAATTCTATGCTATTTACTACTTTATCTATTGTAATTTCATTTATACCACTGCATTACACTGCCAAATGAGGGATTATTTTCCCTACTATCACAACCTAGGTCATCACTACTAGTTGGTAGCCTTTTGAATTTGGGGGAATGCACTTGACGCCATGCGGACAACCGGGTATGGGGCACTAGTTGAGGGACACCCGGATCTGGGACATTACAAAGTGGTATGAGAGGATTTCTTTCCTGGTTTGTTTTACTATTTGGCTATGATATAAAGTAAATGAAATTTGGTAATTAGTTGTGTCTAGATGTAGCTACCCCATTTATAAGGAAAATCCAAATTACCTCAAATGAAATTGTAATGTTGGATTTTGATTTATTACAGTAGATTCAATTTCATGGTTAGGTGACACACTTGTTTTATGTTGATTGTATTGATAATATTTTGGTTCTATTTTGTTGAAACCAAATGAGATGAGGGTATGAAATATCATTCATCATATAGGATCTTGTTAGAAATCACATGCCATTCATTATTTACATGCCATTTTGAGCGCATTACAGATTTCATGATGTGGTGGTAGATGTCATTCTAAATATGCATGTTGTTTTGATAGATACTATGATAGATATGCATGTTGTTGTGATAGGTGTATTGGTACCTGTTATGGTTGAATTGGATGGACATGAAACTTTGATTCTTGAGGAGCATGTTCCCTCTTGGATCGGAATTTTTTGGATCATGTTTCGGCTGTAGAATACAAATTTTTTTGTTATATGCTATATTTGGATGCCAAGCATTGATTTTTAAGGATTATGGGCCCCCAAAGATCGATATTTGGGACATCATTTATTTATTTTTCCAAAACAAGGGTTTCTTGAAAGCTTCTTAAGCTTACTGTCTAGAAACCCAAACAAAATAGTGTGTTGTCCTATGAGCACATGCCATGTGTTCGTCTATTCGGAAAGAAAATAAATTCTCTTAAGTACACGTCATGTACTTTGAGTACCTGCCATGTGTGTTTTGACCATGTATCTTGACATGTGAGAGAGAGAGAACAGGTTGTTGAGTTTTCATTAGAACATGCCGCATATCTCATGTACACCCCGTGTAGTTTTATATAGGCAGACCCGTGTTGCTTTGGCCATGTAAAAGTTCATGGCCAAGAGTAAAGACTTGAGTAGACGTCGTGTGTCAACCTGACACGCTATGTACCAAGGTTGTTTACACGACCAAGTCAGGAAGAGTTACCCAACAATGTAAGGGCTTAAGTTTACGTGATGTGTATTTTCCCTACATGTCATGTACACATATTTTGTAAACTTTTGAGGATTTTATTCTCCAATTTATCCCTTTCTCTCTTGAACTGCGTACCTTGATGAATAATCTTATCCTGAGGTGTATGGGATGGATATTACAGAGAGATGCCACCACAAAGACCTCCATTATTATTCTAGAAGGGTGGAGATGATCGTACCCTGGAAGTGGTTGTCCATGGGCTGCCAATGGATCCTCCAGTCATGCCAGTTGCAACACCAGTTGTTATACCGGATGTAGGTGTTGATGCATAGTTCAATAAAGGATTCATGAGGTTTAAAAAGACCTTCTTGGGAGTACCTCATGCTAACACGTCTAGGCATAATAGACACAAGTATTCCAGCAGCAACATATGCCTACGTTTTTATGGGATGGTGGACTATAGGCGGTAGAGTAATGGCTAGAGTCTATTCTTGCAAACTTCAAGCATCTGGAGATGCCTCCTGAGAGGAGGGTCAAGCTCACAACTTATATTATGTTTGAATCATTCATGAGGTGGTGAGATGTTATTACGCAGACAGAGCATCATTGAAACATGGCATGGGGAGATTTTCAGACTGTCTTCTATTACTACTATTTTCCCGTGATTTTGAGGGCCGATAGAGCCCATGAGTTCATGAATCTGAAGAAGGGTGTTATGTCAGTGATGGACTACTCAACCTATTTCACAGAGCTTCATTTATTTTAACCAATCTTGATGGTTGACGAGACATCGAGGGATAGGTAATTAGAGGATGGTCTCAGGTATGAAATCTGATTATAGGTGAATGTTTTTAGGTTTCTTTATGTATATACCATCGTGAATTAGGTGATGATTACCACGTGTAATCTATAAGAATATACAGGTACGAAACAGGGCAGTTTGGCACCGAGATTTTCCACTATATCAACTTAGGGTAAGAAGCGTTGTATGGAGTTTTCTCATGGTGATACAAATTATCAAAATGTTTCTTCTGGTAGCCAGGTGAGGTGGCTGGTTTTTTTATAAGGTGTTACACCTATGGGTAGGTGAAGGAAGACCATCAGTGTTCAACCAAGATTTTACAGTAGTTACCTACTCCAAAGTGGAAATGGGATGATGTAGTGATGGATTTCATGACTAGGTTTCGAGGTCACCTAGAGGAAAGATGCTATGTGGGTGGTGGTCAAAAGACTTAAAAAGGTCACTAACTTCTTTCTGATCTTGGAGTCCTTCGATATTGATGATCTTGGGATGTTTTATATTCATGAGGTGGTATGACTTCATGGGGTCCCCCGTTTTGTCATTTCGGATGGGGATTCATACTTTACATCTCATTTCAGGAAGAGATTTTAGAAGTCATTGGGTATATAGGTTCTTCTCAGCACAACATACCACCCTCAAACTGATAGTCAGTTAGAGATTTTGATATAGGTGCTAGAGGACATGATACAAGAATGCATCCTAACCATTGGGGGCTCTTGGGAGAAGCACATTCTCCTCATTGAATTTTCCTACAATAGTAGTTTCCAGGAGACTATAGAGATGGAACCTTATGTTTCTTTGTATGGTAGTCCATGTAGATCACCCATGTGAATGATAGATGTGGGTGAGGTAGATTTAATGGGACTAAATCTCGTGGAGAATACTTCTGAGCAGGTCCAGTAGATTCAGAAGCAGGTCGCTACTATGCAGCCTCATCAAAAATCTGATTTTGATCACTTTGGATAACCTCTAGAGTTTGAGGTTGGGGATCAATTATTCTTAGGTTTCGTACAGAGGTTGGTATATAAGAGAATCAGGAGACAGTGTAAACATTCGTCGAGATACATCGGTCCGTTTGAGATTCTAGAGAGGGTCAATATGGTTTCCTATCGATTATAGTTACCTTAGTGGTATGGGGTTATGCATGACGTCGTCTACATTTCTCATTTCACAACCCGTCCCCTGGGGCCCATTTCATGACTACCCCAATCCCACCTTCCATAGGCCACGGGCTGGCGACTAGCACCAAAGGCATATTCCCTAAAACATGGAAGGAATTTCCTTCATAACCTGTAAGCACACGCAACGAAGCACAAATCAAGATACGAACATAAGTAAACTAAACAGTAGATAGAGTGACTGCAGTAAGTAAATGGGGCTAGAATACAAGACCAACTAGAAAGTACAAGTACAAATAAAATAAAATACAACTGAAGAAAGAGAAAGACAACTTCTGGGTCATCCTCTGAGGTTCCTACCTAAAGGGTAGGTACAGATCGCCTCCTCAGCACTCCACTTCCATCCACCTCCTTTGTGTACCAACTCGTTGTATGGTCCACCTTCTGGCACCGTCCAGTCCAGGTACCCTCAGTCTCGATCAACGATGTCCGTCGTCAGCACTAAACACAACAAGGTGCGGGCATAGCCTGTGAAGGGGTGAGTATAACAATGCTCAGTAGGGACCTCAAGACCCTCAAGGTCTCACAAAATCCACAAGGATATACCAAAAATCATGAAGTCAACTGTCAACCCTACTTAGGTATATGCCCATATATATACCTAAGTTATCAAGTATACCCATCTCAATCATGAGGAAACACAGGGTCTAACCCAAAATCCCAAAGCTCAACTGTTCCACAAATGAAGGAATACCACAAAGGAAAATACCACAGAGGCATGCCACAGCAAAGAAAACCACCAAGGTATTACCACAAAGGAAAGTACCACATAGGTACAGACTCATCTCACACTAGGTATAACATAAGTACAGTAGTAGAGATGATTAGATATAACTACAGAATCATCATACCCTATTAAGAGGCAGACCAACACAAGATTTCTTGGTGCTGACCCACATAGGATCGCTCGGTGCTGACCCACACAGGATCCCTAGGTGCTGACCCAAACAACATCGCTTGGTGCTGACCCACACAGAATCACTAAGTGCTAACCCACACAGTATCTCTTGGTGCTAACCCACACAAGATCTCTCTTCATTCTTCACATCACAACCAGCTACAGGGTTCCCGCACTATGCTCACTTGTCCCCAGGAGGTTCCACTCCACAATCCACTGGTTGATACTCCAACTCCCACGAATTCTCACTAAGATGTATCTTAAAGGACCTCCATGTCATAGGGGTCACAACGCAACAGACAGTGTGTCAATCGGAAGACCGGTCTTTGAGTTATTAGCCTTTTAGTCCCAAGGGCCTGGTTTTATTCGTACTCGATCCAACCTGACCATTCCCCAACTTTATCCAATTTTCCAGTGGGGTATACCAAAGGGATTGCCTCACTCCAATGTTCTCGGTGCTGTAGACGGTTCCTCAAACAGATGCCTGATACCAAAGATATGGCTGAAGATGCGTAAATGGGTCGAAGTGGGTCCGGGTCCGGCCCGACTCGGTTGGACCGACCCGGCCCGGCCGGCGTTGGGCAGCCCAGCCCGCGCTAGATGGTCAGGCCCGTGCTGGGCGGCCCGGCCTGCGCTGGATGGCCCGGCTTGGGCAATGGACCACGAGGCGGCGGAGATCGCAGAGGCCGCGAGTGGCGCGAGGCCACGAGACCACAAGGGCAGTACGGGGGCTGAGAAACCACGAGGGGGTCATGGGAGGCCGTGGGTGGCGCGAGGCCGCGGGTGGCTCGGAGGGCCGTGACATCTCGGAGGGTTGCGGGCGGCGTGGCAGGCCGCGGGCGGCGGAGCACTGCGTGGCGTGGAGGCCGCGAACGGCGGAGTGTCGTGGGGCACGGGGGCCGCGGGCAGCGAGGGGGGGGGAGCAGTCGGCGGAGGCCACGGACGGCAGTGGCCACGGTCGATGGCGGGGGCCGCGGAGCGGCGCTGTGGCCTTTATCTCGGCCTGCGGTGGTCTCGGCTGCCATTCTTATTCCCCTTCGTGGTTGGTCGCCGACCTCCTCCATCGTGAGGAACACCACAAATTAACACAAGAATTGCGGAGAGGACATGCCATGTTTGTTTGGACCGCACTCTTTGCATTAGAGCTGTAGAAAGCGGCTATAATCTCCCATTAAATTATGAAGAGTCATCAAGAACTAAAAAGAGAAGAATTTCAAACAACCACCCTACCACGTTCGTTTGTTGTCGTCGATGAGGAGCGAAAGACGAACGTCGATTGAAGACGTCCGACATTGGAGGATGTCCCAAGGAAGAAGTTGAAGTCGTGCGTCAGCATTATTTGTTGGAGGAGCGTTCTTGATGGAAGAAGTTCTTTGTTGGAGAAAGAAATCCTCCAAGAGCTCTCCCCTTTGCCAATACTTTCCCCAAAATCAAAATATCCAACTATTGTGTTTCCCCAATTTTAATTGTTGGCACAATTTCAAATTGGATTAATTAATTACATAGTGGTTGGCATAATAAATTAAAGGGGGTGGCACCATTAACGTGGGGGATGTTTAAGAGGCTTCCCCACACTTAAGAGGGAGTTCAAGGGGTTTTAGCCTCAGTTGGTCCCCACTATCATAACCTCTCATGAGTGGTTAGTTCAGGTGGTCCCCACCACCATAACATCACATGGGAGGTTTAGTTCAGGTGGTCCCCACATATGAAGCATCCACATGGGAGTTTCAAAATAAAAATAAAAATAAAATGTTACACCATTTTATTTAATTTTATTCTTTCATGAATAAGTGAAAAACTAACTTCCATCCTCGACCTACTATGGTTGAGGTGAATGTCTCCTTAAGTGAATATCAGCATTGGGAGTTCAATAGTGCCCTCAGATTTCAATTACAAGCATTGGTTCAAAAGTTTGAAAAACCCACTCGTACGTTTACTGAAAGTACCCGAAAAAAAGTTCAGAAATTCACTCTGGGCACTCCGGGCCTCGGAATCATGTGTCGTTAATTTTCATGGACTTGTAAAATTTCCATTTAATTAAAAAAATTACATGGAAATTCTGTGTCTTTGAATTCTCTTCACCTCATGGCTTTACGTCCCCATAAGCCACAACTCAAACTAAGGGAACAAGTGGGGGTAATGAGCACACATCTAAGCCTCCCGCTCCCATGTGCTCTCTTGGAGGCTCATGTGCTGCTAGAGAACGCGCACCATAGGTATTGACCATCCATGAAGGAACCTCTCCTATAGATCCTTAATATCTACTGGAACCTCCATAAAAGTCTCCCCATCATCGATGTCCAGCTCGCCATGGTCGATGATGTGAGAAGGGTCGTGCACATATCTCCTCAGTTAGGATACGTGGAATTCGTCATGCACCCGGTGTAGCTGAGGTGGTAGAGATAAGCGGTAATACACCTCATCAACTCTGCTGAGGACCTAAAAAGGTCCGATAAACCTCGAAGATAACTTTCCACCTTAATCAAATCTCCGCAAACCTCATCGAGGTGAGACCCGTAGAAAGACGTGGTCCCCATCCTCGAACTCTAGAGGTCTCTGTCGTCTGTCGGTATAAGACTTTTGCCTATTATGTGCAGTCTTCATCCACTTCTGGATGATCTGCACTTTCTCTGTGGTATCCCATACCATCTCTGGTCCCACTAGTGCTGACTCCCCTAGGTCAGTCTAGTATAAAGTTGATCTGCAAGGTCGCTCATACAAATGACTTGAAAGGTTCCATACTAATGGTGGAATGATAGCTATTTTTGTATGCAAAATCCACCAAAGAAAGTGATCCTCCCAGCTGCGACTGAAGTTGAGGACACAAGCATGCAGCATGTCCTCAGGGGTCTTAATGGTCCGCTCAGTCTGGTCACCCATCTGAGGATGGAAAGCGGTGCTCAAATGAAGTTGTGTCTCGAAAGCCTCCTGCAACCACTTCCATAGCTGAGAAGAAGAACACACATCATGATTGGATACAATCATCAAGGGTAATCCATGTATCCGCACAATCTCCTGCACATAGATGCGTCC
Organism: Viscum album; assembly: GCA_963277665.1. NCBI lineage: Eukaryota > Viridiplantae > Streptophyta > Magnoliopsida > Santalales > Viscaceae > Viscum > Viscum album. The sequence continues at coordinate 450,843,491 of OY728131.1, forward strand.
CAAGCTTTCTATTGAACCCTGCTCTCTGATCGTTAAGAAGTGGATTGACTTGGTGAGTCGGTCGATGATCACCTAAATCGAGTCAAGTCCTCTGGATGTATTTGGAAATTATGTCATGAAGTCCATGAATATCCCATCCCACTTCCACTCTGGTACCTCTAAAGGTTTAACCAAGCCTGCTGGTACCTGATGCTCTGCATTCACTTGCTGAAAAGTGAGGCACCGAGAGACAAATTATGTTATTGCTTTCTTCATTCCTGGCCACCAGTGCTATCGTCAGAGATCCTGGTACATCTTCACCACTCCTGGATGTGCCGCTAGAGGGGATGTGTGAAACCCCCTCATCACTTCCTCCTGAAGCAACATTGGTATCGCGGTACGTCCTCTAAAAAGGATGGTGTACTCAACACCTTTAGAAAATCCATCAGCCACCTATTTAGTGGATATATGAGTACGTCATGTCTCGCATTCAGTGTCCCCATGCTGCACCTCCCCGAATCACTGAAGAAGTGGGAGAGTTAATATAAGAGACTGAAGAAAAGCTGGTCCATCCCGATCCACAAAGGATATCTGCAAAGTGGCCAGTTGCTCTGTCACCTTGCCTAGAAGCTATATACCAGACCTCCTGCTGAGTGAATCTACTACAACGTTCCCCTTCCTAGGAGTATAGACTATCTTGAAGTCATAGTCCTGGATGAACTCAAGCCAACATCGATGTATCATGTTCAGGTCCTTCTGAGAGATGATATACTTGAGACTCTTGTTATCCGAGTAAACTATAAAATGTTCACCCATCAGATAGTTTCACCACATATTCAAGGCAAAGACCACTACTGCTAACTCCAGTTCATGAGTATCATAGTTCTGCTCATGTTGTCTCAGCTGTCGATAACCATATGCGATCACTACTTTCTCCTGCATCAGGACACATATGAGTCTGGTCCATGATGCATCGCAGTAAACTACGTACCCTATGCCCTCCTCTAGAAGCCTCAATATGGGGGAACTAGTCAGCCTCTACCTCAGCCCCTAGAAGCTCTGTTGGAATCTCTCCGACCAAACGAATGGTTTCCCCTTCATCGTCAATGCTAAAAGTGGTGCTGCAACTCTGGAGAAGTCTGGCACAAATCTCTGGTAGTATCCAGCCAATCCTAAGAAACTATATACTTCTATAACACTCTTGGGTGTTTCCCAAGAAAGAACCGCCTCAATCTTCGCTGCATCTACTGCAACTCCATCCTCCGATATGACATGTCCTAGAAAGTGAACCTATCGGATCCAGAACTGGCACTTCAAGAGCTTACCATAAAGCTGGTGATCTTGGAGTGTGTCTAGTACTACCTGCTAATGATAGGCATGATCCTCCTTAGTAGCTGAGTAGATTAGAATGTATTTGATGAAGAAAACTACAAAGAGATCAAGGTATGGCTGAATGATCATGTTCATGAGTCCCATGAACACTGCTGGAGCATTGGTTAAAACAAATGGCATAACCAATAACTCGTAATGGTTGAACCGGCATCTGAAAGCTATATTCTACACATCCTCATCTCGTACTCTGAGCCAGTGATAGCCTGATCTGAGATCTATCATTGAGAACCATTGTTCTCCCTTCAGCTGATCAAAGAGGTTGTCAATCCTCGGAAGTGGGTACTTGTTCTTCACGATCACCTGGTTCAGGCACCGATAATCGACACAAAGTCTCAAGATCCCATACACCTTCTTAGCGAAAACAATCTGGGCTGCCCAAGGAGAAACACTAGGCCTAATGAATCTCTTCCCCTGTATGTCCTCCAGTTGTACCTGTAGCTCACGAAGCTCCGCAGGAGCTATCCGATATGCTGGTGTGGATATCGGTGCCATCCCAGGGTAAAAATTAATGTAAAAGTCCACCTCTCTTTGAGGAGGTAGAACCAGAACATCATCAGGGAATACATCCGCATACTGGTCCACCACTACAGGATAATTCGGTCTCTCCACATCAACCGCTCCGAGGATAAGGCAAGCCAACTGATGAGTGATCGGTTGCACACTCTTCTGGGTAAGTTCGTCCTATTCTGCAAAGGCTCCCTTCTTGTCGGTGAAGGTAAACCTAGTCCCATCCATGCGGACCCACCAAAATTTTCACCTAATATAGTTAATCTGAGTATGGCCTGTAGATAACCAGTCCATACCCAAGATGACGTCGTAAGGCCTCAACACCACTACTAGGATATCCCAGCTGAAGCTCTCGCCTCCTAGAGTAAGATCACAATGTCGGCACTAGTTTGTAATCATCAAATCTACTCCCATATGAGTATCTAGCCTTAAGGATCGAGCCAACGACTCTGTTGGAATCTCCAAGCTCCGAATGAGGGCAGTGGAAATAAAAGAATGACTGGAAGATATTTCTGTAAGTATTGTGGCTAAGGTGGAGTATACACCGACTGTATCTCTTATTATCTCTAGATTGTCGTGATCATAGGCCTCAGCTGCTTGGAGCGGAGCTCGCCCCTGTCCACCTAATCCCTACGGTTGGGGTGGACCTCCCGATGGGGGTGGCGGTAACATCTTGAATCGTCGCCCATAGTCAATTGCACGACCAGCTCATCTGCCACGTCTGCCTGCTCCTTACGGACCTCCTTGATCGATCCTCTGTCTCTACCTGGGTGGTCCTTCGACCATCTTCTGATCATTTGTATGTTGGTTTGGATAGTCACGATCCATGTGACCCTACCCACCGCATGTGTAACACTGCCCACTCCTAGCATGATTGTCTCTGCCTCGGGTGCCCCACACAACCGATCCTGAGTCATTCAGTCGTCCACTAGTAGGTCTAGTCCTCTTGGACCTCTGCAACATCTGTCTACTGCCAGCTACAGAAGACTCTACTATGTGATGACTGGTGTTGGGTCTTGCTGCTAGTGACTGCTCAGCAAGGAAACTCTCCACTAAGAGGGCTTCCTATAACACCCCGCCTACGTTGGGATGGTAAGAGAAATCATCGATGCCCTGATCTCCCACCGGATTCCCTGCTCAAAGGTCTGGGCACTGAATAATGTGTCCCACACCATATCAGTGGAGTAGCATGAGAGGTCAGTGAACCTCGCTGAGTACTGAGCTATAGTCATGCTACCCTACTGCAGATGAATTAGCTCCTGAATGTACACTGTGCGAAGAGTCGCTGGGACAAACTCTGCCCGAAACAGGCTATCAAAGTCTGCCTAGAGAAGTGTCACCTCGTCATGAACTTGGAGAATCATTCTCCTCCATCTGCCTACTATTTCCTGTAGAAGACTGGTAGAAAGGATCACCATGAGATCGGTTGGTGTCCCTACTCTCACCATAGCCTCCATCCAATCATTAGTCGCCTGTGGGTCCGTCTCTCCCCTGAACCTGGGTGGCCTCTAGCACTGGAACTTGTGCAATGTGCTCAAGCAGCATGCACTCTCTGCTGCTGGGGATGGGGGCATTGGTGGACCAATGGGTAATAGTACTAGTGGTGCCTCCACTGGTGGCTCTACTAGAAGAGGGCTCTGCACCGAGGCCTCGTCCCTCGGTGGGCTATCGGTGCATACAACTCTTGGAACCCCTAGCTGGCTGTCTGCGTAGAGGTATCCTAAAAATAAACAGGTGTTCCATGGTCAATAAGTTATACCTGGTGAGATGAATCAAAGAGTTTACAAAGAAGACTCTTGAAAACACACACACAATTAGTGTTTTCATGCACTGAGTCAGAAATCAGAAGTCAGGGTCCTGTTGTATGGATACGCCAGTTGCCGTACCAACACTGGATTCCCTAAACTAATAACTACACTCACTATAATTAACATAATTTCTGTTAAAAAGATCAGAGTCCTATGTTCTATGGTATAACTAACTCCTCTGATACCAATTTGTCACGACCCATCCCCCGGGGCCCATGTCGTGACTACCCCATGCCCGCCTTCCATAGGCCAAGGTCTCTCGACTAAAACTGAAGGTTTATTCCCTAAAACTGGGAAGGCATTGCCTTCATAACCTATAATAACACACAAACAAGAACACAACAAGATATGAACTCATGTAAACTAAATAGTAAACAAAGTGAGTACAGTGATTAAAAGGGTCCAGAATACAAGCCCAACTGGAAAGTACAAGTACAACTGAAATACAATACAACTGAAGAAAGAGAAAGATAGCTATTGGGTCATCCTTTGAGGTTCCTACCTGAAGGATAGGTAAATATCGCCTCCTCATCACTCCATGTCCGTCCTCCTCCTCCGTGTACCGACTCATCGTATGGTCCACCTCCTGGCACTGTTTAGTCCAGGTACCCTCAGTCTCAATCAACGATGTCCGTCGTCTGCACCAAACACAACAAGGTGTGTTCATAGCCCATGTAGGGGTGTGTATAACGATAATCAATAGGGACCTCAAGACCCTCAAGGTCTTACAAAATCCACAAGGATATACCACAAAGCATGTAGTCAACTGTCAACCCTACTTAGGTATAAGCCCATACATATACCTAAGTTATCAAGTATACCCATCTCAAACATGAGGAAACACAGGGTCCAACCCAAAAGCCCAAAGCTCAACTATTCCACAAATAAAGTAATACCACAAAGGCAAGTACCACACAAGCACACCAGACAGAAGAATACCACCAAGGTATTACAACGAAGGAAAGTACCACACAGGTACAGACTCAACTCACACCAGGTATAACTTAAGTACAATAGTAGAGATGATTAGATGTAACTACTAAATCATTTTAATCTTTTAAGAGGCAGACCCACACAGGATCGCTTGGTGATGACCCACATAGGATCGCTCGGTGCTGACCCACACCGGATCGCTAGGTGCTTACCCATAGAGGATCGCTCGGTGCTGACCCACATAGGATCCATATGTGTTGACCCACACATGATCGCTCGGTGCTAACCCACACATGATCGCTCGGTTCTAACCCACACATGACCGCTCTTCATTCTTCATGTCACAGCCAGCTACAGGGTTCCCGCACTATGCTCGCATGTCTCTGAGAGGGTCCTCTTCAGAAACAACTGGTTGATACTCCAACTGACATGAAGTCTCACGAAGAAGTATCTCAAAGGACCTCCACATCATATGGGTCTCAACGCAACAGACGGTGCGTCAATCGGACACTCGGTCTATGAGTTATTAGCATATTTGTCCCGAAAGCCCGATTGTTTTTGTACTCGATCCAACCCGGTCATTCCCCAACTTTTTCCAAATCTCTAGTGGGGTATACCAATGGGACCATATCGCTCCAAGGTTCCTGGTGCTGCAGACGGTTCGTCAAACAGATACTTGATGTCAAAGATACGGCCGAAGATGCGTAAATATGTCGAAGTGGTTCTGGGTCCAGTCCGACCCAGTCGGCCCGGCCTGGTCCGTGTTGGGTTGCCCGGCCTAGGCAACGGCCTGCGGGGAGGCAGAGGCTGCGAGCGGTGCGAGGCCGTGGGAACACGAGGGCAGTGCGGGGGCCACGAAACAGCGAGGGGGTCGTGGTGGTCGTGGGAGGCCGCGGGGTGTTTCGGAGGGTCGTAGGCGGCGCGAGGTCGCGGGCGACTCGGAGGGCCGCGGGCGGTGCGACATGGCTGTGGGGCGGCGCGGCAGGCTTCCGGGTGGCGCGGTAGGCGGCGGGACAGCGGAGCGCCGCGGGGAGCGGAGGCCACGGGCGACAGAGCACTGTGGGGCACAAAGGTGGTGTGCAGTGGCACCGACCGCGAATGGCGGAGGCCGCGGGTGGCGAAGGCCGCTGTCGGCGGAGGCCGCAGATGACGGGGGCTGCATCCAGCGTCTGGGACCGCGGAGCAGCACCGTCACACCACCACCTTTATCGCGGCCAGTAGTCGTTCCGACCTCTATTCTCGTGCCCCTTCGTGGTTGGTCGCCAACCTCCTCCATCACTAAAAACACCACAAATCAACACAAGAATTGCGGAGAGGAAGATTCATGTTTGTTTGGCTCACACTCTTCGCATTAGAGTGGTAACAAGCGGCTATAATCTCCCTTTTAATTACGAATAGCCGTCAAGAACGAAAAAATGAAGAATTTCAAAAAAAACCACCCTACCTTATTCATTTGTTGTCGTCAATGAGGTGCGAATGACGATTGTCGATTAAAGACGTCCCAAGATGGAGGATGTCCCGAGGAAGAAGTCGAAGTCGTGCATCGGCATTTTTCATTGGAGGAGGGTTCTTCATGGAAGAAGTTCTTCATTGGAGAAAGCAATCCTCCAAGATCTCTCCCCTTTACCAATACTTTCCCCCAAAATCAAAATAGCCAACTATTGTGTTTCCCCAATTTTAATTGTTGGCACAATTTCAAATTGGAATAATTAATTATATAGTGGTTGGAATAATAAATTAAAGGGGGTGGCACCATTAAAGTGGGGGAAGTTTAAGAGGCTTCCGCACACATAATAGGGAGTTCAAGGGGTTTTAGCCTTAGGTGGTCCCCACCACCATAACCTCTCATGAGAAGTTAGTTCATGTGGTCCCCACCACCATAACCTTTCATGGGAGGTTTAGTTCGGTTGGTCCATACCTATGAAGCATGCACATGGGAGTTTCAAAAGAAAAATAAAAATAAAATGTGACACCATTTTATTTCATTTTATTCATTCATGAATAAGGGAAAAACTATCTTCCATCCTCGACCTACTGCGGTTGAGGTGAAGGTCTCCTTAAGAGAATACCAGTATTTTAAGTTCAACAGTGCCCTCATATTTCAATTCTGAGCACCGATTCAAAAATTATAAAAACCCGCTTGTACGTTTACTGAACGTACCAGAACAAAAGTTTAGAAATTCATTCCAGGCACTCCAGGCCTTGGAATCATGCGCCCTCAATTTTCACGGACTTGTAAAATTCTCATTTAATTAAAAAAAATTACATGGAAATTTCAGGTCTTTACTTCTCAGTTGTGATGTTACTTTTCAAAATCATCTCACACCTTTCAGCCCGAGGAAGTGGAGTTGTAGGAAGATGCGTCCTTTTAAGAGCATCTTATTTGTATTGTAGATCGTAGCATGAAGGTTCTCTGTGGCTAGTATGTTCCTTTGGTATAGGTTATATTACAACATGACTGAGTGCTGGATTGGACTTGGAAGAGGGAGGCCGACGTTTGATCATATTGGTTGGAGTTGTTTTCAGATATTTCTTCATCACCTGTGGAAGGGCAATTTAGGGTCAAATTTCTCTAAGGGGAGAAATTTGTAAGAACCTGATTCTTCCATTGTGGCTTGGATCTTTCCATTTTAGTTTATATATAATAAAATGGGGGGAAAGGGGTCAAGGGCCAGTCTTAGGCTTGTTACACGACGTGACTGGTAACTACAAAACTTGTACTTATAGGTAAACGCCATGTGTGTTAGTCTACATGCCATGTAGTCCCGCTACACAACCATGTAATGGTCTGGACAGAAACTGTATGGACATGACATGTTGTTTCAAGTACACGTCGTTTACTTTTTTTATTTATTAAATCAGTCAATAGCATCATTTTTTCCAAATTGGATCAAGGGTCATCCAGGTTTTCGAGCAGCAGCGCCGAGGGCCATTTTTTACCCAATTGATCATCCAAACCCTGATTCCTTTGTCATTGGTTTGGTTTGAACCTGATTCATAAGCTATTGATTCCTCTTGAGTTGTCCTTCATGTTTTTTTTTCTATTGATGAAGTTATTTATGGTTGATCATTTATTGTCTTTTTCTATATCTATGTCATTCTAGCTTGAATTGGAGGTTATGAATGGATGAGGAGTTTCATACTATGAATAGATTGGTGGTCTTATGCCTTTCTTTCAATGTTGAGTTGTTTATATGTGTCATAGTGTCGTCCAACCATGTTTAGGTTATAGCATTGAATGAAAATTAACCCTTGTTGTTGCCTAATGATGATTAGGTCATGAATTATATTAATTTAAGCATGTTTGATCTTATTGGATTGATTAAGGGCCACCCTAAGGGTTTGTTTCCCTCGAATGACTGTTTATGATTGTTTAGTCGAGGTTAACTATGAGGCATGCCTTTTTCTCCCTTTTTTGGGTTGTTAAGTATGAATTACATTTATAATGGAATTGAAATTGGGGTAAATTGTGATTGAATTGATTAAAGTGGTTTTGGGATTAGTGATTTCCCGTTTTCCATTGATATGTCGATTATCGTTTAAGCCTTGTGATAGTCTAATTTACTTGTTTTTTTGCTTTGTATGATTTCCACATGAGTTGTTATTATGTTAACCATGTAATGTTGTAATTTACATGTGTTGTTTATTATACTGAAATGCTGATATACTGGGCTTGACCCTGATTGATTGTTATGCCTGTGGGTGAGGATTTGTTATGCCTGTGGGTGGGGATTTGTTACGCCTGTAGACGAGGATCGGGTATGCATGTGGGTGAGGATTTGTTATGCTTGTGGGCGAGGATTCATTAGGCCTGAGGGCAAGGATTTAGTTATGCTTGCAGGAAGGGTTTTTATTTTGCATGCATTCAAGGTATTGAGTTGAATATTGAGATGGAATGACTTATGATGCGTCTGTCAAGACAAAGTAGAATATTGGATTCAGTTTTCACTTTATTTATTTAGATTGACTTATGAGGTATCTGTTGAGAACTCTAATACGGGGGATTGACGGGCTTAGGACAGATCGCAAGACTTATATAATTAAATGTAGTTGAATGGTTGAAATAAACATAATGAATGAAAATGGACAACCGGACTTGTAGGATTTTTTTCTTTTGAGTGCTTCCTAGTTTATTGCTTTTCTTTTTTGTACACTACTCGTTCCATATACTCACTGATAGATAGGCAAAGAACTTGGGTGGTTCTCTACTGGGATTAATTTCTCACATTGTGTTTGGGTCATTCTTTTGGGCCCAAACAGATTATATTATTGTTGGTGTTAATAAGGGTAAATGCCCATTTATTGGTATTTGAGATGTTTTCTAGGACCCAGAGAACAAGGGACTGAGCCGATGCTTGCGATGCTTCTTAATTTCCATTGTTTCTTTCACTTTTGGGACATATATTATGTATTGCTACAGTGTACTTGTTTTGGTGGCTTTCTTAGAACACATGACATGCTGCATCATCTTTTTATATGGAATGATGCTTATTTATCTTTTTTATTAGTCTTTTGTTGTTTATTTTAGTTTTATGTGGTTTACTGCTTCTGTTATTGTGATGTAATTTATTTCATTGTATTACACTCTTCCAATAAGGGAATAATTTCCCCACTATCACAACCTAGGATCTCACTGCTAGTCGGCGTCCTCTGTTGTTTGGGGAAATGCGTTTAAGGCCATGTGGCCAACTGGGTACGAGGCACCAATTGTGGGGCACCCAGATCCGGGATGTTACAATGAGCATGATATGAAAATTGTGGTTGTTAATGAAAAACATAGACAACCATGGTCACATCTCTCTTATTTTCTACACAGAGTTTGCCGACATAGACTTAAAGCCAACTAAATGGTATTTTCCTAGTGACCCATTTTGTACCAAACTTATTTCTCAGAAGGAGAAGTTATTTCCATGTTTCTTGAAGGGCATAAGAAATCCCATGCATTAATTCTTTGGATTTAACGTCCATAAGGGGATAAGGGACATTGACATTAAGAATTGGTTTTGACAACAATGACAATGGGGAGATTGAAAAGATCAAGTGGATGGATATTGAGTATGGTTTTGTTTGTTTTCAATTTATATGAAAGAATCAAATATCAATGTACGATACATTCCTCCATGATTAGTGATGAGTCATGGAATGAGAAGGTTGGAAATAGTGAGAGATATATTAAATAAGGCATGGTGATGATGCCTGTAGAATTATTATGGATTCATTGATGGTCATTTAGTAAGTTAACTCTCCATGAATGGGGACTATGCATGTATAATTTTAATGGATTCATGGAATTGGATGTCATGTTTGAGCAATTCCAATAGTTTTCAACTCAGACAAATATCGATCTATTCTTATGATTAAAAACATGTGCTTTTTGTATAATGATAGTGAACTTTGTCTTCAATATTTGATAAGGTGAAGACCATACAACTATTCATTTTCATGATGCATTTATTTTTTATTAATGAAGTCCATGAAAGATGAACATTATTTCATATTGGATCAAGGCCATGCAAGTATAAATTTTCACAATGAAATGTTTTAGAAGATATGTAGTGGAGATCATGCACAACATCAATTTTAATGGAGATAAGAAGTTTATGGTTGCCATCAAAAATATATATTCCAAGTAAATTACATATATAAAGTGGGGGAAGATATTTATGGCCAGCACATCAATCGACTTTTGGTACAAAGTGGATGGAGGCTCTCTGCCCTTACCATGTGCGACACTTTAGTACGGGATATTATTCCTTCACTTAAAAACATGTACGTATCCTCCACCGGCCGATTAAACAGCTCATTGCAAAGTGGCTCACAAAGTGGAGATTCCATGTTTCTTGGAATCATATTATGACTAAAATAGCTCAACATCTACAGATATTTAAGAGGCCATGAAGCTGCTCCTTTTTTTTGGGGGGTTTAAATGAAATAGTGCACCATAAAGCAAATTTTTCATGAAGAGGAGGTTCGGTGATGAATATGGTTTACGTGAGGAAGAAGGAGATCCTGCGAGCATTCAAACAGTGAGAAGCACTCTTCAACTGCTTCATGAAGAATAGAGCTCCATGAAGCGATAGGGAATATGCAATAATGCATCTCCCTTGATTTTGATAAGTACTTTGATTCGCGAATCCTTTCTGGTTTTTACAAATGGATCTAAGACACCCGCAAGGCAATTTTCCATGAAGAAGAATAAGGACTTGAGCAAAAAAAAAAACATTTTGCGTGAAGAAAAAATGTCACGTACACTATTACACTGAGGATGTAGTGAGCATATTTTCATGCTCTTGCACACGTGGAATGTATTATAGACAATTAGTTTATGTTGTACGAAGAAGGCATGGTGACCACACACATTTTGTGTTAAGGAGGGTTCATGTATAAATTCATGACACATTTATAACATGCCGAACCTAAACTAAAACAGGCAGTGCGTGTGTGCATCCACGAAGAACCAATAAGGTTAATAAGTTGCACGAAACCCATGCAACCCATGAAATCTATACACTGCACGTAACCTGGGCATATTTATGAAAACATCAAAAAACCTATTTTTAACCAAACCTACCAATAAGAAAATGCTACAACTAATTAACTATGAATATAACAAGGGTGCGTAACATGTTTTAAAAATTAAATACTAAAACCCAAGCATCGCATGGAATGAAATTTGAAGAAAGGACATGGAGACACCTACCTAAACATGTGCGAATGTGACAGAAACTCAACAAGAGGATGAAAAAAACCCACGAACCAATCGCACACCTTGGATATTGGAAAAAAAACGCACGAACCATAGCCTGAGGCATTAGGGTTTGGATAACATGAAAAAAAAACACAAAAAAGAATTGAAGTACCATTAGACCAGAAAAGATGAATGTTGCCAGCAAGGGGAATTGCGGCTGCGCCGGAGTAGGGTGGAGGCAATATTAAGGGGGTTTCGGGCCGCGTTGGAAGGTCGACGGATAGGAGAGGGTCGCGAGCAGGTGTTCGTGCCGAGGAGGTCGGGTCATCGGGGATGAGTGGCGCTGGAGCAGAGGGGGTCAATGTGGATAGGGCTTGTCGGGAGGGGAGCTGGCGGGCCAAGGAACTGGAGTTCGGGTTGGCCAGTCGCGCACGCAGAAGGGGGCGAGACGTCATCCTACAAATGAGAGCGGAGGGGGTCACTTGCTGGAATTGCAAACAAAAACTACGAGTCAAAGTTGCCCGCATTGTTTCCTCTGGCGTCATTTATTACATGCACATTTTTTCTCTTCCATGGGTCCACCTCCATTTATTTTCTTTGAATGAATTTAATGTTCCGTATTTAATATTTTGGTATTTTTTGTACCATCATAAATGCTCTACATTTAATGCTTTGGTCTTTCCTTATACTATCATAAATGCTCTGTATTTAATGTTTTGGTATTTCTTTGTACCAACATAAATGTTCTGCATTTATAAATTGATGTAATTGTAGTCTGAAATTATTGTGAAATACAAAGCTTGAAAGCTCCTTTTTGTTTTGTGCCAATTATATTCCTCTAAAATTTCTCAGCTTGTATAGCCAACAAACTGGTATTAGAGGCATGTTATCCGGATCCTCCAAATTTTTTTATGATGGCTGCAATCCAGCCGTAAGTTCCGAAGCTGTCTTAGGACAACTACGAATGGTGGTGCATCCAAATGAAGGCGTTATTCAGGTCATAAGAATTATGGAAGATCGTCACCGACGGGTATATTTTACCATCTACGAAGGAAGAAGCCGCCTTCATGAATGAAGAAAAGATGGGCCTCAAAAATCAAAGAAAGAAAGAAAACAAGGAATTGTTCCTCCTCTACCAAGGGTTGGATGAATCAACGTTCGAAAAGATTGTTGAAGCAACATCAAGCAAGCAAGCTTGGGATACCCTTGCCACCATCTTCAATGGTGTTGATCGAGTGAAACGGGTACGTCTTCAAACATTAAGAGCAGAGTTTGAAGCGGCGCACATGAAAGAAGGTGAGAGCATCTCCGATTATTTCGCATGATTAATTGTTATTTTTAACAATTTGAAAAGGAATGGTGAAAAAGTGGAGGACATTCAAGTTATTGAAAAATCACTTCGATCTCTCACAACCATGTTTGAGCATGTGGTTGTGGCAATCAAAGAATTAAAAGATTTGGAGAAATTGTCCAATGAAGAACTGATGGGGTCGTTGCAAGTGCATGAGCAACGGATGCAAAAGAATGTCGATTCTACAATAGAGCATGCCTTAGAGCCCATGTTGACTCTACAAGAACCACAGAATGGCCACACGCAATGAGGCAGTCATCGTGGAAGAGAAAGAGGGCGTGGATATTATCCATGCCATCAAAAAAAGCAACAAAATCCAACCAGCTTTCGTGGAAGAGGGAATGGTAGAGGTCGATTCATGTGTGGTCGTGGAAACACAAAGAACATTCAATGCCACAACGATAATAAATTTGGAAATTATGCTTCTGATTATTGGAGAAAAGTGGATCACGATGAACAATCCACTATGCTGAAACATCTCATCCTAAAGAAGAAGGTACCACACTCCTCCTCGCACAAGAAAAGGCATGTGAACGCCTCGATGTGTGGTATCTCGACACGGGTACAAGAAACCACATGAGTGGTAACAAAGAAATATTCGAGGAACTCACTAAAGAAGTTCGTGGTGACATGAGGTTTGGCAACTCATCAAAGGTACCCGTGATTGGAAAAGGTAAAATCCAAATCTATCAGAAGAATGGTGAGACAAATTACATCTCTAATGTGTATTATGTACCAAACATGAATAACAATATCATTAGTCTCGGCCAAATCCTTGAGAAGGGGTATGTTATACACATGGAGAATTCTTCTTTGTCTATAAGCGATGCTCAAAGGAGACTTGTTTCTCAAGTCCATATGGCGAAGAATCACATGTTTCCGTTGTGTATTAACACAAAGGCCGAGGAGTGTATCTTGGGAGTCATGAAGAATGACTCATGGATATGGAATTTGTGCTTTGGGCATCGACATTTTAGCGGGCCTAAACTTCTATCCTCATCAAGCATGGTGCGCTGATTGCTGACGATTGAAGTTCCAAATCATGTGTGTGAGGCGTGTACACTCGACAAGCAATAAAGGAACTCCATCCCAAGTGGAGTATCCATAAAAGCAAATGAACCACTTCAGTTGGTTCACACTAATATCTGCGGACCCCTTGAAACACCCTCACTTGGAGGTAATAGGTATTTTATTACCCTCATTGATGCTTTTAGCAGGAAACTCTGGGTGTATTGCATCAAAGAAAAATCTTTGGAATTTGTGATCTTTAAAATGTTCAAAGGTCAGATGGAAGCTGGAAGTGGTTATAGAATCAAAGTTCTCAGATCTAACAGAGGTGGAGAATACACTTCAAATGCATTTCACGATTTTTCCAGGGAATAAGGCATCAAGAAACAATATACTGCTGCTTACATGCCACAACAGAATGGAATGAAATAAAGTAAGAACCGTACCATCCTCGACATGATGAGGACCATGCTGAAGGAGAAAGGCTTGCCAAAAAACTCCTGGGCAGAAGCAGTGGCGTGTACTTCCGATCTGCTCAATCAGTGCCCAAGCAAGAGCGTCAGAAAATTGACACCACAAGAGGCATGGAGTGGCTACAAACCGAGCATAACACACGTAAGAATCTTTGGGTGTGTTGCCTACACTTAAGTTCCAGAAGCGAGAAGAAGAAATCTTGATGATCGTGGTGAAAAGTGCATCTTCATCAGCAACAGTGAAGATTCTAAATCCTATAAGCTCTACAATCCACTAACCAATAAATTATTGGTGATTATAGATGTGGTCTTTAGTGAGGAAGAAGCTTGGAATTGGAATGATGAAGCACCAAACAAAGAGATTCCAGTCAAAATAGAAGATCCCGATGAAAGGCATGATCATCAGGAGCAAACGCCAGAAACACCTTCCCCGGGTGCATCATCAGTACACACGAGTCTAGGAGGACACTCCATCACTCTTGAAAGGACTCCATCAAGTCAAAATTTGTCAAGATCATCCTCACCCATGGAGCCAATAAAAATGAAAATCTTAAGTGACATTTATGAGCAAACCAAATAGGTAAATCGTTTTTTCCTGTAAGCAAATCATGAGCCTCTGACGTTTCAAGAAGCCATGAGGAAAGAATGTTAGAGAATGGCTATGGAAGAAGAAATTAGTTCCATAGAGAAAAATGACACATGGGAGTTGACCACACTTCTTAATATCTAGAAAACCATTGGTGTCAAATGGGTGTACAAGATCCATCAAAATGCGGATGGTGAAATTGATCGCTACAAGGAAAGGCTCGTAGCAAAGGGGTACAAACAAAAGTATGGGGTAGACTATGAAGAAGTATTCGCTCCTATTTCTCACCTTGACACTGTGAGGATGATTATCTCCCTTGTTGTTCATAATAGTTGGATGATCTACCAATTGGATGTGAAGTCTACATTCATGAATGGAATTCTAGAGGAAGAGGTCTATGTTGACCAGCCTAAAGGCTTTGTTATTCAAGGGGAGGAAGACAAAGTGTATCGACTGAAGAATGCTCTTTATGGGTTGAAGTAGGCTCCTCATGATTAGAATGCACGCATTGATAGCTATCTTCGAGAGAACGGATTCGACCAATGTCCATATGAGCATGCAGTTGACATCAAGAAGAATGATTGTGGAGATATACTTATTGCATTCCTGTATGTTGATGATTTCTTGTTTACAGGGAATAGTTGACATATGTTCGATGATTTCAAGGAGGCCATGTTCAAGGAGTTTGAGATGACCGACAGAGGTCTCATGTCCTTCTTTCTGGTCATAGAAGTAAAACAACTACATGGAGGCATCTATATTTCTTAGAAGAGGTATGCTAAAAAGTAACTTGAAAAATTCAAGATAGGCAATTGCAATTCTGTAAACACACATGTGGAAATGAGATTAAAACTGAAAAAATATGGAGAAGGAAGAAGTGTTGACTAGACTTTGTTCAAGAGTCTAATTGGAAGCTTGAGGTATCTCAAAATCACAAGGCCTGATATTGTCTATGGTGTTGGGCTTTTAAGTAGGTACATGGAAGCACCAAAAGAGTCACATTGGCTAGCGGCAAAACGTATCCTCAGCTATGTTAAAGGAATGATGGATTTTGGTATTTTTTATCCATAAAATGAAGAAGAAAATATTCATGGATACTCAGAGAGTGACTGGGGAGGTGACCAAGATGAAATAAAAGGCACCACTTGGTAAGTATTTTTTTTGGATCGACTACTTTCATGTGGAATTCAAGGAAGAAAAGTGTGGTCGCCTTGTCTATATGTGAATTATAGTACGTGGTGGCACCATCCACTGTTTGTGAAGGAATCTGGTTGTGAAATCTGATGAAGGAGATAAAGCATCCGTAGGATGGATCCACAGTGATATATGTGGATAACAAGTCGGCAACTGAACTTGCCAAAAATCTGGTGCAGTATGGAAGAAGAAAACTTATTGATACTCAATTCCATTTTCTGAGAGATCATGTGAAGCAAAAACCAATAAAATTGGCATATTGTCATACTACGGGATAGGTGGCTGATATTTTCACAATGAAATTACCAACAGATGTATTCAAAAAACTCAGAACGATGCTCGAAATGAAGTTGGTTTTGGTTTAAAGGGGAGTGTTGGAATTGCAAACAAAATCCACATGTCAAAGTTGCCCGCATTGTTTCCTCTAGCCTCATTTATTACATGAACAATTTTTTTCTCTTCCATGGGTCCACCACCATTTATTTTCATTGAATTAATTTAATGATCTTTATTTAATATTTTGGTATTTTTTGTACCGTCGTAAATGCTCTGCATTTAATGTTTTGTTCTTTCCTTGTACCGTAATAAATGCTCTACATTTAATGTTTTGGTCATTCTTTGTACCGACATAAATGCTCTGCATTTAAAGTTATGGGTCTATAAATTGATGTAATTGTAGTATGAAATTATTGTGAAATAATAATCTTAAAAGCTCCTTTGTGTTGTGTTACAATTCAATTCCTCTATAATTTCTCGGCTTGTATAGACAACATACTGTGTATAGGGCATGTCGGGAGGGGAGCTGGCAGGCCAACAAAAAAATTACATAGAATTCCAAATGTTGGGAATAAATTAATAATTACAATAATATACTTATAGAATCATTATACTAATCATAAATATATATTAGATATTTTAAAAACGTTTCAAAAACCATTTAATTAATATTATAACATTATTATGACATAAAATTGAATGTTTTATAAAATGATGTTTTTAAAAATTCACCTAAAAATCTACTATATCTAACAAATATAAAAAATTCATCCAAACATAATTTTGACATTATGAATTCCAAAATGATGATGATTTCATCATATCAGTTTATAAAATTCTATAATTTTTTAATCACATTCTTGAATAATTCGTTGTGAATTATATGATTATTTTCGTTAGCATAAAAATATTACTTACTAAGATTGATTCTCATGGGTTATATCTTCACTCCTGCAACAATTTCTCCTCGAAATTTCTAGAATTTCACTTATTAATAGATGTGGGAATTTCATCACCCTAGATATTCCTCTGGTTTCCATGTCTCATTCTCAATATTATGATTTCTACAAATAAAATTTACTAGTTGATTCATCCAATTACTCAAAACATGTTATCCTATGTGAAGAGCCATGAAAATATTTTTAGAGTAATATTGTCACAACCTGTCTTATGGGGTCCGTGTCATGACATGCCTCCAGCCCGCCTCCCGATGGCCAGGGATTGGCGACAAGCGCCGAAGACATCACCCTACAAATGAGAGGCATTTTCCCGAGTACCTATACACACGCACACACAACCACATACCAAAATTGGAAATGTAAACATGCATGCCACTAAACAACCACTGAGTAAGAGTATAAACTGTAGGTAAAAGGGGCCAGAATACAAACCCAACAAAAGATAAAATGAAAACAGGAAGGTACAAGTAAACTCTGTAATTTTCCCACTGAAAAATCCCACCTAATGGGTAAGTGAAGAGTAGCTTCTGAAAGTCGTAGAAGTACGCCCCTCCCCCTAATCTCACTGGGAACCACCGAGTCCTGGGCCACCAAATCCTTTGTCAAGTCGTCAGTTGTCTGCACCGGACACACATGTGTGGGTGAAGCTTGTGCAGGGGTGAGTAACAATATACTCAGTAGGGACCCCAAAACAACACGAAAAGACCACACAACAATCCATATGACAAACCACACAACATGATCACCAAGTAAGACAGCTCACACTAGGTATAATCTAGAGTATGAAAGTAGGACCATCAGTCACATCGTCAAACACCTTGGGATACTGGAGAACTCCTACTCAATGAGTACAATGAATCTACCTACTCACACAAAAGTTGCTTCCCATTAACCTTGGACTATTGTGGTTCTCATACCTAATGAGTACAATGGGTATTCTGGGTCAGACAAAGTCCACTCTCCACCGTGGGCATGTCGGGTCACATATAAGCCACTTCCTACCTTGTCCATACTGAGTTACTCCTCCTTTCAAGTATCGTGGGTCTATCGGGTCACACAGAGCCACTCCCCATTGTGGTCTCTTCAGGTCACACTGAAGCCACTTCCCACTGTCCCATTATAGCTTATCCATATAGGGTCTCTTAACAATAGTCATTAGGTCTCATCCAACCATAGGGTTTTCATACTTAGTGCACTTGATTCCAGAAGAACTACTACTCAAACCATTCGACGAATTTAAACTTCCATGAAAGACTCCATAAGGTATGCCAAAATATCTGACCAGTCATAAAGGTTCCAACATTGCAAACGGCTTGTTAATCAGACGCCCAGTTTGAAAGATATTGACATTTGTTTTTCAAAAAGGGGTCGGTTGGGTCTAGGTCATGTCCGCCCAGGACGGACTGATCTGACCCGACCCGGATCGAGGTCCCCTGACCTGACATAGGTCCGCTGACCTGTCCCCACTCTAGTCCGACCTAGGTCCAACACGCTGCCATGCCCAGTCCGCCAAAGGCAGACCAGTTCTCCACCTAGCTGGAATGCAGCAGATGACCGCATCCACCCTCCGGCCATGCAGGTCGTCACAAGGCTACCCCCTCCAGCTCGGACGCATAATGCATCTAAGGCGCCATCATGCGGCCAACCAACTAGCCAGTCAGACCTTCTACATGCAATCATAGGACCGTCGGCCCTGAGAACTGCAGCCTGCAGCTACACCCCCACCCCCACACCCACACATCTGAGGAGCCCCATCCTTTCGCCAATCATCAGCCCGACCGGTGGATTTTGCTGCACCGCTGCGGATTGAGCCTGTCGCGGAGCTCCTCCAGGCGTGCCATAATGGAACACCAGCAGGCTCTTCCATAGACCACTGAGTCCGCACAGGTGGTCCATTTTTCGCACCGCCTACACCTTTAGTCTCCGTGGGGTGTCTCTTGCCCTATGAAAGGCTCAAATTTTCCTTTCCATCAATTTGAAAGTGCAACCACGAAAAACACGCAAGGCGGAGGGGATCGAGCCTCGTTCGTGTCGGCCCATGCCCTCTGAATTTGATTTTTAAAAACATGGGAGGCTTGGGATCACAGTTCTATGGGATAATCATCAATCCCAGTGGAAAAACCCCAAGGAAAACACCATCCTGTAAGAACACACAATCCGAAGATCAACATGTTTGTGGGTTGATCCACGTTCGTTGTTTTAGAAAAAGAACATGAAAAAACTAAAACAATAAAATTCCTACCTTGATGAAGTTTGATGATGAAGCAGTCCCCCCACAATGATTCAAGAGTTCGAAGGCATTTGTCACTCACCGGTTTCATTATTCATGATGTAGCAGATTTGTTAACAATCCTATGATGTTCATCATTCGTCATTGGAGAGAGTTATCACTATCAGTTCATCAGAGAAATTCCAACATTTGATTCTCAACACTCCAACGCGTGAACCCAATAGAAGAAAACATGTCACAACATTTTGGTTACGATGATACATCGCGTCGTTACACTCTACAAAAAATGATCCATTAATGAGATTCATTTAATGTGCCTCGTTGCCACACCCCAGCGTCGTCATCCGTTGATCAACAGTTTCTAAAAACAAAATCAAATATCTATTTAAGTTGTTTTATTTATTTTTGAAAAGTCTGAAAAATAAATTTTCCGATCAATCCTTACCGAGCAATGTTAGGTCCTTTCTAGGAGAATCATGGCATCCTAAGTTGAATGGTGCCCTCATATTGTTTATCCAAACACCTGTTTATAAGTTAGAAAACCCCTCTCATACATTTATTTAAATGAACTAAAAAAAGTTTAAAATTATATTCTGGGCGTACCTAGCCTTGGAATCAAGTTCCTTCAGAGTGTCTGGTCTCAGAATAATTATTTATAATTTAAAAAAATTACACAGAAATTACAGGACCTTAAATTACTCCTCTATTTTTAGGCTTCACATATTCATAAGCCAAAACAAGGGTAAAAAAACAAATGGGGGTACTGAGGATGAATATGAGTTTCCTGCTCCCATGTTCTCTCCTAGAGATTCCCATGCTTCCACCAAACTCATATTAGAGGAATTGACCGTCAAGAAGTACCCAATTCTATTGATCCTCTATCTCCATTGGAAACTCCAAAAACTTCACACCATCATCAATGTCGATCTATCTCTAGTCGACGATGTGTGATGAATCATGCATGTACCTCCTCAACTGTGACATGTGAAAAACATCGTGAAATCGGTGCATCTGTGGGGGAAGAGGTAGGCGGTACGCTACCTCGACAACTCTGATAAGAATCTAAAAAGGTCCAATGAAACTTAGTGATAACTTTCCACCCCTTCCAAATATCCACAAACCCCGTCAGGGTGATACATGAAAGAAGACATGGTATCCCTCCTATAACTCCAAGGGTATCTTTCTTCTATCAGCATACAATTTCTACCTACTCTCTGCAGTCCTCATCCACTCTTGGATGATCTGCATCTTTTTAGTGGTATCTCATAAAATTTTTGGACCCATGAGTGCTGACTCCCCTGGGTCTGTTCAGTATAGAGGTGATCTTCATGGCTGCCCATACAAGGCCTCAAATGGTTTCGTGCCAATTGTGGAGTGATAGCTGTTGTTGTATGAAAGCTCCACCAGTGGTAGGTAGTCCTCTCAACTACAACCAAAATCAAGGATTCCATCATGAAGCATTTCCTCCGAGGGCTGTATGGTCTACTCCACCTGACCATATATCTCAGGGTGAAAGTCTATGCTCAAGAATAGCTGAGTCTCGAACGCCTCCTGTAATCCATTCCAAAACCGAGATGCAAAGCGTGTATCATGGTTTGAGATGATCATTGAAGACACCCCACATAGCCGCACTATCTCCTGGATGTAGAGACGTCCCAAGCCCTCTACCGATCCCTGCTCCCAGATGTGTAGGAAGTGAGACGGCTTGGTGAGTTGGTAAACGATCACCCAGATAGAATCGTGGCCCTTAGATGTTCATGGTAACAACGTAACAATGTCCATCGATATACTATCCCATTTACCCTTAGGTTACTCAAGTGGTTGTGCCAAGGCTACCAGGACCTAATGCTCGGACATCACTTGCTAACAAGTGAGGCATCATGAAATGAACTCTGCCACCGCTTTCTTCATCCCTGGCCACCAGTAATCACGTCAAAGGTCCTACACTACAGGAAAACTGAATATTTGCGATGGGCGATTTGCGATGGGATACCATCGCAAAAGGTCTTTTGCGACGGGGCTTCGTCGCAAATCGCCCGTTGCCAAAAACGGCGTCGCAAATAGGTGTTTTTGTGGTGGTCCCATCGCAAAAAGAGTATTTGCGATGGTATTTTTCCCACGTCGGAAATGAGTTTTTGTTTATATATAAAAAAGGTATTTGCGATGGGCTGTCGCATATATATTATTTGCGACGAGTCAGAAACCCGTCGCAAATGCGAAAATTAAAAAATACTTGCGATGAAGGTATTTGCGACGGACCGTCGCAGAAATGTTTTCCCGATGGGTATTCGTCCCGTCGCAAATATTATAGTAAAAAAATATTTACGACGGGAAATCCCGTCGCAAATGTTCCTGTCGCAAATATTAAAAAAAATAACAAAAATAAAAAATTAATACAAATCGTATAATATTATATAATAATAATAATAATAATATTAATAATATAAAAAAATTATATTATTATAATATAAATAAAAAAATATATAAAATATAATTATTAAATATTAATATAAAATAATAATAATATGAATATAAATAATATAATATAATATAATAATACTAATATTAATAATATAAAAAATTAATATAATATTATTATTATTAAACTATGTATATAATAATAATAATAATATTAATAATATAAATAAATTATATTATTATAATATTAAAAATATAAAATATATATAATATAATTATGAAATATTAATATCAAAAAATAATAATAATATGAATATAAATAATATAATATTATATATTATGAAATATTAATATCAAAAAATAATAATAATAGTACTAATATTATTAATATAAAAAACTAATATAATAATAATATTATTAAAATAAACATACATATTTATGAAAAAATAATATTAATATTTTTAATATTAATAAAATTATAAAATTATAAACTTCTCAATATTAACAATAAATATAAAATATTAAAAGTAATATTACTAAAATAAGAAGACATTAAAAATAATACTAATAAATAATAAATTATTAAAAAAATAAAAACAAATTAAATCACGTAATATTTGTACCAATATGAAAGAGGAATTGTAAATAGTTAATATGACAATAAACTACGAACTCAAATGTTTATTACATCTAAAAAAATCACTGGAGGGGGGGGTGGATAATCTGGAGGACCTGGAGGACCTGGAGGAGGTGGTAGAGGAAACTCCATCCCTAAACTATGAGTCAGATGACGCATATACTCCATATACTCCTGATGTTGCTCCTCATATTGACGTCTCTCCTAATCCTGCTACTGACGCATCTGATCCTGCCATCGACGCATCTCCTCATCGTGCTGCTGACGCATCTGCTCCTGCCCCTGACGCAAATCCTCCATAAGCAGACTCTGAGCACGCAGATACTCCTGATACTGTGAGGCAGAAGATGATGTCTCTCCACAAGCTCTTCTCGAGCTGGACGCCGACATCACAACAGTACCATAATAAGCTGCAGGAGTCAAATGAGAGCCGATACCAACAACTCGGCCCTTTTCGAAGCCATACTGGGTCGCCTGCATCCATGCTGTCTCATCAAAATGGTGGTCACTAGTCTGATCACCCGTCTCATCTTGACTCTCATCCTGTGTCTGAGAGGTCGTGACCTCATATGACTCCTTAAGTTTCAATTAGAAATTTAAATAATGAGAAGACTATATACATTTAATTTGCAAACTAAAAAGAAAATAATACTGACCACAATCTAACGCTGGCGGTCACCACTAATCTCTCCAGTAGCCGGGTCAGTGTACATCCTCCGATAAATACTGTACGCCGAAATAACGGGCTGCTCGACTTCCTATATGAATATAAAATAAACTGTTTATATTTAAAGTTGTATAAAATATTAAAAAAATTACTTACCAGACGCTCTCTATGCACACTGAATGTACGACTACCGGCTCGATGCATCACCTCTTGTCTCCCCTGATTCTGTCGACCCAATGCAGATCTCCTCTGAAACCCACCACCCAACCAGTGTGTACATAATCCATCCCAAACGTGAGATAAAATGTACTCTAGTCGGTGGGCTCTACAGGAATCATCAAATTCTGTCACTCCAGCTTTCTTCACAGCCGTCTTTCTCAAATTATGCAAAAACTGATAGAAACGGTCATGCATAGACACCACCCATGCCGCGTGGATAGTGGCACGCATGCTCTCGTCGATGAGATACCATAAACCCTAATATAAAGTTATTAATGAATTAAATTTCAAAATAAATAATATTTAATTATATACTAGCCTATGATCGAACATGGCGTCCTGCACATCAGTGAGAATCTGATCCCATGTGAGCCAGGGATGAGAAAAATAATTGCACAAGATAGTGCTCCCCTGTCCAATAGCTATATGCGTAAAAATTTGGAAAAAGAAAAAATAATCAAACAATTCGAATATTAATAAATTATAATGAAAGATAACTAAAATAGACAGGTTACCATACCACTGCGTGTACGCATCGAATCCAAGAGGTGGACGTCACTCTAGGAGAGGATCTGGAATCATCAGTCTGGCAAGACCATGCCCCCTCCGAGTGCTCCCTGTAGTTCCAACATCCTGAGGGTCAGATGACTCAAAAACCTCATCATCCATAGGTAGATCAGCCTCCATCAACTGATGATACGTTTCCGAGTCCATCTGAAACATGAAATGATTGTTATTTGCAAACAGTTGAAAATAACTATTATGTATAGATATATATTTGTTAAGATTCTAACCATCATTTTACTGTGTAAATGTTCATCTTGATCATCATCTTCATAGTTGTCAATGTCAATGTCTCCATCTTCCTCATCAACATCATCAATTTCCATATTAGTTTCACTTTCATCATCTCTTGTCATTTCAAATTCAGTTGTAAAATCATTGACAACATCGTCACCATCGACCCTTAACTGTGGGGTGTCATCCTCGATATTAATGTCTCTTTGTGAAAAAGATGTGTTTTGATGAGTGTCCTGAAAAATTTCATTTCCTTTCACTTCAGTGGAACCACATTCAATTTGAGTAAACTGATTTTCTTGATATTTAACTTTTATTATACTTCACCAATCATCCAACTCTTTTGCAGTAGCACAATATTTTGCATAATAAATTTGATGTGCCTGATGAGCCAATAAAAATGGTTCATTTACTTCAAGAAGACTTTTATGTTTAATATCAAAAATTCCATGAGTCGGATGATTACGCAATCCTCTCTCAGTATCCAGCCATCGACATTTAAACATTGTTACATAATTCTGTCCCAAATAACATAGTTTAATAATTTCTTCAAGCATGCCGTAAAAGTCAACTTCAATATCTCTATGATGTGATCCATTCAAACAAACACCACTATTCATTGTTTTCTTTGATTCCCCATAAGCATGTGTGTGAATTCGGTAACCATTCACCACATATGCATTATAAGATTTAACCATTTTGGATGGTGGGCTACTCAATATATGCAATCGACTATCAATCTTATCTGCATGTACAGATACCTGAAAATTTGTAATACATTTATCACTATTACAAGTAATAAATTGATTTTATATATAAAACCAAAAAAGAATGTATGTTACCAGTTTTTGAAACCAGTAGGCAAATTTTTTTTGCTGGCGTTCTTCTAAGCCAGCTGCTGTAATTTGTGGAAATTGTTTCTTGATATGATCATCATATAACCTAAAAATACAATATGATTAATTTACTGTAATAGAATCTATAGAATAAGGGATAAGAGCACTCACTGTACAATTGGTGACATTTCTTCACAGTTGAGTAAAACACATGTATGAGCTCTATGATGTTCATCATCTGAAAGCCATCTATCATGAACTCCACCGAATCCAAGTTCAGGATAATTGACAACTGATAATTGATTATTCATATCATCATCAACATTCCCCTCATTCCAGACCATGCGGTTAAATTTTAAGAGATATTCAGATTCAAAATAATGAGAGTAGAATAAAGAATTTTCTTCTTGCAAATAAGCTTCAACAATTGAGCCTTCAACTGATGCTTTGTTACAGACTTTTCTCTTCAATTTCTGCATGCATCTCTCAAATGGGTACATCCATCGAAACTGAACCGGACCTCCACATTTTGCTTCAGGTGGAAAATGTAATATCAAATGTTCCATCGAGTCAAATAAAGCTGGCGGAAAGATTTTTTCCAGTTTGAATATAATTACAACAACAAATTCTTCCAGTTTTCTTAGTGTATCGTAGTTTGTTGTCGCCACACACATGTCTTGGAAAAAATATGATATATCTGTTATCGAATCCCAAATTTCAGAATTCAACAATCCTCTTAATTCAATAGGCATAAGTCTTTCCATTATAACATGATAGTCCTGACTTTTTAATCCGGTAATATGACCATTTTTAACACATCTGCCCAAGTTGGAAGAATAACTATATGGAAGTCTCAAATATACAATCCACTGACAAAATAATAAGCGACTCTCTTTGGACAGTGTATAAGCTGCTTTTGGCTTCATTAATCTCTGTGATCTGACATTTTCAAACAATTCAAGTTCTGGTCACCTGTAAATTTGGGCAAGATCTAATCGTGCCTTTACATTATCTTTGGTTTAACCCGGTGTATCCAAAACTGTATGAAATAAATTATCAAAACAGTTCTTCTCAATATGCATGACATCCAAATGTGTCGAACCAACAAATCAGACCAATATGGAAGATTCCAAAAAATGCTCCGTTTTGTCCAATTGTGTTCTTTCCCAAAACCATGAATTTTCTGTTGGTTTATTGTCGGTACAAAAGTGATGGAAAGTAATGAAAATACAACTTATTGTAACTCTGTACCTGA
This sequence comes from Viscum album, assembly GCA_963277665.1. NCBI lineage: Eukaryota > Viridiplantae > Streptophyta > Magnoliopsida > Santalales > Viscaceae > Viscum > Viscum album. The sequence continues at coordinate 450,869,705 of OY728131.1, forward strand.
GATCATTTTTGGAGGTTCATCTCTTTAAATTCCGCCTTTTCTGAAATGAGATTTATTCCTACGAAAAGGATGATCGATTGGAAGAAATCTACGATGACAGTCAAAATAGCAAGGTTTTTTTCCATTCACAAGCATAAATGCTTTATTGTCTCCCATACAGTAATGACATGATTTTGGACCATGTGTACTCCAGCCAAATAACATACCATATGTCAGGAAGTCACTAATTGTCCACATCAAAGTATCTTTCATTACAAAATTCTGTTGCTCAGCATCATCATATGTACCAACACCATGACTCCACAATAAATTTAACTCATCAATCAATGGTTTCAAATAAACATCAATATTCCTTTTCGGATGTCCTGTGATTAATAATGTCAAAAATATATAAGGCTCTTTCATCAACATCCATGGAGGCAAATTGTACGGAGTTATAAAGACAGGCCAACAGGAATACTGACTACTTAAAGATCCAAATGGACAAAAACCGTCAGTAGAAATACCCAATCGCACGTTCTAGGATTATAAAGAAAAAGACGGATGCACTTGATCAAAATGTTTCCATGAATCACCATCAGATAGATGAATCAAGATTTTACCATTTGAAATATTGGTTTTGTGCAATGAAATCATTGTCGCTGTGTTCTGAGACATAAATAAATGCTGCAACCTGGGTGTAAGCGGGAAATATCTCAACTATTTTACAGGAATCAATCCATAATTCCCTAATTGAGCTTCTTTATACCTCGATTGTCCACATGTGGGAAAACTATCCAACGACTCATTTTCACCAGAATATAAGATGAAATCGTTTGAACATGCATGGATATTCTGATAACTAAGGCCCAGATTACAAACGAGTCTCTTGCTCTCATAATAATTAGCAAGCATCACATTTCTTTCAGGTAACAGTGATTTAACCAAAGAAAATATCTGATCAAAAAAGTTATTTTAAATTCCATTATCTGATTTAATAGCCAAAAATTTTTCAACTACTTCTAATTTGCTTATCTTGAAACCAGGATATAATGCATCCTCAGCAGACCTGAAAAACTCAGCAAATTGAGATGGTGCCAACTCGGGAGGTAAATCAACATCATCCTAGATTTCTATTTGTTGAACGGATGACCTTGCAACATCATGTACTAAATTTTGAAACTGTGATGGATCCGAAATCAAATTATTAGTATCTTCTCTGGAACTGCGTTCACCGTGTTGATACCAAAAAATATAATCTGATTGAAAACCATAATTCAAGAGATGTTGCCCAACAATGTCAAATGTCTCAAACATTCTCAGAGCACATTTTTTACAAGGACACTTAATTGTCCCTTCTGCAACAAATTTCGAGTTTGATGATGCAAATGATAAGAAAGCTTCAACACCATCAACATATACAGGATTTAAACTAGAACCGTTTGGATTTCTACGCTGATTTATCCAAGCACGATCATCTAATAATGATTGATGTCGATTTCCTTGTTCCATATTCATATATATGTTTCTAAAAAATTTTAAACTATTACTGTTGTTAAATAATTTGATATAAGAAAAACAATATCCTAAAAAAAGAAGATACATAATTACAGTTATTTATTAGTAATTATCAATAATTATAGGTGACTCGGTTAGTTTGTAATCATCCCCACTAATTATTATTAATTTAGCAATACTTATAAATACTTGGAAAAATGAAATATGCTTGAATAATGAAATAAAATTTTGTAATCATCGTTGTGGAGATTATATTACTAATTATTCTGATTTTCAGACGGATCATCTCTTTTTAACATTCTCCCGACTGAAATCAGTATGAAAAACTTACTCTGACATACGTTAGAGAACATTTTTCATAATGATTTCAGTGGGAGAAAGTAGCAAAGATATGACATGTTGAGAAAAAGGTAGCCTCCAATCTGCTGGAAATTGTGGCAATTTATAACCATGTACTTGAATTTATTTGATTTTTGATTAATTATTACTAATTATTACTAATTATTACAAATCTCAATTTTCCAACAGATTTTTCTCTATTCTTAATATGTTCAAATCTTAAAGAGTCGTCAATTTTTAGATCATGCCCAATAAAAAGTTTGTATCAACCTTGTCCAATTTAAACTCTATTATTGTCCTTAGATGGTTGATCATCTCGCAAGTAGTGTTGCAATAGGACGACACAAGTAATGAGAAAGACATGACTTGGGTTGTCCTATAGCAACACTACTTGCGAGGTGATCAACCAAGCAAGAACAATTATAGAGTTTACATTGGACATGGTTGACGCAAATTTTTATTGGGCATGACCTGAAAATTGGTGACCCTTTAAGATTTGAACTGTTAAGAATAAAGCAAAACTTGTTGAAAATATTGATACTTGTAATATTTTATAAATTTTTTATAATTTTAATAATATTAATATTTTTTTATAAATATTAAACATATAACAATAAAATAATTATATTATTAGTATTATTTAATTATTAATATTATAGTAATATAATATTTTATATTATGTTACTATTTATGTTACTAACTATATTACTACTTATGTTACTAATTAGAAATGCGAAGATATGCATATAGGTCGGGTGGTTAATCAATCAATGAATAGAAAAACTAATGCAATTCACCGCTCATCTACCTCAATTTTCTTTTCATTTGTGTGTTGAGGTTGACAGGAAACTTCTACCTCCACATGTAATATGTGCTTTTACTGTCAAAATTATAAACCTCCTCACCTCTATATTGGCGAGGAGGTTGATAATTTTGACAGTAAAAATAGATATTACATGTGGAGGCAGAAGTTTCCTGTCAAGCCTCAACACACAAATGAAAAGAAAATTGAGGTAGATGAGCGGTCAATCACGCTTGCTAATTTTCCTAATTGTTTTTAATTCTTTCCTAATTGTTTTTAATTATTTCCTAATTGTTTGTAATTCTTTCTTAATTGTTTCATAATTGTTTGTAATTGTTTCCTAATTATGTAATTGTTTCTTAATTATGTAATTGTTTCCTAATTATGTAATTGTTTCCTAATTATGTAATTGTTTCCTAATTATGTAATTGTTTCCTAATTATGTAATTGTTTCCTAATTATGTAATTATTTCCTAATTATGTAATTGTTTCCTAATTATGTAATTGTTTCCTAATTATGCAATTGTTTCCTAATTATGATAATTATTTCCTAATTATTATAATTGTTTCCTAATTATTATAATTGTTTCCTAATTATTATAATTGTTTCCTAATTATTATAATTGTTTCCTAATTATTATAATTGTTTCCTAATTATTATAATTGTTTCATAATTATTATAATTGTTTCCTAATTATTATAATTGTTTCCTAATTATTATAATTGTTTCCTAATTATTATAATTGTTTCCTAATTAAATGTAATTGTTTCTTAATTATTATAATTGTTTCCGAATTATTATAATTGTTTCCTAATTAAATCTAATTATTTCCTAATTAAATATAATTGTTTCCTAATTAAATCTAATTGTTTCCTAATTAAATATAATTGTTTCCTAATAAAATATAATTGTTTCCTAATTAAATCTAATTGTTTCCTAATTAAATCTAATTGTTTCCTAATTAAATCTAATTGTTTCCTAATTATTTATAATCAATTAAATCTAATTATTTCCTAATTATTTGATAATTATTTTAATTAAATCTAATTAAATATAATTATTTCTTAATTATTTGATAATTATATATTTATTTCTAATTATTATCAAAACATCCCCCGGGAGTGTTGAACCAAGAGTGCAGCAAGGCCCGTTGTCGTGTACCAGGTTACCCTGAGTCAAGCTCAAAACACCTTGTCAGAGTTTTCACTCCTAGGTACATCTATGCCAGAGCCACCTCTACTTGTTCGTATCCAGACAAGGATTATTTGGTACAACCACATAATCTAATTATACTATATAGCTAAACATTCTATTAAAAAAATAAAATTAACAATTAAAAATAATTTAACAATTAAAAAAAATTTAAAAAATAAAAAAAATATAAATACTTTTGAAGTAATCGGCGCCTTCTAACTCATTTTTTCCCCTTCTCGAAAGAAAAAATTAAAACAAAATAAAATTTCTACTCAGAACTAAAAATCAGAGAGAGAGAAGAATAGAGATCTGAATGTTATGGAGAAAAATGGGTGGGGTGTATATATAGGTTAGATTATTTGCGACGGTCATATTTGCGACGGGATACCGTCGCAAATACTAGGTATTGCGACGAGATACCGTAGAAAATGCCTTCACCCGCATTAAATACGGGCGGCGGGTAAAAGGACTTTTGCGACGGGGCCCGTCGCAAATAGCCACCATTAACGACGGGCAGATATCCCCATCACAAATTTCTATTTACCGCCACCGGTATTGGCGACGGGGCCCGTCGCAAATACCTTCACCCGCATTAATTATGGGCAGTGGGTAAAAGGACTTTTGCGACAGGCCCATCTCAAATAGCCACCATTAGCGATGGGTGGATATCCCCATCGCAAATTTCTATTTACCGCAGCCAGTATTTGCGACGGGCGGATATCCCCATCGAAAATTCCTATTTACCACCACCGGTATTTGCGATGGGACCCGTCACAAAAAAGTATTTACCCCCGCTGGGTAGTTGCAACTGGTTGAAGGAGACCGTCGCCAATAGGCTTTACAGCGGCCGATATTGGCGACAGGGCCCGTCGAAAATACTATTTACCACCACCGGGTACTTGCGACGGGTATCCTTCTACCCGTCACAAATAGGCTTCCCGCGTTTTGGCGCACAAACCGCGCCATTGAAATTGCGACGAGTCTTATATTTCCGTCGCAAATAACTGAACATTTGTGACGGGAATATATTACCATCACAAATACGCTTTTTATCAGAGTTTTTGTGACATGAATAAGGCCCGTCGAAAATACCCCGTCGTAATAAGCGTTTTTTCCCGTAGTGCAAGAACATCTTTCGCCACACCATGATGTACCGCCAAAGGGGATGTATAGAACTACCTCAACACCACCTCCTGAAATGTCACTGGTACCACGATGCATCATCTATAAAGGATGACGTGCTCCCCACCTATAAAAAATGCCATCAGGAGCCTGACCTGAGGATATATGAGAATGTTGGGCCTCACAGTCAATATCCAGAAGTTGTGCCTCTATGACTCGCTGTAAGAGTGGGGGAGTGACATTTATTAATAGAAGGTAAGCTGCTCCATCATTATCCACGAAAGATGTCTGCATCATGACTAACTGCTTTGTCACCTTACTCAAAAGCTGTAAACCATACCTCCTGCTGAGCACATCTACCACGACGTTCCCCTTCCTAGGAGTATACACTATATCAAAGTCATAGTCATGAAGGAACTCTAACCACCACCACTATCTCAAGTTAAGGTACTTCTGTGAGAAGATATACCTGAGCCTCTTGTGGTGAGAGTGTATGGTAAATCGTTCACCCATCAAGTAGTGCTGCCACATCTTCGAAGAAAAGACCACTACTGCTAACTCCAGGTCATGGGTCATGTAGTTCTTCTCATGTTGCCTCAACTGTCGTGAGCTGTAGGGGATCACTGCTCGCTCCTACGTCAAAACAGAACCCATTACGGTTTCTGATTCATCGTAGAAGACTACATTCCCAATACCCTATTCTGGTAGTCTTAAGATGGGGGCACTCTCCACTCTCTACCTCATCTCTTGGAAACTCTACTGGAAAATATCTGTTCACAAGAAAGTTTTTCCCTTCTTTTTCAAAGATGATAAAGGGTGATGCTACCCTAGAAAAGTCTGTCACGAACCTCCCGTAGTATCCAATAAACCCCAAGAAACCTAGCACCTCAGTCACTCTCCTGAGCGGCTCCCAAGAAAGCACGAATCCTATCTTCTCCGGATCCACGACAACTCCAGCCTCTGAGATGACATGTCCCATAAAGTGGACCTCCCGAATCAAAAACTGGAACTTCGAGATCTTACTATAAAGTTGGTGCTCTTGGATTTTATCTTGGACTATCTATAGGTGTGTAGAATGATCCTCCAATAATGCTGAGTACACCAACATGTCCTTAATGAAGACTACCACAAAACGACCGAGGTAAGGCCGGAAGGTCCTATTCATGAGTCCCATGAACTCTTCTGGTGCATTGGTCACACCAAAAGGTTTCACCAAAAACTCATAGTGTCCATACCGAAATCAAAAGTCTATCTTTGGTACATTCTCATCCCATGCCTGAAGCTGATGATCGCCTAATTTGAGGTCTATATTCCAGAACGCCCTCGCTCCCTTCATCTGGTCGAAGAGGCCATCAATCCTCAGAATTCTATACATGTTCTTCATGTTCATCTAGTTCAGGTTTTGGAAGTCTACACATAGCCTCAAGCTCTCATATGCCTTCTTGGTAAACAACAGTGGGGATTACCATGGTGAAACGCTAGGCCTCATGAATCTCTTCTCTTGTAAGTCCTTCAACTTTACCCTCAATTCACAATGCTCCACAAGAGACATCCAATATATTGGTTTGGATATCTGTGTCGTCCTAGGGTACATGTCGATTCCAAAGTCTACCTAACTATTAGAAGGTAGTCCGAGAACATCCTCAAAAAAGGAATCCTCAAACTCGTCCACCACTATAGGAAATCTTATAATTATCTCATTCACCGCACTGAAGGTGATTCTAGACAAATGGTGAATGATTGGTTGCACCCTCCTCCGAGAAAGTCTATCATGTGCTTAAAAAGTACCCTTTTCACTAGTGAAGGAAAACCTGGTCACATCCTTGCGGATATACCACACTTTTCACTTAATACAGTCGATCTGGACATGGAATGTAGATAACCTATCCATACCCACAATAATGTATTAAGGCCTTGATTCCACTGCTAGGAGATCACAAACAATTATCTCACCTCCTAGACTAAGCTCACACTTCCATCACTAGGGTGTAATCCTCGAATCCCCTCTTGTAGGAGTCTCTAATCATAAGGATTGAGTGAATGAATCCACCAGAATCTTTGAGCCCCAAAAGAGGTATGTGGCAGGAAAGATTGAATGGAACCTATGTCTATAAGAACTAAAGCTAAGGTAGAGAAGACATAGATCATACCTCTAATCATCTCTATAGTATCGTGGTCATAGGCCTCCATCGCCTGATGATGGCCTTACCCATGTCCGTCAGCCTCCTAAACCTATGCAGGACCACCTGGAGGTGGTGGTGGTAGCTCCTCAAACCGTCATCCACCGCTTTCCACTCAGCCTGCTCCCCTTCCACGTATGCCTCCATATGGACATCATCACTCAAACCTATGCCTCTGCCTTGGTGGTCCCTTTACCGGCTGCTGATCGTTTGTGTGGCGGGTCGGGAAGTCACGAGCCATGTGTCCCAACCCGCTACATGAGAAAAATAGCCTGGTTTCTTGCTGACTCCTAATACACTAGGATCCCCACATTACTGACCCTAATTCCTAGGGTCATCCCATGAAAGAAATGACCCACTTGGGTCCCTGAGTCTGCTGCCTACTGCTCACTACTAAAGACTCTACCGCCTGATGTCTTCTTGTGGCTCCAGATGTCAATGCCTGTTCTTCTAGGAATAAATCCAAAAGAAGGGATCACTCAAGCACTCCATCATGATTGGGGATGCTGATAGACACTATTTATGCCCTAATCTCCCATATGAGCCCCTTATCAAAAGCCTGATCCATGAAAAAATGGTCTCATACCATGTGTGTGGAGTAGCGAGAGAGGTCTATGAACCACACAATGTACTCAGCCACTAACATGCTGCAATGCTATAGGTGAAGCAACTCTTATATGCTCATCGAGTACAATTTCATAGGAAGTAACTTCTCCTAGAAAATCTGCTCGAAGTCAGCCCATTTGAGGGTAGCCTCATCATGAGTCTGAATCGTCATGCTCCACCATCTCCCTCCTGATCCCAGAAGAAGACTCACAGCAAAGTTCAACATATGGTCGAGTGGAATCCTCACTAAGTGGAAGACATGCTTCACCACCTCTATCCAGTCCTCAGTAGCCTGAGGATATTTCTCTCCCATGAACCTAGAAGGTCTCTATCTCTGGAACTCATGCAAGGTGCTGACCATGCGTGCTTCCTCTACCAGTAACGCCAATAGTAACTGCCAATCCACAAGTGGTGGTGACGTTGGTGCACCACCTGGCGCGACCATCTCTAGAAATTTTCCTTGAACCGACACCTCATCGTTAGGCGGGTGTCCTCATGGTCATGCATCAGAATCCTAGCTGGTTGTCTGCATGGAGGCATCTAGATACCGATCAAGTTGTACCACAATTAATATATTATACCAGGTGAGATGACTCTTATTCAAGAAAGATATAAGGAAACACTCAGTTCTTATATGATTCATGCAACCAAGGTTTTTAGGTATAGACTCGAAATGTAGAATTAAAAATCCTTGTGTATGGATACTTCAGCCGCTGCACCAACACTGGACTCCTTGAATCTGAAAGTCGAACTTGAAAATTTTAACATTATTTCCCAAACACAAAACAACATACTACCTGTATTTGAGGTATAACTGATCATCTCTGACACCACATTGACATGACCCGTCCCCCTGGGACTATGCTATAACATGCCCCATGTCCACCTCCCAAAGGCCATAGGTTGACGACTAGCACCGAAGGCGTCAAACTGCTAATGGGAGGCATTTTCCTGAGTACCTGCATGAGCGCACAACCAACCATATCCCCAAAATGAAAAGTAAACATGCATTCCATTAAACTACCACTGAGTAAAAGTACAAACTATAGTTCAAATGGGCTAGAATACAAACCCAACAAAAGATAAAATGAAAATATGAAGCTACCGGTAAATTATGTAATCCGTCTTCTAAAAAACCCAACATGACGGGTAAGTTAAAAGTAGCTACCGGATGCCGTAGAAGTATGCCCCGCCAGCCTGGTCTCACCAAGCACCACTGAGTCTCGAGCCACCAAGTCCTTCATCAAGTTGTCGGTCATCTGCACCAGACACAACACGTGCGGGTGAAGCCCGTGCAGGGGTGAGTAATAATATACTTAGTAGGGAACCCAAAACAATAAGGAAAGACCATAAAGAAATCCACATGGAAAACCATGAAACATGTTCATGATGTAAGATAGCTCACACCAGGTATAATATATAGTATGAAAGTAGGACCATCAATCACATTGTCAAACACCGTGGGTAGTTGGAGAACTCTTCATCCATTAGTACAGTGGGCCTGCCAGGTCACATAGAAGCCTCTTCCCACTAACCATGGACTACTTTGGTACTCATCCCTAATGAGTGACATGGGTATGATGTGTCACACAAGATCCGCTCCCCACCGTGGGCATGTCAAGTCACAAAAAAGTCACTTCCCACCTTGGCCATACTGAGGTAATCCTCATGTCCCAGTACCGTGGGTCTGCCAGGTCACATAGAGCCGCTCCTCACTATGGGCATACTGAGTAACACAAAAGTCATTTCCCACTAGACCATCATAGATTCTCCACACAGGGTCTCTTTTCAGCAGAATTTAGGTCTCATCCAATGGTAGGGATTCTACACGTAGTGCGCTTGATTCTTGGAGAACCACTCGACAAGCCACTTTTCGAATTTCATCTTCCATGAAATCTTCCATATAGTATGTCAAAATACACAAATTGTTGTGAGGTTTGCAATGCCACAAATTATTCATCAATCAGATGCCTGGTTTGAAAGATATTGGAATTTTTCCAAAATGGGGGACGGTTGGGTTCAAGTACTGTTCGACCCGGTCATACCGACCCTACATAACCTGCCCGGGGTCCACCAACATAACCCAGGTCCTTTGACCCAACCCAGATCTGGACCGGCCCTATCCAACTCATTGGGAAATGGGTCAAGCCTGATGGGCGGGTCTAGCCCACTCGGCGTGGGTCCAACCAACTGGACGCGGGTCCGGATCGCTGCCCTTCCCAGTCAGCCTAACCAGGATGTGGTAGATGGTCGCGTCCTCTCTCCTTCCCCATAGGTCACCATGAATCTTCCTCCTCCAGCATGGATGCATAGCACATCTGGGGCGCCATCACACAACCACCCAACTTGTTAAACCACGAGATTTTATGAGAAATATTTTTTTTAATTTCATTGATGTCTTGTACGCTACACCTAGATTAACTTGTGTTATACATAATAACGTTTTAGCTTAAATTATATTCAAACACTATTCTAGGCTTGTGTTTCACACCAGAGAAACTTTCCTTGATAGCGTGTGTTATACGCAATACCGAGTTTCACTAAAAAGGTATTATTATAATATTACTATGAACTAGACGTTATGAATAGTAATACCCATGCTTTGAAATTTTATAAATTTTATCATTCAAAATGGACTTTATTTTTGGATTCGGAATATCGAAATTAGCCTAGGGTGACTTTTTGGTATTTTTCAGAAAACTTTCAATTTTTGATGAATTGTGAAAACACTAGGTTACTATTTAAAAACCGATTTTTTTATATAATTATTTATTTTATTTAAATTTAATTTAGGTAAAAATTGATATATAATACCTACATAATATCAATTTAATTCATTGGAGTCATTTTATAATAATTTTAGATATATAAAAATTTTATCGAACATTTTACCGTCTTTTACCCACCTCCTAGGAGAATTTGAAAATTCACATAAAACTTAATTTTACCACTTATGTGAGTAGAATTTCAAAAATACTAGAAACATGCTTAATATAAAGGAGTAAAATGTGGTTCAATAAGATAAAAATAATTTTTGGTGAATAGTAACTTTTTACTTTTATTTACCACAGTTATAAGTAAATAGGGTAATTAAGGGTAAAAATGATTTTATTATTACCATAAAACATGTCCTAATTATATTGGATAAGTTTAATTAGACCAAAAAAAACCTTAGGAATAAAATATTACCATTTAGGTCCACTTGGATTAGATTAGGACATTTATTATTATTTTATTTAAAGAAGAGTTAAAATAGATAAAATCAAAGTATAATAACTAAATAATTTTTAATATAGGTTTATACATAAGATATATTCGACTATAAATATTAATTATAAATATATAAAGATTTCCTCCATAATGGTATTTTATTTATAATTTTTAGACATTATATAATTTAATTTATTTATGACACAATGGTGATGCAATAATTACCTTATTAATGAAATATTATCATAATTGATATTATAAATACTCAAATAAATGTAATTTGAGAATTTTTATGAATTCCACTAATTTTATCGGTTAATATGACATGTTATCATTGATTAAATTTACCTTTTTCGAACTAATCATGCTGGTATGATTTTCACAACAATCAATTACCAAAGAGTGTCAAAATTGACATAAAATAGTTTTTAAAACAAACATTATATTATTAATTGATATTCTATTCTTAAAAATATAAGGTTCGGCCAAAAGACTTATATAATAATATATATGACAAGAATAAACCAATTGGGGTTTTATTGGTAGTTTATAGTAGGTTTATTAACCATATAGTGTAAGAAAACAAGAAGACACGGTAAAAGTTAAAATATATAACTTAGAGTTAAATCTAAATGATAAGGCCAAAATGGTAACCTAAACTTGTCTAAAACCTATTGATTGAGATGGTTTAGACCCATACCCACTTTATCTTCTAAATAAGTCACTTGGGAGCCATTATAAATCGAATATTCCATTATTATAAAACAATATTTTAAGTTTTTCCCAAAGTGACCCTCTCCTCCCTTATAAAAGGGCACCTCCTCCCTCTTCTCTTTACAAAATTTTGAGACTTCAAGCTCGGCCAAACCCTGCTAATTTCCCTTATCAAATTACCTATAAACATTATAGAGGTTCAGGTCTCCTCAAAAGACCAACTCAAGTGCCTTAAGAGGAAGCTTAAAAGAGGTGCGTCGAAGAAGAGGTAATCTCTTCTACCGATTATTTCAAGTTTCTTTCTTCTTCAACTTATTCTTCTTCAGTTGTTTCATTATAAAGTAATAACATTGGTATCAATAATATACTTATATTTTATTATAAATATTAAAAAAACCCATTTCACCGTGTATCCATCCTACGGAAAATGAAATCATCGCGCGTGCGTACGTACAAAATACAGTCTCCACACCATGGTGTAATCTGTTTTTCCACAACCACCTTATTTGGATGGGTATAATGGTGCAAAGAGTAACTATATATAGTTATTATAACATCATACTTATTTTTAGATATTATATAATCCACTAAAATTCAATTCAATAATTATGGGAACGATGTCATCGCTCGTGCATACATACGGATTACCGTCTCCATGACGCGATGAGATTAATTCTCCATGTTAACCATTCAAGAATTATTATAAAGTATATATAATGAATAATAATGAAATATATGACATAATAAAGACACTGTATTTATGTATATATATATATATATATCATCTACTTACTTTCATTCAAGTCAATAAGGAAAGGAAAATAGCGTTCATGCGTACGTACAACCTACCGTCTCCATGAACGGTGTATTTCATTTCATTTATCTATCTATTATATATATATATATACTGAATATATATGTTATATAAATCATGATTTAAATTCTGGAAATAAGTAAATCATGAAATAATTAATAATAATATCAAGAACAACATGTCCAAACACGTACGATAAATAAATTTTTTTTACCCAAAACGCTGCTTTAACATGGAATTTACAAAAGAACGGGTAATATAAAGTCATAAGTGAACCATATATGATATCATAACAATGAATATGATTCTATAATAAGAGAAAGACATTATTTAAATCATTATACAGGAGGTTCGGATACGTACAAAGAATACCAGACCTAAGGTAAGGGATAACAATTCCAATCTCGTTCTTATCCAAGATTGTTTATTTGTAAGTATTTACTAAGGTTATTGTTAACATCCATGTCCATTTTTTATAAAAATTATTTTCATAAAGTATGTAATATTCTTCTATGTATGTTTAAAGTCATGTTTCCCCCTCTTTTAATTTTACTTTTTGTTATGGAAGGAATCATTCTTTTGTTTACCAAAGGTGGAACTTTTTGACTTTTCCATTAAAAATATAGGGAGAATATTTTGTTGACTTATAAGACGTGAATGGATTTTTACGATTTCATAACTCCTTATTTAAATAAATCTTCCTCCACAAAATTTCAGGATTATTTTCAAAAAAATCCCTTTTCTTTTAAAATTTAATATAATTTTGTGAAAATAAAATAATTTTGAATAAGAAAGGATATTTTCCTCAAGAATTAATTTCAAGTGTTTTGTCAAAACTATTTTCCATCTAAGATGACATTATTTAGTATGATTATGTTTCAAGTATAATGTCTCTATGATTTACATGGTTTCACTTTTCTTATGATTAAATGATATCCATTTGTTTTATATGGATTATGTTATGATGGGATGATGTTTATGAAACCCATTTTATTCTTTGGGTTATGATGAATGATTTATGTTTATTTTGTGGAACAAGTAAGAATGATTTCATTATGAGATGGGTGGGACCTATATCTCCCTCAAATGCATTGGGTGAAGATTTATATCTCATGAGAGAGCCGTGGCTGGAATAGTAAGTTAATCTGGTTCAGTGATACAGGACTGGAACAAGGAGTGAACTCGATTCAGTAAGGGACTTTGTCCACTAAGATGGTCTTGGAAGCAATGTCTTGGCTAATATGGAAATCATATCATGTGCTTAATGGTTTTCCAAAATTAAATGTTTTATTCCCAGGATATTTTTTCATGATTGATGTTCCTTTATGATCTATGCCTTACGTACAACCAAGATTTATTTCACAACTCAAGATTTTGATGTTTACGCTTTATGTTCATGAATTGAAGTTCAAATGTTTATGGTTTGTTTTATTTTCTCCATGATTACCCATACTGAGCATTTTAGATCACCCTTTATATGTTTTCCTTTCCCCATGATATAAAGAATGGTTTTAGGTAAGAAAAAAAAGGTAAGATCGTTATGGGATATTTTGAAGATCTTTCACCAAGATTAGAAGATTATGTTCAAAGTTTCCAAAGTCACTAAACTATTACCATCCTTTGGTGTCTGTTTTTGTTATGTATTAAGTATTTCGCAAAATTAATTTAATGTCTATGTACATCAAGCTTGGGTCTCTACATTTGGTATCAGAGGAAAGTTTTAGTTAACCTTTTGAAACTAAGATGCGAAAACTTTAGTGAAATCCCCAGAGATATTTCTAAGGTATGTCTAGGGATGTCCCTAAGGTTAAGTATAAGTATAGGTAATAGTCCTAGAATTTTGGTAACGATCTTAGAATTAAACACAATATGTTACATATTGAAGGTACTCCCCCTTTATTATGTTGTTTTCCCTATCATGATTTTTCCCTCACACTATTCCTTTTGGGTTTTAGATGATGGTTGGAACCTGAAGAAGCTGTGTTGATCAATTTAATGGATAATGCAATGATTATCCTCTTGAACAAACCAATATAATGGGAGATGGAGTACAAAATTTTGTTGCTATACTTACACAAGCTATGGATCATTCTGTACTTCCAAATGAGCAGAGAAGAGAACAATATTCTATTGAGTCCTTCATGAGGCAACGTCCACCTTCTTTAAATGGGTCTTCCGATCCACTTATTGCTGAACAATGGATCAGTACTATTGAAAAGATATTTTCCCTACTTCACTTTTTAGAACATGAAAAAGTCATTTTATCTATTTACCATTTAGAATGTGAAGCGGACCAGTGGTGGACTCTAATTAAGAATACAATGCCACAAGATAAAACTGAATCCATAGAATGGGATGAGTTCAAGAAATTGTTTTTCTATAAGTACTTTCCTCGTATTATTCGAACAAAGATGGAAAAGGAGTTCCTTGAGCTTAAGAAAAAGGATGATGAATCTGTTGGTATATACGAAGTGAATTTTACAAGGCTTGCAAGGTATGCATCTGGATTTATCATCCAACCTGAAAGTAAAGTTGATCAATTCTTCAGTGGCTTAAAACCATGTGTTCGAAGGGCATTAGCTATAAAATAATTATGTAGCTATGAAGAAATTGTGCATTGTGATATTAAGGAAGAAATGTAAGTTTGTGTTACATATCCATCTCATGGTTTTGACAAGAAACAAAAGATAGAGTTCAATGAGAAATATCAGAACAATGGTGAAAAGAAGATGAATGTTTCTTTATGCTCAAAGTGTGGAAAGAATAAATGTGGAGATTGTATAAAATGTACTAGAAAATGTTTTAAGTGTGGAAAAGAAGGTCATTGAGCAGTTGTGTGTCGAAATAATGGGAAAAAGGTATCTAATGATTTGAATAGAGAAAATATTACAGAGAATGCTCCACCAACACTTCAATGCTATACTTGAAAAGAAATGGGGTATTATGATAATCAATGCCCTAATCCAAGGGTTAATGATGATCGATGTGAGAAACCTCTAAAAGAAAAGGACAAAGGGAAGTCACAAGCGATCACTATTTGTGATGTTGAGTATGAAAATGATGTTTTGGAATGATTAAATGTTTTTTTAATGGGATTTCAAAATAGTATCATGGAATCTCATTTATATTATCGTGGAATTTTGGAATATCTATGTATTTGTTTTCAATAATTGTATGGTACCAATAACCATGAAAAGTGATTAAAATATTTTTGGAAAGCAGATAATATGCACATAATGAAGTGATAAGGAGAAAATGAAATATATGATAGTATTAATGAGCTCATATAAGAACAAAGTGATATCATGGTTTGAGTATATAGAAATTTTGGGATTTTGGTATGTGGAAAGAGTTAAATTTTTACAGCATTCATGTTTTCACTAAGGTTCTATGGTAATTCATGTTTCAAAAGAATACATGATTAAGGTATTCACATGTTTGGAATGTGACCAATAAGATATATCTTATGATATATGGGGGATAAATTATGGTATTCACATGCTTGGTTGATGAAATTTCTAGTAATCATTTTCTTTATACTCTGAGCATCGATAAAAGTATTTTGGATAAGCCTAAAGATTTGAAATAGATTATGTTGGAAATAAGATAATATTGTTTAAGGATATAACCTTTTTTTGATATTATTTCTGGAATGTTATAATAATGTAGTTTAAGAAAAAGGACAGCTTGCAGGACGGGAGATAACCAGTCGCGTCAGACAAGGTTGCGGGAATCGAACCCACAACTGAAGTGCGACAGGCCTTTATCGCCAAACTCTGGCCCACCAGAAGTCCCTGGTTAGTATAAATTAGTTTCAATTTATTATATGGTATGATATACAAAGTATACGTCCATTTTAGGAACCATATACGATTAATCTCACCATAGATGGACTTATGTATATTTAATAACGTTTTCTAACCTTTTATTTAGAATGACCCACCGTTCTATCACATGATCCGCTAACCCTTCACGAATGACAAATTCAACTTCATTTCATTAAGAGATGAAGTGGAAATTGTTCAAGGCACGAACAACGGTGAGATTGTACCAAAATCAAGTAAGTATTTCTTTTAATTCACTAATTCTTCAACTTTAGGGAAATGATATTGAAAACCAAAAATGTTTTCATAGTGTCCTTATATCCGATGAATTAGATGGTACCTTAAATCATCACAAATTTATGGCTTTTTGATTGTTGGATTTTTCATAGCCATGTTCTCCACCACTCTCTATATGAACTTGACGGTTAGATTTCTCCTCCACATCTATATTTTCACCTATGTTCTTCTATGTGGAAACCCAATGATGAGTTAATTTGGGTAACTGTTACGTTTCAAACATTATTTTTTTAAATTAAGTTTTAGAATTCATTTTTACGATGTGGGTTTCTATGAAAGAAACATTCAAGTAGAAAACCATTTATAACCCTGATGAATTTTGAGGGAAAAATTCATTTTAAGGGGGGTAGAATGCAACACCCCAAGATTTTATGAGAAATATATATTTTTTAATTTCATTGATGTCTTGTACGCTACACCAAGATTAACTTGTGCTATACGCAACCCCGAATTATCTTACATTATACGCAAACACTATTCTAGGCTTGTGTTGCACGCTAGAGCATCCTTCCTTGATAGCGTATGTTATACGGAATACTGAGTTTCACTAGACAAGGTATTACTATAATATTATTATGAACTAGCGGTTATGAATAGTAATAACCATTTTTTGAAATTTTATAAATTTTATCTTTTAAAATGGACTTCATTTTTGGATTCAGAATATCGAAATTATCCTAGGGTGAATGTTTGGTATTTTTCTGAAAACTTTCAATTTTTGATGAATAGTGAAAACACTGAGTTACTATATAGAAACCGAATTTTTATTTAAAAAAATATTTATTATATTTAAATTTATTTTAGGTAAAAATTGATACATAATACCAATATAAGTTCAATGTAATTCATTGGAGTCATTTTATAATAATTTTAGATATATAAAAATTTTATTGAACTTTTCTCCGTCTTTTACCCACCTCCTAAGAGAATTTGAAAATTTACATAAAACATTATTTTACCACTTCTGTGAGTGGAATTTCAAAAATACGAGAGATATGGTTAATATAAAGGAGTAATATGTGGTTCAATAAGATAAAAATAATTTTTGGTGAATAGTAACTTTTTACTTTTATTTACCACGGTTAAAAGTAAATAGGGTAATTAAGAGTAAAAATGATATTATTATTACCCTAAAACATGTTCTAATTCTACTGGATAAGTTTAATTCGACCAAAAACAACCTTAGGAATAAAATATTACCCTTTAGGTTTACTTGGAATATATTAGGACATTTATTATTATTTTATTTAAAGAAGAGTTAAAATAGTTAAAATCAAAGTTTAATAAATAAAAAATTTTAATATAGGGTTATACATAAGATAAATTCGACTATAAATATTAATTATAAATCTAAAAATATTTCCTCCATAATGGTATTTTATTTATAATTTTTAAACATTAACTAAGTTAATTTATTTATGACACAATGGTCATGCAGTAATTACCTTATAAATGAAATATTATCATAATTGATATTATAAATACCCAAATAAATGTAATTTGAGACTTTTTATTAATTAAAATAATTTTCTAGATTAATATGACATGTTAGTATTGATTAAATTAACTTTTTTTGAACTAATCATGCTGTTATGAATTTCACAAAAATCAATTACCAAATAGTGTCAAGATTGACATAAAATAGTTTTTAAAACAAATATTATATTATTAATTGATATTCTATTCTTAAAAATATGAGGTTCGGCCAAAAGACTTATATAATAATATATATGACATTAATTAACCAATTGGGGTTCTATTTGCAGTTTATAGTATGTTTATTAACCATATAGTGTAAGAAAACAAGAAAACACGGTAAAAGTTAAAATATTTAAGTTAGAGTTAAATATAAATTATAAGGTTAAAATGGTAACCTAAACTTGTCTAAAACCTATTGGTTGAGATTATTTCGACCCATACCCACTATATAATATAAATAAGTCACTTTGGAGCCATTATAAATGGAATATGACTTTATTATAAACGAATATTTTATGTTTTTCCTAAAGTGCATCTCTCCTCCCTTATAAAAGGGCACATCCTCCCTCTTCTCTTTACACAATTTGGAGCCTTCAATCTCGGAAAAAACCTGCCAATTTACCTTTTCAACTTTACTAGAAACATTATAGAGGTTATGGTCTCCTCAAAAGACCAACTCTAGTGCCTTAATAGGAAGCTTAAAGAGGTGCATCGAAGAAGAGGTAATCTCTTCTACCGATCCTTTCATGTTTCTTTCTTCTTCAAATTCTTCTTCTTTAGTTGTTTTATTATAAATTAATAAAATTAATATCACTAATATAATTATATGTTATTATAAATATGAAACAACCCCATTTCACTTTCTATCCATCCTACAGAAAACGAAATCACCGCGCGTGCGTGCGTAAGGAATACCATCTCCACGCCGTGGTGTAATCTATTTTTCCACCACCACCTTACTTGGATGGATAAAATGGTGTAAAGAATAACTATATATAGTTATTATAACATCATACGGATTCAGAGATATTATATCATCCACTCAGATTCAATTAAATAATTATGGGAACGATATCATCGCTCGTACGTACGTACGGATTACTGTCTCCACGACGTGATGAGATTCATTCTCCATGTTAACGAATATGAAGTTGTAAAATTCACGATGATGTCTAATCCATTATATCAAGATATGAATAATTAAATAAACTATGTGTATAAACTAAATTTACTATGGAAGGTACTACTTGATGGTTCATGCATAAGAAACAACCTTCTTTTAGTAGACCCAAAAATCCATTTATCATTGAATAATGTATATACACTATAAAAAATTATTTTTTACATAACATTGGTCTGAGAAATATAATGTTACCTTGGTAGTAAACTTCATAGAGTAAGAAGTAGTTCAATGGTCGAAAATGATCAAAAAACAAAAAGATATGGGAATAAGTTGAAGCTATAAGGTTGTAAGAGTTCAAAAATACTTTTTTATTAAGTATTTTCCTCATACCATCTATGTGAAATTAGAGGGGTAACTCCTTAATATAAGTCAAATGAGGAATAAATTTTTTGGAAGTTGTCAGATAAAAGTTACAGGTCAAGAATGATAAATTTATGGATTTTCCATTTATTCGGGTGGAAAGATAGATTTATTATTTTTTGGACTAAGTCCCCATAAATGGAACATCTAAAAATATAAAATTTTTGGAGTTATGAGAGGATAAATAAACATTATCTCAAATTGTAAATATAGTTTGGAGATATGAAATATTTTCATGTACTAAATGATAAGAACATAAGGATAGATCCATATTTTGAGGGTAATTTTAATGATTAATGAGGTTGGGAAAAAATAAAATTTCTTATGTAGAATAATAATATCAAGAATCATTATGTGAATTTTTTACAAATAAGATAAGAGTGTTTCTATTTATGATGATTTTTCAATATATCATTGACCTGTTATAGAGATATAAATCCAAAAAATGTAAATTAAAATGAAAAACAAAATATGGACTAAGGAAAGGTATAATATAATGATTCAAGTATAGAGAGAGTAGACACTTTTTTAACTAATTTCCAATTTAGAAGATAATGGATTGAAACCAACATCAACTCCATCAGAGGAAAAAAGTAAAAGGATATGATTTTCTAATTATGTTGACCGATGTTGAGGCTCTAAATGGCATGATATCAGGTACATTTTTTAGACTCAAAGAATGTAGTTTATTAGTTGATTATAGTTCTATATAATCTTTTTTTAATTAAATTATACAAAAAACATCTATTAAAAACCTATATTTATAGAATCATAGTTATATGTAAAAACTCTTATAGGTACTATTCAAGCATAAAGCGTATTTATATATTTTTCGATTAACATTTGTGTATATAATTTCTTCATAATCTTAGAGATAATTCTAATGGTGGGATTTGACCTTATAATAGGGATGGATTGGCTCTCAAAGTATAATTACAGTATATAATATAGAAGAAATGAAATTTCATTTTTTATTGAATAGATATCCCAAAATTATTTTCAAATTATAGATATCCTTACATGAGTTTTCCTTGAACCGCCTATTATATCCTTATTTATGTTAATGTTTCGTGAACAAGGGGAATATAGTGAAAGTATAAAAGATAGGAAATATACACATTATTTAAGAATACATTATGGTATTTCCTATAAAATTTAGTGGACCTCACATATAAAGATATATTGGATTCACTATTGAACTCATGATTGGGCCAAAACATATATAAAATATTTCATATAGATTAGAATTTTCCAAGTAAGAATAATTGATGAAACAACTACAAGATCCTTTTAATGAAGGTTTCAATCAACCAAGTTTGTATCCTTATAAAGATATTGTTATTTTTATGAAGAATAAGGATGGATCAATTTAACTATGCATTTACTATTGATAACATATTGGGATAATAATATTGAATCAATACCCTCTCCCAAGGATAAATGATTTATTTGACTAGCTTCATAGGGATAAATGTTTTTATGATTGAACTCCAATTAGTGTATCATTAGATGAGGGTGAATAAAAAAATTTCTCCACATAATAATTTCTAAATAATATATAAACACAATAATATGTATGTTCTTTAAATTATATTAAGTAATTCTCATATTATATAAACATATTTGATAAATAGAGTATTTTGGTGCTTCCTTGATAAATTTATAGTTGTCCTTATTGACTATATTATGATATATAGGAAACGTTGTGAGGATCATTTAGATCTTATTAGGGTAATTTTATAAACTCTAAGGAAATAGATATTTTTTGGTAAATTCAATAAATTGGTGTTCTGGATAAAACATGTTTTATTCTTTGGAAATGTTGAGTCGAGTGGTATAATTTCTATTGATCTAATTTAAAAAAGGCCATAGATTAGTGGCCTCATCCTTTAACAGTGACTAATATTCTTAGTTTCATTATTCTATTGGGACATTATATAAGGTTTGATATTTTTTTCGTAGTTTCTAATCCATTAAACCAGATAACTCTAAAGGAATAAAAGTTTATCAGAAAAAATAACGTGAAAAAATATTCCATTAATTAAATAAGTTGTTGTTCATTGACCCTATTTTAACTATACCCTCTTATAGAGAAGGAACTGTTAGCTATATTTATGTATTCTTGAATGGTCTTACATGTATACTCATTCAAAATGACAAAGTGGGTTCCCATGCATCCCAATTGTTGAATCCTCATGGGAAGAATTATCCTACCAATGATTTGGATTCTAACGTCATTATTTTTTCTTTAATGATTTAAGGGTATTAGATTTATTTAAAAAGTGAAATATATAGACCACCAAAGGCTTAAGTACATATTAATAAAAAATAAACCAAACAAAATTCAATATAGATAGTTAGAGCTACTAAATTAATATTATTATTCTATTCATTATCACCATGGTAGAGAGAGAAAAGTCACTAATGCATTAAGTAGGAAATACCCTAGAGATAATGTAATGATGGTAATTTATGGGGATCCATTGATCAACGAATTATTAAATATGTACATAAAAGTTATATTTGAATGGACATCATCAATAATAACAAAATGAATTCCCAATCATCATTACATGCTTAAATCAAGAAGACATAAAGTGTCAATACAATTTAAAAAAAAGAAGATATAAGCTATGAAAATTTAGAATATCCTATGTTTAATGGTGATAAAGAGGAATTAATGAAGTTCATTAAAACTCTATGTATCCAATGTATTCTTTATTTAAAATTATTATTTGATATATGAGGCTCACAAAATTGTATTCCTTATATGAATTAAATCCCCCTAAATGTATAGAAATCTATGTGGTCATTATTGATGGGATAGTATGATAAGTGATATTTGTTATTATATTTTATTCCAATTGATATGATTTAATGTGAAGGTATTGAGATAAAATCTTAAAGGATTACTAAAAACAAAACCCATATCTTTATGGAGGTGGGACAACATCACCCAATTCTTTATTACTAGATTTTTTAAGACAAAAAAGGGTAAAAATTCAATATATATAAGATTTGATAGATTAACATTGTAAATTCATTTTATCTCTATAAAAGAGGATTTAACCCTTAAGATCCATTATAGTTAGTATTTTCAAGAAGTTGTGATACTTCATGAAGAAACACTATCAATTGTTTCTTACCATGATCCTATATTTACTTCAATGTTCTGGAAGATAATTTAAAAGGATTTTAATAAAAAATTGATCCTATGAACTTACTATCATACTCTAATATATTGGAAAATTTAGAGTACTATTTAAATAATATAAGACATGTTAAAGACTAGCTCACTAGATTTTTAGTGGATTGAGGACTAATATCTTCCACTTGTTGATTTCACCAATTATTATAGTTTTCACTCATCCATTAAAATGATTCCTTATGAAAGTATATATGGGAAATTGTGGGGAACTACAACATGTTGTGATAAAATTGTTGAAAGAGAAATGTTTGGAACAAAAATTATGAGAGAGTCTCTGAAGAAGATATAAGTGATATAGAATCATATTAACTCTATAGAGAGTTGAAAAAAGAGTTATTCTGAAAATCGTATGAATGATTTATAATTAAAAGTTAAAAATAATTTATTCCTCTAGATATCACCCTGTAAATGAGTCTTCTGATTTTTAAATAAGTGGAAATTGAGTCCAAGGTATATTGTACCATTTGATATTATGGATCATGTGATAGTATTTATAAATTAGTTATAACTACATTAAAATATTCCTAATATACTTGACATCACCCGCATGTATCCATTAATAATTTATATTCTATACTTTAAAAATATATTTTATATAAATTTTGTGAGATTATAACCCAACATATCATGTGAAGAGTAAGTGATGCAGATTCTAGATAAAAGGGAACATTTTATGTGAAAAAAACCTGAATGATGAATTTATTATATAGAATTTAGATGTTGGAAGAAGTATCTTGGATTCTGGAATAAGAGATTAAATAAAAATATATACCTTTTCTTAAAGTAAACCAAATATTTTTAGTAGAATTTTTTTAAGGGTGGAAATTTAATGACCCAAAAAATTTTATATATTATTAGTAAACTAACTCATGTTTTACATGAATTGTTTCATCAAGTTTTATAATAGTGTAACATGGAGGGATAGTTACATAAGAATATTACACATCATTAAATAATTTTTTACATAACATAAAAAATGAGTATATGTAGATTAACACTATAGAGTGGTTCATACTATGAATGAAACTCTATAGGATGGTATTATTTAATGAAGAAACTCATACCCTGAAGTGTATCAAAAGAAATGGAATCATGAGTAATACAATTGAAATTATCAATGGAAGTGTAGAAACTTTGGAAGTAATGTATTAAACGATGTAGTATATGAATTTTGGATTATATATAAGGTGTAAAGGAAAATTTGTCTGTTAGGATCTAACTATTACATGGTTATTGACATAATATTGTATTGAGATTGATAAATAACCATTAAAATACTAATAATTTCTAATATAATAATAAAATACCATCATAAATGTGAATTTAAAATTTTTATATATACTAATTTCATTTTAAATATGTTAACATATGCCCATATACTCATTATTAATCACATAAATATAATATTATAGAATGTTGAATTCTTTGATATGAATAAATAACTTGTTTTATATTAAAAAAAATCTTATTATGATTTTTAAAATTTTGACTAATCCAATTATTTCTCATATATAAGAATTTATTTTGATAAAGAAAAAATCATATTTAAAATTACGACATTAAAATTGGGTTTGGGTGAATGTTTTTAATTTTTCTAAAATGCTTTATTATTTCTATTACTAGTAAATATATATATTTTTGTTATATATTATGGATTAATAATTATATAATAATTATTTATTTAAATATATAATTTGTTTAATTACCTAAATATATTAACCAATTATTTTATTATATTTTACCCATTAAATTTATTCATAAAACTTTATAAAGAAATTCTAATGTCCTAAAATAAATTTTGATATTTAAAAATCATTTTAATGAATATTGGATTATTTTTCTAGTAAAATTATTATATAAAATAATAATTAGGTTATTAAATTATAATTTTTTATAATTTTTTAATGTTATAAACCTTGAGGCAATACCATGGTTAGCCTGTGGAAAATTTATTTTCCAAAAATCTATAATTCCAAATGAAATATTTGATAAATAACAAACAATTCTCTATATTTTTATATAAATAACAACATCTACACCAAATGTTTCTCACCCAAAAGAACATTATCATGCCTCCCTCACGTATTATCTCATTAATCCCTTTTTTAATCCTTAAATCACTCAATTATTCTCCACAATATGTTTCAAAAGCGGTATTAAAGGTAAGGAATTCTCTTCATCTTTATTATTTTTTATCCAAGTACTTCCTTGGTAGTAAGTATTATTATTTTAAACATATAATTCATTTTTTGTTTTTAATAATATAATTTTAGTCAAAAAATATCTATTAATGATATACTACCATTATATCTCATTAATCATATTAAATAATATATTTTGTATACCTGTTAGGCTGCCAGAAATTATATCGTAATTTCCATACCATACTTTTATGTCATGGATACCCAACACAATTTTGACTGAAGGTTATCCATATAAATATTATTATAAACTATCTATTAGGTAATTAAAATTATGAAACCACGATTACCTACACATAGGAAATCTAAAACAAAAAGATCATGTCTTTAAATTATATTTAAATAAATAATATTATATGAAATCCATTCTTTATTCTCCCCATGTTTTGGAGGAAATTATTTCTTATGATATATGATCTATATAGAACACATGAATGAAGAAATTTGAATGGTTCTCCTCGATACCATTATAATTTATTGGGTAAAGAATAAAAAATTAGTGGTAAAAGGTTTATGATACTAGGGAAGTATGCCTTGGTAATTTCGCATGATACCATGGTTAATATACATGGTAATATGTTTCATGAAACCTAATTCACAAACCATAGTTAGTTACTTATAAATATATTATTTTTTATTTTATAGCCACATTTAAATGATATTTATCATTTACTCATGATTATTCTCTTATGTTTTGACTTATATTTTATATGTGATGATAACATACATACCATTTCCTTTATTTATCCCCAAACTAGGGATTTATGATCATGAATTACTTTTGATCAATATCCCAAAAAAATCATATGAGGTATGTTATATTAGGATTGATATATAAAAGAGTACTTCAATTTAATTATATATTTTTTATATTTTTTATGTGATCTAGGAAATTCATGTAGTATATTCCCAGTTTCTAAGAAAATAATCTTCAAAATATCGTTTGTAGTTCTTAATGAACTATTTTTAAATAATTACATGAAAATTACAGTATATAAATTGAATATCACAATATAAGATCCATATATGTTAGAATAATGTGTTAACTATGTCCAAATGATATTTTTTATGCTTAATTATCCTGACAATGAGAAATTCATTTTTGGATGTTCACCATTTAAGTGGAGAAGATGAACAATGGTGGGTATTGATCTGGAATAAAAAGCCAATGAATGATGTGGAAGAAGCAGAGTGAGTATACCTTAATAATTCATTTCATAAGAATTAGTTTCTTTAGTCTATTTATACCATGATGTAGAGATAATTACTAGAGATTAAGGAAAATTGGAGCTAATATATTGTAACAAAAGAGGTGAATTTTATAATATTTTCAAGGTACAACTTAGGTTTTATTGTTAATAATGATTAAAAAATAGATAGATTCTATACTATTTAAAAACCTCGTAGGAAATAATATATAATATCCAGGACTATAGGAGTTAGGAATATGTGGTTTCATGTGCTGTAAATATAGATGTGGATTTTAGAGAATTAATCTATGTACTTGACAATAATAATTAAATGATTGAGTTTCATGATAGAGGATAAAATGATAAAGGTTGAATTAAGATAAAAAATATAAATGGACATGATATAAAAAGGATAAACATGGTAATTAACTCATGTGAATGAGGAAACACTTAATGTTTTGGAAAGAATACATTAGAATCATGAATGTTGAAAATACATTAATAAATCAATCGATATGATGGAGTAAAGGAATGTTGCATCATTGGTTCAATTTTTTTTAAAAGATGGAAGTTGATAACTACAAAAGCAAAAGAAAAAAACGAAGTTCCATTGATTCGAATCCATTTCAACATCCATGTAATCCAAGGGATAAAGGGAAATCTTATTCAATCACCATCATTGATGTGAAAAAAAATGAATCAGTTCATGGTGCACTGACTATGTAATAATTAATGAAAAGATTTTTATTTGATTCAAGATATATTCATTTATTAATATCATCTATGTATTTTAAAAATATAAAATAAATTCTTTGATACCTTGAAGTAGAGATATCTATGAAAACAATTAACTGTGCTATCATTGAAACCCATTTATTGGG
Source organism: Viscum album (assembly GCA_963277665.1). NCBI lineage: Eukaryota > Viridiplantae > Streptophyta > Magnoliopsida > Santalales > Viscaceae > Viscum > Viscum album. Next base: position 450,896,807 of record OY728131.1, read on the forward strand.
ATCTTCCCTAGTTAGCGTATGTGATAAGGTTATTCTAGTAAATCCCATAATCATTTATTAATTTTTTTTTCAATAATAGGTATATTTTTACTCTAATTATATATATCTCACATCATCTGTTAGAAAAAATATATATCATTCTATATTTAGAATCACCCTATGCTTCTATATATATGAAAGAAAGAATATGAGTTCCCTTTAGTAAATACAACAATAGTGTTAGTGTTGATATCCAAAGAAGAAAAATATTATTATTATATGTTTGAGTCCAATTAAATAATCAAACCTAAAGAGACTCCAAATATAAGGGATAATATTGATGCGTTTTTCAAATATTTTCCAAGTTACCCCCAGATCATGAGGTAGAGTTCTAAGTAGATCATATAACCATAACCAAAAGTATAGGAATTATTCCTCATAGTATAACTCAGATAAAACTATAATAGTTAAAAAAGATACTGAAATATTATTGGGAAAAAGGGATTATATGACCTAGTGTGTCGCCATATGGTGCACATATTCTCGTTGTTATGAAGAAGGATGTATAAACATTTGTATGTATTGATTACGGGGAGGTCAAAAATATCACTAAAAATAAAAAGTTTCCACTATAGTAGATTGATGAATTGATTAATAAAGTTCAAGATTATTAGTACTACTCAAATATATTTCTTTGCACTAGATTTCATCATCTAAAGGTGAAGAGAAAAGACATTTATAAGAAAACTCTCTATACATAAAATGAACACAATGAGTTCATAATGATATAATTATTATCAACAAATTACTATGAAATATTTATACAAATAATTATTAAACTGTTCAGAGAAAATATTGATAAATTTTTTGTGGTCTTTATTGTTGATATTATTAATTAATTCATAGCATGGATGAACATAGTTAACACACACACATAGATATGTATATAGATATATATATTGAGAATATTATGAAAGGATAATTGGTAAGATATGTGCATAAAATGTGATGTTTGGATATATAAATTCACATTATCGGGGTATATTATCAAAATTAAAGAACTATCTATGTATTATATCAATATTAATAAGTTTTAAGAATTGAATATACCTATATGTTTCATCAAGATCCTTATTTTTATTATATTTTCTGGGTACAACAATTGATTTTTGAGAAATTTGTCCTGAAATTCAAATCCATTAATCAATTTATCATTGAAGTTACTAATGTTTATTTGGAATAATTATTCTAAAGATATATTAAAGGATTTAAATAACAAGATAATAACTAGAACATTAATCACACAACATTCAAATGTGAGAGGATTTGTGATATACAACGATGCTTCAAATAAAGGCTTGATATGTGTACTCAAGTAAAATGATAAATTGATAGCCAATAAATATTGATAATTAATGAAACATGAGAATAAATATATGATTCAAGATATAAAGTTGGATAAAGTTATGAAAACATTTTATATTTGGACGCACTAGATTTATCAAGAAAATTATGACATATATACTGATCATAATAGTTTAAATTATATATTTACATAGATAGAGATGAATATGATCAATTCAGGATGGTTAAATCTAATCAATGGCTATGATATATCAATTCGCCGCCATCCAAAAAATGAAAATAATGGGGTAGATGGTGTATGTAGAATAGATCCTATAACCTTATCGAGGACTAGAATTGAGAAGGATTCAATATTCTTAGACATTAAAAGGATGGACATGGGAATCATAAATAATAGAACAATCTCTTACCATTATTAAATGATATATGGACCATACATTCTATAGTGAATAAAGAAATATCCAAGGGATGATGTAAAGATGCAAAAAAATTTTGATGATATAATAAATATGGAAGCCTTATAGTTTCACATTGATGAAGGGGGGTCATTATATTTGGGGCATGACTATTCATACCATAACAGCCTATGATAAATAATGAGATATTGAATGATTTTCATAGCTCAGCCTTATTTATCCATATAGGGACAAAGAGGTGTATAAATGTCATTGATATTACTACAGGTGAGACAACATGATGGTGGATATTTTCAAATATAAAAATATATATTGGTACGTAAATGAGTGAATATTGAAAGGAAAAATTCCTAGGGGATGTTGTAACCATTATCTATACCTTTATTAAAATGGGACAACATTGCCATAGATTCTTTCATTGCTCTTAAATATACATATAATTGTAATAATTATAAATGGTTTATAGTTTATTATATTTGAAATACTATTTACTTCATTAACATTAATGAGGACTTATCACTTGATCATATTACATTGATATATGTTAGCGAAGTGGTGTTGTTGTATGGAAAAACCTTATAGATTATATCAAAACGATATCTATGTTTATACTAAATATTTATAAAGTGTGGTTAACATGACATGAACATAGGGTTAAACAATAGTATGAAATATCATGTTCATAGTTCTAGAAAATATAAAACAATTATCATGACCGTTTAGGATATGTAGAGAGTTTGATCTATGGAATTTAATATAGGAAGGGATCGATATCTTCTATTGGTAGAGTTATAATATAATAATATATACCGCATAAACATTCATATAGAAAATTACGAATCGCTCTTTGGAATGAAATGTTGAACTCAATTTTACTAGGATACAATTTATGAATGTATGTAATTCAGATATGCATTGTTAAATGGAATGGAAGAGAATGTCAGATCCATTCAACAACACATGATGGAAGCATACAGTCGATATGAGGGATTTTACGACAAATATTAATGTGAAAAATATTTTGAAGTTAGATATACTTTATTCCATTTTATATATCCATGAAAGATATTCATGAGATTTGGGAATAATAGAAAACTAATTCATAGATACATTATCCCATTTGAGATTTATGATCACATCAGTGATTTGGAATATTGACTAACACTCCCATCAAACACATCTTAAGTGCAAGAAGTGTTTTATGTATCATTATTACAAAAGTATATAACCGATCCCTCTCATGAACTATATCTAAATGATATAAAATTAAAACATTGTCTCTTTTATGAGGAGTAGCTGATAAAGATCTAGTATTTCAGAAACAAAATTTGATGCGATAGAAAAACTCATCATTTAAATGTACTTTGTTGGAAGAATAAGATTGAAGATGAAACAAGCTAATATGAAGTTATAATTAAGTAAATATACAATATTATATTGTCAACTGAGGATAATATTTGATGTTATGAGGATAACATTTCTAACGGCAGGGAGAATGTAATGACCCAAAATCTTATATATGAATTTTATTTCTAAATAATCATGTGCAACATATAGTATTATAATTTTGTATAAGACACATGAACCATATAATATTAACTAAAAACCATTTTTATATGTTAATTAAATGTATTAAATTTTATATATAATTAAAGAAAAATGTTAAAAATAATAAAATAAATGTTTGATATAAAGAGAGCGTACAAGTATTTTTGGTAAAACATATACTTTATTTTCATTAAAATAATTATTTAGGATATTTTTAAATTTTTAAATAAACATTATTTTCATTAAATTATTTAATATGACACTATTTATTTAGATTTAATTGCAACATGTTTTTATGAAATCATATGTAATCTTTCTGAATATCAGAAATGTGGCAACCAAATAAACAATTTTTATCTTTCAATGATGAATGATTGTTATTTAAGTATTAAACTTATAATATTGATAAATATAGTTATATAAATATATTTTTATTTTTTGAATCATCAGACTGAAAAAATCTCAAGGTAAATTTTTGGAATTTTTATAAAAAAATTATTTTTAGTGAATAGTAAAAAATACATTTTTTTAAATACCAAAACTTTTATAACATCATCATGATTTAAGAGTGAATTAAAATTCCACAAAATAATTATCTAAAAATTATTATTTTATTTATAAAATAATTCATTTAAAAATAATATGTTGATTTTAAAAACCTCTGTTGGATGATTTGGAATGAAAGTTATATGTTATTCTAATAAAAAACAATTTTTCATTATCAACATTTTATTCATTGATTACAAGTTTCCATTTGATATTTATTATATTATAAGTAAAATAAATTTTATTTATTTCATTATATATCAATATAATTTCCGGAAAAAAAAATAATTCTAAATTATGTGGCCCAAATGATAAAATAATCAATATTTTATCCCAATAGACCTCTCTCCACATATATAAATACCTCCAATAATTTACCTTGTAAAATCAATACCCATTAAATTATAAAAGAAAAAAAATAAATCCATTAAAAATATCAGAATATTTTTATTACCCTTAAAGATTTTAGTGAGTCACAAAACCCTAGTCCTTCATGTATTTAGAAAATGAGAAAATATTTATGAAAAAAATAACCCTAATCATCTTTAATTGTTTTTTCGCTCTTCTTCATTCAAGTATCATAATAAATTTATATTTTTATAACTTTATAACATATTATATATATAAATATATATGTTATGAATTTTATTATTATTCTTTCATACATATTTTAGTATATTTAAATAATATTCACTCTATACCCGTCTTTTGACACATCCTCATAATGATCAGTTTCATCCACCTATGAGGATATTTTAAATACTTTGATTTTTTACACGTACATGGATGATTAGTGTAGATTATATAATATATAATCATTTTAAATTATTATATTTTAAAAAAATAAATTTTCATTATTATAAAATACTTATAATTTAAAATATCAAATTGAAACAAAATATTATAATTTAAATGAAAAATGTGTCTTCAAGAAACTCTCTCTTCGAATGAAGTAGTAATAAATAAATTAAAATGATTATAAATAATAAAGTATTAAATAAAAGAATATAATTCACTTATATATTCATGATTTAATAATTTTTAGTTTAATATATAGGATTTTCATAAACTATGAAATAAAATAAGAACCAATGAAAGGGGAATTTTGAACCCAATTACTTCCATTGTGGTTCATCAACTTTTTATCTTTGATTTCGAAAATATTAACAAAAATCAATTACAAATATGATTTAACTATAATTCATATTTATTATTTCCTATAGATATGATAATTTATAATTTATTTTGATGATTTATAATTCAACTATAATAATTTCCAAAAAGTATTTATTTTCCTAAACATCATGTTGTTTTGTATGGAGTTATTTACTCTTATCCCCATGACCTATTATATTTTTCATAAATATTTAATATCCAAAAATATGTTCTATTCTTATTTTGTGAGCTTCTAATCTTTTATATTTATTTTACTCAAGAATTTCATACATAAATGTCAGATTATTTTAGATGAATATCCAATTTATTTCAAAAAAAATACACATCTAATAACTCTAATGGTTCTGTGTCATTGAAGAATATATACATATTCAAACTATTTAATGCAATAAATTCATTGTATACAACATATTTCTTCTCTCAATCAACACTTACTACACATATCCAATATAGAATGTTTCTCCATAACGTGGTGAAATTGAAACATAAGAAATGGTGAGCTCAGACACTCTATAATGTTAAACATTAGAGATATCAATCAATGATAATATTGAAGATTTGTATAAAAATAATTTTAACAGATAATGATAATAATTTAAAACGTTTATAACCAATTACTCTTATATATTAATTTATGAATAATAGAATGTATATTTAATGTTTCAAAAGACATGAGTATTAAGAGTGATGAATCATCATTAATAAATCATATTCAATGTGAGTATATCATATGTATAAGAATTAATAATAGGAATTATAAATATATTATTATAAAAAAAAAATCATTTTATTAGTCAACTATCACTACAATGATCATCGTCACATAATGGACAATGTTTTATAAGGGATTGTGTTCATTAAATAACATTTTTAAATCCCTCGAATTCATTCACTCCATATCATCCTTCATATTATCTCATGATATATCAATCACTACCTAATGAATTAGAGATATTTAATGGAAATAGTTGTCATATAATTAAAACAACATATATGAGTGATATATGAACATAAAAACATTCATCATTCCATCACAACATAACCCATGGAAAGAAATGGGTTTCATAATAATTTTATAATCACATAATCTTATACCACAAATAGAAATAATATATAACGTATCATTAGAACATATCCCAAGTGAATAATAATAAAATTTTAAGGTTTCTTACAAAGATAAAAATATATTTAAAATTGTATTTGAATATTTTCCTTAAAATATGGGAATATCCATTTATTTTTATAACTTTTAAATTTTTTATGATTTTTTTCAAAAATATATTACTTTCAAATAATTATGGAATATTTTAAATCAACCTTCAAAGAAAAAAATGATCATGATATTGGTAAAACATATTCCTACGATTAATGTGAAAATATATAATCATTTCACGCTTTTGGTAAAATGTATAAAATTAACTCATATAGAAAATTGAATGTATGATATTTTTAAAAAGAAATTGAATGAAATTGAAAAAAAGTTCAAAATTACATTAAATAATCGTTTGATAATAGAAATTAATATTGTTTTAAAAAATTCATAGAATATTGACATGTGAGAAAAAGATTATAGACCACAGAAGAAATAAGGTTGTATTTTCTTAAAAAAACTTTATGTATATCATTTTATGCACCAAATATAGGAGAATTAAGTTAAAATATAAAATACCTAAAGTTATCCACATAGAAATAAAATTTATTGATTTTAAAGGATAAGTATTGTATAATTTTTCTCAATGGAAATTTAACTTAGACAATCTCGACATGAAATGAGATTGTAACATAAACCCTTACCTCAGGTCTGAGTTTTCTTGTAATTCTATCATAATATCATTTATTATAAATTTATATTAATTATACATATATAATTGAAAAATATTCATATTTATCTTACAATATATCTTTCCCTTATAATTTTTAATTACCCATTTATTAACAATTCTTTATTAAAATCATCATTCTGGTTAAAGTTGGTCGGAATCCTATGAATGTTTTGGGTCGAAGGTTCTAATACATGAACCTTTTTCATGGTTTCCTCAACTACAATATATTAATAATTTTATAGGTATCATATTTATTTATTTATTATATACATATTTATAATTATTTATATAATTTGGAGATGAAAAATTAATTAATCACTTTGTGGAAAGGATTTCCCATACTTAAACATGAGTAGTATTTTCAATATCTAATGAATAGAAATAAATAAGATAAATAATTATATATATTTTTGAAATGATAAAAATATCAAAAATATATTATATATTTATTAAATCCATTTATATTACCATCCATGTATGGAGGAAAAAAACTAAGGAATCACATCGCTTCATATAGGTGGAGTCCGCACGTACGCACCCACAACAATATTAGTTCACATAATATGTAAATGAGGTAAAAATGGATGAAAAATTAACTAAAAAATTATTTATATTAATTATAATTATTTATCCTTTTAAATATTTCTGGAGAATAATTTATGGTGGTAGAAGAAGAAATAATATTAAAAGAATTCAGTGATGATGATCACCACTATATTGAGAAACCACCTTTGGATATCCTCTTAAGGACCCATTAGATAATATTCTAAGTAGAAAATTAACTCTTGAATATGTATATGGAAATATAAAATATATGTGGGTAGTTATTTTATAAAAAATATTTTTCAAAATGTGTGACTAAGAGTGTAGAGGAGGATACCTTTTATAAATTAGGTGGGTGGAAAACAAGTAAATACATAAAACAATAAAATATAATAAAGTCATATTTAAGTGAAAGTATAAAAAACATGGCTGAAAGTTAGTATTTTAATAATTAAATTCATGAATCTATTTCAAGAAATATAATTTTGAAAAATTTAAGTGATATTGTAAACATTATCATTGACTTTAACCCCCAAATTATCCCATAATAACATTAATTGAGACAATAAATTTTTTCTATAGTTATTATTCATTATTAAAATGAATTAAATCATCATAATTTAAAAATATTTATTTCATAATTTCAAATATGCAAATAAATGTTTCAAATTTAACTTCTAGAAGTGGAAAAAATTAATTTTAAAATAATCATGCAAAACAAAATGAAAATATTTTTTTAGAAAAACGCATCTTAAGAGTAAAACTAAATTTAATCAAAATACATTCATTTTAAAAACCATTATATAAATGTTAAGTTATTTTATTTAATATATTATATATTAATTTCATAAAAATTAATAATGAAGCATGATTAGTTTAATTAGTTTGATAAATACACATTGGGAACAGAAAATCAGTATTTAGAAAAACATCCCTTTTCTTCCATAAAATTTATTTATTTTCATGTGTAACTAGTTGATAACCAATTAATTAATATTATACATGTTTTAAAAAATTATTTTTTATAATTTTACTACTATAAATAAATTTTAAATAAAAATTTTATGATAAAAATAGTATTCATAATTAAAATGCTTAAAAATTGTATTTTAGAACATATATAATTTCTAAATGAATTAGAAATTATTTTCAAAAATAATATATTATTTAGATAATATATATTTTTCTTCATTTAATAATTTTCGAGAATTATGAACATATATCTAGGGTTTCATGATTTATAGGCTATCAAAAAAAATTATTTAAAGAGAAATATATTCTAAAATCTTATAGTGCTTAATTATACATATCTTTATAATATTTTCATCATCCAAATTCTATCACTATGATAAAAACAACAGTTGATGCATCTTCTTCCTCATATCCTAAGGCTTCCACAGTTATGTGATTAATTTTTTTATTCTTCTAGAAAACCATAATCCAGTGATGAGTTATGTTTTTAGCACATTATCACTACTATCCAATATATCTATCGGTTTCTCCTCCAAATAATAATAATGCTCTAATGGTATAATGTCTAGTTTAGAACAATTGAAGAATCTAGTATGTACATTCTCATAAAAAAGAATTTGAACCACATCATGAACATTAGATTGGATCTAAGGACTAAATAAATTATATTATACTATCCTGATACAATCAAGGATCTCATAAGGACTGATATATTTGGGGATTAACTTTGTATTATTTCAAAATAACATAACATTCTTACAATTATACATTTGAATGAATACGTTATCACAAACCATGAACTCTGAATCTCACCAACACTTATTTCCAAATATTTTGCATCAAACCATAAAATTTATATAGTAATTAAATTTAATTCCTCATTATTATTATTTAATTAGATTTTATAGATTTTTATTCTTTATAATATTATTAAGTAATCTTTTAGTTAAAAAGTAAACAGTTTAATACATACAAAAATTGATTACAAGTATTTTATGACATTATCTGAAATATTTTTTTTAAATTATAGAATTATATTATAAATGATGTAATTTTTTATATTAGAAATTTGAAATTATATTAGAGTTATTTTTTGGTAATTTTCTAAAAAAAATTATTTTTATTGGTTAATAGTAGAAAATCATAATATTTAAGAAAACTATTTTCTTTTTTATTGTATTTAAAATGCCACATTCTTTTTTGTATTGGTTTCAAAATTTCAATTGTTCATTCTTATAAAACATAATCCCATAAATTTCATTAGAATCAACATTACACTTGACTTTTGATATAAAAATTGTTATACTTAAAAAGGAATTTTTATCAAAAGCATTTTTTCATCATGTTTTGTGGGATTGTTTTAAAATTGATTAATAACCCTTTATGAAATTGAATTTTAAAAATTTACCTCGATATTGGAAATCATAATGTAAATATTTTTTAATGGTTTAACTTTAATTTAGGGTCATTATAAATATTAACATTGGTGAGAAATAAAGTGACCAAATCAACATTTAAAATAGCTTAAAAGTGATAAAACTAAAAAGATAAGTCTAATGACATAAAAATAATCTAAATACCATTTAACGGTAATATTTAGACCCTATATTATATATTATATAAAAAATTTAAGTTTTCTAACCATTTAGATTTAGTAAGACATCAATATATTTTAATCTTTTGAGAATTATTTGCTATCCCCTCCCTCGGTAATAAAAGGAGAACCCATATCATCTCTTATTCATAGTTAAAAATATTCTTAGATAATCCATGTACTACCTAAATCACTTATTAACATCCATAATAATGTTTTATAGGTCTTGGTTTGATAATAATATAATAATTTTATGGTTTTAGGTATAAATATAAAGAGGTTGTATGAAGAATATATGTAGTTCTAAACCCAGTGTCTTCTTTTTATTCATGTTTTTACCTACTTCAAACCTTTTCTAACCATTTTGATATAATGAAATTTGTATCTATAATATTACAAAATTATATTATCTGATTTTATAAATAAAATCATCTACTTATCCATACAAGGGAAAGTAGAAACATCTTTCATGTATATATGAAAACTATCTCCTTGTAAAGATAATGCATTTCATTTTTCATCAGCAACTCTTATGGATGGGCATAGTAATGATCTATATAAAATAATGTAATATAAATTAAATATATTTAATTTTTTAATTTTAAATAAATATTCTATTTCATTCTTTACCATTCAATAAAAAATTAAAAAAATATCTCAAGTGTATGTACGGACAACCATCTCATGAACCGATTTATGTTATTTTTCATCACAACAACAGATGGTTGGTATTTATATGTGGATTTAAATAAATAATGTAATTTTTATTATATTATAATCATTATAGGAAGTTAAAATGACACTTACCTTATTTTTTTCATGTTCTTTGAAAAATGGATGCATTACTCACAAGTACATATAGACTATCAACTCCAGGTAATAACATAATTCATTTTTCCAAAACATATTTCATTGTTTGTAGTAAAAGTATAATTAATGTATAAATATTAAAATTCTAACCTGAATACTATTATATAAATGATATAATAATGATCCATGTGAATATAGTCAATCTATTGAATTCATTTTGGACATTTGAGATGAATAACATCGAAACATCTAACTTGGACTGAATTATCTATGTAATTTATTATTACATGGTAATAGGTAAACTAAATTCAATAATAAAATTGAAATTTTTTATTAATAAATTAAATTATTAACATAATTTTTTTTATTTAAGATAATTAATGTAAGTGATGTTCTATAATTGATGTAAGATACATTTTACCTTAAAACCTCATTTTACGATTTATAAATATTTACCCTGTATATATATATTTTTAAAAATAATTAATGGATGTATATATATAGAAATAGATGAATTGTGGAAGAATTTTCATTTCAATTTTGACTTTCTTTCTACATTTTTCAAAAAGGAATCTTTTTTTTATTTTATATGGAACATTTTGACTATATTTACAAAAACACTATTCTATTTTAACATATATTAATTGATATAATCATCCAACCATCATAGCCATTATTCATTATTTGTATTCCCTTAAAAAAATTATCTAAAAATTAAATCAAACCCTTTTCCATTCTTTTTAAATTATTTGTTTTTTTAGAGGGGTGATTAAAAGGGTAGGGTATTTTGATATCCAATAATGTTTTACATGTGGTTTCAAATGAGTTTTTGAAGAGTTTAATGATGAAAATAGAAAGAATAAAAAAATTCCTAATATTGTACTTGATTGTTATATATGATGATGAGTGAGGTGTTATAACTTATCTCATTGATTATGTAGATACATATTATATGGTGCGTGTCTATGATATTGTTCTCCAATGCATTAAGAAATGTTTGTTGTTATAAACAGAAAGAATGAGGGAGTTAAATTATAAGATTTCTATAATGAATTTTTCTTGGATTCACATAATTCTAACCAAATAAAAAAAACAAGTTATGAGTTTAACACTCTAAAATTCCTATAATTGTTTCAATTGCCTTTTAAGGGGTTTAAGGGTTCCTTTTAGTGAAAAACTATTTCCCTCTATGGATAGGTTTTATTTTATATGCTCAATGAGTAATACAGAAAATTTAAGCATGTTATGTGTTTTAATTTTTTTACTAGACTAATTGATTTATTTTTTTTATTTCTCTTATAGTGATTTTATTTCTCAAAACAAATTTATAAAAATTTTCCATAGGGTTTAACGATACGTAAGAAAAAAGAATAAATCAAGTTAAAAGTCATGTAGTTTTTTCATGAAAATAAAATTTAATTCATTTAATTTATTTTTATTTTAGAAGAAATGGATACTATTTTGATGTTTTTAATTTTTAATATTTTATTTTATTATATAATTATGATGATCAAATTATATAAAACTCTAAACCCAAAATTTATTCAGGGATGTTAGATTATAAATTCTAATATAAATATTATATAATATGTAATGTTTTATAGATGAGTGATTATATATGGTATCATATTAATGGATTAGAAAAATTTATTTGTTTTCATAATGTTATTAAAATACCCTTGAGATATTAAAGGTTATAGATACACTGAAATGATATAGAATTTTAGGATTATAGTGTTTCTTCATCTAATATATATAATTTCATAATGTTTTTTACATATGAAATAAGAAACATAACTTATGAAGGTATCAAGAGGACAATATCATTATAAACCAATAATATTTAATTGTTTAAATCGGAATAGTGTAGTTGGTTTTAGAGATGGATTAATTGATGTAGAAAATAAATTGTTGTGACATCCCAATAAGAGACTAACTAGAATTACCATAGATTAATTTCTCAATAGTATAGAATTTAAATAAACAAATCCTTTTTTATTTGATTGAAACCTCTTATCTCGTGGAATATTAAGAATGGTTCAATTTACTAGAAAAAATAGTTGATGTTGTGGGTTGTATTGAACGTCAAAATGTAAACCTTTCTATTTAAAATTTTGATAGAGAAGCAATTTAGTTGTGGTCATTTGTGAAGAAAACTAGAGAGAGTGAAGAGCATGATTTCATTGAATTAGGTATATTTGTGAAGAGTTTTGAGAGAAATACTTTACTAAGGATGTTTGACTCAAAACAAGGAACAATTCAAGGAATTTAGGAAAAAAAGGTAGTATATAGTAGTATAATATGAAGAAAAAATTATAATGTTTCTAAGATATGCACCAAATTATATATATGACCTTAATAATAAAATTAATATATTTTACTGTGGATTGAAACTTAGTTTAAAAATATCATTGTCCAAAAAGAAATTTAAAATTGATGAGAAATTTGTTCATTGTGCTGGGAATGTTGAGATGAAGACTACTGACACTTGTGTGCCTCATGATGATAATAGTAAGAAGTGGTAAAGTTGGAAAGAAATAAAAAAGTCATAAACTATGAAATATGGAGGTAATCCTCTAAAACGTATAAAGATTAGTAAAATAAATTTTATAGAATATTCGATTGGGTATAGAAAGTGATATTAAAGAGGAATGTTTCGTCATAAGGCTCCTGAATGCAAAGATAAAATTCTTAATGAATCTATGAATAGGGAAAAATTTAGTCAACCAATGGCGAGATGTTTTAAATACAATGAGTTAGACAATTATTCCAATTTATTTTTGAAGTTAGTTACACATGGATGGAATATTAAATATCAAAAGAAAAAAGTTATAGAAAAATAATTTCTATTACTTTGGTTGATGTTGGGCCATATATTAAGGTGGTGACAGGTATGTAACATGATTATTCGAATTATGATAATGCACCTTTTGACTTTTGATCTCCAAGTTCTTTTATTTTGTATAATTTTCCATGTAAAATGATATCATCACTGAGACAAACATCATTAAATCATGTGAAAATTTTATATTTTTAACCAACTTACTACTAGTACTGTAGTAAGAAAGGTCAAACCATAGTGAAGGTGACTGATTGTGCAGACTAAAAAACTAACAAAAACAATACAAATTATGGACTGAAGTAGGAGATGAGATGAAAAATTTGGTGTTCCAAACAAAATTGGCAGAAGTGAGTGAATATAAAATGTGAAAGGATAGTTGTGAAAAGTGAAAAAATAGGGATAAAATAATGGATGGAATTAGGTTCCTTAGTATCCTTTAAATTGATTGAAATGATTCTTTATGATAGAACATGAATTAATACAATTATTCAATGTGAAAAAAGTGGTGGTCTATAGATCTGTCTGTTTTGTGAACTTTAACATCCTGGTTAACCTTCACTAGACGGGATATATCAATCTATACTTTATAATTAATCAATTGATTATAGAGATGATATTCATTGACCATTTCCAATTTTTGATACTTCGGTCAATTATCCAAGGTGAAGTGATTCCCAACCGCCACCTGTTGGTTCTTGAGTAGCGTTAATTAATACTAAAAAATAAACATAAAACAAAACCAAACATAAATTTCATTAAAAATATATATTAACTAAGATGAATGAATAAAATGAAATGAACTCATCATAGACCAATTCCCCTAAATTATTTAGCAACACATGAAAATATAAATAAAAAAATATTGATAAACGAAATGATGAAAATTATCTATAAAGACTATTCCTTACTCTAGTTCAAGTCCTTTTTCTTTCTCCCAACTCCGCCACCCACTCCCATATCTGTGTGCTCTAGTTCAAATGATGGTGTGTTGTGTTTTGTGTGAGTTCCCCCTCTCATGATGAATGAATTATGTGTGTCCATCTTCTTATGTACTCTTGTTATGATAATTAATGGAATTCCTACAAATCCCTACCTTGATCTCATAGTCAAAACCCTACATGGTACTCCAAGATTCCATGTCACACATTTTTTGTGCCTCTTTCTCCTTGATAGTAACTATAGAAAAAGTCCCTTCCAACAGAATTTTAGACTTTTGATGCTTTGAGCCATGAAATAACCATGATTCCCGAACCCAATGCTCTCTACTTAGAAAGTTCAATGCCCTTGATTGCTGAGTAAATCCACTCTAGTTCCCTTGGTCCCCTTATGTGGTTCTAATACATGGAAAGAAATTAGAAAAAAATTTCAAAATGATGACCCACACAAATTATTTTTCCCAAATGCCAATTTGGGTTATGGGCCATATTTGTATTATAATATATATCTATTTAGAAATATATTAGTTAATTATATTAAAATAGTGTAAAATATATATACATATATATAAATATTATTATATATTTTAATATTTATATACTTAATAATAATAATATTCTTCTTCTTATTATATATATAAATCTATACTAAATTATAATGCATTATTATTTTTATTTATTTACTTTATATATTATTATTATATTTTTTCTTTTTATTATCCTCTACCACCATGGTTTTCTTCTATAATGGGAGTGGGAGTGCCTGGTTGTTCCTCTTTCTCATGACCGATAGAAAAATTGTTTCTTCGACAAAGGTATGGTGGTGCGGGTCTCATCCATCTAGGATATCACGGCAACACTTGGTGTTGTAGCGTGACATTAGATTATTTTTTTTGTTCCTAGAGAGGTTGGATTCAGCTTAGATGGATCATAGTAGGGAGACAATATCTTTAAAAACATCTTTTATGTGTGGCACCATCTTTAAACAGAAGCATTCCATTGGGGAAGCAGTTTCTGGATTCTCCTTCTACAGGCATGGACAACCATAAATGGTTTGTCATCCTTCAAGCGGCACATGGCTAAAGTTCAATATATGATAACGAGGGGTTCACACAGTGTCTAGACCAGTAGCACCATAAAAATAAATAAACAATTAAAATGCAAAATGAAACAAATAAAAAATAGAGGAAAATATTAAAATAAATAAATAATAAATTATAATATTTAAAACTCAAAAAAATTTAAACATTTGAAATTTATTATAATGAAATTAAATTATTATTACTAAATTATTTTAACCAATAATTAATTTGATGAATCTTATGAAAAATCTAGTTAAATGAAATAAATAAATAAAATTAAAGAATCACATTGAGTATCTCAATATTAATTTTATGAAAAACACAAAATGATAGAATAAAAACAAAAACAATAAAAAATAGTTATATAACATAAAATAAATTGATAAAAAATTATGGGATGCAATAATATTAGTTGATGAACTATAAATTAAGAATATAACTAAAATAAGAAATAATATAAATAATTTGACACTATAATTCCTAAATGTAATAATTAAATAAAAAATTAACAATTGTTGTACATTTTCAAGTAAAAACAATACTTTGGTATAAAAATAAAATTAATGATATTAAATTATGTGGAAAAAGTAAATGAATAAAGGAAACATCAATCACATCATGAAAAGAGGATATAAGGTTTGTGTAAAACATATAGTTAAAGTATTAAACACCCAAGATTTAATGGAATATTCCTATTGTAATCAACGAGAGAGGGTTTTCTACAAATATTGTTAAACTGCCCCTAATAAAACCTCATGTTATTTAGGGTATAGATAAGATTTAATTTTATCATGATGATATATAGTAAAAATCTATGAAAGTTATATTCATTCATGTTATACCATTGATAACATGTCAAGAAGATAAGAAATTAATTACAGATGATTGTTAAAGTTACCAAGCGTATATTGCGGGAAAAAAAGAAAATGTACGAATTGGTGATGTACCTGTAGTGAATGAAATTATGGATTGTTTTCCTAATTACATTCTTAGTTATCTTTAAAATTGGAATGTTGAGATTAATTTTAACTTAGTTTTTTATGCTAAACTAATTTCAAAACCCCCTTATCGAATGGATCAATTTGAAATTTTATAATTGAAGAATTAGTTGCATGAATTGACCCATAACTACTTTATTCTTCCTTACACATAACAATGTGGTTACCCACTTTTTTTATTAAACAAATTATGAATCAATGAGGATCTACATTGATTATAGTGAATTGAATAAAATCTTAGTTAAGAATATATATATCTTTCCTCAAATCACATACCTGTTTAATTAGCTCTTGATAGATTAGAATTTTTTGAAGGTTGATTTATAGTTCATGTGGCGTCAGATGAAGGTGAAGGAGGATGACATTACGAAGTTTAACTTTCATAATAGGTATATGAATTATTAATTTTAGTTAATCTATTTCATTTGTCTAATACACGAGTTTGTAGTTTTATTTATTAATGATAATATGATATATTATAAATGTCATGAGTTTCACAATATAAACCTAAGGGTTTATTTTTAATCCTTAAAAGAAAATAATTTATATGAAAAATTTAGTAAATATGAATTTTGGTTATAGGAGATTTAATTATTTGGCCATCTTATTTCAATAGATAGAGTAAATGTTGACCCTACTAGAAGTAGAGTTATAAAATGATGGATATTTAATATAAATTTTTTAGAGATTCCTAGTTTTCATTTCACTAGTAGTAATTTTTTTTTAAAAATTCCTCAATTATCTAGCACATTAACTATGTTTACTCAAAAAGGAGTTAAATTAATCTTGATGAAATAGAATGATAAATGTTTCCAATAACTGAAAATAACATTGGTTAATTATATAGTTTTATCTATACCCTATAGAAATAAAAAATGTTTCATCTACATTAATGCTTCCTTGAAGGGACATGGTATTATTATGATTTATAATTACTGGGTAATAGTTTATGTTTCGAATTAATTGAAAAATCGTGAACAAAATTATCTTACACTTGACCAAGAATTAGATGATGTAGTTTTAGGTTGAAAAATATGGAAATATATTTTATATAGAGAAAAATGTGAAATACATGTTAATCATAAAACTTTGAATAATATATTCACTCTAAAATTTTTGATCTTGAGGTAGAGAAGATGGCATGAACTAAGAAAGGATTATGATTGAATGATTTATTTCCTTCTTGGAAAGGAAAACAATTAGATAATTATTTGAGTTGAAAATATAATACATCATTGACCATTTGATGTTTATAATATGATCCTTTGGTAAATTATCGAGGAATGCTGGACTAGAAATTGAGCATGAAACAACTTCCTCTATTTTTATTTAGATTTTAATGTAGTCATCTTTTTAAGACACAATTAATAAATATTTTAAGGAAGACCATGATTTGAATGAAAAGGTATAAATGAAAAATAAAGGAATGTTTCTTAAATTTAACATTGAAAATGAGTGTGTTTTGATATTTAGAGAAAGGATGTGTGTGTCTGTTATCACCCAATTGAAGAATAAATTGTTATGTTAAGCTTACAAAACTCAATTTTATATTAATATAGAAATAACTATGATATATAAAGTCTTTCAAAAGTATTATTGGTGGGATTTAATGAAGTAATATGTTGCAGAGTTTACTATGAAATGTTTGAATTTTGAACCAGTTAAATCCAATAAAAATTTACAAAAATGGATGCTTCAACATTTTTAAATTCCATAGTAGAAATTGGAAAATATATTTATGGGTATCATGGTAGTATTGTAAAATAAATATCTAGGTAATAATTTAATTTATGTTATTATAGTTTAATTGACTATATATTCACATTTCCCTCATATTCCAGATATTATGTATTTAAAATAGATTTCTCATAAAAAACTGAGGGTGGAAATATTGTTACAAGAAGTTCCTCTCACCAATATAGCTGAAAAAATCCAACATTTAATTCTAATTTTCGGAACATCCTTTGAAATTCATATAGTATTGAATTAAATTTCTATATAGCTTTTCATTTTCAATCTAATGAAAAATCAGAGTGAATGATTTATAATTTGGAAGAAATGATTCATGGTTTCTCAATGGTTGAAAATTAATGTTCGAATCAATATCTTCCATTAATTGAGTACTAATATAATAATAATTCTTATTCCAGTATAATTATGACCCCATTTGAACCATTACATGTGAAATATTTTTAGAGTCCAGTGTGTTGGGATGAAGTTACTTAAAGGAAGTTGTTGACACCTCTGTTGGTAGAGGAGGTACATGAAAAGGTTAATAAAATTTTACAATATATGAGGGAAAACCATAATAGGAAAAAATACTTATGTCTATAACTAAAGAAAAGTTATTTAATTTGTGGAAGATGTTCATGTTTTCCTTAAAGTTTTATTGTGAACAAATGTAGTGTGTTTTGGATAAAAGGGAAAGGTATGTCCATGGTTCATTAGACCCTGTGAAATTAGAGAAAAAGTTATATTAGTTTTTTATGAAGTGTCCATTGCTATTATATTATCCCAGGTACATAATGTGTTTTATGTTTTATTCTAATGGAAATATTTTCATACTGCATCCCATTTTTTGAGCCCTGAAGTAGTATAATTACAAGAGAATATTCCATATATGGAAAAAGTTTATATTATTGATCAAAGATAGGAGGCATTATTTTATAAGGTTATTCATCATTTTAAGGTTTTTTGGAAAATACATATGGGAAAAGAATCTATATTAGAATTAGAAGACAATGTTATAGAAAAATATTCCCACTTTTTTTAAGTAATGACAAAAATTAGAAAAAAATAAATTCCAAAAGGGGTAAGAATGTAATGTCCTAGAAAATTTTAATAGTAATAAATTTCATTTCATATTAATATAAATTAATTTCTTTTTATAGTTTTACATTCATTATAATAATATTATGTAAAATTTCAACAAAAAATGAAGTAGTTTTATTCTTAATAAATTATTTACAAGTATATATTATATTATTTAAAATATTAATTTATAAATTTTACAATTAATATTTGAAAAAATTATACAATTTTTTTATCATGAATTCCATATTATCATAGAATTATATTTTGGAAGTTTTCTAAGAAATTTATTTTTAGTTAATAACATAAAATACGATTTTTTAACAAAACTGCCTTTTCATTGTTGTATTTGAAAAGTAAAATTATATTTTTTAATGGTTTTAAAATATAATGAATTAATTTTGATTAAAAAATATCAAATATATATCCTTATAACAAACATTATATTTTATTTTGGTATAAAGATATCTTTATTTAAAAATCCTTTTTTCAAGACAACAGTTTTCTTTCGTGTTTTGTGGTGTTATGGTAAAAGAAATTTCATATAATTATAGAAACTAAAATTAATAAAATAGAATCCATATTTGAAATTTTAATTTATATTTTTTAATGATTACACTATTATTGTGTGTTACTATGAATCAAAATATTGTAATTTTTTTAGTTTCCATGGTAAGAGATCAAATAGATTAGAAGGGGGTAAAACTAAAGTGATGAGGGTTAAAATATTCCAAATATTTTCCTAAACACTGTTTTATTGTCATAGTAAAACCATATATAATATATTCTTATAATATGATCTATATTGATCCATTTTTCTTGATTATTCAAAAAATATATTTTAAACTTTTGAAATATTCCAATTGTATTCTCTCCCTAACTTATAAAAGAACACCCTCTATCTTCACTTATTCACACTTCAAGAGCCTATTGGACTAGAAAATTCCAACCCAAATAACTTATTGACATACTTAAACAATTTCTCTTAGATTTTTTGATCATATTATCATCCTAAACAGGTTTTATGTATAAACCTAAGGAGGTTGTTCGAAGATGATATATAGACCTTATCTGAGAGTTTTATTTTTTTATTCTATATTTAAATTCCTTTAAATATCTACTAAAAATTGTGATATAATTACATCAGTATCCAAAAATATAGATAAATATTATTATGTTTATGGTATAATCCTTTTTAGTATATTAATTACTATAATTATAAATTAAAACATCATTCATGTGTACGTGTGTACTACTACCACAAAAGGTGATATATTTCATTTTTCACCACTAACCCTTATAGACGGTAATAATAATGGATCTAATTTAAATAATAATATGTGTGTGATATAGTTTTAATTTATTAATGGTAAATAAGAAATATCATCCTTTATTTATCATTCAAATAAAAAAACATTGCTCGTGCGTACTTATGGACTACCACATCACCAACCAATATATATTATTTTTCATCACCATCACACATGATTGGTTTATATAACTATATTTATAGAAATAATAATATATTTATTATATAAGGATAATTATTGATAGATAAAATGATACTTATATTCTTCCCCTTATTTTCATTTTAAAATGGAAAGGTTACTAATGAGTATGTATAATCCACCATCTCTAATTCAAATGGTAATAAATTTTTCATTACCATATTTTTTATTTTGTTATAAAAGTATAAAAAATGTATAAAAGTGGTATTTATAACATTATTAATATTCAATAAATTATATACTCCTGATCCATTGGACCACTGTCAACCCTCCAAAGTAATTTTGAACATATGAGACAAATATCATCAAAACATCCAATGTGAACATAATGCATTATGTATTTAAATATAAAAAGATATTAAATAATATTAAATGAATCATAAAGTCAAAAAAGGATACTAATAAAGTAAATTATTAAAATAATTTATATTATTTATGAAGATAAATAACAACTATGATGACTCATACTCGAGTTAAGAGACATTTTACCTTAAAACCATATTTTAAATGTTTTAAAGATGTACTTTTCTAAATATTTTTATCTGTTTAAATATTCAAAAAAATATTTTTTTCATGTATTTATATGGACATATATGAATTATAAAGTAAATTTTATATATCTTTCTACTTCATTTAAACGGTTTTCGAAAGGAATATTTTTATGTATTTTGTATTGAATATTTTGATTTTTCTTATAAAAAGGAAAAAAGGAACATTATATTTTAACATATATGGATGAAATGTGTTACTATAGTTATGAAAATTATATTTATTTTTATTTAATTAAATTATTCTATGTTTTTTCAACAAAAACCCTTTTCATCTTTTCTTGAAGATTTTTAGTTCTTTTTTAAAATGGTTTTAAAATGAATGGGTATGTAGTTATCCTAATGTGTTTTTATTTTGGGTTAAAATGAGATTTCCAATAGTATAATGATGAAAATAGATATAAAAAAATACTTCATGTTACGGTACTTGAGAATTATAAACACTGAAATGTGATCCTGATACAACATAAACAATATTTGATATTGATAAATCTTATGTGATGTGTGAGTCTGATATAATTCTTAAATGAATTGGGTAATGTTCATATTATTCAAAGGAATGAAGGAGTAGGTCAATAAAATAGTTTTATCTTATGGGTTTTAGTGGGATTCAGTTATTTCTAACATAAGAAAACATGGGTTTTGAAAACAATTCTCCAAAATTACAATAAGGGTTTCAATATTCTTATTATGAGATTTTAGGTTTTCATTGAGAAAATAATTGTTTTCCCTATGTGGATATGATTTATTGTATACGATCAAAGAGTAATGTGGAAAATTTAGAAATTTCTTGGATTTCAATTTATTTACCAATACTAAAAGATTTATTTCTTTTCTGTCCATATTAAATCATTTTATTATCATCCCATATTTTCAAATGATTTTCACATGGTTTAAAGATGGTTTGGAAAAATAAGAAAGTGAGTTGGAAGTCATTAATATTTTCTATAGAAAGAAAATTAATCTCATTTAAAAAGTTTTATATTTTGGAAAAATGGATACTGAGTAGAAGAGTCGACTTTATAATATTTGGGTTTGTTATATAACTTTGATTATCTAATTCTCTATAACTATGAACATAAAATATCATTAGAAAATAATGAATGTTAATTCCATTCTAAAAAATCTTGAATTTTAAATGTTTTATGTATGGGTACTTATAAATCTTCTATCAAATCATAGTTTCCCTTATATGTGGTTGAGTACATATAATCATATCTAAATTTCTATAGCTAATATAGGTTCTAATATCTTCATTTCCCAACATCATCCTATAATGTTAGAGTTCCTCACTTCTTTCTATAGAGGGATTCAAAATAATCCTTCCAAATTCCCAAGAGAATGCTACTATTGAAGGAAAATTCAACTATAGGAAGGTGATGATCCCAAACTCCTCTGAAATACACATTGAAATATCTCAACATATCTTCTAGTGTATGAATGTTTCTCTTAGAATAACCATCTACACAAAGACAAGATTTTGTTCTAAAGATCTGCACCACATCCAAATTTTACTAAATACTTATCCAATGCTTTGAGGTAAACCTATAATATTGATAAAATATGATTGAGAGTAATAATTTATGAATCCTTACATATTATTTAATGTATAATTTAGAGAGATGAACAAGTATGAAATATTCTTTGGTGGAGATGATATGTGCTTACATTGTTAGGTGATCAACAACAAATCAAATTACATTACTCCATTTTAATTTCATGGGGATTCCCATTGATAAATACATGGTGCTGTTTTATTATTTCTCATTAGGTATATGAAATGGTTATATGATCTCTTTATTCATTAATATCTCAACCATTACATATAGGAATATAAATCACTAATATACATAATCCACAATATCTATCTTCATGTTATACTAATAGAAATTCTACTTATAATATCTATATATATTATTTATTGTAGGATAAGAACATAATGATGAACTATAATTTTAATTTAATAATTCCGTAAATTCACGTGTTTATGGGACACATAATATATTTCTAAACATGATCATTCCATCACGATTCTGACTAAACTCACGAATATTCCATAGCTTGTTTTATAGCACTACATATTTCTTCTATACCTTTTTTAATATCACATGAATAGATGGTTGAACATTCATATAGAAAAAATATTATATTTCACCTTCCCTAATATTTAAAGGTCTATAAATTTCAAATCTATAAGTATATAATCTCTTTAAATACTCATTATGAGAAATTCTTCATAGTCCTTATGACTTAGAGCATCATCCATGTTGTAAAATTCATGTGTTGAGCGGTCATGATCTTTAATTAATAAAAACCATATCCTATAGATAATATTAAAATATTTTTATGTGATTATATAATTAATGATTTTATTATTAGTATATATGTTAGGCCTTTCACCATAATGATAATTCATTCATATATTTAATGAAAAATTGTCTCCTCCTGTTACAAATCTCGAGTCAAGTAAATTTCCCCATGGACCATTAATTTGTGAGAAGTATAAGATACAACAATATCATTTTTCACGAGAGCACATTCTAGTCCCCCAATTAATGTATTAATATAGGCCACTAACCCTTATTGACTATGAGTTAGTGTGAGTATAAGTGCATTGACATTCCTTCTATTTAGTTACTCGAAATTTTCATTGTATTCATTAGTCAAATGGATAATATCTCTTTTCTACAACAACATAGGTAGTGGATTTTACACCCATGATAAATTTGTCCTTAATCGTTAATATTATCCAAAAAACCTACGAAAATTATGGATTTTAGTCTCCATTGTTGGTCTTTTCCACTTTTAATAAATTATATCTTTTGAAGATCTACTAAAACCCCACCCCTTATAATTATGTGTAACACCCTGAGATTTTGTGGATTTTTGGAATTTATTTAATCTTTTTGATATTTTTCATTTTACACAACACTGAAAAGAGTTTATTTTATATTAAATAACTATTTTTGGATTATATGAAATACAATCAACAAAAAATTTATCTTGTTGTACACAGAATACAGAGTTTACCTTTCATTACATGCAATAATGAGTTTCCTCGATGGCTTGTGTAACATGCGTGGAAGAAATTTATCGAAAAATAATATAATTTGAGTAGATATAAACTTGATGTAAATTATAGGTTATGAATAATATTAACAAAAATATGAAAAATATATAGTTTCCAAATATATAAGATTAATTCAAAGGTTAAAAATTAATTAGAAATGAAAATAAAATAAATAATTCAATATCAAATTTATATTCTTATTTTTAATCTCCCAAATGCGTTTGATGATAATAAATTAAATTAATTAAAATTATTAAGTGAAATTATTTTAAAATATTTTTTATATATTCAATAATTTATTTTTGATATCCATCCTATAGATTTGATAGAAATAAGATAATAGCAAACCCAATGTTATGCTTAAAATTATATATTTTTTGAGGTTGTTTTACCAACTTTTATTGGAAAATCCATTTTAAATCCAATTTTTGGAAATTTTATATATTTAATAGGTCAAAATATACTTCATATTTGGAAGATAAATTTAAAAATTAGGTTAAGATAAAATTTTGGTATTTTTATCTAAGGTTTCATTTTTTATTGAATAAATAAAAATAATAGAATTTAATTCAAAACTACTTTTTCATATAATTTATTTAAAAAGTTAAATTAAATTTTAATTATTATTAAAATTATAATTATATCTTATTTTAATCAATTAATCCAATACATTTCATATTAATCAATTTCACTTTGAAATTTATTATAAAAACATAGAAACTTTTTGGACATTTTTACATTAACAACCCGCTATATCATCTCGTCAGTGGGATTAATTTTGAATTAATTTCATAAAATTATGTGATTAGAATTTTTAAAAATGAATTATATATTTTGAATCAGAATAATTTAATATTTATAATAATTTTAACATAGTTTTTTTTAAAAATTATTAGTGAAACTTTTTATAATTAATTACAACGGTTATGCGAAAAACTGGTTTAAAAAAGTACTAAACCATAAATTTATGTCTCAAAACGACCTAAATTTATTTTCCAACACCCTTTTTATGAAAATTATTCTGAAATTAAATTTCATTTTTTTAGTTTTTTTGGTTTGGTATGCCTTTTTTAGGTAAAAATGTGGGTACATCTAACTTGTTTTGAAAAATTCCAAGTGTGTTATTTCCCTTCCCTATAAAAGGCCACCACCTATCCCTATTATCCAAAATATTAAAAAACCATAGGTTAGTAAAATATCTACCAAATAAAATTCCTAAAATACCTTCATTTCTCCTTGATTCCACCTTTTGATAAGAATGAAATCCAAGGAATCCTTTTGGCACAAACCAAAAGGAGATGCATGATTATGAGGTAATGTCTTCTCTCAAGATCCTTTCTTTTATTTTAATTATACACCCCACCCACTCTTTTTATTACATTATTTTATAAAAAACCCAATATATTAAATATACTAGGATGTTGTTATGCTACTTTTTTGAAAACTACTTACACACACCTCCATCTAATAGGTAACAAACATATTGTTTATGTGTACGGTGAATAACCACATCACGAAAAGATGATTGTTCATTTTTCCTTTACCTCTTATCATGATATAAATTATGATGGAAATAATGTTTAAATATATCATATATTATATTTATTATGTATTTAA
Source organism: Viscum album (assembly GCA_963277665.1). NCBI lineage: Eukaryota > Viridiplantae > Streptophyta > Magnoliopsida > Santalales > Viscaceae > Viscum > Viscum album. The sequence continues at coordinate 450,922,990 of OY728131.1, forward strand.
TCTTCTTTATTACTTTTAAAACACATACCTTTTTTACATTCCATTTGGGGTAAATATGATAATTTCATTTGAGGAAGTGTGGACTACCGCCCCCTCAAAGTGATGTGATTCATTCACACACTACATACAATGTATTAAAGATGAGTTTAGTAATGATTTATGATATATATGATATAATAAGGCTATTTTAATAATTATATATAAACATATATAGTTACTTATCTATCATTTTATTTCTTTCTTTCAATATGAAAAAATGGAAACAATGTTCATGAATAAGTATGACTTACTGTCTCCGTGAACGGTGTATTCCATTTCAAACTTATATATTATATAAATTAATTTAATACATATATAATGTATATAAATAATATTCATATCATGTTTTTAATTTTTTAAATAATGATATATATATATATAAGGACCAAAGATACAATAAATTAAGACACATGCGAAGAACAAAGTGAATATTACCCGAACTGAAACCTTGACATAATATTGTCAACAGATGGTAATATAATGTCATAATAAAACCATATAGTATTATATATAAGACTATACTTCTATAAAATATATATAATAAACTTATATTTAATATACTGGAATCTTGTACGAGTATGAAGAGAGCCAATACACAAGGTAAGAGAATATCATCTCACTTTTTATTACTATGAGATACATTCTTTATTCACCACCCATTCCTTTTTTGTGGTGTGTATACTAACCATGGATGTATTCAATTATTATTATTCTTAAATTTATTCATATTTAAATATCCATTATATTTTTTTTTTATTTTTTGGGTTTTACGTTTCCAAATTTCCCAAAACCATAAAATAGTTTTATCTCAAGTTGAATTCATTTAGACTCATATTTTGTTATAAACATAATTATTTTTCAAGGTGTATATACTTAAATTATAAATGTTATAACATTAATTACATTATTTTCATGATATTTTATGATTCATGAAATTTGTTATTCTTAAATATAGTGTATGATCCCAAGTTACTTGTTTATGATAATTTATTGAAACAATCTCATCACTTTTCGAGATTGTTTATGTTTATGCTTCCTTTGAAAAATATTATAATAAATATCTTAATGAAATTCATGAATTTTTTTAACCCCTATTTACCCAAGATATCTCCATGTATTAGTACAATTTTCACAATCATTGGTATCTAATATAATTAATAATGTTTTAAAAAAAGTCTGGCCGCATTTCACATTTCAGTCGGAAATTTATTTTATTTCAAAAACCATGTTTTCAAAAATGTTTTTAAAACGCTTTCAATATTCATTCATAATTTTTCAAGTAAAATTGTTTGAAAATATTACTAATATTTCTTTATATGTTTTCAAAGATATTTTCAATGAAATTGTTTACATATTTTTTCAAGATTTCTCTATAAGTTCTCAGTGTATTTTTAATGAAATGTTTTTCAAAATGTTTTCAATGTTTATTTTAATGTTTTAAAAGTATTTTCAGAGATTTTTTAAATTTTTTTTAATATTATTAACTATTTTATCAAGGAAAAAGTATTTTCAAAGGATTCCATGTATTATTTATAAATTTTCAAGGAATGTTCTATGAAAATTATTTTCAAATGGTTTTATGTATTAAAAATCCCTTTTCAGAGAACAATGGTTATTTTCCTCAAGAAATGTTTTTTGAAAGATTCTTAAAAATAGTTTTCCATCCAAGATGAAATTTTTTGATGTTAATAATGACTCTCTAGGAATTTATGTAATGATTACATTCATATTCTTTCTTTAAATGGGTATTCTTAATTTATTAGTATTTATGAAACACGATTATCTTTCAGGGGTTATATGTTTATGAAATCAATTTATCTTTTATAGGTTATATGATTATTAAATTCATTTCTCATTAATGTGTTATGGTTTGATGAAATTATTATTAAAACTATATCTTTTTCCATATGTTATGATATTACTTTATGTTTATGATACCCATTTCATTTTATGGGTTCTCATATAATTTTTTATAATTTTGTGGAACATGTATGTATGATTTCATTATATGATGGGTGGGAAATATATCTCCCTATAATGCATTTGGTAATGTTAAATTTCATATGAGCTCAAATAATACACGTGATGTTATCCCAATATTGAAACAAGATGGTACATGGGAGGACATCTTAATCCAGAAACAAGAGGGTACACAGGATGACATCCCAAGTACAAAGCAAGAGGGTACATGGGAGGATATTCAAAGGCCAAGAAAAGAGGGTACATGGGAGGAAATACCAAGCCCAAAATAATAAGTTGCATGGGAGGACATCCCTATCTTAATACAAGATGTTACACGAGATGTAATTCTAAGCTGAAGAAGGTACATATGTGATTAACCCAAGACTAACATGTTACAAAGGCCTTGGAACACCACCTTGACAAAGGCGTTTTATATGCTTAGGTGTCTGCCAAAATTCCATGTTTTATTCCTATGTTACGCTTTTAAGACTTGTTATCTTAATTATCTTATGATACATATCTTATGAACTACCAATATTTATTATGATCTTTAATATACAAAGTATGGTCATCAAATTTTATGCTAAAGATCCATACCCATTATTTATGTTATTCTTAAAAAAATATTTTATTTACCATTACTAGTATCTAATATCACCCATTCTTATGTTTCCTTTCCCCTGGTTATGAAGAAAGGATTTGGGTAGAATTACTAAATGTGTATATATTAAAGGGATATGTTGAATATCTTCCACGGGGATATAAGACTTTTTTTCCAAGTTTCCAAAGACACAAAACTATTACAATCTTCAATATTTTATTTTTGAAATATACTAAATATTCATTAAAAATTATGTAATATCGATGTATGTTAACCATGGGTCTCTATATTATCATTCCCGAGAATTGTACTTTTTTACCCAAAATTCACATTTAATAAATTATGTGTACAAATTCTCTTTCCATAAGGTATTCAACATAATAATCAAATGATATTTGTGATCTTTTTTTCTTCTGGAATATATAAGAATATTATATTTTAAGAGCACCCCAAAAAGATCAAGGTAATCACTGTAGATTATTCATTATATCATTGAAGTTAGATAGGTAATTCATTATTTCAAATGGAATAACTATAAATTCACAATTAAAATACATCATATGAATGGTTTTCTAGGATATGTACTACTTTTTTACATGAAACTGATGATATACTCATTAGAGAATAATATTTGAAATGTATTGTAACATCCCATCACCTTGTTTTTGGTAGTTATTATCTCTATTTTTTTATTTATCTTCATTTCTATGTATTTTGGGACTCTTGAGGATAGAGGGAGTTCTATGGGGAAAATTATTTAATGTTTAGGGATTTTTGGATTTTTGGAATTAATGTAGTCAATTTATAAATGCGAAGGAGTATTAAGAGGATATCCTTCAGAATATAGATATTTTTCATTCATATGTACATTTTCACCTCATAAATAATTTACATGATGTAAAAAGAAATTGGGAAGATTTTTTTTAATTGGTTAAAGGTATGAAATGATTTCACACTGTGAATCAGATTCACATCATGAAATAGTAAAAATCAGGATTTTTTACCTAAGGCGTCACATTTTTCGATGCCTTTTGTCAGTTATCAAATTCACATCATGAAATGGTTTCATGTTGTTAATATTTTGGGATTAGTTTATTTTAGGGAACTATATTGATGATTAATTTTTCATTCGATGTAAAAATTCTACCTCATGACCTAAAAGCTCTCCCCAATTATTTTGGGGTTCACCAGTCCTTCTAGATCATTTCATTCAATGAGTTATCTTTTTTTTTCGGTAACATTGTGTCTCTACTAGTTAGATATCCTTATCCTTGTTTGTTTCCTTTCATTATGGTAGCATCGTTGTTCTATGTTTATGGATCATTAGATCTATGTTGATATATTTTTTTGATTATTTTTAGATCAGTTAGGTGATATGCCTTTGGATACTAAAGTTTGTGTTGCTTGCAGTATGGCCTAAGGGTTCATTGAAGTATGTTGTGATCTTACCTCTTTTCTAAACATTTTTCTTTATTAATTGATTCTGAGATGTGAGGACTGATTCAAGGGCCTATGTTATATATGTAATTTTATATTCCTTGATTCCATTGCAGGCACATGTGAACCAAGTTTGTGGCAGGTTGTTATATCATTATCCTATGTTGCATGAACTATATTGCTTTAGTTTTATAAATTGATTTATAAATTAATTGACTTGATGGAATTGTGTGTTTATAAATGTTTTTTTGAGAGAAGATAGGTTTTACATTATATTGTTAGAAGAAAACATATTTTAAAGTCATAATGATTTAAATTAATGAAATTGTATTCAAATAATGATTTGGATGAAATGGATTAGAAAATTTAGCACATGGGAAGTGTTGGGTACTTTGGTGAAAGGTCTAGTAATAAGTCATGTACATTGATACTATATAGGTGTTAACATAATGGATGTTCCTCTTTACACTAGGATCATTGTTCTAGGTCCTTGTTAGAAATTTTTGGAAAGTCCACTCTTTGGGGTTTTCTTATGCTCCATATATTTTATGTATAAGTCTTGAGATTTGATGGGAATAATTTTCTATTTCTGGGAATGAGTGTCCAAGCTATCCTAAACTATTTTAATCCTTGGTGTAATGTTACCTTCTATTGGGTTTGATTTATATTGGATTTTATATGATATGTGATACATTCATTGATTTTACTATGTTAATGTATATTAAATTATTTGAAACAATTTTACGTGTATTGTTTTGATATTGGAATAGGGGGAAAATGTTTTTCTATACTTTTTATACAAACACTATTGAATTTTTTATCATGTCTTTTTTTCATTAAAGTTGATCATGTTCATATTTTGTATACATTCCTGTTATGGAACACATGAGTGGGATCCTACTCATCATGTCTATCTCACACCCTACTCACCCCTTCAGAAGTGTGTAGTTCTTCTTTTTTTACTTTAATGTAGGGAAAGGTATGGAAAAAAGTGAGGAGGTGAGGGTTTTGTCGGATGTATTTGAGTAGCTTTTGGTGATATGGTTGAAGTTTTCCTACACTATCACATGTAATAGCTATTTTGGTTTGACATGTAATTTACTATTAGAATTTTACCATGGAAATTATTTAGCTACTTTTGAGATGTATCACCTTTTATGTTACCTTTTTATATGAAACATATTTATTTTTTATTCTTCCACCATTTATTCTTATAATATCAATATATATCATTTTATTTGCTTTATTTTGGGTGAAATTTTGTCCCTTTATTTTTTGTTGATGCCTGATTGCTAGTGTCCAACCCATTTGGATTGTGAAATCCCATTGGGTATATGATGGTTTTGGTTGGGTACCAGTTTGAGAGTGTATCCAGGTGGGACACCTCATATTTTGGTATCATAAGGGTAGTTTTTGATCAGTTTTGATATTTTTTAGTCTAGAGATTGGTTTTTTGGGACATAGAGTTATCATTCAATAACTTACCACTTATTTTTGTTATGAGACTCAAGATACCATGGGATATTGGGATTCACATCATTGAGTTCTTAATATTAATATATTTCTTCACTTATGGTTTTTTGGCTAGAACTAATATTATCTTATTGTCTAATCATTCCATATGTTTTGGTGTACAATGTTATGTATTTAAGATGACATCCATGAGTTCTTCAAGATGGCGCAGTGGATACTCTTCAATAAAATCCTCCATTACATTATAAACTAATCAAGGTTATCATTCAGGATGTTTATGTTGTCAATCAAAAGGTATAAAAAGACCATAACATAGTTTTCAATGTATAATGTGTAACTTGAAGGGAAAGATATTGATCATGGGATTTATAATTAGTTAGGTTATCATCAGCTCAGATTAATGAAGTATGATAAACCAATGAAAACTTTCAAGAGAATGTATTGAAATTTAAAATATCCATTAAATCCTTTTGGATGAACTAAGTCTATATTATCTTTTAGGGCTTTGATGAATGGAATATTCTGTGAGTACCTAAATAATTTTTTGTTAGTGTTTATTGATGATATTTTGGCTTATCAATGATATGAGTGAAAGCATTAACACCCTCTATTTCTTGTTCTATAAATCTTGTAGAGTCATCATCTGTATTGGGAGATTTCAAAATAATTTTTCTAGATTCAAGAAGTGAAGTTATTTGGGAACATGAATTCTAAGCATGAATTATCAGTTTCTTCTAAAAATGTGAATCCAGTATTTTACTAGGAATATCCATAGAACATCTTTGAGATTTGAGGCTCCCTTAGTCTTTTCACATACGATGAATGAAACATCAAGGATTTTAGAAAATTGTAATCACCTTTGACTACACTTAATAGGAAAAAGGATACATTTTTGTGGGATGAAAAGTGTGAGTGTTCTTTTGATTAGCTAAAAGACTTCGGACATTTACACTTATTTTGATTATACCAAATCTGACTAAGGGATATTTGGTTTTCTGTGATTCTTCTAGTTCTGGTTAGGTTTGCATGCATATGTAGTACATCCATGTGGTGTTTAATGACTATCTCTATATTCGACCTCAGGATAATAATTACACCACTCGGGATTTAAATGATATGGTAGGTATGTATGAATTTAAATACTTGAGGAACTATCTTTTTTTGGAGAGTTTCACAATGTTTTATGACCATATGAGCCTGAGCTTCAACATTTATCAGTAATACATGAAAAAAAATAATAGATGTGAGTGTAATAACTTAATATGTTTGACTGTGACATAATATACACCATAGGGAAGAGGGATGTAGTTATATATTATCTCAGTATGATTGTAAAATCACAAGATGTTCTACAATCTAAGGAGGAGTGGAACCTTATGGGAATATTTGATCAATTCCACCAATATGCTTAGGAGGATGTTTCAAGTATAATTAAGAATAGTTTTTAGTTATCATTATCTCTACATAGATCTATTATACAGTTCCATATATAGGATGATTAATTTAGGGGAATTCAAGAGACTATATATGGAGGGAAGACCATTTATAGTTGGTTTCTCTCTTCAAATGGTATTCTATTTTTTGGGATCGACATGTCATGAAAGTAACTATGATTATTTTGGTTTTTTTATTATCATATTTCTTCATGGTCCATTCAACCATGAACTACGAATATTTAATATAAAATGAGAGATTTATTATAGTGGTTGGGTATGAAGAGTGACATTACATATTATGTATCCTACTATAACACATACCAACAGATATAGGTAGAGAGTCTAAATCCATATAGGTGATCTAGCCCTCTATAGTTCTAGTTTGGAAAAGGGATTATATTTCTATGTACTTTTATATTTTATTACCACAGACTCCCTGATGGATTAATTCTATCTAGGTGGTTATTTATTGATTTAAAAAGTCAGTTAACAATATTCTAATTTGAGACACTACCAAAGTTGAAGACCTAAGTAAGATATAGGTAAAAAATATTTTGATGTTACCCAGAGTTCCCTATTCCCTTTCCCTAGAAAAGAATATTTGGTTTACCTAATTGTTCTATTAGTGTCTATAGGAGGTGATGGGGACTCAGGTAGGGTTGAGTATATCTTATCATCCATAAAAAAGGGCCAGGCAAAGCATTCTACTTAGATCCTTGAGGATATTGTCTATGCCCATGTGTTGGATTTTGGTGTATCATAGGATATCCATCTTGGACTAGTTGAGTTTTATTATAACAAAATTTATTATAAAATGATCATAATGAGTCATTTTGAATATTTTTATGGTTTTATGTGCTAATACCCTCTTTATTGGGAAGCGGTGGGTGAGGTCCCTTTGGAAGGAATATTTCTCATTCGAGAGACATTAGTAAGGATTCTGGATATAAATCATCATTTGGTTAAAAAACTAAGGTAGAAGAAATTTTGTACATATTGTCTGATTCATCATTTAGAGTTTTCAACTGGTGACTGAGTTTTTATGAATTTTTCTCCTCGGTTGGGTCACCACTATAATGGAAAACATGTAGATTTGGTTACATGGTATGTTATACCATTTTAGGTCATGATGTGGATTAGTTATGTTTATTATTAGTTGTAATTTATCATTCATTTAACAGGAATTCATGATGTCTTCAACATATCTCAGCTCAGGATGTACTATCTTGATCCCTCTTAAATTTTTGATTTGGGAAGACATGGAGTTATAACTAGACATTTCTATTGTAGAGAATTCAGTGAAGATCATGGAATCTCAAGTGAAAGTCTTGTGTTGGAAGTTAATTTAGTTATTCTGAGTATTATATAGTCATATCTTAGATTATCAAAAGGCTAGGGATCATGAGTCATTGATGAGGGAGAAGTGGTCTCACATATTTCTAGACAACATTCTGAGACATGACATCCCGACAATGGAATATGTTCAGGTGGGGAGTTTTTGACATACTATATCCTTCATTCATCTCTCATTTCTTATTCCTATTTATTTGTGTGTGTTTGAGACTTCTGATGAAAGAGAATTGTTTACTATGAATATAAAATAATGTTCAAGGATTTAGGATTATTGTAATCAGTGGAGTCTAAGAATAAATAAATAAATAAAAATATATATATATATAGAATAAAAGGATATCCTTCAGAATCTAGTTTTTTTCTTTTTACTAGATGTTTCCATTTCATGAATGGTTTACCCAATGTGAAACCTTTGTCAAGAATATTTCCTGAATTTATTGAAGGCGTTAAAGGGTTGCACATCATGATTGGGTTCATGTCGAGAAATGGTAAAATAAGTATTTTTAATTTGAGGTGAATTTTTTTTCATCAACTTTTTTTATTAATAAATTCATGTCATGAAACAGTTTCACCTCATGAATGTTTTATGATTTTTTTATGGAACTATACATGTGATTAATTTTTCATTCGACTTGATGCTTATCCCATGAGACCAATAAGCTCACCTAGAAAAATATGGGGATCTCCACTCCTTTCAGATCATTTCTTTTACCAATTGATCTCCAATATGGTTGTGATGCTTCTCTCTTAGTAAGAGATATTTTTTCTTGTCCATTAATGTTGATTTTGGTAACACTGTTGAGATACATTTACAGATCCTTTGATATGTGATGATAATAATCTTGATTCTTTCTATATATATTTCATGATATTCTTTTGGAGGCTAACCCTTGTGTTAGTTTTCATTCTTCATGTCTATTCTGTAAGTTATGTTGTGATCTATCACCTTGTATAACTGTTTTTTACTATTAAATTGATTGTGAGATATGAATATTGATTCAAGGGGATCCTTTTTTTTGACTTCATTTATTGGTGTTTCGGGATTCTATTGTGAGTCTGTGACCCATGTTTGTGGTAGGAGGTTCCATCCATAGGCCATATCGGATGAAATTTTTTATTATTATTTCTTAAAATGTTTTATAAGTGAATTTTCAAGGAATAATTGAGTGTGTTGAAATGGGATAATTTAAAAATATGGGTTTACCTTGTTTTTGAAAAAGAAAAGGTATTTTAAAAAAAATTGAAATAGATTTATGAAATGTTTTTCAACACAAGATTTTGATGAAATGGATTGGAAAATGTGAAATATGGGAAGCTATTGTGTGATGTTACATGTGATTTCGATTTATTTGTATTAAATTTTATATTATATAGGACACGTTATTTTATTTTAATACATAGAGATATATTAAATTCTTTGAAAGTATTTTACCTTGATTGTTTATAACTATAAAAAATGGGAAAATTTATTTACCCTGATTTTTACTTAAAAACCATTGAATTGATTTTCATACCTTATTTTCATTAAGGTTGAGATTTTTTGAATTGTTTCACCGAGAATTGTTATAATTTTTTTGAGATTCTTATGACCATGTTTATCTAACCCATTATTTACCTTTTTTGTGTTGTGTAGAACTTGTAATGTCTCTCGATGTATGGAAAAAAGACGTGTCATAGTGAGGCTTTAAGTTTTATGTCATCTATTTCTAAGTAGATTGTGGTGAGATGGTGGGAGTCTTCCTATGATATTACATAGAGTATCTATTTTTGTATTAGTTTTCCTTTTATCTTGGACTTAAAACTTGGATATTGTTTAGCTACATTGGGGTTGTATAGCTTATGCATTTTTCTTTCGATATAACAAATATTTCTTATTTACTCTTATGTAATTTATTCTGATCATGTATATACATGTAATATTTTTTTCTTCATGTTGGGTGAAATAATTACATCTATTTTTTGTTTATTCTTATGTTATATTCACTAGGCCATGTGGATTTATAATTCCCTTCATCTATGCGATGTTTCTAGTTCGGTACCTATTTGAGATGGTATCTGGGGATGGTTCATCATAATTATTATGCTCATAAAAATTAATCAGAAAAATCACCAATATGAGATTCAGTATACTTGTTTTTTATAGTAACATTTTTTATGTTATTTATAATCAGTGAAAAGGGACATTGGACCATTTTTCTTCTTAATAAAAAGAACAAGATTACCCCATGATGTCAAATCTATATAAATGAATCCCATATCAAGAATATCATAGAGTTTATTCATTAATTCCTACAAATTAATCAGGGTCATTCAATTTGGATATTTTAGAGTATGTGGTGAACTAGATATGAATCTAGTTAAAAATTAAACATCATTATTAGAGGGAAGATTAGGAAACTCTACTGGAAATACATCAACATATTCCTATACAATAGAAATATATTCAATAATCATTTTCCCAAAACATTTGACATATATATCCCTCATCAATATGTAATAAATAATATATAATAGAAGTAGTTTCCATTAGAATTCCATATTTACCATCACACACATAAACATTATTAGGTTCATTTAGAGTGTGAATCATAACTTCCCTTCATCGAAAATTGATATGTGTTTAATATAAAAACAATATAATAAATGGCTAAAATAAAATGAAATTCAACTATATGGAGAATATCATGATTTTCCAGAGGCATTTTTGTAAAGACTTTTATCATAGAGAAGATATATACTTTAGAAACAATCATCACACCATTAAGTATTTTCACTAAATATTATACTTCTAATTATTTAGGTAGTGATATGATACCCTTGTAAATTTATTCTGATATAAAAGAGTCGATAAAAATATAATAAATTTATGCTTTTGAATATCTAGAGTTGATGGTAATTATATTTTTCACCACTTCATTCTGGTGACCAACTTAATTAATTGTTATTGCATGAGTCTTCATTCTTCTTTATTGGCTAAGAGGTTTCTGAAATTGATCAACTTTATTTACCCTCAGATTCATGAAATGGCTGGAATAGTTCCCATACTCCATGATGTTTTAGCATTTGATTATGGCTGGTGCACCTAGTTGAGTTTCCCCCTATTATTTTCATTGGTTATCCTTTTTATATCTCATCGACAAGCAATTTCTCATTGTCCTTCTATTCCACACAAGAAGAATTTACCAATACCATTGAGTGAATTTACCCCATGCTTCTTTAAACACATTCGGTATAACGAAATATTTATTTTCATTTATATATGGGTTTTATTATTATAATTCTCTAAAAATTAAATCATCATCCTATTACAAGAACCATGTGAAGGATGGGAATCACCAGTCTCCATTTCAACATTGAGAGAACGTCAATCAATTTATTCATAACTAAAAAATTCTCTTATGGATGACACCTTCTGGATATTTTGTTATAATACAATAAATAATCAATCCATTTTTCTTTATAATTTGATGAGAAGTCTTGAACCATGCCACACAAGTCTTGTAAAATTTACCTCAAAAGTACCTATAGATCAACCATCTTTTACTTTATACTCAATAAATTCAATTAAAATTTTTATTGTAATTTTTGAGGAATGTACTTACTAAATCATATCATCTTAATCTCACCCCATTCAACAGTGTAAATTTCATATTCATTCATTTTATTTATAGTAGGGTTCCACTATTTTTCTACTTCACATTCCAAATGATACACCTCCATGGTTAATGTTTCATGATATGTGCCCTAATGAATGGAAAATATCTTCTTCATTGTACTAATCCACTTTTTGGAAACAAGTATATTAGAGGAAACCTGTAAAGAACCATAAATTTCAAGAAAATTTTTCTTATATGTTTTGGGATTTTATGAGAATGCAGTTTCTGACGGCACCAGATTTCGAGGCCCGGTGTGCCCGGAATCAATTTCTGAAGTTTAGCTCGGGTATGTTGAGTGAACAAATGAGCGGGTTTTTCTATCTTTTGAACCGGTGCTCGGAATCAAAATCCGAGGGCACCGATGAAACCACAGCACCAATAATTGCTTAAGAAGACCTTTTTTAGAGTTGCGTTTGCACGGGAGGAGTTGTAAAAAAATTGGGGATTAAATGAAAAGTAAAATAAAATTGTGTCAAATTTAATTTTATACGTGGTAGTTAAACTCTCTCATGGGAAGATGTTGGTGGGTCCCATGACCACCCAACTTCCCATGTGTTCTTATGAGGGAGGTGGGGCCCACAAGAGCCCCCACCTTTTTAAATTCCCTAACTCCTCTAAAACACCCTCTTAAATTATGTGACTCTCCCTCTATTTAATAATTCCAACATAACACCCCATTCATTTTGACAACTTAAGATTAATTAAGTGAATTCAACTTTTGAAGTTTTGAATGGTTAGCATAAGTAAATAAAATAAGGCAAAAGCCTTATTTTATTTTGGTTGTTTTGTTGTGCGGAGACTTTGGGAAGAAAACCCTAAGTCTTGAAGAAATCCATCACATTCGTTGAAGAACGTCAAGACTTAGAAGAAGAACCCTGTCACTGTAAGGAGAGATTGACGTGTCGTTCCTTCTCATCTCCGAAACCGGTGTGTGACTCCATCCTCTCCTTGGGCGCACACCAACGCCGTCATCGAAACCACCCTCGCGATGCTATCTTCCACGAATTTCATCGAGGTAGGGGTTGATTTACATTGAAAATTAATTTACGATCTTTGTTAATTATTGGCCGCTTGTTATCAATATAACGGGAGGAGGTTGGACCGCACAAACACGGCCGATCCTGCTCCCCTTTTTGTTGTTGATTTTCTTCGCGGCTTGAAACGGAGGCGGTGTCATTGCACCGCGTGAGGCCGAGAGAACCGCGGCCAGAGCGGGCCGTGGTGGACAGAGGCAGGCTCAGCTTCAGGTAGCGGAGGCCTACGACCACGGCGCACCTGAGATGATTCGAGGTACTATCTGTGTCTACTCCACCCTTTCTGGAGTTCTTATAGACACAGGAGCGAGTCATTCTTTCATTGTCGCTGCCCTTGTTCGGAGCTCATCAATTCCGACGGAGCCATTGGCTCGATCCTTATGGCTAGAGACTCCTACGGGAGCAGAATCGACGATTACGCACTAGTGCCAGTAGTGTGAGCTTACTCTAGGAGGCGAGAGATTCAGTTGGGATCTTCTTGTAGTGGCATCAAGGCCTTACGATGCCATCTTGGGCATGGATTGGTTATCTACGGTCCATGCTCAGATCAACTATATTAGGTGCAAGGTGCGGTGTGTCCGCATCAATGGGAGCAGGTTCACCTTTACCGGCGAGAAGGGAGCCTTTGCAGCGCAGGATGGATTCACGAAGAGGAGAGGACAACCGATCACTCATTAATTGGCTAGCCTCATCCTAGGAGTAGTTGACGTGTGGAGTCCGAATTTCCTATTATGGTGGATCAATATGCAGACATTTTTCCTAATGACATTCCAGGACTACCTCCTCATAGAGAGGTAGACTTCTATATTGACCTGTACCCCGGGACGTCACCGATATCTACACCAGCATATCGGATGGCTCCCGCCGAGCTTTGTGAGCTACGGGTACAACTGGAGGATTTGAAGGGCAAGGGATTCATTCGACCCAGTGTTTCACCCTAGGCTTTCCCGATTTTGTTCGCCAAGAAAGAGGACATGAGCTTGCGAATGTGTGTCGATTACCGTCGCCTGAACCAGGTGACCGTAAAGAACAAGTATCCATTTTTTAGGATTGATGTCTTCTTCGATCAGCTCAAGGGAGCACGGTGGTTCTCGAATATAGACCTCAGGTCAGGCTATCATCAGCTCAGACCTTGAGACGAGGATGTGCAGAAGATGACCTTCAGGTGTCGGTATGGCCACTATGACTTCTTGGTTATGCCTTTCGGCGTAACTAACGCTCCATCAGTGTTCATGAGTTTCATGAATAGGATCTTCCAGAATTAACTCGATCGATTTTTTGTAGTCTTCATCGATGATATATTGATTTACTCAACTACTGAGGAGGAGCACGCCTACCACTTTCAGGTTGTACTGGATATATTCCTAGAGCACCATCTTTATGGTAAACTCTCAAAGTTCCAGTTCTGGATTTGAGAGGTCCACTTCTTGGGACACGTCATCTTTGAGGCGGTATTTGCTGTGGATCCTGTGAAGATTAAGGAAATGCTAGCTTGGGAGCTACCCAGGAGTGTGATGGAGGTGTGGAGTTTCCTAGGTCTGGATGGGTACTATTGTAGATTTGTGCCAGACTTCTCCAGAGTTGCAGCACCGCTTTCATCTTTGACGAAGAAGGGGAAACCCTTCGTGTGGTCAGACAGATGTCAGAAGAGCTTCCAGGAGCTGAGACAGAGATTGACCAGTGCACCCATCTTGAGGCTACCGGAGGAGGGAGTAGGGTACGAAGTCTAATGAGATGCATCAAGGACCGGACTCGGGTGTGTCCTGATGCAGGAGTGGGATGTGATCGCCTATGGATCACGACAGTTGAGGAAGCATGAGCAGAACTATGCTACCCATGACCTGAAGTTAGCAGCAGTGGTCTTCGCTCTGAAGTTGTGGAAGCACTATCTGATGGGCGAGCGCTTTACAGTCTACTCTAACTACCAGAGTCTCAGGTACATATTCTCGCAGAAGGAGCTGAACCTGAGACAGTGACGATGGCTCGAGTTCCTTCAAGACAATGACTTTGAGATATTCTATACTCCTGGAATGGGGAACGTAGTAGCTGATGCTTTCAGTAGAAGGATGGGCATTCAACTACTTGGAGAGGAGATAGATCAGCTATCCACTTTGCAGATATCCTTCGTGGATAGAGAAGGGGTAGCCTTTCTTCAGTCCCTCACAATCACTCCTCCACTACTTCTGCGGCTCAGAGAGGCACAACGTGGGGACGTTGACTGTGAGACGTGGCGTCCATAGATTTCCACAGGACATGCACCTAATGTATTTTATATAGGAGGAGAGAACATCATCCTTTTCAGAGGACGTATTATTGTACCATCTGCTTTACAGGAGGAGGTGCTGAGAGAATTTCACACTTCCCCTTTAGTAGTACATCCAGGGGTAGCGAAGATGTACCAGGATCTCAGATGATTGCACTGGTGGCCGGGTATGAAGAAGGTTATGGTAGAGTTCGTTTCACGATGCCTCATCTGTCAGTAGGGGAAGGCAGAGCACCAGGTACCAGAAGGTTTGGTACAACCTCTAGATGTCCCAGAGTGGAAGTGAGATGGGATATCCATGGATTTTTTCACAGGGATTCCACGTACTTCCAGAGGTCACGACTCCATTTGGATGATTGTAGACTGACTCACCAAGTCGGCCCACTTCATACCCATCAGAGAGTAGGGCTCAGTGGAGAGCTTATGACGCCTCTACGTTCAAGAGATCATATGGCTTCATGGTGTGCCATCGACTATCGTCTCCTATCGAGATTCTCTCTTTACTTCCCGGATTTGGAAGGGGCTGCAGGAGGCATTTTGGACGTAGCTACTCCTAAGCACCGCCTTTCACCCACAGACGGATGGTAAGACAGAGAGGACCATTCAGAATCTCAAGGACATGCTATGTGCATGTATCCTTGACTTTGATCATAGCTGGGAGGATCACCTACTCTTGGTGGAGTTTGCGTACAACAACAGCTACCACTCCACTATCGGGATGGCACCATACGAGGCGTTGTACGGCCGACCTTGAAGATCACCCCTGTGCTAGACAGACCCTGGGGAGTCAGCACTTGTTGGACCAGAGATGGTCCAGGCCATGACAGAGAAGGTACAAATCATCAGGAGCAGATGAGGACTGCATAGAGCCGACATAAGTCCTATGCTGATAAGAGTTAGAGACCACTAGAGTTCGAGGATGGCGACCACGTTTTCTTATGGGTCTCACCTCGACATGGATCATGGATATTTGGTCGGGGTGGCAAGTTATCTCCGCACATCATCGGACCATTCTAGGTTCTCAGCAGGATAGGTGAGGTGGCTTATCGCCTAGCTCTACCGCCTCAATTGCACCTGGTGCACGACATCTTCCACGTATCTCAGCTGAGAAGATACGTGCACGACCCGACGCATATCTTCGACCATGGGGAGCTGGACATCAATGATGGGGAGACTTTTGTGGAGGTCTCGGTGGAGATCGAGGATCGATAGGAGCAGGTCCTATGTGGACGGTCGATTACTCTAGTACACATCAGGTGGCAGTACGGGAACCTCTAAGAGAGCACTTGGGAGCAGGAGGCTTAGATGCGTGCACAATACCCTCATTTGTTTCCCTAGTTTGAGATGTATCATTACTGGGACATAAATACCTGATGTGGGAGTAATGTAAAGACCCGTAAATTTCAAGGTAATTTTTTCTTAAATTCTTTGTGATTTTACGAGTACGTAGTTTCTGACGGCACCTGATTTCGAGGCCCGCTGTTCCTGGAATCAATTTCCGAAGTTTAGCTCAGGTACGTTCAGTGAACGAATGAGCGGGTTTTTATAACTTTTGAACCGGTACTCGGAATCGAAATCTGAGGGCACCGATTAAACTGTAACACCGTTAATTTCTTAAGAAGACCATATTCTGGAGTTGCGTTTGCACTGGAGGAGTTGTAAAAAAATTGGGGTTTAAATGATAAGTAAAATAAAATTGTGTGCAATTTTGTTTTATCTGTGGTAGTTAAACTCTTTCATGGGAAGTTGTTGGTGGGGCCCACAACCACCCAAATTCCCATGTGTGGTTATGAGGGAGGTGGGGCCCACATGAGCCCCCACCTTTTCAAATTCCCTAACTCCTCTAAAACCCCCTCTTAAATTTTGTGACTCTCCCTCCCATTAATAATTCCAACTTAACACCCTATTCATTTTGACAACTCAATATTAATTAAGTGAATTCAACTTTTGAAGTTTTGAATGGTTGTCATAAGTAAATAAAATAAGGCAAAAGCCTTATTTTATTTTGTTTGTTTCGTTGTGCGGAGACTTTAGGAAGAAAACTCTAAGTCTTGAAGAACTCCATCTACTTCATTGAAGAATGTCAAGACTTCGACGAAGAATGCCGTCACCGCAAGGAGAGATTGATGTGTCATTCCTTCTCCTCTCTGAAGCTAGTGTGTGACGCCATCCTCTCCTTGGGAGCATGCCAATGCCGTCATCAAAACCACCCTCGCGACGCTAGCTTCCACGAATTTCTTCGTGGTAGGGGTTGATTTACGTTCAAAATTAATTGATGATCTTCGTTAATTATTGGCCACTTGTTAACAATATAACGGAAGGTGGTAGGACCGCAAAAACACGGCTGATCCTCCTCCCCCTTTTGTTGTTGATTTTCTTCGTGGCTTGAAACGAAGGCGGTGCCGCTGCACTGCGCGAGGTTGAGAGAACCGCAACCGGAGCGGCTGTGAGGTGCGCGGCGCCGTCGCCCCGCGCCGTTGAGGCCGAAGGAGGCCATGACCAAGAGGGGGCCATGGCGGATGGGTGCAATTCTGTCACACTATCCCAGTAGAACAGGGGCCGCGGCGGTTGCAGAAGAGGCAGCCGGACTTAGTCGGTCGTCGTTGCACCAGGAGGCGGGACCGGCAGGTCCCGCGACACCCACAATGGGCGGCCAATATTGCCGACCATTCCAAGAAGTCCGGGGCTTCAAAACCCCCAGCCAACACAGATAGGGCGGACCACACAGAGGTCCACCATTTCGAGAAAATAGGGGGGCGGCGCCCCCCCCCTTTCGCGTCCGCCCACACTGGGTCGGCCGCCCGCCCTAGGCTGGACCGCCCGCACCCGACCGGACCGCCCATGCCGGGCCAAGCCGCCCGTGCCGGGACGGACCCCTGCGCCGGGGCGGGCCGCACCGGCTGGGCCAGGCCGGGCCGCGCCCAACCAGGCTGGACCCGGAACCGAGTCGGACCAGGCCCAAACCCCCTATTTTTACGGACAGATCCGTACAAACGCCCATAACTTGGTCTATGGACCTCCGATCGACACACCGTCATTTGCGTTGTAATCCTTGGATCGAGGCGGTCATTTATATATATTACACTCAAGGTTTCAGAGAAATTTGGGTTCGGTCGGGTTGGTTCGAACACGAAACTAACCGGGCCCTCAGAGCGGAAATGCTTATAACTTGAGTTCCGGACGTCTGATTGACGTGCCGTCAACTTTGTTGGATTCCTATTAGTGGGACGGTTATTTTAGATTACTTCGCTCGAGGTTTGGATGCAAATGGAGTACGATCATGTTGGTTTTAGCTTAAAAACCAACCGCACCCCTAGGACGAAAAAGCCAATAACTATCAGACCGGGCGTCCGATTGACGCGCCGTCTGTCTTGTTGAGTCCCTATTGACGAGACATAACTTTGTGATACATCAACTATGGAATTATTGACAGTTTATGTATCGACCCTTGGCTCGTGGAGCGGAACCTCCTGGAATCGAGCGTTCTGTGTGCGGGAACCCTAGAGTTGGATGCGACTGCGACGACGATGACGGCTGTACTTGGATCCTACGTGGGTTCGGCAGTGAGGACGACTGTACATGGATCCTCCGTCGGTTTAGCAGCGATGCAGACTGTACATGGATCCTCCGTGGGTTCGGCAGTGATGACGACTGTACTTGGATCCTACGTGTGTTCGACATCGATAATTACTGTACTTGGATCCAAGGTGGGTTCGGCAGCGATGACATCTGTACTTGGAACCTATGTGGGTTCGGCAGAGGAGATGATTCAGAGGCTATATCAATCATCTCCACCCCTCTTCGTGAGTGGTATACCTGTGTGAGTTGAGTCTTGACTTTCAATCATTATCTTCGATGTGATTGACTAGATATCCTCTGTGGATTGGGTTGTGCTTTCCTGTGTGGATTGGGTTGTACTTTCCTATGTGGACTGGGTTGAACTTGAGCTCGTGAGTTGGAGCAGAACTAGAATTGATGTCTTAGGTATATGTATGGTCATATACCTAAGTAGTGTTGGTTGATACTTCATGATTTTATCTTTCCTTTTTGGTTTATCCTTCGTG
The DNA here is from genome assembly GCA_963277665.1 of Viscum album. Taxonomy (NCBI): domain Eukaryota; kingdom Viridiplantae; phylum Streptophyta; class Magnoliopsida; order Santalales; family Viscaceae; genus Viscum; species Viscum album. Next base: position 450,942,308 of record OY728131.1, read on the forward strand.
GATTCTGGGAGACCTTCGGGAGTCTCGATCTCCCTACTGAGTATCGTATACTCACCCCTGCATGGGCTATGCCCGCACTACGTTTTATTGGATGCAGACGATGGACAAAGCTGATCAAGGTAGAGGCCCGTGGAGCTAGAAGGTAGCTGGAGGAGGATCACTGGACGAGATGTACATGGAGCGGATGGACGGACCCGAGGAGCTGAGGAGACTATCTGTACCCACCCTTCAGATGGGAATTCCAGTGGAGGGCTTGGTGTTGATGTATTACTTTTCTACTACTATACTTTCTTTCAGTTGTACTTTACTTACAGTTGGGTTTGTATTCTGGCCCATTAACTTTCTAGAACTTACTTTTTTACTCATTTTACTTAGTGTTTACTTCATCTTGCGTACTCTGTGGTTTTTTTTTACTTTATAAAGACAATGCCTTACCTTTTATCTGGCTTTTCACCTTTGGTGCTAGTTTCCAGCCCCTGGCCTATGGAAGGCGGGCTTGGGGTATTCACGGCACGGGCTCCAAGGATGGTTCGTGACGAAACCCTAATAGAAAGGGAATATTTCCTAATGAATAACTCGTTGGTGTATTTGTCCCTCCTTTTCTCAATTGGATTTCCCATATGATTCATGAATTGATAGAGTTGTGTGTTCATATTAATAATATTTTAAATTTTATATCCCATTCTCTTGATTTGGTAAAGAGGAAAATCACTACGTTTTCTACCACATACATTTTTAACCTGATTCCACATAGTTCTATTGAATTATTATATCAAAAAAAAATATTTTAAGTATCACGATTTTATAATTAGAGTGAGGAATAAAATAATCATAAAACTCATTATAAGGTTTTCCAAAATTATAATTCCCTTTTTGTCAACCTATGACACTTTTAGGATTCATCAATATATCATTAAATTTATATTATGTTTTTATACGTTCTACCTTTATACTCATCATATCCTAATCATTTAAAATAACTAAACCCTCATTTTATACCAAATGAGGAAACTCACGAATATCATGCCTAAATATTGAATTATTTTAGATGAATATGGAATAAATTTCATTTAATTAATGCCCAATGACTAAATGGATTAGTTTATATAGAGAATAGATACACAATAAACCTATTTCATGTATCCCCTTCAATATATCCCAAGCATTCCTTCTTTCAATAAACCCTTCTTAAACATATACAACACAGAACAATTCTTCATAACCTTTGGATATGGAAAATAAATAAAGGATGAAACAACATTATCAATAATCTTAAACATAGGAGAAATCAATTGATGATAATACATAATCATAAGATAATAATAAGAGAATGAAAAAATGGTCATAACTTACAATTTTCATAACCAATAAGTCATATATCATAATTCATGATTTATTTCATAAATATTTATCATTTCCAAATACATGAATCATAAAAGCGATGAATAATAATTAATTATTCATGGTCCATGAGATCATATCATATGCATAAGAAATTTTCAAAATAATTTTAGCAAGATAACATGAAAAAAATTCATTTCAGTAGTCATGTATCCCTTCTATGACCATCATCATACAATAGGAAAAGTTCTATATTGGATTGGGTTCACTCAGCCACCACCTATCATCGTTGGTATGGGTTCACTGCCCATCATATTTCATATTATCTTATAATATTTCAATCATTAGCCAATTAATTGGATATATTTAATAGAACCACTCATCACATAATTAAAACCCTTATAAATGAGTGCTACATGACCATAAAAATAATTTATCATTCTATCATAGGATAACCCATAGAAAAAATGGGTTTTATAAATATTTTATCATCAATTAATCACAATTAAGCTAGATAAAGATCTTGTATAATATCATTAAATCATTTCCCCTATAAAGAATAACAAATTTTTAAGTATTATGAAATAGATAAAAAATATCTTTAAAGGAGAACGTGAATGTTTAATTAAATACTAGGAAAATATCCATTTATTTCATATCATTAAAAAGTAAAAAAAATATTGAGAAAAAATGTTATATGATAATAACCATGGAAACTTATAAAGGGAGTTTCAATTAAATGAATGGTTATCATGGTGGAATTTTTTTTACATGTGGTAATCTTTAAGATATTGATTATTTTAACACATTTGGTAAGAAATTAAAGAGTACCTCATTCAGAAAAATAAAAACATATCACTTTTAAAAAATTGAAATAAAATTTAAATATGGTTAAAAAATAATTTAAATAATCATGTAATCAAAGAAAATAAAATTCCAAAAAAATTAAATAATATTCACATCGAAGAAATAGTTTATCAACCAAAGAGGAAATATGGCTGAATTGCCTTAAAAATCATTCTAATGATAATTTTATCTAGAAAGGAGTTGATAATTAAAATAAACAATTAACACCCAACAAATAACCATATAGGAATAAAACATATGGGTATTAAAAAACATGTAAATTTCCTCAATGTAAATTTACATAGACAATCACATGAATAAATTAGATCATAATAAAAATCATACGTCATATCCTGGAATTATTTATACATGATCATAATTTCATATATAATAAATTTATTTTTATTTCCCATATATACAAAAAAAAATTTATAATTATCTTAAAATATATAATTCTCTTATAATTTTCAACTACCCATTTATTAACAATTCTTCATTAAAATCCACATTTAGGTGAAAAAATCCATTTTGAGAGCGTGTATTTATTCAATGGTTTGGGTACATGAACATTGTTTAGGGATTAACCATATAAATAATATAAATAATACTATAAGTATCATATTTATTCCTTTTAACACTATTATAACCCTTCATATAATCTGTAGAGGAAAAATCAATTACATCACTTCGTGGATAAAGTAGTACGTACGTACATACGAGTAAGGTTTTCAATTTTCAATAAATTCAATGAAAAAAAAGAAAGATAATTTCATATCTTTGAAAGTTTTTAAGAATATTATAAATATCTTATATATTGATTAAATACATATATATGACTATCCACGCATAACATACATGTAAAATAAATGAATTCACATTGTGGAGGTGTTAGTCCACCCGTACAGTTGAACAACATTAACATTTATCATAATATTGAATAAAGGTATAAACCATTAGAGAACTTAGAATGGGAATATTTTATTATAGTAATTATACTGATTTAATCATTTTAGAATGGTTATAGAATATGTTTTTGATGAATAATAAAAAAAACACAAAAGGATTTGGTGAATATGTTTACCCCTTCTTTGATAAACCTCATTTAGATCAATTTTTAAAGACCCATATGTTGGTATTTGAAGAAGAAAAGTACAATGAGATTATGGATAATGAGGTTTATAAGAAATTTTTTAGGGAATCAAACAAACAAGATTGTTGAAAATAGTTAAAGAATATTTACAAGAAGTTTCCTTTCATAAGGGTGGTTAGTGGAAAAAATCTAAATAATTTAAAGCTCAGAAAATAATAATTTTTTAATAAAGTGAAAGTGGGAATAAATTAAAAAAAATTATAATAAATGATATTTTAGTGTCCAAATATCTTTAAAATTAAAATTTTATAATAGATTATGTGATATTTTAAACAATATATTTTATTTTATCTCCCTCATTAAACTTTTTTATTCTTAACCTAGAAAAAAACTTTTACCATAGTTACTATTCAGTATAAAAAAATTAAATTTTATTCATTTCCAAATTTGGGAATGATGATTTATAAAACATAAACATTTTTATAAAATTTTATTTCTTTGATTTTTGTAAATTAGATTTAAAATGGGCCAGAAAAATGTAGGGGAAATAGTTTTTGAAAACATGTTTTTCTATAAAGAATATTTTAATCAAATTCCATTTCTAGTAAAATCATTAGATAAATGTAATAATATATTATTTAAAATAGTATCTAAAAATTTCATAAAAATAATTTATAAATAGTGATAAATTTAAATTATTATGATAAAAAAAATTCCCTCCATAAAATAGTTTTCTATATAAACATATCCTTTTACCTTCAAATGATTATATTTTAATTTCAAAACAAATTATAACTAGTTAATTAATTTTTTAAATTTGTAAAAAATAATTTTTCATATGTTTTAAAGCTTGAATTAGTTTTTAAGCCAAATATATATGGAGAAAACAATGCTCATAAACTATATAATTTAAAATAATTCTTTAGGATCAATTGTATTTTCTAATCGAATAAGAATTATTTTTTCAAAATTATATTCCATTCAAATTATATATAATATTATCAATTTAACAGTGCATAAGAATTATTCAAAAAATCACTGTCTCATTCTTCACAATGTATCAAAAAAATTATAGAGAAATATATAATTAAATATCAAGGTGTTACGTTCATTGAAATATTATTTATGAAATTTATATTAAATAATTGTTTTATCATTAATTTATTTCATGTTCAATAATGTTTTATGTTTTCATTATATGTTTAATGAATTATTATAAGAATATTATAATGAGATGGGTGGGATTATAATTATATATCCCACAAATTCATTGGGTAATTTGATACAAATATTGATACATTGTGTTATATATGTGAGCATGATGATAATTGATTTATCATATTTTATGATATTATAATTTTTTCACAAATTTTATACATGAAAATGATTATATTATTTTTTTACCTCTTATATGTTTGTTTTTATTGGAATTTTATTACGTTTCATTATTATTAATATTTCAAATTTCATTCCATTTTGAAATGAATTATTCATTGTATTAATATTGAAACTATTCTTATGATAAGATGACGATGATTATGGTCATCAATGTTCTATATTATTTAATATCACATTTCATTTGTTTTTTAATCCACTTATGAGGATTTTATCTCACCCTTTCGTTGAGGTATATCATTAGGGCAATATATGTACTAAGGAAAACTTGAAAGATAATATGTATAATTTATTATAGAAATTAATTAAAATAAAAATTTTTATGTATGATTATGTAGTATAGACCTAATTTTCCCTTGACACATAACATTTCAATTATAAAGTGTTATCATTGATAATTTATTTGGTTAAAAAATGATGTAATTAGTAGTTATTATAAAAGTAGGTCTCTATGTTTTTATATTTATTTCTTGATATCCCTATGATATTTCCATATTTTTAAAATGAAAGTGTAATAGAATTAAATGCATCCACCTATTATAAAATAGAGTTTGAACATCTCAAATAATAACTAGAGATAACCCAAGAGTGTTGATATACTGGTGAAATTGTTCAAAGAGAATCAGAATACCTCTTAAAGATGAAAAATAAGATCTGATCCTTTGCAAAAGTATAAATATATTAGAGTATCTATGAAGATGACGGTAGATCATATGCCTATTTTTGTTAAACAAATAGTTTCTGAAGTTTTTCAAATATTCAAAGAAGAAAAAATGCGAGGAAGGATGATGAGAATGAGTATCTATAAAACATACATTGTCCATCCAGTTCCTTATGATTTGAGTTAATATAAGACAAAAAGTATTTTATAAATAATAATTGAAATGATGAAAGTGAAGAAAATGATGTGATTTAATAATTTAACCATATTATATAAATTAATTTGAAGGCTCTTTTTAAGGTAAAGAAGACTTGTTTTTTGGATGTACTGAAATCCTTGGATAAAATAGGGATATAATTCAACAAGATGGAGGGATGTTTCAATATATGATATGAGATTAATTATGGTTTGTTTTAGTATAATGATTATTCGTGTGTTTCATATAGTAAAGTGGATCATGATTCGATGTGGTTATAGGATGATACCCCCTATGACCATTATAATTTATAATAATATTATAGTATGGAATGTATTACTTAGACACCTTGAGTACAAGGAGTATGTTTCCAAATAGGGGATGAAACCTGTAAAAAACTAATGATGATCAATATTTTTTTTCTACATTACATATAGGTTTTTATTCTAGGTTAACTAAAAAATATACATTTTTATTAACCAACATGATAAGTTTAATGAAAAATGGGAAAAATAGGTATAAAAATAATTGGGAATTTGGTTATATTTTGGAAACAATTGATTCACCTTCCCATAATATTTGAATACTAATCGCATAGTGAATTTGAATTAGTATTAAGGAAAATTTTCCCTTTGATTGGACATAATATTTATATTTCTCTGGTACTTTTAAGAGTATATAAAGTTACCATTTGAATTTTTATGAAGATCATCAAAAAGAAAATTATATATCAGATATTTTTTCTATTGTAATTGATATCTCAACCATGAAATTAATAATTTATAAAAACAATGAGTAAATTAATCCGAGATAATACTGAACTGTGAAAGTGGAACATTCACTATATGAGGGAAGATTTGGTGGTAAATGTATTGATAAATTGACTTCTGATAATTACACTAATGAGTTATGTAAAATTGTAAAGAAGGTAAATAAAATGATTCATTTAGTGTTTTGTATTATAAAATTTAATATTAAATAAATAATTTTAGATGTTCTCTCATATATATTTTAATATATAAAGGGAATTCTAGATGAAAATTTACAACTATAGAAAAATATAATTCCTTGGAAGATGCATTATATTAGAAGGTAAGATGTTTTAACACCCTAAAAACATATAAATATAAAGATGTATCCATATCACTTTTTTATGAATGTGTTTTTTGTTTGTTAATAAATTTATTGAGGTTCTTAGTATAAAGATTTTCTTAAAAATTTTCTCATAGAGTTGATCCCTATATTTAATAAATTAGATACTCTATCAATAAATATTAAATATGGTTAGTTGGAATTTAAAATTTACACAATAAAATATTATAACTACTATATTTGAGGGATCAAAAATACTATTTAGTATTAAGTTGGAAAGATGAAGAAATAATGTGATGAAAATATACAAAATCTTACAGAATAAATAAATTCAATGTATGAATTTTTTAGTCTGTTGTGAAGTGGTAAGAAATAGAAATTACCCACAAATAATCATCCAAATATTTTGACAAGATATGTGAAACCATAAAAAGTCATAAATGATTCTTTATCTAAGGAATAATCATACCGTATCAATAATATATTTTATTTTTCTCATTATCAAACAAAAATTACCTCATAAACATTGTATTCCATAATATTAGAAAATTAGATTTCAATGATTCTATTTTATCCCTGAGTTCCATAATAAAGTTAAAATATAGAGATTTGCTGATGGATAAAAATTAATATAATACAAAAAAACGTGTCATGGATGGATGTAATTAACTCTAATAAAATAACCCACATCCAATTTGAGATTAAATATTTTGGGTTTCTATATAAAAGTAGATAGGACCACTATATATTTATATTATATACAAAAACAAATAAAGGGATTGTTTTGGATATTTTAGGTGTTATAAGAGGTTTGGGAATAGAGAAATATACTCTAGTAATAACTAATTGTTTAATAATGTCACATATGGCAGAATATTAGGGGATAAAATCTAAGAAATAGAAAAAACATTCAATATATAATCAAACATCCCAATTAAAGAAGAAATTTTCATACTAGAATGGATATGGGTGCCTTGAAAATTTACACAAGAATCACATAAGTAATGATCAATGATAAGAAGTGCACTGGTATGATAAATTAAATAACGTACCTTATACTAAAAATATAATAAAGGTATAATTGATATATAATTAGGAGAGAAATTAATAGATGTTGTTTAGGGGTTAACAAAAGGAAAAACTTCAATTAGCCACTCGTAATAATAAAATGACTAAATCAGATCAATATATTGAAATACTAGAGGAGATATTATTATATTATCGTAGTGAAGTCTACATAATGTATTATTATATGGTGACTATGAAAATAAAGGAATAATGGCGATAGCTGAAAAAAATAGAACCCATTCATAAAGGAGATATCAACGTTGGATTGATGGTTATTACTACTAATGAGGAAGATGAATTGCATGAGTGATTTTTAAATAAGGATAACCCAAAGTCTATTATATATTTGTGTGGATGGTAGAACTAGACATTAAATGTGGATATTACAACATCCTATATTTCTAATAAATTTTTACCATTAAATAAATCAATGCTTTCGATAGATTTTTCAACATGCACCAACAAACATAAAGGAAACCGGGAAGTATTTTACTAAAATATAAATATTTAAGTAAGACTGTTAAAAATTTATCTTTTCAATTCTATGGAATGAATAAGAGTAACAAAAAAAAGGAATATATATATATATAGAAAATAAATAAAACTTTTAGTATGGATGAAATTCTATTAGTTTACTAAAAATAACTAATAATATCATATATTTTTTTAGAAAATTGATGTTCTTAAGGATTTTATTTTTTAAAACATTCACATTTTATTTCAAGAATCATAAGACAAATTAATTTTTTTTAAATTAATATTTGGTTGACATCAATTTATCTATAAAATGATATTATATAAGGGTAAAAAAAATTTACATTTACAAATACCATTTTCCAATAAAATTGGTTTTTATTATATTTTATGATATTATTCAAAAACTAATTTTTTAATTTTTCTGATTCATAATTAATTAATAATAAATCTCTTTTTTTTATAACAATTGTGACTTAGTATGAATTTTTTATATTTTTCTTAAAATGTTAGTTCTTAGTCGATAAATATAGTTTTCATGAAACATAGAATAACTATGAATTTATCATTATATAAAAAAGTTATATAAGATTAAAAACCCATTTATCTAATACAATAACATTATATTAAATAAAATTAAGAATTTTTAGGTAATCTTTGTGCTCATGAATACTTGGTCAACCATTTTTTGGAACTAAATAAAATGTAACATGGAAAAAAACTACTTTTGGACATTTATTTGAATCAACTATTTTCAAGGGATATTCAATTTAAGAATTCCTGGAAGGCTAATATAATTTATTATATTATAAATCTATATATTTTATAAAAATCACCATCTTAAATAATATCATATTATATATATATATATATCTGTATCTATATTTAAATCAAAAAAAAATTATTTCCTTAAAAACTGCTTTTTTATGATTAAGTGTATTTATTTTAAAAATAACCATTCAAATAATTAGAAATTTTATTGGATAAAATTAATTTTAAATTTTCATTTTTAATTATAAATTTTTTTAAATGGTTAAACTTATTATTTTTCATTAAAATTAATTATTTTTTCTATAAATTGATTGACAAGGTGGAAGCAATTTTGGGTAAAATTAAGAAAAAAACACAGTAAAAGATTAATTTTTTTATAAAAAAATTAGGGTTTAAAGTTATTCTAGAACCAAAATAATTTTAAACCCATTTTTCCCTTTTTCACTTGAATAATAACCTTATATTATTGAAAATTTATAGGATACTCCCAAACTACACTTTCAATAACTTATAAAATTGTAACAGATGAACCACTTCAAGAAACCAATTTCATTCTAATTTCATCTCAAGACACTAAAACATTTATCCACCCATAAACCTCTATAATTTTCAAAATATTCTGCTCAACAATACTTATCAGAAGGACTTTATTTCCAAGCCAACTTCCAAGGAATGTTCATTCCCCCCATATTAGTATTATCAACTACATAACTTTTCTATTCCATTTTAATCTTTAAAATTTATTATATCCATAATAATATAAAGATATTAGTACCAATTAAATTATTTAATGATACTATGTTATATGTATTACTATTTTTTATTCAAATTCCCCATTCGTTATGAGAAACAAAACTATTGTTTGCACATTGTATGGACTACTGCCTTCATGATGCAACATGTTTCATTTTCCTTCACCACATTGAGAGGGTGAATATAAAGATGATATTAAAGGATAAATTTAATTTTTAATACATATTTAATTTTTTGGTATAAAAATACAATAAACTATTAATTATATGATTCACAGATGTTCATCCTTAATTTAATCATTAAAAATAATCCTACTAAGGGGATAACCATTTGTTAAAATTGTGAAATTTTTTCATATCCATCATTTCTTCTTATACATCCTTAATATTATCATATATAACACTAATTAAAAATAAATAATGTAATTATTATAATATTCTAATATAATTTAAGAAACACCTCATAATCATTCACTATATCATACAACGTTCGTGATTAGGTGAATTTAACGACCCACACAAACAACACTATAAATTCATCTCAAGAATTATTATGGGAAAATAATTTCTATTATATTATAATATAAATGATTAAATAAATCTTATCATTCTTATGATATTATATTAATATTTAAATTATCAATTAATAAACAGACTTTGATTGTTAATAATTACTAAAAAATTATTCTTATTGATTTCTTACACAAGAATAAATATTAAAAAAATTATTGTAATATAATATAAATTAGAAAACATCCCTATTAGTATCTATACAATTTAAGTAATGATGATTATTTTGGGATAATAAATACAACAAACACTATTTTAAACCCAAAAAAAATGATCAAAATTATAAACATCCAATGTGGAAATTCTAAATAATTCATGTCGCTAATTATTATTTGTAAAGAGTATAAATAAAAAATTATATGATAAAAGTTTTAAATTATTTGAATAATATAGATATGTTTTGGATAAATTATATTAATTTATTTTTTAGAATTTAGTATAAGATTTAAGGGTTTTTGTCTCAAATTACTCTCTTTGAGAAATGTTTGATATTTTACACCAAAGTGTTGTTATGTGGTGTATACAATTCCTATTTTAGATATCATGTCATGAATTATATTTTAATAATTTTATTTGATGTTTAATTTTAATACATCCTTTTAAGTTGTTTTTATTTAAAATCTTCTAATGACATATAGTTTTTTAGTCTTAATTCATATTCATTGTGACATAATTCATTTTGTGTCCCATGTTTTTCTATATTTTGTAATCACTTCTCATGGTTATATGTGTATAATGGTACATTTATTTCATGGGATTCACTAGGGAAATCATCTTCATATATTCTAGTGGCTATTGATTTAGTTATTTCCTTAGCAATAAGGATTTTTGGTAACTAAATTTACATTCATGAATCTAGGATTATTATATGAGATTATTTAATATAGGTTTGGTAAATTATAAAATTTGACTGTATTATGTTGTATTATTTCATTATTTTATGAGGATATAAATTCCATTAAAATAATTAATTTGTAAAATATTTATCAATTCTCGGGATTTATTATTTTTAAACCAGGTACTTTCATTCTCTGGGTGGATTATGATCATGTTATTACATTATTAATTTTTTTGTATATTCATTGTTCTATGTGGATTGAAAACAATTTTTATATAAATATTATTGGATGTTATTAACCAAGAATTTATTATATCTTAATGATATGTTTATAAGTATTGGTATAACGTATATTGTCACTCCAATACAGTAAGTTGTTCAAAATTTGACTATGTGTTGTTTTCCTATCCACCTTCATTATCAATATTAGTTATGATCATATTATCTATTTATTGACATAGAGAAAATTATTTAAATTATTGATGATTATTGTATGTTATCACATGTTGATAATGTAATGGTATTTTATAATATTCATTATATGGATAAATATGTTTCTATTCAACCAAAAGTATCTTAGGGATGGGTATGAAATATCCTGATGATTTTTAGAGTTAATGCATTGGACTTAATCAGGTGATGGATGGGTCTCAAAGTTATATTTCTTATTGATGGATTGTCAGGTCTCATGAGACAAAAAAGGTTTCTTTATTTAGTGTATTCCATCAAAATTTAACATGATCCTTCAGATACATTTTTTATGACAAGTAAAAAATATTAGTACAAGGTCCTAACATCTTGTTTTTAATTTCCATCATTATGAATTCCATCAGTATAAGATAAGTATTATTGATTTTCATTTTTTAACTTATTGTAATTAATATATAATGCTATAAGTTTCAAGATTATTATGGATTTATAATTTTACATATTAGTTCCATAATATTTACCCCATGTTTATAACATGATATATTTAGTTATATGTTTACTTTACTGAGCATTTCAGGTCACCCCTTTCATATGTTTCTATTCACCATATTATGATGAAAAGAAAAACAAGAGATTTTTTTAAAGGAGAGTATATGTGGAAGAATTTATTGGTTATTTAGGAGTATTATTATGAATTATGTACTTTCTAATATATAATATGTAATAAATATTCAATTTTTATAAAGAACATAGGATTTATTAGTTTTAAATGTGTCATAAATATAATATACCAAGAATCAAACTCCCAAAATCAATGATAAAATCCAAAAATTTACATATCAAGAATTGATTGCAATCATTGTGACCCAATTTAATCCATTAAAAACATAAAAATTTAATGAAAATTGGGGATTATTTACAAACCCAATGATCTTTTTGGTTTAATGTTTTATATAAAACACTTATATAAAGATACCCATGACATTAATTGAGTATTATTCTTAGTATACCTAGATTTTATTTTCCCATATTATAAGTTTATCATAATTCCAAGAAATCCATAAAAACCTTTTTTAAACATGGATGTAGAACAAAAATAACAATATGATAGCTAAACTGAATGAAATAAAACAAGTAGTTCATGAATACTTATAATTTTTTTTATTTTTTTTTTTCAAAATTAATCTTTTGGACCAAAAATGTTTTTTATTAAGAATGAAATAAGCTTGTCAACCCAATGATTTTTTATAATACATTTCTTGAGAAATTTTGAAGGAAAAATAAAATTAATAAAGGAAATGTGGTAGAAAAATATTACATAAGAATAAGTCACAGATAATTTCTTGGACACCATCTCATGCTAGATAATGTCCTATCGGGGATTAAGATTACTCTCTAATCCCATACATAATGGCTCATGTGATTTAAAAATTACTCAATGCATTGGGGTTTTATATTTACACACCCATCATAACATTATAATGACTATATATTTTACAAAAGGAAATCAATAATAAGGTATAATCATAACAAATTGAAGCATGCATTATAAAAAAATTATTTTCGTTCTTAAGAAAACATTTTATGATATAGATATATCCCCTTTTTTAAAAACTCTATTTTAAAAAATAAAATTACCCTAAAAATGGGAAGGGGTTTTTTGTCTAAATAAAACATGGAATCCTATAATGGAATCCAAAAAAAATTATAGGTTTTTGATGTGGTAAAATCCATTTACGTCATACACATTAAAATATAATATTCCTTATATCTTTTATAATGAATTTCTAAACATCCCATATAAAATAAAGAGAAAAATTTCCTTTTGAAAATTATTTAAATAAATTAAAAGAGTTTTAATATTTTATTTTATAATTCATAAATACATACATAAAATAAAATTAATAATATTTTCACGAAAATTAGTGATTTAGAAAAAAAATCATTATAATTTTTAAAACTAGGGTTTTAAAGAAATGTGTCAGTAACATCAATTCTGATTCCCCATGTACATATTTTATCTTCCCAAATAATAAAAATATGTTCATTATTTTTTTCTTAAGATACTTTTCATGTTTTTATTCCTTTTATTTTATTTACTACCATTATATATTTAATTTATGAATCAATTTTGTTCTTGTCGAAAATTTTGATGACATTCAGCTCATATATCCATATTGACATTGGTTGGTTGAGTATGATCCACAAAGACATTATTACATAATCTAAATAATAAGAATTATGAAATAATTATCATTTTTATAGACAAATTATATTTTTAAAACATATAGTGAAATATGGTCATTAAAATTTAACTATGTTAAAACCATAAAGATGGTAGGTAATACAGATGAATGAATAACATTTCCATTTTTCAATGATCATGATGGAAATAACATAAGTAATATTTTATAATTATATAATAATATAAATATAATAAATAAAATATTATTTCATTATAAATACTTTTATATTCCATCCATGTGATGTAGTGATGAATAATTAATCACATCACTTCATGGAGGTGATAATTCAATCATACGTAAGGACATTATGTTTTTTCAAATAATTGAAATTTTTGAAAAATATAATAGATTAACTTTTAATAATGGAAAATATTTCATTAATATCGTATATAAACATTAAATCTGTTCTTATAACTAGTTATGAAAGGCAGTGATAAAAAATGATTTGCATCGATTCGCAAGGCGATAATCTACTGTATGCATGAATAACAGTTTGATATCCCATTTAGTGGAATATGAGAGAGAAATAGAATAAAAAACTGGCAAAAAAATATAATTATATTTAATATATTTTTTTTATTATTTCATCCTCGCTGAATAGTAATTTAAGGAGTTATATTTGGAGAAGAATGAAAATTATTGGGTAAGAACTGTACCTCTTTGTAAAAAACTAATTTTTTACACCTTGGGCCCAATATAGTTGGTTTTATACCAAAAATAATACCTATTGAACATGTTAAGGGATTTTTGGAAGGTATTTGGTTAGGTCTTATACTAAATAAATGTTTCTTGAAGTGTGAAGGGAAGAGGAGAAGGGGTAACCTTTTACAATGAGGGGAGGGGAATACTTGGAATTTCTTGAAGTATTAAATTAATATTAAATATATTTCATGTTCAAATTGATCCAAGTATATTTAATTAAAAAATGATTTGGATGATTCTAAATCCTATCAAAAAATAAAAAATATACTTTTTTATGTGATCTTTTTATCCTTTTATTTTTTAACCCATGTTAAACCTTTTGATGATTACACTAATAATGAAGTTTTTTACTGTTCAAGGTCTAAATTTTTTGCTATAAAAGTAAAATTAGACCCTAAATGGATGATGGATGATATTTTAAAACATATATAATTTTTTTTGAATATATTATTTTTAAGAATTTTTAATTATTTCATAAAATATTTTTTATTATAAAAATCATTTATGTCATTTTTGGAAATAAATGAAATATTATAAAAAAATATATGTCAACTAAAATAATATGATTCTAAAAATAAATAGATTAGAATATAAAAAATATTTTTATAAAATAATAAACCAAGGTTATTTTATAGGCTTTATTATTTTAAATCTTATATTTTGGATTAAACAATTTTTTAACCAATTGCAATGATTTTTTTAATATTAATGGGACATAATGTTTCTTAAAAGGTAAAAATTGGATCATAAATTGAAATGGTATGAAATTTAAGACAATTTTGTATTCTAATTTTTATTTTCTAACATTTTTTTACATTAAATAATTTAATTAAATATTATTTAACATAAAACACCAATACTGTTAGTTTTGACATTATTAATTTAATATGACTTTGAAAACAACATGAAAACAAATTAATTCAAATATAATCATTTCACACACCACTAAAATATTAAATTGATATAAAAAATTAATAGAACATATTAATTCTTCAAAATTATAAAAATTTAATGTTTTTTAAATAATTTTTTCTATTAATTTACAAAATACTATGTTGTAGTTTCATAATAATTTAAGTTATTAAATAAATCACTAAAAATTTGAAATTAATTACCATTACAATAATAATTTATATTTATATTAAAAATTTTATTACTGAACATATAACATTTTTATTCGTATTATGCGTATTTATATATAATAAAACAAAGAGAATGAATTTTTATCTCTTTTTACATAAATTTGCATAAAAGTAAAATTCAATGAAATATAGAACCAACATGACATATTATAGGTAATTTATAAATTTCACTAATTCTATAGGATAAATAATTTTTTTAGGTACAATTTGTTTATGTATAATATTATTTTGAACCTTAATTCAATGATTTACCCTAACTCTGTGGAAAATTATTAATTATGATTACTATTCAAAAAAAAAATAAAAGTGAACTATTCAACAAATTTAGACCTCCTTATTTCAAATATGGAATATATTTTTCATGATTAAATATCTATAAGTGGAAAAAATTAATTTAAGAATAAAACTCAAATTAAATAAAAAATAGTTTTTTTAATAAATGACTTTAAATGTATAAAAAACGTTTTTATAAAAAAAATAAAGTATAAAATTCGTTCAGAAGACAATATTTAGATTATTTTTAATAAAAGGAACGAATAAAGTTTTCCAATTAATCCAAAATATAATTTTAATTTTTAATACTTTATATGAAAATACATTTTCAACAAAAATAAGTATTTTCATTATTTATTGAAAAATAAAACTTTTCTGAGAAATATCAAAATATTATCATATTATAATTTTGATACTATGATATAAAAAAACTATATATATTTTATTAAAAAAAATTTCAAAAAAATTTACAAATCAATTATAATATTCATTCATAAAAAGTGAAAGAAATTATTTTTGAAGAAAACATATTTTTGAAGAATAACATGACTTCACTATTTTTTTATTTCATAGTCATTAAAAAATTAATTTTTATTTATTATGGTCCTTAAATATAATTTATAACGTGACTAATCCTATTCGTACCAAAAAATTTGACATCAAGTTTATAATGGTACTATTTAAATAGTAATATTTCAGTGTTGGTTTAATATTAATGTTGTGTATCCTGTATACATTCAAACATAGACATTATTTTAAAATGTTGAGGATGTTAAATTCTCCAACCATTTAATTTATTATTTCCTCACAAGATGAACATTTTCTCTTTTATCAATGGATTTTTATTTTAACATTCCTTTTTTGAAAACTGAAATCATAAAAAGTATTAAGAAAATATCATCTTAAAAACCGTGAAATAGAAATCTGAAGGTTATTTGGTATAAAAGAAACTAGGTTTACAAATATGATAAAATTAGTGGGAAGTGTAAATATGGAGCTAGAGGTGAATACTAACACCTATGTACTAATATAGAGTGAGAGAGAACATGTTCACGAAAATATAATAACCAAAATACCATAAATATGTGATGGATGAATAGACCATCAATTTATCATAAATGATCATATTATGTGAACATTTTTGGTTCAATACCCTTTTCCAAGAGTTTATAATTCTATTTGAATACATTATAATAAAAAAGGAAATATACATACATTAATAGTATAATATCATCCTTTAATAAATTTCAACTATAATCACATCTTTTTCTCGAAATGATGTGTATTTAAGAAAATTTTTTTATGTTTGAAGCACTAAAATGAACTTTTAATGGATCATGTAATCACAATAGGAAGAAAAATTATTATTCTTGTATTTATATATTAATCATAACCAAAATGGTTATCATATAAAAATATAGTTCACAAAATTTTTAAACAATCATATTATAAAACAACATATTAATCAAAATATCCTCAACAATAATAACCAAATATTAAGATAGATCATTTGATAAGTCACTAACCATAAAATTCCTCAAAATATTAGAGAATGAATTTGAAATCCATTGATTAGAATGATTTGTTCAAACTTTATTTTATAATTAATTTAATATTAATATCCAATTATCAATATTCACTCATAAAGGGAAAGACCCAAAAATGTTTATACCATAATCATATAATATCTAAAATAAGATAATAATTTCCCTAAACAAACTAAATCACCATAAATCCAAATTAATATCATATATACATCAGAAAGAGAAATCAAACTTTAATCTTAAAATAAAATATCATATTATCTAATAATATTCATATTAAGTTTTTCAAAATTGTTTACCAAAATAGATAAATTATTCCAAATTAACATTTGATACATAATCACCAAAAATAAATTTTCAATTTAATTTTTATCTATATGAAAAAACATATGTTCCCATATTTTAAAAACCCAAAATTATCTTATTTTAAATGATCTTATCAACCAAAATACTATGAATACATTTCAACTTATGTCTATATAATATGATATCATTATTCTTAAAATAGTTTTTTCAATAAAACACGTACTAAACCCAAGTATGGTATTTCCATAAATTTCACCCAAAATAATCCTTTTCATTGTAAAATACAATCACTAAAACCAAAAAATAGGGTTTTAAGACATTGAACATTCAGTAAACCTTAAACTTATAATCCAATGATGATATCCATAACAATTAATATACCCTCTCATGAAATAATATTAATCACAAATGTTGTTTAAACCCTACTTTAATACCAACTATAATATCCCAAGACTAGAACTCCCAGATCCAGTGCTAAAATAATAAACCTTATATTTCCATCATTGATACCAACACTATGAACCAATTTCAACCATAAAAAGCATAAAACATAAAAATGAAATATGTGATCACTTATATAACCAAATATATTTTGTGTTAATAATTTTGAAGGATTATAAATAACTCTTATATAATAAAACCCTTGATTATATGTGATAATTATTCCCACAATAACAAGATTTTTTTACAATATTATTTCATTATCATCATTCCAACTCATCCCTAATACCATATGATAAATAATTTCAAATAGAGATGAAAAAAATTAGTAAGGTACATAAAAATAATGAATGTAGGCAATTAGTTCTACAATACATATAATTTTTTCCTTTTTCAAAAACAAAATATTGGGATTAAGGTAAATATTTATTAAATAATTAATCAAATTTTAGAACCTAATTATATTGAAAAAAATCCTTATAAATCTAGAAATACAAATAAAACATATAAATGAAATTTCAAAAAGTAATATTCACATAACTATATGTCATGTATATATACCATGAAAACATTACATGGTGTACATAGTCTATTAATGTATTAAATTTAATCTTTAATCCCATACATAATGTCTCATGAGAAAAAAACATAACCAATACATTGGAGTGATATCTAGGTGAACCCATCATAACATATTCATGATTATGTTTACCAAAAAAGGAAATCATCCATATAGTTGAATCATAATTATATTGTATCTTGCATCATAAAAATATTTCATTCACCTATAAGAAAATATTTTCAGATATTGATATATCAAATTTCATTAAAATACAATTATTAAAATGAAAACTTCCAAAACAAATGGAAGGAGGGTTTTTATTTTAATTAAACACATAATATTATAAATGAATTTATAAACATATATGAAGGTTGTAAAACCCATTGATGTCAAATATGTTAAAATAGAACATTTCTTTTTTATTTCTTTAAATAATGTATAAATTTTCCATATAAAATATGTGGGAAGATTAATTTATAAAACCTTTGAAAGAATGTAAAAAGATACATAAATATTTTCTTAATAATTCATTAATATTTCCATAATATAATTTTAATAATATTAACATTAAATAAAATGATTTAGAAAACAAATCATTACAACAATTAAAACATGGTTTTTAATATAATGTGTCCCTTATCATGAGTCTTACTCTCCATATACATTCTTTATCTTTCTGAATAATAAACTCATCCTAATTATTTTTTATATTAAGATCCCTTTTCATTTTTATTGTTCCTTTTATTTTTTTATTATAATGTTATTTTTATTTACTTAAAAATTCATTTCATGTAATATATTTTGATTATATTCAGATTATGTCTTAAATGTCTTCGGTATGTTAACAATATCCAATAGGTTCATTATAATATCTTATCTTGAATAATTATAATGGAATAATTTCAATTTTTATATATTAAAAATATTTTTTAATCCAACCATTAAACATGGTTATGAAAAATTACCTTCATTACAATCATGGACACAATATTCCATAAATCCCCTATGATAACATTTCTATTTTCTGATGATCATAATGTTGAGAAGATGAGGATTATGTTATCTTGAAAACAAAATCAAAACTTTCCTAAAATTATCAAAATTTCCCCTGAAGATATGTTTGATTTGATCATTTTGAAAACTGATATCCTTTTTATAAAACAAAATATCTTAAATTTATAGAAATTAATTATTATATTCATTCACAATAAGTAATAAAAACCATTTTTTAAGAATTTTTTTTGAATAATGAAATGAATTTACCAAAAAATGAGTTCTTATTTACAATTAAACAATCAATAAATTTTTTATTGATTATGAGTTATATATATAATAATGAGTTTAATACAATTCATACCTAACAATTCAATAAATATGTTGTAATGTTACTATTTAAATAATAATATTTTGTTGTTTATTTATGCTCGTTGTTGTGTAACTTTTACACTATCACACAAAATCATTATTCTAAAATATTACAGGTGTTAAAATAATTATCTAAATCAGTAAAAGGAATAATATATTTATTTTATATGAGATTTACTAATCATTTATTATTTTGTAATTACGGATGTATATATCTAGGAATTCACTCCCTAAATCTATATTATCCCATATTTTTTCTAGGTAAATTTTACTTTATTGTTCGGTTGAAGCTTAATTGTGTTTGGTCACATGGTTTGAAACTTTTAAAAGGGTTAATTTTATATTTTTTGGGATATCTATGATGAAGAAACTAGATTCTATATGTTAGACAGATTTATGAAATAAATTTTCAATTTACGATGTATATTATTAATTTACAACATAATATTTCCTATAAAACCCTATATGTTTGGGAAGACCCCATGAAATGATAATTTATGACATAATTTCTCTATTTTGAAGATGAATACCATGATACCTATAAAAGGGGGTGAAATTTCATTTTCTTCCCATTGTTCTTTTAACCATATTTCTTCATCCTCCCTCATTTATCACACATAATAAAAGCAGTGGAGATATTCTCTCCTCCTCCATTCACCTAGTATTTGAGATATCTCATCCATAAAATATATGATTCGAGGACCGTTAGTCACATTTGTTAACTCTTAATTTATTTCAGAATCTAATTAATTATTTTCTTCATTTCTCTCATCCTATCGAATAATATTTTTATTTGAGTAAATATGAAATATTTTCTAGGTGGTTGTCTATTTATTCTATTTCATTCATTCTAGATCAAATTAAGATTCCAATAACTGATAAGTAGTCTTTTACACAACTATGATGGCTCATCTATACGTTTTCTTTAAAATTTTTGGTGTATATATTTTTTCACCATTGTGTCACACATCAGACCTTCTGTGTTTGTTCCTAAAATATGAAATATTAAAATTGAACCCATGGAACTTGAATTTGAAAATCCATGTCACATTTATAATAGGATGGAGGTTTAAAAAATCAATATGAACCATCTCCTTTTGTGAGTTTTACTAATTTCTTTGATGAATCATTTTTCCCTTTGGACCAAAACACAACTAAGGTGTGTTTGGAATGACCATGGTAAGGGAGATGGTTATAATTTAAGTTATTAATTATGATGTGTTACGGAACTAAACATCAGAAACATTATTAATAAGATTTTATTTCAACAAAATTTTAATGTTAATAAATTTTCCCTTAACCCCTATTAAATGTTTTAGTGGAAAGTAGTACAAAAATAGTCCCTTAAAATTAATCTTTAGTCATATGACTTAAATCATAAATTAAATTAATTAAATTATATGGATTTGATAAAATCAGGATTAATTTCATTATTGGTGATAATGTTCTATATTTCTTATCTTGAATTTGTGGGCACCACATTACTTATTTATTATTTGAAACTTATGGACATCATGTTAGTTGTTAATTATTCTAAATTAGTGTATATGAAATTCCATAGTATTATTTAAAATTTACGAAGATGGTGTTACTTTTATAATGGAAACAATTTCTTTATGAGTAATTAGAATTAATTAGAATGTTGATACTTGTTGGTTATGAAATAATAATAATTCATGGTCATTACAAAATTTGTTATAATAATGTAGTGTAGGATTGGTATTGCAGGTGGAACCTGAGATGATACAGAAATCATTTATTTTATTTCTGATTTAATATTATTACTTTCACATTGATCCATTGTATACTCCTAGACTAAATCATTTATAGTCACCATTGGTGGTGGCCAATTGAGTTTCACTCTCACCTTGTTTGGGTTTCATATTGGTACTTAGAATGTCTTTATGGATATAGGTATGGGCAAGGGAAAGCCTCATACTATGGATGCTTGATTTTTTTTCTAGGATGGAGTATAGGAGGACAAGGTCAAGCTCATGACAATAATTCAATTAGGTATATCCATAATATATTATACATTTCTATAGCATTTTTTTGTTATATATGAATCTCTATTCCCTTTAATTGCATTTTTTATTGGATCATGACATTATCATTTTGTGTGTGACACTTATTATGGATTTCTTCAACTCCTTCTTATATGGAAGCTTACTTCCTAAAACATTTTACTTTCCACTATTCATTATTTTTATCTATTTCTTATCTATTTATATTACCACTATGTTGCACTCTGATAAAGAGGGTATAGTCTTTTATTACTAGTCGGAAACCTCTTACATACAAATATGCATACATAAGGCCTTGTGGCCAACTAAGATTTGTTACATATTATTGAATGTGGTCTATGATGAAACAGTGTGGTATCAAAGCTTTATTTTCATTGTCTTAATTTTTTGGGATGATTATATGGGATATATGGAGGTGTTAGAATTTTGTAATGAGCCTGCAACTCATAGTAACTAACCCATGTACGAAAAAACAGATGTTTTTTGGTATGGAATATAATGTTTTGGTTTTTTACTGTTATATTTTTACTTATTTCTCCATTGGGTGATGCACGAGACTATAAGGTTTATTTTCATTATACATTTCATTTTTACCATTGGCACGGTATGGAAAGGATCCATTGTTCATGAATCATTATAGGAACTTGGGGATTTATATTCCATGAAACTTCCATGAAATGTTTATTATAATATTTTGTGTGTTATTTGGTTGATATAATTGTGATTTTACAAACATTTAATGCAATAAAATGATAAATAACTAGTTACAATATCTTTTTACATCAACTGAAACTAAGTTTTCCCACACATAATTATAGTGGAACCTTAACTTAACTATTATGGAATGTTTGAGCCAGGAACTATTGGTGAAATGGGATGAAATTTTAATGGGTAGAATTTTATGGATTCCAAGAGAATTTTATAAATAGAATATTAATCTAAAGAGTGGGAATGGTTATACATATAATTAAAGACACATTAAAGGCAGGTTGTAGCTACATAAAATACTAATTGTAACTTATAAAGTATAGTATTTTCTAATTTATGATTGGTAGATGAATCTAACAAGAAGATTATATATATATATACATAACTTTTTAATTGTAATTATATAATAAAATGGATGTCGTAAAATGGGGATGACAATTGAATCATAAAGGATGTTTTCCTCAATAACATTCAATTGAAACTCCATATATCAGAATCGATGCAAAAAAGATATGGGGCGTGACCCAGACTTAACCTTAGTAGTGGGGGTTGGTGTGTCTCCCATGATATTTTATGAGAATATATGTTACCCAGACCTATATTTATTTGAATTAATATTGTTACATAATCTAATAAAATAAGGATTTATACTGATCTTATTCTTTTACCTGAGATCTTATTCATTATCAAAAAATATTTTGAGGCATGCATTTGGATGTATTGATATATGTATGCAAGATAAACTCAGATAGAACACCTGGAAAGTGTAAATTACCATGATCCAAAGGTGGTGGGACCTACACCACAGGTATTACCTCATATATTCCCACCTTTATAACCTTATAGTATACATAATTGGGGCACCAATAATCAATTTTGAGAGGGTTCCATATGATTCCTGAAGACTATTCATTTGGATTTGTGTCTTGTACCTACTTCGGTATATTTTCATGAAAATTTAAGAAAAATAATCCACTTAATTATTTAAGGGATGATTTACCTCAAATCTTTGAGTCATGGATAGAGGCTATTTTATTAATTTTCAAGAGTTAAGAGACACATATGGAAAGTAGAACTCTGATGCCTACTTAAATTTTTAGTGGTCATGGAAATTGGTGGTTGGAAGTTATTACCAAGTTATATCTTAATCAACTTATGGTTTGGAAGGATTTAAAATATACCTTATATGATTATTTATTTATAGAATCCATGAGATATGAACAAGTGTGGAGTTTATATACCTGTATCAGGGTTTGATGTCCATAATGAACTATTCGTCTCACTTTACTGAGCTCCAAATTTTTTTATTGAATCTTTATATTGAATAATTTAATACATTGATACTATTTTAGGAAGGATCTAGTAAGATCATCCATTATTAGGTGAATTTTTTTTTGGTTGGGAATTTTATTTGTAATAGTGTGCTAGTTGCTCATCTTTGAGCATAACTAGAGAAAAGATTAAGGTGTGGGGACATGATAGATCTATGATGAGGATGGGATGTAGGTTATCTAGAATTAGAAATAATATTTTTGATCTTTTTCATAGATGAAATAGTTGTTAGTGTGTTTTCCCTGGTATCAAGGTTATATTTCATTAATGTTGGAAGATGAGACACAATAAGCACTAGTTTCGTAAAGACCTAGTGGAGTGTAGATATTGCAACATGATGGTTCATTTTTAGTGGTTTTACAGAATATTTCTTCCAATGGTCCGCAAGAGAGGGTCATATCCAACCATAGGTTCTATAGTATAATCAATATCCCAATGATAGGACAATACTTGGAGTAATACTGACCATTTTGGATGAGGTGGTGGATGAGTCTGAGGAATCTAGACTTCTAATACGCAACATTAGGAGGGTGGTTCGTTATAGGGTGTTCAGTTTGTGACTTATAGTGGAATATTTGGATAGATAAATACATTATATCCAACACCTCAAAAGGTGGGTCTCAACCCATATATACTTCATTGTGTGATTTTATTACTCCCAAATTCCATATATATTCAATTTGATATAGGTTCTTCACATTATTCCATATCTATGACTATTATGGAGGGACATGGCCTTGAGATCAAATGCATTGTTGGAGTGAAGAATCTTAATAATCCATTTCAAGTTTGATAAAAAATATTATTACAATATAGGTAGTCCCCTTTATGTCTTGAGACTATCATTTCTTTTGTAATATATCAATCCTTGAGATGATAAGATTTGACTCCATTATTGGAATGGAATTGTTTTTTCTTTACCAATCCCATATTAACTGTTATCATAGTACACTATATTTTACATCCTTATAGGGTGATAGGTATTTTTATATATAATAATGGTATGTCCAAGAAGGGTTTTATAGACCTAATAATTAGGGGATGGGTGGAATGACAACAAAGATTTATATCCTTTTCTGAGTTACTAGGGAACATGTTAGATAAACATCCATACTCTAACAGATCATTTTAGGGATGTTATCCCTGATGAATTCTCTAGATTACCTCTCATGGGAGAGGTAGAACATAATATTGATCATGTTATAGGGGTGATATTAGTATCTATTTATACAAACAGGATGGATACTAATAATCATTATGTGCTCAAAAGATAGTTATAGGACATGGAAGTTAAAGAGTTTATATGACACATTACATCTCCTTGGGGTTCACTAATATTTTTCTCTAAGAATGAAGAGGGAAACTATAGGATTCTCAGGGATTACTGACATGTTAATGTTAATATTATTAATAATCATTATCCACTTCCTTGAATTTATTTCCTCTTTGAACACCTTCAAGGATACCAAGTTTTCTTGTATATGAGGTAATACTATCAACAGGTGCATGTAAGGCCTTTAGAAAAACCAATTATATATTTCAAATTATTTATAGTCTATCTTAGTATTTTGTAAAAAAAATTCATCACAAATGCAGCTTCAATTTTTATAGGAATGTTGAATTGTGTTTTCCACCTGAACATGAAATCCTTTGTGGTAGTTTTTGTGGCTGATATCTTAAACTATTCGCAAACTCACCAAGATCATTCCAAACACCTTGATATATTATTGAATATACTAAGAGATATAAAAATATAATATAATATCTAAAAATTTATTTATTGAAGTGGTAGGGTTTAATACATGGTTTATATGATATCAAAAATAGGTGTGTTTATTTCCTTAGGGAATGTGAGAGCCTTGATTTTTTGGGATCAACCCAAGAACTTCTTTTATACAGAGTTTTTCTTGGGGATATTATTATATTATAAATAATTTATTTAGGATTTATCAAACCATTAAATTAATTTAATGGGCATGATGTGGATGTTTTTCAAATCATGATGGTCTGAATCTTGTGAAAAAAACTTTTTGGTGGTGAAAATAAGACTTACCTCAGCACCGATCCTAATTATACTTGATTCTAAGAGAGGATTTATGGTTTATTTTAATGAATCAAGTGTCATGATAAAATCCATTTTAATCATGGTGACTGATTCATATCATACATATCTCACAATTTTATCCTTCATGACTTACCCAATTCAAAATATCGAGCTAGTAGCTGTGGTTCATACATTATATTACTGGAGACATTATTTTCGAGGAGACAATTTTATTGAATGCACGGATCAAAAAATCCTTCTATATATATTCACTCAACCCGACTTGAGCCTTAAACAATGAATATAGTTGAAAACCTTCAATAATTTTTTGAGATTTCAAGTAGGTCTTAAAAATGCAATATGGTGGCTTATTCTCTAAGCTATAAAATTAAAAAACAAGTGGTTTGAGAACATGGAAGCGAAATGTAGTTGATGAATCTCTTTTTTTAGATGCATCTAATGATTTATAACAGTCACATTAATCCTCTTTATATCAAATTTTTAGTGACAAAATTACATATAGATTGAGTAAATATGATGTAGAATTCATATCCCAAAGTATTAGTTATAAGGTAAAATTTATTAAGTGAGGATCAACCATAAGATTTAGTCATTGGAGAGAATTAGATCATGAATATTCCTGTGAATATCTAGGTAACCAAATACATGAAATTTAGGGCTTATTAATGAAACTCTTACCTCCAAATGGTTAGTAAATTCTATAATAACTATGATGTACCGTAACTTATGCCTCTAGTATTGGTGTCCAGGGATAAAGAAGAAAGTAATAGGTTTTTGCGCTCAGTGTTCCACCTATTAGTAGGGGAAGGAGGATCACCACTGAGATTATAGAATTTTATATCCATTAACCATTATTGAGTGGAATAGGAATATATTACTATGGATTTTGAGATAATTTTATATAAATCCCCTCGTTCCTATGACATCTTCTAGTTTTTGATGGGCATATTGATGAAGGACTCTCATTTCACGCTTATCAGGGAAATCTTATCAGGGGATGATCTTAGTAGAATATAAATCCATGATATTATAAGTCATCAAAGGGTTCCTAATAATGTCATATCAGAGTGTGATTCTAATTTTACATAATGGTTATGTTAGGGTTTATAGAAGGATCCTGATTTATAGGTGCCTATTAGAACAACCATTCACCCATACACAGGCGGTCAACACGAGTATACTATTTTGGTGTTAAAGGAATTGATCTAAGAACCTGTACATAATTTTTGAGGTTACTTGGACAAATATTTACCCATTACTAAGTGAAATTATAAGAATATCTTCCATAAGACTATATAGATGGTTCTATTGGAGTCCCTATATGGAAGACTATGCCAATCTCCAATGTTTTGGTTAAATGTGGGTGAGGTACCACCACTCAGACCTCATCTCATTCAGTAGACTTTTCAGAAAGTAAAAAATATGAGGGTTACTATGGATAATTCTCAGTCTATGAAATTTTTTTATGTGGATTATAGCCACTAACCACTCAAGTTTGAGTTGGGAGATCAAGTATTATTCGGTGGTTGGTATAAATTGGGAAATTTACAAATTTAGAGGTATGGTATGCTATCTCATATGTTTTTTAGACATTTTGAAAAAATGGAGTAATTCAGTTTGGTATCATACTAGTTATTTATAGCTTATAGTTATGTTCTATGCATGATTTCATCCATGTTTCTCGGTTGAATCATTACTATTCCAACCCATCTCATGTCCTTTAGCATTATGGGGATGAGTAGGATACTGCTTCTTCCTTTACATAGTATCTTATTTTTACTGTTGATCATAGCATGATGGCTCTCTTAGGAAGAATTTATTCTCTAGCACTGGTGCTAGGTTAGTGTGCCTATGTACATGATTAGACCTTGGAGAAAGAGGTTGACATACATGTTCAATGCCAAAATTATTCTCGAATGATATTCAACCACCCTTGTAAGGGAATCCCATGGATGAGTTGTTTGTGGGGAGCGTGGGGATGTTACAATATCTTATATTTCTCTCGGTATATTCTTCTATATTTTATGGTTGAGCCTTTGTTGAGTTTTTTTATGTTTTGACTGAAGTAAAGGGTTCTTTGTCTATTTGGTGGGGAACTGTGATGAAGCATCCATAGACTATTTTTATGATAATTTTACACTGTAAATTGTCAATTTACATCATAAATACCCCTTTTTGGAAGAAATTTTCCCTAGTAGACATTGAATGATCGGGTAGAGCTCATGAAATGGAATTTTCAGAATAAATGCTCTATTTATACCATAAATACTAGGAGACCTATAAAAAGGGGCGAAATTACATTACTTTCCTCATTTTTTGCCTTATTTATTCCTCCTTCAACATTATTTCTCCGGTCCAAATGTAGAATTTGAGAGATCATATCCTCTTCCCTTCACCTTGGAAATAAGTGATCCCCTCTACATGATCTCGATTCAAAAACCATTATTTACATTTGATAACTCTTTCTTAGTATATGAATCCTCATACATCTTTTCTTCATTTTGTTTTTTGTATCAAATTTTTATTCCAGGTAAACTAATATGTACTATTTACCTTGTGCTTGTCAATTTTTGTATGTATCTCATTCCATATTTAATTAAATTTTGATACAAGATTATGAGTCTTCTACAGATCTATGGTAGGTGGTATATAACTTTTATATAAAAATTTAGGCCTTTATATTATTTCTCTATTGTTTTGCACACCAGAAATTCCGTGCATTGATCCTAAAATATGTAATATATTAAAATGAACACTTGGACCTTGAATTTGACATGTTATGTGACACTGAAAAATCATTGTATGTAAAACCATCAATATGAACCATCCTATTCTATGGGTTGAATAAATAAATTGATTAATTATTCTTCCTTATGGAACAAAACAATGTTAAGGCGTGTTTGTATTGAACTCGGATAGTGTGATGTTTATAATTTAACTAATGATTTAATTTTTTTTCAAAAAAACATGGACCACTTGATTAATTATAAATTAATTAAATAAAAGGTTAATGGTAAGGCAATTTCACTTAACCCTGGTTGTTAAATTTAGTGGAATATAGATTACATTTGGACCCCTTTTAATTACTCATTAGTTGTATGAATTAAATTATAGATTAAATTGATTAAATTACATAGATATGGTAATATCATATTTAATTTATGTATTAGACACGACTTTCAATATTATATATCTGGAATTTGGGGAAATGATATTCCATTTTGATTTTTTAGATGTATTTAAATGATTTTCCTTATTGATTATTCAAGATTAATGGCCATGAATTTTCTCTTTTTAATTTTTATTTTTATAAAACTGAAATTGATTTTTTGTGGACACGATGATCCTTATCATTAATTAAAATTAATTGACATGAAAATCCTTATTTTTTTATCAACTAATAATTGTTCAGAGACATTCTAGATTCATATTATGTAGTCAGTGTTAGATGTGTATCTCATGAGGAGCATGATAAAACATGGAATCATTTATTTTTTTCTACTTTTTTATTATTATATACACATGAATTCATTTTATACTCATATATTGGATTACTTATAACACCATTGGTGGTGGGATATAGAGTTTTTCAAACACCCCTTCTGTTCTACCTATTGGAACCCAAATACACTTCATGGATACAAGTATGGACATGGGAAAGTATCATTTTATGGATGTTTGATTTTCCATTCCAGGAAGGTGAACGATAGTATATTAATGATAATTTTGTCATGATTCTATTAGAGATAACTTTGGATTTTTGTGAATTTTTTTCTGGCACGTACTATTTGGATATTATTCTTAGTTCAATTAACTCCCATTCTATATAGCATCAGGATATTGTCATTTTTTATATGAAACTCTTAATGGATTTTGGATAATCATTATTATATGTATGTTTACACCTTCTCCCATATGATTTTATAATATTAATTTTATTATCTCTTTTGCTTATCTAATATAATCACTGATTTTCTACACTATGATGATGAGGGTATAGTATCTGAACCATACCATTATAGACTCTCACTAGTATTTAAAAGCATATGGTATAAATGGAGGCTAACTTGAGGCCATTTGGCCAAATATTTTTTTGTTATATATGAGTGTACTAGGTCATGGATGTCATAATATCAAAGTAATTTTGTAAAGTATGTGTCAATGATCACTAGTTTTGAGAGTGTGGTAATGGGGTTTTATAGTTTGTATCAAAGTAATAGTTTAGATAACCCCAATGATTAATATTTTTTGGGGGATAATTTAATTGTTTATAAGTTGAGTATGATTAAATTTTCAGTGGTATAGACAAACCTTTGGGATAATATATGATTTCATGTTAAGGTGATAATAGACATTTCAATTTTTCATCAGTATACATGGAAATTTTAAGCATATGATAACATCAAAAAGTGTTGGTATTGTAGATATTGTATGGTTCTCCTAGATATTACATCCCTATCTATATATAATAGCTGGATACATGATCTTACAAATATTTACCTACAATAAATATCATCAAAGGGGTAGATTGGGTATTATATCAATCCTCACCAAGTGTATGATGAAGAGAACTAATTTCACTCCTGGTTGGAAGCACCTAGGGGATTAGTGTTGTTTACTGATATTCTCTTTATGAAACATAATGAAGGATATAAGAATTATGTTAACCAATTAGGTTAGAAACCTAGAAGAGAAATTAAAATGGTGAGCCAATGATTCAATAAAGTGTTTCATTGGTTGATATGAATATTTCATGCGTTAAAAACAAAAGGACTCATAATGTAATTTGTATTCAAATTTTTGGTTTCATGTCAATATTTTAGATATTATTATATCCATTTTTGTTTATGAATATGGTTGACTCATGATCATGATGATAAATATGATAAAGGTATGTGTCTAGAAAAAAAACTATGTTTTATAATTAAATAAGGGAGAATATAACAACGGTAAATAATATTAGTATATTCCTATTAAGATAAGAAATGATAGTTTTATATTCTTACCTATGGTAGTGAGGATGATTTTAAAATAGAAATTAATTATTGACACTTTTTGATTGTGTCATTCTGAATGATATTAATAGATGATGTATGAAATCGTGTTTTTGAACCAGATGGAATCTTGAGGGAATTTGAATTTTTGGTAATTACAAGATATGAAATTTTTAAAAAGAAACTTTGGAGTGTAATTTTGAGAGCATGAATGTTTAAAAGTGAGGTTTTTGGACTTTTTTGAAGGACTTAGAACATTATAGGTAGAATGGGGAGTTGTGAGAGCACCTGCTCGGGAAATGCAGGTTTTTAAGGACCTGTAAAGGGTGCACAATTTATCTGAAACTATGTGGCCCATAG
The DNA here is from genome assembly GCA_963277665.1 of Viscum album. Classification (NCBI taxonomy): domain Eukaryota; kingdom Viridiplantae; phylum Streptophyta; class Magnoliopsida; order Santalales; family Viscaceae; genus Viscum; species Viscum album. The sequence continues at coordinate 450,973,895 of OY728131.1, forward strand.
TAGTAATTGTGCAACTTATTATAGGAAAGGTAGATGCATATCACACAGGTTGTGCATGGTTTTTCCAACCGTTCATCTATGCCACACACTTGGTGGTGAAGGTAGTATCTAAGCACAATTTATATCATGGTTTGTAGGCGGTTAGATAACTATGTAGGAAAAACTATGTAGGGTGCTCCTAATGCCTAGAAAAGGGTGCACGATCTATTCAGTTGTGTGTCCCAAACTATAAGAGGAAATTTGTTTTATTTTTAATAAAATTAATAAAAAATTTAAATGTGTTTATAGGGTGTTTCTCCCCCCTTACTGGGTTGTGCGACACCAGCCTACCCTCTCCCCATTGAGGTGTGAAACAACCCTCCTCTAACACCACTATTTTTCTTTGATTTAAACAATAATTTTCAACTATTATTGGTCAGAATATCCTTGGTTGGGATTTATCTTCCATGTCCTATCCTTTTACAACAATTTTGAGGTCTCTCGTCACTTGGATTTCATCCGGACAAAACCTTAGTTTGTGGTATGATATTTTTTTCATTGTTATTATGTATTAGGGTTGTAAAAATAGCCTCCCAGGATATGTTGTTCTGTGTTATAGAAATAACCACCAATGGTGAGGTGGTTCGGGGTGTTTTGGTTCACCATTGCTGTCTGAGGTAAGATTTTTTACATGATGATTTACTTCACACCCTCTATTTTAGGGCCTTATGTGTTTATGTGTCCAAATTATATGTTTAGTGAGTTTCAGTTCCCTTGGAAGAATTTCAATCATTTACAAATGTATGTATATATATAAATATGTAAATCCTCTATGTGATTATTCTGTTAGAGTGAGTGAATACATGCATCGGGTTAAGGGTATATATAAATATATTTTGAATTATGTTCATGTGAGTAGATGATAGCTCGAGTAAGAAAGTGGCGAGTGCCAAAGTATCGGCTTGACCTTATTCTTGAGGTATGATCCCTATCCTTGATCTCATTATTTAATAATGCTTTAATTTATTCTCTAAAAAATTTGATTTATGATTATCATAGTTTAATGGAAATACATAGCTTGAATAAAATTCGTAATGATAAGAAACGTCTTATTTCTTGATAAAGTCAACTTTTTATAATCAAACCACTCTAACAGAGGTGCGATTCCTTAAAAAAAATGTATTGATACTTAATATATCACACAAGGTTTTGGTTTTAGATTTCCATATTTTCAACCTATTGGTGATTATATAAGGTATGTTATTTAACATCCCTTTAATTTTATTAAATGATATTTCCCAGTAAATTTGTGTTTAAGTCTATGCCATGAGATAAATTGTTGGACTTGAAGCAGCCCTTGGGAATCTTGTTAAAAGGAACCAGAATGTATTTGGCCTTGGACACCATTTGGTGTGCCTTCTTACCCCATTTCATGGGATTCTATTCATGTAATTCATTTTTATATAAATTGAATGATTAAATGAATTAATTAGGAAGGGATGAGTGACCAAGTCCCCTGGCCCTTATTATGTCATTTCATAATTATGCATGTTTTCCTTGTATGTATAAGACCATGTGAGTTTAATATATCAACATTGTGTAGTAGGTTTTTAAGATTCATAATCCTATTATAAAGAGTTTCCCTTACGAGTTAAATGATAACTAATACATGTGATGAATTGTCAATATTTTTAGGCTTGTTATATTGAAATTGACCATGCGAGTAATTAAATGTATATTAAATTAATATGACCATATCAGTTATTTAATGTTATATCCATTTAATAATTTAATTTAGATCTTATTCTTGTTATGGGAAATGTTCCCAGGAGAGTAAATGAAATGCCAATACTTATGAGGTTGGTCCTCGCTTGAGCCACCCTTGTGAGATGAGTTATATTTGATGCTCTTGGTTTTGACCTTGGCCTATCTAATGAAATGTTTAAGTGAATTTAAATGATGAAATGGTAAATACCCTTGAGTGAATCATTATTATTTTTTAGAATTCCATGGATGGGCTGATGGGGTTAAATATTCTTATTCCATTGGTGAATCATGGATCCAATGAGAGATTCCATGGATCGGTTCATAGAGGCTATGCTTATGCTATGGGGGAATCAGGGATCCAATTGAGGGAGGCCATGGATGAGCTCAATTGTTAAATATAATTAAACCATGAGTGAATCATTGATCTAATTGAGGGATTCCATGGATGAGAGAAAGGTTAAATATGCTAATATATTGAGTGAATCATGGACCTCCAAGGATGGGCATAGTTGACATGGACTTTATACCTCACCTAGAGATATATTGGGTTTCTAAGAGTTTCATCGGGGTTGGTCTTGTAGGATGTTGGTTGATATTGTATCGTGAGTGACTCTTGATTTCCAACTTAGGATTTTCAAGTAGAGTATTAGGTTATCAATATGTTAAGTGATATTAATGTGACTTATGACACATCTCTAGGGAAAAGAACAATCAAGGATTTGGTTGAGATTTTTATGGTTCAAATGGCCCTCTCATGATTTTTTTGTCCTAAAAATTAAATATGGGATGTTGTACTTGAGCTAGATCTTGAGAAATATAAATTCAATGAATAAAAATATTATAATTTTGATTAAATGAAATGTATATTAAATGTGTACCTACTTACAAAGGATGTTTACTTTTGAGTACTTCATTACTTTTTATATATATGTTTTCACTATTATATTTGTATAACACATGTTAGATTGGGATTGAAACTGTGTGTGCTAGCCTATTGAGTTTTATATCTTGCACCATGATTGGCTGCCATTGGTACCCGAGTAGAAATACTTGTCTGCAAGGCCTTGGTACTTTTTTTGTTTTATTTCTTATATCAGGATGTTGGGAGAAAAAGACTAAGATGGAGCTTTGGATTCTCATGGTGATTACCTTTGGACTTGTTGTCTTTTATTTATTTTCTATTATAATGATAATCATATTGTACAATTTAAACCTTTCAGATACATACCATCATATGTGATGCATGCATTGTATAAACAGGTGTTGGTTGTTTTCTATATTTAGTTTTTATTAAATTTTATTCTGCTATTTGAATATTTCTTTGTACTACATCTTATTATAATAGATTTTTACTCTATTTACCATTGTGAACTCTGATTATGGGGGTATAGCCTCCCCAATGAACTACCTTTACACCATCTCTACTAGTGTATAGCCTCTGGTCTATGGGGAGACATAGTTGATATCATGTGGTGACCGATCAGATTACTTGTTTTGTGGTAAGTCAATCCTGGACGTTACAATGGGGAATTAGAGGTTGTTTTTTACTTGTATTACTATTTTGGGCTAGTAGATAGGATTCTAGTAATGTTTCGGTAGTTGGTAGGTAGTCTTTATTGGGACTGATCACCCCACGTATAGGAAAGGACCAAGTGTCTAGGGCTGGGAATTGTTGTTTATACTATTGATGTTATAATTGATATGATTTTTCCATGGGTGACTGGTTTACTTTCCCACTACTTATTTATTATTATAATTTATTGAATTTTCCCATGTCCAGAATGTCAAGGAATTAATGTTACATGTATCGTTACAGGGACTTAAAAATTCACATTCCATGCATATGAAATGCCACGTAACTACAACAGTTTGTTTCTGGATAAGTATGATTCTGTTCCTTTAATGATTCCATGCTTAGTTTTTTACCTATTGGGGTAATATTTTTTCATGTTTTTCTTATATTGAAACATGATTAGATGATATATTCAATGATTTTTTTTCTTATTGTAGCAAGATATTTTTGATATGAAAAATGGTTCCATGTCCTTGAAACTATTGGTTGCGTGTTAAGAGAGTGCCATTTTTCAATTGTTAGGTGTATGGGAACCTTAAGATTTGGAAATGGGTAACTCATATACTCAAACCTACCCTAAATCTTCATAAATGTGCATATAAATTTTTTGAAAATGGAAGAAGATGCAGAAGTAAAATGTTAAAATGGAATATTTTTTATTAATAGACCCAAATGCACACCATAAGGTATATGAACGCCTTACAGAATGGTAAATAACCCCCATGTGATTTAGCCTTTTTATGTACATTTTTTATTGAGAAAAGTTATAAACGTGAATGCTATTGAGTTTTGAATTTTAAATGTATGTTAACTTTTAAAATGTTCAACTGGACCCAAGTAGGTCAGTTGGGATCTCCTCTTATAAGATAAACCATTATGGTATTTATTCTTTTTATGGTTAACAAATAAAAATGGGTTTATTTTGAAGAATCCAGGTTGGTTTAGTGGGACCCTTGGATTTTTCCGAATGGGTTTAAAGGAATTGTGTGCTAAATTTATTATTTTTTCATTGAGATGTTGGATAAAGTGTATTCCAAGTGACATGTTTTGTATAACGGTTCATTAGGGTTTTCTTAAAATTCATTCAAATGTTATAATGGTTGAAATTAATTAATTATATAACTTTATATTCAAACCTCAAATAGTTCTGTTTTCTAGGATCTTCATGGAAGGGTAGTTTTAATTGTTTTTTTGTGATATGCCTTGGAATGGAGATGTGAGAAATCATCTGTAGGTTGTTTCCTCTTAGATTTGGCTTAAATTAAAGAGGCTCTTATGCCTAGTAAATTAATATGTTTTACTTGACCAAGAGATAGGATCGACATTTATTCTTCATAATGGGCTAGCCCGTGGTCACTATCACCCTTAGAGCATGATGTATTGCTTTCCATTGTGATACTTTTTACATTTGGTTCCATTTTCCCTAGTAGGATAGATTTTTTTTAAAAAGGAAACCCTTTTTCTGATGTGTGGTCATTGTATCTTCACCCTTTATATGGGAGTGACCATCATGGAATGATTAGTTCAGTAGTTTAGACATGTATGGGTCATGGTTAGCTATTTAGGAGGTCATGTAAACCTATATTTTCTTAAGGGATTGGAGACTTGTTACGCCATCATCCGTGTAAATGGTGTTCTTTTGAGCCAGTTTCTATAGTAGCCATCTGTTACATGACTTCATAGGCCAAACAAACTATGAATGATACACATAATGTGCCTTTTTCTTTTGTATACTTGGCATAGTTTGTGTTCAAAAATACAGTACCCATCGATTCATAAATGTAAAAATGATCCATTTGAGTTCAGTTAAATTATATTCATTGTGCTATTGAGTACCTTTTCGGGTCATCCCCAAAGTAGTGTGACCCGATAACTTGGAAATAAATTTCATCCCACCACTCAGGAGGACATTCAGGGACTTGGGTGTTTTGACACACCGGTCGAGTGGATCTTGGATTTTACAACCAAATGCATTAATGAACGTGAACATGGTTTGAGGGTAGTGCCACATTGGTTCTGGTGTACATGATGGTTTTTTCTTGGTTGCATGACTTTGCTGAGGTTGGTGTTATGGTAAACCCTTTAAAATCTCCCTTAATCTAGTAAGGGTTTCAGTGGTAATATTTTTAGTGAACACTAATGCCTTTGGTGGTATATGCATCGTGGTTCAATTGATGATGCATCAATAGGTAATGTCGAGCATATCTCAATAGGTCGGCTTGTAATGGTTTTCCAATTTCTCTTTGAGATACTCTTAGTATTTCATCCTAGTGACATGCATGTCCCCTATAATGATGTCTTCCATGAGGAACTAATGGAGCTCTAGTTATACTCCACACTAAAGTCTGAATGTAGTTGGGATATGTGTGTTTCTCCTCTATGTTGTATGATGGATACATGGGGTTTGTTGATATTTTGTGATTCCTAAGTGAAACTTGGGTTCCTACATGGGAACTCCTTAGACGAAATTTTGGACATGTGCTGCTTATTTTGATGTGACCAACAGGTGGATGCTACTCTTGGCTTAGTTAGTGTTCTTGTGTAGGCCTTTGGGATTTATACCAACTTCTCTATTATAGCATGGGGCAAGAGTTACCTTGGTATAGGTCCATGGAATATATTTTTTGACTCTAAGGTTCTCCCAAACCTATTTTAGGTCTTGGATGTGCTGGTTTGAGGGTAGTGTTTCCAGTGGGATAGAATCAATATACGACTTCTTTTGTGATGAGGCATAATGGTTTTAATTAGACAAGGGTTGGTTTGATATTGAAAACTCAATTAATTTCAAGTGTGAGCTTCAGTGGACTTGTTGTTCTGAAACACTTAGAGGAGTGTTTGTTTATATGGAAATTACAAATGTGGGGTGAAATCACTAATTGGCAACTGGACTCTTTTTAATGTTAAAGCCTAAGGTGGGGAGAACCTTTGGCCGGGTGCTTAAAAAGAAGATGACATGATCATGTCTTTGGTTAATCGGGATTGGGTAAGATCCTCTTCGATGTTTTGGTTGGAAATCAGGTATTGGCTCAAGAATGTTTGGAATGAGTGTCGTGTGCTGAAGAGGAACTCTGAGGTGCATTGGGTGTTTGGAAACCCAACACGACCATTTGAACAAATTTTCATGACCCTTGTAGGTTTGGGGATGTCTTCATTGTTTCCCTAAGGATTTATAGGGATGAGAATTTCTTAGGTGGGGAGTTTGTATAAACTCGTGTTTTTGAACCAGACCAAATTCAGAGGGAATTTGAATTTTTACTAATTATTGGACATGTAGTTTTTAAAACAGAACTCTAAAATGTAATTCCTAGAATTTAGATGTTTAAATGTTATGTTTTTGTACGTGGGTGAAGTTCCTAGAACATTCTCGGGTAGCTTAATGAGTTTCGAGAGTGTAGGAATAGGAAAGGTAGGGTTTTAAGGACATACAGAGGGCTCATGATTTTTCAAAAACCTTTCCACCCATAGTAGTAAATATGTGGCTTATTGTAGGTGAGGAAGATGCGTTTTTTCAGGATGTGAAAAAGTTTTCAAACCATGTGCCCAGACTACAGGCATAGTATAAGAGGTAGCATATATGCACTATTCATAGTATGTTTGTGCGTGGTCAGATTACCATACAGGTCAAACCACGTAGGGTGCTCCAGGTGCCCTGTAAAGGGTGCACATATAGTGTATAGTATGTTAAACCATGCATCTCAAACCATGTGTTTTTATTTGTTTAATTCATTTTATTTTTTAAAAAAAACTATGTAATATTAAAATAGAAGTTTAGGGTGTTTATACTCCCTTGTTGTGTCGCATGACACCAGCCTCCCCTCTCCCCATGAGGTGTGACATACCCTTCCTCTGACACCCCTCTTCGGCTTCGATTTCAACCATAATTTTCACTTGTTCATGGTATGAATCTCCATATAATGATTTTATCCTCCCTCTGTTACACGTTTCTAGGGATTTTGATGTCCCCTATCACACTGATTTTATTTGGCTACAACCCTATATAGGGGTTTGATCCATTTTTTATTTGTTCATCTATTTTTCAGGTTTCACTAGGTCATATTTATCTGTGTTACGGAACACACCGCAAAAGGTGAGGCAGTTTGAGTTTTTTCGATTCAATTCCACCATATGAGGAAAGGTTTTTTACTCACTGATTTTGTCACACACACTATCGTATGGCCTTATGAAGTTTATAGGTACTGAGAAAATTTGTAGGGAGTTTCGGTGCCCTTGGAATACTTTCAAACATATAAAAGGTTATATATATATATGTATATCCTCCATGTTTGTATTCCCTTATGGTGTAGGGAATACATGAATTGGGTTATTGGTATATATAAATATAAATATAAATATATATATATGTAAGTATATGCACTCTAGTAGATGACAACTTGATATAGAATGCATCAATTTATGAAGAATCAAATTGGTCTTCTACTTGAGGTTGGATCCCAATCATTTATCTCTTTAATTAATAATGTGTTAATTTCAACTTTACAAGAGTTGATGTATGAGTTTCCCGGTTTAAGGGAACTACATATCTTGAATAAAATGCTTAAATATGAGAAATTACTTGTTTCATGGTAACATCATGTTTTTATAATAAAACCCCTCTAATAGAGGTGTGCTTCCTTCAAACCAAAAAAGCAGTGATAATTGTTATATCATGATTGCTTGTGGTTTGATATTTACATATTTGCTTCTTGTTGGTGATGATATATGGTTTGTTATTACATGACCTATAGAATGTTATTAAATGATGTTTCCCATATGAATTATGTTTAAGTATATGACATTATATAGACTATTGTACATGAAGAACCCATTGTGATGCAAGTAAATTGGAACATGATGGATTTGGAATTATACACCCTTTGGTGTGCCTTAATACCCCATGATATGGGATGTCAATCATGTAGTTTATTTTTATATCAATTGTTGAATTGAATGGATTAATTGGTATGGGATGAGTGACTAATACCCTTGTCCCTTATTATGTCATTTCTGGATTAATCATGTTTTTTCTTTTATGGATAATCCCACGTGATTTTAATACTACCATTACATGTTGTTGGTTGTTAATATTGAAAATATTGTTACAAAAAATTCCCTTGTGAGTTAAATGATAACTAAGCCACGTGATGCCTTGATGGGATATTTTGGGTTTTTATATTGAAATTGGTCATTTGAGTAATTAAATTGTTTTTTAATTGATATTCCCCCATGATTTAATTTTTTTTAAGCGATGTGAAAGATTAATTTACATGTGATGCTTGTTACGAAAAAGGTTCCCATGAGATTAAATGAAAGGCCAAGACTTATGAGGTTGCTACTTGCTTGTGTCACCCTCATGAGGTGAGTTATATTAGATGCTATTGGTTTTGACCTTGAAATGTCTAATGAATTGTGTAAGTGAATTTAAATGATGAAATCGTTTATAGACAAAAGTGAATAATGGATTTAGTTTATAATTCTATAGATAGGTTCAAGGGGTTAAATATCCTTATGCCATGGGTGAATCATGTATCCAATGAGGGATGTCATGGATAGGATCATGGAGGCTATGCTTATGCCATGGGTAAATCTTAGATCCAATTGAGGTATTCCATGGAATAAAATAATGGTTAAATATGATTAATCCTTGAGTGAATCATAGATCTAATTGAGGGATTCCATGGACAAGATCAATGGTTAAATATGATAATATGTAGAGTGAATCATGGATCCATTTATTTATGGAATATAAGGGCTAAATAGGCCTTTAGTATATGTCTTGAGTGATACTTGGGTATTATTTATTGTTCCTCTAAGTGCGGGGCTCAGTTGACATGGACTTTATACCTCACCTAGAGAGATATTGTGTTTCTAAGAGGTTTTCTTGGGATATGCTTGTATGGTGTTGGTTGATATTAAACCTGGACTGATACTTGAATTACAACATAAGAATGTCAAGGATAGGGTTAGGTTATTAATGTTTTAATTGAGACTAAAGTGACTTAGTATTCATCTCTATGAAAAAGTACAATCGTAGATTTGGTCTAGAATAATATTGTACTGATAGTCTTGTGAGGTGATTTCTTGTTCTTCAAATTATATAGGGGATGTCAAACATGAGCCGGATCTTGAGACATAAAATTTCTATGAATTGAAATGTTTAACTTTTGATTAAATAAAAAGAATATTAAATGAGTACCTGTTTATGAAGGATGTGTATTTTTGATTACTTCCTTACTTGTAATATATCTACTTGAACTGTTTTATTTGCACAACATTGGTTGGATTGGGCTCAACACTATGATTTCTAGCCTACTAAGATTTATATCTCACACCCTACTCGGGTGTAATACATACCCAAATATACTTACTTTTTTAGATGGTATTTGACCTTTTTTGTATTTATTATATCTTGAAGATGGGATCGAGGGACTGAGCTGGAGATTGGGATGCTCAAGGTGATTGCCTTTGGGCTTTATTTATATTATTCATTTTTTATTTTAATTAAAAATGTGCTCTACTATTTACTAATTTTTTATTTTTATCATAATATAGAATGCATGAATTATATAAAGTGGAATTTCACATTTTCTTTATTAATTTTTTAATTCAATGGTCTTCTGTTATTTCATTATTTCATTACACTGGTTCTGCTGATATCTAAATTTTACTATCTTTATAGTTGTTCACTTGGAGTCTGAGGGTATTGTCTCCCAACTGAACTACTTGTACTCTCGCACTACTAGTAAGCAGACTATAGCGTATGGGGAGATACACTTGAGGTCATGTGGTCACCTATCTGGCTATCAGTTTGGTGGTAATTCTGAATGAGGCATTACATATGATATTATGGTATATTCGTGATATTATTAAGATTATGTGATAATTATATGGATTTTTTTTAGAAGTTTTATTTCCATGTTATGAAAATTACATATCAAATATTATCAATGACCATAAAAATTATTTCTATATAAATGTTATACTTTTTGGGATAATTATTGATGAATGAATGATTATAGTGTAGATAACTATTAGGTTTAATATTTTCTTAATGTTGAGATAATATAGAGAGGTTTGATTTTTACGATATACGTTAGATAGTAATTGGTAACCTAGAGATTGATATTTGATATAGGGAGAAGTTGATATTATTTTATGGATTATGATAGATATATATATTTACTAGTGTGTGACATTAGGAAAAATTTATTAATGTTATTTAAGGGCTACTAATAGAGATAATTTTTGGAGGAATATATAATCTCATTATGGTTTAATGTATCAAAGATTGAAATATTTTTTGAGAAAGGTATATTTTTAGAGTATATAATTAGGATATACACACACATCATTTTATGATTTTAATAATGACTAATGTTGGTTGAGAATGGATAACTTGGGTTTTTGAAGCATAGATATTAATGATTATTGTGTATAGAATATTTTAATAATGTTCATGGAAAATAGGAATCTCTATTTGATTGATTCAGTAATTTAGTGTGAATAAACCTTTCTAAATGTAACCTAGGTTGAATAAATAATGATATATATTAAATTAAGAGTGATATAGGTTGAACTGATATAGATATAAATCGTGTTTTAATAAATATAGGGTAATGTTATAGTCATATAATGTGATACATAATGACATTAAATTTTCCTATAGTTATTTATGATAATTATATTATAATGATAACCAAAAATGTTAACTGATTTGGTTTTATCACTAGCTCAAGCACAAAGGAGTTAGGTTAACAATGGATTTTATAGAAAATGGAAAAACTGTCCAAGTGAACAACCTAATAGGATAAGGTATGTAGTAAAAAATATTATAATAACAAAAAAACGACCATCAAGAATTATGATTAACAATACAAACATTCCTTAAATCCAAAATAAACTAAAGGAGGGAAGGATGTTGTCCCATGAAAGATTATGTGATGAATATTATGAAGGAAAAATTATTAAACTTCCCACATGTCAAAAATGTGAAAAGAAGTATGGGGAAACTAACTTGAAGTTATGGGTAAACTCTATAAGTGTATATTTTAAGGTCACCAGAAAAATAAATATAAAGAAAATAGTGAATTAATAAAAATTCATTTCTTCAACTGTAAGAGAGATAGACATTATACGACTCAATGTCCTAATCAAAGGGAAAATGAGGGATATAGTTACAAAAAAAACATGTGAAAAAGGAAAACACAATGAAACTACTACAAATGAATAAAATTATGAGTTTTCACTATATATTTTCTAGTGTCAAATTTCATGTATGTTTTCAGCAAGTACTGGATTTTTAGTTTTAAATAAAATAACATAATGGTATGGTTATAATATAAATCATTTTAAATATTTTTGGAATTTTATTCCTAAGGAATCAATATAAACATCACCTATTGTAATTTTATTTGAATTTTTAAATGGGTTAAGACTCTTTATAAATCAAATATAATGATTTTTTATATAGATAAATCTCATTCCACACCGAAATCCCATGACAATCATGAAAAGTATGGTTAATTGTAAATTATATATAGAAATTACTATGATTTTATGAGTCAAATTTTTCAGACAATATTTATTTAATGGTGGAGAATGTAACAACCCTAAATTCTCATGTATAATTAATTATAAATAGGTCAATATGCTCAATATCATTCTCTACAAAAAACACTTAACATAAATTATGTAGTGCGATATTTATATGAAATATAAATATTTAAGTATGAATATTAAAAATTAAGTATTTGTATTGTGATGATGAATAAGAGAAACCTATTTATGAATCTTATGTACATAAGAAATGTAGAATACATTTAACATGAATTAAATTAAATTGGATTACCTAAAATAACTAATAAGATCGTGTATTGTTTAGAAAGAAGTTTTTCGGAAAAATTTCCTTTACCAAATACAAATTATATATCATGAAGTATATAATTATTGATTAATTATTTGTGATATTAATAATTAGTTAAGAATAATTTTGTTTTTAAATCTTATGAAATACTTATAATAAGAGTTATCAATTGAAAATTGGATTTTTCAATAAAATATTTTTCATCGTATTTTATGATTTTCTTAAAAAACAATTCCTATAAATATTTTAATTTAATAAATACGAATATCCAATTTAAATTATTAATTTCAAAATTTACTTAGTATGAATTTATACCATTTTCTAAAAAGGTTGGTATTTAGTCAAAAAAATACATTTCTTAAGAAACACATAATTTTTATGAACATAACATTATATAAAATTAATTAGTAAGATAAAAACCCAATTATGGGATCAAATGAGAATCTATGAAATAATATTTTTAATTTTAATAAATTTCATGAGCTTATAAATCCTATGACAAATTATTTTAAACTTATTAAAATTTTACTTTAAGAAAAAACTACATTTGGTCTTTTCTATAAATAAATTTTTTTAAGAAATATTTGATTTTGGATTCACATGGAAGCCTCATACACTTTATCTTTATATATACAATTAATTTATGTCATTAAAATCTATATCTTATATAATTTTATCATAGATATTAATTTAAGTCTTAAAAAATTATTTCTCTAGTAATGGTCTATACATGATCAAGTGAATTTATTTTAAAATTAACTATTCACATAATTATAAATATTATATGTTAAAATGATTTTTAAATTTGGAATTGTAAGTATCAAATTAAATAAAATGTTTAATTTAAATCTTTTTTCATAAAAATTGACTATTAAGGTTAAAAATTTATTACATATGTAAAAATAAATTATTGTAAATCTATAAAAGTTTAAAAATACCTAAAATAAAAATGGTTCTCTATTAAAAGAGTTGTTTATGTGAGTTTGAACCCCTAATTATTTTACTCTATTATTTTTTCTATTTTTTATATTTTCACATGAACATTACCCTTACATTATTAAAAAATGTGAATGTCTGTCCAATACTAACCTTCCCTTCACATAAAAAGGTGAAATCTTCACCACGGTAATAAAACATTTCTCTCAAATTTATTCTTAAAACTCTTTAAATTTTAACTTCATATAACCCAGTCCTATGTTCAAAATCTTGTGTTCAAATTAGTTATCATAATACCTTTATTTAGATGGATAATTCCAATGAAAATTCAAGTCCCCGATGTGAGTATTATAAACTACTTGAATTTTCTTATTAATTATAGTCTTTAAAATTTATTATAGCCATAATAATATACTGACAAGATTTTTATTTATATACCTTAATGTTAGTTTATTTAGGGTATGGTCATTTTGTTTCATATTATCCATCTATTATTAAAAACCCATTATTCATGCTTTGTGAGAACTACCACCTCCATGATACAACATGATTCTTTTTTCCTTTAAATCATTTCATGGATGGATAAAATGATTATATTAAGGGATAAATGTGAAATTTATGAAATAATTAATTCTCTTTTATTCGAAATTATAAACCTTGGAAATGATATAGCCAATAAATGATCATTTTTAATATAATAATTTAAAATAAGCATGCTAAGGGGATGAACTTTTGTTGTAATTGTGTAATATTTGATGATCCAATAATAATTTTTATAATTTATTCAAATTAAGATATATCAAAATAATTAAATAAAAATAGTATAATTATTATTCTATTATAATGATATTATTAAAAAAATACATCATAATCATTTATCAAATTTGGATATCTTCATGTTTGAGTTGATTTAACTACTTAATTAAAAAATAAAATGAATTTATATCATGAATGACTGGGAAAACTTTTATTATTATATTTTAATAAAAAAAATTACATAATTATTGCTTTTTTATTCTTAGTATGTTATGTTAATATTTAAATCATCAATCAGTAAAACACCCTTTCTATTTCTATGAATCACCGAAGCATCATTCTGATTAATTTCTTCATCAAGGATAAGGATTAAAAAACACATTAATGTGTTTTGGAACATCACAAATACCAATAAAAAATCCCAAATATTAATTCTAATGACCAAGTAATTATAAATTTGGAGAATTAATTAATAGGGAAACAATTATTCTGAAACAAGAAAAAAAGAATGAAAACTACAAACCCTTTATGTGGAAAATCAAAAAATTAATTGTGAGAATGACTATTTATAGAGTATAAATGAAAATAGATATTTGTATGGTTTTTAATAATATAATACGATAAATATTATTTTTATTAATGATGTTACAGTACATTTTTGAATTTCTAGGGAAGGGGTATGGATTTTTTATCTAAAATTATTCTATTTGTGATATGTTTGGTATTGAAAACCAAATTTACTTTATGAATTTTATATAATAACTATATTAGTTATAATATAATTATTTATATTTTAATATTATAATTTTATGTTAAATTTTAGTCCCTCTCTTTTAATGTGGTTTGAGTTGAATGCTCTTAATGTCATAAGCGTTTTATAGGTCTCCATTCAATTTCATTATAACATATTACATTTTATGAACCATTTATTTTTGTATATTTTATTAACTACCCATGGATATATTTTTAACATACATTTTATAATTCATTGAATTTACTATATAATCATGATTCCTTTTTTAAGTGTCTATTTATTTAATTGCTTCTAAGAAGTGAGGTTTTTTGGTAGCTCAATTTTTTTTCACTGAGTTATGATCATTATTTGATCTTACTTTATATATGTTAAGTATATTTTTCCTTTTTATTATATTATGTGGTATTATATATTTTTTTTGATGATATATATACCCATCATATAACCCATTTGGTGAATATTTCTCACTTATTTGGATTTTTTCTATTCAATCTAACCACTTTCTTTATTTGGTTGGATTATGATCATGTTATTATGTATCGAATTATCTGTGTAATCATTATTATGTAGTGTGGAAAAATAAAATTTTATATAACTCATATTGGTTGTTTTTCAGCTTCAATGTATAATATTATTTTGACATGGGGAAGTATTTTGGCGTATCATATATTGATACTTGAATATGGACTATTATTGGAAATTAGACTCTGTATTGTATAAACATTAACCTTATTTATTAGTATTGGTTATAATGATGTAATCAATTTTTTTAAATGTGGATAAGTATTGTCATTATTCATTATTATTGGACGCTAACATAGTTTTATCTGGGGTTGATATTTCTTATTCTTCCTTATATGCATAACCATGTTTCTATTCATCCAATGGTTTATTAGAAATTAGTATAAATCTTATTTTTGAATCAAATGATGAATTTATTGGGCTTAATTAGGGGATGAGAGGTGCATAGATTTATTAAACCCCTTAATTCATCGAAATGTCTCATGAGACAAAACATTATTTTTATTTTGTGTATTCCTTCCCAATTGAACAAGATGTAATGAATATATAACTGAAAACAAATAAAGTGTCTTGTCAGAGGGCATTGCCATGTTTTTTTATGTGTGTTATTTACCATTATATCATCATGTGAATTTATTATTGATATCCTTGTTTTCATTTATTATTATGGACATAAAATTCTATTTGATTCAAATTAATTCTGGATTAATGTTGTTATCCTATTCCTTCCATAAAAAAATATGGCATGTTTATGCCATGTTTACATCATTTATTTATTTACCTTACGAAGTTTTTGAACTCACCCATTTCATATGTTTCCATTCCTATGGTTATGACAAAATTGGATACATGTGAAATTTTTATTATGATAGTATGTGTGGAGGAATTTATGGGATATTATTAATACTTATCATAAAATAAGTAGTATCTTATATATAATGGAAAATAAGTATTAATTTTAAAACTAATTATGTATTTATTAGTTTATTATATGTATTAATTCATTAAATATTTAAAATTTTCAATTTCCTTCAAATGTATAAGATTCAATAATAAATAATGATTTTGTAAATATGGACCGTTATATCTAGTCTTTTTTGCAAAAATATCAATAGAAGTATGTTATGTTTGTGTCTATGAGAACTAGATCTAGGATTGTGGGTATGAGGTGTCAAAAATATCAAATGATTGACTATTTTTCATCAAAACATTAAATTAAATCTATATTAGTAATGTATCCTAATGGTAAAAGTGTTTCTATGATGAAATTTATACATAAATTGTATCAAGAAGGGTACACTAAAAATAATTAGAATTGATTTCCTTTTAAATAAATACTATATGGAATATATTTTTTCACATATAACTAAAACATAAATCCAAACCATGACACATTAAAATAAAATTATTTAATTTTATCTTTATAATTATTATTTTATACTCACAGGTATAAATAGATTTAAAACATTTATGAAATTTATGTATAAAAAGGAATGAAATAAAACCAGTTGGAAGAAGTCTTCCTTATGAAGATGATTTGTTTGATCTTGAAAGGGAGGTATCTTCAATTTTTTACCAAGACTAATCCCAATTCATGATCCATCACCTACATATTTAGTTAAAGTATCTTTTGTAAAAGATCCAGATCATCAAAATTTCCTTGAGATCTATGCTAAATGAATCTACAGATATTAAAACCTTTGATACTTACCTTACTCTTCTATCTTATACTAATGCAATAAGGGGATTTTTAAATAGATGTTTGATAGATATAAATATTATATGTATTTCTTATAGCTTGATTTTCATAAAATATAATAAATAATATTGTTTTTAAAAATCTATATGTAAAATTTAATTAATTACAATTATAAAATTAATCATCCGTAAATAATTAGAAAAAGATTAATGATATATTTAGGATGAAATGAAATTTTGAATATATTGTTTATTTTTTAAGAAAATAAAAATATCATTTTAAAGGATTATGTTAATTTTTCTAATCTACAATGAAACATATAAAAAATTATTTCAAATTACAATTACTATGAAATAATATTACGAACTCTTAATGATTTTTAAAGACCAATTTTCAATAAAAACAATTTCTTTACCATATAAAAAATCCTTTATATTATAAAATAAATTTATAATATTTATATATTTATTTTATTCAAATGGATTCCATTTTTTTATTTATCATAACAATATTAGATTATGATGATTTTTTTATATTTTTCTAAAATTCTCGTTTTTTGGTGATTAATGGAAAATTATGTTTTTACTAATACCATAGGATTTATAACTATATCATTTATTAAGTATGAACTATGAACATAGAATAATTTTTTATTAGTCTAAAATATAATTTAGAATAAAATTATTCATTTTATTAAACTATTTTGAATTTAAAAAATCCATGTTGAATATTTTGGAACAAAAGTAATAATTTAACCTAGTAAAAACTATTTTTAGAATTTTATTTCAAGAAACTATTAAGGTTTAATTAAAGAATATATTGATTTTAGTTATACATAAACATTATTTAATTAATAATATTGTATTTAATTTCATTCAAATAAAAAACACTCACAATTTTGGAATAAAATAATTTATATGGTTTAAAATATATATTATGTTAGAAATTTTATTAATGCTTTATATATATATATTATTTTAAAATAAATTCTTTTTATTTTTATAAATTTTATCTAATATAATTCTTTTCATATTATGAATTATATGGTCAAAAATATATAATAATGACAATTATAAATTTAGTTATAAAAATTTAATTAATTAGTAAAATATTAGTTAGCATGAAAAACTGAAAATGTTAAAATGTATGAACCTAATTGGTAAAAAACATAAATCATTTTTAAAAAATGCCATTAAATTAGTGGTTTTGGGATTTATAAACATTAATTTATACAAATTCATACAATTTTAAACTTTTTACCCACATTCCAAGTTTAAAATGATATCATTTTTTAATATTAAAAAATTTTATTTAAAAAAATTTCATTACCTTCAATTATAGATGATTCCTACCATTACTCTTTTAATTATATATAAAAAACTATAACTTTACAGTATAAAATTTCCCATTTCATTCCCAAATAATCCTTTGTGACACCCACTATGTCACTGGTACATTTTAGTTTGAGCTTTATATTTCCTTTAGTGTGTTCCTAGATTTCCCAGGTACTGGTGGTCGAAACCAAGATTTTTTTGGGAGATAGACCAGGGTGAAAAGTTTGTGCATAGTTTTTATAAACCTTTTGAAACCATGTGTGGCATATAATTGTTATTTATATTGTTCTTTCATATGGGTTGCACATGGATTTTTAAGCCACACCATACCCTAGGGAAAACAGTGTGGCATATTTTGTGTGGATAGTGGCAACAACATGGTCAGCACATAATTTTTCTTACCATAAGAACAAATGGTGTATCCTTATCCAACTAATTAAAAATAGTAAAATTACAAAATTTTTACTATCAGTTTATTATCATTTGACCACTATTTTACCTCCATCGTTCAAAACCCTCTTTTATTGGTTATGGATATCTCCCCCTAATTACTTGGTGGATTTCATATTGGTTTATCAGTGTTTCTCTTAAGGTATATCGAATTTACCATTGATTTCATCTTATTTTAAATCCTTCAAGCTTTATTATGCCATTTTTGTGGATGTGTATAACCTTAGGGGTGGTGGGAACAAATATTGGATATGTAATTGGGGTTTTTATTTCCTTTAATGTGGATTTGGTTTGTGAGTATCAGTTTCTACACTTTCAAGTGGTCTTCATAATGATTGATGATATTTGGACTAAATATGGGGAAGATTTATCAATTTAAGGGTTTCTTCCATGGAACATCATTCAATTTCTAATCGTGTTTGGTTTTTTGTTTAAATATTTGTTGGAATGCTTTAACCATGGTGTGTAATCCATGTTTTTTGTATTTCATGGATTGAATTTGATATTTTGGGGTTTACT
The DNA here is from genome assembly GCA_963277665.1 of Viscum album. Taxonomy (NCBI): domain Eukaryota; kingdom Viridiplantae; phylum Streptophyta; class Magnoliopsida; order Santalales; family Viscaceae; genus Viscum; species Viscum album. Next base: position 450,993,044 of record OY728131.1, read on the forward strand.
GTGGGGTTTTAAAATTAGGTGTGGATTTTCTTCCCACCAAGTGTTGGATAAATTTTTTTTAAATTTTTTTGGTTGTAAATTCATTTATAAAATGGTTTTATAAATTTTTTTTACTTTTGAAAAGTTTTTGATGAATTGGGAATGTTTTTTGGTCAAATGTCTTATGTTATGGATTGTATGATATGGTAACTAGTTTGTGATTCTGTAAGAATGGAGTATCACATGGGTTAAACAAGGTGTGAGTGAGAGGTTTGTTTGAGGGACTAGATGATCCTTTAAAGGGAGGATTGTGCAAGCCGCTACTTGTTTCCAAGGGAAAAAGTGATAGATTGGGTAAGAAAATAAAGTGATATTCCATGTTTGTTTCCAAGAGACTGTATAATCTCTTAGAGTTGGCGTATATGGAAGATCATGAGAGATTCTATTATTTATATAGAGTAATTATTTAATCACTCGTTCTAGACTGTGGTAGGAGCTCCATGTGGAAATTACTCATGCTATATTGGTTTATATTCTTATGTATTTTTTTAGTTCCATTTTAATGTGATGATATATATCATAACCATTTTATTATCCTTTATTTATATGGTTTTATGGTGATAATGATATTCTCAACATTATTTTGTAATTGGGATATATTTGAGAATTTTTTGACTTGTAGGGGTATTTATTTATTTGATCCATGTCTACAAATTATTTTTAAAAACCATGGTTCCTTTAAAAAAATAAAAACTAATGGGATTTTGATGGTTTACATTGAAACGGTATATTCTTCAAGTGGATAAAATTTAAGAATATTTTCAAACTATTTTATTGGTTACATGGGTAAATGCATTAAATAAATTAATGGTGTTATAATAATGGGATTCATTTCTCACACCCTACATGGGCCCTTTTGGGTGTTTCCATATTTCATTTAGTTTGGGTTGTTAATTTTCTAATACAATGTATATGTCATGTTATGTCATATTTTTACTATGATGTATGCTTTCTGTGTCATGTTCTTATATTATTGTGTTGAATCTAATGATATCAGTGTGGATGTCTTATTTTATATTTGGGATATTCCAGTTTACATGTGGATAAATCATTCCCAAGCAATAGTTGGTTATGCATAGTTCTTGTGACCGACCTGTGATGATTGGGATGTTTTAGGGAAATGTATTGGAACAACATGGTTGATAAGTTGGGTCAAACTAGTATGGTTTGTTAAAAAATGATATCCTAGTATTTTTCTCATTTAGGAGTTTGTTGTAGTTTGGGTGTAGGACCATCAGGACTCGGGAGGCAGGAAGAGGGGAGTGATTGGTCAGCTCTTATTTGGGATGAACCATCACTTTCAATGGATGGTATAAGACTGTAGTTATATTTTGAACATGTTGATGTGTTATCATTTTAATTTTTTTCTATCTTTTTTATGTTCCTAGTGATTATAATGTTAGTTTTTTTGGTTGTTTTTTTTGTGGTTTGATGTAAATTTATTCTTGAAGAATGTTTTTTCACTTTGTCTTATAGAAAATTCCTCCCTGAAGAACATCATCTAGGTGTAGAGTGGGTAAAACATAGGGTACCCTACAGGTAAACCATCACATTGATTAAAATTTATTGGATCTTGTGATTCATATAATCCAAACATTGGGTCAAGTGGGTGGTATTGACCATAATTATATTATAGACCATGATCAAAAGTATTTTTTAAAATCCACCTATGATTCTTGTCCAAAAAATATACAGTGATCATGATTAATTTTGGGGTTATATCAAGTAAATATTTTGATTTTTTAAAGACCCTTGAGACCTCAGAAGTGGGATTTCTCATGTATGAGCTCGAAAGACTAGGTATGAAGTGGTGGGATTCAATGGTGTTTTTGGTGAAGAATAAGGATCTCATATGGACAACATTAAATGTGGTGTTTAATCGGATGTTCTACCTAGATAAATTCTTAGTGGAAAAGGACCATGAGTTTCTGAAGTTGAATCATGGTGATCATTCCTCAATGGATATGCCACCAAATTTAATGTGTTTTTTATGTATATATGAATATTCATTAAAATGAATATCTCGAGGCTCAATGTTTTGAGATGAGATTAAGGCAAAAGATCTAAAATGTTCTCATTTTACGGCTTCTACAAACATATACAGAGATATTTGACAAGTAAGTAATAGAAGAGGTGTATGTGGAGGGAAATAAAGGTCCTATTGGTGTTCCTTATATGGGTGGTATCCGGAGATAAGAATTAGGATAGAAGAAGAAGTGTGATAAGTCATAGAGAGGTAGTGAAAATAGTGTCCACAAGATATTGGGATCAACCTATATAGATCTTACGAGGCATATAATAATTTTATGTTTTTATTTAAAGAATATAGGACACATAAGGTGTAGTTTCCTAGAAACTATGTGGATTTTCCACTGGTGTGGCTGGTCACAAAATATCCAGTGATTTTGTTATTTGTTTTCATTTGGGAGTAGTGTAGGATCCATTTTTATGAAGGGATCCTAGTTATAGTTGGATGTGTCTAAGGGTAGAGGATATCATCCTCTTGGAATGTGGGATTATAACTAGGGGATGAAGATTTAGATATGGTCTTATCTAGGGTGACTAAATGGATTTTAGGTTATTACATAGGACTCAAATTATTGGCTTTCCACTATTCAAGGTATGGTGTTTATTACTTCAACTATGTAATTGGATTTATTTGACCCAGGTGTATCCCATTATTTAATTTTAGGTAATTTTTTTGATTAAATGGGTATGTAGGTTGAGTTTATTCCTTATATCATGGATTTTATAATCACAGTAGGTAGGAAAAATGAGAATGGTTTTTATGTTCCATGAGTTCAATGTTTTTTTATCCATCATGTAGGTTGTTTTAAACATACTTGTTCTAAAACTTGATGTGTTTGGAATCATTATTGGCATGGACTTGATTATTATATTATTGTTTCAAGGACAATTTCATCATCATAGGGTCCAGTTCCTTACTCATAATGTAAGAACTCATATATTTATGGGTGATTTAGATATGTGGTCATGGAGGCAAGGACCTATTTATTATATGTTAGTTTTGATGTAGTTCCAGTTGTGTAGGTAGTTTCTTGTGTTTGTTGAGAAATGTTCTTTGGGTGAACATGCAGTGGTCATTAGTAAGTTCATAGATGTGTTTAAAAAGAATTTATTAGGATTTCCTCCTCGATGAGAGATCCAGTTGACCACAATTTTTCTTCCAGGGATGAGCTTGTTTTCCCTTCCATCTTATCAAATGTCTCTAGTCGAGTTGAATGAGTTCAATGTTCAACTATAAGATCTGAAGGGAACAGGTTTTATTCAATATATCATGTCTCCATGGGTTTAAAATTTCCATTATAAAGAAGTAGGATGGTATCCTATTGTTTTAATACAAAATATAATGAATAACCATATGAAAGTAAAGAATAAATACCCTTTTTATAGAATTGATGATCCATTTAAACACCATGGAGGGGATTATTGGTTTTCTAAAATTGTCCTAAGATCATGGTACCACCGGTTGAGGGTTTGGGAAGAGGATGTTATAAATAATTCTTCTCAATTTCAGTATGGAAATTTTTAGCATTTTGTTAGGTTATTTGGGATTAACAATGATCCGACTATTTGCAGGACAATAATGAACCAGATTTTTCATCACTATTTTGAATCCTTCAAAGAAATTTTTGTAGATGATATCTTGGTGTATTTGAATAGTTAGGATTATCATGATAACTATCTAAGAGTTGTTTGGGGATTTTTTATAATCATATATATGAAACATTTCCCAAGTGCCAATTTTGGATTATAGACATGACGTTTTCTGGTCATTTGATTTCTAAGGTATGAATTTCAATGGATCCAAATAATGATTGAGCAGTTGTGTTATAGGATTATCCAAATAATATATTCAACATCAATATATTTTTGGTCTTGGTCTGGTATTATAGATGTTTTTTTGAGACTTTTCTAGTATTTTTTCACCTTTTAAATCTTTTACCTAGAAAGGGGTGATGTTTTAGTGGGAAGAGAAGTACCATAGTGATTTTGATAAGTTGAAGAATCCATTTTTATCCCATAATGTTTTGATTCTACTTGAACATGGAAGATATTATGATGTTTACTGTGATTCTTTTGGTGTGTTTTTTGGGTATATTATGATGTGTGAAGATCATGTGGCGGACAGTGGATTGTGGAAACTACACCCACATGAGTGAAATTATCCCACCCACAACCTAAAATGGATAGTTTTTATTACTTTATTGAAGATATAAATACATTACCTCTTAGGGTAGATTTTTACAATTCATTTGGATAATATGATTTGGAAGTAAGTTTTCACTCAAATGGACCTAACCCATAAGAAGATTCATTTGGTAGAGTACCTTCATTCATTTGATTTCAATATGACATATATTTTAAAGAAAAAAAATGGTTGTCTATGCGCTAACAAGGAAGCTCCTAGAACAAGATTTTTGAGAATTATCAGATGAGTGGTGTCCAATGATATTTTTTTATGTTCTTATATTTGGTGTGCTAGATGATGGAGGGAATATAATCTTGGATATTGTGCATATTAGACCCCCACTCATCAATCAGTTGTGGATAAAGAATCTATTTAACCTTGAGTGATGAATGATTAGTAGTGATTTAAATGGTGGTAAGGCATTGGGTTATTGGTCTTAGTCTCTCGATGGTTCTATTTTTATTTAGATGTGGATGAAAGATTATTTGAGCATGATGTGGGAGGTGATGTATGGGGAACATCATTCTAGTTAGGCAGTTCACCCTGGGGAGACCAAGATGATTTAGGTCTTGAGGGGCTGATATTGGTGTCTTGGGATAATCCATACCATGGAGTAATTTTTTCTATATTTTTGACATTCCATAGGATCAAATATGAAAATTATAGACTATTAGGGTGGTTAGAGACACTTCTAGTGATATTGTGTAAGTGAGAGAAAATATGTATGGATTTTATGATTAGGCTACACTATACTCCAAGTGGGATAGATTCAACATGGGTTATTTTTGATCATCTAAAGAAATAATCTCATTTTATACCCATAAGGGAAGGTATAAGAACTCATACGGCTTTATATTTTAAATGGTTTTTGGCTTCATGGAGTTCCCTTCGTGAATGTGTTAGATCAGGATTCCCATTTTACATTTATGTTATAGAAGGTACTCTAGGTGTCTTTGGGAACCAATTTGAGGTTTAGCACCGCATATCACACACATAAAGAGGAAAATTGGAGTAGACCATCTAGACTCTTGATGATATGTTACATGTAAGTGTGATTGATTTCAAGGGTTCATGGAAAAAGAATTTATTATTTTTTGAGTTTTTAAATTATAGTAACTATAATGCCCTGTTTTGATAAAAAAATTTGATTTACTTTATAGGAATATGTGTTAATCACCATTGTGTTGGTGCAAGGTGTAAGAGAATTTGTTGTTTTTAAAACACCTCACCTAGAAGAGTACTGAGGCAATTTGACTAATTTAGAACTTTTTAGTGATGGATTAGAATCTATATAAGTTTTAGGTCAACATATTCATCATCCAAAAGAGTTTCAGGCTAGTGTTCAGCTATCTTATATAGTATTAAATTAGTTAGGCTAACGTAGTTTGTGAAATTATGGGAATTCATTACCCCATTATATCAGGTCATTTTATATTATGAATAATATTAGGAAGGTGTCCTACGGGTTAGATCCACCACCACAGATTATCTTGAATCATGATATCTTTCATGTCTCTCAACTAAAGAGATGCCATCTAGACCCATCTAATGTGTTGGAGTGGAAATATTAAGAGTTTTATCCTACTGCCACTATGGTGGAATAGAAAATTTCTATTGTGGATGTTTAGAAAAAGATTCTCCATGGGAATGTAACCTTGTTGGTCCCTATTCTATGGTAGTGTGGTGGTTATGTCCGTGTGACATGGGAGCAAGAAGGTTGGGAATGGGAGTAGTGGCCTCACCTATTTTCTTCTAACGAAGCTTGAGGACATTTTGGTGGTAGAAAGTCACATGTTAGAGATATTATGACACCCTATAGGTTACAAGTATGTTTTATTTTTAGTTATATATATCCATGAGTAAATTCTTAAAGTTTGCAGGTTTTAAGGCTAAAAATAGTGAATTTTGGGTAGACAAAATTGGGATCACTATTAGTGCATGGTTTTTCTAAATCATATGAAAAAATGTGCATGTTAATATAGTATTTGATAGTGTGGTTTCACACAGTTTGATAATGGTTTGTTACATGATGATATACCCATGTGGAATCCGTGTAGACTATTTTAGGTGGGTAGTGGCACCTGTATGGTTCGTGAAAAAATTGTCTAGTTTTGTAGCTGAACCCGTGTGACCTGGTCTATCTTCATAAAATGGTAAAATTACAAAATTTATCCTATTAGGATTTCATATTTTGGCTGTCATTTTTTCAATTCCAAAACATGTAGTCCTCCTACATTTTCTAATGAGCTCTCCCCCTCCTTCCTTTGTTGATATATTCTTGGTTTCTTGGGGATTTTCTTGAGGTATGTTGATTTTACCCTTTATTTATTCTTTTTATCCCTTCCTCAAGCTTTATTTATCCATTTTTTTGGAAATGAAAAACACTAGGGGAGATGTGGAAAGAATCTAGTGTAATAATTGTGGGGGGAGGGTGTTTGTATTCTATCTTGTCATTTAGGTGTGTGAGACTTTGTTTTATGTCTTTTGAGTGGTCTGCATCGAGGGTGATGATGTTTTATCAAATTCGAGGTAAGAATTTCTATTTAAGGATTTTTTTCAATGGAATACTATTAAATTTCATATCACATTTTTTTAATTTTCCATTTTAATTTTTTATTATCTTTTCATATTCCATATTTTATATATTTCTTAGGATTTATTAAAAAATTAGTGTTTAAAGTGTGTTTTCAATTAGGTGTTTCCAGTATGGACATTAAATGTATGATAAAATGGATAATAATTGTTTTTGGTTTTTAATGTATATTAAAATAGTTTTATAAATGTTTTTATGTTTGGAATGGTTTTTGATAAATTGGGCATGTTTTGTTTTTGAAATGGAATGTGTTACGATTTTTCTGATATTATCAATACTTTGTGATTGTGTTGGAACAGAGTAGAAAATGAGTTAACTGGAGTGTGAGTGAGAGGATTGATTGGGAGACTATGTGATCCATCAGAGGGAGTTATATGAGATCCTTTATTTTTCCAATGGGGTTGAGTGAATATTTTGGTAGGAATACTATGTGATTCCTTGTTGGTTGTTGAGAGGCCATGTGTGATCTTGGAGTTGGATACTGAGGAAGAACATGATAGAATACAGTACTTATCAGGCATACTTGTTTAATCGTGCATGTTTGACATAATGGTCAGATCCCTTGGCTAACATTACACAATTTATATTGGTTTATATCTTTATGTATTGGATTAATAACATTTTTATGTTATGGTATGTAGTATGATCATTTTTTCATATTCTATTTATATGGTTATGTTATATCAATGTTATCCCACCATTATTATGACTTTTGGTTATGTTTTACCAAGTTTTTCCTTATGTCCTTATTTATTAATTTATCCACGATCATAAATTTCTTTGGAAAACCAAACATAATAAAGGAAAAAAAGGGATTTTATTGTTTCATATGAAAATGTTATATTTTCAAATTGTTTTTGTTTTCAATATGTTTTCAAAAAAGATTATGGGTTGAATGTGTGAAATCATTTAATATATTCATGGTGTTATCCAACTAGTCATTATTCCTCACACCCACCTTTGTAAATTTTTTGCATTTATATATTTCATTTTGTATGACACATGTAAAGGAAATCTACTATATATATGTGTGTCTCTTTTTTATTGTAGATATATAATGTTTTGAGGTGTATATTTTATCTCATTAAGATAGACTCATGTATATTTGCGTTTGTATTTTTTCTCATTGGTTTGTACTTGGGCATTGTTTTTAATTTCACTATTTCTTTTCAGTTCGGTTTTGTTAATTTTGAGATACCTTGTACATGTCCTGTTATGTCATAATTGTACCATGCTGTATATTTTGTTTTGTGGTATCTTATAATATTATACTATTAAAATTAATGATATTAGTGTGGAGGTAACATTTTATGGATTGTTCATTATAGTAAACCTATGGTTAAATCATAGCAAAGCGATAATTGGTTATGCATTGTGCTTGTCGCTAACCTGTGGCGATCTAAAAAATGCTTCTGGCCATGTAATGAGTCAGATTGAGAGACTTATAACATCAAATTGGGTTGGTTCATCACATCATATCCCATGATTTTTATCTTATTTTCCATATATATTTACCAAATTTATTCTAAATAAAAAAGTTTTCCAAGAATAAAAGAAAACTTTTTAGAGGTTAAAAAGATTTCACGAAAGTGGGTAGTATAAGGTAAGGGCTTTTTTTCTTGAATATATTTTCATGACCAGTAAATATTCTTCATTGACTATGGTTTCCCAATATTGATTAATTTTATCCAAATATGATATTATATTTCCTTCTAATCTACTTTCCTAGGAATTACATTTTTAAATCAAGTTAGTATTTACTTATAGATTTCTCTATTTATTAAATATAATGGTATTTTGAAGAATTTCCATAATAACACACCAATATTTTCTTATAATATAAGTAAATATATTTGATATATTCTTCCACATAGATAACCAAATATAAAAAAACCCCTCATTTATTTAAATAAATTATAAATATTTATGTATAACCATTAAGACCAAGCTGTTGAATTAGTAATAATGAATAGGAGTAACTGATTTATTAAATATTTATTGAAAAAAATAAAGACTATATTTAATTTTAATGAAATTTAATTAATAAAAATAAATGAATGACAATATCATTTCATTATTAGAGTTGTGGTTTTCTGAATAAATTTCTCTTTTTGCGCTGTGACTTTTTTTCCACAAGAAACATATGACTAATTTTTGGTAGTATATTTCTAAATGAATAATTCGTTAGCACTATTTAATAACTGGTATGAAATAAGAATAATTATAGATTTCAGTATAAAGATTTATTTTTCCTATATAAAAAGTGTCATTACATTTTATAATTTTATTTATATGGTAAATTTATATATATTAAAATTTGAATTTGAAAAAATTATCTTATTTTTTGGATTAATAAGAATAATATTTTAATAAGTTTAATATTTGGTATTGGTATGAAAATATTTTCTTTATGGTGATTAGTGTAATATATTTTGTTTACAAATAATGTGATTTAATCACAATATTAGTGTTTATGTATGTCATAGAAATTTCAGAAAACACTTTTTAAAAAAAATAATTAATTTCATAATTTAAATTATAAATATAAAAATATTGGTTTTAGTTTTCAAACAAATATATATTATTTTAATACTCAAGTAAAATGTTTCTCAAGATATTTTTTTAGTGAAAGGACCAATCAATGTCATTATGATCCCTAATAAGGGAATTGGGTGATTTATTCATCATTTATTTTATTTTTATTTAATTTTTAAACAACATTCACCTCCAATCATAGAGATTGTAATTTTTTGGAATAAAATAATGAACAAAACCCTGGAAACAAAAAATAATTATGTGGTTTACTACTTAGTAAGAGTAGCTACTTCTAATAATGGTTTTGAAATATTTGAATACCACAAAAAGAATAGGGTGAAAAAATAGTACATGAGCATAGATCATTTTTCAATCATTGATTTTACAACTTGAGGATCCCAAATAGTCTTATGGATTGAAATTTATGTCTATTTGAATTAAGGTATCATTTTTCCCAAATAAAAATTAAAAAAGGAAATAATTCCACATAGAACTTTTCTCCAACCACATTGTGCTTCACTATGAAAAAAACATATCATAACAAATAAATTATATTGAGGTCTGAGTTGGTGGATTTCATCCTCATGAAAATTGAAGCATTTTCGAAGCCCTATTGTGGATACCCTTTTCTGGAGCCCCTTTAATGAGACCCTTTGTGGACCCCCTACATGGAACCCATTAGAGGAACCACTTTATGGAGGCCCTTTATAGAGACCCTTTGTAGAGCCCCTTCATGGATTATAATTTTTGGATCTACTTTACATATCCCCTTTATGGACCCTCATTTCCAAGTCCCATATTGGAGCCACTTTGTTGTGCCCCCTTGTCAATCTCTTATGTGGATCCCCTTTTTTGGATCCCCTTACAGATCCCCCAATATTAGAATTATAGGTTATACCAATGGTTCCAAACCTTTAGTATAGGCCATAGTGCCAATGGTATAACTTATACCAATGGTTCTACCAACCTTTTGATAATTGGATATTAGGATATTCCTATACCAAAACTTTTAAAAGAACCATTTTTATAGGGGTTATAGAATTTGGGTTTACCAATGGTTATGTGAGAATCGTTGGTATAAGTCTATACCAAAGGTTTTCACATAATCATTGGTATAGGTCTACCGTAACGGTTTTGAAACTATTATTATAAAACATCCCCCCTCTAATTTACTATGCTTCAACCTATCCCTCTGCCCAAATAGCCACAACAATCCACAACAACACCAAAATTTTCTCAAATACCTAAAAACAAACATCACCACCATTATACAAATAAATACAAAACCATAAACTGATTAATGCATTAAACCAGTGATAAAACACTTTAAAACATCACATATATTCAATAAGAACTAATCATCAAACATAAAATGGTGTTAATATAATTATAAATTGTAAAGGAAAAATATATCCCTCATCACCTTAATCATTGTCATCCTCACCATTATTCTCACCATCATCCTCACTATTGTTCTCATCGTCATCCTCACTATCACCATCACCCTCGCTCGGAAGATCATCATCCAGACCACCACTAAGAAAACATCTTGATAGGTTTTTAATAATAAAATTCACAACTAAAAAACTAAATGGATATACTTGATTTTGTGGTGTGATATTCTATAATGAATGATTACTTTGTGATATTATTACATGAGTTGGTTGAAAAAAGAAATTTTATAAATTGTGATAATTAATAATATGATTAAATAATGATTTGAAAAATTAAATTAAAGTGGAATCTAAAGATTATTGTTTGTATATATTATTTTAATAAATATAAGAGAAATGTAATTATTTAATATTGGAAATGGAATGTGTTTATTGAAAAAAACTAATCAAGATAAAATAAATGTTTAGTATAGTAAAATGGAAAGGTAAAATGTATGACAGATCTGTTCTTATTTGGTTTTCTATGTTTCTATGATTTAATTTCAAATGGATTAAAATACAAGAAAACAAGGTAAATTCTTCATTAATGGATATTGAAGATAGCATATTGTCAATATTGGTGTCTTTTTATATAAAATAAACCTAAATAAATTTTATTTATTGTTTATTTATCTAATAAATTTAAATGTTTAGTTAGCATGAGAGTGTATAATATTTTATTGGTTTCAATTCATATTTTCCCTATTCAGTTTTACATAGTATTATTTTATTTACTTCTTTTTAATTCAATATGGTTATGTATGATTTAATTCAATGCATTTTGGTTCAATTATATTCAATTTGTATTGATGAAGTACAATTTCTTTTTGTTTACCTTATTTTTTTCATCTTAATTCAGTTTGTTTTATTTTGTATCACATTTATTTATAATTATTCATCTATATTTTTTTATAACTTTTCATTTCATTTTGATTTAGTTTTATCACCCCTCATGTTATTTAGTGTTGTATATGTTACATTATAATCATTTAGTTATGTTAGCAGTTACTTGATTTATTTCAAGTCCTTTAAATTAATTTTTATTTGCTTTAGTATATTTTTTACATTTTTCACCTTTTTAGATCATGTTCAAATTAGTAGATTTATTCATTTATTTTTATTTTTGGTTTCACTTATGGTTAGGTTGGTTCAATTTAATCATATTTCTTTCATTTCTGTTTGGTATTATTGAATTATTCTTTCTAGTCGATTTAGTTATAGTTTAGATTGTTTGGTTTGTGATTTATTGATTTGGTTTTGTTCCTTCATTACTAGGTCTTGTAGTTTCATATTCACACAATTATGGATGATTTAATTCTATATAAGTGGTTACATTCATTTTTTATTAAACATTTGATATTTACGTTTGATTATATTTTTATAACACCGATTTTTTATAGAAATGTAATTAAATTTAATTATTTGTTGATGGAATTTATTTTTTTGGTACAATTTAGATTGGAGTTTCTAGGCCTATTTACGGTGATTCAACTCAATTAAATTCTATTATAGTTGAATTTGATTAGTTTGGTTGATTTTGTTTTGGTTTCTTTCAGGTAATATTATTTCAACTTTGTATATCTAGGTTGGTTTCTATTTTATTCACCTTGGATTTGAAATTGTAGATTTTGTTTGGTTTACAATGGTTTTTTTATTTTACTCATTTTTTTATTATTTCATTGTAATCAAAATTGGTTACATTCAATTAGGTTCTATTCGTGATTATTTACATCGTTTTGTTTTAGTTTATATAGATTCAGTTTGGTTTAGTTTTATATTATAATCCTTAAACCATGTGGCCCATTCCACTTATAGTTCATGTTAAGGAAAATATTTTATTGAACGTAAATTTTATCCATGTTGAAAACAAACCTAATATTTTCTATTAATGATATTATGAGAGTTTTATGTAACACAATCTATGAGATAACCCAATTACACTAGAAGGATAATCATGACTTCTGTTCCGAGTAGGACAAGATGAAATTGACAAAATTATGTCATCACCTACACCACAAGGTGAAGGTACATGAATAAAAAAGAAGAAAGAATCAGAAAGTCAAAAAGTATTTATTTTAAAATAATAATTTTATAGAGTAAATAATGAGTTTATTGTAGAGTTGGTAAAATATATTACTAAAATTAAATCATTTTTTATAAGTAATTAAAATTTTAAACAATTTTTAAAAAATATGGTGTTTCAAACATAAAAAAATTATGTTAATTTTAGACCCTTAGTTCAATAAATTCACATAGATAAAGTTGGTAATGACTTAGATTGATAAACTTGTTAATTCATCGCACCATGAAGAAAAAATGAGTTTATATTTTTTCCAATTCTGATGTGAAGAGATAAAGGTACAACTATTTAATCTTATATATAATACTGAGAAATATTTTGAGGATCAAATTTTAGTGACTCAAAATAAGGGTGAATCAAAAAAAATGGAAGATAATTCATATAATGTTAAGAAATAAAAACAACATCAATATAAAACAACTAAAAAAGATCAAATTACTCAGGAAATATATTAAGGTGTTGAATTTGTAAATAAGATTAATAAGAAATAGGGAAAATGTTACTAATATGAGGAAGGAAAATTTATTTCCGGATGGATCACAATGTTAGAAGCGTTTTACTCTAAAATATCTAAAATAAGTGTAAAAATAACAATTAAAAAAAAGAAGAAAATGTTTTACATTATTTTAAATGATGATGAGGATAATAATTTTAATTTTCAACAAATTTATCTATCAACATATAAGATCCCAACCTTTTATGGAGTTATCTCAGGCACGATTTCAGGTAATTTGTTTTTACATAAGTACTTGTTATGGGTTTTGTAACTTAGGGTGTCTTTGGGTGAAGTCTAAGAAAAATTTGGAGGATAAGGGGCTATGCACAGTTGGTGCATGGTTTATTAAAATTGTGTATCTGCCTATGAGAAATTGTGTGATCTATGGTCTTTTCAGACAGTAGTTTTGATATGATTGAAGAATAGATTGAGAGTTCATACGAGGTGGTCATGTGAAGTGCCCCTTTGAAGAAGTGGATAACACATAGTTAGTCCACAATTAGTCTAATTGTGCTACTAACCCATGTGTGGGCCGACAATGTGATTATAAAATTATGGATCTCACACATTTTGAACATTAAATGAACTCTTTAATCTCTTATGTTGAAATAACTCAGGATTTTAATTTTAAAAAGATAAAGTAAGGTTATCCCATCAAATAGGGTGATTCCAAGGCTTTATGAAACCTGTTCTTCGAGATCAAAATCCCAATTTGAAGATATTATCTTCCTTTAAAAAGTGGATTTCATCTATATGCTTCTCTGATTTCTTATTTTATCATTCCTTGATCTATTCCTGTAATATTTCCCTTGTTTCCTTGGATCTAATCATATATGGGGGGATCTATATACAAGATTATGGATCTAGATCTAGATTTATGGGATCTTGATGTATTTGATGTTGATTTTGGTTTAGGGATTTAGATCTGGAAGTCATATCAACGTCGTTGTAATACTCATATTTTGGGGATTTCCATTGAGAAAACATTCATCAAAGAATTCATTTAAGTAGTCTAAATATAATTCCCATAGTCATGGATTTAATATGTATATGAAATATTGTTGAATTTCTAACATTATTTTTCAATTGATTTTCCTGAATTGTGTTAATTATATTGACCAATTGATTTATCAATGCTTTTTTTTGAAATAGGTGATTAATTGCGTAATTGATCATGAGACTACGAGATTTACCGATTTGATAATTAATTTGGGTAATTATTTATAAGTGGTAGGGGTAATAAACTAGATAATTAATTGGGTGATTAATTGTGATATTTTTAAATGCCTACGTTTAGATAATTAATTATTGATTAGTTATGTAACATTGATAATATGATCTAGATAGTTAATTGTGGGATTAATTATGGAATTTTGAGATCGGAATGAGATAATTAATTATAGAATGTTTATTATTGAATATGAATTGTGATATTGATTTATTAATTGATTGATTATTTAATGGTTTGAAGAAATTATTTAATTATTGAGTTAACTAATGGAATTGATGTGTTTAACTAATTGTTTAATAAGTAATGGAATTAGGGTGGACATTTAATTGGAAATTAGTCATGTGATAGAGAATGAGAATATAGTCATTCTAAAACGAGAAGTACAAATGGTAACATGGTTATAATACTTATGAGTAATGAAAATGGGAACCTGGTTATTATAAATTGATAATTATAGAGAGAAACAAGGTCATTATACTTATGAGTAAAGATAATGGGAACACGAAAATTCTAT
The DNA here is from genome assembly GCA_963277665.1 of Viscum album. Lineage (NCBI taxonomy): Eukaryota > Viridiplantae > Streptophyta > Magnoliopsida > Santalales > Viscaceae > Viscum > Viscum album. The sequence continues at coordinate 451,008,178 of OY728131.1, forward strand.
TGGGGAGTAATCTTAGTAACATGGTCATATTAATTACATTTTTGATATTGGTAACTTTGGTAATGTGTCTTGTAAATGTGAAATTAATGAATGGAAATAATGGAACTACATGGTATAGACTCACATGAGAATATTTGAACTTTGGCATGAGTCAAATTAGGTATTGAGATATCATAGAACCATGAATACTCTGAGCTTCATAAAGAAGCTGGTATTAATATATTATATTACATAAGGAACACATTTGGATCTGGTACGAGATGAATTTATTATTGAGGTACAGTTATCCTTGGAAACTATGGAGTTAATGTAGTTAGAAAAGAATAAATGATAATTTAATAACAAGTTATTTATGGATTGTACTAATTTTATATAGAGTTGCATACACTATCTTATGACTGGAATTATTTCAAACATAGTTGGCGGTGTCCTACTGAGTTATACTCACACTCTATTCACTCTTCCTGATTGGTACCTGAATAGATTATATTATTATTGGACTATATGTCAAAAAAGGCCCTAAGATAGTGTATGATTTGAAATATACCTTAGCGGAGGGAACCAGACATGGTTCGGGGGCCCGTTTGGGGATTCATAGTGTATTTACATCTTTTTCATTATTGACAATAGAAACATTCATTGGAATAGGATGTTTTACTGTAACGACCTAATGTTTTTCAATGGAAAATTCCCTTCTTATATTTATGTCATAAAACACAAAATAATGAACTACTAAGTGATAAGTACCTTTAAACATAATTTTTTCACTCCTATGTTTGGAATTTTGAAAATCTAACATACACGGTTGTGTTCAAGATGATTTTTGGAGTCTAATGAAACAAAAATAATTTTTTGGTGAATAGTAACGTACCCTTAGGAATAGTAATATACCCTTATGAAAATTAATATGACCCTTATGAATAGTAAATCATCCAACATAAGAGTAACATTACCTATGAATAATAAAATAAAATTTAGACATCTTAGAAAGTGACAATTAGACCTTAGTAAACGTTTTGGTATTTTGTAAGTCATAAATAATTAATTATAATTAATTAAATAATTTAGAAGAATATTTATTTACCTAAAATTTATTCATAAATTACTGAATCAATGTCTTATAGTTTTTAGATAATTTTATAAGACCCTACGTAATTTTTGAAAGCACTATAAAATCAGTTTTAATCTTAAAAATTGTTTTTTAAATAAATTATGATTTTAATTAAATAATAAATTAATAATATTTAGAAAATTATTTTTGAAAACTAGACTTCATTTTTGGATTCTAAACGTCCAAAAATGGTTTGGGTATTTTTTTGGGATTTTTCTGAGATACTTGAATTTTTGATGAATAGTGAAATACCGTAATTCACAAAATAATCTAAATAAGCTAATTATAGGGTCATGTGTGATGTTCTACTGATGTAAGACAACTTTGTTCTAGATTAAATTATGAAATTACTATTCTTGGTCATTCAAGACTCACTATTCCTTGTCTTGTGGGGAAAAAAACTAATGAATTTTATATTAAGGAAACCCCTCTCCCCTCCACTATAAAAGCCACCCTTTACACCCTCATTTACTAACACCTCTAAATCTCCAAGACATCACTAAACTCTGCCCAATCACCTTCCCTATCCCCTCTCCCACGTACAAGATCTTCTGGTATCATCAAAAGACCAAGATTAGGCCCTTAAGGAGGTTCTCAAGAGAAGGATTCAAGAGGTAATTTCCCTCCCTCTTCTCCTTTAATTTCCTTTCAAGTTCAAATTCATTTCCTGATCTCTCCCCACCTATCTTCATCAAAATTGTATTTTAACTAAATTATTATACATATAATGTAATTATATGATTCTAATGGTATATTATATCATCCAACCCCTTTTCCATGTTCCTTTTATTTTATTAAAGAGAATGTTGTTCGTGAGGTGTTAATTTTTCACCTTCAAGAATGACATGCTTTCTTCTTCCATTTCTAGATTCAGATCTGGTCATGAAACCATTTTTATGGTTGAACCATAATATTTTATATGTTTTATTCATATTTAAAGTTCTGTAAATAAATTTTTTCCATATTGCTATGTGATAAGTTAAAACAAGTTTGTTGTGATCCAAAAACTGCCCAAATTTACCCAAATAACCATCATTTAATTCTTATCTAATGATTCATCCACATGGAAATAATTTGATTCATTATAAGATCATCAGAACTCCTGTAATATCATTAATAACATATAATATCAGTTTTGGATGTTTACCCATGTTCTACCCAAACTTCAATTTAAGAATACAAGTGAACCACTCAAGAAAACCATAAAAACAAACATTCCCAAACAATGTTTTTAAACGCTATAACTCATTAAAAGGCACATAAATTCACTTAATGAAACCGTAATGAACCATATTTATGTAAAAAAGGTTCTTGATTTATAATTAATGAATATAATATCATTATACAAGACATTAAAGAGAAGGAATTATTCGGGTACAAGGTAAGGGGAAATTCTCGAACCCAAATTTCGTCCTTCGGGTTCTCCCTCTTTCACTCCATTTTTGATATGGTTACTCCTTAAGGATCATTTGTTCATCATTGTATTTACTTTTCTAGGATATAAATGTTTACCACTACTGTTTATGTCAAACAAAATGTTTTCTAAAATAACTTTTCTTTTAAGAACTCACCTTTTACTTCTCATTCAAGATTTGTGGTTCTTGTATCAAGTATGTTATTCCCTCTTTATTTTGGGATCCCAATGTTTATGAATGTGTTCTTATGAGATGAAATCCATTCCTTTTCATCGGTTAGTTATGTTCATTTATTCTATATGTTTATTATGTCATTCATGATAAATGATAATGTTATGATGTGACGGGTGCACCTGGAATTATTTAGCGTAATTATGAATGTTTCAAAGTGACAGGTGTGCCTGGAATTATACAGCACTCCAAGGCATTGGGTAAAGTGATGAATCTCATGAGTAAATGTGAAATGGTGTGTGAACAAGATTCTATCTTGGTTCACAATTATGTGTGGTAGTTAACCACTAGGACATGATGTTTCATTTTTATGCTTTTCCATATTTCAGTTCTTTTATTTATGCTCCTCTCATGTTCATGATCTTTTTCCTATGTTATGATTATGCTCACCCCATGATATATTGTTCTTATCTATCCTATTACTAGGATTCTAGCTCACCCCTTTTGATGTATATCTTCAGGTGACTACATGTACTAAGGAGAGGACAAGTGCCAATAAGAAGCTATAAAAGAATAAATTAAATAAATGTTTATGCTAGATGTTGTATTTGTTATGTGTGGTCCTAGTTTTACCAAGACACTAAGCCTTCAGATCCTTTTTGTGTAATACTATTATGATTTTTATCTTTGAAATGATGTAATAGTAATGTAATAAAAGGCCGAGTCGCTATAGTTGGTATCAGAGGCAAGGTTTAGTTAATTTTGGAATTAGGATTAGTGAACCCAAGAGAAAACCTCTAGTATGAGACTAAGTTAAAATATGCACACAAGAATATTTACCTAGGGATACCATATGTTCTCTTTTTGGTATAATTGTTTAAATGAATAAGTTATTAATGACTTTTTTAGTTATGTTTTGTTCTATCCTTTTCTAATTTAGAAAATGGTGGGAACCCGGAGAAATCAGGCCAACAACTCATGCGAGGGCCAATGCAACGATTGCCCGAATGACATCCCTAATGATTTGGGAGGTGGAGTTCAAAACTTCAAGGAAATGCTTACCCAATTATCTCAGGTTATGAATAATAACCATAATAATGAGGAATGTCCTCCTTCACCAAAGAGGGATAAACTATCTATTAAATGTTTTATACAGCAATGACCACCGATGTTTTGTGGATCTTCTGATCCACTAGTTGCAGAAAAGTGGGTCAACTCCATGGAGATGATCTTTTCTATGCTTCACTGTTCTGAGATGGAGAAGGTTACTCTAGCCATGTATTGTCTTGATGGAGAAGCTGATCAATGGTGGTCTTTGATTAAGAACACCAAGCCAAATGAAGAAATTGATGAGATGGAATGGGAAGACTTTAAGATAATGTTTCTTAATAAGTATTTTCCATGAACACTTTGCACGAAGATGGAGAGAGAATTCATAGAGCTCAAGAAAAAAGAAGGAGATTCTGTCACAACCTATTAAGAGAATTTCACAAGGCTCACAAGGTATGCTTCGGGTTTTCTTATCAACAATTATAGAAAAATTGATAGATAATTTAGTGGATTTAAACCACACCTTAGAAATACTCTTGCAATTAGAGACTTTGGGAGTTATGAAGAAGTTGTTCGGTGTGCTCTCAAAGTGGATATGGAGTTTAGAGAATGGTCCCATGGATATGGGGATAAGAAACGAAAGATGTAGTTTCAAGCCGGTGGATCTAGTGACAAAGTTGGGAAGAAAAATCAATGACCCACATGACAAAAATGTGGGAAGTTAGACCATTCGAACTGCCTCAAAGGGATGGGGAAATACTTCAAGTGTGGGAAAGCAGGACACCATGCTCCGGAGTGTTGAAAAGACATGAAAAGGAAGGATAATGTAGCCGATGAAAGAAGAGAACCACTCATGGTTCAATGCTACAAGTGTAAAGAGTTAGGGCACTATGAAAACCAGTGAACTAAACCTCATGTTCTCGAGGGTAATCAGCGTCAGCAGCCACAAAAGCCAAAGGAACAAGGGAAGGATTATTCCATCACTACTGCAGAGGTGAAGCATGATAATGAAGTCATACAAGGTACACTCCATATTCACTCATAAATGGAAAAATTCTTATTTGATTCTAGTTCTACGCATTCCTTTATATCTTGAAAGTTTGCTAAAACTATATAATCAAAGCCCTGCAACCTTGAAGTAGAAATATCTATAAAAACACCAAGTGGTGCAATCATTTCAACCCAAGTGTTTGACTCTTCTCCTATTGGCGTATGGGGGAAGATTCTTCCAGAACATCTTGTAATAATTCCCTTGGTGGAATTCGAAACTATAATGGGAATAGAATGGTTCTCATTATATAGAGTGCATATCAACGTTCAGGAAAAGGAAATATATTTTCATATTCAGAACCATCCCATGATCCTCTAAAAATGCAAGGAAGATCATGAATCTCCATTTAAAAATCTTTCAATGGTGTGGGTGTTGATTCCCTATGAATGAGCATACCTCGCCCAAATGGTTGAGTCAAAGGATAGTTCCAACCTTGAAGAAATGCCCATTGTGAGGGAATACGACGATGTATTTCCCGAATAATTACCTGGAATTCCCCCGGATCATGAGGTAGATTTATCAATTGAACTCATACCCTGAGCTAATACTATCTCAAAGTGCCCCTATATGATGGCTCCTATCGAACTGGTGGAGTTAAAGAAGCAGTTGCAAGAGCATCTGGACAAAGGGTTCATACACCCTAGTTCATCACCTTGGGGTGCGCCAATTCTCTTTGTGAAGAATAAGGATGGAACCATGCAGTTGTGTATCGATTATCGGGAACTCAACAAGATCATTATAAAGAACAAGTATCCTCTCCCAAGGATTGATGACTTTTTCGACCAGTTAAGAGGAGCTCAATACTTCTCAAAGGTGGATCTTTGTTTTGGATATCATCAGGTAAAGGTGAAGAAGGAAGATATTCAAAATACTACCTTCCGTACAAGGTATGGGCACTATGAGTTTTTGGTGATTCCCTTTGGAATTACTAATTCCCCTGTAATCTTCATGGATTTGATGAATAGTGTCTTTAGACATTACCTCGACAAATTTTTTGTAGTGTTTATTGATTATATTCTCATCTACTCCAAGAGAAAGTAGGAACATGAAGAACATATAAGACTTGTGTTGGTGACATTAATAAAGGAGAAGTTGTACGCCAAGTTCAGAAAGTGTGACTTTTGGATGAAGCAAGTCACGTTCTTGGGACATGTGATCACAAGTGAGAGAATTTTTGTGGATCCTTGCGATTGAGGAATGGCCCAGGCCCTCTAGTGTCACAGAAATCCATAGATTTCTTGGATTAACTGGTTACTACCGACGTTTTGTGAGAAACTTCTCACGATTGTCAAGCCCGCTAACTAAGTCAACAAGGAAAGGGGTAAAGTATGTTTGGATGGAAGAATGTGAGGGAAGCTTACAGAATCTAAAGAGAAGGCTGATCACTGAACCTATACTCACACTACTGAAAAGTGTAGAAAGTTTTGGGATATACAGTGATGCTTCAAAGAAAGTATTGGGTTGTGTAATCATGCAAAATGATAGTGTGATAGCCTATACCTCACGATAGTTGAAGATCCATGAGCAGAACTACTCGATGCATGATCTAGAGCTGGGAGTCATGATTTTTTCCTTGAAAATCTGGCGACACTACCTTTATGGTGAGAAGTGTGACATATACACCGACCACAAGAGCCTAAATTATATATTCTCACAAAAGGAGCTCAATATGCGTCAAAGGAGATGGTTAGAGCTAATCAAGGATTATGATTGCTCTATTCACTATCATCCTGGAAAGGTGAACAAGGTACCTGATGATCTAAGAATAAAATAACCTCCTACTCTATCCATGCTGCGGATTGAGAAAGACCCTATATTCATAGATATGCAAAGAATATATTTGGAAATCATAATGGCAGGGGATACATCCTACTTTTCCCAAATGATTGTGCAACCATCCATCCAGGAGATGATTAAGGAATCACAAAGGGATGATGTGGAGATACAAAAGAGGGTGAATGCATTAAAGGAAGGGAAGCTGCAAGAGTTCCATATCGATGATGATGGTGTGATTTTGTTTGGAATGCGGCTTTGTGTGCCTTCATCACCCGGGATAAAGAAGGAGCTATTGGATAATTCACATAGCTCAATTTTCTCTATCCATCCTGGGAGTACCAAGATGTATCGTGATCTCTGAGAACACTTCTGGTGGGATAACATGAAGAAGGAGATTGTGGAATATATATCAAGGTGCTTGGTATGTCAGCAAGGAAAAGTTAAGTGACAAAAGTCCAAAGGTATGATGCAGCCATTGCCTATACCCATGTGGAAAAGGGAAAATATTATTATAGACTTTGTCACAGGTCTCCCGAAGACGTCAAAGGGAAATAATGCGACATGGGTTGTGGTTGACCGACTCACCAAGACTGCCTATTTTATCGCTATTTGGGAAGACCTCTAGCTTGAACAACTTGCAAAGATATATGTGAAGGAGGTTGTGAGACTACACGGTGTTCCCCTCTCAATTGTCTATGACCTTGATCTAAGGTTCACATCTAAATTATAGAGGATCCTTCAACATGATTTGAGTACTGAATTAAATTTCAGCATGGCCTATCACCCCCAAACCGATGGAAAGTCTAAAAGGACTATTTAGACGCTTGAAGATATGCTAAGAGGCTTCTCTCTTAACTTCAAAGGTGGTTGGGATCATCATCTCCCATTGGTTGAGTTCTGATACAACAATAGCTTCCACTCGAGTATTCAGATGGCTCCTTATGAAGCTCTGTATGGAATGAGATGTAGAACTCCAACCTGTTGGGATGAAGTTGGAGAAAGAAAGCTCCTTGACCCGATTTTGTTCAAGAGATGATAAAGAAGGTTCAAGTAATCCAAAAACACATCAAATATGCTCAAATTCGGCAAAAGAACTATGCTGACAACCGTCGAAGGGACTTGGAGTTCGACGTTGGAGATAAAGTCTTCCTTCAAATATCTCTATGGAAGAGAGTCATGTGATTCCGGAAGAAAGGGAAGCTAAGCCCAAGGTATATTGGCCCCTTTGAGATCCTTGACCGCATAGGAGTTGTGGCCTATCGTCTTGCACTTCCACCAAATATGGATCATGTTCATGATGTGTTTCATGTATCACTACTGAGGAAGTACATACCAGACCCATCACATGTACTAAACTCAGAGGTGGTGTAGCTAGAAGATGATCTATCCTATGAGGAGAAGCCAGTAAAGATTCTGGATCATAGAGATTAGGTTCTATGCAAAAAGACAACCCATCTTGTCAAAGTGTTGTGGAGGAACCATAAGTATGAGGAAGAAACTTTGGAACCAAAAGAGGCAATGAAGAAGAAGTACCCTCACATATTTGTGTAACGTGAAATTTCGGGGGTGAAATTCCTTAAGGGGGGAAGAATGTAACGACCCAATGTTTTCAATGGAAAATTCCCTTCTTATATTTATGTCATAAAAACACAAAATAATGAATTATTAAGTGATAAGTGACCTTTAAACATAAGTTTGTCACTCCTATGTTTAGGATTTTGGAAATATGACATACACGGTTGTGTTCAAGATGATTTTTGGAGTCTAATGAAACAAAAATAATTTTTTGGTGAATAGTAACGTACCCTTATGAATAGTAACGTACCCTTATGAATAGTAATATGAACCTTATGAATACTAAATCATCCAACATAAGAGTAACATTACCTATGAATAATATAATAAAATTTAGACTTCTTAGAAAGTGACAATTTGACCTTAGTAAACATTTTGGTATTTTGTAAGTCATAAATAAATAATTATAATTAATTAATTTATTTAAAAGAATATTTATTTCCCTAAAATTTATTCATAAATTATTTAATCAATTTCTTATAGTTTTTAGATAATTTTATAAGACCCTATGTAATTTTTGAAAGCACTATAAAATCAGTTTTAATCTTAAAAACTATTTTTTAAGTAAATTATGATTTTAATTAAATTTTAAATTAATAATACCTAGAAAATTATTTTTGAAAAATGATATTCATTTTTGGACTCTAAATGTTGAAAAATTGTTGGGGTAAATTTTTGGGATTTTTCTGAGATACTTGAATTTTTTATGAATAGTGAAATACTGTAATTTACAAAATAAGCTAAATAAGATAATTATAGGGTCATGTGTGATGTTCTACTGATGTAAGCCCACTTGGTTCGGAATTAAATTTTAACATTACCATTCTTGGTCTTTCAAGACTCACTATTCCTTGTCTTGTGGGAAAATAATAAACTAATGAATTTTATATTAAGGAAACCCCTCTCCCCTCCACTATAAAAGCCACCCCTCACACCCCCATTTCCTCACACCTCTCAAGCTCCAAGACTTCTATAAACTCTTCCCAAACATCTTCCCTAGCCCCTACCCCACGTCCAAGAGCTTCTGGTCTCATCAAAAGACCAAGCTTAGGCCCTTAAGGAGGTTCTCAAGGGAAAGATTCAAGAGGTAATTTCCCTCCCTCTTCTCCTTTAATTTCCTTTCAAGTTCATGTTCATTTCTTGATATCTCCCCACATATCTTCATAAAAATTGTATTGAAACTCCATTATTATAAATATACTATAATTTTATGATTCTAATGGTATATTATATGATCCAACCCCCTTTCCCTATTCCTTTTATTTTATTAAAGAGAGCATTGTTCGTGAGGTGTTAATTTTTCACATTCAAGAATGACATGCTTTCTTCTTCTATTTATACTTTCAGATCTGGTAATGAAACCATTTTTATGGTTGAACCCGAATATTTTATATGTTTTTCCCTATTTAATGTTCTGGAAACAACCTATGTCCATATTACTAAGTGATAAGTTAAAACATATTCGTTGTGATCCAAAAACCGCCAAAATTTACCCAAATAACCATCATTTAATTCTTATCTAATGATTCATCCATGTGGATCTAATTTGATTCATTATAAGATCATAAATACTCCTGTAATATCATTAATAACATGTAATATCAGTTTTGGATGTTTACCCATGTTCTACCCAAACTTCAATTTAAGAATACAAGTGAACCACTCAAGAAAACCATAAAAACAAGCATTCCCAAATAATGTTTTTAAACGCTATAACTCATCCAAAGGCACATAAATTCACTTAATGAAACCGTAATGAACCATATTAATGTACAAAAGGTTCTAGATTTCTAATTAATGAATATAATGTCAATATACAGGACATTAAAGAGAAGGAAGCATTCAGGTACAATGTAAGGGGAAATTCTCGAACCCAAATTTCGTCTTTCGGGTTCTCCCTCTTTTACTCCATTTTTGATATGGTTACTACTTAAGGATAATTTGTTCATCATTGTATTTCCTTTTCTGGGATATAAATTTTTACCACTACTTTTTTTGTCAAACAAAATGTATTCCAAAAGAAATATTCTTTTAAGAACTCACCTTTTACTTCTCATTCAAGATTTGCGGTTCTTATATCAATTATGTTATTCCCTGTTTATTTTGGAAACCCAAAGTTTATGAATTTATACTTATGAGATGAAACCCATTCTTTTTCATGGGTTATTTATGTAAATTTATTCTATATGTTCATTGTGGAATTCATGATAAATGATAATGTTATGATGTGATGGGTGTGCCCGGAATTATATAGCGCAATTATGAATATTTAAAAGTGACGGGTGCGCCCAGAATTATACAGCGCTCTAATGAATTGGGTAAAGTTATGAATCTCATGAGTAAATGTGAAATGATGTGTTAACAAGATTCTATCTGGGTTCACAAGTATTTTTTGTAGTTAACCACTAATACATGATGTTTCATTTTTATGCTTTGCCACATTTCAAGTCTTTTATTTATGCTCCTCTCATGTTCACGATATTTTTCCTATGTTATGATTATGCTCACCCCATGATATATTGTTCTTATCTGTCCTCTTATTTGGCTTCTAGCTCAACCCATTTGATGTATATCCTTAGGTGACTACATGTACTAAGGAAAGTACATGTGCCAATAAGAATCTAGAGAAAAAGAAATTAAATAAATGTTTATGCTAGATGTTGTATTTATTATGTGTGTTCCTAGTTTTCCGAAGACACTAATCCTTTGGATCCTCTTTGTGTAAAACTATTATGTTTTTTATCTTTTAAATTATTTAATAGTAATATAAGAAAAGGCTGGGTCACTATATTTAACTTTCAGTTGAGTATTGTATTTTATTTTTGGTTATCTTGTGACATGAGTATTTTTTTGGTTATATATACTTACACGATAGTTTATTTACTTATTTTAGTGTTTTACTCTGATAAAATAGGTTATAGTCTCCCCATGAATGACTTAAGAAACCCTCACTACTATTTAAAAACCTCTAGAATTTGGAGAGGTGTGCTTGAGGTCATGTGGTGAACTAGATCAGGGCATTGTTTCATGGTACCCGGGTTGGGATATTACAAAGTGGTATCAGAGCTTCAGTTTTCCTTCTTCTTATTCTTCCTTACTATTTTGGGAAAGTTAGACTGCAGACATGGAAGTGTCGGGGCTTGGTAATGATTATATGAATTATATTTTCAAACCCATGTATAGTAAAAAACCTAAGTACTCATAGTGGGATTGTTTTTATTATTGTTTTAGGTTACATTTGAATATTATTTCACCTTGGGCGATACATTTGGGGGGTAATGTGATTATGTTTTCTGAGAAACTTTGAGTACTGATTCATCGCCCAAAAATTCATGATAGTTGATTCTACACGAACCATTCTAGGAGCACAGAATTATTCTAATATGCATCATTTTAGGAACGCATGAGGAAACAGGTTTTGGGTAGGTTGTTGAACATAATCTATTTTCCTTGTGCAGAGATTTAAAATGAAAAATGGTGCCTAACATGAATTGAGAAAGATTGTAAAATTATGAAAAATGAGAACAATTAGGTGTCTAAATGAGATACTTTATTATTATAGTATATTTACCCTTGTTAACAAAAACCTAGGTGTGGGATGGTTACAGGTAGTGAGAGGGCCTCAGTTTTCATCGTGAGTCGTGGTGGAGGTAGAAGACTTGTCATAATTATTTCCTATTACATAAATGTTATAAGGTTTTAATATGACACGTAATATGTGTGTATATAATTGCAGAGATTATGCCTCGGCCACACTTGTTGAGGTGATAACTTAGGGGTGTTCTTAAGAATGATCTTCTAGTTAGGGAAAATGGGGAATCGATTGTGCCAACTAAAAATCAAGGGTACCAGTTCTGAGATAACGTTGACCGATTTACAAAATTTAGGAAAAGAGACCAAGGAATAGTTGTGAAAAATTATGTATGTGTCGACAAGGTTGTTTCAGTTATAGAACCCTCAAACTTTTACTGGATAGGGTGGACTTCTTGGAGCTAAATTCTAGGTTGATTTCATAGAGACTATACATGACCATTTGGAGCCTCTGGAAGAGAGGTGGGTCATTTTATACATTTATATAATACAATGAATATGTAATTATTAAAGGGAAATTCAACCATTAATTGGATAGAATAATGGTATGATATGGAAAGACTTCTTGGAGAGGTTTTTGGAGCACTTTTATCGAGATACGCTAGGACATGAGAAAGATGATGACTTAATGAATCTTAAATAGGGGATAATGTTGTTGATGGACTATGTTAGATGGTTATAGATCTGAAATATGTTTCTATAAAATTATCAGGAGATGAGTAATCTATGAAGAAAGGTTTTCCGTATGGAATTAAGTGTGATATTAAGACCCAGGTGAATATCTGTAGGCTCAATAAGTTTATGAAAGTGGTGGATCAGGCTCTCAAATTTGAAGGGAACCCGAGGGAGGCTTCTAGTACTAGACATGTAGTTGTTCCTGGTTGATCAGAAGGTGCAACTTCTGATAGAAGGAATCTTAATTATGGATACTTTAACCAAGGAATTTGGAAAAATAGTACACAGTAGGTGGGTCGGTTGGAGAAGACCTTACTAGGGTGGTCTGTAACTAGTTTGGTTGGATAGGGCACTATCTTCGACACTGATCTCAACCACTAGTAGAGTGTCGATCTTTGGAAAAGATGAGACATATATAGAAGTTCTATAGGTTGTTGCGACAACCAGGTACTGAAAAATTATCTGGGTAGAGTCATAGTATAAGAAGAGGATATTCAACACCATATCGGGCTAAAAGATTTAGTTCTACTAGCCGAGGTGGTAAAGGTAGTGGGAATGGTGCTTCTGAGAAGGAGCTTTTGCATTAGTAGAGTGGTGCTACTCAGGGGAGTCATACAACATCATTGGGATGAGGGGAAACATAGTTACATGAAGTATAACATAAACTTATGGATTGAGAGCCTGAACCATCGAAAGTGATAGGTACTATTAGAGTATCTTATAAATTATATAGTGACTTGTTTTACATTTGTGTCTCTCATTCATTTATATTTGCAAAATGTGTTAAAGGTTAGATCTTGGAGGGGTAGTTTGTGATTGGGGTTATGACTATATATACACCGCTGGGAGTGCGGTCTAGAGTTATTTGTATATTCAAGGGATATTTACATGAGGTCAGTGAATATTGTTTCCTATGGGATGTATAGGTTCATGATATGATGGGATTAAAACTAATTATGGGTATAGACTAGCTAGTCACATACTGGTTCCACATCAATTGTTACCATTAGAGAGTGAAATTTGCGTCTCCTTAGGGTGACAAGTATATTCATTATGAAGAAAGGGATATCTAGGAAAGTAGAGTAGGGAAAATTAATCAGTAATTGGGAGAGCTCATTGCCCAAGTTGTAAGAATTTTGTTGGAAGAAGGGGGTGTTAAGAAAGATTTTCTTCCACCAGTAGTGAATCTATTTCAGGATATCTTTCCTGATGATGTCGTAGGGATAACACCTGATAGGTATGTGAAATTCACCATTGAGATCATCCTGGTGGATGAGCCAGTATCTATTCCACCATAAAGAATATCACATATTGAGATTCAAGAGATTAAGATTTAGTTGGAGGAGTTGGAGGATAAGGTATTTATCTATCCAAGTCTGGCACATTGGGGATAACCTATTTTTTTACAAAGAATTCTTATGGTAGTTTATGCTTATGTGTAGATTACTAGAAGTTAAAAAATGACTCTAAAGAACTAATATCCAATTCATCATATTGATGATATGTTAGACTAATTTAAGGGAGCTTGTGTTTTATCAAAGATCAATTTGAGAATAGGGAATCATTAGTTGATAGTTCGGACTTCTGAAATACCGAGGACTTCATTTAGAAGTAGATATGGACATTATGAGTTTCTTGTAATTCCATTTGGGTTGACAAATTCACAAGTAGTTTTTATGGATTTGATGAAAATGATCTTTCATCCATATCTAGATCAATTAATGGTGGTGTTTGTGGATGAAATCATAGTGCACTCCAAATATCATGATGATCATTCCCATCATATTGACATCATCCTAGCTACACCGAGAGAGCGTTGGTTATACACCAAGATATCTAAGATTATATTTTGGATTGACTAGGTACAATTCCTAGGTCACATCATCTTAGAGGGAGGCCTCTTAGTGGACCTAGATATGGTTTAAGAAGTGGATTCTAGGGAGCATACCAAGAATTTTTTTGATATCTTAATCATTTTGGGATTAGTTGAATATTACAAGAGATTCATCCAAACCATTTACCATTTGGAAGTGCCACTTTTATGCATGACCAAAATGGTGTAATGTTTGAAATGTTAAAGTCTTGAGAGAGAGATTTTTAGGAATTGAAGAAGAATTTAACATCAAGACTAATTTTGATCCTATATGAGTCAGGTGATGAGTATACGATTTACTGTGATCTTTCTGGGATCCGACATGGAGTTGTGCTGATACAGGGAGATCGAGTTGTAGTGTATGGGTCTTTAGAGTTGTGGCTTCATGAATGGAATTTCCCAATGAAAGACTGAGAGTTAGAATAATTAGTCTATGAACTTATGTGTTGGAGACACTGTCTTCTGGGAGAAATTATTACCATCCATATAGATCATATGATCTTAAAGTATATATTTTTATAGCATGGTTTTTATCTTCAGTAGTGGAGATGGTTTGAGTATATGCAGTCTTGATATTTTGAAGTATAATATATTCTTGAGAAGGAAAAGAGTGTGGCTGATGCCTTGAGAAGTAAAACTCGGACTTAGATGGTTTAGGATATGAGTGCAGAGTGGAAGATGATGACCCTGCTATCTAAAATGCATGTGGTGGTTCTGGAGGGTCAGGTGTAGATGACACTAGTTTTAGTTGCAATAGAGTCTACAATTTTGAGATGGATTAGGGATAAACAATATGGGGATCTAGAGTTATTTTCCATGATGGAATTATTTGAATGTGGGGAGACATATTTAGACCGGTAGATATATGAATATGAGACTATCTATGTGAATAATCCAGTTTCGTACCTATGATCATGTGAGAGGAACTCATGTATAAATTTCATACCTCAAAATGGGTGGTGCATCTAGGTGTAACCAAAAGGTACATTAACATACAATGATAGTTTGGGTGGCAAGAAATGAAAAGGGAGATATTCATGTTTGTGATAAGATGCTTCACCTGCCTGCAGGTGAAGGCGAAGCATCAATGACCTGAATATTTACTACTACCATTTCCTATTTCAAAATAGAAGTGGGATGGTGGGACAATGAATTTTTTGGTGGGTCTTCCAAATAATCATAGGAATAAAGTTGATATTTGGGTCATTGTAGATCAACTGAAAATGGTACCACATTTGTTTCTTATAAGGGAAACCATTACAATAGAATTGTTGGGAGAACTATACATTTGGGATATGGTCTTCCAGTATTGAGTGCCACAAACTATATTTTCATATCGTGATGCACACACTACATAATGATTCTTAAAGGGGATGTAGAAAGCTATGGGCACACATGTATTGTTGAATATGGATTTCCACCCATAAATATATGGTAAGTCAAAATGTATAATACATGTGCTTGATTATATTCTATGGGACGATGTTCTTATCTTCAGTGAATCTTATAAAATTCAATTGGCATTAGTGGAGTCCATGTATAATAATAGTTATAAAGAAACTGTAACACCCCAGGTAAATAAAGAATATGACATTCTTATATTTATCCTTTTTTTGAATAAAATGTTAATATTAATTTAAAGGGAATGCTATGCTTGATGGATTACCCAATATGCAATAACGAGTTCCTTTGAAATATTACATTGCACTCTAATAATAAAATAAAATTATTTTAAATTTTAGCTAACACATAGTCATTGTATTGGCGAGAATGAATAGAAATAACTAAAATATGATTATATATGTTTTTAAATATTTTTACAGTTATCCAATAAAGGATAAAGGCTTAAAATATGAAAAGAATTTGATTTTAGTCATATATACTCTAATTTTCACTAAAGGTCCACTTATCAACTTTTGTTGGAGAACCGTCATTAAATATATTTTTGGTCACTCTTATACATTCTATTGGAACAAATAAAACTCTTCTTTAGAATTGGGACATCAAAATTCACAATGTGTAAATTTTTGGTATTTTTCTGATAAAGATCATTTTTTTAATGAATAGTGAAAAATGTTGTGTTTTAATTCAAAACCTATTTTTAATCTAATTTATTTATATGATTAGATTGTCTTTTGAATTCGTTTAAAAGTGAAATTATAATATATTTTTACCATTTAATCCAACAGTGGTTGTTGTAATTAATTTCATCTTGAAATTGGACCTAAACTAGTGTCAATCTTTTGATACTTATTGTTTCATAAAAAATGCTATTTGCTCTGACAACGGGAATTAATTATTAAATTAATTAATGTAAATTATATGTTTTTAATTTTTTAAAATAGACATCATTTTTGAATTCAGAATATCAAATATAGCCTAGGGTAATTTTTTGGTAATTTTCTGAAAAACATCAATTTTTGATGAATAGTGAAACCACTAAGTGGTAGTTAAAGAAACCGATTTTTTCATTTAAATGAAACTTTACCATTTCTGTGATTTGAATTTCAAAAATCCAATATACATGGTTGTCATTAAGAAGTAAAATGTGGTTCAATGGTATTAAAATAATTTTTTTGTGAATAGTAACTTTTAAGTTTATTAATCGCAATTAGAGGTAATTAGTGTAATTTAAGTTAAAAATAATGTTTTAATAACATGAAATGACATAGACACATGTCCTACCCTCATTGGATGTGTCATTGCCGACCACGAAAATCCATGGGTCCACTTGGGGACCCCATGGACCCACTTTGGCAGGAAAATGACATTAATACCTTTTTATTTAATGTTAAAATTAAAATCTCACAAACACGTGTTGTTTTACTAAAATAATTTTTATATGGGGTTATACAAGTCAGATTTTTGACTATAAATATTCCTTGGAAATATAAAAATATTTCCTACATCATAGTATTTTTTTTATAATTTTTAGACATTAACTAAATAAAATTATTTATGACACCATGATGATGCAGTGATTACCTCATTATTTAATGATTTAAATAAAATGGAAAGATAATGTAAAATCTAAGACCTACACATGTCCAAAACCTATTGGATGAGTTTATTTCGAACCATTATTACCTTATCCTAGAAACACATCAATGTGGGACCTTTAAAATCTGAAACTCATTCTAAAATAAAGTAACATTTCCTTACTTTCCAAGAGTGCCCCTCCTCTCCTCTTATAAAAGGCCTCCACCTCTACCCCCATACCCAAACCTCTCAAGACTTTGGATCGGCCAACCCCTGCCCATTTTGTCTCTCCACATCCGTCTCTTACTCCTAGAAGCCTCACTTTGGGCAGAAGTCTTCCCAAGGAAGCCTTTGAGCTCAAATAAAAAAGAGTTACCCGATTTAAAGATAGTGTCTTCTCTTGTGTTCTTTTGTTTTATTTTGCTTCTACAACCCCCTAAACTCTTTTTATTCTTTTATTTTGTAACAACTCCAGTATCTTAAATATACTAGGATGTTGTTATAAAAATATTTCGAGCTAAACTTACACACACCTACATCTAATGGTTAAAGAACATACTGTTTCTGTGGATGGTGAATTTCTGCCTCACGAAATGATGATTGTTCAACACTCATATAAAACCTTCAAAGGTGGCCATTAATATGTCACTATATTTATATATGATATATGATATGTTTATGTTTCACTTAAGCTTCTGTATTTTTCTTTTGTGGCATACCTTTATGGTTTCCATTTTAGGTAAAACATGATAATTTCATTTTAGGAAGTGCGGACTACCACCCCCTCAAAGTGATTTGATTCGTTAATGCCATATGTGGGATGTATAAAGGATGGATTTAAAGTTATTATATATGATTTATGTTACATATAAATTATTAATATAATTATGGAATTAAAATATACATACCTCTCATTTGGTTTTAATTCCATTAATATGACATAGAAATGGAAGTAGCGTTCATGCGTACGTACGGCTTACCGTCTCCATGAACGGTGCATTTCATTTCTTACCTCTAAATGATTATGTAATATTATAAATACTTGTATATTATGGATATATATGTTATATGTGATATCCAAATCATCAATATCATTCTGTATATAATGAACCTTTGACCACATGAACAACATGTAATTGTAAGAAGTCCACTTTCGACTTAAGAACCAAATATCGACAAAACAAACATTATTAACTTAAATGATTACATAATGTTTATAACATGGAAATAAGTAATATAAAAGGAATAATGAACTTGAAAAATGTTCTTAATAAAGTAGAAATTAACTCAATTTTATTATTCAGGATGTTAAAGAACGATCGGGTCAAGTCGGACCCGAGGTAAGAGATCCTACCCCTCTCTTTCTTTTTAAGTACACTCTTTTATGTCATTCCTTTTAAGCTAATATTTCTTATTATTGGGATGTTATTTTATATTTATCTTACTATACTTTTTATTTTCATATGATGAGAGACCCTATTTTCTCTCATCAACCCATTTTGGATGTTTTTAGTGGCGCCGTTAGGCTGCCGAATTTTCGTAAGGGATCCAACCTCTCTCTTTCTTTTTATGTACTCTCTTTTATGTCATTTCTTTTAAGCCAATATTTCTTATGTTTGGGGATGTTTTTTATATTCCTCATACTTTAATTTTTATGTTCATATTATAGTAGACCCTATTTGATCTCATAAATCCATTTTTGTAAGTTTTAAGTGGCGCCGTTAGGCTGCTGAGTTTTCGTAATGGATTTTTCATCTCACTTTTATTCCCGTGACATTTATGCTACATTTTCCACTATTTCCTTTCAGTGGTGTATGTACTGCACATTATTATACACTTTTTGTAGTATAATTTCATTTATGGGTATTTACATCTTCATTGTACCACCCTTCTTCCATGGGGTGTACTTTTCTCGAAAGTTACCCAACTTAGTAAGGGGACCTTTCACCCTCCTTTTTTTAAAAGACTTCTTTTGTTATGTCTTTTAATTCACATACTATTATGTTGGGATATGTTCTTATATATCCTTATTTATGTAAATTTTATGTCCAAGTGATGAGATCCCCTTTATCTCTCTCATCAACCCTTTTTGTAAAATTTTATGTGATGCCGTTAGGCTGTTGAATTTAACCAAGGGAACTTATTAACCCAATTTTGATTTCTTTGGGTTCAACATGTAGTTATTGAATATGTCATCCTTTGAATATGTGTGAATGACCTTTTATTGTTTTACAATTAATATCTACTTATATTGGGTGTATTTATTTTTGTCACACATAATTATGAGATTGATTTATCCTTAATTTAAGGATACCTTCTTTATAATGGATTTCATCTCATTTTACATTTCTTTTGAGACTTCATTGTTGTATGCACCGATTCACTCTTATATGGTGTGTATACTGTCCTTTGACATATTATAACATGAATCCCTTTATTCTCATGATATTATAATGTTCGAATTAAATGTTATTCTGTAATTATTTTTATTCAAGAGTCTCTCATTTTGTTAAAAACTCTTTAACAAAAATATCATTTTAAATGTTTTAAAGATTTATTATTCTAAATCTTTAACTTTAATGTCCATGTTTTCAAAATGGTTTTTAGTATCTATTTATATGGGAATTAATGTTTTAAAATTATAATTCCAATAAAATCTTCAATGTGGTATGGGACACTTTGATTCAAAAATCTCTTTTAAATGATTTTTGAAAATGGATTGATTAATTCAATATCTTGGAATTACTTATTTGGATTGAAAATGAAATTTTGTTATTGAAATTTTTATATTTTCAATATTTTATGTGTAATGATGGTACTTGGACATTTTACGGGTGGTTACGTGATAAACCATATGCCGGGTGGTGCCGTGAATACCAGGATGGGTGGTTATGTTATAACCTCCAATGCATTGGGTATGGAAGTCGGCCGTATGGATATTCCATTAAGTATGTGTGGAAGTCGAACATATGGTTATTCCATTTAATTATGTTTATGTCCCAAGTTACCTTTATATGGTATGTGTTCTTTATATGGGTTTTATGGTAACCTTTTGGTTACAAAAGGGGTAAGTAATGATATTTTATTATGTGAAGAGTTTTTACTACTTCTTAAAGGTGAAAGGCGTTACTTTGATAAAGTATACATGGTTTACTTGTTGCTTTAAAAAACTAACAGTTTTCATTCTTTGTGTATCCCTTGATGAGATTTTTATGCTCACCCCAAGTTTTTTTGAAATTTTTTTCACAGTACTTAATGTGGAATAGGGTTAAGGATGGGATCAAGGGAAGGTCATGCTATCTAATACATGGAACTAGACATGTTTCTTTTTAAGATTTTTATTTTATTTTATGGAAACATAGTAGAATATGTAATAGTTATGACCTAATTCTCTAAAACTCTAAACCTGAAAAGATCCTCAATGTGAATTATTAATTTAATTCAATATTAAGTAAGGTTTAAGGTCGGGGCCTTATAGTTGGTATCAGAGGTCGGTTTAGATAACTTTAGAGGTTATGGTATTCTCTAAGCATAAATGACATTACCATAATGGTTAGGATTTCAGATAGAGTCCTAGTTTTAGATAAAGTGAATGAGTATGTATATCTTAGTGTTTATCTTACTCATTAGTACATGATGGTTTTGTTGATATACTCACACTGAAATTTTTGGTTTTAGTAAATGGCTGGATCTAGTAGGCACAAAAGTAACAGTGGATGTGAAGGAAACTGTGACAGTTTTCTGAGCGAGCAACTGAATGATATGGGAGCTTCAATGAGAACTCTTGTGTTTATCCTCAACCAACTATCTGTAGTCATGATTGACCACCTAAACCTTGGTGATTTCTATAAGGAATCATATATGTGAGAAAAAAATCCCTACGGAACTACAGGTAATAATCATAAAGGTAAGTGTGTTAAAAAACCTATGTGTCAAATATGTGGAATGAAACACCTAGGAAAATGTTTCAAAGGGACAGAAATATTCTATAGATGTGAAAATGAAGGTCATAAAGTAAGAACCTGCCATGGAAAAAGAAAGCATCCAGTTGACTCGAGGAAAGGGAAAGAAGTTCTTTCTGAGGGATCAATTGAATGTTTTAAATGTGGAGTGCATGGTCATTATGTAAACACATGTCCTATGAAGAAGTTTCGGGAATGGGATCACCAAGATCGTACAAATATTCATTTACCAATACCTAATGCCATTCTGATTGAGGATGAAGAAACTGACAATGACCAATCAAAGGTATGGATTATTTCATAACTTTTGTTTTCCTATTTTGGAATCTTAGGATATGATTCATGATTTTGTTTGTAGGAAAGGAGTATTTCAGAATAAGTTGGAAAGGAATGGTTAATGGATCATGAAGAATGTTGAATGAGTAATATGTCAACATATAAGGGCTTCAAGAGTTATGGTGAAATTCTTAAGAGTATTAAGTCTCTTTTGATTATGGGGTTACATTAGAATACTTTTTGTATTATGTGTAAACCTAATGTTTGATATATGAAAATTTTATTCAAGGAATAGTTATCTGTTCTTTTGTGGACATAGTTATAAAGAACCATTTGGGTTTATATGATCCATAATTTTGAGGTAATTATGGGTTACTATATGTTATGATGGAAAGTGAAAGGCATGAGATAAAATTGAGGTTAAATTATGTTATGTTTATTTTTGATGATTTTATCTCTTTTTGGGGAATGATTTGATAATTATATAGTTTTCAAAAAGGACAACACACAGACCATGTGACAACCCGTTGCATCAGACAAAGCTGCGGGAATCGAACCCACAACCAAAGTGCGACTGGTATTTATCGCCTACCACTGGACTACGTGAAGTCCATGGTTAGTTTGACTCACTCTTTTTAGTTAGATGATTTTATTAATTAATAGTAAGTTGATTTTGGGTTATCTATGGAAATTTATTTACCTATCATGGAGGATATGTGATTAGGTTAATTACTTTTCAATACGAGACTTTAAGAGAAACTGATGTTGTTTGGAGATAAATGTTACGATTTAACTTGGAAGACCATGTGACTAAATCCTTCAAATATTTGGGTTTCAATCTTAGTTTGGTTTACTTTGAATAATTTTATGGACAAATTTTTTATTGAATGGTCCTCTTTTAACTTTGGGTATTGTTGGACAAATTTTGGAGATTAAGAGTAGATTTTCTTTTTATAAAGGGTTATCCTTTTCTGGATTATCTGATCTTGTACTAACCTTTTTGGTTTTGGTTTTGGTTAAAGTCTAAAGACATGGGAAGTATATAGTTCTCTTTTGTGGATTAGGTGATTCTCAAGAAGTTGATTATAGTACTCTTATTGCGAACAAGTCCTCTTAAATACTCATCTTTTGGAGAAAATATGAGTTTGATTAAGGAATATAGTAAAAGTTGAAAGTCTACGTGACAAGTAAGTATGTTTCATTATGATTTAGTTAATCCAAAAAAATAAATTCCTCAATGAAGAGTAACTTAAAACAAAAAATGTTGCCTGTTAACTTTTCCTACTGGGGAATCGAATACTGTTTAACACATCACAAGTTTGTGATTTTCTTATGGTTAACTTTCTCCTAGAAATGTTTACTATCACTCTCCATCAGAACATGACCCTTTGTTTTTTCCTCCATTTCCATATTTTCATAATTGGAATCCTAGTATGGGTTAACTCGGGTGACCTTTGTACTTCTCTTTATTTATTTTAATGTGATTGTTTTACTGACTCTTGTTCTGATGTGGGATTTTCAATAAAGTTTCCAAGCCCAATTTTAAAATTGCGAGGACACAATTCCCAAAAGGGGGGAAGGATGTAACACCCCAGGTAAATAAAGAATATGAAATTCTTATATTTATCCTTTTTTTTGAATAAAATTTTAACATTAATTGAAAGGGAATGCTATGCTTGATGGCTTACCCAATATGCAACAACGAGTTCCTTTGAAATCTTACGTTGCACTCTAATAATAAAATAAAATTATTTTAAATGTTAGTTAACACATAGCCGTTGTATTGGAAGGAATGAATATAAATAACTAAAATATGATTATATATGTTTGTTAAATGTTTTTACATTTATCCAATAAAGGATAAAGGATTAAAATACGAAAATAATTCAATTTTAGGCATATATACTGTAATTTTCACTAAAGGTCCACTTATCAACTTTTGATTGTGAACCGTCATTAAAAATAGTTTTGGTCACTCTTATACATTATATTGGACCAAATAAAACTCTTCTTTATAATCGGGACATCAAAATTCACGTTGTGTAAATTTTTGGTATTTTTTCGATAAATATCATTTTTAATGAATAGTGAAAAATGTTGGGTTTTAATTCAAAACCTCTTTTTAATCTAATTTATTTATATGATTAGATTATCTTTTTAATTGGTTTCAAAGTGAAATTAGAATATATTTTTACCATTTAATCCAATAGTGGTCGTTGGAATTAATTTCATCTTGAAATTGGACTTAAACTAGTGTCAATCTTTTGATACTTATTGTTTCATAAAAACACGCTATTTTCTCTGACAACGGGAATTAATTATTAAATTAATTAATGTAACTTATATGTTTTGA
Source organism: Viscum album (assembly GCA_963277665.1). Classification (NCBI taxonomy): domain Eukaryota; kingdom Viridiplantae; phylum Streptophyta; class Magnoliopsida; order Santalales; family Viscaceae; genus Viscum; species Viscum album. The sequence continues at coordinate 451,032,036 of OY728131.1, forward strand.
ATTTTGTAAAATAGACATCATTTTTGAATTAGGAATATCAAATATAGCCTAGGGTAAATTTTCGGTAATTTTCTGAAAAACATCAATTTTTGATGAATAGTGAAACCACTAAGTGGTAGTTAAAGAAACTGATTTTTTTGTTTAAATGAAACTTTAACACTTCTGTGATTTGAATTTCAAAAATCCGACATACATGGTTGTCAATAAGAAGTAAAATGTGGTTCAATGATGTAACGCCCCGACCCTAGATACCCAGAGTCGGTGCATTATTACATAATATTGGCATGATCACAAGAAAGATCAAATCTCGAAAGACTGATTGGTTTAGTAGCCTTGGAAACACTAGATATATTCATAAGTATTACATTACATCATAAAATGAAAAACTACTACAACAACATATTGTCTCCATAATCCACACTCATAACCCCACATAATATCCCTGCAGGTCATTCATAATTTACTTCTTCACTTCCTGGGAAAAATAAAACATAGAAAAGGGGTGAGCTCAAATGCCCAGTAAGGATAACAATATAGCGGAAACTTTAATAAATAAGAATAAACATTTAAGGCAATGTATAACTAAAACAAAAGCCTTTCAAACTTGAACTTTCAACTTAGTATGGAATAAATAAAATGAAATAATGCCATTTACTTATTCAAATGGATATTCTACTAATCGAATAATCACATGCAAAATCAATAACAACTTTCATAATGTTGGAATGCATAATGCCAGACTATCATAACCACATAGCCAAGGCCTCGTGCCAAGACTACAAATAATATTTTGTCAAGGCCTTGTGCCAAGACACTAGTTTGTCTCATGAGACCTACCGATGCATCGAGGAGCTATAGCGGGCTCCACCCGTCACATATTAAGTCCAATGCATTCCCATATGAAAAGGTTTAAACATAACATAAACATTCGTATTAAAACTAGCATACGAAATGTCAATACTTTTACCACAAACCATGAATGGTATAAAAATAGCACATCCACAGTCAAACATAACTCATTCAATACAATATGGAAGATTGTATTGTATCACATTAACCTCAATCAAGAATAATGAAGGATGTTGACATAGATGAAAATAATCATCAAAACTATTTGAGAGAAATATCCCCCTTTTCTTGAAAACATTTAAAAGTCACACTATTTGTCAAGAAGCCATTTAAAAATAGATTTTTGAATCAAAGTATCCCATACCACTTTGAAAATTTTAAAAGGAGTTTTAATTTTAAAACTTTAATGTCCATATAAATAAATCCTTAAAACCATTTTTTAAAACATGGACATTAATGAGAAAGATTTAGAAGAATAAGTCTTTAAAATATTTAAAAATGGTATTTTAGTTAGAGATTCTAACCAAAAGAGTGACACTTGAATAAAAATAATTGAGGTAATCAAAACTTTGTAAAATCATGAGAATAAAGGGATTCATGATATACTATGTCAAAGTACATTATATACACCACATAAAAGTGATTTGGTGTATAACAACAAAGAAGTCTCAATGGAATTTAAATTGAGATGAAATCTCTCATAAAGGACGTATCCTTAGGTTAAGGATAAATCAACGACATAGTTATGTGTGAAAAATATAAGTACACTAAATATGATTGGATATTAATTCTAAATCAATCAGATGACATTCACACATATTCTTGTAAATACAACACCAATGAATTAGATATTTAACTCAAAAAATGGAGATTGAGTTAAAATTACTCTTATCAAGTTCATACCGATCACTTGAGAATTTATCAATAGAGTGATTATGTGTATCAAAAGTATATCCACAGAAAAGGGAGTGGAAATTATGACATAATCAAATGAATAGTTATTCCACACATAATCTTGGAGTAATATAATCAATGAAATATGCGTAAAGCCAAATGAGTGGAAATTGAAATTTCAAATTCCCTTATCGATTAGGTAACTTAAGAAACATACACCCATGAAAGAAGTATCATACCATGATGATGTAAATACCCATAAATTAAAGTATATTACACAATGAATAGAATCATGGGCAGTACACATACACCACATGCAATAAATAAGTGGTGAACAATGGAATTATCACGAGATTAAGAGTGAGATAAGAAACCCCTTACCACGTTAATCAACTGAGTCGTATGGACAAAAGTTAATAACCATCAAATGATTTACTGAATAACATGAATATAAAGAGAATCATGATAATATATATCAAATGGCAGTACAAAATACACCACTTTAAATAATTTAGTGGCGAATAATGGAAATCTCACAGAATTGAAAGTGAGATAAGAAAATCCCTTACTTTGTACTTTTTCTTTGGTCGACGGTAGGTTAAACTCCTGTATAATGGTGAAATAATTGTTATTTATTTATAAAAGGATCATTTACTTTAATATGATATCATATATGATCTTTTAACATTGATTTGTTAATAATATCTTAGAATTATCGTCATTTCGGGTGTTAACAGGTTCATTTTACTTTATATTCTTTGTTATGTGAGCCATATTTTTTATTAATGGGATGTATATTATTCATATCCAGAATGATATAAAGTACTTAGATACTATTTTTAAATCATAAAATTATAATTATACTTGAATGGATATGATGGAGAATGAATCTCATCGCGTTCGTGGAGATGGTAGTCCGTACGTACGCACGAGCGACAATATCATTCTTTTGATATTAAAATAATATATAATTGGATGGTATATCATATATAAAGAATCATTATCATGTTATATTTATTATTTACATGAGTTACACATCATTATTATACCCATCCAAATAATAATATATTGAATAACAATTACACCACGACGTGGAGACGGTAAGCCGTACGTACGCACGTATGGTGACATGTTATTCAAAGGATGGATAGAATACTGAATATGGTTGTACCATATTTATAATAACATAACATTATATATATGATACTGTAGTTATTATTTTATAATGGTAATAACAAAGAAAGAAGAAGTGGAAGAAGAAAGGAACTTGAAAAGGGGTGGTGAAAACATTACCTCTTCTTCGGGTTCTTCCTTTTGATTTGATCAAAAGGGCTCCTTAGGTTGGCTTTCTGATCAAAATAAGGCCTCTAGGTTGTAGTTATGGATGTTGGGAGAGTATTTGGGTAGAGTTTGTCCGAACCAAAAGGCTTTGAAGGTGTGAAGAAATGAGAAGGAGGAGTGCCCTTTTATAAGAGGGGTGAGGGGCACCTTTGGAAAAGCTAGAAATATTAATTTATAATAAATTCATATTCGGTTTCTAATGGCTCCAAAGTTGATTATTCAAAGTTTAAGGTGGGGATAGTTTGAAAACCACTCAAACAATATAATTTAGACAGGTTTGGGTACTTATATTAACCTTATCTTTAAGTATTAACTCTAAGTTAATTAGTTTCACTTTTACAACGTCTCTTTGTATTTTTATATAATATGGTTAATAAACATACTATATACATCCAAGCGACCCCCAAGTGGTCCATTAATGATGAACCTATCATGATATAAGTCTCCTGGACGAACCTTATATTTTTAGGAATTTAATATCAATTAATAATATAATATTTGTTTTAAGAACTCTTTTATGTCAATTTTGACACTATTCAATAGTTGATTTTTGTGAAACTCATAAAAGAATGATTACTTCGAAATAAGTCAATTAAATCAATCCTAATATGTCATATTATCCTATAAAATTATTTTAATTCAATAAAAGTCTCAAATTATATTTATTTGTGTATTTATAATATCAATTATTCTAATTTTTCACTATTATGGTAATTACTGCATCACCATTGTGTCATAAATATATTAAATTATGTAATCTTTAAAAATTATAAATAAAATATAATTATGTATTAAATCCTTTTATCTTTTCAATGAATATTTATAGTCGAAAATCCAACATATATAACCCTATGTAACAATTGTTTTCTTAAAAGATATATGCTTGTATCATTTTTGTATTAATTTTCACTTAATTAAAATAAAGTGTCCCTATCACCTACAAGTGGCTCCATGGGGTCCCCAAATCGACCCAAAGATGCCTATGGTCGAAAATTTATCAACCAATAAGGCTAGTACACGTTTTAGGGTAATTTAGTATTATTATAATATAATTTTTTTTAACCTTTATTTACCGGATTTACCCTTAACCATGGTAAATAAAATATTTACCGCAGTAATTATTCAAAATGTCTAAAAATAAAAGTTACCTATTTACACAATTTGATCATCCTGATTCCAAATATGGAATCCATTTTTCCAAATTCAAAACACAGAAGTGGCAGAAATTAATTTAAAATTAATTCCCGTTGTTAAAACAAAAAGCGTGTTTTTAAGAGATAATAACTATCAAAAGATTGGCACTTTTTTATGTCTGGTTTAAATGTGAAATTATGTTCAATGACCCACATTGTATTACATGGTAAAAATATATTCTAAATATACTTTAAAACCACTCAAATTCATAATTTATCACTATTAATTATTTTTATTAAAATAGTTGTTTTTAATTAAAATTTAGTAATTTTCACTATTCATTAAAATATGAAAGTTATCCGAAAAGTACCTAAATTTCACCCTAGGCTAATTTCGATATTCCAAATCCAAAAATGAAGTCCATTTTTAGAGATAGAATTTATAAGATTTCAAAAATTAGGTATTACTATTCATAACGACTAGTTTGATTGGTTGTGGTGTGTTAAAATCTCGAAGTTGCGTACAATCCACACCATTTCATTATTCGAAGGGAAACGTACATGGAAGATTGGGGTGTTACAAATGAGATTAAAATAATTTTTTGGTGAATAGTAACTTTTAAGTTTATTAATCGCGATTAGAGGTAATTAGTGTAATTTAAGTTAAAAATAATCTTTTAATAATATGAAATGACCTAGACACATGTCCTACCCTCATTGGATGTGTCATGGACGACCAAGACAATCCATGGGTCAACTTGGGGACCCCATGGAGCCACTTTGGTAGGAAAATGACATTAATACCTTTTTATTTAATGTTAAAATTAAAATGTCACAAACATGTGTTATTTTACTAAAACAGTTTTTATATGGGGTTATACAAGTCATATTTTTGACTATAAAGATTCATTGGAAAGATAAAAATATTTCCTACATCATAGTATTTTTTTATAATTTTTAGACATTAACTAAATTAAATTATTTATGACACCATGATGATACAGCGATCACCTCATTATTTAACGATTTAAATAAAATGGAATGATAATGTAAAATCTAAGACCTACACATGTCCAAAACCTATTTTATGAGTGTATTTTGAACCCTTATCACCTTAGCCTCGAAAAAAATCAATGTGGGACCTTTAAAATCCTAAAATCATTCTAAAATAAAGTAACATTTCCTTACTTTCCAAGAGTGGCCCTCCACTCCTCTTATAAAAGGCCCCCACCTCTACCCCCCTACCCACACTTCTCAAGCCTTTGTCTTGGCCAAAACCTGCCCATTTTGTCTCTACACATCCCTCTCTTACTCCTAGAATCCTCACTTTGGGCAGAAGTCTTCCCAATGAATCCTTTTATCTCAAATAAAAAAGAGTTACCCGATTTAAAGGTAGTGTCTTCTCTTGTGTACTTTTGTTTTATTTTGCTTATCCAACCCCCTAAAGTCTTTTTATTCTTTTCTTTTGTAACAAATACAGTATCATCAATATACTAGGATGTTGTTATAATAATATTAAGAGATACACTTACACACATCTACATATAATGGTTAAAGAACATACTGTTTCTATGGATGGTGAATTTCTGCCTCACGAAACGATGATTGTTCAACACTCATATAACACCTTCAAAGGTGTCCATTAAGATTTCACTATATTTATATATGATATATAATATGTTTAATTTTTACTTAAGCTTCTGTATTTTTATTTTGTGTCATACCTTTATGGTTTCCATTGTGGGTAAAACACGATAATTTCATTTTAGGAAGTGCGGACTACCGCCCCCTCAGAGTGATTTGACTCGTTAATGCCATATGTGGGATGTATAAAGGATGGATTTAAAGTTATTATATATGATTTATGTTACATATAAATGATTAATATAATTCTTGAATTAAAATATACATACCTCTCATTTGGTTTTAATTCCATTAATATGACATAGAAATGAAAGTAGCGTTCATGCGTACGTACGGCTTACCGTCTCCATGAACGGTGCATTTCATTTCTTACCTCTAAATGATTATGTAAAATTATAAATAATTGTATATTCTGGATATATATGATATATGTGATATACAAATCATGAATATCATTCTGGATATAATTAACCTTTGACCACACGAACAACATGTAATTGTAAGAAGTCCACTTTCGACTTAAGAACCAAATATCGACAAAACAAACATTATTAACTTAAATGATTACATAATGCTTATAACATGGAAATAAGTAATATAAAAGGAATAATGAACCTGAAAAAGGTTCTTAAGAAAGTATAAATTAACTCAAGTTTATTATTCAGGACGTTAAAGAACGATCGAGTCAAGTTGGACCCGAGGTAAGGGATCATACTCCTCTCTTTCTTTTTAAGTACACTCTTTTATGTCATTCCTTTTAAGATCATATTTATTATGATTAGGATTTTATTTATATTAATATTACTATACTTTTTATATTCATATGATGAGAGACCCTATTTTCTCTCATCAACCCATTTTGGAAGTTTTTAGTGGTGCCGTTAGGCTGCTGATTTTTCGTAAGGGATCCAACCTATCTCTTTCTTTTTATGTACTCTCTTTTATGTCATTTCTTTTAAGCCCATATTTATTATGTTTGGGGATGTTATTTTATATTCCTCATACTTCAATTTTTTATGTTCATATTATGGGAGACCCTATTTGATCTCATAAATCCATTTTTGGAAGTTTTAAGTGGCGCCGTTAGGCTGCCGAGTTTTCGTAAGGGATTTTTCATCTCACTTTTATTCCCGTGACATTTATGCTATGTTTGCCACTATTTATTTTGAGTGGTGTATGTACTGAACATTATTATACAATTTGTGTAGTATAATTTCATTTATGGGTATTTACATCTTCATTGTATGACCCTTCTTCCATGGGGTGTACTTTTCGAAAGTTACCCAACTCGGTAAGGGGACATTTCACCCTCCTTTTTTTAAAAGACTTATTTTGTTATATATTTTAATTCACATACTATTATGTTGGGATATGTTTTTATATATCCTTATTTATGTAAATATTATTTCCAATTGATGAGATCCCCTTTATCTCTCTCATCAACCGTTTTTTTAAAATTTTATGTGACGTCGTTAGGCTGTCGAATTTAACCAAGGGAACTTCTTAACCCAATTTTGATTTCTTTGGGTTCAACATGTAGTTATTGAATATGTCATCCTTTGAATATGTGTGAATGACATTTGATTGTTTTACATGTAATATCTACTTATATTGGGTGTATTTATATTTTTCACACATAATTATGAGATTGATTTATCCTTAATTTAAGGATACCTTCTTTACAATGGATTTTATCTCATTTTACATTTCTTTTGAGACTTTATTGTTTTTATGCACCAATTCACTCTTATATGGTGTGTATACTGTCCTTTGACATATTATATCATGAATCCCTTTATTCTCATGATATTATAATGTTCAGATTAAATGTTATTCCACAATTATTTGTATTCAAGAGTCTCTCATTTTGTTAAAAACTCTTTAACAAAAATATCATTTTAAATGTTTTAAAGATTTATTATTCTAAATCTTTAACTTTAATGTCCATGTTTTCAAAATGGTTTTCAGTATTTATTTATATGTACATTAATGTTTTAAAATTATAATTCCAATAAAAGCTTCAAAGTGGTATGGGAAACTTTGATTCAAAAATCTCTTTTAAATGATTTTTGAAAATGGATTGATTAATTCAATATCTTAGAATTACTTATTGTGATTACAAATGAAATGTTGTTATTGAAATGTTTATATTTTCAATATTTTATGTGTAATGATGGTACTTGTACATTTTACGGGTGGTTACGTGATAAACCATATGACTGGTTGTGCCGTGAATACCAGGATGGGTGGTTACGTTATAACCTCCTATGCATTGGGTATGGAAGTCAGTCGTATGGATATTCCATTAAGTATGTGTGGAAGTTGACCGTATGGTTATTCCATTTAAGTATGTTTATGTCCCAAGTTACCTTTATATGTTATGTGTTCTTTATATGGGTTTTATGGTAACCTTTTGGTTACAAAAGGGGTAAGTAATGATATTTTATTCATTGAAGAGTTTTTACTACTTCCTAAAGGTGAAAGGTATTACTTTGATAAAGTATACGTGGTTTACTTGTTTCTTTGAAAAACTAACAGTTTTCATTTTTTGTGTATCCCTTGCTGAGCTTTTTATGCTCACCCCAAGTTTTATTTGAAATGTTTTTCATAGGACTTAATGTGGAATAGGGTCAAGTATGGGATTAAGGGAAGGAAATGCTATCTAATACATGGAACTAGACATGTTTCTTTTTAAGAGTTTTTTTTTATTTTATGGAAACATAGTAGAAGTGTCTACTATGTAATCTTTCGAGATGTAATAGTCATGACCTAATTCTCTAAAACTCTAAACCTGAAAAGATCCTCAATGTGAATTATTCATTTAATTAAATATTAAGTAAGGTTTAAGGCCATGGCCTTATAGAAACTATATAGATAGAACCATACAAGGCTATTTACTATAGGCCTTGTAGATCACCGCTATGTAGGATGGAGGCTGGTGTGTCAGAGTTTTTGGGACTGAGTCTCATGCAGGAGACATCAGAGTAGGTACAGTTGATTAAGAACCACATGGGTATGACTAAGAGTGTATACAAGTCAAATGCTAAAATATGGAGATGATACCTAGAGTTTTTAGATGGTGATGGTGTGTTCCATTGGGTGTGTCATAGGTTAGGCCACCGTAGGATACAAAAGCATGGTAAGTTGGCCCCCATGTTTGTTGGACCGTTTGAGATCGTGGAGAGAATCAAGCTAGTGTCACACTGATTGGATCTTCCACAAAGATACATCACTATAAATATTGTTTTACATGCATCCCAACTTCGATGGTATCATCCCTACCCATCTCATGTGGTCGATGAGAATGAGGTTCACCTTGAGATCGATGCGTCCTTTGAGTACCATCTGATACCTGTGTTGGATCATAGTGAGAAAGCATTGTGAAGAAGGACTATGATGATAGTTCATGTGTTATGAAAACATGGACATGTACAAGATGAAACATGGGAAAGAGAAGCTGGTATGAGGGCTCAATGGCCCGATCTTTTTGGCATGATATCTTGTAAATGCTTGGAAGTTCATCCCAAGGACAAGATGTTATAAGGTGAGGATATTGTAGGATCCCAACCTTTTATGAAGTTATCTTAGGTGATAATTTAGGTAATTTTTGTTTTTTGTTTTGTCATTTTGATGGGATTTGTGACTTGGGGTGAATTAGGGTGAACTATAAGAATATTTTCGAAAAAAAGGGGTTTTCCATAGTTGGTTCATGGTTTTTGAAAACTGTGTGACTGCCTAAGAGAAATATTGTGATCTCTAGTCTTTTGAGGAAGTATCTTCTACATGGTTAAATCAAGGATTCAAAGGTCATGTGAGGTGTTTGTGTGAATTACCTCTTTTAATAAGTGGATAATGCATGGGTAGCAAACAGTTTATCTAACTGAGTGACTAAACCATGTGAGGGACGACATAGAGATCCTAAAATTGTGGATCTCACTCGTTTACATATTTTAATGACCTGTTGCACCTCTTCTGAAGCCCTAACTCAGAATTTTACAATTATAAGGGTAAATGAAGGTTCTTACATCGACTTAGAGGGATTTCATGGCCTTCTGAACACCGTTCGTTGAGATAAAAATCCCAAATTGAGGATATACTATTCTCTTGGTAAGTGGATTTCATCCTGATTTTTCTCTCCTTCCTTCTACTATTTTTACTTGATCTTTTAATGGAAGATATAATATGTTTCCTTGGATATTAACCTATGTGGTGAGACCTATATCTGGTATTGTGGATATAGATCTAGATATATAAGATCATGATGTCTTTGATCTTGATTTTGATTTAGGGATTTAGATTTAGAAGTCATATCAACATTGTTGTGCTACTCGTATATTAGGGATTTCTACTGAGAAAATGTCCATCAAAAAATGATGTTAGGTGGTTGAAATATAATTCCCATGATCATGAATTTGATATGTATATGAAATATTGTATAATTTATATCATTATTTAGCAATTCATCATCTTAAATTAGGGTAATTAGATTGACCAACTAATTTATTGAATCTTTGTTGAAATTGGTGATTAATTTGAGAATTGACCACGAGACTAAGGAAATTCCCCATTAGATAATTAATTTGTGGAATTGATTATAAGAGGGAGTGTTTGTAATCTATATAATTAGTCAAGGGATTGATTATAAGATTTTGAAATGGCCATGTTGAGATAATTAATTGGGGATTAATTACATGCCTTTGATAATATGATCGAGATAATTAATAGTGGGATTATTTATGGAACGTTGACATTAAAATGAGATAAGTAATTATGGAAAGTTAATTATGGAATATGAATTTTGATATTTATTAATTAATTGATTAACTAATTAATGGTTAGAATCACATAGTTATCTTTGGAGTTAACTAATTGAATCGACGTGTTAAATAAATTGTTGAATTAGAAATGGGATTGGGGTGGAAAATTAATTGGTAAATTAATTATGTGATAGATAATGGGAAAATGGTCATTCTAAATTTAGATGTATAAATGGTAACATTTTTATCATACATTTGAGTAAAAAGAATGGGAACATTTTCATTCTAAATTGACAAGTATACATGGTAACATGGTCATTATACTTATGAGTAAAGAGAATGGGAACATGGTCATTATATTGAGGAGTAAGCATTGTTATATGGTCCTAAAAATTATGTTTTTCATATTGGTTACATTAGTAATGAGGGTTATAAATGTGAAATTAAATAATGGAAATAACGACACTCTAAGTTAAGGAGAAACACAGGAATACTCGAACTCTAGGAAGAGTCAAATCCGGTATTGAGATATAATAAAACATTGAACTCTTCAAGAGTCCAAAAGAAGAAGGTATTAAGATATGATATTACCTAGGGAAAAATTTGGGATCTGATACATGATGAAGTTAGTATTGAGTTACATGTAACCTTGGTAACCCTAGAGTTAGTGAAGTTAGATAAGAATAGATGATAATGTAATGGCTGGTTATTTATTCATTTTAATTATTTCTTAAAGAACAACATACACATTCATTTTAATGGAATAGTTTCCGACATTAATGGCGAGGGAAAATTGATTTATAATCACACCCTACTAGGGATCTTGATCAGAAACTGAATAAATTATATTATTAAAGGACTAGATAAGGGAAAGGTACCGGTATAGGTGGATTATTTGGGTTGGAGCGTGGAAGAGGGAACCACACATGGTTAGAGGCCCATTTGGGGAGTCATAGTGTATTTACATTTAGTTGAATTATTGACACTTGAAACTTGTATTGGAATAGAATGTTTTCCCTTTCAGTTGGGTATTGTATTTATTGTTTGGTTATATTGGGATATTAGTATTTTTCGTGTTATATATGCTTCCATGGTTGTTTATTTACTTTTGATGGTGTTTTTCTCTGATAAAAGAGGGCATACTCACCACATGAATTACTTACCAAACCCTCACTACTATTCAAAACACTCTAGAATTTGATAAGGTTTTCTTGAGATCATGTAACAAACCAGCTTTGGGCACCATTGTATGGTACCTGGGTCAGAACATTACACAACTGTTAAGATCACTCAATTAGATTTGGATGAAGTGTTTTCAGTTGTAAAAAAACTATAACAATTTTATCTCCATCATCAAAAAATATTATAATTGTTGTATAGATTATAGAAGATTACCTATATCTTCTCTAAAAAATTTAAAAATTAATAGAATAATATAAAGATAAATCCATTGATAATATTTTACATATTATAGTTTTACTGAAAAATTAGTTTATGAAAATTTACATATATATTAATTTAAGACATATATTATTTAGATTACATATGATAACCTAATTCTCTAAATAAGTAGGAAAATGGTGTCTATAAAATAGTTAAAAGTGTGTAAATACCTTGAATGAATCTTCTAGGTTAAATTTGGAGTTATGGGCCATCTCAAATTACCATTATTTATAGGAATATTTCATATTGGGTGGTTAGTTACACCATGGTTCATAATTGATCATCAAAAATATATTATAGAAAATGGAGTGATCATTCTCATTGTACTATTTATTAAAATGTGAAATAAAACAGGTGACAAAATTTTTTTATATGGACTTCATTATTCCATGATATATTCTTCCTAATATTAATTCATTAATGTTTGTTATATGGTATACCTGTTACAACATGGTTAACTCTATGGTATATTTTGATGTGTAACGACCCTAAATTTTACGGGGAATATTTTTCATAGGAAACATGAATTTTTAATTTTAATGAGGGGGTTTTTCATAATTGGGACTCATATTGGAATTGTGATAGTTTTAACATCTCTTAGAGGTGTTTTTGGATGTCTTTATAAGATATTAGAGTGTTGTGTGGGATCATGTATAATATATATAAATATTGTCAGGACTTGTAATGAAATTTTATTATAGGCTCACAATTTTAGGGAACTCTATTCCATAACATACCCCATGATAAAAGGTCAAATTCCCCAAATTCGGGGCATAATGTTGAGGTTGATAATGAAACATGATGTTTTTTCATGTCAAAAATAGATATAGAGAAACACCTTGGATTGGTGTTTTGGTCATTGTAAAAAAATGGTGGGTAACTATGGTAAATATGAAGAAACCCTATAGTAAATTGGTGGATGTGGATAAATGACCAAGTTGGGTGTTTCATTGGTCGTTTATGGGGTATAGAAATGTATTGAGTTTTATTTTAATGTTTTATGTTGATACATAGAAATTAAATATATTTTTTAAATGGTTAATGTGGTTATCCAAATTCTTAGTATGATTTTTTATGATACATAAGTGTAATATTATTTTATTTATACTATGTAGTTTTGAAAAAAAATATTGGTTTTGCAATTATTCTATTTAAGGAATGAGGATAAAAAAGATTTATTTTATACAAAAAACATTTAATATGATTTGAATTTTTATGTTTTCTAATTGTAGATATTTCTAGTCATAGAATTTTTTCGATGAAAATTTATAGCTATAATAATTGTTATATTAGTGTTTAAGGGGAAATAAATTGAGATAAAAGAAATAATAACCAATATCATAAAATATCTGAATAAGACATTTCATGAGAAGCTAACAAACATAAAAATACTAATCCTAATATTTATGTATACACTAAATACTTTTAATAGTAAACTAAAGAATACATGAAAATTTATCTATCTCAATTAAAATAGGATAAAAATATAGAGTAAACAAAAGATAGTGCATGTCCTAAAAAATGGAAATATCAAGAGGCACCTGACATGTTATTCCCACAATATCCGAACTAGCATATATCACATTCACACGTGATTAAGAGGTTATATAGGATTCGATAAAAAATATTCTATATTAAAAAACATTATACACTTTCCTATAATAAATATATCTTTAACATCTCCCAAACTATCTAATTATTCAATTTATATTTTAAAAAAAATATTCTAATGAATCCATATAATTTATAATTGAAGAAATTTTATTACCATAATTTTTTTGAATAGAAAATTTATAAACGATTATTGTACCTAATTCCTCTCATTTTTTGACATCATAGTATTCATCCAAGTGTGGAGGCATTTCATAGAATCATTATTATTTTATTTCAATGCAATGACTAATAAAAAATAATTTTCAATAATACAATAAAACGTATTAATGAAAATCATGGTAAATTTCGTTCAAAAACCCTTAATTTGATTAAAAACAAGAACTCAATACTCTTCTAATAAGAAATATTTTCCCAATAATATTCTATTGGACACTGATTCATGATCGTTGTGTCCTATACATCCATAACAACTCTATCATTCCATCCACTATAAAACTAATGCTTATATTCTCTCCACAACTCACTTAATTCCATGAGTAATGTTGTCATCACATCCTCACCATAATGAAAAGTATAAAAAGTTGGAACCAAAATATTAAATAATATAAAAGGAATAATAATATAACATTAAATAAAATGAAATTTCTTACCAATATTTGTGCTCAATAATTACCCTTTACTTCATTTTGAAGGTGACTCTAAGAGAGTGTCCTGAAGATAATGATGTCACATTTTTTGGAAACCATTTCTATAACATTACAAAATTCTAACCTAATTTTTGGAATTATTTGATTGTCCTCATTGAACTCAACCATAAGATGTGTGTGATAGTTTTACATTGTATGTATACATGTATTCCTACACCACCTAGTGTTAGATACATCAAATAATGAAAAAGAAAAATATTATATCAATAAATCTTATAATGAAAATAAATTATGGTAAAAAAACTATTTGTGTTTTATAAATATTCCTGAGGCATTATGTTTTGTGGGTGACACTAGATCACTATTCTCTGAAGGAATATCAACCTGTATATAAGTAGTGAGACTAAATTTCTACTCTAGAGGCTCATAATGTGTCAGAGAAGTAGATGAAGGAGTATAAACGTAGAGTCTTAGGGATATGGAAGTTGAAGGAAAATAATATGGAATATATTATTGTAGAAATTTATAATATGTATGGAGAGTATAATCCATCATCATATAAGGGATATATAGGCAAAGAAGACCAGATGAAATTGGGGGAGAAAACATAGGTGGCCAAAATATCCTAACAAAATATAATAAAAATTAGTAAAATAAGGTGTCTTATATGATATGTTAGAGGAGAGGATGATATGTGATTTGGTACACCCCCTCTTATCATATGGAAGATAACTGGTACAACCAGACTTTTCTGAGTATAACTTCCATGTAGGTGTTGGATCCTAATGAAAAGTTAAAAAATGAATCAAGTGAAATTATATGTTATTGATACTTATATATATATATATATGTATAAAAATACTCACAATAGGAACCAAAGGAGGGATTTCTATCTCTCTTCAGTTATTATTCTCTATCATCCTTTTCATTCATATCTCTTCATTGTGTTTCATTTAATATGTTTGAAAACAAATAAGTATGTTATTACAAATCCATAAGAAAATTCCTTTTATATATACTATTTTTTTACAAATTATTATTATATATAAAGAATACTTTTAAATAGTCAAAACCCCAATTTCAAGAAAAATAAAACATACCACTTACACTGAGTCATTTCCTAAACTTCTTATAATATAATGTAATATAAAATTTCATTAAATATAAAATAATAGAAATATCCCTCTAATAAATCACAATGGAAACTAAAAACACTAATTATAAATTAAAAATTATTGTATAATAGAATACTTGAGTGCTTCATTTTTAAAAAAAAATCCATAGTTCACGAATAAGAAAGGTATTATAATCAATATCATTATAAATATAATAAATGACAGAAAAATAATTTATATTCCAAAAAATATAATGTAATAAAAAACTAGTAAAAAGATCACTAGATATAAAATAGAACCTTTCCCAGTGACAATATATAGATATCAAATTAAAGCATTATTAATTATATAATATAACAGATAAGAAAAACAATAAACTTGGATAATGTATCTGTCATATCCAAATGAACTAATTTATGATTTATACAAACCTATTTGTCACCAATATATAAAATAGGAGACACTTATTATTTATTTCCATTTTTTTAGTCATTGAAAACATACAATTAATAGTAACTATAATATGAATAAACAGGTCAAATCATGAAATATCTCATGAAACCCTTTGTGGGCATACATGTCAATGTCTAACATGATACATGAACTAAAAGAAATATTACCTCCCAATAAAGTTAATACATATATGGAATCCAAAAAAATGAATCTGTGTTATTCTTTCAGAACTATTAAATAAATAAAAATAATAGTTCACAAAAGAGTTTAATTATTTAGAACATACAAATTTTATATTGAAGAAGAATCAAATGAAAAACATAAGGGAGGGAAGATTAGTGAGAATGGACAATACAACTGAAAGGTATCAGTTTTGGATCCAGGCATGAGCGATATGGGAGGAGTAGTCTCCAAATTCAATGTAAACATGTTTATCATTACCAAGGATTTTAAAAAACCATTGGTATAGAAGGGTTATACCAAAGGTTTTTTTAAAACCATTGGAATGGCCATTATTTTGTGAGGATATACAAATAATTAGTTGAAACCATTGGTTTAGTCTTTAGAAGACAATTTCTTCAAATTGTTTTTTGGAAACGATGTTTATATCCCCATTGGTATAGGTATGGTTTCTATTAGTTCCTTTATTGAAGATGTTTGTGAAACTCCATCATTAATCCCATTGGTGATCCCCATTTCTAAATGCAGATGATAGTTTAAGAAATGAAGTAATTCAACAATTCCTATAAATATTATCTCCCAATTTTAAGAGGGGAGGGTGAAAAAATTGATTCCATGGTGGAACATATGGGATGGAAACTCTCACTAGAATCATTGAGGTAAAATTATTAATTTTTTAAATGGAGATGGCCTTTGAGAAGTGATCTTGTGAAGGCCCTCAATAATGTAATCCCCTCATGAAGCATGCTATGCCAAATGCTATGTTACCCCTTATTAGTTGGGTTATGATTCATCCTCTTACTCCTTCCCATATAATGATGTAATCATTTTGCGATATCCTATGAATCGAGGCCTATGATTATAGCACCTAAAAATATTCTAAAAGAGTACTTTCTTATTTGTTAGCATTTATGCCACACAACCCGAAATATATAAATAAATATAACCTCTCATAAATTTTCTATATATTTAATATTTTAATATTAATTCAATATACTTTATAACCTTCAGTGAATGCGATAATGGGTTATCATGCGTTTCACGCAATAATGACTTTCTTCAATAGCTTACATTACATGAAAGAAAGTGTTTTACCGAATACTATTAATATTATTTAAAATATTAAGACTTAACCTAACCATTAAATTAACAATTATGAATAATATTAACTAAATTATGGGAATATATATGTCATATATACTACCGAATATTTTTAAATTCATCCAATACATTTTATATTAATAAAAAAATTGGAATCCCAATATTATGCATAAAAACCTAAATTTATCTAATAGAAATTTTACCACCTTGCAATGGCGTAACTATTTTAAATATGAATTTTGAAACTTTTTAAAATTAAATATTTAAAATTAAACATTATTTTTCAAATATAAATGTAGAAATTAGGTTATGGTAAATTTTAGGTTATTTATAAAACATTTTATTTTTCGATGAATAATAAAAAATATTGAATTTAAATTCAAGATTTTTTTACATATTATTTAATTATGGGGATAAATTAAATTTTAAATAGGTTTTAAAGTAAAATTATTTCATTTATAAAACAATTAATCTAATGTAGGTCATTTTAAATAATTTCACATTGAAATTAGGTATAAAAACTTATCATTCTTTAATACATTTTTACATTAAAAACTCACCTTATTGTCCTATCTGTGAGATTAAATTTAAATTAATTTATGCCACTTTTTTATTTTTATTTGAAAAAATGGATTCCATATTTGGAATCATAATAAATTCTAATTTCTAATAATGTAATCTTTATTTTTGATCAAAAATATTAATGAAATTAATTACAATTAATTATAGTGATTAATTACCCAAATGGCCTGAAGGCCACTTGTTTTTATTGATTTTTGACAACCCCCCTTTCAAGGGAAGATGGGGAAACCTTACAAGACCCATAGGCTTAGAAGATTACATTTCCTGTAGGCTTGAGAGACAATACATGACCTGAAGGTCTTAGTGAATTCAACCAGACTATATCTATAAGGAACTAACCCTTCCTAGCATCTGCATCGTGTTGGTTGCTCTCCACCTTTTCATGGACATCTAGCTAGGCATTACATGCAACCATAGGCAGGTCCCGGTGGTGTAGAAATACCCTCTTTTTCTTTCCCAATCCATTTGGTTATGCTCTGGTGAGTGTGCCTACTCAGAATCCTACTCTTGGGCTTCTCCTTTTTTGTAGAGTTTGTCTGGGGAAACTACAAGTGGCCTGAATTCCTTGAGGTGTCCTAAAAGCCTTAATGGTGCCCTGAAATACCTACTAACTTGAAGGCCTGGGTGTCCCGATGGCCTTAAGGACTCCAAGCCCAAATCGGTAGCCCAAGGTGAACAATTCATGGCTACTACAATACCGAATAGTGCCCACACAGTGCCCGTACAGTGCCCGTACAGTGCTTGCTACAGTACTGCTACAGTACCCCTACAGATATGTCTCCATCTGGTTTCAAACCTAGGTCTCGTGGATGCAGATAAGGTTACCTCACCAACTGGGTTGAGGCTCATGTGCATTATAGTGATTAATAGAAAAATTTACCTAAGATGGAATTAAAAATTATTCTTAAATTTACAAATGATAAAAAAACATGTAAAAATCCATTGATGGACATATATTGACTCTATCATTTATTTTTTATAATTTGGGCCATTATTGGATTCAATTTACATGGTAAAAACGTGGGTTGAATTCCATTTTCAACAGTTTACAAGAATGCTACTCCTCCGCTATTAAAAAGAACTCACCCCTTCCACTTATTCACACTATCAAAGATCTTTTTATCACCTAATATCTTCCAAAATAATCTACCAACATCACTCCACTCAACCTATAATTCTCACATTTCTCATGAATCCTTCCAATGAAGTCCTTTGGTATAAACTAAAAAGAGTTACCTTAAGAAGAGGCAACATTCTCCAACGATTTCTTTCATTTCATTTCATTACCCACACATTCATTTATTATTATATATTTCCAATATAATGACATAATTATAAAAAATATTTGTTAATTGTCACGACCCGCCCTCGGGGCCCGTGCCGTGACTACCCCAAGCCCGCCTTCCATAGGCCAGGGGCTGGCGACTAGCACCAAGGCGTAAAATCCCAGTAAAAAGGGAAGGCATTGCCTTAATAAAGTAAACAAGCACCTCAGAGTAACAAGCGGAAGTAAAGCAGTACACAAAACTAGAACAACTGTGCCGAAGTAAAGGGGCCGGAAATACAAGCCCAACTGTAAAGTAAAGTAAAACTCGAAAGGGAAAACAACAACTGAAAGTACAAGCGGCTCCTGGGACGTCCTCCTCGATTCCTACTTGAAGGGTAGGTACAGATGGCTCAGCTCCTGGATCGTCCACCACGGATCCTACCTGAAGGGTAGGTACAGATAGCTCCACAAATCCTCGGGTCCAACTGTCCGCTCCGAGCACGTCCCGCTCAGTGGTCCTCCTCCGGGTACCGACCTACTCCGTAAGCCTCAACCGCTGTCAGCGCTGTCCGTCGTCTGCAACCAACACAACGAAGTGCGGGCATAGCCCGTGCAGGGGTGAGTATAAGATACTCAGTAGGGACCCCGAGACCCCCCGAAGGTCTCCTGAAATCCACAAAGGATAAACCACATGAAGGATACAATCACGAAGTAACATCCAGTATTGATTAGGTATATGCCCATACATATACCTATGTCACCAATTTCCGTTCGGCTCCAACACCGAGCCCAAGAACAACCCAATCCACAAAGAAGAGTAAACAGTAAATCCACACAGGATAACAGTACAAGTCCACACAGTTTATAACAAGTTTATGAAATCAACGGAGAACCATTACCGAGCTATATGCCCATACATATACCTAAGTTATCAAGCGACCCATCTCAATCATGAGGAAACACAAAGATCATTGACTCAGATCAAACCAGGATTTTTATTATCGAAACCATAACTACTGAAGAGCTCCGTCTCTAGAGTGTACAGTGGTCCTGTCACGACTCCGAGGTACTGCTCACTAACCTAAGACTGCTGAGGTACTCCTCCTGTCGAGTACTGCGGATTTGCGGCCAACTACCGGGCGCTCCGTCCGCTGAGGGTCTGTCGCCAAATACCGGGCACTCACCCAAATAGCCTACTGAGGTACTCCTCCTGTCGAGTACCGCGGGTTTGCTGCCAACTACCAGGCGCTCCGTCCGCCGTGGGTCTGCTGCCAACTACTGGGCGCTCCGTCCACTGGGCTAGTCGACTCACTCCAAGTCGAGTCGGTCAAGCAGTCGTCAGGTCTCAGTCGGCTACACGGTCTCCGAACCCCGCACGCACATCTCCACCGTCGCGGGTCTGTCGCTATAACCAAGCACACACACTCCGTAGAGTATCGCGGGTCCGCCGCTACAACCAAGCGCTCCACCGCCAAGGGTCTGCTGCTGCATCCAAGCGCACCACCACTGTCAAGTACCACGGGTCCGCCGCTACACCCAAGCGCTCCCCTGCCCGCTCGTCTCCGGGAGGGTCCACTCCACGAGCTACTGGTCGATACTCCAAGTATCTCAAAGTCCAACGAAGAAGTGCCACATACGTCCGCTTCGTCAAAGGAGTCTCAACGCAACAGACGGCGCGTCAATCGGATGCCCGGTCTGTGAGTTATTAGCCTTTTCGTCCCGAGGGCCCGGTTGGTTTCGTGAGCGAACCAAACCCGGCCATATTTCAACTGTATCCAAAACTCGGGTGGAGTATGTCAAAAGTTCCGTCCCACTTAGAGGATTCCATCAAAGTCAACGGCACGTCAATCGGACGTCCGGAACTCAAGATATGAGCGTTTCCGCTCCGAGGGCCCGGTTGGTTTCGTGAACGAACCAACCCGGCCGTACTCCACTTGCGTCCTAACCTCGGGCGGAGTATACCAAAAGATCCGTCTCACTAAGAGGAACTTATCAGAATTGACGGCACGCCGTTCGGACGTCCGTAGCTCAAGATATGGGTGTTTCCGCTCCGAAGGCCCGGTTGGTTTCGTGAACGAACCAACCCGGCCGAACTCAAAGTGAATCGAAACCTTGAGTGCGATATACCGAAACGACCGTCTCGATCCAAGGATCGCGTTGCCGTAGACGGTTCGTCATTCGGAGGTCCGAGGCTCATGTTATGGCCCAAAAACCGATTCTGGTTCGAGAAGGAAGGGTCCGGGCCGACCCGGCCCGAACCGGCCCGGCCGGCGGTGCGCGGGGCGCGCGGCGGCGCGCGGAGGCGGCGCGGCGGCGCGCGGCGGTGCGCTGAGGCGGCGCGGCGGCGCGCTGGGGCGGCGTGGCGGCGCGCGGGTGAGACCCCCGCCCTCCCCCGTTTTTTCCCCCTGGCGGCGCGGCACGAGCCGCGCCGATTTTAAAACAAAACCGCCCCCTCACATGAGGGGGCCTGCTGGACGACACGGGGGGCTTTTCCCCCCACAAGGAAACCACCCCCTCATTTAGAGGGGGGGGGGGGGGTTTGATGAACCGTCCGAGGGATTTATTCCCCCGGTTTTCTGCCATCCGGCCGGCCAGCTGGCCGGCCGGTTTTCACCAACGGGACCGGAAATTCCGGTCCTGCCTTCGGCTTCCGACGCCGGCGGCCCGGCCGCCGGTCTTCATATCCCGCCGCGGCCCGGAACCGGCCGCGGTCTCCTCGTCCCGCCGCGGCCCGGAACTGGCCGCGGTGTTCGTCGTCCGGCGCGGTGCGACGGCACCGCGCCCCTTCGCCGCGCATTTGATTCCCTTCGACGCGGCGTGACGGCGTCACGTTCTTTATGATTCTTCTATGGCGCGGCGCGACGGCGTTGCGCAAAAAGGATTGGCGAATATCCGCGTGGTGCGACAGCACCACGCCACCTTGATTCATCCACCCGCAAGCTATTCAACAAGGACGATGGAGGGGGTTCGGCCGTGTTCGTGCGGTCCGGCCCCCTCACGTTAAAATAATATCACTTATATATTCAATCCTCACGTTAGTCATGCCAACCACGAGCAAGAATAAAATAAGTTAACAATAAACAGCAACCCCTACCTTGGTATAAGGTTCGAAGATTGTCAACGTTCCGCGGAAGACGACGTCGCGGAGGTCGGGCGTCGCGGTAGCCGTTCGTCAAATCCGATGACGAAGGAATGCGTCCGAAGAGACACGTCGTTGGAGAAACCTCGTATGCCGACGAAGGTTGTCCGAGGAAGAAGCGGTGTTCTCTCTCATTGACACGGAAGACGAAGAAGAGCGGAGCGACGTTCTTCGTCGGAACTTGAGCGTTCTTCGTCAAGTCTTGAGGAAGGTCAAATAAAAAGAAAACAACGAACTCAAGAACCCCTACCTCGATAGTCGCACGTTGACGTAGTCGCGGAATATCGGTGTCGATTCCTTTGACGTCGGAGGAAGAGTCGTTGTCGATGGCGTTCGTCACGGAAAACCGTCGCGGAAGAGATGACGCAGAAGAAGTACGTCGCGTCGCGGATACGGCGTCGCGGATGGACCGTGTTCTTTGGCGGAGAAGTTCTTCGTTGAAGAACGGCGTTCTTTGCGTTCTTCGTTGAGTTTGAAGAAGATGAAGAAGACTTCCCTACTCTCTCAAGGAGATAAAATTCTAACAAAATAAAATAAGACTCTTTCTTATTTTATTCACACAACCCAACCTCTTTGAATTTCAAAGGTTTGAAATTCAATAACCACACACAACTCACCTCATTAACTCATTACATTAATTAATTCTAGAGTTGTCAAAAATTAAAAGAAGAGATAAGTTGGCAAGAATTAAAGTAGGGGAGAGTCACATAATTAAGAGGGGGTTTAGAGGGGTTAGGGAATTTGAAAAGGTGGGGGCTTGTGTGGGCCCCACCTCCCTCATAACCACACATGGGAAGTTGGGTGGTTGTGGGACCCACCAACAACTTCCCATGAGAGAGTCTAACTACCATGAATAAAATAAAATTCACACACAAAAATTTTATTTTACTTATCTTTTAATCCCCAAAACTAACTTTCAACCCGCAACAAACGCAACTCCCGAAAAGGTCTCTTTAAGCGAATATCGGCGCTGCAAGTTCAACGGTGCCCTCAGATTTCAATTCCGAGCACCGGATCAAAAGTTAGGAAAACCCGCTCGTTCATTCACTGAACGTACCCGAGCCAAACTTCGGAAAATGATTCCGGGCACTCCGGGCCTCGGAATCAGGTGCCGTCTGAAACCGCGCTCTTGTAAAATTCTAAAGAAAATTAAGAAAAAAATTTCCCTTGAATTTTACGGGTCTTTACATTAATTTTGTTATGTTAAGGGTTTTACCTACACCTACATGCACTTCCATCAAAGATGAATTTAACATAATGTTTATGTACGACGAACTACCGGCTAACAAAAAGATGATGTTCATTTTTCCATTACCACCTCTCATGGTTGAGCATTATGATGGATAACCTATTTGTATATGATACATATTATATTTCACTTCTTTAATTATTATTTTTTTATACAACACATACCTTAATGCTTTCAATTTTGTGTGAATATGATAACATCATTTGTGGACGTGTGAGCTACTTACTCCTCAAAGTGATGTGATTAGTTCACACATTAATTGGAATGTATTTAGAATAGTTTTAATAAAAATATGTGAAATAGATGTAACAAATATGATAATATAGTTATAATATAATTATATCACTTAATTTAAATTCTTTTAATATCATAATGCAATGGAACTAGCGTTCATGGGTACATACGACCTACCATCTCAATAAAAAAATTATTTAATTTTCTATGTCCAAATATTATGGATTATTATATGTACATATATAATGAATAAATATGATAATTAAATCATTTTTTACATTATTTATATTATTAAATTGTTATTTAAGTACATAAAACAAATATAATATGTCATAACGTACCTGAAAAATTAGTCCATTAACAGCTAAAATAGTGAAAATAATGAAATATTGCTAACAAATAGGTTAGAAGATACTATAATAAGATCATATATGATATTATAAATATTATTATTGGTATATGATAAGATATTTTCATGCTTTAAACTATTATAAATTAGGGTAAGGTATGTTAACCCAAACCGAAACGCAAGGTAATGGATTTTCATCTCACTCGTTACATCTATGAGAGAAATGTCATATTCACAACCGACTTATTTTGTGTTGGGTATCTACTGAAAATTTTGATATATTATATCATGAATTATTTAATCTCATGTTATATTGAGTTTTAATTTTAATTATTTCTTTTATGGGGATTTTAATTAAATGTTATGAAGTCGTAAAGAATTTTATAACCCAATTCATTTTCATTTGGATATATTAATTCCTCATTTTCCTTAATATTTTAAGAATCTGTGTGTAATAAATTTTTATTATATATTATTTTATGTTCAATTGTTTTATTTTGATATACATTTTACACACATAATCTATTCATTTATTGATTCTCGCATCAATGTTATGATCTTTTCAAGGGTTTACATCAAAATCTCATTTTTTATGGGATTGTTTACCCATGAATTTAAATTAGAGAAAATTATTTGATCATTATTTAATAAATCATTTAATTCCATTCTCCTTTGGAATTTTATTACATTTTAAGGTAATTTCACCATTTTTACATTATTTGGTACTCAAAATATTTTATAAAATGTATTCATTTCTCGCTTTTGATAGAGAACAATTTTTCTACTAAAAACCCAATTTTCAAAAAATGTTTTTAATCTTCTCAATTTTTTTTTATTAAAGTCCTTTTAAAATATTGTTTATTTTAAAAAAATCAATGGAATATTCTTTTCATTTTTCGAACAAGGTAGTTTCTATCCTTTTACCCTAAAAATGAATGTTCTTTTTACCTTTTATGACCTATACTGATTTACCCATCATCATTTCTTTGAATATTCCTATTTATTTTTAAAGGGTCACTTTTGAAATTGAATTTTATTTCTATGGGATTTTAAATTTTTTTGAAAATGAAAAGGTTATTTTCCTCATAAATGTTTTTAAGGATCTTTTTTATAATATTTCCCTTCATCAAATAAAACAACCCGTTAAATTTACTCCACTGGGGATTTATTTAATTGATACCATACCTATTCTTCATTTATATTGGTTTTTATTGATTTCACTAAGGATAATATTTACATTTAATTCCTTGATTCCTTTTAGTCACCTTGAAATTTTCTATTTCATGTGATCATTTAACATTGAATTTACACTAATTAGCCATATAATTTATCATCGATATGTTCATTTACTAAATTATATACCATATCTACATATAAATTTTACTTTTAAAGTTATTTTCATTATTAGGGAAATATTGATAAATCTATATCCTTTATTCAGTACATATATTTGATATGGATGATTTTGTTGAAGTAAATAGATTATTTTATATATGAAAAATGATTTGGAAATACAATACACAAATTTCGAATCATTAAAAGAATTCCCTTCGATGAATCAGTAGTCTCATGAGATGAAATTAGTTGGTGAAAAACCCATCTAGTTTGTCTCCCAACAGAATAGATGGGTTTCTACCCACATATTTAAACTGCCTTATGAAAGGTGTTGATAGTAGTATTATAAACCTTCTAGTGAAAGGACTTGATAGTAAAGGTATCATGGGCATGGGGAGAATGAATTATAATAATTAGTAGTTTCATTCATCCAGTATTCATTTATTATTACCCTTAGATTTCATCCTTGTCATCATCTATGGATTCATTTCATTATCATTTCACTGATTAAATGACATGCATATGAGTTATTTTACATTAATTATTTATTAAGAGATATCCTGTTACATAAATGGAATGTGTTTTTATTTATATACCTTTCCATATTATTTACACACTTCCTTATCTGATTATTGATTACATGGAATGTGTCTCTAGTTATTACCTTGCCATATAGGCTATTCTCAAGGATTCATTGTTGCTTACATTATAATTTACCCTTACTGAGTATTTGAGCTCACCATTTTTTTTCATTCCCCATGAATCCATACAGTTTAGTAAGAGAGAAATTAATTGATATGATAGATGAAATAAAGTTATTATCCTCAAATGCAAAAAATATTATATTGTAATTAGTGTATCAATTTTAAATACATGAGTCATGTATGTACATTGTTTAAGAAGACTACTAAAATCTTTGGTCCTTAAGGGATTGATTCTTTTTAATCATTCCAATGTAATGGTAGTAGACATTGGCCCCATGGTTTCTAGTTTTGGGTCTCAATAATTGGTATCATTGGAAGTTTAGTATTAACATTGGAAACTAGATTTAGGAAAACATAGATTAGTTAACATAACCCTAAGATAGACTATAAAGATTAACATTGAAACATGTATGACTTCATTAACTTAAGAGTTATGGATACCATTATCTAATTACGAGATTAAGGTTAATTATAAGTTCAAATTACTAAAAATATATTTTTAGGTTTTATATGATGGAAGCCTACAAAGTATAAGGTTATTTTTGATAAAATTTTGGGCAATACAACTCATTATAATAATACAAGTTTTAGTGGAAAATTTATTTAAGGAATAATGAAATTTTAATTTAGATACATGATTTTAATGGCATTGATGAACATTAGTGTTATTGTAATCAATAATTGAATTTTAATAACATTAAAATAATATTATTAGGCTTTGAAAAAAAAATATATTTTTTCAAAATCATAAAAGAAATGTTATTTATTGTGTAAATTTTAGGGATGTTCATCATATTTATTTTGTAAATAATTTTAATATACTTTAGAAAAAAAACAAAAACTCGGTGATAACCCATTATATCAAGAAATGTGGTAGGGATTGAACCCATGACTGATGGATGAAATGGGTTTCATAACTACCACTGTACTAAAATATATCTTGGTTAATATATCATTATTTTAAGATAAATAATTTGATGAATAAATATTATTGATCAAACAATAGTTTCAATTTTGAGTTTTAGAGATTAATGTATTAACCATATTAGTTTAATAAGATTGTTAGACACAAATTTAAAGACTTGTTTCAAGGATCTGATCATCTGAAAAAGGTAAATTTTAGTTATTTGGGAATCAGTTTTAATTTTTTTGATATCCATTTCCAAGATTAAAAGGGTGAGTTTGAAATCAATTGAAGCACAAAAAAAGATGAAATTGTTCCTATGAAATTTAAATGAATCATATAGTATATTTCATTATATTCATGGTAAATAAAAAATGTACTCAACATTAGGAAAATGATGAAAAAAATGTTTGTCATAATACCATTTTTTTGAACCAATAGTCTTTTAAATCCTCACAATTTTATGACCTTGAGGCCCTCATATTTCCATTGGTCATTCCATTTTTGGCGATCAATAACCTAAATAACTACTCATAATTATTTATTATTTTTCTCAAAGCCTAGACTTTCACCTTCCACTTATTTTATCCTACATAGAAACATAGCCATAATTTATTCAATGTACCCTTTGTACTTCTCATACTCTCTTATAAAGATTATATTCCATTTACTCTTCCCACGATATGGGATTTCAAAAATATCATTTTAAAATTTCAAACCCCCAATTTTCTAGATTGATTTAATATTTATTGGATGCAATTTATTTAACATGGGGATAATGTGACCCCCCTAAAAATTATAAAATAGTATCTTCTTATTCAAAAGCGTATTTGACACAAAACCTCAAATGTATAAAAGAATATAACCTCACAATAATTTTTGGTATATTTAATATCTCACTTTTAATTAAATATATTTTATATATTTAAATACATTTGATTCTAGATTATATTTCATTAAAATCAATAATTACTCTCTTAGATAGCTTGCATTACATGTAAAACTAATTTTTAATGAATACAACTGATATTAGTCAATATAATAAGACATAACCTAACACTTAAATTTGAAATTATGAATAATATTAAATAACATATAAGAATATATATATATATATATTATACACTAATTTTTTTTACAGTTATCCAATATATTTCATATTCATAAGATAAGTGAAAACACAATATTATGCATAAAACCAATATTTTTCTAAAGGCAATTTTACATTATTGCAATGGTGAACCTTTTTAAAAAATGAATTTTAGAATTTTATACATATAGTTTTTAAAAATAAACATTATTTTTGAAATATAAACATAAAAATTAGGTTTTGGTGATTGTTTGGTATTTTTATAAAATATCCAATTTTTTGATGAATAATGAAAAACACTAAATTTTAATTTCAAACTGTCTTTTTATTTGATTTATTTATAAGGATAAATTATATTTTAATTTGAGTTTTGTGTAACATTATGTCAATTAATCAAAAATTAATCTAATTTAATTCATTGAAATCATTTTTACTTTGAAATTGGATATAAAATATTTTCAAACTTTTGAATATTTTGACTTTTAAAACCTGCATGTCGTCCCATCTACAGGATTAAATTTAAATTAATTTCTGTGACTTATGTGATTAGAATTTCTAAAAATAGATTAAATATTTATAATCAACATATTTTATAATTTCGAATTACTTCATGTCATTGTGTTTCAAAAAATGGTAGCAAAATTGAATAAAATTAATTATAAGGATTAAGAGAAAAAATATCTTAACAGTATACTAAACCTTAAACATAAAGAAAAAATGACCTATAAACTTTTCTAAAAATAATTTTAAAATAATTATCCCTACAAATACTTTTATCTAATTTATACTTTTATTTGAGCCACTTGACATTGGAAAACTTCAGTAGAATCCCCTTTTAACAAATTATAAGAATTTCACTCCTCCGATAGAATAAGAAGAAATCACCCTTCCCACTTATTAAAACATCTAAAGACTTATTCCTCATGAAATATATAAACAAATAAGCTCCCAAATTACTTAATAGAAACCTATAATCCCCTCCTTATTCATAAATCCAACCAAATAATTTATTTTATATAAACTAAAAGGTGTTACCATAAAAAGAGGTAACATTCCCCAGCATCCCCTATCGATTCATTTATTCACCCACCTCTTAATGTATTCTCATATATTTATTATATAATTAAATAATTATTATAAATATATTGAATTTATTTATGTTAATGTTTTTATTTACACACACACACACTTCCATCAAATGCGTAACAAAATTATGATTCGTATATGGTGAACTACCCCCTCACGAAAGGTTGGTCTTTGCTTTTTCCATTACCACATATCATGGTTAGGAATTATGATGGAAATGATATTTATATATGATATATATTATATTTATGATTTATTAATACTTATTTAATTTTAATATGACACATACTTTAATTCATTCCATTTCGTGTAGATATGATAACATCGTTTGTGGAAGTGTGGACTACCACCTTCTCAAAGCGATGTGATTCATTAAAAATTTATATGGAATATATTAAGAATTATTTTAATAAAAATACTTCAAATATATAACATTAATATTAAAATAAAATTATAATATATATCTAATTTAATTTTATTTTTTTATAATTTCAAAGAGAAATTGAAGTGGCGTTTATGCATACATACAGCCTACCGTCTCCCTGAACAGTGAATTTTATTTCCTATATCCCTATATAATGAATTATTATAAATACATATATAATTAATATATATGAAAAATAAATCATGGTTTACACTCTATAGATGATTAAATCATCATCTACATAATAATAATAATAATAAGTCAATACATACTTGAAAAACTATGCGATTAACACCTAAAATAGTGAAAATAATGAAAGATTGTTAAGAAACAGGGAATATGATATTATAATAAGATCATAGATGATATTATAAATATGTTTATGGTTCTAGTATAAGACATTAACTTTCTTAAAACAATTATATATGAGTATAACGTATGTTAACCAAAAATGAAAAGCAAGGTAAGAGACTTTCATCTCAGTTGTTACATCATTAAGATAAATGTCATATTCACCACTTAATTAATTTTTATGGTGTATATAAATCCCATTTGGATATATTATATTATAAATTATTTTATCTTTATGGTATTTTTTTCCTTTTAAAAATTTCTTTCTAAGGATATTTTAATTAAAATTGACCAAGTTGTAAAGAATTTATTAACCTGATTCTTTTGCAATAGGTTGTATTACTTACTCATTATGACTAATATTTTGTGATTATATGTGTTATAAATTTTTAATATATCTTTTTTCATCTAATTTATTTTATGTGTATTTAAATTTGAAACACATTATATATTCATTCTTTAATTTTCACATCAATATTATTTTATTTTAAAGGGTATACTTCACAATCTCATTTTGTTTGGGATTATTTAAATGTGAATTCCAATTAGAGTAAATTATAGGATAATTAGTTAATAAATACATCCATATTGTTTAGATCTAGTAATTAATGAACTTTTTATGTAATATTACTATTTTCCACTCTTTGGTAATTAAAATATTTTTTAAAATGTTTTCATTTCTCTCTTTAGTTGAAGAACCTATTATCTTTTAAAACCCTATTTTATAAAGAAGTTTTAAAAAAATGTTCCTGACCTTTCTAAAATGATTTATTAAAGAATTATTTTCCCTCTTTTCCTTTATAAATTTTCTCAATAGAATCTTCTTGTTTCTTTTCGAACAAGAAACATTTATATCCTTTTTACCATGAAAAAAAAATTATTTTCATGTTGTACGACCTATACAGATTTACGAAAAATCATTTCTTATAATCATACTATAAATATTTAAACGGGTTTTTTGTTATTTTTTTGAAGTTATTTTCAAATAAATTGATTTTAAAAATGTTTTTAAAATTGAAATTTATAATTTTCTCATGAATTTTTTAAAGTTTTTTTTATAATATTTCTATAAAAAATGAAAAAACCCTTTCTTTTTACTCCCCTTGGGATATGTTGTATTGATACCATCCCTATTCTTCCTGTGTGTGATTTTATATCGATTTTATAAGGATAGTATTGACATTCACTTCCTTTATATCTTTTATAACCCTTAAAATATTCACTTTCCTATGATCATTTAGCGTTGAATGTACCCTAATTGACCATTTTATTTATCATGGATATGTAAATTTCTTAAACTATATAACATCATTACATGTATTGTTTTCTTAGAATGAAATTTGTTTTACTGGGGAAATATTGTTAAATATTTATCAATTACTTAATACTGATATTTGATAAGGCACATTGATTTTGAATTAAATAAATTATTCGATATATGAGGAATGATTTGTACATGAAAAACTTTCTTAGGGGATAGATTTAAGTAATACCCTTGAATAATTTTTAGTCTCATGAGATGAAATTAGATGGTTAAAAACACTTTGAGTTTGATTCCATAAAGAATAGACGAGTTTCTACACACAAATATAAACTATCATATAAAAGTTCATGAAAATAGTGTGTTAAACTATCTTGTGAAATGTATTTATAGTAAAGGTATCATATTCCTTGGAAAAATGACATTATATAATTACTAATTTTATTCATTAAGTATTTAGATATTATGAACCATGATATTTTTCTTTGACATTATCTATATATGTATTTCATTTTAATTTCATTGATTAATTGACTTGTGATTCAGTTATTTTTAAATCCTTATTGATTATACCCTATCTAGTTATTTAAAGGAATTATTTTAGTTATTAATATTTCCATATTTTTACGCACTTTCATCTCAGTTTATTGATTATATAGAATGCGACTTTAGTTATTACCTTTCCATATTTAAAATTCTCATTTATTCATTATTGATTCTACTGTAATTTACCCTTACTGAGTAGTTCATCCAACCCTTATTTTGTTGACTTGTATTCGAATACATGAAGTGTACTAAGAAATACATGCAAGGATATGAAATTTTGAATATAGTTATCATTTTCAAAATAAAAAAAATATATTGCAACTAGTGTATTCATTTATAATACAAGACTCATGTATGTATTTGGTTTAAAAAGACTACTAAACTCTTTAGTCCTTCTATATTTGATTCCTTGTAATTAGTCTAATATAATGGTCCTAGATACCAGCTTTAGGATTTCTTGGTTGACGTCACTACAATGAAGAACTTCCTTTGTGATGAACCCATATAGAATTTCCAATTAAAGGATCATATTTAGGAAATTCTATGCAACCAGACCTACATAGAAAACACTATAAAACTACTAGTCAATACCATAAGGGATATTACCCCATACTACCAATCAGGATCAGTATTGGGATGCAGTTTCAGATCTCCACACTATTTTATTTTTAATCATCACTATCCTCCATGAAAAATAGAGACTTATCATGAACTTTTCTAGAAAAATAAAGGAAATTTTTAGTTGTAGCCTATGAAGCCCTAACATCCACACTTTAAACCACCATGAGTGGATATACACCTCATGGATCTATAAACATGGGAATAATCCTAGGTGTATATCCCAACTAAACCAAAATTACCATGATTAGATATTGTCCCCATTGTTCTATAAACATGGGCATCCACGTAGGTGTAAGCTCCAACCAAATCTCCAAGGTTATATGAGTTTAAATTATTTTCATGGTTCCAAAAATATAGGTGTCTTCCATGGTGTAAATCCCAAAAAAACCTATAATTTACCATGAGTAAATATTCTATTTATTTTTTCAGAAATATGAAAATACTTTTATGTTTAATACCCATATTAATCGAAAAATAACAATGAGATGAGATTCTCTTCATGGTTCTAGAAATATGGTCATCATATTATGTGTAAGACCCAACTAATTCTCCTAATTACCCTGATTTGGTATTCTCCTCATGGATCCTGAAATATAGGCCTCCTCTGAGGTGTAATCCCCAACAAAAAATTAAATCACCATGAGATGAGATTCTCCTCGTGGTTCCATTAAAAGGGCATTATACTAGGTGTAAGCCCCAAATAAAAATTCAAATCGCTTTCAATCCTCTCATGTCATGTGGTTGATCTTCTAATGCCTCTTGTTTTTTACACTAAGCATGAATCGCGTGGGCTAAGAATTTTGTGATGATTATCCTCTCTATATTATGAATGTGTATCCATTATGGTCCTACTATTGAGGTGTAATCCCCAACATTATAAACTACCTAGGATTTGAATCCCAACCAAATGATATATGTAGGAAGCCTCTTTGAGGTCCAAAAAAAACACCACAAACTCACCCAAATCATCACCAAGAATTATTTGTAGAAGATTCATATCCAAACCATGATGAGACATCCCTTCTAGGTTACCCAAACCCCATAAGTGTAAGTCCAACACCACCCTTGACAAGGCACATTGCACCTAAACATCCACGATGCATGAAATTAAACTACTCCGTCTAGGTCATGTAACATGACTTTAAAAAGGTAATATGTGTCCTTTTATAAAGATATAAACTATGTGGGATATTATTCATTTCAAAAGTATACATAATAAATCCATCTCATTGGACCAATCCAGACATTAGTATACAAATCGCCTCCTTGGATTATAAAAAACTCTAGAGATCCCAATTAGTTGGCTTGACACTAAGGCATCATAAATTAAAAATAGACTAAAGGGAAAAACTAATGTATATAGGTGTTTACACTAAATACATGATATCAATAAGATCATTAGTAGTGTGGTAAAAATTCCCACAACGGGGTTTGCAAGTGATTAAAGGATACATCATAAATCATTAAGGGAGTCTTGAAGTAACAAACAATTCCCCCTAAAGGGTGTGATAATCATGACCACCCATTCCTCTAAACTCACATTATTTTTAATGAGATAATTGGAGAAATATAAGTGGATTTGTGCCTTAGGAATGAAGGTCTACACCAACTTGAAATGATAATGGAAATGATACCACGACGTTCAACAATAGGATTTAGTATGTTTTTGTTGTTATAATTTATTTTTCACCACATATTATCTAATTGAAATCATATGTTGAACTCTAATTTATTGTAATGATATAAGTAAAAAACTTATTTAGTTTTATGGATGTTCATATGAAGGGTTCACCTAGTATTCTCGATTTGATTTCGACTTGGTATACTCTATTTAGATTAATATTTTTGTAAAAAATACTACATACAAAACATTATTCATCTGGTCACCTTGGCATAATTACAATCTGATACCATTAGAGATGAAAATTATTCTTCTATATTTCTAACAAAAGATTTTCAACCTTTTCATTCTATCAATTATGAACACAATCTATCTAATACCAATTGGTGTAAAGACATTATCTGGTAATTGATAGACTGGTGGAACTTATCAATTTCTTTCGAATCAAATTTCTAATTTTGTAGTGCGTCACCTCACCACCACAAATTCACTACTCACATGAACATATAGACCCCAATTATATAGGTATTAACCTTAGTAAATTGAACAGAAATGTGTAAAATATATTTCAACCTTTCCTCTCCTAAATTTTGAGAATATTTCTTGAAAAATTTCTACCTTTATCCACATTTAATTGTCTATGAAAAGTAGGAGTTTTCAATAAGACCTAAAATCAATGTGCCCGGTAAATCTTCCATAAAGGTTAATGATCCTCATAGATCATTATTTCATGATATTTTGAACATTGAATTATCAAGATGATATTTTTAAATTTGATATATTTGGAATATATTTGCAATTTTCTTCAAACTAGTATAAATTTGTAATGATAATCCATCAAATTAATCATCATATAAGTTCTTCTAACTGATATGTCTTGAAAAAAATAATTTGATCATTTCGATAGTGTTCTATCAGATACAACCACCATCTAATGTCTTGTATTAGAACTTTTTTACTATTACCTTCTCACTCTAATATTTGACAAATAATTATTCTATAAAAACATAAAATCAATTACTTTGAACAAACCCATCTATATGATGGCTTAGTGACTTTCATTGAATTATATTTTTACAATTTCACATTTCATCTTCTTATATATACATTTGATAGAAAATGTAAAGACACAAATATCATTCTTTTTGACAACTCTATAAATGGGTAATCTAATAGAATCAAGAAAATTGACATTATAAGAGATCATTAAATGGACTTTATTTGATGAAATTCCCTAGATAATTCTCATTGTACATTTAAAAGTTCATTTTGAAAAAAAAATATTTTGAAATGAATGATTGATAAAACTTTATACCTTGGTAACTCAAAAAAATAATAGGCTTCGAACAATAAAATTTATATAGCCTCATAGACACATCCTAAAAAACAATTAATCTTGGAAATGTGTAACTTTATTAAATTAATATTTGAACCACGTGTAGCCAAAAATTTTACCTATAAAATAATTGTGGTTTACCACATAAAACTTTATACTCTGGTGATCTCCACAGAACATTATGGCATAAACATTTCTCACCTAAACATTATTCTCCCCCATTTGAATTACCCTAGAATCATGATAGATTATAAAACTCTTTTGTTAAGGAACATTAATAACCCATAATCCTCACAAGATTTGATTATTCAAATACTATATTAGTTTGAACTTGTAATCAAAATAATATAATCATTCATTATAAAACATTGGACAATCACTTTAGGCTGGTAAGTTTCATCCATGGGACTCAGTTAGGTAAACTCCTGCTGATCAAATCTGTCCAATCACCTTTTCTTGAAAGGTTATCAATGTTTGGTAATTTATGTTAGAAAATATAGTGTTACACTTTTTTGAGTAAAACATATTACCTCATAAATATCCTAACTAACATAATTTTTTACAACATTTTCGCATAACATATCTAACCTTCTTGGTCCTATCAATCTCTCTCTTTAGATTTCTCGATCAACCAAGGAACAAAAAACACCCAAATATTGAAACAAATGTACTGGACTACTAATCCATTAATTCTATGAATATTTGAGTGAACATGGGGTATAAAACAAGAATTATTTCATAATAATACCATGCTATACAAAATTGGTGACTTATAAAACCTTTATTACTCAATTTAAGAAACTTTTCAGGGATATATCTCAGACTTTTCCTTTCATTGTGAAATTTTGTCACAAAAAAAATGAACCTAAAAGATTGTTTTTCCCTATATCAACTTCAATAATGCTTTAGAATAGTTCATAGATACTGAAATCAAAGTATACCACTTTTTAAAAACTCACCCTAAATATATTCTCTCCCAAAAAAGGATACCCCATACCAATGGATAGATTTATGTTAAAATAGTATCCACCTTTGATAACAATATCCTAATCAAATATGAGATAGGGGATAATTATCACATATTTTATCCTTGAAGAGGGTGATGACGGAAACCCATGAGAATCCTAATTATATGAAATGTTTCCTTTGATAATAGTTTAATGAAAATATAAAAAACTTTCTATATTTAGGAAAAAACTCCAGCATTAGATAATTGGTTTCTATATTCTTTTTGATGAATTAATAATTTATATCAATGTTCTTAGATCAAGAATGTTCTATAGGTTTATTATTATGATTTCATTCACTTTTATTTTCATATACAAAGAGAAGGGGCCACATCACATTAACAAATATGTCTTCCAAAGATGTATTTATGCACATATGTTATGTTTCTACATGGGTGTAAACTACATACTCAGCCTCTACAGTTTTGAGAGTTAAATTTTTTATTTATTTTGTGAAAACTCACGCATACTTCTCCCAAGAAAACCTCCACCATATGTGGATATTATGTCATTATTGTAACCTCCACCATATATATATATATATTTACAAGATACTGATTAATCACTCTTGATTTATCATAATTTATTCCAAAATTAAATGTTCTTTAATATATTTGACAATTATTTTTCATACAAGAGGAAGGGATTATTTTGAATTACTTTTATCCTTGTCACACAATGTAAAAACATATAATATAACAAGGCTTGAATTCATTAGATATAATAAAAATTAAATCAACATTCTATACTCTATGCAATCTACATCCTTTCCATCCCAATATTCATTCTAAATTTTTCTAACACATGTTGGTGCAGAAATTATTTTTGAATCCTCCAGGCCAAACTCCCACAAATTTCCATAGCATACATCTATTAAGATAAGAAAATTTGTTTCTTATTTTTATATATTATAATCCATGAATTTATTCCATTTACCATATAATAGACATTTAAAATAACTTCCTCATATCCTCAAATTTTTTTTTACATTTTTCTGTATCATTATATTTAATTATAAGTCCATTGATATAAGAAATCACATTGAGGGAAACATATGGATATTATTTCACATATATGTTACTATAAACTCTTTATTTTATAAATATAAACTTCCTTAAGAAAGTAAAAAAAAATTAATTCGAATATCTTAGATCTTGATTCCACCCATAAAAGTAAATCTTTAACTTTCACCCAATACATTGTTTTTTATAAATAAAAAATCCACATAGTTGTTAAATATAAACTTCTTAATTGATATCTATATTAAGAAATAATGACTTTACATCCATCGGAAAAATATAATATCATTTTAGTGTAGTAATAGAAATAATTATTCTGATAGTTTCTAAGATGAAGGGTCTCATCATGGTCCATTCATTAAATCTTTGAGTTACAATTATGAGCCACTTGTTAATTTTTATTTATCACTTCACCTTTTTCATTCAAACTTGTTTCAGAACACCAACATTCAACTAATCACATTCTTAATGTATGCCTTCGGTATAAGTCCCCTTGTATCATTTTTTCAATATGATAAATTTCATTATTTATAAAATAAATCCACTATTTATTCTATAAATAATCATCATCATTTTTTGGTCAAACTTGTTAATATTTGTAAATGTGAAACTAAAATCGATATTCTTCCAGTTTGAACCTATTCTCAATTATCTATAATAACATTTTTATAATTCCAGTTAGTTACTCAACTCAAGATGATGTGGACATGCTTATTCCTCATCCCTTTATATAACTAAGACATAATAATAATATCTACCTACTTTATAAATATTTAAATATTTAATAACTATGTTACATTATTCAAATGTAACAACATCTTCTTCACTGCCACTCATATATAAAACTTACATTGATATATCTTGAAAATAATTTTTAATAATTTTCACATCTATAGAGTCAATATTATTTATGGTTTATTTATTATCTAATTTTCATACTATGATATTATGAATGTAACCTAAAATGATTCCATAAAAAACTCTTTAATTCAACTTCCCAATATTCTCACCTTTAGCATTGATAATTCAAGGGATTCCAAATACACATAGCCACTTCAAACTTGGGGGTTCATTATAATACATCTTATAAGGTGTTATATTGGAGATTATATTATTGAAATATAAATTATGAATATGAAATATTTCTATAATAGGAAACATCCAAATTTTTCAAGAAGTATCATGTTTAATCATCCTAGTTTGTGACATCTCTACAAAACATTTATTTCTACTTTTTGTGACATCATATAAATGTGGTATGTATAATAAAAACAACTTCATGATAAATTCCATGATTTTTAATATATTATATAATATTCCAATTCATAGATTCAACACCATTATTAGTTCATATCTTATTCGTATAATATCTTCTTCCCTTTCCACAATTATATTGAAAATCTATAATTTTTAGAGTACCTATATTTAATTTTCTTTTTCAAAATAGTACATGCAATGTGAGTAAAATAATATATAAAGGAAATAAATTACTTATCTCATTTCCTTGATTTCATTCTCATTAGACCAAATATTTTAGAGTATATTATCTCCATGGGATGAGTTGAATGAATATAATGATTCTTATACGTAGATCTTATAATCTTCACAGAATAGAATATGGAACAACACTATGATATTAATTATTTCATGAAATTAATATTAATTTTTTTTTCTATATTTGTTAGGATAATCATATTCATCTGACCCAAATTACCCATCCAGTTTTGAAATTTCATTGTTTTTCCATCATGATCAGATATCATGAACATTTAACATCAACAACAAAAAACAAGTTTTCCCGCGTTCATTTTCCTTTGGTAATAACATCCTAAAGTTTAATTTCTTTAAAAAAACCAAATATTCTAAAAAATCATTGTTAAATTAATCTCAATGTTGTGAAATAGTTAACTAATTGTGTTTCATCCAATAAATAATGAGGATTTTTGGGATAATAACTTTTTTTCCCTAAAGATGGGATATCTAACACATTTTATTTTTATAGACTTGTCATTTTCAAAATTTATTCTACATTCATTATAATCAAAAAAATTATTCAGTAAAATTAAATCTAATATAATATATGAAGAAAACCCACTGTAAAATATCAAATGTAACTCTACTATTATAGTTTTGAGGAAGGTTTCAACAACTATGATTTTTTCAAAACATTTTATTCATTATATAGAGGATTTTGATATTTGTTTTAAAAATACTGTAGTAATAATAATATGATATTAAATCCTTTTTAAATATATATGAGATAATCACATAATTAAAATTTTTCCAAGGGTTTGAATCTATTTTCAATCCTTAGATTTTCTTTATTAGACTATCTTCCTTTAGTGAGTTAACTTCCCCTCCAACTCTACATCCTTTTCCTATTGGATTAATTTTAGTGTATATGATTGAAATATAATTTTTTTTCTATATAAATAATGATTCCAAAAAAATGTAGATATAGAAATAATATCCTCCTTGAAATGTTCAAAATTTTACTGTTTATATTATTTTCATTATCTTTATTGACCTTAACTCTAGAAATTTGTTGCATAATGATGTTTTAGTTACCCATGGGGATTTTATTCTTTATTATAGATTTTTTTCATAATCAAAAGAATCTATAGTACTAGTGGATCTTGGTTTACACATTGATAACTTAGAAACATGATGTTTTCCAACTATGCTTCTTTATATTTGTCGTCTTATAGACTTTTTAATTTGATATGAATATCTAAATACTTTTTTAATCAATGAAGGAGTATTTTTTATGATTCTTTTTAGTTTTAAACTTCATTAATAATTCACAAAAATCTATAATTATGTTTCGAAAATCTATAATTCCTTGTTTATATTTAACACGTTTTTTCGAAAAAGTTCTAAAACCTCATCCATAAGCTTCATTTTTTTTATTAAGGTTTATTTTGTGGTTATTTTTTTCATCATGAAAATTATTTATATCGTAATTAAATTTTTCTAAAGTTGATTTTTATTTCATTTATCTTTCATGACTATTTTTTGAATTATTTTAATTAATCAACTACTTATTCTTCTCAAGTAATACAATTATTCTAATAAATTCTTTAAATCTTATCTTTAGAATAAACTCAAAGTTAATATCTTATTCTCATTCAAAACTACTCATTTTATCACTAGTGAACCTTTCATCGTTAAATGTTTGAGTAGGTAAATTTTTAGAAGCATCATAATTAGTGTTTTAAGTTTCTTGATCACAATCACCATCTTCTTCGTACTTTGATCAAAGTTTCTTTTTTCTTTATTTCAAGAATGTATTATCATTTTCATTTACATGGGAAAATTATTTTTCTTCCATATTTTTTATAGATCTTCTCATATTGTTATACTTCTCATTTCTATATTTATATTCCATAAGTTTTAGAAAACCACATCAAATTTTCCAATAGTTCTGTAGCCATATGACATCATAGAAAATATTCATTTATAAATTTATTTTCCACTTTTAACCATTCTTCAAAAACACATAAATTCATCATGTTTTTTCACTAATATTACCTTCAGTGGTAGATTCACTCGATTTCGGATCAAGGAAAACATTATTATATTTTCTATACTTGGTGACCATGATAGAGATATTTCAATAATATTTCTTCTTTATTATGATGGTTTTTTCTGTTCTCATGTAATAATTTATGAGAGTGCTATATCGATCATCAAAAGAAAGAGATACATGATTTATATCATCTAAGTATAATGAACTGACATCAAATACTTCTAGATAAATTTGTTAAATATTCTCAACAATTATTTAATCAATCATCTTCTAACCAAGACAGATTATAGTGTTTAAAATAGTATTCACTATTGAAAGAAGTTGGAATCATATTAATTTTCCCTGATCCTAAGATCTTCATACTTTAATCTATATATTTTTAACATTTTTTTATCAGTTTCATATTTCCATAAAATGGGTCAATTAATTATTTATAGATTCCTTTAGCCATTCCAATTCCTTTAAATCTTGGAAACTCACTCTCATATAGTGAGGGAAGCATGGTATTCTATATTTCCCATTATTTTCTAATGTTTTATTATAAATAAATGTTAAGTAAACATATTCAATATGAGGAGGGAATCCAAATGTTACAACCTTGTGAATTTAATAACCAATTGAAATAAAATATGGTAAATGTTTTTCTTTCCAGATTTAATAGTTTATTCCAAAGAAAATAGGAATCCTCTTACTATGAACATATTTTTGAACATTGATGGAGAGATACCTTTTCTTACAACTTCATCAAGGAGTCAATGAAAAAAAAATCTATTTCATACAACATAAAAGAAACTATATATATATATATTTTATCATTATGTGGGGTAGGGTTGAATCAATAACCTTCTATTTTGTTTTTTTACTAATTAAGAGAAACCCTTCACCTCTTATTAGAGAGATATGACTATTTTAAAATAATGAAACACGAATAACCATAGGAATAAAAGTATATTCAAGGGTAAGTAACGTATAAGAGTAGTTAGTATTTTGAATGATTTTAAAATAATATAATAACACACTAAACAATAAAAAAAACTTTATTGTGATTGTAGTAATATTATAGTATCATTTAAATTTTAACACATTATTTTCAATTGACTGTGCATGTGCTCCTCAATAAAATAAATGATATAACTATATTTTTTAACTACTATGAAAACCGTCAATAAAATTATTAAGTATATTTTCACTATAATTCTTGAAAATATACACACATACTTTTAGTTAAAGGAATTATTATCCTTTACTTTCTTAAATAATAGCGGGAAAGAACCTTCACCATTTTGAAGGATGTTCATCTGATGGGTTATTCAATATACTCTATCTGATTTCCATTTGGTATACTCCATATATGGAATTCTTGTACACTAATACCAATTTTATTGGATTGTTTGTATGACCACCCCAAAACACTATCCAATAGACATAATCTAATAGAAATCAACATCGTATACCTTTTGGCTATTTTCTCTTCAACCAATTATATCAACCACTTCATCTAACCACCAAAAAATACCAAATAATGGGAATATTTTGATTGATAATCATTAGAATTATTATAATTTATAATTTTTTTATGATCAATAGTCCAATTTTTTACCTCTTAACATCACTTGTACAAATTCAATATTCACATCGACACACATTTCCTGTTTATATAAGCATAACACCAAAAAAATTGGAGGAATCATACAAACATAATTTAATCCTTCCTTATAAAAACATGTGACTGTACTAAAAATAAAATTCACTACTTTGACAACATTAAATAAAAATATAATGTATTATATTCCTATAACAATCAATACTAATGTGCTTCATCAGACATCCTTACAACTCTATGAGAATCACATATCTTTCCTATGTTATATTTGGAATGATGAATTATCTTTATAACATCATCACATTTGATACAATTTCCAAATCTCTGTAATGTACATCAAACATGTATAACTTCATAATAATTATCCATTAAGTAAATTTTTTTTACTAGTTCTTATGACTAATGTGTTTCTAGAAAAATTCATAGAAGTATTTCAGAAGTCTTATTTCAAACACTTAAATAATCTGATGTCTTTAATCAAAACTCTTAGACCATTTCCTTTCCACAATAAAATCTATACAATGGATAACATAGAGAAACTTAAATCTAATGAACATATACAAATCCATATTTCTTATGACTTTAATATTTTAATCTGATCATCTTGTAACATCTTTATATAGTGATTTCGTATAAGTCTATCTTAGATTCACTATACAAAAATAAACATCCTAGTTTCTTACAACTCTACAACAGTTCATCAAACAGACACTGACCAATAAAATATTAATAGGTCGTCTAATGGTATTCAATTTATGATAGTCCAAATCAAAATATATTTATATTTAGGTGTGTTTCTTCTTATTATAAATCTTCCCAAATTATTGATTGATACAACTTTATACCAT
The DNA here is from genome assembly GCA_963277665.1 of Viscum album. NCBI lineage: Eukaryota > Viridiplantae > Streptophyta > Magnoliopsida > Santalales > Viscaceae > Viscum > Viscum album. The sequence goes on from OY728131.1 coordinate 451,075,312, forward strand.
GGATACTCTAAAGAATTATAGGGTTCAAACATGAACTTCATAAAACTACACTAATATATCAAAAAAATTCAATAATGGAAATGTTTGACTTTATTATATTTTGGTTTTGTCCCTAAACAAACTGACTATTTATCATTATCATTAGTCTGATATAATTCATAAAACTCCACAGTCTGGTAAACTCTACATAAAATTGTATAATGAACATTGTATAGCTAAACATTATTCTCCTCATTTCAAATTAATATTGAATCATAAGATATTTTAGTAATCATTATGTTTCAAACATTAATAAAATAAAGGACTAACCATTTTTTATTCATCAAACACACTATCCAAGAGTACCTCTCACAACAATATGGTTGGTCACCTAAGACCGGAAAGGTTCATCTGAAAATCACAGTTCTATAAACTCAAGACAATAATCTCCATAAACTCACTATTATTGGAAATATTAACAATATAAGTGGATTTTTGTTAGAAAACAAAATAAAAAATTTTTTAACCAAAATTTATTAATTCAAAAAAATCATAACCAAAATCTTCTTATCATCTCCTCACCTCAAAACATCTCAAAACTACTTGGTCCCAACATTTACTATATTATACAATTAGTATTTAAAATTATTTTTAACACTTATAAATTTATTAAATAAAAATAATTTGAAAATTGTAATTAGTAGGTCCAAAAGTGACTATTTTATTGTTTTTAATGAATAAAAAATTATTTAGGTAAACACTACCTACAACAGAAGAGTAAATTAAGGTTAAAAGGGTTTAACATAGTGAAAAAATGATAATAGATTTTAATACACTAGGTTCTAATGTTGTTTAGGAAAAAATTATCCTTATTTATTGACTACTCAATTATTTCTCAATTTTTTGGCCACATTTCTTTATTGTTTTTATCCATCATTAAAAATTTAAGGGTACTTACCAAAATATCATCCATTCACACTTATAAATGGGTCCTCTTATCAACCATTAAATACCCATCCTAATATTAATTTTCTTTAATAAAAACAACCGTTGTTCCTTTCCATATTATCATATTCTTTCTTTTTAAGCTTCACATTAAAATATATTAGAATATACCATACTTTTCGTCAGAATTCTATATAAAAAACTAGAATCTATCAATGTGAATAATTATTTCCCTTATTTTTTTAATATCTATATTACCTTTACATTTCAAATTTTTAAATATCTATATGGAAACATAAGTATTATTTTTAAAACAAATGTTATTATTTTAATGGAATAATTATTAACCATCATTCTCCTTCCACTTAAAAAAAATTAAAATGTGATTTGTGTGGATGTGTGGGATACCCCCTTGATGATGAAACATGTTTATTTTCATTCACCATATATCATAGATGGTCAGAAAAAGGAATTTAATTTATTTTTATGTTATTTTTGACTTATTTTAGATTTCTAAATGATAAAAAATATTTTATATTTATCAGGTTTTATGAAAATGACAACATCACTAATGTGTATGACATACTACAACCTCCTTGAAATGATGCATTCTTCTTTTCATTGTCACCTTTCTAGGATGGTACTATGATTTTGTTTTATTGATAAATTTTGTGTTTATGATAGATTTAATGTCCAAATAAAAAAATGAGTACCAAGTAAATGTATCATCAGCTAATTATTTTGGTTAATTAAATTTTTTAAATCAAGCATACTAAGTATTGAATATTTTAATTAATATTATGTAATAATTTCAAATATGTTACATATTATAATACCTACATAAAATTATAAATATAAAACTCTCAAATTCTAAATAATATCACTATTCTTTTAGTATAATTATATTAAATACAAAACACAATATAATTATCTATTAATCATGGTATATTCATGTTTAGGTCAGTTTATCCACCTTATTGAAAAATGTAATGAATTTATATCATGGATGACAATTGAGACATAGTTATTGATATAATATGTCATAAATATGTAAATAATTATCAATTTTTGTTCTAAAATTATAAAATATAAAGAAAAATCATTAATTGTGAAAAAAAATTCTTTGTTAAGAATCACGGAGACATGAACATCCTCGATTTCAACTCAATTTATTATAACCAAGACTTCCATGGAAAGAAAATTTTACTTTATAAATCTCATAAAATAATAATTGAAATATATGTAATGATCCCATAATGATGAAGTATTTAACAATAATTAATTCAAATACATTTTTTTTGTAATACTAGTTAAAAATGAACTAGATTAATTATACCCAGCTTTGAAAACCAGAAATAATTAACTTATATTAATATAGGGAATGATGTAAATTAATAATATAAATGAAAATTTATAATCAAGGTTTAGTAATAAGGTATTTAAACATCTCTGTTTTTTTAAAATAGTTTAGAGTACATTCATGGAATCTAGGATAAAGGGAAAGGGGTTATTTTCCCAAATTTTAATTCCTTGATAGTTGTTTATGTTATACACCATGTTTCATATTTTATGGTGTGCTTAATTTCTCATTTATTTATTATATCAGGATTCTCATATTATTCACGGTTTTTTACTTTTAATTTGAATGTCTATCTTTCAAGGGGGTTTGATAATAATGTTTGTAAATCCATAATGATTTTCGTAGTATTAATTTTGATTTGTTAAGGAATAATATATTTTGTTAACAACGCTTTCCATGTATGGTGAATTTACTACCTATAGATATATTTTTATCATAATGTTTTTTATTTATTGGGATATACTAATCGAAATCATATTTTCTTGCCTCATGGAAAATGTTTTTCACAATGCATATAGATAAATCAAATCTCATTTCATTGAGTTATAATGTTTCATATTTACATTGTTATTATTTCCATGAGTTATCTCGTATAAAAAATAATTATATAGTATCTTATAACCTAATTTTGGAAAAATATTTTTTTATACAAATAAATTTTAATTACTCTGAAAAAATATGTGTTTTCAAACATGTTAATTTCAAATTATTTGAAAGGTTTCACTCATAATGAAATTCTCAATCTTTTTATCCACATTTTAAATAGAAGAATTTATGTTCAAGGTTGCATTATTATATATTATTTTAAAAATTAAATGTTTTCAAAGTCATTCTGTTATCCTTTTGAGAAGTTACATTCTATAATGAAATTTAATTTTATATTTTATGTCATTGATAAAATTGTTTCCCAATATATTTTTTATGTTTTCACCTACCTTTTAAATTTCATATTAATCAAGATTTACTATTATGGGAATATTGTTATATCATTTATAAAATAATATTTATATATATTTATCATTTGGGGGACTAAACTCGCAATATTAAACAATTTTATTCTTAATACATTATTGTATGATATCATTCAAAGAATTAATTTTAAAATAATTTTTCATATATGAAATAATCTGTTAGTTTTTCCTTTGTTACACAAGGTATATGTTATTTTACAACCATCGACCTTAATATTATTATTTAGTTGTGTACTATTATTTTCTATCAAAGAAATAATTAGTTTTTATATTTATTTTCAAATCACAAACTTTTATAGGAATGATTTTCCTGCAAATGGCATCCCCTTTGAAAACACTATATATACTTCCATTGACATAAGTCCATTCACATAGATTCTATTAATTGGCTGATTGGTTAAATTATTGAAATTAATATATAACTCATAATCTATATAGTGTTAGTTTTATGGGTACTTAAATTTAATTCTATTCCATTTATTGTTTGGTGAGACTATTTAAAATCTATATATTTTTTATTTTGATAAAAAATATATTCATTACAATATAAATTTACCTATATATTTTTTAACAATCAAACCACTTTCTTCGAAGGAGTTATGGTCATGTTGTCCCTTCTATTTCTATGGGGGTAAATATTCGAATTACTTATATTATTATTCTATTAATGATGATTATTAGAAGTGTTAATTATATACTATATAATCCATATATAAATTGATGAATGAATTAGACATAAACAATTGACAGGTGGGTATAGGAATTTTATAGATAGTTAATGCTTCAATAGGTAACCTGGTATAAAAATGTTTTTTTTTGTGCATTCATTCCAAATTGAACAAGATGTATTGAATGTGGTCTTGATTACATGAATAATTTCATGGCTATGAAATTTATGGTAAGAATGGTGTCTTAGATAAGGGATTGACAATATGATATAGAGGTATGTATTTATTCATTACATCACCATGAATTCCCTTATTGTCATCTATATGATATATTCATATTCATTACTATCCATAAAAATATTATGTTCTGTGTTTCAATTGATTATTAGATTATTATTTTTATAATATATTCCTACAATATTAATTATGGTCATATGATGATAACTTATGATATTTTATTAATACCACTAATATTTACACATACAGATTGTTTAAGATCACACCTTTATATGTTTCAATTTACATAAGTTATGAATAAAAACTTTCCACATGATATGTGTAACAGTAAAAATTGTATGGAGATTTTTAGTGACATGTTTGAGACTTTTTCTGTATTAAGTAATTTCATATATATTTGAAAAAAATTATTTTAGTAGATAAAGGCATGATATTTATTTTTTTATTATTTTTATTAATTATATAAATATGCAAACATAAATGGTCATGGGGATGCATGTAATAAATTATTTTCTTTAAGTAATTTAATTATGGATAGTTATATTTGGGAATATACATTTGGAATCGAAGCTAGTATATAATGTATGCATTCAGGACACTTGATTCAGGAGTTCAAGTACAGGGTTCCATAGCCTATTTGGAGGTGTGATAGTAAATATAATAAAAAAGTTGGTGTGGTGGGGGTGAATTATTGGTCAAAAAACATAAAATGTTTTTCCTCTTCATGTATTATGTTGATTAGTTTTTAAACTACTGATGATGTTAAATATTGATCATTTTTTTAATTAATAATGAAAGAAAAGAGCCATGTAAAGAAATTATATAATATATAAAATAAAACTAGTATATAATAATTGAAATCATCTATATATTAAATTACTAATGAAAAATTAATCATTGTGGAAATGTGAAAAAAGAATACAGAGTACTGGATAGTAAATGAAATACTCCATTAAATATATGATTTTTAAAAACTCACTTTTCAACCAAAGTGAAAGGTAGATCCATAGAACTGATCTGAAGTGAAAAAAATTAATCATCTCATAAGGTTTAACCAATTTTCTAACTATCCGAAATTATTCCTTTCTGTCACTTTAATCCCTCAACTAAACTTATCATTAAGAACTCACTTCCACATATAAGAACTACTGTATTACTTTCTTCCTAACCATGAAATGCATTGGTCATAAAATATTATATTTATTTGAATTTATATTCCCAAATTCCCCTAATCATAAAAGATAAGTAGTAATATAATTAAAATTAAAATACTAATATATTTACAAGGAAAACATCACACAATATAACATCTTAGTAAAAAACCAAGAAAGAAAATTTTAATTGATCAGAATTTCTAAAAGAAAAAAGAAAGTGAATATATTAAAAAATAATATAAAATGTTTAAATGATACATGTATATGTGTATATGTAAGTGTATATGTCATGTTCATGGTGAAACGTTATTTATAAGAAATGTTGTAACAAACTCTAATGGTCTAATTTACCAATTTTTGAGAAAATTATAAATGTATTAGCAAAAAATTCCTTATACATAGATGAATAAAACATATTACTCCATATATTAGTGAGTTAGATCAACATAAGTATAGTTATTATAAATTTAATGGAATTAATAAAGAATGAAATTTTAGTTTATTATATTTTCATAAAATAGTTAATAGATTTGATATTTTAGTTACTAGAAGATCATTCTGTATAAGGAAAAAATTTAACCAAAAACATCATGTTGGATCATTTTCAATTAATGTTTATTATTATTTATAAAACAAACAATTAAGTTATTTTTTGACATAAAAATATCTCCAACAATATCAAAAATTTTGAAAAAAATAAACATTAAAAAATTTGAAATGTAGAACTAAAATTAAAAAGAAATATCCCCATAATCTTTATGATAGAAAATTCCTTCTTTTTAAGGAAAAAAATAAATAGGGAAATGAAATAACCCATATTTAGTTAATAAATATTAACCCTTATATTAATCAAAAATAAATTATAATTAGTTTATGCCAAAAAAAATTTAAATTTACCCTATATTTTATTTCTAATAAGAAATATAGATAATATTTAGAATCAGGAATTAAAAATATAATTCTATTTCAATTTGATCAGATAATTTGTTTTTATTTTTTTACAAATATTCTATATCTTCTAAATATATTCAATAGAAATTCTTTTAGTGTGTCTTAAATTAATATAATTTTCAACATCAATTCCATTTTGGTCCAGATTTCTTATCTGACAAGATCTTTTTGTAACATAATTTCAAATTAAACATCGCTTTATCTACCATATTTATAGATCAGTTATGAGTATCCATGTAATAAAAGACATGATTATTCATTAAAATTTTTTTACTTCACATTCTTCATGAGAAAAAAGAGATATTTCCTAACTACATCTAATTCTACATATATCGTTTCTAGTTAAACATCAAAATTCAGAGATAGTGCTCTGATATTGTCCAGATAAACTCTTAAAAAGATACATCTATAAATAAAATGTTGTCTTATAAAAGAGAATTTTTAAAGAATAATTAATTTAAAAATTTCATAATGAGTGTAGTTATTATATAGGAATTTGAAATTACTATTTTTAATAATGATGTTTTAGTGGTTCTCAATGGGTTTCTTAGAAAATAAAACTGTTTTCTATAGAATACTATTAATATCATTACGTAAAATAAAAATTATATCCAAGATGTTAAATGGATTTTTATGAATATTATTAACAATACTATAAAAATATATGGTTTAATTCATAGGTTACTAAATAATTAGAAATGAATATAAAAATTAATTGAATATAAATGAAACAATTTTATAAAAAACTATTTTAATGGCCAATTGAACATTATCATAATAAAATAAATTTATTAATAGAATTGAATGATAAAAATAAAACATAATTATTATATGTTCAATTAAATTTTTTCACATTCATAAAATATATTTTCTATGAATAATATATGAGCAAACATATTTTTTTTGAAAAAAAGATATATTTTTTAAAGGTAGGTTTTCCTCTTTTTAATGGTGTACTTATTTTTTTAAATTTTTTTGTCATGGTTATAAATTTTAATTTAATAAATAAACATCATATTTTAATTTTTAATTGTAAAATTAAATTATTTATGATTTTTGGTGTTTTTATGATAATTTCTATTTATTGACAAATAATGAAAATACTAAATTTTAATTGAAAATAAACTTTTTGTCTAAAACATTTAGAATATTAAATTATATTATAAATTTTTTAAAAGATTAATAAGTTAAAGTATACAATATTTTTTCTAATTTATGAAATTTAAACCATTTTTATATTGAGTTTAGATAGAAAAATTAGTAAATTGTTGAACATTTTCACTTTAGAAACCCGATTTCTCATCCCATCTGCAGGATTAATAATACGTTAATATTTTTAAAATTTTGTAGATTGAATTTTTAAAAATGGATTAAATATTTGTAATCATCATAATTTATAATTTTTAATAATTCCAAATGAATATTTTACCATAATGATTAGGGAATGACGTTAAAATAATAATTATGATTAAGGTAAAAACAAGTTTACTTAGTGATTCAATATAGAGTACATGGTGTAAAAATTATCCAAAACTTGTCCAAAACAAATTTTATATACATATTATTACTATATACCCTATTTTATATAAAATGGATCATTATTGGGGGCACAAGAGTTAAATGATACCTCCAATAATGTTTTTTTTGTATTTACAAGAATGCCACTCCTCCTCCACTATAAAAGGTCACACATTATTCTCACTTATTCACAACATGCAAGACATTTGGATCATAGAAACTATAAAAAACAATTAAAAACCTCCCAAAAATCATTCTAATATATTTAATTTGTTAATAAATACATCCAAATAAGACCTTAGGAGAAAACAAAAATGTGTTTTTTGAAGAAGAGGTATTGTTCATCGACGTCCATCTTTGTTTTATTTCTTTATCCTGTAGGTTTAGTTATCCATATACAATTATTATACAAAAAAATCACTATATTAAATATAATTATATGTTTCTATGTTAATTTTATGATCGAAAACATCAAAAAATTACAAAAAATGGGTTACAAAATCCTTATTCATGTGTACGACAGACTACTACTTCATGAACTACTGTCGTTCTTTTTTCCGTTACCACATATCAAGGATGGAAATAATGATGAAAATAATGTTTATATATAATATATAGGATATTTAATATGTATTTATTCTTCTAAAACTATTATATAACACATAAATTCATGATTTCCCTTTTATGGTAATATGATAACGTCATTCATGTGTACGACGAACTACAACATCATGAAGCATTGTGATTCTTTCACATGTTACATGGAATGTATGAAGAAAGATTTTAGTAAAAATATGTGATATATATGTAATAATATTTATACTGATATGATGACATATATATATATAATTATATAGAGAATTTAATTTTATTTCTTTTAATTCAAATAGAAAATGGAAACAACATTCTTGTGTATGTATGGCTTATTGTCTCTATGAATGGTGTATTTCATTTCTTACCAAAAATATTTATGGATTACTATAATTAAATATATACTAAATATATATGATATTTAAATAATGTATTAAATCATAAATATTATTAAATCATGATATATTTAATTGGGGAAAACAACAATTCAAAACATTCTCAAAAAATAAAGAATGTTATTACCCAAAATGATGAAACTAATGAAATATTATTAATTAATGGTTTATAATATATTATAAAAAAATTTATATATGATATTACTAATTTTTTTATGGTTCTATAGTATGTTAATAATATTATTAAAACTATTATAATGGAGTTTAAAGGGATTTCAACCAAAAGGGTGTTTAAGGTAAGAGATTTCATGTCAATATCATTTCATTGAGACATATTTTAATGTTATATACCTAATTAATTTTATATAGTGTATATAATTCAAATAGACATAAAATATCATGAATAATTAATTATTCAGGGTATTCTAACTGCAATTTTGAATTATTTCATATATAGGGATTTGGATTAAAATTTACCATGTGGTAAAGAAATGGTTAACTAACTTCCATTTCATTAGGTTATATTACTCACTCATTGAAATTTATATTATATGATTATGTTTATAATTATATATGAATATATTTTTTATTTATGTTTTTTATATGGATTTATAGTTAATAAACTTAATCTATTCATTAATTAATTTCAACTTCAATATTATGACTGTTCCAAGGGTATATTTCGTAATTTCATTCTAATCGATATTGTTTACTCTTAAATTTCCATTAAAGGAAATTAAATTATAATTTTTTAATAAAAACAATAATTTTCTAATCCTTTTGTTTTTAATGATATTTTTTAAGTGATATTTACTTTATTATACTCTTTGATAATTAAAATTATTGAGAAAATATTTTAATAAAACCTGACATCATTTATATATTCGGTTGGAAATATGTATTCTTATGAAACCATGTTTTTAAAAAATGTTTTATAAAATTATTTTTTAAAAAAATTTAAAATTATTTATGAAATGAGAATTTTACCCGTATTTTCTTTTTATAAATTTTTTTCTTTTTAATCTTCTTGTTGCTTTCAAAAGGATGACCCTTTCTATCCTTTTACCATGTAAAAGGAATGTTCTTTAAGTTATTTATAGAATTACCCACAAACATGACTTTCATTTCCTTGAAGCATCCTTTTCCTATTTATGATGATATTATTAAATATGGTTTAAAAAATTTATTTTCGATGAAATTAATTTTTAAAATGTTTTTCAGAATTAAGGGATATTTTCCTCAAGGAGTTTTTTAATAACGTTTTTTATTTCAATAAAAATAATGAACCTTATTTTTTGTTTGATGGATATATATCCTATTAATACCATCATTATTTTTAAACTATATGTGTTATTATTATTTTTACTAAGGATAATATTAAAATTCAATTCCTTCAATCAATTTTGTAGTCATTAACTCCCCGTTGAGTTATTTACATTATACAGACCACTGAACATTAAATTTACCCTAAATATCCACATTATTTATCATGGATATGATTTTGGACCAAACCATATAACATTTTATCATACAGTGTCTACGTTGAATGTTATTTGATTATCTGGGAAGATATTGATAATTCAATACTCTTTACCCAATAAAAATATTGTATTAGGCAAATTGTTCATGAATTAAATAAATGATTTGATATATGAGGAATGAAATAAACTAGTATTAGTGGGTGGGGCGATTACATTAAATGTCCTCTTGATGCATCGACGAGTCTCTTGATATATTTTATATGGCTAAATTAAATTTTTGACTACCAATAATTTTAAATTGTATTGTGAAAGGTCTTTATGTTATTGGTTTTTAAGTGCGTCTAACCCAGTTCCCAATAATAAATAATTTCCTTCATTGATAATTCAGCCATTATTATTATTTATCCATTCTATATTCTCTTTGACCTTATCTATATAAGTATTTCGTTCTTAGTTTATTGATTAAAGAAAACTTTCTATGGTTATTTACCATTCCACAATGAATATCCTTATCCAGTTATTTTAATGGAATGTTTTTTAAATTATTTATCTATCCATACTATTTACACATTTTCATATTAGTTATTAATTAAATGGCATGTTTTCTCAATAATTTAATTTTTATATAATGATTATTCTCAGTGATTATAATTTATTCCCCCAAACATAACCCTAATTGATAATTTAAGCTCACCCTTATTTTTATTCCTTTCAACATGATTCCATGAAGTCTACTAATAATGATATACAAGGATATTTTAGATAATTTAAAGTTATTATTAAAAATAATATTGAGATTTGTGTATTAAAATGTAATACAAGAATCATGTATGTATCAAGTTTAGAAATAATACAATCTATTGGGTTATTTGGGGAATCATTTTCTAATATTTTATGCCAACGCAATGGTAGTAAGAACTAGATTAGGGCAGCCAGGGATGGAGTTGCTATAACTGGTATCTTATCAAGTTTAGTAGAAACACTGGGAACTAGATTTTGGATAACATATATTAGGAAAAATAATCCTATTATATAATTTGAGGATAAGTATATAAGAACATATTAATGATTTTGTAAGATATATATTATGCTTATTTTCATTGTAATTCATCTCTATCTAGATACTACAAGTTTATATGGTTCTGGAAAAGAGGTACCTATTGGAAATAAATATAAAAAAGGTGCACCAGGCTTCACTCAACCATTACCGGGTACACGATAATTAGCCTTATTGCACATCTGGTTTGAAACTTATCGGGGACATGTTTAGGATAATTGAAATTTTCATTGAAAAAATTATAAATTATTGGAATAGATAATGAAAATAAATGACCTAGGTTATACCCTAGACCATTGAAAGTCCTATGTTGGAATAAAAAGGCTGAAGTATTTATACATTGGGACACAAGAATTAAATTTTAGATGTTTTTTTTAGAAATGGTATTTTGATTATAAGAATCATAAATCATCTATAGATTAGGTTAAATTTAGGGATAATTTTAAATTCATTAACTTAAGAGTTATCCATGCCTTCATGGGATTTTGAGTTTAAGATTGGTCGTATGATCAATGTCTTAAAAACTACATTTTGGGAATCAATAGAGACTAAATATATTTTGTGATATATTCTTGGGAAGAATATGTTTTTGTAAAAAACTTATTCAAGGAATAATACCTTTCCATTTTATAGGAATATGTTTAAAGGTATTGATAAACTTTTAAATCAATATATAGATACGATTAATAGATTTTTTGGATAAAATATGTTTTATTAATAACCGTAGTGAAAAATTTTATTTAACAATTATCTTTATTTCAATGATTTACATTATATTTTTAGTTATTTATAAGAATTATATTAATATATTTTATAAAAAGGAAAATCACATGAAGGGTGACAACCCATCACATCTGGTAAAGTGGTGGGGCTTGAACCCATGACCGAATGACAATAAGGGTTTCATACCTACTACTCTCTTACGTAATGGCCTTGATAATATGTCATTTTATTAGGTAAATGATATGATGATGAATTATTAATAATGAAAATTTTATTATTAATTTTGAGGTTTATATATTGATGTATTGACCATATTGTATTTAAAAAATAGGTAGAGATAGACTAAAATACTTTCCACTCTTTTAAGTATATTATGATCTATTTGAAATTAAATGCGACTTATTCAGTCATAACAAATAATCATTTTTTATATTTATTTCTTATAGTAAGAGATAAAAGTAAAAAAGGATGAAATTATGTTTCTCAAATAGGAATGTTTTAAGTAAGTATATTCCTTATATTCATAGAGATTAAAATAATTCATCAACTCCTGGAAAAGGGTCTTGAAAAAATTTTGTTCAATCATTATCTAATTTGATCATATTAATAAACTTTTTCATAACTATGGTTTATGGATTTGTGGTCATTAAATTTCTAATTGACATGTTCTATATCACTATCCCTCAGTATTTGACTATTTTATTTCTCTTCAATTTCCATATTTTTATAACCCACCTATGTTCTACTTTCTGGAAACCTACATATGTGATTATTCTAGATAAATTTTATACTTTCCTATCTCAATTATTATGATGATATTTTCTAAAACCTTTTACAAATTAGATTTTTTCAAAAATGGAATTTTCAAATATTAATCCTTGGATTATTGAGATAGTGTTAAATTTGCGAAGACAAAATTTATTTTAGGTATAGAGAATGAAACTCCCTAAAATTTTGGAATTTTAATTCACATTCGAAATCGCGTATGAAATGATACAAAAAAATTATAAGGGAATAAAAATACTAAGACATTATGATATATTTACTATTTTAGATAAATTTAATCTATTATATATCTTTCAATAGATGTGATATGACTTTAGATTGCATTGTACACAACATTGAATTTCTTTGATTAATTGTACTACATGCTAGATCAAGTTTGGATGAATAATATTTTATTATAAATTAAAATGAAAATTATCTCATAGATACAAAATTAGCCTTTATTCATATGATAAATTAACATATTAAAATATATGGCCTAATTATTTTTCCCCAATTAATTAAAATACAATATAAATTCTGACTGAATATAAATGATCCTTTTTTATAAAAACTATTTGATGTTCCAAATATATTTTATCACAATAAATTTTTTTATTAATTTAATTGAATAATATTAATTAAATTTAGATACTATTTATTAATTAAAAAGTTTTTACATTCATCTAATATATTTTATTTTTATAATATAATAGGCTATAAAATTTTACAAAAAAATGTATTCTTATAAAGGTAGTTCTTTCGCCTTTTAATGAAACACTTATTTTGAATCAAAACATTGTAAAGTATATAAATTTAATTTTGTTATATAAAATTTATTTTTGAATTATTTTTGTTAAAATTATCTTATGTTGATTTTTTTATTTTTATAAGAAGTTTCATTTTTTATGAATAGTGAATAATCGTGATTCTTTATTGACAACAAACTTTTTGTCTAAATAATTTATAGTGATGAATTGGTTTTAATGTAGATTTGGTTAAATTGAAAATATATTAATAAAACTAATTTCATTTTAATAATTTTTATATTGAATTTACATATAAACACATAGTATAATTTTTATAATGTTCAATTTTATTACCCAATTTCTTATCTCATCTGCTGGATTAATTTTAAATTAATTTTGTTTCCCTTATATTGAATGAATTTAGAATAATGGATTTAATATTTTAAATTATCATAATTTAAAATATATAAATATTTCAACATTGTATTTTACCATAATTATTAGTGTATTTTGTTAAAATTAATTATTGTGATGACGGTAAAGGCAAGTTCACTTAGTGGTCAATCATAGAGTACAAGGTTTAAAAATGACCCAAAACTTTTCTAAAACCCATTTAATAGACATATTTAGAAAATATATACACTCATATAGAATATATTTCATTATTATAGTCACATGAGTTAACTTACCACTTCTAATAGGGTTTAATATTTGTTATTAATAAGAACGTCACTCCTCCTCCACTATTAAAGGGCACCCGCTCCCCTCACTTTTTCACACCATAAAAGATATTTGAAACATCAAAACCCTACCCAATTTACATCTAAAACTCAAGAAACTAATTTTATAAGAATAAAATTGTGAATAAATCTATCCATAGAAAGAATTTGGTGGAAATCAATAGGTGTTACCCAAAGAATATGTAACATTTATCGACTAGCTTCTTTTTTTATTTATTTCTCCACCCAATTTAGTTATTTTTATATCAAGGTTATATATTATCATAACTATATTAAATATAATAATATTTTTTATGTTATTTTTTTACCAACAACTTCACACATTTCATTAAATGGGTCGCAAAATCATGGTTCCTTGATATAGTGGACTACCGCCTCACGAACCGATATCGTTCATTTTAACATTACCATAAATCAAGGTTGGAAATAATGATAAAAATAATGATATTATATTAATTTTATAATAATTATGTTGTATTTGTAATTTTTTTTAATTATCATATAACACATACCATTATGATTTATTTTTTATGTGAATTTGATGACGTCGTTCATGTGTACGACGTATTACAGCCTCACAAAGAAATTTGTTTTTTCACATGTTATGTAGAATGAATTAAGGATGGTTTTGTTATACATATGTGATATATATTACATGATAATGTTACTTGAATGATTATATCTATATATAATTTAACTTTACTTCTTTGAATATTATAAAAAAATAGAAGCAACATTAATGTGTACATACATCATACTCTCTTTATAAAAGATGTATTTGATTTCTTATCACTAAATTTAATGTATTACTATGAATAAAAATTTAATGAATATATGTGATATTTAAATCATAGTATATAGCCTTTATTCAATAATATCCTGATCAAAGTAATAGGAACATAAAATAATATGTCAAAATACAGTCGAAAATCAATGTATGTTATTACCTAAAACGATGAAAATAATGAAATATTATTAAGGAATAGGTAATGATATGTTATAAAAGGAAAATATATAATATCATAAATATTAATATGGTTCAATAATAATTTTAATAATTGATTAAAACCATTATACAAGTGGTTAAAGGACATTAAACCAAAAGGGAGGGTAAGGTAAGGGATTTCATCTCAATTTCATTTCATTAAGGAATATTGTAATGTTATTCACCTAATTAATTTTATATGGTGTACATACTTCTAATTGACATGTAATATCATGAATAATTAATTATTTATGGGATTTTTAGTTTCAATTAGAATTATTTCATCTATGGTTATTTTTTTAAATGTTACAAATTGGTGCAAAATTGTATAACTCAATTTATTTTCATTGGGTTATATGACATCCTTGTTGTTGTTAATAGCCTTAGATTATTTGTATAATTAATTTTTACTAAATATTATTATATATATAAGTTTAATATGTGGATTTATTGGTGATACACATAATTGAGTCATCGATTAATTAACACATCCATGTTCTAACAATTTCAATGATTTGTTTAACAATCCCATTCTAATTGAGGTTAATTATTCATGAATTTCAATTAAATTAAATTAAATTATAATTGTTTAATAAAAACTTTAATTTTATTTCCCAATAATAATTAATCATTTCTTTCAAGTGAAATTACCATTTTTAAAATCTTTGGTACGTTAAATTATTTAAAGTTTTTTAAACATAATCTGACTTAATTTTTCACTTCGATCGGAAATCTGTATTCTTACAAAAAAATGCTTTCAAAAAAAATCTTTTAAATTTTAAAAATTTAATTATTAAATATATTTTTTTTAACAATTTTCCTTTTTAAAAAATATTTTCAAATCAATATTCTTATCACTTTATGAAAAAGGGTATTTTCTAACCTTTACAATGAAAAAGGAATATTGTTTACATCATGCATGGAATTAATCTATGACTTGACCATAATCCTTTTCAAGATTCTATTCAAGTTTAAAAAGATATTTTTAAATATTTTTTAGTTAATTTCAGTGAAAAATTTTTTCCAAAAAAATTACAAAATCCAGAGATTATTTTTTTTCAATAATGTTTTTAAATATTTTTTTATTTGATCAATGAAAATAGAACTTATTAACACTCTAAATGGTATACATTATATTGAAACAATCATTATTCTTCCTTTTATGGGATTTTTTTATTTTGACCATGGATTGTATTGAAATTCACTTCTATGAATCATTTTTTAGTCATTAACTACCCCTTGATGTGTTTACTTTATAGTGACCACTGAACATTAAATTTACCTCAAATATCCACCTTATTAATCATGGATATGATTATTGTCCAAAACATATATCATTTATACATATGGTTTTTAAATTTTTAGTAATTTCATTATCTTTTTTTTGGTAAATCCATATTCTTTACACAATACATATATTTGATGTGGGCCATTGTTCATGAATTATGTCTATTACTAGATATATTAGGAATGATTTGGAAAAGCAGTGATAGGCGGGAATGAGATATTATATAGCTCATCGATGCATAAATATTTCTCTGAAGAAAAATAGGTTGTCTAAATTATATAGATTTTTACCAATTTTTTTAACGATATTTTCAAAGGTCTTGACAGTATATTTTTTCAAGTGCGTCAAACATGAAGTTCAATAATTAAGAATTTTATTTATTAAGTATTTTGTTATTATTAATATTTTCCTTGAGATTTTTACATTAACATTATCTATGGATGAATTTTATTCTCAATTAATTGATTAAAAGGAATTTTTTTTTCAGTTATTTACCTTTCTATATTGATTTTAATTATTTAGTTATTTAAATAGAATGTATTTTCATTTTTTTACCCTATAATACTATTTACACTCAAATTCTCAATGATAGATTAAAATACACATGTTATAAGTTATTTACCTATCCATACTAATATTGATAACTAATTCATTATTTCTTATCCTATAATTAAACCTTACTGAGAATTTGAGATCATGCTCATTTTCTTTCCTTTACATATGATTTCATAATGTGTACTAAGAAAGATATGCAAGGATATACTAGATTGAATTAATTTACTCTCAGAAAAAATTATGTTGTATTTTTTGTTTTCTATTATGAAACAATGGTCATGTATGTATATAATTTACTAAGAATAATAAACTATTCAGTACTTTGGGAAGTTATTTCACTATATAACATACCACTATAATGGTACTAGGGACAGGATCTAGGTCGATGGGGATGTTTTCTCTAAATTAAAACAATATATAACGGAGTTTCTGGGTTATGAAATAGATAATAGACATGTTTCTCAAATTAATGAGATGCTAATAACCCACCTTATTCTCATATTATAGTTTTTTTCACCATGGAGGAGGAAATCAATTGTTAATGAATAATAGGATCCACAAAATGTTGTGATTATTCGAAAAATAAGAAGGATAATCCATCATATGATATTTTAGTTTAAATCATTGATATCCATGAAAAACATTACCTATCATATTTTATATTTCATCTGAAAATATAAATGTTTCATAATTATTTTAAATTGTCCCTTGAAGAAGGATCCACCACAAGGAAAACCAATGAAGAACATCCCTCGAATAAGATCCAAGAAGTTCATGATACAAGAGTATATCCTTTTTTATTTAAATATATAATATAGATATTTGTTTATAAAATTAAATATGTTGAATGATTTTTACTCAAATAAATCAATTTTTGATTTATGTTGTATCTGGTTATAAAGGAAGAGAGACTATCTAACAAAAATATGGAATAAATTACCATTTAATTGAAATGTTTTTATATGTTTTCTAATTTTGAGTAAAAGTTCATAAAACTAATTCAAAATTCATATTGTAGTCCAATAAAAATTGTATTCTCCATCTTGTATCACGTAGTGTTTTAAATATAAAATATTTTTTCCTAAATAAGTTAATATTTGTTTCTACACTTGGTTAGCCTAATTAGACATCGAGTTATTTTGTTGACAAAACATTTCTATGGGAAATGTGTTATCACACTTCTCTCATAGAAATTTTATGAATCTCAAAATAATGTTGGAAAACATAGAATGGGGAATAACTAAAGGTGAGAATTTTGTTTTTGTAATTCAATGAAATTAGAAGACCTTCTATAACACCCATTGCATCTGGAAGGGGTAGAATGTTTTTCCATATTTGAATTTATAGTCAATAAAATAGATTGGATAAGTAAACATCTAAATAAATATTTTCATAAATTCATGAAAAAAATTATTCTTAATGAAGAAAATCACAAATGGGGAGTTTTAAGTACCCAAATGTTTGTGTTTCTTTTATTTTTTCAATTAATTTCATTAGGTATGTCATGGAACCTTTCATAGTTCTTTATGTACGAACCCATTAAACATAAAAGGAGCTACCCAGGTCTTAGGGAAATGAATCGGAGAAAAATTTAGACGCCTTTAAAAGCTGACTGGATAGATTCATGTTATCTTTTGTAATATAATATGATTATAGAGATGGTTTGTTTATAAAATACAAGTTTTAAGTCAGAGGTATTATCTATAATATCTTAAATAAAGTGTCCAATGTAAGAGTAAATTTGAAATTGAATTATTTATATAAACAATTATTATATTTATTTATAAAGATAAAAAATATCAATGATTTGAAAGGAATATATATAGATGTCGATTAATCCAAACCATTATTACTTAGAGTAATGTATGTTGAATTCAGTATTGGTAAAGTTATTGGGTACCAGTTTTTAAAGTATGAAGTTGAGAATAAATTTAAAATGGTATAAGTGTTCTTGAAATACTATGTGATAAGTTATTAATTTTCTAAAAATTACATTATTACATATTAAATAGGATTTGGAATTTTTTTTAAAATTCCTACAATAAAATTAAGTATTTATGAAGTGATTTGAGTTGATTGGAGATAAAAAGAATCCATTAATGTATCTCAGAATTGATTTGGATAATTTTTTAATTTATATTTCTTAGATTATATTATAATTTTTGAAATCATTAGGTTTACCCCTATCATAAGTACCATCTAGAATATTCAGAAATTGGATGATTTGTAGGCATAACTGATTCTTATAAGGATGATCTGTGTATGTTTAAGAATAGTGCCTTTTACAGACACTAGAAAATTGAAAAGGAATGACTATGTAATGACATTTTCATGGGTTTTAAAGTATTTTCCTACTCCATAAGGAAGGAACAAATGAATTTACAAAGATTAAGTTCCACCAATATTTGATGATTTAAAAACATCATAAGGATCATTTATCATCAGTGTAAAAAACATTTATAGAATCATCCACTTTTCAAGGATAAATTAGAAGACAAATATGTATCATTCCAATAACTGTAATTCTACATAAGGATGATCTAATGAACATTATAAGAACGATTTTTTATTTTTATAAGGATGAACCTTGAACTGTATTTTCATTATGTACTTTGTATAAGGATAATTCCATTTTCCAAATACAGAAAAAGATTAAGACTATAAATACAAATTTTACAAAATTATTAATTTTTATAGAAATGTTAAATGGGATAGTTCCTAAGATTTTTATTAATTTTTAAAATATCATTATTATTTTCTAATACAATATTCATGAATGAGATATGGAATTTTTAAAATGAATAAGATAGGTGGTCACTGTTTTATTTTCATTATTTTTCAATAGATAATATTAAAAATAATCATTTGTGATAAAATTAGAGAATGAATTTAATAATTCCCAAGATTTATTTTGAAGGATATAATTTTTAACCAATTTTTTATTAATTTATAATTATTTAAAAAGTAATCTTACATTATAGTTTGAGTATGAAGACTCATAAAAGAGTCCATACTAGTTTTATTAGAATGTTACCAATATGAAAATTAGATTCTATATGACACATGATACTATTACATTATTTAGAACACAACCATGATGAGTGTATATATAAAAATTCTAATGGAGATTTTATTTGAGAAAAAAATTTAACTAGACATGTATAGAAAAAAGGATATTTATTTAGTTGAGAGAAAATGAGATAAAAATGATATTTTTAGGAAATTGGTGTGAATCTCATTGTATTTAGTTATGTTTTTATTACATGACATCCCTGAGATGTTTTTATTTTTGGAAATGGGATGTGACAAAAAATTAAATTAGGTTTCAGCAAATAATTGAAATATTTATCCTAAAAAAAATATAACATGATAGATTAGTTTTTTTGGTGTTTTAGTTCTATTTTATTTTTATAATTTCATTAAAAATGTGAAGAAAAAACAATCCTTAATTGAAAATGAAAACCATAAATGCATAAAATATGAAGAAACATGAATTAATATTGGTTCCTATAATACATAGTGATGCATATGTTTCGGGAAATGTGGATAAAGATGGTCTGTGGGAGAAGCTAATGAGCAAGAGTGTCTACTGAGTAGTCTATGGTGGTCAAGATCTTTAATGTTTAAGTTGGAAGAAGCCAAAAAATAATTTTATAAAAATATAAGGAGAAAGGTAGGGTAGTAGAGACTAAGTTTCATGAGATTTAAAAGATTATTGAAATGTATTTAAGGCCTCTAATTAAGTATAAGTATATAATTAATCTAGGGAAGATTGTTATCCCAAGAATTATTTGTGATTTAATTCATCATTCGGAAAGAAGTTGAAATAATAGTTAGGATACTGAAGGCCCTGGGATTTTGAACAATGACCATTAAATTTTATATATTGTAATGTAATTTGGTACACACTATGGGTGTTGGATGATACCACCCACAACCATTGTAAATGATGAGAAAAATTATATTAGAGGTTTTTATACACAAAATTACTATAGACATCAAGGAGTAGGTTTCTAGAATGGGTTAGAACCATGTAAAAGCACATGTTCTTATCTTTATTTACCTTACAAAATTATATAATGGTTTGTTTGTAGGTTATAATATAAAAGATTTATATTTTTTAACTATGATTGTTTGTTAAATTAAAATAATGAATGGTCAATTTTAATATTAATTTTTATATTTAAAAATGCTTTGAAACACATAATTCACCCGCCTCTCCGGTGTAAGCATTGATGATATGGTTAATTTCACAATATTTTTCTATATTTTAATGACTTATAAAATAATTATTTATATTCCCATGACCTATATATAAATTTATAATATATTATTAATCATTAAAATATAATGAGGAATTATTGAGGTATGATAGATACCTGTTATAGACACACATGTGGTTTCTCAAGAATAGACATTACACGAAACTCCTGCACATTATGTACTAATTTCCAATAAATTTTTTGAGAATATCCCAAATTATATAAATATTAATATTAATATCTCATAGATTATCTATTAATTCCATGAGAACATTATAATTGACTCTTTATAAAACCATAACTTTAACCCTTTGATTCCAATGAGTCTATCAGAGGTTAAATCGTACCAATGATTCTTTAAGGATGTTCTCTATGGTAAATGTCATTTCATTTTAGTCAACACTTTTTAAAATTGGATTCATAGGGATAATAAATTCCAAGAATAAATCATTTTGTAGAAAAGGGAATTCAACTCAATCAATCTTAAAATAGACTACCAAAGATCTTTCTTAGTTTTTCACTTGGTTATTGGTTTGTTTTTCATTATGGTTTATCCTTACATGATGAAAATAAATAAATACATTGATGTAATTTAATTAAAGAATTTTCTGATTGGTTTAAGGGATGAAATATATATATATATATATATTGAAGAAAAAGATTCATTTTATTAGGGTTAGACCAAATGAGAGAGTATAATAATTATTATTCATATAAAGATTCTATGACCCTCACCATTGTTTCAATAAAAGTTTGAAACATTGATTATTCCAACCCATATTTTATTATATTTTCTTCTACATTACCATTTTAATACTAATTATTTTGATATAAAATGTATTGTTTTTAATAAATCATTATACATTGATTTATTTTCTACATCAACACATTATTAATAAATGTCCAAAAAAATTATTGAGATGGATTTTTTGGAAAATTTTCCACAATAATTTTTAGATTCAAAAGAGAAACCATAATTTTCCATAATCTATTATACTAAAAAATTACCCCTATATTTAGATTGTTTTTTTAATAGGGAGTTGATATCTTTTCTTCCCCGAGTAATAGATGTGAAGCTATATTTTTTATAATGAATTCCTATCAATCCATGGAAAATAAAAAAAATAATGAATTTCACAAACTCTATAATGTTTAATATAGATTCCTTAAAACATTTAAAAATTAATTTATTATAATTCATATAAATTAATCAGAAAAATATAGAACCTTATATATATATTATTATAATTAACAATCTAATAAACTATGTAATAAAAAATTTGTTTATAATTAATGTGTATTAACGGTAAATTATTTTCATTAAATGGGTTAGAGGGTCATATAAAATTTGGGGGATTTTATAGGATGGTAATTCAAATGATCCAGAGTTAAGTCAAACAAATTTACCTTCTTATAAGCATTTCATATAATATAAATCTTATAAAAACACATAGATAAGACAATATAATATTTATAAATTATGTATTAATAAAATAATCAGTATTTATATAAATTAAAGAACCTAATCGTATGGAACAATGACATGACCTTTGGAGTAGTAATATGACCGTTAAGAATAGTAACCTAACATATGAAAGTATAAATATGATTTAAACAACTTTAAAATTAAAACAGGATGTATTTATATCATTAAATACGTAAATAAATGTTTTAAAAAAGATATATTATTAATTGATATTTTCTTGAAACTCATATGTTTATTTACAATTTAAAAATTAATATAATGAATTAGAATAAAATTTATTTTCATAAAATATATTAAGAAACTATTATTTTGGTAATATTATTATAAGATAATTTTATAATACTTTTGCTAAATTTTCTATTTGTTATAAAATGAGTTATATTTATTAAGTCTGTATTTTTCTCAAAAATGATGATTTTATTTAAAAACAAAATTTATCAAATTTAATAATTATTTTCAAAAATTTGAGTCCATTTATTAATTCTACTCATGTAAAAATGGTTATGGTGAATTTTTTTGATTTTTCTAAAATATTTGATATTTTTTTAAATTGTGAAATACAGTAATTTATAGTACAACATAAATACATGAATTATAGAGTCATGGATGATGTATTTATGATGTAATAACATTTGGATTGAACTCACAAGTAATAGTTAGTTGTATTAGCCAAAATAATCTACACTATTTACAGTCATTAGTGAAAATAAAAAAAAAATTAATAAAAAATCAAAAAACACCAGTCTCCTACATTATAAATACCACCACAACACCTCTTTTCCTCACACCACAAAATCCTTGATGTTTATACAAATTCTACCTAATAATCATTCCAATTCTATACACCTTATACAAGAGCCTTTGGCCTCAATTAAAGACTAAAATCAAGTGGATTTAAGAGGTTCTTAGTGAGAAGGAATTCAATAGGTTGAATCACTAATGGAAAGGGGGTATATCCCCACACATTTACACCTACAGTTTTTCTAAACTATGGGGATATGTGTTTTTTTATTATCTATACCCACATTTTTATTAAAACTGTGGGCATTCAACACCAAATTTCACTGCACAATCGGGGTTTTTCTCCTTCATTTTTCCACCGCGCTCCCCCACCTCACCCTTACATCATGCTCCCCCGCTTAAACCCACACTTCCTCGACCTTTACCTCCCGACCCTCTCCTCCCCTACCAGACCACTACATCCTGGCCATACGACGTCCACCTCCCTGCCCTCCCCTCTCCTCACCGACCTCCTCCTCCCAACATCTTACCACTGATTCCCAACCATCTCCTCCCCTCCCTAGCCTCTGCCTCCCGGCTCTACCTATACTTTTAACCTCATCCTCATATCCTTCACCTCCACCTCAACGTCCCGACCTCCACCTCCCTGCCCCCAGCTCCAGCGACTTCCCCCCTCCCCCCTCTCACCTCCCTCTCCTCTGAAAACTTCCCATCAAATTCATTGCATCTAGGTATGTAATTTATTCTCCTTGATTTTTTATTCTTTTTAAACTAATCATTTCTTCTTATATCAACAGCCTCAACAAGTTGACTATAAAATTGATCTTTGGAATTGTTTATTTAATCATTAATCATTCATCTTAGAGGTAAATTCTACTTCTTCTCATTGTTATTGCAACATCATTTTTCATTTAAAATGTTTTATAAAAATTCATTTTTTTCTTTGGATATAACCGAAAACACTAATAATTTAAGATCATGTTATAGCCTCAACAATTATACTACACAATTTCTATTTTTCATTATTTATTTAATAAATATGAATTCATCATTGAGGTAAATTCAACTTCCTAAAATTGTTATTACAACATCATTTTTCATTTACAATGATTTATACCAATGAATTTTGTTCATTATAGAAAATAAAAAACACTACTAATTTTGGATCATGTTGTTGAGGTCCTTTATAATATGTCCTTCCCACATAAACATTCCAAGAAATCTCCCATATATTCCTCTCTATTTTATGATCCATATGTTATTTTATTTCATATGATTAGTCAATGTAGTGGAAGTAAATGTTTTCTAGAATTTTTTAGCTGCTTGAGCCCTTACCATTGAATAAAGGTAATTAAGAGACTAATTTTTATTTCCCATTAGTAGCAATATTCTCTATCTAGGTCTCCTATTATTCTTGTTTTAAATTGGATATTACATAATTTCAATCATATTTGTTTCTAATTTTTAATTTAACACCAGTGTCTTGTAATAATCAATTGCACCTAATCACTCATGAAACTTCTCTATAATCAAGTATGTCCCTTTATTGTTGAGTTTCAATTTAATCTCCAGAAACCTAGAAACTCTAGTGAAATGCCTATAAAATTACCCCATCTATTTCAAATATTTTTCTAGTGCAAGGTTCAATGCATGAAATTCTCCACCACAAAGGCCGTCTTCGTTTCTGATACATTTAATTATTCTTGAATTATGACAACACAGTCTAAGAACTACTCCAATCCCCCGAGATAGAATTCATAACTCATATATATATTTTATTGAGTCCCACACCCCCACCTTAATTGATCACTAAAACTCCCTTGTGGTACTTTTCTTTTCACTATATAGGATTTATTGTACTATAAAGAAAAATAATTGGGTCTATACCATCCACAACAACAATAAAACACTTAAAATATTTAACTTTTAGGTTTATTCAAGATCAATCCAACTAAATGTTCATGTTTTCAGGATTTAGTACAAGCCTACTCCATAATTGAAACAAAATATTGTTTCTCCACACATGGGTGGCTCCAAGATTACGTCAAAATTCAGCAGTTACATGCTCATGAAAAAACATATCATGAATACTTTTTCCAAGATCTAATGACCCACATTTAATCTATACTTTCCCCACACGTCTCAGAAACAAAAAATTCCAATTCAATATTCCAATCTCACCAAGAATAGGGCACCCTTATTATTTCATAAAACTATAGGAGTATCACTATGTCAAACTATGTAAATGAAAAATCATAATTATATCATCATTTTATAATTCAACTAGAGTCCATTCATAGTCTCACCACTATTATAAAATCTTATTTGGATTTTATTGGGCAATTTGCACAATCAATTTTCCATTGAACACTATAATATCTATCGAAAAACAAACTCACAGATCTTATTAATCTCAAGATCACCAGGTATCTCCATATGAGTGAACCCAAAATCATTTAACAGTGTTATTACCCATGGTAATTAAAGATTTTATCCCCCATGAATATAGTTGTTCAACCGGACATGTACCAATGTCACCAATTCTAGGAATATAAAAGATACTACCCTTCCTAAAACCATCCATAAGGATGAAAGAACTAGAACATAAGTACTTATCTCAGAAAACCCAAGTCCCCTAACACACATATTAGAAAATAAATTCTTAAATTTGTGAGAATTGACATCATAAACCAATGTTTTTACTTATTATTTACACACCTAAACGTTCCTATAAATTCCAAACAGTCTGATGGGTTACCCTCAAAGTTCAGAATTTAATAAATTCCAAACCTAGTGTCATGCTAAATAAGGTACTTGTCTCTCAAACCCACTCCACAAATTATTCCCAACAGTGGTCAAAAATCTGGGTTTCACTTATCCCCATCTAAAGGTAAAAGATCATTTAACATTCCAAATACTTACTTTTATGTTTGAACCACCCATTGGAATTAATTTTGTCCTACCCACTCCCAGGTCATGCATAAACCAATAGTTTCACTAGTAATCACTACACGTCTAAAAACAATCTCAGTCACATTGTGACCTATATAAATATTCACTATAGTTTTAGAGTTTTCTCATCATAGGGATACCACATAACTCTATATCTCTCAATATCCCCAACCACCCAAACAATGGTTCCACATCTACTACTCACCATGTCACCAATATATATATATATATATATATATTTCAAAATTATATTCATTACACTTTAATATTTTATATTAAACCAAAACTCCATAATAAGGGATTAGATAGATGAAATTTTAATTAAATTTTATCAATTATATAATCTAAAAGTATAAATAAAATTTTAGTCCTAGATAACATGTACTTTCCTCATACCTAGGTTGGATAGTCCCAGGGAAAATAACCATACCATGTCTCAACACATTCTTATTCTATTTTGTACCATTCCAAAATAGTAAGACTAAAAAACCTCTAATAACATTTTTCTATGTCCTACGGCCAATTGGTGCTTGGACCATTGTTGGATATAATACCCTAGGAATGTTGCCCATATGATGAAGGATGCAGACTAATAATGAGGGTGTCAAGTAGAATTGTGGGGAGACTATACCCACATATTTGATTAAAAAAGAAGTAGAAAGAAATATAGTAATATAAAAATATGTAAATAAAAAATTTAATGACACAATGAAATGTTTCAATAATAATCAAAATAATCCACGCAATAAAAAATTAATTTTATGAAATACATTCAGGTAGTAATAATATAACTAGAATATTAGAAGGTGAAACTATGAAAAATATAAAAAAAGGTCTTGAGTATCAACCAGGACCCAACACCCATTCTTAATATTAGAAACCATGCAATCAAAAACATCAGATGATTTTCCAAAACTAAATATACAATATAATATTGATAATAGCTTAGGTGCCCAACTTCCATGGTAGAAACTGCAGGGTTTTATTATAATTCGGTAAGACTCAACAGATGGTGTCCCTAAAATTATTACTCAATTGTTTTTTCATTCATATGTGATTTAATAAAAAATTATATATTATCTTTTTAATATTTGAAAAATTTATAATTTACGTTAAATTGTAATAAAAATACTACTCATTGTTGATCTATCCAATGGCACTCAACATCATTTTGTATCTACTTGTTCAATCACATACGAGTCTTTAGTCATGGTAAATGTCATGGTACATGTTAAATCATAAATGTTACCAGTGTAAAGTACCATGGAAACCAAGGGAGTAATAATCTGAGAGAACCCAGATGTCTCAATATAGAATTATCTCTCAATAATACTCATACTAAATACAGAGGGGGGGGGGAACCCTTCCATTCTTCCTAATCTATTCTTCCAGTCTAAACTCAAGGAACCTTCCTTGACATTTAGAAGAATAGTAGTATTATAACCCATAGTTTATGATGGAAGTATTCCAACTAATTATATCAAGTCTAATCTAGTTAACTCATCATTCAAAATTAAATAATGGTATTCCATACGAATCCAAAATAGTAATCGATGACATTTGATACATAAGACATTACTTAAATCATAGGGGAGATTCCCCTAGTCATTTCACTTCAATTTCCTCATTTTAATTTCTAATGATAACGTTAATCAAGGTGTGAAAAAAATTTAGTGTTTTATATTTACATAAAAAAATTTATTCGATTTTCCAATTGATTTCAAATTCATTTATTTTACCAAAATGACATTTTCCTTTTTAAGTGTCTTATTGTGACTTGTTCATATTTTTAGGCAGTAGGTGTTTATAGATGATTATTTTATTAAAAAAATCATGAAGTTATTTAGTTAATTAAATTAATCTTCAAGAATATTTATACCAATATTTTATAACCCTGATTGCTTTATATAAATTATCTAAATGATTTTCATTCTTTGAGATGATGTGGTTTTCTTTAAATTTATTTTCCCTCTTTGAATTAAAATTTTTTCCATGGAGAATATTAAATTAAATTAATATGAGGCTCATCTAAAATATTTTTGATGATGGGTTAGTTTTTTATATCCATCCCTTACTTTTTAAATGAAATAACCCTTGTTTAAGGGTGTGTTTTAATGTTAAAAGTTAGTTTTTTTATGTTACACCTAAGGGAGGGAAAAAAAATTTATCGGTCCCTTTGTTCAAATATAATAACACATAACATCATATCATATATTTGAAACCTTTCTTGTCCTGTTATGGTTTACCTTGTTGATCGTACCTTTATAAGATTGAGGTGTAAATTTTTTCTCTAATACTAAAAGGGTCGAAATTGGTAGTAAAAATAAAGGCACTTGCAACAAAAATGTGCATTAACTATAAAGTTTTTATTTTCTAATATATTTATTTTCTATAGCACATATCCCTTTTTTAAATATGGTTTACATTTTTGATTGGAGGATAACATTTTTTCTTGTTATATAATGGATATAAGAAGGACGTATTGTATAGATAGGATTTCCACTACGTTTCAAAATAATTTGGAGAATTTTTTAGATGTTGCATTTAACAATGCTTCAGATGGAGGTTGTATAAAATGTCCATGTTATAAATGTGTTGGAAGACCATGGTTAAGACATGAAGTTGTTCTCTACCATAAAACAAAATTTGTATTTCAAACAAACTATTATGTTTGGTATCCCCATGGAGAGATCAATCAATTTTCTACTGGTCGTGAACAAAATGAAAGAAGTGGCATGGAGAATTTGTTATTTGATCATTTCCCATTTTCCATCATCATGAGAGAGATAGTATACCATTGCAAGAAGACAATTATATCAGTAAACATGATAAAAACATTAAATATGATGACGAGAGAGTGAAAAATTTATTGGATGTTGTAAGAACTTTAGTGTATCAGGATTGTACTCAAATGACCAAGTTAGAATTCTTAATGTGGTTATATCATGTGAAAACCATGTATGTAATTTCTAATAATACTATTTCTTATATTTATACATTTTTAAAGGACTTGATTCCTGATGGTACAAATATTCTTTCAATTCATTTGAAGGTATGGAAGTTAATTAAGCATATTGGATTTGATACTAATAATGTACATGCTTGTCAGAAATATTGCATTTTATTTTGGGAGGAAACAGCCGACCGTAATGACTATAAATAATTTGGTACATCTCAAAGGAAGACAAATACTTATGGAACAACATCTCAATTGTGAAAGAATGTCTTGTGGCACTTTCCATTGATTCCCAGACTTAAAAATCTATTCATGTCTGAAAAAATTTCACCCAATATGAGATGGAATGATGCTGAGATAATTAAAGGTAATAATGGTTTGGTTCATCCTACAGATTTATTAGAATTGCAGACATTTGATGCACAACATTCTGATTTTATATCTGAGGTGTGTATTGTCTGGTTGGGACTATCCTGTGATGGTTTTAATCCTTTTGGTCTGATTCTTACTTCTCTCAACATATGGCCATTTTTTATTCATGTTTATAATATTCCTCTGTGGATTTTTTTTAAGAAACCTTTCACTTTATTGATTATAAAGATATATGGACCTCATGATCCAAATAATTATATAGATGTCTACATGTATCATTTAATAAGAGAGTTGAAACAACTTTGGTATTTGGGTGTGCGTACATACAATGATTCTTCAAATAATACATTTCAGATGTGTGATGCTCTTCAATATAACATAAATGATTTCCCAACTTATGCAATGATGTCTGGTTAGAGCACAAAGGGAAAACTATCGTGTCCTGTTTGTATGAAGAATACCCGATCGATAAGGCTTAAATATCATCGTAGTTTTACTTTCATGGGGAATCGATGATTCTTACCAATGGATCATCAACACAAGACGAATCATCATAGGTTTTATAATAAATTTGAGAGTATGCAAACCACATCCACATATTTTAGGAATTAATGTTCTTAACGAATTTAAATATTTCAGTTTTTCATTAGGAAAACGTCAGTTGAAATCTAAAAAGAGGAAGAATCTTGACACTGAAACAAATTACAATTGGCAAAAGAGATGTATTTTTTTGAATTTCTATATTGGTCTACAAATTTGTTACATAATTTTTTAGATGTAATGCATATTAAAAAAAATATAAGTGAAATTTTTCTTTCAATTATTTTGAATATCAAGGGGAAGAGAAAAGATGACTTTCTATCTCTTTAGGACTTGTTGGATTAGGGTTTTTGACCATAACTGTATCCTTTGCATATCGATAAAAAAAGGAATGTTCCATGTGCTTATTATGTGAGGAGAGTGTCAGAGAAAGATCAATTTCTTTCAGTATTGAAAAATATCAAGGTTCCCAATGTCTATTCCAGCAATATATCTAAACGAGTCAACAAAAGTGATGTGAAACTAAAATCACTAAAAATTCATGATTATTAGAACCTTCTTCATGAATTGATTCCAACATAAATTTGGAAATTTTTATCTAATAATGTAAGGGTGATATTGATTCTCTTGTTCCTTTTTTAGAGACCTTTATGATAAAGGATTATCCAAGTCATTCTTGATAAAAATATAGTAGGAGGCTCCATTAATTTTATGTTAGATGGAAAATATTTTTCCTCCATTCTTTTTCACATTCATGTTTCATTTTATACTTCAACTTCCAAATAAAATAATTTTCAGGGGACCAATTTATTTTTGGTGGATGTATCCGACTAAAAAAATATATGCACACAAAAATCATATGTCCGAAACAAAAATTATACTGAATGTTCAATTATAAGGGGTTATTTGAATCATGAATGTATGGATTTTTGTACAATGTATTTGTCTGAGGTCACTACAAGACATAACCGGAAAATGAGAAATGAAGATGACCAGTATGGGGAAATTTTACCCTCATTTCCATCTCTTCCCCAAAGTGGAGGAATTGTTGGGTCTTATACATTGGCTATATTGAGCCTTGAAGAGCAGGAGATGGAACATCACACAGTGTTGTTTAACTGTTGTTTGTTAGATGACTATATCAGGTATGTGATTTGGATATTTGTATGTTATCTCATATTATGAAATTTCACATATACCTTACACTTTTAACATCATTTTATGTAGGGAACATAAGTAAATTATAAGTAGATTTCATCGTTATTTGTCTTTGAGAAGGAGAGAGGCTTTTCATAGAATATAGTTTCATTCTTAGTTGAAATCAAAGGTATTACCATTACTTTAATTAGAGTAAAAAAATAGATATATATTTAATTTTATTATTCATATATATTTTAGGGGTTGAGTTTACCTATTGACCTTGTTTCTCAATAATTGATAGCATTGTATTTTTATTTTAATTATTTGGTTCGTGAATGAAAATATTTAATAATCAATGGGTATAAAATTTTTACAATGGATCGAGAGGTTAATATGAGAACACAACATTATGGAATTATGTTACCCGCTACAACAGATTGTTATACCAATGTATCAGATAGTTGGCCTCAATATGAAGATGTGTATTGTTATGGACTTTTTGATAAAATATTTTTATTGGATTATTACTCTCATGGTATCATCACTATCATGAAATGTAAATGGTTTGATTCAATGAGACGATAGGGTACATTTATTGATGACTGTGGATTTAGAGTTATTGATATGAGTTGATTCCAGTGTACCGATGAACCATACATTTTGTCATTAATGGATAAACAAGTGTTTTATATTAAAGACCATATGAGACCTGATTATGGTGTTATTAATGACGTAATCCCTAGACATATTTTTCATGAAATTGGTGATGAAATTACCACCATTGACATCGCCATTGGTGTTGGAAAAAATATTTCATTTGATGAATCAAATTGTCCCTTTGAGATAGTTTATGTTGAACCTGAAGTAGTGGTCAGTAATATATGGATTAAATAATATATGATCACTATTCATTCAGTTTACATTGACATGATTTTATCATGTTAGTATTAATTTAATTTATTCAATTATCTATTAGTTTGAAATGATATGTCTTTTTTTTTATTTTCTTGTGTCGTTTCATTAAATCATATTTATTTCAATGTAAATAACATGGTTTAAATCTTATTTATAAAAAATGTATAGCACGATAATGTAATTTTAATCACTGTGTTAGTAATTTCCTTGTAATCATTTTTATAATTAGTAATTAAAAGAAGTCAAATTGGTTCCTCTCATGAATTGTTGATAGATTTAATTTGTATGAATGATTTGTAAAAACTATTTCTAAACACATTACATTTCATTCTTATGTAGATTAGGCAAACGACTATAGAAGGTCAAAGGAAGTGACTATTTGATCTTGATTGACCAGGGAATGAGTGTGTGTTTCCTTCATTTCTATCAGTGAGTATTATAATTGTAATGTTTTTATTGTGCATTACATGTAAATTCATGTTAATATTATTTATCATGTTTTTAGGGACATTTAGTTTCACCGGATTTGACTCCTAATCTGGTCAGTGTGGGTATGAGCAGGGATGCTCCTAGACCAAGACAGAGCGCTCGTCATACCCATTTCTATACAGAACCACAATTAGACACCCCTTACACCACACCGTTTCATCCTCATCATGAGTCTATAGAGATGGTTTTATAAATGCATCCCTCATCATCTCAGCTACCCTCTTATTCACATGCCATGTATTTTCTACCTCTAGGAATGATCCCACTGATGCCTCCATCATCTCATTTTTCCTCTTATTCCAATACAATGACTACACCGCCTAAATAAATGTTTCCACCATTACCATATCAATATCCTATGATGTATCCCCTATCATACTACTAAAATGATGCCATGTCTACACTTCCTCCAATTCCTATAGTCCAGACAACATCTAATGAGTCTATTCCATTATCTTCTTCTCCAGTGCATGAAGGTCACCCAGAGCATGTATGAAAATAGACACTTCTTAGAGAGGCTACTAAGTCAGGACAACCCACAGATCTATCATAGTATATTGAGGAACCTGTATATGGGTTTTGATTATAAATGTTTCTGATTATATCACTTTATTTTTGTCATGTTATACTACGAGAAAACTCTTCTTTACCCCTCATTTTCTTATTCTGTGGGATCTTATTCTAGGCGACGTGGGTGCACTTGGATGATGGAATTTTGGAATCGAAAAAACACAGTTAATGTTGGATTAAAATCGTCAAATTCAGATGGTAGGTCCATATGCCACGCATTGTAGGAGTTTCATGGACACTTTTTCCAACTATCACGATATCATTTTGGTGTAAATGGTGTAATGGAGAAGTATTAGTAAACAGATCAAAGAAAAATCATGGGACAAAATATGGGTAAGAAAATTTTATAAATTCATATCTATATTGTTGGAGTATTTAAATGAAATAACTTGTTCATTTCAGATTCAGTTTTACTTTCCGGACTGAGAAGCTGCTAATACTACAAGTTTGATGGATGTTGGGGAGTTCTGTCACTCATACAAGCATGAGATGTATGTTGGTTAGAAGAGAAGGTTTGGTACTGACTTAGAGGAATAACCCATATTCCCCGACTATCAAAAAAGTAAATGTGAAAAAATGA
This sequence comes from Viscum album, assembly GCA_963277665.1. Classification (NCBI taxonomy): domain Eukaryota; kingdom Viridiplantae; phylum Streptophyta; class Magnoliopsida; order Santalales; family Viscaceae; genus Viscum; species Viscum album. The sequence continues at coordinate 451,109,427 of OY728131.1, forward strand.
TTTCACATTGGAAGGCTGCAAAGTTTAAGGTAATCTCAATCTTTAATATTTGGAATATTAAATTTAATTCTTATTACATGTATTGGATTTTTTTGGAAGTGTCAGAGAAAAAACATAATGAAAATGATTCAATGATGTATTTTCACACATTCAGGTGCTCTACGATGCTCGATCATGAAAAGCACCAGGTAATTTAACCGAGTATTGTGATGTTATATAGGAAGTTCTACTGAAAATATTATTAAATAGACACAGGCTATATTTTTTTCATTTGTCATATATAGTTCTAATCTAGATTTGTGCAATTCTCATTTGCATCAAGCTGCATTGGGCATCGAAGGTCATGTTCCTCATACTAAATTATTTTGATCTAGTAGAAAGAAAAAGGATGGAAGTGCAATAAATTCATAGACACAAGATAAAATTGTAAAGTTATTATTTATATTTTAAATACTTATATGAAATTCATAATTTAATATTTTTACAATTTCAATTTTCTACCTTGGTGGCCCTCAATGGTAAGGAATATGACTACTTCGGGAAACATGATCATTTAAGATAGGTATTAGGTGAAGAGAACCCAGGGAGAGTACAATGTTGACCAGGTAAAAACAATGTCCCTTCTAGGTATTGGTCATCATTGGACTCCTCTCAAGCATCCCACACCTCTGATCTAAAAATCACTCATTCAAAATCAGTTAAGGAAAATAAAATATATTTATTAGAGTGTCAAAGATGTAAGCTGATGACTAAACATTTCATGAAATCTATGACAGTTTTGAGTCAGTCGCTTCCATTAGAGTCTGTAGCTACATTGGAATCAAATATATCATCAATGAGCTCTTTAAATTATGTTTCGAGTGATGCAAATGAGGGTCGTAGTGGTGATGAAGGTAGTGGCGATAGATTTGTTGGTGGTGAGGATGTTTTTGATGTTGTTGTTAGTGATGAGGCTACCAACGATGTTGCTGATGATGATGTTGATGATGATGGGAATGGAAATGGGGATGGGTATTTTGGTGATAGTGGGATATTAATCCCCTTTAGTTTTGACTTAGCAGGGATACTTATGTATGTATTTTAAGAACATAAATTGAATTATTATATGGATGATAATGGTTAATTTATTTTCTTAAAAAATGTTCTGCATAACTTTTTACATGCATTTTTACCAAGATAACATTAGAATATTTAATCATGAATATGGGAAAGTGATTCCCTTATTACCATACAATACTTATCTATAAATGATATCCCATATAGTGATATGGGATTTTATTTATTATCTCTTTATTTTTCATTAATTATTGAATTAAAAAGTCAAAATTAATGAAGGTAAAAGTAATTTATTCCTCATTTGTTATTTCTATAATTTTCATTTTGTGACATCTATGGTTGTTCTATCGATTGAAATGGTTGGGTTTTTTTGAGATCCCAATTCCCTGAATGATATGGTACACGCTATAGATTTTTGGGGGTTTATCGGTAGCTTTGTAAGAATAGTGTGGATTTTCAATAGGGTCATAAATCATTGGTTCAAGATAATGGGAGAGTTACTGCATGAACTTCTCCACCCCTTGATATGTCTTAGTGGAGTAACATGTAATAATGGAAAATCCAATAGTCAAACAAACCATCACCAAGGTAGGTATCTAAGGCATAAGGTCATCATGATAGATCTATCGTGTTTTTTATTCTTGAATAGTTGATGGATGATGATGAATATGACCCTTAGATGATGAGAGGTGTTTTTCTAATATCTTATACCCTCATATATGTTTTAATTGATATTAGAGATTCCCATTTTTTTATTTTTAAGCAACAAGTGTCTCACTTGTGAATAAAAGTGTAATTTACTTGATGCATCATGACTATACAGTCACATTTTGGTAAGTGGTTATAATGTAAAAACAATTCACTTAATTACTCTTTGTATAAGACTGTTTTGACACCTTTTAGACTTTTATACTTTAGATATGAGAATATTCAATGTGCATCCCCCATCCTCCTTTGGACGAGCAACCCTTATAAGTCGCATATCCCCCTCTAGGTTGAGCTTTCCCTCACCCAACGTGAATCCCCCTAGGTCAAGCATCCCCTTCTACATTTTTCTGATTCAGTTATTCTTTGACAGTGATTCAAAAATATTTTTCTGAAAAGGTAAATTGATTCATTTTTATGATTGGGTTAATATTTTTCTGATTTGTTTTTTTGATTCAGTGACTCTGTTTTTTTAGTTTGAGTCACTATTCATTGTTTAGTTTGATCTTTCCCTCAATCAAATTTTTTTTGGTATGTTTTGAGGTTTTTTGAATCATTTTTTAGTTTGAAACATTTTTTAGTTTGATTTTTCTCCAATATTTAATTGATTCAGATATTCATTTTATTGATTCATTGATTAGTTCGAGCATCCCCTTATACATTTTGTTGATATATTTTATTGGAAGTAGATTTATGGTTAATTCATTCATTTTTTAGTTTGATTGTGTCTCACTAATATTTTTCTGGCAGCACCTTCTATTCATTTTTCTTGTATGGTTAATATTTTTTGGCATGGTTATTCTTTGATAGTGAGTTGAAAGTATTATTCATTTTTCTAGCATGGTTAATTGAATGGGTGGGTGCGGTGGGGGGGGGGGGGGGGGCTGGCTATGGGTCTAGGTTCATGGGGGCGGGGGAGGGGTTGGGTGATGGGGGTGGGGTTGGGTGCCGAGGGAGGGGGATGGGTGTTGGGGTGGGGAAGTGTGTAGGGGGGAAAGGGGGGATGGGTGTAAGGGGTGTGGATGGGTACAGGGGAGAGGGTGGAAGGGTGCAGGGGTGGGTCTGGGTGCAGGGGGATGGGTGAATGGGGATGGGGATGTGTGTATGAGAGGGGTGGCTGGGTGCAGGGGGAATAGGTGTAGGGGGAAGGGGGGTTGGGTGCCGGTGGTGGGGGGAAGGGGCTGAGTGTGGCTGGGTAAAGGGGGTGGGGCTTGGTGCAGGAGGAGGGGGGGCTTGGTGCTGGGGGTGGGGGCTAGGTGTAGGGGGTGGGGCTCAGTGTTGGGGGAGTGGGGTTGGGTGTCGGTGGGTGGGGGTGGGGCTTCGTGAGGTGGGGGGCTTGGTACAGGGGGAGGGGGATGGGTTTAGGGGTGGGATTGGGTGTCGGGGGGATGAGTTTAGTTTTACGGGTTCATAATTTTTCTAGGTTACTATGTTGTGGAGTTGAGTGATGGTATTTCATTCTTCTTGGTGTTAGAACTCTGTAACATGGTGTTTTACCTTGAACTGTGGTCATATCTTTGAATTATAGGATCTATACAATAAACTTCACCATGTTTTATAGATTCATCTTTAAGTAGGTGTGCCATGGCATAGTTTTCATTATTACACTATACTTTTATCCTGAGTAAATAGATTTATGTTTCTTCAAGAGTTATATTTCCTAGATCCACATCTAATTTCTCATGACAGGTAGGGTTTCATTGATTTTATATCCACAATCCCTAAGTATGTGTTAAAAAAATCTTGGAATCTCATCTACCTCCATAAATCACAATTTCCATTCATCTATTTATAAAAAACCTATTGTTTTAAAAAAATTGAAATCATTATCCTTGATTTGATACCATGATATAGACTCATGATATTTATCAAACATAACATAGATTGTTTTTTACTTAAAATACCCCCTCAATATTTACAAGGAACTATATTTTGAAGATATCCTTGAAGACATCATTGAGAAAATGTTTCATTTACAAGTCATTGTTAGATTACTGAGAGATTTCCAAGGTATGGTAGATAAATATTTCTAATACCAGTATTAGGTATGTCTAGAACACATCCTACAAATTTTATTTTTCAAAATAATACCTCTTATAACCATATTTTTTATTTTCAATAAATTGTGCCTTGGTGTTTTTCTGAGGCACCACCATCCTTAAAAAAACAATTCTCTAAAGAATCATTGACCAATGGATGGATTTTTAATGCATAATTAGAACAGTACATAATTTTGAAGGTAACATTGAATCATATTTTTAATAACCTACCACATACATCTTATAGGTTCACTATTTTATTGTGTTCCTGATTCATTCGGGTAATCCATCTTATAAATACAGTGATATTCAATTCTCCAATGTGAAATTGTAAGGGTTTTATTATGCTTCTAAAAAGTGTTGATAAAATTATAAAATCTTAGCTATTACACTATGTTTTCAAGTATTTTCCTATTATTATTAGTTTGTTTAGATGGTAATTTATATAAATTTATTCTATTCATTTACATGTCTATATCATTTTATGGGTGGATGTTAATTTCAGACATGATTTTCTCAGGGGAATGGATGTTCATTCCAACTTATCATAAAAGAATTTGATGAAGATGATGGGGAATTTTCTTGGATTTCATAAAATAATTCTTGGAACGTTGAGTACATGTATTTGGATGCTATTTTGGTGCGACAATGGATCATAGTGAGTTGTGATAAATTATTCCACTTTGGATAAAATAAATAATTATTTATTTATGGTTCATGACATTAAAGAGGTGCTCATGTGGTAATAAAAACATGGATGAGGCATGGAGGGTACGGAATGTGGATCAGTGAAACTTAGTGGGTATGTAAACATCATTTTGAATGTACATGATACATTTAATACAAATTCATACACAAGTTTATTCATGGTTTCCTTAAGAACGCATGTTTCATAAACCAGTGGCTAAAAGCGAAAAGATTAGATAGACTGAGCATTCAATTCAATTGACTAAAAATTTTCCATTCTAATTCATATGGATTAATATTTGATGAAATTAGGGCACTAAAATATGGATGAACCATGTGACGGTAAAAAATTTGAAAATGTAATGCTTCTATATCCGGTTCTCTTTCTCTTTGGAATGTTTTGTTATGATTGGTGTAATTTTCACCTGATGGTTTTATTGTAGGAATCCTTTCATTATCCATTTTCCATTATAATAGATATAGAATTCAATCAGAATAGATATTAAATATTTTAATTCCTATGCTGTTATAACATTATAGAACCTTCCATGCCACCTTTCTCAAGCCCATTTCACCGCATTCAGGTTCATCATAATGATTGATTAATCCTGTCATGACCACCTACAACCTGTCATTGATTCTTCTAGATAATGGATAGTTATTAGTGTGTTTTGATGGTAATTTTAGTTAGGTTCTTAAAATCTTATCCATTTATATATCATTTAATTAACAGCTTCTAATATTAGTGAGATTTTGGTAGGTAATGGGTCCGATTCAAACTTATCAAAGTTGAATTTGGCGAAGATGTTGGGGACATTTCTTAGATTTCATAGAGGATGTCTTTGAAGGTTGAGCACAAGTCGTTGGAGGTTTTTTTGGTGAGATAATGATTCCTATTGAGTTTGGATAAATTATTTCACTGTGGATATTACTGATATTGTTAACTGATTCGAAAACTATGATTCTCTATATTGATCATAGAATCATTTGATATATCATACTCTATATTCTTGAAATATTAGGATTCTTAGATATCAATGATTTTTTCAAATTTCTAAAAATATATGGAACTTTGGAACATATTTTTTTATTTTCATGCCTGTAAAATTATAGTATCAAGCTCTTCAAACACACAATTTATTTTATTCCTAAATATATAGAAAAATAGACATCGTTCAGTTGTACATCTACTAAGAATGTATTTTTCCCAATACATAGTGACCAAGATAATCATCTTTTTTCGGTTACCTTGGAACATAAGCCAATTGTGTTGAATTTTGGTAGAGGTAATGTTTCCCACAGTAGAAAGAGGAGTTTTATAATTTATACATTATGGTTAAAATATAAAAATGATAAACATATTATCAAGGAGGTGTGTCTCTAAGGGTTTAAAGGCAGATTTCATAAGCTGCAGCTTGGAGGTATTGATTTACAGTCTTGGGGGATATAAACAATTTGATCCTTGTCTTTGAAATCCAATGAATTGAGAGGATTATGTGGGGATTAATGAAGAGTTTTTTCTGAGAGATTTCATTTTTTGAGAACACATGTTGATGAATTGATCCAAAAGAGTAATACTAGAAGCTTCGATCAAGTGAGGTGATCTTGAAAGAGGGGTACAAGAATACTATGTTCATTTACCAAAAGGAATATTTATGGAAGAGACTATAATACTATAATCTTTCATCAAAATTCATCTTCTAGGAGGTGAATTAATTTTATTCACAAGTTATAGAGTTTAGAGTACTAGTGGGAGGATTATAAGAATGCTATCAAATGGGTGGTCACCAGGTTTTGTGGCTCATTATTCAAATTTGAATAGTTTATCATCTCAACAGAAGTGGATGAGTGTCTCCAACTGATGGTGTCTTTAATGATAAACCCTAAATTACATAGTGATATACATGAGGTTTAGATTTCAAATATTCTAAGGTATATTCATAATTATAAGGCACCAGGGGATTATGGTCTTCAATCAATGATATGATCTTTATATCATCTTTTTATTAACACCCTCCATCAGTTTGTTTCACTTAGACAGTGGATGATAATATTTATGAATATTGTGTTTTTTCGTCAAAAAGAATATTGCTGGAAGGGGAAAAGAATACAATTTTTTTCTTCAAAATTCATCTTATTGGAGGTGAATGAATTTTATTCACAGGATATAGAGTTCAGAGTAATAGTGGGTGGATTCTAGAAATTCTATTAAATAGTTGGTCACTAGTTTTTGACTCATTGTTCAAATTTGGACAGTTTATCATCTTGATAGAAGTGGATGAGTATCTGTAATTGATGGTGTCATTGAATATGAAGAATAAATTACTTAGTGTATGGGTATAGATAAATTTGTATTATATAACTCAAGGTTGTGGGAATTAATGTAAATTCATTATTCAGAAACATCAATGAAATTACTCCAATGATGGTATGTAAATTAGATTTTATGAATATAGTATCTGGACATTGACATATAGAGATGAATTAAACTAGATAACATGATTATAAAATAAGTGAAATTAATTCTAAATAAGAAAAAAACCAAACCACTCCCACCTCTACCTTCTACCATCTTCATCAACAATATGCACATCCAATTGTAGTATCATCTCCAAATCCACCATCACCATTTTTTCAATCCAATCCTCTATATCCCAAATCAAAGCACCTTATTCTATATATACCTTCCAATATCAATGGGAATAATGTAAATCTAAATCCCACTTACCAAAACCTACCAAATGAAGTTAGAATCCACAACTCACCAAGAATAATTGTGACGTCCATCTGATATGATCCAAAAATATGAAAATCAAGCTTAATGTAGATCCATTGTCAATATGAGATAGAATTAAATCTTGAATCCACTGCTCCATAATCATTCTCCACCTCTAAAACCAAGCTACTACGTCACACCTATAGAATAATTTGTACATCATATATATTCAAGAAATCAGATGCATCCACTATAGAACACACTTCAACATACCCGAACCAGAGTGGTGCGGCTGATTTGAGGCCTTAGTTTAGGTTGAAGACCCACCACACCCCCAACAACGAAGATGGAGGTGATCATGCTAGATATAGATTCTTCTATTGATTCTCACTACCATTATTGAGTAGGCTTCTTCCCTATGTTTAGAGGAGCTTCACCTCTTCCCTAAGCCGAGAGGAGTTGTTCCTCCCTAACAGGAAAATCCATAAGAAAATAACCAACATCAAGTGGTATGTAAGTATTTTGTCTTATTCTATTCCAGCTGTTTCATTTTATTTATCCTATAATTCTTATCCATCATTTATTGTGTGCTTCATAGTGGCTTGAATGGAAATATTTCAAAGTACGACTCTCAATACATGTAGACTCTCTTTCCCTTGTGTCTCTCATATGGGTGCTTTTGAAACATTTATAGATTCAGCAGATAATCTATTTATTTTTATATTAGAATTATTTTTTTTAATTCTCATCTATGAATTTTTCATCATCTATCTAAATTTATTTGGATTCAATATGATATAAATGATTCTGATTCTTCTTCATTAAGAATTTATTTAGGAATTTTTTGGTAAGAACTTTTTCTTTTTTTTGAAAACTTTGGCGACCTCTATATATGTTTTAACAAGTGAAAAAAATGAATAGTGGTTCCATTGTATTGGAATTTTGGTTTGTATGAGAATTTTAAAACCAAGGTGGGAATCTTCTGTTTCTAGGAAAACCATCTAGACCCACTTTTCATTAAACCATGGGTAAATATGCTGATGTGAAACTATCTATACCCACGGTTTGTTGAATTGTGAGTAAGTTTTCTGTGAATAAAACAATCTATACCCACGATTTACCTAATTGTGGGTATATAATTTGTGCTGTGAAAATGTATACCCACGGTTTACCAAAACTGTGGGTAATATGAAATTTTAGTGGGATATACCCACAGTTTCTAAGAACCTGATAGTATAGGGAAATCCCAACACCTCGGTAACTCACATTTCATGAAACCATGGCTATTTCTTATAGCCATGGTTTCATGTACTATACCCATAGTTTGAAACTGTGGGTATAGGTAAATTTTCTAGTAGTGAATATGCTTTTGTTTTTATTTATTCTTTTATCTTTTTCTTTTCTTTTCTTATCCTATCCTAACATCCAATTATCCAAGAAACCAAATAACTCAAGAAACATTTATATAATTAAATGTTATTAGTTCAATGGAAAAATCCATTGTCAATTGTCTTCACCACTCAACTTCTTGTAAAAATGAAAACATCATCTGTGATGCATTTATTTATCGTATTCAAAGATGATGAGTTTTCAATTTTCATTAACGCTATCAAGGATAATCATAAAACAATTTTTATGGAATAAAAAGATTATAATATATTTATTAATTTTTATTTAATTTTATGTAAATAGTATATATACATAATGATAATTAATAAAATAAAACTAGTTTTTGCTGATCAAAAAAATGCAGAAATAATCTAAACGGTTATAATTAATGTTTTATGTAATGAATCATCCATAAATATGAAAAAAAATGATATATAAAACCATTTAATATTTTATATGTTCATCAATAACATATAATTTAAATTATAGAAAACTATTCTCATTTTACATCATTTTCCTTACATGTATACAGGTAAACGGATCATGAAAACATAGGAAATGAATGCTACCAGAATGAAGAAATTGAATCTCATAACTCATTAAAAAGGAAATAAATTATCTTAAATAAAATTATATTGAATAAAGTAAAAATATAATATATTATTAATTGATTGATTGATCGAATTTTATTATCCATGATATTATGTTTAAGTGTTGAACACTTTCGAACATAACGTAATGGATTCTTTCAAAACCTCATGTTTTCCTTCGAGTTATGCTTTCTCTCTCTTTAAACTAGTGTAGTATTTATTATTATCTATGAAATAATTATAAATTATATGAATAAGTCCCATTATCATGTTTCCATCTCATATAAAATTTTTTATAGGTAAATACATGTTTTAAAAAGGTTCCATTCTCAATTACTCTTGATAAGAAAACCGATTAATAGGAACTTCTTGATTTATTGCCAATTTTCAAGTGAACTCCCAAATATGTTTTCATCGAAAATTATTTTTCAATAAATAATAATTTTATCATGAATAACATCCTTGGTTCATTTTTATTTTTATACTTACAGTTACAACTTTTATTTTATAAAGAATCCTTAAACATTTCCCGTAAACCGAACTAAAGTGGATCATTTCTAAAGTTTCTTAAAAAATATTTTTACAATATTTCAATTAATTTGCTTATAATTTATCTAGAAATATTAAAATTTTACCTTATTAATTTAAATTTATTATTTTAACCCATTATTTCATGGATACCTTTTTGAAACTCTTATTATTTATGCTTTGGGATGCGGTTATGAAAACCATTTCTCTCTATAGACAACCCTTATATTTATACATTCTACTTGATTATTCATATGGAAAACATATACATGATCATGTTATGGTGGGTTCACCTAGATAGCTCTAAAATGATTTGGGTAATTTTTAGTCTCATGAGAATTCATGTTGGGACATGGACTGAACCAGATTCATTTATGGGACTTTTCCTACCATGTCCAATGGTCTTGGAAGTTAGTCTTGAATCATGCTCCACCATGAGAAATGGTCTTGGAATAAATCATTGATTCAATCTTATTTCATGTCGTAAGTTGTTTCCACATTCATATTATTCTATAATTACATGATCTTGTGTTCTATATGTTATGCTTCCTTATGTTTATTCATGTTCCATGCCTTTATATTTTATCATGTTATGCCATAAACCCATGTGTTATGGTTTATTTATATGCTTATTTACCTTACTATGATATTTATCTCATCCCTATATTCATATATTCCCTAGGCTATACCACACATATGTAAGAGCTAAAAATAATCTAGGATCTCTTTAATGAGATTAAATAAAAAATATTTTATTTTGGTTTATGACATTCTAATTATGTATGTAATCTTCCAAAGAAAATAGTATTTATTATCTATGGATTTTAATTTTTATTTAATTATGATTATCATCATGTAATGAATCTTGTAAAAGAATAGGTTCTCTATAGTTGGTTTTGGAGCATGATCTAGTAATTTTTGGATATTAGGACTAACCCTTGGGAAAATTCTATCATAATGGATAACATAGATTAAAACTTATGGAATCAAAGTATAGGATATACTCATCATTTATAAATATATCCTTATACGTATAATGTTTCCTTTTTTATATTATTATTATTTATGTCTTTAAGACCCCATAATTGTAATTTATTTTTCTTAATTAATGGATGGAAATAAGAGAACCTATACCAACAATCAATGTGATAGGAAATGGGATGATTCCCCGAATGAAATGTAAAATATGACGAGAACGGGTGCTCAAAACATAAATAAGGTACTTTATCAACTGACTTAAGTTATTAATAACAAATTTAATCGCATAGAAATCCATCATTTTCCAAATAAATATAATGTTTTTGTAAAATCCTTCATTCTTAAAAGGCATCCTATATATAGTGGACCTATGAACCCCTCATCACAAAATAGTGGATTTAATCCATTGAGAAAATATTCATTATCCTGCAGTGCTCAGATAAAGTTAATGTTGTACTGGTGGTCTATAATTTTGATTGGGAAGTCGATCAGTAGTAGACACTAATCCAAAACACAAATTCCCAGGAAGAAACTGTTTATATGAAATAGTAATACTTCTATAAAATATTTTTCCACAAATATTTTCCATGAACTCTCCATCATAATATAGAGAAAGAGTTCTATAGTCTGAAGAAAAATGAAGAAAATTATATTGGGGAGTATGAATAATACATCACCAGACATTCATGATACACCTCCAGATTTTTCATGAACACACAAATCAAGGAAGATTTCTTCTTTAGAGGACTAAAGTTGATTCTATGAAAATAATTGGAGATTATAGTCTTTTATATCTATAAAGGGATTGTATGTTGTTCCCATAAGGTTAAGATGTGTATCGAATACTCTTATTGGTCTCATGGGTATGGAGTTAAAATGAAGATTATTGTGTCTAATATGGGAGGATCTATAGACAAATCCCATGATGGAATGAAAATCCAAATGTATAGGTGTCAAAGTTATGGGATGAAGCATCCTGGGAACAACCTCAAGGAAATTAGGATATGCTTTAAATGTTGAAGAGTTGGGAATATGGATAATAACTATCAATGGGATATGAAAAATCACACTAATGTGGAAGAAGATAGGAAGGTTTATGTCAACACTCATCATATAGTGTTGTGTTTCAACTTCAAGGAACATAGTAATTATTTTAGCAATTTCCCAAGCTAAGGGTGCTTTAGGGAATCAATATTAACCTCTACATCAGTAAGGAAGGGAATATTCAATCCCCAATGATGAGGTGGAACCTGAAAATGACATGGTGATAAGTATGATGGTTGTTTATTCTAGAATACATAATATACTATTTCATTCTAGTTCAATGCATTATTTTATATCATTCATGTTTAGTAGAACTATTCAAACATCACCTAAAAATATAGAGGTTGAGGTATTTGTGAAAACATAAAATTATGAAATTATTACAACTAAAGTATATAGCTCATCATCGGTTAATGTTTGTGGAATGAACCTCCCACAAAATATCTTCTTACTTATTTTAGAGGATTTGGATTCTATTTTGGTCATGCATTGGTTATCTTTATACAAATCCATCACGAAATATCTGTAATGAGAGATCAATCTTCACATTCCAAGGGATCCACCAAATTTGAATAAGTGTAAGGAGGAGGATGAATATTTATTAGAATAATCATCTAAATTATAGATATTATTTTCTTATATGAAATCATTTCTAGGTTAAATGATTGAGATAAAAGAAATAATCAGGCTCAAATACAATCTGATTGTGAGGGACTACACTAATGTATTACTTGAATAATTCTTCAGTCTTCCTCTAGATTTATAAGTTATGTTTTTTATAGAAATTATTCATGGATATCTACCTATATCAAAGACAAATTTTATAATGGATACCATTGAGTTGGAAGAACTTAATAAGACATTATAGGAGAATCCACACAAGAGGTGTATATACACAAGTTCATCACCATAGGGTGTGATAGTTCTCTTCATTAAACATAATGATTGATCAATGTGCATTTACGTGTATTATTGTGAGATCAATAAAATCATGACAAATAAAAATTATCCCTTTCCATAGATAGATGAATTTTTTTATCAACTATGTGTGGATAACTATTTCTATAAGGTATACCTTCATTCGGGATATCACTAATAAAATATGGGGAAGGAAGATATTACCTAGACTACCTTTTTAACATGGTATAGGAACTATGATTTTATAGTGATGACCTTCAGACTCACCAAAGCTCCTGAAATTTTAATGGACATAATGATTAGATCCATTAGAGAATATCTTGAAAATTTTATAGTACTATTTAATGAAAATATTATGATATACTCTATGAAAAAGGATAATTATGATGATTATATGAATACAATGATAAATACATTATGATGGGAGAAACTATATGCAATGTATAGAAAATGTGAGGTTTTTATGGAGGATGTATCATTTTTTAGGTATGTTATCCTCAACAAAAGAATATTTTTGGACCCTTACAAGGAAATATAAATAGAAGAGTGGCCCATACCATCATAGGAATCAAATATACATGGTTTCCTTAGTCTAGATAGGTATTAATGATGATTTGTGAATAACTTCTCATGAATTTCAAAGCCAATACCCAAGATGATATGGAAGGTAGTAAATTTCATCTACACCAATGAATGTGAATAATTATTTAAAGAGATGGAAAATAAGATTATCATTTCATTTTCACTCAATCATCCGACAAGTGGAGAAGTATTTATAATATACAATGATGGTTTAATGAAGGGATTAGGTTTATATTGATGTCGAATAATAAATTGATATTTTATGCATCAAGGAAGTTGAAAATTATTTATCAAAAGAATCACACACATGATATGGAGTTATATACTGATCATAAGAGCCTAATATACATATTCACACTAAAGAATATTAATATTTACCAATGAAGATGGTTATAGATCATCAAGATTTATAAATGTCAAATCCACTACCATCATCGCAAAGAAAATAAGTTTCTATATTAATAAGGTAGAAATGATCCTTCATCTTTTTCAAAGATGATAATTGAGAATTATCCAATCATCTTAGACCTAGAATTCATGGGCATGAGAATCAATAAGTATGGAACATCATTTATCATTTCTCAAATGATTTCTCAACCATTCCTCATGGATAAAATAACAGATTCTCAATGAAATGATATAGAAATTTAGAAATAGGTGGAATATATAAAAACAGATAAATCCTTAGAGTTTAAAATGGAAAAGGAAGGAGTTGTGAGATTTTGGACACAACTATGTGTAGCATCAAATCTAGAGATAAAGAGAGGTATTCTAAATGACTCACATAGGTCAACCTTTTTTATTCACCCAGGGATCACAAATATGTATCAAGATCTCTGAGAGAACTTATAGTGGGACATTATTAAGAAAAAAATCACTAATTATACATCAAATCTCTTATTATGTCAGCATGTGAATTATTAAAGGGAAAAATTTTAAAGGGATGATGAAACTATTTCTCATACCAACATTGAAGTGGGAAAACATTACTATAACCTTGGTAACTATACTTCCAAATAAATACATATAAAATAATGTTATATGGGTCATTATATATCATCATAAAAAGATATATAACTCTATCACAATATGAGAGGACTTCTCACTTGATAAACTTGCACGAATATACATTAAATAAGTGGTGAGGCTTATTAGAGTACCATTATCAATTTCATCTGATCGAGATCCATGATTTACCACTAGGTTATAAACAAGTCTCCAACATGATCTAAATACTAAGTTCACCTTTATTATGGCTTATCTTACTCATAATAATGGCCAATCTGAATAGATGATTGAGAAACTAGAATACATGTTAAGAATATTTTCTATGGATCTTCTATCTTTATATACTTTCACATAGTGGGAAACTTCATTGGGGGATTTCATTTTTTGGACTAAATGGTAACATGTTTGTGGGGTGATGATTGTGTGGCTGGTGGGGCGATATGAGTCCTACTTCGAGGGGTTCATTAATTTTTTATTAGAAGATAAAGGTGCTAGATCTGTAGGAGTTGATCATGGAGCTTGGTGTTGGATGTGGTGATAGACACCGGGGTCATGGGATCCCAGTTGTGGAGGGACCGGTGCTGTGGGGGCCTGCTGGTATTGGTGTTGGATGGTGATGAAGGTCGACGGTGGGACAGTGCAATGGGGGATGCATCATTTTTTGGACTAGTGAATAGTGGAACATTTGGGTCGTGGAAATAATCGGATCTTCTCTCTTGGCGACGACCTTGGGTAGGTGAAGTCACTGATGAATTTGGCAAAATATGGCAATTTAATGTAGGGGATATAGATACCTATTCTATATGACATCGATAGATGGTTTTGGTTTCATGTAAAAAAAGATAAATGGATGGATGGTGTGATTTATAGAATCTATGTGTGGTTGGGATACAAAGAAGATATGGGCAATGACTTCCTGATGGTAGAGAGAGTTTCACCACTTCGTCATTGGGGACTGATGCAGGCCGGATGAACCGATGATTACTGATGTTGGAGATAATGAGATAGTCGGGATGCAGGTCTATGATGACCTCAGGGTGAGGGTATATGATGTCCTTGGGATGCAGGTGTGTTAAGACATCAACATGACAACATAGGCTGGGCATCACCAGTTGTGGGTATACAAGTTATGACTGAAAACAATCTTGGGTTGTAGATATGTGGGTATATAGGTATGTTCATTACGGATGGTGTAGCATGAAATCATTGGGACTTTTGGATGGTGTTAAGAGTGATCTGAGACGTCTTATAGGGGTTGGCTGTCACATAGATGATGGGATTCTGTGGTTCTTATTTTCAGTTTATGTGACCCCTATACTTCTGGATTATAACTAGGGTCTTTGAGACTCTTATGTTTTTGCGCTTTTGGGATGCCTTTTTTTTGTTGGGATTTTTCAATGGTTGTCTTATGGGTACTGTTGTGCTAACTTTTTGAGTTTGGTGGCACTATTGATACATTTCTGCTTTATTGTCTATTTTGTACAAGTCATAATAAATTTTTGGTACCGAGTACTCTCGAATCCCAAACATTCTAGGTTACTTGTTCCATGGACATCAAGGTAGGATGGGGAAAACACCTACATCTAGTTGAGTTCTCCTATAATAATAGTTTCCACTCCAGATCCATATAGATATATATTAATCCCATTTTGGTAAAGTATTCCTAACAACAACATGATGGGATGATGTTTGTGAGCGTAATATGTTAGGACTTGAAATCATTGATGAAATGTAGAAAATGTGAAATCAATTCAGCAGCATATCTGGGAAACCCAAATTCAGAAGAAGTGATATATATACAATCATTGATGTGACATTTAGTTTATAGTGTAAGACATGGTTTTCCTATACATATCTTTATGGAAGAGGATTGTGATATTTGGGATGAAAGGGAATCCATGACATAGGTACATCAACCCCTTAGAGATTTTTTATCATGTTGGAGCAAGGAAATATTGACTAGTACTTCCACATACCATGTCTAAAGTGCATGATGTGTTCCACGTATCTATATTGAGGAAGTACATACTGGATCCCTCACATGCATTGATTTCCAAGGTGGTATAGTTGAAAAAATATAGCAACCCGACCTTTTATTACATTACTATTACATTATTTCAAAGATAAACAACATAATAGTATTACACATGGAGGATCCAGAGGTTTAGTGTCTTGGGAAAACTAGGACTACACATAACAAGTACAACATCAAGCATAAAAATTCATTTAATCTCTTCTTCTATAGGTTCTTAGTAGACCTTATCCTCTCCTTAGTACATGTAGCCACCTGAGGATATACATCTAAAGGGGTGAGCTAAAATCCCAGTAAGAGGATAGATAAGAACAATATATCATGGGGTGAGCATAATCATGAAGAAGATCTTGAACATGAGAGGAGCATAAACAATAAACTTGAAATGTGGAAAAGCATAAAAATGAAACATCATGTCTTAGTGGTTAAATACCACACATACTTGTGAACAAATATAGCATCATGTTCACGCATCATTTCACATTTACTCATGAGATTCATCACTTTACCTAATCCATTGGAGAGCTATATAATTCCGGGCGCACCCGTCACATTTAAACATTCATATTGTGCTATATAATTCCGGGCGCACCCGTCACATCATAACATTATCATTATCATGCTTGCCACATAGAACACATATCAAACATGTACATAAATAAACCATGGAAAGGAATGGGTTTCATATCATAATAACACATTCATAAGCTTTGGGTTCCCAAAAGAAAGAGGGAACAACATACTTGATATAAGAACCATCAACCTTGAATGAGAGGTAAAATGTGAGATCTTGAAAGAAGAGTTCTTTTGGAAAACAGTTTGATGGACATAAAAACTAGTGACAAATATGTATATCCCAGAAAAGTAAATTAAATGATGAACAAATGATCTTTGAGGAGTAACCATATCAAAAATGGAGTGAAAGAGGGAGAACCCGAAGGAAGAAGATTGGGTTCGAGATTTCCCCTTACCTTGTACTCGAATGCCTCCTTCTCTTTAATGTCCTGTATAATGACATTATATTCATTAATTAAAAATTACAGAACATTTTATACATTAATAGGGTTCATTATGGTTTCATTATTTCATATTATGTTCCTTTGGACGACTTATAGAGTTTAAAAACATTGATCGGGGATGTTCGTTTTCATTGTTTTCTTGAGCGGTCCACTTGTATTCTTAATTTGATGTTTGGGTAGATCATGGGTAAACATCCAGAACTGATATTACATGCAATTAATGATATTATAGAAGCTTTAATGATTTTATAATGAGTTATATTAGATCCATGTGGCCGAATCATTAGATAAGAATTAAATGAAGATTATTTGGGCTAATTTGAGCGGTTTTTGGATCACAACCAACTCATTTTAACTTTTCACTTAGTAGTATGGCCATAGGTTATTTCCAGAACTTAAAATAGAACATAATAAATATAAAACATTCTAGTTCAACCATAAAAATGGTTTCATGACCAGATTGAAGTTATAAATGGAAGAAGAGAGCATGTTGTTTTTGAAGGTGATAAATTATCACCACATGAACAACGTTCTCTTTAATAAAATAAAAGGAAGGGGGAAAGGGTGTGGGGTGATATAATATAACATTAGAATTATAATATTACAGTATATATATAATACTGGATTTACAGAACAATTTGGATGAATATAGATAGAGAGAGATCAAGAAAGGAACTTGAACTTTAAAGGAAATTAAAGGAGAAGAGAGAGAGAAATTACCTTTATAATCCTCCTCTTGAGATCCTCTTTAAATAAAGATAGGATTGGTCTTTTGATAAGACCAGAAGCTTTTGGACGTGGGGGATGAGCTAGGGAAGGTGTTTTGGCATAATTTAGAGAAGGCTTGGAGCTTGAGAGGTGTGAGAAAAAGAGGGAGTGAAGGGTGGCTTTTATAGTGGAGGGGAGAGTGGTTTCCTTAATATAAAATTGATTAGTTTATTAATTTCACCTAAGACAAGGAATAGTGAGTCTTGGATGACTAAGAATAGTAAATTAGACTTTTGAATTTGGGATTTTGGTGCTTACATCACTTGTGATGTCAGGAATAGTGGGTATTAATTAAAATGTATTTATATGATAAATTAATGTATTCTACTATTCATCAAAAATTCAAGTATCTCAGAAAAATCCCAAAATTTTACCCCAACCATTTTTCAACATGTAGAATACAAAAATGAAGTCCATTTTTCAAAAATAATTTTCTAAATATTATTAATTTAATATTTAATTAAACTCATAATTTACTTAAAAAAACAGTTTTTAAAATTAAAACTGATTTTGCAGTTCTTTCAAAAATTACTTAGGGTCTTATAAAATTATCTAAAAACTATTAGAAATTGATTTAATAATTTATGAATATATTTCAGGAAAATAAATATTCTTTTAAATTAATTAATTAATTTTAATTAATTATTTATGACTTATAAAATACCAAAAACGTTTACTAAGGTCAAATTATCACTTTCTATGATGTCTAAATTTTATTTTATTATTTATAGGTAATGTTACTCTTATTTACTATTCATAAGGTTCATATTAATATTCATAAGGGTAGGTTACTATTCATAAGGGTAGGTTACTATTCACCAAAAATTATTTTTGTTTCATTAGACTCCATAAACTATCTTGAACACAACCGTGTATGTTGGATTTTTAAAATTCCAAACATAGGGGTGAAAACATTATGTTTAAAGGTCACTTATCACTTAGTAGTTTATTATTTTGTTTTTTTATGACATAGATATAAGAAGGGAATTTTCCATTGAAAAACTTTGGGTTGTTACATTCTTCCCCCCTTAAGAAATTTTGCCCCCGAAATTTCCCTTTATAAAAATAGGTGAGGGTACTTCTCCTTCATTGACTCTTCCGGTTCCCAAGTTGCTTCCTCAAACTTTTGGTTCCTCCACAACACTTTCACAAGGCGGGTTGTCTTGTTGCGTAGAACCTTATCACTTCGGTCCAGAATTTTTACCGGATGCTCCTCATATGAGAGATCATCTTCCAACTGTACCACCTCTGAGTTTAGTACATGTGAGGGGTCTTGAATGTACTTACTTAGTAGTGATACGTGAAACACATCATGAACTTGAGCCATATTCGGTGGAAGTGCCAGACGATAGGCCACAGATCCTATAAGATCAAGGATCTCAAAGGGGCCAATGTACCTTGGGCTTAGCTTCCCTTTCTTCCCGAATCAGATGACTCTATTCCATGGAGATATTCAAAGGAAGACTTTATCTCCAACGTCGAACTCCAATTCCCTTCGACGATTGTCAGCATAGCTCTTTTGCCAATTTTGAGCATCATTGATGTGTTTCTGGATGACTTGAACCTTCTCTATCATCTCTTGAACAAGATCGGGACCAAGTAGTTTTCGTTCTCAACTTCATCCCAATAGGTTGGAGTTCTACATCGCTTCCCATAAAGAGCTTCATCCGGAGCCATCTGAATACTCGAGTGGAAGTTATTGTTGTATGAGAACTCAACCAATGGAAGGTGCTGATCCCATCCACCTTTGAATTCAAGAGAGCAAGATCTTAGCATATCTTCAAGTGTCTAAATAGTCCTTTCATACTGGCCATCAGTTTGGGGGTGATAGGCCATGCTGAAATTTAATTTATTACTCAAAGAATGTTGAAGGATCCTCCAGAATTTAGAAGTGAAACTTGGATCACGGTCAGAGACAATCGAGAGTGGAACACCGTGCAATCTCACTACTTCCTTCACATATATCCTTACAAGTTGTTCAAGTGAGAGGTCTTCCCGAATAGCGATAAAATGGGCAGTCTTGGTGAGTCGATCAACCACAACCCATATCGCATTATTTCCTCTTGACGTCTTCGGGAGACCTGTGACAAAGTCCATAGTAACATTTTCCCATTTCCACATGGGTATAGGCAATGGCTGCATCATACCTTTGAACTTTTGCCACTCAGCTTTAACTTGCTGACATACCAAGCACCTTGATATATATTCCGCAATCTCCTTCTTCATGTTATCCCACCAGAAGTGTTCTCAGAGATCATGACACATCTTGGTACTTCCAGGATGAATAGAGAAAGGTGAGCTATGTGCATTATCCAATAGTTCCTTCTTTATTCTAGGTGATGAAGGCACACAAAGCCGCGTTCCAAACCGAATCACACCATCATCGTCGATATGGAACTCTTGTAGCTTCCCTTCCTTTACTGCATTTACCCTCTTTTGTATCTCTACATCATCCCTTTGTGCTTCCTTAATCTTCTGTTGGATGGATGGTTGCGCAATCATTTGGGCAAGGTAGGATGTATCCCCTGCCCTTATGATTTCCAAATCCATCCTTTGCATATCCAAGAATATAGGGTCTTTCTCAATCCTCAACATGGATAGAGTAGTAGGTTCTTTCCTGCTTAGGGCATCAGCTACGTTGTTCGCCTTTCCAGGATGATAGTGAATAGAGAAATTGTAATCCTTGATTATCTCTAACCATCTCCTTTGACGCATGTTGAGCTCCTTTTGTGTGAATATATACTTTAGGCTCTTGTTGTCAGTGTATATGTCACACTTCTCACCATAAAGGTAGTGCCTCCAGATTTTCAAGGAAAAAATCATGGCTTCCAGCTCTAGATCATGCGTCGGGTAGTTTTGCTCATGGATCTTCAACTGTCGTGAGGTGTAGGATATCACGTTATCATTTTGCATGAGTACACAACACAAGACTTTCTTTGAAGCATCACTGTATATCACAAAACTTTCTCCACTTTTCGGTAGTGTGAGTACAGGTGCAGTGATTAGCCTTATCTTTAGCTCCTTGAAGCTTCCCTCACATTCATCCGTTCAGACATACTTTACCCCTTTCCTTGTTAACTTAGTTAGCGGGCTTGACAATCGTTAGAAGTTTCTCACAAAACGTCGATAGTACCCAGCTAATCCAAGAAAACTACGGATTTCTATGACACTAGAGGGCCTGGGCCATTCCTCAATCGCCTTTGTCTTTAAAGGGTCCACAGAAATTCCCTCGCTTGTGATCACATGTCCCAAGAACGTGACTTGATTCATCCAAAAGTCACACTTTCTGAACCTGGCGTACAACTTCTCCTTTCTCAATGTCGCCAACACAAGTCTTAGATGTTCTTCATGTTCCTCCTTAATCTTGGAGTAAATGATAATATCATCAATAAACACTACCACAAATTTGTCGAGGTAATGTCTAAAGAGTCTATTCATCAAATCCATGAAGATTTCAGGGGCATTAGTAAGTCCGGAGGGCATCACCAAAAACTCATAGTGCCCCTACCTTGTATAGAAGGCAGTCTTCTGAATATCTTCCTTCTTCACCTTTACTTGATGATATCCAGAACGAAGATCTACCTTTGAGAAGTATTGAGCTCCTCTTAACTGATCGAACAAGTCATCAATCCTTGGGAGATGATACTTTTTCATTATAGTGATCTTGTTGAGTTCCCGATAATCGATACACAGCCTCATGGTTCCATCCTTCTTCTTCACAAAGAGCACTGGCGCACCCCAAGGTGATGCACTAGGGCGTATGAACCCTTTGTCCAGATGCTCTTGCAGCTGCTTCTTTAACTCCTCCAGTTCGATAGGAGCCATCCTATAGGGTCACTTTGAGATAGGAGTAGCTCCGGGTATGAGTTCAATTGAGAACTCTACCTCACGATCCGGGGGAATTACGGGTAACTCTTCGGGAAATACATCGCCGTATTCCCTTACGATGGGAATTTCCTCAAGGTTGGAACTTTCCTTCGACTCAAACATTTGGGCGAGGAATGATTCTTCATAGGGAATCATCACCGATTCCATTGAAGGATTTTTCAAAGGATAGTCATGATCTTCCTTGCATTTGTAGAGGAGCATGGGATGGTTCAGAATATGAAAATATATTTCATTTTCCCGACAGTTGATATGTGCTCTATATAACGAGAGCCAACCATTCCCATTATAGCGTCGAATCCCACCAAGGGAAGTATTACGAGATTTTCCGGAAGAATCTTCCCACATACGTCAACAGGAGAAGAATCAAACACTTGGGTTTCAATGATTGTACCACTTGGTGTTTTTACAGATATCTCTACTTCAAGGTTTCGAGGCTTCGATTCTATAGTTCTAGCAAACTTGCAAGATATAAATGAATGCGTAGAACCAGAATCAAATAAGACTTTTGCCATTCTTGAGTGAATAGGAAGTGTAACTTGTACGACTTCATTATCATGTTCCACCTCTGCATTAGTGATGGCATAAGCCTTCCCTTGTTCCTTTGGCTTTGGTGGTTGTTGGCACTGATTACCCTCAAGAGCTCAAGGTTTAGAGCACTGGTTTGAATAGTTCCCTAGCTCCTTACAGTTGTAGCATTGAACCACGAGTGGTTCTCTCCTTTCATCAGCTACATTATCCTTCCTTTTCATGTCTCTTCAACACTCGTGACCTAGGTGTCCTTATTTCGCACACTTGAAGCATTTCCCCGTCCCTTTGAGGCAGTTCCCATTGTGGAACTTCCTACATTTTTGGCATGTGGGTCATTGTGTTTTCTTCCCATCTTTATCACTAGATCCACCAGCTTGAAACTCCATCTTTCTTTTCTTATCACCATAGCCATGGGACCATTCTCCAAACTCCATCTCCACTTTGAGAGCACACCGAACAACTTCTTCATAACTCCCAAAGTCTAGAATTGCAAGAGCCTTTCGAAGATGTGGTTTTAATCCACTAAAGAATCTATCAATTTTGCTATCATTATTGATAACAAAACCCGAAGCATACCTTGCAAGCCTTGTGAAATTTGCTTCATAGGTTGTGACAGATACTCCTTCTTTTTTCTTGATCTCTATGAATTCTCTCTCCATCTTCATGCGAAGAGTTCGTGGGAAGTACTTATTAAGAAACATTATCTCAAAGTCTTCCCATTCCATCTCTTCAATTTCCTCCCTTGGCTTGGTGTTCTTAATCAAAGCCCACCATTGATCAGCTTCTCCATCTAGATGATAAACGGCTAGAGTCACTTTCTGTGTCTCGGAACAGTGAAGAACAGAAAAGATCTTCTCCATGGAGTTGACCCACTGTTCCACAACTAGTGGATCAGAAGATCCACAAAACATCGGTGGTCGTTGCCGCATAAAACATTCGAAATCTAGCTGCTCACTCTTTGGTGAAGGAGGGTGTTCCCCATTATTATTGTTATTATTCATAACCCGGGATAATTGGGTAAGCATCGCCATGAAGTTTTGAACTCCACCTCCAAAATCATTGGGAATGTCGTTCGGGTAATCGTTGCATTGGCCTTCGCAAGAGTTGTTGGCCTGATTTCTCCTGGTTCCCACCATTTTCTAAAATAGAAAAGGTTAGAACAAAACATAAGTAAACAAGTCATTAATAACTTATCCTTTTAAACAATTATACCAAAAACATAACATATGGGATCCCAAGGTAAATATCCTTGTGTGCATATTTGTACTTAGTCTCATGCTAGAGGTTTTCTTTAGGGTTCACTACTCCTAATTCCCAAATTAACTAAACCTTTCCTATGATACCAACTATAGCGACCCGACCTTTTAATACATTAATATTACATCATTTCAAATATAAACAACATAATAGTATTACACATGGAGGATCCAGAGGTTTAGTGTCTTGGGAAAACTAGGACTACACATAACAAGTATAACATCAAGCATAAAAATTCATTTAATCTCTTCTTCTATAGCTTCTCAGTAGCACTTGTCCTCTCCTTAGTACATGTAGCCACCTGAGGATATACATCTAATGGGGTGAGATAAAAGCCCAGTAAGAGGATATATAAGAACAATATATCATGGGGTGAGCATAATCATGAATAAGATCTTGAACATGAGAGGATCATAAACAATAAACTTGAAATGTGGCAAAGCATAAAAATGAAACATCATGTCTTAGTGGTTAACTACCACACATCCTTGTGAACAAATCTAGAATCATGTTCATGCATCATTTCACATTTACTCATGAGATTCATCACTTTAACCAATGCATTGGAGCGCTATATAATTATGGGCGCACCCGTCACATTTAAACATTCATATTGCGCTATATAATTCCGGGCGCACCTGTCACATCATAACATTTTCATTATCATGCTTACCACATAGAAAACATATCAAACATGTACATAAATAACCCATGGAAAGGAATGGGTTTCATCTCATAATAACACATTCGTAAGCTTTGGGTTCCCAAAATAAAGAGGGAACAACATACTTGATATAAGAACCATCAACCTTGAATGAGAGGTAAAATGTGAGATCTTGAAAGAAGAGTTATTTTGGAA
Organism: Viscum album; assembly: GCA_963277665.1. NCBI lineage: Eukaryota > Viridiplantae > Streptophyta > Magnoliopsida > Santalales > Viscaceae > Viscum > Viscum album. The sequence goes on from OY728131.1 coordinate 451,134,018, forward strand.
TACATTTTGATGGACATAAAAACCGGTGAAAAACATGTATATCCCAGAAAAGTAAATTAAATGATGAACAAATGATCTTTGAGTAGTAACCATATCAAAAATGGATTGAAAGAGGGAGAACCCGAAGGAAGAAAATTGGGTTCGAGATTTCCCCTTACCTTGTACTCGAATGCCTCATTCTCTTTAATGTCCTGTATAATGACATTATATTAATTAATTAGAAATTACAGAACCTTATATACATTAATAGGGTTCATTCGGGTTTCATTATTTCATATTATGTTCCTTTGGATGACTTATAGAGTTTAAAAACATTGATCGGGGATGTTCGTTTTCATGGTTTTCTTGAGCGGTCCACTTGTATTCTTAATTTGACGTTTGGGTAGATCATGGGTAAACATCCAGAACTGATATTACATGTAATTAATGATATTACAGAATCTTGAATGATTTTATAATGAGTTATATTATTTCCATGTGGCCGAATCATTAGATAATAATTAAATGAAGATTATTTGGGCTAATTTGAGCGGTTTTTGGATCACAACCAACTCATTTTAACTTTTCACTTAGTAGTATGGACATAGGTTATTTCCAGAACTTAAAATAGAAAATAATACATATAAAACATTCTGGTACAACCATAAAAATGGTTTCATGACCAGATTGAAGGTATAAATGGAAGAAGAGAGCATGTTGTTTTTGAAGGTGATAAATTATCACCACATGAACAACGTTCTCTTTAATAAAATAAAAGGAAGGGGGAAAGGGTGTGGGGTGATATAATATAACATCAGAATTATAATATTAAATTATATATATAATACTGGATTTACATAACAATTTGTATGAAGATAGATAGAGAGATATCAAGAAAGGAACTTGAACTTTAAAGGAAATTAAAGGAGAAGAGAGAGAGAAATTACCTTTATAATCCTCCTCTTGAGATCCTCTTTAAAGAAAGCTAGGCTTGGTCTTTTGATGAGACCAGAAGCTTTTCGACATGGGGGATGAGCTAGGGAAGGTGTTTGGGCAGAATTTAGAGAAGTCTTGGAGCTTGAGAGGTGTGAGGAAAAGAGGGAGTGAAGGGTGGCTTTTATAGTGGAGGGGAGAGGGGTTTCCTTAATATAAAATTGATTAGTTTATTAATTTCACCTAAGAAAAGAAATAGTGAGTATTGTATGAATAAGACTAGTAAATTAGACTTGTGAATTTGTTAGTTGGGTTCTTACATCACTTGTGATGTCAGGAATAGTGGGTTTTAATTAAAATGTATTTATATGATAAATTAATGTATTCTACTATTCATCAAAAATTCAAGTATCTCAGAAAAATCCCAAAATTTTACCCCAACCATTTTTCGACTTGTAGAATCCAAAAATGAATTCCATTTTTCAAAAATAATTTTATAAATATTATTAATTTAATATTTAATTAAAATCATAATTTACTTAAAAACAGTTTTTAAAATTAAAACTGATTTTGCAGTTCTTTCAAAAATTACTTAGGGTCTTATAAAATTATCTAAAAACTTTTAGAAATTGATTTAATAATTTATGAATATATTTCAGGAAAATAAATATTCTTTTAAATTAATTAATTATTTATAATTAATTATTTATGACTTATAAAATATCAAAAACGTTTACTATTGTCAAATTATCACTTTCTATGATGTCTAAATTTTATTTTATTATTAATAGGTAATGTTACTCTTATTTACTATTCATAAGGTTCATATTACTATTCATAAGGGTAGGTTACTATTCATAAGGGTAGGTTACTATTCACCAAAAATTATTTTTGTTTCATTAGACTCCAAAAACTATCTTGAACACAATCGTGTACGTTGGATTTTTAAAATTCCAAACATAGGGGTGACAAAATTATGTTTAAAGGTCACTTATCACTTAGTAGTTCATTATTTTGTGTTTTTATGACATAGATATAAGAATGGAATTTTCTATTGAAAAACTATGGGTCGTTACAAAAACGATATTTCTTACAAGGAGTAGTTGGGGAAGATACTGGACAGTAATGATAATGTCATATGCAACAAGATTACTCACCTGGTCAAAGTAATATGGTGGAACCATATGTTTGACGAGGCAACATGGTAACTATTGGAAGGGATGAATGTTATGTACACCCACTTGGTTTTACAGTATTGTGTAAAATGAAATTTTGAGGGTGAAATATCATTAGGGGGAGGATTGTAAGGACTCAAAATTCTATCAATGAAAATTAACCTGTTATAATTATTTTGTCTGGTTTAAATCCCATAAAAACACATTTCTAACACAATAAAAACCTTATAAATAATTAATGAATGAAATAAGAAGTATTTATAGAAATTTAGGAATATAAACCAATTGAATAGTAACATGACCTTTGGAAAAGTAAAGTGTCCATTAAGAATAGTAACATAGCTAATAGAATGGTAACCATACCTATGAAATTATAAATAAGATATAAAAAACTTATAAATTACAATATGACATCTATATATCATGGAATGAGTAAATAAATGTTTTAAAAATGATAAATTATGTATTAATAGTTTTTTGAAATATATATGTTTATTTACAATTATAAAAATTTTATAATGATTTAAATGAAAATTTATTTTCATAAAATATATTTATAAATTAATATTTTATGTTCTTATGATTATAAAATAATTTTACGATACCTTAATTAAATTTTAAAGTGTTATAAAATAATTTATAATTTTAAAACCAATATTTTCCAAATAAATGATGGTTTTGTTGAAAAATAATAATTCTCTAGTATTTAGAAAATTATTTTCATAAAATGAAGATCATTTTTGAAATCTACACAAAGAAAATGGTTATGGTGTATTTTTTGGGATTTTATAAAATTGTTAAAATTTTGGAGAATTGTGAAATTTGGTAATTTACAGAAAAAGATCAATACATTAGTTATTGATTCATTTATGATTAATGAATGATGTAATAACCATTGGTTCTAACACACATGCACTAGTTATTGGACTTGGTCACAGGAATCTACATTATTGATTGTCTTGAGCTAAAATAATAGACAAATGAATAAAATAATCAAAAAATAGCTCTATCCTCTACTATAAATACTACCCCTTGCCAACTCTTATCCTCACATCATAAAATCCTTGATGAATTTACAAATTGTACCCCAATAATCTTCCCAATCCTCTCAACCATTTATAGAATCATTTTATCTCAATTAAATACCAAAATCAAATGTGTTAAGGAGGTTCTCAAGAAGAAAAAATTCAAGAGGTAGAAACCTCTTTCATTTTCATTTATTTTGTTTTCATTTTCATTCCTTTTATTATCATATCTTTGCATAGCCTTATAAAAGTGACATGATAACTCCATTATATTTTTCATAATGGGATTTTATTATGTTAATAGAACAACCCATCATCATTTCACCTACACTATATTTTTGTTCTAAAAAATAAAACGTCATCAGTGATGTATTTATTTATCACATTCAAGGATGATGATTTTTTAATTACCATTACTGCCTTCAAGGATGGTCTTAAAACCATTTTCATGGTTAAAATTAATTATAATATATGTATTATATATTATATAATGTTCTATAACTATTATGTTTACAAAATAATATTTAATAAAACATAACTAGTTTGTGATGATTGAAAAAACAGAAAAATAATCTAAGCTGTTATTATTAACATTTTATCTAATGAATCATCCTTACATGTGGAAAAAATGATATATAAGAATAATTAATATTATTTAAGGTCATTAATAACATATAATTTCCATTCTATACAACTATTTTTATTTTAATATATTTTATATATAAGTATACAATTAAACTGATCATGAAAACTAAGGAAACGAATGCTCCCCAGAATATAAAGAAGTCCTTGTTTTTATTGATTTTTGATAACCTGCCATTTAAGGAAATGAATGCTCCCATAATTATAAAACTAAATATCATAACTCATCAACAGGGTTATAAATTAACTTAATAAAATTATAATAAATATAATAAATAATAAATATATTATGAATTAAATAATTAATAGATCTAATTTGATTATCTATGGAAATAAGTTCAAGTGCATAACACATTCAAACATAAGGTAAGCGATTATTTCTGAACATCCATTTATCCATCAGGTTTTTATTTCTCTCTATTTACCCCAATGAAATTATTATTTATTTTTATTTAAATATCATAAATTTTGAGAATATTTTTCAAAATAATGTATCTATATTATATCATCCTTCTTTGATGGGGATATACATGTTTTTAAAAGGTCCATTTCTCAATTTTTCCTGATAATCAAGCATGATAATATGTAACTTTCTTCTTTCTTTCCCATTTTCATGTTCACTGCATAATATCTTTTTAGCCCCAATACTTTTATAAAACCACTCATTTAATCAAAAATAACTCTCATGTTTCAGTTATGATTTTATAGAAACAAATATGCCTTTTCTATTTTAAAGAATCAGTAAAATTTTCCGTAAACAGTACTAAAATGGATAATTTCTAAAGTTTCTTAACAAATATGTTTATATCTTACAATTTATTTGGAGATCATTTTATTGATCTATTTCTATTTTACATTGTTAATTTATATTTATTATTTTAATATCTTATTTCAGGGAAACATTTATAACACACCAATTTTTATGCTTTATGACTTGGTTATGATACTCATTTTCTTTCATGGGTAACCCTTATGTTTATACCTTATGTTTGATTATTCATGTGGATCCCATATGAATTAACATGTAATTATGGGTGATTCTATATAGCGGTCTAATACATTTTTTAATTTTTAGTCTCATGAGGCATCATGTTGGGACATGGAGTGAACCTGATTCATTTATGGGACTTTTTTTGCGATATAAAATGGTCTTGGCAGTTAGACTTGACTCATACTCCACCATGTAAAATGGTCGTTAAAGTTAACCTTGAATCTTTCTTATTTCATGTTCTGTTTTGTTTTCAAATTCTTTTGATTCTATGATTACATGATCATATTTTCTATATATTATGATTCCTTATAACTATTCATTTTCTATGGGATTTTATTTCATCATGTTATGTCCTCTAACCCATGTTATATGATTTATCTCTATGTTAATTTCTCTTATTGGTATTTTTAGCTCATTAATTTATTCATGCATTCACTAGGTTATCCTATGTAGATGTAAGAGCTAAAATTAAATTACATTATATTTATGTTGATTAAATAAAAGATTTTTTTCTTATGGTTTCATGATTTTTAATTATGTATATAATATTCTAAAGGAACCAGACTTTACAATCCATGGCTTTTATTTTTTGGTTAATTATACTTGAAATAATTAAATAAAACGTGTAAAAGGATAGGGTTACTGTATAAGGATATTTTATAATGGGATCTAACTACTAAATTTTTAAAAAATATCTTACCATGTGCCATAAATATCGTGAGAGAATATAGAATATATCATGAAGGACAAACAATTTTTTTTAAATCATTGTAAAAAAAATTATCAAAAAAGTAATAAAAAATAATTAAATATTATCCCTTTGTAAAATTTATTAACAAAAAGTACAAAAATAATATAATACATTTGTTTTCAATATTTATATTCATATATATGATAAAATATTTTCAGATGAAACAATAAAATAATATTTCCATATTTATGAGTTCTATAATGTGTGTGAATCTTTGTTCGAGGCCAATGGATTTTTCGATCCCCATGGTGTACTAGAAACACATGATGTAATGGGTAAAGGGAGATACCATTCATTAATTATGTGAGTTAAAAAACAACTGATGCTATGTTTTAGTTATTAAAACCCTTTATAGATAATTTCATTATCAAATTTAGAATTTCATATGTATTAAATATTTTTACTAATATTATTAGTTATTAAATATTTATCTGAAGGAACTATTTTTATAATTAGTAATATAATCATAAATTAAAATATAAAAATTCTTCTCGTAAATTATTTAAATAATAACATATATACGGCTTCATCTTATCATCACAAGACATATTAATTCTAACAAATGATTGGTTAGATTGAAGAATTGAGTTATCAATGAAATTATTATATACTAACATTAAAATAAAAATCTTTTTTTGTAATTATAATTTACCTTATACTAATATTAAACTAAAAAACATATAGAATAATTAAAATTGCATCATAATTAATGAAATAGTAAAATTAAAGTAAACTATTTAGTTCCCAATTAAAATAAATAACCACCAACACTAAGTCCTCATTTTACATGAACTCACCAAGCATATATTTAAATACTATTTAATAATACTTGAAATAAAAAACAAATATGTTCTATATAAATCCATAAAAATGTATTTTCATTACTTAAGATAATGAAATTATATTAAATACATTCCACATTTGTATAACATTATCCACAACTATGAGGTTATTTTTATTTTTAAAAAAATTACAAATTCTCATAAAATAATCATTATCATAGGGATATAATAACATGAGTCAACCATGTTAGGAACCCATCTCATATTATAATTCTATTAGAAGTGACATCGCCTGAAATGATGTAATATTCCAAAGGCTAGTAAACTATCACGACCCGTCCTCGAGGCCCGTGCCGTGAATACCCGAAGCCCGCCTTCCATAGGCCAAGAGCTGGGGACTAGCATCAAAGGCGTAAATCCCAATAACTAGTAAGGCATTGCCTTTATAAAAGTAAATAAACACCACAAAGTACAAGAAGAAGCCAACACTAAGTAAAACTAAAACAAAAGTAGTGCTGAAAGTAAAGGGGTCGGAAATACAAGCCCAACTGTAAATTACAAGGTAAAAGAAAAAATAGATGGAAGATGACAAGATGCTCCTAGATCGCCACCACAGATCCTGCCTGAAGGGTAGGTACAGATAGCACAACTCCTAGATCATCCTCGTCCAACAAACTCCTCCGGGAATCAGTTTGTCGTGAGGTGCTCCTCCGGGTACCGTCTCGTCGTGTGGTCCACCTCTGGGTACCGCCTTGTCGAGAGGTCCACCTCTGGGTGCCATACAGTCCTCGTACACTCGGTCTTCGTCCGAGTTGTCTGTCGTTTGCATCCAACACAACGAGGTGCGGGCGTAGCCTGTGCAGGGGTGAGTATAACAATACTCAGTAGGGACCCTGAGACCCTCAAGGTCTCACTAAATCCAACAAGGATAACCATAAGAAGGATCTCAACAGATAACCCTTACTTATGTATAAGTTCATACTTATACCTTAGTTATCAAGTAACCTATATCAATCATGAGGAAACACAAAGTTTATGAAATCAACGGATAACCACTACTTAGGTATATTCCCATACATATACCAAGTTATCAAGTAACTCATCGCAATCATGAAGAAATACAAAGGTCAACAACCCAGCTCAAACCAGGATTTTTATTCATGATGTCGAAACCAGGGCTGCTAGAGAAATCCTCCTCTATCGAACAAAGTAGTAATTTCACGACTCCGAGGTGCTACTCACTAACCTTAGACTACTGAGGTACTCCTCTTTTTGAGTATTGCGGGTCTGCCACCTCACTAAGTAGTGCAACCCGCCATGGGTCTGCCACCTCACACAGTAGTGCTCTCCCTCATAGCCTACAGAGGTACTCCTCCTGTCGAGTACCACGGGTTTTCCACCTCACAAAGTAGTGCTCTTCCTCCATGGTTCTGCCACCTCACAATTTAGTGCTCCCCACTAGGCTATACAAGTCACTCTGAATCGAATTGGACAAGCAGTCATCAGGTCCACAGCTACTAGGTCTCTGCACTCCGCACACTCGACTCTGGGAGGGTCCGCTCCACGAGCTACTGGTCTATACTCCATGTATCTCAAAGTCCCAAAAAGAATTATCACAAAGTACCACCTTGTCACAGGGGTCTCAATGTAACAGACGGTGCGTCAATCGGACGCCCGGTCGGTGACTTATTAGCCTTTTAGTCCCGGGGGCCCGGTTGGTTTCGTGTATGAACCAACCCAGCCATACTCTAGCTGCATCGAAACCTTGAACGGAGTAATCCAAAAGAACCATCTCACTACGAGGAATCTAATGAAGTCAACAACACGTCAATCGGACGTCCGGAGCTCAAGTTATAAGCGTTTCCACTCTGAGGGACCGGTTGGTTTCGTGTTCGTACCAACCCGGCCGTACCCAAAGTTCACCGAAACCTTGAGTGTAATATACTGAAACAACCGTCTCGATACAAGGATCTCATCGCAACTGACGGTGCATCGATCGGAGGTCCGTAGCTCATGTTACGAGCATTTTAACGAAACTGTCCGAATTTAGGGGGTTTGGGCCCGAACCGACCCAGCCCAAAACCCCCTAGGTATGCCCGAACTGGGTCAACCCAACCAAGGTCTAGTTCCGGCCCAAATGGCGCGGCCCAGCCCGGCTGGCGCGGCCCAGCCTGGCGCTGGCAGCCCGGCCCGGCCCGCAGGGTCAGCAGCTCGGCCTTCGGCTGAGGGTAATGCGAAGGGGGCGCTGCCCCCTTGATTGAAGAAACAGCGGACCCATGTGGCCTCCACCCTAGCTGAGCTGGACGGGGATTTTGAACCGCTGGACTTCCTAGAATCGGCCGGTCATAATGGTCGGCCGGTGAGCTGCCGCGGGACATACTGCTCCAGCCTCCTGGTGCGCCGGCGGCCGGCCGAGCCCGACCGCCACCTCTAGAACCGCCGCAGCTCTTGGCTGCAGCTCGTGACCGATCAGCGTGGAACGACGGCGCCGAGCCCCTCCTCCGCGGCCCATCTCGTCCGCGGCCCCCCTTGCTGCTCCGGTGCCACGCTCCTCCGCCGCAGCCCGCTCTAGGGCACGGCCTCCCTCGGCTTCACCGGCGCGGCGCGACGGCGCCGCGGCCTGCTCCGGCCGCGGTTCTCTCGTTCCCGCGCTGTGCGACGGCACCACATCCCCTCCGTTTCAAGCCACGAAAAAGATCAAAAACAAATGTGGAGTAGGACCGGTCGTGTTTGTGTGGTCTAACCTCCTCTCGTTATATTGATAAAAATCGGCCAACAATTAATGAAGAACGTCAAATTATTCTTGAACGTAAAATCAACCCCTGCCTCAAAAAAGTTCGTGGAAGCTAGTATCACGGAAAATGGTGTCGCGGGGTGAGGTTCCATATTGGTCAATGGAGAACGTCCGAGGAGTAAGTGGAATCTCTCTTTCATTGACGTGGAGAGAAAAAAGAATGGTGTGACGGCGTTCTTCGTCGAAGTAGTGATGTTCTTCCCCAGAGAAGATGAAGTTCCACAAGAGAACAAGAACTCTTCCTCTATCTCAATTCTCAACACAACCAAACTAAACAAATAAAGTAAGACTCCTCTTATTTTATTAAGGCATGGCATGCATTTTAAATTTTGAAAAGCAATCCCTTGATTAATTAAACATAAGTTGTCTAATTAATCAAATGTTTAGTTGGCATGAATTAATGTGAGAGAGTTACATAACTTAAGTGAGGGGGGTTTAAAGGAGTTAGGTGAAGGTGAGGGTTTGGGATCGTGTGAGGCCCACCCCACCTTAATCCTATCAAAGGTAGTTAAAAACAAGTGGGTCCCACCCTGAACTCCCTTACTTAGGATATAAGTACATACGAAAAAGAAATACAATTGTAATACAATTTTATTTTTTTCTTCACTTAAACCACATTTTTTAACAACTCCTCCCGAGCAAACGCACCTTTGGAAAAGGGGTTCTTAATCAATTATCGGTGTTGTGGTTTCATCGGAGCCCTCAGATTTCGATTCTGAGCACCGGTTAAAAAGTTAGAAAAACATGCTTGTTTGTTCACTGAACGTACCCGAGCTAAACTTCAGAAAATTATTCTAGGCACACCGGGCCTCGGAATCAGGTGCCGTCAGAAACTGCGTACTCGAAGAATCCCACAGAAATTAAGAAAATAAATTTCCTTGAAATTTACGGGTCTTTACATTACTCCTACCTCAGAGCTTTACGCCCCATAAAGCTACATCATAAACCAGGGAAACAAAAGGAGGTACCGAGCACGCAACTGAGCCTCGCACTCCCATGTGCCCTCCTAGAGGTTCCCGTGCTACCAGTGAAAGTGCACCGGAGGAATCGACCATCCTCATAGAACCCGCTCCTATCGGTCCTCATCCTCTATTGGAACCCCGTGAAAGTCACATCGTCATCAGTGATGACGGAAAGGTCGTGCCCACATCTCCTCAGTTGAGATACGTGGATGACGTCGTGCACCCGGTGCATCTGAGGTGGAAGGGCCAGGCGGTAAGCCACCTCTCCTACCCTACTGAGGACCTGGAATGGTCCGATAAAGCATGGAGATAACTTGTCACCCCGGCCAAAACTCCGTAATCTACATCGAGGTGAGACCCGTATGAAAACGTGGTCGCCATCTTCGAAATCCAGTTGTCTCCATCTCCTATTATCATAGGACTTTAGTCTACTCAATCTAGTCTTCATCCGCTCCTGGATGATCTGAACCTTCTCCGTCCTGACCTGAACCATCTCTGGTTCTATACGTGCTGCCTCCAACACTATTCACAAAGGATATCTGAAACGTGTCCAGCTGTTGTCTCGCCACTCCTAACTGTTGAATGCCTGATATCTTACTAAGAGCATCAGCTACAACATTCCCCTTCTTTGCTTACGTTCCAGAAGAGCTGCTAAGATTTATCCTTTGCCGAAAAGTGAAATCTAGTCTCATCCCCTGGATGAACCACGTTCTTCGCCTAATACAGTCAATCCTGAAATGAATGATACATTCATGCCATGGATGATGTCGTAAGCCCTCGATGGTACTACCAAGAGATCCAACTGTCAGTCTTGCCTCCAAGGGGTGAGTCACACTGTCGGAATCAGTGTGTGATTAATGGGTCTCCTCCAGTAGAAAACTCAAAAGTGAGGGTCAAGTCAATAGTTTTAACCGGAACCTCTCAGTATCAACCATACGAAGTGGAATGTAAAGTAATCGTCACAAGAAATGTGTCTTTTATTACTGCAGCTCAAAGTAAAAAGACACATATAACTACAAAAACGACAACATGGAAACTAAAAACACCAAGAACAAGGGCCTCCATGCCTACACCCGCTCCTGTCCACCTGCTTCTAGAGCTCTGTAGTCATATGATTCCACTGCCTGAAGCTGAGCTCTCCCATGTCCACCCGTTCCCTACGGTCGGGGTGGTCCTCTGGGTGGTGGTGGTGGAAACACCTCGAAGCGCCGTACACCTCTATCTACACAGCCAACTTCTCTGCCTCTGCCTCATGCCCCTTGCAGTACGCTTCGATCGAACCTCTACCTCTATTTGGAAGGTTCTACATCTATCTGTTGATCGTTTGAGCGGTGGGTCTGATAGTCACTAGCCATGTGACCCTGTCTGCCGCATGTGTAACACATCATGGCAGGTCTGCCTCTATCTCTACCCTTGGTGCCTCGCACTACCGAACCTGAGTCGTGCGGTCGACCACCTATAGGTCTGGCCCTCCTGGACCTCAGCGTCATCTGTCTACTTCCACCTGCAGAAGACTCCGTTGTAGGTCGACTAGTGGTGGGTTCCGCTTCTGGAGTCTACTCAGAAAGGATACTCTCCACTAGGAGGGATCGCTCTAACACCCCTACCTAAGTCTGGATGCTGAGAGGGATCATCGAAGCTCTGATCTCGTTCCTCAGTCCCTACTCGAAGGTCTGGGCCCTAAAGAATGGGTCTCGTACCATGTCTGTGGAGTAGTGCGAGAGTTCTAGGAACCACGCTGAGTACTAAGCTACACTCATGCTTCCCTACTGCAGATGATGTAACTCATGTATCCACACCGCTCGTAGGGTGGCTGGTACAAACTCTTCCCGGAACAGGATCTCAAAGTCTGCCCATAGAAGTGATGTCTCATCATGCATCTGGAGCATCAGGCTCCACCATCTGCCTACTACTATCTGAAGGAGGCTGGCATCAAGGATCACCATGAAGTCCGCTGGTGTACCTACTAGCCTGAATACTCTCACCAAATCCTCCAGCCAATCCTTAGCCGCTATTGGGTCCATCTCTCCCTTGAACCTCGGTGGCCTCTGGCGCAAGAACTCACGCAGTGCGCTTAAGTGGCGTGCATCACCTACTGTTGGGGCTGGTGGTATCAGTGGCCCAATGGGTGGAAGTACTGCTGGTGCCTCAACTGGAAGAGGTCCCTATACTGAGGCCTCTTCGCTCAGTGGGCTGTCAGTACGTACAACTCTAGGGTCTCTAGCTGGTCGTCCACTGGGAGGCATCCTGAAAGAAACAGATGTGACACGGTCAAAAGACTATACCTGGTGATTTGACCTGGTTTGAGCTGATTTTTAGGGAAATTTTTTTAAAACACTCATGCAAACAGTGTTTTCATGTACAATGTCAGAAATCAGAAGTCAGGGTCCTGGTGTATGTGTACGTTGGCCGCCCGCACCAACACTGGACTCCCTAAACTGAAGACCACACTTAGTACCCTTAGCACTATTTTTTCACTGAAAGAAAATATCAGAGTTTTATTTTCTGTGGTAGAACCGACTCCTCTGATACCAATTTGTCACGACCCGTCCTCAGGGCCCATGCCGTGACTACCCCAAGCTCACCTTCCATAGGCCATGGGCTGGCGACTAGTACCAAAGGCATAAATCCCAATAACTGGGAAGTAATTACCTTTATAAAAGTAAACAAACACCACAGAGTACAACAAGAAGCCAACACTAAGTAAAACCAAAACAAAAGTAGTGCTGAAATTAAAGGGGCTGGAAATATAAGCCCAACTGTAAAGTACAACGTAAAAGACAAAATAGCTAGAAGATGACAAGATGCTCCTGGATCGCCACCACGAATCCTAGGTGAAGGGTAGGTATAGATAGCGCAGCTCCTAGATCGTCCTCATCCGATAACCTCCTCTGGGAACCGGCTCATTGTGAGGTGCTCCTCCAGGTACCGTCTCGTCGTGCTGTCAACCTCTGGGTACCGACTCGTTGAGAGGTCCACCTCCAGGTGTTGTCCAGTCCTCGTACACTCGGCCTCCGTCAGCACTGTCCATCGTCTACATCCAACACAATGAGGTGCGGACATAGCCGTGCAGGGGTGAGTATAACGATACTCAGTAGGGACCCCGAGACCCTCAAGGTCTCACTAAATCCAACAATTATAACCAAAAGAAGGATCTCAACAGATAACCCTTACTTAGGTATATGATTATACTTATACCTAAGTTATCAAGTAACCCATCTCAATCATTAGGAAACACCAAGGTTATGAAATCAACGGATAACCACTGCTTAGGTATATGACCATAAATATGCCAAGTTATCAAGTAACCCATCTCAATCATGAGGAAACACAAAGGTCAACAACCCAACTCAAACCTGGATTTTTATTCATGATGTCGAAACTGCGGCTGCTAGATAACTCCTCCTCTGTCAAACACAGTAGTCCTGTCACAACTCCGAGGTGCTACTCAATAACCTTATACTGTTGAGGTACTCCTCCTGTCGAGTACTGTGAGTCTACCACCTCACAATGTAGTACTTCCCACCATGGGTATGCCACCTCACACAGTAGTACTCCCCCTCATAGCCTACAAAGGTAATCCTCCTGTCGAGTACCGCGGGTCTGCCACCTCACAAAGTAGTTCTCTTCCGCCATGGGTATGATACCTCAGAAAGTAGTGCTCCCCACTGGGCTATAAAAGTCACTCTGAATCGAATCAGAAAAGCAGTCATCAGGTCCACAGCTACTAGGTCTCCGCACTCCTCACGCACGTCTCCAGCTCCTGGAGCGGACCCTCCCAGAGATGAGGGTGCGTAGTACATAGACCTAGTAGCTGTAGACCTGATGACTTCTTATCTAATTTGAATCGAAGTTACTTGTATAGCCCAGTGGGGAGTACTACTTTTTGAGGTGGCAGACCAATGGCGGAAGAGCACTACTTTGTGAGGTGGCAAACCTGCAGTACTCGACAGGAGGAGTACCTCTGTAGGCTACGAGGGGGAGCACTACTGTGTGAGGTGGAAAACCCATGGTGGGAATAACTAATTTGTGAGGTGGTAGACCCGTGGTACTTGACAGGAGAAGTACCTCAGCATTCTGAGGTTAGTGAGTATCACCTCGGAGACGTGATAGGACTACTGTGTTCGACAGAGGAGGAGTTCTCCAGCAGCCGTGGTTTCGACATCATGAATAAAAATCCGGGTTTGAGTTGGGTCATTGACCATTGTGTTTCCTCATGATTGAGATGGGTTACTTGATAACTTGGTATATGTATCGGAATATACTTAAGTAGTGGTTATCCGTTGATTTCATAACCTTGGTGTTTCCTCGTGATTGAAATAGGTTACTTGATAACTTAGGTATAAGTATGAACATATACATAAGTAAGGGTTATCTGTTTAGATCCTTCTTGTGGTAATCCTTGTTGGATTTAGTGAGACCTTGAGGGTCTCGGGGTCCCTACTGAGTATTGATATACTCACCCCTGCACGGGCTATGCCTGCACCTCGTTTTGTTGGATGCAGATGACAGACAGCGCTGACGGAGGCCGAGTGTACGAGGACTGAACAGCACATGGTGGTGGATCTCTCGACGAGTCGGTACCCGGAAGCAGACCACACGACGAGACGGTACCCAGAGGAGCACCTCATGACGATCCGGTTCGTAGAGGAGGTTGTCGGACGAGGAAGATCTAGGATCTACGCTATCTGTACCTATCCTTTAGGTAGGATCTGTGGTGGTGATCCAGGAGCATCTTGTCATCTTCTAGCTGTTTTGTCTTTTACCTTATACTTTATAGTTGGGATTGTATTTCCGAACCCTTTACTCTCAACACTAATTTTTTTTTTCAATTTTACTTAGTGTTGGCTTCCTCTTGTACTTTGTGGTGTTTGTTTACTTTTATAAAGGCAATGCCTTCCTAGTTATTCGGATTTATTCCTTTAGTTCTAGTCACCGGACCCTGGCCTATGGAAGGCAGGCTTGGGGTAGTGACAGCATGGGCCCCAAGGACAGGTCGTGAAAAATTGGTATCGGATGACTCGGTTCTATCGCAGAACATAAAACTATGATATTTTCTTTCAGTGATGCAGTAGAGTTAAGGGTACTAAGTGTGGTCTTCAGTTCAGGGAGTCTAGTGTTGGTGCGGGAGGCCGACGTATCCATACACTAGGACCCTGACTTCTGATTTCTGACTTAGTACATGAAAACACTGTTTGCATGAGTGTTTTCAAAAGTTTTCCCTTAAATCAGCTCAAACCAGGTCAGCTCACCAGGTATAGTCTTTTGACCGTGTAACATCTATTTCTTTCAGGATGCCTCCCCGCAGAGGACTAGCTAGAGCCCCGAGAGTTGTATGTACTGATAGCCCACCGAGCAACGAGGCCTTAGTACAGGGCCCTCTTTTAGTTGAGGCACCAGCGTTACTACCACCCATTGGACCACTGATGCCACCAGCCCTAGCAGTAGGGGATGCACGCCGCTTGAACGCGCTGCGTGAGTTCCAACGCTAGAGGCCACCCAGGTTTGGGGGAGAGACGGACCCACAAGCGGCTGAGGATTGGATGGAGGCTGTGGTGAGAGTCTTCGGGCTAGTAGGTACACCAGCAGAATTCATGGTGATCCTTGCAGCTAGCCTCCTTCAGGTGGAAGCAGGTAGATGGTGGAGCCTGATGCTCCAGATGCATGACGAGACGTCAGTTCTATGGGCAAACTTCAAGATCCTGTTCTGGGCAGAATTTGTACCAGCCACCCTACGAGTGGTGCGGATACAAGAGTTACTTCATCTGCAGCAGGGCAGCATGAGTCTAGCTCAGTACACAGTGAGGTTCACAGAACTCTCACGCTACTCCATAGACATGGTACGAGACCCGTTCTTTCAGGCCCGGACCTTCGAGCGGGGACTAAGGCATGAGATCAGAGCTTCGACGATCCCTCTCAGCATCCCGACTCAGGAAGGGGTGTTGGAGTGAGCCCTCCAAGTAAAGAGTTTCCTTGATGAGCAAACTCCAGAAGTGGGACCCACCACTAGTCGACTTACAGATTAGTCTTCTGCAGCTGGCAGTAGATAGATGACGCAGAGGTCCAGGAAGGCCAGACCTACAGGTGGTCGACCACACGAATCAGGGTCGGTAGTGCGAGGAATCAAGGGTAGAGATAGAGCCAGACCTACCATGATGTGTTACACATGCGGTGGATAGGATCACATAGATCATGACTATCCGAACCCCCGCTCGGACGATCAAAAGATAGATTAAGAACCTCCTAGACAGAGGCAGAGGTTCGATCGAGGCAGTCCTCAAGGATCAGGAGGCAGAGGCAAAGAAGTTGGTCGTGTAGATAGAGGTGGACGACGCTTCGATTTGTTCCCACCACCACCACCTGGAGGACCACCCCGACCGTAGGGAATGGGTGGACAGGAGAGAGCTCAATTTCAGGTAGCTGAAGCATATGACAACAGAGCTCCGGAAGCAGGTGGACAGGAGCGGGTCTAGGCATGGATGCCCTTGTTCTTGGTGTTTTTAGTTTCCATGTGGTAGATGTTGTAGTTATATGTGTCTTTGTACTTTGAGTTATAGTAATAAAAGACACATTTCTTATGACTATTAATTTACTGTCCACTTCATATGGTTGATATTGAGAGGTTCTAGTTAAAATTGTTGACTTGACCCTCACTTTTGAGTTTTCTACTGGAGGAGACCTTGTAATCACACACTGATGCCGACAGTGTGACTCAACCCTTGGAGGCGAGAGTGACGGTTGGATCTCTTGGTAGTAGCTTCAAGGCCTTACGACGCCATCCATGGCATGAATGTATCATTCATGTCAGGATTGACTATATTAGGTGAAGAACGTGGTTCATCCATGGGATGAGACCAGATTTCACTTTTCGGTAAAGGAGAAATCTTATCAGCTCTTGTGGAACGTAAGAAAATAAGGAGAATGTTGTAGCTGATGCTCTTATTAGGAGATCGAGAATTCAGCAGTTAGGAGTCGTGAGGAAATATCTGGACATGTTTCAAATATCCTTTGTGAATATTATTGGACGCAACATGTATAGAACCAGAGATGGTTCAGGTCACGACGGAGAAGGTGCAGATCATCCAGGAGCGGATGAAGACTGTAATGAGTAGACTAAAGTCCTAAGCTAATAAGAGACGGAGACCACTGGAGATCGAGGATGGAGACCACGTTTTTTTATGGGTCTCACCTCGACGTGGATTACGGAGTTTTGGCTGGGGTGGCAAGTTATCTCCGCGCTTCATCAGAAAATTTCAGGTCCTCAGTGGGGTAGGTGAGGTGGCTTACCACCTGGCCCTTCCACCTCAGATGCACTGGGTGCATGACATCATCCACGTATCTCACCTGATGAGATGTTTGCATGACCTTTCCATCATCATCGATGATGGTGCGACTTTCACAGGGTTCCAATAGAGGCTGAGGATCGACAATAGCAGGTCCTATGAGGACGGTCGATTCCTCTTGTGCGCTTTCGCTGGCATCACGGGAACCTCCATGAGGGCACATGGGAGCGGGAGGCTCAGTTACGTGCTTGGTACCTCCTTTTGTTTCCCTAGTTTATGATGTAGCTTTACGGGGACGTAAAGCCCTGAGATGGGAGTAATGTAAAGACCCGTAAATTTCAAGGAAATTTATTTTCTTAATTTCTTTGGGATTTTACGAGTATGATGTTTCTGAAAGCACCTAATTTCGAGGCCCGGTGTGCCTGGAATAATTTTCCAAAGTTTATCTCGTGTACGTTCAGTGAACGAACGAGCGGGGTTTTCTAACTTTTGAACCGGTGCTCGAAATCGAAATCTGAGGGCACCGATGAAACCGCAGTCCCGGTAATTTCTTAAGAACATCTTTTCCAAAGGTTCGTTTTCTTAGGAGGAGTTGTTAAAAAATGTGATTTAAGTGAAGAAAAAAATAAAATTGTATTACAATTTTATTTCTTTTTTCTAATTAGTTATATCCTAAGTAAGGGAGTTGGGGGTGGGACCCACTTGTTTTTAAATACCTTTGATAGGATTATGGTGGGGTGGGGCCCACACGATCCCAACCCCTCACCTTCCCCTAACTCCTCTAAACCCCCCTCACTTAAGTTATGTAACTCTCTCACATTAATTCATTCCAACTAAACATTTAATTAATTAAACTACTTAAGTTTAATTAATTAAGGGATTTCTTTTCAAAATTTGAAATGCATGCCATGCATTAATAAAATAATAAGAGTCTTATTTTATTTGTTTAGTTTGGTTGTGTTGAGAATTGATAGAGAGGAAGATTTATTCTTCTCTTGTGTAACTTCATCTTCTCCGGCGAAGAACATCACTACTTCGACGAAGAACATCATCACGACATTCATTTTTCTCTCCACGTCAATGAAATGGAGACGTTGCTTCATCCTCGGAAGTTCTCTGTCGATGTATACGGAGCCTTACCCCGCGACGCCGTTCTCCGCGATGCTATCTTCCGTGAACTTCTTTAAGGCAGGGGTTGATTTGACGTTCAAGAATAATTTGACGTTCTTCATTAATTGTTGGCTGATTGTTATCAATATAATAGGAGGAGGTCAGACCGCACAAACATGGCCGGTCCTCCTCCCCCTTAGTTGTTGATCTTCTTTGTGTCTTGAAACGGAGGGGACGCACTGCTGTCGCACCGTGCGGGAAGGAGAGAACCGCGGCCGGAGCGGGCTGCGATGAAGGCGCGCGGCGCCATCGCGCTACGCTGGTGAAGCAGAAGGAGGCCGCGACCAAGAGCGGGCCGCGTCCGGGGCGGGTCGCGGCGGAGGGGCGCGACACCGTCGCACCACTCCGGTCAGTCAAATACGTCCTAGATTTTGATTGTACCCTCACGAAAATTCCATGTGTGGCACACACCCCTACTTCAAAACGACATTCACCTTTTCTCTTTATTGTTTTACCCGTTTTAATCTCTCTTCCAATGGATTATAATGATACTGTAGATGATGATTATCTTGAACTGTATCACTTTATATGACCTTGAGAACATTTTTTAGAGTCCCTTATCATTTTTATATGAATAAAAATTCATCAGTAAATCAATCCAATCTACTCAGTATTGATAAGAGCATATAAAAAATAAAAAATCACTAACTATATCATCTACATTAAATAACATGTGTAAACCATTAATAAAATTTTATCTATATCACATTATGTTTAACCTATAATAAAGACACATTTATAGAGTATATTAATACTACAATATATTAACTAAAATGTTCATTATTGGGTTATTACAAAAATTAAACTATAACTGGTTAAGTTAATTATATAATGTAATATGTAAAGACCCCGAACCTAGTAACATAGAGTTGGTTGTTAATTTATTACATTGGTTCCAGATAGAAGTGATCATATTCAAAGAAATGAAATAGTTTAGTAGTATTAGAAAATAATATACAAACATGAATTCTAAATATCAACAAAAAATATAAATATAACAACTAATTTTGTTATAGTACCCCACTATTAATTGTGGAATATCAATGAATATAAATAATGAAACATTTCCCAGATTCCATGGGAAAACAAACATAAGAAATGGGTGAGATCAAATACTTAGTAATGGTATGTGTACAATGGAAGGTATCATGGAAAAATAAGGCATAATAAATATGGAAATGTAAAAAATAGAAACACATTCCATTTAATTAAGAAATATAACATGGTAAATAATATGGTAGGAATAAGTGTTAATGAAACAATTCTATATAAATAATCGAAGGAGCTTGAAAATCCTTCATAAATATCATGGAAAATAAAATAATCAATTTCAATATCAATAATTGAATTCATAATGATGGATTGTATAATGTTGGGAATATGAAACATACCATTAAGACCTCATTCCATGACATATGAAATTTAATCAATTCCATGTGATAAGAAATATTCATAAATGGGTAAGTCAATAACCAAAACCTAAGCCAGTTTGTCTGATGAAACCTATTTATCCACTAAGGGGGTATAGTGGTTCCCACCTATAACTTACTAAGTCTAATGAAATCCTTATGTGAATGGTTTGGAATATAAACAACATAAAATTCATATTGAAACCCTATAATAAATATTTTTAATACTTCCCATATTTGTACACATAATAATAACCGTATCAAGTAATATAGAAAATGGTATCAAAATTGTTCATCCCTAATCAAAATAATCATAATCCATTTCGAAAAAACTAATGATGGTATCATCATAATATATTATAATAGAAAATAAGTAAAATGAGGTTTATTGTCTTTAATGAATTCAATTTCTATAAAAATATCCTTGAAAAATTCATTAGGAAAATAACATTTCTTCATTTAAAATAATATATTTACAACAAAAATCTAAAAATATTTTATGAAACATTTTTAATAGAAATAATTTTAAAACATATAACGTTATATATTAAACACAGAGTGGTCATGATGGTGGGAAACTGTGTTAATTCTATACTTTTTAAAAAAAGACTCATTTAAAATTTATTTTAAAAAATTAGAAAATTAAGTTGTATAGAAAAGAATAGAAATTTTCATTTTAATTTTTTCTATAAAAATCCAACCATGGAAAAATATTTCTGTAATATATCATTTCAATAATATTATAAAAAATTTTGAAAATATTTTTATAAAAACAGGATTTTGAAAAAAAAAATATTTTCAATGGAATGGAGAAATAAATTAATATTTTATTGAAGAAATTTTTAAATATATAAGTAACAAATAGAGGAAAATAGTAATATTACACGTAAAATTCAATAATAAATATAGAAGTATAAAAAATGGTTTTACGATACAAATATCGATCAATTTCCTAAAGATATGGTTAAGCATAAGAAATATCGAATAATGATGAGATTATGAAATAAACCCTTACATCTTTGGAAACTACTGAATCATAAGCCCCATGAAATAAATAACATCAAATGAAAAATTAGATACACTAATGATAAATATATTCATGACATAAAATATAAAAGGGATAATATATACACCAAAAAAATAATTACTAAATATGGAATATGTCTTATGGAAGTAAAAGCATGAGGAGAAACCCTTATGTCTGCTTTAATTTATTTAGTATGTGTTTGAAAAACCATTATAATAAAAATAAAATTATTATATATTAATTATAGAACCACAATCACAAATTATATACAATATATTATAAAATTATAGTATTTTATGAACCATTTATTATCAATTCTTTGTTTGAATCAATATTTTATGTTATAATTTCTTTGTCCTTCATAAATTATTCAGTTCGGTAATTATGGTCATTTTACATTAATCATTTTTTCATAATATCCATATTATTAACCATGATATATATATATATATCATATAAATTCAATATATATGTAATTTGATTATTCCATAATATTTAGAGATTTAATATGAATTACACTATTAATTGAGATGATAGGTCGCAGATACACATGAACTCTATTTAGATTTTCTCTACGAATAAAATAAAAAGAAGGTAAAGAATATATAACCTTTAAATAGTCTTTATGATGTAAAATATATCACTTATAATCGTTAAATTTATGCTTATTACCATCCATGTCAAAAGAAAAAGAAAAAGATTTTACATCACTACATGGAGGTGATAGCCCACCCGTATACACAAGAGACATTACAATTTTCCAATTATTGGATGGTAAGAAGGATCTTGTGATTTAAAAATATTATAAGAATAGTAATTTCATAAAATTTATATAAAACTTTTATATCCATTGGTGGGGTTGGTGATGGAAAATGATTAACTTTGATTCCTGAGGTGGTAGTCTGTTGTAAAAATGATCAATAGTTTTGTTCTCCATTTGATGGAAGATGATACATATATAAGTAATAAAATAAACAAAATAACTTCTCAGTATATGGTAGATTTTCTAATTATTTAGTAACATTTAAGACATGAAATATGTTTGTGAACTAAGAAATCAAAAAGGATGTTCTTTGTTAATATGTTTACTTTAGCTTAGAGAAACCTCATTTAGATCACATTTCAAGGACCCTAAGGTTGGTGTTTTGAGAGGGGAAATAGTAATAGAATGTGGATAACGATGTTTGGGAGGTATTTTTATTTTAGTTTTTGGTTGAGATAAATTTATCAATTGGTGTGATTAATTTAGGTGAGGAAGTGTAGTTTTATAATTGGGAAGGACTATAATTTTCTATAAATAACCCAAAATATTACATAATTGGAAGTCAATATCACAAAAAGTTCCCAAAAAATTGATAAATAAAGGGTTTTAGGGTTTATATGGTTGTTCTGAAACCCAAACCCATGAAAACACTGATTTTACTAATTTTGTTCCTTAAATTCAATGTTTCCTTCACCATTATACATTTCACTGCAATTACTAGCCATTATACATAGGGAAATTACCATTTAATATTAGACATAAATGATTTTAACCAGATAATTTTTAACCACTAGATTTAAATATGTAATATAAAATATAAAAATTATCCCATGTTTGTGAAAAAAATATTTTAAACATGGGCGCTCGTAACGTACAACACACAACTTTCCCCTTTACGATGGTAAATATGTTTTTACTATTTTAATGACAATATAATTATTAAAAATGGACCATTATTCCCAGAATGAAATATGTTTTATATTTTTCAACATATAATAATACATTGTAAGAGTTTTTGTTTTTATAAATTTTGAATCATTTAAAAAATATTTTTCATTATAAAACAATATTAATGTAAATTTTGACACTTTTCATTTAACATGGATTTAAAAATATCAATAAAAATTTGGAGTTCAAATATATTATTCTCTAACCAATATATCAGGAAGAGGTTTTCTAAAAAAATCATGGAATATAATAATTCATTTATTTTTATTACTTTTTATATTTTTAGTATCGTTTATTTTATTTTTTATTAATTAAATAATTAATGAATTAGCATTGGATATGAATTTATTGTAATTATATAATTACTAAAAAATAAAACTAAATTACATCCATCAAATTATTTTTATAATTCTCAAAATTTCAATAAATATTGGTTCACATCATTCGTTTTTCAATATATCAACTCATAATTGATAATTTAAAGCAAAAAAGATGTCATTTTATTTTTTTCTTTACTTAAATTATAATATAGGTCAATTTCAAATAAATTTAACCCAAGATAACATAATCTTTTTCTAAAGGGTAAATATATATATAGTATAATTTAATTATGTATTTTGGATCAATTAACTTTATCATTTTAGTTTAACCCCTCGGGTAAATATGTTATAATAGTATACCGTGTTAAATAATTTATATTTTATTTATAATTCATTAAAATAATATTAAGTTGAACCTATTATATAATATTAATTATTATTATTTAAATATATAATCCATTTTTTAATATTCCATTTATAGATGCATCAATGTTTAATTTAAAATTGAGCCAACATATTTGATGAAATAGTTGTTTTCCAAAGTGAATATTCTAGTATGTATGGAATGTTTTATTATCAAAAAACACTATGAAATTTATTATAATGATCTAAACTGTAATAATAAAAATATTATTGAACTAATTTTTTAAAAATATTTTTTAAAAAACTAAACCATTTAAAATGTTAAATGAAAAGGCAATTTTTAATTAAATCCACAATTTTTCACTATTCATCGAATAATAAATATTTTTATAAAATTATCAAAAATTCACTCAAATATAATTTTTATTGAATTATTTTAAAAAAATGATTATTTTATAAAATAAATATTATAAAATTGGTAAAAATATTTTTAATATATTTGTTCAAAGCGTAATAAAATCATCTTAAAAAATAATGTTTTTCATTAAACATTTATTTTCTATTAAAATGATTATCATTTCATTTATAATCATTATATAAGAATTTAATTTACTTTATACATGTATATAAAATATATTATTAGTTATTTAGTGTGTGAAATTCATTCCATCCAATTTTATGACAAATTTATAATGTTTCTAGTAAATAATAATGTTTTATTAGTATATTGTGGTTCAGTTAAATTTAGTTTTTTATGTGATAGAATATAAAAAATAGAATAACTTTAAATAAATATATTTTATGGTTATATTAATCTATATTTTTTTGTGTTCCATATTCTATGAAATGTAATGTTTGACTCTTAAAATATCGAGGTGTTATATTCTACCCTACAAAAGAAATTTTGTCATCACAATTATATATTTCTTATCACAGGTATAACCATTATTTAAAAAAACATTTTAAAAATGGGTAATAAAAATTACACTTGATAAGTTAGAAATAAAATTATGAAGGAAACATACATTAATATATAACTAGGTTTCTATGTAGAAAAAAAATATTGGGATGTAAAAATTTGGATATATAGGAAAAACATTAATACTTATGGGGAGTGATAGAGATCATCGATCAAAAGAATGTGGATGATCAAGGAAAAGTCAAAAACCACAAATCTATAATTTATTTATGGAAATGAAGGTATGTGAATAAAATGTTCTTTTTAATACCTACTACATAATGTTAAGGAATTACATTACCATTAGACTCAGAACATAAGAAAATACAATTACATTATATATTTATATACTATGGGAAACATTTTAGCCTTTGGTTGTGATTTTATCAATTTACACTCCATTTCCTACTATATTAAATCAATATTTAGGTTAAAATTTCTATTCCTAAAAAAATTATGAATAAACTCAAAAAAAACATTGGTTATGAAATTAATTTTCTTGAACATTGGTACAATTCAACATATTCTTTCAAATACTAAATGAAAAGATTCCATAGTACTATCCTTATATATAACATGATTCTTATAAAAGAAAAAATTTCTAAAAGTAAATCTATAAAATAATTACCGAATTAAAATAAATAATAACATTAATCATTCCACTTTGGCTATATTACTAGAATAAGATCTACCTTGATCCCTTAGATACTTCTGATGTATTTTCCATTAATTCTTAAGGAATTTATTTACATAGTGCTTAATATCCTAAGAGTCAAAACACTAAACAATAATGGATTCTTTATTTCCATATCATTCAGAAACCAGATGGACTTTCTATGCACAATTTAAGAAAACACTCATTCATTTCGAACAAGTTACATGGGTGTTTCATTCCATAATTATCAGATGTGGGGAAAACATTCTCTCCCTTTGTCCCCTTATCCATTTACTACTATGATTTCCTCTACTCCTCTTACATTCTTTCAATACCCATTTAAATAGATAATTGTTTCTATATCTTGATATCACGTGATACTATATCCTCATATGATGAAAATTTTTGGGATGCTTGTTCCCTTCAAAGGATTGGCTTAATCACATCAAAGAAATGAGATATTATTATCTTTACATTATGTACTTAGTTTTTAGAATGCCTCGATAAGATTGTAACACTATCTTCATAAATTGAAAAAATGACATCTTTTATTTCCCTTACATATATGGAATTGTCTCTCCATTTATGCTAGCGAATGACGGGGAAAATGTTATTCTATGAAGAGTACCATATAATAATTACACTCTATTTTTTCTATTTCCCCAACATACATATTATTTTGAATTGACAGCCACAGTTAATCCAAATCTCCTAAGAGATAATAAAATAGCATGAAAATACACTCATTTTCTTAATTATAAGATAAATAAATATATTATCCAATGAAATTTTTGATTACTCAACTGTAACTTGATTTATATCTAAATTGAATGATGGTGACAGCTAAGATAAGAAGTGATCTAAATTTGTAAAACCATGTCGTAGATTAATAGTATGATCTATTTGATAAAGGTAGTTACTCATAACTCGATTCATATAACCCAATATGGTTAAAATTTGATTAGTTATATATATATATATATCTAGATCCATCTTCATTATCTTTCTGAGGAGGGAGATCCCTACATATAGTACATGCATTGTCATAGTATCCATTACTTATGCTAGGTGAAATTTCTAAATAGTTTAATACACTATATTACAAAATAACAATATAAAACATAATGTATAATCCAAAAAGAAGTGAAAAACATAACATAAATTGAAAATTTTATATATAGAGAATATCATAATAGAAAACATGGTTTCATTGGGATGTTTTAAAACATAAAAATATTTTTAAATCCTTTACAGTGTATTGTAATGAAAATATAAATTTACTTAAATATATCCACATGGAGAGTAAAACTTGGTGTGTATTAGGGCTTGTTTTCATGTACCAAATGATTCTCGAGTAAATCAATACATGTATTTTATAGATTTTTTACTGATATATATTTCTATGCAATAACCAAATCAAGTTATAGTATATAGAAGTGTATTTATTTCAATAAATAACATAACCACTTTCTGACAAAAACTTTTGCATATTCTTCTATACATATCCCCAAATTATATCATTTGATCATGCCCCCTAATATATTTTTTACTAATGATAATTATTAAGGTTTCTACTAAAATTGATCTATTAAAAACTATAAAGTCCCTAAGCCTAGTAACTAAGATTCTTTATTTACATTATTACATCAATGATAGATACAAGAAAACACATCCAAAAGGTCCAATTAATTTTGTAGTATTGAAAAAATAGATACATATGTGAATTTCACAGTATATAAAATAACATAAATAATGTTTTTTATTTCACTAAACCATTATTTACTTTACAATATTATTATATATAATTCATAAAATGTTTCCTGGAATCCTACTGAAAGAAAATATAAGAAATAGGTGAGCTCTAATGCTCAGTAAGGGTATGCATAAAACAAAATCTATCATGAAAAAATTTGTTATAATCAATTTTTTATGTTAAATAACTGAAAAATATACCATTTAATCAATAACAAAATATGAGAAACAATATGGTAGTTATAAATTATAATCAATTAATTCCATATAAATAATCTCATGAGCTAGAAAATCATCCATGGATATTAATATAAATAAAATAATCACATGTACATCTATAAATGAATTCATAATTATGGAATATATAATGTCAAACATCTAAAACATATAATCAAGGACATCTTCCAATAAATTTAAAATATGATCAAGACTTTATTAAAATTCATCTATTAAAATTTTTAATACCTTGACCAAAATACCTTCTAGTTTGTTGCATGAGCCTGATGAATGAATCAAGGGGATATATCAGGACCCACACATAAATTAATATGTCCATTTCATTCCTCATATGAAAAGTGCAAAATATTAATAACAATGTTTTTTAAAAAACTTGGATACCAATTATTAATACTTTCCCCAATCAATAAAAAATCGCAACAATTTCTTGTAATATCAAGAGTAGTATCAAAATAGTACTTCCGTACTAAAATAGATCTTAAAGCATCTACCAAAATAATAATTTTGGCTTCATCACTACATATTACCAATGAATCCTAAGTAAAATGAGGTTTTTTTCATTTATGAAAATAAATTCATTAAAGTGACCATTAAAAACATTCCTACTATAAATAACCCCTCCACTTTGAAAAAAACCTTTTTAAAAATAAACGATAAAATACTATTGTAAAAAAAATTTCTTTGAAAATAATTTTTTAAAATTATAATAGAATCTTTAATAAAATGAGTTTTTATAATGGAATGAATTTTTTTCATGTCATGTGAGATAAAGGAAAACTTTTGTTAAATTTATTAAAGAAGTTTTAAAAAAATAGCAGGTTTGGAAAACAAAAGGAATATTCATTTATAAATTTTTTTTCTAAAAATTAAATAATGGTTGAGAATTTATTTAATAAATTATGTGATGAATGTTAAAATAATAATAATATTTTTATAAAACATATATTTGGATAAAAAAGGATTTTCTACTTAATAGAGAAATAAAGATAACATTTTTTAAAAACATATTCACAATCATTTAAAGTACCAAAGAGAGAGAAATTGTAATATTGCATAAAAAATAATGAATAATGATAAACTAAGAGAATATTTTGGGTTCATGATATAAATATCAAATAATTACCCCATATGAGGCATAATAAAAAAACAATCTATAATAATGATAAGATTCTGAAATAAAACATCACCACTCTAGTAACGTTTGAATTGTAAGCCCTATGAAAAAAATTACATAAAATTAAGATTTAAATACAATTAATATAAATATATTCCTGATATAACAAATATAATGGGTAGTATATACAATAATACAAAGGAATAAGTGTTGAATGTGTCATATGTCTCATAGGAGTAAAAGTAAGATGAGAAACCCTTACACAAGGTTTGATTTCCATCATACATGTTTTTAACTCCTTCATGATAACTATATATTTATTATAATTCGATTATAGAACCATACTCATATGTTTTATATAGTATATCATTTATTTATAGTCTTTTATGACCTTATTATTAATAATTCTTTGTTAAAATATTGGTATCAGGTTATAATTGCTTCATTTTTGAAGTATTTTTTCTTCTATAATTCCAATAATTTAACATTTATGATGTTTCCATCGTCTATAGAATTTTAACCATGATATAAATATCATATATATTAAATATATATTTAAATAGACTAATTTAAACAATACAGATGAAAAAAATTAAATAAACCATTCATGGAGACGTTAGGTTTTACACACGCATAAACATTGTTTCCATTTTATCAATGGATCGCATGAAAAGAAGTAAATAATATATCACCATTAAAAATTAATTATGATTTCATATATTTCACATTTTTTATTTTTTTATCCTTATTAATATCCATTACAAAATTAAATGAAAAACATAAGTCGACGCTACATGGAGGTAGTAGCCCACATGTACATACTTGTGAAATTATTTTTTTCCAGAAGATTGGATCGTAAGAAGATATATGTGATATTATAATTTCAAAATTATATTAATTTTATAGATATTTTTGAAATGTTTCACTTCCATCATTATATTCAGCAGTTTGGATTGGTGATGGAAAACGGTTTACATCAGTTTGGGAGGAGGTAGTCCATGGTACACCTGATCGATAGTTTCATTTCCCATTTGTTTGGAGAGTTGATGGATATAAGTTATTTTAGAAATGTAATATAATATTTTAATATTTTATATAGTGGTGTTATTATATAATAATTTTTATGAAATGAATGACAGTTTTAACAGAAGAAAGAATAAAATAAGATCACTTTTAAGGTGATTGTAACACCCTAATATTTTTTGAGAAGTATATTTTTTATGTCTTATGTTATACGCAACACCAAAGGAATATTACATTACACACAAAACTATCTTATCTTGCATTATACGCAAGATCAACCTTCCTCGATAGGGTGTGTTGTACGCAATATCAAGTTTCACTGAACAACGATATGTTATTAAAATATTATATAAATTAGCATTTATGAATAGAAATACCCGCTTTTTGAAATTTTATAAATTTTATCTTTCTGAATGGACTTCATTTTTGGATTCAGAATATCAAAATTCTCCTAGGGTGAAATTCTGGTATTTTTCTGAAAACTTTCAATTTTTGATGAATAGTGAAAACACTAGGTTACTATTTAAAAACCGACTTTTTATTTAAATAATTATTTATTTTATTTAAATTTATTTTAGGTAAAAATTGATACATAATACCTATATAATTTCAATGTAATTAATTGGAGTCATTTTATAATAATTTTAGATATATAGAAAATTTATTAAACTATTCACCGTCTTTTACCCACCTCCTATGAGAATTTGCAAATGTACATAAAACTTAATTTTACCACTTCTGTGAGTGGATTTTGAAAATCAGTGAGACATGGTTAATATCAAGGAGTAAAATGTGGTTCATTAAGATAAAAATAATTTTTGGTGAAAAGTAACTTTTTACTTTTATTTACCACGGTTAAAAGTAAATAGGGAAATTAAGGGTAAAAATGATATTATTATTACCCTAACACATGTCTTAATCCTATTGGATAAGTGTAATTTGACCAAAAAACCTTAGGAAGAAAATATTACAATTTATGTCCACTTGTATTAGATTAGCACATTTATTATTATTTTATTTAAAGAAGTGTTAAAATGGTTAAAATCAAAGTTTAATAAATAAAAACATTTTTAATGTAGGGTTATACATAAGATTAATTAGACTATAAATATTCATAAGAAAGCTTAAAATATTTCCTACATAATGATATTTTATTTATAATTTTTAGACATTAGATAATTT
Organism: Viscum album; assembly: GCA_963277665.1. Classification (NCBI taxonomy): domain Eukaryota; kingdom Viridiplantae; phylum Streptophyta; class Magnoliopsida; order Santalales; family Viscaceae; genus Viscum; species Viscum album. Next base: position 451,164,256 of record OY728131.1, read on the forward strand.
ATATTATGTATGACAAAATGATGATGAAGTAATTACCTTATTTATGAAATATTAACATAATTGATATTATAAATACACAAATTAGTGAAATTTGAGACTTTTTATGATCTAAAATAATTTTATAGGTTAATATGACATGTTATTATTGATCTAATTAACTATTTTTGAACTAATCATGCTGTTGTGATTTTTACAAAAAATCAATTTCCAAATAGTGTCAAAATTGACATAAAATAGTTTTTAAAACAAATATAATATTATTATCTGTTATTCTATTCATAAAATCTAAGGTTTGGCCAAATTACTTAGATAAGGTTATATATATTAATAATTAACCACTTGGGGTTCATTTTTTTTGTTATAGAGAGTTTATTAACCATATAGTGTAAGAAAACAAGAAGACACTGTAAAAGTTAAAATATTTAACTTAGAGTTAAATCTACATGATAAGGTTAAAATAGTAACCTAAACTTGTCTAAAACTTATTGGTTGAGATTATTTAGACCCATACACACTTTATATTAAAAATAAATCATTTTGGAGCTATTATATACCGAATATGACTTTATTATAAAATAATATTTTAAGTTTTTCCTAAGGTTCCCCTCTCCTCCCTTATAAAAGGGCACCTCATCCCTCTCCTTCTCACAGCATTTTGGGCCTTCAAGATCATAAAATCCCTGACCATTTCCCTTCTCAACTTCCCTATAAACATACTAGAGGTATTGGCCTTCTTTAAAGGCCAATTTTAGTGCCCTAAGTGGAGTTTTCAAAGAGGTGTGTCGAAGAAGAGGTAATATCCGTTACCGATTCTTTCAAATTTATTTCTTCTTCTACATCCTATTATTTAGTAGCTTCATTATGAAGTAATAATATCAGTATAAATAATATAATGATATGTTATTATAAATATTAAACAACCATATTTCACCTTCTAACCATCCTACAGAAAACAAAATCACCGCGTGTGCGTACGTACGGAATACCGTCTCCACGCCATTGTGTAATCTATTTTCCACCACCACATTACCTGGATGGGTATAATGGTGTAAAGAAGAACTATATATGATTATTTTAAAGTGATATTGATTCTGAAATAGTATACATACACTTCAATACAATTCCATGATCATGGGAATCATATCATCGCTCGTGCGTACATACGTCCTACCGTCTCCACGATGTGATGCGACTCGTTCTATATGATCTTCATTGAATAATGATTATATAAATGAATTGATGAATAAATATGATATATATTACACTAATACCATTCTGTAAATGAGGTATCTATAACCTAAAATGAAGAATTAGAATTTATTCGACAAAACATGCATAATAACATAAAGCAATGAACACTCGAATAACAAGTAGCAATGAAATATTACTAATAAGAAGATAAGAATATAACCATATATGATATCATAACAATAAATATTATTCTTTAATAAGTAAATTACATTATTTAAATCATTATACAAGAGGTTTGGATACATACAAAGCAAATCAGACTTAAGGTAAGGGAAGATCTCACAATCTCATTTTTATCCGAGATTGTTTATATGTCAGAATTTACTAGGGCATAGTTATCATCCACATCCATGTTTCCTCAATATGTAATAGTGTTTCGATCCTCCTAAAATTGTTTAAATCCAATTTTATTTATTGGTGAATTTTAGTAAAAGATATTAAAGGAATCTTTTGTCATTTTTAGTACGAGATTATTTTTGACTTGTTCGTTCAAAGTATGAGATGAATGTTTTTTTTAAACTTATATGGCATGAATGGATTTTTATGATTTCATAGAACATTACTTCCATGATGCTTCCTTGAAAAGTTTTCGAGTTCAATTTTAATCAACTTATTTTAGTTTAAAATTATATTACATGTTAAGAAAGGAAAAATGTTTTTGAAGTGAAAGGATATTTTCCTCAAGAATGGAGTTCAAGTGCTTTATCAAAATTATTTTCCATATAAGATAATATAGGGTTCTATTTCTATCCCTATTATTACATTGATTAGATTATGTTATGATGGGATTATTTTTATGAAGTGCTTTTAGGGATTATGTTATGATGGCATGATGTTTATGAATCCCATTTTTATTACATGGGTTATGCTATGATGTATGATTAATGATTTTGAGGCACACATAAGAATGGGTTCATTATGAGATGGGTGGGACCTATATATCCCTACAATGCATTGGGTAAAGATTTATATCTCATGAGATAGACATGGATGGAACAACAAGTTAATCCAGTTCAATAAGTGAACTTGGTTTAGTAATGGACTTTGTCCACTATGATGGTCTAGGAAAAGAGACTTGACTAATATGAAATGATTTTCCAGGATTATGTGTGTATTCCAAAAAGTTTCATGTTTTAAGTTATGATTATTGGGATTACATTTCACTACTTTGATTTATCCCATTTTATGATATTATGATCTTTTTTTCAGGTTAATATTTTCAAAATATTATGTTCTTATGAATATAATATGATTGATATTTCTTCTGTTTACCCTATCTAAGCATTTGAGCTCATCCTTTTGTTTGTTTTCTTTTCCCCGGGTCAGGAAGAAGGGTATTAAGTAGGATATGCCAAAAGGAACTCTAGATATGATGAAATAAATGAGAGACAATGTAGATGATTTATGAACCAGTTGTTTATGTTTCCCAGTTTCTAAAGACACTATACCTATACGGTCCTATCATGGTTTTGTTGTATGTTGTAATAAGTATGCTTCAATTCTGAAGTAATAACCATGTATGTAAAGTATGGGTCGTTATAGTTGGTATTAGAGGAAAGGTATAGTCAACCTTTGGAAACTAGGATGTGAAATTCTTAGTAAGAAATCTAAGGATATGTCTAAACATAGAACAAAATATTAGTGTTTTAGAAATGGCCATGAACAACCTATGATAAGACCTAAAGTGTGAAATTTTGATTATGTGGTTTTCCTATTATGATTAGTATTTCTCGTACTATGCTTATTGGTTTTAGTCAATGGATGGAACCTGAAGGAACCATGTTAACGCTAAATGTGATGGGAAATGCAATGATTGTCCCCCTGAGCAACCAAACGTTATGGGATCTAGAATGAAAAATTTTGTAGCCATGCTCACACAACTTTCTGAAGCTATGAATCATGTAGGACTTCCAAACGGGAAAAGGAAGGAGAAACATTCTATTGAATCCTTCATGAGGAAGCGTCCACCTTCATTCAGTGGGTCTTCTGATCCATTAGTGGCTGAACAATGGATTAGTACCACTGAAAAGATATTTTCAGTCCTGCAATGCTCTGAACATGATAAAGTCATCTTAGCAGTATATCGTTTGGAAGGTGAAGTTGATCAATGGTCGAATCTTATTAAGAATATAAGGCAAAGGGATGAAAATGATTCCATGGAATGGGATGAGTTCAATAACTTATTTTTCAATAAGTATTCCCCTCGTATTATTCGAACAAAGATGGAGAAGGAGTTTCTTGACTTGAATCAAAAGGATGATGAATCGGTTGGTACCTTCTAAGAAAATTTTACAAGACTTTCAAGGTACGCTTCCAGAATTACTATCCAACCTGAGAGTAAGATCGATCGATTCTTTAGTAGCTCAAAACCAAGTCTTCAAAGGGTGTTATCCATAAGGGACATCAATAGCTACGAGGAAATTTTTCGATGTGCTCTCAAGGTTGAGATGGTGATTGGAGTAGGCCATCAGTCATATGAGTTTGATAAGAAGAGGGAGAGGGAATTCAAGGGAAAATCTAAAGACCACACTGAAAAGAAGATGATTTTTCCCTTATTCTCACAATGTGGAAAGAAACATGGAGGTAATTTTCTTAAATGGACAAGTAAATGTTTTAAGTGTGGAAAAGAAGGTCATCAGGTAGTTTAATGTCGAAATAATGGGAAGAATATTCCTAATGATACAAACAAAGAAAGGGATACACAGAATGAACCTCCTACACTTCAATGTTTCAAGTGAAAGGAAATGGGGAATTATTCCAATAAATTCCCTAATCCAAGGGTTGTTGATGATGATTGACATCAACAAACTGTTAAGGCCAACGAAAATGGAAAGTCACATGCAATTTCTATCGGCGATGTGGAGTATGATAACGAAGTGGTGAAAGGTACACTTACCATCCACTCTAAAGTAGAAAATGTTTTATTTTATTCTGGATCCACCCACTCTTTTATTTCTGAATAATTTTCTAAGGGTATCTCCATATTACCTCAGCAGTTAGATATTGAGTTAGCTGTGACAACCCCTAATGGCACAATAGTCGCATCAAAAGTTTAGAATTCTTCTCCGATTGAAGTTTGTGGGAAACTACTTCCTGAAATCTTGTGATCCTTCCTATAGTGTATTATGATGTGATTCTTGGCATGTATTGGCTTTCTTTATACGAAGATCATATCAATTTCCAAATAAGGGAAATCACATTTAATATTTCCGATCAATCTACTATCATCTATCGATGTAAGGATGAATATAACCTTCCAGTGGAAATTTCTTCCATCTTATGAGTCTTTATTCCAATAAATAAAGGTTATTTATCTCAAATAGTTGGAGAGAAACTCACAATTACAAATATTCCCATTGTATGGGAGTTTGATGATGTCTTTCCGGAGGAATTTCCAGGTCTTCCACCAAATCGTGAAGTTGAGTTTTCAATAGAACTCATACCGGGTGTTATGCCTATTTCAAAGACACTGTATAGAATAACCCCAATTGAGTTGCAGGAATTGAAGAAGCAACTCCAAGAGAATCTTGATAAAGGATTCATATGCCCTAGGGTGTCACCTTGGGGAGAACATGTTCTGTTTGTTAAGAAGAAAGATGGATCAATAAGACTCTGCATTGATTATCGAGAACTTAACAAGATCACTATCAAGAACAAATATCCTCTCCTGTGCATTGATGACTTATTTGACCAACTATGCGAAGCTCAATACTTTTCCAAGATTGATCTTCTTTCAGGGTATCATCAATTAAGTGTCAAAAAGGAGGATATACCAAAGATGACTTCTTGTACAAGGTATGGACACTATGAATTTATAGTGATGTCATTTGGTCTTACTAATGACCCTTCTATCTTTATGGATCTGATGAATAGAGTCTTTAGAGACTATCTTGATCAGTTTGTGGTAATCTTTATAGACGATATTCTTGTCTATTCAATGTGAAAGGAAGAACATCAATATCACTTGAGAATTGTATTAAAGACCCTAAGAAAGGAGAATATTTATGCCAAATTTACCAAGTGTGAATTTTTGCTTCAAAAAGTTTCATTTTTGGGTCACATAATCTCAAAAGAGGGGATATTTGTGGATGCAGCAAAAATAGAGGTTATTGAAAGATGGTCGAGACCAACAATAATAACTGAGATCCGATGTTTTCTTGGTCTGGCTAGATATTATCGACGTTTTTTGAAAGATTTTTCAAGGTTATATAATACACTCACAAGGTTGACTCTAAAAGGAGTTAAGTTCATGTGGATGGAGGAGTGTGAAGAGAGTTTCAAAGAGTTAAAATAAAGGTTATCCAGTGCACCTGTGCTCACACTACCATGTAGTGGATAAAGTTTTTTGATCTACAGTGATGCATCCAAGAAGGTATTGGTGTGTGTTCTCATGAAATGTGATATGGTGATAGCTTATGCCTCACGACAGTTGAAAATCCATGAGAAAAATTACCCAACTCATGATTTGGAGTTAGCTATGGAAATATTTGCATTAAAAATATAGAGGCATTATATTTATAGTGAAAAGTGTGATATTTATACTAACCATAAAATTTTAAAGTATATTTTCACACAAAAGGAGATGAATATGCACCAAAGAAGATGGTATAGCTGAATAAGGATTATGACTGCTTAATTCATTATCTCCCTGGGAAATCAAACAAGGTGGTAGATGCATTAAGTCGACAAGACCATGCTCAATTATCCATGATGAGGATCACAAAAGATCCAATATTTATGGATTTTCAAAGGATGGATCTTGGGATTATAATGGAAGGGGAAAAACCTTATCTTTCTCAAATGAATGTTCAATAATCTATACATGTGAAGATTAAAGAGGCATAAAAAGAAGATGTAGAGTAACCAAATAAGGTGAGAAATGTTCCTAAATTAAACCATTATTGTGATGGGATAATAAGGTTCAGGAATCGGGTTTGTGTTCCTCCCATCCCAGAATTAAAGAAGGAACTACTGGATGAGGCTCATAGTTCTTCATTCTCTATTCATCCTGGAAGCACGAAGATGTATAGGGACCTGAAAGAGTACTTATGGTGGGATGGAATGAAAATAGATGTTGTTGAATATGTCTCTCAATGCTTTGTTTGTCAACAAGTTAAAGTTGAGAGACAGAAGTCTAAGGGGATGTTACAACCATTACCCATACCCGAATGGAAATGGGAAAACATCACTATGGTCTTTCTCACTGGACTTCCTAAAACATCCAAAGGAAATAATGCTATCTGGGTCATAGTTGATTGTCTTACGAAGTCGGCACACTTCATTGCTATTAGAGAAGATTTATCTCTGGAACAGCTTGGTAGGATATATGTAAAGGAAGTGGTAAGATTTCATGGAGTACCACTTTCCATTATATCTGATTAGGATCCAAGGTTTACCTCAAGGTTTTGTAGAATTCTTTAGTATACTCTAGATACAGAGTTGAGTTTCAGCACTACTTATCATCCTCAGAAAGACGGTCAGTCTGAGAGGACAATTCATACTCTAGAAGACATTTTGAGAGCTCGATCTATGGATTTCAAAGGTGGTTGGGATCAACACCTACCTTTGGTTTAATTTTCTTATAATAATAGATTTCACTCTAGTATTCAGATGGCTTTTTATGAAGCTCTCTATGGAAATAAATGCAGGACTCCAACATGTTGGGATGAAGTTGGGGAGAGAAAGCTATTAGGACCGGATCTTGTTGATGAGATGGCAGAAAAGGTCAGATCTATTCAACAACACATAAGAGTAGCTCAGAGTTGACAAAAAAGTTATGCTGACAACCGAATAAAAGACCTAGAGTTTGAAGTGGGTGATAAAGTGTTCTTACGAATAACTCCTTGGAAGAGAGTAATGAGATTTGGAAAAAAGGGAAATCTGAGACCTAGGTATATCGGTCCTTTCGAAACATTGGATCATGTTGGGAAGGTAGCTTACCGATTGGCGCTTCCACAAAATCTCTCACAAGTTCACGATGTGTTCCATGTATCTCTCTTGAGAAAGTACATACCTGATCTTTCACATGTACTAAGCTCAGAAGTTGTACCGTTTGACCAAGAACTTTCTTATGAGGAACATCCGATAGAGATTCTGGATCGTAGCGAAAAAGTTCTATGAAACAAGACCACTCACTTGGTGAATGTTTTATGGAGGAACCACTAATTATAAGAAGCTACATGGTAGCTTGAGGATGTGATGAGAGAGAGGTATCCTCATCTGCTTGTTACGAAGTGACTAATTTCGAGGGCGAAATTCATTTTAAAGGGGCTAGAATGTAACACCCTGATATTTTATAAGAAGTATATTTTTTTATGTATTATTTTATATGTAACATCAAAGGAATCTTTCATTACACACAACACTAACTAGGATTGCGTTATACGCAAGAGAAACCTTCCTCGATAGTGTGTGTTGTACGCAATATCGAGTTTCACTAAACAACGATATGTTATTAAAATATTATATAAACTAGCTGTTATGAATAGTAATACCCACTTTTTGAAATTTTATAAATTTTATCTTTCAAAATGGACTTCAATTTTGGATTCGGAATATCAAAATTATCCTAGGGTGAAATTTTGGTATTTTTCTGAAAACATTAAATTTTTGATGAATAGTGAAAACACTCGGTTACTATTTAAAAACCAACTTTTTATTTAAATAATTATTTATTTTATTTAAAGTTATTTTAGCTCAAAATTGATACATAATACCTATATAAGTTCAATATAATTCATTGGAGTCATTTTATAATAATTTTAGATATATAAAAATTTTATTGAACATTTTATCGTCTTTTACCCACGTCCTAGGAGAATTTGCAAATGTACATAAAACGTAATTTTACCACTTCTGTGAGTGGATTTCAAAAATCCAAGAGAAATGGTTAATATCAAGGAGTAAAATGTGGTTCAATAAGATACAAATAATTTTTGGTGAATAGTAACTTTTTACTTTTATTTACCACGGTTAAAAGTAAATAGGGTAATTAAAGGTAAAAATGATATTATTATTACCCTAACACATGTCCTAATTCTATTGGATAAGTGTAATTCGACCAAAAAAACCTTAGGAATAAAATATTACAATTTAGTTCCACTTGGATTAGATTAGGACATTTATTATTATTTTGTTTTAAGAAGTGTTAAAATACTTAAAATCAAAGTTTAAGAACTAAAAACATTTTTAATGTAGGGTTATACATAAGATAAATTCGACTATAAATATTCATTATAAATATAAAAATATTTCCTACATAATGGTATTTTATTTATAATTTTTAGACCTTAAATAATTTAATTTATTTATGACACAATGATGATATAGTAATTACATTATTTATGAAATATTAACATAATTGATATTATAAATACCCAAATAAATGTAATTTGAGACTTTTAATGAATTAAATTAATTTTATAGGTTAATATGACATGTTATTATTGATCTAATTAACTATGTTTGAACTAATCATGCTGTTATTATTTTTACAAAAAATCAATTACCAAATAGTGTCAAAATTGAGATAAAATAGTTTTTAATACAAATATTATATTATTAATTGTTATTATATTCCGAAAAATCTATGGTTCGGAAAAATGACTTAGATAAGGTTATATATATTAATAATTAACCACTGGAGGTTTTTTTGGCTTGTTATAGTAAGTTTATTAACCATATAGTGTAAGGAAACAAGAAGACACAGTAAAAGTTAAAATATTTAACTTAGAGTTAAATCTAAATGATATGGTTAAAATAGTAACCTAAACATATCTAAAACCTATTTTTTGAGAGTATTTAGACCCATTCCCACTTTAGATTCTAAATAAATCAATTTGGAGCTATTATAAACCGAATATGACTTTATTATAAAATAATATTTTATGTTTTTCCTAAGGTGCCCCTCACCTCCCTTATAAAAGGGCACCTCCTCCCTCTCCTCCTCACACCATTTTGAGCCTTCAATCTCAGCCAAACCCTACCCATTTCCCTTCTAAACTTCCCTATAAACATACTAGAGATCCTGGTCTTCTTCAAAGACCAATTTTAGTGCCCTAAGAGGAGGTTTCAAAGAGGTGTGTCGAAGAAGAGGTAATATCTGTTACCGGTTCATTCAAATTTATTTCTACTTCCACTTCCTCTTATTTAGTTGTTTCATTATGAAGTAATAAAATCAGTATCACTAATATAATGATATGTTATTATAAATATGAAACAACCATTTTTTCCGACGCTTTTATGCCGGGCCACACACGTGCGTCCGTCACGCATGGGAGGACGCACGGCTTGTTGCCCCACATTCGCGCTTTCCAAAGGCGGGCGGCACCCGTTACTTGTTCAGGGACGTCTGCTCCTTGATCGAAACCGTGATGATAGGATGTTGGTTATTCCTTCCGTGGATTCCTCCTCGGAGCTCGTCACCTAGTCCGGGTCTCCCTCATAGATTTAAGATGGGTTCGTGGACCTCGTTCCCGGCGCCATATCTGCATGGACGCCAGTTAATTATGCTTCTTCCATCGAGACGCTCCAAGGGGTCTTGTCGGGGCAGCAACCTTCGGTGAGGATAATGGTCACGTTGGGGTGTAGTTGTCATGTCTTGACGCTGGGGATTGGTATTTTTTCTTCTGTCCCTTATCACAGGGCTTCTAGAGGGTGAGGAAGCCTGAGGCATCCCACATCGAATGCGGGGATTGTGTACCATCTGAGGTTTTCCTCAGATTTCCATGTTTAATATGGGGTATGCCACGAGTTTAATGTCTTGCGGAGATAGATCGGACTAATCGGAACACTGATAGTGGATCATATTGAAAGACACCGTAGGGGGAACACCGATGTTGGAGCCAACACGTGGGCGGCTTCCCGGCTACCATGGAGTGGGATGGGGTGGCATGATCTCACCGGGATGTGGCGGCCCGGGTAAGGATCTGGATAGATAATGGAGTGATGGGCTTGAACCTCGTAGAGGCTTCCTACGTATCCCCATGGCAGGGAATCATAGTCCGCGTAGTTCGGTGGTACGGTGGGACACCTGAAGAGGCGGCCCGTGAGAATGAACGCATGGATTGGATCCTGGAGGAAGCAAGATCTATGGGATAGGGCATGAGCTTCCCAAGGAACGTGGGATCGAGGGGCAGGTCAGGATGAGACGTGGGTGTGAGGCATGGGGCTTACGCTCTGAGATGGCCCAAGAGGGGGAATACGGGGCTTACGCTCTGAGGCGGCCCATAATGGTGCTGGTGAACCGACGCCAAGGGGTCAGAACAACTGAGCGATGGGCTTGAACCTCGTGGAGGCTTCCTACGTACCATGCGTTAGCATGGATCAAAGTCCACGTAGTTCAGGGCATACAGTTTAACGTCATGTGGGACAAAGTCATACAGTTTAACGTCATGCGGGACGAGGGCATTTGGGGCTTACGCTCTGAGGCGGCCCAAAGTGGATATGGGGATTACGCTCTGAGGCGGCCCATGGTGGTCGGGGAACCGACATGGAGAGGTCGGAATGACCGGGTGGTGGGCTTGAACCTTGTGGAGGCTTCCTACGTACCATGCGTTAGCATGGATCAAATTCCACGTAGTTCGTTGGGATGGGGCTTACGCTCTGAGGCGGCCCAAAGAGGATTCCATGTTCGATGCACGCTCTAAGCCCACGTGAGTAATGCTCGGTGTGAGAAACAAGAGGCAGCAGGGACTAGATGATCACGTCACAAAGGGTGCGTCCATGAGAAGCGGAAAGGGTCTTATGCGTTGAGCAGGACAAAGAGGAAACATGGGTTTATGCGTGGTTAGTGGCCCTTGTTGTTTGGGCTTACTCTAGGATGGAGGCCCATGGTGCGACAAAGAGAATTGGGAAAGGGACTCCACTGGCCTTGGTAGGGGGGAAGTACGGAGGTGCATGGGTGCAACCTTCTACAAGAGAGGCTAGGGGATTACGCTCTGAGGCAGCCCTTCCCCCATGGACAAACACCACTCTGACTAGGAGGATCTCATTCAATGCTAGGAAGATTCCATTCCCATGGAGATGAGAGGCGTAAGGAATGTCCGAGCTGGGGGGACCCTGCGTGCGAGGCACGGGTTCAGACCATAGTTTAACGTCATGTGTTAAGGATGATGTGCTTAGGAGTTTAACGTCTTGCAGCTTGGACGAGGTGGGTTAGCTCCACACCCCTAGGGATTACATGCCCAATTCCCTCTACCCCTTGTGGGAGGAAAGGCATCGGAAAGGCCGTAGTGAAGGGGGGCCACAGGGCATACCATCGAGGGGTCCACATTAGCATGGCTATGTGAAGAATCAATAGCTGTTAGTGTGACTGTGTGGAGAAGCATAAGGCAAAGCAACGCAGCGGGAAACACCACCCAAGAGACCTTTAGGTTACTTCGTATGAGCCTGGAAGGCCGTAAGAGAAAACAACGCATGGCGTGCATGCCCAGCAAGGAAGACATCAGGTGTCGGCACAGAGAGGCATCCAAGGGGCGTCAAGGTAAATGGTCATGGGTGTTGCGTGCAAAGATAAGGTTTGCGTGCAAAACACCGTGATGGTGCGCAATAGGACCATAGGATTGCGTGGATGGGTGATTGCGCGCAAAGTATTGGGATTGCACACACACCAGGGGAAAGTGTGCACGGGTCAAGGATTGCGCGCAAGGTAAGAACCCGAAGGAGTGGAAAAATTCACTTAAGCTAGTGGAGTTGCGCACAAAGGTTAACCTCGGGGCAAGGTTGCACGAAAATAGGAATTACCTGGAAGTCATCTTGAGTGCGGGGTAGTCCGAATTGCACACATGGGAGCTATTCTGAATTCTCCAACCCCAAACCATTTGGTGCCACCTTCTATTTATAGGCATCGGCCGGCACAGAATCTAGGCGGTGCGTGAAATCTTCCGCGCCGGGAACCGTCGGCGCGCAAAGCTTCACCGCGAGGAACCGGGGCGTGCAAAATTGCGTGCCTCACCAGCTTGATTATGCGCATCCCAGGGATGCTTCGTGTGCATGACTTTATTTCGTGCAAGGCCTACATTATTTCGCGCACCACTTCTCGGGCCTCCGGACCGGGCCTCTGATTCAGAATATGACTTCGCTTTGTAATTTCGAAACTTCTTCTGGGAGTTACGGACTTTTTCGGCGTCTACAATTGCCCCCCCTCAGAATTGGATCGGCGAGAGGTCGCAACGGTCAGATTCCGAGGGAAACGGCGAAACGCAGAAGCAGGGCCACTTCTGGGAACTTAGCATGAAAACAACCAATGCGGCGCGGAACCCTGGTCTCACCTATAAAAAGGGGCCATGGGCCCCGAATCCATACTCAAGCTTTTCCACGCGATAGGCTTACCGCTCTCATGCGTGAAATTGCTCTCGCGGCTACGCGTAAAAATGCTCTGGCAGCGCTTAATTCCATTCGAATTTTGGTCGTCCTTGCGTGCCTACACAGGATATTCCGTGCCTAGTGTGCCGATTGCGTGCCCACCTCTTGGATTTCGTGCCGCCACTTCAGATTTCGAGCAGCACTCTTTGATTCCGCGCACTACATCCGGATTTCGTGCAACTCCCGAGATATTCGAGATGGCCGCAAACCGAGTTGATGAAGGGGAAGTCACCGCTCGTAGGACCGAAATGGCGGTGAACAAGGGGGTTTATGGCGCCAAGGAGATCGTTTCCAACAACCTAACCTTGTTCAATCTTCTGACTCCAGCCCAGAAGACGTATCCCCTATCTGACAACCTCCCGCTCTGGAACTTTGGCATCCTAGAGGAGGTGCCCCTGCCGGGCTTCGAGGTGGACACACCGCAGTCATGGGTGACCCGGGAGGACGAGCTTCCTCGCTATAACATCACCAACAATAAACATCCTGCTAGTGAAACCAGACATATGGACGTATATGTCTTGAACCCGAGGACCAGGACCATTACCAGGGACGAGCCTGTCGTAGAGAATTCTCCCGCCCTCTAGGCAAGCACGTTCCTTCAGAGCATCATGGAAGACACGAAGGGCTGGATGAAGGATTGGGACTTGCGGTCTAGGGGCAACTTCACTAGTGAGTGGGCCTGGGCATTCTGGGATTTCCATACTTGTGACCAGTTCGGGGATGAACTGCAGCATATTGGCATGTTCGAGGCGGTATGGACGTCGCAGTTCCACTTCCATCGTCAACCTGAGCTCAGGCCGAATGCAACACCTGAGACTTTTATGTTATATAAATCATCAAAGGAATCTTTTTCTACACAACATTTTCTTGGCTTTCTTTACACGAAACCACGACCTTCCTCGGTAGCTTGCGTCGTACGCAATACCGAGTTTCACTAAACAACGATATGCTATTAAAATATTATTAAAACTAGCCGTTACGAATAGTAATAACCACTTTTTGAAATTTTATAATTTATATTTTTCAAAATGGACTTCATTTTTGGATTCAGAATATCGAAATTAGCCTAGGGTAAAATTTTGGTATTTTTATGAAAACTTTCAATTTTTGAAGAATAGTGAAACCACTAAGTGGTAGTTAAAAAAAACTTAATTTTTCATAAAACTGAATTTTACCGCTTCTGTGAGTGAAATTTCAAAAATCCGAGAGACACGGTTAATATCAAGGACTAAAATGTGGTTCAATGAGATGAAAATAATTTTTGATGAATAGTAACTTTTTACTTTTATTTACCACGGTTAAAAGTAAATAGGGTAATTAAGGGTAAAAATGATATTATTATTACCCTAACATATATCCTAATTCTATTGGACAAGTGTAATTCGACCAAAAACAACCTTAGGAATAAAATATGACCATTTCGGCCCACTTGGATTAGATTAGGACATTTATTATTAATTTATTTAAAGAAGGGTTAAATAGTTAAAATCAAAGTTTAATAATTAAATCATTTTTAATATGGGGTTATACATAAGATAAAGTCGCCTATAAATATTCATTAGAAAGATAAAAATATTTCTTACATAATGGTATTTTATTTGTAATTTTTAGACATTAAATAATTTAATTTATTTATGACACAACGATGATGCAGTAATTATCTTATTAATGAAATATTGACATAATTGATGTTATAAATTCCCAAATAAATGTAATTAGAGACTTTTTATGAATTACACTAATTTTCTAAGTTAATATGACATGTTAGTATTGATTTAATTAACTTGTTTCGAACTAATAATTCTAATATGAATTTCAAAAAAATCAATTACTAAATAGTGTCAAAATTGACATAAAATAGTTTATAAAACATATATTATATTATTAATTATTATTTTATTCCTAAAAATCTAATATTCGGCCAAATGACTTAGATAAGGTTATATATATTAATAATAAACAACTTGGGGTTCGTTTTTCTTGATATAGTATGTTTATTAACCTTATAGTATAAGAAAACAAGAAGACACGGTAAAAGTTAAATTATCTAACTTAAAGTTTAATCTAAATGATAAGGTTAAAATTGATACCAAAACATGTCTAAATTCTATTGGAAAAGATAATTTCGACCCCTACCCACCTTATATTCTAAATATATCAATTCGGAGCTATTAAAAACTGAATTTGACTTTATAATAAAATAATATGTTTAGTTATTCCAAAGGTGCCCCTCTCCTCCCTTATAAAAGGGAACCTCCTCCCCCTCTTCCTCACACCACTTTGAGCCTTAAAGCTCGGCCAACCCCTGCCAATTTATTCTCTAAAATTCCCTATAAACATCCTAGAGGTTCTGGTCTTCTTCAAAGACCCATTTTACTGCCCTAAAAGGAGGTCTCAAAGAAGCACTTCAAAGAAGAGGTAATGTCTGTTACTAATTCTTTCATCTTTATTTCTTATTACACTTCTTCTTATTTAGTTGTTTCATTATAAAGTAATAACATCAGTATCAATAATATACTTATATGTCATTATAAGTATGAAACAACCCTATTTCATCATCTATCCATCCTACGGAAAAAGAAATCACCGCGCGTGCGTACGTGTGGAATACCATATCCACGTCGTGGTGTAATATATTTTCCACCACCACCTTTCTTGGATGGGTATAATGGTGTAAATAATGACTATATATGACTATTATAAAGTTATACTGATTTTGAAATAGTATACATACACTCCAATACAATTCCACGATCATAGGAACGATATCATCACTCGTGCTTACGTACGGAATACCGTCTCCACGATGTGACGCGACTCGTTCTACATGATCTTCATTTCATAATGATTATATAAATGAATTGAATGAATGAATATGATATATATTACACTAATACCATTCTGGAAATGAGTTATCTATAACCTAAAGATAATAATAAGAATTTATTCGACAAAACACGCATAAGAACAAAAAGTTATAAACACCCGAATAACAAGTACGAATGAAATATTACTACTAAGAAGCTAAGAATATGACCATATATGATATCATAAAAATAAGTATGATTCTGGAATAATTCAATAACATTATTTAAATCATTATACAGGAGATTTGGACACATACAAAGCATATCGGACCTAAGTTAAGGGAAAATCTCGCAATCTCAATTTTTATCCGAGATTGTTTATACTTTGAAATTTACTGGGGTGTATTTTATCATCCACATCCATGTTTCATCAATATGTAATATTATTTCCATCCACCTAAAATTGTTTAAATCCATTTTTACCCTTCGGTGAGTTTTTAGTAAAGGATATGAAAGGAATCTTTTGTCGTTTTTCGTATGAGGTACTTTTTGACTTTTCCGACAAAAGTACGAGAAGAATGTTTTTTTTAACTTATACGGCATGAATGGATTTTTAAAACCTTATTTCCAAGAAGATTACTTTAAAAGTTTTCATGTTTATTTTTAATCAACTTCTATTAGTTTAAAATTGTAAGACATGTTAAGAAAGGAAAATGTTTTTGAAGTAGAAAGGATATTTTCCTCAAGAATGGAGTTCAAGTGTTTTATCAAAATTATTTTCCATATAAGATTAAATAGGGTTCTGTTTCTATCCCTATTATTACATTGATTTGATTATGTTGTGATGGAATTATTTTTATGAATTCCTTTATCTTATATGAATTGTTTTATGATGTCATGTTGTTTAAGAATCCCATTTTTATTACATGGGTTATGCAATGATGTATGATTTATGATTTTGTGGCACACATAAGAATGGTATCATTATGAGATGGGTGGGACCTATATCTCCCTCCAATGCATTGGGTAAAGATTTTATATCTCATGAGATAGACATGGATGGAATGGTAGGTTATACCGGTTCAGTGAAACATGACTGAAACGAGGAATGAACTCGGTTCAGAAATGGACATTGCCGACTAAGATAGTCTTGGAAATGAGTCTTGACTAACAAGAAATGATTATCTATGATTATGTGTGTATGCCACAAAGTTTCATGTTTTATGTTATGATTATTGGGATTACATTTCACTACTATGATTTATCCCATGTTGTGAAATTATGATCTCTTTTTCAGGTTAAGATTTCCAAAAGTTATGTGCTTATTAATATTTCTTTTGTTTACCCTTAATGAGCATTTGAGCTCACCCTTTTGTATGTTTTATTTCCCCAGGTCAGGAAGAAGATTATTAAGTAGAATATGCCGAAAGGGACTTGAGATATGATGAAATAAATGGGAGGCAAAGTAGATGCTTTATGAACCAGTTGTTTATGTTTCCCAGTTTCTAAAGACACTATACCTATACGGTCCTTTTGTGGTTTTGTTATATGTTGTAATAAGTATGCTTCAATTTTAAAGTATTAACAATGTATGTAAAGTATGGGTCGTTATAGTTGGTATCAGAGGAAAGGTATAGTCAACATTTGTAAACTAGGATGTGAAAGCCTTAGTAAGAACACTAAGGATAAGTCTAAGCATAGAACACAATCTTAGTGTTTTAGAAATATCCATGAATAACCTAGGATAAGACCTTAAGTGTGAAATTTTATTCTTTATTATGTGGTTTTCCTATAAAATTAGTGTTTCTCACACTATTCTTCTTGGTTTTACTCAATGGCTGGAACCCGAAGGAACTGTGTTAATGCGGAATGCGATGGGCAATGCAATGATTGTCCCCCTGAGCAACCAAACATTATGGGAGCTGGAATGAAAAATCTTGTAGCCATGCTCACCCAACTTTCTCAAGCTATGAATCATGCAGGACTTCCAAACGAGCAAAGGAAGGAGCAACATTCTATTGAATCCTTCATGAGACAGCGTCCACCTTCATTCAGCGGGTCTACTGATCCATTAGTTGCTGAACAATGGATTAGTACTACTGAAAAGATATTTCCAGTTCTTCAATGTTCTGAGCATGATAAAGTCATATTAGCAGTGTATCGTTTGGAAGTTGATGTTGATCAATGGTGGAATATTGTTAAGAATACGAGGAAAAGGGATGAAATTGAGTCCATGAAATGGGACGAGTTCAAGAACTTATTTTTCAATAAGTACTTACCTCATATTCTCCGAACAAAGATGGAGAAAGAGTTTCTTGAACTGATGCAAAAGGATGATTAATCTGTTGGTACCTATGAAGAAAATTTTACAAGACTTGCAAGGTATGCATCTGGTATTATTATCCAACCTGAGAGTAAGATCAATCGATTCTTTAGTGGCTTAAAACCCAGACTTCGAAGGGCCTTAGCCATAAGGGACTTCAATAGCTACGAGGAAATCGTTCGATGTGCTCTCAAAGTTGAGATGGATATTAGAGTAACCCATCAGTCATATGGGTTTGATAAGAAGAGGAAAATGGAATTCAAAGGAAAATCTAAAGAGCACACTAAAAAGAAGATGAGCTTTCCCTTATGCTCAAAGTGTGGAAAGAAACTTGGACGGAGTTGTCTTAAAGGGACAAGTAAATGTTTCAAATGTGGAAAGGAAGGTCATCGGGCATTTGAATGCCGCGATTATGGGAATAATATGTCTAATGATGAAAACAAAGGAAGGGATACACAGAATGAACCTACTACACTTCAATGTTTCAAGTGAAAGTAGATGGGGTATTATGCCAATAAATTCCCTAATACAAGGGTTGATGATGATGGTCGATGTCAACAAACTGTTATGGCTAAAGACAAAGGAAAGTCACATGCAATTTCTATCAGTGATGTGGAGTACGATAACGATGTGGTGAAAGGTACACTTACCATCCACTCTAAAGTAGAAAATGTTTTATTTGATTCTGGATCCACCCACTCTTTTATTTCTGAAGAATTTTCTAAGGGTATCACTATATTACCTCAACAATTAGATGTTGAGTTATCTGTGACAACACCTAATGGAACAACAGTCGCATCAAAAGTTTATAATTCTTCTCCAATTGAAGTTTGTGTTAAAGTGCTTCCTGCAAATCTTGTGATCCTTCCTATAGTGGAATTTGATGTGATTCTTGGCATGGATTGGCTTTCTCTACACAGAGCTCATATCAATTGCCAAAGAAGGGAAGTCACATTTCATATTCCAGATCAATCTATGATCATCTATCGATGCAAGGATGAACATAACCTTCCAGTGGAAATTCTTTCTACCTTATGGGTCTTGATTCCACTAAATGAAGGTTATTTATCTCAAATGGTTGGTGAGAAACTCACGATTAAGAATATTCCCATTGTACGGGAGTTTGATGATGTGTTTCCGGAGGAATTACCGGGTGTTCCACAAAATTGTGAAGTTGAGTTTTCAATAGAACTCGTACCGGGTGCTTTGCCTATTTCAAAGACACCTTATAGAATGGCCCCAATTGAGTTGCAGGAATTGAAGAAGAAACTCCAAGAGAATCTTGATAAGGGATTCATACGCCCTAGTGCGTCACCTTGGGGAGCACCTGTTCTGTTTGTTAAGAAGAAAGATGGATCAATGAGACTCTGCATTGATTATCGAGAACTTAACAAGATCACTATCAAGAAAAAATATCCTCTCCCACGCATTGATGACTTATTTGACCAACTACGCAGAGCTCAATACTTTTCCAAGATTGATCTTCGTTCTCGGTATCATCAATTAAGGGTCAAAAGGGAGGATATACCAAAGATGGCTTTCTGTACAAGGTATGGACACTATAAATTTATAGTGATGCCATTTGGTCTTACTAATGCCCTTGCTATCTTCATGGATCTAATGAATATAGTCTTTAGAGACTATCTTGATCAGTTTGTGGTAGTCTTTATAGACGATATTCTTGTCTATTCAAAGAGCAAGGAAGAACATGAAGATCACTTGAGAATTATATTGAAGACCCTGAGAAAGGAGAAGCTTTATGCAAAATTTACCAAGTTTGAATTTTGGCTTCAAAAAGTTTCATTTTTGGGTCACATAATCTCAAAAGAGGGGATATCTGTGGATCCAACAAAAACAGAGGTTATCGAAAGATGGTCGAGACCAACAACAGTAACTGAGATCTGAAGTTTTCTTGGTTTGGCTGGATATTATTGACATTTTGTGAAAGATTTTTCACGATTATCTAACCCACTCACCAAGTTGACTCGGAAAGGAGTTAAGTTTGTTTGGACGGAGGAATGTGAAGAGAATTTCATGGAGTTGAAAAGAAGGTTATCCAGTGCACCTGTGCTCACACTGCCTTGTAGTGCAGAAAGGTTTGTGATCTACAGTGATGCATCCAAGAAGGGATTGGGGTGTGTTCTTATGAAAAATGATATGGTGATAGCTTATGCCTCACGACAGTTGAAAATACATGAGAAAAATTACCCAAGTCATGATTTGGAGTTAGCTGTGGTAATCTTTGCATTAAAGATTTGGAGGCATTACATTTATGGTTAAAGGTGTGATATTTATACTGATCATAAAAGTTTAAATTATATTTTCACACAAAAGGAGCTGAATATGCGCCAAAGAAGATGGTTGGAGCTGATTAAGGATTACGACGGCTCAATCCATTATCACCCTGGGAAATCAAACAAGGTGGCAGATGCATTAAGTCGACAAGACCATGCTAGTTTATCCATGATGAGGATCACAAAAGATCCAATATTTATGGATTTACAAAGGATGGATCTTGGAATTATAATGAAAGGGGAAAAATCGTATCTTTCTCAAATGAATGTTCAACCATCTATACATGTGAAGATTAAAGAGGCACAGAAAGAAGATGTCGAGCTACAAAAGAAGGTGAGAAATGTTCCTGAATTCAACCTTGATTGTGATGGGATAATAAATTTTAGGAATCGGGTTTGTGTTCCTCCCATCTCGGAATTAAAGATGGAGCTGCTGGATGAGGCTCATAATTCTTCATTCTCTATTCATCCTGGAAGCACGAAGATGTATAGGGACCTGAAAGAGTACTTCTGGTGGGATGGCATGAAAAGAGATGTTGCTGAATATGTCTCTCGATGCTTGGTTTGTCAGCAAGTTAAAGCTGAGAGACAGAAGTCTAAGGGGATGTTACAACCATTACCCATACCCGAATGGAAATGGGAAAACATCACTATGGACTTTATCACAGGACTTCCTAAAACATCCAAAGGCAATAATGCTATCTGGGTCATAGTTGATCGTCTTACCAAGTCTGCACACTTCATTGCTATTAGAGAGGATTTCTCTCTGGATCATCTTGCCAGGATATATGTAAAGGAAGTGGTAAGATTGCATGGAGTACCACTTTCTATTATATCTGATCGGGATCTGAGATTTACCTCGATGTTCTGGAAAAGTCTTCAGCATACTCTGGATACAGAGTTGAGTTTCAGCACTGCTTATCATCCTCAGATAGACGGTCAGTCTGAGAGAACAATTCAAACCCTAGAAGATATGTTGACAGCTTGCTCTATGGATTTCAAAGGTGGTTGGGATCAACACCTACCTTTGGTGGAATTTTCTTATAATAATAGCTTTCACTCCAGTATTCAGATGGATCCTTATGAAGCTCTGTATAGAAAGAAATGCAGGACTCCAACTTGCTGGGATGAAGTTGGGGAAAGAAAGCTATTAGGACCTGATCTCGTTGATGAAATGGCAGAAAAGGTCAGATCTATTCAACAACACATAAGAGCAGCACCGAGTCGACAGAAAAGTTATGCCGACAACCGAATAAAAGACCTAAAGTTTGAAGTGGGTGATAAAGTGTTCTTACGAATATCTCCCTGGAAGAGAGTCATGAGATTTGGAAAGAAGGGGAAGTTGAGCCCTAGATATATCGGTCCTTTCGAAATACTGGATCGTGTTGGGAAGGTAGCTTACCGATTGGCGCTTCCACTGAATCTCTCTCAAGTTCACGATGTGTTCCATGTATCTCTCCTGAGAAAGTACATACCTGATCCTTCACATGTACTCAACTCAAAAGTTGTACCACTGGAGCAAGATCTTTCTTATGAAGAACAATCGATAGAGATTCTGGATCGTAGCGAAAAAGTCCTACGAAACAAGACCACTTGATTGGTGAAACTTTTATGGAGGAACCACCAATTAGAAGAAGCTACATGGGAGCTTGAGGATATGATGAGGGAGAGGTATCCTCATCTGTTTGTTACAAAGTGACGAATTTCAAGGGCGAAATTCATTTTAAGGGGGGGTAGAATGTAACACCTGAGACTTTTATGTTATATAAATCATCAAAGGAATATTTTTCTATACAACACTTTCTTGGCTTACTTTACACGAAATCGCGACCTTCCTCGATAGCTTGCGTCGTACGCAATACCGAGTTTCACTAAACAATGATATGCTATTAAAATATTATTAAAACTAGCCGTTATGAATAGTAATAACCACTTTTTGAAATTTTAGAATTTTTATTTTTCAAAATGGACTTCATTTTTGGATTCGGAATATCGAAATTAGCCTAGGGTGAAATTTTGGTATTTTTCTGAAAACTTTCAATTTTTGATGAATAGTGAAACCACTAAGTGGTAGTTAAAAAAACTGAATTTTTCATAAAACATAATTTTACCGCTTCTGTGAGTGGAATTTCGAAAATCCGAGAGACACGGTTAATATCAAGGACTAAAATGTTGTTCAATGAGATGAAAATAATTTTTGGTGAATAGTAACCTTTTACTTTTATTTACCACGGTTAAAAGTAAATAGGGTAATTAAGGGTACAAATGATATTATTATTACCCTAAAACATGTCCTAATTCTATTGGACAAGTGTAATTCGACCAAAAACAACCTTAGGAATAAAATATGACCATTTAGGCCCACTTGTATTAGATTAGGACATTTATTATTAATTTATTTAAAGAAGGGTTAAATAGTTAAAATCAAAGTTTAATAAGTAAATCATTTTTAATATGGGGTTATACATAAGATAAATTCAACTATAAATATTAATTAGAAAGATAAAAATATTTCCTACATAATGGTATTTTATTTGTAATTTTTAGACATTAAATAATTAACTTATTTATGACACAACGATGATGCAGTAATTATCTTATTAATGAAATATTGACATAATTGATGTTATAAATACCCAAATAAATGTAATTCAAGACTTTTTATGAATTACACTAATTTTCTAGGTTAATATGTCATGTTATTATTGATTTAATTAACTTGGTTCGAACTAATCATTCTATTATGATTTTCACAAAAATCAATTACTAAATAGTGTCAAAATCGACATAAAATAGTTTTTAAAACAAATATTATATTATTAATTATTATTTTATTCCTAAAAATCAAATGTTTGGCCAAATGACTTAGATAAGGTTATATATATTAATAATAAACAACTTGGGGTTCGTTTGTCTTGATATAGTAAGTTTATTAACCTTATAGTATAAGAAAAAAAGAAGACACGGTAAAAGTTAAATTATCTAACTTAAAGTTAAATCTAAATGATAAGGTTAAAATCGATACCTAAACTTGTATAAATTCTATTGGATAAGAGTATTTCGACCCCTACCCACCTTATCTTCTAAATATATCAATTTGGAGCTATTAAAAACCGATTTTTACTTTATAATAAAATAATATTTTTAGTTATTCCAAAGGCGCCCCTCTCCTCCCTTATAAAAGGGCACCTCCCCCCCCCCCCTCTTCCCCACACCACTTTGAGCCTTCATGATCGGCCAAACCCTGACAATTTCTTCTCTCCACTTCCCTAGAAACATCCTAGAGGTTCTGGTCTTCTTCAAAGACCCATTTTAGTGCCTTAAAAGGAGGTCTCAAAGAAGCACTTCAAAGAAGAGGTAATGTCCGTTACCGATTCTTTCATCTTTATTTCTTCTTCCACTTATTCTTCTTTAGTTGTTTAATTATGAAGTAATAACATCAGTATCACTCATATATCGATATGTTATTATAAGTATGAAACAACCCTATTTCACTATCTATCCATCCTACGGAAAAAGAAATCACCGCGCGTGCGTACGTACAGAATACCGTCTCCACGCCGTGGTGTAATCTATTTTCCACCACCACCTTACTTGGATGGGTATAATGGTGTAAATAATGACTATATATGACTATTATAAAGTGATACAGATTCTGAAATAGTATACATACACTCCAATACAATTCCACGATCATAGGAATGATATCATCCCTCGTGCGTACGTACGGAATACCGTCTCCATGATGTGACGTGACTCGTTCTACATGATCTTCATCTCATAATGATTATCTAAATGAATTGAATGAATGAATATGATATATATTACACTAATACCATTCTGGAAATGAGGTATCTATAACCTAAAGAGAAGAATAATAATTTATTCGACAAAACACGCATAAGAACAAAAAGTTATAAACACCCGAATAACAAGTAGCAATGAAATATTACTACTAAGAAGCTAAGAATATGACCATCTATGATATCATAAAAATATGTATGATTCTAGAATAATTCAAGAACATTATTTAAATCATTATACAGGAGGTTTGGACACGTACAAAGCATATCGGACCTAAGGTAAGGGAAAATCTCACAATCTCAATTTTTATCCGAGATTGTTTATACTTTGAAATTTATTGGGGTGTATTTTATCATCCACATCCATGTTTCATCAATATGTAATATTATTTTCATCCACCTACAATTTTTTAAATCCATTTTTACCCTTCGTTGAGTTTTTAGTAAAGGATATGAAAGGAATCTTTTGTCGTTTTTTGTACGAGGTACTTTTTGACTTTTCCGTCAAAAGTACGAGAAGAATGTTTTTTTAACTTATACGGCATGAATGGATTTTTAAAACCTTATTTCCAAGAAGCTTCCTTTACAAGTTTTAAAGTTTATTTTTAATCAACTTCTATTAGTTTAAAATTGTAAGACATGTCAAGAAAGGAAAATGTTTTTGAAGTAGAAAAGATATTTTCCTCAAGAATGGAGTTCAAGTGTTTTATCAAAATTATTTTTCATCTATGATAAAATAGGGTTCTGTTTCTATCCCTATTATTACATTGATTTGATTATGTTGTGATGGAATTATTTTTATGAATTCCTTTATCTTATGAATTGTTTTATGATGTCATGTTGTTTAAGAATCCCATTTTTATTACATGGGTTATGCAATGATGTATGATTTATGATTTTGTGGAACACATAAGAATGGTATCATTATGAGATGGGTGGGACCTATATCTCTCTCCAATGCATTGGGTAAAGATTTTATATCTCATGAGATAGAAATGGCTGGAATGGTAGGTTGTACCGGTTCAGTGAAACAGGACTGAAACGAGGAATGAACTCGGTTCAGAAATGGGCTTTGTCCACTAAGATAGTCTTGGAAATGAGTCTTGACTAACAAGAAATGATTCTCTATGATTATGTGTGTATGCCACAAAGTTTTATGTTTTAAGTTATGATTATTGGGATTACATTTCACTACAATGATTTATCCCATGTTATGAAATTATGATCTATTTTGAAGGATAAGATTTCCAAAAGTTATGTGCTTATTGATATTTCTTTTTTTTACCCTTACTGAGCATTTGAGCTCACCCTTTTGTATGTTTTATTTCCCCAGGTCAGGAGGAAGGTTATTATGTAGAATATGCCAAAAAGAGACTCTAGATATGATGAAATAAATGGGAGGCAATGTAGATGCTTTATGAACCAGTTGTTTATGTTTCCCAGTTTCTAAAGACACTATAACTATACGGTCCTTTTGTGGTTTTGTTATATGTTGTAATATGTATGCTTCAATTTTAAAGTATTAACAATGTATGTAAAGTATGGGTCATTATACCGGAGCTATTCACCCGGTGGTCTCCTGATACCAACACATTCCACCTTCACCATAGGGAAGTTGGCATCAGTCTCTGGGACGTTCACTACATCGGAGGTATCCCACTAGAGGGCTACCAATACGACGAGT
This sequence comes from Viscum album, assembly GCA_963277665.1. NCBI lineage: Eukaryota > Viridiplantae > Streptophyta > Magnoliopsida > Santalales > Viscaceae > Viscum > Viscum album. Next base: position 451,189,782 of record OY728131.1, read on the forward strand.
TCGTTCCTCCAAAGAACACCTGGGAAGACAGGTCACGGATTCCCATCATGATGTGGAACCTATTGGAGTTGGCCAAAGAGAGGCTGGGGGTTAGGGACTTCCTGAAGGACATTGCCTACAAGGGCTGGTTCAGCCTGTTCCTTGAGAAGGATTCGGCCATCAAGATTCCGGGACGGGGTAAACGGTGCCAAAATGAAGCTCAGAGGAGCAGGGATGGGTTATACTGGAGGACCCTGGAGGCGGGGCAATACCAATCATGGGGCTTCCGCGTCATTGAGACCCAGGACCTGAACGTCCGGTACGCCGAGTTCGTCGCCGCCTTTTTGAGCGGGTGGCTCCTTCCGGTGCGGGACGCGAGGATGAGCGTCCGTCCAGCAACACTGGTGATGGAGGGCACCATGGCCGCCAACAAACAGTTCAACTTCGGGGTCCCCGTTCTGGCCAAGTTGTATGCCATCCTGGGACGCATCTCACGAGGGCGGTCGCCTCGGAGAGTATGTGGGCACTTCCAGATCTTCCACGGCTGGGTGGCGGCTCATCTCAGCAGGTACACTTTCCCAAACACCATTCGTCCTCCAGGCAATGGCCTGCGACCGTCCCTGCTGAACATCGCCGGGGTGACGCCGATGACGCTCAATGAGGAGGGCGTGAGAATCCGCATTGGTAACCACACCAACTTCCACTTCAGCCCATTCCCCACCCCATTCGTCCATATGGTGGACAATGGGTGAGGATCTCTGGAACAACAGGAGTATTTCCAGAGCATTCAGGGCGGGGTGCCCGTGGCTCAGATTGATGGGAAGGTGATCTGCGACCCTTACGTGCCATCCCGATATGCCATGCAATTCAGGTGCCTCCAACGAATTCCGAAGAAGGTATTCACGGCTGTCTGGATGGAGAAGAATCCCTGCATTCTGCGCCATATGTGGTTGATGTTTACCACTTTCAGCTTTGGAGACGTCATTAATCTTCCTCCCACCGGGGTTGACGCTGGCCTAGCAACTGAGTATGCCGAGAACTGGACCATCACGTACTCTGAGGGGCTTTTACGCAAGCGAGTCCGGCAACTCCAGGCTACTCGTGCGGAAACTGGGCGATGGGGGAGAAGGCAAGGTGCTACTGGAAGGGGGGAACCATGGGTACGTCAAGCAGCGAGGCCTGTGCAGGCCGAGACTTCAGTAGCAGTAACATCACACAACACTGCCGCGACCTCATTGCCCATAGGGGGGTCACATGAGGTGTCCAGGGAGCTTCCTGTGAAGAAGATAAGATACCTGGTCGAACCTTCCCAATATGCAATTTTCCCGGCACTATGGTCGGCCTGGATGACCCTGCGGCAATCGCTGAACGTTGAATCTATCTGGCAGAAGATAACGCAAAACGGGATCCAGCTGCCAGAGGTCGGGCTCATTCGAGTTACCGAACGGGTAAACTTCCATCGAAGGCATGTTTATCTGACGACCATGGACACATACGCGCACCAAAGGGGTCGGCCTGCGGAGCCACATTTCCTAGTGAAAGTGATGCTCATCCAGGAGCATGATCCGGAAGTGATGTCGCCGGGAGAAGGCTACAGTGACAAGGAGTCGGAGGGGGAAGAGGAGACCGGAGATGACGAAGGTGAAGGAGAAGATGAATAAGAAGGAGAACCCGAAGGTGAGGGGTTGCAGGGGGTGACCTACCAAGGGAGTCTCCGAGAGAGCGGCAAGATTGTCAGCTCTGATCTCAACATAACCGAGATACTTAAGGTCTGTCTCTCTCTTCATTAATTTTCCTTCTTCATCCATTCTCCTTTCCAATTTCCAAACCATATCTCTACCTCACTCAATAGCGTCTGAGTGTTGGTCGGGCTTCCCCACTAGAGGATGGAGGAGAGGAACCGGTGGGACAGGATGGGGATCTGACGCCCATCATTGAATTGACAAGCGCAGAGGGGTCTCCCATCCTGGAAGCTCCTGCAGCGGCCGGAACACTGGAGGCCGACGCTCTGGAATCCTGTAAGTCTCACGCCTCACTACTGGCGCTTGGTATCAAAAGTTCCCAACTAATCATCATACTTCTTGCCCAGTGATCTCAACATTGGAGGCTCGTCAGGATGTGGATCCCGGGCCATCCGTGAGCAGACCAGTGGCAGACATACCACCTCATTCAGAACATGCTCCCTACACTAATTCGGCCCTGGAAATTGGTGAGCAGGGGGCAACGAAAATCAGCGGCGCTGTTCCTAAGGCAAGGCTGGAAGCTGACGGAGGCACTGTCGCTATTAGGGCGAGATAGGAAGGTCGCCCAGACATCGAGGATCCCATTCCTCACGAAGACATCCCTGAGGAAGATCCTACTGCCGATCTGCTGGCTACCTTTCCTACGTACCGACTCGCTGACCCTGAGGAGATAGAAGGCTCAGACTCAGAGGCAGCCAAGGAGATCCGGATGACACGGCGCAAAGGGTGGAAGTTTATCCAGCACTTTCTCAGACAACCCCAATCAGATTGGCTGAGGCGGATGGGATCACTCCAGACCTGGTTGCGCTTCCTATGTGCCAGAGGGGCTGGCGGTCAGTGTCTTCATCTGACGGTCCGTGATTACATGGCCGAGAATATACACGAGAGCAGCCGGCGCACCGACGTTTCCCAGTGTCGGGAAAGATCGGTGAGTGCCCGAGCGTTGCTAAGGGCATAACGGGAGGTCCGACACCTCGAAGGGAAGGCGGGAGATAAGGAGGCCTTCATTGCAACATTCTCTGAGCTTGTGGAGCAACTGACGGCCCAGCTGGCTGATGCGCATGAACAACTGATGGAGGCGAGTCACCAGATGACCGTACTTTGAACCGAGCGGGCGCAGGCACAAGCTAGGATTGGCGAGCTTCAATCTGTGGCGGCTGATGAGGAGAGAGTCTTAAAGGAGCGAGAAGCGGTCCTGGAGGCTACCAGCCAAAGGGTAATAGCGCTGGAAAGATCGATTCAGCATGCTGATCCTTAAGGGATTTGTTTTGGCCATCTCATGAACTTCTTTCTTGTACTGCTCATCATCTCAATCCAATACATGGAAAAATCCATTTATTTGTACCTTTGGTTTAATATGCTCAACCATAATTCTGAAATGAATAACAAATCACCCCTAAGCTCTTGTAGGTCGCACCCAACGTGAGAAGAAATGGATACTCGTGCTATCATTTCGTCCAACTGTGGGGCATTGACCAAGCTTCAGGCACCCGAAATTGGGCCTGGATTTATGAGCATAAGACCTCAGACCAATTGACATATCACCTTATCAATGTGCTCTGACACACGAGTGGGGAAATTCCGGGGGCATTGAAATCCATCCGAACATAGGGAGATTGAAAGGAAAGGTGAATCACGCTACCCGAATTCGGAACACTTTGGGGCGCAGTGATGGAGGATAAATGTTAACCATGACGAAAACGCAGCATCCATATCATGTTGACCCGGAATGGGGACAATAAATGAGGGCTAACAGCTTACCATGTTTGCAACACGGGGCCTAAATCAAATATCGCCAGTCAGTTTTTCAGAACGTTGGCCCAGGACAACTGGCGGACTATAGGTCTATCATCCATATTGCTAAAATAGGAGGACCGAAGGTCTATCATCCATATTGTTAGGGGGTCCCGTCAAACATGACCATTCCTCCGAAATGTGGGCCCAGGATAGTAGGCGGACCATAGGTCTATCATCCATACCGTTAGGGGGTCCCATCGAACATGAAATAGAATGAGGATCCAAATAAAGGGGCACACAGAGCATGGAAAGTGGAGCAATGGTCTGTTCGAACAGAGTCCAACACTACCAAAATTGTGCCACCGTGGTGGAGGCGCATTAGGGGGACGTACCGACCTGATCACAGATCGTCCCAATTTTCAGGCAGGACCTCTCTGGTGAGAGAACTGCCACTTCACATTATTACTATGGGGCATCTCGAAATTATTTGGGGTAGTTGTCACGATTACACCACTTCCCAAGCAGTCAGGCCGAGGGGCCGACAATAAGGAGGGACGGGATTTGGTAATCCCTGGGGTTGGACCCAAGATGAAATTTCAGAGCATTCCTAAGTATCTCACAAGGATGAGAATCAAGCCACACGTAGTTCTAGAAGAACAGTTTAACGTCATGTTGGACGAAATACAGTTTAACGTCGTGTGGGACGGGGGGCACATCTCATCTGGGGATAGGCACGACACGACGACTAACCTGACTTGAATGAGGACATAATCCCACACCACACCGTACAATCCCACAAGAGAGACCGAGTCGTGGAAAGCCAAGGAAAGGATCTTAGTTTTAGGTCTTAGGACTCAGACCAAAGGATAAGGGGAATGGGAGACCCACGGTAAAGCGATTGAAAAACCCAACATGAATGGGGAAAAGCCCTTCTTACTATGTGCTCCTAGGGACGTGTTTATGCCGAGAGACTGAACAGGAAAAGTTGGGCTGGGCCTATATGGAAGTTCTCAGGCGCTCCTACGTATCTCACATGGATGAGAATCAAGCCCTACGTAGTTCTTGAGATGTAGCATCTTAACGGGATGATATCATCATTGTTTATGGTCATTTGGCTTGGACCTGGAAGCAGAGTTTAAGGTCACATGGCTTGGACCTGGCAGTACAGTTTAAGGTCGTATGGCTTGGACCTGGCAGCACATTTTAAGGTCGTATGGCTTGGACCTGGCAGCACAATTTAAGGTCGTATGGCTTGGACCTGGCAGTACAGTTTAAGGTCGTATGGCTTGGACCTGATAGCACAGTTTATGGTCGTATGGCTTGGACCTGGCAGCACAGTTTAAGGCCGTATGGCTTGGACCTGGTAGCACAGTTTATGGTCGTATGGCTTGGACCTGGCAGCACAGTTTAAGGTCGTATGGCTTGGACTTGGGAGCACAGTTTAAGGTCGTATGGCTTGGACCTGGCAGCAGAGTTTAAGGTCTTATGGCTTGGACCTGGCAGCACAGTTTAAGGTCGTATGGCTTGGACCTGGCAGCACAGTTTAAGGTCTATGGCTTGGACCTAGAAGTACAGTTTAAGGTCTTATGTCTTGGACCTGGGGGAACACGCACGATGCGATAAATCATAACTGATGCAGGTGAGGGAGTAATCACATACCATCACCGCACACGATTCTGAGAGAGGAGCCTCGGGCCAAAGGGGCCTATGAGGGTTCAACAATCAGGGGGGCAGGATATGCTAGCTCCCAGCTATGCTGGGCCCAAAACTCCATTTCTGGGTGACTCCTCATTACCCATGGGGTGAGGGTCCAACTGCACGCAACCTGTAAAGAAGAAAACCAAGCACATACTCTAGCGCTCAGATTGCGGGAGCCCCGAGAGACACTATTATACAGCTTGGTCTGTCTGACATGTGAGGGTGTAATGAGGGTTAGTACAAGGAGTGTCGAGATTCCACCTTGACACGGTTGGGCAGAACATAATGTGAATCATGCAACCAACTTTCAGGGCCCGAGGAAGCCGGCGTGATGACTGAGGATTACTACTGACCATGTTCGCAACACAGCATCCTATCGCGTTAGCCTAGAGGTAGGGGAAAACAAATGATCATCAACCGCTGACCACATTCGCAACATAGGATTTGTATCAATTTTTTACCCTAAACCCTCAGGGATGTTGGCCCATGACAATAAGAGAGCCCTTAGGCATTGTATCCAGGCTGTTCTTGGGGGTCCCTCTAGGTGTGAAAGATGGTGGGGCCTGAATGAAGGGGAACACGAAGCTTGACAAGCGGACGAAAACTTGCCTAAGTCGAATCTGAAACTCCATGTCCTAGACCAGATTACTCTGAACACATTAGTAGACCACTGGAAAGGATCGAAGGGCTCAGTCTGAGAGCAGGCAAAAGATGGCGGATTCCCGAGGGATGGGTAATCCAAAAGACCGAGGCAACCGGGAGATCATGGGATCTCCTAAGAGATGGGGCTAGACCTGAAATATAAGTGTTCAGGTGGTCCTATGTATCCCATAAATATGGGAATCAAGTCACATGTAGTTATAGAAGCACAGTTTAACATCATGTAGGACAAAATAAGGATCTTAGTTTTAGGTCTTAGAACTCGGACCAAAGTGCAGTTTAGAGTCGTGCGGGACCGTACAGTTTAAGGTCATGCAAGACCAAGGAGCCTCGATGTAGGGAAAAATGTAGTTTAAGGTCATACTGGACCATGTAAGGATCTTAGTTTTAGGTCATAGAACTCAGACCAAGGTGCAATTTAGGGTTGTGCAGGACCGTACAGTGTAAGGTCATGCACGACCAAGGAGCCCAGATGTAGGGCAAAATGTAGTTTAAGGTCATGCTGGACTGTGTAAGGATTTTATTTTTAGGTCTTAGAACTCAGACGAAGTTGCAGTTTAGGGTGGTGTGGGATCGTATAGTTTAAGGTCATGCAGGACCAAGGAGCCCATATGTAGGGAAAAATATAGTTTAAGGTCATGCTGGACCATGTAAGGATCTTAGTTTTAGGTCTTATAACTCGGACCAAGGTACAGTTTAGGGTCATGCAGGACCGTACAATTTAAGGTCATGTAGGACCAAGGAGCCCAGATTTAGGGAAAAATGTAGTTTAAGGTCTTGATGGACCGTGTAAGGATCTTAGTTTTAGGTCTTAGAACTCGGACCAAGGTTCAGTTTAGGGTCGTGCGGGACCGTACAGTTTAAGGTCATGCAGGACCAAGGAGCCCAGATATAGGGAAAAATGTAGTTTAAGGTCATGCTGGACCGTGTAAGGAACTTAGTTTTAGGTCTTAGAACTCAGACCAAGGTGCAGTTTAGGGTCGTACGGGACCGTACAGTTTAAGGTCATGCGGGACCAAGGATGCTTAGGAAAAGTACTACTTGAGGAACCTGGCGTGGGTGGGAGGAGTTACACGCTCACCATCTATAGTCACCAGGGAATACACGCCATTGGGATAGACCTTATAGACAATGAAAGGCCCCTCCCATTTGGGCTCCAACTTGGGTGGTTTCCTTCCGGGAATCATTGGCGCTCTGAGAACCAGCACCCAGTCACCTTGTAGGAAGGAGCAGAGGTGAACCTTTTTATTGAAAGCTCGAGCCACCCTGCTCTGATGCCTTTCCAAGTTATGTAAATCGCAAAGCCTACTTTCGTCCATAACTTCCAATTCGGCTAGATAGATTTTGGAAACTCTATCCGGCGCTTGCTGGCCATAGACCGTCGTGCGCAATGGGGGAAACTGGATCTCGATGGGCAGGACGGCCTCAGCTCCGTATACCATGGAATACAGAGTCACCTGGGTGGAGTTACGAGTCATCGTCCTATAAGCCCATAGGGCGTTGGGGAGCTTGTCTGGCCAACTTTTCTTGTTCTGACCAACCATCTTTTGCAGAATGTTAGAGAGGGTTTTTTTAAACGCCTCGATCTGTCCATTCTCCTGCGCATGATAGTGGGAGGTGTGGTTAGAGCTAATGTTGTACTTGGCATACAATTTCTTCGTATTGGCTACTCGGAATTTGGTTCTGTTATCCTTGAGGATATCGTGAGGTACTCCAAACCGATATATGATATTAGAGCTCACGAAGTCAGCGATAGAACATGCCTTGAATTCCCTGAGTGGGATTTCCTCTGCCCACTTCGAGAAGAAATCCATAGTGGTCAAGATGAACTGGCACTGGAAGGACATCGTCGGTGGGTAAGTCCCTACGACATCCAACCCCAAGACTGCAAAGGGCCAAGAATACTTGGTAGTATGGAGAGGCTCCGGTGGCCGATGCACAAATTTAGCATGAACTTGGCATGCATGACACCTCTTGGAATACTCGATGCAGTCGTAGATCATGGAGGTCCAGAAGTATCTCAGCCACCAAATCTGGTGGGACAACTTCGACTCGGCTTGGTGGGCGCCATAGGAACCAGTGTGCACTTCTTGTATGACCTATGAGATCTCGACTCCTTGAAGGCAACGAAGGAGAACACCATAAAATCCATGCCTGTAAAGGAGCTGCTCAAGGTTGGGACCGCTTTGCAGGGTGAACTGCAGCACGCGACATCGGATTCGCTCTCGCTCGGCTCAGTCTGACGGAAGATTGTCATGCGGGAGATATTCAACCAAGGGCATCCTCCAGTTAGGAACTGTCTCGATTACCGCACATGAATCCTCCGGGGATCCTGACGTCGGGGCACTAGCGGTGAGATGGTTCACTCGCGGGCCACGATCACCCTCCAGAATAACAGGAGCAATGACTCTCTAGTGCACCATGTGGATAATTAGGTCATCATGTTCGGGCTCTGCAAGTGATGCAGCCAGGCTGGCCAAAGCATCTGCTCGACTGTTCTGCGATAGGGGAAGATGAACGAACTCTGGCTAGGAGGGGAACTTAGCCATTAGACGGAGGGTGCACTCTAGCAATGGCATTAGTTCTGGCTTTCTGATAGCATAGTCACCATTGACCTGCTTGATGACTAGCTCGGAGTCCCCTTTTACATACAGATGGGGTAAGTCAATCTTGAGAGCCAACTTGAGGACATTGATGAGGTCATGATACTCTATCTCATTGTTGGTGCAACCTTCTAAAAATAAGAATGAATACGGCAGAACGACTTGCTCCAGGGTGATGAAGATGATACCCAGACCCACTCTGTTGAGCCTAGGATCATTGAGCCTTCTTCCGGTGGGGCTCCGGGAGGCACCGTCAAAGTGCATCAGCGAGCATGGGATGGCGTGATCGACTGAGAGGTTTGCCTCATCGGGAAAGCCTAGATCCAGTGGCTGGTCCGTGGAGGTTGGGTGGGAAGCTAACAAGTCTGCCAACACTTATCCTTTGACGGCCTTCTGAGGTACGAACTTGATGTCGAACTGCTGGAGGATCACCACCCAGCGCGCCAATCGGCCGGTCAACATAGGTCAGTTCAGGATGTATTTCAACAGGTCTATCCAAGAGACCAGCTATACCTCGTGGTGCTGCAAGTAGTGTCGTAACTTCTGCATGGCAAATACGAGCGCCAGGAAGCTCTTCTCGATGGGATAATATCTAATTTCCAAATCGAGGAGCATGTGGATGATGTATTAGAGGCTATTCTTTGTTCCATTATTGTTCTTCTGGGTGAGAAGTGCACCGAGGGATTACTCCAGGGCAGTCACGTAAAGGACCAGCAGCTTTCCAGAAATGGGTGGCATCAAGACCGGAGGTTGGAGCAGATACTGCTTGATTTCCTCAAAAGCGATCTGACACTCTTCATCCCATTCATAGGTGGCACCTTTCTTCATGAGATGAGAAAAGGGCTTATAGTTACCGGCCAAATTCGCAATGAATCAGCATATATTGGCTAAGTGGCCTTGGAGGCCTCGAAGCTCCCAAATTTTTTTCAGGGGAGTCATCTAACTGATGGACTTGATCTTCTCTGGGTCAATCTCAATGCCTCTATACCTAACAATGATGCCAAGAAACTTTCTGGAGGTGACCCCGAAGGCACACTTAAACGGGTTCATCTTCAAGTGGCAAGAACGGAGGAAGCCGAACACTTTTTCAAGGTCTTTGAGATGGTCCTGGAGCTGATGAGATTTAACCACCAGGTTGTCCACATAGCACTCCACCAGTGTCCCGAGGATTGGCTTGAATATGCGATGCATAGCCCATTGATAGGTGGCACCCGCATTCTTCTGGCCGAAGGGCATAACCTGGTAGTAGAATGTACCCTGGGGGGCCCTGAAGGTAGAAAAATTTTCATCCTCTGGGGCCATCCGAATATAGTTATACCCGGAGTAACCATCCATGAAAGAGAGGGCTTGGAACCCGGTCGTGGCATTGATCAACAACTCTGTCACGGGAAGGGGAAAATCATCCTTCGGACAGTGGCCATTGAGATCACGGAAGTCGATACAGACCCTGATCTGCCTATTCTTCTTCCTAAATGGCACAATGTTGTCTAGCCACCTGGAGTACTGGACTTCCTTGACGAAGTTGGCCTTGATGAGCTTATCAAATTCAGCCTCAACCATGGCACCGTTAGAGGGGTGCATCTTTCTGGGAGGCTTCTTGAACCCGCGATGGTTTGCTGAAAGGCCAAGGTGGTGGACGACTACCTGGGGATCTAGTCCTGGCATCTCATCATATCTCCAGGAAAACACATCATAGTGCTGTCTGAAGAAGTCTACATACTGTTTCCATTCCTCAGGGGGTATAGCAGTGCGGACCAATGTGGGTCTTGGGTCCACCTTGCTACCGAGGTTCACCTGCACTAACTTGTCAACTATGGTGGGGACGACCTCCTCAAAGGCAGGAGGATCATCTTCTATGTCCTCCTCTCTTCTTGTGTAGGGATCATCCACGGGGTGAGCCGTTTCGGGGCTGCCAGACCCTGATGGAAAGCTGGTGCTGGCTTGGGCGGCAAAGGTCGTCACGTCAGGAGACTCATGCATTGCGGAGACCATGGAGACAAAGGCGGTTGATCCAATCCCATCTGGCCTTCGGCCCAAGCGGCCATGCTTTATGACATCAAAGAAGTAGTGGCATGTTGGCTTGAGCCAGTCGATTCCGGCCCAGCTAAACAGACACGTATGACGTACTTCCATTTCCATGAGCCTAACGTCCCAATATCCTACAGGGGTAGGAGGCTCGGAGATCACCTGATCCTGGTTGGTGTAAGAGTACGAGGTGATTTCCCGCCATCACTTGGACCCGGAAATATTCCTTCCTCTGGTACCCGAAACAACAAAGCACTGCCCCATGTCCGGGGTCGTGGCCTCCAACCGATGGATTGGGAAGACATATGTGTTGTCCAAACCTTCCCAGGGATCACTTGTGACAGTGGTGGGCTCAACCTCACTTGCCAGGATCTGCTTGTCCTTGCTATTGTAATAGTCAGCGTCTAGATAACGGGCTTCACAAGAGGCAAAAGGAAACACATCTCCTTTGAGAACGCCCACTCAAACCTTAAGGGGGTATTTGAGCACTGGTGATACGATGAGGGGACCGCTGCGTGAAGTTGGATCCATGCCCTGCCCATCAACGCATTGTAGGTGGTGTCCTGAGAGACAACCATGAATTCGGTATTGACAATTAGGCTGCCAAACTGGGTCTTCAAACGAATCATTCCAAGTGGAGTTTTCTCGGTCCTGTCATACCCCTGGATCATGAGGTCGGATGGAGTTAGATCATCCTCAAACAGGCCTAGCTTTAGCAGCGTCCGAGTTGGGATTAGGTTAATCTTAGAACCCGTGTCGACAAGACAGCGGCGAACATCCACGCCATTGAACTTGCCGGTGATATACTGTGGGTGAATGTGCCCCTATATGGGAAGGTATTCATCTTCCCTAGAAAACGAGATAACCTCCTGACATTTGGCATCCTCAATCGCCTTGGTGTGGAAGGATTCTGCGGCCGCCACATCCGTCTCAAACTGGAGGGGGCACCTTAGAGCCTCGGCGAGTGGCTCACGCATTTCAGAAAATAGGCGAAGGGCCTCAAGGATAGAAAGCCTTGCCGAAATGCCGACCAGGTGCTTCAGAACATCATACATTCAATCCAAACGTGAGCTTCTGATTATAGGAGGCCAATCTGTGATTGGAGGCATGATAGGCCCTTCCGACAGGACCGATGACTGACTGGTACTAGGCACGTCTCGTTGTTCACTAGTCCAAGCCCGAGAGGTGGCTGCCGTGTTAGGACTGGAAGGCTGCAGTCGACTGGTGGCAGGGCAGGGCTAGTTGCGGCACGACCGAGGTGGTCCCGCCTGATCCAGAAACACAAACGGTGGTGGAGGCGAACCAGTCGACACCAGGTGAGGGGGCTGCATGTGCTGATCTCTATATCGGGCCTACTGCCCGGTTTCAGTAGCATGCACGGCCTGACTGGAGGTGACGACTGTTGTGCCCCTGCGATTCACATAGCCACGGCTCCACTGACATTGGCAATGGCTGGGGACATTGGGGAGGTCCACCTGGCATTCCTCATCATTGGGAGTCAGAAAGGGATTTACCAACTCTACGGTGTTAACCGAAGCGTATATTGGGATTTCACTCGAGGAGTCATCCACTACCGGATGGAGTCTCGGAGGGATCCCCATTTCTGGGGACATAAAATCGCCAAGTGTGCGGGATGATGACAGAAATATCAGGGCGCGTTCTTTCTTCTTGTGTCACCGCTTGCTCTTCTGGGAAGAGGTAGGCTGGGACGACGATGCCAAAGCGGCGCTCGTAGATTCTGAGGGCTCTGACCAACTCAGGCGGGCACGGATGATGCCATGGGCATGGGCGACCATCCTGCGGGCAATCCAGTCATTATACATCCGGGACACACGGTCGGAAACCTGTTCCCACTCATCCTCATTGCCACTTCTTCCATCTGATCTTATGAAGACACTTGCCACTTACGCCAGGGCTGGGCCCAACCTGACTATGTTGTTGTCAATCTGGTCTTAGAGCTAGTCCTTGAACACATAGCATCACTAGATGGTGTGTCCCAGGGTCCGGTGATAAGGTCAGTAGTTAAGGTGATCAGTGAGATGATCCTTTTCTGGCTTCTGCCACTCAGGCAGCCGCATGATCCTCTGATCCAAGGTGCTATGGAAATAACTGACGACCTGGGCCTTATCAAACGAGTAAGCTCAATTCCTTCTATCTGGAAAGGGGGATCTTGGAGGCTGACCATGACCAGGGGCCGGAGAAGCATTCCGAGGAGGCAGAGCCTGATTATCTCGCCTGAGTGGTGGTGGTGCGTTACGCGGAGGCACCTAACGATTTTGAGGCGGTCGCTGCTGGGCAGGAGGCTTTGCCCGTTGGGGTGGACCCCTATGGGGTTGCTGAGCTGGCCTTACTGGTAGCAACTCTAGCTGTCTTGGGGACTCTCTCTGGGCCACAACAGTGGGCTCGGCTCTGGTGGCTCTCCTTGCAGGGATTACAGGAGGCAGCGGGCGTGCCTGACTGGCCTGTTGCAGGGCTTCTTCGAGGCGCTGAGCCTTGTCTGAGAAGTCCCGGAACCCTCTGGGGAAATTCTGAGTGATCAAAGTAGGAACCAGCTCTGTCTTGACGTTCCCTACACACATTGTCAGTAATTTCTTCTGAGTTAGTGGAATGTCAAGGGAGTACGTGAGCCCCTTCCACCGGGCGACGAAGTCCGCGACTCGCTCATCGGGCCTTTGTTTGCACCTGAAGAGGTCTGTGATGATTGTCTTTCAAGTTGTGGAACTGAACTGGTAGATTAATTTCCATCGAAAGTCCTCCCAACTAGCCATAGATCCAATAGGGAGCTAGCTTTACCAGACGAATGTTGGTCCTTCCAGTGTCTGAAGGAAGCAACAGAGCTTGGCGGCCTCCTGCTGTGCCGCAGTCCCAAACATAGGCCCGCACCTCGAGTTGAAGTGGGCCAGGTGTTGTGGCGGGTCTCCAGTCCGTTAAAGGGGGGAAAAGTGGGGTTCCCAAATCTCGATGGGGCCGGCATATCATCCACCCATGCTGGGTATGGCTTGCCGTCCGGTGGGATTTCCACCTGCCGAGTTTCCAGGGCCTCTAAGCAGGCAATGAGTACTTCCATTAGATCGTCCGGATGCAGATTCCTGTCCTGATGGGGATCTCTAACTACAAGCACATTACCGGGCTCTTTAATCTGGTATTCAAGCTCAGCTGCTCATGGGACGACTGGCGGAGCGACTCTCGGGGCAGCGGGGGGAAACCGAGTAGGGTCCCCCAGGTGATTACGCCGCTCAGGAGGGTTTGGCGAAACATATCGCGCCCTCTTTCCATGGGCTCTAGCCTCTCCCTTGTCGGCGAACGCAACATGGTTGCAGTTTCCCAGGGGAATCTCATCAAGGGTTAGGTTCTCCTACCCCTACTATCCTGGCCTAGGGTTACTATAGTCAGGCCGCCGCTCTGCAATGTGATCGGCCAAGATCTCATCAACCAACCTCTTTTACTCAGCGAGCTGTTGGTGTAGCGTGGCCTTCTTGGGATCTTCCTCTGCCTTCTGTACCGAGGCAGATGGGTCGGTAAGATTGACAATCCTGACATTCTCTTTACCCTTGCCGATGTTTCGGCTCAGTGTTAGTGCCTCCGTGAGTGTATGGAGACCTAGGAGGCTCCTCTGTTGGCGAGTAATCCTCCCAGATGGGTCCAGTAACGGCTTGTCCTCAGGGGGCAAGTCCTCGTCAAGGAGCTCCACACCGTTTCCCTCATCTAAAAGGTCAGCCATGTTGACCGCCCCTGCCTTTGGCGACATTCCCTCAGGGCCGCCCAGTGAATCGGTCTATCGGCAGATCTCACAGAAAAGAAGGGCAGGGTACTGCCCCCATCCGTGGATGTGCGCGTGGGAGGTGGCTTCCTCGATAACCTTGCAGAGTACTTGAAAACTTTGGATGCATTGTTTCTAGAGGGCCTTGTGGTGGACAAGTGACTCGGGGTGCCGAACCACGGGTAGCGCATCCAGGTTGACCCGACGGCATTGATCACCGATATCCTCAAGATGTCACTGACTCCCGGGATAAGGCGCTAGCTGATGGTGAAGACAGGAGTGAGTCACCCGAAGAGTCTGGTAGAAACATTCAAACTTTACTGGGGTGAGTGACTCTGGCATATCAAAATTCGATCCTGAGACCGGCCAAAACTTCTCGAGGAAGTGGCCCGCTGCGAGTATGGTCCAGAAGCTCCATGACTCCGGTTCGGGGTCCGGAAATTGCTGCCCCTGCTCGTCAACCGAGAATGGCCAGGGAGCTGGAAATGGAGCTAAGGCAGGCCACCGGGCTAGTGGGTTGGCTGGCGGGGAATACGGTGAACAGGCTGATTGGATGCTGATCCATGAGTCGTCCTCCAAGGGTTTCAGTACCCTGGATGCCACGTCACGATAGGATGGGACAACGAATGGGCCTCCTGTCACAGCGTCGGTGCTCACCGAGGGTGTGTCACGTTGCAACTCTTCCATCGGTCCCCAGAAAATTTCCCCACCATCCCTGACTGGGGTGGAAGGTGATTTCGGGGAGGCCAGTGGTAACTGTGGGTTTGACCCCTGGGGGTACACCAAGTCCTCGTCCTCCTGGATATACCTTCATAGGGATGAGAGAATCATACATATCTCGCATTTGGGGAGTACGAGATTGACGCGTCACGTCCCCATTACTCCCCTTGACTCAAATGGTTGGGGGGAAGGTTCCATCATTGAGTCATACTCTGCCTCAGAGTCCGAGAAACGGACTGGTCTAATTTTCGTCCGTACTCCCTTGACATTCCTATTACGGCGACGACACCCCACCTTCCTGGCCCTGGATGGCTCCTCAGGGTAAGGATGATTTCCATCAAGGAGTCCCCTGGCCGTAATAGAACTGGGGCAGAGGGGACTGAAGGCCGGGGTGTGAGAAGCACCAGGACAGATATCAAAAGGGACAAGGGGAGGACCTCCACGTGAGTGAGCGATCGGATACTCAACAGCTCCATACTCACAGCCCGCGGTAGGGGGAGTGACCTCATACCCAGTGCAGTGGGTATTGGAAAGAGTCATACCCGGAGCGTAGTTGTTGCGAAGAAGCCTTTGGCTTTCTATACTAGTGGCACAGAATGAGTCTTCATGGTGGGTGGAACTACCGCGGATTGGTCCGCGGTGGCCATTTCCTGTGCCCACGAATGGGAGAGTCGACCCAACCTGCCTGCAGGGCGGTCGGGGCCTCGATCCCAGTCGGGCATGTGACTACCCCTAGTCAACGTGTGTGGGGGTCTGGTAGTAGGAGTCAGTAGTGGCTCGGGCCACAGTTGTTGCTGATGTTGGTACCCCAGGATGGGCATCCTCTTCTGGTCATGCCTGGCGTTGGCGTCGGGTCAGATGGGTTGGAGTCGGTGGTGCGGGTACGAAGATTTCCTGCTCTTCAGCCCAGGGAGTCGGGCGGCAACGTCGACGCAGCCTGGTGGGGGTTCTTGCCATTAACCCTTGGGATGGGTCTCCGATTGGGCCGACCTGGACATCCCCCACCTCATTGGCGTAGGGGAGGGATGTGTCAAGGCGCTCTAGGGATAGGCTCCCGAAGCGGTTTAACGTCGGAGTGGGGAGCGGAGGCTCCCTGCACATCCCTCAGGGGCGGCGATGATGGTGAGGCATAGCCGCCTCTAGATCCAAACGATCCATGCCCCTGGTGGGGATGATCCCTTCCTCCTCGTACCTACAAACTAGTTCGTTGATCACCCTTCATTGGATGATGCCTGATGGGGAGAGGTGGTGTGAGTGCCCAATAGTCGTAGAAATCAGAGTCGGAGTGACTGTGGAAAAGTTGGGACAGCGCGGGGTAGCCGTGTCGGTACTGCCCCTACCCCTACGCTGGTGGGCAGGTGGAGATCGAGCTCAGGATGTAGTTATCTGATTCCTGGAAGTAGGGAGATAAACCCATTAGTACTAACAGGAAAAGAAATCGACAACCAATAGCCCAACGTCATTCCGTCTTCCGGGGTCGGCGAGAGGGATCCACGCTGACGACGTCAAAGAATAGAGTGATCAACATCCTGACTGCCTCAACACCTGGCGGGTTTCACATCCCGGTGATAGGTACCCGGACCTGGTGACATGCTAATCTTCCGACACCCCGAACGCTACCCATCTCCGTATTGAGGAGAAGAGATTCACGTCGGGTTCACCATTTTCTATTTCCAAAGCTTTTACGCCGGGACGCGCACATGCGTCCATCACACATGGGAGGACGCGCGGCTTATTGCCCCACATTCCCGCTTTCCAAAGGTGGGCGGCATCCATTCCTTGTTCAGGGACGTCTTCTCCTTGATTGAAACCGGGATGATGGGATGTTGGTTCTTCCTTCCATGGATTCCTCCTCGGAGCTCGTCACCTATTCCGGGTCTCCCTCATAGATTTAAGACGAGTTCTTGAAGCTCATTCCCAACGCTATATCTACATGGACGCCAGTTAATTACGCTGCTTCCATCGAGACACTCCAAGGTGTCTTGTCGGGGCAACAACCTTTGGTGAGGAGAATGGTCACGTTGGGGTGTCGTTTCCATGTCTTGTTGCTGGGGATTGGTATTTCTGTCTGCTGTCCCTTATCACAGGGCTTCTCGAGGGCGCGGAAGCCCGAGGCATCCCACATCGAACGTGGGGATTGTGTACCATCTGAGGTTTTCCTAGGCTTCCCATGTTTAACATGGGGTATGCCGCGAGTTTAACGTCTTGCGGAGACGTATCGAACTGATCAGAACACTGAGAGTGGATCAGATTGAAGGACCCACAAGGGGGAACACTGATGTTGGGGATAGCACATGGTCGGCTTCCCAACTACCATGGAGTGGGATGGGGTGGCACGATCTCACCAGGATGTGGTGGCCCGGGTAAGGATTATGATGGATGATGGAGTGATGGGCTTGAACCTTGTGGACGCTTCCTACGTATCCCCATGGCAGGGAATCAAAGTCCGCGTAGTTCGGTGGTACGGTGGGACACCTGAAGAGGCGACCTGTGAGAATGAACGCAAGGATTGGATCCTGGAGGAAGTAAGATCTTCGGGCTAGGGCATGAGCTTCTCAAGGCATGTGGGATCGAGGGGGAGGTCAAGATGATATGTGGGTGTGAGGCATGGGGATTACGCTCTAAGACGGCCCAAGAGGGGGAATACGGGGATTACGCTCTGAGGCGGCCCATAATGGTGCTGGTGAACCGACGCGAAGGGGTTGGTACAACTGAGCGATGGGCTTGAACATCGTGGAGGCTTTCTACGTACCATGTGTTAGCACGGATCATAGTCCACGCAGTTCATGGCATACATTTTGACTTCATGCGGGACAAAGGAATACAGTTTAACATCATGTGGGATAAGGGAATTTGGGGCTTATTCTATGAGGTGTCCTAGATTGGATATGGGGTTTATGCTCTGAGGCGACCCATAGTGGTTGGGGAACTGACGTGGAGAGGTCGGAATGACTGGGTGGTGGGGTAGAACCTCGTGGAGGCTTCCTACGTACCATACGTTAGCACAGATCAAAGTCCACGTAGTTTGCTGGGATGGGGCTTACGCTGTGAGGCGGCCTAAAGTGGGTGCCATGGTCGGTGCGTGCTCTAAGCCCACGTGAGTCATGCTTGGTGTGAGAAACAAGAGGCAGTAGGGACCAGACGATCACGTCACAAAGGGTGCGTTCGTGAGAAGTGGAAAGGGGCTTACGCATTGAGCAGCCCAAAGAGGAAACAGGGGCTTATGCATGGTTATCGGCCCTTGGTGCTGGGGCTTACTCCAGGATGGAGGCCCATGGTGCGACAAAGCGTAGTGGGAAAGGGACTCCACTAGCCTTAGTAGGGGGTAAGTAAGGAGGTGCATGGGTGCAACCTTCTGCAAGAGAGTCTAGGGGCTTACGCTTTGAGGCAGCCCTTCCCCCGTGGAAAAACGCCACTCTGACTAGGAGGATCTCATTCCATGTGAAGAAGATTCCATTCCCGTGGAGACGAGAGGTGTAAAGAATGTTCGAGCCGAGGGGACCCTGCATGCAAGGCACGGGGTCGGACCATAGTTTAACGTCATGTGTTAAGGACAATGTGCTTAGCAGTTTAACGACCTGCAGCTTCGAAGAGGTGGGTTCTCTCCACACCCCTAGGACTTACATGCCCAATGCCCTCTACCCGTTGTGGGAGGGAAGGCATCGACAGGGCCGTAGTGAAGGGGGGACGCAGGGCGAACCATCGAGTGGTCCACATTAGCATGGCTATACGAAGAATCAATAGTCATTAGCGTGCCTATGCGGAGAAGCCTAAGGAAAAGAAACGCAATGGGAAACACCGCCCAAGGTACCTTGAGGTTACTTCATACAAGCCTGGTAGGCCGTACGAGAAAACAACGCATGGCCCGCATGCCCGGTAGGGAAGACATCAGGTGCCGGCGTGGAGAGGAAGCCAAGGGGTGTCAAGGTAAAGGGTCCTGGGTGTTGTGTGAAAAGAGAAGGTTTGCGCGAAAAAAACCGGGATGGTGCGCAATATGACCAGAGGATTGCGCGGATGGGTGATTGCACGCAAAGTATTGGGATTGCGCGCACAACAGGGGATTGCACGCATGGGGAAAGGATTGCGCACAAGGGAAGAACCTGGAGGAGTGGGAAAATTCACTTAAGCCAGTGCAGTTGCGCGAAAAGGCGAACCCCGGGGAAAGGTTACGTGAAATGTGGAATTACCTGGAAGTCATCTTGCGCGCGGGGTAGTCTGAATTGCGCGCATGGGAGCTGTTCCGAATTCTGCAACCCCAAACCATTTGGGCTTGCCTTCTATTTATAGGCATTGGCCAGCGCAGAATCTAGGTGGCACGTGAAATCTTCCGTGTCTGGAACCTTCGGCGTGCAAATCTTCACCGTGAGGAATCGGGGAGTGCAAAATTGCGTGCCTCACCGGCTTGATTATGCGCATCCTGGGGATGCTTCGCACGCACAGCTTTATTTCGCGCAAGGCCTCCTTTATTTCGCGCACCACATCCCGGGCCTCCGGACCGGGCCTCTGATTCTGAATATGACTTCGCTTTGTCATTTCGAAACATCTTCTGGGAGTTACGGACTTTTTCGGCATCTACAACCATATTTCACCTTCTAACCATCCTATGGAAAACAAAATCACCTCGTGTGCATATGTACGGAATATCGTCTCCACGCCATGATGTAATTTGTTTTCCACCACCACATTACTTGGATGGTTATAATGGTGTGAAGAAAAACTATATATGATTATTGTAAAGTGATTTTTATTCTGAAATAGTATACATACACTTCAATACAATTCCACGATCATTGGAATGATATCATCTCTTGTGCGTACGTACGTCCTACCATCTCCACGATGTGATGCGACTCATTATACATGATATTCATTGAATGATGATTATATCAATGAATTGAATGAATAAATATGATATATATTACACTAATACCATTCTGGAAATGAGGTATCTATAACCTATAAAGAATAATAAGAATTTATTCGACAAAACATGCATAACAACATAAAGCAATGAACACCCGAATAACAAGTAGCAATGAAATATTACTAATAAGAAGATAATAATATGACCATATATGATATCATAACAATGAATATGATTCTGTAATAAGTCAATGACATTATTTAAATCATTATATAGGAGGTTCGGATACGTATGAAGCAAATTGAACCTAAGGTAAGGGAAGATCTCACAATCTCATTTTTATCCGTGATTGTTTATAATTCAGAATTTATCGGGGAATATTTATCATCCACATCCATGTTTCCTCAATATTTAATACTATTTCTATACTCCAACAATTGTTTAAATCCAATTTTATCTATTGGTGAATTCTTGTAAAAATATGAAAGTAATCTTTTGTCGTTTTCAGTACGAGATACATTTTCACTTTTTCAGCCAAAGTATGAGAAGAATGTTTTTTTAACTTATATAGTATGAATAGATTTTTATGATTTCATAGGACATTATTTCCATGAAGCTACCCTTACAAGTTTTCAAGCTCATTTTTAATCAACTTCTTTTAGTTCAATATTATTTAACATGTTAAGAAAGGAAAAAAAAATTGAAGTAGAAAGGATATTTTCCTCAAAAATGGAGTTCAAGTGTTTTATCAAAATTATTTTCCATCTATGATAATATAGGTTTCTATTTCTATCTCTTTTATTACATTTATTTTATTAAGTTATGATGGAATTATTTTTATGAAGTCCTTTTCTGGATTCTGTTAAGATGTCATGATGTTTATGAATCCCATTTTTATTACATGGGTTATGCTATGATGTATGATTAATGATTTTGTGGCACACATAAGAATGGTTTCATTATGAGATGGGTGGGACCTATATCTCCCTCCAATGCATTGGGTAAATATTTATATCTCATGATATAGACATGGATGGAACTACAAGATAATCTAGTTCAGTGATACAGGACTGGAACGAGGAGTGAACTTGGTTCAGTAATGGACTTTGTCCGCTATGATGGTCTTGGAAAAGAGCCTTGACTAATATGAAATGATTTTCTATGATTATGTGTCTATGACACAAAGTTTAATGTTTTAAGTTATGATTATTGGGATTACATTTCACTACTATGATTTATCCCATGTTATGATATTATGATCTTTTTTGCAGGTTAGGATTTTAAAAATATTATGTTCTTATGAATATGATATGATTGATATTTCTTCTGTTTACCCTTACTGAGCATTTGATCTCAACCTTTTGTATGTTTTCTTTTCCCCGGGTCAGGAAGAAGGGTATTAAGTAGGATATTCCAAAAGTAACTCTGGATATGATAAAATAAACAGGATACAATGTAGATGATTTATGAACTAGTTGTTTATGTTTCCCAGTTTTTAAAGACACTATACATATATGGTCCTATCATGGTTTTGTTGTATGTTGTAATAAGTATGATTCAATTCTGAAGTAATAACCATGTATGTAAATTATGGGTCGTTATATTGATTTCTGTATCTTAGAGAAACCTCCTTTGGATCTCTATTTAATAAACCTTGGAATTGTATTACCTGAGTGAGAATATATCATGAAATTGGATAGTGGTGGTGGGGAGGGATTTTGGAAGGGGTTGTTTTAGATAAAGAGATTGTGTTTTTTGAATATGTGAGGGGAGGGAATGTCCTTTTATGATTAGGGATGAGTGATATTTTTGTAAATACCCAGAACAATTCAATAATGGGAATTCAATCTCACCCCAAGTGTAATGTCCCCGACCCAAGAGCCACTAACCGGTGCCCTGAACCAAGTCACCACATTACCTCAAGTACGCCTCCTTACATGCGAGAGGTTTCCAACTAGAAGGGAGGGCATAAAAGTCAAATGGGGAGACAATATGTTATTTACTAGAGTATGCCACAACATAAAATAAATATAACATCGAAAAAAACATAAAATAATCAAGGAACCTACATAAATAATCATGTATGTAAATAGGGTAAAAACCAAATAAAATAGTACTTATGACATTTCATGTAACTGTACCACGTGAACAAAAACCAAAATAAAGACAATAATAGAATCCCTAAAATGGTCCTGAATTCATGTTTGGAACCTCATCTACACACATCCCAAATCTGACTCAACTCTTGAGCACTAGAACATTACCCTTTACCTGACATGGAACCATGAAATCTTCTCAAGTACCAAACAAACGGCCCGAGCAGGGTGTCATTAAAACACAATAAGATATCACCAATAGTGTCTACAAAATACCCAGTCTATACAAATAGGGAGTGAAATTTAGAAATAATGTAAATTAAATAAAATACAGTTCCTATAGACATTGGTAATATGTTTTCCCCTAAGATGAGATACCATTAAATTCATATTCAATAATTATAACCTCTCAGTTCTTAATTCACTATTTTAATGTGTTTAATTTATTAGGCTTCTTAAACAATCGCGAGGCATATGGGAATGAACCAAGTCTTATCTCACTAGGTAAACACACCATAACAACGAAACTATCCTCACCTATATGCCTCGGTCCTTGTGAAATGAAAACATTATGGGAATAAAACTCTATCCCCTTCTCTAACATGTGTATTGCAGGGTGGAGTCTGGATCCTTGGTCCATCCTGACTCGTGGGTGTAGAACCTCATTTCTATACCCTGCTCTACCAAGACCTGTGCACATTCTTATTTATTCATACACCACACATAACCATATTACAACCAAGCATATCATACATCAGTAATAATATCAAAACTATATGAACTAAAATGGGATTCTATATTATGCAATAATACATTAGAAAATTTATAATTTAAATAACATAACCATTAATCTGAATTCTCATTCCCCATGCCTAACTCACTAAGCACATTGAATTATAAAACATGATTCATTGACACATTCCCATTAATCCCATGTAACACATTCATATTCCAATAAAAACAATCCCTTGTCCATTATCCAAAACTATACAAGTATACCCATAATCCTTTCTTAATAATTTCATTGACCCATTTACATATTCTCCAAGGGATCTACTTAATCACCAGAAAATTTCACACTTTACGATTCAGTTAACCTTATTCAGGAGGTTCAGCACACCACATGGGTGGCTCTAAATTAGTCTATTAAACATCCACTAATCCCACAGAGATCATGAAAAGGTTTAATTGGTTATTTATACACTCATTATATTAAATATTGAAAAAGACACCAAGAAAAAATCAAGGAATGAATAGGAACATAACCCCATATACAAAAATCTATATAAAAACCAAGGGATATAACATATAGACCACCTAACTCAAATTCATTTTTGAAAATACCCCTAATGAAATCATTTTATCTTGATTCAACCACCCATTAAAGCCTCAACCTATATCCCATTTGAAATAAAGGGGTTTAGAGATTCAGATGTAGAAAAGTGAAGGATGAAAACCCTAAACCAAAAAGTGATGCATGAGAGGGATTAGCCTTACCTAGATCCTTTATCTATAACCGAAGACAATCCAAACAAACTAGGGATGAAATATAATCACCCTTTTAATACTTTGGGATCTCTGGTTAATCACTATTTTTCTAGGGTGGAAATAAGGGGTGAAAATCAGATGATAGTTAAAAATCCCATAATAACATTTTTTTAATTTTTACAAAACATACAGTGGAACATGGATTACCTACATGGTTTAAAAAATCATGTGTAAACCATGTGAAAGATACTATCCAATGTAGTTTGGGTAACACATTTACTTGGGATGGCCACAAGGTTTGATAGATCATACACTGACCATGTGTTAAGCCTTTGTCCAAGGCTACACGGTTACTTGTGAATTTGGCACAATTTTTTAAATTATGAGCCCACCATGTGCCTTGCGTTGATTTGCAATATTCTCCCCTTTCTCATTTTCTGAACCTTTGGAACACCCCCAAGACCTGGAATACTCTCTGGAGCCATTTCATTAAAAAACGAGAGATTAAAACCAAAATTTAAATAGGAACATAGCTCTATGAAATCTGATGTCTTATAACCTCCCCACCATATGACAGCTCATCCTCAAGCAACACTTCCCAGGCATTAATGATTTTTCGAAGAAAATATATTTGTTCTCTAGGAAAACATATTATAATCTATCAATATACTTTCTTACAAAATGTTTCCATGTTTCCATAAAACTCTAAATAAGGGCATAGTATTACCCCAAAATACATCCCCACTACAGTATACAATAAAAATTGAATTCTCCATATAGGATGCATCAAACTTCAACTCTACATCATCAATGTTTATCATGTGAGATAGATCCGGATGATACTGTCGAATTTATGAGGCATGAAAAACATCGTGCATTCTACCATACTGTTTTGTATGTGGCAATCGATAATCCATTAGTCTGGTCCTCTCTACGATATCGAATGATCCCACATACTTGGGTGCCAACTTGGCATGTCACTGAATTTGATGGTGACTCAAGCTTTGTGACACTCTATGAAACAAAATATCACCCACCATAAACTCAAGAGGTCTAAAATGATAATCGGCATAAGATTTCTACCAACTCTAAGGCATTTTCATACTATTATGATTCCATCGAACCTTCTTCGACGTCTTCTATATGAGACTCAGTCACAACATCCCAAATTCTCCATCATCTAATGAAAAAAACATAGATCTACATGGTCTTACATAGAGTTCCTCAAAATGAACAATATAAATCATATCCTAAAAACTATTTTTCTAGGGGAACTCAACAAGTTGATAAGTGTTTTTTCCATGAACCACTGAAATCGTGAATACTAAATCTCAACATATATTCTAATATCTGGATCATATGCTCTTACTTCCCATACATATGTGGCTGATATGTTTTACTCCAAAACACTTAGGTACCAAGCTCCATTAGTATTCCATTATTGGATAAAGATGTAATATGTGTATCATGAACCAAAACTATGGTTCTCAACACACCATGAAACCTCACTATCTCTCAAAAATAAAACTAACTAAACCGACAAAATATTTTGTTCTCCAGGATCAGTAAGAAATGGGGAACCATAGTCAACTAGTCCATGAATACACAAAAAGATTAATTCTTATAATGAATCCTTATAAGAATCACTACCATGTCCATCGTTACATCATTCCACATCCACTCTGAGACGGGAAATTATTTTAACAAACCACTTGAGCATTAATTCTTAACCATCACCTACTGATAGGTAAGGCATCATGCCACAAAACCCACAAACTTCATCTTTATTACCATCCACCAAAACATCCTATAAAGATAATGATAGATCTTAGTCATGCTAGGTTTTACTACCCACTTTGATGCCTGGAACTTGTGTATCAAATCTTCCTACATACAAACTCGTACAACCACACCACCATGAACATTGAAAGTTCCATCATCACCAATTACCTAACAATAAGTTGAATCCCCACCTTTAGAAATTTTCATCATCCCCTAACACTTCAAATTGTCTAGATAGCTTTCCTTGACCTAGTTGAAAATCATGGACTCAATATCTATAGATGAAATATTCAATTTACCAGGCCCATATTTCACTTCCAGGTGCATCTCAGTATATATGGCCATCATTTTCCACTCATAGTTGGATTATTGGACCAACTAATCTTGAGTCTTCTAGTTCAGATCATCCAAAATACTATTCCCTTTTCCTGGTGGTTTAACCAGCTCGAAGTATAAAAAATTTAGCTACTTCACCCATATTCGTTGCCGATGATTTAAATAACGTAGATAGAATATTTACTTAAGACTTTCATGGTTGGTAAACATCATAAACTACTCTCCCCATAAGTAATGACTCTAACATCATAAGTCATAAACGATAATATCTAAATAAAGGTCACGAGTATGGTAATTTATTTCATGAGGCCTTAGGTATCTTTACCCTTAAACTACAACCTAATAATCCTAAATCTACACTACCCCATGTCCAACACCAGAAGCATCACCAAACAAGGTGTACCACTTACCCACTTCTGGTAAGATCGAAATTGGTATGGTAGTCAACAGCTTCTTAAACTCTTGAAAATAATTCTCACATGCCATTGAATACTCAAACATTAATTCCTTCTTGGTTAACCCTGAGATTGGAACTACCAAGCTGGAGAAATCCTTAATGAACAGTCAGTAATAATCATCCAAACCTAGAAGACTCTGAACATCATAAACGTTTATGGGTTGCTCCAAAGACACCAAAACATGCACTTTCTCTAGATCGACTAACACCCCTGACATTGAAATTATGTGCCTGATGAAATGAACTCTATCAATCTAGAACAAAATTTTTGAAAAATTGGAATAATGCCTACACTCTCATAATGTACTCAGGAAGATGTCATGATTCTTAACATGATCTTAAATAGTTATTGAGTACACCAAGATGTCATCAACGAAGAAGATAATGAACTGATGGGGATATGGGTGAAATATCTAGTTCATCAGGGAAATGAACACAGATGGTTCATTGGTTAGCCCGAACGACTTCACCACAAACTCATATAACCCATACCTAATCTGAAAAGCTGTTCAAGGTATGTTAGAAGGTATCCACATCAATGGATAGTATCATGATATTAAATCGATCCTGGAGAACGCCGAGGCACCCCTTAGTTGTTCAAACACGTCATCGATTCTCGAGAGTTGGTATTTGTTCCTAACCATCATCTGATCCAACTTCCTATAATCAACACATAAGCTCAATGATATGTCATCCTTCTTAGAAAATTGTATGGAAGATACCCCAGATGTTGTACTGGGATTGATAAACCCTTTATGTTCAATCTCCTCAAGCTAAACATTATGTTCATAAATTTATGCTAGTTCCATTCTATATGGAAGAAATGAAACTTGCTCCGCCCCTGGTAGAAATTCAATCGAAAACTCAACATCTCTATTTGGTGGTAGCCCCAGGAATTCCTAGATAATCACAAATTGAAAAAGATCCACAAAGGTAGGAAATAATAGTCGTTCCCTTCCTCAATATAGAACAAGGATAGCTTCTTGAGCTGCGAGTTCTCCCCAATGCTAAAAAATTGACCCTGTGTGGTATGCTCAAACATCCCACTCACCAAGAAGAACATAAGTGTCTAAATTAAGTGACATCAACTTCTCATGGAATCAATAATAATCGACATGGGATTGATACAACACCGACCAATACATACCTAGAATCGTGTCAAAACTAGACATCTATAAGACAAACATGTTTTATAGAATATGATAAACACCACCATCCAAGGAACAACCCTTACACTATCTGATATCCTCAACTCATACCCCTAACTGAGTATTAAGTGACATAACTCCACAAACACTTTCCACAGTTAATCCCAACACAACTATGCACTGAGAAAAAATAAAATAAGGCATAACACTAGTATCAAATAAAGCACTTGTGAGCATGGAAACTACAAGAATCATACCTTGAATAGTAGATGGTCCTACCTCACCACCTTTAGGTGTAGACTGAACTGTATAAAGATAACATGAACCTCTACCCTAGGATCCAACCTGAGTGGCCTGCACTGCACTGCCTTCCTAGTATTGGTGATCTCACCCCAGAGTTACACATCACCCACCTTTATAGGTATGACCCATGGAGGTTCTGATGCCTACATGATACGGAGTCACCAACCCTATGCCTACACTTTTCATCTACCTCTAACCTCAATAATTTCTCGACTGTCAAGGGTTCCTACAGATCGTCTGCATATAGACCAACCAGCCGCACGCTCGACACTAAACTGGTGGTAAGGGACACTGACCACGCATGTTCCCTGACCTACCATATAGGTAACAGAACACTTAACCTCTACCCTCATAGGTCGGACCCCTCTTCTTCCTACTATTTAAACTTCCACCCTAATGGAAATTCCCAAAATGGTGCTTCCTACTCTCAAAATCTGAACAACTTTACCTCCCGACAGTAACAAAAATTCCATTGCCTAAATCTATGTTATGGTTCCATCTTGATATAGGGCCTGATCCACTACATTGAAAAACCTTTTCAAATAGAAGTTTTTCACCTAAGAATATATATCGTGTCTCATCCCGTTCAGAAAAAATTTCACCATAGCTGGCTCATCTCCTGCCATCATCAAAACAAAATGTTTCAAATCGGTTAAATAACTAGAATAATCCCCACTGACATTGTCCCTAGACTCAAACTCATAAAATGAATAGCCTCCTCTAACCTCAAGGTATCTTCGTAGATGTTTTCTTGGAGTTTATCCTAGAAAACTTTCCACATCATCACTTCATCTTTCCCTTTTTGAACCATGATATCCCACCAAAGCATTGCCTAGGCTCGCAAAATATATGATTATAACTTGACTCCCTTCTTAAGAGGAGTCTAAATATTATCAAGTATAGTCTAGATAGACTCTATCCAAAACATTAATTCTTTTTTAACACCCTCTATAGTAATGTTCAGATGGTATTATAGTAGAAACTCCCTAGTCAACATGATCATACTCGGTGCAACCCGTCTTGGGTCCCGTCCCATCATGTTCATGAAATAACAATATTTTTCCTGGAATTGATCTTATTTGTTTTCATAGATCACCATGTTCTCACACTCCCCAATGGGAGGATTGTTCTTAGCAACATCCTCTTGTCGCTCGACCAGCTAATTCCTTCAATATGGAATTTTTTTACAAAACCAAAGATGAGCTTCAGAACACATACCATAAAGCTTTCATTGTATATAAGGTAAAGTTTATCACTATCCATAAACAAACCATTTCACATACACTAACCAAATATGACCGATCATACCCAAAACACTACCCTCAACCATCCCCACCAAGGTCATGGATAACCCAAGATAAATAACTCACATGGTCGCAAACCTTACCTTATACACATTTCAAAACCTTTTCTATTTCACATCCAACCCCAAAAATAATTTGATTCACTTTCTCAGTCTTATTAAAAACACATATTTATTAATTATTTAACATTTTAACTCCAATTTTTACCCATTTTCATTATCACATTAGACACCATTTTCATTACTTTCCGGAAAATCAAATACATCATACCATTTACGCTCTACACATTGGTCATGTGTGTGCCTACTATGATGTATATTAACTATATACCTAGGTTCATATAATGATTCATGAATTCAAAATCACATATCATTATGACCGCATGAAAAATATCATAAAATGTTCACATCACACCATATTTACATAAACCAACATTGAAATATCATAAACTACGACAACAAATAAAAAGAACAACAATTCCAGCCCTGGGTGACTTGGTTTTTCCTTCATACTTGGGTTTGATACTCCCAAGAATGAGCTCATTGACAATACTGAACACCTTCCTAACCTTATTTATACCATTCCAAAATTGTGTGCCATATAAAAGAACTCCTCTGATACAACTTGGTAATGTTCTCAAACCGAGATCAATTAATCAGTGCCCTAATACGGATTGCTACATGACCTCAATAATGACTCCCCCTACGCCAGAGGATTCGGAGTAGTAGAGAGGGTCTAAAATTAACATGGAGAGACTATACCCTATTTAACATATTAATAAATATCAGAAAATAAATATAAAATTGGAAACAATAAAGAATAATAAATAGGCATACATAAATAACAATTTTTTAAATCATGGTAAAAACTACAACCAACAGTAAGTATGACATGTCAGGATATGATAACACAGAAAAAACCCAAAATAATGTCAATAGAAGAATCCCCAAAATGTTCCCTACTCTATATTTGGAAGTTCAACCCCACACATTCGAAATTTTAATCATCTCCCAAGCACTGAACCATTACCCTTTACCTGATTTGTAAACATGAAATCTATTCGACTACCTGGTGGTGGCCCGAGCAGGGTTTGAGTACTCCTTAGTTGGCCACCAACAATAGTGTTTGAAAAATATCCCATTAAAATAGATTATTCAGGAAGTTTCTAAATAATTCTATGAAAAAAAGATAGTTCAAGTAGTTATTAGAAAAAATATTT
The DNA here is from genome assembly GCA_963277665.1 of Viscum album. Classification (NCBI taxonomy): domain Eukaryota; kingdom Viridiplantae; phylum Streptophyta; class Magnoliopsida; order Santalales; family Viscaceae; genus Viscum; species Viscum album. Next base: position 451,219,703 of record OY728131.1, read on the forward strand.
CCCCTAATTTAAGACACAAATAAATTCGGATTCAAAAATTATAACATCTCTATGCTTAATTCACCCTTTTCATGTGTTTAATGGATTGGGAATGTTCAATAATGGAATGGAAAATGTTAATTAATGATGTCTTATCTATCGATGGAAACCCATCACAACAACCACAATATCGTAACCTCAACGGCTCAGTCTGGGTGGAATTCAACCGTTAGTGGAATAAAACTCCATCATCATCCCTAGCCTATGAATTGATTCTTGGAGTGTAGAGCCTCAGTCCAACTCAACATGTGTGTGTAGAACCTCATGTTTATAAGCCACTCTACCAAGCCATGTGCACATTCTTATTTATTCATTAACCACACATATCCACATTACAACCAAGCATAGACTATATCATTAGTAATATCTCCACAATAAATACAAAAATGAGAATCTATATTATTCCAAAATCCATTAACACATTTATCATTTATATCACATAACTATTTATCCCAATTCCAATTCCACATGCCTTACTCACTAATAATATTCAATTACAAAACATGATTCATTGGAGAATTCTTCTTAATCCCATGTAACCCATTCACATGCCAAACCAAACAATCCCTTATACATTATCCATAACTAGACATATCTAACCATAATCCTTTCTTAGTCATTACATTAACCAATTTTTACATTCACCAAGAGGTCTAACTAATCATAAGTAAATTTCACACTTTACAATTCCTGTAATCATGTTTGGGACGGTTGACAAACCCCATAGGTGGTCCTAAAATGGCCAAGACATCCTCCATGTATCCAATCAGGATCATGCGGGGGTTCAATTGGTTATTAAAAACACATTATATCAAATCTTGAAAATGAAACTAAGAACACATAATGAAAAGAACAATAATATAACCCTATAAACAAAAATCTATGTTAAAACCAAGGGATATAACTAGTAGACCACCTACTTCAAATATGTTCAGGAACTAACTCTTAATCCAATCCTTAGATCCCAATTCAACCACCCTTTAAAGCCTCATCCTAGATCTCACAAGAAAATAAGGGTATTAGAGATTTAGATGGAGATATGAGAATGATGCAAACCATAAACCAAAAAGTGATGATAGAGAGGGATTAAACTTACTCGGATCTTTAATCTGCATCCGAATGGAAATCCCAAAGAGCAAGTAATAAAGGATAATAATCATTGTATGTCCTTGAGATCTCTTTTTTTAATAGGGGTCAAAGGTGGAAATGAGGGTTGAAAATAGAGTGATGGTTTAAAATACCATAATGGAATTTTTGCAATTTTTTCCAACATTATAGGGCTGAAAGATTTGACAAACCATGATAAAACCATTTTCTAGAAACTTTCAATGGGAATCAGGTTCACATAGTAACCTAAGCAGGCCACACGATTTGAGAGACTGGGCAGTGACCGTGCATTAAGCCTCTATCCAAGACATCACGGTTACCAAGAATTCCACATATTTTTCTCAACTATTCACCAAGCTTGCACCATGCACAGATTGGACTGGTTCTCTCTTTTATCATGTTTTAAACCTTTGGAACTCCCCCAAGCCCCAACATTCTCCCAGGACCATTTAATTAACCAAAAACGAGAGATTGAAACTAAACTTTAAACAGGAACATACCTCCATGAAGTTAGGGATCTTCCAACAAGTGCCTCAAAAATTTATTTTTAAAGGATTTAAGGGATCATAGTTTTGATCCAAATCACTAATAGAAAAACAAAAACATATTTTAAAAAATCTTTAATATCTTATTTTCCTTAATTTACCATTTTAGTTTTCTTTGCAGTAACTAGTCTTTTTACCTAGGAAAATTATCATTTTAGAATAGAAAAAATGAGACAAATTATTTAATTTATAATTATTGAATATATATATATATTAAATAAAAATTTAAAAATTAGAATCCTATGTGATAGTGAAAATTAATTTTAATTTGAGTGTTGGTAACAAACAAAAATACATTTTCAGTTTTACCATGGTAACATATTTTTTATTATTTATATGTCAATATAATTATTATAAAAGTTCCATTTTTCCATGAATGGATGATGTTTGATATTTATAATCATACACCAATAAATTTTAAGATGGTGGTATTATTAAAAATTTTATATCATTAATAATATATTATATATTATAAAATATCATTAATATCAATATTGACCTTATTCATTTAATTTCAGAATAATAACATCAAGACAAAGGAAGAATTATAATATATTATTTTTAGACATGCATTTAATGTTATTTGTATCTATAAAATTCAGTTATTAAAGAAATTCAATCAACTCTTATCAATTTTAATATTTTTTTATCATTAATTTTACTTTTTAACTAATTAAATAATTAGTGTGTCGTTTTTTCTTAAGAAATTAATTTAATAATAAAATTACTAATAATAAAAAATAAACTAGCCTCATGAGATTAATTAATTATACTAAAAATGACCATTAAATGGTATTAAAATAGTTTTCCCCATGTGAACACATAATATAAATTTTAAACAAAAAGGGTTTCATTTTTTCTTTTTCTTTACTAAAATTAAAATATTATTCAATTTCACTGAATCCTGTCAAAAATTCATATAAGAATATAAAAAAATTAGGTTCAAAATATGGACATAACATATAATTTGGACAATTATTTGGGCCATTTTAACACTTATCATTTTATTTTAACCTAGGGTAAACATGTTTTAACATTAATTATGGTAATTATTTTTTACTTTTTTTTCAATTATTTAAGGAAAAAATTATGTTGAACATAATATATATTTAAATTTATTCCTATTCCAAATATGGAATAAATTTTCCAAATTCAACTCATATAAGTGGCGGTGTTTAATTTAAAATTAAATCCTTTAATGAAATGAAAAAACGTGTTTCCAAAAGGAAAATTTTAATAAGTATAGTAAGTATAACATCCCAAGCTTCTATGGTACACTTTCCTTTGAATAATAAAGTAGCATGTGTTATACGCAACTTCGAGTTCTAACACACACACCACAACCAATCAAACTAGCCGTTATGAATAGTAATACCCACTTTTTGAAATTTTATAAATTTTATCTTTCAAAATGGACTTCATTTTTGGATTCGGAATATCGAAATTAGCCTAGGGTGAAATTTTGGTATTTTTCTGAAAACTTTCAATTTTTGATGAATAGTGAAAAAACACTGAGTTATAGTTTAAAACCAAATTTTTATTTAAATAATTATTTATTTTATTTAAATTTAATTAAGGTCAAAATAGATACATAATACCTATATAAGTTCAATGTAATTCATTGGAGTTAGTTTTGAATAATTTTAGATATATAAAAATTTTATTGAACTTTTCACCGTCTTTTACCCACCTCCTAGGAGAATTTGGAAATTAACATGAAACTTAATTTTACCGCTTCTGTGAGTGAAATTTTGAAAATCCGAGATACACAGTTAATATCAAGGAGTAAAATGTGGTTCAATGAGATGAAAATAATTTTTGTTGAATAGTAACTTTTTACCTTTATTTAAAACTGTTAAAAGTAAATATGGTAATTAAGGGTAAAAATGATATTAATATTACCCTGACACATTTCTTATTTCTATTGGACAAGTGTATATCGACCAAAAAAAACTTAGGAATAAAATATTATCATTTAGGTCCACTTGGATTAGACTAGGACATTTATTATTATTTAATTCAAAGAAGAGTTAAAAGATTTAAAATCAAAGTTTATTTACTAAAACATTTTTAATATAGGATTATAAATAAGATATATTCAATTGTAAATATTCATTAGAAATATAAAAAGATTTACTAAATAATGGTATTTTATTTATAATTTTTGGATATTAAATAATTTAATTTATTTATGACACAATGGTGATGCAGTAATTACCTAATTAATGAAATTTTAAAATAATTGATACTATAAATATCCATTTAAATGTAATTTGAGACTTTTTATGAATTCCACTAATTTTATAGGTTAATATGAAATATTAGGATTTATTATATAAATTTTTTTCTAAGTAATAATGTTGTATAAATTTATCAAAAACAAAATACCCAATAGTTGCAAAATTGACATAAAAGAGTTTTTAAAACAAATATTATATTATTAATTTATATTCAATTTTTAAAAATCTAAGGTTCGTCCAAGAGGCTTATATCATGATAGGTTTATTGTAAATGGACCACTTGGGGGTCTCTTGGAGCTATATAGTATGTTTATTTACTATATAATATAAAAATACAAAGTGACATGGTAAGTATCAAACTAATTAACTAAGAGTTAAAACTAAATGATAAGGTTAATATAATGACCCAAAACTGCCTAAATTATATTTTTTGAGTGTTTTTCGACCCACCCCAACCTTAAAATTTAAATAATTCACTTTGTAGCCATTAGAAATTGAATAATAATTTATTATAAAATAATATTTCCAGCTTTTCCAATGGTGCCCCTCACCCCTCTTATAAAAGGGAACTCCCCCTTCCCACTAATTCACACATTAAAAGCCTTTTGGTTTAGCCAAAACCTTCCCAAATACTCTCTCAAATTCCCTCACTTCAACTTAGAGGCCTTAGTTTGATCAGAAAGACAACTTAATGAGCCCTTTTCATCAAATCAAAAGGAAGAACCCCAAGAAGAGGTAATGTTTTCACCACCCTCTTTCAAATTCCTTTCTTCTTAAACTTCTTATTTCATTGTTATTCCCATTATAAAATAATAACTCTAGTATATTATATATAATGTTATGTTATTATAAATATGGTACAACCATATTCAGTATTCTATCCATCCTTTGAATGACATGTCACCATACGTGCGTATGTACGACTTACCGTCTCCACGTTGTGGTGTAATTGTTATTCAATAAATTATTATTTGGATGGGTATAATAATGATGTGTAATTCATGTAAATAATAAATATAAAATGATAATTATTCTGTATATATTATATGCCTTCCAATTATATATTATTTTAATATCAAAAGAATGATATTGTCGCTCGTGCGTACGTACGGACTGCCGTCTCCACGAACGCGATGAGATTCATTCCTCATCGTATCCATTCTAGACTAACTCTCATTTAATTATTAAAAATAATGTTTAAGAACTTGATATCATTATGGATATAAATAAGATACAGCCTATCCATGACAAACACAGCTTACATAACAAAACATATAAAAGAAAATGAGAAATTTAACACCCAAAACAACAATAATAATAAGATATTATTAACAAATCAATGTTAAAAGATCATATATGATATCATATTAATGTATATGATTCTTTTATAATTTAATAACAATTATTTCACCATTATACAGGAGGTTAACCTACCTTCAACCAAGGAAAAGTACAAGGTAAGGGTTTATTTCATAATCTCTTCATTATCTGAGGTTGTTTATACGTAATTATCTACTGGGACCTCTTTATCATCCACATCCATGTTTCTTAAAAATGTATTACAAATCATTCTTACTATTTTAAATACTATGGGATAAAGTCATTTATACCCTTGTTTACTTTTTATAATAATTTTATTAAGGGATCTTTCTGTCATTTTCCAAACAAGATCCTTTTTAACCTTTTCGACATAATTAATGTAAGAATGTTTTGTTAACTTATATGGCAGGTGCAGCTATTTTCCACCGTTATAAAATATTCGAAGCTTCATTTACAAGATTATAAGAATATTTTCAAATAAAATGTTTTATTTTATAAATATATGACTCTTAAATGATTTCAAAATATAAAGAGATATTTCTCTAAAAAGAGTTTTGATTTTATCTATGTCAACATCCTTTGATGGATTTTAAGTTTATTTGGAGTTGATTTAACATGATACAAAACATCCATATTTTATTGATGGTTTTGTGATATGCTTGATTAGGAATGTGTTATTTTTATACCATTCATGGTTTATGAAGAAAGTATTGACATTTCATATGCTAGTTTTAATATGAATGTTTATGTTATGTTTAAACCTATTCATATGAGGAATGCATTGGACTTAATAAGTGACAGGTGGAGCCTGCTATATCTCCTCGATGCATCAGTAGGTCTCATGAGACAAACTAGTTTCTTTGCACAAGGCCTTGACAAAATCTTATTTGTAGTCTTGCCACAAGGCCTTGGATATTTGGTTAAGATAGTTTGGTATTATGCATTCCATCATTATGAAAGTGGTTATTGATATTGCATGTGATTATTAAACTAGTAGAATATCAATGTGAATAAGTATATGTCATTATTTCATTTTATTTCTACCATATTATGCTGAATTTCATGTTTTAAAAGGCTTTTGTTTTAGTAATACATTTCCTTAAATGTGTATGCTTATTTATAAAAGTCTCCGCTATATTGTTATCCTTACTGGGAATTTGTGCTCACCCCTTTCTATGTTTTATTTTTCCCAAGATGTAAAGAAGTATTTTATGAATGACCTGCAGGGATAGTATAAGGGGAAATTAGTTTGGAGACAAGATGTTGTTTTAGGTTTCAATATATGATGTAATGTACACTTTATGAATGTATCTAATGTTTCCAAGACTACTAAACTAATCGGTCTTTCGAGACTTGATCTTTCTTGTGATCATGACAATGTTATGTAATAATGCACCGACTCTGGGTAACTGGGGTCAGGGCATTACAGTTGGTATCAGAGGAAGTTTAGTACAAACATTGGAAGTTAGATTTAGATAAACTCTAATTAGAGAATATAGATTTAAGATGGACTTTGAGGATTAGTATATAATAACTTCCTAGAATTTTTGTATTGTAGAGATTTTGTGAGTTTTCCAAGAAATACATCCCTGTCTAGATACGAGCAGGTAGAGGTGGCTCTGGCACAGATGTACCTAGCGGTAAAACCTGAAAACACCATTTTGAGCTAGACTCGAATGGGAACTGGTGCACGACAATGGGCCTTACTGCACTCTTGGTTACGAAACTCCCAGGGGATATGATTAGGATAACTCTCATTTTCTTTACAAATAATTATAAAGGGTTTATGAGTATATACGTCCCCAAAGAAAACATTTTTATGATTATGGATTATATCCATAAATAGTTCAATTTATATGAAGTGTTTTATAAGTATGGAATTATGTATTTTGATTCATAAATTGATCTATTTTATGCCATTGTTTAGAAATGGTTCCTAGTGGAAAAATGGAAACTGTATCAATGCACGCACTCCATGTAGGGATTTCCCTCCTGCTCAAGAAAATTATAGTGGAGCTGGTGATGCAACTAGTGCTGATCAACTAATCATCATACTGGGAAAACTCACTCAGGTTATGAATAATAACCTTACCCGTATGGAGTACTCTGATCCACAGCATGGAGGACCAAAGTTAGATCGCTTCATGAGGCAGAAACCACCAACATTCAATGGGAGTACAAATCCATTAGTAACTGAGAAATGGATAAGTTCCCTAGAGAAAATATTTCAGGCTTTGGGGAGTAGTGAAAGGAAAATGTTGTCATGGCAGTTTATCGCCTCACTAGAGATGTCGATAAATGGTGGTAATTGATTCAAAACATGAAGAAAAGATGATGAAGTATCAAATATTGAATGGAGGGAGTTCAAAGATCTGTTTTTAGAAAAATTCTTTCCTCGTGACCATCGAGCAGATATGGAAAGGAAATTTCTGAGTTTGATACAAAAGGAGGATGAGAATGTCAAAAAGTATGAGGCTAACTTTACGAGGTTAGAAAGGTATGCTGGAGATTATATACGTAACCCAAGAAGTAAGATTGATCGTTTCTTTGATGGGTTAAAACCATTTCTTCATAGAGCATTAGTCTCACAATCCTTTTCGTTGTACGAAGACATTGTCTCATGTGCTATCAAGACAGAAAAGGAATTCTCTATGTCTTATAACTTTAAAGAAAAGAAAGAGAATAAGATATCTGTTGATCAATCTGGGAATGGAAATAAGGGGAATAAGGGAAAATATGAATATCCATCTTGCAGTAAATGTGGGAAGAAACGTCCTGGTACTTTCTTAGAAGGAATGGGAGTCTGTTACAAGTGTGGTGAAAAGGACACTAAGCTCGTGATTTCAAGGGGAATAAGGAAGCTACTGATGTCCAATGCTATAGTTACAGGGAGATGGTACATTATGCAAATGAATTTCCTAAGCATTAGGGGAACTTACCTCAGAAAAGGCTAAGGGATCAAGGCCAAGATTATTCTATCACTACTGCTGAGGTAGAAGCTCTGAAAGACATGGTGGCTGGTAATTTAATGGATTCCTCAAGTTTAGAAAATGCATTATTTGATTCTAGATAATCGCATTGTTTCATATCTTCCCAGTTTGCTAAGAAAATTAGATATTTCCAATTTGATTTAACAAGGGAGTTGAGAGTTAAAACTCCTAAGGGAAGTATCATTGCAACAAAGTTTTGTGAATCAGTCCCCATTAAAGAACATAAATGTTCTTTATCCACTGATCTCATCGTCATACCTATGATTGACTTTGATATAATCCTCAGTATGGATTGGCTTTCAGACCATGATGTTAAGATTTATTATAAGAAGAAGGAGGTTATGATTTTTGATGATGATGATAAGGAACACCTTATCTTTAGAGCAGAATCGTCACCACCTAATTCTTATCTAGATCCACCCCCAGTAGCTCAACTAAATTCAATTATTGGGGAGGAAGAGAATGAAATGACTGTGGGTGAGGAAAGGAATGTTAAAATAGAGGATATACCTATTGTGAAAGTATATGTAGATGTGTTTTTGGAAGATTTTCCTGGACATCCCCCAGAATGAGAAGTTGAGTTTTCCATTGATTTAATTCCTGGATCAAGGCATATATCAAAGACCCCTTATAGAATGGCCACTGTGGAATTATTTGAAATAAAGAAACAACTAGAGGAATTGAGTAATAAGGGATTTATTTTCCCTAGTGTTTCTCCATGGGGAGCCCCTGTTCATTTTGTTAAAAAGAAAGATGGATCTATGAGGTTATGTATCGACTACAAGGAGATCAATGCTATAACAATGAAGAACAAGTATCCCCTACCTCGCATTGATGATTTATTTGACCAACTGCATAGAGCTCAATACTTTTCAAAGATTGACCTTCGATCTGGATACCATCAATTGTGTGTGAAGAATGAAGACATTCCGAAGACAACATTTTGAATAATGTACGAGCATTACGATTTTACGGTAATGCCTTTTGGGCAGACTAATTCACCCTCTGTATTCATGGATCTAATGAATATAGTTTTCAAGGAATATCTCGATGTTTTTTTGGTGGTATTTATTGACGATATCTTGGTATAATCCAAAAGCTACGAAGATCATGAAAATCACTTGCGTATTATCCTGAAGACTCTGAGAAGACATGAATTATATGGGATGTTTAGGAAGTTTGAATTCTATCTTCAAGAGATTTCTTTTCTTGGCTATATTGTCTCTAAAGATAGAATCTATGTTGTTCCTACTAAGACCAAGGCAATCCAAAAATGGCCAGCACCTATGAGTATAACTGAGTTATGTAGTTTTATTGGTTTAGCAGGTTATTATCGACGTTTCGTCCATAATTTTGCCCGATTGGCTAACACATTAACAAAGCTCACACGTAAGGGGGTTAAGTTTGTTTGGAAAAAAGAGTGTGAAGAATGTTTTGAAGAACTGAAGAGAATATTAGTCAACGCTCCTATATTTACTCTACCATTGGGGAATGACGGGTTCGTTATTTATAGTGATGCATCGAAGAATGGACTTGTTTGTGTCCTTATACAGAATGATAGGGTTATTGCCTATGAATCATGACAGTTGAAAATTAATGAGAAAAACTATACTACTCATGATCTCAAGTTAGAAGCTGTGATATTTTCTTTGATGATATGGACGAACTACCTATATGAAGAAAAATGTGAGATTTATACTAATCACAAGAGTTTGAAGTATATTTTCTCACAAAAATAACTCAACATGAGGCAAAGGAGATGGCTTGAATTACTCAAGGATTATGATTGTATGATACACTACCACTTGGGGAAGGCAAATAAGGTGGTAGATTCTTTGAGCAGAAAAGATCCTGGAGTTTTGAACAATATGAGAATTGAAAGGGATCCAATTTTCATGGATCTAGTAAATATGGACATGGGAATAACCATGGAAGGTGAAACATCAGTGCCTTTTCAAATGGTTGCCAAATAATCTTTACTAGAAAGGATTAAGAGTTCTCAGACCGATGATGAAGAATTTCAAAAGAAGATTAAATCTATGAATGATGGGCGATTGGATTAATTTGGGTATGAAGATGGAATTTTGAAATTTGGGAAGAGACTTTTTGTTCCCAATATAACTGATCTAAAAAGGGAATTTTTGGATGATGCTCATAGTTCCAATTTCTCTATACACCCTGGGAGCACCAAAATGTATAGAGACTTGAAGGAACATTTATGGTGCGACAACATGAAGAGGGAGATTGCTGATTTTGTATCAAGATGTATGGTTTGTCAACAAGTGAAAGCCAGAAGGCAACAACCTAGAGGAGTCATGCAACCTCTTCCCACACTGGAGTGGAAATGGGACAATATTACGATGGATTTTTTCATGGGGATACCAAAGACTCCTAGAAGGAATGATGTGATATGGGTTATTGTTGACCGTCTTACCAATTAAGTACATTTTCTTGCTATAAGAGAAGATCTACCACTGGAACGTCTAGAAAGACTATATATTAATGAAGTGGTAAGACTTCATGGAGTACCCCTATCAATTTTTTATGATCGTGATCACCTTTTTACTTCAAGATTCTGGAAGAGTCTTCAGAAAGCCCTGGATACTGAACTTCAATTGAGCACTGCCTACCACCCTGAAACAGATGGAAAATATGAACGGACTATTCAAACCTTAGAAGACATGTTGAGATCCTCCTCGCTTGACTTTCAGGTTATGTGGGATCAATATTTACCTCTGGTAGAATTTTCTTATAACAATTGCTTCCATTTGAGTATTCATATGTCACCATATGAAGCGTTATACAGAAAGAGATGTCACACACCAACCTGTTGGGATGACGTTGGTGAACAAAAACTTGTAGGCCCATAACTGGTGGAGGAAACCATGGAAAAGGTAATGGTAATCCAAAACCACATCAAAGTAGCTCAAAGTAGGCAGAAGAGCTATGCCGATAACTGAAGGAAGGATTTAGAATTTCAGGAAGGAGATCATGTTTTCATGATGTTATCTCCATGGAAGGGAGTTATACGTTTCGTTAAGAAGGGTAAATTGAGTCCTAGGTACATCGGACCTTTTGAAATTCTAGAACGAATTGGGGTTGTAGCTTACCGTTTGGAAATTCCGCCAAGTCTCTCCAAAGTTCACGATGTGTTATATGTATCACTGTTGAGGAAATACATGCCTGACCCAACGCATGTACTCACCTATGAGGAATTAGAACTGGAACCTGATCTGTATTATTGCGAAGATCCCGTCAGGATTCTTGATACGAGAGAAAAAGTACTGAGAAACCGGACGACTCCTCTGGTAAAAGTTTTGTGGAGAAACCATAAGATGGAAGAGGCGACTTGGGAACCCGAGGAACTTATGATGAAGAACCACCCGAGTCTTTTCATGCGGTAGTATTCTAGAAATTTTGAGGATGAAATTATTTTAAGGAGGGGAGAGTGTAACATCCCAAGCTTCCACGGTACGCTTTCCTTTGAATAATACACTAGCGTGTGTTGTACACAACTTTGAGTTCTAACACACACACCACAACCAATCAAACTAGCCGTTATGAATAGTAATACCCACTTTTTGAAATTTTATAAATTTTATCTTTAAAAAAGGACTTCATTTATGGATTCGTAATATCGAAATTAGCCTAGGGTGAAATTTTGGTATTTTTTGGAAAACTTTCAATTTTTATTGAATAGTGAAAAAGCACTGAGTTATAGTTTAAAACCAAATTTTTATTTAAATAATTATTTATTTTATTTAAATTTAATTAAGGTCAAAATAGATTCATAATACCTATATAAGTTCAATTTAATTCATTGGAGTTAGTTTAGAATAATTTTAGATATATAAAAATTTTATTGAACTTTTCACAGTCTTTTACCTACCTGCTAGGAGAATTTGGAAATTCACATAAAACATAATTTTATCGCTTCTATGAGTGGAATTTAGAAATTTTGAGAGAAACGGTTAATATCAAGGAGTAAAATGTGGTTCAATGAGATGAAAATACTTTTTGGTGAATAGTAACTTTTTACCTTTATTTACCACGGTTAAAAGGAAATAGGGTAATTAAGGGTAAAAATGATATTAATATTACACTAACACATGTCCTAATTCTATTGGACAAGTTTATCTCGACCAAAAAAAACCTTAGGAATAAAATATTATCATTTAGGTCCACTTGGATTAGATTAGGACATTTATTACTATTTAATTCAAAGAAGAGTTAAAATCAAAGTTTATTTACTGAACAATTTTTAATATATGGTTATACATAAGATAAATTCGGTTGTAAAAATTCATTAAAAATATAAAAGTATTTCCTACATAATGGTATTTTATTTATAATTTTTAGATATTAAATAATTTAATTTATTTATGATACAATGGTGATGCAGTAATTACTTAATTAATGAAATATTAAAATAATTGATATTATAAATATCTAAAATAAATGTAATTTGAGAGTTTTTATGAATTCAACTAATTTTCTAGGTTAATATAACATATTAGGATTTATTATATAAATTTTTTTCGAAGTAATAATGCTGTTATGAATTTATCAAAAACAAAATACCCAATCGTTTCAAAATTGACCTAAAAGAGTTTTTAAAACAAATATTATATTATTAATTTATATTAAATTCCTAAAAATCTATGTTTTGGACAAGATACTTATATCATGATAGTTTTATCATTAATGAACCACTTTGGGGTCTTTTGGAGGTATATGGTAAATTTATTAACTATATAATATAAAAATACAAAGTGACATGGTAAGTGTCAAACTAATTAACTAAGAGTTAAAACTAAAAGATAAGGTTAATATAATGACCCAAACCTGTCTAACTTCTATTGGTTGAGTGGTTTTCAACCCATACGTACCTTAACCTTTAAATAATCCACTTTGGAGCCATTAGAAACTGAATATAAATTTATTATAAAATAATATTTCTAGCATTTCCAAAGGTGCCCCTCACCCCTCTTATAAAAGGGCACTCCCCCTTCTCACTAATTCACAAATTCAAAGCCTTTTGGCTCGGCCAAACCCTGCCCAAATACTCTCTCAACTTCCCTCACTTCAACCTAGAGGCCTTAGTTTTATCATAAATCCAACCTATGGACCCCTTTTGATCAAATGAAAAGGTAGAACCCCAAGAAGAGGTAATGTTTTCACCACCCTCTTTCAAATTCCTTTCTTCTTCAACTTATTATTTCTTTGTTATTACCATTATAAAATAATAAATCCAGTATATTATATATACTATGATGTTATTATAAATATGGTACAACCATATTCAGTATTCTATCCATCCTTTGAATGACATGTCACCATACGTGCGTATGTACGGCTTACCGTCTCCACGTCGTGGTGTAATTCTTATTCAAGAATAATTCTCATTTAATGATTAAAAATAATGTTTAAGGACTTGATATCATTCTGGATATGAATAAGATACAACCTATCCAGGAAAAACACGGCTAACGTAACAAAACATATAAAAGAAAATGATTAAGTTAACACCTGAAACAACGATAATACTAAGATATTATTAACAAATCAATGTTAAACGAACATATATGATATCATATTAATGTATATGATTCTTGTATAATTTAATAACAATTATTTCACCATTATAAAAGAGTTTAACCTACCATCAACCAAGGAAAAGTAAAAGGTATGGGTTTATTTCACAATCTCTTCATTATCCGAGGTTATTTATATGTAATTATCTACTGGGACCTCTTTATCATCCACATCCATGTTTATTAAAAATATATTACAAATCATTATTACTATTAAAAAGACTATGGGATAAAGTCATTTATACCCTTGTTTACTTTTTATAATAAGTTTATTAAGAAATCTTTCTGTCATTTTCCAAACAAGATCCTTTTTAACCTTTTCGACAGAATTAAGGTAAGAATGTTTTTTTAACTTATACGGCGGGTGCGGCTATTTTCCGCCATTATAAAATTGTCGAAGCTTCCCTTACAAGCTTATAAGAATATTTTCAAATAAAATGTTTTATTTTATAAATATATGACTCTTAAATGATTTCAAAATAGAAAGATATATTTCTCTAAAAAGAGTTTTGATTTCATCTATGTCAACATCCTTTGATGGATTTTAAGTTTATTTGGAGTTGATTTATTATGATACAAAACATCCATATTGTATTGATGGTTTTATGATATGTTTAAATATGGATGTTTTATTTTTATACTGTTCATGGTTTATGAAGAAAGTATTGATATTTCTTATGTTATTTTTAATACGAATGTTTATGTTATGTTTAAACATGTTCATATGAGGAATGAATTGGACTTAATAAGTGACGGGTGGAGCCCGCTATATCTCCTCAATGCATCGGTAGGTCTCATGAGACAAACTAGTGTCTTGGAACAAGGCCTTGACAAAATCTTATTTGTAGTCATGGAATGAGGCCTTTGATATGTGGTTATGATAGTCTGGTATTATGCATTCCATCATTATGAAAGTGGTTATTGATATTGCATGTGATTATTAGACTAGTAGATTATCCATGTGAATAAGTATATGGAATTATTTGGTTTTATTTCTGCCAAATTATGCTGAAGTTCATGTTTTAAAATTCCTTTATTTTAGTTATAAATTGCCTTAAATTTTTATGATTATTTATGGAAGTCTCCGCTATATTTTTATCCTTACTGGGAATTTGAGCTCACCCATTTCTATGTTTTATTTTTTCCAATGATGTGAAGAAGTATTTTATGAATGACCTGCAGGGATAGTATAAGGGGATATGAGTTTGGAGACAAGATGTTGTAGTAGTTTTCAATTTATGATGTAATGTAAACTTTATGAATGTATCTAGTATTTCCAAGACTACTAAACTAATCGGTCTTTCGAGACTTGATCTTTCTTGTGATCATGCCAATGTTATGTAATAATGCACCGACTCTAGGTAACTGGGGTCGGGGTGTTACAGTAAGTATAAATATAAAAATTCAAATTAAAATTAATTACAATGACCTAAATTTTATTAATTATAATATAATTAAACACATTTCACATTGAAAATAATATTAAATGAAAATGGAGGCATTAAATTATTTAAATGAAATTGAAGTTTTTAATAAAGACAATTATTTTTCCCTATTCCTCGAATAAATATTATTTTCAAAAAATTATAAGCCCCCCACTATAATGTATTTCTAACTTGAGGATTAAAAAATGAAGTTAATTTTCTAAAATAATTTTTCTAAAAATTTAAAAATTAATTTTAATGCATGTTTTGAAAGTATAAATGAATCACCTTTTAGAAAAATATAGTTTTGAGAAAATATTTTTTTCTTTCATATGATTATTATTTTATTTATGATTAATATATAATCATTGAATTTATCGTATAAATTTGTAAATAATATAATTTTCATAATTTTTTTATCTCTATTCATACCCACCAATTTAACTTCTAGGTAATAACAATCGCAATAAATAATAATGTTTTAATGGTATATCCTAGTTCATTAAAATGACACGTTTCATGTAACATAATTTATCAAAGAGATTATGTATATATACATAAACTTAAGGGTTCATTAATTCTAATATTTTAGTATCAAATATGCTATCTAACACAATTTTCTTATTCTAAAACACCTGGGTGTAACATATTACCAAAAATATAGTGAGGTCATCCAATAAAAAAGTATATACTAACACTTGGAATGGCCTAAAGTAAAAAAATACAACACTTTAGAGTCACATAAATATACTCAAACATAGGTGAACATATCAACTAATAAGATCACCTGAAACCCCAAATCACACTTAAAAAATATAATGTGAATATAGTTCTTAATGTGACCCTAAAAAATTTAAGGTCCAATATCCAAAATATTATTAAAATATTCCCCATGTTCTCCCCAAACAATAGTATCTAAATAACATATTATATATGTATATTATAATGAACATGCACACACACAAAAACTTAAATTATATCCCAAAAAAATTCACCAATATACATAAAAAAATACATTCATAAGGGTATATGGTATCTAACACTCACACAAAGTAATTTAAATTGTATGGATAATCAACCACATGATGAAGGGTCACAAACCACTAATGATAGTTTTAATATAATTAATAGACAAAACAATTTTTTATTATATGGTGGATTACCCACCATCAATAATTAGTCTCTAATTGAGTAATGGTCAAAAATCATGTAGACATTTATTGAGCTCCATCAGATGCAAAATGTTTATGGTTAATGGGGGTGATTGAAACTCCATGAAAACTTTTTATCGTCTGATTTTTCTTAAAAACCCATCATAATTTTATTATATTACAATAAATTATAGAATTAAAAGGTTTAATGTTTCATTAATATTGAAATAACATGTTTTACAGCACACAATAATCAAAATAACCAATCAATATTACAAAATATCCCTTTTACAGTGCTAAAATAAGGCATTATCCGTGAAAAAAAGAACATACTTTTAGAGTACAATTAAAATCACTAGGCTATTATCAGTGCTTGAAAAGTGAATACCAAGGATCATTTTATCAGTAGTTTTAAAAAATGATGATAAAGGGGTCCTTTATTTGGACTAGAAATGAAATGATAATGGCATGCATCATCCATGATTAAAAAATCCATGATCAAGTGATGTTTCATTAGTTCTTTATTAGCACTGATAAATGAGCATACTTAATGTGCTATTAATTTTACAAGAATCTACTACAAAAAATATAGAATAAAAATTTCAAAAAATATAGCTTGTAAATATATAAATTAAATAATTTTTTTTAAAAAATAATTAAAATAAAAAACACTATATTATAGTCATTTCAAATAATGGATTGTAAAATTAAATTAATATGTACAAATTATAATAAAAATTCAAAAAAAATCAATGTTTTTTTATCTTTAGCCTCACATACATGGTCACGTTATTTCCAAAAAAATCACCCTAACATTAGAAAAATAATGTACATTTATAAGAATACTATTATTATGTTTTTAATACTATAATGAAATAAAATTAAAACATAGGGTCAATTTAAAAATAAAAAACATATACTTTGAGTCATACCAGGAACACCTTGTATCAGATTGAATTGAGGTTGATTTTACATCACTCCATTTCTTTTATATCTTCAATAAGTATTGTTAATAAAATTAAGTGAAAATATATAAGATAAAAATGATATGGAACATATAAAATGATGATAAAACAATATGAGATTATTTTCTTGGTTTCAATGATGTGATGCGAGTTTTAATAAAAAATGTCACATTTAAAATAAAAAAAACTTTATGTCATACTATCCACATAATGTGTTGGATTAATGTATTTTAAATTTATATATATCACAATTGACTTATATATCATTTTCCGAAGGTATAAAAATAATCCTTTTATATTTTCTTAATTTTGATAATATCACTAGTGTTTTTTACTAAAATGAAATCATAAGTTGGAAATACATGCTTTGGGTTATAATGACCGAATTGTTTTTTGGTATACCATTATCCTAAAACAAACATATAAAGATTACTTATTAATAATTTTTAAAAATTATCAATATAATCCAAGCATGTTTTCATTTTTATTAATGACTGATGCACATTTAGAACTAAAATATCAATTTTAAATTGATAACAGAAACATTGAGTAATACCGGTCACACCATGTATTACATTGAGGTTTGGATTATTCCCACATGTCCAAAATTACTAATACATAATTTCCCTAAAGTATTAAAATAAGAAGAATGTATTTTTCAGTTTTTATTATGTCAGTTTTCTTTTTTACTAAAATTAATGTTAATTTAAAAAAAACACACTTAGGGTATTACCGGTAAAACCATGCATCAAATTGAGGTGTAGATGATTCATACACATAAATAATCTCTTTTGGATAGTATTAATAATGTATCAAAACAATCCTAATGTGTTTTCTCAGTTTTGAGTATGTCAATTTTCTTTTCTTACTAAAATATCATTTTAAACAGGATTCACACACATTAAGTCATACCGGTAACATCATGTTTCAATTTCATGTGAGACTAACTAAAAAATTTCACAAAATAATTACAAATCATTTTAATAAATTATCAATACTATCCCAATATATATTCTTGGTTTTTATTAAGCGACACACTTTTTGAACTAAAATGTGAATTTTGAACTACTAACAGACACATTGAGTTATATTGGGATTGATTCCTATAGTATTGAGGCGAGGATTATTACTATAAGTCTTAATGATGTAAATATCATTTTAATTAAGTATCAAAACAATTAGAATACATTTTTTTAGTATTTATTATGTCAATTCAAAATTTTACTAAAATTAAAATCAATTTTAAATAAAAATTCACAAATGGAGTCATAGCAGTCACATTGTGTGTCGGAATAAGTTTTGGATGATTCTAAGTTGTTAGAAATGTTTTATGGATAATTTTAATAAATTATAAAATAATATGAATTCATTTTCTCAGTTTTGAATATGTAAAATTTATTTTTTACCAAAATGAAATTTTAAACTATAAACACACACTTTCAGTCATACCAGTCACATTGTGTTTCAGTTTTACATGAGACAAATTACTACACATAAAAATGACTTAGGAATAATCCCTATTAATAATATAGAAAATCCAAGAATTTTTTCTTAGTTTTTAGTAAGTGACACACTTTCAAACAAAAAAATCGATTTAAAATTGATTACATGCACTTTGAGATATTCTTGAAACATCATGTACCATATTGAGGTGAGAATAATTACTACTTTTTAGAAATTATATATGGATCATTTTTATAAGGTATAGAAACCATATGAATTTATTTTCTCTGTTTTGATTATGTCGGTTGTATGTTTTACTAAAAATAATGCCAATTTTAATTAAAAAGACACGCTTGGAGTCACACCAATTAAAAATTGTGTTAGATTGATATGTGGATGATTACTACTCATAAAAATGTTTTATAGATCAATTTTATAAAATATTAGAAGAATTAAAATGTGTTTTTTAAATTATGAGTATGTCTCTTATCTTTTTTTACAAAATTGTGATTTTAAATTGAAAAAATGAACTTTAAGTCATACTGGTCGCATCATGTGTTGGTTTGATATGAGAGTGATTACAACATGTCACAAATGATTTATGAATCATTTATCAAACTTTTGAGCATAATCTGACTGAATTTTCTTTGATTTTATTGAGTGGCACACATTGTGATTTAAAATATAAATTTTAAATTGACAATAGGCACTTTCAGTTCTATCAAAAAAATGTGTTTCAGATTTATTTGAATGTCAATAATATATATAAAAGTGTATTACAGATCATTTTCCAAAATTATATAAATAATATAAAAAATTTTATATTTTTTTAGTATTTCACTCATCTTTTTTACTAAAATTAATGTAAATCTTAAATAAAAAAGATACACATGGAGTCATACTAGGAACACTGTGTATCATATTGGGGTTCAGATGATCCATACACATCAAAAAAGACTTATGGATTATTTTACTAAAGTACCAAAATAATCTGAATACGTCTTTTTGGTTATGAGTATGCCCCTTTTTAAAAAAAATTAATGCCAATTTTTAATTGAAAAATACTTCGAGTCAGACCAGTCACATAGTGCATTAGATTGTGGTTCAAATGATTCATGCCAATTAAAAATGAATTATTGTTTTTTTCCTAAATTATCAAAATAATCTTGTTGAATTTTATTTGTTTTGATCATTTCACTTTTATTTTTCAATAATAATTCATTTTAGACTAGAAAAGCACACTATGATCTGAATTGGTCACATCATGTTTTAGTTTGATTTGAGATTAATTCATACACAACTCAAATAAGTTATGAACCATTTTCCAAAATCATCCAGACAATATGAGTGTGTTATTTGGTTTACAATTTGTTAAACACTTTTTCAAATAAAATTTATATTTTACACTAATAAAAAAAATTGAATTAATATGGGAACATAGTTTATAAAATTGAGGTGAAAATGATTCATATTTGTCAAAAATTCCTTATGGATTTTTTTTCTTAAAGTATCAAAAGAATCAAAATTTATTTTATTGCTTATGAGTATATAATGTGTCCTTATTACTAAAATTAATGTCAATGTTAAATAAAAAGATATAATTGGAGTCATACTGTTCACACCAAGTTTTTTATTGAGGTGTGGTTGCATCATAATTTTCCAAAATAATGTATGGAAAATTTTCTTAAAGTATCAAAAAAATATAAATGTATTTTCTCAGTTTTGATTATGTCACTTTTATTTTCTAGTAATATTAATGTAAATTTTAAATAAAAATAAATAGTTGGAGTCATACTAAAAAATATATTTTATATTGAGGTTCGACAAATTCCTACATCTTAAAAAGGATATATGAGTCATTTTTATAATATATGAAAGTAATCTGAATATTTTTTCATTATTTTGAGAATTTCACTCATATTTTTTACTAAAATTTTATTTTTATCATGAAACATGAAACATGAACTTTGGTTCATACCTATCACAACCTTTATTAGTTTAGATTCAAACTAATTCTCATATGATACAAATGACTTATGGGTCATTTTCTGAATTTATTATGATAATATAATTGTGTTTACACAGTTTTTAGTGAGTGAGACACTTTTTGAACTAAAATTTCAATTTTAAACTGAAAATTAATTATTTTATTTATACCAATCACACATTGTCTTTTATTTATGTGTGGATGATTCCTACACATAAATAATGAATTTTGGATCATTTTTATAAAGTATCAAAATAATCTGAATGACTTTTCTCAATTTTTAGTATTTTGATTTAATTGTTTTCTAAAATTAATGAAAATTTTAAATAAAAAGATACACATGGAGTTTTATAGGGAAAACCTTGCATCAGATATAAGTGTGACTGAATCTACACCTCATAAATGAAAAATTGACCACTTTCATAAAGTATTAAAATAATCATAATTCATTTTATCAGTTTTGAGTATGTCAAATTTATTTTTTATGAAAATTATTTTCAATTTTAAATAAAAAGAAATACTTGATGTCATACAAGTAAAAACATGAAACAAATTGAGTTGATTCTGATTCATACTCGTTAAAACGAGATATAGATTGTTTTCATAAATTACCAAGACAATATGAATGTATTTTCTCAATTTTGAGTATGCCATTTTCGTTTTTTACTAAAATTAATGTCCATTTAAAATAAAAAGACACACATGGAGTCATACTAGTCACAATTTCTGTCTGATTGGGGTTTAAATGATTCTTATAAGTCAAAAATGACTTATCAACATTTTTCTTAATGTGTCAAAATATTCATAATGTGTGTGCTTATTTTTGAGTTGTGTTGTGTGTTTTGAACTAAAATATCAATTATAAACTAAATACATACAATTTGAGTCACACCACAGAAACTATGTATTAGATTGAGGTGTGAATGATTGAGTATTTGGTGTGTGATTTTCTTTTATCCATATAAATTAATTACAAAATAGATATATTCTATTTATATAGAATAGGAAACCCTATGATTCAGAAAACACACCATCCATGAGCAAGATTTTATCTATTTCCTAACTTTTTTCAATCATTTGAAAGAAAATTATGACTTCCCAAAATATCAATGAAAAAAATATGTACTAGATAAAAGTTTTAAGGATATTAACATAAAAATATTTGGTAAAATGGTGAAAAAGTTAACTAAAAAGTGGTGGGAATTCAATTTTTTGTGATGTATCTATACATTAGTAACCTATTTCCTTAGTATAATTATTTCAGTTGAATCATTATAGTCTAATCAATCACGAGAATGATAAGCTTCAAACAAACCATAACACCTTGAGAAAAAAATCCCATAGTATAAGAAAACAATTGTTATGTAACTAATACTATAAATAAATAAATTAAAAATAAATATAAAATAATAAATTAATAAATTTTAAATTTTAAAATAAAACCTCAAAATTTGAGTCTTACCATGCACATTGTGTACCAAATTTAGGTATGGTCGATTCTAACATGTCAAAAATTACTAAGGGATATTTTTACTATAATATCAGAATAATATGAATGTGTTTTCTTGGTTTTCAGAATGTCACTTATCTTTTTTTACTAAAATTTTAACTTTAAACCCAAACCACACAATTTAAGTAATATTAGTCGTTTCGTAAATTATATTGATGTGAAATCAATTCTTATATATGGAAAATTAATTATTGATTGATTTCATAATGTTTGAAAACAATCCACACCCGTTTTCTCTATTTTAACAATTTTGAAATACCTTTTAAACTAAAATGGAGGATATCTATTGAGAACACATAATTAAGGTCATATAATCTACATAATGCCTTAGATTAATGTGTATTAAATTACAAAACTTGAAAAATGAATTATGGATCATTTTCATAATGTTTGAAAACAATATGATCTCATATTCTTGGTTCAGACTATTTTATGTATGTTTTATACAAAAATGATACATATGTTTTGAAAACACGCACTTCAAGTCATACTGACCACATCATATATCATATTTACATGTGTTCAATTCATATATGACAAAACTAAGATATAAATATTTTTCACAGTTTTTGAAAACTATCCAAACTCATTTTATCAGTTCTAACTATCTGATGTATATTTTAAAATAAACTGACACTTTTGTATTGAAAACATGTACTTCAATTCATACCAACCACATAATGTGTCATATTTTTATGCAGTTAATACTAATAATGAAAAATGAATAATTGGTTATTTTAATAATGTTTGAAACAATCAGATCTCATTTTCATGGTTTTGATAATATTGCATGTGTTTTAAAATAATGTGTAGTTTCTTATAAAAATGTATCAGATAAAAAATGAAAATAAAATTAACTTTATAAATAATATAAATGATGATAAAAATTAATAATAGGTAGTATGAAGATAAATATTAATTATGACTATATACAATCTAACATAATGTATTCTACTTATTTATTTCAAAAAATAATAATTCCTCCTATATACTTCTCATTTAGAAAAAAATAAAAAATACTATATATAATTTTTTGTTCTAATTAATCACACACCATATATATTTCAATGTTCATAGCCCATAAATGATCACAAACATAACATGTAATCATCTTAATTTGATGTCAGAAAACATTATGAAACAATGAATGATGGGAACTTATCTATAAACAAAGATACATCTTCTTTTTAAGTAATAAGGTTGTCAAAAATCATGGTATAATTGAGAAAATATTAAAAAACAAATTATTAATAAATATTTTTATAGAAATTTTAATTACCTTCAGAAATTATGTGTTCGATAATGGTGGTTTTTTCATGACTTATGATATCTCTCATAAATTTGGAAACATAAGATCTCTAATATTTTGGGCTATTTTCCTTCAGAAACTATAGAAAAAATGATCAAAATACGTAAATTGTTTTGAAATATGTTTTGAATGTTAATGTTTTCTATATATACCTTAATCTATTTCCATTTTTTGTAATCAATAGGTTTCTTATATTTTTTAATATCCTTTATTCAATGAATTTGACTATATTTAGACATCACACTTTCATAACAAAATTCATGCTAAAATATATACTAAAACATATAATTTAATTTTTATCTAAAAAATGATGATGATGGTGCATCAAAAATACAAAACACACATAACGTGTGGTCTATTTTCTAGATATCCATTCCCAACATCCAAAAAAATAGATATTTTGGTTACCCAGATTTATTTCAATTAGAATCTAGTGCTTCCTATAATTAATTTAAGGAAAAAATAAAAAAACATTTTTTATTTGATTATATAGTCTTAAACTTGCATTGTAGGAATCAAAATGAGTCTTTCATCAGT
Organism: Viscum album; assembly: GCA_963277665.1. Classification (NCBI taxonomy): domain Eukaryota; kingdom Viridiplantae; phylum Streptophyta; class Magnoliopsida; order Santalales; family Viscaceae; genus Viscum; species Viscum album. Next base: position 451,243,864 of record OY728131.1, read on the forward strand.
TATTTTTTTTCTCAAATGGATCATTTAGAACAACTTTTTTTAATCAATTTATTCCTTCTCTAGAAAGATCCTTACACTTAAATATAACATGGATTAATGAATCCATATTTTTAATCACAAAATATTCCATTTATATAGTAATAAAATAAATTATTATGGAAAATATGAATACATATTTTCTTTAATGAACATATTATGTCAGTTTTTGGAAAGACGTATTATGAAAATATACCTTAAGAATGTATTCTCAACTAGAAATCTCAGCTATTCAAACATGAAAATATCTTTTATAATCTGATTATCAACATCTACAATAATAAAATATCTAGATATTTCTTCTTTAAATGAAATATTATACATATACCCATCTCTAAATTTGGTATATGCATGGGGTTTTAATGATAACAAATGTTGTGGCAGAACTGATGGGGAGAAGAAAATCTTAGAAGTTCATTTTTTTTCTTGGGTGATTCAAAAGATTGTGTTGATCTGACCATCCTTTTCCTTTTCACTTTATCTATATGTAATAACATACCTCACTTTAGATATTTTTCATAAATTGTTATAAGTTTTTCATTCGAAAATCTATTACAAATATACCTCATGTATCTTTATAAGATTATATGACCATGCTACAAAATTTTAAATTTCATCATTGACCATTGTAATATCTATATCATCAAGAGGAATAGAAAACATAGTGTCCAGCTCTAGAGCTTTTCCAATCCCCATGCTTATGTGCTCATTTTGGTTTCCCTTATTGCGTAGCTTATCTCCCATGATATTGTACATTGTATTTCTTGAAACAAGGCTGTTTTTCGGTGTTGAAAAATTAAAATCACATAAAACATTACCATATATATTTATAGAAATATAATGTTATTGATTTTTTTATTCACATTGAAGAAAAACAGTAATGAGAAATCGCATTACCTCAGGTAAGGTATGCGGTTGAGTGGAATTACTATCCTCAAAGCTAGCGGAGTTATTTGGTTGTTTATGAGATAATAGTAGAACTAGTTCTCTTTGATCATTTCTTATATATTGATCTTCCAAACTAGATTGAAAAATAATATCTTCCAAATAATGTATTTTTGTGTACAATCATTGCATCATATTTTTGGCATCTTCTTTTGGTTTTGTCTAATAGAAATGTGTTTAAAGAGACACGCTAAAACCTACACCTCTAACACAACAATATTTTTCCAACCGATTCAAATCAAATGAATGTATTTTTTATTCCTATACTGTCGCTATAGATTCATGTGTCTAAAACAAGTAAAAATAATGTAAACAGAAATATATATTTCTTTAGTAATACTATTATAAATATAATTGAATTACTATTATGTCATCATTACACATGTTTCCCACACTAATTTTGTGATATCTTTAACTAGTCTACGCTACTTATTTATGTGATCCTCCCTATATAGAACATGGCATGGGATGTGAGTGGATTCTATTTTTTATTCATCAATCTGCATATAAACAAAAGAACATATGTTTTTTCAAATCACGTTAAATTTTTATTGTTTATTTAAAATACATACTAATTTATTTTATCGTGAATATTACCCAATCATTTTTTGAGATAGAGGCACAATGGTTTTGATGCACGTTCATTATTTTTAGCACTCCTCTGATATTTTAAAAATTAATAATCCTGAATCAAATTGAATAAAATAAATAATTATAATAATATATTATCAACTATATTTCACCGTATATTAAATATCATAATGATGAATAAGGAAATAATTACATGTTTTTTGCTTTATAATATGTGCATAAGTGATTTTTTGGTTGGGATTTACTCTTCCCTCAGCATCCTTAAGATGTTACATGGTAAGAAGTGTTCAGATGGTGCTATAAGATTTACTATAGGCCATTAAGATAAATTTATTATACAAATAGACTAAAATAAATGAAAATTTTAAGGTATAATGAAAATAAAATCAATGAATCTATTTCTATTTTCTGGTAAAATAGAGAAAAGATATCGTAAAATTAGCATAATATTTTCCAAAATGGTTTACTTCATTAAAGGATATGCGCGACTCCATGAATGTATATCGATCGACACATTCATCATCTTAGTGACCTAACATAACTAATGAACATATACTTTTTTTTCAACATGTTGGACACATGGATTACTACTAACCTTAGATTTTATGCCCATAATTATTGTATTGATAATATTATTCTATAATATGATGCTGCAACTTTCTTAGTTTTTCCCCTCAACATACTATGGATCCCAAGATAATTTTTTAGTTTTAGTAACAAACACCTATTATTCCCACAGATTGGTAACATCGTCATGTGAAGAATGTATTTTTTCCATGAGTAGTCAAACATTTAATTTAGATTTTGTTAATATATTTGATAACCAATTCTATTATGAGGAAAAACATATTATATTAAAAAAACATTAATCTTCTCATTGGACACTCTTTATTTTTTTAGTGTTTGTTGGGATTTGTATCCTCTATAAAGAATAAAAATCCCCTCATTATGGTCCCCTCTTTATGGTCCCCTCTAATGTAAATTACATTTTCTCCATTAGGACCACCCTTAGCTGATTGTGATCTCTTACTAAAAGGGTCATACTCGATCAAATTTTCATCTGACCCTATAGATGTTTTAGTCACCAGCTTGAAAATAAATTAATACTTATTTCCTAGATATGATACATAAAAAAACATGAACTACTTGTGATTTAATTATTAACAGCTTACCCTTTTCCCCTTACACACTGAAATTAACCTTCATGAATCAGATTTCAATAACATTCATTACAGTTATATTGTTTACCCAGTTGTAATGGAACATCGACACATGAAATTTTTTATAATCCAACTCATTTATCTATTAAAAATTTCTAAAATATGACATATTCACATAAATTAGATTTCTATCCTTGGAAACAGATATGTGAATCACTTCCTCAAAATGATTAACACCACAATTTTGTATCATATTTCAGTCATCGTGATCTTCTGCCAAGAGAATATTACCACTAATTAAAAAACCAGTGTAACATATAAAATGTTTATTTATTCCTCAGAATATCCATTTAAGTCATTCTGCAATTGAATTGATATTGTCAAAAATATCATTTTAAATATGGTCTTGGGACCATACTATAAATTGTTTATTATTTATATTTCATATCCATGTTTCAAACATCAATGGATTAAAATCTCTAAAATTTATCTATATTCTTAAACATATTAATAAACATATTCAATATAATTTAAACTTTAAAGGTGTTCCTTCTCATACTATTTGATTTTAATTATAAAAAAATAACTTCTATAAATCCCTTTTTAAATAAGGAATCCACTTTGATGATACATTGGGTGGTTGATGCAGTTAACATTTTATAGGTAATCAATACAAAATTCAACAGATTATTTAACATTATATCATTCTAAAAAACAACCTTCAATATGACTGTAATTATTAACATACCCTGTAAAAATCATCACATATCATTCAATCTGCTACATCTATATATAATGGATAGGACCACACAATTGATCATGTCGAACCCGTTGAATCATAATGTGGACCATTATATCAAAGAATGATTGTAGGAAGAATATCTCTAAATCACATAATATGTCTACAACCTTTTTATGAATGAAAGGAAATCTTATTGAGTCTATCATACATTATGAGGAAAAATGCAAGATAAATTCACAGGAATCCATCCATTCATCAAAACATTAATATCATGTGAAATTTGTACATATAAATTCAAATTATCAATTTACATGGAATTATTTATATTTGATGAATACACATCTGTAACTTTTACACCATTATGTAAAATTAAATATTATAATTTTTCCTCTTTGGATAGAGTGTAATCTAGTGAAGGAAGAAACGTTAGTCTTCCATTTACACTTCACTGATGCCAAATATTCTATTACCCCACGTTAAAAAAATCCGACATACATTTTATGCCTTTATTTTTTTCAATGAATATTTAGTAATGATCCAATAACAATATCAAATACATTTTTTTCTACATGAATGAATTCAAAATAAAATACGACTTACAAATAATTCCAATACAATAATTAAATTGAAATTGATCTCTTTTTCCAACCTTATTTCATAAGGTGTTTTGAAAATGGATTACTGAAAACTATTTCAATATATTTTAGTTTATTTAATAGTTGATATCTCTTGAGTGGAAATAGTGATGTACCTAATTTGACATTAACATATAATGCTATTATCCATTATCGATGTTTACCTCATCAAGGTAAAAATTTATGATATCCTAAAAAACAGTCCCTGGGGAACGTTTCAAATAGGCTGAGTGTGGGAATTATTCTCAAAATAGTCACAAAAACATTCCTTTAATTATATAGTTAACAAATTTCTAGAATAAGGAATAAAATTTATCATTCCGTACAAAATATACCCCAATTAGAATTCATCACTTAATTGAGTTTCATACATTTTAACATATGTATCCCACATCAATTTTTTTATATTCGATCAATGGAACCAAATAGAATTCAATATCATTATTAGGTTATTTTATCTAGATATAAGTGAAGAAAACCTAATGTATTTTCACTTCAGTCATAACTATATAGGTAACTTATAATTTACCAACATGAGTGTTCATGTACTGTGAGTGCTATTATGAACACAAAAAGGATTTATTCCATATATAGATAACACAAGACTAAATTTTCATAGATAATTTTCAAATTCATTATACTCATAATCAATTTTATTATACTAAGGATATTTTTCTAGATGACGTTGTTTCCCCTATTTAATTCTTATATCTTAATGATTTGAAAATTATATCATTGTTTCCGAACATACATGTACTCTTATAAAACATGGAATTATAGCATTTTACCAAACAAATTTTGAAGGACTCAATTCATATTTCATATATCAATATAAGACACACTTCGAGCATTTTATGACTTATTCATCATCCTTGAAAAATAATATGAAATCATTTGGGCAGACATGTATTTTTTATAAATCATTCCCAATGAATTTAGAATTTATTTAACATCATATTTTCGACAAGGAAGTTCATTTTCTTCTAGTATCGTATCTTTAAAAAGACCAAGTAGTTATGTGAATTTTTTATCACTCCATTTACTACCATAATTCAAATTATATAACATCAAAATAACTGGGGATTTTGTGTATTTAGCACAACTGGTATATAATGGTCTCTTAGAACATCTATATAACTTCCCAAAAAACATGGGACAATCACGAAGGTTATATCCAATTATCATTCTCATTTATTCCATACAATATCATCCATCATTTTTTAGTGATATTATATCATATTATTTATAAACCATTGTATCATTCCAATTTTTGTTCAAGATAAGTTTTCACCTTGTTTATTTCATATTTTTTTAGATCTGATCTATCTTGTAAAAATAAATTTTTTTCCAACACTTATGGATTCATTTTTCTTTAAAAACAATAATGTAAACCTGGAGAACAGAATTGAGAATGGTTGTATGCATGATCTATTGAAAATGTGATAAACTCTTTAACTCTATCTTCATGAACTTTTCTCTCAAAATTAGTATGAATCATTTTTCCATTCATATCCTACGTATTAGGTTAATAAAAAATTCATTTTTACGAAATAAATAAATAAATTCACATTGTATATTCCTAATAAAAGGTGAGTGTTTTAGATAATCCTAATAAGGGGAATCCAAAATGATCACTGGTACCTGATATAGTATGAATACTTCTCATATTAGTTCAAGAATAACTAGTTCATGTCTAGAAGAGAGTGGGGATGAGTCTCAAGAATTTTTTTTAATAATAACTATTTGTATAAGTGGAATAAAACATAATATTTTTCATGCTGATTAATGATCAATGTATCTATCTAATGTAGTAATTTTATACTTAAAACACCCTAATATTTAACTACACACATTCATTCAAATCAATAATTTTTTTGGGTAATTATTTTAAAATGAAACAATAAACTAAAACAAACTGCAATACACCATATTACCAGGAAAGGTAGTCATTAATACATTATGAGTAATAAATTTGAATCGTCATTATATAAATAATTATAAGAATAAAACCTTCAAAAATAAAAATTATATTAAAAATATTTTATTATAAAAAACATATATTATAATTATATACATACACAAATACACACACTCACACACACACACACACATATATATATATTCATTTCAAACAATGATTTAATTTTTTATAAATGCATTGAATTGATGAAATTTAATGAGGATGAGTAATATATATGATATTATTAAAATCATCAAAGTTAAAAGGGAATAATTCTCAACAAACCTTCTTTAAGTTGTATGTATATTATCATAAAAGAGTAAATTAATACTATTTTTAATATGATTCTCGTAATATGTAATGTTTTAATATATTAATTTTTATTTAACACAATAGAGGTTTAAATAGTTAAAAGATTCTAAATTCAGAGATAGGGACATAAATTTGAAAAAATGTATCTCTAAATGATTGGATTAATTCAATTTAAACATAAACTATCTTATAATCAAAATATTACAAATTTGGATCAAGTGACCATACATATATCCTCCCTTTTTATAATAAGAATCATATATTTATGAATTTTCCACATCTATGAATCTTCTAAAATATTATTTATCACATTCATAAATTTTATATAAAATCATTAATATTTTATACAAGTAATATTATAATTATGTAATAGAAACTTATTAATTATTCTTATGTTACAATATTCTCTTTTATGGGTTTATTTTAAAATATAAAAGGATTATTTTATAATTATTTTTTCCTGAATTTTTATGAGATATTACATATTGATATTATTATGTAAAATTATTTAATCTATTATGTTTTAATTATTCTTAAATGGTGACATGCATATTTTTATTCACTAATAAAATTAGTCATTTTTCTAGAATCAGATTATCTAAAAAAATGATTGGTATATTTCCAGGAAAATAATCACCATATGTTACACAAAATGACAATAAAAATCTATAAATATTTAAATAAAATACTCGACAACATAATGAAAAATATTTATATTCTTAAAACATGGCCAATCAGTACTGATAAGAGCATATAAGTCAAAAAAATCATAGAATATATTATAGTAAACACAAAAATGATTCAATTGACACATAATTAATTATAAATGATTAATATAAATTCATATTTTAAAATAATTTAGTTTTATAAATATAAATATTATATTCATATAGAATTATAATTAATCTAAATTTATTGTACATGAAGTGGGAGTGTGTATAACTAATATTAATTATCATATATGGTTATGTTGTTCTAAATTTACATTCCATGATACATGTTTCATTTTTTGGACAACATTTAGGTGTTCTTTTGATTCACTATCCCATAAATTGTGATATAGGGGTTTATTGAACAAATTTACACCATTCATCTTAGAGAACCCATATTTTAATTCTATTTAGGGACCAAGATAAATTCACATTACACTACTTTATGTAAATTATAGTATCTTCTGGTCTATATAAATAATACGAACTAAAATTTGGATTAGTAAGGAAGAGAACCCAACATCAATATAGAATGATGATGAAATTTAAATTATCTTGGAAAACATTGAGGGAATTTAATAAAAGATAATAGATTGGGACTTTATCCAAACAACTAAAGACCATATAAAAACCATATAAATAAAATTCCTTATAATTTTTTAAAGAACAAGTGGATGAATTCCAAAAAAATTATGTTTAGGGAAAGTTAATGATTAATTATAAATTAATGATAATATGATGATGAATTCAAATCTTAAGTAATATTTTGAATATGATGTTAAAAAAATATTACATCTTAAGAAAAAAGAAAAAATATATATGAAAGATGTAAAAAAAATTCTGTATAGATGGGTTACATTAGAGGACTTTTACCAAAACTAGAAAGCCCCCAATACCGACACATTAGGTTTATATTAGACCCGATAGTGACTCAAGTGGTTTCCCTACAACTAGAAGTTACTTCATTTGTGATAGGAGTATATTGGTTTTGATACTGGTCTTTCATAAAACATATTTTCAAAATGGCCATATAAACAATAAAAAACACCTATCAAAGGCACACCACCAAAAAATCATAAACATGTGACATATCAAAATCATCAAAAAAAATATGGTCCTGAATATCAACTAATTTCAATAAACTAACTTCTTTTAAATGATTTTTTAGGAACATTTATAAAATAACTCGCTAATTTTTTGAAACCAAATTCATCTTTTCAGAAAATTTTCCAAATTCTATATTGAAACCAAATTCTTTAAAAACACATTAAAATAGACCAAACCTTTTAAAATTTCCACATGTTAATATAATAGTACAAATATCATCCTCAAACCACTTTCAAAATTCAGAAGACTAGTTTCTGAATTTTTATGACCCTTTTTCAAATACAATTTTTGTAATTCCACCTAAAAATCCAATATTTTTTTTCAAAACACGTAAAGGGATATGAAATAGTATTTCAATAAAAATTGTTAGCATCAAATAATTTTTTACAAAATATTCAAAACCCTTCCATAATAAATTAAATTCATAATAATATTTTGATGGAAATATGTACACTTTTAAATGTTTAAAACATTACAATTTCACATTGAAATAAATTTAAAAGTTTCAAAACACAAAATCCATTTTGGTTTATTTTTAGATAAAAGTGTGATTTTTCATTTAAAAACCCACTTTAACATTTACAAATGTTTCATTTTTCCAAATTATATTTTTAAATAGGTATGATCATTAAATTATAAATAAGAAATCTCCCACATTTACACATTCCAACCCTTTAATGAAAGATCCACTTTCAAGCTAGTTTGAATTGCATTAATTTAATTGAAGTTTTTTAAATGATTTTGGAACATTAATAACTAAACATTCATAAATCATTTTTAATAAAATATACCAATTATAATCATTTTAATAAACACCGAACATGAAGATCATTTACACAATCAGAAGAAAATCATTATTATTAAAAAAAATTATAAAAATTTTACAAGGTGCATTACAAGCCAAAATACCAAGTTTATTGTTATCTCTATTAAAAATTTAATCAACAAAATCTTCATTCATTAGAACCCAATTTCATCAAATATCAAACCAAAATCAACAAATAAAAGCTTTCAAATTGCATAATTGTTTTTAAGAATCAAGATCAAGAAGGGTTTTTAAATCTTGATGATATTAAAAACTATTTTCTAAAATTTCATGGGTCATGATTTATAAAACAATTCAACACGTCAGTCGAGAAAAAGAAATCATGAAGGATCCTCCTAAAAGGACCTTTTAATCATCTCTTATAAAAATTCATTAAAAATCATGTATTAAGAAAGATCCTTAAAATTTTAAAAAAAGTCCCCATGGTTACAAATCATAAAACACTAGTGGGTTTAAACTTCATTCCTTAATTTATCCCATGACCTAAATGAAACTAAGGTTTTACTAAACATATATTTTATTTAAAACCACACCTAAAACATTTTAACAATCAAAAGCATTTCATGTATCACTTAAAATTCCAAGAAAAATATTTATTAAATTAATTTTCAATCCCAATACATCATTTTAAATAGAAATACCATTTTAAAGGGCTGATTAAGAAATTTGAAAAGAGATTAAAATGAAACCATATTCAAACCATTCTTCAAATATAAGATAAAAAATGATATCTATAAAAAGCATTCCAAAATCCAATTTCTTCCCAAAAAAATCAATGAGTTGAATTAATACTTTTATTAAATAATTGATACACCAATATATTCATCGTGTAATCAATGGTTAAGAAACTAAAGATCCAATAATGGGAAAACAACTTTGACCAAGGGAAGATGAAGAAACCCTTGAGGATAGAGACAAGAGGACCCCAAGAGAAGAACAAAAGTGATAAAAATAAAAGACTCAAAGAAAATCAAAATTCAGAACCCCCTAGGGTTCATCTTCGTATGTCCACAATGAGGAAATGTGTGAAAACTATAGAGAAAAAAATAAAATGAAAAGGTAGAGAAAAAGGAACCTGGCCTGTCCAAATCTGAATGAGAAAGAGTAAATACCTTTAACATAGAACAGATGAGAGCACCGAGATAAGAAAATGTCATAATAACGCACACCACCGAACCCGGACAAGAAAAGAAAAGGGGAGGAGGAGAAAAAACAACATACCTAGGATTCAAGGCTAGATTTGTTTGAATGAAAGTAAAAGCGGAGCACCAAGAGTAGTTGACATCCATGAAGGTACTGATGAAGACATCATTATCCGCAATAAATTAATAATCCCTGATAGAAGGTATATTTATTAATGTAAAACCTTTAGCACCGATAATGGGATATAGTTATAACTAAAAATAAATATAATTGTAAAAATATTTATAAATATGTTTATATGATTATAAATTTATTTAAATCATTATATATATTTATATAAATATAAATAATATATATTTTAAATATATTAATTATTTATATATAATTATTATAATTTTATAATTATATATATAATAATCTATTTATAATTATATAAATTATTTTTTAAAAACAAATTACTTATTTATTTATAGTTTAAATTATATAATTTTATAAATAAATATATTTTAAAATGTATTGAAAATTAGTTATTTATTATTATAAATATATTTAAATTATTTTATGTATTTATATAATTATATATATATTTAACAAACAAAAATATAAATATGAATATAAATATATTAAATATATTCATTATTTAAATTTTTTATTATAATTTTCTAATTATATTTATATATATCATTATTTATATTTTTATAAATGTATATATATATAACAAAAATATATAAATATAATTATAAATATTAATATTATTATATTTAATATATTCATTATATAACTATATTTATTGTAATAATAATTTTCTAATTATGTAATTATTTAATTATAATTATATTAATACTTTTTAAGAAATAATATTTATACATTCATATCTTTATATATATTTATATAATTATATATATATAATAAATGTATATAATATAAATGTAAATATAAATATAAATATAAATATAAATATAAATATAAATATAAATTTAGAAAATGAATTCATTATTTAAACTTAATTATAAAAACATTCTAACTATTTGAATATATTATTATTTATTTATAATTATATAAGTACTTTAAAAAATAATTATTTATTTATAATTATATATATATAAACATAAAAATATATATTTATATATTTACAAATATATTTATTTAAAAATATATTTTGAACATTATTAATGAATATATAATCTTAAATGAATATATGTAAAAAAATGAGTGAATTTGAATTATTAAAATTGAGTACACATTAAAAACATTGAAAACATTGATATGTTTTATTATTGAAATATAAATTATTAAAAAAATATGGATATATATTAAAATAAATATGAATATATTTTGAAAATATCAAAACATAGTATATTATTATATATTATTATATATTAAAATATAATTAAATTTCAAAAAAAATATTTTAAAATATGAAAAATGAATAAATTATACCAAATTGTAATAATATTTAAAATAAATTACTAAAATTTACTGCTAAAAAACATAATATATTTAATGTATATTGTCTCTAAATAAAATTCTAAAAAGAATATTACAATTTGAATAAATTGCCTAAATATTAGTAGTATGTGTTTCAATATAAGATTCCATTAATTACATAAATATTTATGTGTTTCCATTGTTTATAAAAATGCATTAGTTATGTATTTGTATGTATAGAATCAATGTAATACAAGCCTGATATATGTTAAATTTAAAATTCTAATGACATTTAATTAATTTTCATTACTCAATACATTTAGTCAATATATTTAATTAATTAAAAATTAAATTATAAAAAATTATTCACTAAATATATGAATTATTTAAAATGCTTATTGTATGTATGGGTAGGTAGATTTAGTTAGTGAACAGGTTCTTAATGATCTGTGAAATCCATTTTCGTCAGATAAAATTATAGTTATTTCAGCTTAACATAATACTAAGGTTGTTAAACATCCAATTGCTTCTAAAATTAATGGGCATAATGATTCTTTTGATGGATAAAATGATTTAAATAATTCAAATGTTTTTGAAATTAATGCTTCAAGGAAGAAGGATTTTGTTGTGGAAAAACAACAAAATATTTCGATACAAATTTGTGTGGAGAATTTGGAGACAATGTGAAATGACATAGGTAATCAGTAGGATGATATTCTCATTATTATTAATCATCATGTTGATGTGACGTAGCTGGAAGCTAGGTCACCTAATTCTCAATGTGCTATCACTATAATCTATGTCAATTGTTCTCAAAGAATTGTAGTGTTCATACTGGAAATACATGAGATGTTTCTTTGAAAGAATGTATGGAGGAAAAGATCTCTTCTGATAAAGCTCATCAGCCATGGAAAAGAGAGAAGCCCTAGAATCAAATCCAAAATATGTGTGGAAACCCACATCAATGAAGGGGTGGGCAGGGTCCTAACCATTCACATGAAGTTATTTTTCCTAATTTCTAGTTGCTGTTTTATGATGTTTGATTGGGATCATTTGATTCCTTCATTTTTTATGTGGACTATATTTTCCATTCTGTATTTTAACATTTTGTCTTCTTTTTTTAATGATTGAGATTTTTCCTTTGTTCCTTATCTCTACTTTACATAAAAAATGCATCTTCAGTAGTCATTTTTACTATTTTTTCATGATTTATCTAGTTGGTAGTGTTTTATTAAATATGTTAATGAATAATTATGTATAAAAACCATTAAAAAGAATAAAACATTAGTATGTATTAATTATTACTTTTTATTCATTTTCTATATTTATAATGTATATATTATTTAATACTATTTATAATATATATATTCTATTTAATTATTTTTGTTAATAATTGTTTTGTTAATAATTTTTTTAGAAATATTAAAAGCTATACATTTTAACATTTTTGTTCAATTACTACAATTTATTCATTTTATATAAATATATTTAATATATATGATTTATTAATATTTATAAATTATATATATTTATTTATATTTATATTCATTTTATTCATTTTTTATTAATTAATTAATAACTGTTTTAATATTTTTTAATTTAATCAGTTTTCATTTTTATTTGATAAATTATTTCAATATATTAATTATATATATCAATATATAATATATACTATTTATTAATTCTTTTAACATATATATATATTAAATTTAATAATAAATTTTTAATTACTAAAAATTTAAATATTTTTTTATTTATTCATTTTAATTTATATTTGATTAATGTTTTCAATGTTTTAATATTTTTAAAAAAAATTATTACTGAAAAAATGGAAAATGGATGTGGCCCTGGTTGTGTAGGATCCTATAATATGTATAAGGGTGGGCTAAGGCCCTAGGGAAGCATGAGGTGAGCCTCATCTCCCACGGGACAGCAAACGGTGCCCATATGGTTGTGTGTGAAAAGTCTGTGTGGGAGCTCATCCCCACAATAGGCTTTTGGGGTTATTATCTGAATGCATCATTTATAAAGGAGTGTCTTAACTTGCACAATTTCTTTGTGGAACTATATATCATGATCAAGACCTTTATCAGTGCTAAAAAATTATGCTAATAAATGTACCATTTATTAGCCCTAAAAAGAGCTAACAAAGTGTATGTTTAATCAACACTTTTTTTGTTGCGCTGATATAACACAGAAATATATATAGAGTTTCTCGTAGTAGTGAATATGAAACAAAGAAAGTAATTTGTGTCTATGTCATCAAATATAGCCATATATATATATATATATCAACCTCGATGTTTCCAAGTGATGTGAAATCTCGTCACTTAGCTTGGAAACACTCTATAAATTTCATCCAAAAAATACATTATCAAATCTCATAGGGATGATATCATTAAGAAAATCATAAACAAAAATAGTAAAATTTTAGAAGCATATATATTCAATCCACCAAACCATTAATGGTATCTCAATGCTAAACTAAATCAAACATGGTTATTAGGAAATTTTTAAATAAAAAACACAATATCCTCAAATAAATCATCACTATAACACATGGAGTTCATGAGAGATCTTAGTATGAAAACTATATCTAAAAATTATATGATAGGTAAATTCTTATTTTAAATAAATAATAATAAAGTTAATTGTCATTATGAATTCAACATGTCATAATTATAACATCACCACACCATTAATATATCTCTATAAGTATTAAAGTTGTTATGGATACCCCATTATCATTGAAACTATCTAACTAGGAATATAATAGTGGTTCAGCAAGATAGAAATCATTCCAAAATGTATTATTTTATAATGGGTCTACTAAGTAAATTTTAAATATAATCTATTATAAATTATTATCTAATGTGAATAGCTTGTTAATCGAATAATAAAATATTTCTCCATACCTCTTGATTCACCAATACTCTTCAAATCATTATTTGTTATGTTTCATCTACTATATTTTTCCATCATTGTACGTAATCAGTAAAATGAATAATATAGATATTAAAATATATTGTATATTCCCAAATAAATTTATTCAAACATAGTCAATTACATCCACACATGGATAAACATATTCAAAATTGATCAATAATAATTAATGACATCAATTATTGTCAATGATATAAATATCACTAAATATGTAACTACATAGAATATGCAGTGACTTTTAGTGCATTAACAATGTCAATAATAGTTTAAAAATATTAATTAGGGTTCTACTTGTTTACATCTATCCAATATATGTGATTTTTTAAAATGTTTGTTTTTGTATTAATAATCATTGTCTTACTAGGTTAGAAAATATTCCACAAACCATATAAGATAATTCAATGTTTCCAAATATATTTTTGAAAAATTATTGAAACCCAAAAACTCGCTCTATAGTTTAAAAAGGAGATTAAATTTTTAAATATTTAACATAACTCTAAAATGATATTAATTTACTTGTAAAATAATTCCATTATTATTATTCAAAAAAACATTGAAAAAGTTTATTCATGAATCAAAAGGGAAATATATCATCTTAAACTATTATAATGGTTTATTTTGACAGAGAATTTATTATTATTTTATAATAACAACCAAAAAATTATAAAAACGTTATTAATAATAATTTATTTATTGTTTTTTTCTTTTATTTATTATTAGGGATATAGTTGTCACAAACCAATCCAAAGGGCCTCGAACTGTGACTCCCCAAGCCCACGTCCAATACTCTAGGTGTGGAAACTAGTGACAAGTATGCTATCTCATACATGGGAGGCTGTAGCCTGTCATGCCTATACACACAAACCTACTTAAACCTCCATGAAATATTGTAGAGATATATAAACAACAACTGATATTAAAAAGCATGCAAACATCTATCCCAAACCAGAGTACAAAAAAAGGGAAAATACAGGGCCCACAAAAATAAAAATGAGAAGGATTGTAACTAGATTAGGTGGAGGAGAATGCTGTAAAACTACCACCAAAAAGATCTGTGGTACAGATCCAGTAAAAAACCTGTTCAGTCTTGCTATTACACTCTTCCTGCTCCGGTTCCTACTGGGAATCCATAAAAGGACCTCTATTCTACCTGAGACACAATACATACAGAGAATACCATACAGGGTTGAGTATAAAGATACTCAATTAGAGCCCAAAAAATCTCAAAACAAAAAGGGAGTATCTAATAGGAATTAGTTAACTCAACTCAGCCAAATGTAACCTAAATTAGAGACAAGATTCATCTTGATACCATCCTCAGTTATACAAGACTAGTTAGTTCAACATCCCTTTAATTTCAACAAAACGATACATAACACAGGGTCTCCTAAAACATTCCCATATATACTCACAATAGACTCTCAAATATAGTGGTCCCAACCACAGACAACCCATGGTAGCCCACTCGAAGGTCTAACACAACAATCACAATAGTCACATGAGGTTCCAAACTCATAGACATAAGTACTTTCTTTCTCAAGGCCCAAAGGTAGAATCCTACATTGGGGAACACACAAATAACCAATCTTATCCATGAGGTAACTCTCTATGGATAGTTCCATAGAAGAAATAACCGAGTGACTAACTCCAACACCTCTAGAAGGGTATCCCACTGAGGGTTTTCCGGGGGACACTAAAAACCATATCCAGAAACACCAAACATAGAAATGGGTATCTTGGAACAACACAAATCTTGTCCAACTCTCCTAGTAGATGATCAAAACCCGTTTAGAGTTGGTCACACCAAATATGAGAACTCCACTGAAGAAAACGTCTTCATAGATCAGAGAAGGAAGAAATATATTTTGATACATAGATAGAGTTTTTGCGCCCAAGGATCACTAGGGGATCCATCCCCTACTTGATAATCCTAAGTAGAGGATCTATGCATGGGTAAATATTGGTCACAACGATTCCTAGAACCCTACTAGGGAAACAAAAGGATGTGATGATCACGATTAATCTCTCGGGGTGACACATGCTCTAAATCTGCTGAGTCTACTATTAAGGAATATTGAGAAAACTCAATGCAAAATGTGGGAACACATCCACACTACAAATATGCAAATTAGCTGAAGAGGGGTCATAGTCTAGTAAATATAAATTGATACCAAAAAATCTTATAATGAAAGTGATTCTGAAATCCCTGCTAGTTGAAATGTCACCAATAGAGACCAGAGGGACCTACTCAGCCCTTCCAGTCTAAATGTCACAAACAAAATGACTAATGGGACCCACTAAACCCTTCCAATCAAGGCATAATTAAACCAAATGAACCAAAAAAGTATGCCTTCACATCAAATGTCTTAGGCTTGAACTGTGGCCACCATCATGTTCTATGTAGAAAACTACTTGGGATAGACTACTCGTGGGCCTGAAACCGAGCTACGAAGGGGAAGATACGATATTCATAAGATCTCATAAATATTCTCAAGGAATACATGACATTTAAAGGAGTAAACATGGTGTGTGGACCAGCCCAAACACCTAGCCATGTATCCCTTCTACCTGTATTTCCTACCCATGTCAAAGTATATAGCGTGTAGAGGTGGTACACGTTATGTCCTGTTTCACCCGACCCCTAGTCATGTTTCTACTTCACATAGACTGACCAACCATGTCCTTTACATGCCATATATGCCATAATACATGACATGTTGGGTTATACGGTCACTTGGCAGTGTGGTTTACCTGTTCCCGTATACCAGACCCCGTGTCTGTGTAATTTGGTCATGTTCTTCTACATGACCATGTACTATTAAATGGCTACACTATTTGTTTCCCCTAACCACATGATGAGGGTCCCTACATGGAGTGTATATCTTAGAACACTACGTGTATAAACTAGCACTTCATCTTCCCCAAAAGAGAAGACCAGACATTTTTTAGGACTTGGTTACACGCCGTGTAGACAGGAAAATCTGCTAGGACTTCCCTACAAATTGCCCGGATCACCCCCATTCACCACAAAACACATAGATCATCCCATGAGTGGTCCCTAACAATTTTCTATGGGCTCTAAAACCTTAAAAAACACGTCAAAAGAGGGATTGGGGACAAAAAACTTCCTACCTTGAGGGCGAAACGTCGAAGCTTTGGGTACATAACGTCACCCAGGACATGCTAATTCTCAATCTGGCAATGATCATCTTAAAAATGGTAGCTGGTGGCACCATCTTCCTTGGTTTTTTCATCAGTATAAGGTAGAGGAATAGGGTTAGAGGGGGATGATCCTCTTATGTGCGCACCAAAGGGGAGAAGGGGGTGGGGAATTTTTTTAAATTTTATTAAAACATTATTCACTTAACACCCCAACCTAACAACCCTCTAACCTAACACCCACCACCGAAAACTTTTATGTCACACCTAGGGTAAATGAGATATTATGAAATATATCATGGTGTTAGAAATATGATCTGAGACTCCTCCCAAGTTTTAAACACATTTCAAATGAAACAGTGCACATGTGATAATTTTTTTTAATATTTTTAACATCACTACAATGAGGCTCACGAACACTCGGATTCCTATGCCAACATAGTGCCTCACTTCATAAATATTTTTAGAAACATTTTGAATATTTATCGGGTAAAACCTGGGTCACTATATCCTCCCAACCATAAGGCTTTTCATCACCGAAAAGAGAAATCATAGGAACCTTATAAAGAAATTGAGCTCTTAACTGGTACTCTCACACCAATTATCTCACCACAACCCCCACAAAGTCCACCAAGTGTTCCTCTGCTACCTACAAGCATGCACTCTGGGGAAACCTCAAGGATTAACACACACAAGTCTAGATAATCCAAGTTGACATCATTCAACTAGCGGCACATGACACCTCAGTTGAAATAGGTATTAAAAACAAATCACCTGGTACCCACTCAATCATAGTGTCTAGGGAAAGACAAACCTTGATAACCGGATGTAGACACCAAAAAAATAAACACCGAGCACACACGTCAAAGGAACTCATCCACTTCACATAAATACTATCCATGTTGGGTGGAAATTTCTATCATGGATAGTTTTTCATCATGTCACAACAATGCGTCTTGGTGGAGAATAAGCTCCTCCTTCTCATGGGCCCAAAGTCACATAAAAATGAAACACAACCCCCTAAAACATCTTTTTAAAAAAGATTAATTGAAACAAATGAGGATACCAATGAACAAATTGGGATTCATAAGCACACACAATGGGTTTTACTAGGCCCTTCACACAAATCACCCAACACAAAACCCCTCCCCCAACACACAAGTTGGAGGGACTCATCCACCACACTTTGATACTATCTGATTTGGGTGGCACTGACTCTCCTGAACTATGTTTATCCCATCCCATAAACAAATCTTAGTTGGGGAAGGATCTCTCTTTATCATATAATTGAAGCGACAAAGAGAAACACTGACACATTTCTCAAGAAACACCCCACGTATTCCCAAAAAAAACTATAAGTAAGCAATGGAAATGTAAGAGTACCTACAAAAAGGGCATATCAGTTATACTATAGAAAGTAGAAAGAAAACAAAGAGTATAAATATTAATATTGAGCCTCTGGGTCAACACCCTCCAGCATCAGCAACAGCCCAAGTCCCTTCACACCATCTTCCAGAGCATGGCGTGGACCACCTGATGGTGGTGGTGGTAACAGAAATAACCAACCAACATGTGACTCTTTAGCTCTAATGTATCATTCACTGCTCAAAGAACCTCACTAAAACTACTACCACTATCGAGTCGGTACGTCGATTGGCCCTCCCTTAGCAACATGATGGGTCAGAAAATCTATCACAAGATGTCCTCGACCATCACAAGCATAGTATTACCACTCCCACTACTGACCAAAACCCTGTCATGGATCTTGAGTCTGGGAATGGGTATGCCTCCAAAAATGACTATTCCTCCTACATTGCATTCATACTAACTATGGGTTCTACTCAACCTAGAACTCAAGAAAACTCTGTATCTAAAGAATGCGTTACACGCACAACACTAGTGCAATGATGTTCAACAAAAATATATCCATCCACTACTCAATCTAAAAAATGCCTCTATCTGATCTCTCAGATATGGGTCAATGTGCGGCTCGACAGGTGGTAGGTCCACCAGCATCACAACAAGAGAATAACCTACCTCCTAACCAGGCCCCTATAAGGAAACCTTATCACACATCAGGTCATACACCAAACCCGATTGTGGAACCCTTGAAGGCTTTCATCATGGAATCATCCTGAATCAAAGTTAAGATGCACCGTAGTGAAAGATTATATCTGGGGAGCTGACTCAAGACAGAAAGAAAAAACACAAAACCTAGTCCTATAAAATGAATGTACTATTATTTCACTATGGAAAGTGTTCTAATGTACTGAGTCAACAGGCATGTTATCAGAGTCCTTGTGAATGGATATGTCAGTTTCCAACACCAACACTAGATTCCATAGCCTGAAAGACGATCTTGAAACGCCCTAACGCTGATGCTATGAAACCCAAACCAAACTCACAATTAGAAAAAATACACTCTAAGTCCCCAAAGGTTGAACCTCCTTTGATACCACTCTCACATGACCCAACCCAATAATAATCGATCTGAAACTCTTCAAGCCCACCTGCAATAGTCCTGAGGATGACGACCAACACCGAGTATACTATGACACACATGGGAGGCCTTATCCTATCATACCTGTACACACACACCCACATACACCACCATGAAATAGTCTAGAGATAAATAGATAAAAAATAAATCTAAAATTAATGAATACATCAATCCCAAACCATACTACCTCAAAAGAAAAAAATAGGAAATAGAGGTTCTACCAAAAGAAAAAAAATTCCTTCAAATTGCTCAGATTGAGGGTAATTATGTAAAACTCCCATAGGTAAGCTATGTGGTACGGCTCTGGTAAAAACCCTGGACAGTCCAGCTACTACACTCTGCCTTCTATGGGTCCTACTAGGACACCATAGAAGAACAATTGGTGCTCACAAGACACTACACTTGTAGGAAAAGCCCATTTAGGGGTGAGTATAATGATACTTAGTTGTTGCCCCAAAAAGCCGAAACTTTGAATGGAGTAACCAATAGGAATCATTTAACATGACCCAGCTAGAGGGAACCCAAACGAGATAGAAACTTCATCTCACGAAAATCCTTGGATAAACACGACTAGTTATCTTGACTTCCCTTGCATGCCAAAAAAAATGACATATACCACATAGACTGCAAAAAAATACCCATATATAGTCATAAAAGACTCTCAAGTATAATGGTCCCGACCATAGTCTATCCATGGTTTATAACTAGATGGTCAAACACAACACTCACAAAGGTCACAAGATGTTCCAACCTCATATACATCATTAGGTTCCTGCTCGAGACCCAAAGGTGGAATCTGACTTCAGAGAACACACAAAAAAACAAGACATCCATGAAATCATATAGAATGAGAGGGTACAGGCATCAACGACTCGTAGTCAAGAAGAAAAACTCACAAAACCAAATATAACTCAACTGAGTGATTCATCAATTTTTGGAAAACAAACTAACAGAACTACCTGACTAACTCTCACGGTACCAATCCATGAGGGAACACTCGATGGATAGCTCCATAGAAGAATTCACCCAATGACTAACCAACCCCAACTACTCAGGTAGAGAATCCCACCTAGCATTTTCTTGAAACACTAAAAACCCCAATTGGAAATACCGAACATTGTAAGGCGTATCACACAATAAACCGAATCTATTTCAACTCTACTTATAGATGACCAATGCCCATGTAGATTTGGTCATACTTATTATAAGAACTATGTTGAGTAAAACATCATGATAGGTCATGGAAATAAGGAATTCATCTCGATACAATGATAGAGGGTATGCACCTAGGAACACTGGGGGATGTGTCCCATACTATGTCATACTAGTTTGAGGATCAATGCACATGTAAATATTGGTCACACTGATTCCAAGAAAACTATTGGAGAAAAGAAAAGATGAGAGAATCATGTTGGGCCTCTCAGGGAAACACATTCTCTAAATCTATAGATTCTGCAATCAAAGAGGATTGAGAAAACTCACTCCATAATGTGAAAATTCATCCATGATTCCCATATGAAAAGTACATGAACAGGGTTCATAGTCTGGTGAAGAGGACATGATAATGAAAACCCTCAAAATGAAAGGACCAGGGGGACTTACTCAACCCTTCTAATCAAAACATTGCCAATAGAGACTAGGGAAGCCCCTCAACCCATCCATTCAAGACGTCACGAATAGAACTGCCAGCGGTACCCACTCAACCATTCTATTCAAGGTGTTGTTAACCAAAACAACCCACAAAACAGTGCCTTTACACCAGACCTCCTAGGCCTGAATCATGGACACTATCACATTATATGTAGAAATCTACTCAGCATAGGCTACTTGTGGGGCTGAAGTCTAGCAAAGAATGGGGAGATATGAGAGGGATAAGATCTCACGTTGATCATCATGGAATAAATGGTGTGTAATGGGGTACACAAGATGTGTGGACCTCCCCGAACACCTAGTCATGTATTCTTTCTACACGGTTTTCCAACCCATTTCTAAGTACAAAATGCGAAGAGATGGTACACAACGCGTCCTATTTCACCCGACCCATGAACATGTTTCTTCTTCACAAAGCCCGACCAATTTTTTCCCTTACACACCATGCATCTCATACTACAGAGTGTGTTCATGTTATACATCCACTTGGATATGTGGTTTACCTGATCATGTGTATCAAACATTGTGTTTGTGTACATTGGTCGTGTTCCTGACCACAACCATGTACTATTACACGTCTATTCTGGTAGTTTATCCTAACCACGCGACAAGTTACCCAACATGGAATGTATCCCTAATTACATAGCATGTAGACCCTGACACTTAATCTTTCTCAAATAGGAAGAACACCTAGTGTGTAGGACAGGTTTACATGCCCTGTAGATGGAAAAATCCATTGGGACTTCCCTACAAACATTCTGGATCACCCTTGTTCACCCTAAAACACTAATATCGGCACACGAGATATCCCTAGAGGTTTTATATGGTCTCTAAAACCTTAAATAAATGCAACCAAAGGTGGATCAACACTAAAAAAATGATCACCTAATGGGAGAATTGCTGATGGTTTTGGTCTAGAAAGATGCACGGGATGCACTGATTCTCGATCTGGCGATGATCAATGTAAAAAATGGCACCTAGAGAAACCTACTAAACATCAATCGTTCATCGGTTGAAGGGAGAAGAATAGTGGAAGAGGAGGATCAGCCTCTTTCTTATGAACCAAATGGGAGAAGGGGTAGGGGTATTTGTTATAATTTTATTAAAACAAATATCCAATTAACACCCCGACCCGACTCGCCTCCAACCCGACTCACCTCTGACCCGACTCTCCTTTGACCTGACACCTAATGCAGAAAATATTTATGTTGTGCATGGGAAAAATGTTGCATTCTAGAATCAACCGTGATATCAAAAAAAATATGATCTGAGACTCCACCCATGAGTTAAATAGGTTTCAAACAAAACTACACACTAGTGATAAAATATTTTTAATATTTTTAACATCACCACGATAAGGCTCACAGACCCTCATGTTCTTATGCCGACTCAATGCCTGGTATAGGAAATATTTTTATAAATATTCAAAAGACTGATAGGTTAAAACCTAGGTCACTAAAATAGTATCATGGAAAATAGAGTAGTGATTCTTGTTATTTTTAGGGTGATTATTTTTTTAACCCTACTTTCAATTTGAAATAAAGAGGTATTTGCTATTTGTTCGTGATTAATAATATATCATCACTTTGTAACAATTATACTAGGGTTAAAACTTTTTTTTAAGAATAATTGATGTTTGAGATATTGGTGGGAATGAATGACAATTCTTTTGCATCTGTAGATGATGATTATTAACTAAGGGTAATAGAAAAGGGATCTAATACGCATGTCTCTTCTAAAATAGATTTTTTTGAATAAGGGATAAAAATTTGAAAGTTTTTATTCATATTTATAGTTTTTATTTCAAGAGAGAAATTTTCATTTAATATTTATGATTTTTCCATTTGTATTTCTTTAATATGTTTTTTCACAGTTATGAAAATAATCTCCATAAGCATATGATATGTATATAAAATTTTCATATGATTAGTTAAAGAGTCATATTGGTGTATTTATATCCTGTTTATTTATCCACCATCCCTTCAAATTAGGTAATGATATCATCTTTTTAATCTATTTGAATTTCAAAAATATTTTTCACTGTTCTGGGTGAAAATATTTCATCTTTCTTGGATCTTCTAGAATCCATTGATCCTAAAAGATACCTCCTATATTGTTGGGAGTTAAATCTATATTGATTAAGAAATGGATAATTCCATGTTTGGTAACATTATGATATTTATATTTTAGTTTTTTCTTTCTAATACATAGTTATCATTTATTATCCACTTATCATAATAATATCAATATCATGGTCAATTATTAACATATTTTGAAAATTATTCCCTGATGTTTGGATGATTATTCATGTTACTAATAATAATTAGTGTTCATTTTTTATTAGTTCCATATGTAATTATTTAGGGAATTATGTCTTTAATTGATAATGGAAGATTTTTTTGACATGAAAAATATGAATAAGTAACAGTTTATCAACACTAATCATGCTTGGATGATTTAACATGATCAAAATTGACATGTAACCTCAAAAAAGGTGAAGTAATTATATCTATAGAGAAACAATATAATATGAAAACATGTGAAGTATATAAAATAAGGATATCTAGGGAAAATGAGTTTTTACGTTATATAGATAACTAATAGGTCATTATTACAATGTAGATATTATGTAAAAAATAAAATGAAAATTGTAATGACACCACTTATAATATTTCATTTTGGGAAAGTGATTTTATATAGTAAAAAACATAATAAGGTGTCTCCAACCTCTAATCCACAAATTTAATAAATACCATGTTTTTTTTATTCATTAATTTTGGTCAACCACAAAAAATATGGGTATTGATATTATAGTCACATTCCTCCGATTTAATATTTTATCTTAATTGAATGATTGTAAAAAACTACGCCCCATAAAGGATGGTATAAAAAAAGTCATGTAAGACATTTCTAAAGATGTAATAGATACAAGTAGTCACTATCCCATCACAAGATCAATCTCCACTTAAAAATGATAATAGTATTTTGATATTTTAAACTGGTTAACATTGAAAAAAACTATATCCATTTAAAAAATGCATGTTATTAACAATTTTGACTTGTTTGGATTATCTGGTCCCATGGTTATGATTGATAATTTAAAATTCATCAATTATAATTCTATTGGTTATATAATAATGTTTTATAATCAGTATAATTTCACAGTATAGAAATCGTGGGTTATTTCTCATTCTAGTTTAGGAGTTTTATATTGTAACCTTATTATTCATTGTATATCTATTAATATTATCTTTGAAAATAATGAATAGTTGGTATGTTTCATCTATTTTTTTAACACTTGTACAATGATAAGTTTGTTTGGAATGTCGTTGACTATTATAGTAGAGGCTGTGATATGGATTTTGAACATTGTGCGAGATTTCAATACAGTCTTATATCAATATTAGTGAACTATATATAATCTCATAATATTACATATGAGTAATTTATATATATATATTTCTATTTTTTTTTGTTTTTTTGGAAATATGATTAGTTGTATCTGATTATACCAAGTAAAGTAAAACATTTATTAGATTCCATGTTAGAATAATTGATAGGTTCTTTCTTTATATCGATGATATAGGTATCCTTATAGAAATTTCAAGCATCACCCTAAAATTATTTTTTCTAATAAAATCCCAATAATTGATAATTGAATTTACCAAAAAAGAATTAATTTTTTTTTCAATGAGTAAATATGTTTTTGGTGAAGGAACGTGATAGTATTGGTTGGAGTATGATTATCTTAATGTTTTATTGTGATGATTATGTGTTTATTTTCCAGTAAAATACTAATATTTATGGATGAAAAGTAAATATATTATACATTTTATTGAGGTTGAAAGGCCTTATGATTGATTTGGAATGGCCTGAGATGATTTTGAGTTGATTTATATACTTTAATATGGGTAACTCTATGCTTATCCAGTATATTTAAAGGTAAAACTACTTTATACTACTTATGTAAAGGCATGTTATTATATATGTAAAGTAAATAAAAGACTCATATTGCTACCTAATGGTCATTTGGATTAAACATGAGATATATAAAGGTAATGATGTTCTATATAAAGGTAATAAAAAAATATAGAAGTTAGGTAAAGGTTGTTCAATCTATGTAAAGTTTATTATGATGTCCATGAAATGAATATAGGTAACTCATAAGATTTGAATGTTTCATAAAGATTCCTCTAACAAATCATGACATACATAAAGGTAATGAAGGAAACATAAATTCCACATAAGGTTAATCATTATGCATTATAAATTTTATCTACATATCTATATAATGAGTGGTGAAATATTATATAACACATTTATGGATAACACTGATGAATTGTGAGATATGAATGTTTTTCTAAAAGTTTTATATGCATCATATATAGTTTCTATAAGTGTTATGAAATAATTTGATGAAATATAAGATATTATATTATAAAGTAATTAAGTATACACTGTAGGATCTATAAAATTTAAACAAGTCCATTTCATCACGTTGGTCCTCTGGATATTTTTGTTTGAATTTCTAATAACGTGAAAAACTATGAGCAATAGTGAGTTGAACCAAATAGTTGTTTTTTATAGTGGTATTTTTGTGATGTAATCAAAACAAGAACTCCAACACACTGAGAAACACAATTTAGGCTATTTCGTTATTTCTATATGCATTTATATAGATGTGGATGTTATGAAATTATTAAAAAAATATGAGATTCGATATTTGAACATTTCATGGAGTTATAAATCCATAAATGAATGCTAATATTAGTAAATACTATTACCATGAAATATCTAAATGAGATGAGGAAATGGTAAATTAAATATGGTGTGGGTGATTTTTGTCCATTAATTTTTTTATATTTCAAAAGTGATGTTATCTCTATTTTAAATAATATTGAAGACTAGGTTCACAAGTGAATTAAAATCTTTCAATATCATTAAAATATTATTCATGTTGAAACATAAATATAAATTCATACAGTTGAGGAGAAGAGATATTGAGAATACATTGAGATTACACATGAAGCACTATGTGTGATAATTATTAAGAAATTATTTCTGGAAAATATATAATATATATTTATAGTTCAATGTTGGGATCCTTTTAAGAGAATCATAAATTTTTTCATAATTGCTCATTTTTAAAAAATAACCAAATCATTGAAGATCTGGTGGGTGTTTCAAAACAAAAAATATATATTGTAAATATTCATTGAAGAGATTAAAGTTCTATAAAATAGTGTACCAAATCCTATACACAAATTTAGGAAGACCATTCTAATGTGATGTGAAATGAACATGGATAGGAAGGAGATATTTATTTTACTGGATAAAAATTGAAGGATATTTTGGATGGGGAGTCTAACCAGTTAATGAGGAGTCTTGTGATTGGGGTGTATTAATAATCACTTGGGAGGAATATTATGGCTGGGGTTTCTAACTAGTAGATATGGGATTTTAGTTGAGGTTTCTAACCTACTAATTATGTATTCACTTGTTTCTATAGTTTGGAATCAATGTTGGGGTGTCTTACAAACATGATAAAGAGTATGATTTTATTGATAACCTTGAAAATTATTTATTGTAAAATCTATATTTAATAATTGTGTATGAGGTTTGGATGAGATTTGAAATATGATAGGACCAATTATTTAACCATACATAGAGGATGAGTCAAATATAGAGTAACTTTTATAAAAATCACTAATTCACCCTTCAACCTCTCTATAATAATTTAGGACCATGTAAATTCATATTTTATTAGATCTATATTCCCTCTCAAGGATGAAACATGTGTTTATAATGAAAAAGTAAATTAGTAAAAAGTTATTTTTGATGATAAATAGAGAAAATATATGCTCATCATATTCAAACAATGATGATAGAGAAGAGTAAAGGATAGAGTTGGAAGGGTTTGTAAAAATTAATATGGATATTGATATTGTTAAAAATAAAAAATTTGAGATAGAAACTATATCTAGAGAATTAAATAAAAAAGATAGATTCTAAAAAATAAGATTATTCTAGGAAGAAAGTGCCATACATTAATGAGATCAATCATAATAAATTGAAGGTGTTTTAGGTGGTAACTTTGACAAGTGATCCTAAATAAAAACTACATGTGACAAAGTCAATAATTATTATTCTTTTATTTTCTTGAATAAATTTAGATAATAAATTAATACATTAGTTGAGCTAAATTCAAAAATCTTATCATGTCTATGAGAATAAACTTATAATTGAACTGTGCATATATTCAAATAATCAGTATGATAAATTGATGTTATTTATAATTTTTCAAGTATTAAAAAATCTGATAAGGTTTAAACCTAGAAAAATAAATTGAATGCAATGAAATAAAAATTAAGATGAATTTTTAGAAGATGAAAAATTCTCCTTATGAAACCAAAGTGTAAATATGAATGAGGATGAAAATAAAAATAATAATATGTATGATTTATATTTCATGGTTTTTTCTGGTTTTTTATTGTGTTAAAAGAATTATTTATCTTATTGGTATAATAATAAATTAATTAGGAATATATAAGAACCAGGAAGATGTTTTATTGATTATCTGAGGACAAAAATTCATGGAAATGATGTTTCAATCATATCGTTGCTAAATTTTCCAACCAAAATAGATTTAGATATTTAAAATAAATAATAGGATGACACAAAAAAAGTTCATAATGATAAATTTTTCATGAAATGAAACAAATGAGATGCAATTTATAGTGTGAAAGAGAATAAAATTAAGAATATAATAAGATAATATTCATAAATAATTGAATAGGTTAAGATGACATGTAAGAAACATAAGAAAATTGAGCATGATAAGAATGAATGCTTGATTTTTTTTCAAACCTATTGGACAAGAAAAAATAGATAAATGATGTAGAATAGAGCATTGATTCAAAAGAAAATCAGGTGGATACTTTTTGTGAGATGTCATCCATAGTAGAAGACATGGAAATTTAAGAAACATTGTGTGAAAGATGAGTCCATTATATGAATGGTTCAAATGAATTTCTGAAATTTCTTCCAACCTAAGAAGAGAGAGTGAAAAGGTTGATGTAAGTAAAATTCAATTAGGTTTCCCTTACATTTGAGATGGAAATACATACTAATAAACATAACTTATTTATTCAATAAAACTAATTTAATAAATATTATATTGAGGATGTTGAGATGAAGAAAAGGATTAGATTATAAGGATTAATATTTCTAGGTTGAGTTATTAAAATGAGACTAAATGCTTCTTCTAAAATTAATAGAGCAGTCTGTCCACATTCATTTAATTTATTTTTCACAATATTACAGGGGATTTTGGGATTATTAATAAGATTTTATACATTTTACAATAATTATATGGCCCTTTAATAGTGTTTGTTAACTTCTATGATGAAGAATAAGAAAATAAATCACATTGAGAGGAAGTTATCTTGAAGAGAAGTTTCAATTTTGACACTTCAAATGAATCGAGAATTTATCAGCCAACATGAATCTAGATAATGAGGTTCCAGAATAACACTTACATATAGTTTTCATGATTTTATAAACACACATACACTTATATATATATATATTGGGGGAGTGTTGTTTATAAAAACAACGAGATAAAGGGGTAATTTTACATGCACTTGATCTATTTTGATGTATTTTTAAGTTATGTGACATATATTTATTCCTTAAAATATTTTTTAAAATCCAAAATAATGAGTTATGAGTATGGTATGGGATGTATGGATAATGTTGGTATTCATAAATTATATTGGTTTTATCTCACTTGTTTTTTGTAAAAATAATAATCATATGTTAGCATAAATTATATTAGCTAATGAATCCTTACTAATAAAATGGATGGGGTATCATCCTTTTCTCAAGATAGTAAAAGACAGAATTAATATTTTAAATTGGTTTAAGAGTGGTGAAATGAAGAAATATAGGTGAATAACCATTTCATGGGCCATCTTATATATTTTTAATAAGGAGGAAAATAAAGAATAAAGGGATGTAAAAAAATTGACATTGACGATTGTAGGTATTTAAAACATATTAAATAGGGACAATGGATTTCCCATGAAATAAATACATGTTTTAATAATTGAATATGTTTTATTTGAAGAAATGTGATGATTATATTAGGATGATTTTTATCCATATGTTTAAAAGTTCTGATTTGTGTGTTTCTCTTCAAGAAAAGGGCATGAGTTGATGGGTAATGAAATACCTTCTTCTATACTCCATGGAAATTAGAAGGCATCATGATTGATTTAAAATAGTTGGGGATGACTTTTCATTGAATTTTATACCTGTATAAGGGTATGTGAATGTTTATATAGTTTGGGTATAGGTAAACATATATTTTCACTGGCCACATAAAGGTAAAATATTACATATGTAATTCTAATATGATCTTCTTATATATATATAATGGTATGTTGGAAAAAATGTGCTGAGTAAAGGTAATGAGGTACTTAGAAAACATAATAAGTAAAACCATCATTTATATAAATATTGGTGAATATCTATATAATGGTTACTCTGATGTCAATTAACTATATCAGGTTCACATAGAAGATCCGAATTATACATAAATTAAATTCTAATAAACTAGGGCCTATGAAAGGGTAATGGGAAAAAAATTAATGATATATTAGTTTATTCTATATCATGTTTAAAGGTCATTTCCATAACTCTGTAATGGTGAGTCTAATCTTCTCCAACTCTCTCAATGGTAACACTAGATATTTATAAGCTTTATTACTGTCATTAGATAATTTATGTTTTTTCATATATAGTATATTTAAGTGTTATAAAATACATAGAAAACATATAAAATTATCCAAAAAATATTATAATCTACACAATACGTTTTTTGAAATTCATATGAGACCACACCATATTATATGTTTCATTGATGTTTTGTTTTGTGTTTTAGACAAAAAAACCTTTTATAAGAAATTGAGAGATGGACTATGATGTAATCCATTCTTAGTGTTCATTTTGAGATGTACTCAATGATGGAAATATATCATGGTGATCTTTATCCCATTGGGAATTCTATTATTTCTACATGAATTCATTTAGATGTGGATGCTATGAAATATGTGGAGAAGATGATCTATGATATTTGAATATCTAACATATTTATAAATCTTGAAATGAATATCAATTTAATTGAAGATTATTCTCATGATAATTATAATGGTGATGAGGTTGAAATAATTTAAATACCACATGGGATATTTGTGATTAGTTATTCATGATATTTTCATTGTGATATTATCTCAGATTTAATTGATATTTATTTCAAGTTTTAGAAATTATTTTAAAGCTGCTGAAATGATGGAAATATTTTTCAAATTTAACATTATATTTTTTCATGTATGTTAGAAGAATATATATTGAGAGTATACTGAGAGAACACATTAACCACAAAATGAGAGAATAATGGAGTCTATTACTATAAAATATTAAAGAGTGATAATTATTTTGATGCTGAGAGACAATATAGGAGAAGAAAACATATCTTCTTGAGTATTTGGTGTTCTAATAATAACCTATTCAATTTAGATCTTGGGGAGTGTCAAGAAAAAAATATCTTTTCCAAAAAACTTATAAAGATCTCAAGTAATAATTCATGTGTGCACTAGATCATGTATGCTCATGGAGGGAGATCATTCTAATGTGGTGAAAACGGAAAATAAATAAAGATTAATTTCAATGAAATGTTAAAAAATAGAGGATAATGTGTCAAAAGAGTTAATCTATTTATGGATGAGGGTTATGATTGAGGTGTGTATCCAATCATCATGGAAAAGATTTTTTACTGGGGAGTCCAACCTTCCCGAGTAGGATTATAACCAGGATGCATAAAAAATTATTACAATAACCAATTGTGTCTATAATATAGAATATATGTTGGTATATCCAACAAGTATAGTTAGAAATATGTATTTATGTCAAACCATGTAAATATTTTGTGAATAACTCTCACTATTTTTACTAAAAATGAGGTGAGGCAATAATATTAAGAACTTGAGGATCAAGGATTCAACCAACCAAATATGTTGACATTAAAATAGAGGAAAATCCCTAAGAAACATTGATTCTCCCTTTCTACTCTAAATGATCCATCCAGACTGGAGGGCATAATTAATGTTAGTCTTTATTTCATAAGGAGCTATATGTTTCCAATACAATTTAATAACACATGTATGAGGATCCCCATATGTTAATAAACTCTATTTTGATTAATTTAATTCTCATGTATACATCTTTGGGATTTATGTTATGGTTGAAATATCTATGAATATAAATATGGGTTTGACGAATTCAAGTAAATAATTATTCATTAGTCTTGCATATGATATTAAAAATGTAGTTGAAAACACGAATGTCCCAAAAATGATTATAAATGATAATTAATCACTATAAAAATATTATATAACTCATTATTCCAAATATCATAATTTTTTCATTAATGGAGAAATTGGAAAGGGTGTAGTTTGAAATCAGGATGTAAGAATCCGGTAATGAAAACACTATTTTTCCCACAATATAGATAAATAATTGAAATATAAAAAGAAAATTATATATATAAAAATTAACATATTCTTACTTTAAATGGAGGATATTATTAAAAATGTGATAATAAAATATTTGCAAGGCTTATTTAATGATAATGGTAATGGAATGAATTTTGATATGATTAGACTCTTTGGTATTGTTTTTGAATGCATTATAATAATGAAATGAAATTGTTTACCAAAACATCAATTGAGAAAGTGAACCAGTTGGAATTTTACTCCTTTAACATTGATAGCATTTCATGTTTTGAGAGATTTTAAATTATATTCTTCTCTTTATAAATTGATAACATATATATTTATGTTACCTATGTTGTGATAAAGATCATAATTTTTAATTACATACCTTATATATTTAATTTTATGTCTAATTAACTCATTTATAAAATTAATAATTATATATATATTAAGAATTTCTGATTATTTTTCATTGGTAACACCATTCGAAGGATCAGTAAAAAAATTAGTAAGACGTGGGGAGATCATTTAAAAGGACCTCACACATAATATCTTTGGATTTTCCTTGGTAAAATTATTCAGGAATGTGTCATTACTAATTTTAAATTTTTAAGTGATATTTGGAAAAAAAATAAAAAGATTGTAACTTTTTCTCATAGCTTCAATTTTATAAATACTTTTATAAAATCAAGTTGAACTTCACCATTACTGTCCTCAAAAAGCATTTTATTTTCATTCATTATGTGAAATTGATCACTATCATCCTCAAGAGTTCTAATATGTATCTCTTGGTTAATATATCATTGAATGGTTTATTCAATTATAATATATATGTTATGTTGTGTAAGACACTAAAAGTTCTTCTATTTTATATTTCTAATTATTACTCATCCATGAGTATTTTTAACTTCATTCAAAATGATCAATATAAAGAAATTAAAATTATATGAGTCCTACTTTCATCCTAAAACCATTTGTATTAGTATTTTTTTAATTTAGTGCATTGAAATCAATTTCAATGACATTAATAAAACCATTAAACATTATTAATATGTCTCAAGATAGTGTATAAACTAGGATTAATCATTTTTGTATTTGGGAAATGAATACCACTAATAAGGAAGAAATGAATTCTAATAAATCATTAGGTCAAAAAAGGAGGTACCCATTTTACATATCTAGTAATTTCACTTTTTTGAGAATGGAGAAGGAATTCAATCTTTAGATCACTTTTTCATTGAATTTTGTTATTGTTGGAAAGTGGGAAAGGTAGATAAAGGGAGGATTTGTTTGTTTAATTGTGCAATCTCATTAATTTTTATTTATGAATTAATAACTTATCAACGTGTAAGTATTTTGATTAAAAGTATTTAATATCTTATCGATAATTTTATCTAAAATGTTTTTATTTATGATAGTAAACAATTCATCGACTCTTTATGAGATTGTACTAACCTTTGAATATGGGAGGACTCAGTTAAAAGACTTTAGAATGTTTAATGTGTAACACCCCAGGTAAATAAAGAGTATGACATTTTCACATTTATCCATATTTTTGAATAAAATATTAATATAACTTTAAAGGGGACGCTATGCTCGATGGCGTACCTAACACGCAACAACGAGTTTCTTGGCAATCTTACGTTGCACTCTAATAATAAAGTAATACTATTTTAAATGGTAGTTAATTCCTAGTCGTTGTAATGGCAGGAATGAACAGAACTAATTACAAAATTATTATATATGTTTGTCAAATATTTTTACTCTTTACAATAAATGTTAGAGGATTAATAATGCGAAGGAATCCAATTTTAAGCGTAGGCATTCTTATATTCTTTAAAAGGTCGATTAACCGCCTTTTGAAGGCAAACCTCTTTTAAATCCACTTTTTGACAATTTTATGTGTTATATTTGACAAAATAAAATTATTATTCATAATTGGGACATCAAAATTTACTTTGTGTAAATTTTTGGTATTTTTCCGAAAAAGTTCAATTTTTAATGAATAGTGAATAATGTTGTATTTTAATTCAAAACCGATTTTTAATCTAATTTATTTATATGATTAGATTATCTTTTTAATTGGTTTTAAAGTGTAAATAGAATATATTTTTACCATTTAATCCAATGTTGGTCATTGTAATTAATATCTCTTTAAGGTTGGACATAAACGAGTGTCAATCTTTTGAAAGATATTGTTTCTTTAAAAAACGCTATTTGTTTTAACAGCGGGGTTTAATTATAAAATTAATTAATGAAAATTCTATGTTATGAATTTTGTAAAATAGACATCATTTTTGAATTTGGAATAGCAGATATAGATTAGGGTGAATTTTTGGTATTTTTCTGGAAAACATCAATTTTTAATGAATAGTGAAACCACAAAGTGGTCGTTACAAAATTTGATTTTTCGTTTACATGGGACTTTACCACTTCTGTGATTTGAATTTCAAAAATCCAATTTAAATTATTTTCATTATTAATTAAAATGTGTTTCAATGGGATGAAAATAATTTTTGATGAAAAGTAACTTTTAAGTTTTATTAATCGTAATTAAAGGTAATTAGTGTGATTTAAGGAAAAATGATATTATAATAAAATGAAAATATATTAACACTTGTCCTAACCCTATTGGATGAGTTATGTCCGACCAAGACAACCCATCGGTCGATTTTCGGTACCCCATGGAGCCACTTGGGTTTGATAATGACATTTATGCCTTTTATTTAAAGTTAAAATAAAAATGTCACAAACATGATATGTTTTACTAGAACAATTTTTACATGTGGTTATGCAAGTCATAATTTTGACTATAAATAGTAATTGGAAAGATAAAAATATTTCCTACATCATAGTATTTTTTTATAATTTTTATACATTAAATAAATTAAATTCTTTATGACATCATGATGATGCATCGATGACCTCATTATTTAACGATTTAAATAAAATGGAAAGATAATGAAAAATCTAGGACCTACACATGTCCAAAACATATTGGATTTGTGGATTTTGAACCCTTATCACCTTAGCCTCTAAAAACATCAATTTGGGACCATTAAAATCCTAAAACCATTTGAAAATAATGTAAGATTTTATACTTTTCCAAGAGTACCCCACCTCTCCTCTTATAAAAGGCCCCCACCTCTACCACCTTACCCACACCTCTAAAGCCTTTGGTTCGTCCAATATCTGATCATTTTGTCTCTCCACATCCCTATAATCATCCTAGAAGCCTTAACGTAGGCAGGAAGCACTTCAAGAAACCCCTTTGGTTCAAACCAAAGGGAGTTACCCGATTTTAAGGTAACGTCTTCACTTGTGCTCTTTTGTTTTATTTTGCTTCTACAACCCCCTAAACTCTTTTTATTCATTTATTTTGTAACAAATCCAGTATCTTCAATATACTAGGATTTTTTTATAATAATTATTCGAGCTACACTTACACACACCTTCATCTAATGGTTAAATAACATACTATTTCTGTGGATGGCGAATTTCTGCCTCACGAAATGATGATTGTTCAACACTCATATAACACCTTAAAAGGTGGCCATTAAGATGTCACTATGTTTATATATGATATATAATATTTTTAATTTTTTACGTAATCTTCTGTATTTTTCATTTGTGGCATACCTTTAGGGCTTCCATTATGGGTATACGCGATATCTTCATTTTAGGAAGTGCGGACTACCGCCCCCTCAAAGTGATTTGATTCGTTAATACCATATGTGGGACGTATAAAGTATAGATTTAAAGTTATTATATATGATGTTATACTGGAATTATAAAATATCTTTATATCATTATTGTTTTCTTTCCATTAAAGTATGAGATAGAAATGAAAGTAGCGTTCATGCGTACGTACGGCTTACCGTCTCCATGAACGGTGCATTTCATTTCTTATCCCCAAATGTAATGTACTATTATAAGTACATGTATATAATGGATATATATGATTAATGATACATCTAAATGATGAATATAATTCTGGAATTAAAATATACATACCTCTCATTTAGTTTTAATTCCATTAATATGACAAAGAAATGAATGTAGCGTTCATGCGTACATACGGCTTACCGTCTCCATGAACGGTGCATTTCATTTCTTATCTCTAAATGATTATGTAATATTATAAATACATTTATATTCTGGATATATATGATATATATGATATCCAAATCAGTAATGTCATTCTGGATATAAAGAACCTTTGACCACACGAACAACATGTAATTGTAAGAAGTCCACTTTTGACTTAAGAACCAAATATCGACAAAACAAACATTATTAACTTAAATGATTACATAACATTTATAACATGTCAATAATTTATATAAAAGGAATAATTAACTTTAATAATGTTCTTAAGCAAGTATAAATTAACTCAAGTTTATTATTCAGGACATTAAAGAACGAACGAGTCAAGTCGGACCCGAGGTAAGGGATCCTACTCCTCTCTTTCTTTTTAAGTACGCTATTTTATTTCATTCCTTTTAAAGATCATATTTATTGTAATTGGGATGTTATTTTATATTACTCTTACTGTAATTTTTATGTTCATATGATGATAGACCCTATTCTCTCTCATCAATCCATTTTGGAAGTTTTGAGTGGCGCCGTAAGGCTGCCAAATTTTCGTAAGAGATCTAACCCCTCTCCTTCTTTTTATGTACTCTTATTTATGTCACTTCTTTTAAGCTCCTCTTTGTTATGATGGGGTATGTTATTTTATATTACTCTTTTTGTAAATTTTATTGTAATATGATGAGAGACCCTATTTGATCTCATCAATCCATTTTTGTAAGTTTTAAGTGGCACCGTTAGGCTGCCGAGTTTTCATAAGGGATTTTTCATCTCACTTTTATCCCCGTGAGATTTATGCTACATTTGCCACAATTTCCTTTGAGTGGTTTATGTACTGACCATTATTTTACTCATTGGGTAATATAATTTCATTTATGACTATTTACATCGATGTTTTATTGTCCTTCTTTCACGGGGTGTATGTTTTGAAAGATACCCATGTCGGTAAGGGAACCTTTCACCCTCCTCTTTTTAAAAGACTTATTTTGTTATGTCTTTTAATTCACATACTATTATGTTGGGATATGTTCTTCTATATCCTTATTAATGTAAATTTTATGTCCAAGTGATGAGATACCCTTTTTATCTCTCATTAACTCATTTTATGAGTTTTGAAGTGACGCCGTTAGGCTGTCAAATTTTTGCAAGGGAACTTCTTAACCCAAATTTTATTCTTTGGGATAAACTTATACTCTTTGAATATGTCGTTCTATGAATATGTGTGAATAACCTCTTATTGTTTTACACTTAATATCCACTGATATTTGGTGTATTTGTTTGACACACATAATTATGTAATTGATTTATCCTTAAACCAAGGATACTGTCTTTGTAAGGGACTTCGTCTCAACCTCCTTTCATTGAGGCATATTTCGTTTTATACACAACTTTCTTTTATACGGTGTATAAAACCCTTTCACTTTTACGTTTATTCAAAAGGAATCTTTTTTCTACGAAGAGTTTTACTAAACGGCAAAAAACGAATGTTTCTTTTTACGTACGCGGTGATAATGACCTTTTCCGCCGCCGCGAGTATTATTTGATCTTTGGCTTCCTCAACAAGCCGTAATGTTTTTAAAATAAAATAAATACCATATACTCTTTAATGTATTTTGGTATTGAAAATGGTTTTGATAAAGGATTCTATTATGTCAATATATTTAAATGATATATTGTGATTGAAATGTGGAAATGTTATCATTCCTTTATGTTGGTTTTATGTGTTATAATTTTATAATGGTACTTGGACATTTTATGGGTGGTTACGTGATAAACCATATGATGGGTGGTGCTGTGAATACCGGGACGGGTGGTTATGTTATAACCTCCAATGCATTGGGTATGGAAGTTGGCCGTATGGCTATTCCATTAAGTATGTATGGAAGTTGGCTGAATGGCTATTCCATTAAGTGATATGTGTGGAAGTCAACCTTATGGTTATTCCACTTAAGTATGTTTATGTCCCAAGTTACCTTTATATATTATGTGATCTTTATATGTGTTTTATGGTAATCTTTTGGTTACAGAAGGGTAAGTAATGAACTTTTATTCAGTGAAGAGTTTTTACTACTTCGAAAAGGTGAAAAGTATTACTTTGATAATGTATACATGGTTTACTTGTTGTTTTGAAAAACTAACAGTTTTCATTCTTTGTGTATCCCTTAGTGAGCTTTTTATGCTCATCCCAAGTTTTTGAAATGTTTTTCACTTGAATTAACGTGGAATAGGGTCAAGGATGGGATCAAGGGAAAGTCATGCAACCTAAAACATGGAAGTGGACATGTTTCTTTTTAAGGGTTTTTATTTTATGGAAACATAGTAAAGGTTTCTACTTTTTAATCTTTTGAGATGTAATAGTTATGTCCTAATTCTCTAAAACTCTAAACCTGAAAAGATCCTCAATGTGAATTATTCATTTAATTCAATATTAAGTAAGGTTTAAGGTCGGGGCCTTATAGTTGGTATCAAAGGTCGGTTTAGATAACATTAGAGGTTAGGGAGTTCTATATGCATAAGTGAAATTACCATAACGGTTAGGATTTCAGAAAGAGTCTTAATTTTAGATAAAGTGAATGAGTAAGTATATCTTAGTGTTTATCTTCATCATTATTACATAATGGTTTTGTTGATATACTCACACTGACATTTCTATTTTTAGTGAATGGATGGATCTAGCAGGCACCAAAGTGACAGTAGGTTTGAAGGAAACTGTGGTGGTTCTCTGATTAAGAGACTGGATGAAATGGGGGATTCAATGAGGAAACTCGTGGTTGTTCTAAACCAACTATCAAGGAGTCATGATCAACCACTTGAACCATGGTATGATCTGTAATTCATCATGTACAAGATGACCAATTGATGTGGAAGTTCAAGTAATAATTATAAAGGTAACCATTAGAGTTTATATGATCCTTACTTTTGAGGTAATTATGGGTTAGTATATGTAATAATGGAAAGTTAAAGTCATGAGATAAAATTGAGGTTAAATTATATTATGGTTATTTTTGAAGATTTTATCTCGTTATTAGGGAATTCTTTAAGAATTATGTAGTTTTGGAAAAAGGACAACACGCAGACTTTGTGACAACCCGTCGCGTCGGACAAAGCTACGGGAATCAAACCCACAACCAAAGTGCAATGGGTATTTATCTCTGACCACTGGACTACGTGATGTCCCTGGTTAGTTTGACTAATTCGTTTTACTTAAATGATTTTATGAATTAAGTGTATGTTGATTTTGGGATATCTATGGAAATTTATTAACCTATCATGGAGGATATGTGATTAGGTTAATTACTTTTCAATACAAGACTTTAGGAGCAACTGATGTTGTTTGGAGATAAATGTTACGATTTAACTTGGAAGACTATGTGACTAAATCCTTCAAATATTTGTGTTTCAATCTTAGTTTGTTTTACTTTGAGGAATTTTATGGACAAATTGTTTATCGAATGGTCCTCATTGAACTTTGGGTTTTGTTGGACAAATTTTGGAGATTAAGAATAGATTTTCTTTTTATAAAGGGTTATCCTTTTCTGGATTATCTGATCTTGTGCTAACCTTTTTGGTTTTGGTTTTGGTTAGAGTCTAAAGACATGGGAATTATATAGTTCTCTTTTGTGGATTAGGTGATTCTCTAGAAATTGATTATAGTACTCTTAATGCGAACAAGTCTTCCTAAATACCCATATTTTGGAGAAAATATGAGTTTGATTAAGGAATATAGTAAAAGATGAAAGTCTACATGACAAGTAAGTATGTTTCATTATGATTCATTTAAGCTCAAAAATAAATTCCTCCATGAAAAGTAACTTAAAACAAAAATGTTGTCTGTTAACTTTTCCTACTGGGGAATCGAATACCGTTTAACCCATCACAAGTTTGTGATTTTCTTATGGTTAACTTTCTCCTAGACATGTTTACTATCACTCTCCATCAGAACATGACCCTTTGTTTTTTCCTCCATGTCCATATTTTCATACTTCGAATCCTAGTATGGGTTAACTTGGGTGACCTTTTTAATTTCCTTTATTTCTTTTAAAGTTATAGTTTAATTTACTCCTTTTCCGATGTGGGGCTTTCAATGAAGTATCCAAGCCCAATTTTAAAATTGCGAGGACGCAATTCCCAAAAGGGGGGAAGGATGTAACACCCCAGGTAAATAAAGAGTATGAAATTTTCACATTTATCCATATTTGTGAATAAAATATTAATATAAATTTAAAGGGGATGCTATGCTCGATGGCGTACCTAACACGCAACAATGAGTTTCTTGGGAATCTTACGTTGCACTCTAATAATAAAGTAATATTATTTTAAATGGTAGTTAATGCCTAGCTGTTGTAATGGCGGGAATGAACAGAACTAACTACAAAATTATTATATATGTTTTTCAAATATTTTTACTCTTTACAATAAATTTTAGAGGATTAAAAATGCCAATGAATCCAATTTTAAGCGTAGACATTCTAATATTCTTTAAAAGGTCGATTAACCACCTTTTGAAGGAGAACCTCTTTCAAATCCACTTTTTGACAATTTTATGTGTTATATTTGACAAAATAAAATTCTTCTTTATAATCGGAACATCAAAATTTACTTTGTGTAAATTTTTGGTATTTTTCCGAAAAAGTTCAATTTTTAATGAATAGTGAATAATGTTGTATTTTAATTCAAAACCTCTTTTTAATCTAATTTGTTTATATGATTAAATTATATTTTTAATTCGTTTTAAATTGTAAATAGAATATATTTTTTCCATTTAATCTAATGTTGGTCATTGTAATTAATATCACTTTAAGGTTGGACAAAAACGAGTGTCAATCTTTTGAAAGATATTGTTTCTTTAAAACACGCTATTTGTTTTAACAGCGGGGTATAATTAGAAAATTAATTAATGAAAATTCTATGTTATGAATTTGGGAAAATATACATCATTTTTTAATTTGGA
The DNA here is from genome assembly GCA_963277665.1 of Viscum album. Lineage (NCBI taxonomy): Eukaryota > Viridiplantae > Streptophyta > Magnoliopsida > Santalales > Viscaceae > Viscum > Viscum album. The sequence goes on from OY728131.1 coordinate 451,285,307, forward strand.
ATATCAAATATAGATTATGGTGAATTTTTGGTATTTTTCTGGAAAACATCAATTTTTGATGAATAGTGAAACCACAAAGTGGTCGTTACAAAATTTGATTTTTCGTTTAAATGGGACTTTACCACTTCTGTGATTTTAATTTCAAAAATACAATTTAAATGATTTTAATTATTAAGTAAAATGTGGTTCAATGGGATGAAAATAATTTTTGATGAAAAGTAACTTTTAAGTTTTATTAATCGCGATTAAAGGTAATTAGTGTGATTTAAGGTAAAAATGATATTATAATAAAATGAAAATATATTGACACTTGTCCTAACCCTATTGGATGAGTTATGGACGACAAATAAAACCCATGGGTCGATTTTTGGTACCCCATGGAGCCACTTGGGTTTGATAATGACATTTATGCCTTTTATTTAAAGTTAAAATAAAAGTGTCACAAACATGATATGTTTTACTAAAACAATTTTTACATGTGGTCTTACAAGTCAGAATTTTTACTATAAATAGTCATTGGAAAGAAAAAAATATTTCCTACATCATAGTATTTTTTTATAATTTCTAGACATTAAATAAATTAAATTCTTTATGACATTATGATGATGAAGTGATGTCCTCATTATTTAATGATTTAAATAAAATGGAAAGATAATGCAAAATCTAGGACCTAAACATGTCAAAAACCTATTGTATGGGTGGATTTTGAATCCTTATCACCTTATCCTCGAAAAAAATCAATGTGGGACCATTAAAATCCGAAAACCATTTGAAAATAAAGTAACATTTTATACTTTTCCAAGAGTACCCCTCCTCTCCTCTTATAAAAGGCCCCCACCTCTACCACCTTACCCACAACTCTCAAGAATTTGGTTCGGCCAAGCTCTGATCATTTTGTCTCTCCACATCTCTATCCTCATCCTATAATCCTTAACTTAGGCAGGTAGCTCTTCAAGAAACCCCTTTGGTTCAAACCAAAGGGAGTTACCCGATTTTAAGGTAACGTCTTCACTTGTGCTCTTTTGTTTTATTTTTCTTCTCCAACCCCCTATACTCTTTTTATTCATTTATTTTGTAACAACTACAGTATATTAAATATATTGGGATGTTGTTATAATTAGTATTTGAGCTACACTTACACACACCTTCATATAATGGTTAAAGAACATACTGTTTCTGTGGATGACGAATTTCTGCCTCACGAAACGATGATTGTTCAACACTCATATAACACCTTCAAAGGTGGCCATTAAGATGTCACTATGTTTATATATGATATATAATATTTTTATGTTCTACTTAAGCTTCTGTATTTTTCATTTGTGTCATACCTTTATGGATTCCATTATGGGTATACGCGATATCTTCATTTTAGGAAGTGCGGACTACCGCCCCCTCAAAGTGATTTGATTCGTTAATACCATATGTGGGATGTATAAAGGATGGATTTAAAGTTATTATATATTATTTTATACTGGAATTATAATATATATGTATATCATTATTTTTTTCTTTCCATTAAATTATGAGATAGAAATGAAAGTAGCGTTCATGCGTACGTACGGCTTACCGTCTCCATGAACGGTGCATTTCATTTCTTATCCCCAAATGTAATGTACTATTATAAGTACATGTATATAATGGATATATATGATGAATGATACATATAAATGATGAATATAATTCTGGAATTAAAATATACATATCTCTCATTTATTTTTAATTCCATTAATATGACAAAGAAATGAAAGTAGCGTTCATGCGTACGTACAACTTACCGTCTCCAGGAACGGTGCATTTCATTTCTTATCTCTAAATGATTATGTAATATTATAAATACATATATATGCTAGATATATATGATATATATGATATCCAAATCAGGAATGTCATTCTGGATATAAAAAACCTTTGACCACACGAATAACATGTAATTGTAAGAAGTCCACTTTTGACTTAAGAACCAAATATCGACAAAACAAACATTATTAACTTAAATGATTACATAATATTTATAACATGTAAATAATTGATATAAAAGGAATAATGAACTTGAAAAAAGGTTCTTAAGCATGTATAAATTAACTCAAGTTTATTATTTAGGACGTTAAAGAACGAACGAGTCAAGTCGGACCCAAGGTAAGGGATCCTACTCCTCTCTTTCTTTTTAAGTACGCTCTTTTATTTCATTCCTTTTAAAGATCATCTTTCTTGTTATTGGTATGTTATTTTATATTACTTTTACTGTAATTTTTATGTTCATATGATGAGAGACCCTATTCTCTCTCATCAATCCATTTTGGAAGTTTTGAGTGGCGTCGTTAGGCTGCCGAATTTTCGTAAGAGATCTAACCCCTCTCCTTCTTTTTAAGTACTCTTCTTTATGTCACTTATTTTAATCTCCTCTTTGTTATGATGGGGGATGTTATTTTATATTCCTATTTCTGTAAATTTTATTGTAATATGATGAGAGACCCTATTTGATCTCATCAATCCATTTTTGTAAGTTTTAAGTGGCACTGTTAGGCTGCCGAGTTTTCGTAAGGGATTTTTCATCTCACTTTTATTCCCGTGAGATTTATGCCACATTTTCCACAATTTACTTTGAGTGTTGTATGTACTTCCAATTATTTTACTTATTGGGTAATATACTTTCATTTATGAGTATTTACATCAATGTTGTATTGTCCTTATTTCACGGGGTGTATGTTTCAAAAGATACCCATGTCGGTAAGGGAACCTTTCACCCTCCTCTTTTTAAAAGACTTCTTTTGTTATGTATTTTAATTCACATACTATTATGTTGGGATATGTTCTTCTATATCCTTATTAAAGTAAATTTTATTTCCAAGTGATGAGATACCCTTTTTATCTCTCATTAACTCATTTTATGAGTTTTTAAGTGACGTCGTTAGGGTGTCAAATTTTTTCAAGGGAACTTCTTAACCCAAATATGATTCTTTGGGATAAACTTATACTCCTTGAATATGTTGTTATATGAATATATTTGAATAACCTCTGATTGTTTTAAACTTAATATCCACTTATATTTTGTGTTTTCGTTTGTCACACATAATTATGTAATTGATTTATCCTTAAACCAAGGATACCGTCTTTGTAAGGGACTTCATCTCAATCTCCCTTCATTAAGGCATATTTCGTTTTATACACAACTTTCTTTTATACGGTGTATAAACCCCTTTTAATTTTATGTTTATTCAAAAGGAATCTTTTTTCTACGAAGCGTTTTACTAAACGGAAAAAAGGAATGTTTCTTTTTACGTACCTGGTGATAACGACCTTTTCTGCCACCACGAGTATTATTTGATCTTTGGCTTCCTCAATAAGCCATAATGTTTTTAAAATAAAATAAATACCATATACTCTTTTATGTATTTTGGTATTGAAAATGATTTTGATAAAGGATTCTATTATGTCAATATATTTAAATGATATATTGTGATTGAAATGTGGAAATGTTATCATTCCTTTATGTTGGTTTTATGTGTTATAATTTTATAATGGTACTTGGACATTTTATGGGTGGTTACGTGATAAACCATATGACGGGTGGTGCTATGAATACCAGGAAGGTTGGTTACATTGTAACCTCCAGTGCATTGGTTATGGAAGTCGGTCGTATGGCTATTCCATTAAGTTTGTATGGAAGTTGGCTGAATGGATATTCCATTAAGTGATATGTGTGGAAATCGACCCTATGGTTATTCAACTTAAGTATGTTTATGTCCCAAGTTACCTTTATATATTATGTGATCTTTATATGGGTTTTATGGTAATCTTTTGGTTACAGAAGGGTATGTAATGAACTTTTATTCAGTGAAGAGTTTTTACTACTTCGAAAAGGTGAAAAGTATTACTTTGATAATGTATACATGGTTTACTTGTTATTTTAAAAAACTAACAGTTTTCATTCTTTGTGTATCCATTACTGAGCTTTTTATGCTCATCCCATGTTTTTGAAATTTTTTTCACAAGACTTAATGTGGAATAGGGTCAAGGATGGGATCAAGGTAAAGTCATGCAACCTAAAACATGGAACTGGACATGTTTCTTTTTAAGAGTTTTTATTTAATGGAAACTTAGTAAAAGTTTCTACTTTGTAATCTTTTGAGATGTAATAGTTATGTCCTAATTCTCTAAAACTCTAAACCTGAAAAGATCCTCAATGTGAATTATTCATTTAATTAAATATTAAGTAAGGTTTAAGGTTGGGGCCTTATATAATGAATCCATCATACCTAAATATAGCTATCAATTGATGACTAATAACCATAATTCTCCATTCCTTTAGAAATTTATATTTTGAAATAGGTTTCGTAGTGTTCTTTATACCTAGGTATCATCTTATATATAGTCTTCAATAGAGAATTCATATACCGACATCATGAAATTTACTTAGTTTCTTATCATTATGAATAAAATTTAAATTTCAGGTAAACAACATAGATTGGCCAAATAATTTAGGTGTTTGACTTGGTACCATAAAATATGAAGACATAGAAATTATTTCATGCCTGGAATAACATTAGTATAGCTATCACACTTATTCCAGATGAGATTATATATTATATCCAAAACTAAACTTTATTTGATATAGATACGATGGATTAAATGGTTAAAGAATATGTGACAATGAAAAATGATAACTTCTATAGATCAATGGGTAATGACACTATTTTGGCGCCAAGATGGCTTATGATGTTTAAAAAATATATTTTTCCTCCAAGAAGATACCTCTTATTTTGGAATATGTGGTGAAAATAATTACTAAAATATGACTAGTTATATAATGCTGGATTTCTCATGGCCTCAATCTATTTAATATATTAGAAATATCATTAAAATACTGAACATATTTTCAATAAATTAAATTTTACTAATAAAGTTTATAGTTGTTTTCATGGGATTTTTTAGATAAATATATTATTATTAAAAAATATCAATGCTTCCATAAATTCGGTCATTATGTTCACTCTCAATGATGAAATCATTAATATATATTTTTCAATTATTTTTTCTATTTATCATTTATAGAATACTATAAATAAGATTATTTTTTATAGGGGAGTCCATCAATTAATGGTTGTATTATTTTGGTGTATTAATAATTTTGTACAGATGTTTATATTGAATGATGTATTACGGTAAATGATATTTTTTCCTAGTTACATTGATGTTATTTGGTATTTCTTAAATATATAGGAAACCTATAAAATTTAAGATCAAAATATGGATAACTTTGATAATAACATGGATTAAAATAATTGTTTATAGATCTATTAATTGATATCTAAGTGATGAAGTTTTTGGGATTATATTCTACACCAAAAAAAGGTTTTTGATGGGATAATTTTATATCTTCATAGGAAACTATACTGTTCATGAAGTTGAGTTTTTAGTGGACAATCATGTAATGGTTTATTCAAATAAATTTTTATGGAATATGATATAGATAATTAAAGACTCTAAATTTTTTGAGGGAAACAGAAAAAATATAAAATAGAATATACCATGGAAGATACTCGAAAAATCATTTCACAATTTTTATATTTTTGGTATATTTTAAAAAAAGGTGACACATCTCAGTACGGAGGAAAACAAGGTGGTTTATAAATTTTTAAATATTATGTTTTCAAATAAAAATCATCATGAACCATTATTATTCCATAATTTATATTACTCTTTTAAATTTAAACAAATCATTCATTTTATATACTCATGTTTATAAAAAATTATTTTAAAATTAATTTCAATTTAAAAGAAACATTTCAAGACCATGAATTTCTAGGTATACATCTAATATTATTATTGATATAATTATTATTATTATTTTAGTTGGTGATGGATTCATTTCAATAATAAATATCATATAATACTAATCCCCAGTGATAACCAGATGAAAGATTCGCCTACTCATTCATAGATGTTGTTTTTAGTGAGGAACTCAATAGTTTTGGTGAATCGTCATCTATGGTGGTTGATATTACAAAAAAATTATCAAGGGATAATGGTTTCATAAAATTTTCTTTTTTAGTTGAATATATTATGGTACTTTCACTATAATTTTATTTTTATTAATTATAAGACTTTTGAAGTGGAAACCATTATTAGTTATTTCATGAAATTATTTGGAATTTATTTACTTCCTTGATTTTGAATCATGTTTACAAAATAACTAGGATTTCATGAATTATTTATCAACTAAAATTTAATTTTTTAATTAATGGAAATGGAAAATTAAGTGTTATCAGGATTCCCTTTGAAAACCCCTAAATATAATTTTAACTTTTAATGATTTACTGAGCCTCTAATGTTTCCTATATAGATAATATTTGAGTTTTTTCTTGTTCATTAGGTTAAATGTTATATTTTTTATCCCCAAGATTATTAGGTATCCCATTTTCTATAACTTTGGAAGTATTAATTTCCACATAGGTTAACCATATGATGCCATTTTATTCAATCATTTTTGTTTAAAATGAGGAACCGGTTTTCATGAAATCTGTGAAATACAAATATTCGGCTACATGTAACTTATTATGTTTTAAAATTTTATATTAATTATTATATTTTAATTAATAGGAGTATAATAGGACAATATCTTTTAAAATTATAGACACATTTTAATTAGTAAAAAATAAATAAATTTTTGATGACAACCAGAAACATGAAGAGAATATTGGGAATAAAAAGTATCATATATATCCTCATAAAAAATATAAATAAATTTATCTAGATTCTATAGTAGATAAAAATCAGTGGAATATAATTAATTTTTCATTATTTCAGTTAATATTATATTTCCAAATAATCACATAATGGGATAGATGTTTCAAATTTATCTTGATTTTAATAAAAAAATAAAATATTTAATTTTTATAGGTTAACTATTTTACAATCCACTATAAATATTATTCCTATATGAGGAAAAAAGTTATCACTAAAGGGGATATATTTCTCATTGATGTGTCCACGAAGAAAATTGTAGAGCACTCAAAGAAGGAAATAATAATTGACCTCTTAAAAGATAATTGATACATTTTTTCATTGAAATATTTGGATGAGGAAAGGTTGAAAATGATTTTAAAATGATAAAAAAATATAAATCATATTTGTTTTTATGGGGTCTCTTACAAGATTCTTACACCTTGATTGAGGATCATTAATTGGTTATATATAATATATATTTATAAAGGGAAATTAATGTGGGTAATTTTATAAAAATAAGAGAATATATAATCTATAAAATTTAACTATATTTTTATTGTTACCCCAATTTAAAATTCCTCATAATTCCCTTTAAGTTAAACTTTTTCAATTAATTTTCACTTTGGAGATAGAAATTTTGAGGTTGGGTTACTTTCTATGACTAGATAAGATATTAATGATTTATTCTAATGAATTAATGAACTTCATTTATTTTACTAAGTGAATTTATTATTTCATGCAAATTTGAATTATTGGGTTCACGTTATTGGATATAAAACAGTTGTATTACCACTTTCAAATCAAATGACGTGCTACTTGAAAAACATTGTGAAATTGTGTGTTTGTTTCTTCATAGATATGGTTATTTTTTAGGTAAATTATATATTATGGTGGGTTGTTCATATAAGTTTCCATTAATATGATAGCGAACTTCAGTTCATCAGTGAAATACATAAAGATGTCAATTCTGATAAATAATTATTTTTTGATCAATTAAATATAATTTTAAATGGTTGAATTAAAGAATAAATTTACCATGTTTGGAGGTTGTTTGAATTATATAAAATTGTAAAATATTATGTTTTTAGGATGATACTCAATTCAATTTCATAGAGGATGTCTCCAAATTCAGTAGAGAATTAACAATTTCATAATAGGATAAAGAGATTCTACCTAGTTGATTTTAGATTATACTGTAATGATTAGAATGATGCAGGAATAGAAAATTTATAATCATTCCCTATGAAATAACTAATTTTATATTATTTTTCAGGAGTGTTTGCATTATATAATATGTATTAATTTAATTTCCTATTTTCACATGATCATATCATCTCATGAATTTGTTATGGTACCTTCTTTTCTTAATAATCTCTAGGGAACATGAGTTGAAACTCGAAGTAATCTTTATATTAATTTCTTCTTCAAAATATTTCAATTTCTCCTCAATTTAATATTTTGATCAATGAGTATTTCTTGTAGGTTTGTATCCTCGAATAATGTTCCAATAAATAATATTTTTATTATTTTTATAAAATTGTATTTTTTTTATTTCTACTATTATTTTTATTTCATGAAAATAAAATAACACCATGATATGGTGAAATTCGAAGGGTAGAACATGTAATAATATAAATGAGGTGTACTTCAGAAATTATCCCCACTTGTTTCATTATTGGTGTAACTAACAAAATTATTCACTTCAACTCAGGATAACATGAATTTTTCTATCAAATAGATTATGAAATATCAGATATATTTACAATTTAAACTATATAAAACCCTTCCTTTAACAAAAATAAAGAATCCCAAATTTTTTACATAAAATATTGGTCAAAGTGATTTGATTAAAAAATTTGACCACTTATATATGATGAAACACTATTATAATCTAACACAATCACATATTTTTACAGTTATTATTTTTGAATTTATTGGAGGCTCTAAATGTGAATCAATGTGCATCAAATGTTTTAAGATTATAATTTTTTTATCATAAAGTTGTTTATAAAAAGGTGATGTAAAGGCTCATAATTTATTTGGGAATGATGAGAAAAAAATCAAAAATAAAATAAAATAAAATCTATAAAAATATTTTATGTTATATAAAATACTATCAATAAATAAAATCTAAAAAACTTTTCAATGAATAATGTATTTATAAAAGATCAGTCACCTTCAATATTCATAACACTCGATAAATGAACGTAATTTTCTATCATCACCACATTTTTCATTCACTATAAACATCATAAAAAATATTTTAAATTATTTTCTCTATTTGGGGAGTGTGTGATGAATTAATTTTAATGAAATTTATTTTTTATAATCATTAATTTATAGTAAAATATTATAAAATCATCAATAATTTCCTAACGTTAAACCAATATAATTTAAATATACATTACCAATTTTAGGGTGAAATTTTGAAAAAAATATATATCTAGATATCCGATACAAATTTTTCACTACAATTATATGAAATGGATAATACTTACATTTTAACCCATTTTCAATGTCATCCTTAAGATAAAATGCTAAAAATTCTATCCCTCAACATCTTTCATGATAATTAAAGGTCACATTTATACTGTCAAAATGTAAAGGATAATATTCATTGATTATAAAATTTATATAAATCATCTAGTGAATAGTAAGAAAACTCATTAATTATATACATATATTAGAAAATATGGCCATATTGGTCAAACCACTACTATTAATCATGATTCTTAATGAAGCATTGAACTATAATCATTGATAAATAAGGTAAACTATTCATATCACACAACTAATTTTTGGATAACTCTCACATAGTCTTAACTAAAAATTATATAACACTAACCACTTTATAAAAAGAATAAATTACATTATTATTTTATAATGTATTATTCCATATCAAATCTCCCTATTAGATTCCCAATATCACATGGAATTATGTTATGCAAAAAATAAATCCATGTAACTCATTTTTTAACAATTATTTATCATTTAAAGATCTTATATTTATATATTTTTTGAATTTACTTCACTATAAATAATTAAAAATATCATCATTAAAAATTTAAATTAAGTATAATCATGGATGGAAATTATTTATTATAGTGAAACCATTGGTTTTGGTCCCTTATTATAAACCCCTCATGTGCCAATATCTTCAAGAAAACAATCATTTTATCTATATTTATATCAAAATATGAAATAGTTTTTTTTAAAATAATTTTTTAATAACAGAAAATGATAAAATCTGAGAAACTATTTCTATATACTTGTAAAAAAAATTATATTGTTGAGATTTTTTTGACATGAGTCTCTCAAAAAATAATTTTCAATATTTTTAAATAAAAAAATAGAATTTACATGCTATAAAATGGTTTTATTTTCCTAAACATTTTTATTCAAATGAAAATTTGTGTAAAAATTGTTATTCATTTATAAAAGGTACTCATGTGAATAAAATGTATATTTTTCTCTCAATTATAACATGGTTAATATTATAACTTGATGGTGAGACATATAACTGTATTGGTATATGTCTTATAGCATTGTGTAATGACATTTTCTTCCATAACACTAGGTAGCTCCTATATTTATATTATCTCAATTAGATTCATATGTGTGTCTGTGTGTGTGTGTATCTATATATAGTAACATCTATATGTCTCTCTCATCCCTCCCAAACACTCTCAAGGCTACTTTAGTTTGCATAAAAAAGATCAAAACTTTTATTTTTTAAAAATATATATTAAATAATGTGTGTAAAAAAATGAAATTAGTGAGGGGAACATGTTTCTTCTATTCAATTTACTTCTATGTGGTTTTTAATGACATTACATAGGCTTTATCATGAATTCATTTTTTTTATGAATAGACGTATTCATCATTTAAATGCCGTTGTTTTTTATAAAATCAATGATTTTTTTTTAAATTAATTCAATTTTTTAGTATTTGAAACATTTTATTTTTTCAGGTATATCTAACATATCTAGTCCCACCCATGAAATGTAAATTGTCATAATAAATCATTAACATAGTTACATTCTACCATTGGGACATTCAAAAACATCAATAGTTATTCTTTAGGATCATGACTTCATCCATCTTAATATCATTAAATAATATAGAACATATATTTTAAATAGAATAATGATTAGTTATCTTCGAAAACAACCATGACTGCCTATCCACATCTATCCTAGTTTCATCATGCCAACACAACAACCTATCAGACCACTATATGACCACTAAAACAACTCCCTTGATTATTATAAAACCATATAGACAAGACCCAAGATAAAAGCAGGTGACTAGTTGACTAATACAATTGAAATCGAATAATATTATTCTATTATTATTAATAATAAAACATTAATAATATTAAAGTGTATAATAAAAATTTACACACAGTGATTAAAATTTTATAATGATACCAGCATGTAGAGCACAATAATCTGACATCATGTGTACCTCCAACCCCGAGTCTCGAATCTTATAAATTTTAGTTCCTGAAATTTTCTATAGTATGAGATTAATAAAATTACATAGAAGATATTTATTTTAATATCATGCTTAATATAGGTTATAAAATAAAAAAAATGTAACATACCATAGACTTCTTTCTAATATTTTTAATTTCTATTTCCATTTATATGTTTTTTTGGGTGTTTTCCAAGCACTTGAATAATGGAGATATTTATGGGGGGAAAATGATATAAATTTTGGAGATTTAAGTTTTATAGAATTAATGTATTTTGTGGGAAAATGTATCAAATTATATTTAGGTTTCTCTGTAAGTTTTCAAATATTAGAATGTGGTTCGGGATTTTTTAGTAAAATGTTATATGCGAACTGTACGATAGACACTTTCACTTCAGGATTGGGTTAGATGACATAAATCTATTTCCAATATGATGTAGTGAATAGGTTCAATGAATATAAAGTTTACATGGAAAAAAGATGTTTCACTTCATAAAAAGTTCGAAAATAGTTATTTTTAATTCATTGGGATGGTATTTTTGGTGTATCATGTAAATATTGAAATTCACATAGTGAAAGGGTTTCACATCATTTATAGTTGGGGTAAATTGTATTTATCCACTATAAAATTATGATTATATATTTATACATTTAGGATTATCTTTCAAAACCTTTAATATTTCCCAAGTGATTTTGTGTAACTCTGCTCCTTTCCTGTCATTTCTTTTAGTGATTGATCTTTGTAGTGGATACGTTGCATCTCTCTTACTAAGTGATATTTATGTTTCATTGCTGATTTTGGTAATGATATTGATGTTACTTTATGTTTTCAAGTATATTGTTATTTTGGTGATGTTATAATTGATTCATTCTAGATAAAACATTTTATCTTTCTCTAGGGGATGGTCCATTATTAGTTGTAGTGTAGTGGGTGCGTTTTATCTGAGGTTTGTGTGATCCAACCTCTCCACTGACCTTAGTTATCATGGAATACCATTTTAAGGTGTGGGAATCAAAGATAATTACTTTGTTTTTTATTCCATAATATGGTATTGGATTCAGTTTTAGTCATATGAATCCCATGTTTTGGGTAGTTGGTTCTATTTATTGTCACGACCCGACCCAACAGGGCATGAGCCACGACTCCCCAAGCCCACCTCTAGTAGGCCAGGGGCTGGAAACTAGCGCCGAGTAGGCTATCACACACATGTTAGGCATTAGCCTAAGGTACCTGTACACACGCACCCACAAACATCTCCATGAAATAGTACAGAGAAAGTAAAACAGAAAAGTAAAATGCACGCATACAACTATCCCACAACCATAGTACATCAGAAGTAAAAAAGGGAAAAACAGGGCCCACCAAAAGAAAACCACAAAGCACGTCCAACCTACTCTCAAGAAGTGGAACGCTTCCACACACCCTCTGGAAAGCTCCCTCAGCACCGCTCTGGTAAACACCCCGGTCAGTCTCTTTCACTAAGCTCCGCCTGCTCCGGGTCCTCCTGGAACACCGTTGAAAGGCATGTGTTCTGCACAAGACACAAACATGTGTGGGCAAAGCATGTGCAGGGGTGAGTATAAACATACTCAGTAGGCACCCCAAAAACCCAAAACAAAACAGAGCTATTGAAAGGCAACAGTCCGCTCATCCCATCCGGAGGGAACCTAGACGAGAGATAAACTCCATCTCACGACCATCCTCGGCTAAACACAACTAGTCACCTCATCTCAAGTGTATGCCCATACAGACACTATGAACAAACCAGATATACTCAGTGCACGCACCAAGCCACAAGAGGTACGGACCTCATCGCCAGCAACTGTCCACTACCAGGTGAGCACACTCCATGATCATGGTCATCCCAGATGACACGCGCCCGAGAGATACACTCCATCGGGTCCCAAGAAAACATCTCAGACTCTCACCCGAGAGACCACGCTCGTCGGATACCGTTACTGGGGAAAACCACGCTAAAACAACATAACCACCAAACTCCTCAGATAGGGGATCGCTCCTAGGGTCCGCTAGGGGATAACAGAACCTACTCCAGAATACGAAGCTCATAGATAGGGGATCACTCCCAGGGTCCGCTGTCGGATACCATGACCTGATCGGGCATACGTAGTTCTCACAGATAGGGGATCACACCCAGGATCCGCTGGGGGATACCACAACCCGATCTGGCAGTCGACAGAAGCACATCACTCTAATAGAGGATCATCACCCATATAAAGGTGGTCACGACGATACCGGAACCCTATCTGGTATAACTAACGATGTAGGGGTTCGAACCGACGATGCCACAACCCTACCGAAACCATGCGCTCAGTAGGGGATCGCATAACAAATGATACTGCTACCCTACTATACACCTCATGCTGCGTAGGGGATCGAATACCCGACGATGCCACAACCCTACTGAGTACGGCCCACCGCGTAGGGGATCATAATCCCGATGATGTCACAACCCTACATGGTTAACCAGCTAGATAGGGGATCACCGCCTGTGGATAAACGGTCACAGCGATACGAAGAACCCGATCTAGGGTAGCGATGCTAGAGGATCCCACTCCGGGCCCACCGGAGGGATACCACAACTCTAACAGATTAAAAATCTCATTGAGAAGATCACAAGCCTACTCTATGGTTTTGATGCTGCGCAAACCCTCATAGTAACAAACCAAGGGAGTACCCTCAACTACTGATGGTCCAAACGTCGCTGACCCGAGCGACCCGCCACAACGCCAAACCACGCATCTCCAAGGACGATTCCGAGGCCACCATCGCATTTCATGTGAAAAAACACACAGGATAGGTTGTTTACTCGCCCGAAACGGGAAACCGGTGAAAAGGAACTATTCACCGCAGCTAGCCCGTGCGGGGCCCACACAACGATCTCGGAACTCAACAAATGGATTATACCACGGTGATCCCCTTGGAAAAGTACACAGGATCTACTACTCGCACGTCCGAAACAGACACCAGGTGAAAAAGTCACTATTCACTGAATGCCAACTCAAGCGGGGCCCACACCTCGATCCCGAAACTCATCGAATGGATTGCACAATTGCGATCATCTCGGAAAAACAGATAAGATCAACTAATCATCCGCCAAAATCGGACTCCTGGTGAAAAAGATGTGTTTCACCGAAAAGGCCAAAACCCCGGCCTCGTGGGACCCGCACCCCATTCTCAGACCCAACACCCGGAGACCATCTCAAAAAGTCTGTTGAAACTTCAGGGTCTCAATGCCACTGACGGCACGTCATTCGGACGCTCCGGGTAGAAGTTAAAACGGCCCGAATTTGTAAAATAATAAAATATTATTATTTTATATGACATTTCAAGCCCCCGGGCCAAACTCCCAACTCAAAAAATTCTCAAATTGTGTTCAAAAGTTCCATATCGATGCAAGGAACTCATTGCCGCAAACGGATCGCAAATCGGAGTTACGATTTACGAGTTACGGGGGTTTAAAGAACCCCTGGAAAATCCTGGTCGGACCACCGCCAGCCTCGCCGGAAACCACCATGCCGCCACCGGATTCCACCGTGCTGCCGCCGGATTCCGCCATTGACACCACCGGAATCCGGTTTTTCTGCCGGAAAACTTCCGGGAACCCCAGATAACACCCCGATGCTCCAAAATCAGATCCGAAAAAAGTTTCGAAAACCTCGGGACCCGAACTACACAACCCTTAAAAAAAATTGAAGAAAAACAACACAAAAATAGGATCTGGGATTGTAAAACAAAAACCGCCTACCTCGCCGGCGAAACGCCGATGATCCGCGCTCCAAAGATTCCGCTGCACGATCCTAAAGCATCCGCCGTCGAAATCCGAGCTCGAAGGCACCTTGATCGCCCGATTCGGCAGCCGATTCGTTGTTGGAAGGGGAGGAGAAGGAGGAGGAAGGAGGATGAACTCCTCCTCTATGCATCACACGTCCAACAAGGGGGGGAGATATTTGTTTCCAAAAAATATCTACCTAACTCCCCGGCCCAACATGCCCCCGACCCTGCGTCATACACGGACAAGGATAAGGTCTCCCTTAGGGTAAACGCGTCATTCTGAATGCAACATCAGACCCAGATTTGTGATCCGAGACTCCATTCATGAGTTATTCGAGCCAGCACTCGCCAACAGACTTTTCCACTTATTTACAAAAATTCCCATGGGGGCGCGTTCCACCGTAGGCCCGCGCCCGCAATGTTTACACCTCACCTAGGGTAAACGGCACGTTCCGGACACAACCGTGCTCTCATATTCCCATTTTGAGATACCGTTTGGGAGATATCACACCCCTGCCACGTGCATAGTATAAAAATACTTAATATTTTTATAAAATTAATTCTGGCAAAGCAGGCCTCGAAATCGCACGCCGCCTTCGCGCCTAGCTCTGGAATTATTCGTAGAAATATTCCAAAGTCTGACAGGGCCAAAACCCAAGTCTCTACATCCTCCCCCCTTAGAACTTTTCATCCCCGAAAATCCATAAGCACAAGGAGAGCGACTGGACTCTCAACTGGGTCTCGCACACCAGCGAGTTTTCCAACCAACACCCATGCCTGAACACATAAGTCGAAGAGACTCATCCACTGCACCTCAACACTATCTTCTTTGGGAATCACTGACTTGCCCGCACGGTTTTAATCGTGTCACAAAAACGTGTCTCAGTGGGGGAAGGATCCCTCTTCGTTACGGATTCGAAGAACTCCAAAAAACACTCACACAGGGTCTTACCAACACCCTGAACAAAACTCGATCAAGCAACGGAAAGGAAAGAGTACCGCTAAACAGTGTTTATCAAACTACTACAGAAAGTAGAAAAGAAACAAGGCATAACCCTATCCATCCACAGAGCCACTGGGTCAACAGCCTCCAGGGCATGCAGCTGTCCTCGCCCTCGGCCACCATCTCCCTGAGCTTGGTGTGGACCACCAGGGGGTGGGGGTGGTGGAAACTGATTCCGCCTACCATCGCCTCCTACTGCAC
Organism: Viscum album; assembly: GCA_963277665.1. Taxonomy (NCBI): domain Eukaryota; kingdom Viridiplantae; phylum Streptophyta; class Magnoliopsida; order Santalales; family Viscaceae; genus Viscum; species Viscum album. The sequence goes on from OY728131.1 coordinate 451,301,509, forward strand.
CAGCTCCGTTGCCACGACCGCCGCTCTGCGGACCTCCTTGCTCGAGACGCTGCCTCTTACAAGGTAGTCCATCGACCATCTCCCTCTTAGAAGCACGTCAGGTTGGGCAATCTCTAGAAAGATGTCCCCGACCGTCTCAAGCGTAACACTACCTATCCTGTGGTTGACCAAAACTGGCCTGCGAGCCCTGTGAGCCCTGAGCCTCAGATCCTCCATCCTGGGGTCGCCTCCTGAAACATCATCCACGTCCAGACCCCTGAGTCTGTTGTCGGCTACCAGATGCCGAAGTCTCAGCTCTCACGTTCCCAGCACTAACAGGGGGAATCTGCTCAGCCAGAAAGCTCTCCACCACCAATGCTCGCTCCAGCACTCCAGCATAGGTGGGCAGACACAATGGAAACCACACCTGCTTGGATGTCCCTGCGTAAGACCTGCTCGAAGATCCAAGACCTAAAGAATGGGTCTTGAACCATATCCAGGGAGTAGCGCGACAGGTTTGTAAACCTCGTTGAGTACTCCGATACAGTCATGCCCTCCTGCTGAAGCTGCAGAAGCTCCTGGATCCGCACTGACCTCAGCGTAACCAGATAGAACTCTTCCTTGAGGAGCCACTCAAACTCTGCCCACGTGAGCGTATCCTCTTCATGGGACTGTATCACCAGGCTCCACCATCGCCCGACTGAACCATGTAGAAGACTCACCGCAAGGACCACCATCTGATTTGGATGTGTCCTCACTAGGAAGAAAACTCAGGTGATTGCCTCAAGTCAGTCATCACATTCCTGGGGGTCTGGATCACCCCGAAACCTCAGAGTTCGCTGCCTCTAGAACTCATGCATTGCACTCAACCTGCGCACAAACTCATCCTGTACTCCCGACACAACCATCTTCTTGACATGGGGTGTCTCAACTAGCAGACCACCTGGAGGTCCAGCCTCAAAACCTGCTCCTAGGTCCACAGCCTCTGCACGAGGCAGATCATCACAACAATCCCACTGCGGAACCCTCGATGGCTATTGTCGTGGAGGCATCCTGAAATACATTCAAGACGCACGACATTCAAAGAGTATATCTGGAGAACTGACTCAAGAAGGACAAGGAAAAACCCAAAAACCCATTCATATATGATACATGTACAGTTATGTACCAATGACCTGTGTATGAATGTCCCGAGTCAAAACGCGGGTTATCAAAGTCCTGGTGTATGGATACGTCGTTCGCTGCACCAAAACTGGAGTCTCTGGCCTGAAAACTGAGCTCAAAACAACCTAACACTGCCGTTATGGAACCCAATCCAAACTCACAGCTAGACCAGATATGCTCTGAGATTCCAAAGGTGGAACCTCCTCTGATACCACTCTATCACGACCCGAACCAATAGGGCTCGAGCCGCGACTCCCCAATCTCGCCTCCAGTAGGCCAGGGGTTGGCGACTACCACCGAGTAGGCTATCACACACATGGGATACATTAGCCTAAGGTACCTGTACACACGCACCCACAAACATCTCCATGCAATAGTGCAGAGATAAGTAAAACTGAAAAGTAAAATGCATGCATACAACTATCCCACAACCAGAGTACAGCAGAAGTACAAAAGGGCGAAACAGGGCCCACCAAAAGAAAACCACAAAGCACGTCCAACCTGCTCTGAAGAAGGGGAACGCTACCACACACCCACCAGAAAGCTCCCTCGGCACCACTCCGGTAAACACCCCGGTCAGTCTCTCTCACTAAGCTTCGCCTGCTCCGGGTCCTCCTGGGACACCATCGAAAGGCCTCTGGTCTGCACAAGACACAAACATGTGCGAGCAAAGCCCGTGCAGGGGTGAGTATAAACATACTCAGTAGGTACCCGCAAACCCCAAAACAAAAGAGAGCAACTGAAAGGCAATAGTCCGCTCATACCAGCCAGAGGGAAGCCAGATGATATAGAAACTCCATCTCACGACCATCCTCGACTAAACACAACTAGTGATCTTAGCTCAAGTGTATGCCCATAGAGACACTATGAACAAACCAGATATACTCAGTTCATGCACCAAGACACAAGAGGTACCGACCTCATCGCCAACAACTGTCCACTACCAGGTGAGCACACTCCATGATCACTGTCATCCTAGATGACATGCTCCTGAGAGATACACTCCATCGGGTCCCAAGCAAACTTCTCAGATGCTCACCCGAGAGACCACGCTAGTCGGATACTGTCACTAAGGAAAACCCCGCTAAAACAACATAACCACCAAACTCCTCGGATAGGGGATCGCTCCTAGGGTCTGCTAGGGGATACCAGAACCCACTCTGGAATAAGAATCTCACAGATAGGGGATCACTCCCAGGGTCCGCTGGGGGGTACCATGACCTGATTTGGCATACATAGTTCTCACAGATAGGGGATCACACCCAGGATCTGCTGGGGGATACCACAACCTGATCTAGCGCTCGACAGAAGAACATCACTCAGATAGAGGATCATCGCCCATATAAAGGTGCTCACGACGATACAAGAACCCTATCTGGTATAACTCGCGATGTAGGGGATCAAACTGACGATGCCGCAACCCTACCAAAACCATGTGCTCAATAGGGATCACATAACCAATGATAACGCAACCCTACTATACACCACATGATGAGTAGGGGATCGTATACCCAACGATGCCACAACCCTACTGAGTATGGACCACCACATAGGGGATCATAATGTCGATGATGCCACAACCTTATGGGGTTAACCAGCTAGATAGGGGATCACCGCCCATGGATAAATGGTCATAGCGATACCAAGAACCCGATCTAGGGTAGCAATGCTAGAGGATCCCACTCCGGGTCCACCGGAGGGACACCACAACTCTAACAGATTAAACATCCCATCGAAAGGATCACAAGGCTACTCTAGGGTTGTGATGCCACAAAAACCCTCGTAGGAACGAACCAAGGGTGTACCCTCAACAACTGCTGGTCTAAATATCTCTAACCCGAGCGACCCGCCACAACGCCACACCGCACATCTCCAAGGCCGATACCGAGGCCATCATCGCGTTTCACGCTGAAAAACACGCAGGATAGGCTGTTTACTCGCCCGAAACGGGAAACCGGTAAAAAGGAACTATTCACCATAGCTAGCCCATGTGGGGACCACACAACGATCCTGCAACTCAACAAACGGATCATTCCATGACGATCCCCTTGGAAATGTACAAATGATCCACTACTCACACGTCCAAAATGGACACCTGGTGAAAATGCACTATTCACCGAATGCCAGCTCAGGCGGGGCCCACACATCGATCCCGAAACTCATTGAACGGATCACACCATTGTGATCCTCTCGAAAAAATACACAGGATCGACTAATCATTTGCCAAAATCGGACTCCTGGTGAAAAAGTGGTCTTTCACCGAAAATGAAAAAAACCCAACCTCATGGGGCCTGCAACCCGTTCTCAGACCCAACACCCAGGAACCATCTCAAAAAGTCCATCGTACCTTCAGGGTCTCAGCTCCACGGATTTCATGTCATTCGGACGCTCCGAGTAGAAGTTACAACGGCCCAAAGTCATAAAATAGTAAAATATTATTATTTTATACGATATTTCAAGGCCCCGGGCCAGAATCCTGACTCACAAAATTCTCAAAGTGTGTTCAAAAGGTCCATCTCGATGCAGGGAATGAGTCTCCGCAAACGGCTCGCAAATCGGAGTTACGGTTTGCGAGTTACAGGGGTTTAAATAACACCCGGAAAATCCTGGCCGGACCACCGCCAGCCTCGCCGGAAACCACCGCGCCGCCCCGAATTCCGCCGCGCTGCCACTGGAAACCACTACACTGCCACCGCGCCTTGCCGGATTCCTCCATTGATGCTTCCGGAATCTGGGTTTTCTGCCGAAAAACTCCTGGGAACCCCAGATAACACCCCGGTGCTCCAAAATCAGATCCGAAAAAAGTTTCAGAAACCTCGGGTCCTGAACTACACAATCCTTACAAAAATTTGAAGAAAAACAACACAAAAATGGGATCAGGGATTGTAAAACTCAAACTGCCTACCTTGCGGGTGAAACACCAATGATCTGCGCTCCAAAGCTTCTGATGCACGATCCTGAAGTGTCCGCCATCAAAATCCGAGCTCGACGGCACCTTGATCGCGCGATTCGGCCGCCAATTTGCCGTCGGAAGGGGAGGAGAAGGAGGAGGAAGGGGGAGGAGGAACTCCTGCTCTATGCATCACACGTCCAACAAGGGGGGGATATTTGTTTCCAACAAATATATTCTTAACTCCCCAGCCCGACACGCCCCCGACCCCGCGCCCGACGCTGACAAGGATAAGGTCACCCTTAGGGTAAAGGCGCCGTTATGAACGCAACGGCGAACTCGGATTTGCGATCCGAGACTCCATTCAAGAGTTATTTGATCCATCACTATCAAACAAACTTTTCCACTTGTTTATAAAAACGCCCCTGGTGGCGCTTTCCACCGCAGGCCCACGCCCGCAAAGATTTCACCTCGCCTAGGGTAAACGGCACATTCCGGACGCAACATTGCCCTCAGATTCCCATTTTGGGCTACCATTTGGGAGATATCACACCCCCACCATGTTCACAGAATAAAAATACATAATATTTTTATAAAATTAATTCCGGGCACACCGGGCCTCGGAATCACAGGCCGCCTCCGCGCCTAGCTCTGGAATTATTCGTAGAAATTTTCCAAAGTATGACAAGGCCAAAACCCGAGTCACTACATTTATAGTCTTTGTTGGATGATCCTTGATTACTTAGATTTTTATAAATTGGTTTATAAATAAAATTTTATGACTGATTTATTGATTTGTTTGGGTGTGGGTAAATAGTTTTTTGTTCCCATTTTTTGGTAAAACGAAAATTGGCATATTCAAAAAACTATGAAATTGGTTTAGAAAATGGATTTAAAGAATGGATTTTATGAAATGGTTTAGAATATATAGCACATGTAAAGACATTGGTACTCAAGTGGAAAGTGTAGCATAGGACCATCATCAATGTACCTTGGGGGTCTAATTATTGGGTGTTTCTCCACTCCCTAGGCCCATTTTTCTAAGGAAATAATATTAACATCATTGGGGGAGTTCACTCATTAGTTGTACCTCTTCTCCTTAGTTTTATGTTCTAAAGATATTATTGTACAATAGTCTTTGATTGTGGTATGTGTTTTCTGCTTTCTAGATCTATAATGATCCATACAATGATGTTATATGAGATTTTCAGTTATGATACTTGACTTTGATTACCCAAAGATATATATGAAATATTTTTTTATACTATTTTACCAAGATTATTTGAAACTATCTAAAAAGTGTAATGTTATAATAATCTTTTTGTTTAAAAATTTTTAATTGATTTTCATGACTAGTTTTATTTAATGTTGAAAATGATTGGATTATTTTAAGTAGAATTTTTATGGAACACCTAGGCGGGAAACATCTAATTCTGTTAGCTCACACTCTATAAACCCATTCAGTGGTGCACCAAAATTTTTATATCTTTCAATGTAGGAAAATAAAATGAATCATAGTGAGGTAGTGAGGTTTTTTTTCATCTTTGTTGGGTAGTTGGTGGAGAGATATTCATTTATTTTACACTTATCCCATGGAGTAGTTTTTTCTTATTTTATTTGTTTTTTTTTCTTTTTGTTATACATATATACTGAAGTTGGTTGCCTACTATTAAGTTGTATTGTTTCTTCTATTTGTACTATGACATTGACCCCAGATCCCTAGAGCCTATGTCTACTTTATTAAATTTTCATAAGATATAAGTAATCACATCTAATAGACCGAATAGTTTAATAGTCTTGGTAAACGAGAAAAAAACTTGCGTCTTTCTTTACAATTGAATGTTTTTACAAAATAATGTTTTTTCAAGAATATCAATATTCCCTCTAGAATACCTTAGAATATCATTCAAGGTACGCTACTTGGATTCCTAGGAAATGAAAAAAATAATGGTGATATCAAATTCTCAATGAGGGTTAAATAAAATAGAAGATATCATGAATCAATATCTTAAACAACATAGAAGGTTATGTAACTGGACACATGTTCATTATAAATAACTATATAATTCATAATCAATATGGAAAGGTAAATACCTAAAATCACATTAAATTCAACTAATAAATTACCATAAAATATATCCATATATAATATCATTATGAAAATAAAATTGGTAACAGTAATTGAATTCTTATTTAATCACATTGTTAATTATTTTATGTAATGTATCAGGTAAATTATACTTCTACCGTCAAGATAAATCCTCATGAAATTTTACAAATAATGGGTAGAAAACTATTTAAAAAAGGCTAGGATACTATTTCATCTCATGTAACCTATCAATGAATTGAGGCACTTTATACAAGTAGGCCTTACCTATTACTACATTTCCAAGTAATTCCTCATATATCAAATAAATGATTTAATTCATGAATAATATGTCTTACCTTTAAATATCATTATTGAATAAATAATATGGAATATAAATATTTTCCATATCAATCAAATAACATTCAAAGTAAATAAAAATATTTTTAAATGGGATATAGTTTAATAAATAATAACATACAAGTTACAAAATTATTATTTAAGAGAAATTTAATGTCCAATGAACGAAGGGAAGTGAATAATTAAAGGAAATTCAATGAATAAAAAAGTGAATAAGGGAAGGGAATGTTAATACTTTCCTTGGTCAAAAAGATCAAAAACCATCCATATAAAGAATAAAGATACTATCAATCCAACATATACCAATTGGGGTAGGAAATAATGGTTGTTCTAATTGATGAATAAGAATATCCTAAAGACATATTTAAAACATTTTTGAGGAAAATATCATTTTCATTTTGAAAATAGAATTTTAAAAATAATAACTCACAATTTTTTTTGAAAATAATCATTAAAACTTATAAATGAATCTTTATAACATTTTAGTGGTAACGATGGCTGGAAATTAATTTCATTCCATACACATTTAAATAATGTTTCCTTTCAATTTTCCAATGAAAGACATATGATCATTTTTTTGGAAATGAAATGATTATTACTTTCAAAAGATTTTGTAAAAAGTAAAAATGGAAAAACATTTATTGAATATATAATTTTAAAAAGGATAAAAATACTAGGAAAATAATTTTATAAAATATGGTTTTAGAATAAAATAGATTCTAACTAATGTGAGAAATGAAGATAAATTTCCATAAAAATATTTTCTCAAACATTTAAAATATTGAAGAGTGGGAAAATGTTACTATTAATTTAAAATATCATAAATAAAAAGAGTGTAATATATTGGAATTGGATTATAAATAAATGGCATAAAAAGTTCCTTCAACTAAAAATCAATAATAAATAATCTTGATTATAATGATATTGTGAAATTTACCCTAAGAATGATCAAAACTTTGAAGTGAGAATTAATAAATGAATTGATTATGTATATCAATTATAATACCACATAATAAAAGTGGGAATACAATATAATATAATTAAATAAAATTTAACAAATAATCTTATAATGAAATAATCCATTTAGTAGAATTTTAACCCAATGAATGGAAGTTGAGTTAGGAAATCCATTACCTCACTTTTCTTTTTGGTTGAATGTGATATAACCTTCTATATAGTGGTTTTAATTATTTTATTAATGAATAATGAGACCATATTATTATTTATAATATCATATATGACCATTTTATAACCTCTTTTCACTCATTTTATAATAATAATTAATGAATTTTATTGTTTTGGGTGTTAGTTACATTATTTTTTCATTTGTGTTGTCTTATTAAATTTTTGTATATTATTCATATTTTTTTCTTCCCTAATATCAAAAATAATTATAATGAAATAATTATAATGTTTTTAATTCAATTATATTTTTAATATCACTAATGAATGTTGGTTTTGGGAAATGAAGTACATTATGATCATAGAGACGGTGAGCCATACGTACGCATGTGTGACATTTACATTTTTTAACGATCACTATGTAAGAGAGGTATCTAATAATTTAAAATTATAAAATGATAATAATGTAATTTTTTTAAATTAAATACACCTATTATCATCATCCATGTGGTGTGGTTATGAAAAGATAATCACCTTTCCTCTTGATGTCTGTAGTCCACATGTACATGAGTGATGATATCATCATTTTGTGGGTGAAAAATAAAGAAATAAAATAATATATTATCTTTTCATAATGATAAATATATAATTAATATAAAAAAATTTGAAATTATATCACATATATTAATTAAATTTATGTTTATTACCTTCTAATTATAGTGTTAGTGAAAAACAAATCACATTACTTAATGAGGTGGTATTCCACTGTACATACAAGTGATGTTACTGTATCCAATAATTAAGATAATATAAAATTTTATATTTCATATAATGATAATAGATTTATAATTATGTTATAAATATCATATATTTGTTTTAAATATATCATCATACCCAACCATGAGATTAGGTAATGTAAAAATGAGTGACATCAGTTTGAGAGCTGGAAGTCCTCCGTACATACGAATTATGATTTTATAACACATTTGATAAAATTAGGGATGATTTTAAGTAATTATAATATTATAAAATCTTATACTTATATTGAATATAATTATTAAATTATATAATAATTTTTTAATAATAATTTAGGGATATAGAGGAAGAGACAAAAAAAGCGCCCATTGAAGAACATTACGTCTTCTCTCGGTATCCTCTATATGTTTGAACCAGCTCCTTCCTAGGATGGATTTCCCAAAAAAATATATCTTATAATCTTATAGTAGGTAAGATGAAAAGTGATTTTTTAATGTATTTCCTGATCAATAATTATGTGAAGTTGTGAATAAGAGAGGAGAGTGTGTGTCCCTTTATAAGTGATGGAGTGGGACACTTGTCATGTTTGAAAAGAAAAAGACATAACTATAATTTTCACCTGAAATATGGTCTAGAATTTATTATTATATGTCTCTATACATAATTGGGTCAATATATCTCCCATAAAATATATTTTATACATGTTTTAGTTCATTTTGATTTTTATATTTTTATCTTAATCTAATGATAAATCTATTTTTTTAATGGAACCATGATAAATAACTTTTATTATTTTACTTCTTATTATGAAGAAAAATTATGTAAAACATATTATATAATATAATTTTTTTATTTAAATTTTTTTATCCATTTTGAAAAAAATTATTCAAATAAGTTGAATATATTAATTTAAAATTAATCCAATAGATGTGATAAGAAATAAGTTATGTAATGAGATAATGTTCAAAATTTTACAAAGGTTTCATATAGAAAATAAATAAGAAAATTTTTCCAGTGACCTAAATTATATTATTAGATATATAATTGAAATAATTTTACATTATTTTAATTTTAAAATATAATTTTATATTTTATGTAAATGAAATGGTAAATTTCAATTAATATTTTGAATTTCTCACTCTCTATACAAAATTAATAATTTTAGAGAAAATCACAAAAAATTCACCTTAATCTAAATTTTATATTATTATTTAAATGAATAATTTCGTCTTATATTTTTTATAAAATTTTCTAAAAAATATTTTTAAATTAGGTGTGAAAAAACATGACAAATCATTCATTTAGAAAAATACGGGATTTCATAAAACTTTTATTTTTCTTTTAAATGAATCTTTATTTAATATAGAATAAATAGATAACAATAATTTTCATAAATGAATTATTAATATTCATACTCTCAAATTTAATGGCTACATTACAATGGTATACTAAATTACAGTTCATTTTGACTCAGGGGTGTAAGTTCTAAAAGCTATTGAAGAAGTTAAATTTAATAAAATATGTTAAGTATGTAATTTAATATTGGTGATTCATGTCACATACCATAATGAGTAAAATGTTATTATTTTATAATTTTGGGTTTTCAAATTCTCCTCGCATTAAATAAAATTCATTCCAAAAATTTAAACATGATATTGGAAATCAAATGTTTGACATTTGTAAATACTATTATTTAAAACCACACATCATAAAAGGGTTAATAAAACATCTTCATAATAAGAGAGAAAAGTTAAGTTTAATGTCTATATGGAATAATACATAATTAGGTTTCTATGTAGGATAATATTATGGGAAGTTAAATATGTATACATTAAAAATAAAGTATAAAAAATTTTAGAGAATGACTAAGGTCATTGATCACAAGAATGTGAATGATCAATGGAAAGTTATGGGCCTCAAAACCATAAATTCATAATTACATAAAATACAATCTGACTCATTGGATATTGATGTAATAAGTTAAAAACTTTTCCCATATCATTTTCATAAATTTAGGAATTCTTCTAATATCTGAAAAAATATAAAAATATAATTAATTGATAAGTTTATATTTCATAAGAACAATTTTTTCCTTTAGTTATGATTTGATGATTTTTCAATTAATTAAATTTAAAATGATTGAATATCAAAAAAAATCTATGTACGAAACTAAAATTATTATTTAATGTTTTGTAAGGTATATAAAAGAGTGAATGTATTTCAATCCATCTATAACTATTTTCCAAAATCAATGTTGTTTGCACAAGATATCCAATGTTTTTAAGTCTCCATACGGTGAAGTAATACATTAATCTATAAAGCGATATATTATTTTCAGCTTAAAAAATTTCATAAATGGTTATCTATATAAAACATATAAAATATTAATATCCAAAAAATTAGAAATAATTTAACTAAATTTTAAAAATGGTATTATCATTAATCCAGAAAACATGAAAGATCTCTTAAGCATCACATAAAAAACATGTGAATACCTTTATCATGTATTCTTTGGAAAATTGGTAATTAAATTAATTACTATAAAACCACATTGAAAAAATTCATAACACCTTATTCAATAAGTAAAAAAATATATTATAGGATATATTCCTTAAATAAAATGATTATGTAAACTCGATTTATAATACCATAAACCTCATTGTTAGAAAAAAATTAGTTAGATCCATGGTTGTCATTAATATACAATTTAAATTATTTATATCATGAATATATTTATCCCAACATCATTATCTCAACATTAGGAAAATATTATGGGTTATCCTTCCCTAAATCATGGGTCTTCCTAGAAGATAAACTTTCCATTGAATCTTTTATCTTATTCATCGATTCTGTTCAACATATTCTTTGAAATCCATAATGAAAAATTACTACAGTACAATCTTCATACATTTTATAATTAATATAACTAGGATATCATTGATAAAATAATCAAATGAACTAATTATTGAATCCAAAAAAACAAACAAATTTATCAATCCAATTTTTCTATAGTAATAGAATAAGTTTGACTATAATCCATTAGCTTTTTTTGAAGTATATTACTTTCATTCATGAGAAACTTATTTTTGTAGTATCCCATCTTCACAGTTAAATTAATATACATTTTAAAATTGTTATTTCCCTTGAAATCAAAAGTATTGGGAAATTTCTTTCTAAACTTTTATAAAATTTACATTCCATTTATAGTAGAACTAGGGAGTTTCTTTTAAAATTTATAACATTTAGGGGAATCCTTCATTCCATTCTTCCTGTTATCCAAATTATTCTCTATAGTCCACTTCTTATCTTGGATCTCTTTAAATCAATAATACATATTTAATTATTAATCTTTTTTTATCATATGTTACCATGTCATCATATGATGAGAATTTTTGGAAGAATAATTCCCTCTGAAATATTGTTTTAATCCCATAAATGTATTAATAATTCTTAATATTTGGACTATGTGTATTGATTTGGTTCACATTCCTTCTAATAGGTGGCATTTATAAATGAAGGAATACCCAATATTAGATAATATAATTATGAAATATAATGTATTATCCTAAAACTAGTGAAATACTATACATAATTGAAAATATTAGGCATAGCTCAGCTCAAAATCAAAAATATGGTTTCATTGGGGCTATCTCTATTTTCAAATACTTTATAAGGGATTATAAATAAAAAGTGGTAAATCCTAAGAATATACCCTAGGATTTTCACACAATAAACATAATAAGGATTGTTTCCACGCACTCGATGACAATCTAGTCAATCCTATTATTCCATTTTCAAAGTTATGAATCCAAGGTACATTTTTTTTTTCAAAACCATGTCTACTTATAGTATCTAGAAAGGGATGTATTTCTTAAAAAACCATATAATATCTATATTTATAATACAATATGATTATACCCTTTACTTATCCTCAATGACTATCATTGTTTTATGATACTAAATTTTTGTTTTCCTAAATGGAGTTCCCAAAGATTCTATTAAAATTTTTCTAATACGAACTATAGTGACCTCGACCCTAGTTTCCCTGATCTAGTGTTTTCATTATTACATTGGGATAAGATTAAATGATTCAAATCACAAATGATGAAATAGTTTATTCGTCTTGGAAAACTAGAGACATACTTGAGTCTATCATTAATATTTAAAAAACAAATTCCAACATATTTAATGATTTAGAATATCACTATTACCACTATTATATTTTTTCATACCAATCATAGTATACTTATTTGATTACTAGGAAAGGAAAAAATAGGATTGAGCTTAAATTCTTAGTACGGGTTTTGTATAATACAATCTATCTTGAATAAATAAGAATAATAATCATGAAAAGTTAAATAACTGAAAACACAATCCATTTAAATAAATGGATAATGTTCAATCAATATAGAAAATTAAATAACTGAAAACACATGTTATTTAATTCATAAACTAATAATATAATGAATTTAAAGATTATAGGATTGTGTAAATAAAATTTAAAATAATAACATAATTCTTAAGGAAATAAATGCTTAATTAAGGGATGAAATGTCTCTGAAATATAATACATCTACCATCTTAAAGTATCCCCATGAGTTTTTAAAACTGATGGGTATAAACTCATTTAACTATGGATATCCACCTATTTCTTTTCATGAGGAATATCAATTCATTTAGGTTCTATCTGTATTCGGTCCCCACCTGTGTCTAAATTTCCAATGAATTACTTATATAATAAATAATTGATTTAACTCATGAAAAATATGCCTCAACATTAGATATCAATATTGATGAAAGAATATGGATTATAAATATTTTCCTTAAAATCAAATAACATTCAATGTAAATATATATATATGTTATATATTTTATGAAATAAACTCATTTATGATAAATAAAATGTATATTTAAGAGATATTTATTGTCTAATGGTAAATATAAAATGAATAATTCAAGGGAAGTTAGTGACTAGTGAAATAAATCAAGGAAGTGAATTTTAATATTTTACTTCGAAAAAATTATCATAAACCATCCATATAAATAATAAGTATTGTATCAATAAAACATATACCTATTAGGGAAAGAATAAATGTTTGATATAATTAATTAATATAAATACCATAGAAATGTCTTTAAACATATTCATAAGGAAAATATCAGTTTCATTTTGAAAATAACATTTTAAAACTAGACGTTCAAAATAAATTGAAAATAATTTTGTTTGAAAATAATCTGTGAAAAATGAAAATTAATATTTTAAACATTTGAGTAGTCATGATGGTTGGAAATTACATTCATGTCATACATGTTAAAATAATTATTATTTTCACATATTCGGTAAAACCAAAGCGATCATTTTTTGAACAAAAATTGAAAATTTCTTTAAATTTTTTTTAAAAAGGATAAATGGGATAATTTTTTTCCAAATTCATTAATAAAATTTTAAAAAATTTCCAACAATTTAAAAAATAATGGTTGTGGAAGAAAATTTATTTCTGACAAAAGACATAAATGAAGGTGTATTTTCTTAAGAAAAACTTCTTAATAATTATAAGTTAACAATTGAGGGAAATTGGTACTATTACATAAGGATATTATTAATAATTATAGAAGAATAAAATTAAATGGTTTTATTAGTAAATTTTTAAATAATATCATTCCACTTATATTCATGAACAAACAATCTCAATAAAAAAAGATTGAAAATTTAACCCTTACAATGATCATAACATTGATGTGAGAATAAACCAATTCATAAATTACATGTATCAACTAAAAAATAATAATAAATTTGGAATTAAATCATAATATAATCATAATTCATTTCACAAATAATCATAGCTTTATATAATCAATGAAGTATAAGTTTAACTTAATGAATAAAAATTATGTTAATAAATCCCTTACCTCATGCTTCCTTTTAGTTAAATGTGATTTAACCACCTGTATATTTGTTTCAGGAATTTCATTAACTATTTATATAACCATATTGTTATTTATAAGTTCATATATGATCCTTTTATAACATCTTCATACCCATTTGATAATAATCATGCATTATTTTCATTATTTTAGTTATTAATTTCCTTTTTTTTCTCATGTGTGCGTTTTTATGAATGTTCATGTTCTTTTGGGGATTCTATAGTAACATCATATCTATAATAATTATCATGATATAATTATCATATTTTTTAAATAATTTTTAATATTAATACTAATCATGAAATATATTTTTGATAAATGAAGTATGTTATGATCATGGAGACAGTAGGCCTTACGTACGCATAAGAAACATTTCCATTTTTAATGACCATAATTTAATGGAGGTAAATAATATAGTAACACTAAATAATTATAATTATATTATATTATATTATTTCTTTAAAAATACTTACAAACATCATCCACATGGTGTATTAATAAAAATAGAGTCGCATCACTTCGTGAAGGTGGTAGTACACATGTACACTAATGATGTTATCATCTTTATGTGAGCTGAAAGGTAAGAAATAAAATAATATATTATCTTATAATAATTATTACTATCTAATGAGTATAATAATTATTTCATTTATATCACAAAAATTCATATGTTATCCCTTATTTCCTTCCATGTAAAGTGTTAGTAAAAAAGGAATCACAATGCTTCGTGAGGTGGTAGTCCTCCATACACACAAGTGACATTATCATATAAACTACCGAATGGAAATTAAAAAAATATATATATATATGATATAATGACTATATATATATATATTTATGTTATAAATATATTATATATAATTTACCTATCATCATACCACACCATGAGTGGTGTAAATAGAAAAATTAATGACATTAGTTCATGAGGTGGTAGTCCATCGTACACACAAATGATGATTTCATATCCCAGTTGATGAAAGTGGGGATGGTTGAAGGTCATTAAATTATTATAAAAACATATTTGTGTATTTAAGCTACTGAGGTTGTTATATCATCATGTATTAATAGAAATTGATGAAGGCGGAGAATGAAATAAAATAAATGAACTCATTGAAGAACATTACCACTTCATTAGGTATCCTCCATCCACAGCCTTATTTGGTTTGATATTGGACCAAACTAAGAATTATAAGATGATAGGAGGTATTTTAGGATGTGATTTGGGTATGTTATTTCCAAAACAAAAGGGTGTAGAGTCATTAAGAATAGAGGGTAGGGTGCCGCCATTCATAAATGAGCTGAGTAGAACACTTGTAATGTTTGAAAAAAAGAATGTGTAACCATGTTTTCACCTAAAAATAGGGTAAAAATAATGGTATTTGAGATAATTTGATATGAATGAATATATATATATATATAATATTTTTTATATAAGTTTTTAGTTCATTTGAACACTTATTATTTTAGTTTAACCCCCAATTATATACTTTTTTACATTAACCCGATAAATATTTTTAATATTTATACTATTATTTATGGATAAATATTTTGTATAATATAATAAATAATAAAAATTATGTTGATTAAAAATATAAAATCCATTATAATAAATTATATTCAAAAAAGTGGAAGTTTTTAATTTAAATTTTATCTCATAGATGCAATGAGAATGAATGTTTTTAAAACAACATGTTCAAAATTTTACAAATTTTCTATTTCAAAATTTATTTTTAAAATGGTTAAAAAAATATATTAATAGAAATATAATTTTACGAATTTTACATTTAAACCCAACCAAAATATATTTTATCATTATAAATAAATTAAATTAATTATCACTTTTCAATTAAAATTCAGTGTTTTTTAATTTTTATCAAAAAATTATAGAATTTTAGAAAAATTAAAAAAATTCACCCAAAGAAAATTATGATAATATGATTTAAAAATTAATGTTAATTTTATAAATTTTGAAGTGGTAAAGATTAATTTTAAATTATGTGTGCAAAGAGATATGAATCTTTATTTTAGAAACATATATTTTCTTAAAAAGCAATTCATTTTATTTAAAATAATTTATATATTTTTTTAATAAATAAAAAATCATAATATTAATAATTTAGATATTACTATTCATACCGACAAATTAATGGGCTAGTTTATAATGATATACTATATTAGGGTTTATCTTGACTCAGGCTTAGGTGTTCTGCAAGCTATCAATGTTATTAAATTTAATGAAACATGTTAAATAGGTTATTTAATCACGATGTTACGTGTCACATATGTCATCAAGTACAATCTTATTATTTTAGAATTTTTTTGTGTTATAGTTTACTTTTTCATAAATAATATATTTCTTGTTTTCCTCTTAAGCATTTTCTTCCTTCAATGTATATATATCTTCCTTGTTGATTTCTTTGGGTTGGGTAAAATGGTCCCTCTTATTATTGTTGATGCCTGAGTGTTATTCTCCATCCTGTGGGGATCAAAAATAGCCTTTTTCTGTGATAGGTCAGGACAGGTACTGATTTTGGGTGGGAATCTGTGTCATTACATTATATTTTGGTAATGAAGGTGGTTTGGTGATCAGTTTTGGGATGTTGGTAGACTAGAGAGTGGATTTTCCGGATGTGAGGTGTAGGTTTCAGTGAGTGTCTGGAAAGATCTTTCCATGAAGATACCTATGATACCATGGGATATTGGGAATTGTGTCTATTATTTTGATTTCATTATCTTAATATCTTTTTTAATTAAGGTTTTCTCAATTAAAATGAGGTTTTTTCAATCATTTTATCACTTATTATATTTTTAATGTATATTCATATGCACCTCAGATGTATTTCATTGGTTCTATAGGTTGGGTGAGTGGATTATTGTATAGGGAATTTTCTTTTAGATCATAATCTTAGAGATACTATATTATGTGTAGTTTACGTCGTGGACCAAAATGTACTCTAAGTTTTCAACATTTATTTTGGGGAACAACTAGAAGTTGTAGGAGAAAAGGATTGATCACTGGAGTTCATTCCTGATAATTTACAATCCTTTAGAGGTACAAATGAACCTGAATTGGTAGAGGAAGAGAAGGAAATGATCAACCAGATCATTGAATTCCTGGATACACCTGTGAATATCCTAGGGAAATGTGCAGCCTTTAGAATTGAGGGTCACAACAAACGATGAAGGGATTCCACGGTACTAAAGGATATACATGTGGGATTGTACTATAAGGGGTTCAATACTCTGTTATTAGAGCAGTTCTATCTAGATTCTCTAATGATATAAAAGTATATGGATTTCTTATCTTTGTAGTAGGGAGTGTTACCAATGATGATATACAACAATCAGTTCAATGAGATAGTTCTTTTTCCCCAGAGTTAGTAAAGAATGATTAGATGAAGGCTCAGAAGTACCTAAAGTGTTTGTAAATATATATTATGTTGTCAGTATTTATGATGAATATTTCCACCTATAAGGAAATGGTAGACATAGATATGATAGAATAAATAGATATTGAAGGTAGGTTTGGACATTTTACCCACCCTCTTTCACCCAGTGACACCTTCAATAGTGCACAGGGATGGATAAAGAAGTTGAATGAGCATTGATAGGGTGGTGGAGGTAGCCCTAAACAAAGAATATAATATCTAATATTACTTATAACCAGTAGTTATCACCATTATTTTTATAAATGAGTAATTTTTAGACACACATGATGTTCTTGTTATATTATTTAAAATATGTGTAATGTCTATGTCCTATATAGGAATCTGTCGTGTTTTCGTCAAGGTATGTATATGCCTCATTAACATCATAGATCATTGTCTAAATATGATACTACAGTTTTGGAAGCATATTCAATGACTATAGGTATTAAACCACCTACATAATGGGTGAATCAACTTCATGTACTTGATTAGTTTCTGATGGAGGTTTATATGTGTCTAGTAAAAGTGAGTGGAACAATCCTTAATGCATCTTTTGTTGAGGATTATTTATTTGATATTTTCTCCATCCAATAATTTATTTATGCTCATTTTGTTTATATGATTAAAATTATAATGGATTTCATTACATTATATTTGGAATTAGTGACACCTATTTGGAGATGTAAAGAGAAGGGTATTTAGTGTCCTTATATTTCACTATTGATAACTAATGTAGAGTTAGTTTGTGATTTACTCATTGTCAATTTGGATCTCTTTGATGTCATCATCAATATGGATTAGATTATTGGTCACATTGAAGAGATTTACTTTTATCATAAGTGTTTTTTTCTATGCTATCAATTTTATCTCTTTGATGTTTCAGGGAGAGTGGGATCTAAAGTCTAGTAATATGGGATCTTCCACCCAAATCACATGTTTTTGTTGTATGTTGTAGTTTTTGTGACCCATAATTTGACCTCTATTGATATTCTAACTATTTTTAGGAACATCCTAATGTTTGTATTGGAAAATTATCTACTCTTCCTATAGAGATGGTTTTAGAGTTAACGAATTATTTGGAACTAGGTCTGTAGCCATCTTTAATACACTTAATTCATATGGAACTAATAGAGCTAAAAGAGCTCAAGATTCAGTTGGATTATCTAGTGAATGATTTTTTTTAACAATTATGATTCTCCTTTGGAAGCCCTTATACTCTTTTCTAATTAAGGGATATGTGTTAATTTGATTAATCATGGTCAATCATATGTTGAATCATGTGACAGTTAAGAATAATTATATTATTCCCAAATTGGATGATTTTTTTGACATTTTAAAGGGGGAAAGTGTCATTAAAAGATAAATATCTAGTCAAGATATAATCTGCTCAATTTTCTAGAGTATGATATACTAATGAAATATTTAAAAATTAAGTATATCCATAATTAATAACTACTTATACCTTTTGGTCTAACTAAAAATACTTATATTTCTTTTTTCAATGATGAATTAGATATTCCATGAGTATTTTGACACCTTTGTGGTAGTGTTCATGGATGTTATTTTTTTTAATTCATGATAAGAACACCATCATGAACCATTTCAGTTTGGTTCTAAAAATCCAAAAGAGGCACCATTTTTATGGGATTATTTCAAAATGAATTTTATGGATTCATGATGTGATGTTCTTTCAGCATTTGATTTCTAAGCGTGGAATATTATTTGATCCTGGGAAGGTTAAGGATTTCTTTTCATGGGAGGATCCATATAATTTATTTTGTATTTAGAGCTTCCAAGGCCTTACTAGATACTATTGATGATTCATTATAGAATTATCAAATTTGGATTCTCCATTGACTTCTCCTACAAGTAAATGGGTGAAATTTATATTGGGTGATAAATTCAAATCTTATTTTGATGTGCTGTAATAGCTTCTAACATCGACATGATTTTATGATCACACATGGGCTTGGAAGGGGGTCTTTGGTGTACTGTGATGCTTTGGTATAGTTTTGGGTTTTATTCTTATATAGTATATTCAATTTATTTATTTTGTATATCTTCATCTATGAACACGTCAAAGTAATTACAAAACATATGATTTTAAGATTTCAATGGTTATTCTTACACTGAAAATTTGGAAAGACTATCTCTTTCGGTGATAGGTTCATCATGTTTTATGATCATAATATTTTCAGCTAAATATTTTCTTAGATATAAAAAATTTTGATGGATATGGTGGGTGTAATATCATAAATATTTTAAAATCCATATCTCCTACACCCTGAAGAAGGGAAATGTAATTGTAGACACTCTTAAAATGAAAATACTATAAAAACCACTCTTTAAATAAATTAACATCACATCAATTTTACGGAATACATAAAACATAATTAATACTTATGCCTATTGTTTGTAGTAGTCTAGTTCCTTTGAAAACATGGAAACATGTACACCGGTACATAAAAGAGCTACATCATCTCCCACTAGGTTCTTAATGACTAGCACATTTCTTAGAAAAATCAAACATAATATATAACTTTATAACTTAAGGGAAAAGAACATAAAAATGGGTGATCTTTGATTCTAAGTAAGTGTAAACAAAATATATATATAAACATAATCCTGATCATAAGTTTATGTGTGACACCCCAATATTCCATGGTATATTTCCCTTTGAATAATGCAGAAGCTTGTTATGTATGCAACATAAAATATTAACACACCACGACCAATAAAACTAGCTGTTATGAATAGAAATACCCACTTTTTGAAATATTATAAATTTTAATTTTCAAAATGGACTTCATTTTTGGATTCAGAATATCTTAAATAATTAGTTAATTTATTTTAATATATTTTAGATCATAATAGATACATAATACCTATAAAAATGTTACAATCATATTCATTATTATATCTGTCATATGAATGACAAAGTCACCATACGTCTGTACGTACGGTTTACCGTCTCCACGTCGTGGTGTAGTTTTTTATTCAAACACTTAATTATTTGGATGGGAAAAATAATGAGTATAAATGATGTAAATAATAAATATGACAAGTTAATTATTCTTTATATATGATATATCATCCAATTACTTATTATTTCACCATCAATATAATGATATTGTCACTCTTGCGTACGAACGGATTACCGTCTCCACAAACGCGATGAGATTAATTCCCCATCGTAATAATTTGAGAATAATTTTCATTTTAAGATTAAAAATAATTTTTAAGAACTTAATATCATTTTTATATAAATAAAATACATCCTATCCATAACTAACATGGCTTACGTAACTTATCATATAAACAAAAATGGATATGTTAACACCGGAAACGATGATACTACTAAAATATTATTAAGAAAGAAATATTAATGAATCTTATATGATATAATATTTGTGTATATAGTTATTTTATTATTTAATAACAATTATTTAACTATTATATAGGATTTTAATTTACCCTCTACCAAGGAAAAGTACAAGGTGAGGGTTAATTTCAAAATCTCTTTTTGTTTGAGGTTGTTTTTACGTAAGTATCTATTGTGACCTATTTATCATCCACATCGATGTTTCTTAAAAATATATTTCAAAACATTATTAATAGTTACTATACTATGACTTAAAGACATGTATACCCTTGTTTGACTTTAAATAAAATGGTTTGAATGGAATCTTGTCGTCATTTTCCAAACAAGGTACTTTATAACCTTTTCGACAAAATTAAGGTAAGAATGTATTATTTTAACTACATGGTGGGTGTGGATATTTTCGGCCATTATATCATCATAGAAGATTCCCATACAATATTATAAGAATATTTTCAAAATAAATGTTTTCTTTTATAATTATGTGACTTTTAAATGATTTCAAAATAGAAAGAGGTATTTATTTCAAATAGTTTTCATTTCATATATGTCAACATCCTTTGATGGATTTTAAACTTGTTTGAAGTTGATTTATTAGGGTAAAAATATTACATATTATATTGAAGGTTTTGTGATATGTTTAACTATGGATGTGATATTTTTACACCATTCATGGTTTATGGATAAAGTATTTACATTTCGTATACTAGTTTTAATACAAATGTTTATGTTATGTTTAAACCTTTTCATATGAGAAATGCTTTGGACTTATTATGTGATTGGTGGAGCCCGCTATAGCTCCTCGATGCATCGGTAGGTCTCATGACACAAACTAATTTCTTGACACAATGCCTTGACAAAATCATATTTTTAGTATTAGCACAAGGCCTTGAATATGTGATTATGAAGTCTGGCATTATGCATTTCATCATTATGAAAGTGGCTATTTATATTTCATTTTATTATGTGACTTGTATAATATACATGGGAATAATTAAATGGAATTGTTTTATTTTATCTTTGCCATATTTTGTTGATTTTTATGGTCAAAAGGATTTTTTTAGTCTTATAAATTGACTTAAATGTTTATGCTTATTTCTGAAAGAAAATACTATATTTTTATCCATACTAAGCATCTAAGATCACCACTTTCTATGATATATTTTTCATATTATGTGAATAAGTATTTTATAGAAGACCTACATGGATAGGATTAGGATATAAGTGTGTTTAAAATGGGACAAAATGTTTATGATGTTTTTATTTCATGATGTAATGTAAAACTTATGAATGTATCTAGTATTTCTAAGGATACTAAACTGATCATTCTTTCGGTACATGATTCCTTATATCATGTCAATGTTATATAATAATGCACTGACTCTGGGTAACTAGGGCCAGGGCGTTACATTTGTTATTAGATAAAGTTTAGTACAATCCTTGGAAACTATATTTAGAAAAACTCTGATAAGAGAACACTACCCTAAGACAGACTTTGAGGATTATTATAGAAAAACTTGCTATAATTTTGGTACTGTAGAGATTTTGAGAATTTTCCATGAAATACATCCATGTTTGGATATGATCAGGTATAGGCGCCTCTGGCACATATGTTCCTAGGGGTAAAACCCAAAAACAACACTTTGAGCTAGACTCGAACGAGAATTGGTGCACAACAACGGGCCTTGCTGCACTCTTGGTTACGACACTCCCGAGGAATATTCTTTAGATAATTCTCATTTTCTTTGCTAACCATTATGAAGGGTTTATGAGTATATAATTACTCAAATTTTTTTTTATGATTATGGATTATATCCATAAACTATTCAATTTATGGTGACAATTTTATAAGTTGGGAATTATGTATTGCAATTCATAAACTAATTTAGTGTATGTCCTAGTTTAGAGATTTTTACTACTAGAAAGAATGGAAATTATATCAAACCATGTAATCCATGTAGAGATTTCCCTCCTACTCAAGATAATTATAGTGGATCTAGTTATGCAACTAGTGCTGATCAACTTATCAACATACTAAGACAACTCACTCAGGTTATGAATAATAACCTTACCTGTATGGAGCACCCTGATCCATAATGTGGAGGATCAATGTTAGACCGATTCATGAGGAAAAAATCACCAATATTCAATGATAGTACAAATCCATTAGTATTTGAGCAATGATTAATTTCCATAGAGAAAATATTTTATTCTTTAGGGAGTAGTGAAAGGGAAAATGTTGTCCAGGCATTTCATCCCCTCATAGGAGATGCAGATCAATGGTGGTCATTAATCCAAAAAAAGGAAGATGAAGAAGTATCAAACTTGGAATGGAGGCAGTTTAATGAAATTTTCTTAGAAAAATACTTTCCTCGTGACCATCGAGCAGATATGGAAAGAAAATTTCTGAGTTTGAGGCAAAAGGAGGATGAGAATGTCTCAAAATATTAGGTGAACTTTACAAGGTTATCAAGGCATGTATTAGATTATATATGTAACCCAAGGAGTTAGATTGATCGATTATTTGAAGGGTTAAATCCATTTCTTTGTCGAGCATTAGTCTCACAATCCTTCTCATCATACGAAGATATTGTCTCCTGTGCTATCATGACATAAAAAAGAATTCTCTATGTCTTACAAACTTAAAAGTAAAGTAAGAGAAAAAGAGATCTGCTGAACACTCTAGAAATAGAGATAAGGGGAAGAAGGGAAATGTTGAATATCCATCTTATGGTAAATATGGGAAGAAACACCCCAGTAATTTCCAGAAGAGAATGAGATTCTATTACAAGTGTGGTGAAAAGGGCCATCAAGATCTTGATTTCAAGGGGAAGAAAGAGGCTGTCAATGTTTAATTCTATAATTATAGAGAAAATGGGTATTATGAAAATGAATTTCATAATCTCCAAGGAAACTTACCCCAGAAAAGGCCAGTGGAGTAAGGCCAAACTTATGCAATCACTACTATTGAGTTTGAAGCTCTGAAAGATGTGGTGGCGGGTAATTTATTGGAATCCTCAAGTTTAACCAATGATTAAATTGATTCGGGATCATCATATTGTTTCATATCTTCCCAGTTTTTGAAAAAAAATAGATATTCTCAATTTAACATAACAAGGGATTTGTCAGTAAAATCTACTAAGGTAAGTATCATCGCAACAAATTTTTGTGAATCAGTTCTCATTAGGGCATATAAATGTTCTTTATCTGCTGATCTCATCATCATACCCATGATTGAATTTGATATAATCCACGGTATGGATTGGATTTTGGACTATGATGCGAAAGTTTTTTGTAATAAGGAGGTTAAAATTTTCGATGATGATAAGGAGTACCTTATCTTTAGAGTAGAAACATCACCACCTAACTCTAATCTGGATCCAACCCCAGTATCTCTACTAAATTTAATTATTAGGTAGTAAGAGAATGAAATATCTATGGGCGAGGTAAATAATGTTCAAATAGAGGACCTACTTATTGTGCAAGAATATGTTTATGCGTTTCTAGATGATTTACCTGGACATCCTCCAGAGTGAGAAATTGAGTTTTCCATTGATTTAATTCAGCGTTCAAGACCCATATCGAAGACCCCATATAGAATGTCCACATTGTAATTAGTGGAACTAAAGAAAAAAACTAGAGTAATTGAGTAATGAGGGATTTATTCGCCCAAGTTATTCTCCCTGGGGAGCCCCTATTCATTTTGTTAAGAAGAAAGATGGATCGATGAGGTTGTGCATTGACTACAAGGAGTTCAATGCTATAACAATAAAGAAAAAATATCCCCTACCTTGTATTGATGATTTATTCGACCAACTTTAGGGATATCAATATTTTTTAAAGATTGACCTTCGGTATGGATATCATCAGTTGCGTGTGATGAAGAAAGACATTCTAAAAATAGCATTTCGAACCAGTTATGGGCATTATGAGTTTACAGTAATGCCTTTTGAATTTACTAATGCACCCTCTGTCTTCATGGATCTAATGAATAGAGTTTTCAAGGAATGTCTTGATGGCTTTGTAGTTGTATTTAAGGATGATATTTTGGTATATTCAAAAAGCTACGAAGATCATGAAAATCACTTTTGCATTATCCTGAGGACTCTTAGAAGAAATGAATTATATGGGAAAGTTAGCAAGTGTGAATTCTGGATTCATGAGATTTCTTTTTTTGTCCATATTGTCTCTAAGGATGAAATCTATGTTGATCCTTCAAAGACCAAGGCAATCCAATAATGGCCAGCACTGACGAGTATAACTGAGGTACGCAGTTTTTTTGGATTAGCCGGTTATTATCGGCGTTTGGTCCAGAATTTTTCCCAATTGGCTAACCCATTAACCAAGCTCACACGTAAAGGGGTTAAATGTTTTTGGAAAAAAGAGTGTGAAGAATGTTTTGAAGAACTGAAGATAAGCTTAGTTAATGCTCATATCTTGACTCTACCACCAGGGAATGATGTGTTTTGTTATTTATAGTGATGCTTCCAAGAAAGGTCTTGGTTGTGTCCTTGTATAGATTGATAGAGTTATTGCCTATGCATAATGGCAGCTAAAAATTCATGAACAGAAATATCCCACTCATTATCTTTAGATATTAGTTGTAATCTTTGCTCTGAAAATATGGAGACACTATATCTATGGTAAAAAAATGTGAGATTTATACTGATCATAAGAGTTTGAGGTATATTATCTCACAAAAATAACTCAACATGAGATAAAAGAGATGGATTGAACTACTAAAGGATTATGATTTCACTATACACTACCACCCAGGGAAGGAAAATAAGGTGGCAGATTCTTTGAGCATAAAGAATCATGGAGTTTTGAACAAGATAAGAGTTGAAAAGGATCCTATATACATGGATCTAGTAAATATGGATATGGGAATAACCATGGAAGGTGAAACATCAATGATTTTTCAAATGGTTTCCAAACTATATTTACTAGAAAGGATAAAAAGTTCTCATACTGATGATAAGGAATTTCAAAATAAAATTAAAGCTGTGAATGATGGGAGATTGATTGACTTCATATATGAATATGGAATTTTGAAATTTAGGAAGAGACTTTGTGTTCTTGATATACCTTATCTAAAAAGGGAATCGTTAAGTGATCTCATAGCTCCAATTTCACTATACAAACTGGTATCACTAATATGTATAGAGATTTGAAAGAACATTTTTGGTGGGACAACATGAAGAGGGAGATTGCGGATTTTGTGTTAAGATGTATGGTTTATCAACAAGTGAAATCTGGTAGGCAGCATCCTGGAAGAGTCATGAAACTGCATCCCATACCTGAGTGGAAATGGGATAATATTATGAAGGACTTTGTCATGGGGATACCAAAGACTCCTAGAAGGAATGATGTTATATAGTTCATTTTTGATCATCTTACCAAGTCAGCACAATTTCTTACTATAAGAGAAGATTTACCACATGATTTTTTGGCAAGACTATATATTAATGAAGTTGTAAGACTTCATGGAGTACCCCTATCGATTGTTTCTGATAATGATTACCATTTTAAATCAATATTATGGAAAAGTCTTTATATGGACCTAGATAATGAACTTTGTTTGAGCACTGCCTACCACGCTCAAACCGATGGACAATTAGAACGGTCTTTTCAATCGTTATAAGACATGTTGAGATCCTGCTCACTTGACTTTCAAGGTATGTGGGATCAATATTTGCCTCTGGTAGAATTTTCCTACCACAATATCTTCCATTAAAGTATTTAGATGGCGCCATATGAAGTGTAATATGGAAAGAGATGTCTCACATCAACTTTTTGGGATGATGTTGGTGAAAGAAAACTCGTAGGCCCAGAACTTATTGAGGAATCAATAGAAAAGTTGAATATTATCCAAACCCACATCAAAGTATCCCGATGTAGGGAAAAGAGATATCTTGATAATTGGAGGAAGGATTTGGAATTTCAATTATAAGATCATGTTTTCTTCAAGGAATATCCATGGAAGGGTGTTATACATTTTGGTAAGAAGGGTAAATTGAGTCCTAGGTACATCAGACCTTTCAAAATTCTATAATGAATAGAAGTAGTAGCTTATTGTTTGGAAATGCCTCCAAGTCTCTTCGAAGTTCATGATGTGTTCCACATATCACTATTGAGAAAATAAATTCCTGACCCAACGCATGTACTCACATATGAGGAAATTGAAATAGAACCTAATATGTCTTATTGTGAAGAGTCTCTCAAAATTCTCGATACCTGAGAACAAGTGCAATGAAACCGGACGACTCGTCTGGTAAAAGTTCTATGGAGAAACCATAAGATGTAAGAGGAAACGTAGGGAACCTGAGGAACTTATGATAAAGAACCACCCAAATCTTTATATGTAGTAATATTCTAGAAATTTCGAGGACAAAATTATTTAAAGTATGGGAGAATGTAACACCCCAAGCCTCCATGGTACGTTTCCCTTTGAGTAATGTAGTAGCTTGCGTTATACGCAATATATATTATTAACACACCATGACCAATGAAACTAGACTTTATGAATAGTAATACCCACTTTTTGAAATTTTATAAATTTAAATTTTCAAAATGGACTTCATTTTTTGGATTTGGAATATCAAAATTAGATTAGGGTGAATTTTTGGTATTTTTTCTGAGAACATTCAATTTTTGATGAATAGTTAAAAACACTACGTTATTGTTTAAAACCAACTTTTTATTAAAATAATTAGTTGTATTATTTAAATTTATTTTAGTTCATAATAAATAAATAATACCTATATATGTTCAATGTAATTCATTGGAGCCATTTTATAGAAAGTTTAGATATATAAAATTTTGTTGATCTTTTAACCGTCTTTTACCCACGTTCTATATGCATTTACAGACTTGCATAAAACATAATTTTACCTATTCTGTGATTTGAATTTCAAAAATCCAAGAGACCCGATTGACATTAGTAAGTAAAATTTGGTTCAATAAGATGAAAATAATATTTGGTAAATAGTAATTTTTTACTTTTATTTACCACGGTTATAAGTGAACAGGGTAATTAAGGGTAAAAATGATAATATAATTACCCAAACACATGTCCTAATTCTATTGGATAAGTTAAATTAGACCAAAAACAACCTTTTTAATAAAATATGACCCCCTTTGGTCCACATGGATTATAATGATAAATTTATTATTATTTTATTTAAAGAAGAGTTAAAAGTGTTAAATTCAAAGTATAATAACTAAACCATTTCTAATATAGGGTTATACATAAGAAATAATCAACAATAAATATTCATTAAAAATATAAAAATATTTCCTACATAATGTTATTTTATTTATAATTTTTAGACACTAAATAATTTAATTTATTTATGACACAATGATGATGCAGTGATTACCTTATAAATGAAATATTAAAATAATTGATATTATAAATATCCAAATAAATGTAAATTGAGACTCTTGCTAAATTACACTAATTTTATAGGTTAATATGACATGTTTGGATTGAATAAATAAATTTTATTCGAAGTGATAAAGTTTTATGGCTTTAAAAAATCAAATACTAAATAGTGTAAAAATTGACATAATTGAGTTTTAAAAACAAATACTATATTATTAATTGATATAATATTTCTAAAAATATATGGTCTGGCCAAATGTATTATATAAAGTTATATATATTAATAATGAACCAGTTGGGGTTCTCTTGGAAGTTTATATTATGTTTATTAACCATATAATATAAAAATACAAAGAGGCATGGTAAATGTCAAACTATTTAAATAAGAGTTAAATCTAAAAGATAAGGTTAATATGGTGACCTAAACCTGTATAAGCTTTTTTTTTTGAGTTTTATTAAACCCATACCCACCTCATACTTGATATAAGTTATTTTTTGAGCCATTATAAACTGAAAATGATTTTATTATAAAATAATATTTCAAAATTTTCCCTAAGTGACCCTTTCATCTCTTATAAAAGGGTACCCCCCCTTCTCTTAATTTCAAACCATCAAAGCCATTTGGCTCGTCCACCCCCTACTCAAATATCTTCCCAACATTCTACCTTAATTCTAGAGTCCTTCATTTGGTCATAAATCCAACATAAAGAACCCTTTTGATCAAATCAAAAAGGAATAACCTGAAGAACCGGTAAATATTTCATCACCTCTTTCAAGTTCTTTTCTTATTACAATTCATCTTTATTTGTTGTTTCCATTCTAAAATAATAACTCCAGTATATTCTATAAATTGTGATGTTATTATAAATATGTTACAACCATATTCATTATTCTATCCATCATATGAATGATAGAGTCACCATACATGAGTACGTACGGTTTACCGTCTCCACGTCGTGGTGTAGATTGTTATTCAAACTCTTAATTATTTGGATGGGCATAATAATGAGTATAACTGATGTAAATAATAAATATAACATGTTTATGAATCTTTATATACGATATACCATCCAATTACATATTATTTCACCATCAATATAATGATATTTTCCCTCGTGCGTACGTACGGATTACCGTCTCCACGAACGCGATGAGATTCATTCTCCATCGTAATCATTCAAGAATAATTTTAATTTTATGATTAAAAATAATGTTGAATAACTTAATATCATTATTTATATGAATAAAATATATCCTATCCATAACAAACATAACTTACATAACCGAGCATATAAAGGAAAATGGATCGGTTAACACTCGAAACGATGATATTACTAAAATATGATAAACAAAGAAATATTAGAGGATCATACATGATATCATATTTATGTATATAGTTATTGTATAATTTAATAAAAATGATTTAATTATTATACAGGATGTTAACGTACCCTTGACCAACGAAAAGTACATGTTAAGGGTTAATTTTATAATCTATTTATTGTCCGAGGTTGTTTTTACGTAAGTATCTACTAGGACCTCTTTATCATCCCCGTCCATGTTTCTTAAAAATTTATTTCAAAACATTTTTACTATTTACTAGCCTATGTGTTAAAATCATTTATACCCTTGTTTGACTTTTTATATAAAAAATTGAAAGTAATCTTTATGTTTTTTTCCAAATAAGGTACTTTATGACCTTTTCGACAAAATTAAGATAAGAATGTCTTTTTTTAACTTATATGAAAGGTGTGGCTATTTTCATCAGTTATATCATCATCGAAGCATCCCATACAATCTTATAATAATATTTTCAAAATAAATTTTTTCTTTTACAATTATTTGACTTTTAAATGATTTCAATATAGATAGTGGTATTTATTTCAAATAGTTTTCATTTCATCTATGTCAATATCCTTTGATTGATTTTAAACATGTTTAAAGTTAATTTATTATGATACAATTTTTCTATATTGTATTAAAGGTTTTTAAATATTTTTTACTATGGATGTTATAATTTTACACCATTCATGACTTATGGATAAATTATTGGCATTTCGTATGCTAGTTTTAATACGAATATTTATGTTATGTGTAAACATTTTCATACGAGGAATGCATTGGATTTCGTTAGTGACGGGTGGAGCCCGCTATAGCTAATCGATATATCAGTATGTCTCATGAGACAAACTAGTGTCTTGGCATAAGTCCTTGACAAAATCTTATTTTTAGTTTTGGCACAAGGCCTTGACTATTTGGTTATAAAGTATGGTATTATGTATTCCATCATTATGAAAGTGTCTATTGATATTTCATGTGATTATTCGACTAGTTGAATATCAATGTGAATAAATAAATGGAATTAATTGATATTATCTTTTCCATATTATGATGAAGTTTATGTTTAAAAGTATTTTGATTTATTATTATACATTTCTTTAATTTTTTGTGCTTATTTATAAAAGTTTCCTCTATATTATTATCTTTACTCAAGATCTGAGCTCACCCCTTTCTTTTTTTATTTTTTCTAGGATGTGGAGAAGTATTTTATGGTTGACCTATAGGGACAGGATAAAGATTTAATTTTGTTCAAAATGGGACAAAATGTTGTTGATTTTTTTATTTCCTGATGTAATGTAAAACTTATGAATGTATCTAGAATATTCATAGCTACTAAACTGATCGGTATTTTGGGGCATGATTCCTTGTATCATGCTAATGTTATGTTATAATGAACCAACTCTGCGAAACTGGGGTTGGGGCGTTATAGTATGAGAACAGGATCAAAACATTTGAATATAATACCCTACATATTAAAGATCATAAACGCATATCATTGCATAAATATTGATAGTTCATAAGGCATGAATCATATTGAAATAAAGGGAATAATTCATGAAAGCATAACATAGGAATAAAACATGGAATTATGGAAAACACGTAAAAATTTAATGTTTTCTATAGTAGTTAAGTAATTTCCATCAAGACCATCTTATTGGAAGAAATCCTTTACTGGAGTGGGATCACCCCCATTCCAGTCATAAATTATGGAAATGAGTTTAATTTTCATTCCATCCCTATAACATTGAACAAAGATCATTTCTTATTCTGGTCCTATAATACTGAACCGAGTTCATTTCTCACTCAAGACCTGTAATGCTGAACCGAGTTCATTTCCCATTCCATCCATGTCTATCTCATGAGATATAAATATTTACCCAATGCATTTGAGAGGGATATTGGTCTCATACATCTAATAATTAAATCAAACATATATGTCAAACAAAATATAAAAAATAATATCATAAACCATGAAATGAAATGGGTGTCATAAAATTTAATCATATCTTAACCTGTAGAAAAGGCATAGGATTCATAATCATTTCATCAAATTATATCCCGTGAATGAGAAATGGATTCCAAAAACATTTAACCCATGGAAGAGAAACATGTTTCAGAAAGACAAGGAAATTTATCATAACCCATTAATAGAAAATTTATAAATGGAACCTTTAGATTATTTTCTATATGTGAAGGAGTAACATTAACAGATGTCATCTTATATGGAAGGTAATTTTTTAATATTTTTCAAAAACATTTCTTGAGGAAAATAACCTTTCTTCATAGAAAATGAATTTTTAGTACATAAAAACATTTAGAAATATTTATCATAGAAAATATGTTGAAAACCTTTGAAGAATACTTGAAATAATTTTTAAATTTTTTTTTACTCGAAAACATATAAAATATGAATCAAAAAATTTAAAAAACCTATTTCATTGAAAATACCATAAAAACTTGTAAATAAAGACTGAAAAGGTTTTTGAAAACCATTTTACTTTCAAACATAAGAAAGAAGCATGGAAATTATTTAAAAAAAATTATTTGAAAATACATTTTAAATTTATTTCATAAATATTAGATTTTTAAATTTGAAAAGGAATCTTCAATTAAATAATGGTGGGTAAATATGTACATACCATATGAGATAAAATAATATCCCTTTTTCATAGTAAAATGTTTTGAAAATTTTCACGAACAAATAATGAATAGAATATTTTAATGAAAAAATTTATAGAATAAAACAAATGTAAAAATTTCTTTTTGATATCAAAGAGTATTTTAATAAAATTATGGGATTCCATTTTTCGAAAACATTCTTTTGAAGGGATGCATATTTCTAGCCGAAGTGAGAGGAAAGATCATATTTTATTAAAAACATTTCCTTAATTTTATAAAATAACAACGAGTGGAAAAAATGGTACAAATGCATGCAGTTATCTTGAAATAACATAGTAGATGGAAACACATAAATATTCATGAGAGATGGGTCATAATATTTCATCAAATATGCATAATCATTAATAATCTTGAAAAGCAATGATATTGGATCAATAAACACTTACCAAATTCTTACATGGGATCATAATATTATTGTAAGACAAGGAAATTAAATTAATCTTAAAATATAATGAAACCAATTATTTTCATGATATTTCATGAAAAATATATGTATATACACCTCAAAAAAGTGTTTAGGTGCATAAGAATCACGAGTCCCAAAGAAGGAAAATTGAGACAAAACATTTTCAAAGATTTGGTAACTTTTGAAACATATAACCCATGAAAGAAATATAGTAAAAGGGATATTTATATAACAATAAATTTGTGTATATGAACCATTGAATAAAATCTTGGGTAGAAAAAACACCACACCAAACAAAGATTGTAGAATATAGCTTTTATCTCACAAAAATTAAAAGTGAGATGAAATACCCATACTTAATATCTTTACTCTCTTCATGCTCTTAAAAACCTCCTATATAATAAATATAAATTTATGATATATATAAAAAATAACCATATTCTTATAAATAATAGTATATATGGATTCATTATGACCTTATTTACCTACTTTTTAACCATTCTATGTTAAGGCTTCACTTTATATAACATTCGTATTCTTCTTCGCATGTGTATTAATTTGTTATATCATTAGTCCATATACTTATTTAAATATTCTAGAATTTAAGCCATGATATATATATTATTTATATCCAATATATATTTATTATAATAATCCATAATATATTTAATTTCAAACATAATACATCGTTCATGGAGACGGTAAGTTCTATGTACGCATGAACACTAATTCGGTTTAATTGTTGTGTTGAAATAATGAAAGTAAAATAAAATATATTTATATATAATTATATATAAAATTAATAAATTATATATATTATATCATATATATCATATAAATTTAGAAAATCCATCCATAATACATTCCTTATAGTGTATGAATGAACCACATTGCTTTGAGGGGTGGTAGTTCTCACTTCCTCAAACAAAATTATGGTATTTAACAAAAAATTGATAGTATAAATATGTGTGTGGAAATTTTTTTATATAAGATTAAATACATAAAAAATATTTTATATAACATATATAAATATATTTTCCATCATATTTTCCACCATGAGAGGTGGTAAAGGATAATTTAACAATCATCATTTAGCGAGGCGGTAGTCCGCCGACACGTAAATAACTTGTTCGTTACCCATTAGATTGATGTGTGTGTATGTGAAGGTAAAAATCATAACATAAAAACATCCTTG